>OX344806.1:5917500-8838333 GCA_947034925.1 Eudemis profundana | reverse complement strand
AGCATATTGTCCCTACTTTGGAAAAACTTTTATCTAAAAACATCTCAGATAAAAACGTCAAAAGTTACATACAAACTTCATATACACTTATTGCATTGTTATCTGGAGTCAGTATCAAGTACATGTTTTTTTAAGTAATGACAATATATTACTTGAACGTCAGCAATGGCACAAACACTGGGCCCAAAACCAATGAGAACATTAACCAAACAAATGTGTCAATACACATTTGTTTGGTCTATTCGTTAGTAAATACCGGATGCATGCATTATAAAAAAGCCATTTTAAAAAAATCGAAAGAAACGCGTCTGCGATGAGAAAGGAAAAAAATCTTCAGGTTACAGAGTATCTGCCATTGCTACCGAATGAACATATCCCTGAAGCATGGTGTTCTCTTGTTTAAAATTTCCGGATGTGAAAAGCATCAACGGATTTATAAGATATTTCGAAAAGTATTGGCTGTGAATCTAGGAATAATCACTCCGGAAATATCTGGTTGCTCTCAGGAAAAATATCGCACAACTAATAATTTAGAAGGTTGGCATAACAGATTCAACTAAAATCGTTGTAAACAGACAAATATTTAAAAAAGGAGGGTAAACATTAGACATGTCTCAAACAAGCCTGTGCTCACCGAGAAACTAAAACATTCAGAAAAATTGACCTCAAATATCATCAGCTCGTGAGAAATTTAATCACAGACGTAAAGGACAAAAAAGAGGGATTTATTTGATGACGACAAAAATGAGCCCGAGTTTAATGATACAAGTTCCGAGAGTGAATCTTCCAGTGATTGTTTAAGAAGTTGTAGTTATGGAAACGTGCAGCAATTATTATTTCATGAAAAAAACAACTACCAACTCTCTTGGGAAACTTCTTAACCAATTTCTTTGTACTGACACTACAAGACACACTATACAAAGCCTAAAGCCAATATGTCTGACACATTTTTAATTATATACATCAAAATACCTGCTCAACCAGATTACCAACAAAGAAGAGCAGTAGACGCTGACAATCCAAGCACCGAATTACCACACCAAGAATAACAGTCAACAATGAGATCAAATCATAGCATATTGTCCCTACTTTGGAAAAACTTTTATCTAAAAACATCTCAGATAAAAACGTCAAAAGTTACATACAAACTTCATATACACTTATTGCATTGTTATCTGGAGTCAGTATCAAGTACATGTTTTTTTAAGTAATGACAATATATTACTTGAACGTCAGCAATGGCACAAACACTGGGCCCAAAACCAATGAGAACATTAACCAAACAAATGTGTATTGTATACTTGACATCTTATTTATTACTTAGCCTCCGTAGGCAGCCGTTCGTGTTGGCGGTAACTTGTGTAAGTAGTTACGGCTGCACATAACAAAAAGCACACATGTGAGTGTCACCAATAAGTTCCCTAATCAACAAAACAGAGCAAGGAGTACAGTGCAGTCGCTAGATCTAACACAACTGTATACATAATCAAATAACTTCCACAATTATTATGGAAGGAAGTTAAAAGCAATGATTCTTCTGACAAACCAACCAATCATTATACTACTATTTTGAGATAGAGATACATATTTTCAACTAAATCAGTTATAAAACAATCATTATAAATAATGTGATTGTTAGATCATTATACTTGTACTGACATAATTAAACCTCCAAGGCACTTATTTAAAAGCATATTTGAGATAAAGGCAAAGACTATTCACTCAATGCAGCACCCCATATCAATACCTTTAAACTCAAAGGGCGTAAACGCTATTAGAACCTACGGCGTTTACGCCCTTTGAGTCTAAAGGTATCGATATAGCCCCTATCCCTTTTGTTCACTGTAAATCAATAACACCTTTTCCCGAAACATGATCTCTTTACAAATAATATTTGGACATCACAAACACGAAACCATGGACAATGACTAGACTGAATTAGCCCATTTTTGCACGACTCGGTGAAGTTTTTTTTCAACAACATTAATACTGTAAGGAAGCCAAGCCATCGCAAAATGGCTAAAAAATCGAAAAGCCTAG
Organism: Eudemis profundana; assembly: GCA_947034925.1. Taxonomy (NCBI): domain Eukaryota; kingdom Metazoa; phylum Arthropoda; class Insecta; order Lepidoptera; family Tortricidae; genus Eudemis; species Eudemis profundana. The sequence continues at coordinate 8,836,293 of OX344806.1, read as the reverse complement.
GCGTCCAGCATATTCGGCTCACACGCTGAGACTTCTAGGCCACAGAGATTACACTTTGCGCATCACTATTATGAGCAGATAAAACTATATCAAAGATAGCGGACAACTTCGACAAATGGGTAAAATATCCAAAATACACAAGAATCATGCGACACGGACGAATATAAATTAAAGTGAAGTGATCGATCAATAACATAACATGAATGCAGTGTTGCCAGGTCCAATAGGAAAATATCAGAAGCGATACTTGAAAATAAGGAGAAAATCAGGAGATTGACAAAAATTACTGACCGAAAAGTTACCTATCCGAGTTGAATTTGTCACTTATGATATGATATAAAACCTAACAAGAAATATATGACCAATTTCTTACACTAGCAATAATGCCACTACAGGTGTATAGCGGCCAATCACCATCACCACCCGACGGTGCGAGACGACTTGTCGGCTGACAAGGCCCTGTCGGAACGTGAATGATCCTGCTGGAGTCCGACACTTGGGATGCCAGGTCGTGTGCAGCAACATTCTTGGTCCGACAAGTGATTTGTCGGCCAACATGGAGACCCGCACCGTCAAAGCAAATAAAATACGCAGATAATGTTATCAAAAAAAAAATATCATACAAGTTTCCTTAAATACAGGTCGATTCACAAGAGCTGGCGCGGATTTTGTATGCAGCAGCCAGTGCTTATTTCGTACTGAATCCGCGCCAGCTCTTGTGAATCGACCTGTACTCACATATGTTCTCCAAAAACCAGTGTTGCCAACTCCGAATTTCATTCAATGCTAAAATTTTGCTGAAATTCTGCTAAAATTATGCTAAAACTTGATAAAATCTGCTAAAAAATATGCTAAATAAAAAAAAGCATTATTCTTTCAAATTTAATGTATTGTGATTATTACAGCTTTACAATAATCCTTTTTGTGGCCCATACTAAACTTTCGGCAAAAAAATTGCTAAAGATACCTAAGTAAATTAAGAATGTCAATGTATTAATCGACATTTTTTTTTATATTGCAATCAAAGTAACTTTTTTACTACAGCATACAAACATCATCATCATGAACTGTTCAAAGGTTAACTGAAAGAGATCCCTTAAAGAGATAAGTTTACCTTAGTACATATACCTTTATTTTGCAACCCTGTTCTGTACTTTGTTTTATTTTATACAATAAAGCGTTTACATAAATACTTACAATTATAATGTCAACAGAGATATAGTGTTCTATAAAATTTCTAAATGTAAAAAATTATGCCAAAAATTATGCTAAATGCTAAATGTAAAAAAATTCTGCTAAACCAGTCCAAATTATGCTAAATTTAGCACTGAATCTGCTAAATTGGCAACACTGCCAAAAACGGCAATTACATCTGAATATTCTGAATCAGTAACAACTTAACAATATGAAGATGACTGTCTGTACTCTCTCTTCACACCCAACTGAATATCGCTAAAACCGCCAAAGCCAAAAAATAGTTCTAAACTGTTCAAGTATTAGTAGTACCAGTAACAACAAGAGTTCAGATTGAAATTTGAATTTGAAGCCCGAAACAAATAACAACCACAAACCACAGATCAGATGGCAGTGGCATACGGCACAGATTAGGGAAGATAATCGAAGCTCACTTTCAATCGGGAACACAGATAACATAAAAAATATTTTGTATTTCGTTACGTTTTGTTCACTGTTTTCATTATTGACAGTCTTAAGGTGGGTTTAGACCAAATAAGCGAATGCTCATTCTACCCCCACCCTACCAAATTCGTTGTGTGTAAACAGAGACAGAGCATTCTTTCGTTGTTCTTCCTTATTTTGCGAAGATTCTAAGAATGCTCGTGGAATGCTCGCTCGCTTGATGTAAACGACGGACGAGCGTACGAACAGTCGCCGAGCGCGTTCGCTCGTGTTCGGACCTGCTCGCTTCGGGGAGCGGTCCCTTCAAAGCGTTCTAGTGCTCGAGGGACTTGACCTATCATTGTAATTATAGATTGGCCTCAAGAAAAATGTCTTTAATGATAGAAGCTTACCAAAATGCCAGGTGTCTGTGGGATCCTAAATTATAAAAACACAATTCAGGATGATAAATGAAAAACTTGCAATTACAATATCAGTCTCATAGTGCACATAGTCCACAGACACCCGACGAATGAGCAACGGGCACTCGTTCGCCTGATCTAAACATCTCTAGAGCATATGCTCTCGAATCCTAGTTCTTGGGTTGCGTTCTTGCTCGCTGATATTCGTGTGGTGTAAACGCTGAGAACGAATTTTTGTTTACACTAAAAGATCAAGAATGATTGCTCTACTCTGGTTCTAGCTCTTTGTTCGTTTGGTCTAAACCCACCTTTACACTGAAAAATTAAGAAAATATTCCATAAGATCTAAAATGTGTCAAAAATCAGGAGATTCTGTTAAAATTCAGTAGATGGGCGATTTTCCGAGCGTTTTGATCGCGTGGTTTGAGAATCATTATTGTCCGACGATTATTTACTATAACGAAAGGACAAATCGTGACAATTTTGATAAAACTAGACTTAACCTTTGGACTGTTTTTCGGTTTCATAAAAAGTTAACTTTAGGCATCGTTTTTTTGAACAATATTTACTGAGACAATAATGACGAAAATAAAACCCTGAATATTGGCCCGGCCCAGATCAGTAGACATAGCCCAAAATCATCATATCTCCTGATAAATCAGGAGACCTGGCAACACTGCATGAATGTGAAATTGACGGGAGACGATAATGCACAGCCAAAATAAAGTCCGACCCGATAATGCACAGCTTCGATCCGGCCACAGGGCTGCGGATTATCGGGCCGGGCTTTATCGGGTCGAGCTTTCTCGCCCTGTACAGATAATGCTCAGCCCGATATTTCTAAGCCACGTTTGGCACAGGGTGATAATGTACAGCCCGATAATTGATGAACAAGCCCAATGGCTTCGCATTATTGGGCCGAGCATTATCTGTACAGGGCGAGAAAGCTCGACCTGATAAAGCCCGGCCCGATAATCCGCGGCCCTGTGGCCGCGGATTATCGGGGCTGTGCATTATCGGGCCGGACTTTATTTTGGCTGTGCATTATCGTCTCCCGTTGTTGACGTGTTACTGTTTGTTTGTGTTGGTTGTTGTTTGACTGGCGCTAGGAATAGGATATTATTTTAAAAATTAAATTTTAATGGCTTGGAGCGTGTAACCGGTTACAGCCATCAGTTATTTTAATTTTTTTGTATTATCTATTAATAAGAATATATGTCGCAAAGGGGTTTCTTTTTAGTGCAATAATTGCAGCAGTGCAAGAAAGAATATCGAAAACCTAACAATATTTTGGCGATTGGGGGCAGTCAGCTTTGATTCATATCTTGGATTTTATAGCAACTCGTTCATCCTTGCGGTCTGTTTGGTTATGTTGTATAGACCTTGTAATCGGTGTCATCACTCAGTGAAGTTTGAGTTTCGTTATACTATTTACCGAAAACATGGTCTTTCATGTTGGGTACAGGGTTTAGTAAACCATGGTTTATCCTTAAAAAAAAAGAGTCTACTAGTTTTCATATTGGGTTTCTTTGTTACAGTGAACTGAAAAGTTTTGAATACAATTTATGAACAAATAAGAAATTGAAAACATGTGGTTAATTTTGTGTAGTTGTAAATGAGGTTATAAATATTATAAAATGATATTAATTCTCGAGATCTTGCATTTTGTGGTCGTTTTGATGTCTTTAAAGGGCTTTTAAGTAATCAGGAAACTTTTTAATTTTTCAAAAGGGTTTTGTCCTTCAAATGAGTAGCATGTTTATTGATGTCAGTAATTAAATGGTCTTTCAGTACACCACACTAAATACATATAATTCATGTTTCTAATGTGTTCTGTCTGCCCCAACAATGACTGAGATCCATTGCTTTACTTTAAAAAAGAAATAGGTTGCGCTTAATATCTGTGTAGTAATTCTGTTGTTGTGGGCTTACTTTGGGTAACAATCTTAAAATAAGTCACTTCAATAAAAAAAGGGAACTGTCCCTTACTCGTGGAGATGCTAAGTTTCTGAAATATTTGTGGTTAATGTGGTAAAAGCAGCCCTTCAGCTCCTTCATAATAAGTCATGGTCACCCATATCCTGTCTGCACCCGGGCTTGCAAAATCAGTATGCATAGGATAGATAAGGTCATGTGGATAGTAGGGTGCACTGATTCTATTTTGGGTATATGTGGTATATAAAAGTAACTGAAATTGAAAGAAGAATTTAATTCATTTATATTTCATTATCACAAACATATTTCATACACTTTCTACTTTCTTCATATGTGTCTTTCTTATGTTCATTACATATATTTATGAATTACCGGTTTGTATTTTTTAGTATTGTGATTTTTTTGCTGAAGAATCTTACCACTATCCATTGAAAGAAAGAAAGAAAAACATTTATTCAGTAACACACACAAAACAGGACTTGGAGCAAATACCTATATATTTGCTCCATTCTAACATAAAGATCACATAACATAAATGCGTTCAGGAGTAAACAGTGGGTCCAGCATTGTGTGCGATAATAAAAGGCCTTGTCTCATTGTGGCTCATCTGTTGAATGTAAGTCCTATCAGGTGATTGATTGAATAGTTAGAATAATGCACTAGTGAAATACCAGCATTCTAGGGCAGCGGTCGGCAATCTTTTAGCAGCAAAGGGCCACATAGTAGCGAACCAAATTGACGCGGGCCGCATTTTGTTAATAATTTGTGAGTTTATACAATTCGGAATACAGCGACCTTTGTATACAAAACAGCCAGGGAGGCTCGCGGGCCACAAGTGAGCGGTTCACGGGCCGCAGGTTGCCGACTGCTGTTCTAGGGCATAAATGTTTGTTTTCAAAAGAAAATTACCCTGACTGAATTTACTTCTGCTTCCCAAATTTCGGTTCATTTATTTGAATAATTTTACCACAGCAGCCAATTTGCCGACGTTCTCCGCTTTCTCAGTTTGGCACATTACCATTGCAGTAAGTAATAATTTCCGTTATGAACATTAACTTTATGTTTAAAAAATATGGCCATTTGTAGTAAAATAGGAAAAAAAAAACCTAATGTCCAACTTTAAATGTCCATATATTTCAACATGACACAAAATACAAATTAAATATAACTACTTACTAAACTAAACCTATTAAAATAAACCTAAATTAAAACTAAAAATTATCTAAAAAATTGGGCCCCTTTGGCATGGTGCCGAATATGCTGGTAGCGATTCCCTGCTGTATGGCGATACTCATTCGCTGTGCGAGGAAGCTGCCAGCATTTCGGTCCCCGGTGCAGTCGACTAGACTTTAACCTAACCTTTTGACCCCAACATGAATCGCAATAGAAAATCACATATTTTGTTCCTTTTTTGTCAACGTCAAGGAGATATTTGTATAAGCAGGTCCCGATTTCGCAACTTCCTCTCTTTCCGTCGCTTTCACCCCATGTGTAACAAAATCCATGTTGTGTACGTGAGTCGTACACAGTTAAATTATATACCGCATGCTTTCTGCTGTAGTATAACGGCATACTCTGGCCAAGGGGGTTATATAGAACCTTTTGCATATCAAAACTTGCCATCACTGTCGAATTATCGTTATATAACATATTTCGATCTACATCGGCTCGTTTCTAGCATGCTTTTTTTCTTCGAGGTGATTTTCATACTCTGGTCTCTTTTTCATTTAATACGAATGTGTTATTTTCATACTTAACACACAGACATGTAACAGAAGCTAAAAATTTTTTTTTTCAGCAAACTTCAATCTGAGTTACATAATTCGATAGTTCTTTTAAAAACATTATAAGGCTTTTTTGTACTTTATTTTGATTAAGCGAATACTTTCGGAAATAATCGCTCTGAAAGTTGAATAAATTGTGCCCCCCCCCCCCCCCTAACTTTTGAACCGTAAGTCCAAAAAATATGAAAAAAATCAGGAAGGTAGCGCTAAGTAAATACATTCAACGAAAATGATTTTAAACAGTATCGAATAAACCGTTTCGAAGTTATTGCCGAAAAACTTTTCATCCAAAAGGCTTTAAGTGCCATTGATTTACACGGCATTTAAGACCTTTTGCCAGTTGTTTATTAAGACGCTTTCTTTGTACGGTGGTACGGAACCCTTCGTAAGCGAGTCCGACTTGCACTTGGCCGGTTTTTTTAGTTTCAGATGAACTATTGTCATTCGTTTCTTTAGGTGACCAATTGTTTGAACTTCCAGACCTACACCAGATATCTGAATTTTAAGTTAGAAGAAGATATTGGGGACTTTAGAACTTCCAGACCTAAAGTCCCCAATATCTTCTTCTAACTTAAAATTCAGATTATGCCTTTTGAAATCGCGTCACGCTACGCTTTTTCAGTCCATTATCAATTAAATTCGTTTTTCTACTCCTGTACTGTTATCTGTCTTTTACTTGGTCACGAACACTAATATAAGAACATACATAATATGAGTTCAGAGAAGTCTATACTCTATTCCGCATAACAGCACTAGTGTCGTTATAGTCACTTTACGTTATTGCTAGCATCCACAGACTTCTAAATCTAGGTTAAACTTAGGTCAAGGATTAAGCGCTCAATTCTAACTTCACGATAAAAATTCACAACTACCAACTTAACAAACAATTAAATTCCTACGATTCATAAGAAAAACAAAACTTTCCGAATTAAATTAATTGATGCCAACATAAAAAAAAGTATTTTAATTATCGTCACATCGTGTCACCAGCCATATCAAAAAAAAGTTTACCATAGACACAACTGTCATGCCGGCTGTACACACTCGGAGAGACCTGACGAGACACGCGTGACGTCCATGTATTTTATATTTTAACCTCGTCGTAGAAAAAGTATTGTATGCAACGTTGTATAATTAAGTCAAAAAACGCTCATTGCGTGTCTATTTGCGATACTCGCCGCATTCGCGGCTCGTATCGCAACTCACGCAATTCGCATTTTTTGATCCCACTTATACAACTGTTGCATAAAATACTATTCTGTGGCAGTTCCCACATCGGTGAAGTTGTGTGGTGCTGAAATGAAAAAATTAAAATAAATGAAAGAAATGTTCAAAATGAACAGAACTGCGGGGTGCTGAAAATATAATTAAGGATAAGTATATGTATGTTAATAAATGATAAAAATAAATAACAAAAATAACTTGGTACTATACCAAGCTAAATAAATAATCAAAATCAACACGTGTAGGGTACTTATAGGTATGCTAAATGTCTTAAAAAATGATGAATAATAACCTTGTCGTTAATCGTAAATTATAAGTACAAACGAAACCACTGTTAACTGACCACACACAGACTTTAACACGTTGCAATAAAGTTGACATTCGTTTACAAATGTACCTACAGTTAACAGTGCGTTCGATTGTACTAACTAACGACTCAAATAAACGTCAATCAACGTCGGCCATCAAAAAATTAAATATGACCAATAAATTACTAACCTACACACTCCACTGAGTTTTAACATGGTATGGTGCGTGGTACTTTTACTTTATCGTTAAAGTAAAATTATCGTTTTAACAACAGATGGCTTCAGTTTGTACAACAGAGGGGACTTTGATTGGCACAAGACGTTAAAACCTGTAAGTAGGTCCAAAACATACGAAAGAAATTCCAAGTATATTTTAGAAAACTTGTTGCTGAGGGAGTTATTGATGTCGTCATTAATTTGCGATGGGTTATCGAATGTCTCTACTCTAAAATAGTTTATTAGAACATCATATTGTTCCAAAACTCTGTCCACGCATTGCTTTACAGGTAGCCATCTTGTGGTAGCTACTGTTAATATTTTATGTATCTCCACCAAGGACCATTAAAACAAGAGGACTGACATTCTCCATACAAAAAGCTGTTCCCCGAATTTACAACGCCATCTATGTATTAGCTTGGTAAAAGAATTATATTATTTACAATTATTCAACTTTGCAAACGTGACACAATATTTAAATGTTAGAATTTATTTATTATTAGCTGTTTACGAACTAATTGTTACTATACTATGTTTCTTTGTTCAATTATAACATCGTTAAATGTTTAGTTTTTTAGCGCCATCTAGTTTTTGCTCGGAAATCCCCTAGCGGTCGGGTTACAATCCAAAGTATGGAGAATGAAAGTCCTCTTGTTTTTATGGTCCTTGATCTCCACTTTAAAGAATTCTTGCATCTCTTGCAGCTTTTTTATTCTAGCGGCACTACGACTTAAATAAGCTCCGACGTTCCTTAAAAGATCCTCGACAGATTTAGGTAGCTTTAGGCAGGCCTTTGATGTTGCGAAATGAATTAAATGACAGCTGCACTTCACACAAACTATCGAGGGATTTTGCTCTTTAAGCCGCGTGAACATCGAGTTAATCTCACCAAACATAGAATTGGTGGTATCTGAGGAATACCCCATTAAATTGGCTATAGAAATATCTCGATCTTCTAACATTCCACTTTCTCTTATTATATAATTGCTAATATTGCTATTATTTAAAGTTAACGATAGATATATAAAAAAAGGGAGCGCTATGTACTGTATTTAGTATTTAAGTACCCTTTGAATACATCAAACTAGTTATTTCGTTGTCGGATTCGTCGATCTATGAGCTTAAAAATAAAATGGCCGTTTTAATTTACGAGTGGCGCTAGTGGACCTGCTGTTACTGTTACAGCGTGCACCCTTAGAGGCCTTAAGGCGCGCTCATAGACGAATTTTAGGTATTTGCGGGGGTGAAGCAGACACGCGGTTTTTTGTTAAATTAAAAGAAATGCTTTTGTTAAATTAAAAGAAATGCTTCATTTAATATTCATTTAATGTAAATAGTAACTTATAGTATAGTGTTAACAATACACCGTGTTTTTATCGAAGACAGCACGCAGTAGTTATAGCTCTTCAAAAGTTAATTGTCTGGAGCAAGAAGCAATGTTTTCCTTATTTACGTCACTTGTGAAATATGGATATGTCGGGCTTTCGTTGTAAATCTGACGTTTTTCAGGCGAAAGTTCTTTTTCTTTTTCACTGACAGTCAAAAGAGGTTCCGAAGTAATTTTTGATGACGAAGGTTCGTTTTCTCTTAGAGGCATTCCCCGAGCTCGGCGGGAATCAACGATTTCGGGCAATACCCAGTCCATATAAAATCTAATTAGTTTCTGTTTAATTTTTTTCTCCCACAATTCATCATCTTTAAATATAATTAGTGTTTTGAGTGGACAATTTTCACCACTCCATACAGCAAATAAACACTTTGTTCGGCACGTTACATGGAGTTGGCCTTGAATCTGGTAATACCAGTTACAGGTTTTGTTTATTACCGTAGTTTTTGTTTTCTTATCATCTTCCACTTCCACATCTGAATTTTATTTTGCTTTATACATTTTTCTAATCCACTGTTAAAGGCTACAATCGGGCACTTTATCTCAACAACGGTGTCTTGGCCTATTAAACCGTCGGGCGTTGCGCCTATGAAGGGGTACTCATTGTCGACAAACAACCCACAGGGTTCGATTTTAACTTTTTCTTGCTTTGCTAGCTGTTTCAAAGCAATGTGTTCGTTGTCGATGCCATGTGCGATTGCCGCTATGTTGCTGAGATTTGATTTATACAGTATATTTTCAACCAGTTTGGCCTTGCTAGCGCTCTCTCTCCTTTTAACTACTAACCCAAAATTCGATGCCGAAATCATATTTTTTCTAAGTTCTATCCACTCATTGCTATCTCTTTGATTTTGGGTAGATTCTTCAATTTTTTCTTTGTTTGAAGTTAGCTCCTTAAGTTCCTCAAGGAATATTTCTTTAGCTGTATTTAGTTCCTGTGAACTCAAATCGGGAGCAGTACTGCGAGCGCCATAGTCATGCTGAGCTAAGTTGTCGCGCTTTAGCAATCGGTTTTTTTATGAGGATGTGTTAACTACGCACCTACGGCTCTCGCAGGGTCCCGCAGCGTTGAAAGGGTTCACAGCTTCGACAGCTCAGTTTATTATGAAGTTCAACTACAGGAGTTTGTAAGACTCCTGGATAATTAATACTTAAAAAGGGGATCAACTACTGGCTCACTCAAAGAAAATAAATGGTTCTGATTTAACACTTGTGTTTATTAAATCACTGACTCTAAGGTGACTTTCCTAGGGTACCACAGCGGGAAGAATGTCACCCAACACAACAAACCGCACTGGGAATCCGTCTTTTCAAAACACTTAATCTAACACGGGAAATACACAAACAATCACAAAAATAATCAGTCAGAGAATCAAGTTATATACAGTAAATAAACACTTATACTTTCCTATACTATTTACACACTTAACACTATTAAAGAAATACTTCTTGATCGCTGGGTGAGATCGGCTCACAACGCGAGGTAAAATAATACTTGATTAACTGCTTCTAGTCCTACCTAGACTTCACTTAGGTCATAGGCTAGGTCTTAGTACTTAGGTTCGGATCACTTTAGGTTCGGTTCGGTTCTGACTTTCCACGATGAGTTTACGACTGCAACTCGCGACACCAACTCACGACACCAACTGAGCTCCATGAGCTCCTCGGGTATTTACGTACTAGGTTATTGCACAACAATTGCGTAATATTGCGTGATGGAAAATTCCATGAGGAATGATACCACCGCACGCTGAAATCTGAATTCTCGTGGTCAGACTGGGAAATTATAAGGCATCGATACACAAAGTTGTTCGAAAACTTTCGCTCTTTGCCGTTTTTCGTTATGGTAACGACTAGCGTACTATATACGCGACTACACAATCTCTATGGTAATGATTGGCGTGCTATATACATCGCCTCACAATCCTCATGGTAAGCTGGCTCTGACCGGTAGGAGTCTCGAGTGGGTGTGTCGACAACTCCTACCCAAGTCGTTCACTGGCCGCTCTTAGCACTAGTTGCCAGTGAAGTCTAAGTATACTCGATTTACACATTCGTTACGAGTTTTTCCTATCTTTTACTAGGGGATCAGAAATTAAGGTTTACAAAGGGTCTAATGAGTTGTTAGACACTACACATAGCCTCTTTTATGGGCGAAAAACTCGTAATACTTAAATATTCAATTTTTACGTACTACTTACGAAACATGGGTCTAGGTTCTAAACCTAGTGCTTACGAGCTACTTACAAAACATGTTCTTTGATAGACGTTTAGGTGAGGTTACTGTTCGTCCTCGGAGTCGTGTGGGGTTCGGTGGGGCTATCGTCAACAGGATGTGCTATGTTTACTTTTCTTTTCTTCCTCTTGGGCTTTGTCCTAAAATTTTTTTTTGGAGTAAATGTCTTGGATGTGGATTAAAGTAAGACACTACAGCAGCATTGCAACGGGCACGGTAACCCCTTCGAAGTGAGAAATTAATCCTTCTACCTCCCACTACCTTTGCGATCACACTGTTGAAGCGTTCTACAGCATTCGTATCTACGTCCTCAAGCATACTTCCTGATTTTGAAAGCACTGTTTGAATTATAGTTTGTATCCTAAACCAAAAAGTTGTGTTTTCTATTTCCATGTTGCATTGTGTTTTGTATCTTTTGAACAGTAATAGTCCTTGCATCTCTCGTGGTTGCCGTAAGCCGTAATCTCTTATTGTTTCTGGTTTGCCTTTTCTGATTTATATTTTTGTATTGATGCAATAACTACTTTACGCATACTCATAATCTTTATATCTGTCAAGGTTTTTCTGTGTGCTAAGGCATATTTTGTATCTTTGGCTACAGCTCTCAGTTTATTGCACATGTTTCTTAAAACGTGGTTCCTGCATTCAATTTTTCTTACTGTATGATTTGGGTATGGATTACGAGCCAGAAGTTTTGCGTACGTAGCAGAGTCACCATCAGCAATTACCCTCCCGTATATAACATTATACATCTCTGCTGAGGATTCAAATTTTATTTTATTTTATTTTATTTATTTATTTTAGGGATAACAAACAACTTATACAATATATATTACTATCTATGTTACAGTTAGTGTTGCTTAATGTACAGTCAACAACATTATCCACGAAATACTGTAAAGTAATGGTTGCCTAAAGTTGAACGGTTGTGTAAATTAACTATGGTTACTAGTTACTATAATAGTTTACATTTGAGGTTTATGCAGGTCAGACCGAATCCTTGGCAAATTATTTCAGACTCCATACCGCTAGATGAGCCTGTGTAATTTTGGAAGCAAACGTGTTCTGGACGTGCAATTTGTTTTTTCTCTGCTCGAGCACATACAAGGCAGTATGTTTTTTATTCCTATGAACAGTACCTCACCAAATCTTCGACCAACGATTGCTGCGGCGCCGGATAATGCCTTGTAATTATTACCATAAGATCGCGATGACCAACAAGCATCAGCATATACGTCGATTACAGGTACACCGTCTTTGCTGAGTTTGCCTTCTTCTATCGCCGCTTCACGCTGACGCTTAGCTGCTGCTGCCATGGATTCAACAGCGGTTAATTCCCAGTTGTCATAGATAATATCTTGACTTCTTGAATAAGTTGCTGCCGTAAATATTGGTATATCCATGCACGCTGTGATTTCTTCAAATTGGGAATAACCTATTCCAGCCGAAGTAATTCCTGTAACCGCTGCTAGATTAGCATTGACACGATGCTTCGCTGAAAAGTCTTCGCTTGTTATAATAAAATCTTTCTTACAGAGATTACATATAAACTTATATTTGGACATCAAACCATTCCTCTTTTCTTCTATAAGTGACACATGAGTAAAATTGCAATTAAACAAGGAACTGTGACTGGATATAACCTGCAGCTGCTGAATAAAATAAGTTATATCAATAAGTCTTCGTCCTTGAATTTGTGACCAATTCTCTTCATTCGATCTGGTCTCGACTTGCAGATCTTCAGTAATTTCTCTGAAAACATAACTAAGTTCAGTGCTAGTTCAGTGTTTAATAAATACCTATACATATTTAACAGTGCTCATGCCAAATACAATAAAAACTCCTAACTGAATTAAATAGATGCTTTCAAGATTTATCATGATATTAGCTTCAATGAAGAAAACAATGAAAATAAAAGTTAGGAAAAAATGCTGCAAATAATATTAAGTGTTTATACTTAAATGCACTCATAACCATGCATACTCAGTTGGTGATTGTAGGTCTTCTAGTGTTGATAGAGATGGCCCAGGGTAATTAAGACGACAATCTTTTTCTGCCCTGAAATTAAAACATTACTTTAAACGCCAGAATTTGAAACATCTCAGCCAATTTCACCTAAGGAACTGACGAGCAGTAGCCGTTTGTATATTTACAAACAAATTGGTTGTGCAAGCCCATCGTCTCCGTAAGGTTAGCACGTCGTTCGTGGGGAACTGTATACGCTTTTATAATAAAATACCCTCCGATGTAGTGGATTTACCTCCTAGCAAATTTAAATCGCATGTTAAGTGACACTTGCTCAGCAAGGCGTATTACACTGTCAATGACTTTCTAGATGATAAGAATGCCTTTAAATGATTAAGCAGTTTAAATATTGTAGGAAATATTCAGTTTAAATCTTAATAGCCCCATCTTCCATGTAACATGAGAGCACATTTTGTCGTTTCTCACCGGACAAATTATTTTAGTTTCAATGTTCGGCAGCTTGAGCATGTCATGCTCGCTTAAGGGGCTTTGCTTACGGTGGCGTCGTTGATCGGGTCGCAACCTTCCCTAAAATATGGTTGAGGGAGGCGATGGCTGAGATACGCGTCATGCTCGTGAACGGGTGCCGTTTGTGGGGTCCGGTCTGTTCACGCTTGCATGGGCTATGTTGAATGTGTTAGATAATGATATACTAGTGTTTAATAGAACTGACGTGAGAGACTACATCTTGTTCTCAATTAAAATTGACGTTCTTTCTTATAGCTTGAACGCATAGAGTCCGTTTTTATACATAATTTAACTGTGAATCTTAGAGACCATATACATCTCTGAGGAATGTAGATAATATTATATTAAAAATTCTTCTTTGTACTTGCCAATGTTTAGACGCTTAGAGACCACATACATCTCTAAGAAAAAATGATTTAATTTTAGTTTTTAAGTTATATTATGCGAGTGACAGATTTTTTAAAATTTCTGTAAGTTTGTTTTTTTTTGTAAAGCATGTAAATTTAATGATAGTTTAGTAGTTTATTTCTCATTTCCCATTTTGTGTGACGTTTGGAGATCCTTTACACCTCCTAAACATATTTTGACAACGGAGACCCCTTACATCTCCATTAATTTTAGTGTATGTCTCTCTATTTTCCATATTTCTTTTTAATTTATCTTGTTTTGACGCCTGTTTATTGAAATGTATACCTATTAGTTAAGCACTTGTTTGATGAATTGTTTTACTTATTGAAATTTCATTTTCACAATTATTGTAATGCTCAATGTTTATTTTAAAAGAGAAACTGGTGAGTTTCTTACGGCGCTTCTTCTCACCAGAATGTCATTTGCCGAAGCGCCAAAAGAAAGAATCAGACATGTGAAAGCGCCCTTGAGGCCTACTTACAGAAATAAATTATTTCATTTACACGAACGGTTTGGAGCCAATTTTGACCCCTCAGTAACGCCAAATCTATTTAACCGAAAAAAAAATTGGATTATGTATATACGAGGGCCGTTTGATAAGTCTTTTTAAAAAACTATTTTTGAAACCTTTTTTCGTAAATGGCATTACGAGTTTGTAGCTAGGCTATTTACTAGCTGAATACACTAGGTATTATTGTTGTGGCATTATTTTTTTTTTCTTAAAAATTAAAAAATTGTAAAGTAGTCGCATAACAGGCTTCTGGGTATCTTTACTAGGGAACTTTTTTTCTTTTTCTATTTTTTTAACTTGGTGAATACAAATAACTTGCTAGAAATCCAGTGTAAACAATGGTGATAGATCAATAAATACTCGCTATTCTGTTTTTTCCTGAACCCAATTGCAAGTTGAGATCGTGAACCCATTTTTGGTGCTCATTTGGAGCCACACTGTTGCTTATCCCATTCTTGTGAATAATGTGTTTAAGTTCCTTAATATCACCAACACGTAAGTCAAGGACTTTAGTTATCACCTAAATCTTCATCATTGATCACTAGACATGTGGTTTCCAATTTTTTATATGTTTTATTAGTCAATGTCAATTTTGAGCCAATACTGTCAAGAATCGGCTCTTATTTAAAAAAAATCTATATTCTAATAAAAACACTGTGAACTATAACAGTTAGAGAGTTTTCAAAAACAGACATAATATTTTTTTTTTCCATTACCTATTAAATAAAAAAAATATGAGTGGATCTTGCGGCGAACTGTTTTAATTTTTTCATAGTTACGTCCACGTCGTCGTCGGAATCGTGCAGTTTGTGATCCATAATTCAAAAAATAAAGATGCGACTCTATTGAAATTTGGCTCAAATCCTTACAAATAATGTGTCATGCAATAGCCGGAAACATGAGCATGTTAAGATTCTAGAAGTACTAAATAACAGGTACTTATCAAACCACCCTCGTATGTGTGTACCCATGAGATTAACTAGAACTCAACATGTCATAAATATAGGTGAAACGATTATTGAGATATCTACGTCTAAAAATCGTCATTTTTACTACTGACTTACAAAGCCTTATAAAGATTTCGACTTAGAGATAGGATAATAATCAAGCGTTTCCGGTATTAAAAAAAAAAACAAATAATATTCAACAATATTTCTTTAACGAGATAAGGGGCATCCCAAGTAACACAAAACAGCTGTATAAGAGCTGTATAATAGAATATATCAACGTTAAAAGCTGAATAATTTCGCTGAATAAGAGCTGAAACAGCGTTGTTTCAGCTGTTATACATCTAATTTGGGCACAAATTATTCAGCCTTAAGTTCACAAGGCTGTTTAATAGCTGTATAACGGCTGTATTAAAGACAGCACTATATTTGCTATCTTTAATTGAACTGTAGATTATAGGAGACTGAGTAAAAAAATACTTGTTGAAGTTTAAACTGGGAATAGAAGTCAGATGCTATGAGGTATCGTAGGCTAGTTACTCTGGTGAAAGCGGAGGTCGAACTGGTTTCCAATTGGAATCGACCCTCTTTTATATCGGACGAAAGGGTCACGTGACTTATTATTATTATGACTTATCTCATGGCATCGGATTTCTGTTTTCCTTCATTTATTTAGTAAAGTACAAGTAAAACAACATATAAATGATACAGAAATATGAATCAGATCTCGAAAAGAACCCTTTTTGCGGTTCGAGGAAAAATAAATATACCTTAGTGAAAAATCATATTTATTCAATGAAATTCTCAATTTAGGTCTTAAATCTAGGTCTTATGAGTAAACCTACCTAAAGATCTGATTCGGGTGATGATTATCTTTGTTTTGTGTCGATTTTAATATTAAAGGATAATTTCCTATAAGAATGTTTGTTATTGTTGCTGTCTCTCTCTAACGTGTCATTTTTCTCGTAAGTGAGACAAGGACGGATGACATGTTAGTTAGTTACCGCCTATTTTAGATACTTTAGCGTAAATCGACAATACGCTGGATGCAATAGGAAGGTGATTTATTCCTGAGCCATGAATCTTTGTAGCGATAATCATCATTTTGATACATTTTCTTAAAACTACCTAACACATTATGATTCATTATGGCATTTCGATATAAAATTAAATAAAAGTCATCTGTAACCTAACTGATTAACTTATTACTATTTATAAAAGACAAAATCATATATAGCTATTTACAACAGGCTGTATTAAGGTTCACAGAGTTATAAGGGCTGAATATCGGCTGTTTAAAAGAGCACGAGTGACTGCTTATTCAGACTAAGTTTCACATGTGAACCCTTATTACTATCTTAAACCTCCACAGGTTCACTCTTTAGCTGTATAAGCAAGAACGTAAGCTAAATTTGACGTTAGAGGAACACAAATATTTATTATGACTGTTGATCTTTCATCGATAGTGACACAGTGAGAGTGTGAAGTTTCTGATTTACTTAATGGCGGAATATATTATTTTGTTAATCGGTATGCACTTGATGTTTCGTTATCTCGGCGAAAAATGATTGCGATTACGATTTTACTGTTATTATATACATATATTATCTAAGAAATTTTTCACGCGCTCCTCGAATAATACGTTTTTTACAAAAATAAACACTAAATATGCACCATAGAAAGTATTGTAGTGAATAAACTATAAATAAATCACACACAATAACACGTGAAATTTCGTTTATTTGTTCCTAAAAGGTAACAGTATTACAAGGCAAGGCAAGTAGTCGTACAGCATGTACGTATAAGGTAAATAGAAGTACAGAACAGTCTGGTCTGATCAAATAATGTAAGCAGAAAATAAGTTCGGTGGTCGGGTCGCGGGTACAAGTCGGTAACAAACACAAGAAGGATTTGGTTTACATAATTAAGTCAAAGTAGTCTAAAAAATAAGGCGTAGCGAGTACGATCGGTGTTGGGACAAAGCTTCGGGAACAGGTCGTCCGGGCAATCCCAAGATCGAACGTACGCGTGGAGCACTGAAAGTGGTGATGTAATGGGAGAATGGATGATTTTAATGAGGACCCTAGGGTGTCGCAAAGAGAAAAAAAGACCGAAAAAATTAAGTACTACGCTGGCGGGTAAAAGCCTTTCTGAATTTTGAGAATTGAATTTGAGATAATTGACTGGCCGCGCACGGACAACTCAAGTAAGCCCTGCGCCGGGCGTATATTAAAGCGTCCAAAGACGATCACAAACACGCGAATGTCACTAAATACTACAGGGTACCTGGCTAAACGCTAACTAATAATCCTTATCGTTGTTATTCCTATTGTCACGACCGTCTTTCAAATTCGCCTTAGGCTTGCTGGTGCAGCTATCCTCCAGAGGCACCTTACTGCAGCGTTCACCACCGGACCGTAGCCAACCGCCGAGATGGCCGCTCGCGAGAGCCGCCTGCGTATACCGTACTCTAGGTCAGAACGGAGCGTCACGGAGGAGCTAAAACAATAAGACACAATAAACACACCACTCCCCACGACTATTCGAACGCTACACGACGAACACCGCCACTAGTATACGTACCCGGTACACTTGGGAAATGACCGGCTTCTCTTTAAACAGACCACACCGGGTCACTAAAGCACCGTGGAAGGTTTACACACCACGCACAAGGCTGTGCGTCTCGTCCTCTAGCGCACGGAACAGCACTGGACCGAGCTGCGCTCATGAAACGCGAACTCGTAACGATCACAAATAGTATTATTCACGGTTATTTCGAAACTAAACACAGCAATAATATAAGCACGCCAACGGGCTAGGAAAACATGCAAAACTGCAAAAATATGCAAGGCTAGGTAACGTGCTTTCCAAACGAAAGCCAGATTGAGAATGAAAAAAACTCCAGCGTTTGTTCTCAAACCCAAATTTCAAACCCTGCGAATTTAGAAACCACAATTCAAAAAAAACAACCAACCAGCACGGTGAACACCTCAGAAACAAACCAGCTGTCCATACTCGACCAGAGCATTTAGTTTTATTTCTTCTTCATTAATTCCACTGCCACCTATACCCATATGGCCGAACTAGAAGAACCGCGACCGACACTAGCGAAAACGGGCCCCACACTACTGCTTATTGCACCCAACAGATGTCCCGGAAAACAAACAAACACGCCAACACACGTCCAACAACCGACAAACGGACAAACAACTCGCGACGCTAAACCTGTAGCGATTATGCTACAGATATCCCCCAAATAACTAAAAAACAAACAAAAGAAGAAACAAGGCCGAGAAGTCGACCCCCATAAACCGACCAGATGACAAGGAGCTCCATAATCGAGCCAGTAAACTATTCTACGCAACCCTATTACTTAGGAAACTCCATCGTCCACCACAACTACTCAAGGCATCGCTAACCCAACGCCTCAACCAACAGCTCAATAAGACCCTAGCACATACACCTAAGACAATAATCGACTAATAAACCAACGCGGGTTACTAGCCGAAAACAATCAGAGGCAACAACTACAAATACCATACCCCAAGAATGACCACAAAACTAACCGCTAACTTAACCCTACAGCCCTATGGAAGGCGATAACCTATCCTAACCGCGAAACTAAACCTAAGGCGCAAAGGAAGCTGACATCCTAAGCGCACACGGTTGGAACCGTTGGTCCAAAATCGTGCGACAAATCCGGGGTTTCTAGCCCTTACGGCTATATGGCATACATTGGTCCGTAACGATGACATTGTCCAGGAAAGTACTCGATCCCCGACGGGGTGGTACAAAAAAACGACCGGCAAGCAAGAGGCTTGAAACGGCGACAACATGCGACAATCCGATCACGTCAAATCCGCGCGCCAGCATATAGCTGGCACAAAGTCTCCTCCGGACAAACCTTAACACTATTACATTAGCCTATTAGACATATAACGCCAAAAAAACTTGTCCTAACGATAAACTAGAAACGCTAACTAACCTAACCTAACGATAAACAAGCTACGGTTGGGTCGTTGGTTAGCGACGCGATAAACCCCAACATACAAAACGACTCCCCAGCAGCATGAGATGACACGTAGCATTGACGCGTCTTCATGAAATAAAGACAATAGGAAAAGCGGAAAACGAAATCACCACGTTGGAAGTAACGCAAATACCTGAGCCGCGTCGCCGCCGCGTAAGAGCGGTCAGCTCGAAATGCGGATACAAAACTCTGACAGCGCAAGAAACACCAAACAAGACAAACACCCACGAACACCGGCTAACGCAAAAGCCCATGCAACGGATGAAACGCCCGCCCCCACACGCGCGACAGCCCGGCCCAATGGGCCGCCGGCGGGAGAGAGAGGCACAGGATACCAAATCCCAGACCTCCCCGGACAGCGACGGCACGCCCCACTGTGCCGAAACCGCCGGGGGGTAGAGAAGCACCAAAAAACACTGACGAAATGAGAGACAACATTCCAGTTGATGAACGCCGTAGCCGCGCCACGAAATGCGCGTCAACTTCCAACTGATGAACGCCATAGCCGCGCCACGAAATGCGCGTCAACTTCCAGCTGATGAACGCCATAGCCGCGCCACGAAATGCGCGTCAACTTCCAGCTGATGAACGCCATAGCCGCGCCACGAAATGCGCGTAACCGAAAACACCTGCCCGACCCCACCCGCAACGACGGCCCGACCCAATGGGCCGCCGGCGGGAGGAAGAGGCACCGGCCAACAAACCCCCAACCTCCCCAAACGGCAACGGCACGCCCCACTGTGCCGAGGCCGTCGGGAGGCGAAGACGAAAGGAAAAAAACGATGGAAAACGAAGCCACGAAAAAAGTCGAAAAGGAACAGGCGGGCAATCGCGCCTTTTGGAATTTGGAGGAAGCGTCAAAAGCAAAGCGGATTACACCGATCATTTAAGGATGTCTTTAATGTGATAAGTACCGACTACCTGAGTCTCCATGTCGACCAACTCATAAACCTGCGGGGAGATACGCCTAACCACGCGACACTGAACAAAGCGCGCAGCAAACTTGCCACCTCTGAGCGCGTCGGCCGTGCCACGCTGAAAGTTCCTGCGCCAAACAATCTGACCGACGACAAGCCTAACTGACCTCCGGTTCAAGTTGAATTTCCTGGCGTTCCGATGAAAAGCCAAAACCAAGGAATCCGAAACCCTCGCATACACGTCCTGCAAGGCGAGAAGGTTCTCAGCGCGCTCGGCCCGACTGAGACCCACCTCTTGGACCTCAGCCTGGTCAACGTCGCGCTGCCGATCTACCAACACCTCCCTGCCGAACAAGAAGAAATTCGGAGTGCACGAAGTGCCAGATTCATGTAGCTACTTAAGTACAGGGGCACCCGAGGTAGATGGGAAGGCCACCTTTAAGACTGAAGAAAAAGAAAAGAAGAAGCAGAAGAAGAAAGACGAAGAAATGAAGAGGAAAGAAGAAGAAGAACGAAATAAAGCAGAAAGACGCAACACACCATGTTACGTCCCGACATGAATCGGAACGCGCCCTTTGTAAACGTCAAAACCGTATAACCTCCAATATACTTTGACAGCTCGAAAACGCGGTTTTCATGACGTCTGTCATGGCATAACGTGGTCTATGCAAGATTTCCAACGTTCCGCTGTCACCTTCTGCAGACCTTCTTCAAATAACGACTTTACTTCAGCCATTTTATACGTTTTATTATTTGAGGCCACATGCCCTTTTATTTGAGCCCACACCGACTCGATTGGGTTTAATTCGCAGTGGTAGGGAGGGAGTCTTAAAACTGTAATATTGTGTGTGAGTGGCTGCTAGTTCATCAACTGCTAGTTTATCATGTTTTGGTTTTTCTTTTTCTACCAATTCCCACAACTCTGTCCTTAACATACTAGCATCGCATTCAATGCCTCTTCCTTGCAACCACTCAATTATTTGGCCCTTGTTCCATTTTTATATGGGTCCACTTTCTAATTTTCTAGAATGGTATGGTGCATTGTCTATAACAAGCACAGAGTTTGGTTTCAACCTTGGCAAAATACTAGCCAGCCACTCTTCAAAATGTTTCGCATTCATTTCGTTGTGATAGGCACTATCTTTTTTTGACTCAAACAGTAATAGCCCTCCCTCCACAAAACCTTCCTCGCTGCCAATATGACTAATAATCAGTCGTCTTCCTTTTCCTGAGGGACCTTTTGTCCAGTTGTAAGCCCTTCTAAAAAAGCTTGCCGAGATGACAAAACCTGGGGATCTTGCCAAACCTTGTTCTTCATGTGACCTGTAATGACAGGTTGGTAAGTTTATAATCACAATCACTAATCATTTTTCAAAATTAACACCACATTCATATCATATAAAATTGATTTTTAAGAGGATTAATTTAAGATACGTTTAATTAAATTCTTACAAACATGTGACATGGTTTAATATGTCTCACAATTATCTGAAAAGTTTTGATTATCTAAACCAATACTGGGTAAAAGTTAGCTGCAGGTATGTTTGATACAGACAGACTAGTGATATTTTTTGTAAAGCTATATATTATTAGTTGATATCATAGATGTAGAATAAAAGAAACAGACTCCAAATGTCAAACAAAATTAAAAAGAAACATGGACCTAACTAACTTTAGCAGTTTCATTCTAATAAATATATGTCGAAAAAAATGTGTTCAACAACTGAACCTTAGTTGTTTACCCGTTAGGTGTCAAATTAAATAAATGTTATGTGTGTGTGTAAACTTAATAAACCATTGTTGACAAATGTCACACAGTTAATATACAGCCTAAATAAGCTCACACCAATAGCTGCCACTTTTTCCGGCTGATTGGGCATTCAGTTCAATATAGTAAGTACATCAATGGCTAGTATCCAAATAAAATACCATCATTAAGCCAGGTTTCATCTTGATAATATAATGTTCGTCCTTCTCAGCGATATTGTTTTATTTTGACCAAATAACGCTTTCTCCATAAAATTATATCTGCTCGGTCAATGAGGCAGCTTTGGCGTTTCCGGCTGGCATACTTGAAATTTAGATGCTTGAGTACCTGTCTCATTGTATTTGCTGACAAATTTGGCAAGTCGGCATCATCATTCACAACTTTTAAAACCTGCAGACAAAGAAATGTTATATTAGTTACTTTTTTAACAAATTAAATTTATTCATTAAAATTGCACAATCAGACTTTTCAATATGTCAGTTTCAAACTGTAACGCATACATTTAGCTCTTAGTAAGTAAAATCACAGAAATAATCAGTTTCATGGAGTATTAATAATAATTAAGATTACTGCGTTACTAAAGTGACATTTTAAAACTTAAACTTTCCTTTTAATAACAAAAAACAACTTATATTTAATACCATCTAATGGCATAACCTTCCACTTTTGATTAATAATACGTACATAAAAGGTTAAGGCATTTAAGATCACTAGCAGCCCGTGTGTTACTGAAAAAACTACAATAATCAGAGGGACACAAAAGTAACGCAGTAGTAAACTTAGTAACACAGTAGTATTTTCTTTGTACTTTTTATAGAGGTCTGTTATAATGATAAAACAAAACAAAATTTTACTTCTTATGACGTGATATAGTATCAAGTAACTCAAATTACTTCAAAATCAACAAACTTAGTAAATTTAATACAAATAATTCAGTCTTACTTTTCATATACGTTAATTGCTTCATCGTAATGAAAATATACCCTTTTACCACAGACCAGAAGAATACTATAGACACGGTAATGAGCGGGGCACGCGTAACATGGTTTAGGATCAGACGCGCATTTAACTTTCAAAAGTCAGTTCCGCGGCCATCAGTCGTCGTTCGACCGCGCGTGACAAACTTTACGTGAAAAAAAATATAAATATGCCTTGTTGTATTTAATCGTGTCGTACACGAAGCAACAAGTTAAAAGATACCCCTGGAGTAGTTGCTTTTCACCGGTAAGTAAAAAAAGTATTTTACCATTTTTTCAAAAACTGCAGACATTCATTATGACATTCACCTCTAATCTGATGGCACGGCAGTATTCATATCGATTGCTGGCTGGCTATGGCTGTCGGTCGCCGGATTATGCCAATAACGCGCAATGTATTGCCCACGTCTAGTAGATGCGGCCGTCACTTGGTCCGAGGCGTGTCGGCAGCCATTGCGCTTGCGCAAGTGACATGGCCGCCGCCATAATAGTGCGCGGCCTGTATTTATCGATAATTTTTCAGTGCTTAAGGTGATTTTAGTTGAAGAAATTCTCATACTAAATAAAGTATTTCTAATTAGCGTAACTATAGAAGTACTTAATTGTATTATTGTTTAATCTAGTCAATAATGTGATTTTACATCCGCAAATAATAAACCATGTTGACATTTAGTGATTTTATACAATACTTTTGAATGTTTCTTGTTTCATACAAAAATTTAAGTGCAAAAATATAATAAAAGAACACCGAATATCATTTTTTTTTCTATTTGCGGGTATAAAATAATGGGATTATTTGGATTAAACAACAATACATTCAAATTCTTCTATCAATGCGATCTTGTATGTATGCGTTACTTTATAAAAATAGATACAATTAGTGCCCATGCTGCGGCGGGGCACTTTTAGTTCTTTCAATAAAATATTACAGAGTAAGTACATGGAGGGGAACACAACATTTTTTGACTTCAGGGATATTGTGATGCTTATAGTTTTGTTCTACTTTTTTATTTTATCAAGATATATGCTTGTTTAACACAGTGGCGGACTAAGCCCGTCAGAGGCCCGGGGCGACAAAGCTAAATGAGGCCCCCCAGCTTTAAAAAAAATGTAGTTTTACAAGCTTCTTATTCGGTTCACATTTGTATGTATTAATAAGTGTTTATGTTTATTTCGTTAAAATCTGGCAAGTGAAACTTAAATTCGATTTAAATTAAATACGAATCGATCGAAAAAAAAATTGTTAAAATAAATCAAAGATAGTTTTATAAGTTACTTTACAATTTGAAAAAAGGTTTATCCGTTCGCGAAAATATCAGAACACACTAATAAACTATTAAATATCAATGTAGAAAAAAACCGGTCAAGTGCGAGTCGGACTCGCGCATCGAGGGTTCCGTACAAACTCATAAGTACATACATGAATAGTTCAAGAAAAACTATATGGCGATTAGTTTAGTAGGAGCAAATAAGTATGTGTTAAGATTTTTGCAAATTTCTCAAAAACGGTGAAAGTTAGGAAAACCGTTATATTTTTCCTGTAATATATAGGACGACATTAATAATGTTGTTCAATTTTGTACTAGTATGTTTTATTGTCAATAAATATAGATATTAACGGAGTGAAAAAAAAAATATGACGTATAAATTTTAACGATTTTTGCCATAAATCAAAAACTACTTATTTAAAAAAAAATACAAAAATATTGTTTTAATCTACAAATTACGCCCTTTGATTTGATACCCCACTCGATATAATTGCCCTGCTTTCAATTTTAAAAGTCTGATTACGGACCCCTTTAGAAAAAATGTTACAAGATTTTTTTACTTCCCATAAGCTCGGGTTAGCATTCCAAAGGCCATTGGGCGTTTTTGACCCGCTTTCCGAAATTTCGCGTACAGAGACCAAATTAGTTTTAAAATAGAGAATTTAATCTCACTTTTCTAAATATGTAACTTTTTTTTATGTATCAACCGGCAGAAAAAAGTTATTCAACAGTATTTGTACGACGTTCGCCTAAGGCTAAGGACTGCAATACGGCCACATCTCAAAAAACATTTTTTTTTTAGACTTTTGTTAACCTCATAATATAATCTCAACAAATTTTTTTTTTTGAGACGGCCACATCTCAAAAAAAAATGCAATCACTAGGCGAGTTCTGACTTAATTCACTGCAAAAATGCTATAATTATAAGAAATTATTTTTTTCTCAATTTTCCCATGGTTTACAAGAATGCGACTCATACCACTGAGTAGCAGATACATTTACCTACATACCTAGCCCTATTTCGTTTGCGTACGCCGTGGGTCATATGTCCGAACAAAATGCCTAATGACCTTTCAAGTCGATAGCATCAGTAGATCCTGAGATATCTTGCTGTGACAGACAGACAGACAGAGTCGCACCATAAGGGTCCCTTTTTTACCATTTTGGTACGGAACCCTAAAAACAGGTTTAGACTAGTTCAGTTTGTGGACAAGCGCAGGAGGGCGCGCGCTGCGCTTATCCGTACACAGGAATTGCCTCAGCGTATTGGGCGCGTTCAGCAAAGTTAAAAGAACATTAGTACCCCGTAAAAATTCTAGATGGCTGTAGTGTTTTGATCTTGATGAAATTATGTAGGTACTAACTACTAAGCACATTTTTAAAGTCTTGTTTAGGATTTGATCAGGAGAACGCGGAGGCATTTGGGGCCCCCCAAAGACCGGGGGCCCGGGGCGGGCCGCCCCTTCCGCCCCCCTGTTAGTCCGCCACTGGTTTAACATAGATAACTGAATTCTACCATTTCTTGGTAAACCGAGAGCATATTTAATCAATTTCATAAAAATTAAATATCGATAGATCGATAATTATATCGACTGGCTCCATCCCTACTTTCGCGGAGCTTATACCATTGCCTTGTAGTGTTGCGTAGCAACGCGCGTGCGCACACTACTACAAAGCGAATAGCGGCTAGCATTTCTTTGTGTTTACGCCTCATGCGTACTTTAATGCAAATGTGTGCGTGTAAATGCCGGCTACGCAGGTTTCGGAACTAACTACGCGTTATGCCGCCTCCAGTTACTCCGTGCCTTTTACCTTTTACGACAACTTTAGGGTTAGGAACAATTTCCAAGATATTATCGTAAGGCTCATAAGAAATATCAGTCTCCACTGCTTTGAATCTTTTGCCAGTTTTATCTACCATCTTGTAAAACATAATTTTTACGTCTCCTTCTTCATCGACTTCACTTTTAGCAACGCCGAGGTAAGTGTAGTGTTTGTCTTTGACAGAAGACACTTTTATTAAAACATGGACACCGTCAGATATCTTTGAAGGATGAACATTTTCCTTTTCAATTAGCTGCATTTCGTTTATATTAGAAACCGATGGTCGGCTAATGCTTGCTAAAGGTTCGTCTTCAGAGTTAGAAGATGAGGAATAAACCGTATTATAAAATGATCTTCTAGGTACGGCAACGACATTAGAAATGTCATCTAGGACTGATTCCTCATCGAATTCAAACGAAAGAATATCTTCTCTAAGTGTATCAATGACAGGAACAGGAACAGGCTGATATGTTTTTGGATTCATGCAACGGCAAAAACCCCTTTCGCAAAAGCAACTGAGGTCTCTGTATTGAAGTTCACCGGGAGTGTCAGTAAAAACTTGATGTACTTGCATAATACCCTGGAGCGGCACTAGGTTTTTAGGTAGTGCTTTTTCAACAATTTGAATGTCGCTTTCAGTCAGTAAGTACATTCGAACCTTGCTCAAGTCCTTCAAAGTGTAATAAAAAGCTTCAGTATCAGAAATATCGGAACCAGCAGCTACTTTTTCATCTGCGGTGCGTTTGAGGTAGCCACCAACGCCATCAGCAGCCCCTTTTCCGTGACCAGCTTCAAAGAAATTTCATGTAACGCGGATAAAATTGTATTCGCTGAATATTCTGTGACTTATGAAATAAAAATTTTGCTTCTGCCGGTATTGAGTAGCTGGTCCATCGGAGAAAAAGTGAATTGTAGTTATATGACGGTTGTTGTGTTGTATTTCGCGAATAATTGGATGTAGGAGTGCCCAAATGGAGACAGGGTTATGGGAATTATTCGCAGAAATGGTGAATACGCGTCATCGGGCGACGGAAGGGCAGGCGCGACGCAGCGGCGCGAGCGCCGCCGCTCGCTATCGCTACGTCAGTCGGCGAGCCACAGTCAGAGCAGACGCACGCTGCTCGGTGTCAAATTCTGTATTGTACCTTTTTAGGGTTCCGTAGCCAAAATGGCAAAAACGGAACCCTTATAGTTTCGTCATGTCCGTCCGTCTGTCTGTCCGTATGTCACAGGCATTTTACTCAAAAAGTACATGATGGATATTGATGAAATTTGGAATATAGGTGTCTTTTATGAGCCGCTACTTAGTTTGGTATATAAATAATTAAAATAAATATTTTTAGGGGGGGCACTCCATACATGTTAAAGACAGTAAAAAATTTTTTTTCAGCAAATATCAACGTGTGGTACATAGTTCGACAGGTTTTTAAAAAACACTATAAGGTTCCTAAGTAATGTTTTTGATTAAGTGAATGTATTTGGAAATAATCGCTCCGAAAGTTGTGTAAATTGTGTCCCCCCCCCTCTATTTTCTAAACCGTGCGTCCGAAAAATATGAAAAAAATCACGAAGGTAACGCTTAATTAATACTTTCAACGAAAATTATTTTCAACAAGATCGAATGTACCGTTTTTGAGTTATTGCCGATAAACTGCGCTTCTCAACAAAAGGACGTAATTGCTATGAAGATACGCTCTTTTGTTGTTGTACTTTTTTACATCGTATTTTTTACCTTATAGTTACGGCTATGGAACCCTACACTGAGCATGGTCCGACATGCTCTTGGCCAGTTATTTACGTTGTACCATTAAAATTCTATTCGAAAATTCAAGACTTCTTATTGTCCGCCTGGACAATATTTGGCGACCGTGAAATATTACAAGAAACTGCAAGATTTGTTACGTTATAAATTTGAAACAACAACCGTTATACTATAAAGCGTCGGGAAGATTCGAAACTTAACGGCTCGCCGACTCACCAGCTCGAACAAAGAATCTGCTCTGCGTGCTCTGGGGCCTGCCAAGAACTGTGTTCTACGTGTTGGAGTGCAGGTCTAACCCGAGGGAAGTACGCCTAATTTCCTTTCCTATTATTTTTTTTCTCCCGTCTAGTTCCCAATATTGGCTTCAATTTGTTCTTGCATCTTAAGCGTTAGGTAAATTTCCTAATCTGGCTTGCCTAAAAGACAAGACTATTAGCCGCACGCACCCGCCACTTTTATTATAAATGTTATATATCGATATACTTAAATATAACACTTATCTGTTTCAAGCGTTAGGTAATAATTTCCTGATCTAGCTTGGTAGAAGGACGTATTTATTTTTATTAACGCTCGTATTCTTATGCTTGTGGAGTGTTTAATGAGGGTTTTCGATACTTTTTCTGCCACTAGGCGGCGCTAGGTGCGCGTCAGGTCCAAACAGCTGTCAGAAGTGTCAGATAGCATATACTCGTAGGTACTGGAGTTATTGTTTAATTGTATTTATTTGGAGGTGTTAATGATTTTATTATGGATTACGGTCAGAAAAAGGTCGCCGAACTGAAGATTGAGCTCAAAAACAGGGGCGCAAAAGTCACTGGTACTAAGGAAAAGCTCATTGAAAGGTAGTTTACTATGTACTAGTATTTGTTTACACAATTTGATTTTGTTTTTTAACTACTAAATTGCAGTTATTTGAGTGAGTGATGAGTTTTAGTTGATTAATGTATATTTTTATTTCAGGCTAAATGACTATGACAGGAACAACAACTTTAAACCAAATACAAATAATGTTTCTAACCTCTCGAGTCAGATTCTTTCTACGATAGAATGCCCAGAAGAAAAGTTATACAAAAGTGTGGATTCAAAAACAGTATTGCCGAATTTTGATATAGTTAATATAAACACATATTTCCTTGAATTGTATAAAGAGGGCATAGGAATGTCAGATTATTCTGCAGTACACAGAAGAGGTTATAATATGCTGCAAAATAACTATCTTCTGGCATTAGTGACCGCAAATACTAATACACATATATTTTTCAAAGGTCAAGTTCATTCAGAAAATACAAAATCCCTCACCTATTTTGCTTCCATTGCCATATGTAACCAAAGTGGATGTATTATACAATCAGTGTGTGAGTGTGTAGCAGGGAAAGGACCAAAAGCTATTTGTAAGCATGTGTCTGTTTTGTGCTATGCTATACTAAAATTCCGAGACCAGAATGTATGGCAAATTAAACACACTCCTACACAAAAAAAACAAGTATGGCATGCACCTAAAAAAAATAAACTTGATGTTTCGCCACAAAAAGCAGAGAACCTTTCATATGAAATATCAGAATATAATGTTTCCAGAAAAAAGAAGAGAAGTATGTGCTATGATCCAAGACCACAGTCCTCTAACAGTCTAGAAAATGAATGGGCTGCAACAGTGAGAAATAAAGTTATCATTCATTGTCACAGAAAAGGATAGGATTGTGTGGAATTTTGGATAGTGCTAACATGCAAGATGTAATACATGACCATGATTACCTACCCTTTCCCTTACATCACCAACTTATCCTTAATAAAATATCCGTAAGCCACCTATTCCAGATGATCTTATATTTTATAGTAGCTACTACTTGTATATCTTATCATTTCATTTATTTTGTATTTATCATACATTGTCTTGGTAATATAAATGTCAAATGAAATTAATATTAGGACACATTGACAAACATTTAAATATTAGTTAGTTCTAATACAAATGGAAACCGTTTATTTGCAATCGGCTTTGTAGAAATTCTGAAACCATATAGAATGCATTCTTTATTAAGAGACATTTTAATTTGTTTCTGAAACTTAGGTCCGAAGTTGCTTCCCTTATTTCAGGTAGCAATTTATTAATATATGATATGGTCCCATGATTTGGAGGAAATGCCTAGTTTTCATGAGTCTGTATTTAAGTATTACTATGCCGCGTGGTATAAGACTGTGCTTCTGAACGAGGAAGTGAATCAAGTGAAGTTGTAGCTACTGTAATTTTTTATTATTCTGTAATTGTATATGCATTGCGATTGTAGATGTTTGTTTAGGTTAATACCTTAATACTTTCCTTCCACTTTGCTCCTAACAGGTAACGATTGACTCAGTGAAAGAGATGGAAAATAAAACCAAAAATCAAACCAAGTCAAAGTTATGGTATACTGAACGATCTTTTAGAGTGACTGCTTCAAGAGTTGGTGAAATTTGTAAATTTACAGCTAAAAAGGACCAGGAAAAGTATGCACAAAGCCTTCTAATTAATAAGAAAATTGTAAGCACGGCCTTAGAATGGGGCAAGTCCATGGAAACCACAGCAATAGAGGCATATGAGGGAATAACTGGAAAAAAAGTAAAACGTTGTGGTTTATATGTTTCTGTGCAGTACCCTTTCATTGGAGCTTCTCCTGATGGATTAATTGAAGATAGCAAAATTTTAGAAGTTTAATGTCCATATTCCATAAAGGATCAAATGATTTTATGTGACAATTATATCCATTTAGAGCATAATTCGGAGTATTTACAACTAAAAGAAACAAGCAACTATTATTACCAAATCCAAACACAGTTACTTGTCACAGGTAGAGATTGTTGTGATTTATTTATATGGACGAATGTTGATGAAAAAATAATAAATGTAAGAAAAAATGAAACATACAAAATATTATTATACCTAGAGTAAAAGATTTCTACTTTCAATTTATGTTGCCACAAATAGCAAAAAATATATATGATTGTTAATGATTTTTATAGCATATTTATGATTCTATGTGATAAAAAATAAAACAAAGTATTATTTGATATTCTTGTTATTTATTATTGAACTACTAAGCAATAAGGTGAACCATGTTTTCTAATCATGAATGAGCAGTACCGTTAGAAGTGATGCTGAATAAATGAAATAAAACAAACATGTTTTACTTTATAATATTATTTTTGAAATTGGTTAACATGAAACATACAAATATAATTCTACCTGCTAAAGGCACCAATTTTGAATCTAACTTGCCACTTAAGATCTTGAAAGTTTTAGCCAAACCAATGACCCTTTCAACATGTATCCGTTCTGATGATATTTTTTTCGATCTTCTCAGTTGAGAAGTCTCAAATTGCCCATCAGTATTTTTTAAAAATTCTGGTACATTAACTGTAACATCTTTATAGCACACTAGGTCTTGCACATTAAACCCACGGTCACTAAGAATGACATCATTAGGTTCAAGTTTATCAATAAGTCCACATTTTTCAAACAGTTCACGATCACTTGTAGACCCACTATATGCATCTGATACAAATGTAACGCAGCCTGATGCTGAAATTCCAACTAAAACTTTTAGAGTATTTGCTGATTTGTAAGTGGAATATGTACCTAAGCTGTTGGGTAAGTGGATTTTTGGGCTTCTCTATTTTTATTTCTGTGCAATCTACTATAACTGTACATGGATTAATCTTGCCATAGTACTTCATATTTTCATCTATGCATTGTTTTGGCACCCAGACATTCAACTCTTTCAATTTACAATATAGATAATTGATCCATGTTATAAAAATGTTGCTTAGTACTGTTCTATTAACCTTCAATCGATAGGAGAGTTCTGTAAATAACATGTTTCGGCGTAATTTAATTAATACTAGAAGGAATTGATCACATGGCTTTATAAATGGCACTTTTAATGCTTTCATTTTAGGATAATATTTTAAACTATTTACTTCATCTCCAAAAATAGAAAATAAGAATTTTACATGTTCATAATCTTGAAAACCACTATAAAACTGTACTTCTGCCGCATTGGTTACATCCAGCACATTCTCAATTGAAGATTCTTTTCTTTTGTTTTCAATTTTAGGACATTCTTTGAAAATTTCTTGACCTAAATCACATTGGATCCCAACATCTTTCTGTTTCTCCTCAAACTCAATTTGCACTTCGCAGCAGTTGGTAGTTTCCATGAGGAAGGTGTCATCCTTCTCTTTTTCATTGTTAATGTGTACTTGTAAACTGATTTTTTTTCATTTCGCACCAAACGTCTTTGATATCGCTCCTTTTGTTTACTAGAACTTTGTTTTTTCCATGGGAATTGACTTGGCACTGCAATTTTTTTCAAAACTGGTCTGGCTGAAATAATAATTAAATGAATATAAATGTTATAAGTATTCTTTCATAAGGCACGAACTAAAAATGTTTGCACTATATCAATGAAGATTGGTCGAGCAGAGATAATCAAAGTGATTAACTAAAGCTTATCATTAATATTGAAAATAAATATTCTTACGTTTTTCCACCACTGAGTCCTTCGGTAGCTCGTAATCGTCCGCCGTGAAGTGGCTTTTACAAACGAGGCTATTTTTCGTTGGAGTAAATTTATCTCTGCGAATGGCCACAAGCCACTGTTTTAATCGGATTTTATCTCTCGTAGGGAACCTATGTCCTCCCGTTTTATTTGCACACATGGGCACTGCACAACACTGGCATTTTAAAAAACAATATTCCTACAGTGATGATTATTAGAATATATAAACCAAAAAAATTGTCGAAAATTACAATTCGCGTATGTATTTTGACAGTTCATTGGACCAGACGCTACAGTGCTGCCATCTCACGTAGAACGTTTCAGAAAACCCTCATTGCATTATACAAAAATAATCGAGTTGTTTTTTCTTGGTTAAAAGCCGTTACGTTTTAAATTTCAAACAGATAACGTTTCCTTTGTTTGCAAATCAGTTTAATTTGTGTTAAATTGCAATTCGAAAGCCTATTCAAGGTTGTTATTTATGCTTTTTGCTAATTTAGTAAATATATAACAAGGATATAGTAATTATAAACGAATTCGTTACATTTTGTAACATCCGCCCAAGTAATAATAAGTAATTAGCATTCAGGTTTCTAACAGCGATCTGCCGACCGTTTCAGTGTTCGCATCGGGATCGGCGCGAGCTGAGCGCTTGCTTTATCCGGGCCGCTTCTCTGCCAGCTTCGCGCGCAGCTTGCTGGCTAGCTGAGTGCTCGGTCGGAGCAGTCATCTGTGTCGAGCAATCGCAACTGCGACTGGATTTAACTGGTTGGAGATTTTATTTACTTATTTCATTGGTTGTCAGTGCCTTATTAGTTTGTTTTGTTTGCTACTAAGGTTGATGATGCTGCCGAGTTATCTAAGCTTATTAAACAGCGGGGCATTATTAAAGGCCGGTTAACTAAGTTTGGTGATTACTTAAATTGTTTGCAAAAGTCAAAGCCTGCCATAAGTACTTCCACTAAGTACAAAGAGTTGGAATTAAAGTTAAACAAATTGCAATCGGTGTTGAATGAATTTGATGATATTCAAAGGCAGATTGATCTGCTACATAGCGATTCTAGTGAGCAAGTAAAGGAACGGGATGATATTGAGAATCAATTTATGTCCTATTTAGCCGTCGGGCAGGACCTTTTAGACACATCAAATTTTGAGAATAAAAAGGTCTGCTAAGGATGATCAGGCATCTATGGTCAGTTGTCAATCAAATTCATTTAACGCCATCAAACTTCCGACGATAAAATTACCAAATTTTGGTGGAAATTATTTGCATTGGCTTGAGTTCAGGGACAGTTTTGAATCAATGATACATAGTAATGCTAATATCCCGGACATAAATAAGTTCCATTATTTGCGTTCTTCGCTAGAGGGAAGCGCAAGTACAGTTATAAAATCAATTGAGTTTAGTGCAAATAATTATAAGCTTGCGTGGGATCTTTTATGCGATCGATATAACAATAAGAACATTTTAATTAACAATCATTTGAAGGCATTATTTGATTTTGACAGTATGTCAAAGGAATCTTTCAAAGCTTTGCGTTTCGTTGTGGATCATTTTTCAAAACATTTACGAGCTCTCGAAACTCTCGGGCAACCTACAAGTCAGTGGGATGCACTAATTATTTTTATGATTTCTGCAAAATTGCATATTACCACTAGTCAAAAGTGGGAAGAATACAAATGTAACCTTAAAGAATTACCTACTTCGGAGGAATTTTATTCTTTCTTGCGTAGTCGTGCTGACGTGTTGGAAACGTCCTACAGTAATCACTCCGACAAAGGTGACCACAAATTTGTGCCACGGGAGCACAAATCTAAGCACAATAGTAGTCAATATAAAAGTTTTATGGTTTCTGTTGATAAAAAATCTAGCAACAACATGTGTGAGCTATGTAACCAGGAGCATCGTTTATACGATTGTTCCAAATTGAAAGAGATGAATGTCGAAGAACGAATTAACGAAGTTTCTAAATTGCGAGTATGTAAAAATTGTTTTCGTAAAGGTCACAACTCATTCAACTGTAATCTAAGGGGTTGTTGTCGTGTCTGTAAGAAAAAGCACAACACTTTGCTACATAAACAAGCAGGTGGTCCAGAGGGTACTACATTTCCCAATTCTTCTTCCCCAGTATCCTTGTCTGTCGTTTCTACGAGTCAAGTTTTGTTATGTACTGCATTAATCAATATAATTTATAATGACACGACATACACTGCGCGCGCACTCCTGGATTCGGGAAGCCAGTCTTCCTTCGTAACAAGCAATCTAAAGAAGAAATTGGGGTTGACAGGAGACAGTATAAATGCCATTAATACGATGGAAAGCCATAAGTTTAGTTTTTGAATAATTTACTTCAAGATTGTGTTGATTTAGCCAATCGGTCACTTGGTCTAGTATAGAGTTTACTTTCCCAGCTAGGTTTTTATTATCTTGACATGTTGTGAGGATGGAAATATCATCTGCGAACAAAACACACGTATCTTTCATGATGTTTGGTAGGTCATTGATATAGATAAGGAACAGGAGACATCCGATAACGCTCCCCTGTGGGATGGAAGCATTAATTGTTTTTAAGTCGGACTGGACATGTTTTATTTCACCCGTTTCGAAATTGAAATGTTCCAACTCTACAATTTGCTCCCTATCTTTTAAGTACGAGGCGAGCCACTTATGAGCCATACCACGAATCCCTATCCTCTTAAGTTTATTCAATAGAATATTATATTGCACTTTATCATACGCTTTGGTCATATCTAGCAATAACCCAATAGCATATTGTTTAGCATTAATTACATTTAAGATTTCTTGAATATACTTATAAACTGCTAAGATAGTTGAACGATTTTTGCGGAAGCCGTTTTGGGATTCATGAAATATTTTGTATTTTTCACAGAAACTGTATATGCGATTACTCATAGCTTTCTCAAAGATTTTGGATGCTGTCGGCAGGAGAGCAATAGGTCTGTAATTATTTGGGTCTGTTTTAGCGTTCTTTTTGTAAATCGGCCTGTAAATTACCTGGCCACCCTGGGTGGGATAACCCGGCAAAATTGCAAAGGCTCTTGGTAAGATATAGTGGGGCTTATCATAGTGACGTATTGAAAGCGAACGGATTATCTTTGGCTTGGGGTCGGATATTATAGAGTTGGGCTGCATTGAATGTACGATGAAACGAAACCAAATGTAATTAGGAAACGGTTTGAAAATGTTAGTTGTAGAGATCCTGTTATTTTTGATCATAAATTGGTAGCGTATAACTAGGTGTTTCATCATAGAATCAATTCGGTTGATACAAGCTTATAAGTGTTATTTCTTCGATAGGTTATTAGATTATTTAAGCGAGAAGGGCAAATTTATATCAATTGCTTCGCGCTTTGCTAAGCTGAAAGCTATATAAGTTAAGGTAGCTATTGTTAAGTTTTAAAGTTTAACAAGTCGGTTTTACTATTTATTATAGTAAAAAGGTCAAGTAGTTTTTGGTTGGCAGGGTTCCATTAGTAAATAGAAGGAAATTTGGCAGAGTAGGCGTGGTTGTTTAGAGTATGCGGTGGTTTACGAGATCTATTTTTGTTTCCACTAGAATTGGTTTCAACTCACAACAGGACATCATTTCTTGAAACCTGGGCTGCCCGGCTCTAGTTAGTAGAGAAGCAGGGTCAATGGTCAGTTGACAATTCGTGATAGGGAATATTTGATAATGAAGATAATGTATCAGCAGTAGTTAGTTTTGGATTAAGCAGACAATCTCAGGAGCTGTCGATATTTTGATGTTTTACTTCAAGCGGTTGGAGTGCAGAAAAGGCAGCAGACGACGTCGTGGTCGACTGCAGTCTCAATACTCTCTGATTTCATTGTGCGGCTGCTTATCAACTATAAGCTGTGTTGAAAGTCGGAATTATGAGTGCTATTCTGGGAAGAAGTTGTGTAACCTTTTTTTTGAGCTATCGTGGATGTTATCGACTAATCTTTGTGATATTTGTTAATGGGTGGTTTAACACAGGACCCAACCTTGTCAAATTAAAAGCCTATAAAGTCAAAGTAAATTTTTATTGTTTTTTGGAATAAGTATAAGGAAAAATGCACCAGTCCGATTACACTTAACTATATTTTCCACTAAAACAGTTTACAGTACAAAAGAAGGAGTGGTTTAAGCTGTGAGCGGAGGCGGTTAGACTTGGCTTAGGCACCAAAACGTAAACACTATTCTGAGCTCGCGGATCATGCGTTTCGCGTCGATATCGTGTTTAGACTGAGCGGCGAGCGGCCGCCCGCCATATGACCCGCTGCGCAGGCGCTGGCTACCTGAACCGGTCCGCGCGCTCCCACTCACACAAACAAAGCACGCTACACGGCGAAATATCTAATAAGAAAACGGATCACTCCGTCCGGGACAATTTATTTAACATGCTTAGAATTTTTAAGTTTTATATTATTACAGATATGAATTATTGATGTATTTATGTTTTATATAATCTTAATATGAGTTATATGTTTTTATAACTATACAAAATTATATTTGTTTATTATTTTAGATGATTGTTTTAACTTCAATTATATAAATGAATTATTATGAATTTACATTTTAATAATATATTTCAGTGAATTTAATGAATTAACAATTATAGTTTAATTATATCTGGTATAATTAACTAATTATTTAAATTATTTATAAACTAAATTTAATAAAATAAATTCCGATCCCACATCACCCCCCTCCAGAGACCGTCAAGGGCGATAGTGATTAATAATAATCAGGTACATATACTTTACGACCTGATTTGGTTTTTTTTATCCCTTTATCCGTCTTTGGAGGAGGTTGAATCGGTGGGGCAGGAATTGTAACATTAGTATTACAAGAGTCAGCCAGTACATACGCGGGCTTTATACGGTCTATGGTCACTGTGACTATCTTGCCATTCACTCGTAATTTATACACTTTGTCACCCCGCTGCAAGACCTCGTATGGCCCTGTGTAGGCCGGCTGTAGTGGCGGATGACTAGCATCGTCTCTGAGCAGTACATGACTAGCCGTCCTGAGGTCTTTGTAAATAAATACAGGTCTGTTGTTGGAGTGACGCGACGCTGGTACAGGAGTAAGATTATAAGCGAATTTGCGCAGGCGTGCAATATAATCAGTTACGTCAATAGTGTCATCCGGCTTGACCTGGGTGTGTACAAATTCCCCTGGTAGTCTCAATGGCTCTCCGTAAATAAGTTCTGCAGTCGAAGCGTTGAGGTCTTCTTTGTACGCACTACGTATCCCGAGCAGGACCAAGGGCAAAGAGTCTACCCAGTTGATGCTAGCGTGACATGTGATGGCCGCTTTCAACTGTCTATGGAACCGCTCCACAAGACCATTGCACGCCGGATGATAGGCAGTTGTGCGTCTATGCTGGAATCCAGCTAGCTCCGACAGATGCTTAAACAGGGTGCTCTCAAACTGTCTGCCACGGTCAGTAACGATATCAGTGGGGCAGCCGAAACGAGATATCCAACCATGTAGTAAGCCTTTCGCTACGGCCTCAGCCGTGATCTCCTGCAGTGGTACTACCTCAGGCCAGCGCGTGTAACGATCGACG
The DNA here is from genome assembly GCA_947034925.1 of Eudemis profundana. NCBI lineage: Eukaryota > Metazoa > Arthropoda > Insecta > Lepidoptera > Tortricidae > Eudemis > Eudemis profundana. Next base: position 8,798,147 of record OX344806.1, on the reverse strand, counting down.
GCTGTGAGGCAGTACTTGAAACCCTGGGATACTGGCAAAGGACCGATTAGGTCAATATGCACGTACATAAATCTCGCTCGAGGTAGTTTGAAGGTTCCTAATGGCGCAGAGACGTGCCGTGTCACCTTAGCCCGCTGGCATGGTAAGCAGGTACGTGCCCATTCGCGGCAGTCTCTCTTAATACCTGGCCACACGTATCTATCCGCGACGAGCTTTATGGACGCGTTGGCACCGGGATGGCTAAGAGAGTGTAGGCTCTGGAACACTTGTCGGCGCAACTCCTTAGTTACGTAAGGTCTGAGTGTCTGGCTACTTTCGTCGCAATAGAGTTCTGCTTGTGTACCTGGCAACTTGAGTTTTTTTAGACGTAAGGAAGTGTCGCTTTGCAGGAGCTCGCACAGTTCTGGATCCTTACGCTGCGATTCTGCGAGTTTGACTAGGTCGATGGGCTGCGTAATCTCCTCAACGCGGGATAGGGTATCGGCCACGACGTTGTCTTTACCTGATATATGCCTTATATCTGTGGTAAATTGCGCTATGTAGTCCAGGTACCTGAATTGTCTCGGCGAGCAGTTGTCCTTGCGTGAATTAAACGCGAAGCAAATCGGCTTATGGTCCGTATACACCGTGAACACTCGAGCCTCGACCATGTGCCTGAAGTACTTGATGGCTTCATAAATGGCCAAGAGCTCCCGGTCATAAGGCGAATATTTGCGTTGCGAGGGACTTAGCTTTTTCGAGAAGAATGCCAGCGGTTGCCATTCCTGATCAACATACTGCTGTAGCGCTGCACCCATGGCCGTTTCTGATGCGTCAGTGACTATGGCAAGCTTAGCCTGGCTATTCGGATGCGCTAACAGCGCAGCCTGACATAAGCTGTCCTTGCAACGAGCGAAAGCCTCGTGTTCTTCGGCACCAAAGTTGACAGGATGAGATCCCTTGACTGAGCCAGTTAAGAGTGCATTAAGTGGAGCTTGGAACTGTGCGGCGCCAGGGATGAATCTGCGGTAGAAATTAATCATACCTAGGAATCTGCGCAACTCTCTTACAGTCTTCGGGGCTGGGAAGTCTTTAATGGCGTCGACCTTGGCTGGAAGTGGCTTCGTGCCTTCGGCTGAAATGCGGTATCCTAAAAATGTTACCTCTGGAGCACCGAAGACGCACTTAGACGTGTTTATCACCATCCCATACTCGTCGAACCTTGCGAACAATTTGCGCAGGTGCTCTTTATGAGTGTCTTCATCCTTCGAATACACCAAAAAGTCATCTAAATAGGCAAAGCAAAAATCCAGTCCCCTTACCATCTCATCCACGAACCGCTGGAAACTTTGACCTGCATTGCGTAGTCCAAATGTCATGTAAGGGAACTCGTACATTCCAAACGGCGTGGTGATAGAGGTCTTCGGAATATCCTCCGGATTCACGGGGATCTGGTGGTACGCCTTCTCAAGGTCGATGGTGGAGAATACCTGGGAACCAGAAATACAGTGAGCGAAATCATGGATATGCCTGATAGGGTACTGATCTGGGACCGTCCTGGCATTGAGCATTCGGTAGTCCCCACATGGACGCCAGCCATTGTCTTTTTTGGGGGCCAGGTGAAGTGGTGATGACCAAGGTGACTCTGAAGGTCTGGCAGTTCCGTTCTGGAGCATTGCAGCAAATTCGTCCTTAGCTATGCGCAATTTATCCGGGGCCAACCGTCGAGGAGAGCAAGACACAGGAGGCCCAGGAGTAGTTTTTATATGATGAAGGACGTTATGCTTAGGAGCACGAGGAACGCCAGATGGGCGAGTAATGTCGGGGTATTCTTTTAGTATGCGATAGTAAACAGACTCACCCGATACCGTTTTTACAGAAGAAATAACTTCCGACGCAGATGCAGGCAAAGCCACGGCACAGATGTTAGTCGTTTTATCAATCAGCTGTTGGTTCCTGCAGTCTACGACAAGGTTGTAGTGCGACAAAAAATCCACGCCGATTATCGCCTTCGTAACATCCGCAACTATAAATTGCCAAGCAAAGTCGCGGCGCAAGCCTAGGTTCAACACTAAGTTTATGTAGCCGTAAGTGTTTATTGTTGAACCGTTCGCTGCGCACAATTGGTAACTGGTTTGCTGTCGTCGATTTTTTAGTGCTGACCTTGGGAAGACGCAGAGATCGCTGCCGGTGTCCACGAGAAACTGCATCTTCGACGTTTGGTCGGTGACGAATAAGCGACCAGTACTAGGGCAGTCGGTGGTCGCTATTAACGATTGCCCTTTTCGTTTCCCGCCCGATAATCGCAAGGTTTCACACATTTAGTAGCACGCGCACCGAATTTCGCGTGGTACCAGCACTCAGGATATTTTCGATAACTGGATTGAGATCTCTGGGAGCTGGAACGATTGCGAGATTTACTGGCCGAGCGAGACTTTGAACGTGACTGCCTGCTACCATTCAGTTGTGTTTTAAGTTCCTTCATTTCTCTGCTCAGCTCGCTTACTTGACGCATGAGGGTAGCCATTTGAGAATCGGGCGCGGATGTTGCAGCAACTTGAGGACTTGCTATGTCGTACACGCGATCGGCCAGATCCGCCAAATCTTCCAGGGAGTGATGCGACTTCGAAGCAACAATAGACTGCACGTTGTTCGGTAGTCGAGATGTCCAAATGGTTAAAAGAAACTCGTCGGGGATATTCGGTCCAGCTAAATCCCGCAAGTGGCGCAGGAATTGAGAAGGTTTTCTATCACCCAACTCTTCTTGGCTTAGGAGCTGCTTCACTTTCTTTTGCCGAGATACCGACAGCCTCTTAATAAGCTCTTCTTTTAGCTTTTTATACTTGTCGGTAGGTGGTGGCGAAACAATGATATCCTCCACTTGGGCGGCGTATTGGGACTCCAGCTGCGCGACGACATAATTGAATTTAGTTGCGTCGGTAGTTATGTTTGATATCGAAAATTGACTCTCCATTTGGGCGAACCATATCGCTGGTTTCTCGGGCCAGAAAGCGGGTACTCTGACACCAACACGGTAAACTTCCGTTGAAGAACCGCTAGCGCCGTCTTTCACGCTGTTATTGCCTTGCTGGTTATCTCCGCTGGTCGGCATCTTCAGTGTTCCACGGGGTCACCAGTTTGGAATAAGTATAAGGAAAAATGCACCAGTCCGATTACACTTAACTATATTTTCCACTAAAACAGTTTACAGTACAAAAGAAGGAGTGGTTTAAGCTGTGAGCGGAGGCGGTTAGACTTGGCTTAGGCACCAAAACGTAAACACTATTCTGAGCTCGCGGATCATGCGTTTCGCGTCGATATCGTGTTTAGACTGAGCGGCGAGCGGCCGCCCGCCATATGACCCGCTGCGCAGGCGCTGGCTACCTGAACCGGTCCGCGCGCTCCCACTCACACAAACAAAGCACGCTACACGGCGAAATATCTAATAAGAAAACGGATCACTCCGTCCGGGACAATTTATTTAACATGCTTAGAATTTTTAAGTTTTATATTATTACAGATATGAATTATTGATGTATTTATGTTTTATATAATCTTAATATGAGTTATATGTTTTTATAACTATACAAAATTATATTTGTTTATTATTTTAGATGATTGTTTTAACTTCAATTATATAAATGAATTATTATGAATTTACATTTTAATAATATATTTCAGTGAATTTAATGAATTAACAATTATAGTTTAATTATATCTGGTATAATTAACTAATTATTTAAATTATTTATAAACTAAATTTAATAAAATAAATTCCGATCCCACAGTTTCAATTGTTACTAAAGCAACTGAATAAGTTCTGTGGATAATAAATCTAAAAAAGAGCTTATTAGTTATAGAATGAAGGCATTAAATCTAAGTCTACAAGAGAACTAATTGTAGAGTTTTGTCTTATAGTAGGCAAAGAGTCAACCTTTAACAATCTATAAAAGAGTAGCTTCCTTAGTGAATGCTTCCAGATTTTAAATGAGAAGTATCTAAGAGCTGAGAGGTCATGGTTCTTAACTTATGTTTAATATAATTGCTGGCTTTAAGGAACTCTCAAGGTCCTAGCAAGGGTTTAGATTACAGGGTAAATTATAAGCATTCAGGGACTTTGAGAGCTCATTAAGGGTTGGCCTGAAGCCGGCCGAGATATGAAGCCTATTGTTCTAGGGGTAGTAGGTAGAACCACGGGTGGAGGCTGGTTGATCATTTACCCGTCAAGGCCAGTTATGAGCCAAGGGACGGGTGAATGGCCAGTTTTATCAGTCAACATAGAAACAGAAAACAGTTCAATTAAATTTATTATTAATATCACATTAATAGATAGTATTGTAATATTTAAAAAAAAGGGGGGGTTAGGTTAATTGATTCCGGGCAGCTCCGGCAGTGGCTCGACTGGAACCGGGTCATCTGAAAGAAAGAGAAGTTTTAGCTGGGCACGGTAACTGAATTTAATAAGAGTAAGTGCTATTAGGGGGTGTAATATAATTGAAATTATTGTACCTAGGTACGGCCACAAAATATTTTTTAATATGAAATTTCAAGAATTTTATAATACAATCCGTGAGGTATACGACGTTGTATGGTAGTGATACCATAGTGGGACTGTGAGAATGGCAAGCTGTCAAAAAGTAAATAATAATAATAAGATTAAAGTTTAATTCGGGCGCCATACAGCTGCCACAAAGACCAGATAGCGGGGCGGAAGGCTCCGGAGCTTTTAATCGTAAGGGAGGACTTTTCAGATACAGGGCGTTCACAGTCTCCTGCAATTAAACCAGACAAATTTATTGAGAGGAGTTTATTACAGCTAATCACAGTTATGACACTAGAAAGGAGGCATCATATCCTCTATGGTTACTAGTTAAGCGGTAAGTTAAATTCTACTACAGTCTTATTTAATAAAAGGTTGTCACCGACCTGGCAGATGTTGATTACCGGTACACTAAGTAGTTACGGACGGAGTCCCACGTCAACTGGATCCGGGTGTGAGCCGCACAGGAACTTCAGGGCTTCCTCGGTACCAGTTGTTGCAGTCGTCCGGAGAGAAGTCAGTCGATGCACCGATATAGGTTTAAAGAAAAGGTGTTTGTCTGGTAAGGCCTTATGAAATTAGAAAGAGAGCAGTTACCAAAAACGAATCCAAAAAAGGGAGAGGAGAAAATTTAAATGAAATAACAAAGCATTTTGAGGTCGCAAATTGTCGCACCGAAACAACGGGCGTTAGGAAATAAAGTAAACGTTGACTAAATTAAGCGAATGCAAAGTGAAATGGGAAAGATAAGCATGAGTCCGACCGGATGAAGGTACGGAACTAAAAAGAGAAACCTAAATCATTGTTTGAAACGTTATGGCGCAGGGAAACGGAGCCAAAAAAAATGCAGGTTAACACCAGAAAAACGGAGTTAAGCGCAGTGAAAAGGTAAGTAAAACGGGCGCTGAATTACAGCCTGAAAAGAAGAAGAGGAACGTATTAACCTCTTGGCACAACAGCAACGTAGCTCAGAGTTTTTGGAGTTAAAATATCATAAACTACTTACGCCCGTTGGAAAAATTAGTTCAATGCATCGTGCTCGGGGGTTGTCTCCTCACACGATCACCACAGAATCGCCTGGAACAAGTTACATACGAGATGAAGACGTGCAATTTCGAAAAAGGAATTTTGTCCAATTGGAAAATTAATTAACGATTACTTACCCGTAGGCTCAAAGCAAAGGTCGGCACGGCCGCCCGCCGAATCAATGAGAATTGCGTCCTCCAGACAATAATTTCGAAATTTCTTCCCGCAGCGCAATCAATTCGCCTTCCCGGAGCAAGTCAAAATGGCTTCCGGAAACTCGGCCCTCTGGCGAGACGCTAAGGCAATTGCCCATACAGGGTTTTCAAACTCCCCGATAAATAACACAATATTGACCCCCGACCTGTCAAAATCGATCCAATTTAAGAGAATCATTGAAATTTCTGAACGCATTTGGCAGCTGTCAGCTGTCAGTGCGACAAGTTATAGAGTCTGAGGTTAATAAGAAGATCCTATTGGAATTTTAAACAACTTATGTTAAATGGATGTTTATGTACGTGCGACACCAAGGTAAACACGTTACAGGGGCAGAGCTGGTGGCGACTAGGGTTATGGGGATTAGTTTGGGATCATTCAATTAATAGGAAATGGATTATGGTAAAGTTTACCTCTTAGCTGGACCGCGGGGGCTCCTTGTGGAGCCACCACCGGCTCGTAGATAAACTGGAGAAGAAAGGGGGGACTGTATAGAAAAGAATTGGAGACAAGGAAGGGAGGCTCAAGGAGAGGGAAGTGAATAAAAGGTCTACTTACAATAAATTCCCCACCAGGGCCTCGGTAGCACTGGGTCAACTCCGGAGGCAGAAGATCTAGGATGACATCCGGAGGACCCGGAACTAGGTCTTCGTAGGCAGGAGGGGGGGTAGAAGGGTGGTAGCGGGGTCCTGCGGCCCACTCTGGCGCTTCGGGGGGCTGGGGGTCTTCCGCGGCCGCTTCAGCACCCGAGTCTTCGGATAGTATTGGACTGGGATTTGCGGACTCCGCCTCGGAATCGATAAACAAGTCAGCCCAGGAAATCCCGTCGAGCGACTTGGGGGACGCGGCTCGTTGGGGCATGGCTTCAAGTTCGTGAGGCGAAGTCTGCGTCCAGGAATCAATTTTTAGCAGAATTTTTTTTATTATTTGTAGTTATCAAATTTACACTGCGACAAAAAAAATACATATAACGAATTCCGGAAAAATGTGGAAGAAACACAGGAATTGAGTTGATGGCAAAGGGACAAAGGAAAATCTAGTAGTGATTTAGTAATATTATACTCACGACATAGTTGTTGCTTGCCATCTTTGGAACAGTTGATATCTGGAAGGGCAAAGGGAAAGGCAATGAGGAACGGCTAGTCGGAGAAACATTAATTGACCTAATGATTGTATTGGCGACTATGGGAAAAGGAATTTTTTGTGCAAGGCTGTATACTTACCAGCTTTAGGGACTTCTGACAAGAGAATGAAACAAAAGCAGGGGGGCGGGGTCAGTATTTATAGCAGAATTTGATTTCAAACAGGGAACGGTTTTTGTTTATAGCTTTTTCCTTTATAGCCAGATAGAAGAATGTAAAATAAAGTTGACTTAGAGGATGAACTAGATTAAGGTTTTAGCTAGGTATATAACAAAAATCATTGGGTACATGAAAAGCAACTTACCTTAATAAACTGGTAACAGAAATAACACCCTTTTCCAGAGCGTATAAAGGATTCACTTGGGTTTCCGAAAGGGGGTTTACAATCCGACACGGAGCCAAAATGTCTTCTGATTGGGGGGACCTTGCGGTTTGGTGTCAGAAGGAATTTAGGGTTCTGTAGACAGGTTTCACTTGGGTTCCAAAATGTGAAACAGACTTAGGCGCGAGCACTAGACAGTAATTAAAGGTTGTCACCTTTAAGTAGCGAGTAATTTATGCGTTCCAAGAGTAAGATGCGCATACTTGTTAGGAGTTTCGCGGCACGTCAGGTAGTCAGGTTTGTACGACTTGGTTGGAACATATGGCCTTCGTGTCCAACCAAATGTATCCGTAAGATATTATGGTAAAAGGAAAATTTTGATAAAAGAAACTTAGTAGGATTGTAGTGTAATGTAATTTAATTATTAAGAACATATATAATTTATTTGCTTGGCTATAGATTCTTCCTAGGGAATCTTCACTGTTTGTTGTTAATCGGTAGGCGCAGAATCAAGGTAGAGGTAGTGAGGAATTGCACAAGACAGGAAGATGTATTTGTAGAAAAACCGTGGCGTTTCCTGGCGGCAATGGCATCTTTCATGTTTAATAAAGTCGAACGGGTTTTAGACTGAAAAGAAAAAGGAAAATTTAGTTATTCTTTCAGCGTACATGAGGAAGGCGTTGCGTAATAGAGACCAAGGAGGCTATGGAGCATGAAGTCTTTGAGTGTTGGACACAGTAGCTGTGTGTGGCGTGGGGGGGGGAGACTGTCTAATGGGGCGGAGTATCTTATAAGTAAGAAATTAATTAGTAGACATGCGCGAAACAGTGCCTCAAAAAGTAATGCTATATCACATCACTTTTCCGAAAACGTAATATCACACTGAGATATCACATCACTCCAAACATCACCCGTACATAGTCGATGACGATACGCAGTAGCGCGGGCGCGCGTGAGATACCAACATCACCGCTATCACCTACATCACGCAGCGCGTGTTCTCTGGAGTCTAGGGCGTCTTTTGAAACTATTACGCGCGCTTCACTCGGTCCTCGCTCTCACTCGCGCTCGGGCAATGTTATTTAGAGTGATGTTTGGAGTGATGCTTGATTTCTCGGAGTAATGCGTAATGCAACATCACGCGTTCGAGTGATATCTCATTTGTGATATTACGCGCATTACTTACACATGTCTATTAATTAGATTACAGTAATTCTAGAATTAAAGATTAAGGTGGGGTATCATGAGTTGTATTTTAAAGAGTATTTTTCTGTCCCTTGGGTTCATTAAGTAATTATTTAATGTAGAGTGTCGGGTTGTTTTAAGAAAATGGTATCGAACACATTTAATAAGGATTTTAGTTTCATAGATTAGGCGATTGATACACTGAAAAAAAAGTGATCTAATCAAGCCCACTTTTTGCTTGATTAGAAAAATTATAATTGTTTTAATTATTTAATTAATCAAATCCATAAATAATACTTCATAACTACAATAAAGTTCAATTGATCGAAAATTTTAATGAAGTAACATATTATATTTGATCAACTTCTTAATTGAGTTTAATCATCTTTTAAATATTTCTTGATTATATTAATCAAAAAACATATTTCGTACATTAAAGTCATGGTTGAATTTATTAAGTTACTTTCAATCATTTCAATTTGATTGCTGCAATTAGCTGACTTAATCTGCTCGCTATACATCAAGTTACTTTGTTATCACAATCAATTTTTTGATTTAGGTAATCAACTTTTTTTCTCAGTGTACAGGTCATGTATAGTTATGGTCTTGCCGGGTGGTCACGATCGAGTGTCTCGGTGTAGGGGAAGGATGATTGTGGTTAATTGCAACAAGAGTAGAGATGGGGAAAAGCGTGATATTTGTATCGCCGTGACTGTCGTTCCGATTCCAAGAAAATCACTGTGAAAAATCGCCGTGATTTTGTCACGCCTATCACTCACATCACAATATCTATGGTTCGGTTATGTAAGTGACGTAATAGACGCAGATGCGTTGCCGAATAAGCGCGACTGACGCCGTCGCAGCGCTGCCAACGGAACGAAGATCGCGCTCGGTTTTTGAACGTTTTCGTGACGTGACTGACTGAGATAGTTACGAGGATGAAGTAACAACCTATGTGATTTTGGAACGTCGTTCCGGCGCGGTCAGTCACGGCGATATCTATAAGCGGCTGATCACTGTGATTTTTTCATCGTGACGTTATTTATCACCCATCTCTAAACAAGAGTTGGAGAATGAATGGAAGAGTAACTAGAAAGCCTTGACATAGACCTTGTGACTCTAGCCATGACTGTAACGGTAACTTTGACAATGGGAATGAAAAGGGTTGCGTTGGGTATGATTGATGTCAGCAAGGGTTGTGACGACCGGGCGGGACCAAGTACGTGACAAACAGTTTCCTGGGGGCTTGCATCGGTCTAAATACAAAAGAGTGTTATCTATGGCTATAGATGCTAGGTTTTAGAGATTGCCGTTGTCAGGCCTAGTCAAAGGTAACATTAGTACCGTCAAGAAGCTGACAACCGAACTAATTACACACCCCTGCTTCCGAATACCAGTTCACTGAAACGCTTGGTTACTGGAGACCAAAACTGCATTTTCGCAGTTCGAATAGATTATGTTGAGTGTGAAGGTCACGGAGCAGTAAGTCCGGCGAAGTACTGTAGAGCTGATTTAGGAAGAATACAGGATACATGCACCAAGAAAAGTGGAGCTAGGGACGCGATTTTGGCAGGCGGGCATACCGGTCTGGGTGAATGAAAAGAGAAGGGTCGGAGCGCCATCAGGAAGGGCTGTAATCATGATTTCCGGTTTATTGGGAAGATGCTGTTGGATACCAAAGGTAAATAAAGGCCTAGAGTACGTAAGTCAGACGAAAGAGCTGCAACATTCGGGGTATCTCGCGGATCGGAGTCGCAGGACTCTGGATTCTCACAAAATCCATCCTGGCTTAAATTGGAAATCTGAAGTGAATGACAATTCCTTATCATTTCGAAAGATTTGGGCGCCTTGCCGGAGAGTGGAGCTGGTTTCATTGAGTACCTGGGTAAAAATTCACCACATACACTACTGGGGTAAGGCTTCGGGAAACTGTGTTTTATTTAAGGGGGTTGCTAATGCTACGCGAATCCATAGATTACTCTGCGCATTGAGCAAGGGACAGGAAGAACTCTGTAACGAACCGAAGCCATGAGCTTTCTTGTTAGAATCAAAACGCATATAGAGACTTGCTTTATAGAACCATAAATTGTGCACCACTCTGGCTTGTATTTACTGAGAAGGGTGGGGGCAACTGCTAGTTCTCTTTGATTGGGGTAAAAGGATACCTTTTATTACACTTCTCAGCCCATACTAGGTATGGTTGGATGATAAAACGAGAGTAAGAATAAAATGCTTACTTGAGCTTAGCGGGGAACAAAATCCTTTATTTATAAGACTTGTCAAAGGCCAGCTGGTCAAAATTGGCTTCTAGGTTCATTACTGCTTTTATATTAATACTGTGTGTTAGTTATTTTTCAGGGTTTGCAGGAAGGAACTTGTTCAAACAAAAGTACTGATTTCATCGATGGTCGGCCGTGACATCTGTTGAAAATAGAAGATAAAAGAAATGGTTACAGGGGTTAAAATTGGGTCTAAGGTTTAGGATTCATTCAGGAGGAAAGGCGGGGCTGTGAATTTCAATAATAATTCATGTGGAAATAGTAGTATTTAGTGTAACTATTTTTGTTAGAGGTTAAAATTTTTATTTCAAAAGAAAAGTTATTTCAAAGGCAAATCTTGAGACTATTCATCCGAGGATATGTAAAACATAATTATTTGGACCCTTAATGCTAGCTCAGCATTGGAATTCATCTCAATAGAAAGAATTGACTACTTAATTTTCCATAATTTGAAGTGTTCCTTTGGTCCAATGGAAACTATGTTTCAGTGGTGGATTTTCATTATTTTGTTAACCCTGAGTTCTGAAAACATGGATAAATCAAAAACAAAGAAAGAATCTAAGATATTTGAGAAGAACTAGGCTTTTGCATTTTGACATTTTACTACCGTAAAAGTTGTCTTGAAAAATCAATGACGGGCGGATTTCTAGGGATAATTCTTGTTAAAGTAACGTTAATACGGTCTAGCGAAGTAAGAAAATCAAAAACAATGTAAAGATATAAGATATTTTAGGAATTATAAGCATTCAAAGTTTTGTGATTTACCATAAAAACATGAGTCTCGTAGCACTTGGGGAATGCATGTCTGGGTCAGATTCCTTCATAAAGTTGTGCATTGGAGCCCCAGGGCTCAGGAGACTCAAAAACAATGTAAAAATCTCCGGTATTTGTGAACTTATTAATACATTTTTAATCTTTTGGAAAAAATTATAAAGATGGTAGAATGTTGCCACTTAAGTGAAGGCAGCCGCAGTTCTAGGGTAATTTTAGAGGCGTTTGGTCCAAATTAAGGTAATTCATTCACCTAGTTAGAAAGTCAGGCTACCGTTGACTTTGTGTAATTTTTATCAGTAGAGTGATTTTTGTAAAGGGACTTGGAAGCAGTTAGTTTCATAAATTCCGGTTTATCGGGTATTGTGTATTTTATACAGATTTCGCGAGTTAAAAAGAGGGTCACATTTTTCTCTCGATTAAACAAAAGAATTTTTTGATCGTCATTTGTTCATTTAGGAGGGGGTATAAAAGGCCGTCTCAAATCGTGTTTCGGCACTTGATCTCGAATCGCCGACGAGACAACATCTCTATAAAACAGTATACGGGGTAACGCTGGGCAAATTGTTAGAAGAATTAATTTCTAATCCTCGTAGGCGTAATATTTAGTCAGTGGTACGGCGTAACGTGTGACGGTACTTAGCACCGCCTTTGTATTAAAATAATTTACAGAATATTCAGAATTCAAATCTTCAGTTTATAGTTTTCATTTTATGGGTTTCAGTACTGTATATTGTAAATTTTGCAGTTTCAAGCAGGAGCTTTGGTCTGTCTGTTTTCATGGATATTACTAGCACAGAAACACCAAACACTAGATTTGGTTTAGGTCAGGAAAAATATAGTGATGAGGGCTAGAATTATTACCTGAGATAATTGTCATCCATTAGCATAATTAAAGCACAAACTGCACTGGTCATGTAGGCCTGTTATGCCCAAAACACTAATAATCATTACATAAAATAAGGTACAAATCATTTTGACAATTGTAACAGTACCCACATAAGTTGTATGTTGAACGGAATCAGTGAACGGAATCAAAATGAACGAATAAACCATTTGCTGCCAAGACAATTTCATGATCACTATAAGATTTTAGCAATGGATAATATTATAAAATATAATTAATTATACTTAAAAAATAAAAGTATATTTATTGGAAAGATTTTCCAAGGCGATAAGACATAAATTAATAATTTTAAGTAATTAATCTGTACAATGAGAACCGGCTGATATAGAGGAATTTGTCTATGACCATACGATTAAGTGTAATGATGCCAGGTTATGGAGATTTTGTGTTAAAAGGAAAAATAATTATAAATTTCATTTAGTAAATAAGGGTCTAGAAAAATAAGTAATATATTTGTTAATTAAGTATATTAGATTATAAGATAATTAGTGTATTTTACTATGATAAGTTCATAGAATTTTAGCAAAATAAGTGGTACATTGGGGACATATTTGGGAACTATGGCAATGCAAAAGTGCCGACGACATCAAAAGAGGGTAGTTATGGAGAGTCCTACCCTCAATTAATTTGTTGATTTCAGACAAAGGACTGCCTTCTTGCACATAGGTATACCTACGGGTTATATTCCACTAAACAGGAAAAGATGACCTGATTTCCATTAACCAATCAGAAAATGTCCCACGTGAGAATGTGTGAGTAAATTACCCCGATGTAAAAATATGAGACTGAATTCTCAAAGTAAGGTACCTTGACATAAGGTTCAAAATTGTGTACAATGTGGAAAATCAGTGGAAACTGGGAAATCTAGTATAAAAGCCCATACAAACCAGAATCGTCAGTCAGACTTCGACTAGTCGTCGCTCTGAACTCATCTCGATATTGCGCCTTTGCGAAGGGACACCAAGCCCATGCCAATATCCGAGCCTTCAAATAAGCCTCAGACGGGGAACCGCTGCCCCTTGAGCGCCCAGGCCTAGTGCCAAGGGGAAACTCTGCTCGACAAGAAGTAAAATTTCTGCCGAACAAAGGGAATCCTTTGTAGGCTGAAACAAGTTTCTGTTAGGCGGGATAGTACTCTTGCTCGGGTAAGGGAGCGTTGCAGTCGACGGGGAGCCTCGCCAGCGTGGTCTGCGGCCGTGCGGAGCACTTCCTCTACAGCGTCGGCTTCATCGCCGTCTGCAGCCTGAGCCTGCCAGCGTGCTACTAGTTGCTCGAGGGTTTGAAGAAAAACATTGGTGAGTGTTTTAATTAATCACTGATTGTTTTATATTTCTGAGTGAAGATGTTTGGGTAATTTTGTATAGCGCTGATATGGACCTAGACTAGTTTTTACCTAGGTTTATCTCAGAAGCTTCTGTAGACGTAATTTATTTAAATTCATTAAGTCAGAAGGCACGTATGGCCACAATATCGATCAATTTTTCGAGCGATATTGTTAGTCGTTAAAAGAAATAAACCTAGGTAAGGCCTTAATTAATGAACCTTTTCTTATAGAAGGAATATTTGGTGAGTTACTTATAATTTACTTTAATTTTTATGTTTCTTTTATGTGTGCGTGTATTTTATCCATGAGATCGCAATAATCGGAATCTACCTTCAATTTTATTTCTTGTGTGTTCGTATGGAGCATTATATCGGTTGTGCACCTACCGTCTTTTTATTTATAAATACGGCGTTAAAGAATTCCGTTCGGTTACGGATAGTTTTAAGTCGGACTTTGCGTATTTATTCTCATTATCGTATTTAGTTGTAAGTTGGCGGATATTTATTAAGCGGTCACGAATTAACTTAATTTTATTATGTTTTATTTATTTGTGTGTATGTTACTATGTTGTGGGCGAATGTACCCTCTATTTCATTAGCGTACGGTTGTACGGTATTATACGGAGTCTCTAAGCGTATTCATTTCTACCGCCTTTATTTTGTGATGTTGCGTTCACGAGCTACATTTATGTACGGCTAGTATTAAGTTCGTTTATGCAAAATTTATTCACGTTTTCATTCTATAGCTGTAAGGCTGCGTTAGCCATTAAACGGCCATGAATTTACTTAATTATGTCTCGAAGGTTTGAGCGTATATTCGGCCGTTGAGTGTGAAACTACCCTCAAACTAGTGAGCGCAAACCTATCGTTTATTTCCAAGAATGTCGGGGCTATTAATTCTTTGTTGTGTACGCGAACATGTTAGAACTAGTTAGAATTTGTTGAAACCTGTTAAAACTGGTGCGGATTCCTATGTTCATTGCTTACCGATTTATCAGAACACATTTGCGGTAGTAATTTTAACGTAAAGATAATTTAACTTGTTAGAACAAGTTATACATTTTGTTTATTCTTTAGCAGTTATGTGGGTACTAGTTCATGAATAATGGGACCATCGCTGTATTTAGCCAATTGAAGCGAGAGCCTGTACTATACAAGCGTATATTTCTACCAGTCATGTTCTACTTTCGGATGATGGCGTCTCGGGTGTAATTTAAGGACGCACATTTAGTAGTATTAATAAATAGATTCATTCTGGGGAAATTTATGTCATAATAGGGTAAATTGGGAACATCTCTATGAAAAACTAGAAAAAACATGACGAATAATCTATGGTGGCTTTTTAATGTCAAAGTCATTTGGGATTATGTTTTTATTAATGCTTATGGGATACTGAGTATAGTAGCTAATGTCTGTAAAATTGCCGTAATGTGGGGCAATAGTCTCACGTTTCGATGATATTTTTGTACTTAAATCATTTATGTGGATAGGTTAACCTTTTAAAAGATTCTTTTGAGTTGTGAGAGCCTAGCTCGGCCTAAGTACTTATACAGCGTAAAGATTTGGAACCTTGAGTTATATGATCCCAAGGTGGACCCAGAAGCGGTGTCTCTCTATGGATTTGCCTATGAGAAAATGTCTGATTCAAG
This sequence comes from Eudemis profundana, assembly GCA_947034925.1. Lineage (NCBI taxonomy): Eukaryota > Metazoa > Arthropoda > Insecta > Lepidoptera > Tortricidae > Eudemis > Eudemis profundana. The sequence goes on along the minus strand of OX344806.1, from coordinate 8,782,811 downwards.
GACAGCATTTGGTGTGCACTTGTGACCGCGTGAGTGCATTGGGAAGCGTATTTCTAGAGGATCTAGAGAGAATTGCTCTCAAATTATCACAAGTTTGAACACTTGGTATACTCATCTTATGGGGACTGGTCCGGTTCGGCTCTCATGCTTAGAGTTCATTTAATGAGGGGGGGTAGGGCCATTTCAGTATAGCTAGGACAAGACTACATGACTATACTATGACTTGACTGTTATAGGGGTACTGACTTCCTATCTTTGACAAGACTACATGACTGAATACTATGACTGGACTATTCACATACAGTGACTGTATTGGTAGGTTAACTGACCGGCAGATGGTTATTTGCGACGTTTTTTAATATCTACACAGCCCTACCTTACAAAACGTCGGTAGATTCATGAATTGTGAAGATGGAGCGAATATCACAAAATAATCCTTCTTTCACAATTCTACTTGGCAAGTATTAGAGCAGAATCAGTCTATAGATAAGCCTGTATCTTAGCTTATGTTGTCCTGCATGTGGGGAGCTGGGACTGACATATGCTATAGATACAGCACCTTAGTTATAACACTACGTTATAACCTCCCTATTTGCTGTCCTCTCAGTAATATTGGCATCTGAGCCGATACAAGAATTTCCCATAAATGTTATATGCCTCCTGGCTTTTTTTGTGGAGGGGGCTTATCGTCTATGGTCGAAGCCACTGGTGGTAGCGGGGGTAGGAGCGCCACCCTTGCCACAACTCTAATACCTTTTTTTTTTATACTATAATATCAACGACTATAATCATACAAAAGACTACTTCGATTGACAGACAATTTTGTATAGAATGACTCATGACTGTTACCTTTCCGCCTCTCTAGAACTTTCTGTATAGTCTAGAATATAGAACTCTAACAAGATATCATCTCTTATTAACATTACGCCTTTCTTACATAAGATAATAAAAAGTTAGCTCATTTATTTTATATCCACCATACTTACATTTCCTTTAATCAAGTCAAATGTTTCTGCGGTACTCTTATCCTTATCAAAAAGAATCTCTGGGTTACTATCACAACGAAGGGTCCTCCCGAAACTAGAACGATCACGCCATGGCCAAATCATCACCAAGACAAGCTTTGATTAATATTTTAGGTATAGCATATCAGACATTTAGAAATAGAAATTATAGGTATAAATCAGTAGTTACAATTATCAGTACTTGCACTAACTTCAGAGGAAACTACCTCAGCTTTCAGATTCCTTGTAGTTCATATACAGTAAAAAGCTTCAGTAGTGTAGTTACAGTTTCAGGGTTTCAGTTTCATGTAAAATTTTAAGGCGGATTGCTTGAGCAGGTAGGGCAGAAAAATTCTAGGGCGTAAGGTATGCTAGTAGTAGGTTCTTTTAGGTTGGATAGGGTTGGGTTCGTTACAATATGGTGCCGAAATGACCTGGATTATTAAAAATGTTATTTTAATCAGTATAATTACATTCACTAGGTTAATTATAAGCTTGTCTGTTTAGTGGTCCAACTTAGTTGGACCACAATTTGTTGCCGATAGAAGGATAGATGGGTGAGTTGCCGCAGGAACTATATGACTATGATAGGCATATCTTCTTGATAAATCTTCATTACACCAGTCGTTAGTAAAATTTGACTACAATAGGTATAACTTATATTTTGATTATTAGAAATATTTCTTGACTGCTTCTTATGTTGCCTCAGTCATAACATTAACTGAAACAACCAAAGGGTCTTTTAATTCTAATTCACAGAAGTTAGTCTTCTGGTCATTTATTGTTAAAAACAATACATAGTTATAATGGTCCTTCGGACGGGGAGCAGTATAGAGAATTCTTACTGCTCTGCAAACAATAAAAGTTTATTTTATTGGGAGCAGGGGTTCACAATTTATATACAAGAGATTGAACTAACCTTCAGTTTTGTTGCTTGTTATAAGAATAAAATACTCAATAGACTGAAGTCATAAATTCACTTCAGGTTCCGGAAGACTTTTGGCCGGGAAACTCACGGGATAGTTATCTGCTCACATCAATAAAGATAGTTCTAGTTGTTCACGATCGGTAGAAGCCAAGTATAAATCCAATTAACGTTAAAATTCACAGGTTTGTTTGTTGTACTAAAGATAAAGGTTTCTAATCAATTCATTTAATGACAGAACCTTTGACAATACAACTGTCATTTAACTATAAAGATAGCACTACAATGCATACAGTTTAGAAATTTCATAAGAAACTCAATAGTAATGCATAAAATAAATTCATCTTCGGAAAAAAGCTTGTTTACTTTGAAGGAAATTAAATTCATTTATACTTTCTTGATGAGAGCGGGATGGTTTATAGGATCAACCATAGAAACAGAATGTTAGGGCAAGTTAAATTTTAACAATTGACTACACGACTTGAGATAGTTTAATATACTGCAAAACAAATAATAAATAATCTATAAAAAAGAGGCCTTACTCTTTAGATTGCTTGGTAGAGATTAAAAGCTTAGAATCTTGTATACTTAAAGGACACTTAGTTACTATGAGTAGGTAGATTAATTAATTAACACAGGGAATCTTTATTATCAGTAAAAATTGTTGCCATCCGCCTTGTTGCTTGTGACAAAAATATTTGTAGGGAATTTCCATAATAATAATAGCGAATAGAATTTGATCTTGGCCAAGGTCTCTCCTGATGGGACTGGTTGGTTGAATAGCGGAAATAATTCTCTTGACAGGCCATAAGAAATCCCGGGCTGGTCCTGGAAAAATAAAACAGAAAACAAATAACAATGATCCATAATGAAGTTATTACATTACTCAAGAGTCCAGAACCTGGGGAGCAGATAGGCTATTATTTAGGCTTCTGACAAGTTCTTAAAATCATATAAAACAATCTGGTAAAACAGCGGTCGGAAGCCCGCGCCGCGGCCGGCCCGGCCCGTGCACCACCCCGTTGCACCCGCGCTCCCCCCCTGGTTTTTTTTTATGAAAAGGTAGATATGTTCAGAGTTGTATAATATCATCAACTATTAATATAATATGACCCACTTCAGATTTCATAAATGACTATGTAGTCTTTGGCTGCTAAGAAGGTTGCCAACCACTGTGGTAAAATATGAGAATAATTATAGAATATAGGTCATCGGTTTGCTTTCATTAATCAGCATCTGTTACAATTAAAGTAGGCGAGTTTAACATCCAAACTTATTTGTCAGCCATAAGCAACTGAGAAAAACATGTTTTGATAGATTAGTCAAAGAGAAATCCAATATTTGTAGATACCTACTTTAACTTTTAAGTTTTGACTAAATAGAAATTAAAATAAATAAACAATGCTCACCTTATACGACATAACAGCACAGCATTATCTTTTATACCTATCATTCTATGTGAATCTATTTCATATTTAATCTGAAAAAAAATAGAATAATTTATTAGGTTTTAAATTTTAATTTTCAGATAGAGATTTACAGTTATTTTTACAGTATTCTTACCTAACTAAGAAAGTATTTACTTCAAACCGTGGTAATAGTTTTACAAATAAGGAGTAGAAGGAAATTATTTCTTAGAGTAACCAACAACTTTCATCTGTCTTATGACTCTACTAATAAATTAAGAATATCAGACACTTATCATCACTGTCAATAACATAAAAAGTCTGCATCTTATCTAACAATTAGGAGTCATACCAACCTTGATTTATAATAATTGCATCAATGCCCATCTTTGTAGTGAAAGAATTCACACTTGTAATTTTATCCGTAGGCTCTCCGAAGGAAAAATTTTGCTCACAAGTAAGATTTGCTTTTACATTTGTAGTATTGACATAAATCGGGTTAATATAATCATCACTGAGCCGCGTTATTTGTGTTCAGTGTGTAATAATATTTGTGAATAGCTTCTTAAACTGTAATTCTTGTTTTTATGGAACCAGGCCCGGTTTGACAACTTTTGTTGGGTCCTCCGGGAATGATTACCACTAGCTTCATCTGAAATTTCCATTTTGGCGAAACCCCATCCAAAGGTCGCCAAGTTTGTATACGGTTTTTTTAAAACATAGTGTACGAATTTGGTAACCTTTTAGTTTATTTTTAGGTAATATTTATGTAAATTTTTTATGGTATTTTTGCTTTGAAGATTGTACGGTAGAGGCTTAACGGAGCTGGCATAGTCAGTCTGACAAAAGCTCCCTAAAAATAAAGATTAAAAAAAAAAAAAAAGGCAACATACCTACCAATTGGTTATGTAGGAACATTAATGCAGCAGGAATCCTGATGTTTGTTTCAAATAGTTCTCAAATATGCAATTGAGCTTGTGATATTCTGGAAACAAGAAGTAGAATTATTAAAAAATGTCACGGTAACACGAATTAAGCTTCGAAACACAAATACAAAAAAAAATGTTTTGGCTGTACGGATAACATTGAAATAACTTGAATAACAGTAGAGTATAATAGATTTCATATTTAATGAGTGTACGAATAGTATTGGTCACTAGTTTTATTATCAAAATAATAACGATCGGGAATAATCCAAAACCAAATTAAATTTATAAACTTACCTGTTAACTTTCACCGATAGACTGGATAAGTAGAACATTAGACAAAAGCAGAAAAACATAAACAACAAAACAACAGTATCATTTTAATAACTCAGGTTTAAATTACAAATAAAGCTACTAAATAAAACTAGACGATTACCGATAAAAATCAATGGCCGCCAGCATACATTGGGTGTCTAAGTCATAGATAGGAACAAAATAGCGTCGTCAGAATCAACCGTTCCACAGATAAGCTAATCGGTCGCAGAGTGGAAACTATCTAGAGCGGAAGATTTAGTTAATGTTTTAAAATTTTGAAGAAAATAACATTTTTAGTTGTCTTAAATAGTAAATCGGAAAACGAAATTAAATTGAATAATGGATAGTAGGATAGGTAGATTCTTAAAAAAGTATAGAAATCGAAATATGAGTATGAAGTAAGAGTATGAAACTTGAAAGTTTGAATAGTAGAAGTCTAAGTGGATAAAAAAATAAAATGCTAGTTGAAAACCAAGGTTATTCCTTCCAGAAAACTTCGACATACATCAGGGGTGCGCATAAAATTAAATACCAGAATATCCAATTATCAAATTAACTTCAAGATGATAAAACCTACCACTAGAAGGACGGCATCACTGCCGGGGACAAGGGCCTCATCAGTAACTCCTAGTACTAGTCGGGTAGAGGAAGATAGTACTCAGTCACAAAGAACGGAACTGGACCAGTTCCGTCAGCTATTAAAAAGGTCTGAAGGGAGGATCACAAGGGAGTTAATACGTATGAAATCAGACATACAAGCAATCAGGACGAAACCGCGAATAAATCCTAAAAGAGCACAACGTATCGAAACGACTACTGTGCCAATTGGACAAGATGTAGTACCACGAGAACCAGAGCCACAGGCTAATGAAATACCTGAATCCGAGCCCATGGAGCAACAGAGTGGAGAACCACCGGTAATAATATCGGCGGAGCCACAATTAATGGCAGTAGGTGCACAAGTATCTCAAACAGGGAAGCAAAATACTACAGACCCAGTGGTTGCGGCGAAGAGGCCCCGACTAACCGAGGAAGAACAAAAGACGGTTATATACAACATTAAAAATATGAATATGGAAAAACCTAAGTTCGGGAACGGGACTACGCACCCTGTGAATTTCCTAGAAGATTTAGAAAATTACCTAAAAAAGTCTTCTAAGGATGGCTCAGAATTAGATACGGTCCAGGAATGCTTAGAAGGAGATGCACGCGATTGGGCCAGGATATATAAAAATCGGTGGACGAATATTGAAGAATTCAAATCAGACTTCCTACAAACATATTGGGGAATACATGAACAAAATGAATTGCGTAGAAATATAGTACATGGTACATATGAGAAACAGCAGTCGCCCTCAATGCTAATGTATTTCCTTAGAATTGTTGGCCGAGCAAAGATGCTCAGTTTTCCTATCCCCGAAGCCCAACTAGTGTCAGACATAATTAGACATTTCTCAAGATATGTGCAAGTGGCATTCTCCGCTGCAAATTTAACGACCATAATTGATACAGCCGAGTTATTACGGTCAATGGATAATATTAATAAGCAAGAGACTCGCACCCAATATGCCACAGGACCATCAAAAGGATTTGACAAGAAAAAGAAAGATATACAGCAAGGATATCAGAGCTGGAAAAGACCCGAAGGGCCAAGGAACAATCCGAGAGTTACCGCTGCAATGCAAGAATGTGTGACAGAGGATGCTTCACCGATAGTAGAAAATGATTCGGAAAACTAATCGAAGCTGGACAAAGGGTCCCCGGGTCAGCTTCCGAAGTTGGGGTCAAGATATTGCAAATTATGATCAGGATGGGTTGGAAACCTGGTCAAACGTTAGGAATAAATGATAGGGGGTTGCGCCACCCATTGGGTAACTCAAAAGGACAGTTAGGAACACGCGGTTTAGGCTACGTTTGTGTAGATGAGGATAAGTTAGGAATAGATAAAGTCATAACGGAATTAAAACTAAAAAACAAGGAAATGGTTATAAAGAGCGAGGAAGGCAGAATAGTTACCTCTGTATTTGAAGAAGAAGACCCGACACAAGTCGAGCAAGGAGAATTTAAGGCAGAGGTGGCTGTTCAGCTTTTTGATTATAAGTTATTGAGTTTGCTGGACACTGGTAGTGATGTTACTTGCATATCGGAAGAATTATGGAATTCAATTAAACAGAATCATTCAGATATTCCCATGATGCCAATAAAACCGTTTCAAATTAAAACCGCCGCGGGTCATAAAAGCAAGGATATTAAGTGGATCGTTTTGTTGCCTCTGAAATTAGATGACTTGATTATAGATGTAAATTTCTTGGTAGTACCAGAACTTAGTATACCGATGATATTGGGGTTTGACTGGATGAAAAGTAAACAATTAACCATAAAATTGGGACATAAAAGTGGGGGATTTATGCTCAAACACGAGAATAGGCTTAAATGGATAAACTTCCATAAAATAGAAGAAGAAGCTATGATAGAAGATCAAAATCTTGTTAGGGTAACGGAAAGTTCGAACAAAGAACGGGCTACCATTCGCGTAGGGGTACCTTTGAGTAGTTCTGACAAACAAAAACTAGACAATTTGTTAATTAAATACAAAGACTTGTTTAGTGATAAATTAGGTAAAGCAAATTGCTACGAACATGAAATTAAAATGGAAAACAAACTACCCATTGTTAGAAGAACTTATCCCGTTCCTTATGCATACCGTGCTAAGATAGAAGAGAAATTAAGAGAAATGGAGTCACAGGGAATTATTAGTAGATCCTCCACACCGTATTGTAGTCCATTAACTTTTACACTGAAGCGCGACCAAACTATTAGAGTTCTATTAGATGCACGAGAGATCAACAAATACATGGTTGCGGAAACAGAGAAACCACCTTTGCAATTAGACGTAATAAATTCATTTCACGGGGCTAATTATATAAGCGTCATAGATCTCAATAATGCATATTTCCAAATACCCATATCAGAAGAGAGTAGAGAATATACGGGGTTAAGCTTCAATGGGAAATCATATGTATATAATGTCTTGCCTCAGGGACTTAAAACCTCAGTAGGGAGCTTTAGTAGGGCCATGGACATTATATTAGGACACGAGGTACGGGATTTTTGTGTTAATTATTTAGATGATCTAGCTATCATAACCACTGGGTCCTTACAGCAACATCTTGAACATATTGAGATAGTGCTCGGCAAACTAAGTAAGGCTGGTTTGACCTGTAACCTGGCTAAATGCGAATTCTTGTGCAAGGAAGTAAAAATGCTCGGCTTTATAATATCCACAACAGGCTTGAAAACAGATCCTGCGAAGCTTCAGGCAATAAAAGAGTTCCCAAAGCCGAAAAAGATCAAACAAGTCAGAGCATTTTTGGGACTTTGTAATTTCTATCGGAGGTTCATACCCGATTACAACATCCACATTCAACCTCTCTGTAAACTATTGAAAAAGGAAACCGCTTGGCATTGGGGAGCTTTTGATCAAATCAAGTCACTTTTTGTTGAGGTAATAGAATTACATCACCCAGACTTCAGCAAACCATACTATATACAAGCTGATAGTTCAGGAATAGGGTTGGCAGGAGTATTATATCAATTAGACGATGAGGGGAATATGAAAGTTTTAGGCTTTCATAGTAAATCCTTGAGAGGAGCCCAATTAAATTGGACGACCACAGAAAAGGAATTTTATGCGGTCATCAGTAGTTTAGAAAAGTTCGAGTCATATCTAAGGGGGGCGAGGGTCTATATAGAAACCGATCACAAGGCGTTAATATTTGTACAAAACTGGAGATTATATAACGCTAGAGTAACTCGATGGATTAATTATTTAGAACAATTCAAATATGAGATAAAACATATTAGGGGCAGGGACAACATAGGTGCGGACATATTGTCGAGGTATCCGCCTCAAAGTGATTTTTTGCAAGAAGACAAGGTACGACTGCCAGAGATTTTGTACACAGAAGTAGGTAAAAATAGGGAACTATTAAATAAACTTAAGGATATAGTACGATTGCAACAAGAAGACGGAGAAATAGGAGAGGTCTTAAAAGGAGTAGGCAATAGTGAGTTTATGGACAAACGGGGTAGAATAGCGCAGCGATGCACTATTAAGAATGGGGTTTTGTATTTCAAACCAGGTAACGATCAAAAGGAAGTTATATATTTGCCAAGAGTGTTGATAGAAGATGTAGTAGAACAAGTACATATAGAAATGGGACATCAGGGGGCATATAAGGTAATAAAGTACATCAAAGATAGATATTATTGGACGGGTATTACAAGAGAAGTAAAGTATCTTCTTAGATCATGTCATATATGTCAAATAACTAAGAATAACAATAGGAATTATGTGGGGCCTTGTAGACCGATAGTTTCGGAAGCAATAGGAGAATTAGTAATGAGTGATTTGTATGGACCATTGCCTTCCGGAAAGTTCGGGATGAGTTATGTCCTAGTAATCCAAGACACGTTTAGCAAATTTATAAAATTATACCCACTAAGAACGGCAACTGCGCGAACGGTAATAGGGAAGATGAAGCAATTTTTCAACATAATAAAACCTATAGCCATATTAACCGATAATGGGTCTCAATTCGCCAGTAAACAATGGAAAGACTTCATGAGCAGGGAGGGTGTAAGAGTAATTTATACGACAGTAGCCAATCCACGTCCAAATACTTCGGAGAGAGTAAATAAGGAAATGGGAAGGTTGTTTAGAACCTATTGCAGAAACAAGCATAGGGGATGGGTTGACGTATTACCAAGAATAGAGGTTCTGTATAATAACACCCATCATAATAGTATAGGATTCACTCCGTGTGAAATCATGTATGGTCAACCCACAAAGTTAACATTTGATAAGATAATTAATCAAAAGGAGGATTTGGATGTAGAGGCAGTTAGAGAAAAGGCCAAAGAAAATCTTAGAAAAGCTGCAACGTATAGGCGTGATAAATTCAACCAAGGCTATAGGATTATAAATTATCAAATAGGGGACTGGGTCAAGATAAGGAAAATAAATAAATCTAACGCGGAGCGTAAAATCACAAAAAAGTTTGGGGCCATTTATGAGGGGCCTTATGTGGTGGCTGCAATTCCATATCAGAATGTATATATATTAATTAATCCAGAAACCAATGAGATTCGGGGAAAATTTAATGGGATACATCTATCCAGATATTATAGGAACCCAACCAAGGACTGACCTGGGGAACCGAGAGATTGATTAATAATTAAAATTAGGGTAACATGATTTAGTTTACAGTTTATATAGTATCACTTGTTTTATTATTTGATTTAAGCTGTTTACAAAAATGTAATATCTGTATATAAGAGTTTCATGGTTAAAATCTAACTTAAGGATATGTCAAAGTGATGATAATATATTTTATTACGTTAAATAATACAAATTAATAAACAGAGTATGGTAAAATATAGTAAAAAGAGGAGAAATCTAGTGCTCCAGGATGGGTATTCCGCAGCCATCTTCGCATCCAAATCTTCCTATCTTTCTTCTCGTTCCCCTGATTCTAATAGAGACCGCTCTGATGATTGATATTTGTATTTTGACTTTGATCCAGTTTATTATTTGCGAGTGTGGCTTGGACCATTTTTCACATAGCTTAAGACATGTTTTTTTTATGAAGGATTCATATTCAGTTCCGACAACGCCATCACAAGAGACCACAAGGGGAGTAAATGAAGCTCTAAGATCTTCTGCAGCCAGATCGTATTTGCGATGTTTTTCACGAGCGTGTATTTGGGCAATTGTGGGCCATGTGAGTAGACCATACGATGCGGCGTCGGCATTTACAATGCGAATGTCAAAGAACGCCTTCCTCGCTGGCTCCCACACGCTTTCCAATAGTAAGTCGCTTATTAGCCCTGGTTGATCTAAGGTTGCGGCTCGCATTATTGGCTCAGTAGTAGCCGAACCCCATGCTAGTTCCGCCCAGTTTTTGATATCGTCTCTGTGTTGGTCGTGGCCTCTTTTTACGAGACCTCCTTTCTTGCAATTAAGTGCATGGTTGAGGTTGAAATTATTTTCGCCGCAACCATCGCAGTTTAGTGGCAGGCCAGAAGGTTCATGTCCGTATCTGATCGCAAGGCCGTCGCGAAACTGCGTAGCTGTTAGGTCGGTATCATCAGCTTTGGTCGGTAGTATTGTTAGCCACTGTGATGATTTTTTGTTAATCGCCCTTTGGATGCATTTTTATGTTTTTATTGTCAGTTTATCGATGATTGATTCTAGTTCATGTTGTTCATTATTTTCTCGTTTTTTTCTTTCTTCCTTTAGAGTTTCATATACATGATTTTGATGGTCTTCTATGTTGATTTCTTCGCCGGATCGAATCGCATTATTAAGGATATTGTTATTTGTATAAAAGACTTAATTTATAGCGATCAGTTTATTGGAATGATTGTTATTAGTTGGTTTTTATTTTTGTAGAATTGAGAGAAAAAAAAAAATAAATAAATATGTAAATTTAAAAAAAAGATAATAAAAATAAATTTGTACAAAGGGGGAGAAGAGAGAATGATGGGTTAGCGGGGGAGGCGCAAGCTTAACTAACCACGGATTCAATGTGAATTTGAAACCATTGGAGAAGCAGTTACTTAAGGTTGAAGGGGAGGAGGCGGCCTTCCCTCCTCTCTTCTTCTTTTTTGTTTATTGCGATCATTTTTATAAAAATTAGTTTATAAAGGTTACCACCTTCTATATTTATCATGCCTTACATCTGAAAGATGGAAGGAATATACATAACTTCAAAATAGGCTATAATTTAACGTTTAAGTTAAAAGGAGAACATCTTTAAAATAAGACAACTGAGCCAAGATAAAAAAGACACTACAAAAGTTCGCGTACTAAAAACCAGATGGCGCTGTGAACGCGGTTGTGTTTGAAAAAAAATACCACTATGGGTGAACAGTGAGTGAACAGAAGTTGTCTCTGTCATTCATATTATAAGAAATAGTGTTAGAAAGAGATGGCCGACAGCCGGACTAACTATACACAAGGGATATGGAATAAATTTGAGTAGGTAATCAAATGAGTACTTATTTAATTCATTGGATTATTACTCGTCATTATAAGTGAATTGTTTAGCACGGCTACTTATAATGACAATTTATGTTAAGGAATTAGGAAAAGAAAAGTCAACAACAGTAAATTTAAAAGGGAAAAATATAATAAACAAAAAATAAAATCAACTTATCTATTTACAACGATTTTTAACTATAAATTAAATAAAATCAAAAAAAAAAGAGGGAAAAAAATCATCAACAAAATATTTACATGGATTCTTAACTATTTACACAATAATTTTTAATATATACAATGATCAATTTATAATAAAAAGAAAAACAATAGGAAAAAATAAATCATATATATATATACAATGATGATTTTAATATTTACAATGATTGGGAAAATAGAAAAGGTTAAATAAAAAAAAAAGAATGACAATAATCGAAAATAAAATATGTACAATGATCTGAAACAAACAAAAGGAAAAATTAGTACAAAAATAAATAGTCTGTAAGCAAAATCACAAAGGAATTGTAGCTATACTTACTAGTTAATAGAAGGGATGCAAACTATTGAGGGTGCGTGCCCTCGTCAGAGCTGCGATAGACCTGCAGAAGAAATAAGACAATTAATTTTGTAAGAAGACACAGGCAGAAGGAAACAAAAAGGAATAAAAAAATAACCATACATAAATAAGAAGTACTAGGAAGCAGGGTATACTAACGATAGGGTCGCCGTCCTCATTTACAAACACCCTCACGGGCGATGGTGATGTTGGGGGCGTAGAAGGAGGCGTCGTGAGATCAACAACCATCCCTACGGGTTCCGCATTGGCCGCGTCCTCCGCCAGCGCCTCGGGCGTCGGCTCGCGTATGGGCCCGGCCTCCAGGACAATGGGGTCCAGCGCATCCTCGGACGAGGATGTCGCGGTCCCGGAGGCGGAGTGCGAGCCGCTGCTGCTGACCTCCGGCGGGGACGTGGTTTTGCTCGCATAACCAGACGAGGAGCGGGAGTTGGTTAGAGTGGAAAGGCTGGAGCTCCCGGACGAGGAGGAGGAGCCAGAGGAGGCATCAGGGTTGGCCACAGGGGCTTCCTCGTCTTCAGCGATCTCCTCGTCATCGGAGACCTCCATGGGATCACGGACCCCCTCTTCGTTGGTGACCTCTACTACCGGACCAGCCACATGCAGCACTGGAGCCACCATCGATCCCACTCTTGGCGGACAGGGCAAGGGGGGTGTGGGAGCACGGGAGCTGCCTGGTATGGCCCGTGAAGTACTCGGCATGTCCTAAGGAAAGGAACAAAGGAAAGAAAATTGGGGGACATTAGGAACAGACAACACAGGGAATGGATTGTAATAAAAGGGATAGAGCTTTGAAGACAGAAATATATAAATACAGAGATTGTAAGCAACTTACCATAAATTGGGCGCCGGGCGGCAGGTCGGTCTGAGGAAAAACAGAACAAACTTATTAGTGAAACAATGAAAAGTACAAATAATTAGGGCTCGGATGGGCAGGACAATTGGGCCACTTTTCTCTAAATGAACCTAATATCTTGGTTTAAAACCAATTAACATTATATTAGTTAAACAAAAGACTTTAACTACTGTCGAGTTAATTAAAATGAAAATAAAGGCTTACCCTGAGGAATCTACACCGGCGGAATTCCTCGACCCAGAGCCACAGCAGGTCCGAGGTCAAAAGTTGGTCGGGATGAAATTGATTAAATGTTTCCAGTATCTCGGACCTGGCCATATCATATAGCACTGGGCCTCCGTAGGCGCGGCTGGTATGATCCCACAGGACCGGGTGAGATTCGATTAAGTAATAAAGAAATTCCATATTAATTGGAAAGAAAACCAGATTATGGGACCAACAGAAGGGTGGTAGTTGAAAAGTAACAATGGAAAGAAAATATTTAAAAACGCGGGAAAAAGTTCGAAAAAAGTTATAAGAAATCATAACTCACGTCAAGTTACTTTACAAGCAAAGGAGTAACTACAAACAGCCAAAAGAAGCAGTCTAATAAAAATCTTATTAGACTAAGAAGATAAGATATAACAGAAAGTAGAGAAACATAATCATCATGGAAAGATTACAAATTAAAACAAAGCAACTATTATACTCTAAATAAGAATTCGGTTTAAGCGAGTCATAATTAGGGCATTTACATAAAAGATGACAGACGAAAAAGAGGGTTACTCACTGTAGGATTCTGATATACGAGTTAGATTTGTAGGCAACAGCCAACTTAAAATTTATTCCTCGCAATTGGAATTATAATTCTGAAATAAAAGGAACGCCTGGTCTTCGTTCTTTTCGTATGTCTCGCTTCTAAAGCAGTACATCTCGAGCTAGTCAGCGACCTTAGCACGGAGGCATTCATTCTTGCCTTACGGCGCTTTGTGTCTCGTAGAGGCACGCCCTCTATAATTTACTGTGACAACGGTTCAAACTTTAAGGGCGCAAACAATGAACTGGGTAAATTAATTAAATCCAGTCGTCAGGCTATAACTGATTTTTCTAACGAAAGTGAAATTAAATTCATGTTCAGTCCTGCTTACTCTCCCCACTTCGGTGGCATATGGGAGGCTGGCGTTAAATCAGCCAAATACCACCTTCGGCGCATTGCCGGTAAAGCTTACCTGACGTTTGAGGAGCTAGCAACCCTGTTTGCACAAATTGAAGCCATCCTAAATTCCAGCGCTCACTCCTCTTTCGTCAGACCCTACTGATCCCTCTCCTTTGACTCCAGGGCACTTTCTTATCGGCCGACCTCTCACATCGGTGCCGTCTCAACAAGTCACTACAAAGTACCCCAACAGATACGAGCGCATAGAGCGATTGAGGCAACACTTCTGGGAGAGATGGAGGCGAGAGTTCATTGCAGAGCTGCAACAACGCACAAAGTGGCAAACGCGGCAGCAAAAGCTTCGGGTTGGAGACCTCGTGATCCTGAAAGAAGATCAACTGCCCCCTCTTCAGTGGCGACTCGCACTCGCACGCATCCAACGCCTTTATTCGGGACCAGACGGAGTGAATCGTGTGGCTGATGTAATTACTAATCGGGGCTAGATATGAGCGCCGCGCCGGCGCGCCGCCGCCGCCGTGAGTTCTTGCGGCGCGCCGCCGCCGAGGAAAACACGCGGCGCGCCGCCGCAGCAAATTGAGGCTTGCTTTCTCGCTCGCACTCATAGCCCGCCTGCGTTTTCACACTCAATCGTGTCGACTATTTAGTCGAATGAACGTATGTTTGTTTATATCGTCTCTAATTGATGTTTACAACGCAAGTAAAAGATATTCACGTAACAAGTATGAAAAATCTTCCACTACACAAAAACACACAATTTTAAGTGTGAAAGGACCATGGGCATTGTATAGGCAGTGTCCCCAAGACCAACAGAAATGAGTGAGACATGTGTCAGTTAATAGACCTTGACAACACCATGATTTTTTACTATAACGACGATCACCCCAAGAATGGCCACAATTTGAGACCATACTGGAAGCCCTCCGATTTCACGGAGCGCCGAGATATCTCCGGCGTCTATAGTGCAGGACTACTGGGACAGGGTGGTCCGACGGGAGGGCGCAGACAGGAGGCTCTACCATCGCCTTGTTGGGTGGGTGCGGCGTTCCGCATGGCTCTGAGTTGGGGCTTGTACTGTGGAACGTTGACTTCGACTGGCTGCTTCGCGGTCCGCTCCTCCTGGGAACTAGCGTGATTTGCTATGCTGATGATACGCTCGTCACAGCCCGGGGATGGACATATCAAGTGACAGTTCGTACCATAGACGCCATAAACTCCCCAGGACGGTTAGGGACTATGCGACCAGAAGAGGGGAGGGCGCCGTGAGTAGGTGTAGACATCGGTAGTGCTCTGCAGAACGAGGGGAGCACGGAGACCGCGAGGAATGCAGTGCGGTATTCCACAGGGGCCTGTTTTTGGACCCTTCCTATAGAAAACAAAATACGATTTTCCAAGAAAACCGCATTCTTGGGGTCATCGTCGCCATAGTAAAAATCCATTGTGTTGCCAAGGTCTATTAACTGACACATGCTTCATCTCTGTTGGTGGGTGGAGTGGAGACGATACTGCCCATCGTCCTTTAAAATTTAACAATTTCTACTACAGTTGTTTATGTTTTCCGTTCGTTTATTATAATAAAATACAGCTTAATTTGGTATCAAAATGTGGTTCTCTTCATTTATTCATACAAATCGGGCTTTAATAAAAATATTAAGATCCAAGGCCACGCCGCCACGACGCCGCCGCCAGGACGCCGCCGCCGCGAAAATTTCCAGTCCACGCCGCCGCCGTGAAATTGGCCGTCGGCGCTCATATCTAATCGGGGCACGATAAGGAGAGCAATCAATAAAATGTGTATTATCCCTTCTACAGACGCTGCCGAAGGGACGAATGCCTTACATACCCAGTAAAGGCAGCACATATGAATACTGTAGAAGGGACGCGACGGTTCCAGTTCTAAAAACACTACTCCTTCTACAGACGCTGTCGAAGGGACGAATGTCTCACATACCCAGTAAAGGCAGCACATATGAATACTGTAGAAGGGACGCGACGGTTCCAGTTCAAAAACACTACTCCTTCTACAGACGCTGTCGAAGGGACGAATGTCTCACATACCCAGTAAAGGCAGCACATATGAATACTGTAGAAGGGACGCGACGGTTCCAGTTCAAAAACACTACTCCTTCTACAGACGCTGTCGAAGGGACGAATGTCTTACATACCCAGTAAAGGCAGCACATATGAATACTGTAGAAAGGACGCGACGGTTCCAGTTTAACATATACTATTCCTTCTACAGGCGTTGTCGAAGGGACGAATGTCTTGCATACCCAGTAAAGGCAACACATATGAATACTGTAGAAGGAATTAACCACTCCTGCTATATATACAAACAAACACTGATGAAGCACCTTTCTTGAAAGCTGAGCTTTCAACGCCGGGAGGATGAATACGCGTCATCGGGCGACGGAAGGGCAGGCGCGACGCAGCGGCGCGAGCGCCGCCGCTCGCTATCGCTACGTCAGTCGGCGAGCCACAGTCAGAGCAGACGCACGCTGCTCGGTGTCAAATTCTGTATTGTACCTTTTTTACGTTGTACCATTAAAATTCTATTCGAAAATTCAAGACTTCTTATTGTCCGCCTGGACAAATGGTACAAAATGAATTTACAGTTGGCTTGTTATGTCCTTCAGGTTTTGTGTACATAACTCCTGTATGTAAAGTTACTTGCTTTCTTGATCCGCCAAAATGGTGGGACTGCACCTCTTATCTCACTGCTCTATCCTCACTGCTTACAGTTATAGTTTTCGCTAAAGTCGACATGCAGAACGACTTCGTTATTATTCAAATTATCTATAGCATTCCGGTAACTCTTGTACTGTATTTTAATGTTGTAAATATGTTTCTGTAACTGTATCAAAGTTCGTTTTAAGTGTCCTATCAATTCTTCAACTGTTCCTTCAGCTATTTCCTTTACATTTTTAGTAACTTTTACTTTTTGACGTGACAACGTCTTATAAATTGGTTTGCCGGGTGACACTTCAAGAAACTGCGTTACGCTCCGCTCACGTTATGCGCTCACAATGAGAGCGAGTGAGAGGCACGCGTCCCTTCCACTCGGGCATGGTTAGTCGTTGTCACGTAAAACTTTCGCCCGTATACCGACTTTACAGGCAACAAATTTTTTGCCTGATTTTTCAATCATTTCCGATTTCCTTATCTAATAAGCCCATTTCACTAATCCGAGATTACCTGTTGTTTCCCTGAAAAGAATTTCTTTTGTCTTACAATCTTTACAATTGCCAGTCATACAAGCTTTGTTATATGTCGAGCATACTGTGCTAGCGATAAGTTCGTTCATGCTTGAGGCGGCAAGGACTCTTGTTTTGTGAAGAGCATCTATAATATACTGCGCATTTGTATGTGTCTTGCATATAGGCAAGTGTCTCTTCCAGCAACTGAAGGCGGTTTTACGTAAAATATGAAATATGAATAAGAACATCTCAGTTCTGGGTTTTCTTTTTTGAATGAACGAAATAGGCCTTTCATCGTGTCAAGTAACGTACGCTTCTGCATTTTTATTTTTTTAAAGGTGACAGTTTCCCGTTTACCCGCCGTAGCTCTAGAAACATCATCACGGTCAAAAAAGCTGTTAATATTATCAACCAGAAGCTTTTTCCCTAAAGGGTTATTCTGTCGTTTCATCACTTTCATCTGATCGATGCCCAAAGTCTCGCGTATAAGACTAATCTTCATTTTAGACTTGGCTATGCCTTCTCCTTAGAAAATTCGTTTTAAGGCTTTCTTCTCTCTCACTGACTTCAAACTTTTGTAATGGTCTTTGATTGCATTAGATAACGTTGAATACTTGCAGTGTTGCAAAACCGACATTTGAGAAATCGGTGTTGCTAACCACTAAAAGTCGGGAAAAATCGGGATTTTTTTGAAATAATACACAAAGTCAAAAATAAGATATTAATAAGACTTTTATTTAATTCTATTTACGGTAGATACAAAACAAGAGTTTATTCAATCATACCACCTTTTTGATGAAATTTTTTCATACAATTCTTTACCAATCGGGAAATCATAATATAACCGTTTTACATAACAATAAAACGGGTATTTTAAGCCGAAAGGAAAGCGCAGCATTTATTGTGAAAGAGGCGTCTAGACTCGCCCTTATATGTGCTTTACTTTAGTGTATACTAGGCTTAATTTACCTGTCAAATGTCTATGCCAATTGTTTATGGTCACCTTGCTAGGCGCGAAACCGCTTCTGTCATTGTAGTCTTCACCAGGAAGAACTTCTTATAATGCTGCGCTTTCCTTTCGGCTTAAAATACCCGTTTTATTGTTATGTAAAACGGTTATATTTGAAGCCTTTCGGAAAGCGCAGCATTTATTGTGGAAGACGTGTCTGTTATCTGCTGGTGACATAAACAAAAACACACAATGTTGACATTCTCAGAAATAAAATCAAATTTTAATAATTCTGAGTTGTAGATATATCAGAAATATAAACAGTCTTGAAAAAATGAAATGTATATTTCTTAATTAAAACAAATAGCATATTGTTATGTTTCATCAACTCCTCATAACAAGAGATCAATAAGTAGTAAATCACTAAAACTTAAAAAACAAACAAATATTTGTAACTAAATACAAGAGAAATTATCAAATAAATCATCACTAGCCCGATTCTGCGCTTTATTTATTTCTCTGCAATAATGCTTTTGAAAGGTGTTAATTCCCTTCCAATTGCCCTTGGCTAGTATTTCTTCAATTGGTCTATTTTCCAACCAGGCTAGGGAAGCCACTGCTGAACGACAGCTTCCTGGAGTGGAATCTATTCCAGCCTCACGAAGTACGGATTTCACCCAACCTCCAATAATTGCCTTTGTTGCAGGCTTGGCTGTTCCCTTAATAGTAATAAATAAACTATGAATGTCAGTGCCTGATCTTCTATCTTTGGTTAATTCAATAAGGTCATTTAAAGATTTCACAGGGCATATGTTCTCACAAGGGTGTTTAAGTAAGTTCCAACCCGACTGCCGATAAGATTTGTTGTCAGTTTTTGAACCAAAAACAGGCCAAAGTTGTATTGAATTTCCAAAATTGACAAAATTATCATTATTAACACTTAAGAGTGTTAAATCATGCAGTCTTCGTCCTGAAGCCAATAACATAATTGTAGCTGCTCTACGAGAGACATCATATAAAGTCATATTCGGAGGGTTTTCTTGGAGCCACTTAAATACTATCTTGGGATCCCAGATAGGGGATTTGAAGGAAGCTGGTTTAGAATTAGCGATAGCTTTAAGAGTGTGTCTAACTAGAAAGTCTGACGATATAGCCTCATTTTGTCCATAATAGGTAGCTATTGCAGATTT
The DNA here is from genome assembly GCA_947034925.1 of Eudemis profundana. Lineage (NCBI taxonomy): Eukaryota > Metazoa > Arthropoda > Insecta > Lepidoptera > Tortricidae > Eudemis > Eudemis profundana. Next base: position 8,763,274 of record OX344806.1, on the reverse strand, counting down.
GTGCACTAACATTGTGCCATATGATAGCCCTTCTTTTAAATGAGTGTGGGCTAAAAATCTAGCAATGTCCTGCGTTTGAGGTGATTTTATATCTACAGTGCTCTCGGAGCACCATTCAAACCATCTTTTCAGTGGAGCCCTATATGTCTGCAAAGTAGATTTCCTCCAGCTTTTCGCCAAAAGATCCTTCTGTTCCTTCGACCAGGTCTCTAGCTTTGCAGCCCACCCCCAACCATCCAAACTTTCATGTCCAGTCGATGGACTTCTGGTGGAGGTAGGCCTGTTGTCAGATCCACTAAGACCTTCCGGAGATTCTGAATCTGTACTGGATGTTCTAGTGCACGGGATTGGAGATCTGCTCTCCAATACGGCTGAGTCCAGTCTGGGGCTACCACTAGGTACATGCCCCGTGCTCGGTTTAGATGAGTCAGTACTCTGGGGATGAGGCAGGGTGGTGGAAAGACCCATGCCAGGCTGTAGTCCCAGTCCTGACTGAAGGCGTCTGTAAATTCTGCGTAGGAGTCCCTCGCATCGATTGAGACGTATCTGGTTACCACCGCCGAGCGGTTTGAGGCAAATAGGTCTATTTCTGGCTTGCCCCACCGATTGAAGACCTCTGCGGTCGCCTCGGTTGTCAGATGCCACTCGGGTAACGCTCTGCCCCGAGACAGGCGGTCCGCGATGGAGTTGTATCTTCCCGGAAGATATTGTGCTGACAGAATTATGTTGAACTGATCGATCAGTTTTAAGAGTTGGAACGTCAATGCCAGTAGACCTATCGACCGAGTGCCTCCTTCTTTCCGTATGTATGCCACCAAGGTCCTGTTGTCTGATTGCAACATTATGTGAGAGTTCCTCAGATGTTCGCTCTGAACTCTTACGGCTGAGAAGACTGCAAACATTTCCTTCTTGTTGCTGTGCCATACCTTCTGTCTTTGATTCCATGAGCCTGCCATTGTTGTCTCTCCCATATGAGCACCCCAACCAACATTTGAAGCGTCTGTTGTTAGATATTGTGACACTTTCATCTTGTGTATGGGTGATGTGGTCTCCGTAGTTGTGAGCCACCACTGAAGGTCTTGTAATGCTAACTTTGGAATCTGGAGCTTTTTCTTCAGATTCTGATGGGAGAATTGCCGAAGAAAAATCTGCAGACGCCGGCAATGAAGGCGACCTCGTTGAATTACGAAGCAGGCAAAGTTTAACAGGCCCAGCAGACGCTGTAACTGACGTATTTGACATGTTTTCTGTGTGATCATTTTGCGCAAAGACTCCTTGATGGTTAATTGTTTTGCTACTGGTAGGCACATTTCGTTTGTTTCTGATTTCCAGAGAAGACCCAAAAACTCGAGTTCTTTTGTGGGTAAAAGAATTGACTTTTGATGATTCACCTGCCACCCCAAGTACTCCAGTAGCTGAACGGCTTCCGAGGCCTGTTGTGCTAGCCTGGAGCGGTCCTGATGGACCAGAAGGAAGTCGTCTAGATAAACCAGCACGCGCATCCCTCTTTTGCGTAGGGTTTCCGCAACCCAGCAAGTTATGCCAGCAAAAAGCCGGGGGGCAGAGGCAAGGCCGAAGGGTAACGAAGTCATCTGAAGAACTTCTCCCTTGTAAATCAAGCGGAGGAAGGGTCGGTGTGCTTCGGATATTGGCACATGAAAATAGGCCTGAGAGAGGTCTATTTTCACGAGCCAATCCTGAGGTTGCAAGAACTCCGGTACTATGGTATGAGATATGAGGTGAAAAGTTTTTGTACCCACATAATTGTTGAGACCTCTCAGATCGAAGATAGGCCTCACACCTCCATCTTTCTTTGGTACAAGGAACATCTTTGAGAAAAAACTGCCTGAGACTGTCTGAGGACTTTCCAGAATTTTTAGGGACTTTAGTTCTTGAATCTGTTTGGACATCTGTACAGAAGGCTTGGTTGCAAAGTCTGGTAGTATTGTTCGCGTTAATGGGGGTTTTTGAATAAATGGAATACGGGAAGCTGTTATTGCATTCAAAATGAAATTGCTGGCCCCCAACTCCAACCACCTCTCCCGGTACTGAGCCAGACAACCCCCAATGAAAGGTAGTTTGTCACTTTTGGTCATTTCCACTTCCTTTGGAACGAAAGGAACTGGATTTGCCTTTGCCTTTTCCTTTATATGTTTTATTCTTGTTATGAAAGGTCTTAAATTTTTTTGGTTTGACACCAGAAGGTCCTGGTTCTGGGTCCTTTCTTTTAAGATTTTTTTCTGTATCCTTTTTAATAGTTGGTGGTTGAAGCCAGGTTTGTGGGCCACCCTGAGCTTGAATAGAATTCAACAATTTAACCTTCTGAAACAGATGTTCATCACTAGGGGGAATATCTAGCAAGGCTGCTTTTATATTTTTATTCGGGATATCCTTTACAATTGCCTGTCTGCGTACCTCAATACACTCCGCCCTTTTTCCGCAAACTATTTGTAGAAGAGACTCACAGTTCTTGGAATAAGATGAAGATGAGCCAAACAGACCCTCGAATTTTCCAATTAGTGATGTGGCATTAATGTCCTCCGGGGACTTCACCACCCAATCAACTACTGCCTGCAGGCCCGACCTGAGCAGAGCTCTCTGCTCTAAAAGAGCATTTGATAAAGCTGCCATGATCCTCTCTGTACCTGCTAGGTAATCCTTACTAGGATGGAAATAAGTGAGTTCATCATTGGCCTTCAGTTCTGTGAAACCCGGTGAGGCCAAATGAGACTCCAAAGGTTTCTTGTACTTTATAGTTTTCCAAGCCGGACTATCAAATTGCTGTAATTGTTGTAGTTGTTTTAGTCTCGAAGGATCCGCTCCTTTGATAACTAACTCGAACTGAGTTTCAATATCGCCTAGGTCAAGAACCTTTGGGGGCTCGGTCGGAGCCCTTAAAAAAGGCGTCTCAGTATTAACCTCCGGCACGGGTATAGTAGGTTCAATTTTCCCGCTCGAAGCGTTCGAAGCGGTAAATCCCTGAATAAAGGAAGTCAGAAAACCCACCTGATTCATCAGGGCGTCGATCCGCGGATCTTCGCCTTTACCTCGCTTGTTTGGGGGCCGCGAAGACGAGCCCTCGTCTTCTGAAGACGAGTCATCGGAGCTGGACTGTGTCGAAGCTGAGCCGTCCGCGGAATCATTACGTGGTTCGGCTGGTGTTTCATCACTGGAGTCCATTTTGCTCACAAAAAACCCACACACGTGACAAATGCAACGCACACTAGCACTTAAGTGGTTTATTTAAAGGAATCCAACGTTATTTCCTCAAGAAACACCAAAATTATTAGTTTTTACTTCGAAAGTAACACTAACGATACGAGTCAAAAACACACAATGACAGAAGCGGTTTCGCGCCTAGCAAGGTGACCATAAACAATTGGCATAGACATTTGACAGGTAAATTAAGCCTAGTATACACTAAAGTAAAGCACATATAAGGGCGAGTCTAGAAACCTCTTTCACAATAAATGCTGCGCTTTCCGAAAGGCTTCAAACAATTATATTTACCTACATAGCATGTAATAATCCAATGATAGAATCTGTGCTTAATCTATTTCTTTGAGATGTTTTCATCAAATTAATTGATGAAAACACTCTTTCCACATTGGCGGACGAGTGCGGCAACGTTAAAATGAGGAACACAAAAGACGTTAAGGTTTGGAACATCACTAAATCATCTCCACTTTTTAATGTTGCCACACTTGTCCAGAACTCTTCCACATTATCAGAAAATCTATTTATTTCTTTTGTGTTTCGGAGCAAACGCCATTCAGTATCTATTTTTTGTAAATTGTTCTTGTCAAAAAGTTTTGGAAATTGTGTAATTACGTCTGCAATGGATGGTCGATCACCTTTTTTAACATTTTCTGGACAGAATGCACCTAGGTCTTTAATTGGGTTATTTTTAATTGGAAATCGTTTAATGATCTGATCACAAGCTTCTATAAAAAATTGTAAACATCTTGTTCTGAACAAATGCGTCTGATCGCCAGTCAAATTTTTATTAGTAAAAAGGATCTTCATGGCGTTAGCTCCAAAATACATTTCCTCAATTTTTAAAAAGTTGTGTGGATTTTTAAATTCAATATTTTCTGTGTCAGTTTTATCGACGTAATCTTTTTTTAAGAAACACTCAAACAATGTTTTTAAGCTGGTACAAACTTGAGAATATAAAACGTGAACTTTTGCACTCTCAGATTGCATCTCTTTATTTAACCGGTTAAAAATGGGTAATACAAAATCCAAGAATTGTAGAAATAACAATGTAACCGGGTCATTTAGTTTTTGCAGTATATTGGTGGCTGCCAGTACATCGTCGTTTAAGGACGCGTCAGTAAAAAACAACATTAAAGCCTCATATTGCTCTAACACTCTCGAAACCGCTGCATGTACTGACAGCCATCTAGTTTGACAAGGATGTAGTATTTTGTGAATTTTCAATTCGCAAAATGTATGAAATTCTTTGTATATGCCAACCCTTTTAGGGCTGGAAGAAAAATAATTATATACATCTCTCAGTGTATCTTCAACAAAACGAGGTATTTTTCCACAAGCATACGAAGCACATAAATGAAAAGAATGACAAATACACTTCATTACGAACAATTCCTTCAATTCGTTAGTCAATAGAGTCATGACTGAATTATTTGACCCCATCATCACATTCGCACCGTCGGAAGCAAAACCGATTAGGTTATGTTCATAAGGAATGCTATGCTCCTTAAAGAAGCCTATAATGTTATTGTACAATGTTAACGCATCTGCTGTTATCAGTGGGATAAGTCCTAAAAAACTATCTCTAACATTATGGTTTTTGACGTACCTTACGACTAAACATAAATGTTTAGTGGTGCTTTTGTCTGTAGATTCGTCGATTATCAACGAAAATTTATTCTTCCGTAAGTCTTCGCACAGGGCCTTGAAACTTTCTTCACCGATGACATTGTTGACGATTGCCTGCACCCTGGGACGCGAACATTTTAAACTTTCCGCTATCTTTGAATCAGGGCATATTTTGACTATTAGTTTTGCCAAGTGGTCAGTTATCGCGTACGGCAGATTGTGTTCCGCTACGAATGCTGCAATCCTCATTTCAGCTGAAACAATAGTTAGTATCATTTATCTAACTCGATACATATATTTATGATCATAATCAAAAGGCATAAAATATATATATTAATGGCAAATCTTTACCAAATATTATAATTCACCTTCTCTAACTTGATTTTTAAAAGTATTCTCTTCTTTATTTATGAAACCAGTCATCTTCGGCTGCGCAGCTATATTTTTGATGCTTTTTTGATGCACTTGGTACGAAGAATGTTTTCTTAAAGCGTCTATTCCCGAAGATATGTTAATATCTTTGTTGCAACTTTGACAATAGGCGTGATTGGAGTCTTTCTTGCTGGCTTTTAGCCAGCCAGCAAATTCCGGACGATTTTCCCATTCGGATTTATATTTTTGGGAATATTTTTTTCTTTTTGGTGCACTCCGTGCACTACTGCTACTGCCGACTTGACTATCGCTATCACTATCCTCTACACTGGCAGACATGTTAGAACTCTGATATTTTTAATTTATTTCTTTCTATAAGGCGACTTGAGTTTGTGAAAAAGCTCGAGAGAATGAAAACCGATGTCGGTATCTTCAAAAGTAATGTTGACAAATAATCCCCGGTGGGACTTTCCCCATCAGGGGAATCACCTGAATGGGGCCCGTTTCACGAAGCTACAATTTTACAAGTCGAACCTTGCAACATTGGCTTAATACCACAATACTATTGGTTGGTTTGACCAATGTTGCTGGTTGAGACTTGTAAAATTGTAACTTGTAGCTTCGTGAAACGGGCCTCTGAAGAAAAGTCCTTCCATAAATGCGGTAATTCCCTTCTGTACTGTACTGTATTCAAATCCATAGTTAAATTATTTTATTATATTAATTACGTACTTCACACAAAATACTATTTACAAAAACTGTAATATACACACCTTTTCTTTGGATTAGACTTATTACAGCACAAATGTATTTAATTTATGAAAATAAACACAAAATTAAAAAAATTTAAACAACCGGCTTTCAATAAAGTAATTTCGATAATAAATGCCGAGACTATGTAAAATAACCAAATCGCCGTATGTGTGCCTATAATATTTGAAGAGTTCGCTTGATTTCTCTAATTCCATTATAAGATCCTGATTTGATTGCAAAAGGACTACCTCGGAGGCATACAATACAATACTAATATTCTTAGGCATACAAAAAACAAAAAAATATTTTTCCAAATCCGTTAAGCCGTCTTCAAGTAATCGGGGAACAAGCCTAAATAAAATTTTCTTTTTGTTTTGAAGTCGGTTAACACTATAAACTCATTTTTATTAATAAGAAATTCTCGACAAACCATGAAAAATATAATAGTGTGCCTATGATATTTGAAGAGTTCCCTTGATTTCTCAAAGATCCCATCATCAGATCCTGACTTGGTTGCAATGGGACCACCTCTGAAATATGCCCCTTCAAACAAAAACTGAATTTTCAAAATCGGTTCAGCCGTCTTCGAGTAATCGATGAACAAACACACAAAAAAACATACAGACGAATAGAGAACCGTCCATCTTTTGAAAGCCGGTTAAAAAATATCTTTATGCCACACCTGGCGATAAAGTGACTTGTGAAAGTAAGTGGGCGCAGCGTGCGGAAAAAGCCGCTTTCTGGCCAAGTGTAGACATAAAATTATGTACAAAACACGGGAGGTAATAAAGAAAGCCATCGATCGCATATTTACTTCTGCGATCTCGACCTTTCTTTGTATTACCACCCTAGTTGTGTAATGTACTATTATATACTTGCAGGAATTACCGCTTACTATTTTGTGTTTCAACCTCATTTACTCCAGCTAGAGCAAAATCGGGAGATCGGAACATGGAATCGGTATATCGGTATTCATTAAGTGAAATCGGGAGTTCTACCGATAAATCGGTAACTTTTACATCACTGAATACTTGTTTTGGTTAAGCTTATTTACCTTTTTCGTGTCTTTGATTGTAGTTTTAGCTCGTTGGTATCTCTTTTTGTGTTTATTGCACAGCCGTTTCATCTTTTCGAGTTCTTCCTGAATTTTTAATTTTTTTCTGTAAACTGCAGAGCGATCTCTTCGTATTTGTCTTCGGCCTCTAGATCTTGGTGAAACTGGAGTTCCTGACCGTGGGCTGGACGCCGGTGTAATGTTCATAATTTGTTGAGCACACTTTTGACGTTCTCGTCGTTTCTTGTTCGCAGTCTTCCGTTTACGCTTGATATTTCTGTGTTCACGCTCTGTCATATCTTTTACAAGTTTTTTATTTGCGTGGTACCTTTCAAGATGTTTATTTTGGCTTCAGCATTTTTTATAGGGTCTGACTTTAATTTAAGCCTATAACGACGTTGTTTTTCTGCGTTAGTTAACGCAATTTAGTGCAGAAGCTTCTTTCTGTGAAGAAAGAAAGAGTACTTTTGCATTTCGGTCTTAATAATGTATTTCTAACATTAAAATTAATAAAAAACACAACTGCGTTACCTTCACAACAACTGCGTTACTTTTTTCTAGTAACGCAGTGTAGCAGTTACGCAGTTGTAAATTTTTGACTGAGTTGTAAATATTCACTAAAAAAGAGTAACAAAATGCAAATATTCTAACACGGACAGAAACTAAACATGACTAACTGCATATTAAAATAATAATAATGTAAATATCGTCAGTACATACCTTTCGACAGCGGTAACTCAGCGGCCACGCAATAAACACACGCACCTCTCTCAACGACTGTGACGCGACTGATCCGGCTAGCGGTCTCCCCCCCGCGCAGTTGCTGTCATTCGTTCTAATAGTTACAATAAGTCGAACCAAATGAAGTGAAATATAATGTAACACACTCACTTTAAGGTTTATTTTCATATAGCAACGCAAGGTAGTTACGATGTTGTTCTTTGTTGGGGACACAGACTAAATACTTTTTTATTCCATGAAATATTTAATGCAAAAAATATCTATTGGCGTTGTTATAAGGTTCAAATGTTACATTTTCATAAGGACATTTAAGATTCAACGCCACCTAGGAAATATTGGGAGAAATAGCTAAGTACATCTTGACAAAGTGCTCAAGGACAGCAATATTTTGTACTAAGAACGACTGCGTTACCAAAAATTACAACGTTTTGTTACTGCAATTTTGAGATAAATAACTTATTTTTCCGATCAAATCTTGTTTTCTGCGTTAGAAAATAATGTTGTATTTCGATATAAGTATACTTTTTGCGCAATTTTGCACTAATACGAGGGGTGATTGGAAAGTTCACGGCCTAAGTATTAAATCAAATCCAAAGATTTTATTTAATATTTTTATTTCTCTACGTAGTCCCCGTCGAGCTCTTTGCACTTGTTCCATCTGGATTTCAAAGCCATTATACCACTTTTGAAGAAACTTTCCTCCAGGCCTTCAAAATAGGTGTCCACTTCAGCTTGGACCTCGTCGTTGGTAAAAAAATTCTTACCGCCCATGTGTTTTTTTAAGTTTGGAAATAGATGGAAGTCCGATGGTGCCTAATCAGGCGAATAGGGTGGGTGGGGCAATAATTCAAACCCACAGTTGTGAATTTCTGCCATCGATTTTATTGACGTGTGCACACGTGCATTGTCCTGGTGAAAGAGAACTTTTCTTTGTCAACAATCCAGGTCTTTTTACTTTCAGATCTTCTCCTAATCGGCGTAAAAGGTCGCAATAGTAGTCCGAGTTTATAGTGGTACCTTACTGGAGATAGTCAACCATTATTACTCCCTTTGCGTCCCAGAAGACTGATGCCATGACTTTATTCGCCGACAAAATGGCCTTTGCCTTTTTTGGAGGCGGAGATCCAGCACGAACCCACTGCTTTGATTGCTGTTTAGTCTCGGGCGTGTAGTGATGGACCCATGTCTCATCCATAGTAACATATCTGTCCAAAAAGTCTTGAGGATCAGCTTCAAACAAGTCGAGACAGTCGCGTGAAATTGTTAGACGAGTGATTTTTTGTTCCACTGAAAGGAGCTTCGGAACCCATCTCGCCCACACCTTCGAAAAACCTAATTCGTTGACTATAATGTTTTGGGTTCTTTCATAGGTGATGCCTACGATGTCAGCTATTTCTCTTACTTTTAATCGTCGGTCTTGCATTATTATCTCGCATATAATTGCCACATTATGTGGATTGGTCGCAGTGGTTGGTCTCCCGGGGCGAGGGTTATCTTTGATATTGACTCAACTCCGCTTGAATTCAGCTGCCCACTTTTTTACTGTCGTATATGATGGAGAGGATTGCCCCAATGTACACTGCATATCGTCAAAAATTTGTTTTGGAGTCAATCCTTTTTTATGAAGATATTTAATTACAGCACGTTGCTCCAAATTGTCCATAATGAAAAATCTGTTGACTCTTATTTTTAAATCAGACGTATAATTTACTTTTACAATGTCTTACAATTGAAATTTCGCGGGATGAGAACTGAATAATGACAGTTCAAAATGGCGGTAGAAAAAAATTAAAAAGTTTTTTTTTTAATGGTCAGGCCGCGAACTTTTCAATCAGCCCTCGTATCTCATAAAATTAATTATTCTTTCGGAGGGACCAGTTTTTAGGCATCGAAAAGTATTTAGACCCATTAAATGATTTTTGAAGAATAAAAAAAATACGCTAGATAGAGGTCTCGTTATACGTTTCTGGTAATATTTACGTTAATATAAATTATATATATTATTTTCAAATTTTTCGCTCGGTAAACTTCGGAGATAAGGGGGGGATGGTATTTTTTTCTACATTTTCCTATGTAAATCAAAATAGAATACTAGGTATCTGGGGGCACGGCAGTGCCCCCGCCAAGTCGAGCAAAACAAAGAGGAACGGCCGTACCATCCTTTTCTCGAAGCGATTCAGGCCATTTTCGATGTCCTGTACTTTTGTGCTGGCTAATGCTAGAAATCTGAATTTTCAGTGACATATAGGGCTTAACATGCTTTAGATATATTCTCAAAAACATTAAATTTTAACTTGTAGTTTAAGAATTATTGTACGTCAAAGTTCCTTAGTTTTGACACTGACACACTCACCGATCATCATAATTCTAAGTTACTTCTAGCATACCCACAAGGTTCAAATTTTAAACATAAGTAGTTTTTAGCGTATCAAGCCATAGAAAACCTAAAAATATTGCAATATCACACATGTTTTAAAGATTTAAGAACTGCATAATTAAGTTTGTAATCCCATATAAATATACGCGACAACAAAGTTACTTTTGCAGTTCCGACAAGTAAAGGGGTAAAGGTACAATACAAGCCTACCTTTCGAGACCTTTACTTTGGGAAGAGATGATGGGAAGATATTTTTATGCGTTAGGTATAGGAAGTATTACTTATGTTTTGTCCCAGTGCAATAATCTGGGGGCACGGTAGTGCCCCCGCCAAGTCGAGCGCGAAGCAAACACTGCCGTACCATCCTTTACTGGAACCATTTCGCCGCATTTTCAGGCCCCTATTTGAGAACATCTGGATAAGACCAGAACGCAGAAATTTTCGTCATCCAGTAAGCTATAATCACATACTTAAAATCCAAAATTTCAAGTCTGTAGGTCATTTAGTTCCGAAGTTAAGCGAAAGCAAAGTTTCGCATTTACGACACTCACTCACTCATGATCATCAGTATAGAACTACACTTCTAGCAGACAGCTTCAAATTTAGAATACAATAAGTGTGTTTTAAATCCCTTGAAAACCAAAATATGTTGCAATTTCGGCCCAGTTTTCTAGATATAACAACTGCATAAATAACTTTGTAATCCCATATAAATACATAGGATTACAAAGTTACATTTGCAATGAGTGTGACAAAAAATTAAAAAGCAACAATGAGACTGCATTCATAATTTGTATGTATTGATAACACAATAACCTACAAAAAGAAGTGAGATCCCATAAAAAAACATTCAATGTAAGAGGCCAAGTCTCGAAACTCTTCCACCGTAAAAAGTTGTGAGATATTTCGTAGTACCAAGTCTCAGGCATTCTTATCATTCTTATCAAATTTTGTGACTTGGCATTCACACAATACTACATAGTTTTTTAGGTATGCAATAATTCATAAATGCAGTAAAGTTGTGTGATTGCCAAGTTGCAGAATTTGATTTAGCTAGCAAATGATAAGAATGCCTGAGACTTGGTACTACGAAATATCTCACAACTTTTTCGGTGGTAGAGTTTCGAGACTTGGCCTCTTTTTTACATGTAATTATGATATACGTATATCACTATAGAAAAAAAAACTGTTTTAGAATGTGCAATTCAAGCCCTTTCATTATGATAGCACTTCACTTGGCCTACTAACTTAGAGCATAGATAACTGGAGTAGCCTTATATGCGTATTTGCGTGTCAGAAAAGTCTGTCAAATTTGGCGGGGAGGTGAGGAAATACATACACGTTACATACACACACAAATGCAGAACGATCTGTGTCATTACATACGCACATCTTGAAAAAACAATAACACATTCTCATTTTGATGCACACATACGTAGATTCTTTGCACAATTGTGCAAGGTTTTCAACAGAGGGGTAAGTTACTAAAAGGCTACTCCAGTTATGTATGCTCTAAGCCTACTAACTACACTTTAAATTTTTGTTGCAAAGTGCTTGTAAACAGAAGAACACTTTCTATTTACAGTTACATTTCATGAGCAGTTAACTTACCTCATCCGACATTAAACGCACATTACATTCTTCATAAAAAGGGGTTACACCAAATAAAAGTTTCTTTCCAGAACTGTCATAATCAGTATCCTTAAAGTGAAGACTACATATCCTTGCATTTTGAAAAAAAGCTCGCCTCAGTGGTACAATTGATAACCATTTGTTTCTTTCAGTTGTGTTGTGTCAGAGGGAAATCTAAAAACAATATCAAACAGTCAAACCCACGGCATTTCCATGAACATTGATAGAGATCGTGTGTGACTCGTGAACCAAGCGACGAAATCGGAACATTATAGGTTGAAGACTTATCTGAAATATGGTCACCCTATCTAATGTCGTTCCACTTGCACAAAATGAGTAATAGAGTGCATTATTCCTGCTACTATGTAAACGAGGAGACAAATGTTTAACATACAACTGTTAAGAATCGAGAATTTTAAAGAAATAATCTAAGAAAACTGAAAATTGTTACAATAAAATGTTTTCAACATTTCACAATGAGATATCGTACTTGTGAAAAATCACATCACATGCCGGATACCACTCACTTCTGCAATCGCGCACAATACATTTTAAAGCCATTTTGCTATTTTTATTGTTAATAGCCTGATATTTTTACTCTTAAAGTTGCGAAGCGAAGCCAAAACATCTACCATATTTGTTTGACCGTCAATGATTTGACACATTCGATTAGTATTACCATTTGCGATTTTAGATATGCATGATTTATGGTAAACACTCATCATAATTTATTTACACAAAACTCATTTTAATAGTCCATGAGTATAAGTTTTTTTAGTAAAACATCAAGATACTTTTAAATTTAGATCTTGGATAAATTATTTTCTATTCTAGTATGTTTGTGCCGTTCGTCAAATTAATTACTATGGCCTAAGTGGGGGTTTGTTTTTTTTGCACTGGCATACTTGTGGGGAGAGCTAGAAAGAGACACTTAGGAAACGAAGACTTTTCAAAGGTTACTTTCTCGTATCTTGCCCTCAAACATATGAACATGAACGAAGTGTGGCTTCCAGTTTTACCTACAAATTCCTTGGATATTGCAAACCCTATATAAGAATTACCATAGATGTTTATGGCAGCATTAGTGTATGGAATTACAATGTTTTTGTCTTTTATAAATAAAACTAATCAACTACTTCTACTAATTAAAATACCATATATTTTAAACGTTTTGAAAAATAAATAAATCGAAAACTAATAACTGGCCTAACACCATCTAGTAGCAACTTCCTGAACTAAGAAGTCAATATTCGCACCGTGACAAGTTGATATGAATTATCATCAATATTTAAATTTATTCTTACTTTAAATGTGTACAAACGACCTCTTCTTTCTCCATAATAATTGTGATTTTGGTATCTTATAAGCAGTGACCCTCTTGTAAAAATTACTTCTATACCTCTTTCCACTAATTTACTGACTTATATGAGGTTTGTACTTAGGCCTGGCAATATGACAGCCTCTATCTTTCTTTCTTGTCTTTGTTGTTATTTGTAGCCTCTAAAATTCCCTTTTTAGTTGCGGTTAATATTTGTCCATTTGCTATTTTTATGTTCAATTCTTGATCAAGGTTTTCCACATTAGTCACGTATTTTTCATAGGATTCTCGTATAAAGTGCTGCGTAGCCCCAGAGTCAACAATGAAATAATATTATCTATTATGTTCTCGACAGCTAACGCTTGCTCGGAAGCTATGAAAATGGGTGATCCCTCTTGTGCGGGATGTGCAGCTCCACCTCTACCTGGTGGACCCCTGAATCCTCTACCTCTGTCTCTACTTGACATGCGACATTCATACGATTTATGGCCTCTCTCCTTACAGCGATAGCATGTTATGTTTGTGCTCATAAATTATGTTTCATCTTGACTGGGAGTAGCACCCCCGTCCAAATTTCTCATCTCATGATCCGGGTTCCCTCTATGTGGCATAACATTTATTGTCCGAAACTGTTTTAGCATAACAGATGTGGCATAATCGGTTTTCGCCAAATGGTAATGTGGCAGAAACCTTATTAAGCATAATTAGTTACATCCCGAATATGTACTTGTCTGAAATTAAGTTCGCATACTATTATTATGACCGATTATTTTTACGCATAATTCTATTGTGCAGAATTTTATTCGGCATATTATCGATTGTCCGAGATTGATAGGGTAGGTTTAGGAGAGGTAAGTTATTATAATAATCAAGTGATATAATTCCATTGGACATCTTGTTCATTCAGTATAACGATGAACTAATAACATTTAACATCTAGCAATTCTAACCTAACTTAGTAGGTTAGGCTAGAACTTTGATCCCTTGAACTGTTGCTAAAAACGTTAGGTTAGATTTAGAACTGTGTCCTTACAAAATAAACAATTGATAGAAAAGGGGCTTAGATTAGGTTAAAACATTTAAGCAATTAGAGTTTTGCACGAGTTCATAGCTATGGAAAGTCCAAAAAAGGGGGGACGGGGGGCGAAGCAGCCTACAAGGGGGGCTCGGGGGACGAAGCCCCCCGCAAGAAAAAAAAGACTACACAGAAAAAGTAGGTTAGGTTAGGTTTGAACTGCGTCCCCCAACAAAAACGAACTGCTGGCAGAAAAAGTAGGTTAGGTTAAGTTAGGTATAGGTTAGGTTTGAACTGCATGGGCCGGTGCACCCTGGAAACAACAACAAGCAATGGCCATTGCTTGTTGGTGGCTAATACCTGACAAACCGCTTGCAGTTTTCCCGAGGATCCGGGGAGTTGGTGTGGGAGAGGGGCCTCGGGGGCCTACGGGCAGGGGGGGGAGGACATGGATCTGGAACCCACGGAAAAGGACAAGCACTCGGCCGTCGGCAATGGGTTGGAATCGTCCTGTGTAGACTTTTCCAACCCATCGCTACTTCTCGGCCAGCGAGGGTGGGTGGTTGAGTAACCTAGGTGTTGCCGATTGCTCCCGATGTCTTGTGTAATGGGTACCCCTCTCGTCTAGACCAAGACATTGGCTGCTAATGGGCAGCATCTGGGCTGGGCAAGGGTTAGAACTGTCGACGCGTTGCGTTGACTTTGCTAGCCCTTGGCCTTACTTTCGGTTGGCCAGGGATGCGGTAGGCAGAGGGCCTATGATCCGGTCCCGGAGGCTAACCCTTCCACCCTGACGGTCCCTCGGCGTGTCCTCTGCAATAGCAGAGTTCACTGCTGACAAGGGATGGGGGTGTAGTGGTGGTTTGGTTGAAGGGACGTTTTCCCAGATACCATCCCCACTACACGTGGTCACGGGGTAGGGGCGTATTGTCCTCCCGTGGCGGCGAGGGAGGGACCGGGACACCGTGTGTCTGGTGCCGGTCCCTGCTTCCCCGGGGGACGGCCATTCGGTCGGGGGGGAGCTGGTGAGGGAAGGCACACTGGCCATGCTACAGTGTGCCTTTTTCGGAGAGGGTCCGCCCTAGGGCGGAGGTGCTGGTGATGGCGTGGCGTTAGTAGATTCCCATGCCATCACCGTGAAGGCACAGGTGTCGGTAGCATCCCTGGGTTTTAGTGGGTAGGCCAATCCCTTCAAGAGCGGAGAGCCCCACATAACCAATACGTAACATCTGGCTGTCACCCCCGATAGCCTTAGGTTACGTAGTGGTATGCAGTTTTATGCATTTCCCGGGGTCAAAAAAAAAAAAAAAAGGTTTGAACTGCATCCCCTAACAAAAACGAACTGCTGTCAGAAAAAGTAGGTTAGGTTAAGTTAGTTTTGCACGAGTTCATAGATATGGAAAGGCCAAAAAAGGAGGGACGGGGGCGAAGCTGCGCACAAGGGGGGCTCGGGGGGCGAAGCCCCCCGCAAGAAAAAAAAAATTAGACAGAAAAAGTAGGTTAGGTTAGGTTTGAACTGCGTCCCCCAACAAAAACGAACTGCTGGCAGAAAAAGTAGGTAGGTTAGGTTTGAACTGTATCCCCTAACAAAAACGAACTGCTGGCAGAAAAAGTAGGTTAGGTTAAGTTAGTTTTGCACGAGTTCATAGATATGGAAAGGCCAAAAAAGGGGGGACGGGGGCGAAGCTCCCCACAAGGGGGGCTCGGGGGGCAAAGCCCCCCGCAAGAAAAAAAGATTAGACAGAAAAAGTAAGTTAGGTTAGGTTTGAACTGCGTCCCCCAACAAAAACGAACTGCTGGCAGAAAAAGTAGGTTAGGTTAAGTTAGGTATAGGTTAGGTTTGAACTGCATCACCAAACAAAAACGAACTGCTGGAAGAAAAAGTAGGTTAGGTTACAAAACCATATATTGTCGTCGACAATACAGTTAAAAGTTATATTATGACAAAACATCTTTCTGCCACGATAGCATTCGGTGTTATAATTTTATAATCATTTAATTTATGTATAAATATGATTCGGAACATGAAAAGTAGGACCAAATAATATTCGGACTAACGTAATTCTGCGTAGTAAAATTATGCGAATATAGATTCTGCGATAACAGTTTATGCACAAAGGCTAATATGGCTATATACATTATGCCACAAAGAATTATTACTTACAAAATTATGCCACAACAGGATGAACCGTACTGGTCTCCCAAACCAAATAATAAGTAGCACACTTTATCGCTCTCTGCAATTTTCTCGTCCGAATCTTCGAGATCTCTAATTATGGGGTAGGGGTCGAGTTGCATAAAGTTTAAGGTCATATTTTTGATACGCATACGAGGATTCGTCATACTCATTATTACGCATAACTGTAAATAGTCATACATTTATGCGCATAACGTTTTTAGTCATAATGTTTAAGAACATACTGTGTAATGGGCATAAATTAGATGCGCATAATTATTTTTAAGCATACTTTATAATGGACATAAATTGGTTGCTCATAAAACAATTTAACCATACTGTATAAACGCATAAAAGCCTGTTTTTCTTAGTAGTTACTTTGCTTTATTCACAACATTGCTATTACAGTTTTTTATCTTGGACAGTAAGTGGGGTATGTTGTGATCGCAACATACCTAACACTCCTCCTCGCTTCGCTCGTCGTCGTACATAACTATGACTCTGTCACAGTTTTTTATCTTGGACAGTAGGTAAGTGAGGTATGTTGTGATCGCAACATACCTACCACTCCTCGCTTCGCTCGTCGTCGTACCCAACTGTGGCTCTGTGACAGTTTTTTTTTTATCTTGGACAGTAAGTGTGGGTATGTTGTGAACGCTCTTCACTAATAATTGTACCTAAAAGTAATTATAATCATCAATATTGTGGCTTGATAAATGTATGACATTTGCAATTATTACTAAAAAAGACTATGACTATCAGTATTAGGACTAAATAAATGTATGACATTCTACGTTATGGTTAAACCAATTATGACTCCGTATAATTATGACAGGGAACAATTATGCCATAGCACAATATATGCCAAAAAAATAATATTAGCATCAACTTTATGCTTAAAGTGTTATGACAATCGATATTATGACAATAGTTGTTATGCAACCAGATGGCCACTCCTAATTATGTTATCAAATTTCGCAAAGTACTCTTCTAGACGGTCGCCCTCGTGTTTCAAAGTAAGCAATTTCTTTCTCATATTTATCTTTGATATCACACTCTTTCTTTGGAAGATCGCTTTCAACATTTTTAACATTTCATGTGCCGTGTTACAATCTTTTACAAGATTAAGATGGCGGTCTGACAAACATTGTACTATTAAACTCTTAGCTTTGGCATCGCGATTTTTCGAACTGTCTTGTATTTTTTCTGTCTCGCTTTTTCTTAATAAGCATTGAATTCTGAAAAGCCAATTCCCAAATGATTCCACCTTTAACTGCGGAAACGTGGTCGGCGTGTGCGCCATTGTTGTCTCCGTTTTTACAACTTTTACTTACTTAAGACTGCCCTTATCTAAAAACTATAAGGCGTTATCACCCCATAACCTATGAGAACTTTAAATAAAGTCATGTGTATTCTTCACATATTATTTATTACTGTAAGTTCCCTAAACTACAAAACAGAGCGCGGAGTACAGTGCAGTCGCTAGAGCCATCGGGAGACAAATGGGACCATAGATAATAAATAGGACATCGTTTACTTGACAACTGTATACAGATAATAAAATTACTTTTACATATATAACCGATTAAAATCGACCTCCCCGAACAACCCCTCATTGTCCCTGATGACAGCCCTTGTGCGGCGCGTTACCCTGGCTGTAGGGTCGTATAAGGCAGGCTTATATACGAGAGCGTCCTCCAGTAAACCTCGTATTTTGCCATCGTAATCAGCGGAGTCCATCACTACAGTGGCGTTTCCCTTGTTCAGCCTTAAGAACCAAAATACTCTCATTCTCCCTTAAGTCCTTAAGGGCTGATCGCTCCTCCACAGTGACATTAGGTAGTTTTGATTTTCGTAGGATAATCAAAACATCCTGTCTAAGCATTTCCGCGTCGCTAGACGGCACCTTGTTACGCATTATCGCTTCTTCTACGCTGCTCTTGCTTACGGCTTTACGTTTTAATACATTTACGGTCGCATCTTCCAAAATAGCACTGGATATTTAATTACGGTGTTAGACTTATCATAGTGATTTCTACCCGCACTCATGTTTTTTCCACACCGAACAAACAACTTCTCATACTTGTCCTGCCCCTCATTACGATAGCTTGCTGATAGGATATCCGATCATACAATTCAAAATCACTACGAGATAACACAGCACTACACACAGTATGCAAGCCGTATAACTCGCACTGTACACTGTCCAGCTCCGCGTAATTGTTACTAATAAGCTGTTTTAAAAGACGTACACTATAATAATGAGTGAAAATCGTGAAAGTTTAAACAGGCATGTGTCAGTGAAATACTACACGCTTTGTCCCAAATCAAATATTATTCCATTCATTTACAGGAAATCTATACCCAAAAGAGTGCGAGTATTGGCGTCAGGGACTACCGTAAAGTTGATTGGCAGTAGTCTGTTGCCCATAGTTATGTGAACCACTACTGATAGTAACTCCATCCATTTAGATGATCCGTCGGCGAGGCTTACTTGTGTGCTGTATGTATTGGTCGTTGCTCCGGCTTGCTTCATTAGTTCGTACAACTAATTGCCTGCAATACTTGTTCGAGCGGCTGTATCAATGGGCGCGTAGCCCAGCTTCCCGTCGAAGAGAATTTCAATGGTTGGTACCTTGGCGACGTTTTGAATAGTCAGGCAGTACGCATAGAAGTGCACAACTTTTGGTGGGCTGTCCTTAGTTTTCCACGCTGAACAATTGCTTCGAAATACGCCAGGAGCACCGCAAACCGTAGCATGTAATTATAGCCGCAGGTTTGGATACCACAGAGGTTATAGGCTTCTGCGTTTCTGGTCCATCCGGGGTGGGAGCATCCTTAGACTTGGCTAACTGGGTCAAGCGGATTCTGCAGACGTCTACTGTATGCCCTTTACGTCTACAGAATAGACATCGTACTATATTTTTACGATTTAGACGTGCTGGAGTCGACGGTGGAGAAGCAGCAGCGCTTGAAGGTGATGGTTGCGATTTTCCAGTCTTCTCCAGTGCTCCCAAATGACGCGCTTTGTCTACCATATCGGCAAAGTTTTTTTTATTTCTGACCGCGCCACTTTTTTCTTGAAGGCCATTTTCAGCAGTCCATAAATAAAATCTAACTGCTCTTTCTCTTTATGACGTTTCGCCGGCAGCATACCTAGACGTGCTTTTTTCCTACACAAGAATGAGTCAATTGGTTCGCAGTCACCTTGTTGATCCTCGAAGAAGCATAAATAAACTTCGTACGCTTCAAGTTTGGGTGCAAATGCGGATCTGATTGCAGTTAGTGCAGCTGGCCACGTGTTTATCTCGGAATTCCCTCCTAACCACCACGTACTTGCAGTGTATCTTAACAATAATGGTAATCCCGCAATAACGTCTTCATAGGATATACCCTCAATTTGTTGGTAACAGGTAATTTTGGTACAAATGTCTGAATGTGCAATGGTCCATAATGTGTCTTTGTCAAAATGTACTATGGTTAAAATGTCCGTAAATGTAAACATGTCATAATGAACATCACCGAGCCAAAATGTATAAGAAAAAAAATGAACAAAAGACAAATGGTTCAGTGGGTTCGAAAGTACCTTTGTCAAATAGTACTAAAGTCCGGTAACGTACAGTAATGTTAACATGTTTATAAGAACAAATTTCAAAACAATAGCGGGTAATAAGTGCCACATTACACAAGTGCCAGATTGTTCAATGCCCTCTATCATCAGGTCACAGGTTATCCATTAATTACCTAACACCCTGTATAAGTACATACATTCAATCTAAATATGAACAAAATCTATAATCTGACATTATTTTCGCTGCCCGCTTGACGTGAAATGCCCCATGTATGGCCTGGCTATGGAATTTTTGATTTTAGGAAGAAATGTTTCAAATATAAATGCTTATTTTTGTTTCTAAATAGTGAAATGTTGGGTGGCGCACCGGGTATAAGAATTACACAATTGTTTTATTTTTTCTTTGGCGCACACTCCCTGGATGTGGGGTGTATTTGCCAATGTCGAAGTTTGGAATCAGACGCGCAAGGAGAGTGTTCGGTCGTAGTAATAATTTTGATTTTTATGAATGGATCGGACGGGAATCCTTAAGGTGGGTTTAGACCAAACGAGCGAATGCTCATTCTACCCCCACTCTACCAAATTCGTTGTGTGTAAACAGACACAGAGCATTCTTTCGTTGTTCTTCCTTATTTTGCGAAGATTCTAAGAATGCTCGTGGAATGCTCGCTCGCTTGATGTAAACGACGGACGAGCGTACGAACAGTCACCGAGCGCGTTCGCTCGTGTTCGGACCTGCTCGCTTCGGGGAGCGGTCTCATCAAAGCGTTCTAGTGCTCGAAGGACTTGACCTATCGTTGTAATTATACTTTATAGATTGGTCTCAAGAAAAATGTCTTCTAATGATAGAAGCTTACCAAAATGTCAGGTGTCTGTGGGATCCGACTTTTGTAAATTATAAAAACACAATTGAGTCAGGATGATAAATGAAAAACTTGCAATTACAATATCAGTCTCAGAGTCAGACATAGTGCATATTGTCCACAGACACCCGACGAATGAGCAACGGGCACTCGTTCGCCTGGTCTAAACATCTCTAGAGCATATGCTCTCGAATCCTAGTTCTTGGGTTGCATTCTTGCTTGCTGATGTTCGTGTGGTGTAAACGCTGAGAACGAACTTTTGTTTACACTAAAAGATCAAGAATGAATGCTCTACCCTAGTTCTAGCTCTATGTTCGTTTGGTCTAAATCCACCTTAAAACAAAAAACATTTATGTTAGGGACAACACAGACATTACAGGACGAAAAACAGATTTTTTTTTAAAGGAGCGGATGACAGTTTATTTGACAGAGGATAGAGCAAAGTACAGTATATAAATATGTCACGTCAGTATATAGGTAGAGAGATAATAGACGTAGAAAATCGAGTTGTTTATAACTTAATAACATGCTCCTGAACATATTTTAAAAGAAGAGCAGTAACAGCTCAGTTCATATAAGACAGTACCACCGGAAAATTAGCAGGGCGCGGAATAGTCTTGGGGAGAACATCATACAGAGAATAGTTGTGTTTTGAACAGTTGAAGAAGATATGTTCCGGTGTTCCTTCGTCAAGACCGCATTCACACAAGGAATTATCCCGTACCCTATTTTTTGCTAGAAATACTGGTGTACATACGGGACCAAGACGTAGTCGACAGATGGTTGATGTGGCCCATTTACTGGCAGTTCGGAATCGGAAGAACCAGGGTTTATGCGGAATCTGAGGTTGAATATCGCCGTAATAGCGGCTTTTCTGAAGTTTAGAGATATCCCACAAATTTTGCCAAGATTCAGCCATATCCGAGCGAGCTTGCATAAGGAGATCGGAAGCAAATATCTTGTTATGACCATGTGATGATCACATGGTCATAACGAGATATTTGCTTAGCTTAGCAAAGATATTTAGCTACATTCTGGGCATCGGGGTTGTTAATTGAAACGTTGTAACTTCTAGCCCATTCACACCATTTCCTCCAAATTGGTTTGTACGTTTTTAGTGTAGATTTTCTGCAAGCCGATTCCAGGAGGTCTTGTTCCGGACCCGACCAGCCCTTCAATTGCTCGGACCAGCCCGAACCACCCATACCGCCAATACCAGGTGCTCTACTTGAGGTGGCGGTAACCTCGTTCGAAGGTCTACTTGGTGGTCGCGTAGATTCGGTATCTGATAAGGTGGGTCTTCCGCTCGATTGCGCAGTTCTGGTTCCCAGAACGCTCTGTGCCATATCTAGGCTTAAAGATGTTTCGTCTTTGATTTAGGACGTCTGTGCGTCTGCCGCACACGTATTGTAGCAGGGCCTCGGAGTTCTTTTTGAATTCTGATGTCGGTGCAAGGAAATCCTTGGACACTTGCTTCCTCATTTCTTTGGGTAGCGTCTTAAGAATATTGTCAAATATTATTCTTTGCTGAATCAGCCCGTTAGTTATCGCCCCAAGAGTGAGGTCAAACGTCTCCAGTATCTCCGAATATCTCCATTGTGGGGTTACCTCTGCCAGGATGTTGTTTGTTTTAAGGGCACGGAACACGGGTGTGGCTTGGAATTGCTTCCCCGTTTCCAGGTACTTTAAGTTGCACCACCCTGATTGACCAAGCCTTTGGCATTCCACTCCAAATTTTACTGCTACTGGGTCAGCCTGCCTTATTTTCGGCTCATGCTCGATTGTTTTAGGCATGAAGTCATATTCTTCCGAAGTATCTTCGTCTTCTGGAGGAGCGTCTTCTTCCATCATGGGATCCCCCTCTTGTATTGGCTCGTCAAGATCGGCCGTACTGTCAGGCTGCGATTCAAAGCTGGTGTCCAACAACATCTCATTACTCTTGCTCTGGACCAATTTTTTTTTTTTTTTTTTTTTATTCACGATAGGTAAGCATTTGACTTTGATCTCACCTGATGGTAAGTGAAGATAAAGTCGATGATGGAGCATGCTTTCGTTTTGCTGTTCCTGCATGTCATACATCTTTGCCATCAGGTCCATTTGCTGGTTTAGAATGGTAATTAGTAGGTGGTCGTTACCACCTTGTGTCGGGGCAGAGCCATTCGGCCGAGGTCGATCTGCTATTAGGGGTGATCTTGATCTCCTCCTGATCTTATCGCTCGTAATATCATTTGGCCTCGGTGGCGTGTTAATCGATGTGTCGCTCAGGTCTGACGTTGCTGTATTTCTATTCGTCAGCTTGTGATTTATCGCCTTGACACTGCTCATGAGCACGTCATATTCAGGCTCATGGATTTTCTCCATCACTGAGTGCGGTGAATATAATAGGGCACGCCCTAAAGGCCATTTCATTAAAGAGGTTCGTATGTGTCTGAACCGCCGTTCAGAAAGGGATTTGGATTGCGGGTCAAAAGCTCGAGCTAGGTCTGCAGTCGGTACAGCGAATCTAAGTTTCGCATCCACAGATTGTGGTATTTCTCCACTACCGAATAACTCCTCTAGCGTAAAGTCTATCACTTTCCAGTCGCGCCAGTTCTCCGGGTAGTTGAGGTCTAGTGAAGCGATTATGTTTTTCAAGACTTCTTTTTCTGGGTGCGCTTCCCATTGTCGTCAGCGTAAGCATGTTCTGAAAGCAGATTGTTATGTGAGCACTATGAATTGCCATAATTTAGTCAACGACATTCGACTCGACATTTGATTCGACAGATAAGTCCACATTTGACTCGACATTCAAGTCGACAATTGATTCGACCGACGAGTCGGCATTTTATTCGACATTCGCGGCGACAATTAATTCGACGCACGAGCTGATACTTGACTCGGCATTTGATTTGACGAGCGAGTCGATATTTGATTCGACATATGATTCGACGAACGAGTCGACATGTGAGTCGACAGACTGTAACATTTCATTTTATGATGCGCAGGCATCGTGTTCAGCCTTATAATAAGCTGTCGCTCGAGCTCGCTATGCAATTGTGCATTCCTCGAGTCATCGCTGGTCCTAGAGGAGCCGAGCGGAGTCGTCGCTGGTGCGGGGACCGAGTGGTATTGTTACGATGTAAGTTTAACATTATAGGATTATCATTACTTACCCCGATTATGATTATGAATATTATGATGTTTGATTGATTTATTATATTTTTCCATATATAACACAATATCCACGTGGTGTACCAACGAATATCGAAAGCGAGTGTATAGTATAGGTACCCAAAATTTTTATTCCTCAATATTTTATGTTCCATTCGCTTTTTTCCCCACTTTTTAAATTTCCTATGCGGCTGTGTTACCATTAGCTTATTTCTTCGAATGCATTAGTTTCTATTCTATTTTGTTGCTAGACGTATTTTTTCGCATGCATTTTGTTACCTAATCCGTATTATCCCTATGCGTATGGTTTAATTGTAGACACAGTTCCCAATTTTATTTTATCACATGCTTTCGATAACTGAACGACACGACAAATGAACCTCTTTAGGATTTGATTACCTTTTTTTACTATGAAAAACATTTTGACAATCTGCAATGTCACTGAGGCTGCATTACTGAAGGATATTTGTCTTTTCTTTGCTGATAATACGAGATTATCGTAAATGATGGAAGATAATCACCAAACTCCCGGTGCCACGACTGGAAAATGCCAATTTAGGTTTTTAGAAAGTACACACGGGGGTAGTATTTTAGTCCGAGAGGGATACCGGCACTATCTCAAACGCACGAATAAAAAGTCTCGGACGTCCATATGGGTGTGCCATCTAAAAGGAATGTGTAAAGGGTCAGTGATTTTAGACGCGACAAAAAAGTCAATTCTGAAAGACAAGAAACACTGCTGTGTTCCGGACTTTGAGAGCATAGATATCGAGCTCAACATGATTGAGTTAAAGAAGAAAGTGGCTAATGATTACCGGCCGATTCCGACTCTTTTTAGGGAACAAATGGCCCCACTAAAAACTCTAGAATATGCCGATAAACTACCAACATTTCATCAAGTAAGAGATTCCTTGTACAAAGCTCAAAAAAAATCCGCCCAAAAGACACGGTTTGACAGTTTTGAAGACATTGCTATACCAGAAGACATAGCTAAAAATTTCGTTTGTGTCCAGGACAATGACATTTTGATATGTATATCTGGCGAATGTATGGATTGGATTTCAGGATTAAAGACATTTTTTTTAGACGGGACATTCAAAATGGTACCTAAACCGTATACTCAGCTATACACAATACATGTGGACATCGGTTCCGATGAAGAGCATACCAAAGTAGTGCCGTGTATTTACGCATTGCTGCCTGACAAGCGTCAATGCACATATGAGAGATTATTCAAGGCAGTAGAACAAAATATTCCAAATTTTCAGCCAGAATGCATTAAAGTTGACTACGAAATCGCTGCAATAAATGCTATCCGGTCCATTTTCCCATCAGCTGCTATCCATGGCTGCTACTTCCACTATTCGCAGGCCCTGTACAAAAATGCAGACATCTTTGGGGCAACCAGTACTCGCGAAGGGGCTAGGCATGTTGCAAAGTGTGCTGCATTAGCTCATTTACCAGCATTGAAAATTATGGAAGGGTGGATGATTACAATGGCAGAGGCACCTCCGTTACCTGAAGTCACACGTTTTAATGACTATATGATTAAACAATGGATAAAAATGGACATGGTTTACATAATGTCATGCTATGGACACCGGCACAGAACCAATAATGTAGTCGAAAGCTGGCACAAAAAAATGAATAACAGACTTCATAGGAACACTAACTTGTTGTATTTTTTGAGCCAATTACGGCAAGAAGCTTTTGATGTAAATTATATGAACCTTCAAAATGAAATAAGAACGGACATTTTCCGCAAACGCAACAAGAAGTTTACGATGATGGACAAAAAAATTCAGTCTATCGTAAATAATTACCTGGAGGGGGTATCCTCATTAGATTATTGTGTTAAACTTCTATCAATTCTTAAATATAAATAAAATATAAGTGTAATAGTAAAGATATACAAGACTTATTGAGTTTAATTTGGGACTAGGTTGATTTGTGTAATGTGATAAAATAAAATTGGGAACTGTGTCTACAATTAAACCATACGCATAGGGATAATACGGATTAGGTAACAAAATGCATGCGAAAAAATACGTCTAGCAACAAAATAGAATAGAAACTAATGCATTCGAAGAAATAAGCTAATGGTAACACAGCCGCATAGGAAATTTAAAAAGTGGGGAAAAAAGCGAATGGAACATAAAATATTGAGGAATAAAAATTTTGGGTACCTATACTATACACTCTCGAAAGCGTACTGAGGAAACAAATGGCCGCCGCGCGCTGCTACGATAGGATAGAAAGAGAAGGATATAGTTAAGGTGTTTCTCCCTTACACTCGTGACCACAGATAAGGAAATAGTGTTGTACTAGTACGAATAACGAAAGAGTAATCTCCCGGTGGTTCAAGCGTAGGCTCGAACACCTAAATAGTTTCCTATTTTACCTACACTCTAAAAAATCTGAGCCAACTAAGAGAGATTTTCTCTTAGTTGGCGTTAAATTAGATAAAACAAACAAGATATTAAACAGGTCAACGAAAGCTGATTTATTGAAACAGCAAGTTCATTTGTGATTAAAACAATAATTCACGTGCTCTGTTAATACTAACAAATATATTCTTTGTTTCTACCATTACCTCCTTCGTTGTATGATTCGATCATGTTTAATTAGTTACCTTATACATATATGTATGTTGAATCAAATCAGAACAATTTATTAAAATAATTAAGGCCAGGTATTTCGAAATCGACCTCCGGGAGAATCAAAATTAAGTAACGAAATATTCATATTTTTGGATCGAAAAAGAAATACATTATAGTTCAAGAGTGCTTCTGTGTTTCTGTGCGGTTCAAAACACGATACTTTTAACTTCGCTCGATCATAAATCGTCACGAAAACAGGTAATTTTTTAACAGTTTTTCCAGTTTTACTCGAGTTCTATCATACTTATATCACTAAAAAACATGTCAATCGATAGATAATGACATTTTACCGGGACCTGTGCGGTTAAGTTTTTTTTAAATTACTTATTTTTTAGTAACTCAGTAGTATTTAACAACGTAGCCCACGCGCTGTGGCTTCAGATGCCCGCCGGGCGTGTCCGAGGTCGGACCTGTGTCGCTTTCGAGCTCGTGACAGCTCTCCGCACTCGACAGACAAAATAAACGTCACGCTAGAATCACAGCGTATACACTCTAACAGTAATCCAACGCCTTTGATATCGAATGATAAGCTGGATATTAAAATGATAGGTTATTTAACTTATCACTGTTATTTCTTCATCATGATTAGTAAATTTTAGTCTAGTGCAAAACATAGGCTTCTTCAACTGTATGCCATTGCACACAATTGTTTTATTTTTGCCTTTTAGTTTTGTCCGTTTGTATATTAGTCCTACGATCTTATATGGGTTATTCTTCAGAAATATGTCTGCGGTCACCTTATTCCTCTGGCCCTTTTTCATACTAAATGTATAGAGACAGAGGAATAAGGCGCAGACATATTTCTGAAGAATAACCCATAAATGGTTTCTTCCTTCCGGGTGATATGCAACACGTCCAGGGGAGATGATAATCGCGTATATCGCGTGGTGAGAGCTATGGAGCCATGTTTGGACATTACAATACAATACAATCATACTTTATTGCACACCAAAAGAAAATTACATTGCAAACTTATATAAAAACAGTGGTATAAATAATAGGCGGTTTTATCGCTTACTTAAGAGCGATTACTTTTATGAACAGTCAAGGGCAAAGATATAAACCCACACAATGTTTTAAAAATATGTACACATCAACTCTACTGCCTTAGTTAGTTTAGTACCTACTAAGGTTTAGAGACATGTTTATAAGATTTTGTGATGTTTACTTATTTTTGCCCTTCACTGAACATACAGTAGCTCCGCACCGCACGGACCGCATAATAAGGTATTATGCTGGCACTTCACTTCGCCGTATTTGCCAAATATTCGTGCTGCATCTTTTTCCTTTCCTATGCCGCAGAAAAGAGATGCAACACGAATATTTGGCAATTACGGCGAAGTGAAGTGCCAGCATAATAGTATGCTCGAGCGGAAACAAGATCTTAAAGACGAGCATTAGAAGTAAAAAGAACATTGAAGAATAGACACCCCCCCCAGTACTGACTTGGTTTCACTTTATATCTCAAAACTTTTTGACGTGATAACGTCTTATAATTCGATGAAGCCGGCTGCATGCACGAAAAAGTGTGACGTCATTTGCCGTTACCTTGCGGGGCCGTTACCTTATCAACTCGAAAAAACAGTAAGCGCCGCAGGATTTCATACATCTTCTACAGTCGAAGTCGAAGTCCAAGTCCAAGTCCAAGTCCAAGTCGAAGTCCAAGTCGAAGTCGAAGTCAAAGTCAAAGTCAATGTCAATGTCAACGTTATCACGTCCGACTATCGTCAGTAAACCGACTTTACAGACAACCGATTTTTTGTTATAAAAGAATTGCCTTTATTTATTACATTCCAATCCATTATTTTTCCAATTTGAACTGCAAAACTAACTATGTAACCGCATGTATTTGTATAGGATTACACACTTATGTGTGCAGTTGTAACTGAAATTACCATATTTGGAAGTTTTTTAGGACTTGATAGGCTAAAAACTAACTATGTTTAAAATTTGGAGCCTGTGAGTCTGCTAGAAGTACTTTAGAATTATGATGATCATCAGTCAGTGAATCAGTCAGTCAGTGACAAAACTAAGGAACTTTGACATTCAATAGTTCTTAAACTACACGTTCAAATTAAATGATATTGAGAATAGGTATATATATAAGTCTTATAATAATAATAATAATAAACCTTATTTATTCCTTAATTAATTTACATGTTCATTTTAGTATTAAGTTTTATTTTAATTAAGGTCCCTTTTGGGTAAAGGTCTCCTCCAATTTTTGCCAAAGACTTCTATCTTGAGCTTTTTCAAGCCAGTGATGTCCTGCTATTTTCACTATCTCATCTGACCACCGTTCTATTGGTCGTCCTCTTTTTCTTTTTCCTGTGGGGCCTGTCCAATTAGTGACTGTTTTTGTCCATCTACTATCTGTGTATCGAGCTATGTGTCCCGCCCATTTCCATTTAAGGCGTTGAGCGTGTTGAAGTGCATCTATAACATTCGTTTTCTTTCTTATTTCTGAGTTTCTATACCTATCACTAATTTTTATTTTTAGAATACTTCTTTCCATAGCTCGTTGGCAAATTTGTATTTTGTTTCTAGTCGCGTTATTGAATTTCCATGTCTGGCTGGCATATGTAAGGCACGGAAGGTTGGACTTAAGTACTTCTTTACAAGACCAGAATTTATTCCAGGTTAGGTTGACTCTTCTTTCTACTTCGTCTATATTTCTTGTTGTTTTAAATGATATTAGTTTTCCCAGGTAAATATATTTTTCTTCATAATCTAATGAGGTTTCTTCTATGCGTATTGGTTTTTTCGTGCTGTTTGTGAGAAGTTTAGTTTTTGATATATTCAGTTTTAGCCCAATTTTATTACTTGCAGCATTTAGTTCTCTAATCATTTCCTCTAACTGTTTTGATGTTTCCGAGAAAAGCACAATATCATCAGCGAACCGTAAATTGCTTAGAAATTTTCCGTTTATATTAATGCCCTTCTGGTTCCATTTTAGTTGTGACATTACGTCTTGTAAGACAGCAATAAATATTCTGGGTGACAATGGGTCGCCTTGTTTTACACCTCTGTCAATTTTTATTATTGGACCTAGTCTATCTAGCTTCACTCTACTCCTGCTATTATTATATATATATTTTAGAATATCTATGTACTGTTTAGATATGTTTTGACTCTTTATCATCTCCCTGCCCTTATCCCACTTTACGTGGGGTCGGCACAACATATTTTTTGCTTCCATTCTCCTCTATCATTCGTCATCTCAGCACTCACTCCTGTTTTGACTCTTTAGTGCTTTCCAAATACTTTCGTGGGAAATAGAGTCGAAAGCTTTAGCGTAGTCAATGAAAGCTATGTATAGAGGCTTTTTGAATTCTTCATACTTTTCTATAACTTGTTCTATTGCGTGGATATGGTCGACTGTACAGTAATTTTTTCTGAAACCAGCTTGTTCTATAGGTTGGTGTTCTTCTATTTTTGTCTCTAGCCTTTTTTCTATGCATGATGCAAATAGTTTGTAAAGTGTTGGTAGCAGGCTGATCGGGCGATAGTTTCCCACATCTTTTGGATCACCTTTTTTGTACAGAAGTGTTATTCTTGATTCTGCCCATGCTGATGGAGTCCTACTGTCTCTTATTATTTTGTTAAACAGAAGAGAAATTGGAGTTGCTAGTATAAATTTTCCAATTTTTATGGCCTCGTTTGGTATATTGTCGTTTCCAGGGCTTTTTTCTGTCTTAAGGAAATGTATTCGCTGTAGGACCTCTATTTCGTCGAAAGGCCTTATTGGCACTGTAGGTTCCGTATATCTTGGGGTAGACTCCCTAGTATGTTCGTTTGATTGGTACAACATTTTATAAAATTCCGTAGCTATGTTGACCACATCGATTCTGGTCTGTTGCGGGTTAGTTTGTTTGTTGGTTGTTAAACTAGGTATCCAATCTTTACTTATATTTAATTGTTTGTATGCCTTTTTTAGGCTTCCTGATGAAGAGACATGTCGTTCTATTACTTGCAGTCTGTGTTCATTGTAGTCTCTCTTTGATTGTTTGCTAATTGACTTGTAGAGCATAGACAGTTCTTTTCTTTCTTCACTTGTTTTTGGTTTCAACTTTTTCAGATCTGCACGTCTTTTTATCATATTTCTAGTTTCTGCGGAAATAATTCTATTTTGTTTCTGTGTTTTTATTGTATTTGTACTTTCAATACTCTTCTGTATGGCGGTTTCAATTTTTTTGTAATATTGTTCTATGTCCTCTTCTTCGTTTAGGTAAAGTTCTTTTGCAAGTTGGTTTAGAGTTTCTAAATATACATTTTGCTTTTCTATGTTGTTTAATGGGGTTGTCGTGTTATGAAAACTTTTTCTACTTTTGCGTTGCTTTTGTATATTGAATGTTGCCCGGACAAGTCTATGGTCGCTGGGATAGTCGTGGATATTTAATATATCCATGTTTGTAAATTGTTTTACGCAATTACTTAAGATATAATCAATCTGGTTTTTATGCTGGCCGTTGGGTGAACACCATGTCCACTGTGCTTTTTGTTTTTTCTTGTACATAGAATTGACAAAAGATAGGTTATTTTGTAGAGCGAATTTCAGAAGCAGTTCGCCTCTAGCGTTTCTGTCTCCATACCAGAATGGACCCATAATTGTTTCTTCTCCTATTCTTCTTTTCCCAATTTTCGCATTAAAGTCTCCCATAATTATAGTGTTTTTGCTAGCTAGCTCTTGTGCGTTCCTCAGTTGTCCGTAGAAAAGCTCCATGTCGACTTCTGATGCTTCTGTAGTCGGTGCGTAAGCTTGTATGATTGAATATTCTGTTTCATTGAATTTAAGGTTTAAAATACAAACTCTGTCTGACAGACCAGTATAGTTCAGTATGTTGTTCTTGTATTTTCTTTTAATTAAAAAGCCTACGCCATATTTTCCTTGTACTTCACCAGTGTGACAAAATATGTATTCATCGTCTTCCGTGATTTTATTGCCCATAATACGTACCTCTGATAGTCCTATTATGTCGTGTTTTACTTTAGTTAGAGCCTCTCGCAGTAAAAGCATTCTTTGTGGTGATATCAGAGATCTCACATTGTATGTACACAAGTGAATTTGGTATGTATCTTCAGGTTCTTTACTTGTGTTGATATTAATTGGAGGGTTTTGGTCGTTTACTCCCACGGGGACCGGCCGGCTTGGGAGATTCATAAGATTTTGTTTGTTTGCTGTTGTTGTTGTGTTTGTTTCTCGGTTGCCAGTGTCCAGTGATTGCTATTGTTTTGATGCAGGTATTTCTGTCATGGAATTAGATCTGTTTCGCATGTATGCAAAAGGATCCGTCCTGTGAAGTTTTGCTGGGGCTAGTATATTTTTATTTTCTGCATCCTGTTGCGGCTGTGATATTGAAGGTGAAGGCGAAGGAGATGTTGACTCTTCTCTTTTCCTTTTTTCATTTTCTTTAGTTTTAATAACTATTTTGTTATTTTTAATGAATACTTTGTTGCCCTTTTCCCTCTCTTGCTTCAGTTCCTGTTGAAGCTCTTTGCGTTTCTCCATAGTTTCTTTCGAAAAGTCTTCAGTAATATATGTATTTTCGGGCATTTTATTCTTATTCCTTAGGACTTCCATTTTTTTGTTATACGTAGTTAAAGAAATTAATATCGGCCTTATTTTTCCAGTATTCTTTTTTCCAATTCTATGCATCTTGTTAATATCATAATTTTCTACTTTTATTTCTAGTTTTTTAAATATTTGTGATATTATTTTCCACAATTGGGGGTAGTTGGTTTCAGTTTCTTTCAGGCCATGAAATATTATATTGTTTTTTCTTGTTGTGTCCTCTAATGTGCAAATTTTTTTGTTTAATTCCTGTATTTCAGATTTGAGAATTTTATTTTCCTCGATTAATGGTTTTATTCTTTCATCGATAGTTATCATAATTTTTTCGGTGTTATTAGTGATAAGTATAGCTTGTTTTTCTAATTCTTGCTTCATCATAGCGTATAAAGTAGACATTGACATCTCTTCGGACATTTTTTGTAGTTGATAGTGCGCGGCTTTTGATTATTATGCGTAGAATGGAACGCGTTTTTGTTTTGCTAAGTTGCCGGCCTGCACTTGTGTCAGTGATGAGTATTTTCAAGGTATTTTGTTTTTGCGCTGGCAACTATTGCACAATATTCTTGAGTTGGCACTACACCACTTTGGTTGTTGTCTTGCAAAAGTTGTCAAATTCGTTTTGGAGGTTATGTTCTCTATTACTAGTTTCACTTATTTATGTTGTAATCTTCACGTAAAACACTGAGATTTTGGCTTAATCTCGATATTTGAGTTCTTTGCGATTGTATTTATCACTATTCGTGTTGGTCCACACTGTTTATCACGGAGTTTTGTATTTATGTTTTCGAGAGCACTGACAGACGTCTTCACTGTTCAATCACCGGAAACGTACGTGAATATAAGTCTTATTGTGCCCTATATATCCCTGAAATTTCAGGGTTCTAGCTTTAGCCAGTACAAAATGACGGGTTGCTGAAAATGGCCTGAATGGCTTCGAGAAAAGGATGGTACGGCCGTGCCTTTGTTTTGCTCGACTTGGCGTGGGCACTGCCGTGCCCCCAGATGAAATATGTACCTACCTTTCACATTGTACAACACGATATCGGATATCGGAGACGACGCCGATATGTTGGCGGCACTATCAGACGCCCGTGAGCTATCGGACGATTGCGTCTCAAATATAATAAGATAACAGCAAATAGTTTTTTATTATAAGCTGGTGGCATTGTTCGCACAAAGCTCGGAAAATAGCCGATTCGACACGATATTATCGGAGATAATGTGAAGACATCACACGATATCGGATATCGGCTGTCGTGTCCGATAACGATATCGTGTCGTGCAATGTGAGGGCGCTCTAAGGCCTTATCATACTTGCGATGCGACGGGCGAGTTGCGCACGAGTTTCTATACCAAACCAGTCGCAGCGAACTCGACGCGCGACATTTGTATGGAACTTCGCTCCTAACTCGCCCGCAGCTCGTGTGCAAATGGGCGTTTTGAAAAAAAAAATACCGGGGTAGCTACTTTCACAAAATATGGACTTGTGAGGTTTTTGTCAGAATCGTTAGTACTTTCGAACCTTATACGTAAAAAAAAGTGTCCCAATTTTTTTTTTCCATTACGTCACCATTTTGCATAGTGTTTGTATGAAATAAAAAAAATAAAATATAAAATAGTTTATTTCTGCAAGTAGGCCCTCAAGGGCTCTTTTACAAGTCTGAGTCTAAATATGTATTATTTCTCTTCTTTTGGCGCTTCTTCTTTTGAACGTGACGTAGTGGAAAGACAGAAATCCCATACAAATTTTGGGACACTTTTTTTACGTATAAGGTTCGAATGTACCTACTAACGATTCTGATCCAGAAAAACCTCAAAAGTCCATATTTTGAGAAAGTAGCTACCCCGGTATTTTTTTTTGAAAACGCCCAAATCGCCTCGCCTGCATGTAGGTACTCCCGCCATATAGTAAATCCTGGGCCCACACTCCGAAGTTTTCGTCCGAAATTCGTATCCTGCCGTACCGCTCACTCAAATCTTGTATCACAAGACAAGAATCCGAGATGGACGGCAAATACAAACTTCGAACAAAGCCTTTCAGAGTAAATTCCTTGTGGCTGCCGTTTTGAGACTAGACTTCTATACAATTTCAAAACACGCTAGAAAAATTATTATTTTGTACTGGCAACACAGCAGGTTTCAACAAATAGGTAAATCTCATGGACAATGACGTACGTCACATTCAGTGTCGATATTTTTCGGTCTTGAACTAGGGCGCGGCCCCATGTCGACGGCACGGCGCCGTTCGCCGTGGAACGGCACGACGCCGTCACCGTGCGACGGTACCGGCGCCGTGAACGGTGGCGTGTACGGTGTGACGGCGCCGTGAACGGTGACGTGAACGGTGTGACGGCGCCGTGCACGGTGCCGTGGACGGCACACCGCACCGGTGGACGACGCACGGCTCGGTAGTTTTGTTTTAGGCGGATCTCACACTGCGGCGAATCTAGAATCATCAATTTGTATAGAAAAATCGTGGGGTATGGCACACTGAGAATTGCTGGTCGCGGCGACTTTTTAACCGGCTTTCAAAAAAAGGACGTTTTTTTGTGTGTTTGTTCACCGATTACTCGAAGACGGCTGAACCAATTTTAAAAATTCTTTTTATGTTTGAAAGAATGATGTTTGGTCCCATTGCAACCAAATCAGGATCTGATGATGGAATCTTGGAAAAATAGAGAGAACTCTTCAAATATTATAGACACACATATAGCGATTTGGGTATTTATCATAGTGAATTGTACATTTCTTATCGAATCTCTTCATTTGAAGTCCGTTATTAACCGACTTCCACAAAAGGACGGTTTTCATTTTTTACGCTATTATCTACTCGAAGACAGCTGGACCAATTTGGAAAATTGTTTTTTGTTTGAAACGGATTTGTCCTCCAGAGTGGTCTAATCAAACCGAAATCTGATGATGGGATCTTGGAGAAATCGAGGGAACTCTTCGAATATTATAGGCACATATACGGCGATTTGGAAATTGTTCATATTCACTCGTGCATGTCGTATCAAAATAGGTTTACTGAAAGTCGGTTATTTAAAAAATAATAATTTTGTGATCATATCATCATCATTCGGTTTAATTCTCAATGTCAATGTGTATTTCATCAAAATGGGTTCAGTAGTTTTTGAGATAGAGTTATGTGTGTATCAGTCACTAGGAAAACGTGTACCTACTGAACAGCGTAATTGATCACTACTAAAATTAAGAAAATCAAGAAATAAAAAAAATTACTTTAAAAAATTAAACCGTCTTCAAAAAGGGAAGAAATAAAAGTTTTATGAAAACTATTTTTTTGAAGGCGGTGTAATATTTGGAAGTACGCTACGAGACGCTCAAATACTATATTACATACCAGTAAAGTAAGCCGTGGCTCGGCTTCGCCTCGGCCGACAATTACATGTGATCGGAGGCTTTCTTTATTTACTGGTCAATATTTTATTTATATACAATTTTTCTGTTCGACGGAGTCGGAAAGCGGCATCTTCATTCAGCGACGCTTTCCGGCCGGAAGACAGAAAAAATTGCTGGCATAAAACTATCCTTTCATTTGAAGACGGTTTAATTTTTATAATTACTTTTTTATTAATGTGGGTAATTTATACCACATTTCTATGTAATATACAGGGTGTCTCTAAAACCAACGTACCTATAATCTGTTTTTTAGGTATTTAAAAAAAGGTTAAAAAAAAACCTGCTGCTGAACAACCCGAGTCACGTGGTTTTTTTGGTTACCTTTTTTTAAGTATTTTTTTGAGATATTCCGTTTTTTCGTATACGCTCCATACAAAATTAAAGAAAAAAAATGATTACTATTCGGTTTTTAGCCAAATCCCATACTCAAAATCATTTTTTACCCTAAAAATGATGAAAGGAAACGATTTCAAACAAAAAATTATACACTTACAAAAATAAATCCCCATTTCTATGGAGATTCGAATTTTCGATCCACAGTGTAGCGGGAAGAGTGCAGTGTGCGGTGCGCCGCCCACGGCAACGTGTGCCGTAGACGGCACCGTGGACGGCGCCGTCACACCGTTCACGGCACCGTTGACGGCGCCGTCACACCGTCCACGGCGCCGTGCCACGGCACGACGCCGTACCGTCGCACGGTGACGGCGTCGTGCCGTTCCACGGCGGACGGCGCCGTGCCGTCGACATGGGGCCGCGCCCTAAGTAGGTATATTAAAGAAATTGAAACTATGCCGAATAAAGCCTGAGGCAAGAAGAATATGTCCAAAATTAAAATGCGGAAGCTAAATAAAAGAATAAGGTAAGTTTTTGATAATTATTATTGAGATTGGCGGAACGTATTTCAATTCAATGTTAATACTATTACAGAAAATAGGTACCGCAATTAAACACAACTAAAAGATATTTTTTTCTTTATTATTATGACGTTACCTATTAGACGTTACCATTATTCAACCGAGAAACAACGCTTAGCACCGATCCGTGCTGTACCGTGTCACTTTGAAGTCACCGCCTTTCGACGGATAGGTACCTACCTACGCGCCGCGCGCGTCATCATGGACGCCACCCACTCGGCTGCAGATTCTTCGTCTTCGTCCGTAGTAATGTATTATATTTTTATTTTTACAGTTCATCTGTCCCAAGATCTGAACGAGGCATATTTAAAAAAAAAAACCATAGGCGAACAGTAAGTTCTTACTTTGCTAAGATCTTTTTTTATTTAGAGAACTACCTAGAGTGATTTTTGTTTTATATTTCATTAAATCAAGTGATAAAAAAATATTTGACTAACTTGATGTATTAGGTGACGGAAGCTAATGATTGTAAATGCGTTGTCACCAGGACTTTCAATCCTGGGATGTTTTGTATGTCCAATCCCGAGAAACATCCCTATTATCATAGGGTAAATCGCTTATTGCTGGCCAACAGCCAGTAATCGGACAGCATCCAGTAACTAGCCAATTTGTACATGCATATAAAAAATAGATAATTAAGATATCATCTTAATTATCTATGTTTTATGTGTGTATTTATCTTATTAAGATAAATACACACCTCTTGTTTGAAGTGCAGATAAAATTCTAAGTGGTCATTTATTGGCGATTAGATGTCACTTGTAAGCTTTGGTCTATTTTTTAGACACTCTGAAGCAACGGCGTCAACTTTTATTTCACTGGATCCTGTTGACATGGAAACTAGGACTTACGAGTAAGTTTAGTATGTTATTATTTATGGTTTCCAGTTACCATGCCACGTTCATACTATCCTCGATTTCTAATTATACGCATAATTTGAGTGTTGTGTTGATTGTATTATATCAATTATATGTATTTGCTAACCTGAAACTACCGCAGCGGCACGCGGATTGAAATTTTGTATCACGATGTCGAAACCGGGCACACGGTGCCACTCCTCCGCGTGGAGCCGCGCCGCGCGGATGAGCGGCACTGCACACACGCGGCTGACGCGGCTCCAATGCGCGGCAGCGGAGCACCAATGAGATAACTAGTCATTCCCCGCTGTGTAAAGCGGCACCGCGCGGTTCCGCGGCAAAACCGCCTCTCCGCGCTGTCGAGCGCTCCGCGTGCCGCCGCGGCAGGCGGTGCCGCGCCGCTCCGTGTGTTCTCTACCTAATTGACCTTATCTTATAAAGTTTGGTAGAACCAATTGCATTATTATTTTTAACTATAGTTGTTCACCTTTTGGTAATATTTTTTTAACTTTTTGTAATATTTTTTCTTTTATTTTTGAGGTTTGTTTTCTTTTTTATTCGATATAGCTGTTAGATCTTATTAGGCCCTGTACAAAGTCAATAAGTAATCTGCAGGCCATGAATTTGACATTCTTTTGACTTTGCAATTGCACCAGCATTATGTGCGGCAATGGAAGATGAACTTTTTTCCGCTACCTTTGTTTTCCTGTGCAGTTGCTTGTTCTTTTAATTGCATTTTCGTTTGTGGTAAGCGGTTCACAATTTTTAAGTCGTCTGGCACTGTTTGGTTTTTTACTGCCTTTTTTTATGCACTTTTTATAACGAAATACTTTTGTCTAAGTGCTTCCTTAACTTTATTTAAAAACATCTTCTCGGTATGAACTTATCCAACTTCTCGAACCTAAACTTCGGCTATATTTCAATCTTCAAACCTAATGCCATGAAGTTCATAGGTGGTTCTGACCTGGTAAAGGTAAATCTCCAGAGTTCAAGCTTTGCAAAAAAGTCCCTGCTTAACAGTGTTTTACTGAATGCATTTTAATGAGTGCGCATGGGTATGGGTATATATACCCATGCACCCTATATAGGGTGATTTGCATGAACTGGTTGGAATTGGGTCTACTGACTTTTTTCAGAAACTCTGGAACAACAGCCATCGCATACAGTGAAGATGTCGCTGCAGACCCTGATGATTCCTTTACTATACTGGATCCTCCTGAGATACCAGGAACTGGTAGTAATAAGTAAGTTTCGTATTTAATCAGAAACCATAATTTTCGTAAATCAGTGCCCCCGCCATCTAACTTTGATTTTATTCTAATTTGATTTGGTTGGTTTCAGTGATGATTCATTTGAATTAACAGTTGAAGTGGAGAACAAAGAAGATGACTTTCAACAACCCCTTTCAGGTCGGAGGATTGTGGATATAAATTTTATTTTGCAAGAACTCCAAAAAAAGGCCCACCATAGTGATCTATTTGATTGTAAAGCCAGTAACTTTCGGTTGATTAGTGAAAAAAGAGTAGGACTTACTGCCACTTTTAAATTTCAATGTGGCATGTGTCAAAAAACATGTTTGATTCACTCCGAAAATCCGAATAGTACCGAGCAAATAAATCTCAATATAGCTGCAGCTACTGGTATCGTAGCTACTGGCATTGGATATGCACAATTTGAAGAATTGTGTTCTTCCATGGATGTTCCGATATTTTCTTCGAAATACTATAGCAAACTACAGGACGAAGTTTATGATAAATGGGAAAAAATTGCTACTGCGTCTATGGAGGCCGCAGCTAATAAAGAAAGAGAGATAGCTATTGCAGAGGGCAGAGTAATAAATGGTTACCCAGCAATTGATGTTTTTGTAGATGGATCCTGGTGCGCAAGATCGTACGGTACTAATTACAAAGCTTCTGCCGGTACTGCTGCAATAATCGGCAGAAGAACAAAAGAAGTTCTGTATATTGGGGTCAAAAATAAATACTGTTTTATGTGTGCCAAGGCAAAAAATAAAAATGAGACTCCAAATAAACATAATTGCTTTAAAAACTATGATGGCTCTTCGAGTTCAATGGAAACAGAAATTCTAGTAGAAGGATTCAAATCGTCCATTGCAACGAATGGCCTCATTTACAAAAGAATGATTGGGGATGGGGATGCGTCGACATATGCGAAAATTCTCAAAGCTAAACTTTTTTTCAGCGTCGAACGAAGAAATATCAAATTTGGCCGGATTTCTGGCAATACCATTTTTGTTGAACACTGCGGCGGTTGGTCACAAAAAAAAACGAATTTCGGACGCAGGTCCCAGCCAGTGGAAACCAAGCAAAATTGAGGCCAGAGAAGGCTTCATAAAACACGTCACCTCAAGTGCAGACATCGGCCAGGTGATTGAGCTCCGCCTGGCAAATCTTCGCAAAAAAGGAGTGCCATCCCAGCCTTATATTATTATAGTGGGTGAGACATTACAAAACATTAACAGCTATTTAATTGTGGCCAATAGATCAGTCATTTATGAGAGACTATCTATTATGCACGCGGTTGATACGTGCTACAAAATAGTATGGGCCCTAAATGCGGAATACGGTATTGACACGTACCCTGTGTGGTATTTCATACAAAAAGGCCTATATAAAATGACATCAGCATTTGATAGAGGATCAACTACTGCGGAATCTCTCCTAACGGATTGCAATGTATAGTTGTCATGATTCTGTCATAATCGCTGCCAAGTATTATTACTCGTACTGATAATGATTATTATTAATTTGTAATACTATTATAGGCCAGTGGAAATCGACACGTTAAAATCGCAAAGCATGATGTAGTTCTGATTTTTTGTTATGTTGTTTGGACCCGTTAGGGTAGTGTGAATCTGATTTTACACGTTCTAAAAAGTTGTGCTAGCTGAGCTACACGCGCAAAAGTACGCTATTTTTGAAGTTTTTTGGATTCCTGCTCTAACTATGTATTTTTTGACAGTAACATCTCGCGGTTGCGCTAAATATTATCAATAGTTAGCTGCAGTGTGACACCAGACTCAGGTTCGCCGGCTAAAGGTGCCCGAAAGGGTCCGTGACCCTTGAGCCGGGGAACAGGAGCCGACCACCGCAGCATATAGGCTCTGGACACATGTACACCGTTTGTATCTCTGGAACGGCTTTGGTTTCGGAAACCCTTTATATCTCAAAAAATAGTACCCAAATAGTACCCTAGGGCCCTAAAATTTCATTTCTAGCTATTGTAGAAGCCGAGATATAGTAGTGAACAACGTGATTTTGGAATTCGAAGTCTTTCTATGTGACATTCCCGGGTACGCCAGCTTGACGGTGTAAATTTGGACACCGTTAAGTCATGGAATATCTCCGCTTCTACGATAGCTGGAGAAATGAAATTTTATGGCCCTAGGGTACTATTTTTTGATAAAGCGTTTCCGAAACCAAAGCCGTTCCAGAGATAGAAGCGGTGTACGCCAGCTTCATGCGCGGTAGCGTACACCGTGAACAGGCCTTATATTTCAAAAAGTTTAAGGGAACTATTTTTTTCACCTAGGTATTTCATCGGTACTTTTTATTGGCAGCATCAGATTCTGGATATCTTTACGGTGTACGCCATCTTGACGGTCACAAAAATGCATAGTTCGAGCAGGAATCCAAAAAACTTCAAAAATGGCGTACTTTTGCGCGTGTTGCTCAGCTAGCACAACTTTTTAGAACGTGCAAAATCAGATTCACACTACACTAACTGGTCCAAACAACATAACAAAAAATCAGAAATACATCATGCTTTGCGATTTTAATGTTTAATTTCCACGGGCCTATAAGTAAAAAGAAGATAGGGATTAGACCACAATGTTAACGTGTTTTATATGTCATAGCCAAGTGTCGGATATTAAACATCTCAGATCACATTTTCAGTTAATACACATAAAGGCAAAATTGTAATTCCCATTTTTATATTTTTTGACGATTATGAAACTGGAAATGCATTGGGTTCTAGATCAGGGCAGCACAAATTAGGGGCTGTTTATGCATCTATTCCCTGCCTACCACCTTGCCGATTATCATCACTCAGCAATATATTCCTGGTTCTTCTTTTTCAC
The DNA here is from genome assembly GCA_947034925.1 of Eudemis profundana. Taxonomy (NCBI): domain Eukaryota; kingdom Metazoa; phylum Arthropoda; class Insecta; order Lepidoptera; family Tortricidae; genus Eudemis; species Eudemis profundana. Next base: position 8,721,882 of record OX344806.1, on the reverse strand, counting down.
TCCTCTGACCGAGTTCAGTTCGGGAACAAAATTATCTTTCGTTGTGTGATATGAACTAAATTTCCTTAGTGAACATGGTTTAAAATTCGATTTACCTAATTTCACCGGTATTGTGTATTTTGAATTAGGCTTAATCTTGGGCGATAATCTCGGTATTCATGCTATAACTGGTTTCCTGGAGAGTTTTTCCGCAAATTTCTCTTGCAGAATGTGCAAGGTAAGAAAAGATGATTTAAAAACGCAATGTTATGAAAACAAAGAATTGTTACGCACTTCTGCGCAATATGAATCAGATCTATTACTAAAAAATCCATCAATGACTGGTATTAAAGAAAAGTGCATTTGGCTCGATGTCAAAAATTTCGATTTATTCAATCAGGTAGGCATCGATTGCATGCATGATATATTGGAAGGCGTTGCAAAATACGCCATGCAATTTATTTTGCTTCAATACCTAAGACGATTCAAATTATTTTCCTTAAGTTTGCTTAATGACCGAATTCATGCTTTTGCTTACGGACCTGACTTGAGGAACCAACCTTGTACTTTGGCTATGGAACATTTGCTACATGGAAATGTACGTATGTCAGCATCAGAAATGCTTACATTTTTGAGATATTTCGGGTTATTGGTAGGAGAATTCGTTCCTAGGGGTGATGAAACCTGGGAATTATATAAGAAATTAAGAGCGCTATTAGAACTTGTTTTAGCTACAGCTTTTGCAAAAGGGACCGAGGAATTGGTACAAACAACAGTAGCAGAGTTTAATGCAATGTACATGTCACTTACCAAGGATTCGTTAAAACCAAAGTTCCATAATTTAGTTCACTATCACTCTGCACTTGAAAAATATGGCCCCATCGTCTCCTTATGGAGTATGAGATTTGAAGCAAAGCATAGAACATCAAAGATGGCTGCAAATGTTTCGTTTAACAAAAGAAATATTACTTTAACTTTAAGTAAGAAGCATCAACTTCATTTGAACGAAGTTTTTTTGAAAGGTAAATTAGAAGACATACTCCGTACAGGTCCTGTAGTAGATGTAGATGCAGCTTCAAATAATATAAATGAAAATCAATTCCTCTGCTCCAGTTTACAATTATCTCAAAATAAGTCCCTAGTCAAAGTACCTTGGGCTACTATTACTTCAACCCGTTATGTACCCGGCACTATTTTAGTTTATAGTACAAGTTCTGACGAACCTCTACCTGTATTCTTTGAAATACAGCACATTTATTTGTATGATGTAGAAAATCTCATATTGATGGGAAATGCATTACAAACATTGAAGTTTGACGACCATTTCTGTAGCTATGAAGTTAAAGAACCAAACATAGCCCAGAAGGTTGTTAAATTTTATAATTCATTAGTATCCCCAATACCTTGTAATATTAATATTTTAAGCAATGCCAAAAAATGTGTAACATTGCGCAGTGCTATTTGAAGTCAAAGTACTTTGTTCTTCAATTTAGGCATATTCAAATAACTTTTACTAGTGTGCCATCATTAAAAAGTCACGTGTATCGCAAACATTCGCATTCTATTTCGGATTTGATCAACCGAGATTTCAACCCTACTACTAGTACTGCCAGCAGTGATATTCAAGATTTGTACCAAAGTGATGAGTTATTTCTGTTATATTGATTAGTTGACTACATTATGTTTCTTGCTAAATATTATCAGTAGTTAGCTGCAGTGTGACACCAGACTCAGGTTCGCCGTTTAGAGTCTGTGAGCTCTGTAATTGCTTTTATGCCACACCTGGCCATAAAGTGGATTCTTCCGCACGCTGTGCGTACGGAAAAAGCCGCTTTCTGGACAAGTGTAGACATAAAATGATGAACACAACACGGGAGGTAATAAAGAAAGCCCTCGATCGCATATTTACGTCCCTCGCTTGCAGCTCGGGCCGCAAACTTCGCAACTATCTCGGGCTTTCTTTGTATTACCGCCCTAGTTGTTTAATGTACTGTTGGAATTTTATTATAGAATAGAACACAATTTCCTAGGAAGAAAGGTTAAATAAATAACTTTTTGCAGCTATATTTTTTGTTTTATTTTATCTAAAACATATAATGTGCTAATTACAACAATTGCCTAATGAAACTATGTTTTAAAGGTTGAATTGGTGGCGAGAAATAAGACTTCATTAATTACAATATTATGTTGTATAAATTACTTATAAAATTTGATAATTTGAACATATTAAATACGATGTTTATATTTTTTCCTACCATAATTTGACCTCTGTGATTTTTGATAGATCTTACTCTCCAGCAGTGGCGCGGCGTCCAAAGAACTCGATTCCTACCAGCTTGCCTCTTGCCTAATACCAGGCATTTGACCACCTTATTCTACAGCTCTTAAGGAAAATGTACACCAAATCTGCACCGGCTTGCCCAAGGATATCTTTTACGCCACGCCACTGCTGTCCAGCCCGGCGCGACGCGCGCCATAGAAACTATGGCGGGCGCCGCGCCGTGCCGTGGACATGGGTCCGCGCCCTAAGACACAATTTTATTTATCTCATTACCTAAGAAGGCCTTTCACCGAGCATTTCAAACGCCGTGACTTCGGTGGGAGCTATATTGGCTGGATAGTAAGATCTATCAAAAATTGTTAGTACATTTGCACAGGAGTAACTTAGTCGTGATAATGATGTTTCCTATTAGTATTGACCTAGTTTCATAGTTGATTCAAGTAAACAAATCGAACATTACAAATATTATGGTTATTCGAATTAACCAAGGTCTTAGTTGAATTGATTAAGGTGAATTAGTCATGATAACTATCTTCGTATTTATATTGACCAATGCCTTAGATGAATTGAGTAAGATGAATTAGTCATGATAACCTACTTCGTATTTATATTGACCAATGCCTTAGATGAATTGACTAAGATGAATTAGTTACTTCAATCACTTTAATGTTAATATTGACTAAGATCTTAGCTAAATTAAGTAGAATGAATTAGTTATTTCAGTCAGTTCAATATTAATATTGACAAAGATCTCAGTTGAATTCATTGAGGTGATTTAGTAATTGTGACCATTTTTCATGTTAATATTAGCCAAGATCTTGGTTGAATTTATTAAGATGTTTTACTTGGTTTAGTCATTTTTCATATTAATATCGAATAAGATCTTAGTTGACTTGGTTAAGTAGTAATAGTAAGAGCAATACAGTTTACTCGTTAGTTGAACTATGATAAACAATCAATATCATCTTAGTTGGTGCATCTAACGTCTTGTTAGGCTCGTATGGAATCAAGATGCTTGGTTATAACTATCACAATCTTGTTAGAAGCAACCCATTTTTTTTTAGAGTGTACGACAGTTTAGTTGGATTTTTTTTCTATGACGTCATAGCGGGGACGCTAACGCCAAGAGCAAACATGAACGTCACGACCGACCAGGGAACAAAGTAAGCCGGTGGGAATCGTAACCCACAACCGTCCGGAAAATAAGAATGCATAACAATGCTGGCGGGAATCGTAGCACACAACCGTTCCAGGAAAGATAATACATTAAAAATCGTAACCCGCAACTATCTGAAAAATTAGAATGCATAACAATGCCAACATAACTCAAGAATAAATATCGGAGAAAAGTACTTGTGCAGGAAAATTTAAGATAACAACGTCATACTCCGCATAAACAACCACCGGGAGGAAACTCGAAGGTAGAAGCGCGCACCTAGCACGCAGACTACCCGCAAGTTTAAAATATGAAGATTATATATTCCGGGACAGCACGATGATGGCCAGTCCACTACCGAATCATGAACCCGTGTGTGCGACGACGTACAAACCCGCGCGCCGTGTTCGCCGGCCGAGCACGGGACATCAGGATAAACGCCGACAAGTCGGTAAACGTGCAGACAGGAGCCGTACCCGGCACGTCTTCAGACTGGGCCGAATCTGGACAAACGGGAGACCAGGCCACGACGGAGCCCAGCCAGGAGGAAAGCCCACCACTGCCGGAACTGGAGCTGGAGGATGTCCTGGCGGTGCTGGCGGATAGCCCGGAATACGCCGCATTCATACAGGAGGAGTTGGGAATGCCGCAGACGCCAGGACCCTCAACAACAGCACCGGGGGAATGTAGCTATCCAGCTACGTCACATCTGGCTATACCGGGAACCGAACAAAGGCGGTGGAGAAGAACCAGGCGGGGAGGGAAAAAGCGGAATGGGGGCGCGAAAAAGGGACTGGTGCGCCTAAAAAAGACAAGGAGGGACGAGCGGGCGAAATAATATATAAAAAATAAATAAATATATATAATAATAAATAAAAACCGCAATTTTAATTAACCCGTTTATTGCCTTGAAGGCATATTTGTTGCAATCATAAAACCGTGAGTATTAAAACACAATAATACATATGCATACAAGGAGACAGGGTCCGTTATACAGGTAATAATATAAAGTTACACAGATAGTAGCATAAATAAATACCGCATATTTTCCGTTTTTTTTTTTTTTAAGCAAAATAAGTAGTCTGACACGCGCAATAAGATAGCATCAAGAAAGTATTAGTTAATTACCGCTGGTAAATAACAGCTTTAATTTGCTAAGCCCTATTAGGGTCCATGCTGTACCTTTAACACTATAACATCTGTAATACCATAGTTGCAATAAATAAACATACATACATACAGAAAAATTAACCGTAGGACGGTCAGTATAAGGTCCAAACGAGACATAGTAATACACTCAAAACGCGATATACACAATACTAAACTCAGTAAAGAAATTAACTGCGCGTTACAAGAGCGTATTCACGCTCACCGAGTGAGGATAGCAACCTTCCTCATATCATACCCAGGACCAGCCAATTCTAAACGGGGATTTTTCCAGGTAAAAATCTTCACACGTGGAAGGAGAGTTGTAACGCGCCACGGCGGACGTCACTGCGCTACGTCACAGCGTGACGTCACCGCATCGCATGATCGCCGCGCGAGCAGCCCATTGGCGCGGCGGCGGACCTCGCGCCGCGCGAACCTCACCTCACACCCGCGTCGCTATAAAAGGCCCCGCGCGCTTAGTAGTACCGGGCGGTGTCTTGTTATTCCTCCAGTGGGCTAGTCGTGCGAGCGACCTGGTTCACGAGTTATTGCAATACTCTGCTATTCGAGCCGTAGGACTTTCCCGAAGGAGCGGTGTGGTCTATCCGCGTCTTGTAGCTCAGGGAAGGTTCTCCCGTTCGCCCCGCGTATTCGACAGGTGTACTGGTCTAGCGTCTAGACTCGGGGACAGGTACTAGTTGCTTTAGCTCAGGGAAGGGTTCACCCGAGACGTGCCCACTTGAACACCTGTCGCCGTTAGTAAATAAAGTCCGATATAAAATACATTTACATACCTTCTGGGCCCGCGCATACGTCCCGATAGGAACTTGATTAAACCAAACCACCCTCTTCTAGGGTACCTAGATTCACGAACGTATTACTTATTTATAAATAAAGAGGTATAAAAACCCTCACTTTTATATTATATCACAATCAGTTGTTTCACTTATCGCCTTCCCTGATTCCCCGAAACTGAGCTAGGCTAGGAAACCTTCCAGATCCCGTCAGGATCGAGGGAAATGGACCAGTAGCTGTCCCGCTACGTCACAAGCGGTTAGTATATGCCAGGCTGAATGACTATGTCACAGAGGCCGGCATCCTAATTGACGAGCAGTTCGGCTTTCGAGCCGCACACTCTTGTACCCAACAGGTGCACCGCATCACCGAACATATACTCTATTGGTTTGCGTGTTGTCAGAAGTCCGTCCCGACGGGCGCTGTCTTCCTCGATGTGGCTAAGGCCTTTGATAAGGTCTGGCATAATGGGCTCCTGTACAAACTGTACGAAGCCCGAGTGCCAGGACGTCTTGTACTCACAATACAAGACTTTCTCAGAGATCGGAACTTTAGGTACAGAGTGGAAGGTACCCTTTCATTCAACACCCCATCCAATCAGAGCAGGAGTCCCTCAAGGCTCAGTCTTATCCCCTTTGCTATTCTCGCTTTTCGTCAATGACATTCCCAAAGTACCCGGTGCTCATTACGCTCTATTCGCGGATGACACTGCGGTGTTCGCGTCAAACCCGCGGCCTCGAAAATTGATATCCTTCCTTCAGACTGCCATCAGTTCCCTAGGGGACTGGTGCCGGTTGTGGAGAATAGATGTCAATCCCGAGAATAGTGCCGCCGTCCTATTTTCCCGCAGAGGTGACTATAATGTCTACCTCCGCCAATTCCCCCCAGTCGAGCTATACGGTCACCCCATTCAATGGGAGGACAGTACCCGCTACCTCGGTGTCACTCTTGACAGGCGCCTAAACTTCAATAAACATATAACCAATGTCAAAAACAGGGCGGCATTCATTTTATACAGATTGTCTTGCCTACTCAATAGCAAAAGTAGGATGTCGCTTGGCAACAAGTTGACATTATACAAGACGGTCATACGCCCAGTACTTACATACGCTAGTGTAGCCTTTACTCAAGCCCCAAAGACCCACCTAAAAAAGCTGCAGGTCTTTCAAAATAAAATACTCAGACGCATCACTAATGCGCCTGGGTATTTTACAAATGTTAGACTCCATACAGAACTAAAAATAGAGTCAATAAGACAATTTATGCGCAGAACCTCGCGTCATTATTTTATTAAGGCTGCCGCACATAAAAACAAATTAATTGCAAAAATGACCTCTTATCTGCCTGCACCCAACCCGTCGAAAGGGCGCGTCAAACCGAAACACATCACGATTGAACCTGACGACATTTACACTAAGGCTCTCAATGCTGAATTAGAATACTATTCCAATCTGGCACGCTCATGCAGGGGTATTTCTGTCCAGGGAACCCCTTATAGACCAAATCTGCGAGGCGGTCAAAAACGACCCCACACATCAAGGGCCCTAGTTGCGGTCACGGCGGCCCGCGCGAGGTTGGCGGCGGCTCGCCCTCACTGGGAGAGCGCTCGCCTCCATCAGCAAGAACGCAGAGAAAGAGAGGAAAGGGAGCTTCGGGAGCTCCGGGCCCCCTGGGAGGCCCCCCGATCCCCTTCCCGCTCCTATCTCTGGAATCTAAAATTCTATGTAAATAACAAAAATTGTAAATATCCACTTACCTTATTAAAAATAGATTAATCTTACTTATAAGCTTATGTTGTTTAATTCTTGTTTAATACTCAAATAAGCCTTCACTTCTGTAAACCACAAAACTCATTTAAAATATAAAACTGTTTAAATCACTTTAAAAAGGCATATCAAACTCTTACATACTCATACTATTCCTCTAAATTGTATAAACTTACTCTAAAATTAATAACCTTAATATAAATATTTAAAACTGTAATCTCAATACAAGATACACTCACCCGAGCAATTTATAGAACGTCAGGACAGGCGCCATCTACTTTTAATAAACTACTCTTATCAGTCACAACCTCTCTAGCCCATCCCACCTATCACCCTCTCGCTCTTCCTCTAACAATAGCCCATGTACCATCTCTCTCCCTCACCCTTCTTACTATGTTCATTCATAATTCATCACGTAGAATAAGTAGTATAAGTTCTTTACTTTATATTGTATAATTTTAATTATTTTATCTCCCCATAAATTTATGCGAAAAAAATGGCAATTTTGAAGGGCCCCAAAAGACTAAGGGGCTCAAAAATAAAGTAATTATAGACAATTACAATGTCAATAATGACATGCCTGGAATATAATAAGAAATTTGAAGATTTAGGAAAAGGAAAACGAAGTCAAAACCTTGCAAAACACGTTTTGTTGTTCCTTGCCAGGGGAATATACTTCACCTGGAAATTACCCTTGTGTTACTTTTTGACACATGAAGGCTCAAAAGCTCCAAACATTAATAAAAGAGATAATAAACAAGCTGTTTGATGCGGGGTTATTACCGAAAGCAACTATTTGCGACCAGGTCAGTACTAATCACAGTGCATGGCAGGGTCTTGGTGTAACAAAAGAAAGTCCTTTTTTCTTTGTTAATGGCCGCAAACTGTTTGCAATCTTTGATGCACTACATTGCATCAGAAACTTAAGAAACAATTGGCTTCATAACAATTACTTATTTTGAAAATAAAGAAGTTTCCTTCAAGGATGTCATTAGGGCATATAAAATAGACAAAAATAATAAAAGCCGGACCCTTTTAAAGATTACGCCAAGCCATTTGAGCCCCAACTCATTTCAAAAAATGACTTTAAGGCGCGGTAGGACCTGGCTCGCATTTCACATACAAACTAGGGTCGGGCGGAATGCAGATTATTGCAGATTATCTTCGATTTCTAACATAAAAGTATACGTTATCAACCCAAACATGCCTATAGAGGATGCCCTGCATGACTGTGAAATCATGATTGTCAGGTATTAATTTTGTTAGAAAAGGTAACTGGTGATGAACAAAATGAAAAAAATACTTTATTTTATAGTGTTTTCGCGCTACTTTTCTATCGAGCGAAGTGTTCGCTATCGTAATCTAAGTGAGAGGAAGCCCTAGATACAGTTCTGAATATTATTATATATGTTTTACAGTGACCTAAGAGTCAAATAAGTGCTCTAAAAATGATTTGGAAACTAGGCTTCCGTGCCCGATTCTGGTCTCACCTCGCCTTAATAGTAAATGACCTCTTTGATTCCCTCAACAGCAAGAAAAAGTTCGACAAAAACCCCAAAAAATGTGGTTTGACCAAAAGCAATGCTGCAAGGGAAGCTTTAGAAAAAGGCTAGCTAGAAAGATTTAAGAAAAATTGTTATTAAGTGAAATCAGAAAAAATTCACAGTGTGAATAAACATTAGTCATACGCGGTTTTTCTAATAGGGATTCCACAGTTGGAATGTTTGTTGAGTCATAATGTGCTTTAATGTCATAACGTTAAGGTTGAAATTTAAAAATAAAGTAAAATAAATTTTATCAGCGAGGATGGAAAATTCATATTAGATTCAAGGACTATTTCTTTTACGTTGCTAACTATTATTAAAAATGAATCTTATGGTACTGAATTTAGATTGATATTAGATTGCACAAATGCTACGTGACCAAGTAGCAAAAAAAATATAAATACAGTTCATGTTTATGTTTTGATGTGTTTCGTGCGTTTTTCTTGCAATTTTCGATTCGATGAGACTTTCTTTCAAGAAAACATTCAATTTGTGTAAATAAAATAGTTTGAACAATAGTGTTTTGTGTGTAATGAACGTGAATAGAAATAACTACGTGAGTGAGAGTTTGAGAGACCATGTTTGTGTAAATAAATCTGTGTGTAAATATGACTGACTGATACCTACAAAGAAACTGTCTAGGTATAAGTATCGTAATTTTAGTGTTATAGCTTTGTAAATATTAGTGTTGAAATAAAAACGTCGCAAAGGAAAAAATTGTAGCGAAGTTTGGAACTATTTCGAGAATCGTGAAAATTGGAAGGCAGAATGTAAAACCTGCTACGATATGTTTAGTTTCAAAACTATCACAGCAAACTTGAAAGCTCATTTAAAACGCAAGCACATATCGCTCTATAGTTCACTTCAGTATGTAGTGGACGACCAAAATACCTTGCCAAACAATGCAAATCCACCAGTCCCGTCGATTTTGGGCGTTTCAACGTCTGGACTTTCATCAGCAGGAGTCGCATCGACTACAGGTGCTTCAGTGTCGTCGGGATTCTCGTCAGCAGAAGTGTCGTCGATTTTAGGTACTTTACCGTCATCACGAATGTCAACGTCTGCGTTACAGACGCCGACGGCGGCAGAGTTGATATCTCCTGCAGGCTCTAGAATCAGCGAAAGCCAGCCGCCTTAGCAAGTTCAGCAGGTTTCACGTAAGAGAAAACCACAGTCATATAGATACTTTTATCCCAAAAAAGTATCTACAGAACAAAAACGGTTAATAGACCGATGTCCAGGAGTAGACGCCTTTCAGCATAGAAACAACCTGGATATGTAAAATATCGGTGTATTAATTAAAAATACAGAAAGTATGAAAGGACGCACGCCATTGCGCGGCGGCGTTCTGATCGGTTGTCAGGCGAGGTGGAGCGGCCCGCGCACCGCGTTGCTGTTCTCGCGCATGCGCCCGCAGCCCGCCGTCGCCCTCGCTGTATCTCACGCAGCTTACGCGTGAACAGGGTCCCCGCCTTGGAAGCCCTGGTTCCAAGGGAATTGTCATCGCCAGTATCGCCTACAGGCAGCAGGCAGACTCTGTTTACTGCCATCTTGATGATGCCCTTGGCGATCCTAAATTCGTTTTTTCTTTGAAGAAGTCTTCATTCCAGCTTAATAAATTGATAAAATTATAACAATTAAAAATTTGATTATTTTTGGTTTAAAATAAATCTTATGAGAAATCTTATTTTTCTTTTAAAAAGTATTCTTTCGAGCTGAATTATAAATTTAATTGTTAAAATCTTAAAGATTTAAAATAAAAGTATGTGTAAAACTTATACATTCGTCTTTTTAGGGTTCCGTACCAAAATGGTAAAAAAGGAACCCTATACCATTCCCCCCCTATTATCTTCGAAGTTACTGAACAGAAAAATCTGTAATAATTACCAATTATTAATGTCATCCAATATATTACAGGAAAAATATAACGGTTTTCCTAACTTGAACCGTTTTTGAGAAATTTGCAAAAATCTTAACACAGACTTATTTGCTCCTACTAAACTAATCGCCATATAGTTTTTCTTGAACTATTCACGTATCTACCTACTTATGAGTTTGTACGGAACCCTCGGTGCGCGAGTCCGACTCGCACTTGGCCGGTTTTTTATTGTAAGTATAAGAAAAACAAAACCATTTTTCACAATTTGTCATAATTATATTATTACCTATATAGTTAAAAAATATTATCTAGAACATGTCTCTCTCTCCCTATTAAATATCACCTCTGGAAGTCGGTGCTGTAAAATGTATCAGTTTGGTTAGTCATTTTTTTAAAACCGACTTCCAAAGTTGATATTTAATAGGGAGAGGGAAGGGAGTATACACTCTTAAACTAAAAAAAATATCCAAATCGATTCAGCCGTCTTTGAGTAATCGGAAAACATACCTACATTAAAAAAAAAAGAAAAAAAGATTCCGACGAATTGATAACTTCCTTCTTTTTTTGAAGTCGGTTAATACACATGTAAACATAGCAAGTATGAACAGACCCTATAGTTTTACATATTCAGTTCACGCAAAAAGAAAAAATCAAGATGTCAGACACAGAAGCGGGCCCTGTTGAGAAGATGGAAGAGGACCCAAATACCCTAGTTTTAGGAGCAGGAACATCAGCAGCAGCAGAGGCCCTAGAAAAGCAGTCAAGAAAGAGGGTGCTGATGGTGGATCCCGATGACCCAGAAACGGAGGTAGCCGCTGATAAGAGGCCAAAAATAGATAAGGAAGACCCTAGAAAGAAGAAGTGTCTATTGGCCGTAATAAAGGCATATGAAGCCATAGTGGTTAAGATAATTGAGCCCCTAAAACGACACGACGCATTGAGAGATATCAATTTGTCGTGCGATATCCTAAGCTATATATCATCACTACACAATGCCAAGAGGCAACAGGTGAGGAATACTGCAGCGGCAATTCTTACCAAAAGATTGCAAAATGACCCCCAGTTCCATGGAATGGATGGAACTTACGCCGGAAAGCATGAAGCGTTGGAAGCAATATGGATGTCAGCTCTCAGCAACCAGGGATTGGAGTACAAGAGATTCGGGGAGAATGATAAAGAAGACTGGTATGGAACAATGGGTCCTTTCCTCAATTTCATGGGGGGATTCAAACTAAGGTTGTCGGAGCTCAGGATGGGCCATAGCAGAATTCCAATAGCCAAAACCGAAGATGGGTACAAAAGCTTTAAGGTCGATGCTTATGGATTAAATGCCTCCCACCATATCCTGCTAGAGGGATGTACTTTTCCCCCAGAGCGGAAGTCTTCAATGATCCAGAGTCTTGGGCCAATGACTATATATCTCTCAATGGTCCGGTCTGAAGGCAAATATAGGGCAAAATTCGAAGACGCTTTCATGAGGACCTTCAAGCATTTCCCTTACCCAGCATCTATAGTGAAGGTGACAAAAACGCTCAAGAGAGCATCGGATGTTGCTACCCTAACAAGGCTCATTGCAAACAATGCTCTGATTGCAACAACTCGTCAAGCAACAAGAATGTTCCTGCCTATATGCATGGTTAGAGAGGCGTACTTGAAACACACCACAGAAGATGCCCAAGATAAGTTCCTTAAGAGATTCAATACAACGAATCACGGAGGGTTTTACGCCTATGGGCTTGCCTCAAAGACAAAGTGGTTTTACACGACTCAACTAAGCAGCGAGAAGGCAGCTCAAGCAATATACCATGCAATTTTTAGTACATACAAGGAAGATTTGGGATTGTTATCGTCAATTACTTCTCAGAAGACATGGTTCACTAGGGAGGACTTTGGAAAAGGATTCCAGAAAGGAGTCACCGATGGAAAGAGAAAAGAGATAACTCTCCCAAAGCAGGAGATGTACGCTAAATTGGCGTGCGCAAACCAAAGTGGGATGAACACTGGGGTATACGGACAAGTCACAACACGCTCTTGCTTTAGTGGATTCCATACACAAAGCTATAGTGCTGAGTTCTTTGACAGTATGGCTGCTGAAGGGACTGCTGATACGTCAGGAAAGAACCTGAATGAAATAATTGCTGCCCTCATTGACATGAGAGACACAAATATGAAGAATATCAGATCCAATGGAAACAAATGGCAGATGGGGACGATGGCATGGAGGAAAATGGAGTCCTTGACATTGGAGGTTGACGGTACAGAGGATCTTACATTTGCTCCACGATTGACCGGTGAGATGTTCCTTGGACAAAAGCAGAAGTGAGTTCTGAAACGATAGGTTCTTATAATGTTTTGTCTTAAGTATTTTCCTTTTGCTATACTGAAAAATGTATATTGTCGCCAAATTGTTGTGTACCCATAGTTGTAAGTCTACTGTAATGTTTCTGTAATGTTTGTTTTGTGTTTTTCTCTAATAAAATAGTTATTATTTCATAGCTTTATAAGTCTTGAGCGTTACCACTTGTCACGTACGTTACTGTGTTACTGTCTCGAGAGTTACATGTACAATTTTGTGTGGCCTTACCCTGTGAATGATCTTACAATAGTCTTTTAATACAAATAAATAAATAATATATTATAAGAGGATAGAAAATACCATTTAAATTGAAAGCGCATGAAGTTTGAAGCGTAAAATAGGGTCAACTTTACAGTAAATAAGGATTTTGAGTTGCCTCTAAATAAAACAATAAATTATGAAGCACTGAGTTTAATTTATTACTTGAAAACTAATTAAAATGAATATAACAACTTTTTCCGCACGCTCACGCTTTCAAACCTTCTACCGTTCTCCCCGTCCCTCTCGCACCTCTCTCCGTCCTTGTCCCACACATCCGTTCCGTTTCACTCAATCTCCTAACGTTCCATTCCTACATTCTCGGCCGTCCTGCTCTGAGTATCTGCCCTCAGATACAGCTCTCACACTCCTGCTCATTCATTCATCTTCATATTCTACACTCTACATCTTATGGTAAGTACACATCTACTATATTTGACATTACACAGGCTATGTGCCATGATTTTTACTCTGAAAAAACTCTTTCTAGGTATGCTGTACTGAACATTTAACATCATAGGCATAAGTTATTATTACACTTAGTATGGCACATTGTGTAGTTATAGAAATTTAGTTAACAATATCATCATCATCAATTCGTAACTCTATTTATGAAACATACTCAACATAGCTGACAGCTTATAGAAAATATCCAACTTTTATAAACACTCTTTGTTAAAGATATCTAGTATTGTAGCTGACTTTAAAAACAAAACATAATCATATGATATACAAACAAAACACTGCATCTTCAAATACTTAACTTCTAGGCAATAAAAATCTTTTATAGATAGGTATGAGATCAGGTTAATACGCGTTCCGTTTCTCAAAACACACAGTAAATAACAATAGGTAACTGAGTATTAGGGTTTCTCTCAACATCATTCATCACCAACAATTCAGATTAGAGTAAGTAGCAATATTACCTGTATCATTCGCTGTCTTCCTCAGGCCACCTCTTCATAAAGTCCGCTGAGCTGGCTGTCTTGATCGGGCCCTCAGTATCGTGGTATACCTTTTCTACGTCGTAACGGTCGTTGCGCTTCACCTTGATAACCTTGTAGGGTCCGAGAAACTTAGGCTTAAGTTTAAGTCCTGGCCCGAACTGTGTCCTCTTCACAGCGACGAGGTCCCCGACCTCATACTTCGAGCTCTCCTTCCTCTTCTTATTGTAACTTTTTCTGTTTTCCTCCTGGATCTTCTGGATTTGTTCTTTGGCCTTCTGCCTTAGATTTTCTCTATCTTCATCAAACTGAGCTAAGGTTTCTTGTTGTAATAGGTTCAAGATTTCTTCATCTTCCTTGCTGTTCATCTTGGTGCCGGTCAATAGCTGGAAAGGCGAGGTATCAATGCTTCTCTGGTAGGTACTGTTTATGGCCCGCTGTACTCGTCCAACCTGCTTGTACCATGTAGTCTGGTCTTCTATGCATAGCTTAGTTAACATCGGTATCATTATGCGATGGATCCTTTCCACCTGACCATTGGCTCTTGCTACACCGGTGGTAATCGTCACATGCTGGATCCCCTCGTCTTCGCAATACTTCTTGAAGGCTCCACTAGTGAATGCCGTGCCTCTGTCAGTGATAATACGTACAGGATTACCAAACGTCTGCTGCTGTAACTGTAGCTTGGCGAGCACCTCTGCGCTGGATGTTGACTTCGTGGGATAGAGCCACACAAACTTTGTGAAGGCATCGACGACTGTAAGTATGTGATTGTAAAGCTTCTTTGTTTCTGTTAACGGTCCGATGTGATCCAAATGCCATGTATGCAGTGGAGTTCCTTCTTTTCCAATCGGATTCAAAAAGCCTTCTTGTTTACCTTCCTTTCGGGTAGCTAACAGACATGGTATGCAACCTGCAACCACTTCTTCAATTTTCTTATCCATGTTTCTTATATAGTAATCTTTGCTTATGGCTTCTTTCATCTTTCTCATAGCAAAATGGCCGTTACTATGTACTTGTTTCAGTACCTCTTTCTCCATCGTCTTGGGTACCACCAGCTGCCGCTGGTCTCCTTTGTATATTATGTCATTCTCCACATAAAAGTCATTATATTGTCCATCCTTCAAAATCAGCTGTTTAATGGCATTGAGCTCTTCATCTCTCTCTTGCGCTGCGCTTATCTTTTCATGTAGGGTTACCACTGCCACGTATGGATGCCTGCTAAGCGCGTCTGCATGTGGCAACTTGGCACCTGGTCTGTGTTCCACCTCATAGTCATACTGGTCCAGTAGTAGTACCCATCTAGCCACTTTAGGCGTTAATTCTTTCTTCTTCAGAGTGAGCTCAAAAGCCTGACAATCTGTCACTATCTTGAAATGCATACCAAACAGGTAGTGGTGAAACTTTCGTACAGATTCTACCACTGCGAGCGCTTCGAGCTCATAGCTAGAGTATCGGCTTTCCGCTTCACTTGTACGTCTACTTCTGTAGTATACAGGGTGCAGTTCTCCATCTAGACCTTTCTGCAGTAGTATACCTGCCAGAGCCTGGCTCGACGCATCTGTGTGAAGCTCTGTATGTAACCTCGGGTTGAAAATCTTAAGCACTGGTTCGCTTATCAACTTCTGCTTCAAAATGTTGAACGCTTCTTGTTGTCCATGGCCAAATATAAACTTTGCATCTTTCTTCATTAAGTCTGTAAGCGGTCTTGCTATATGGGCATAGTCTTGTATATACTTCCTGAAGTATGAGGTTAGTCCAATGAAGCTTTGGACCTGCTTCACGTTTGTAGGCTGGGGGTATCGGGCTACTGCTTCCACCTTTTCTGGACTTGGCTGTACCTGCCCCTCCTTAACCAGATGTCCCAGGTATTCAATCTCTCGGCATATCAGCGTGGCCTTTCTCCAGTTTATTTCGAGCCCATATTCTGCAGCAACCTTCAACACCCGTTGCAGTCTCAGTAGTGCCTCTTGCTCCGTCTCCGCTGGAATTATAATATCATCTACAAAAACCATCATAACACCTTCTTGCACTAAATCTTTGAATATTATTGTTATGAATCTCATAAAGTACTTCGGCGAGACTGACAGACCGAATGGGGCCTTAAGAAACTCCCACTGCCCATGATGGGTCACAAATGAGGTATATGGCACTGACTCCTTACTAATTCTTAAATGAAAGAACCCATTTTTGAGATCTAGCACACTGTACACCTTAGCATCTGTCAATTTATCGATTAGGTCCTCGATCAGTGGTAAGGGAAACTCATCTTTTACCATTTTCTTGTTCAGCAATCTATAGTCAACGCACACCCTGGTGGAACCGTCTTTCTTTTTGACAAGAACTAACGGGCTTGTATATTCGGAAAAACTCACCTGTACAATTCCTTTGAGTATCCATTCATCTACCTGGTCTTCCACTAACTTCTGTTCTGCCAAGGAAAGTCTTCTCGGTCGTTGTGCAACGGGGATGTCATCCTTCAAAATGATTCTAAGTTCGATCGGCGCCTCCTTTGTTTGGTTAGGTTCGTATTCAGCCACCAGCCGCTCCACCTCTTCCTTAACACCAGTATCGAGGATGTGATCTGAAACGTTAACCTCATTCACACAATTCACCCTCGCCAACCATCCCTCATCCTCAGTTACAAACGTTACGGAACCCTCGCGCATAACCATCACTACATTATTAAGAAATTCCTGGCCTATAATCACATTATACGGCATACAGTCATTAGGTACAACGTGGAATATAACACCATTGTAGCACTTCCCGTCAATGTTTACGTTTTCATAAAACTTGCCGCGAGATCTTATCTTTGACATACCGAGTCCTGATAACGCCGTGTTATCATCGCACGTTCCTACGTTTAGTCCGTCGAATACGTCACTTCTTATTAGATTTAAATCACTTCCAGAGTCAATTAAAGAGTCGATATCAATTCCGCACAAGTTAATTAACTTCATCGGCTTATTTGTTGTAATTTCCGTCGTATTTTCGCGTTTGTTTACATCTAGCCGGCCGCCATTCCCCGCCATATTGCCGCTGTCATCGCTCCGCGCCTCTTCATTGGCCGATAGCCCGAACATGGCTGACTGCCGCCGAGTTTCCGACGCCGCCGCAGACTGCTTTACCGACCCCGACGCTAGCTGTCTCGCTTTCTCTCCGGAGCCGCTTATGCGAATGTCGTGCATCTGTCTCACCGTTGAATCAACGGCGCTAGCGCTGCGCTCGTTCGAACACTGACTTCCGATGTGCCCATATCCGTTACATCGAAAACACTTCACGCCCTTGGTACATGCTATGGCGAGATGACCGTCTTCACCACATTTAAAACAACGTTTCCGACTGCTGTATGATTGCGATGATGTTGCTGTTGACGACGAATGATGCCTCGTTTCTTTAGGTTTCATGTCCTTTTCTTCTTTCTTCGTTTTGAGTTTCATCTTTTCGTATAAAAGTAATTTTTCTTTGAACGTCGAATAAGTGACTGCGCCGTACAAAATCGCCTTACTTAGTTCATAATCTTGGATGCCGTCTATTATGTATTGAATAGAGACGTAGTCTGGGAACTTTGCACGTTTTCCCATCTCTTTCATAACCAACATGTACTGGTAGTATGATTCATCTTTCTTCTTCTTTCTACTTCCCATTAATTCGTGCATCTCCTTGCTATTTATACAATCTGGAAACTCTTTGAGTAATGCCGCCTTGAGTTCGTCATATTTCCTGAATGTTCTTTCCGATTGTAGCCATAATGCCGCCGTGCCGGACAACGACCTGCGCGCCACCACGAGCTTCTGCGTATCGGTCCAGCCGAAGATCTCGGCATTATCTTCGATATCTTGCGCCCACTTAGCCGCCGTGTACGCCTTGTCTTCTCCGCTAAACCTCGCAATACAGTCCGTCATGACACTGAGGTTCATTAGATTTCCTTCGGCCGCCATTTTCTCGTCTTGCAAATTCACCTGGAGAATGTTGAAAATGCTTTCTTCGTCTTGATCGTCGTTCATGTACTTCTTTACACGTCTTCTTTATTATTTGGAATGGAGAACAGCCCTCTTCTTTCCTGCGTGTAGCACCGCTGCCGTCTTTCACCGGTACTTTTCGCGCGACCACGTGCCGTCGTATCTCGTCGTTACTTATTTTAGAGGCAATCCCACTTCGACACCAAAATTATATGGGATTTTGAGTTGCCTCTAAATAAAACAATAAATTATGAAGCACTGAGTTTAATTTATTACTTGAAAACTAATTAAAATGAATATAACAACTTTTTCCGCACGCTCACGCTTTCAAACCTTCTACCGTTCTCCCCGTCCCTCTCGCACCTCTCTCCGTCCTTGTCCCACACATCCGTTCCGTTTCACTCAATCTCCTAACGTTCCATTCCTACAATAATATTTCCCAAATACTTACCGTAAAACATAAACACACACCAGATAATAACGAACACGTTATTATATTTACTATAGTTCATATAATTTATTTTTTAATGTCACGCTGCAGTTTCACTCAAGCAGATGACAGCGAAATGTTTCAAATACCGTATGGTCATACAAAAAATCAAAATAAGTTTGGTTAGGCTTACAAGCTTCTAAAGTTGGACCGATATAAGCCTATGTAGGCTTACAAAATACTTACTTGAAAGCGATATTAGCCTAAGGCAGCTTAAATTAGTTTTAGCAAGATTGTTGTAAATGCGAATAGTCTTCAATTAGACTGATATTAGGTCTATATAAAAATAAATACGCTTATAATTTGTGCCCAAATCCAGGCTAGGGCTTCCAAATACCGGGCCCTTCGCAATTCCGGTATTAATACCGGACCCATCTTCTTCAATACCGGGATCCGGATCCCGGTATTGGAAAACAAAAAATGTATTTATTACGAAATTACGTACTAACTAGAATTGAACTCGGTTTTAATGGTATAAATTCATATTTAATGCGTTAACTAACAAAATAACTGAAATATGGAACCGTTTTAATGAAAAATAACCATACAAAATTTGGTTCCGATGGCCAAATGTATTCATAAGCCCAAATAATAAGCTAGTAGTATGTAAATGTAGTGGGGCCTCGACCCGTAATTATTTTTAAGGTTATGACTATAGCGCCCGTTAGGTAGACGAATTCCTCATAGGAGAACTCCTATTTGATAATTATTTGTGTGTACCGTGTGCAGAGTGTACCTAAGTAGTATTTAATATTCTAGTATCACTTTGCACTTAATAATCACTGGCAGTAATATGTAATATACATTGTTAGATCACTGCCAAATTGCCAATAGAAACATTCGTTTTCAAATATTTAACGATAAGATATTGTGCGTCCCCCAAACGTTGCCAAACCAAGTCGATTCAGAATATTCAGATTAACCTCTTTCTCAACGTTGAATCTACGTATCTGGACTGCATCTGAAGGGGTTGGGAGTTTGGGACTTGGGACTTCATTTTGAAGGCTCATAAGAATATTCTAAGTCATTCAAAGAGCGATGGAGTGGGTTATATCCAGTTGCTCTGCGAGATCGAATTAGAAATGAACGTTTCGATCTATAGAAAAACCAAAGTGACCGAAATATATAGTTTTAAATGTTATATTTCAATGGGCAGAGCATATTTCTTGTAGGATTGAGGGCCGATTTCCCAACAGCATAAGAGAGAACTGATGGTCTGATGAAGGTCAGGTCTCTGGATGCGAGTGGTGCCGAACGACTCACCATGGCGTTATTTAGGGAAGGCTTATGATAATACTATTACAACTATACTTGAAAGATACTACGTCAATCACTAGAGGTATTTTTGGATACAAAATTCAATCAATTGAACGGCTATCTGGTAAGGAAGACGTACTCGGTCAGGTTGGTAAATGGTAATAATAAGACAGGAAGTTGTTAGATTAGCATGAGTGCTAGTAGCAAGCTTCCTATGTGGCCGAAAACTATTGTTTTAATAGGAAAATTCAGTTAAAGTAGCACATTTCGTTAATTATACTTAATACCGGGATCCCGGTATTGGACCGTCAATACCGGTATTAAAAAATGGCCCTAGAAAAGCCGGGATCCCGGGATCCCGGTATTGGAAGCCCTAATCCAGGCTTATAAGATGATATAGAATCAATATAAGAGCGAAAATGTGTAGTCTTGAGACTGTTGTAAGCGCGATTTTGCTAGTTGGGAGCTTACCTAATCTATATAGATAGGTACATATTTGTCTTTCACATCAGTCCTTTGCTTTTGTTTTAATAATAATACTTGTTATTTAGTGCAAGTGCTAAGATTTTAAAGCTGGTGTAAGTACCTATTAGTGATATACTTGCGCTGCTGGTTAATGTGCATGTACACATGTACCTATTCAAGGCATTGTTTAACACCGACCTAAACTTATGTAGAAACAAATAAGATAATAATGTGAGGTAATAATGGAACGTGGCACTGGTGCCCAGTACCACGCTGTGGCTGACATGCATGGCGTATCAAAAGCCTCCGTATGTCGTTCCGTGCACAACATTGTGGAGGCAATAATTGTGACTTATCTTATCTTATCTTGGTATTAGGGGTCCTTTCGGATACACTTCGACCCAATGGGATCTTTTGTGTAATTACCCCATACCGTATCTACGCAATGGCTTGCTCCACCACCTCCATAAATCGGGCGATGGAACCCAGTGGTAGTGCCTGGAATTCATTTGGCTCCGGATAGCCCGTGCCAAATTCATTCATTCTTTGTCTGGCGAGAGCATGACATTCACACAATATGTGTTTCATTGTCTCTGCCTCCTCGCCACACAGTCTACAATCTGTGTTGTCAAAAAGTCCCAACTTGGCCAGGAGTCCTTTGACCCCGAAGTGACCTGTGAACACCCCAGTTATGAGCTTGAGTTGCCTTCTGCTGTACTTCCACATTTTGTTTGACCAGCTTGGGTTGACTCTTTCCACGAAGAGCTTCGAATGCCTCAGGCCCGCAATGCCATTCCATTCCTGTTGGTGCTGGTGTTTGGCATGGTCCTTGATGGCAGTTGTTATGGTGCCCTGTGAGAGTCCCACACATGGTTCCGGCTCTACGAAATTATTTTCCGAGCCCTTTCGTGCCAGCTCATCTGCATTTTCATTGCCGACGAAGCCTTCGTGCCCTGGGATCCATATCAGTTGCACCTTGTTGTCCCTTCCAAGCTTATTTAAAGCTTGGATGCCATTGTACACCAGTCTGGAGTCCACTTTTGGCGCCGTCAGCGCTTTAAGTGCCGCTTGACTGTCGCTGAGTATATAGATGTGCTTCCCCTTGGTTTGCCTGTCTATATACTCCTGGGCACAAGCGATTATGGCAAATGTTTCCGCTTGGAAGACAGTTGCATAACCCCCCATGCTGATGCTGAGACTAAAGTCCTGGGCATGAATGCCTGCTCCCGTACCGGATCCCATTTTGGATCCGTCTGTGTACCATATGCTGTCTTTACCATCCGAGATTGGTGGTTCACGACCTTCGGCCCATTCGGCCCTTGTGGGAACTTCAACCTTGAAGTTCTTTTGGAATACGTACCTTGGCTGCATTTTGTCGCAGCTCATGGCCGTTACTCGGTCAAGGAAATTGTTTATTTCCATGCTTGTGTGTATAGTCTTAGGCGCCGCATAGCTCCACAGACCCATTGTTTTTAGTCTATGCAACGATTTGCGCGCTTCTGACTGTATCACTATGTGCAGCGGGGGTAGGTCTAGAAGTACCTCCAATGCTGCCGTTGGCGTGGTTCGAAACGCCCCTGTTATAGCCATGCATGATGTTCTTTGTACTTTCGCCAAAGCATCTTTGCATGTGCTTTTCAATGTCCTTGGCCACCAGACCAGGCTGCCGTACAGAATGATAGGTCTCAGCATCATGGTATAGATCCATCGTAGTACCTTGGGATTTAGGCCCCACGTTTTACCGTATGTTGATCTGCACATCCCAAACACTCGCAGAGCTTTGGTTGTGGTATTGTCAACATGTTTTTTCCAATTTAGTTCCTTATCTAGCGTGACCCCTAGATATTTCACGTCATTGGACATTTCGAGCACCTTCCCATACAGCTTAATTTGCTGCATGTCCTTGAGTGCCCTCTTTCTGGTAAATGGTATTACCACTGTTTTGCCGGGGTTGATGGATAACTGGTGACTGTTGCACCATCTCTCCACCTTTTTCAGTGCTTCATTCATGATTCCTGATACCGTGCTGGGAAATTTCCCATTCACTAGTATCACCAAATCATCCGCATACCCTACCGTATAGATAGGCTTTTTATTGAGTTCTTCCAAAAGCGAGTTCACCACCAAGCTCCAGAGAGTAGGTGAGAGCACTCCACCTTGTGGACACCCCTTTGTGGCTGTAGCCAATATTTCGTCCCCCATCAGAATGGACTTAATTAGCCTGCCGTTCAACATATTCCCTATCCATTTGCAAATAGTGGGCTCTATGCCATGTCTAGCAGCTGCTATGCTGATAGCTTGATACGTAGTGCGGTCAAACGCTCCCTCTACGTCTAGAAAAGCTGCCAGGCATAGCTCTTTGTTCTCTATCGCCTGTTCAGCTCTCGTGGTTACCAGATGCAGCGCCGTTTCGGTCGACTTGCCTGGCTGATATGCACATTGTAATTTGTGCAGCGGATGTCTTTTGAGTGGACCATCTCTTATGTGTCTGTCTACCAATTTTTCCAATGTTTTTAGGAAAAATGATGAGAGACTTATGGGCCTGTATGATTTGGCCTCTGTGTAGTCTGCCTTACCTGGTTTGGGTAGGTAGGTTACTTTTGTCAGCCTCCATATCCGTGGTACGTGTCCAAAGGCTATACACGCTCTGTACAATCTACTCAGATGTGGTATGAGTACATTAGCGCCCTCTTGTAGTAGTATGGGATAAATGCCATCCGGCCCCGGGGCCTTAAAGGGCTGAGAAGTGGTATTGTGACTGTAACAGAAACAACAATTAAGTGGCCGTCAGACATAAGTGAAATCATTACGAAATTCTATAACCTAGCCGGGATGACACTAGTGGTAGGTTGTATTGGTGGAACCCTAATTAACATAGATGGTCCCCAGGAAAATGGAGAGCATTATACTGATTGCCATGGAAACCACTCCATCAATTGCATGGCAGTATGTGGGCCAGATGGACAATTCTATTATGTATCAGCTCGATGGCCTGGGAGTGTTCATGATAGTCGAGTTCTGCGAAAGTCAACCCTTTATCAAAGAATGGAGAATGGATGGAGACCAATGCCTGGAACCATAATACTAGGAGATTCTGGATACCCAACTCTAGACTGGTTACTCACACCTGTCGGCATAGGTAAGATAACAACATAATTTGTTATTCTTATTACATTTTTTTTTTTTTATATTGTTAATTTGACACTGTACACATTATTTATTTATTATAACTAGAGAAATTGAAAATTGAATTCAATAATTTTTATCTATCTATTGTTAGCAGTGAGAATAATGTTCCCTCTTAATTATTAAGTTTAGTGTTTGCTGTGAGTCGGGTGCAGGCTGAAAAACAGCGCTGTGTAGCTAAGCTCACAGCATATGCTGAGACCTGAGCCTGTTGCCACTAATAAAGTCGCATTTTAAATTTTGTATTGTGCCTGCCTTCTGTGTAACTTTTTTCTGTGTTTTTGTGGCAATAAATGATTTTTTATTTATTTAAAATATTTATTTTAAATTTAATCGTTACTGATATAGTGACTCTGTTAAGCGGCGCGTGGCAGCACCGGGGATATTTGTATTTAGAAACCCATACGCTGTGTCCATTGCGAGGCCAAGTGCCGGACACGGCCATGGTCTGCACCGTGCTGACCATGACGTGGTTCGCCGTCCAGCGCTACACGGCGGTGTGTCGGCCGCTGGTCCTGGACTGGCTGGCCTCGCCGGCGAACATCCGCTGGCAGCTCGTGGTGCTGTGGGTGGTTGCGGTACAAGCCTATTTGAAGGCAATGACGCCTGTTAACATCACAAATGCTTTAAAAAATGTGGCATTCATCCATTTGATAAGTCGGTTATAATTTGTTTGAAACATACCTTAAATGTCACTTATATTTCAGATTTCAATTTTACTGTCATGATCAAAACATAACCTACACGACTGAGATATATAATCTCCTTGCTGTTTAAATGATATTAATCTCTGATTTTGACATCCGTCACATGAACGATCTGTTAGATCTTATTTTATGCTGTATTAGAATTCTTCAGTTAATTAAAGCCAAGTTTCTATTTGGTTCTTGCGTTTAAATGTATCAATTTAATTAACTGAATACAATACATACAATGTCTGAAGATAAAGAAGGAATCGAAAAATTACTCTCATGCTCATTAGCCAGGTATCTCCGACCTGACCGTTTTGATGTCGAACCTAACGCTCCCGGAGCTGCCGATAAGTGGTGGCATTGGTACCACACCTTTAATAAATTGCTAGTACTGACTGGTGACACTGACACTAAGTACCTCGTAAAATATTACAAACGAATTACAAAAAAAGTCGTCTTAGCGATTAGGTGCGTGATAGTAAAAAAGCATTAAAAAAAATCTGACTTGTGTTATTTTGAAGACATATTGTGCAGCCACTTACACTCGTTCGGAAACCATACCAAATGTAGAACATAGGTATTTCTGCAACCAATCAGGGAAAAAAAAGAGGACATCCCAGCAGACTTCATTTGTCGTTTGTGGCAGAAAATGTGCTCGCTGGTGTGGTGTTGCAGGACATTCGCTCAGCTTATTCTTCGACATTGACAGCAACGCGGTTGAAAATGTTCATAGCGTTGTTGCCAAGTTTGTGGGCGGAAAGAGGATAAACTTCGAGAAAAATCGTCGTATAAAACGCGTTACCTTGCTGCAGCTGTGGGATTTAACACACAAAAAACTATTTCCTCACTTACAAAGCTATAAATAACGGGCAGTCCTTAGGGAAAAGTAAAAATTTTAAAGATCAAGGATAAAAAAAATACTGAACTAGAAAAAGTACAAAAAAAATTCAAGAACTTGATGTCCATATTAGGGTTTCATAATATCCTTATGCATAGGAAAAGCATCGACGGCCACAAAAAAAAATTATACTTAGATACAGTATGATTATTTCCATTTTTACCAGTTTTCGGGAGGTCTCGGTTTCAATCGTAAAGGTTCGTGTTTTCACATAGAGTATATTAAGTCTTAGAAATTATTCACATGAAATGTTTAAATCTATTTAATAATAAAATCTCAACCTCAGTATAGAAACTTCATTAATATTTAAATAGACTATAATCAAGTTTTTATGACATATGTGACGAGCTAGTTTTCAAAATCAAAGGAATTGTTAATTATTTATGGTTCCATTATTAATCATACTGTTGACGATAGCCCCACCGAACCCCGACCCGACTGAACATCGTCTAACTAAGACCCTGAACATGTTTTGTAAGTAGCTATAAGCCCTAGGACTAGGTTCTAGAACCATGTTTTATAGTTAGTATGTAAGTGAAATATTTAAGTATTTTACGAGTTTTTGCCCGTACAAGAGGCCATATGTGTAATGTAACGACTCATTAGCACTTGAGTAAACCTTAGAACCCGATCCCCCTATCTAGAGCTGAGATAAAGACTCGTAACGAATGTGTAAATCGAGTATACTTAGACTTCACTGGCAACTAGTGCTAGGAGCGGCCAGTGAACGATTTGGTAGGAACTCTCGACACACCCACTCGAGGCTTCTACCGGTCAGAGCCAGCTTACCATGAGGATTGTGAGGCTATGTATATAGCACGCCCATAATTACCATGAGGATTGTGTAGTCGAGTATATAGTACGCTAGTCGTTACCATAACGTAAAACGGCAAAGAGCGTAAGTTTTCGAACAACTTCGTGTATCGATGCCTTATAAATTCTCGGTCTGACCACGAGAATTCAGCGTAAGCTGGTATCATTCTGAACGGAATTTTCCATCACGCAATATGTTGCAATTGTTGCGCAACAATCACTTACATAAATACGCCGGGAGCTCATTCGGAGCCCAGTTGGCGTCGTGAACTCAAGTTGTAAACTCATAGTGAAAGTCAGAACCGAACAAGTAGTGACCCGATCCGAAGCTAAGATCTAGATTCCTAGCCTATGACCTGAGTGAAGTCTAGGTAGGACTTAGAGTCAGTGAAACAGTATTTCTTTATTACGTGTTGCGGCCCGAGCCACCCATCTAAGAACCAGTAATCCTTTTAACAGTGTTTAGCGTGTAAATAGCTTATAGGGAAGTATGAACATTATTAACTATTTGATACTGATTCGCTGATTGATTTTTGTGTGACTATTTCTGTGTTATATCCCGTGTAATAGATTTAAGTGTTGTGTTTAAAAGATGGTTAAGCCAGTGTCGGGTTTGTTAGCGCTTATTCTTCCCGCGTGGTAAAACCCTAGGAAATGCGCATTAGAGTCAGTGATTTTAAAAACAATATAAGTGTTAAATCTGAACCTTTGTTTTGAGCCATAGTTATCGATCCCTTAGTAATTAATTCCGGGAGCTTTACAGACTCCCGAGTAAGATCCTGAGAGCTGTCGAAGCTGTATCCTATTAACCGGCGGGACCCCACGAGATCCGTGAGTGCGTCGGTAATACATACAATTAGTATACATATATTGTAAATAACGTTTTTAAAGAAGTAAATTCCCTTGTACTAATTTGATATTTTTAGTAAGGCGTATTAATAATTAAATCAAACCAAATCTCTGTTATTCATAGGTCTACCTACTGTAAAAAATGTTATTGTGACAGGTGATGTACATTTCTGTTTTAGATTGTTAAGTGCACACTATGATGTTAGGAATATACAAAAATGTGTCTCGTGTCATTTGCACTTCCGATCTCACGAAAAATGTTAAGATTTACTGAGTGTCCAAATAATCGTACTGTAAATAGTTATGTATGTATGTATGTATGTTTATTTATTGCAACCATGGTATTACAAGATGTTGTAGTATTACAGGTACAGCATGGACCCTGTTAGGGCTTAGCAAATTAAATTTAAACTTAAATTAAAATCTAAAACAAAATTAAATTAAAATTAATATCAAAATCAAATTAAAATTAAAATCAAATTTAAAATTTAACATAGTTATGATATTGTAGGTTAGTACGTACATAAAATTGGCTTACTAATTCAATTTATATAAAGCAAAATAGGTTAATCTGTTACTCAATATCATTATTATCACAATATCAGTATAGTTACATAATAGAAATAAGTTAAACATTTGATGATTTGCGTACAATTATTACAAGTCATATAATACTTAATGTCTTAATTCTTAATTCATTCAAATTTGTCAACCAAAAAGAAGTCATCTATTGTATAATAACATTTTCGAATTAATATTTGTTTTATTTTATTAATAAGTCGAGCTAAATTTTCTTCACGTAGTATTGATTTTTATTTCAGAATGAAACTGAGGAATTATATTACCCGTAATGCAAATGCCTCTGGGTCTGGGAAAAATAAAATATTAAATCAACAATTAAATTAAAACGAGTATGTTTACTCGACGAGGTGAAGAAGCTTGTAGTTATAATATTAGGCAATGCGACGCTGTTAAAAGACGTACTTAATGAGAGGGACCAAAGTACTACATTTGGAGAGCATTTTGCTAACAAACATACTCGTAGATCATACAATCCACGAACAAAGACTGTCGTTAAACATTTAATAGCCAACATTATTTTTGAAGCAGATATTGGCACATATGAACATTATTCAGCCTGTTCATCAATGTCTAATTGTTGGTTTACTAATATGTGGCCGAAAATTATAAGGCAAATTATCACTTCGCAAACTATTTTTCCCATAGTTTCATTACGCAGAATCATCTGATGGCAAACCAATGCTTCGCATACATACATATAGCAAATTATTTTTTAGAATATTATTAGTTAGCAAAATATTTAGTTGGTCATGTTTCAAAATGTCTTTAATTGTTTTGTCGAATGTATTGAATGGCATAAGTTATTTTACTCATAATATTATGACGCATAATACTGGGTGTGTAATGATCGGTATAACTACTTTTGATATATTTTCACTGGATATATCAACATTTGATATAATTTCATAGTATATAATCACTTAAGAGGCATAATAAACTTTTGATATAACAACTAAGTAGATAATTTCAGAGTGTATAATGTTCAATAAGTATAATAGTTGTTTAATATAACGTTTATCTAATATAATGAACATATGCAATTAAAATTATTGGTATAATGTGACTTGAGATATAAATTTTTCTGTTATTTTCATTTTCACGGTTCTAATATAACCTAACCTATTTTTTGGGCAGTATCGTTTATGTTAGGGTCACGGTTACCTAACCTAACCTAACCTATTTTTTCTGACAGCAGTTCGTTTTTGTTGGGGGACGCAGTTCTAACCTAACCTAACCTACTTTTCTGACAGTAGTTCGTTTTTGTTAGGGGACGCAGTTCAAACCTAACCTAACCTACTTTTCTGACAGCAGTTCGGTTTTGTTGGGGGACGCAGTTCGAACCCTAACCTAACCTAACCTAACCTAATTGAACTTATGGTTTGAGTTTTTTTTTAATGCGGGGGGCTTCGCCCCCCGAGCCCCCCTTGTGGGGGGCTCCGCCCCCCCGTCCCCCCTTTTCCTTCTATGCCCTAATAACTAATGAACCTAACCAACCTTTCTGGAGACAGTTATACTAAACATTATACCAATACTTCATTATACCCACTGAACGTTATATCGAACAAAATTATATCACATGTACTTTATACCACATTACTATTATATTAATTATTGTTATATTACATGTTCATTATGCCGGATAATAGTTAGATCCTATCAAAATATACAAAATGTTGTTATTCTAAAAGTTCATTATATCCCTTAATCGTTATATTGACCAATAATATACCATTAGTTGTTATATCGACCGTTACGCACCCCATAATACTAATATACGCTGTTATAAGGCTGTTCATTCCATCTTGTC
Source organism: Eudemis profundana (assembly GCA_947034925.1). Lineage (NCBI taxonomy): Eukaryota > Metazoa > Arthropoda > Insecta > Lepidoptera > Tortricidae > Eudemis > Eudemis profundana. The sequence continues at coordinate 8,692,771 of OX344806.1, read as the reverse complement.
GCAGGTCGCAGTTCTAACCTAACCTATACACCGAACAATGAAAAGTCCGACTCTATGATAACCCGATACATCAAAAATACGAATTCCGATAGTCAATGTACCGATTTTTAAAATTCCGAAATTCAATACACCGAACAATAAAATTTCCGACTCAATAAAAGTGGGAGAATAGGCCTTAGATTTAGCTAAACTGACCTATTAACCTAACTGGGCTGTGGTTAATTTTCCTTAGCGTCACAGTTTCAACCTGAAAGGGCTGTGACCAAGTCGACGAAGCCCCGCTGCGCGGGGCTTCTATTTCTTTCTAAGGGACGCAAGCGACCTAACCAACCTACCTAAATTAAACCAGATATGGTTTTAAAGGTTTTTTCCATGCGGGGGGCTCCGCCCCCCGAGCCCCCCGTCCCCCCTTTTTCGCTTTATACCAACTCGATTCCCTCGGAGTTGTCGTCTTTTCCAATTTTAGATAATCCAATTTTAATAAAAAGTATGCGAAGTTTAAATTTGGGCAAACGTTATTTGACAATAAATAGTTAGCTTTAATAAAACATTTGCTTAGTGACTATTTTTCTAAATGAATCTTGGTAAAATGAATATCTGCTAAATATTATTGTGATCAAATAAAAAGTATGCGAAATAATACTATGCTAAGCATTGGTTTGCCAACTAAAAGTACTGCAATAAGTTGGTTGGGAAGTGAAATTAGGCAAAAAATATTTCGGCCAGATGGCAGTACACCCTAATTGTTCGCAAATGTCGTATATTTCATAACTCGGTCCCCAGCTCATCGTTCAGTTTCGATTAGTCCTATACCAACATCGCCGTTTTCCGTCAATCAGTCACCATCGAGAACTCAGACTCCAACATCTACTTTGACGTCGCCTTTACATCAGTCGATTTCGCCGTGACGATTTGGCCATGCTAAAGTCAACACAGGAGGATTTTCAAGAAAGCCAAGACTCAAACCAAAATACGTAGAGGAGATGCGGATAAGACGGGGACCCGAGGTAAGACGGGGCCCCCCACACATACACGAAACTAGACATCACACGAACGCAACGTAATGGCCGACAGGACGCCCCTCCCGAGCGGCCACCAGTCCGATGTCGGCAGCGAGTGAGAGCGCGTGCGTTTGTTCCGTGCAGGTCAAAACGTGTTTACCGATTTCATCTATCTATGATTTAGGAACTGAATAAATATTTATAAAACCGTAAGTAATAGTTGCCTGATTAATATAGATTTTGTAACGCATTTGTGATGGTATTAATTATCGTGTGATGAAAGCTCATTCCTTGGAGTATCGCAAATTTGGTGCTGATGACAACGAGAATTGGTATGGTACCATGGGGCCGTATTTAGATATGTTTGCCGTTTTCAGTCACCGGTACAACGAAGTGCGATTAGGACATAGCAAAATGACGGTATCGAAGACGGATGAAGAGACCAAAAGAGTGGAGTTGGTGAGATACGGTCTAGACGGGAGACACCACATTCTATTAGAAGGTATCACATTCCCGCCCGAGCGTAGGTCGTCAATAGTACAGAGTCTGGGACCAATGACAGCATGGATATGTATGCTACGAAACGAGAAGAAATACCGAAAGAAATATGCTAGTGCAGTGAAACGAGCAATGGCATTTTTACCAGGAATAGACCATATCATAGAGATAACTGAAACCCAATCATCGGCTTCAGAAGTCAGACAATTGACCGGACTTATAGCCGATATATTATTGATCACAACATCACGAGAAGCAACCAGCATGTTCTACCCAATGACAATATTTATGAATGGGTCAATGGAAAGGGAAAAGCTTCAACAAGCAGTACTTCATGGGATTTTTGGGAGTTTTAAAGAGGACCTCTCCATTTTAGAGCAGATCACCAAAACCTCGAAATGGTTTACGAGAGAAGAATTTGGCAACGCTTTTCAGGGCCAAAATTCTGGCGAAACTTCGACAAAATTCAGTTTGATTGAGATGAAATACTATGCAAAAATGGCATGCGCAAATCAAACTGGTCTTTTGACATCGACGCACACACAAATAGCAATCGCACCGTGTATGAGTGGCAAACGGATCACAAACTTCACTGAAGACTTCATGGAGCAAATGCAGAAGAACAGAAATATACAAGTAATTGGGAAGACCATGCCTCAGATCATAAATACCTTACTTGCTGTATATGACATGCTGTGCACAGAGCTTCGCAAGAAGAATGGCAGGTTGGAGATGGGAACCACAAAATGGAGGGACTTTGGGACTCTAACCATTGACGGTCATGGCAATGAGGTAAATGAGATCTTGATAGGCAAATCGAAAATGTTCTTGGGGAATAACCCTAAATCAATTTAAGTACCCCATACTCAAAGTGCTTTGTGGCTTCAAAACATCATACACAGATCGTAAAAAGCTAGACTAAAATGAAACCATGTAACTTTTATTAGTATCACCAATGTAAGTAAAAATGCCTGAAGTTTTGTGTGTTTTTTTTTACTAATTTTTTTGCTAAACTATGGAAGCAAAGGCAAGACGGGGGGCATACTTTTCGAGGCATGATGGGGCTTACCCCATCTTGCCTCTTTAACAGGTGTTTGGTATAATGCTTGTGACCTTGCTTGTATTGCAACCATTTGTTGTTCTTCAGGTAACAGTGGTGAGGTACAATGGTACGAAAATATAAAAAAAAGACGAAGAGGGGAGAGTGGTGTAAAGAAGCTATGAAAAAAGCAGTAGAAGATGTATTGGCAAAAAAGGCAGGATTTCGCAAAGCAGCTTCAAATTATGGTGTTCCGCAAACCACTTTAGAGCGTTATGTCAATAAAATAAAACAAGACAGGGAAATAGTGTTTGGCACGCCATTAGGGCCTATAAAAAAAGTATTCAGTGATGAAGAAGAGGCAGAAATAGCAACATATTTAAAACATATGGAAGAACGACTGAACGGCTTAACTACTCTTGATCTCAGACGGATGGTATATGAGCTGGCGGTTAGAAATAATAAAAAACGTAACTTTAACAACGAAAAAAAAATGGCTGGTGACACCTAACCTGGCTCAGAGGTTTCTTAGATCGCCATCCAAACTTATCTATTCGTAAACCCGAAGCTACGTCCGCAGCTCGTGCCATGGGATTCAACAGAGTTGCTGTTGGAAAGTTTTACCAGTTACTCGGCGACATATACGACCAACACAAATTAACACCAGACAGGATATTTAACTGTGATGAAACCGGTATATCTGTTGTTTCGAAAACTAAGAGCAAAATAATTGCTGTGAAGGGAAGAAAACAAGTCGGGTTATTGTCGTCAGCAGAGCGAGGCCAGACTGTCACAGTGGAAATTTGCTTTAATGCAGCTGGTACCTATATGCCACCACTCATGATATTTCCACGACAGCGCATGAAGGCTGAACTATTAGATCATGCTCCACCTGGGACAACAGCTGCCTGCAATCCACGAGGATGGATAACCACGGAAATATTTACGATCTGGTTCAAGCAATTTATTACATTTTCAGGAGCTACTCTCGAAAATAAAGTGCTGCTACTTCTTGACGGTCATGTGAGTCACACTCAAAATTTAGAAGTTATAGATATGGCTCGTCAAAACGGAGTAATTATACTTTGCTTTCCTCCACACTGTACCCACAGACTGCAACCTGCAGATGTTACATTTATGAGGCCATTAAGCACTTATTACGACCATGCTGCTACCAACTGGTTACGATCGCACCCAGGCCGAGTGCTGACTATGTTTCAAATAAGCGAAATATTTGGACAAGCATATATTCAGGCAGCCACTATGAACACGGCAATGAATGGTTTCAGGAAGTGTGGTATATGGCCATACAATCAGGATAATTTTACAGATGTAGATTTTATGCCAGCTGAAACGACCAACCGTCCAGCAGTTAATGAAGACGCTCCGGCTACATCTAATGCGACCAATTTACCATTTTCGAACGTTTCCACCGAGCGACACGCTGTTATTGAGAACAATCCATCCACACCTCCTGGTACTCAGCCTGCAATTCCTGTTACATCTATTTCGCCCCAAGCCCAGCCAGTAACCCCACTTGCTGTTGAATCTGAAACTGAACCAGAGCCTGGACCTTCATCTTTACATGCAGCACAAACTAGATCTCCTGTTCGAGCAGTTTGCCGTGATCTCATGTCTAGTTTTAATTATGCCTCTCCTAGTGATATCATGGCCATTCCAGCAGTTCAGTCTAATGAAAAAAGGAAACAATACCGAAGGGGTAAAACAGCCATCATCACGTCTACTCCGTATAAAAAATAAGTAGAGGAAAGAAAACGAGCTGCGAAACCAGCTGTTGACAAAAACACGGCTAGGAAAGCCAAAGGTAAAGGTAAAGGAAAAGGGAAGGGATCAGGAAAAAAATCACAAGAAGATACAATTTGTATATATTGCAATGATGAAAACAATTCTTATCTTAAATCGTCGGAAAACTGGGTAAAGTGTCAGATCTTGATGGGAACGGAAATGATTGAACAGATCAATGCAACGATTAATTTGAATAATTGTTGTTAACATGTTGGATAATTTGACTAGCGAAAATATGCTTTAATTATACCAAATGAAAAATTATATTATAAGGTTTCTGAAACCTATCGGAAATATTTTATAAGAAGCGAAAAAAATAAAAAATATATGTCTCGGGTAGGGAATGCAATTACCGGTAAATTTACCGTCTTTTCATACTAAAGTTCGGTAAATTACCGGTAATTGCATTCCTTAGTCTCGGGCTATCGGAAATATTTTGATCCCACAAAACTTAACTTTAGAGTTATGTAAGAAAGAAATTTCCTCTGTTACAAAGGTCATCAGCTATTTGTCTTTTGCTACTTTTGGATCAAGATCATTGATTGACTGTACTGTAATACTTTCGACTCATTTTTGCGATTTTTCAACAAATGACGCGTAAAATTAGTGACGAGATTTTCGCAAAAAATACATCTAGCAACTTTCAAAAGAAAATATTTTTATAAATATTTTAACAGTTGCAGCTCAGGACTCCTAGACATTGAACATTTTCCTGATTCCTACAGAAAACGAGTCCTAGCAAACCAAAACCGAAAAGCATCAGTATAATTCCCCATTCGTCAGCAGCATCTCAGGAAGTTAAAAACCAAGGTTGAGAAATGACGACGTTTTAACTAATACGGAAACGTATCAGTTAAAACGGATCCAATAATTTTGGCATATGGCTCACGATAAATGAAAAACAAGAAAGAAGCACATATTAGAAAAGCGATATGTTTTAAGCTACGCGACTTAGGAAACTTATTATTACATTTAAAGACTAAAGATCCTTCTATACAAGAACTTAGCAATCTATTCAAACCACAACATTACACGACGTTTACAAATTGTAAAGATGTGCTGCTTCGAAACCATAAGCATACCATCTAGCTAGACTGAGACCCAGTGTACTAGGCTGCATTGAAGTTTTATACGTAGTCTAGTTATAAATTCTGTCCCAACTTTTTCATCATTTTAAACTTTAATAATGGAACGTTTGATGTACTTTTGTTTCTTGGTTATGCTTAAATAGACATTTGGCTGTCAGAAAAAGTACATTTAGATCCAGGTATCGCTTCCCTGAAGATGGAGTGGGGCATCAAAGAGAATCCTGCCGCAGTGATAGCGTTATACAAGTGCAACAAGCAAGTGATCGACATTTTCAAACTGCTGAAACCTTTGAATATAACAAAGAAATTTATCTATAGTACTATCAAGCGATATAATTACATGGGTTTAGTCAACGACCGGCCCAGGAGTGGTCGACCACGTCAAACAAAGACACCGGCAGCGATTAAAACGGTAGCTGAGTGAATTCGGAGAAATCCGCTACGCAAGCAGAAAATCATGGAAATGAAAACTATGTCCCGTATCATAAAACAAAACCTTAATATTGGGGCTTATCGCCCGAGCACAGGCAGCGATTGACAGCGGCCCTGCGGAAAATAAGAGCGACTAGAGCTAAAGTGTTGTGGCAGCGGCATGCAAAGGGCGGATATCGTAATATTCTGTTCACAGATGAAAAAATCTTTACTGAAATAATGTTTGCTCCACAAAAATTCAACCGCCAAAATGATAAAATATATGCTCACAGTTCCCAAAAGCTTCTGAAAAAGTTCCAAGCGTAGAAAGAGGCCACCATCCTGCATATGTCATCGTTTGGTGGGGAGTATCCTATGAAGGCGTCACAGAGCTTCATTTTTGTGAACAAGGGGTAAAAATACGTGCTACGATCATACAACATTAAAAATTTCAAAGTCGTTGAGCACCGCTTTATAGTTGAGATAAAATTATAAACCTTGGTGTATTTTATCAACATAATATGTGTAACAAAATAGGGCGGTGGCCTATCAATAAATAAAAAAAGTGTTTTTTTGGACCACATACATATACATACAGTCAGGTCAAACACATAACCCTCCTTTGGGTTTCGCCGCAGTCGGGTAAAGGGGGAAGTTAAAAATTATAGAAGAAAGAAGATTAAAAAAAAGGACTTTAAATAAGAAATATCCTAAAAAGAAATGCAGGACTCTATTCACCAAAAAGACCTAAATTACGGCGATCAGTTTCAAAGACCGGACATGTCAGATGAGATGCTTGCCAAAAAGAAGGAGAAGTGTTTGCGTTCTTTAAAAAACAGACAGTGAAAGAGACCAAATTGAAGAGAAAACAATCCGGCAAAGAGATTACAGTGAGTAGATAGAGCTGCGAAGATCATTACTCACAGTCGCAGCGTCGAATTTCGGCACCGTGATAAAAATAAGGCAAAGCTCAAAATGTACCAACATGGTCATGATCATATACAGTGCAAGTCTTTATAATGTGTACAAAAAAAATTAGGAAAATAAACTTCATTTTATTAAAAAAATTCCCTTATTTTTGATTTGTTATGATTTAAAAGAAAAATTGTTTTACCATTATGTCCTACTTGTAAAGAAAACATCGCTTCTCTTAAATTACTTGATTTATCGCAACCAAATAAAAAAAATCTAATGATAGGCTGTGGCATTTAAATTAAAACTAATACAAAAACTGACGCCATTTTTTATTACGAGGTTTACGGCAAACTTCTGGATTTTTTACATACATTTTTTAAATAACGTAAAATTTCTCAATAAAACGTCAAATGTACCAAACATTTTTATGATTTCATGTTAATCTACATGGTATTAGCTGTCGAATAGTGGAATTGCCACGTGGCTAGCTAACATACACCATTTGTTATCAGCGGCTAAACAATGACCTTGCGCGCGAACCCCTCATTAGGAGGTAAACTAGGAGAACCTAGAGGAACTACTGATAGTCGCTCCGAAACTTTCGAAAGATGCAAAGATCGCTCGACGCTCTCCCGTACTGGCTCTCCCACTAGAGGTTATCAGTGAACGTGGCGAAGACGCAGGCGATGGTAACAGGAAGAGGAAGACCGCCACCACAACTCACCTTGAACAAGCAGCAGATCCAATGGTCAACCCACGTCAAGTACCTGGGGCTGACAATCGACAGAAACCTGACGATGAACCAGCACGTAAACTTTACGTCGTAAAGGATCTAGTAATCAAGGCCAGAGTGGCACGCGCCAGATTATGTCCAGTCCTCGCCAGCAGCCTCCCCCTGAGAACTAAATTAGGGATCTACAAGACCTACCTGCGGCCTTTTATCACCTACGCGGGACCCGCATGGTACGGTCTTGTCTCAGAAACCAACAAGATAAACCTGCGTGCTCAGGAAAATCAAGCCCTGCGCACCATTGTACGAGCACCCCGATACACAAGGAACGACATGCTACACAGAGACCTAAAGTGGCAGGGACTGGACGGCTTCATCGGACGTCTGGCGTAGACCATGTTTATTAGAACGGACAACGCGGCTTTACCTGACGTTAAAAAAAAATCGAATTTAGAAGTTGCCGCAATGAAAACCGATGAATTTTGGCATAATATTTTAGCCACAACCGAATCCAAGAACATTATTAAAGAACATTGGGTACTTTTTTCCCCACTTTTGCCCTACTATCGGACACAAACGAAACCAATTAAAGATTTTAGATAATATTACGGGCTTTTTACCACTGCGTATTTTTTATTCCCAAAAGTAATGGGAAAGCTGAGAAAATGAGATTTTTATACCGGCCTTCTTGCTGGAGATCGGCGTCGTTAAGTTACTTTATTTTATGCCCAAATTGACAAATGTGTCGTGATTAGTGTTCGAAGTTCAAACTTCAAGTGCAACATTCGTTTCCAAGCGACAAAACACTAGCTGTCTCTTTCTTATGTATTATTTTGATAAAGCTTTCTCTTTTACGCAATTTGAAATTGTAAAGAATAAAACAAAATGCGAATGTGTGAAGCCGTGATTTTGGAACATTTCTTGCGGTTGTTATGTTTGAATATAACCTATCTATACTTATAATATCATTGATTGGGACTCGGTGAGGAAGGCTGATTTTTCCGGTGGGTAGTCGTGAACCAGCTAAAAAATCACAACTACCCACATGACGAGTTGGCTCCTTGCGGGGGCGGGGGGTCTTCGTCATTTGTCGTCGTGATCTGTGCGTTATTTGAACCTTCCTGTTATCTTTTTCCTAATTATGAATTATTACCAACTGCCTTGGCATTGTTTGTACTGGACTGCTACGATTTTGCGTTTGATTGGACCTTTGTTGAAATGGAAAACCCAAATCGTTGTGTTGTTTGTGCTCGATCTGTGCTACGGCGCGGAAACCATAACCTTTCTCCAGCGTTCTTTGAGAGAAATAGAGGTCAGGTGGAATTCATATTACAAGAAATAGCACCACGAAAGGTATGTACACTATGCATCCATTTATTATATAACAACTTTTTAGTTTTTATAAGTACGTTGTATAATTGTAGCCATGATATTTTTTCCATTCATTCATGGTTATATATTATTTGACGCAGGAGTTTTTTTTTATTCACGATAGGTAAGCATTTGACTTCGATCTCACCTGTGATGTTGCCGATGATGGAGCATGCTTACCTAGATAGTGCCTATTCACTCTCGACTTAAAGAGATCCAAGTTATATTTCTCCGAGAAGAGGTGTGCTGGAAGAGAGTTCCACTCCTTAGCTGTCCTAATAAGGAAAGTGGAAGCAAAGCGCTTTGTGCGAGTCGTTGGTATATCGACAACGTAAGGGTGAAACCCAAGTCCACGCCTAGTCCCATAGGGACGAAATGGAGATGGCGGAATTAGTTCATGCAATCCCAACACTCGCCGAAATGTATCCTGTAAAAGACTGATAAACTGGCGACCTTTCTGCGGTGTTCAAGGCTTTGCAGCTTCTGTTTCACCAGGTCAGGTTCACCTGAGTTTCTTGGCAGGCTTATCGACTGAATCCAAGGCGGTTAGCTGGTACTTGGCGGACCCATCCCAAAGGTGGCAGCAGTACTCCATACACGACCGGACCTGTGCTTGGTATAACTGGACCAGTTGTCCAGGTGTGAAGTACCGCCTAACCTTGGAGAGGTCCCAAGCTTCTTGGCTGCAGTTTTGGCCAAAGATTCAATATACAACCCGAAGTTTAGATTGGTCGATAAGTCCATGCCAAGAAGTTCCACATGGTCTGATATCGGCATCACGAAAAGTCGGAATCAGGTCAAAATAACTCCGTTTTATGGAGAACAAACACGCCTATGTCTTGGTGGCGTTGACTAAGTTGACTTCACCCTCGGATACTGCCTTGAGAGTCAAATTCAAGCGGTCCACCATCGCCTCTCCACTAGACTGGATTTCGTCACGTTTGGCTCTTGCACTGGCCATGTATCTGTCTACAACTGTGCTCTCATCAGCAAACCCAAAGGTTCCGGGCAACATTAACATGTCATTGACGTACAGCAAGAATAGAGTTGCAGACAGAACAGACCCCTGACGAACACCGGTATCAGTAGCCATTTGATCGGAGGTGTAGCCATCGAGAACTACACGAATCGATCGACAAGAGAATATTATAGTTTGTAGATATTCTATCTCACAGAAGTAGGTTCTGTTGAGTTGAGTAGTATCTCATAAAAATAAGAATCGCACTGTGGTCGGCGATGGCGCCATGGGAGCCGACGGGCGGGCGTCGCAGCGCAGTCACGGCCTGCGAACCATTTCCGGTCTATTTTTATCCAACTATAATCAACTTATAGAAAAAAAAAATGTTTCCGTCTTTTCAGATCGCATTTAATGGAGCAAGATCTATCCTTGCATGCAGAGAGCTCATCGTGCTGTACAAGCTCAACTTGATCAACCACAACCTGAACAACCACAACCTGGGCAACCACAACCTGCTCCCGCTATGCCTTTGGGCTTTTTTCAATCTTGGCGGCCATTCACGCTGTGCCAATACGGCAAGGCGCTGTGTGTTTGAAATTGCCGAATTGCACCAACAAATGCGGTGCCTAATTACTTCAAACTCAAATGTTACGAGACAACAATTTTTACATTCCTTATCGTGCTCGAGTTTGTAATGTGCACTTAGGAAATAACGTATGGGAAGAACTATTGTTGCAAAGAAATCACCAAGAATTTAGCAGTGATTATATGCTAGACATTATTAACATTTATAAATGGGGCCTAGAAAGGAAACAAGATTTTGAAAACTTAGACAGCTTTGATGACGATGAATTCCATTTTTGGACATCTTTAACAAAACATCAATTCAACAACATTTTAGATCAAACACCGTCTTTAAGAGTAAGATCACGAAAACCTGCTACAGTTTTGGGCATATATCTTGCAAAAATAAGGATTGGAGAACCAAATGAGCGATTGGCAACATTGTTTAAAATGACTAGAAAAACTTTGGAGAAAAAACTTAGATTAACGAGACAATGTCTAACAGAAGACTTCGTCCCTCTTCATATTGGAATTAATCATTTAACCAGAGAGGAAGTTGCAGCAAATAATCTTACAATTCCAAATGTTTTTTTTGGAAATGAAAGTCAAAACGCCGTGATTATTTTAGATGGGACATACATCTATCTGCAAAAAAGCATGAACTTTTTATTTCAAAGAAAGACTTCATAAATACAGGAATCTATTGAAACCTTTTTAATAGTATGTTCAAATGGACATATAATCGACGTTTATTGCCCATACGCAGCAACAACATCCGACGTAACAACTCAACGTCACCATCTGTCAATTGAATCTGGACTGCAGTGGTATTTCCGACCAGAACTCATTTATTCTCGATAGAGGTTTTCGTGACGCCATACCTTTCGTAGAAGACTGTGGATTTCAAGAACACATGCCACCCACCAGTAGATTTGGCGAACAGTTAACCACCATTGAAGCAAATAAATCTAGATTAGTTACAATATGCCGGTGGGTGGTAGAAGCAATAAACGGAAGGTTCAGAGACTTTAAAATATTTCGACAGAGCAATTTTAATGCCACGATGCAGAATATGATGATTGATTTTAAGATTTGTGCTATTATAAATGCCACTCAAATGCCTTTTGAAGACAACGAAATGGCTCACGAATATATTAATATTATAAGAGAAAAACTAAAATGAAAATGATTTGGCGAATTACATTATAAATAATAATATTAACCGCCAAAGAGCTGTTTTTATAAGAATGGAAGCGAACCATCCCAACCTAGCTGATTTCCCCAGATTGACATTCGAAGAACTTTTGAACCTAACCTTGGGAATCTATCATTTAAAACTGGCCCGTTCCTATTGCCATGAGCATTTAAGAAATACCAATGTTTAATTAATTGAAATGCATCGACATCCAGAAATGATAGAAAATAACACTCTCATAAGAGGCCCAATCCAATCAAGACATGTGCGATTCAGACAATACTATACATATATTATAATTGATCCCACGCGAAACGGATACGAAGGATTGCAGGGATACTATTGCTCGTATGGACGGCGAACAGTAGGTTGTTGTGCACATATCGCAAGCATGATATATTATCTCTCTTGGGCTAGACACGAAGAAAATGTTAACCTTATGCCAGCTGCTTTTATGGATAATATTATAATAATAGATTATGACCAATAATAAACTTTCGGCCCCAGTGGCCATCTGTTCTACGTGCTATATGCCCTGCCCATTGCCACTTCGCCAAGCTTATCAGTTTGGCTATGTCGGTGACCCTCGTTCTTCTACGCATCTCCTCATTTCTGATACGATCCCGCAGAGAAGCCCCGAGCATAGCCCTTTCCATAGCCCGCTGAGCGACTCTGAGCCTATTCATAAGGCCTACAGTGAAACACTACGTCTCGGATCCATTGGACCATCAGGTGCAGCAGCAATAATCGGTGCATACAGTGGTAAATTTTTAAATCTTGGTGTAAAAAATAAATACTGCATAGTATGTGCAAAAGCTAAAAATGAAAAAATTGAACCTGTAAATCATATATGGAGTAGTAGTGGTAGCTCTTCCAGTATGGAGTCAACGTCGCTTGTTGAAGGATTTGGTAACTCTCTTGAAACTCATGGTTTAATATATGCTAGACTAATATCAGATGGTGATTCAAGTACTCATAAAAAAATATTAGAAAGCAATCCATATAAAAACTGCAAGGTTCGGAAGATCGAGTGCAGAAACCATCTGCTAAGAAATCTATGTAACAAACTGAGAGCACTTACTAAAGATACTCATATTCCTATTCAATTGAGGAAACTTTTAACTGACTTCAAAATCATGAAGTTACGCAGATACACAGTGCGGGCCATAAAGTTAAGGAAACACGAAAACATTTCTGACAGTCAAAAAATGGTTAAGTTTCGCGCAGATATTTTGAATGCATTACACCATTCTTTTGATAGTCACACACAGCACGAGGAGCGCATTTAATAGTAATAAAATAAAAAGTTTCTTGTCAGAAAAAATCGCCATGTTAGTGTCTGTGTCACCTAATCGAGAAGATTAATATTTTGTAATTTTATAACATTAAAACCCCTATCGACGCCGCAAACGGAATACTGTTGGAGCAAGTTTACTCAGTTCCACGCTATATGGTGCTGCCAGTAAGTTAGATCGCGCAAGCGTTTGTTCAACTTGGAATGTATAAGGTCTCAGAGTGATTTAGTTCGTCGCTTGTTTTGTACGTGTTGCTCCTGCTCATGCGGGACAGTGCTCTTACGCGGACAAGTGTTGCCCCTTTTTGTGCACCTTTATTAGTTAATAAAAAAATTGGGATGAAATGTGTGATTGTTTTGCAGTAATCGGATGCCCCGTACGACCCCACCCCTTATGCCGGGTACACATGTAACGATATATCGTAGCGATTAATCTGTGCAAACCGATTTGCGCAGATTTATCGATCGTGTGTATGAAAAATCGTTGCAGATTATCGTTAATCGGTGGCAGTTGCAATTTTTGTTAGATAAATCGTTGTTGATTGCGTTTGTGCAGTTTTATCGTCGCGTGTGGATGGTGATCGCTCAGTTCGGCAGTACTTCGCGGAGCTCGCTTGTGTGCGCACGTGCGGATCGCTCTTACAAACATGTCGGAAGAAGAGGTGGATACCGCGAACAAATGCAAGAGTTCAGAGAGAGCTACAGAAGCGAAACTTGCCTTTGGAAGACCAAATATAAGGATTACCATGATAACGACGAAAAATGCTGCCTACAACAAGCTAGTCGAAAAATACAAAGTCATCGATCCAAATGCCAACAGGGATATAGTGGTTAAGAAAATTAATAATCTTAGAACTACCTACAAAAAAGAGCTTAACAAAATAAAAAAAATCGTGTAAATCTGGAGCAGGAACTGACGAGATTTATACTCCTCGCACTTCGAGTCGCAAAGTTCTTTATACGATCAAGAAGTACCGAGAGCATCGCAATCGTTACATGTGTACCCGGCATTACAATCTGGCGTCGAACGCGGGCCCTTGGTCGAAAAAACGGACCTTTTCGGTGACGAAGTGTGGACGGGGTACAACGATCAAGAGCAAAAAGCATGCTATCGACACAAAGATGACGGTGAATGGGTCATTCTCCAAAAATTATCATTCCCCCATATATTGGTGAATATCCAAAAGATCCCGCGTCTTTCAACTGGCAATTTTGGTCTATTTGTGGAGCTTGGCTGGAACCACATAACAACCAAAAATGCTATTTCAAGAACGCGGGATCTCACCAATATGTGTGCACAGGGAATGATGATTTTTGAAGAATGACCCTGAATATGACTGAAGCGTAGCTGCAGACACTGCTTGGGGCCATCAACATTGCGCGGCCTCCTGCACCGGCTCCAACACCAACACGCTCCGCATCCTTTGCAACTGCGAATTTCTCATACAACAGCGAAAGAGATCCCACGCGAGTGATAACATCTCTGACTGCCGCAAACTGCTTCAAGCAAGTAGAAGGTATGTCAAATAGGGCTGCGTTGGAGAGTTTACCCCTCGTGCTAACCGACGATGCAAGGACGAGGTGGGACGGAGTTGCAGACAGCGTTTCGTCTTGGGACGACTTCAAGAAGAGGTTGCAGTGGCGTGGCGTAAAAGATATCCTTGGGCAAGCCGGTGCAGATTTGGCGTTCATTTTCCTTAAGAGCTGTAGAAAAATGTGGTCAAATGCCTGATATTAGGCAAGCCGGTAGGAATCGAGTTCTTTGGACGCCGCGCCACTGATAGGTTGCAAAGAGCTTTTACACCCAAGAAACCGGCGTACTTAATTTATGAAGGACTGATCGGGACCCATCAAAAGGTCAATGAGTTGACCGAGACCTTCGTGGGCGAGAAAAGGGAGTTAATCTCACAACTCCCTTTACCGCGCCACACTGAAAACCAGGAGCTTGAAATGATTTACTGTACGCTGCACAGTATGATAAAGGACAAAGTTCCTCGAGACGCAGTAAAGTCTTTCGACACGTTATTGCAGGCAGCTCGTGGTGCAGAATTGTTTGACAATATCGCCCAGCAAGAGGTAACACTGACTCCGTACGGGCAAGGCCTTTTCCCCGGGACGTTACCAGAGTATGACGATATACTCGATATCAACTCAGTCAACGTTTCTGAGCCCAGCATAATTAACAAAGAGCAGTTAGAATAGATGGACAACTTGCTGGACCAATTTGTGGATGTGTTCACTGTGAAGACGGATGCTACAAAA
Organism: Eudemis profundana; assembly: GCA_947034925.1. Classification (NCBI taxonomy): domain Eukaryota; kingdom Metazoa; phylum Arthropoda; class Insecta; order Lepidoptera; family Tortricidae; genus Eudemis; species Eudemis profundana. The sequence continues at coordinate 8,677,639 of OX344806.1, read as the reverse complement.
CACATAGAGCACCATATTGACACAGTAGACAAGTCGACCCAATGACGTGCCAACGTATCATTTGTCGGCACCCCGGAAAGAGTTGCTCACTAGTGCACCTGCTCTAAAGCAATCTATCATGTCAACAACATTGCATTTTCTCGATTTTAATTTAGAATGAAAGGGTTTATTTATGTTTAACGGAAGAAATGAATGGAATTACAAGAATGGTTGATGTCGGAAAGCTGTCAAAAGTGTGCCTAATGCTTTGTGAGACGTTTTCTGAGCGTATGAACAGCACTCGTTTAAAGGTAAAAATTATTAAGGATTAAAGCGAATAAGAGTTCTATCAGCGATTTACTATGAGAATAGTAAACAACTACTGTCCTATTTGATATGTAAGCATCATATTTATACGGTTTAAAATCGTTAAACAGATGAAAGTTACTTTAAAAGTGTCAACCATGGCCTACAAATATAGCCTATCCTACACTGCAAAGTGTTACATTACATGACAAGTTGAAGGTAGTTAATAAAGGTAGGTGTATGCCGCAGTTACAATTAGCTCAAACTCGGGGCAATATTACTCGTCAATTTCATGTAAAGTATTACGAAAATTTTAACTGGTTGGCTGGTTGCATCCACACAGAGAGATTATTTTGTTTTCCGTGCCTTTTATTCGGGAATTCTCCAAATGTTGGAATGACACAGGTTACGTCGATTTAAACTTTCACACTTCAACTAGAAAGCACGAGCGGTTTGAAAAGTATTTAGAGGCTTCTATTAAATTTCCTACCTTCGGTGGAGATGGAATTGAGACAAGCTTAAACAGCATTTTTGTTCTATTCGTTGACGTGCACTACTAAACACAACTTCTCCGTCTCACAACAGCACAGGTCTACTAAAAAAAAATTGCCTACCCTAACTAAGAACCCGATCGTGTATCTACCCGTCATCGCGAAGCATGAAGCTAATCAAGAGCTAATTCCAAGACCAGAAAATTTGATGTTATCATCACTTAGGGAAGTAGTTGAACTACTATCAGACGCCGACACCCCACTCGCTGTCCGCCAGCGCTTTGAGCGCAACAACCCGATTCCCGGCGCCATATGGAACAATCATCTTTTGGTCTTTGGGTGTGGTCATCGTTTCTGTACGTACTTCGGGTGTTGCTCATGCGGGACAATGCTCGTATGCGGGCAAGTGTTGCCCCTTTTTGTGCACCATTATTAGTTAATAAACAATTTGTGATCAAGTCCTTGTTTTGCTGTTTTCACACGCCCCGTACGACCCTTCCACTTACAATTTTTTAATAAAAGTTTTTTTTTTTACAATTTGACCTGTTTTATTTATTTATAACACTGAGAATTCAGAGTAGTTTTCATAACAAAATAATTTTGGCCGCATAGATCGTTCAAATACCCGTATGTGCGGCGCGACTAGACTGTATATGAACAGTGATCTTTATCAACGTCCACTTTTCGTAGCACGGAGTATGGTTGGCAGAATTTTTTTACACCAATTGTTCGTAACAAAAATCTAAACATTACGAATCGATTCTCCATCACTTAAGCTAACCCCCTTTGCGAGAAGGAAAGTGTCTTTCCACTCTGTATAGGGAATCTCCTTTAACGAACGTTAATCTTCTATACATATAAAAGAAGAAGTCTTGACTGACGGGCTCGCTCATCAATGCAGAGCCGAAACTGGTGAAGCTAGGAACTTGACATTTTAACAGTAGGGTGTTTGTATAACGTAAGTAAGGGATAAGATGGTATTTTTGGGTTTGGGGTTGAAAATTTATATAAGGAGATTAAGGACCAAACGATTTCTGAAGTAGGAGATCTAAGACTTCGTACTCTTCAATAAAATTCGAGAAAACTTATTTCCATTTTTTTTTATTCTTCCCAAAATGAGTTAAATGGGGGTTGAAACATTGTACAGGTACCAAGCGAAATTTGAAGTAGGTGATCTGAGACTTCGAAGTTCGAACATAGACTCTACAATAAAACTCGAGAAAAGTAATTTCACCGTTTTTCGAAATACGCCCCCAAACGGGGTTAAATTGGATTGAAAATGTATGAGTATCATACGTTTTTTGAAGTAGGAGATCTGAGTCTTTGTATACTACTCTTCAATAAAATTGGAGAAAACGAATGTCACTTTATTCTTTCCTAAAAAGGGTTAGTTGGGGGTTGAAACATTGTATAGGTACCAAGCGAATTTTGAAGTAGGTGATCTGAAACTCCAAACATAGACTCTACAATAAAACTCGGGAAAATTTCACAATTTTTCGAATTACGCCCCCAAACGGGGTTAAATTGGGTTGAAAATTAATATGATTATCTATCATACGTTTTTTGAAGTAGATCTGAGTCTGTATACTACTCCTTAATAAAATTGGAGAAAACGTATTTCACTTTTTTCTTCATTCTTTCCTAAAAGGGGTTGAAACGTTGTATAGGTACCAAGCGAATTTTGAAGTAGGTGATCTGAAATTTCGAACATACTCTACAATAAATCTCGAAACAAGTAATTTCACCGTTTTTTGAAATACGCCCCCAAACGGGGTTAATTGGGTTGAAAATCTATATGAGTATCATATGTTTTTTGAAGTAGGAGAATTGAGTCTTTGTATACTACTCTTCAATAAAATGGGAGAAAACGAATTTCACTTTTTTCTTTATTCTTTCCCAAAAGGGGTTAGTAGGGGGTTGAAACATTGTATAGGTACCAAGCGAATTTTGAAGTAGGTGATCTGAGACTTCGAACTTACTCTACAATAAATCTCCAGAAAAGTAATTTCACCGTTTTTCGAAATACGGCCCCAAACAGTGTTAAATTGGGTTGAAAATTTATATGAGTATCATACGTGTTTTGAAGTAGGAGATCTGAGTCTTTGTATACTACTCTTCAATAAAATTAGAGAAAACGAATTTCACTTTATTCTTTCCCAAAAAGGGTTAGTTGGGGGTTGAAACATTGTATAGGTACCAAGCGAATTTTGAAGTAGGTGATCTGAAACTTCAAACATAGACTCTACAATAACACTCGAGAAAAGTAATTTCACCATTTTTCGAAATACGCCCCCAAACGGGGTTAAATTGTGTTGAAAATTTATATGAGTATCATACGTTTTTTGAAGTAGGAGATCTGAGTCTTTGTATACTACCTACTCTTCAATAAAATTGGAGAAAACGAATTTCAACTTTTTTTTATTCTTTCCCAAAAGGGGTTAGTTTGGGGTTAAAACATTGTATAGGTACCAAGCGAATTTTGAAGAAGGAGATCTAAACGTCATACATACCATTCCGGGACTAGGTAGTCAACGTGACAAAATGTTCAACGATTGGAATGTGCAGGGGTCAAAATGCTTCTTTAATACAATTTTAGAAAAGCAATTATACTGCAGTTTTTCGACATTGATCGCCAAACGGTGGTTGGAATTTTGCATAGGGATTGAAACGCTTTTTAAAGTAGGAGATCTAAAACTGATTGAACTGAATATAACTGAAATTATTTCAACATTTTTAAAGTCAGAGGTTTGAAACACCATAGGTACACCACATATTGGGAGTAATTACTGTAATTCGAATTTTTTTACTTTTCAATTAGTAGTAATCGTTTTTTGTGTTAGTAACAGGCGGTTTATGAAGTGAATTAGACTTTTTAGATATAGTGGGTTTTTTGGGCCCAATATTTGAGGGTTTTGTTTAATTTAACCAAGTTCATGAACAGATATCAGAAACTATTTATGAAGGCTAGACTGCTTAATAATAATTTACACCGCAGACGCAGTGATAAAGAAGGGAATCTTTGTACAGAATAGAATTATTGGAACAGGATAATTGACAAAAACCTTTAAAATAGCTAAGAAGTAGAATTATGGCCAAAGTTTTCTCATCGGTTTATATATGTGAGATGCCATTTCAGCCAGGTCATGCACACACCATCGATGTTGCTTTAAGTTTACCCTTTTAGTTTATTTAATAATGTTATAAAGGACGCCCTCGGACCTGTAACCGTAAATATTATAATAATTAAGCAGGAATTTTACATTTTCCCAAATGCTTGACCACAGTTCAAGAATAAAGAATGAGTTAATTTACTAGCGAGGAGCAAATTTTTGTGATTTTCTCGAACAGATGATGCTGTTAAGAATGCTCAAGGAAACTTGAAGGATTTTTAATGGAATAATAATACCTTATAATCTGAATTTATGTCTCATTCTCTACTTATTAACCATAACTGGTGAGACTAAAAACCGACAGTAAACGATTTAAACGAATTTACCTAACAATATATCTACAAGAGTTCAATTATTGAACCTATGTGTCCAATTAAGACCTTAGGTCCTAAAATCGAATTTCAATTAAGTGCAATGAAGTTGATTTAGTTTACGTATCAATGACTTCGTAAATGAATATAATAAAATTAATAATTATCATTTCCCAAGCGAAAACTTTATCACAGGCCGGGTGTGGTGTTTAACTATTAATAAAGCAGGACTTGCTCTGTCAGACTGGAACACGTACTTGTGGACATTATTTCTCTCTCTGTACGATACCGTACAAGCAAATAGAAAATAACAATTACATGTATGTATATATGTGAGTATAGAACAGCGTAAGTGCCATAAGTAATCGTAAGTCAACCATCACTCGCTTCAAATAGAAAATAAGCAACTCATTATCACACAGGATTGGTTATAGAATAAACGAAGGTTAGAGCAAAATGCTAATGAATAGAATGACCTAATTCGAATTCATTCGTTTTGAAATATTTTAGTGACTGGTGCCGGGGTAGCACTTTCTCGACTTTTGCTAAAAATGAACTGTTTCTTTCTTCAAGAAAACTGGTGAGTTTCTTGCGGTGTTTCTTCTCATCAGAGGTCATATTTTCCGAGCATTGATAGAATCAGACATGTAAAAGATCCTTAAGATCTACTTAGTTAAAAAAAAAGCTATTGCGTTAACGCGCTTTTGCCATGATCTAAATCCAATCTAATATAGTTTAAATATCAATGAATCTAAAATTTTAAAGTAACCCAATAAAATTTTAAAGTAACTCAAATTAATACATCAAGTTCATTTTGTTGTTTATGACAATTTAATTGTTAAGGCCTTTTTTATCCCATTCAATAATTTTCCAAAGGTTTATCGTTTTTGGAAATTGCTATTACAAAATTGTTCTTTTGTTAAAATAACTAATATACCTTACAATAAACTTCAAACTTACAAATTAAATCAAAAACTAACACAGTAGAGTAGAAACATTACACCTAAAATAGAAGCATAAAGTAAAAATTAGAAAACAACATGAGAACGCATGGTAACCAAAAATGATCACCGACTTATGCAAGTGTAAACATAATTGCAGTTACAGGACAATAATAAGCGAACTGCAGCAATATTTCCCTTACATGGATAGACACCAGTTCCACCCTTAGATTTTAAGGCAATTGTGAACTAAACAACACTAACTCTGAATTGCGTGAACTACTAAATTACATTGCTTTTTGGGAATCCTAGCAGAATTTTAGGGAGTCCAAAAATTGTTAGGTCATCCATTTATAAGATATCTACCCCCATTGAATTATGTATTCTATGATATAAATAAGCAACTCTTCCTTACTGTTGACTTTTTACATTTTGTAGACTTCTGCATTTAACAAAACAAGCTTCATTAGGAACATCCGGCCATCATTTGTTTCATTCACCTAGCCCATTAAAACAGAACTGAATTAATTAAAATAAAAAAATGATAATTTTTGAATTTGCATTTTTTTACTAAGATACTTTAATGGAGACTTCACAGACTTATATCACTTCAACAAAAAGGTGTTCATTCCACACAACAAATAGTTATTATAGAGACCCCAGATAAAAGACATTAATAAATAAAAAACCGGTCAAGTGCGAGTCGGACTCGCGCACCGAGGGTTCCGTACAAACTCGTCAGTAGATACGTGAATAATTCAAGAAAAACTGTATGGTGGCACAAACTTAACTTTGCTCTTGTAAAACTGTTGTCCCCATATATCGACATATGCCGCGGTTAGTTTAGTAGGAGCAAATAAGGTTGTTTTACGATTTTTGCGAATTTCTAAAAAACGCTGCAAGTTAGGAAAACCGTTTTATTTTTCCTGTAATATTTAGGATAATATTCATAATCGGTAATTATTACAGATTTTTCTGTTCAGTAACTTCGGAGATAATAGGGGGGGAATGGTATTTTTTTCAACGTTTTTTGTCTTCAATCAAAAACTACATATCTAAGAAAAAAAATAAAAACGGTTTTGGAATCTACATATTAAGCCCTTTCATTTGATATCCCACTCGATATATTAGCTCAATTTTTGATTTTAGACATCCCATTTCGGTCCAGTTTAAAAAAAAAGTAAAACAGGTATAAGATTTGTTATCTGTCCTATGGGCTCGGATTAGCGGTTTTTAACACTATTCCAAATTTCAAGTCGATAGCATCAGTAGATCCTGAGATATCTTGCTGTGACAGACGGACAGACAGACAGACAGACAGACAGACAGACAGACAGACAGACAGACAGACAGACAGACAGAGTCGCACCATAAGGGTTCCTTTTTTACCATTTTGGTACGGAACCCTAAAAAGGATGACTGACTGATACTATTTTTCGTCAAAAGCATGTTAGATGCAATTCTGGAGTTATACTTTGAACCTGTTTTACTATGTTGTTGAACAATATTTGAGTAAGCAGGACCACACAATACAAACCTTGAACAAAGGGTCTCAGAGGCTCTTATTATTATATTTGCCCGTCTCGCCGTGTCTTTTAAAAAATGCTCATCTTTCAACGGTTTTCATAGAGAAATACCTAAGTTCTTTTCAAAAGACACTCCTCAAATATTGAGACAACACACCCTAAAACAGTACAGAACATTTTTATATTAGGTAAAACTACACAGACTTCAGTAATACTTTTTTTGAAATGATGGGATAAGTAGTGCTAGAGACTGAGAAGAACCAAACTTAGCTAAAACAACCGTTCTAAACAGTGGGTGACCACTATTGGGATGGGCCATGTCAACCATATCAGCCAGAGCTTTGAGAATAAATGCAATGCACTCCCTCCTTATCAACAACGGTAACTGTAGCAGACAGACCGGCTTCAGAGATTTTCACAACCTTGCAAGTAATACCTATAAGAAAACTGATCCTTGAATACAAAACCGTGAAAGAAGTAGATTACTGACTGAGACATATAAGTAACTAAATACTCAACAAATAGAGAGTTGCACACAAACAGTCACTTTCACGTCAACCTGTGGCAAACTCATAAAAATTGCAGAGGAGGAATTGGAGACAAACCCTAATACAATGTACGTTCATTTAAGCTGCAAATGCAACTTGTCCGTAAAAAGGTAGGTCGGTTTTAAGTACAAGTAGAACTAGAATCACAGCAAAGAGAATATAATCACTACGTTTGAATCACAGAATAGAAAGACAAGACATTAACATTATTGATTTTGGTTTGGGGGACGATAATGCACAGCCAAAAGAAAGTCCGGCCCGATAATGCACAGCCCCGATAATCCGCGGCCCGGGCCGGGCTTTATCAGGTCGAGCTTTCTCGCCCTGTACAGATAATGCTCAGCCCGATATCACAGAATATAAATAGAGCAGTATGGAAGCTACGCTTACTTTTTGAAATAAATACCTACGCTCCATTAGAGCGTTAGGGTTGTTTAAAATGAATAGATCGCGGGCTGTCTGGGCGCGCGCACGTAACAAAAACAAAGCGCGACCGCTCGCCGCCATGCAGCACTCGCGACTGCCGGCACCGCGAGATTCCCTTAGAGGCCTTGTAAAAGCGCGCGCCTATGTGTGCGTGCGTTTCGATCGTTTTGTTTGTAGCTTCCTTACTGCTTTAGCTTATATATATTCTGTGCCGATATTTCGAAGCCACGTTTGGCACAGGGTGATAATGTACAGCCCGAGAATTGGTGACCAGTTATTCGAGCCCAATGGCTTCGAATTATCGGCCGAGCATTATCTGTACAAGGTGATAAAGCTCGATCCGAAAATGCCCGGCCCAATAATTGGAAGCCTCCTTTTTTAGGTCAAGTTTGTTAGTCAGCTTGTGTCCTTTAGAGCATAAATAGAAGCCTCGCGCAGCGAGGCTTCGTCGACCTCCTGGAAAAGTGGACACCAATTATCGCGCTGTACATAGTCGGGCTGAGCATTATCGGTACAGGTGATAATTGGAGTCCCTGAATCAGAAGCGATGTACACCAATTATTTGGTTGCGCATTATCGGGCTGGGCATTATTTGGCCGCGTTTTATCGGCTGAACAAGTTTGGTTCAGGGCGATAATTGGAAGCCATGTTTTGCACAGTTTGATAAAGCCCGGCGACCATTTTTGGGGTCGCCAATTATCGTGCCGTGCAATACGGGGCCAGGCATTAACCGGACCCTTGATTTTGACACAAGTTTCTGAGTAGTGTTGCCCTCAGAAAAAAACACAGGTGGCAGCACTAAACGACATCGTTCCGAATATCAATACGCGACACGATATATCGCCGGGCCGCTCGATCGACAACCCAACCCAGATGACTCAGGTCAAGTTCGGTACGATCGTCTCATAGGTCAAATGCTGCTTGCGTCCGATACTGCCGCCAACAATATCGGTGTCGTCTCCAATATCCCATCCGATATCGTGTCGGTCAATGTGAAAGGCAGGTACATATTTCATACACTTTACTGGCCCCGATATCGTGTCGGTGAGCGATAACGATATCGTGTCGTGCAATGTGAAAGCGCTCTAATGATAAAAAAAGCTTGAATTGTGTTTGATTTGACGTGAGGTTTGTCACGACCACGACACGATCATTGTTTACTACTTAAATAAAAGTGTAAATAACCTCGAAAACTTGAAATATATCTTTTTCTAGCGTTTCCCTGCTTGATTGTGGTTAGTTTCTTTTCTGGGTTCTTTTATTTCATTAATTCTAGATGTGATGTGTTCTCGTTACGAGAATCACAATCTACTTACATGTAATAAATACTTGTACATTCGAAAATGTCGTAGTTGTGCATTATAAAGTGCTATTTTCATATAAACGAAAGAAAAATAAGCCGGTAACAGATAAAGGTATTCATGTTTTAGAGAATTGGGATCTATGTTGGGCATGCCACTCCTAACTTCTGTACGGTTTTGGTTCATATTTGTACCAAATTCATTTAAACATGATGGTAGAGGAGAATGGGCACCATGGACTGAGCTGTCAAAGATGTGCGGGGCGTTTCCCAAGGCACCATTCTATTAATGACATTGTTCGTCGGGCTTTGGTCTCTGTCAATGTCCCATGCGTTTTGGAGCCTCCAGGTTTGTCTCGCACGGATGGCAAAAGGCCGGACGGACTCACGTTGGTTCCTTGGCAGAGAGGGCGCTGCCTTTTATGGGATGCAACGTGTGTAAGCACTTTTGCTGCTACCCATATGAGGCAAACCATGAGGACGGCGGGCTCTGCGGCGGAGAGTGCCGCTAAATTAAAACACGCCAAATACTCTGCCTTGGAGACAGCGTATGATTTTGTTCCGGTCGCCGTGGAGACGGCTGGCCCCTGGGGTGAAGAGGCGCTCAGGCTCTTTAAGGAGATTGGTCGGCGTCTGCGGGAGAAGGGCAATGATCCTCGTTCTGGGTCCTGGTTGGTCCAACAAGTCTCTGTTGCCATTCAGCGGGGCAATGCTGCCGGCATAATGGGGACTTTTGGATCAGGCTTGATGCAGAGTGGGGGTTTATTAGGTTAATTTTTATTTTTTTTTTGCATAGTGGGGTCTTTTTTTTTTTTTTTATTTGCTATTTTTAAGATTGACGATGCTTGTTGCGGATAAACATTTGGTTTGCATGCATTATTAAGTAAGTTTGACGAAGCATGTAGCGGATGATTTTCATGTCTTTCTGTTTTGTTTTTCTCCTGGAATAAATGAGTTTGGTTTTTATTTAAACAAAAAGAAAAATAGCCCTTTCTGCTCTGGTAAGCTTGGTGTTGTTCAGTCTAATTGAAATTGCACTCCACAGTCATTTTTGTATAGCTACTTAACTTTGGTTTGCTGCCCTGAGTCCTGTGAATTGAAATCTGTCTTCCAAAAATCCTTTGGAATCCTATATGTAGGTTGTTAAGTCTAGTGAACAATATTCTCTGTATGGCTTTTTTAAACTCTCTAAGTTCTCACATTTTTTTAATTGTGGAACTCTTTTTGTAACAGACCTGAGCTGTTAAGAGTCAACATTTATTGTGTTTATGGGATCTCCAGTTGAAATACCATCTAATAATAGATTAGTCACCGGACACCAAATCAAAATTTAATTTGTGGTAGTCATTGTGCCGGTTTACATCCAGTTAGTGAAGTTGCCAAGTTAGGGATGTTAAAAAAATGTTCTAGTGGGTAATCGCAACCTATGTTTACTGTAATGAATTATATTTAGAGTCCATTTTAATTTAATGCTAAGCACTTAAGGTTACCATATTTCTTAAATAAATTTAAAACTAGCAAAATTGTCAATTCTCTAGTTTTCAACCAAAAAATCTAGTTGTCGTCCAGCCAGTACCCAGTTTTTCTTCTCTTTCAAACTTAGGATATAGTAAGAACACCAAGTGTTAGCAAATATTTTTTTTATTTATAGCCTTTATTGCCCACATATAGTGTCGGCGTGTCTTTGCGACACAAAGCCCTCCTCCAGCTTTTTCCACTCTTCTCTTATTGTGGCAGTTCGCTGCCATAATGGACCTGCTATTTTTTTTAGTTCATCGGACCATCGTTTTCTTTGCCTTCCTCTTTTTCTTTTTGTTTTGAATCTAGGAGTCCATTCTGTTATGTCCTTTGTCCATTTATTTTTATTTTCTCTCAGCATGTGTCCTAACCACAAATAACGGTTAACAAATAATAAACAGGCTCAAATCAACATTTTTTTGTCACCCTGTATGTTTATAATAGGGATGTTACGAAGGTGGTTTTATCCGAACCGAAACGAAACCGGAGATTTTAAATTTGTTTTAACGAAACCGAAACCGAAATCGGAACCGAAACCGAAACCGGAGGTGAAGGTGGAGTGTTGTGTAGACCAGTGTTTTTCAACGTGTGGGCCGCGACCCCCTGGGGGGTCGCGAAGCTTCTTTAGGGGGGTCGCAAGAGGTCGAGAGGATTACCTACTTCAGTAAAAAACATTATAAATATTAAAAAGATAGATTTCATGTATGTCATACATGATCAAAAAGCGAAGGGTCGAGGGGGTCGCAAAGTATTTTTTCATACTAGGGGGGTCGTGACATCAAAAAGGTTGAAAAGGTTGCACTAAATCAACACCAAATTGCAGGTTTAAAATTTTTACACACCTAAAATAGTTTTTTTTATAATGGTTTATAATATTATCTATCTACGATGTATCCTGTAGTTAGGTGAAGGTCTATAATTAGGTATAAGAAAAATCAGTAACTTTCATATTTTTAGTAACAATATTTTTCTCGTAAGCATAAAGAATACTGCTGTAACGTAAGTAATACTTACTTACTAAGTATGATATGGAGAACGCAAGAATGCACTTGGCCGTATTTGCGTCAACTTTGATAAAGTATGTCCAAATAGCACTTGGTCCCAGTTACACTCAATCACATGACATGAGTTAAATCAAAACAAAACACAACACACTGATTCATTCCCTGCCGTGCACCAACCAAAACAATAATGAATGTAAATAATCGTCGCAGAACACGTGGGGTGATTCCTGGAGAGACAAGCACAAACCTGTTTGTCTAGGCACGTGCCGCGCAATGCGGCCGCTGGGCTTCGAGTTTCGGTATAACCTTCGCTTGAAATTAATCGGAACCGAAACGAAACCGGAGGTGTGAAATCAACCGAAAGTTTCGGTATATCCGAACCGAAACCGAAACTTCGTAACATCCCTAGTTTATAATTACTATACAGGGTGTCCCTAAAACCAACGTCTATATGAAAAGGGTTGATAGACCAACTCATAAGACACCAGATAATCTGATTTTGATTGGCTTCTCATTTATAACCTACTAGCATTTACCCGCGGCTGCGCCCGCGTTGTTCCCGTTACTGTCCCAAGGGAAATGTCTACCGGGATATAAACTATCCTATGTTTCAATCCAGGAGTTGGTCTACTTGCATGCCAAATTTCATCTCAATCCATTCAGTTGCTACCCCATTATTTAGTAATAAACATACAAACATCTAAACATCCAAACATCCTCACAAACTTTCACATTTATAATATTAGTGGGATTTCAAGACAGTTTATTGATTAATGGATATTTTCAGTGCTAATGGACAAACTTTAATGGACAACTTAACGTAACCAAGTTTGCACCTAATTTGTAAGTGACTTCAAGCACGCCAGGTGAAAACTTAGTTCAACTGGATCGTATGAGAAATTTACGATGAAGTCGGTACGGGTTCCCATTTACAGAATGTACTCATTTTTGGTTTGGGGGCATTTTAGCACTTAGGAAACGTAATCAGAAGGTAAGCGTTGCATAATTTGGATTTTTGAAAAATATGAGGATGAATTGCTCCGTTAGTTACGTTCTATGGTAAAAGTTCACACCCGGATACCAGCACCAAATTTTAGTATGTTATTAGGCATGTTCTCTGGATCCCAAAACTGCCGGCAGACAGTCTCTGAAAGGTCAAGGTCATTGCATATGACATCATCCAATTAGCCGCTCCCGCGTTCTTAAGAATGTTTCATTGTGACCAAACTACACATCTTACATCCACATAAGAAATATCGAATGAAAGGTAATTAAATGTATGAGACCATCCCATTTAGGTTCAAAATATGAAGGGTAGGTATGAATAGTACATTACACAACTAGGGTGGTAATACAAAGAAAGGCCGAGATCGCAGAATTTTGCGGCCCGAGCTGCAAGCGAGGGACGTAAATATGCGATCGAGGGCTTTCTTTATTACCTCCCGTGTTGAGTACATCATTTTATGTCTACACTTGGCCAGAAAACGGCTTTTTCCGTACGCGCAGCGTGCGGAAAAAGCCACTTTATGGCCAGGTGTGGCATAAACAATATTTTTTTATTGATTTTAGCTGTAATTGGGTGAATCAACTTTTCTTTGTCAACAAAATTTCACCTTCTCCGACTAAAATTGAAAGGTAATCTTTATTCGGATATTTTTTTAATAAAGTGTATGCTCATTTAAAAGACAGATAATAAAGCTACGTAATGCAAATATTTTTTTATATAACTTGTTTATAAGCAGTGACCCCAGCGGACATAGCTGTCCCTTACTTTTGTATGAAAATAAGGGTTCGTCCGCTGGGTCACCCTATTAATTTGTTTGTAGTACATTTGCATAACTTAGTGTTTTTAGTTTTGCTGTAAAACCTAAATATCCTTATTTATTTTTTTGACATTGAAATTATTGTGTGAATAATTCCTAAATTATATACCTAATTTATTAAATTCAAATGTAGGAGTTATTTAATTACCTTTCATTCGATATTTCTTATATGTGTAGTTTTGTCACAATTAAACATTCTTAAGAACGCGGAAGCGGCTAATTGGATGACGTCATATTTGGTGACCTTGTACATGCCTAATAACATACTAAAATTTGGTACTGGTATCCGGAAGTGAACTTTTTTTCCATAACTCGGGGCACTAGAGAATGCTGTGGCCACCATGGTGTGCATGGTATTTGACTTGTGTCCACCCTGCTCCCTCTTGCTCTTGAAGCACCGCTTCGCAACATGGCCAGTCTTCTTTTTACAATAGGTGCAAACAATGGCGACGGTCTTGTTTCTGCTTTTTTTTGCACTGTAGGCGATTGAGCTTGAGTCAGTACTGCGACGATGGTCTTCTAGAAGTAGGCCCATTTTTACAACTTCACTAGAAAGAGCGTTGGTTAGACATGTCGTCTCAGGACTTGAAACAATGATGTCAAATTCTTGTGGTAGGCCGGATATATCTCAGCCACTTCAGCGTCTTCAATGATGTTCCCCATGTTGGCAAGCTGCTGCACAAGCCGCATCACACCATCAATGTATTCTGTCATGGATCCGAATTGAATGTACTCCACGCGATGCAATTGGCGCAACAAAAGGACACGCCTGTACAGCCCTTTGTGCTCAAAACCGGCCGCCAGCCGCTCCCACGCGCACAAATTGGTAAAGAGCCGGCTGCAGCCGCTGCAGGCTTAGGCATATCTGTGCCAGCGCTCTGCTGTCGCGCACGGGGTCCGTATCGGTGCCCTCGACGCATTTCCATAAGTTCTCCAAGATAAGTATTTGCTTAAATTGGTATAATTAGTAAGACCTTCCAGTCAATGGAGGTTAAACCAACGTGGTTTTCATTGTTTCCACTGTTTCTGACATGGATTCTTTTACGTTTAGTTCGTACTCACGGTTTTATCATCCTCATCCTTAATTTTCTGGGCCCATAACCTATTAGCAGAATCAGGCGGCAGCGGTTTTCGCGTCTTTTTGGAGAAAAGTTGTAAATAAAACCGTTACATTGTCTGATGTGCCTTATTTCTTCATGAAATATCAAACACTACATTAGGCGTCAATTATGGCTATAATAATTAGTGATTATATTCTTCAAATAATAAAATAATAATGGACGGCAGAAAAACACATACAGGTGGATTGATGATCGAATAGGGTATTTGACAACAATCAAAATAAATTCATTAACTCTAACCAGCAAATTACGTTTCCAAAACAGCGCGGATAAAATCATTCAAACTTATTTTCGTGCCATCAACGATTTTACAATGACGAAAACTAAAAATAAGGCACCATGTTGAGCATGACGTCACAAGATAGTATTTCATACTAAACTGCATACTTTCGGAGCGTTTTGACACTTCATAAAAAAGAAGCTGATTTGAACTGTCATCGAGTAGACTATTAAAAGAGAGCGTATTGAATGAAGTGAGTTGTAGACGTCACTTTTATGACAGCTGTCATGTAGAGCATAGATAATAAAAATATTTCTAACAAAATATAAAGAAGCAACTAAAAACGTTTCCTACTCAAATAACTAACAATAACAAAATGGAAAATATTCTTGAACATGTCTTGCTCTCAATTTATATTTAATAAAAAAATGCTTTAAAGGAATGAAGAATGTAAATTAGTTATTAGTATTTGGTTATCTGTGTTGGTTTACAGTAAACGCTCTTTATTCGCGGGGTATTGTGTTCCGTAAATAAGCCACGAATACAGAAACCGTGAATATGGAACGGTAATTTATATGGGATTATAGGGGATACGTTCCTAGGTGACAAAAATCCTCCATCTGTACATTCATCACCACCACTACCACCAGGTTCTTTAAAATGTGCGTAAAGACGCTTTGCCTTCTTCCGGATCATTGGACCACTCAGGGACACCCTTTTTTGGTTGCGGTCTTCGATCCATAATGACATTTTTTCTATTGCTGGATCACGGACAATTTTCGCTGCCAGTGAAATTGACCCTTCGACCACTTTGGAAACCAAAGGTTCGAAACTAGTTTAGAAAACAGAATTATTTTTCTTTTTAGGAAACATTCAATACGCTCATGATTCCTCAATTCATTTAAAAATAATTCTGTTTTCTAAACTAGTTTCGAACGTCTGGTTTCCATAGTGGCCGAAGGGTTTATTTACAGTTGAGTCGTAGTGTTTTAGTCTTTTCGTTTTGAATAAGTATTTTGTATGTATACCTTAATTTTAAGCCAGTCCTTGTTATGAAGAAGTGTAGGATATTTATTCTTTAAATCATCACATTTCGCACGTTTTAGGGTTTTTTTTACGTTTAATGTGTTCTTTGAAATGTTTGGTTATGACATTTTTCTGTTCAGCTGTCCAAGGAACAAGTGTTCTCTTTATTTGCTGAAGTTTTGTTTGTTAAATCTTTTAAAGGAGTTTGTTCGGGAATACTCATATCAATAATTTGCGATGAACCTTCTTCTTCTAATTCGAATTCAATAACTTCATGATTTTCTATCTCGATTCCTTTAATCTCTTCATCCAAATTCAAGTCTATTTCGTCCAAAGCTTTACCCTGATACATATATTATCTGCTTTTCCATCTTCCATTAACAGTTACAATTTAGAGATCTTTGTTGTCTGGTAAACGTCGCTAGGTAACCTATAATTGTTTTTATGAACGCTTAGCGTGTGACCCATGAACGTAGCTAATTGTTCGAGCTCTGTATCAGTCATAGCTGAGATACAGGGAATCCTAGTTCAACTCTCTAATTGTATATCTTAGTCTTTAAATGTCATTGTTGTATAATACGTTGTTTATTAAATTATTCTATTCTATTCTATAACAAATAACTGAGTCATTGTTGCTAGATGTTTCCGAAAACGCGTAGATGTTAAAGCCCTATAATTTTTGGAAAAGTACGCATGCTTTTGCGTACTTTTCCAATATTTTGTAGCCGCAAACAGCTATACCTCCTGCCTTGACAAACAGTGAAGTATTATCACTTCCGATGTACATACGAGTATCCCTACAGATTCAGTAAATGTTAATGGATGTTTAAGTTGACCATTAGGCATATGTTCACCCTACTACGTCGAGGTAACTTCCAGGCATTAGGTGTAAAGTTGAAAGAGAATCCTGGGACACAGGTTTTTCTCGAGGCGTATTGTATATTTGTGCACATATTGTTTCTATCACAGTGGAAGGCCAAAAATTATTTTCTTTGTTATGATGTCCTTCGCTAGATGAGCACAAAGCTATTTCTTGGCAATTAATCCATTTTCAACATTTATTGAAGTGTTTTGGCATGTGTTGTCTTCTTTTGTAAAATGTATGAATGAGCTTTCATTATTTTCAGATTCTGGTCTCAATGGATATTTCTGCATTTTCTCTCCTTTCAGGTGGTAGTGTTTTTTTATATGTTTAGTTTCATTATAATACGCGTATCATTTATTTCTTTCGGAACCGGTTTCAATTGCTTTATAACTCTTTTTGTGGTTGCAATGTCGGAATGTGTTAAAGCAGTATTTAGTGGTTGCTGGGGGTCCTTAGGGAGGGTTCATGGGTAGGAGTGTAAGGACCTCCGCCTCTGGCTGGCCTTAACCGGCCGTACAGAGTGGATTCGCGAGAGCTATATGCTCCAGGCGTGGAAGTGTTAAAAGTAGCTAGGCGTAGCGTAGATACCTTACTCATATAAAAATTCAAGACCTTCCTTCGGCGACCGTTACTTTAACGGGCTCGCCAGGAGCCGGTGTCGAAGATTGTGCTTCTCGCAGTAGCCGCTGAAACATGTTGGCGTTCGACTGCTGAATTGTTTGTAAAAACAATATTCCTTCCATTAACTCAATACCAGCGCTGGTACTTGGTCTTGGTTCAGGGAGCTGGAGCTAGACATTGTTTCTTGACTATCATCATGAATATCATGATGTTGACCATCATCCTTGGAGTCGCTTTCATCTTGGGCATAAATGACGAATTGGTCAGTGACCAAATCTACCACGTGGTCACTTTTCATGTACTCTTTTTCGATGTCCTTGAAACGAAATAATGAAATGGAATAATGAAGTGAAATTGTGAAATGAAATAATTAAATAATGAAAATGATTCTGTAAGTAGGCCACAAGGTCAATTTGATGGGGCACCTTAACCTTGTTGCACAATTTTTCCCATTCGCTCGGGCCCATTGTAGCATTTTTTTCTTTCACGAGGTCTATTACGTTGTTTATATTCCAGTTAACGTTTTTTTTGCCGACATAACCTTTAATAGCTGCCCAAGCCATCTTGATGGGATTCAGGACAGGGTGATAAGGTGGTAGGCGGACCACTGAGTGATGGTGTTCGGCTAAAATTCTGTCGATGCTGTATTTTTTGTTTTGTTCTTTATATGCTAATACTAGTTTGTACGGCTGCCGCTTATACATTTTTTCATCATATTGTATTCCCTTGTCTTTTAGACATTGCTGCATCTCCAGCCGCAATAAGCCCTTCTTGTAGCCCCCATTGCGCTTCCTGCCCGCCCGCCTGATCCGCTTCCCGGGTGGATGGTGTCGGGGTTCCTGCGGCGCCCCCAGCTCCTCTCGGATGAACGCGGCGTACTCGGGACTGTCCGCTAGTATCGCCAGGACGTCATCCAGCTCAGCAGTCAGCTCCGGTAGAGCCAGCTTCTCTTAGATGGTGTCTTCGGTTACCTGGGCTTCCATTCCTCCGAGCTCGACCAGGTCCGGGAGAGTTTCAGGTACGGCCTCGGTTTGCAGTCGTATGGAGCGGTCCGCAAGCAACAATTTCTCGTGCTCGTCCAACGAACACGGGTCGGGGGCTTGTTAATCGCGTTAGCTCCGGCGCACGCACGTGGCATTAGCTCGTATGAGTGCGCTAGCTCGGTATGCAGTGCAGAGTAATTAAAAACAGAGAGAGAGCATTGCTTACGTCTTAATTTATTACATCTTTCTTCTTTATAATATTAGGAAGTACCTATAGAATTCTGTACTTTATTGTATAGATTATAAGTTCTTGTAAAGTACAGGGATAAGAAAAAATCTTATCTTTCCAATTAGGGAAATAGGTGATGACTACATTTTTACAAGCTTTTATTTAGCTTCACCTGTCCCGTTGTCGGTCCGTCTGTAATAGAATCTTGCAAGTTAAATTTAACCTACTTTCCGTTGTCCGATTGAGCTGAAATTTTGTATGGACTTGTAGGGTCGAGGTAGTGAAACCAACTGTTGTAGTTACGGGTAGGAAGAGAGTTTATCATAATCAATCACTGATATTTATACATATACTTATTGCTGTACAGGCATTATTCGTTTATGTAGTGGTAAACTATTATGTTACTTGTAGTCATATACTACAAGTTTGTTTAAAAAAATCTTAAGTCCAACACAAAATATAACAAGCGACGTTCTGAAACTGATAGAAATGAATAAATATAAATTATTTTGTGTTATTTATCATTTTAATTGCATCCATAATATATTTTGGGTCTCTAATAGGCATTTTTCTTGGGAATCGAGGATCTATTATCTCCGGAAGCAAACAGTCTAAATCTTTTAATTTCTTCTCCATTTTGGCTGACCAAAAATAGTCATCCCTTTCAATAATTTCCGTTTTAACTCGAAAATTTCAAAAAGGTACATTTAATGCAACAATGTTACATAACATACCTGTGTTGTGTAATTCTTGTAACAAACGTGATCATTCGTCTCTACTCCTTTACTTTGTGACACCGCACAAATATGGCAATATTTATTTTTGATGCCTAAAAATTATATTTTATTTGTTCTTCTCCCAATGATAGCGGCGGCTCCAGACAATGAAGATTAATAATTTTATATAGGATCTTTTGCCATAACACCCATCTGCAATGACGTCAATAACTGGAATTCCGTCCGAGTTAACTCTCCCTTCTTTGACTGCCAAATCATACTCTTCTTTAGCTGCTTCGCTCTGACATTTTATAAGTTCCTCTCCCCATTTTTTTGTTTACTAGGTTCATTTTCGTCGTAAATAGTTTATCGTTCATAGGAGCGAGACCAATGGCACAAGTTAATTCATTTAATTGCGAATATCCACATCCAATTGTTATAGAACCAGCAACTGCGCTGGTGTTGATATCCATTTCGTCTACGGGATTATCGGTTTCCAGAATGAAAGTTATGAAAGTCATATTGCACATCATGCATTTTCGTTTGGAAATAAGGCCAACACGAACTTTCGATACAATTTTTACTGAAGTTAACCCACAATTTAGAGGGCCGTGGGCAGATATTTATTGAAGCCCTTTAAAAAAATGTGTAACGTGAATAATCCGTCTACTAACTTGTTTTTCTTCATATGTTTCGCTGTAATAATATAGACAATCATATTTTAAGCCGACTTCATATCGACCTTCATATTGAAGTTCAACAAGAAGTTGCAAATAAACGTTAAGCCACAATTTAGAGGGCCGTGGGCAGATATTTCTTGAAGCCCTCTAAAAAAATGTGTAACGTGAATAATCCGTCTACTGGAGAAATACGTGGACAAAAATACAGACATACAACACACACATAATTAAAAAAAAATGTATTTGTTAGGAAGTACTAGCGTGTGAAAACTTTTTATAAAAAAAAGTAATGTATGACGAAAAAAATTGGTAAAAATTATTGAATTGACATCGATTTTTTTCTGAATTGGTGCATCGTACGAAAAATAACTTCACGGACCTGAAAATGTTTGTTCTTGTGAGTCTTACAAGATGTCTGTGGGGTTCGGTGAGGTAATGATGTGAATTTAGCGAACTGTATATATTAATAATTATAATTAATAAAAACACTTATTTTTTTCCATAGTAAGTGCTTCCTCAACTTAGCACTTTTGGAGTAGAGAGAAAGTTGACCGTTCTCGCTGTTGCTGAGATGAATTCTGAAGATGGGCTTTGTTTTTTTTTTGTTCATGCTGGTCCGAGTTTGGTCTATTTATATCCGCGTGGGCGGAGTGGGGCGCGCAGTATTTATCCGTCTCCAAATCATGCATGTTTGAGAGAGCAATATTGCGTTTATTAATTTCTTAAAACATACAATATAATGCTCTTACAATACAAAGCAATTTCTTATAATATTTAAGGGTAAATGATACCAAAGTATTTCTCAATTATATTTCACAAAGACAATAAAGATAAAAATATAAAACACACGTATTAAACATAATCAAACAATAAAAGGTACTTATAACTACATGATTCCTACAATATTCCATTCAATTTCAATTTTCAATTCAATAAACATGCATAATTATCGAAGTACGGACATATTTACAGAGCTGTTTCCGACAGTGTTAACTTGACGGTGACTTTACGTATTTTAGGCTTTTTTGAAGTCGTGAAATCTCGATTTTTTTCGTTGCAATACTTGTGTCGACTGTGTTTGATGAACAGTAAATTGTCGACCTTTATTTCTGTTTCTGTATTTCTATCGAGTATCATGGCTTTGAATACCTCGGCAGCGCAAACTACGGTAGCAGTGGCCCTAACTAAACGTGAGTGTTTAGAAAACGTATCCGATAGGTAGGGGAGTTGGTCTGATTTTTTAGTTCGCTAGTCCAACTTGACTTACAAAGAAAAGCCTATCTTGAGGCTCTGAACCGGCGCCGGCGTCGCCTGTGTATTTATTCCGTGCAGTAGCTTGTGATGCCCTGCCACACAGATGCCGCAGGCTACGTATCGACATTTGCTACCCTGCCTATGACTCGGATATAAACACCTAAAACACAACTTGCCGTTCCTAGCCACTTCCCACCTTTTTGCTACAGGCATCTTATTGAAATCTGAACACTCACTCAATTTGTGTTCGCGTCTGCAAATTACACAATTTTCTTAATAGGTGGAAGTTGCCTGGGTCGGCGGCGACGCCCTTGGGGGCGTTATTCTCGTGGGTGGCGCGGAGTTTCTTCTATCTATCAGTTTACGATTATCCGTATACCTAGTTTGATTTAATTGAGCTACCATTAATGGCCTATGCTCCTCATAATCTGAATCTGATTGTTCCGAATCGCTATAGTCATACTCCGGCGCGCACTGACCTTTGCGCATGCGTGCGGGCGGGAGGGGCGCGGGGTCGTACCGCGCCTGCGCGGTGTGAACTGTGGCTCGCGTCTTACGAATTTGAGATTATCGCGTTGCGCTACTAAGGCATGTTCACGTAATAAAGTAGCCATAGAAAAATGTAAATAAATCGTTTACTTCTTGCGCTACAGAGAACAAAAATAGTTAATTATATAAGTAAACAGTTAAAAAACATAATAGAATACATTTTTTGAGGAATCCTTAAGAATTGGCGAATTGTTGTACTTTCTTTCTCATGCCTGCCATTAGTGTACTTATTGACGTAACAGTGAACTGATGAGCGGCTGCGTTCCAGATTCGTTTGAAGTCAGCATCACTATTCGCTACTGCACCTTTCTTGAGCAGGGATCGCTTGATGTTTGCCCAGTACCTCTCAATTGGGCGAAGTTGTGGGCAATTTGGCGGGTTCATGTTTTTCGCAACAAAAATAACATTTTGAGCGTCTAGCAAATTTAAGGTGGCTCGAGCGTAATGAGCTGAAGCTAAATCAGGCCAAAATATTGGGGGACGTGCATGCTTCCTATATAAGGGCAAAATTCGCTTCTTGACACACTCTTGTCGGTAGACATCTCCGTTGACTGTGCCAGTAGTGAAAAAGCTCGAACTCTTAAGCCCGCATGAACAGATAGCTTGCCATACTAGGATTTACCAATACTACTAGTACAGTCAGCGTCATACATAAGCCATACATACATCATTATTAGACTATTCAGGACTTAGATTATTGATTAGCTTTATATGACGTTGGTCATGGTAGTTAGTACATGTCGGGCTAGCACAACTTGCCGCGACTTCTCTTGGGCGGCTCGCTTATCACCCGCCTTCCCTCCACTATATAAAAGAAAGAGATCAGAAGGAATTCGTCGGATTACAGGACCATTGAGTCGGCCGCAAGATATGTGCTTGCCTTAAGCAAAGTTTCACAAGAACAGGTGAGCAGGCAGACGGGTCATGCTTTGTCGCGGCACAAGCAAAGTCTCGGCCAGTTGTGCTGTACTGTTTTCATGCTCATGGAAAAGCCAAAGAGGGTCGATCTAAAAAGATGCTTTACTATTGAATTCCAGAGTTATCCTGGTATTCAGAAGATTCCGCCTCATTAGTGGTTGTTCTTGAAAATTGTGTGGGAATGCCCCTGTCCCTACATACTAGCAAATATTCAGAAGACTAGAATGGCATTTTTGGTTATTATGTAGTTCCGGTCAAGCTCTACAAATTTAATCAAAAATGGCATACTAATGAGGGCGGAATCTTCTGAATATTTTTGGCTAGGGGAAAGTTGTCCTTCAAGAATCACCCTTTTCCGTCAGTATTGGAATAATTTGGAAGTTTATTATTATTACACAAGCAGTACAATATCTGTTCATGGTTAGAAGGGCGGCCAACTAAACGGGAAGCGAAAGTGTTTGTTCCTAAGAGATATAAGTACACCTACACAAAATATCCTCCTTTAAGTCTAGGTCTCCTCTAAGGATTAGGGGCGAATTTTTCAAAAGCAATGGACTTGTGCTCTTCTGAAACATCCTGGCCAGCCACACACGTATAAAACTGAGGCCCCGGTAAGGTTCTCATGTCTCTTTTTACATATGTTTCGTCATCCATTAAGATGCATCGGTCGCGATTTTGGCTAAAAAACTTGCTTAATGTTTTAGCACGACATTTCGCTCTTTGGAGCTGCGCGGGGGCCCGTTTCGGGATTTTTTGTTTTTTTCTGGTCTGTAGATTATTCCTCTTCTTAGCGTTTTGCACATTTCCAACCGATGTCTTTACCCTTTTGGCGATATCTCGAACAGAGGCCGATGGATTGTGGCGGAACGAGGAAGCTATTGCGGCGTCCAATTTAGGCTTCACGCAGCCTTTTTTTCGACCGCGACCTGGTAGATCATGTAGAGTATGAAATTGTCCAAACTTATTGATCACTTTTCGCACACCATCCTTAGATATTTTATACCGTTTTGCTAGTTGCCGCATCGAGACACTCTTTTCGGTGCAATAGGCGACTATAATTAATTTACGAATATTTTCGTTAATTCTCGGCATTTTGATTTAATTTACTCAATGACATCGATGTCATATTTTTTTTAAACTTGATTATGCTTATTTTGGAATGTCATGCAGTAAAATTACAAAAAGTTTCAATGTACCTGTGAAGGCTCAGTTCTAGGTGGCTACTTTATTACGTGAACATGCCTTAATCTCGTTTAGGCATTGAGCCATAGCCACTAGACCCGGTTTCCCTTTATTAACCATGCGATACTTGTTCCATTCGTATCGAACAATCAAATTCATTTTATCTATGATTTTATTTACGAGTTCCGGCGCGTATAAAAACTCGTTTTGTTTCAGCGATTTGATGGTTGCGACCACGTTAGCTACTTGACCTGCGAAGGAAATTATACTGCTGTTATCTTCAGCTAATCTGGGCACACGCATTACGTTATGAATCTCGTTCAATATTATTTCTTCCTGGTCGCTGAAATGCCGTTTTAGCGCACCTATTATTTCAGCCCGGGAAATCGCGGTATACATGATTGACTTAACCGCGATTTTTGCTTCGCCGCGTAGCGCGCGACGTAATCGGCTGATGTTAGTTACATCCGAATGCATAGGTGCGGTATCCTCTTATTCGGCCCTAAATACAATTCATTCTTGAGGCGATCCTTCGAAATGAGGAAGGTCGTAACTCTACCTCGAGACAACGGGAGCATTCTTATTCCTACTAACCGCATCTACAACCCTATGGGAAAGCAATTCTATATCCCTATTTACGAATTCGCTAGGTCGGTCAGGCTCTTCACGCGGCGACGTATACGCTTGAACGGGCGTAGTGTGATGAGGAGGAGGAGGAGGTAGAGTGAGAGGAGGCAGAGCGGTAAGAGGAGGAGGAAGAATCACAAGAGGAGGTAGAGGAATTAGAGGATAATGAGTGGAAGGAAGAAGAGGAGGAGGAAAGTCTCTTTCATTAGGCCTGCAACCGATTGCAGCCATAGGTCTTTGTGCAGGTCTATATTGCGTATATATCCCATAGCGCCCACGGCGCGACGTAGAAATTTGTTTTGAATTACTTGAAGCCCTCTAAGACGCCATTAAGTACGCCATACAGGTTCGTCTCATCATAATAGATTTCTCAATGATGAATGGGTGCCAACTTTTTAAGACAATATCTCAGATTTAACTCATATTAATCAAAACAATGTAAATAGTGTTCTAAATGATTCGCCCGATAATTACAGTAATGCCTTTCTCAATAGACCATTTACATTAAATGAATTGCATATATTTCTCAAAAGTAGAAAAGATACTACACCAGGATTGGATAACATACTGTGACGCCAAGGGCAGGTGCCCCGTGTTATTTTTAAATGATTGTCTCTTCAGTATAGATGAAATAGTTATCTTACTATTAAGATGTTTGTAATTCTTTATATAAATAAAGAATAATCAAAACTAGTTCAAATTGGTTTGATTTTAGTGAGGTAAGCGGAGAAGAACAATTATAGATGTTATATTTATAACATGAAAGAAACATGATATTTCTTTATCGGTTGAATAGGGAAATGGCAGGTACTTACTGACTAGGGGAAATGATTTAAAACATTAATGCTTACCAAAAATAATATATGCATATATTCATTCACTCATTGTTTGTCGCTGGTATTTTATTGAAAGCCAAATGTGGTTTTAATGATTAATTTATGTTGTGTATTAATAATACTCTCTGTTAGCAGGAACATATGCAGCGACTTTCTTGAAGTAACGAACCGCAGTAATTGTTGATTTTCTGGAAAGAATATTAGAAACAGTCTCGTCAAAGTTATAGATAAAATGGATCTTTGGATCTAACTATGTGATTTCCACTGAAACTGTTAATTTTATAAACTAGAATAGAATTTTATTATGTATTGAATTGGGATTTTGGAAGGCTTAAATTATCAACCACAGGTTGATATTGGAATACAGGAATGGTGGTTTGAAATCGGAATTTAGTTAAGATGTGGTTATTTTAAGAGGAATTGTTGTTTAAAGACGTAAAAATGACAAGCTTACCTGAGATCTGCATTGGTAATAATAATGAAGGATGTCATATTTTAATATGTGAAATTTGCGTTCTTGGTCCATCCGTTATCCGTCCATCATACATTTACTAAATATCCAAAGGTTTGGCGTTGATAAATTGGAGGATTTAACAAAAGTTAAATCCGAAATAAAAATTCACGAATATGAAACTTAAAGGTTATGTTATATAGAAAAATTGACAGTTTAGAATATAGACATTTAGTCGTTTAAAAATGAGTCTTGAATAAGATTAGATCTGTTACGAACGAGTGTTGACAGAACCAAGACGAAGAAATATTCATTCCTTTTGGCCTACAAAAGGATTGAATAATTTTATTTCAAATTTTAATTTAGAGGACGCAAATTATAAAATCATGTTATTTTAATTAATTCTTAAGCAATGTGTAAATTCAGTAGCCATAAAATTAATTTTAAGATAAAACCTCTTTGTTGACTTGACATTAAGAATCAAACTGGCAGGTATTTTTAACGGAAAAATAAAACCGTTATAATTTGAAATGTGTTCGATTAATTTCGATTCGCATTTGTTTCGGGGTATATAAGCAGTACAAAACGAGGTCGGATTCATTATCCCTGGAGCCGCCGCGAGGAACACATCAAGAAGTCAGAAAATTCTACAAGACCCTGAAGAAAGTTCTACGCCTGGAAGCTCTCAACGCTTGGAAGACGACTGAAGAAATCCTACGGACGGCGAAGTGGAGTTCAGAAGTACTCGCTGTTTGGAAGTCTGCTGAAGACCGTGGATTTTGTAAGAACTTTTATTCTTTTAGCCTCGGTACCAAAACAGTGGAAACCTAACTGGTGTCAACACAAGCTGTTTTGAGGGCTCTCAGTAGCCTACAGGCCAAGTAGCTAGTAATATAATTGTAGTGGGACTTTAGCCAACCTTTAGCTTTTGGGGCAAGTAGACGCTTCGGTGTCTGTAAATCTTCTCCCGAATACTTATAGGTTGTGCGACTGGTCTAAACTGTATATATATATTTATATAAATAACTGCAAATAGATTTATTGTCTTAGATTAGGGTTCATCATTACGCAAATATAATGAAGCATTCTGTGTCTGCGTACGGATGACTGATTCCTTATTGTTCGTTTATAAACTATAAGTAGTTAATGTGTATACTAATTCTATTTACCCTAGGTTTACTTATGGAGTTGGTAAGATCAATTTTTATTTCATTTCATTTTTTTTGTGTGTGTATTTTCTTTATGACGGCAAATAATGAGTGTTTTGATAGGATGTACGGTACAATTTATATAGAACAGAGCTAAGTCGTTTAATGTCTTTTTAGTATTAAATTTAGTAAATAAGTATTTCTGTAATTTCTGGGGTTTGGGGATTAGAACATACATTAAATGTATTAGTTACATTGATCTGGCAACATTCTGTTTATCATACTAATATTCTTCATTGACTTGGCAACATTCTGTTTTGTCATTTTAATATTCTTTACAGAGATATAAATTTTGTTGGTAAACTTTAAATTCATTGACAAAGAACACCTGATTTGATTCTTACGATGTTGTCTTAAGAGGCAAAATTGCATAATAAGTTTAGAAACTTAACTTTATTTAAATGAATTTGGTCTCATGTATAAAACAGAGATTGACATTGACAGTCGATAAAAGACTGGATATTTATAAATATTTTCTTATGGGTGCTTGATCTGATTTGGCTCAATTCTGATTCCTTAAATTGAAGTTCGTGTGTCTTGTAGTGTTTCGATCTTGCCTGATACGTCAGAGGGAACAATAGCCAAGGCTAGTTCCCTGCATTTGAACCGATTAGCTAGAAGATACACGGGTCCAAGGACCCACTTCTTAGTGAGGATCCCGATGCGTACCTCCGGCTCAAGAGCCTGTTTTGCGTAAGACTGAATCAAGAATTCAGATCTTGTCGGGTTCTCATTAGTTTTATAATTAATTGTATATTGTAAGAGCCTTTTCGGTGAAATCATCTCGTGAGAGTTAGCTTGTCTAGGGAATGAAGTATGATCTATTTCCAAGGTACTCAGGAAGGAGAATTTCATTCGACTTCCAGACTAAGACACTTAGACAAGACATTACAACAGTACAGCCTCCCGGTGGACAGATATTTAGCTGCATTTTTCTGTCTGTATTACCCTTGGTTTGAATGCAGTGGTAAATTATATTATGTGAGGAAAGGTTGCTATATAATAGCTCTCACATTCGGAGTAATATTTGCATTAACTGTCTCCTAAATAAGTCTGATTTGGTGGATACTCAGTCTCCCCGGAGAATAGGAGTGTGTTGTCAGATCAGCGCTAGTAATACTTGTTAATCCCTTTTGCGAAATCACCTCTCAAGATAAGATTAGTTTGTGTGCTAATCACCTAAGAACTCCGAGGGTCTCTTCTAGACCGGGAAAGAGGGATGTCCAGCAACAGGCCGAGTCTCATTGACGGCGACGGAGGAGGTTGTCGCCGTCCTATGTCCCAGAAAACTCAGAGTTCTAAAATTATACTTAGGTAAATTCAGACAGACCCTGACAGACATGACTGTTAACTCACATTACCCACAGACGAATACCTGTTTTCATTCCTTTATGATTATGTTATACTTACTTGTCTTTACCTTACTAAGCATTTGTTTTTACACTAATTTGTGATCCCAAATCTGTCTAGATTCCTTCGTGGTTTTATACATTTATCCTAGAAATTAGTATTTTAAGTAAAATACTTTCATCACTTGCTAAACCATCATTTATTGCATTCTATAGTTTGGGAGACTTTCTTAAACCATGCTCTCACTTAATTGAAAAGTTCTTGGGTTACTAGTAATTAATTCACAGCGTAGAACGGATTGTCCTGACATTTTAGATCACATATTGGCCATAAGATGTATTCAAAGCAAACTATTATGTTATAGCTTTTAAGCAATTAAGACTACCAGTACTCTATTGTTGTAATTTCTTACTATGTGGTTTTGAAGTGCAATAAAATATACTTGTATAATAAAATCTTATTATTTTGGGGTGGGCTTTTAGTCATATATTAAATGTAATAAGGCCTCGAACGTTACAGAATTGGTGGGTACCGTGAACAGGATATTTTGCACTTTGAACCACTTTTCCCCATGTAGATTGCGGCTAGTGATATGCAAAATTTGGGTTTTCAATACTTGTGGTAGTTTGCTTTGAATTAGGCTTGTATTTACAGGCCAGAATTGTTGTTGTGAAAACGATAGATTAATTGTGAGAGCTTGGTGTAGGAAACATTCTCAATATCCTGTGAGGGCTCCTTGTTGAACTTGCTAGTGAGGTCAGTAGGGGATGCATCCTATCCTCTTGCTGTGGAAATTAAGCAGCTTGCCTGCTTGTCACAGCTGAAAAGGAAAAAGTATGTTTAGGTCATTTACAGTTAATATGTCTTTCTTTTTACAGGATATGTAGCAATGTTTTATTTTAATAGGTAAATGTGATAGGTTTTATTTCATTTAATGCTAACCTTTGTTGCATCTTTCCTAGGTATTTATAGATTCTCCGTCCCTTTTGGAATCATGTTTCTAAATAAGTTTTCTTTACAGAAAACAATAACTTGTAATCTTGATTTAGTCAACTTGTGTTTAAATTATTTGGATATAGACTAGTAGAACTTTGTTGTAAACCCTTAGAAACCAGTCTTCACAAGAGTTTGATTTAGTTCAGTTCACTAGATTGTTTTAGTAAGTAATCATATTATTGACTTGCATTACAGTTAATAAAACCATCTGGGGAGGATGCGACACTGCTTGGTATTATCAATCCCTTGGTAATAGCAGAAGGTTGAATATCAATTTCAGGCGTTATCTTATAAAGTAAAAATCTTGCTCTAGCTGGATAGTTGAATGATGTTCAGGGTATTCATCTTTGTCACTATTCTTCTTGCTTTGCTCACAGTATATTCAGTAATTTATTTTTCCTGAAAAAGATATAAGTAACTTAAATTAAAAAGAATGAGTGTGGCATAAAATAGTTCTATAGTAAGCACAAACAAACTTTTTGACAAAGATAGACAGTCTAGGTCTTGACCCCAGAATCTAGATTCGCGGACTAGGTTAAAAATAAAAATTAACTTAACATGATTATAGGAATATAATTAATATTTTGTAATTAAGTTGTTAATAGTTCATTATATCCAGATTACAGAATTTATTTTCAGTGCTAAAGTATTTGCATGAAGCTGCAAGTGACATAAATGATTGGATGCATTCATATATTATATTGTTATAAAAATAATTATTCATACTTACAATTTAGGAAATGCTTTCTAAGATAGCGGACTTCTCATTCTAAAGTTAATTTTTCTACTTGCCGGAGAACTTGGGAGAATGTCGAGGTATTATAATGCATAATATTATCTTTGAATTCCATAAATATCATTCATAGATATTATAATTTAACGCAGGTTAGAATCTTAGGCATTTTCAATTCTTTGTTACTAATTTTTACATTCTCATCAGTTTTTCTAATATAAAGATAGAGAGACCTGTTCATTTCGGAGAATGGAACACCATTCCGACCTTAACAGACATTATCTTGAGTTCCTGGTGTAATGTCATCATGATTCTTCCATTAGCTTGATTCATGAATGCTCATGCCAGACTTCCTCTGTAGCCTCTTCTCTTTGTAGATATAAATTTTTATGGAGGCCAAGTTGTGTCGAGGGTCGCAGCGTATTTCAGTTACAGTATTCTCTGATGAAAGTTCTCACTGAAAAGTTAAATGGATTAAAATTAAAATATAGAAATGTTTGAATAAGGCTAGACCCACTCTAAATTCTTTGCATATAGAGCAAGTACAGGGAATTTTAGATTTTTAGTCGAGGCACATTTACAAGTTTAGTATTTGAGAAAGATAGAATAACTTTGGTCAGTTTTATGTTAGGTTTTTACACTTAAAACAGGACCTAGTGTACTTTTCGGACTTCACGCATTGTTTGTAAGAAAATCTACATTTAGTGGCTAAAAGTTTGAGTACAAAATTATGCATGCTAGAATTTTCAAATATCTTACACACTAGGATAGTTACTAACGGAGGTTATTAAACAAATAGTACTTACTTGTAGGATTTCTAGTATTATCGGCGAATTTAATGAAGTGGTTCTTTCCGAATCAATTTATGAGTAACTCTTTAACATTAGACAGCTATTTTAGCTTAGCTTCCACGAAGATTTCTTGTAGTAAAATTGGATATCTATAAAGAAAAATTGAAATGAGGTTATTTGCACTTTGCAATGAATTACAATGACAAATGAAGCCATTAGCAACTTTTAATGTAGTTGACTTACCTGACTTAAAACATATTTATTGTCGATCACTTATGGTTCGTGATGATTTTGATACATTTTAATCTCCAAAACTAGCGGGACGCGCTAAACTTCAGTTGAAGAAGAAAAAAAAACGCAGTCATTTTATGACAGGTTTCGAATTTGACGTTAGTTTTGATGCGTTCAAGTAGACATGTGAAATGGCACACGATTGAAATTGATAGTAAAGTTAGACAAATGTTCCATTTGACACACTTATTTATACTAGTTTTATTCGGAGCGGAATTATTATAATGAAAGAAAAGGAAAGAGTTTTTTTTTTGCGGACACTGTATTGCATTAGGAATAGACAGGTAAACATTGACTAAAGAGGATCATTTGCGGTGAGTGGTTGTAGTAGTATCTGTAGGTTTTAGTCGATTATTAGGGTTGCCATATTCAAAATCAGTTCTTAGGAATTTGGATTTTTGTTGCTTTTTGGTCATATGTTCTTTTCAGATGAGAGCGAAAAAAAAAATTAAAAACTGTTTAAAAATAGATAGAGATAGTAGGCATTTAGGGAATGGAAAATTGTGGGGGTGTAATTGGAAGCTGAAGAAAAAGAGGTTTTAAAAGCAGAGTTTATTACAGATCCGGAGTTAGCGGCGGAAAATGGTTAAGTCAAGGGGAAAACCAGCTGCAGAACCACAAGGGGAAAGTAGCGGTTTAACAGCACGGGAAGAAAGTTCAGGCCAAGTTGCGCGAAAACCAACGGGAACAAAATCAAAAAATGGCAACCTTGGAGCGCTGATAGGTATTCTGAGAAGAACAGAAGGCAGGGTGGCACGTGAACTGGGACAAATGAGATCAGAATTGCGGAATATTCGAGAACAAGTACCGGTGAGAATGGAAGTCGGAGCAGTTGCGGAAACGAGCAATGTGTGCGGAACTGGCTCAGAATCAAACCCAGTGGAGGAGACAAGAAGCTTAACGGAGACACAAGGACCAAGAGGTGAAGCAGGAGGAAATCTAGGAACAGTTGCTCCTCGCGGCGGCTCCAGAGTGGCAGGTGGAGAAGTAGCAGAATCAGCTACAGGAAGTTCGCAAACCACAGGAACAAAACAGGCTGCAACTGAAGGAGGACAATCAGTATCACAGGCTTCTCCGGGTCAGACAGAAGTGACCGCAATCAACAATGTAATGGAAATGGGAACGCCAGAGTTATCAAAAGAAGAAATGAAAACAATAATCTACAATGTAAAAAACGTTAATCTGGAGAAACCGAAGTTTGGGAAGAACATGAAAATTCACCCAGTCACCTTCCTAGAAGATTTAGATAATTATTTGAGGAAAACAGCAAAAGAAGGGGCCGAACTGGAGACAATAGTAGAGTGTCTAGAGGAAGAAGTTCGAGATTGGGCTAGGATTTATAAGAGTCGGTGGAATAATGTAGCAGATTTTAAAGTGGATTTCCTAGCAACTTACTGGGGGTCACATGAGCAGAACGAACTAAGAAGAAGCATTGTCCACGGAAAATGGGAACGGCAGCAGGGAGTCACCATGTTGACATACTTTCTACGATTGGTTGGGAAAGCAAAGATGCTCAGCTACGCCATACCTGAGGGACAACTAGTATCAGATGTTATTCGCCATTTTCCCCGCGCAGTTCAATCAGCATTCAGTGTCATGAAGCACACTACTATAATAGATGCAGCAGAGTTTCTAAGGGCAATGGATGAAATTAACAAACAAGAGAATTTCGTAGTGAAACCCAATACAAATAACACTAAGATTTTTGAAAAGAAAAGGAAGGATTATCAAAATAATTATCAAAATTGGAGGAAACCGGAAGTTGTTCAGAAGAAAGCAGCAAGGGAGGTGACGGTGGTATTAAATGAAGAAGAAGAAGAGACACCAGAAGAAGGAGTAAGATCGGAAAACTAGAAGGGGCTGATAAAAGGATCCCCGGTTCAGCTTTAGATGTAGGGGTCATTGCGTTTCAAATAATGTCTAAAATGGGGTGGGAACCCGGACAGTTGTTAGGAATTAATGGAAAGGGATTGCGAAGCCCGGTAGGCTGTAGGGTAGGACAGTTAGGGAAGAAAGGTCTTGGATATCAGCGGCCCGAGAATGAAGTTAAAGAATTATTGGCAAAGCTTCGGTTAAGAGAAGAGTTGGAAGAATTAGAAGAAATAGAAAATTTACAGATAGCATCAGTCTTCGAAGAATTAGATATGAAGCCAGCAGAGTCAGGGGACTTCAAATCTAAGATAAACCTGCAGATACATGGTTATGAAGTGCTGGCCTTACTAGATACAGGATCAGACATAACTTGCATTTCAGAGGAATTATGGAAGACTTTAAAGCAAGAACATGCAGCAATTCCTTGGATGCCCATCAAGCCCTTTCAGATTAAAACAGCCGCAGGACATAAGAGTAAAGAAATTAAAATTATAGTATTATTACCAGTGCAAATGGGCAACACGAAAGTAGAGATAAATTTTCTAGTTGTTCCAGATTTGAGCATGCCAATGATCCTTGGATTTGATTGGATGAGAGAAAGGGAAGTTCTTATCAGTGTAAAAACAACATCAGGAGGATTCCAGTTCAAGAATGAAGGGAGACTAATTAGAATGAGTTTTAGTAGACTTGAGGATGAACAACATGAGTTAGATGAAGAAATGGAAACTAATGAAATTTCTGGACAAGAACAAATAGCCTACCGGACTGGAGTATCCTTACGAGCGAAGGAACACAGGAAACTGCAGGAGATGCTCGGGAGATACAAGCGCCTTTTCAGTAATGAGTTGGGACGAGCTAATTGTTATCAACATGTGATAAGAATGGAGACAAATGTGCCAATAGTTAAGAAAACTTATCCAGTTCCCTACGCATATAGAGAAAAGATAGAAGATAAATTGAGAGAAATGGAATCTCAGGGTATAATCAGTAGAACAGCTACTCCTTATTGCAGCCCATTAACATTTACCTTAAAGAAAGATAAAACTATTCGAGTATTGCTGGATGCTCGTGGGATCAACAAACATATGATAGCAGAAACGGAAAAACCTCCTTTGCAATTGGATGTCATGAATTCATTTCACGGAGCCAACCTTATAAGTGTCATAGATTTAAATAACGCTTATTTCCAAATACCAATATCACCAGAAAGTCGGCAGTATACAGGATTTAGTTTCAACGGGAAATCATATGTATATAATGTACTTCCACAAGGACTCAAGACGTCAGTCGGATCATTCAGCAGGGCCATGGATGTTATATTGGGGCATGAAGTACGAGAGTTTTGTGTTAACTATTTAGATGACCTGGCTATTATTACCACAGGAACCATAGAACAACACTTGAAACATATTGAAATAGTTCTGGAAAAACTGGATAGAGCTGGACTTACCTGTAATCTAGCAAAATGTGAATTTTTGTGTAAGGAGGTAAAAATGTTGGGGTTTATTATATCCACAACTGGAATACGTACAGACCCTTCAAAGTTGCAGGCGATCCAGGAGTTTCCAGTGCCGAAGAAATTAAAACATGTACGAGCCTTTCTGGGTCTATGCAATTTCTATAGAAGATTTATTCCAAATTTCAATATACATATCCAACCTTTGTGTAACCTATTGAAGAAAGAAGTGAAATGGAAGTGGGGAGAAGAAGAACAAGAAGCGTTTAATAGAGTCAAAGCACAGTTCATTGAGGAAGTTGAGTTGCAACATCCCGATTTTAACAAACCTTACTTTTTGCAGACTGATAGTTCAGGAGTTGGCATTGCAGGAGTCCTTTTCCAATTAGATGATGAAGGAAATAAAAAGATTTTAAGTTTTTACAGTACAGCATTGAGGGGAGCTCAGTTGAAGTGGACGGTGACAGAACTAGAATTTTATGCAGTCATCTGTTGCTTGAAAAAGTTCGAATCCTATTTAAGAGGGTCAAAAGTAATAATACAAAGCGATCATAAAGCACTCGTGTTTGTGAAAAACTGGAAGTTATACAACGCAAGAGTTACGAGATGGATAAGTTATCTGGAACAATTTCAGTACGAGATTCAACATATCAAAGGAAAAGAAAATATTGGAGCAGATATTTTGTCTAGATATCCACCACAGAGTGAATGGCTGCAAGAAGAGAAGGTTCAACTGCCTGGGATTCTATATATGGAGACAGAACAGAATAGAAATCTGATTAGAAAAATGAAAAATTTATCACAATTGCAGAAGGAAGATGTTGAAATTCAAAAGTGTTTGCAGGCTATGGAGACTGCAGACTTTCCCGAACGAGAGAATCGGATAGCACAACGTTGCTTGTTGAAAGATAATATTGTATATTATGAACCAGAAGGGGGCCAGCGGAAAGTAATTTTCTTACCTTTGAATCTGACTGAAGATGTTATCAAGCAAGTACATTTAGAGATGGGTCATCAGGGAGCTTACAAAGTAATAAAGTATATTCGGGATAGATTTTTCTGGATTGGATTGACTAGACAAGTGAGACAAGTATTGAAAACGTGTCATGTGTGCCAGATGTCGAAGAGTAACAATAAAAATTATGTTGGACCTTGCAGGCCAATAGTTACAGAAGAAATCGGAGATATGGTGATGACAGATCTTTACGGACCATTACCAGCAGGGAGATTTGGTAATTGCTATGTTTTAGTTATTCAAGATACGTTCAGCAAGTTTGCTAAATTTTATGCACTCAAACGGGCGACAACGAACTCAGTCATAGGGAAGGTCAAGCAGTTCTTCGAAATCATAAAACCAAAAGCAATAATGTCAGATAATGGAGCACAATACGCAAGCAAGAAATGGAGAGAGTATATGGAAGGAGAAAGAGTAAGAGTGGTTCACTCAACAGTGCGCTGGCCTTGTGCAAATATAGTGGAAAGACTATTTCGTGAAGTGGGGAGATTATTTAGGTCCTACTGTTGTAAAAATCATAAAAGTTGGGTAGACTTGTTACCTCAAATCGAAAAGTTGCATAATAACACTTATCATAATAGCACTGGGTATACGCCATGTGAGATTATGTATGGACAGTCAACGCAACTTAGTTTTGATAAGGAGATCAAGCAATCCGACTCGGTGGAAGTGGAAGCCGTCAGACAAGAAGTCAGAAGGAATCTAAAGAGAAATGCAGAAGTAAGGCGAGAAAAGTATAATCGATATAAAAAGATCATTAACTATCAAATAGGAGATTGGGTGAAATTGAAAAGATTGAACAGATCAGATGCGGAACGGAAGATAACAAAGAAATTCGAAGAGCTTTATGAAGGACCTTATGTGGTAGCAGCAATTCCCTTTCCAAATGTATACGTATTAGTAGATCCAAAAACAAATAAGTTACGTGGGAAGTTTAATGCAGGGCATTTATCCCGGTATTATCAAGCTGTAAACTCTTAGTGTTAAAAATTCGGGCTGGATAACTTTCTATCCAGTAGAGTAATTCGATTCTGAATATTAAAATTTATAAGTTTTATTGTATAATTTAGACTAAGAGTAGGAAATGTGTACGCAATTCCAAATTTAATGTAGTTAATAGTAAGCAATGGATAGATTTAGGAGAAAATTTTATTTATAAGGCTAATGATTGTAATTCGTTGATGTTGAAATATATGCATGTTTAAGAAAGTTCTTTTTTAATTATTATGCTGTATTGAACCTTGGGAATAGGAGCAGAGGCAATCTGAAAGGAAGGGAATATATATATATATTTTTTTTGAGGTTGAGGACCGAAGCTCGGGCATGGCTAACATCTGAATTGCAAGCAAATTCAGATCTTCGCTATGCTTGATGGGGTAGCAGGGTGACCTCGGTACGCTTGTCTCCTGTTCCCAACATAATTCAAAATCAAAAATAATAGATTGGGAGAATTTTTAATCTAGCAATACTGAGCGAATCTCAGTTTCATTCAAATCAAGGCAATGGTGCATACACACTAGGCCAGCGGAGAATTTCATTAGCGTTCCTTGGTCCGGTCTACACGCATCATAATATCGTGGGTTGGACTGAACGCACCGCAATGTTGTCGGCTTGGTTTGAACGCATCATAATAAATAAATTCGAGTAGACTGAAAATTCTTTTGAGATTGTAAACTGATAAGAAAGCTTTATATTAATTATAAGGATCCATTAGAATAATAAATTTACATACAAACAGTTCATGGATTAATTTAGTTGTAAAATTAACGTGAAAAACGTTTTAGTAGTCAAAAAGTTGTATAACTAACTGTCTTCTGATTGGTCGAAAGGGTTTCTACCAATGAGAAGTCGTGAAAAGCAAAGTGACTTAAATATAGACATGCGCAAAATGTGTCACTAAAAAGAAAAGATTGATATGCATCTTTCGTACATACTGAACTATATCACTCTTTTAGTTCAGTAGTTCATTTAGTTCAGTAGCTCAACAGATCCATCTACTTCATTTGATATATGTAGATTTGGTTTACCGTATCAGTCGTGCGTATTTCTTTCACTCACAGAATTGAGCCAATTCAGTTAATCTTATATTTTGTTATTACATTAAGAACAACATATACTCAGGCCGTTGCAAAATTTCCAATTTAAAATACATAAGTAGTCAAAGTAACTTAAGAGATACATGAACGGTGAACGGAACTACAGAAGTATTGAAGGAGTGACACGGATTGAAGTTACTAGCTCACTAGTTCAGTTTAGTTCAGTACTTCAGTATCTCACGAATCATTTTGTGTCAGTTAGCGATTTTGTTTCTTTCGTTCAGTAAATCACGAATGACTTCAATATACAATACGCGCGTAATTATTGATTGCTTATAAATGATGTTTCTAAAAAATATAAGTAGGTATATGTAGGTAGTGTAGGTACATGTGCTAGTTAATTATTTTGTAACTTTTTTTTAACAGAAATATTGAACCCCAGAATAGTAACTTATAAACTATCGGAATTAAAAAAAATCTTTCAACAAATATACCTAGATAAGATATCACAAATTTTCCTTCATACTTAACAGGCTTAGGACTGTCAATCTAGATTCTTAACGATTCACGGATTTCAATTGCCGTAAGATCAAGGTTGGCGTATTTAAAAATTTGTGATATTTACAACGATTCATATTTACATGTATTATATACAGTATTTACATTTTTTATTAAGGTTTTTTTGTTATTTTTTTGTTATTTTTTTGTTATTTTTTTTTTATCAGATAAGCCACCTGCCCGTTTGTTGAAGCTACTTAGGTCAATTGCAGAAAATATGTACCTTTTGCTTTTTTGGTCTGATCATGGTGTGTGTGAGTAAAATAGTATACGACTCACCATGATCGGACAAAGAAGTGAAAGTTGCATATTTTCTGCGTTTGTGTCCCAGTTACAAGTTACAGTTTTACA
Source organism: Eudemis profundana (assembly GCA_947034925.1). Lineage (NCBI taxonomy): Eukaryota > Metazoa > Arthropoda > Insecta > Lepidoptera > Tortricidae > Eudemis > Eudemis profundana. The sequence continues at coordinate 8,639,361 of OX344806.1, read as the reverse complement.
AGTCCAAAACAGCAACATTGATCAAACCAACCAAAGGTGTTTTCGATTTTGATTAATGTTGCTAGTTTAGATTAGCAAAATTGTAACTCATAGCAGCGTGAAACAGGGTGATGGAAATTAATCAAATTATTTATTCATGTTTTTACGTATTGCAGCTAATAAATAAAAGCTGTGATAATTTTTTTGATGTCAATCTGCGTCGCCTTTCTGTTAATATATTTCCTGCTCTAGAAAATATGCGTTCACAAGGAACCGAAGTGGCCACAATGTTTAGACGCTTTAACATGTACTCGTATAACATTGGGTACACATATTTTCGTTCTTGCCACCACATCAACGGGTCACTTAACCGGGATAGTATAGGCTCTTGTAAATATTTTTCAAACTCCACAATACAGGCTGCCATAGGGTTGGTTGGAGTCAATTTTGCCACTTCCTCGTCAAACTCTTGCCATATGGATGGTGCGCCACTAGTTTGTTGAAGGGCCTGATTTGATGTCGATGCTGCCGGTGGTTGCTCGCTCTGGCCTTGGGTTGCCCTTGGTAGGCGGTGCCGACCAATTTTCATTTTTAGGCTATTTATGGCTTTGTCTGCCAGTGATTTTTCCTTGAACCCTTTTTGTTTGAATCTAGGATCAAGTAGGGTTGCCTCTGCATACAACACAGACTGTTCAGTATAATTAAACCGCCTCTCCAATTCACCCTGCAATATTTGAACCATAGTGTCTATTTCTAATGTACCGTGTTGCTCCGATGAAATTTTTCTTGCGTTAGAAATTAATATTCGGCACAGGGGAATAACTTTTGATAGAGAGACATTTTTTTCTGCGCTTATCTCTACGGTTACGTCATAAAATATTTTGAGGATTGGTAGCGCTTTCTCAATTATTAATAAATCAGTAGCACTAATTAATAAATCAGTTCTGTTGGTTAAGGTGAGAGCGGTGGTAACCGCATCCTTAATTTGCACAAATCGGTGAAACATATCATATGTGGAGTTCCACCGGGTCGCAACATCTTGCTTCAATTTCAGTAATGGTAACTTGAACTGCTTTTGCACTTCTTTTAATTTATTTAATGCGTGGGAACTTCTTTTAAAATATTCCACTACGTGTTTCACGCGGGCTGTAATTTCTGCGATTGCTGCCAGGGCGCTTTGGACGCACAGATTCAAAGAATGCGCAAAACACGGTATTTGACGCCACTCTGCTGCATTTATTGCAGCAGTAATATTTGCAGCATTATCACTGGCCACTGCTGTGATTTTAAATTCTATGTCCCACTCTCTGGTAACATTTTTTAAAAATTCTGCCAAGTTTGCGGCAGTGTGTCTCTCTCCGTACTCAACACATCCCAGCATTGTAGATTCTAGCTTTGAATCTATTATGTAATGTGCTGTGACAGCTATATAACTCTCACCATTATCGGATGTCCATCCATCGGTCGTTAAACATACAGCCTGGCCCGCACTTACTTTACTTTTAGCTTTTTCTAACTCTTTTTCATACATTTTGGGCAAAAGACTTTCGGATACCGTTTTTCGAGTTGGGAGGGAGTATCCAGGACACAACATAGACACAAAAGTTTTGAACTCCGGTTCCTCTACTATCGAAAACGGGTGGTGGCCTTTGGCAATAAATTTTATTAATTGATCGTCATGTTTTTCCGCACGCTTAGGAGCCAAAGGTTTCGCGCTGACTACAAAATCAGCCATTGACTGCTGAGTTGAGGCTGGAGTATCTCGGCTACGGCTAGGTGTCGGTAGCTGCGCTTCTAAATTAACTTCACTGACCGTTACTGTTGGTGCAGAACTTGACGGCCTCGGTGCGGAACTGGAGGGATGGTTAGCGGCTTCTTGCTGTGGCAATGGCATTGCTTGCCGTTCCGGGACCACTGGCACAGTTGGGTGTTTGGTCTTCAGATGGCGATTTAAATTTCCAACATTTCCACCAGAAATACACAAAATGTTAGTACAGTAACTACATTTGGCTTTTTTCGGATCCACCTCTGTGAAGTGGTTCCATATCGCACTTCGCTTCCTAGACGACATTATTTTATTGTTTATAATTTCACTACACAATAGAAGTCAAAAACACCGAATCAAAAAAGTTATTTATGTTAACACTACCTAATAATACCTACACAATAATACAATTTAGTAAAGTATATATTTACACACGTCTAACAAAGTACAGTGTTATTGTTTATAATTTTCACTATATATACACGGAAGTCATTAAAACTATTTTTTATTTATTTACAGAACACCGAATCAAAAAAATGTTTACTTTAACACTACCTAATAATTTTAAAACCACAGAAAATATTTTTGTATTAACGATACCGAGGTAACGCGTCATGTATCAATTTTATAATTATTGAAACTAAAGTAGACTAGAAAACATAAACAAATCACAAACAATTGAGAATTTTGAAGAGTTTTGAAGCAACAAAATTATTTTTATCGTTGCCAAAATCATAACAAAGCATTTTTGCAAGCCAATATTTGTCATACTCCCTCGATATAGGGACTATTTTTATTAAATTTTTACGAACCCTCTACCCTTCATAATGCGTTTCTTAAAAATTGTCAAGACTCAGGCTTAAATAATCTGACGAAGTGAGAGAAAACATCTAGTTCAATATTCATTGCGTGTCTTTTTTACTCGCTCTTTCAGCTTTATAAACTTAGCAAGCAATGTATCTTGAACATATTGGTTTGTCCACTTGGCTTTTGTTTTCCGTAACAGGGACATTGTCAGAGTGAAATAAAATATTAGTTGCAACATAAGTGCGAGGAGAGTTTCCCATGTATCGTTCGATTCGAAGGATCGCTTCGCGCCAGTGCGCATTCGGTTAAACTCGGGTGCGTTCGTGTTCTGTTCGTGTCAAAGCAAAGCTAAGTGACTCGTTTTCATATCTCTCTTCTCTCTCGGGCGACCGTGAGGTGAGTGAAAACGAACGTCAAGATATACTGAACTAAATGAACTACTGAACTATATGAATCTCAACTGAACTAGTGAATGAAAGAGTTATAACAACTGATATACTTCAATTGAATCCTTCATTCAGGAACTACTCATGTCTACTTAAATATGGTTTTAATCACATCAAGGTCAAAGTGATAACTTTGATAATAAAGATTTAGGGTTTGGTTATCATACCTGGCAGTAAAGTTGTAGATAAAGGATACGGCCAAGTTTGATATTTAAATAAAACAAACCAGAATACAGTAGGTAAATATTATTTTATATTAAAGAAAAGAAAAAAATTAGGGTCTTTGCTCCGTGTCGCCGGGGGCTTCTGCATAGTTGACAGCTTCTGCAATAAGAAAAAGGGGGTCAGTTATAGGAACCTAGTTGTGTGATTGCTGCAGGAAGGTCTTGTGGTCCCGGAGGTAATTGAGTTGGGGAATTATGCGAAAGACAGGTCCAACTTTCTGTTGTGTAAACATTTTTGAAACGAAGTTATTACACAAATAATTTGTTACAGGGAATGTTATAAATTGTTTATCTATTTATCGTTTCAGATCATGGGAAAACAGAGTGTACATTAGACATTAACGGCAGTTGCATTTTTATGATTACCAGGGTATTATGCAGAAGGAACTAGGATCATCATAAACAAGAAAAGAGGGCTTGATTTAATATTAAGGACGGGCAAAACAAAAGATATTGGAAGGATAAGGACACTTACCATCTTGAAGCAAAGGCGCTCCCGTGACAAACTGAAGCAAGGAAAGGCAAATGAAAAAAAAAATGAATGAAAAAGACATGAAATTGGAGGGGTAGAGGGGGGGGGGGGGTAGGTAAGGTGTTTAGCCTACACAAGAACTAAGCACAATAATTTACTTACCATGGTGGCTCCAGAGGGGAGCTTGTATCCGTGAATGATCACGTGCTTCGGGGAGGTCCCCGGGAAGGGCGCAATTGGAGAGAAGGACCCCGGGAGGGACGCAATTGGAGAGTAGGTCCCCGGGGACACTTCTCCACCATCGGGGCTGAGCTCCGATTCGCTGCTGATGCTAATCACGTCAGGCGACCTGGCCCGCCACTCGTGTAGTACTTGCGCGAGCGGGACCAGGCTCGCCACGGGATCGGTTTGGGAAATCTGATCTCTCGTATGCTGGAATTAAAAGGTGAAACATAGTGAAAAAGAATTCAGATATGCTCATAAGTTGGGAAATGGGAGAGTTTAGAATGTTAATGACCCACAGTACAGGATTCAAAGAAATTTTTAGCGAGCGAATATTATAACAAAAGGATTTGGATGGATTCTAGTCTCATTAGTTATTAACTATCTTGATTGCTTAAAAATGGTGACAAGGAGGGCTTGATTCTTAGTTTCAGGACAAAGGCAGTACAAGAGGACAATAGATTTAATGAATTGAAAGCTGTTATTCAATTTTGGATTATTAATGCTGGCTGGAATAAGATAGTGAATGTTGAGGGTCGAGCGCCGCGGCCGGTGAGGTAGGCAGCGTATCCAGAAATTAAAAGAGACATATTCGGGAATTTCACAGACATTAGATTTTGAATAACAAGAGCGCAGTTGCATATCCAAAAGTATGCCTACACAAATCGTACAGATAGGTGTTCTTAGAGACAATACATAGGAGGGGAAATTTTCAAATGGTTTTAGTCATTCATTAGATTATAAATAAAAGAGGATACTTACGATATCATAGATGCTGTTTGTGTTGAGCTATGGGAATATAAAAAAAACACATAATTAGTTTGATTTATCAAGAAATGCATATAAATTTAACACAACAAAGTTTTAAACCATACCGCCATTTTGAATAGTAGCGTCGTACTGAAATTCAGTTGAAAGAAAGTGCGGGTAAAGCTTAGGATAGAGGCAGGATTTGGCGCGAATTAAAAAAAACAGGGCTTTACTTGATATAAATGTCAATTAGAAATTGCAGGCGATTAATTTATAAAAATAATTAGAATTTAATTTATAAACAAATAATTTATAAAAGTTATATTATTAATATTATATTATAGACGTGTGTTTATTTAAGACTCGTGAATTGTTGAAGTTTAAATTAGATTAGGGAATTAATTTGTCTTAGGCAATTTGAATTTGTATTGTTTTTGTTTGGTTGGCATACCTGCTTTCAATAAAGGAGTATTTACACAAAATTTAAAAAGATTATAATTATATGTCATAGGCCGAGATATGTGACTATCATAATTATAGAATCCAAGTTGTTGCGAAATGTTGACTGAAAGAGTTTTGTTTTAAAACCAAATTGTTTATTTCTTATGATTCTTCCGGCGATCTTGGTACCAACTTAACCATATTGCTGCCGCTTCGAGCAGATAACACTCAAGTTCTTTGCATGATGTTGCCTAACCTGTCAGTTAGTTTATAAAGATAGCAAACATTAAAAGCGCAGCAATGCGTTAACTAAGTTGCCAGAATAGTTCACGAGTCTTCCACTAGTGGCGCTAGTAATGCGAAACGACGATTATGCGAATATAATTCTGTGCGGATTAAATTGTAATGGTTGTTATCGGTTTTAGTATATAGTACGTCATACGTCGCGAGTTGTCGTTTATTTTCGTAGCAAGTGTGTACAACTTTTAAGTAAATGAGTTGTGGTATTCTAAACGCGAGTGTATAACCAGATTTAGAGTGAACGTTCGGTGCGGCGGCAAGTTTGAAAATATAATTGTGTTTCGGGTTTTAAATACGGTGTTTGATGGTTTTAGCCTTTTGCGCTAATGGTTATTTGTTGCAACGAGTGAAGTGTTTTTTTTTTAAGTGTAGTGCAGTGAATTATAGTGTGGAATGCAGTTCAATTAGTGTTTGTGAAAAAGTGACAGAAAGTGTTTAAGTGTTTAGTGAGTGTGTGATAATTGGATGAGGTGACTTCTGAAATTTCGTCGACTACCAGCTGAGGAAATTCACCGAACAGGAGAAGAAGAAGACTCGTGAAGATTCGTTAGGACTTTGCGTTGTACATCTTAGAATCGACAATTTTTGGAGCTGAAAAAGGAGCCGGGGGACTACGTCATCGGAAAGAAAATTTAATTAGTAGTTAGTGTTGTTGTTATTATATAACTTGTTTATCATTTTCAATTTAACTTGTTATTCAATTACACTATCATCATTATCAACTTCTTTAACAATGTCACCGCTTTCATCATCATCGATAACTTCTGTATCATCATCATCAATTAGATTATGAGGGGTGGGGGGGCAAACCTTACTTCGTAATGGGTTCCTTTGTTTTATTATAGGATTTAGTTTTAACTTGGTATATTAATTTTAGTTTTAAATGTATGAATATTTGTCTTTTTATGTTTTAGGAATTACAATTTAGCATAAATTTCAATATCTTTAAGTTGAAGAGACTGACATGGGGATGTTTCGTTTTTTTAATTTGATCGTGTATCAAAAGGGTTTGATTCGACTGAACGGGGTCAGATGAAAGAGAATGGTATGGAAGCAATTGTGAGAGATAAAAAAAAAAAAAAGAAAAAAAAAAAGAATGAATGCAAGGTAGAGTGTTTTAGTCTATTAGTTGATGCATGAAAGGGAAAGGTACCTTAAGAGGATGATGGAATGATGATAGGTTGCTAGGGTGTGCAGGATTCCCTCGGTTGAATTAGGCTCGGTATGCGATCACCAGTCTGGTTGTATTTAACCTTGCGAACTAATACAATATGGTGCCATATACAGACTGTTGGTGTGAGGCTAGGTAATTTAATTTTTGCTGTTGACTGGCGCGTCAGTAAATGGTTCTAGACTACACAAGAAGCTAGGAACCCGAACTGAGTACACACCCGCCTGTTCAGCATGTGATTCATTCAAAAGAGCTGTGCTATATTCTGCGGGGCAGGTATAAGAGCTCGTCCCTGGGGGGGAGGGGTCGCTAAATTTACTATAAAGAAACCAAAAGATAGAATCTTGGTTGATTTGATTGAATCATTTGTCTGGATGATAGGAGGACAAGCACAAAGAAATTCAAGGGGCAGTTTTGGTGGTTTAATCTTTGAGTCTAGCTTTGACGATTGGGAATCTAACGTTTGTGGTTAATTTAAAGCAGTTATTCTGTCTTGATAGGAGGGGCAGGTGCTAAATCTGTAAGGTTACGACTGAGAATCTAGATGAACAGGAGGGTCTAGTATTCAAAAGGTATGGCACAGGCTGGATCCACAGGGGTCTGAGGTGTAAAAGCCTTACGACTGTTGGGGCAGAATGCTGTGGCCGTGGACAGTTTATTCTCATTTTGATGAGTGGTGAGACACTTTGGTTAATAAGGCGAGGCTGTTTCCTGTTGAGTAATTGTTGAAATACACACCACACTTACATTGCAAGGTGAAAATATAAATCGGACTGGGTTAGGTTTAACCTTTTGACCGCCATAGTCGGTAGAGTTCTTTCGGGTGGTTATTGACTATAAATTTGAATCAGCGTTTGCTGATCCATGTTATTTGGTCCTTAAGAGGGTATAATAATGTTTATAGCTTTATTTATAAAGTGAGAATTTTGAAATACTTCAGTTTTGACATTCATATTAGGAATTTGTTTTGAGTTTGGCGCCCAGAAGGTTAAAGAAGGTTATGTTTGTTCTACGTTCTGGAAACTTTGAATAAACAGAGGGGGGAATTGTGACGCCAAGGGCAGGTGCCCCGTGTTATTTTTAAATGATTGTCTCTTCAGTATAGATGAAATAGTTATCTTACTATTAAGATGTTTGTAATTCTTTATATAAATAAAGAATAATCAAAACTAGTTCAAATTGGTTTGATTTTAGTGAGGTAAGCGGAGAAGAACAATTATAGATGTTATATTTATAACATGAAAGAAACATGATATTTCTTTATCGGTTGAATAGGGAAATGGCAGGTACTTACTGACTAGGGGAAATGATTTAAAACATTAATGCTTACCAAAAATAATATATGCATATATTCATTCACTCATTGTTTGTCGCTGGTATTTTATTGAAAGCCAAATGTGGTTTTAATGATTAATTTATGTTGTGTATTAATAATACTCTCTGTTAGCAGGAACATATGCAGCGACTTTCTTGAAGTAACGAACCGCAGTAATTGTTGATTTTCTGGAAAGAATATTAGAAACAGTCTCGTCAAAGTTATAGATAAAATGGATCTTTGGATCTAACTATGTGATTTCCACTGAAACTGTTAATTTTATAAACTAGAATAGAATTTTATTATGTATTGAATTGGGATTTTGGAAGGCTTAAATTATCAACCACAGGTTGATATTGGAATACAGGAATGGTGGTTTGAAATCGGAATTTAGTTAAGATGTGGTTATTTTAAGAGGAATTGTTGTTTAAAGACGTAAAAATGACAAGCTTACCTGAGATCTGCATTGGTAATAATAATGAAGGATGTCATATTTTAATATGTGAAATTTGCGTTCTTGGTCCATCCGTTATCCGTCCATCATACATTTACTAAATATCCAAAGGTTTGGCGTTGATAAATTGGAGGATTTAACAAAAGTTAAATCCGAAATAAAAATTCACGAATATGAAACTTAAAGGTTATGTTATATAGAAAAATTGACAGTTTAGAATATAGACATTTAGTCGTTTAAAAATGAGTCTTGAATAAGATTAGATCTGTTACGAACGAGTGTTGACAGAACCAAGACGAAGAAATATTCATTCCTTTTGGCCTACAAAAGGATTGAATAATTTTATTTCAAATTTTAATTTAGAGGACGCAAATTATAAAATCATGTTATTTTAATTAATTCTTAAGCAATGTGTAAATTCAGTAGCCATAAAATTAATTTTAAGATAAAACCTCTTTGTTGACTTGACATTAAGAATCAAACTGGCAGGTATTTTTAACGGAAAAATAAAACCGTTATAATTTGAAATGTGTTCGATTAATTTCGATTCGCATTTGTTTCGGGGTATATAAGCAGTACAAAACGAGGTCGGATTCATTATCCCTGGAGCCGCCGCGAGGAACACATCAAGAAGTCAGAAAATTCTACAAGACCCTGAAGAAAGTTCTACGCCTGGAAGCTCTCAACGCTTGGAAGACGACTGAAGAAATCCTACGGACGGCGAAGTGGAGTTCAGAAGTACTCGCTGTTTGGAAGTCTGCTGAAGACCGTGGATTTTGTAAGAACTTTTATTCTTTTAGCCTCGGTACCAAAACAGTGGAAACCTAACTGGTGTCAACACAAGCTGTTTTGAGGGCTCTCAGTAGCCTACAGGCCAAGTAGCTAGTAATATAATTGTAGTGGGACTTTAGCCAACCTTTAGCTTTTGGGGCAAGTAGACGCTTCGGTGTCTGTAAATCTTCTCCCGAATACTTATAGGTTGTGCGACTGGTCTAAACTGTATATATATATTTATATAAATAACTGCAAATAGATTTATTGTCTTAGATTAGGGTTCATCATTACGCAAATATAATGAAGCATTCTGTGTCTGCGTACGGATGACTGATTCCTTATTGTTCGTTTATAAACTATAAGTAGTTAATGTGTATACTAATTCTATTTACCCTAGGTTTACTTATGGAGTTGGTAAGATCAATTTTTATTTCATTTCATTTTTTTTGTGTGTGTATTTTCTTTATGACGGCAAATAATGAGTGTTTTGATAGGATGTACGGTACAATTTATATAGAACAGAGCTAAGTCGTTTAATGTCTTTTTAGTATTAAATTTAGTAAATAAGTATTTCTGTAATTTCTGGGGTTTGGGGATTAGAACATACATTAAATGTATTAGTTACATTGATCTGGCAACATTCTGTTTATCATACTAATATTCTTCATTGACTTGGCAACATTCTGTTTTGTCATTTTAATATTCTTTACAGAGATATAAATTTTGTTGGTAAACTTTAAATTCATTGACAAAGAACACCTGATTTGATTCTTACGATGTTGTCTTAAGAGGCAAAATTGCATAATAAGTTTAGAAACTTAACTTTATTTAAATGAATTTGGTCTCATGTATAAAACAGAGATTGACATTGACAGTCGATAAAAGACTGGATATTTATAAATATTTTCTTATGGGTGCTTGATCTGATTTGGCTCAATTCTGATTCCTTAAATTGAAGTTCGTGTGTCTTGTAGTGTTTCGATCTTGCCTGATACGTCAGAGGGAACAATAGCCAAGGCTAGTTCCCTGCATTTGAACCGATTAGCTAGAAGATACACGGGTCCAAGGACCCACTTCTTAGTGAGGATCCCGATGCGTACCTCCGGCTCAAGAGCCTGTTTTGCGTAAGACTGAATCAAGAATTCAGATCTTGTCGGGTTCTCATTAGTTTTATAATTAATTGTATATTGTAAGAGCCTTTTCGGTGAAATCATCTCGTGAGAGTTAGCTTGTCTAGGGAATGAAGTATGATCTATTTCCAAGGTACTCAGGAAGGAGAATTTCATTCGACTTCCAGACTAAGACACTTAGACAAGACATTACAACAGTACAGCCTCCCGGTGGACAGATATTTAGCTGCATTTTTCTGTCTGTATTACCCTTGGTTTGAATGCAGTGGTAAATTATATTATGTGAGGAAAGGTTGCTATATAATAGCTCTCACATTCGGAGTAATATTTGCATTAACTGTCTCCTAAATAAGTCTGATTTGGTGGATACTCAGTCTCCCCGGAGAATAGGAGTGTGTTGTCAGATCAGCGCTAGTAATACTTGTTAATCCCTTTTGCGAAATCACCTCTCAAGATAAGATTAGTTTGTGTGCTAATCACCTAAGAACTCCGAGGGTCTCTTCTAGACCGGGAAAGAGGGATGTCCAGCAACAGGCCGAGTCTCATTGACGGCGACGGAGGAGGTTGTCGCCGTCCTATGTCCCAGAAAACTCAGAGTTCTAAAATTATACTTAGGTAAATTCAGACAGACCCTGACAGACATGACTGTTAACTCACATTACCCACAGACGAATACCTGTTTTCATTCCTTTATGATTATGTTATACTTACTTGTCTTTACCTTACTAAGCATTTGTTTTTACACTAATTTGTGATCCCAAATCTGTCTAGATTCCTTCGTGGTTTTATACATTTATCCTAGAAATTAGTATTTTAAGTAAAATACTTTCATCACTTGCTAAACCATCATTTATTGCATTCTATAGTTTGGGAGACTTTCTTAAACCATGCTCTCACTTAATTGAAAAGTTCTTGGGTTACTAGTAATTAATTCACAGCGTAGAACGGATTGTCCTGACATTTTAGATCACATATTGGCCATAAGATGTATTCAAAGCAAACTATTATGTTATAGCTTTTAAGCAATTAAGACTACCAGTACTCTATTGTTGTAATTTCTTACTATGTGGTTTTGAAGTGCAATAAAATATACTTGTATAATAAAATCTTATTATTTTGGGGTGGGCTTTTAGTCATATATTAAATGTAATAAGGCCTCGAACGTTACAATACTACCCATGTAAATAGTAAATTGCTAAGAAAATTGGATGTGATACAAAATATTGGTTAGAGAGTAATAAGTAGAGCTATGTGTACCACTCCTTTCAATAGTGTGGAAGTAGAAAATTGTATACCTCCATTGTCGTTGCGACGCTTACCTACAGCTGGTTGAGCGATTTTGTTTAAAGGAATTGGCAAATGAGAATAGTGTTGTCCAGGACAACACACAACTTGTCCTTGATAGAGTCACATATCCTGTAGAAATAGTACAGCCAGCTGAGGCAAGCAACATTTCGGCGAATACTTTGATTTCAGGCTCCTTATCCCGATCAAAGCTGATGAGAGGATTGAACAGCCTTTTTTAGAGGTTTTGTAACTCAAATTATTCTCGGTGAACGGATTAGATTTACTGAACTATTTAAACAGTAACTGTAATTTAGACTCTGTTTAAAATAAGTTTGAGTTCATAGAATTTTTAAATGAAAAGTCAGAATTTGGCTCAAAAAGTGAGAATGTTAAAGCAGCATACTATGACCCACAAATGAAAATAACTAAATGCTTTCAAATACCTATCACATGCAGTATATTTACTGCCGAATGGGGCAGAAACATTGTACGTTTCAGCCCCGATTAACGTAATGAGCATGGACACTTTCATGTCGTCCGTTACGGCATTTACAATGAAAAATTGATCCATTCGCTCACTGTTATCCTCGAAATCCTTCTGTGGGTCAAATTTCTCTATATATCCAATTAACGCCATCGTCGCCAGTAATGAATACTTGAATAAACTACTTCGTGATCTATCTAACAGTATATTCTTGTTTTTCATTACATACAGTCTATCTGTCCATATGACATATGTCAAAGCCCTTTTTTGGCGGGATTAGTGTTGCTGGACATAAATTAAATAATTGCTAGGATACTACATTTCGAAGTGCCTTTTACAGACTATTAATTCTCAGTTTAACAGTTGTCTAAAGAGAAGATGGCAGGAATATCTATTTACATGCCGTAAAATGCTGCAACTTTGCCATTTAAGCTCAATTTTCCCTATTTCGTTTCAATTACAACCTCTCGAATTTGCTTAGTTTTTTCTTGTTCTTTACCATTTGGTAGTAATTTTCATTATTCTGGCAACACATTTTTCATTTTTTTACAATGGTAACTCCATTGTGGCTCCGCCAGTTACGCATCATACTTAAGTCTGGTGTGAGTGACAGCATTTTTTAGTCTCCCGCAACTTTTGGATTTTTATTTACAAAAATGTGTTTTTGGAGAAGTGGTAACGTCCCAGGGTAAGTAAAGACCGTTTATTTTCTATAGGTTTAATATTTTCAAGAAAAGGACATGATTTCAGCATAAGAAGAAAACAAGGAGCTCGTAAATACGCTGATTATGCAGTGTTAGAAGTTGCTGCAGACCTCGTGCGGAATAAAGTTATTTCGTCATATGAAGCGGAAAAACAGTTCGGAATCCCGCGTCGGACGATTGTCAATAAATCCAAAAACATTCATAGCAAACCATTTGGTCGACCTACAGAGTTGTCAACAGAGGAAGAAGCCCACATCGCAGACGTAGTGAATCTTTCAGCTGAATTTGGCTGTCCATTAACTTTATTAGATTTGAGCATTGTAGTTCACAACTACCTAGGAAAAATCGGCAAAACTCATATTTTAAAGGAAAATGCCAGGTGAACGCTGGGCTCGGACTTTCATAGATCGACACAATTTTTCCCAAAGGGCAACACAAAATATAAAAAGAAGTCGTGCTGCAAAAACAGTCGAGGAAATGGATTGCTACTATAAGAATCTTGAAACTTCTCTTTAAGATGTACCAGCCAGCGATATTCTCAACGTCGATGAAACTAATCTGAGTGACGACCCCGGATCTAAAAAATGTATTTTTAAAAGAGGGACAAAACTCCCTGAAGGGGTCATTAATGCCAGCAAAAGTGCAGTGTCAATTATGTTTTGCGGCACTGCTGACGGAAATTGTATACCACCCTACGTTGTCTATAAGGCAGATCATTTGTGGTCCAGGTGGTGTGAAAATGGTCCAAAAGGTGCTCGATATAACCGCACCAAATCGGGGTGGTTTGATATGTTATGTTTTGATGATTGGTTTAAAACTATAGTTTTGCCATGGGCAAACTCACGAGAAGGCGTAAAACTAATTATCGGCGATAACTTGGCATCGCACCTGAGCGTAGAAACAATTCAAATATGTCAAAGTCAAAACATCAGATTTGTTTTTCTTTCGAAAAATTCTACTCACCTAACTCAACCGTTAGACGTGTCATTTTTTGGATCGATGAAACGGAAATGGCGTGAAATTTTAACAAACTATAAAGTGTCATACACCGCTGCAAGCTCAATTAACAAATGTCATTTCCCACAGTTACTGCAGGAGTTAATGACTAAAATTGACATGGCAAACGATTCCAACATACGTAAAGGATTTGAAGGATCTGGAATTTATCCTTTCAATCCCTCAAAAGTGACAATGAAAATACCAACAGTGCAAGAAGAAAATAATCTCCAGTTTGATGCCAGCCTTCTTGAGTACTTACAGTGAAACAGAAGATCACAACCGATAAAAACAGGCCAAAATAGCAAGCTTACAGTCGTACCTGGTAAATCGATATCAACTGAAGAAGCAGAATACGCCCTCTTTCTGTGTTCTGATGTTAAATTTGAATCTGTCGTAAATGACATTCCTTTTTGGAGCTAAGTAATTCTGGAAAGCATTCACCACCAAAGTATAACTGACCAACCGACAGGCCCGGGCATTTTTCCGCTATCGCTGTTCGGAGAAGCTCCCTGTCTTCTTCTGTGGCCACACCTATTGCCGCCTTCTGCTTTCGGAGACCCCTAATGTAATTCACTCCTACCCCTAGCTCCGCCACGTCCACCCTCTCCTTCACCATTGAAACAATAGTCGCACTTGTACGGCGCGGGTCTATTGATTCTATGGTGAGGGGGTACTGTGGTTGCGGAACCGGTTGGGGAGTGTTGTCCGTTTTGTTTTTGTAGGGCTCCCTGTATGTGTTTGTTTTCGTTTCCTGTGTGGTTTGCCGGTTTCGTTTTTTCCTCGATGTTACTGTTGTCCATTCGCTGTCTGCAGGGGCTCCGGGGTGCTGGTCTTGGCGATGACTTCCGACCTCCGACAGCTCTTCGAGGAGGGTGGCGGCCATTGGTTGCATGGCCGCGGTGGCTATCATCTCCTCCCTAACATCCGCGAGGCCGTCCATCATCGTTTTGCGAATTTTTCTAGTCTCGGTCCTCAGAGTCTCCTCGACCTTCCCCATGAGTTCCGGGACGTCCCGTTCGGGACCCCTGCAGGTTTGGAGAGTCGAGGATAGTCCCCTGAGGTCCTCCTCTACTCCCCGGAGCCTACTTGACAGATCCGCGTCTCTCTCTGCTGTTTCCTTTGCAGAGCCTTCCAGGCCGGCCAGCCTCGTCCCGATGGTCGAGTTCGCGTCGCTTCCCTTTTGAAACGCTTCGAGGAGCTTCCTCACCTCGACCATCAGCTCGCCGCTGGCCAGCCTGTCTGCCTCTCCGAAAGATCCGGCAACTTTCCTGGAGAGTTCCTTCAGAGTTTCTTCTATGTTTCCTAGCTGGGCGGATTTTATGTCTCTATTTGCCTTGGCGGGGGGAGCACCAGATCCCTTGCTGATTCCAGTTTTTACGTGTTCCAGCTGATCGCTGATATCGGTGGTCATTATTCTGCGGTGGGCCGCCAGCTCCTTCTTTATCTCGTCCAGTACTTCTCGATTCGCTGCGGTTTCCTTTTTCGAATTCTCCATAACGACCTGGAGAGCCCTGGTATGGAAGCGCTCCATGTTTGTGGCCCTTTTTTCCTGCTGTAGTCTCTCCCTGTTAAGTTATATGAGGTGGCGGGTTCGGGAGTCTGCCAGTCTCAGGACCATTTCATAGAGTGCATGGAGCGCCTCCACTACCGTCTCCTTGACCGTCCTCTTCAGGTTGCCAGAGCCCTCCAGGGCCCCCTTAGCCACTTGGAGTGTGTGGTTTGCCACTCGCTGAGGAGTCCCCCGCCTCCGCTCGTGTACATAGAGCGGTCTTCTAGGGTGCCCGACAGGGCTCCCGCCTCCGAGGCTGTCTCCCAGTCTGACTGGTCCAATTTGTCTTCCGACACTTTCGTCCGCTCTGCTAGTTCCACCGCGGTGGCCTCCCGAATCTGGGTCCTTATTCGTAGCAGAGCGGACTCTGACCGAGTGGCAGAAGTCTCCCTCTGTCGGAGGGCCTCTGGTCTTGATGGTGTTGAGTTGGCCGAGGGTAGGATGGGGGCCGTTTGGGCCCCTGAGCGCCCCTGGGTGGGGCAGAAAAGCGGGTCCTGTGTTTCAGGGCCCGGGGCCTCCTCTTCCTGCGGTGACTGTATCAGGTCTACAAAAGTGATCTCCTCCATAGGCGGAGGGGAGTCGCTCATGGGTGTCTCGATTTCGATGGGGTCTTTTTGGGACTGTGCTGTATCCTGGCCCTCTGCTCTAGATGAGGTGGGCTTATTTGTGGGTGAAGGTTTCGGATTGGGGTGGGTTGATTTTGGGATTTTTACTACCAGGGGCGGTTTCCCTGTTTGTTTGCTCGTCGCTTTACCTCGCACGCCCTTTTCTTTTTGGCTTGGCGGCGGCATGTTTCTAACCTGTTTATTTACAATATACAATATTAAGATTAGCGTGTATAACTAAGTACTAAACCTGTATGCTGTGATGTCACGCTGCTGGCTCGATGCTGGTTGCTACCCCGCTGATTTCCAAGTGTGTTGAGTGTCAACGGTGATGCGTAGCGGGCCCGGTGTTATTTGCTTGGTGCTGCGGGAGCGAAGTTTCAGCCTTGTACGTGTCCGGTAGATGTAAGTGGTTCTGGTGTGTGTTGTTGTGTTGTTTTCTAAAAGTTTTGTGTCACCGTAAGATGTCTGTCTTAATTTATTTCCTCCCTTTTTCACTGCTCACTGTTCACTATTCACTATTTAAGTCTGCCGCACTGGGACTTTTGGGATGTTGTGGAGTGATTTGCTGGCGATAGTGCGGCGGCGGTACGCTCTCGGCGCAGTATTAAGGCGTTTTTGGTGCACCTTCGAGAGGTCTGCCGAGTGACGCGCTAGTGGTGCGCGGGTGAGCACTGAGTCTTCGGTGACACGGGGTAGGCGGAGCGGTGTGAGACTTTTCTGGCTCGCTCAACGCCTGAGACGCTAAGAAGCTCGTCGGAGTGCCGCTGGCGCGCTGGTGAGGGCCGATGGGGCGTCTTTAACGCGCGAGATGTTATGACGCGACAGTGAGACGCCGGTGAGACGCCGGTGCGACGCCGATGAGGTGGCGCGTCGGAAGTGTCTCTGATGCACTGGTGTGGGCCGGCGAAGCGTCTTTGCACGCCAGGTGTGACTTCGCGCTGGTGAGGCGCCGGTGAGACGCCGGTGAGGCGCCGATGAGGACGTGTTCCCAAGTGTCTCTGACGCGCTGGTGAGGGCCGGCGACACGTCCTTGTCGCGCCAGATGAAATGGCGCGTCGATGAGAGGCCGGTAGGACGCCGGTGAGACGCCGGTGAGGTGGCGCACCGGAGTGCTGGTGGTGCGATTACGATGCGCGGGTGAGACGACGCACCGATGAGTCGGTGGCGCGCGGGCGAGACTCTGGCGAGAGTGACGCGTTAATGACGCGAAACTGACGGAGCTCCGTGAGACTCAACTGTCTCGCTCGACGTCAGAGTCGGCCGGCTGCAATCTATCGGGAAGCTGAGCTCGTCGCCTTGAATCAGAATCAGAAAATTTTTATTTGTCAGAATACAGTTTAAAAGGTTTTACAGTATAAAATGTTCTTGTATTCAACATGCAAGCAGTGTGTACAAATATTTGATTAATTAAGCTAGATTTATAGATGTTATTGAATTAAAATAATAATATATACTTAATCGATCATTAAGATGTCAGTAGATTTTTATAATTTAAATATTCCCCCACACTGTAAAAACATTTATCCATCAGCCATTTCGTCAACTTATGTCTAAATATATTCCCTGATAATGTCCGTAAATCATTTGGTAAATTATTATAAATAGTTATACTTGTATTGAACACATTTCTTTTGTATATGTCCTTGTGACTGGGTGGTTTGTACAGAAGGGACATAAGATGTGGTCTTGTCCGTCTCTCTATGACTTCACTCCGTAACTTGAAGTATTCGGGATGTTCTTTGACAAAGCTTTGAAGGAGCTGCCCTTCAAGGACTGCCGCAGCCAAAGCAGGCCGTGATCGCCTCCACGGAGACCAGAGCCCTTGGACGTCCCCGGCCAGCGTCGCGCCGACACCTCCACGCGCCCCACGCGCCCACATCACCGGCCTGATACCAAATCGACAGTCAGGGGAGTCCCAGTGGCCTACCCCGGTTCCAATCAACGAACTCACGACACCTACTTTACCCTAACGTACACAAGCCTATCGGATCTGCTAAATAAATGTATTAAACTATTCGTTGGTTTAAATCCGGTAGGGAGCCTTGTGACAGTGGCGCCCTCATACGTGGTTTGATTGGAACTGGTGTGGTCAATTTAGTGTTTTGTGTGTGCAATTTTTCTGTGTTTTGTGAGTGTTCCTGCTATCTCGCAGCAATTTTCTTTCGCGGTGTGATCCCCGTGTGGTTACCGGGTCAGAATTGTGCCACCGTCTTTTCTTCCTGACGTGTCGTAGGAGGCGACTATAGGACCTAATTTTTGGCGGTTTAATTTGAAATTTGTGCATTTGTGTTGTTGCGGCGCCTTCTGCGTCGTAAATTCTATCTTATAATTTTAATTCTAACGTTTTTTCTTTTAAATATCTAAGGGTTTTTTTTTTCAAAATTTTAACGCTTTTTTTTTCCCCTCAACGGTTTTTTTTCCCTACACTATTGCTGCCAGATAGTACTATTGTTTTGTGTTTGTATAATTTTTTCTAGGAACACGTAGTTTTTTTTGCTGTAATTGTAACATACAGTAACTAGTTTTTTTCGTTTAATATCTACAAGGCACTTAGGTTTTTATTTACGTGGACTTACCATTACGGCAGTTGAATTGCCTAGTTTAATTAGTGACTGATACCAAATATTGTTTTTGTTTTTTAAATTTCACTTACGTTACGTATATCGCAACGTCATTATGGCTAAATTAGTTAAATATCTACATAGTTTCATATCAGCGATCTCTGAACGCTTTAGAACAGGTTCTGCACAGAATATACCTACTTAATTTCGTTATCTTATAGCACTGAACGCTGCACTCGGACTAAATTCCTAGGTAATTTTCCATTGACAATTTATCTAACTTAAATTTGAACATAATAATCTATAGCTGAAATGATAAAATTTTACTTAATATACTACGATATACTTGAATCTAAACTTAATAATTTATAGCTAAATGATTAAATTTTACTAAATAACTAATTGACTTACTGCGATATACTATTGATAATAACTCAAACATATTTGTTTGTCTTTGTTTTTGTCAAGTGCGTTAGTCTACCTACCTACACTATTTGTTAATCTGCTTACTACCATACCTAATTAAGACTTGTGGGAGTAGCGAGGGATCTCACTGACGCCGACATCCCCCGAGCGCTTCTCAAACAGAATGCTGCCATATTCCGCGGACTGGAGGACCCTGAAACCGGGATCAAAGTCCTTCGCAGGACGAGGGGTCGAGTACCCGAAGTGACCAACGTCATCTTGGAGGTAGAAGCGGGCATATGGTCAGCGGCAAAGGACCAGAAGGTCAGGCTGGGATACCAGGTTGTCCCAGCCTACGACCAAACGCCGCTGATCCAGTGCTTCGCCTGCCTCAGATTCGGTCACTTTGCAAAGGACTGCACACACCCAATAACCTGTGGCTACTGCGGAGGCTCCCACGACACGAGGGAGTGCCCGGCAAAGAGGTCCCCGCCTCAGTGCACCAATTGCCTAAGATCGGGAAAAACGGAAGAAGAAGCAGAGCATGCGGCATACAGCCATGTATGCCAGGAATGGCAAAAATGGGACCGGTTGACGAGGTCCCAGGTCAAATACTGCTAAAGGCACCCCCAACGATCCTATTACGAACAATCAAACCCCTAATGTAAGATTCATGCAAGTGAACCTAGGCAGAGGCTTCGCTGCAACAAAAGAGTTCCTTAGGGAAGCCGAGGTCAGCGGAGTCTCTGTCGCTCTGCTGCAAGAGCCGTACGTGGGCGCGAAGGGGCACCTCACGACCACCCACCGAGTGGTCCAGCAGACGGCGGGGGACGGCCCGGTAAAGGCCGCAATAGTAGTATTCGACCCCAACGCAAACATTATAGTGGATCAAAAACACCTCACCAAGAATATGGCAGCAGCAAAGGTGGAGATTGACAAAGCTAGCTTCTACGCGGCAAGCCTATATTTCGAAGGAAACCAGCCGTTAGAGCCATACCTCCTCAGGCTACAAGCGCTGGCTAACGCAGCAGGCGAGGCGGGCCTCATAGCCGGAGGAGATGTAAACGCGTCGAGCCACTGGTGGGGATGTAGAGAAGAGGACGAACGAGGAGCAGCCCTGGTAGACCTGTGTGCAGGAAGCGATCTTAATATCCTGAACAAAGGCTCCACACCAACCTTCTACACACACAGGGCAGGGAAGCTATACTCTAGTATAGTGGACGTTACCATCTGCTCCAATCAGTGACTCGACAAACTGACAAACTGGCACGTAAGGACGGAAGATACAGGCCTAACTGACCACAGAAGAATAATGTTCGCAATGATCAAGGGAAAAAGTGGACCGTCACCTGCAGCAAGAGACACCAAGATCTACAACACGAAAAAGGCGGATTGGAGCAAATTCACAAAGTCATTAAGGGAACAGCTCCAGCACAGACACTTAACAAAGGACAAGATAGAGTCAATCATGGACACGGAAGAACTCGAGGAAGCCACTTTAAGAGTCACAGAGGCAATCCAAGACGCCTGCATAAATACAATTCCGACCGTCCCCGCTGCCAGAAAACCTAATAGGACGACTTGGACTTGGTTAAAGAGGACATTCATGTCAATAAAAACGAGTGTGTCATGAAAACACCTCTTATTTGAAACTAATATACTTATTTTTGATTTAAATTAGTCTGTTATTTGTCTTTACAACTTGTCGATGTATTATTATCGACATATACCCTTCACTATTTTTATTTTGCTGTTCCTGGTATCATTTTACTTGTCAGTTATTTGTCAATTCAGTCCGTAGGTCTGTGGATTTTACTTTATAGTCTACTTTGCACAGTAAAAAATATAAGGAACCTTTGCTCCATTGGGCCCCCCAAATCCATATGGAGAAGCTCACCTGGGGCACTTGCTAGTACTGATATTGAAAGAACCTCTATGCTGCTTACCTTTGATACAGGGTATACAATGATCAGCCAGCCCTTCACGTTCCACATCATATTTAGCTAAAATGTTTTTCACATGATTATGATTCTGGTGCGCCAAGATACCATGCCATTCATTTATACTTCTGGTAGTGATAGTCAATGCTACTTTTTCATTTAATTTGAAATTCATCATAAAAGGTTCCCTTTTCTTGATGAGGTGCATGTTATCTTACCGTCTTTCATAATTTTACACTCATCACTGCTTGAACACATTTTATAACCTTTATCAATTGCACATATGACAGAAAATAAATTTACCTTTAGCTCTGGCACATGTAGTACATCCAACAATACCGATGGTATGTACTCGTTACCATCATATGCCATAAGTTCAACAGTGCCAATGCCACAAACTTTTAGATTGTTTCCATTCCCTACTGTTACACATTTGTTCTCTACCTCTTTATACATTTTAAACAATTCTCTACTTAGACACATATGTTCACTGGCTCCGCTGTCCATCACCCAGTCCAATGAAACATCGCCATTCATGATATAGGCATTAGGCTTAGTATGATGCTGCTGTTTTCTTGCCCGACAGTCTTTAAAGATGTGGCCTTGCCACAAAAATGACATCTCTTTGTTTTTGAAGTCTCTCTTAAAATGTCCCACTTTGCCACATTCATAACACTATCACTTTTTCTATTAGCTCCTCGCGCCTGGTTGTTCTTAATTAACAATGCCGCGGACATCGTTTCAGCCTCCGCATCGCCTTTCCTGTGCCGCTCCTCTTCCACCAGCAAGCGCGCTGTTAATCCACTTAATGTTTGTTCCCGTTCAGTCACCGACTCCCATGCTGTCTCCGGCAATGACGTTAATATTTTAGTCACAATCATTTTCTCAGAGATTTCCTCATTTAAGGATTTTAGTTTTGTCACGATGTCATCAACGGCGTTCAAAAATTTTGACATAGGGCCCTCATATTTTAAATTATAGAATTTTTGCTGAAGCAAATGTGTTCCAACCTTTGAATTTCCCACATGTCACGACTAGTTTCACATGACGTGAGGTATGAGAGAACATTCTCGTCCACTCTCAAAGCAATAATCTCTTGGGCCTTCCTGTCTAATTCTTCCCATTTTTGAAGTTCCGCCGGGTCCGTTGATGTTGGTCGCCCCGTACATACACCATACAATTTCCTCGCCTTCAGGATTATGCTGGTTTGTAATTTCCACGCCGGCCAGTTATTTTCGCCTAGTACCACAGTTCTACTCCCTGTTTGTTTTCTTCCAATTCAACTCGTTCAAATTGCGACAACACACGTGTTAGCATGTGCGTACAAAAAGACGTCGTATTTCTTCTCAACACCTTTTTCCGTGCCTGGGGCCATAACATGTGAAGATTATGGGCTACCAGGAGGAAAGAAAACAGTTTATTAAGTTAATCACTATGGTTTTAATTATAAAACATCTACAAACAACATCTCACAATGGCGTCTCTAACGTTTGACAGGTCTAACTTTTTAATGTGGTAGTCAGCTACAGATAACGCGTTGGTTCGTTGCATTTCCAACAGTACTTAAATAATGTAAGGTATAAAGGGAAGTGTTGGATAGTGTGTAGTATACTTAATTATTTAAGGCTGACAACACTATTATATGTAGTAACATTAATTTGTCTATGTCTGCTCTTCCTTCTCTTTGCCGAAAACCTTCAACTGACATGCAGGGTTTGTCCTGAGGTAAATTAATACATGTGATTGATAATACGTTATTAGTATAAAAGTTATGTGTGTTATTTAAGCGACCTGTTGCCTCACTCAGCTCCTACTCTCTAATGCAACTATATTGTGAAGCCAAAATCGCCTCTCCCGATCTGAGCAACAGTATCAACAACAAAGTTCACAATTAATTTATCCAATTTAATTGACTTTGGTAAAGTGTTTTGTTAGAGTAGTTTATTTCAGTTTTGTTTTCTTTTTACTTGTACTTGCATTGCACCATTGGCATCAGATTCAGTAATGTCACATCTTCTTTTCTTACTATGTTGGGGTTTAAATTCCTCATACTCATTCAGTAGATCCTCATGGGCTTTTCTCTAAAAAAAGGGTAATGACATTAGAACAACCATATTAACTGAGAAAGGAAAGAAGTATAAATCGCGTTTTGATACTATAGTACAACATTATATAATTAACAATAAATACAAGCAATGTTTAAGTAAATAAGTGCTTACTTGTATATGCTTTAAGAAGTTTGTAGTCGCATTCACACTTCTCTTTAATGTTTTTGAGCATATTTAATGTTGTATTTTGGTGGGACACTAGGTGTCGCCACGGTCAATGCGTAGGTTAATTGAATGGCAGGAGCGCTATCAAGGATCTGAGACCGGCTCGGTCACCAAGCTCTTCTTTAGCGATGTGGGTGCTGCCAGAGCCTGCATGAAGAGGATGGGAAACAGAGCCACCATAGCGCAGCTTCTCACGGGACATGGGGGCTTCAGGCAGTACCTACACCGTTTTAAACTTACAAACATTCCCTACTGCTTGTGTGACGACGAGACCGAAGAAACGGTGGTGCACATCCTTACAACATGCCCAAGGTTTGCTAGAGAGAGATGGGAGTGTGAGATGGAGATGGGGGCTACAATAGAAACGGACACCCTGAAAGACCTCATGGTAAGGGACGAAATCAGGCAAATATTCCTGAGATTCGCCGAAACCACCATCCGAAAGGTCACCAGGAGTAACGGAGCCACAGCTATGTAGCCCCAAAAAACCAGTCTAGAAATAAACCATCTCACCAGACTCTCAAAAACATCTCACCTCGGTAACGTCTCAAAAACGTCTCACCCCACTCTTGTGAACGCACGAAGGCCCTCACGCAAACGCCAACGCATACATCGGAGAGGCTAAATAGGATCTCATGACAGGGAAATCCGGAGTTCCGGGGGAAAATTTAAAGACAGATAAACAATACAAAAGTAATTTAATAAAAAACCACAACCAATAAAGTAAACAAATTAACTATGTAAACAAAACAGAAATAGAGTAAACAAAAATAAAAACAAAAAACAGCACTAACTTACTTACTACCTAACCAAGAGTAATTCACCCCGTCCAACCCCTGCAAAAGTGGAGAAGGTGGACGGAGTGATTTAGGGCACTTGCACAATGGGGTTGTCACCCGGAACATCCCCCATTTCTCATAAAACATGTTGGCGTCCGGCACGCCCATCCGCCGAGCGTGGACAAGATTGAAATGGCGGCGCTGATTCCGGCTCGCCGAGACCTTCCCGCATAAGGCGCACTGTCGTCGAGGACCACCGTCGCGGGGGGCGGACCGCCCATCGGGGGCGGAAACTGGACGGGCCTGCCGCCCGGCGGACTCCTGTCCGCCCCCACGGTAAAGGCAGAAAGATCTCCGCACCAGCTCGGCCGACTCTGGCAGGGAGGGGGTCCACGAGGAGTCTCCACTGTACGGGAACGGCTCCTCGGGCTCCGGCTCTGTTCCAGACCCGCCCCAGGAACTGGAGGGCTTGCGTGGGAGGGGAAACCTCAGCCTGAGGGGCTGAATCCGGCGCTCCTGTGATGGGCTCCCCTGGGCCGAGCTGGAGGTAGTGCTCGACGGAGCCCGGCCCCGATGACCACCGAAGCAAACCGGCGCTCGCACCGGAGCAAAAGCGGACGGTCCGGACTCCCCCTGGGCCGGGCTTGACGAGATGCAACTGGTCGTCCGGGTCGAGCGGCTGGACTGCGGCGCAAAGGCGGGCACTAGGAACGCACCGCCGGACGCCTCCCCTGCCTCGCCCGCAAAAGGAGCCTTGACTGGCCGGCAGAAGAGTGGAAGAGGCGGCAGGCGCGCCGACCCCGGTGACCGCGGTGGTGCCCCGTGGCTGCGTCGCTGATGTCGACCGGCTCTCCGAAGCATGGCCCATCGCAGGGGCCATCTCGAACTGCAGAGCGGAGGGAGAGGCGCCGGAACCGACCGCGTCGGCCATCTTGGGGGCGGGCACAGCCGGGAGACCCAAATCCTCGGGAGAAATCAGATCCCCCGACCCCGACCGTAGATCCACTGCGCGGCGAGACTCGGGGCTCGCGGTGGACGGTGCGGGCGAGGCGGGTGGACCCAGCGAAGGAAGCGCGGGATGAGCGGGCGGGCGAACCCCATCGGCATTAGCGGCTGAGGCGTCGGGCACCGGGTAACCCGGGCAGTCCGAGTTGCCGCACCAACAGACCGGGCGATCCGGATGATGCCGGGAACGGGGGCCGTCCAACTTCCCCCACAGCACCTCCGCCGGATCTAGGTTGGCGCGCAGGGCCACCACCCGGGCAAGATCCAAAAGTCCCATGTCAAAATCGAAACAGTCGGCGCCCTCGGAGTCTGACCGCCGAGCGCCGGTCCTTCTGAGCGTGGCCGAAAGAACCGCGGCGGGGTCCTGACCGTCACCCGAGGCCGTGCGCAGTAGCGTACGAGAGATGGGACCTCTCGAGCCCAAACGTAGCACCCGAATTACGGGCTAGAAACAATACGGCCACTAAGGCTGATTGTTTTGAGTAGAAAGAGCCCGGTTCCTTTGTTTCAAGCCGTTTTATAGGCTTTTTGAAACAAAAGATAACCGTCACAAACGGTCATAACAACCTTGCCAGTACTGTGGGTACTAATTAATATCGCTGCTCATTGCTTATGGCAGGTATTGTCTATGATACAAGAGACATAATTATTTATTTATAAAAAACCAAGAAGTAGCTATATATCTACAAATAAAAATACCTAACATATATTGAAAGCGTTTTGGAAAAATAATTAAATCTAAAACTAGTGGCTCGACTAGCGCCATCTAGTGGCAACTTCCCGAACTAAGAAGTCACATCGTGACACTTTGTAGATAGAATGCCATTTGTAGTTTGAATTAACTTTAGAAAAACATAAGGTAACATTAGATAACAGATATTCCTAAAAATAAATTGCATCTTCTTCATTACATAAATAATATACTATTTCGGGTGTACTGCCATCTGGCCGAAATATTTTTCGCCTAATTTCACTTCCCAACCAACTTATTGCAGTACTTTTAGTTGGCAAACCAATGCTTAGCATAGTATTATTTCGCATACTTTTTATTTGATCACAATAATATTTAGCAGATATTCATTTTACCAAGATTCATTTAGAAAAATAGTCACTAAGCAAATGTTTTATTAAAGCTAACTATTTATTGTCAAATAACGTTTGCCCAAATTTAAACTTCGCATACTTTTTATTAAAATTGGATTATCTAAAATTGGAAAATACGACAACTCCGAGGGAAACGAGTTGGTATAAAGCGAAAAAGGGGGGCTCGGGGGGCGGAGCCCCCCGCATGGAAAAAACCTTTAAAACCATATCTGGTTTAATTTAGGTAGGTTGGTTAGGTCGCTTGCGTCCCTTAGAAAGAAATAGAAGCCCCGCGCAGCGGGGCTTCGTCGACTTGGTCACAGCCCTTTCAGGTTGAAACTGTGACGCTAAGGAAAATTAACCACAGCCCAGTTAGGTTAATAGGTCAGTTTAGCTAAATCTAAGGCCTATTCTCCCACTTTTATTGAGTTCCACTTTTGTTGTTCGGTGTATTGAATTTCGGAATTTTAAAAATCGGTACATTGACTATCGGAATTCGTATTTTTGATGTATCGGGTCGGGTTATCATAGAGTCGGACTTTTCATTGTTCGGTGTATAGGTTAGGTTAGAACTGCGACCTGCGACAAGATGGAATGAACAGCCTTATAACAGCGTATATTAGTATTATGCGTCATAATATTATGAGTAAAAAAACTTATGCCATTCAATACATTCGACAAAACAATTAAAGACATTTTGAAACATGACGAACTAAATATTTTGCTAACTAATAATATTCTAAAAAATAATTTGCGATATGTTATATATGCGAAGCATTGGTTTGCCATCAGATGATTCTGCGAAATGAAACTATGGGAAAAATAGTTTGCGAAGTGATAATTTGCCTTATAATTTTCGGCCACATATTAGTAAACCACTATTTCGTTATCAGTGTTTCTTCGTATATCTATCTTCTTCACTATTAATGACTCGGGGATTTCGTCAATATCTTTTTTTCTTGTGACTATGAAGTTTAGTTCCTGATGGACTCTCGTAGTTTTTAAAAAAAGTATTGTGTAGATGGTTTCTTCTTGGTTGTGTTTTATATCTTCAATAAATCCAACATAGTGTTTCCATTTTTTTCTTATTAAATATCTCACTAACACAGTTTCACGAAGTGTGAAACGTTTTTCATAGAATTTGACTTCACTTTCCTTCTCTTCCCTGTCTTTTTCTTCTAGCACTGACACATTTAATATACTACTTTCATTTTCTTTACCTTTACTCCTTTTCCCTTTGACCTTAGAAGATATACGACACGAAGGTTCGTTAGCCAGAATCTTCTCTTCAGATTTTTTACATCGTTTAACTCTCTTACCATACTTTTTATCTTCTGGAGATTTTGGTTCTACATTGTCAGAGTATTTACCGAAAAGGTCATCAAAATCAGTGTAATCAATAATATCAGAGTCATCGTGTTCACTTATTATGTCAGATATACTAGTCGTGCTGCCAGTTGAGGGCTGGCGTTTTCGTTTATTCTTCTTCTGTATGCCTGAAGGGCCTGGCTGCGCTATTTCTTTTTTATCCTTTTCCATAACTTTTGTTGACTTTTTTTTATTTTTACTGGTTTTCGTTGCAGTTTTTGTTCCTGTAGTTATTTCCATTTCTAAAATACTTGTGCCAACAGCTGCAGTTATTACCTCAGCACCTTTAGTGATACGTTTCTTTTTTGTAGACATATTTTCTTTTTTGTCCTGTTGAATTTTTTGCAATACCAGTGCCCTGTTTATCAAAACTTACAAGTCTTGTATTACAAGCATTTTACTTGTAAAAATTTTCATTATTACAAGTTTGTGTTTATCAAAACTACACGTGTAAATTACGGGTTACAAGTGATTTTCTGTATTTCACAAGTATATTTTTACACTTGTATTCGTGATTCTGTTTATCAAAATGTTGCTTGTAAGTTACAAGTTGTAGAAAATCATTAATAATCCTGAGAGTGTCCTGCGACTCTCTGTGCCGTCGTACGATTTTACAAGTTTAGTCTGATTTCAACCTACGGCAACTAATAGTTGAAATTTATTTATTTATATTTACACAGCATTACAGAATAAATCTAATACACTGTGAAACTAAATTCAAACTTAAAGTACTTACCAAAGTAGATATCTTTCAATTTGAGTAGACTGTATCTCGCACATACGTGTAATCCTTTCCAAGAGGTACTAAACCAAGCGATTGACACGTTTTTAAATGTTTTTCATTTCACACCTCCTATTCAGAAAAAAGTATTTTACTCCCTCATAAGAGGGATCAAAGTGGTACTTTTCTGTTCAAGGACAACAGGGTATTTTTAGTTTGAACCCACTTAGAATATGCCATACCATAGACAGCTTTATTTATTGGTATATTAAGGTGGGTTTAGACCAAACGTATTCTAACACATTCTAACCCCACTCTACCAAATCTTTGTGTACACACAAAGACACACCCACACACAAGTTACACACAGAGGGCGGTATAATAAGGAATGGCCCAGATCACAGGCGAGGGCCATAAATATAATATGGAAGTGGTATTTTCGTCCTGTCCGTAGAATAGTACATTATGATACAAGTGTGCGAAGTTGGTCATTACAGTCGAGGCGGTATTGCACAGCCCGAGCCGCAAGGCGAGGGCTGTAATAGAGCCAAGACTGTAATGAACAAAGCACACGCGTATCATACGACGTTTTTCAACACACTTGCGAGGAAAAAAACAATTAGGTAGGTATAAAATACATTTTTAATTACTAAAGCTATTATTGAAAGTACAATTACTAAAATGATACGCAACAGTTTTTGTTGGATGTTGCACAGTATGTGTTACCTATAGTATTATTAAAAATTTCACTGTGGTGTTCTTGAATAAATGTTGGAGATAGTGATACATCCCCATAGGAGGTGGATGGGCGTTCTAATTCTCCTTTAGTCAGAGTAGGCGGCACACAAAAATCACTGGCGTATGAGGTAGAAGGTTGCGGTTCGGGACAAAACTTCTTAGAAGGTTGCTCCAAATTGATTGCTTGTTGTTGGGTGCAAATCTAACTGTACTTCGTCACTTGTACTCGACATTTTCAGTCACAAATCAGCAAATTATAAACGAACAAATGTTTGCACAAAATGGCGCGGAGGTTTATTTTTTCGCGCGCCGTATCTTTGGTTGAATAACTATGCGCGCGCAGGTTAAGTCCAGAGGCACCGAACACCGCTATTCAGCCACAATATATTAAACTAAATAATTATGTATTTCTAATAAGAATTTACGGTAGTTAATATTGTATTTTTTAAATGCTTAAATAGATAATTAGATGAAGTATAATCTTATCTTATCGGATTTTGACTACAACAAGTTTATTTATTTACAAAATAATAAATCTTTTGGTAGGTAACAACCTCTTTACGGATATTAAAAAAAAAGTGGAATAAGAAAAACACTAGTGCGGCAATGAAAAGTAAAACGCACTAGTGTTTAATAAACCGCATTCCGGGCGTAAGACCAAAGAAAAAATAGCAACTTTACGAGCAAGTGTGTTGAAAAATAATAATCGTTTTACAAAATAATAATAGACTGTAAATTTAACGATTTAACCTTTCATTTTTTAATAATAATGTGTG
The DNA here is from genome assembly GCA_947034925.1 of Eudemis profundana. Lineage (NCBI taxonomy): Eukaryota > Metazoa > Arthropoda > Insecta > Lepidoptera > Tortricidae > Eudemis > Eudemis profundana. The sequence goes on along the minus strand of OX344806.1, from coordinate 8,609,831 downwards.
ATGCTATTTAACTATACATATATTTCGTTATTTTCGTCATAGTCGGTGTGAAAAGCAGTATGTGTCACATGGTAGCAAAATTATTTTCACCACGGGCATTAACACTTGAATCCCTCACTACGCTCCGGATTATACTTTAGAATCTCTCGCTACGCTCGGGATTCTATTGTACAATCCTTCGCTTCGTTCAGGATTCAATATACGCCCTCGCCGTAAATACATCATTTTGCTCCCTTGTGACACAATCTACTATTTCCTACATACCTTCCGGTTTTATCTTTCGGCAATTTGTCGCTAAATGCCCCGAACAAAATATCTTTTTTTGTCACGTACTTATTTGTTGGAGAACTGTAATTTTGTGATCATTTCTAGACATTTTTTTAAATATTCACGGGACAAAATATAAATTTTAAAATAGGCGGGAATTCTACTAATGAGTAGCAGTCATTTATGATCGTATTTTTTTCGTCTCGTTCGTATTAACGATGTCAGGTGTGAAAAAATCACACAGACAATATACCTTTCAGCCATGCGTTTAAGTAGACCGTATTAAAAAAAAAAACAAAAAACAGAATATGGCAGGAAAACGTAATGGCGGCATAATATTTTGATTATAGAACTTACAAGTATAATTTACAAGTGTGAAATTTTACAAGCCTTGTAGATTATTTTTGATAAACGCAATTTACAGGAACTTGTAACAATTTCCTTGTAACTCGTAACTTGTGAACTTGTAGACTTGTAAGTTTTGATAAACAGGGCACTCTTCAAATGTGCATGGTCGTTGAGACTGAACATGAACGGGATTTTTGGATGGCACAGATGCTTCTTGAATAATGATATTTGACAGAATATTCACTCGTGAAGAATTTTGTGTCCGATTTTGGGTAGATCTCTCTTCTAGGCATGTCGGTAATTCGGCTGGCTGCTCAACCACAAAAGTCAAATTTTGTATATCATACTTGGACATTTGAGATAGTGAGATAACCTCATCAGCAGTTGTTTTTTCACAGCAATCAGCCGCTAAAAACTGTTGGTTTAATAAGTCGATACATGTTTGCTTCAGTGTCTTTGGGATCTTGAGGTTCAGTTGTGTGCGTGCAAGATTTCTTTCTGTTATTAATTTTTGGTACCGTTTGTAAGCCTCTGGATCATACACATCTATGGGTATCACTTTGTCATTAAAAGGGTGGATCCCAGCTTTTTTAAATCCACTTTTGATGTTTTCAGGGTCTGTTTGATGCCAAGTATCTGCTAATGTTTTTTTGGCATTTTTGTGCCGATATTTTTTCGCTGCCACTCTACTAATTTGGCATCCCATATCATTTTGAATGACTTGAACACTGATATGTCGAGAGGCTGCAGCAAGTGTGATGTGTGGGGTGGGAGTTTAAGTATGGTGATCTGATTTTTAATAGCCAGCTGTACAACTCTGACATCAACATGAGTCGAATGACCGTCGTAAATAATAAGGACCGGTCGCTCTTCGCCTAGGCTTGGGATGAGAACTTTTTCCATGTAGTTATAGAAGATTTCTGTTTCCATCCATCCCTTTGTACTAGCTGCATACGTGACTTCGAAATCATATTTGTCACTGTTTAAATCAGCCATCCATGTATCCCAAACATATTTACCGTTGTAGACGATTAATGGCGGTAACTTTTTGCCGCTGGCACTTGCACCTGCCAATACTGTGATATTTTCCTTCCCGCTACCCTGGGTGGTCCTTGCACATGGTTTGTTCATTTTACCAACCACTTTAGTTCTGGTTGGGTCGAGGCACAGTGACGTCTCATCTAAATCCCATATGAATTGAGGGCCTTCAAACAGATTTAAATCATTCAGTGTATCTCCTAGTAAATCAAAATATTCGCCAATGACGAATGGATCAGTCATTTTCTTTCCCAAAAATTCTACAGGCTGTGCTTTTTTGATTGAGAGTCGATGTCTTTTCCGAAAGTTTATAAACCAATCTGGGCTCGGGGTATTATTTTTGAAAGGTGTCTGAATATTATTTACCCGCACATATTCACCAACAAGCTCAAGTATTTCAAATCTTGATAATCCAAATCCCCATTTTTCCATAACGACGATCGTTTCGGCAATTTTTTGTTCATCCTCTAATAAAAGAGCAGTTGGTCTTCCAGCATTAGGGTTGCTTATAATATCTTGGACGTGTTCGTGGATAGTCGTCAACGGAATTTTATAAATTTGGGCTGCTCTATATTGGGTGAGCTCTCCACTTTTAACTTTTTCCACGGCTGTAGCCGTCTTGTGACGTATATTTTTTTATTCTTTTTCTAACATACGTTCGAGGCATAATGACCCTGAAAAAGAAGCCGTTGGTTATTAATTTGGTCCGATATTATATACTAAATTTAGCCCGCGTATTCGCCTATGTGACCTTAATCCCTATTTTGCCCTTTCCTACCCCCATCCCTCGAAGTTAGCCGGCCCCGCAAACTAATTACAATTTTAACGCCAACAAATTTCACCTACATCGGTTCAGTGGTTGACGTCAAAAAGTGTTGTTAAGATAGACTATACTACTACTTTCGGATTTGTAATATAATTAGAACTAGCTTTTGCCCGCGTCTTCGTCTGCATGGAATCAGTAATTATCAGCGGTTATAAACTGGTGAAATCTATACCTATTGTTGTATCTGTATGTTTGCGCGGGCAACACTAGGCGATGTGATTATCTGTGGTGTGGGTGACATAGCGCGGAAATAAAAGTGTGTGGTTTATAATCTGGCTGTATTAATTAATTCTCCAGTTTTAACACTCAAGTGCAGTATAATCCGAAATACAACATTGGCGACGAGTCCGAAACGATCCACATTAGTATTTGTCGAAATTATATTCAGTGTGCGCAAATTGTCATCGACGACATAACCTCAAAACATGTGTAATGCATTCAATTCAAGAACTAATTAACCTAGGAAAGAAATCTTGGATACAAGAAAAGAATAAAACAGAACTCGTACAAATAGCTAACGCTCTCGCTCAGAAGGAGATATTCTCGAATGACAATACCACAGTCGAGGAAGTTCGACAATATTTACGTCAATACGTGGACGACCTAAAGACCGGAGCTGGCTGTGCTGGTGCTAGGTGTACTAATCAAACTAACTTAAATATGACATCGATTACTAGTTTGGAAGCATTCAATGGGGAAAACTGGAATGCTTATCAGGAGCAATTTGAATGTTTTGTCTTGCTGAATGACATTCCCGACACGAAAAGGGTGCCATTACTCATAACCAAACTTAGTACAAATGTGTACGAATTATTAACAACATTATGTACACCGACTTCCCCTGTGAAAGAAACATATGCAAATATTTGTGATAAACTTAAAAAATACTACCATCCTGTCAAAAATTATGCATTACATCAAGCAGAATTTAGAAAAAGATGCCAAAAACCTAATGAAACAACAGAGCAATACATTATGGAACTCAAGAAACTGTCCAAAAACTGCAATTTTGCTGATTTAAATGGAGAAATTAAGGAAAGGTTGCTCAATGGTACATATTGTGATGCGGTAAAGTTTGAATTATTAAAACACGCAGATCAGTCATTAGAAAGGTTGACTATTATTGCAAAGACAGTTGAAACGGCTTATAAGTTGGCATTCATTCATGAAAAAGAGCAAGAACAGACGCAAATGTTCAAACTACAAGGGAAAAACTTTACAAGAAATAAGAACAGCGGTTTTCGGCAGAATACAGCACCAATTCTTCCTGCTTTTGCTGTGGTAAAAATGGACACATAAAAGCACAGTGTTCATTACGTGAGAAATTTTGTAGTGAATGTGGTGTTAAAGGACATATCTTCAGAGTGTGTGGTAAAAATAGGGAAGTGAAAATAAAAACTGTAAACTTAGTAGAAAATACAGAAAATAATCAATTAAATGTAGAGGGAAAAAATACACAGGAAGGTGCTGAAATGTATGACATATTTTATTTTAGCGATAAAGGAAAAATTCCACCTGCTACTTTAACAGTTTGTGTAAATGAACAAGCCCTGCGGTTTGAAGTTGACACGGGAGCTGATGTAAGTACAATCACTTTATCGGAAAAACAGCGATATTTCCCAGATCTAGAGATTAAAAAGCAAAATGTCATATTTACAAACTTCGATCAGTCAACTTCAATGCCGTTAGGTGTTATTGAGAATTTATCTGTGTGTTATGAATCTGTAAAAGTAGATAACCAACGACTGTTTGTGGTGAAAGATGAAATGCCAAAAATAATTGGAAAGGATTGGCTATCTTTATTACAGCTGTGGCCTCCGAAATTTGAACAAACAGTCCGTGAGGTAGCTACACAAAAGGTGTATCAAGAAATATCGAAAGATAAATTAATTACAGAGATAAAAAATGAGTTCTCAGCTGTTTTTGAGCCCGGGATGGGTGATTATAAAGGTGAGCCAATCCATTTATCAATGAAACCAGATGCTAAACCAATATTTATGCCTGTGCGAACTGTGCCATATGCACTAAAAAATAAAGTCAAAGAAGAAATTAAAAGATTGGTTGAGAATAAACGCATCGAGCCAGTGGAGTATTCTGAGTGGGGTACTCCAGTGGTACCAGTTCTGAAACCAGATGGCACGGTTCGCTTATGTGGTGACTATCGAATCACTATAAACAAGTATTTGCAGATTGACCATTACCCGTTACCAACAATTGATAATATTTTGTCAAAAATGCAAGGTAATAATTACTTCTGTGAATTAGACTTACAAGAAGCTTACTTACAAGCCCCATTAGACAAAGATTCTCAAAATTTAGTTACAATTGTAACGGAGGAAGGAATCTACAGATACTTGTACTTGCCGTTCGGTGTCAATACTGGACCCGGGTCTTTTCAAAGATTAATAACACAAAAGTTAAGTGGTTTAGACATACTGGTGTATATTGATAATATATACATATATGGAAAAACATTGTTGGAAACCAGAGACAAATTAAAACAGGTTCTGATGAGACTGAAGGATTCGGGATTAAAATTAAAAATAAATAAATGTAAATTTTTTGAACAGAAACTAGACATTTTTGGTTTTGAAGTAAATAAAACTGGTGTAAAAATCATAAAAAGTAACATCGACCCTGTACTATCTATGCCGCGCCCTGAAAATGTGAAAATGCTAAAGTCATTTTTAGGAAAAGTCAATTATTTCAATCGATATTTACAAAACATGGCAATAATATTGAAGCCATTGTATGATTGCTTAAAGAAGGATAAATTTGAGTGGACAGATGAATGTGACCATGCATTCCTAAACATAAAAAATGCACTTGCAAACACATCCTCCCTGTCACATTTTGATCCAAACGCAACTATCATATTAACTTGTGATTCAGCAGATAGTGGGGTAAGCGCAATTTTGTCAATAAAGGATAGTGATAATGTTATAAAACCAGTGGCTTTTGCAAGTAAGAAGTTAAATGACACACAAATTAAATACCCAATCTTAGAAAAAGAAGCATATGCCATAGTTTTCGGTGTGAATAAATTTTATCAATATTTATTCGGAAATAAATTTATACTGCAAACAGATAATGAAGCATTAGCAAAAATATTAGGGCCAAAATATGGCATACCAAAGATGGCAGCAAGGCGCTTGCAATATTGGTCAATTTTCTTGAGTGCATTTGACTATGAAATCCAGCACATTAAATCGAAAATTAATCCAGCTGACTATTTATCTCGTGTAGCTAAAAATCAAGATAATAGTTTTAAGAATGCTGATATTGTTAACAAAAGTTATGAGATCAACACTGTTAATTACATAAACAAATCTGACTTGAATACCATAGACTGGAAAATTGTTCAAAGTGAAACAAAAAAGGATAAAATTTTATGTGATGTTATAAGATACTGTAGAGACGGCTGGCCAACAAAAAACGACCTTGGGGAAGACTATGAGCCATATTTCAAAAGGCAAAATGAGATTTCGATGGATAAAGAATGTTTATTGTGGGGGTACAGGGTAATAATACCTAACAGCATAAGGCATTTAGTTTTTAAATTTTAGTTTTTAAGTTTTGTGAGTCACAGATTTTTTTTTTTTTTTTTTTACATTTCTGTACGTTCGTTTTGTGTAAACCATGTAAATGTAATGATAGTTCTATAGTCTATTTCTCGTTTCCCATTTTGTATTTTGACGTTTGGAGATCCTTTACACCTCCAAAACATGTTTTGACAACGGAGGCCCCTTACATCTCCATTAATTTTAGTATATGCCTTTTTATTTTCTATTTTTCTTAGTAATTTATCTTGTTTTGACGCCTAGAGACCCTTTACATCTCTTAAATTGTAGTTTTATGTTTATTGAAATGTATTTAGTTAAGTAGTTGTTTGTGATATGCAATGTAATATTGTCACAATTATTGTAATGTGTTTAAAAGAGAAACTGGTGAGTTTCTTCCGGCGCTTCTTCTCACCAGAATGTCATCTGCCGAAGCGCCAAAAGAATCAGACATGTGAAAGAGCCCTTGAGGCCTACTTGCAGAAATAAATTATTTCATTTCATTTCATTTCATTTCATGATATATTGCAAGAATTACATGCAAGTCATTTAGGAATTACACGAATGAAAGAAATATCCAGGTCCTATTTTTGGTGGCCAGGCCTAGATGAACAAATTGAAAATATAACAAAAAATTGTTTAATATGTTTGCAAAATCATAAAAATCCAGAGAAAATTAAACTAACAGTGTGGCCGCAACCTCCTACGGTTTGGCACAGGTTGCATGCCGATTTTCTGGGACCTGTATATTCAAAGATGTTCTTAGTTGTCATAGATGCTTATTCAAAGTGGCCAGAAGCAATTGCTATGTCCAATATTACTGCTCAAAAAACAATTGAAGTCTTCAAAAACATTTTTGTTCGTTATGGGTACCCTTTAAATCTCGTGACAGATAATGGACCTACATGGACCAGTGGAGAGTTTAAAAATTATTGTAAAATGGTAGGAATTAAACAAATTTTCAGTCCACCATATTATCCGGCCACAAATGCTGAACGATTTGTAGAGTCGTTTAAATCTCATATTATCAAAATTGTAGAAAGTGGTCACAGTATTGAATATGCTTGTAATCTATTTTTGTTTGATTATAGATGCAGTGTGCATAAAACCACAGGTCAAACTCCTGCAAAATTAATGTTAGGTAGAGAGTTGAGATGTCGTTTTTCCTTGCTTAGACCTAATCCAGTAAACGATAAGATTGACACTGAGCAAGTGAAACTAACAGTTAATAGCAAGTATATTAGCAAAACATTTTTAGTGGGGGAAAAAGTTATGGTAAGAGACTTGAGGCGAAACCGGAAAAATTGGTCTCTAGGTAAAATTGTTGAAGTCTTGGTGCCGGGTGTAACTTTTATGGTAGAGGTAGAAGGTCTAACATGGAAACGACATGCCAACCAACTACTGGAGTGTGGACAAGAGTTATATTGATCATACAATACTGTATGATATAGTTATAAAGTTGCTTCTTTAATTTTTTTAAGCGAGGGAGAGTGTTGTATCTGTATGTTTGCGCGGGCAACACTAGGCGATGTGATTATCTGTGGTGTGGGTGACATAGCGCGGAAATAAAAGTGTGTGGTTTATAATCTGGCTGTATTAATTAATTCTCCAGTTTTAACACTCAAGTGCAGTATAATCCGAAATACAACACCTATCTATACCAAATTTCATTTAAATTGGCTAAGCGGTTATTTTGACTCCCCATACAAACTTGCACCTCCATTTTCAACACTTTTAAGTAAAATATCTGGAATAAAAACTACTCTGCCCTTTTTCAGGACTCAAACTATCTCTATACAAAATTTCAAACTAAATCGTCCCTAAAATGTCAAATTCAACAAAAACGTTTCATCGGTTGTTGATTCCCCAATTCCCCATACAAACTTTAAAGGTTGATTTCTGGTATAAAAACGATCCTTTGTCCTTTCTCAGGACTAAAACTATCTCTATACCAAATGTAAACTCAATCGATTCAACCGGCGCGAGGAGGTAACATACAGACACACTTTCGCATTTATAATACTATGTATGGATGGATGGATTAAGAAAGTTGAAAGAATAATAATAACGATGATTTTAATATACATAGAGCTATGTACGCAGAAGAGAATACATTGCCATAAATACCTTACGATTGAATATTGCAAGAAAATATGAACCTCACATATTTAAAAATTTCTTCATCGTAAATAGGTAGGTACCTAGTTTGAGAACCACTGGCCATTTCTATGAAAATGTTAGGTGGGGTTATTGCGAACGAATATGTGTATCGTAATAAACCCAGTGGAGTATTTCCGAAACAAAATAAAAAACAACACGTGGACTTCGTGTTCCCCTCAATTAATAGTAAAAAACAATAACCTATAATACTAAAAAACAATTATTTTAATAACTTACCTGGGTTCCGAGAAAAGAGTGTTGGGGTTATTGCGAATCACCCAAAACGGCGCGAAAATTACTTGTCTGTCGAGACGGCACGTTGCTCACCCACTTACGCTAGCAGCGACCAACGGCGACTGGAGCGTCAAAGCCGATAACAATGGCGTCTAAAGTAATGTTGCCAGTAAGAAAATATCGCGGCGTTTAGTAGTTTTCATAAACTTTCGGAATATACCCAATTTCGCAATTACCCCTATGAAGTGGACGGTAAGGGATCGGTTGAGTAAGTCAAACAACCGCACTGTTCGGCAATCCATTTAATACTCACTCACTTATTCTAACACGACATGTAGTATATGTTAACCTACGTCTATGTGCCTATACCCCATCACACAACCGGGGTAGGTGAAAAAAAAAAAAAAAATAGTACACATACGTTTTTTTTTTTTAAAGTAACGTTTAGCATTTTAGAAATTACATTGTAGTAATTATTATTGAATAAATCTCGTTGACAATTTTCAAGTTTCTTTTATTCAATACAAATCTTACATAGATACCAACGTACATCTTACTAATTGCGCAATTATATAACATTGATAAAAAGAAAGATAAAAGTTAGTTAGGAACAAATAGCTTAGTTCTATTTATGTGAACAGTATCCTCTTTACCGTTTATAACTATTACAATATTTGGATTTTCTGTTCTTATCACCTTATACGGTCCTTTATATAGCGTTTCGAGTTTGTTACCAGTAACACTTTTCACTAGCACAAGATCGTCTTTTTTATAGTTCACTGTATGCACTTTATTATCGTAACTGCACTTCCTAAGTTGTTTACACTTAATTAAGTTTTCACGCGCATCTTTATGTGCCATTTGCAAACGATATTTTAATTCTAAACTATAATTACTAGGATTATACAATGGTTCAACAGTTCCACTTACTCTACTAGGTAATTCACATGTTTTTTATTTACGCACACTCATGTCGCTGGTACCTCCTGGTCCTCGATGTGGTCAGCGGTGGAGCGATCACCGCGCCCCGACAGCCTTAGACGCATTCGCCGAAAAGCGTTGTCCCGCAGTTCATTTCTCACCAACTGCCTGTGGCAGCTATTATATTTCCGGTATATTATGAAAAGAACGCCTGCTCCACATACCGCCAGTATCACCGACAGCAGTATGTTATTGATGCCTGTATGAGCCCTTATCTCTGCCTCGGACTCGTTGGTAGCGCCGTGCTGATTGATGATCACCTCTTTATAGTCGCACACACACTTTGAGCACTCTTTGCCCATTTTTATTAATTATTAATCTGCACAGATTGTCAGGACGATACACCGTTTCACGAGTGTCTAAATGCGATTGCATCATGATTTCTTTGAACACAATGAACACAAGTCCTTAATCAGCAAAACGCGCTGGCAGGGTCGCCATATGAAGTGGGCGGTAAGGGATCGGTTGAGTAAGTCAAACAACCGCACTGTTCGGCAATCCATTTAATACTCACTCACTTATTCTAACACGACATGTAGTATATGTTAACCTACGTCTATGTGCCTATACCCCACCACACCCCAATGCACCCTAAGTTTATTTAATAGAAAAGGGATCACACATCGGACATCGGTAAGCTACACAACAGAACAGAATGGACGAGCGGAGAGGGAAATGAGGACAATGGTTGAAGCAGGGAGGACTATGCTACAGGATGCTGGATTGGAAAAGGATCTATGGGCGGAGTTGCTGAGTACAGCTGCATTTGTAATTAATAGAACAGGACCGAGACAAACACAAACAACACACCGTAAACAAGACACCGTACGAGTTAATGAATAACAAAGATTTTGACATAAATACACTCCATAAATTTGGCCCAAAGGTGTACATTCATGTACCAAAACAAAAGCGACTTAAATGGCACGCAAAAAGTAAACGCGGTATTTTTGTGGGATATGGAGAAAATTGCAAAGGATATAGAGTGCTAGAACCAAGTACAGGATTGATAGAAACATACAGAGATGTAATTTTTATAGAAAACCACACAGGAAAAGAGCTTAGCCAAAAGAAGGAAGATGAAAAAGACAGAAGTCAGATATGGATAAATGAAAGAGAAGAGGAGGATGATGAATTACCCCAAGAAACACCGGATGAAGATCAAATAGTAGAAGGAAGTACCTATAGAAAATGATGATGATGAAAATGATGTAACGGACTTGCGACTTGGAAAACAATGAAGGAGAAATAAGTACCAGAACGAGACAGATTGTTATGCCTAAGCGATTTGATGATTACTACACGGGATTTATGGCAGTTGATGATGAAAGTCAACTTACATAAGTATGGCAATTAATGGAAATGACAGCAACAAATGGAAAGAAGCTATAAGAGCTAAACTAAACTCATTAAAAATGAACAAAACGTGGACTGAGACTGAACTACCGGAAAGAAAGAAAACTATCGACACCAAATGGGTTTTTAAAATAAAAAGAGGAGAAAATGGAGAACAATAAAAAAGCAAGACAGATCTGGGTAGCAAAAATTTTAAATATCTGGGAATAAATATAGTGCAAAAAATTAATACCATAGAACTGACTCAAAAACAATATATAGAGGATTTACTGAAAAAATATAATATGCAGGACTGCAACAGTATTGCTACACCTATTGAGTCGAATCTTGATATAAGCGACGAGACCTCAAATGATAAAGAACTTGGAAAAGGTGTAGAGGCCTGATAGGTAGCCTCTGCCATGCTTGGTACAAGACCAGACATAAGCTTCGCGCTGAATTACCTTGCTCGTTTTTAGTCTACGCCAAGTGAGCAATTATGGAAGGCTCTCAAACGCATTCTAAGGTATTTAAAGGGAACTTTGGAGTATAAACTAATTGTTAAAGCTGACTGTACTATACCTTTGTTAGGCTATACAGATGCTGATTGGGGAGGGGACAAATCTGACAGAAAATCTACATCAGGATTTGTCATGAAGGTTTATGGGTGCAAAGTGTCATGGTGTTGCTCCAAACAACAATGTGTTGCTTTATCGTCAACAGAGTCTGAGTATGTGGCTTTGGGGAAAGGGTTTTCAGAGGGCTGTTGGATACAGAACCTACTTTCAGAACTTAAGCTAATCCCCATACCTTTGCGGCGGGCGTCTGATACGGACAGAACGACTGGACGCACCCATTGTAGCTTCATCACCTGGCACTGCTTCCCCTCCAAATGACGCCTGCTGAGACGGCGTCAGACGCTGCGTGCGTCCACCATCAGCAGAATCGTCGTCGGAGACGGGCTCAGACAGACTAGCTTCCCCTCCATCTGACGCCTGTCCAGACGATGTGAGACGCGACTCGCGTCCATTGTCAGCAGAAGCAGCAGCAGCAGTTCCTAGGAGACGTGCTCGCTTAATGACTGGTACTCCTCGTCATCTCCAACAGATCGATCTCTGATTTGTTCCTCTTGAGATATCCGAATGCCTTCCTCGTAAAATCGTCCGTGAATGTCACAAGATATCTCGCGCCACCCCCTAGGCACTTGGATTGGCCCCGAGACGTCGCTGTGGACAAGTTGCAGTGGCTTCTCCGCTCGTGTTGCCTGCCCATTGGGAAAGGATGCGGCCGACATCTTCCCCTCAAGGCAAGCGGTGCAGTTTTTGAAGTCTTCATTCTGATATTTCAATATAAGATCCATTTTGCCTACTGCTTCACGCTATTGTCTGATTATTTGCTACCAATATCCGAGAAGAGCGGATCATAAATAAAGTCCTTATTGTTAACCAAGTGATTGGTAGCTCCGCTGTCAAACTAAATATTTTGGCTTGGTACGCTAGCTGTGACTAAGTTTTATTTGTCAGCGCATGAATTTGTAGCCAAATATTTGGCTACAAAAAGACCAAGCTGTGGATTAGAAGAAAGAAAACCATGCACATTGTTCAAAATATAAATCCCCCCTTGTTTAGTGGCAAAGATAATTAAAGACACAAAACTTACTATTTTTAAAGTTAACAGAAAAAACCTTTTCACTCAATTTACTAACACTTATTAAATTAGTCGAGAAGTCAGGTACATACAAACTGTTATAATAAGAAAACGGTTATTTTTCATCGGGATGTTACCTCACCAAAACTTAAACATGTTAGGGAGCCACCGTCAGCAACAATAACAGTTTGCTGACACTTAACGAAATCCTTGAAAAGCGCAATGTCTTTACACATATGCTTTGACGCAATATTGGCACATGACACCATCAAAGCGCTACCATCAACTTTGTTGTGTTGCTTTTCTTGTAGTTGTCCTTCTTCCACTTATAACATTTCGACTTGACATGTCGGTGACAGTAGTTCCAGGTAAATTATTTTCTCTTACTGAATACAGCTAAATCTTGAGAGTTTTTTTTATTTCTGCGACGATTGTTGCTTTGCGTACATACTGTATGCACGACGCATTTAATGATAAATTTATCCGTGCCAGAGCACGCTGATCGTTAGCATCGTTATCATCAGTGTGGCGTTGCCACCTATATGTATATATAATAAATACATATTATTTACTTATATCCATAAATACAACTTATATATAAAACATATAAAGTAATGTATAATTTATAAACAACAAATAATACCATATAAATATTACATATACTACATAATATAAATACTACTATACACCGTGGGCCCGTACAACCAGACCAACTTTAACCACGTATTCCTGATGGTATTACAAGTAAATAACGTTATATCAACATAGGTCGAATTTTGTCATTTTACATTAATAGTCTTATGGAACAAAACAAATCAATCAATTCAGTCCCTCGTTATAAACATGTCCTTACTGGAGGAAAAGTTATTAAAAAGGAAAAAAAAGCTAAAATGGAAACGAAAGGTCAATATTTTGGTTAGTAATCGCGTACCATCTAATACTGCGAAGGTTAATTGCTGTTTAGTTAAAGGATTTAAAAGAATCAGTAAAAGTACCTGGGAATTTTTATTTTAAAATTTTTGAATATCTCGGAAAGTAAGCGTTAATCGACTATACGTCACATAACTTTTTTTACTTCTAATAGTTGTTAAAATCTATGGTTAAAGTTGGTCGGATTATACGGGCCCACGGTGTATAAATAAATAATGCCCAATAATAACAACTAGTACATAGTCAAGTTTTGGCGATCGCGGCGCGAGTTAAATAAAATGATTTATTTTAAAATCTATTTTAATTACTCATTAAAATAAATAAAATAAAATATATAATCTTAAACTAACGATCTACGATAGATCAATAGGATTATTCACCTTGAAGGTGGAAGGCGGAATGAATCGTGGGACCATCTCGTTTTCGGTATTTATATGAGCTATTGCGACACCATTACATCAGGAGTCACGTGGTCTGATTTCAAGAGAACTGTTTTTGTTTATACTACGGAGAACTATTATTGTTTATATTTCTATTTTCTAGAATGTCTCAATCTATCAGCACACAAAATAGGTGATGACAGGTTACTATAATCAGGAAGCTGTTTTTGTTTATACTGATTTGTTGATTAACACGACTTGAGATGAGGACGGTTTAGTTCCCATAACACTTCCCTCCTTAAGTTCGAAATTATCTGAAGAATTTAACTTTGGACAATTTCGAGCCTTATGTTTTTTACAAAAAGTACATTTCTTATCTTTAACAAATATAAAAATGGTTACACATACAAGTAAGATTACAATAATATACAGGAAAATTGTACATATGCTAACACTTTTCACTGTGACACTTTCGAGACTTTTCACTGCACTTTCACTGTTTTTCTTCAAGGCATATGATAGCAGCTGTAAGTTTTCCATGTCGACATCGTCGAGGTTGATGGGTTTATCATCCATAGGGGTCAATTGCGGTAACTCAGGCAAGTTGATTTTCAAAGATTTGGGGAATTTAATATCTTGTCCATAAATATGACGTTTCCTTAATGGTATGTCTCGTACTGTAACGTGGCAGTCATCATTAATGTCCACCATGTAAGTACCCAACAGGTTTTCTAGTGTTATTTCTCCTTTGCAGGTTTCCTTCAGGATAACGGGTTTATTGGAATAAATTAATAAAATGCAAAGTAAAGAATGAAAAATTTATTACAAGTCTTAAGTGTAAAATACATGTCATCATTAAGCATTATTTATTTAACTTTTTGATTTTTTATTACAATAGTAGTTACATAAATACAGAGGAGCTGAAACAGGGTTTCACAAAAGTAAGTATAGGTCTATAATGTAAATATAGTATTAATATTGGTAAATATCTTCCTTTAAGATAGAGTAGCATCTTCTTTCTCAATAACGGAAACGAAAACAGCAAATAAATAAACTAAAAAACTAGGAAGGAGTTCAGTTATGTATGATAAGATACATAAAAGCGGTGGTGAAGATAAATTAGAAAAGCTATACATTTCCATAAAAAAACCTAACCAAACTAATCTCACTAATTTGCCTTCCAAGGGCCTTTAAAAAAGAAATTTGTGATGTTTCTTCTACCACGCGCATATCATTCAAATTCCAAAGATGCGATCGGTTATGGGGACTTTTACCCGAGACATAGAGACCTATAATACACTGGAGTTCATAAGGTGATGTATAGGTAACAACTTAACTAAAGCACCTGTTGCATGTAGTAATAACCTGCCCGTATAGAGAATTTGATGTTCACTTTTAGAAAAAGGACATATTAAGTTCCATAAATTATCCAACGATTTTTATAAATAGATCGCATTAGGAGTGTGTTTCTACTGGAACAGGGTGACAGGAACTGGAGTTAACGTCAAATTTCAGCATCTTTAGCCACGCAGGTATCATCAATATGCGCGATCAAGTCGTCTTCATAGCAGAGATACATGTTCTCGTCAATTTCTCGACAAGGGCCAGTGAGCGACTGTGTCTTAACCTCTTTCACTAATAGGAAAGGATATTTAGGTGGGATAAGGGTTGTGATATTATGAGTATTTAATACAGGTAAAGGTAAAATTCTATAATAATTATAGATATCACCAGTTATCAAAGGGATATGCAATATGAACGTTATTTGTCTCTCCTTGAAATAGGCTTGTAGTTCTATACTTTGTTCTATTTTTACAAGATTCCTAAGTTTCGCTGGAAATACTAACTTATCAGTTTTCTCTATTTCTTTTAAGTACATGTAATAATTCCTCATTATCTATTATAGATTGATGTAACACCTTAACTCTACTAAACGCAACAGCAGTTTCAATTTCATCCAATTGAATAAATATAGATAAAAAGTTATTAAAGAATATGGTGAAAATCTTAACGATTTTACTTTCTAATTTAAATTTATTGCAATGTCATTGATTTCTTCTTTTATATTTATTATTTCATTTTGCAATTGAATAAAATTTATTTTACTTATTTTGTGAAATTAGTATACCCGCCATTTCGGAGATAATAGTTACTTTTTTCGAAATTGAATCTTGTTTATTTTTTACTTCGTTAATCATTTGTTCATATCGCATTGCATCTTCATGATCCAAATTACCTGTTATAAATTAACAAGGGGACCTAACGGGTTTATTAATCCACGTTTAACTCGAGTAGTCGCAGTAGGAATTAATTGTTTAAACCTGACCTCAGTAAGCATCATTCCTTCTGTTTGTGTTTGACTATTACATAACTCTATGGAATTATTTAATTTAAGAGTGTCAATATAAGCTTTAAATTCATTGTATTTATGTATGTTTGGTTCTAGTTCGCCTGATATAATTGACAAGTCTAAGGTTTTGATAAGGGTCCATTTATCTGTACTAACAACAGCTTGACTCTCTTCGTTGTTTGTATGATCTAGTCTCAGTTTTATTTAAATTTTGATGCAATAAATGGTCTATATTATTTTCTTCTCAGTTTATGTGATTAACTGTGATAGGCGTTTGTTTATATTTTTGAACAAAAAAAGGTTTTTTTTTTTAGGGAAATCCTAATATGCTCATTAGACGTATTTTGAATAATAGTCTCTGCAAATCCGTTTTTACAGGTAACTAGGGTACTTGGCATTCTTAAAAACTCAAAATGGCCTGCTTGCGTACTAAATGCTGTTTTCGGTTGATCTGACTTTTCAATTATAGAGACCACATACATCTCTAAGAAAATATGTTTTAATTTTAGTTTTTAAGTTATATTATGCGAGTCACAGATTTTTTTTAAATTTCTGTAAGTTTGTTTTTTTGTAAAGCATGTAAATTTAATGATAGTTTAGTAGTTAATTTCGCGTTTCCCATTTTCTATTTTGACGTTTGGAGGTCCTTTACACCTCCTAAACATGTTTTGACAACGGAGACCCCTTACATCTCCATTAATTTTAGTGTATGTCTCTCTATTTTCCATATTTCTTTTTAATTTATCTTGTTTTGACGCCTAGAGACCCTTTACATCTCTAAAAAAGTTTTATGTTTATTGAAATGTATACCTATTAGTTAAGCAGTTGTTTGATGAATTGTATTACTTATTGAAATTGCATTTTCACAATTATTGTAATGCTCACTGTTTATTTTAAAAGAGAAACTGGTGAGTTTCTTCCGGCGCTTCTTCTCACCAGAATGTCATTTGCCGAAGCGCCAAAAGAAAGAATCAGACATGTGAAAGAGCCCTTGAGGCCTACTTACAGAAATAAATTATTTCATTTCATTTCATTTCTAATTGGTGATAACCGCTTGCTAGATCGAGTGTTGAAAAGTACGTTGATTTACCTAGTTTATCAAAAAGATCAGTTATATTAGGAAGGGGGTTATTTATCATCTGTAGTAATTTCGTTAAGACGGCGATAATCGATAACCATCCTATACTTTTTTTCACCGCTAGCATCCATTTTTTTTGGAACCAAATGAACGGGGGAGTGTGACTCCTTGATAACGTTTTCATTTAATAGTTTTTCTACTTGTTTATTTATTTCCTGATTTTGTGAAGGGGGTAGTCTATAGGGTTCACATAAATCGGGTCTTCATTTTTGGTGCGTATTTGATGCTTCACTTCGTTTGTGAATGTTAATGGAAGTTTATCGCAGTAGAATATATCTTTATATTCTAAACATAGTTGTTGAATAGCTTGCCTCTCTTAATTGGTAATAATCCGGGATTCTTTTCAATTTTGAATAAGGTTATTACTGCATTTACAAATTGGATTCTATGCGTATTGTGTTCAAAGTACAAAAATGATTTACTTTAGGCTTTGTGTATTCTTTTAAAAATGTTTTTATTAAGTCAGGTCTATTATCTGAGAGTCCTGACCTTCAGGTTCCGCTTCTTCTACGATTAAATTTTCGGGAAAAAGAAAAATTCCGCCATGGAAATAATGATTCGGGTCATTTACTTCATAGGGTATTTTACATAGTTCGTCAATCATGTTTTGTTTGGTACACATTAACAATCAATGCCAATGGTTATCAATGGCGGTGAGCTACGGGATTTTTAAAACATTGGAATGGTGGCTCAGGCTGTTGATTATTGAAATACGGTTTTGTCATTCGATTTGGATTTTGGTTTGGATTACCGAAATAAGAATTTGGATTTCGATTGAAATGTTGATTTGGAATACCAAATTTAAAATTGGGTTTTTGTGCATTTGGTGGGTTTCCGAATTTGAAATGATTTTGATTAGGGTTGTTGGTAAAGTTGGCATTACCGAATTTGAAATTATTTTGATTTGGGCTGCTGGTAACGTTGGCATTACCGAATTTGAAATAAGGTATGGCATTAGAGGTATTTGGTTTGAAAGGTTGAACAGGGGTTGGAGGTTTGTTTGCATTCATTTTCGATTTATTTTTGGTATTGTATTGGAATTTAAAGTTTTCTTCTTCCATTACTACCGATAATGAGTCCTCTAAATTAGTGCTACCTTTTAGTCTTATAATGCGAATCATATCTTCTGGTGAATTGTATATGAATGTCTTAAAAGCGGCATTGTTATAAATAATCGTTTTTGCATCTTTAATTCTTTGATAATGTAATAAATTTACTTTGGAAAATAGCGTGCTGCGAATATTTTGAATCCTATGACAAAAATCTGTAAAGCTCTCGTTTTGTTTAATTTTAAGGGTATCTAATTCAATAGCAATGCACTGTTCAGACCGCGGATCTCCGAAATGCTGAATTAGTACTTGTTTTAATTCGTTCCATGTGGATATATATCATCTCGTTCACTTAATAAAGCTGCTGCACGACCAACAAGTCTACTAGTTATACTATGAAACAAATA
The DNA here is from genome assembly GCA_947034925.1 of Eudemis profundana. Lineage (NCBI taxonomy): Eukaryota > Metazoa > Arthropoda > Insecta > Lepidoptera > Tortricidae > Eudemis > Eudemis profundana. The sequence goes on along the minus strand of OX344806.1, from coordinate 8,591,181 downwards.
CAAGTCCTGAGCTGGACTAGCTTCTGTACCTCGAAAGCAACGCAAAATATATTCACTTTTTTTTATAAATAGGTTAAGGACCTTTCCATCTCCTTCAAACTTCGGAATTATAGAAATAATCTCATTTGGGAATGTTCGTATTTGTTCCATTATTAAGATACAAATAGTTCACACACAAATATAAAACTTCTCCGGTAAGTGAAAAACATTTTATTGCTACAATCAGTGGTGCGTTCCACGCAATTCCACATTTCATCCATTATCAAAGCGTTTTTCATGTAATGCTTCCTTCCACGTGCTAGTTAGCTACACCCTGAAGCCGTTCAAAGGGAGCATATGAGCAGGATTTATTGTTAATTGCGTTTGCACCAACACCTTCCGCCGCCATGTTGCACATGCAGTATGGCGTTGCACGTTGCACACGTGCTCCAAGTACTGCCAAGAAACTCGATGCAGCAAATCACGAAAGTACAATCAGCAGGGCCGTTAGCAATAATCGCAATGAGTTTGAAGTATCAAGTCAAGGATTAAGCTGGGTCCGCTGCGAAATGTTTTTGTGTTTTTCTAACACCTAACATGTTTTTCTAACATAAAAGTAGTAGTAACATAAAATCATGGGAATGTAGAAGTATCAGGTACTTTAGCGATGTGATGTTCGCAACTGAGTGTTGGTTACCATTCGATAAAGCAATATTACGTCAATAATACCATACTGACCATTAATATTATTGATGCGCAAGTGTGTGAAAATGTTTGGAGGTTTAGAGTTTGGATGTTTCTTACTTAATAACGCAGTATCAACTGAATGGATTGAGCTGAATTTGGCATGCAAGTAGACTAAGTCCTGGATAATGATACTTTATATCCTGGTAAGGATTTCCCTCAATATAATAACGACAATAACACAGTTGAAGCTGCGGGTAAAAGATAACAAAAAATGGCGGGTAAAAGATAACAAAAAACGGTGGCTCACAGTTTTACTTAAATAACATGATTTTCCAGCATTATTTTGACCGTAGTTGGGGTTGAGCCACAATGATAAAGAGCGAGAGAAAATTGAGCGTAAAAACTAACGAAGTCTTACAGTATTGACATATTGGACGGTATTGGGTTCCGTGGCCAAGGGAGTCACCATCGCCTCGGTGCAAATACTATACAGCTTTGACGATCGACCGAGAATAGATGGTGTTAAGTTAAAAAACCTATTAAACCCGAATAATGTCAAAGTAGATGGCAAAATTGAAGGCACTTGCTGGGTGCTCCGGTGGTCGAAGAGAAAGACGCTGGGCCGGAAATCCAGAGGCACTGGGTTTGATTCCTGGTCTGGACCATAGGTGAGCGCCATTTAATTTGTCTATGTACCTTTGATGTGTCTTTGATTTCTTGGATTTTATGTAGGGGAGACCGGGTATGGTTGTCTCGCGGGTTGGTTGTCACAGCGGCCTTAAAATAATACTAAACGAAGGAATAAGTACATCGATTGGTGAAGTACGGGAGGATGTACAGCTCTTGCGATCTTTTAGCACCGATCGATGTACTTAATGTTTCGTTTAGTATTATTTTATGGCCGCTGTGACAACCAACCCGCGAGACAACCATACCCGGTCTCCCCTAACACAAAAATGTGATGTAAAGTGTAAGTTACCCACATTAAAAAAACTAAAAAAGAAACATCATGTTCATTTCATATAGTGAATCCGTTGCAAAACAGGCCTTACCTTTTATTTTACGTCGGGCCAAATTATTTCGATTTACTGTCAGAAATGTTTCCATTATTATTACTGGTTTTCTAAATTGATTTTGTTGCTTAATCGACTAAGCAATATTTTAAAGTAGTTTTTATTATCATACACTCACAAAAACGACAAAATGGACGAAAATAAATTTACAAGGTTTTTACGGAATCACTTCGGTTAATGACCGGTTATTGCATTCCCTAATATATACTGTCCGTTTGCAACTAATATCTCAACACTGTTTTCTAGAATTCTTACAATCGTCATATATTTTTCAAAATTGTTACTTATTGTCTGCTGCACTGTTGGCACTCAAAACGCTTTCAGTTGCTATAAACCCAATTTCCGACTCACAAATGCTCCTTGTCCCGAAGTTCCTCGTCCATGTATTTCTTGTCCTTGTCCATGTAGTCCTTGCCCATATCGTCCTCGTCCATGAAAGTCTCGTCCGTGTGATCGTCCTCGTGCTCTGCGATTTGCCCCATAACTTCGTCCTTGGCTTCTTCCTCGTTGTTTTCCTCGGTGTTCCCGGTTTGCATCACATTAATAAGATTTATGTCCTTTATTACCACAGATGTAACAAGATATATATTCTAGGAAGGCATTTTCTTCATTTGGTCCATCACTTGCAATATTTAATATTTTGGTTTCTGCGTCAAGGTCATATTCCTTTGGCAGTGAAGACAGCAGGTAACAAATTTGGTCTTCTTCATCTACTGTAACGCCGATAGCTTTTAGATCAGTTACGATAGAGCAGAACTTTATTAAGTACGATTGTAGTGATTCATTACATTTTACCGATATTAATTTTCTCTTCAGATGGAATCTATTGAACACACTTTTCCTTTCAAAGATATTTTCGAGTAGTGTTAACTTTTGCGTAGTTGATTTTTTGTTTGGGCTGTTCACACGTTTCTAAATTTAACACATGCGCAATTTGTTTTTCTTCCAAGATTAATTTAAGAAGAAACTTCCATGTGCTGAAGTTTGTTTTGTCGCACAATAGGGAATATGCATGATTTTTTTTAACAGATTTCTTAACACAATTTGAAAATACCGTAAAAAAGATGACATACAGTCAAAATAAAATTGAAATCGACCGAGAAATACGGAAGATACAAACATTTTAAAGCACTAATAAGACAGCGATTGGAGAGAGAGATCCGATATGGACTATGACGTCATAGTACACGGCCGCCATACAATCTCCATACTATATTCTGTTTTGTGCGACAGAGATAGAGATAACTTTGTTGGGTTATATCTTGGTTATTTTTATAGTTATTCGAAAAATATTTTTTCCTACTGTTTTTTACATGAATGAGGTTTTATTTAAGTAAATAAAAAATATCATGCATATTCCCTATTGAGGTAGCGTCGATACCGCAGCGCGCGCCATTGTTTTTTCTTTGTTATTTACGTTAATTTCTCTTCACGAAATCACGCTCTCCGCTACCATGTTGAGGATTGAAGAACTTGATTTTAGCAAGAACACTCATTTATTAGTATTATAAACAAGGATCATTTAGTTAACCATATAGCAGACATTTTTCTCGTGAGAGGGAGTGTTGCCAATAAGAAACTAGTGCTGTACTAGTATAAGTAGTGATGTAAAAATAGATTCTTAACAAAAACTACATCGTTATACGTATTATCATCGATCGTAATACTAATTATAATTTAAGTTGACCTAATAAACGCACTTTCACAAGACCAAATCCGGAACACACAATATTGGCCTCGCTTTTCTTTGTTGTAATGGTGCCGTAAAAGTCCACTGACAAGATTTATATCGCTACCGGAATCTATTAGAGAATTCGCCGTTTTTCCGCTAATAATAACACTTTTCGTCGGTTTATTACACGATGATAAGCTCACGCGATCGATCTGCATGTTTTGTTTAACCTTGGCGTTACTGTACTGTCATCCGTGACATCCGTCAATGCCAAGCCGACATCGCTGTCAGTTTCAGCCGCCGCCATCTTGAACTCAGTGAAGCCACTGTAAAGAGTTTTTTTTCACCCAACTTGGTACTCCCAGACCGATTCATCCGAAGACATCGATTCGGTTGCAACTGTTTTACGATAAGAATTGTTCCGAAGCCATTGCACTAACTTGGCCGATTACTAATACTTACAATTATATTGGCACGATGGCTGATTAAGATTATCGGCGGCACCCTTTGTTCTTGGCGGTGGCGCAGGTGCTATTGAGGAACTCGATGGCACTAATTATCACAACTGGAAATTTATCATAAATATACTTTTGATCGTAGAGGGATTTTTGGGACATTATTGATCGTGAGTCTCACGATCTTCTCACTGGCGCTGACGCCGTGCGTGACAATCGCGCGCTACTGGCTCGCGTCTGCTTTAACATAAACCCGACCTATTATCAACATATAAGAAACTCAAACATTTTTGCTGACACATTTGAAGACGGAGAAATACTTCTGAGTGGGCTGCCCGGCGACTACAACACGCTCGTCTCGGACATGGAGACCTACTGCATTTCATCGGAGAAACTTTGAACTCGTTCGTGTTCCAAAGTAGTTTCTCAACTAGTGCATTTTACGGTGGAAGGCAGACCTTATCGATGACGACGCCATTGATGTAGACTCTGGGCACCTGTATCAGGAATTCAAGGCCCCCAAAGCTCTGAAACCAGGAAAACTATCCAAAGGTCTGAAAGATACTAGGAAACAGTACAAAGAGAAGTCAAAGTTAAACTGAAAGGGAAAAGGGAAACAAATTTCTTCTTTGGAAAAACATCTGCGAAGGCCCAAAAAATCTTGATCCACCCAAACTGCTTACATTACAGGAAAACGGACTGCATGCATCCGAATGCGCCAACTCCAAAGCTGCCTGGTTCATGTGGCCTCCCCTTTGGGAAACGCCGCCATATTTTGCTTCCCCTCAGCATATGGACACGCAGTTCTGTAAACGTCCATGCCGAGATTGTGAAACAATGTACCTGAAATCAAACTTTTTAAGGGTGTGCATACCTCTGTACCAAAAATGGCCCACCTTTTGTGCCACAAATCCATGGGCACGACCCTGGTTGTAGTATTTGCCACCTGTGAATCATAAGATTGACAAACCCCTTCAATGTCCAAATAGTAAACCCCATTAACTTTAGTGTCGGATAAAATGGCAGTGTTTTCTTTAAGTACAAGGCAATTTTCATTTAAAAACTTCACAGATAAGGCCTTCTCACATAATTTACTGATACTAATTAAATTGGTTGAGAGGCTAGTTACCAACATCACATCTGTTAATGTAATATTACGATACTTGGACTTGAAACAAACGATTCCTTTACCGACAAAAGGTAAGTTTACCATGACCATTCGCTACAATAACATTTTCAGACACGCTTCTAAAATTTATCACTAAGAACACAGCTCAGATATGAACTTGCACCTGAATCGAGTAACCACTGACTGTTACTGAAACTATTACACATTAAAGTTAATAGTATACATTCTCCGCTCTTCAATTTGTAACATATCACTTTAGTGTGTCCAATATTGTAGCAGTAATTATACTTGATGTTGCTCCGGCGAACAGCCACGGCTGTATCTATCGCCTATACATGAATCCCATTCCCATAGCCTTTGAAATACCTGAATCCGAGCCCATGGAACAACAGAGTGGAGATCCACCGGTAATAATATCGGCGGAGCCACAATTAATGGCAGTAGGTGCGCAAGTATCTCAAACAGGGAAGCAAAATACTAGACCCATTAGTTGCGGCGAAGAGACCCCGACTAACAGAGGAAGAACAGAAGACAGTTATATACAACATTAAAAATATGACTATGGAGAGACTAAGTTTGGGAACGGGACTACGCACCCTGTGAATTTCCTAAAAGATTTAGAAAATAACCTAAAAAAGACTGCTAAGGACGGCTCAGAATTAGATACGGTCCAGGAATGCTTAGAAGGAGATGCACGCGATTGGGCCAGGATATATAAAAATCGGTGGATGAATATTGAAGATTTCAAATCAGACTTCCTACAAACATATTGGGGAATACATGAGCAAAACGAATTACGTAGAAATATAGTACATGGTACATATGAGAATCAACAGTCGCCCTCAATGCTAATGTATTTCCTTAGAATTGTTGGCCGAGCGAAGATGCTCAGTTTTCTTATCCCCGAAGCCCAACTAGTGTCAGACGTAATTAGACATTTCTCAAGATATGTGCAAGTGGCATTCTCCGCTGCAAATTTAACGACCATAATTGATACAGCCGAGTTATTACGATCAATGGATAATATTAATAAGCAAGAGACTCGCACCCAATATGCCACAGGACCATCAAAAGGATTTGACAAGAAAAAGAAAGATATACAGCAAGGATATCAGAGCTGGAAAAGACCCGAAGGGCAGAAGAACAATCCAAGGGTTACCGCGGCAATGCAAGAATGTATAACTGAGGATGCTTCACCGGTAATAGAAAATGATTCGGAAAACTAATTGAAGCTGAACAAAGGGTCCCCAGGTCAGCTTCCGAGGTTGGGGTCAAGATATTGCAAATTATGATCAAAATGGGTTGGAAACCTGGTCAAACGTTAGGAATAAATGATAGGGGGTTGCGCCACCCATTAAGTAACTCAAAAGGACAGTTAGGAACGTGCGGTTTAGGGTACGTTTGTGAAGATGAGGATAAGGTAGGGATAGATAAAGTCATAACGGAATTAAAACTAAACAACGAGGAAATGGTTATAAAAAGCGAGGCAGGCAGAATAGTTACCTCTGTATTTGAAGAAGAAGATCCAACACAAGTCGAGCAAGGAGAATTTAAGGCAGAGGTGGCTGTTCAGCTTTTTGATTATAAGATATTGATTGTTTGCTGGACACTGGTAGTGACGTCACTTGCATTTCGGAAGAATTATGGAATTCAATTAAACAGAATCATTCAGATATTCCCATGATGCCTATAAAACCGTTTCAAATTAAAACCGCCGCGGGTCATAAAAGCAAGGACATTAAGTGGATTGTTTTGTTGCCTCTGAAATTGGATGACTTGATTATAGATGTAAATTTTTTGGTAGTACCGGAACTTAGTCTACCTATGATATTGGGATTCGACTGGATGAAAAGTAAACAATTAACCATAAAATTGGGACATAAAAGTGGGGGGTTTATGCTTAAGGGATCGTTCAACAATTACGTGATCATTTTTGGCCGTTTTTTTAACCCCTCCCCCCTATGTGATCACAGCGTAATCTTTTGTTTTAACCCCCCCCCCCCCCCTCGCCTTGATTACGTAATCTTCGTCCGTGCTTAAAATGTTTGCTGTTTATTAGCACTGACACGTATGTCATGTTTCTATGGGTCTTAAATTACCTACATTTGGAAAGAGGGTGTGTCATTTGGCAAAATGCAAAAGGTAAGAACTAGAGATGGGCCGACTAGTCGGGAACACCGACTATTCGGCATCATTTGTAGTCGGCCGATTAGTCGGCGACTAGTCGGCAAAAAATGCCGAATATTCGGCACTATTGCCTAGCGGAGAATATAGGACACAGAAGAAATTAAACCATATTTTTTGCTGAAATTATTTTATATTTTTACGTACTATACTCAAATACAAAAAAATCAACATAATTAAACTTTTTAAAGGCGGCGTCATAAAAAGTGTTAATACATTTTGTTAATTTTATAAAAAAAATGTGAAAGAATCACAGAAATAAAGCTAATCCAATCATACAGAAAGGAGCCATCTAAGGATGAAAAATTCAAATTTAAATTGGCTTTACAATAATGTTCTCTGATGGATGACTAAAGTAATTTGATTACTTTTCTAATTAAAAGTATTTCTAGCTAGTTCTACACCTTTTTAATTTTTTAGAAAATTTCTTTAGCTAACAAGTTATAAAATGATGACGTAATCATGGATGCTCCCCCCCCCCCCCCCCCAAATAATCCAATGTATATACTAGCACCGGACCCCCCCCCCCTCCGGTGATCACGTAATTGTTGAATGATCCCTAAGCACGAAAATAGACTTAATGGATAAATTTCCATAAAATAGAAGATCAAAATCTTGTGAGGGTAACGGAAAGTTCGGACAAAGAACGGGCTCCCATTCGCGTAGGGGTAACTTTGAATAGTAATGATAAACGAAAACTAGACAATTTACTAATCAAATATAAAGACTTATTTAGCGACAAATTAGGAAAGGCAAATTGTTATCAACATGAAATTAAAATGGAAAACAAATTACCTATTGTTAGAAGAACTTACCCCGTTCCCTATGCATACCGTGCAAAGATAGAAGAGAAATTAAGAGAAATGGAATCACAGGGAATTATTAGTAGGTCTTCCACACCGTATTGCTTCATAAAATCAACTTATCTATTTACAAAGATTCTTAACTATAAAATAAAATCAAAAAAGAAAAAAAAAACATCAACAAAATATTTACATGGATTCTTAATATATACAATGATCAATTTATAATTAAAAGAAAAACAATAGAAAAAAATATCAAATATATATATATACAATGATAATTTTAATATTTACAATGATAGAAAAGGTTAAATAAAAAAGGAATGACAATAATCAAAAATAAATTATGTACAATGATCTGAAACAAACAAAAGGAAAAATTAGTACAAAAATAAATAGTCTGTAAGCAAAATCACAAAGGAATAGTAGCTATACTTACTAGTTAATAGAAGGGAGGGTGCGTGCCCTCGTCAGAGCTGCGATAGACCTGCAGAAGAAATAAGACAATTAATTTTGTAAGAAGACACAGGCAGAAGGAAACAAAAGGAATTAAAAAATAACCATACATAAATAAGAAGTACCTACTAGGAAGCAGGATATACTAACGATAGGGTCGCCGTCCTCATTTATGTACACCCTCACGGGCGATGGTGATGTTGGGGGTGTGGAAGGGGGTGTCGTGAGATCCACAACCATCTCTGCAGGTTCCGCATTGGCCGCATCCTCCGCCGGAGCCTCGGGCGGCGGCTCGCGTATGGGCCCGGCCTCCAGGACAATGGGGTCCAGCGCATCCTCGGACGAGGATGTCGCGGTCCCGGAGGCGGAGTGCGAGCCGCTGCTGCTGACCTCCGGCGGAGACGGGCTTTTGCTCGCGTACCCGGACGAGTGAGAGCTCGAAGATGTTATTATGCTCCCGGACGAGGAGGAGGAGCCAGAGGAGGAATCGGGGATGACCACAGGGGCCTCCTCGGCGTAGGGGCTCTCCTCGTCCTCGGGAACCGCTGCTGCTTCGGCCATTACGGCAGGGGCAGCCACCCGCTGTAGTGGCGCCATCATTGCTCCCACTCTTTGCGGACAGGGCAAGGGGGGTGTGGGAGCACGGGAGCTGCCAGGTATGGCTCGTGAAGTACTAGGCATATCCTAAGGAAAGGAAAAAAGGAAAGAAAATTGGGAAACATTAGGAGCAGACAACACAGGGAATGGATTGTAATAAAAGGGATAGGGCTTTGAAGACAGAAATATATAAATACAGAGATTGTAAGCAACTTACTATAAATTGGGCGCCGGGCGGCAGGTCGGTCTGAGGAAAAACAGAACAAACTTATTAGTGAAACTATGAAAAGTACAAATAATTAGGGCTCGGATGGGCAGGACAATTGGGCCACTTTTCTCTAAATGAACCTAATATCTTGGTTTAAAACCAATTAACATTATATTAGTTAAACAAAAGACTTTAACTACTGTCGAGTTAAGTAAAATGAAAATAAAGGCTTACCCTGAGGAATCTACACCTGCGGAATTCCTCGACCCAGTGCCACAGCAGGTCCGAGGTCAAAAGGTGGTCGGGGTGAAATTGATTATAGATGTCCAGTATCTCGGACCTGGCCATATCATGTAGCACTGGGTCTCCGTAGGCGCGGCTGGTATGATCCCACAGGACCGGGTATGACTCAATTAAATTGTACAAGAATTCCATATTAATATGGGAAAGAAAAAAGTGTACAGTGAACAATCGGATGGTGGTGAAAGAAAATGGTGGTAATGAAAATTAAGAAAAAGAAAATACTTAAAAACGCGGGAAAAGTTCGAAAAAAGTTATAAGAAATCATAACTCACGTCAAGTTACTTTACAAGCAAAGGAGTAACTACAAACAGCCAAAAGAAGCAGTCTAATAAAAATCTTATTAGACTAAGAAGAGAAGATATAAGAGAAAGTAGAGAAACATAATCATCATGGAAAGATTACAAATTAAAACAATGCAACTATTATACTCTAAATAAGAATTCGGTTTAAGCGAGTCATAATTAGGGCATTTACATAAAAGATGACAGACGAAAAAGAGGGTTACTCACTGTAGGATTCTGATATACGAGTCAGATTTGTAGGCAACAGCCAACTTAAAATTTATTCCTCGCAATTGGAATTATAATTCTGAAATAAAAGGAACGTCTGGTTAGGATTTCTTTAGTTATTAAAAAAGTAAAAAGAGATTTAATACTTACCAAATAAATTATTACTTCTTCATTGACATAATTAAGCCACTGAGCGCTACTGAGCGTTTTTTTTTATAGCGTTTCTTTATGCACTTAGTAAAAAAAAATCGTATAAAATTAATGACTGGATACAAAACCAAAAAGACAGTTCCGAGGGTAGATTATCCCGATTTGCCGTTTAATTACAACGAATAATCATTAGACAATAAAGTTGTCAAGTCGCGCGAGTAAAATGTTTAAATATTCTAATGGGCTAGGAAATTGGATACAATTCATAAACCCTATATAGTCGGTATCATAACAAAGGTCGGAGCCGATATCAGATCGGAACATCCAAAATCTCTAGCCATTGACAAAATATATTTTGATTGTCTATGAATGTTAATAGTTACCATCTTTGGAAAAAAAATGGGGTGTTGCCTTATATTACGGCGATAATTAGTAAGCTGGAATTAGAGAAAAATTAATCGGGTGCTAAACGTTGGCAATAAATTTGATCATGATTAAAATTGTCATATTGCCAGGTTGGCCAACTTAAGTTAATAAGAGATTTTAAATTGAACTCGCTGAACAATAAGTATCATCGTGTGTCTCACTCTTGCGTGTAAGATTATTGTATAGTTTATCCTTTCATTTCTTTGCGTGAGCAAAGGTTATGGACTTGCGAGATAGGTTGAATAATAAAAACATGAGACAGTGATTGTTTAAACAAAAATTATCTTAGTATTATTTTATAGAACAAACCTATATATTTAGGATAATGCATATTCTGTCTATGAGTAATTCATTTTACTAGGTCTATATTACTTTGTAAGCGTTTGAAAAGCCTCGAATATTTTGGATTAGTGTAAATGAAAAGTTTAAATTTTGAATGGAGTGTTTAGGAAATTAGTAGATGTTTGGATTTTTAGTAAAAACATAATGTTAGGGAAAAATAGGTTTTGGATCATTATAAAGCCATTTTATTTGTGAACTAGTAACATTGAAGTTCGGATGACTTTGACAGCACAGTCTGGTTTTAAAAGTTTATTATAACATTGAAAATATTTATTTAATGAAGAAAGTAGTGTCTGAATAAATAGTTAATAACTAGAAAAGTGATGTGAAGTGATGAAACTGGTGTAGTAAGTTCGAGGAATGGAATAACTAAGTGAGGTGTTTTTATGGAACTGTTTTGTGATGAAAAAAAAAACCCGCCAGAAAATAGTCACATTCAGGAGGTTCGTTTCGCTTTAAGACTTGATGATAAATACCCAGTTCAACATGGAATATTTTATTTAAAGCATTCATAAAGGATCATCGCTAGGTGGCAATCAGTGGGCATCGACGCAAAATCGTGAAGCCCATTAACCAATACGGAATAAGTCCATTAACCTTTACACTAAAGCGTGACCAAACTATCAGAGTTCTATTAGACGCACGGGAGATTAACAAATACATGGTTGCCGAAACAGAGAAACCACCTTTGCAATTAGACGTAATAAATTCCTTCCACGGGGCTAATTTTATAAGCGTCATAGATCTTAATAATGCATATTTCCAAATACCCATATCAGAAGAGAGTAGAAAATATACAGGGTTTAGCTTCAATGGAAAATCTTATGTGTATAATGTTTTGCCTCAGGGACTTTAAACTTCAGTAGGGAGCTTTAGTAGGGCCATGGACATTATATTAGGACACGAGGTACGGGACTTTTGTGTCAACTATTTAGATGATCTAGCTATCATAACCACCGGGTCCTTACAGCAACATCTTGAACATATTGAGATAGTGCTCGGCAAACTAAGTAAGGCTGGATTGATCTGTAACCTGGCTAAATGCGAATTCTTGTGCAAGGAAGTAAAAATGCTCGGCTTTATTATATCCACAACAGGCTTGAAAACAGATCCTGCGAAGCTGCAGGCAATAAAAGAATTCCCAAAGCCGAAAAAGATCAAACAAGTCAGAGCATTTTTGGGACTTTGTAATTTCTATCGGAGGTTCATACCCGATTACAACATCCACATTCAGCCTCTCTGTAAACTATTGAAAAAAGAAACCGCTTGGCATTGGGGAGATTCAGAACAGAAAGCTTTTGATCAAATCAAGTCACTTTTTGTTGAGGTAATAGAATTGCATCACCCAGACTTCAGCAAACCATACTATATACAAACTGATAGTTCAGGAATAGGGTTGGCAGGAGTGTTATATCAATTAGACGATGAGGGGAATATGAAAGTTTTAAGCTTTCATAGTAAATCCTTGAGAGGAGCCCAATTAAATTGGACGACCACAGAAAAGGAATTTTATGCGGTCATCAGTAGTTTAGGAAAGTTCGAGTCATATCTAAGGGGGGCGAGGGTTTATATAGAAACCGATCACAAGGCGTTAATATTTGTACAAAACTGGAGATTATATAACGCTAGAGAACTCGATGGATTAATTATTTAGAACAATTCAAATATGAGATAAAACATATTAGGGGCAGGGACAACATAGGTGCGGACATATTGTCGAGGTACCCGCCTCAAAGTGATTTTTTGCAAGAAGACAAGGTACGACTGCCAGAGATTTTGTACACAGAAATAGGTAAAAATAGGTAACTAATAAATAAACTTAAGGATATAGTACGATTGCAACAAGAAGACGGAGAAATAGGAGAGGTCTTAAAAGGAGTAGGCAATAGTGAGTTTATGGACAAACTGGGTAGAATAGCGCAGCGATGCACTATTAAGAATGGAGTTTTGTATTTCAAACCAGGTAGCGATCAAAAGGAAGTTATATATTTGCCAAGAGTGTTGATAGAAGATGTAGTAGAACAAGTACATATAGAAATGGGACATCAGGGGGCATATAAGGTAATAAAGTACATCAAAGATAGATTTTATTGGACGGGTATTACAAGAGAAGTTAAGTATCTTCTTAAATCATGTCATATATGTCAAATAACTAAGAATAACAATAGGAATTATGTGGGGCCTTGTAGACCGATAGTTTCGGAAGCAATAAGAGAATTAGTAATGAGTGATTTGTATGGACCATTGCCTTCCGGAAAGTTCGGAATGAGTTATGTTCTAGTAATCCAAGACACGTTTAGCAAATTTATAAAATTATACCCACTAAGAACGGCAACTGCGCGAACTGTAATAGGGAAGATGAAGCAATTTTTCAACATAATAAAACCTATAGCCATATTAACCGATAATGGGTCTCAATTCGCCAGTAAACAATGGAAAGACTTCATGAGCGGGGAGGGTGTAAGAGTAATTTATACGACAGTAGCCAATCCACGTCCAAATACTTCGGAGAGAGTAAATAAGGAAATGGGAAGGTTGTTTAGAAACTATTGCAGGAACAACCATAGGGGATGGGTAGACGTGTTACCAAGAATAGAGCTTCTGTATAATAACACCCATCATAATAGTACAGGATTCACTCCGTGTGAAATCATGTATGGTCAATCCACGAAGTTAACGTTTGACGGGATTATTAACCAAAAGGAGGATTTGGATGTGGAGGCAGTTAGGAAAAGGGCCAAAGAAAATCTTAGAAAAGCAGCTAGTTATAGACGTGATAAGTTCAATCAAGGCTATAGAATTATAAATTATCAAATAGGGGATTGGGTCAAAATAAGAAAAACAAATAAATCAAACGCAGAGCGTAAAATCACAAAAAAATTTGAGGCCATTTATGAAGGACCTTATGTGGTGGCTGCAATTCCATACCAGAATGTGTATATATTGATTAATCCAGAAACCAATGAGATTCGGGGAAAATTTAATGCAATACATCTATCCAGATATTATAGAGACCCAACAAAGGGCTGACCTGTGGAACCAAGAGGTTGATTAATAATTAAAATTAGGGTAACATAATTTAGGTTTACATGTTATACATGCAGTATTACTTGTTTTATTTAATTATTTGAATTAAGGTATATGTAAAATTTTATAATTGTATATATGAATTTCACAGTTAAGATTATTCAATGCTATCCTAAGGATAAAGTTATTTGTATAAAAAACGATTCATAATGTTCAGTAGATTAGATTAATTGTCATCATTTGGTTTATATTTTGAAGAAAAAAAAAGAGAGAATAATAATAACAATAAATAAATATGTACAAAAAAGGGAGAAGAGAGATTGATGGGACAGCGGGAGAGGGCTCAAGCATAACTAACCACGGATTCAATGTGAATTTGAAACCATTGGAGAAGGAGTTACTTATGATTGGAGGGGAGGAGGCGGCCTTCCCTCCTCTCTTCTTCTTTTTTTTATTTAATGCTATCATTTTCATAGGAACTAGTTTATAGCGATTAGCACTCTTATTAATATGGATCTTGTCCGGAATAAATGATGATATGATATGATGAATTTTCATACTTTACATGTGAGAAGCGGAAGAAATATACATAACATCAAAGCGGACCATAATTTAACGTTTGAGTTAAAAGGATAACACTATTAAAATAGAACAACTGAGTAAAAGATAAAAAACGCTAGAAAAGGTTCTCGTAATGAATACCAGGTGGCGCCTTGGAAGTGATTGCGGTTGGGAGATGCCCTTACGCGTGGCGGACAAATATTTCATTATCTGTGCTGAGTAGATAGTGGAGTGGGTGAACAATGGTTGTCTCTGTCACCCTTATTAAGAAAGATATTGCTAGAAAGAGAGGGATAACAGCCAGACTAATTACAAGGAATAATGAAATAAATTTGAGCGATAGTCAAATGAGTGATTAATTCATTTGATTATTACTCGTCGTTATTAGTAAATTGTCTAGCACATTTACTTATAAAGACAGTTTATGTTAAAAGGGTTCAGGAAAGGAAAAAGAAAAACAACAACAGTAAATTTAAATAAAGGTAAAAGAATATAATTAAAAGAGAATAAAAATCAATAAATTATTTACAATGATTCCTAATTATTTACAACATAATCGAATAAAACTATAAAAAACAACAAACAACAAAAGAAATCAGAAGTATTATACAAAAAAAATATTTTTTATTATGTACAATGATCTGAAACAAACAAAAAGGAAATTAGTCTTGGAGTTTTAAAAAACAGGGTGTAAATGAATCCACACAGAATTTACAACCATACTTACTAGTTAATTAAAAGGAAACCCGATTATTGGGGATGAGTGCCTTCGTCCGAGCTACGGTAGACCTGCAGAAGAAACAAGACAAACCGTATATAAGGAAATAAAGATAAATAAAAATAATTATAAATAATTAAAAAGAACAAAAGGAAACAAGATATACTAACAATGGGGTCGCCGTCCTCGTTCTCGTACACCCTCACGGGCGACGGCGACGATGGCGGGGTAACGAGGTCAATTATGACCGGCGGCGACGTGGGTGGTGTGTCGAGGTTTATTATGACCACGTCCTCCGCTGGTGGAGATGGAGCCTTATCGGGCTCCACCTCCGGGAGGTTGGGGTCCAGGGGCTCCTCGGCCGAGGAGGACGACGACGAGGGCCCGGAGGCGGAGCCGGACCCGCTGGACCCGCTGGACCCTTCCGGCGGAGACGTGCTTGAATCCGAACTGGAGGGAGTAGAGGAGCTCCCGGATGAGGAGGAGCTGGAAGATTCGACGGGGTCTCCGATGAGGGGCTCCTCCGGCATCACGGCAGGAGCCTCCGGAGCCTCCACCGGGGGGGCAACCACCCGCTGCATGGGGGCCACCACCCCAATCGGGCGACTCCTAGGAGAACGGGCCAAAAGAGGGGTGGTGGACCAAATGCCCCTGGGCGGGTGTGAGGCCCGAGATGTGCTGGGCATGTCCTAGGAGCAGGGACAAGGAAAAAGAAAACAGGAAATATTAGGATAAGACATCACAGGGAATGGATTGTCACAAGAGGGGTAGGGCTCTAAAGAAATAAATAATTATAAAAAATTGTAAACAACTTACCATTGGTGGTACGAAAAGCGGCAGGTCGGCCTGAGGAAGAACAGAACAAAATGTAGACAATTGTGTTTTCCGCCATTTTTCTTTCAACCCCATAGCTTGGTTTAAAACCAATTAATATTACATTAGTTACACAAGAGATATTAACTACTGTCGAGTTAAGTAAAATAAGAATTAAAACTTACCCTGAGGAACCGACACCTCCGGAATTCCTCGACCCAGTGCCACAGCAGGTCCGAGGTGAGCGCGCCGACCGGGTGAAGTTGGTTGTATATTTCCAACACCTCGGACCTGGCCATCTCTCGCAGCACTGGTTCTCTAAAAGCGAGGCTATCATGGTCCCACAGGGCCGGGTAAGATTCAATAAGGCTGTACAAGAAATCCATCTAGAGGTTTTGTGGAGAAAGAAAATTTTATACAAGAGCTAAAAGATGGTGCTGTGAGAAGAAGATTGTGAAAAAGTATTTATAAAGCGCGGGAAAAGTTGTGAGAAAAGTTATAAGGATTCATAACTTATGACTTTTTACTTTACAAGCAAAGGAGTAACTACAAACAGCCAAAAGGAGCAATCGAATAAAATCATATTGAATTAAGAAGAGCAGATATAAGGAAAAGAAGACAAACATTATCATCCTGGAAATAATACAATTCAAAACAATACATTTATCACACTCAGAATAAGAATTTAGGTTAAGCGGGTCATATTTAGGGCTGGTACACAAGGATTGACAAATGAAAAAGAGGGTTACTCACTGAAGGGTTTTGATATTCAGGTCAAATTTGAAGGCGAAAGCCCACTTATATTTATTTTTCGCAATTAGAACCATAATTCTGAAACGAAAAGGACGTCTGATTAGAATTTCTTTTGTTATTAAAAAGTAAAAGGAATTTAATACTTACCAAATAAATTAATACCACTTCATAATTAAGCCACGGTGCAATCCATATTTAGCGGTTTTAATTTTTACGGCGTTTTATTTTTATCTTTATAAATTTATTAATTTAGTTTTAGTTTTTAATATATTTAATTTTAAATGTGTAGTTTAGTTTGCAATTAATAATAAACGATTAAAGCAATAGGAAAATTTCACATTGTATCCAAAATCCGATTGGGAAGTCAGATACAACTCGTACGTTCTATCCAGATAGTATCGTATCGGTGGTTGGAACCGACATCAGATTGGGGCACAAAAGATCTCTAGTCATTGACAATACATATTTTGATTACCTATAAATGTTAATAGTTACCATATTTGAAAAAAAATGGGATCTTAAAAGTTGCCATACATTACGGTAAAAGGAAAAATTAATGACCAACCAAATCAGATGTCATACATGGGCGATAGATTTAGCGTCGAGATTAAATTTGTCATGTTACCAGGTTGACCAACTTTAGAAATAATAAGAGACTTTAAATTGTACCCGCCGGACTCTCTCGTGTGTCCCACACTTGCGTATAGGGTTTTTGTATTGAGTGTCCTTTAATTTATTTTCTTTAGCGTAGGTCAAGGACTCGCGATACTCAAGAGGTGGATTGAACAATAGGAACATGAGCTATTGATTATTTAAAGGAAAATTGCTTCAGTTCAATTATGAAATAGGAAAAAATAACACTAGTTTTTTTTTCAATCTTACTTAATTAGGATAATGTATATACTATCTATGATATTCTATTTTATAAGGCCTATTTTACTTTGAAATTAATTGGAGAGCCACGAATACTATAAATATTATCATAGACTAGTAGCATGATAAATTGTGACTGGAGTGTTCATTAAATTAGTTGGAGTGTGGGAAAGACATATGTTTCGGTTCATTTACATTTTTTACACCATTTTGGTTTGACTTTTTACGAATTATATTATAAATTGTAAGCTAGTAACACTGGGGTCGGATGACTGACAGCTACAGTCTGATTTTAAAAGTTTATTTTTACATTGAAAGTAAATATTTCACGATAAAGTGTCTGAATTAATAGGAAATAACTAGCAAAGTGATGTGAAGTGATGAATCAGGTGTAATAAGGTTGAAAAGTGGAATAATTAAGTGAGATGTTCATATCTTGTGGAACTAATTTTATGATGGAAAAGCCCGCTAAAAAGGTTCGTATAGCGTAGAAGATTACTGATTCGCTTTGAGATTTGTTGTAGCCATATAGGTAGATAAATAAACTCATAGGTTTTAAGTAATGTCGTCTCATAAGTGCAGAACTCGCAATCTACTTTTCCACTTGCAGTCGCGTCCTTAATATATGGAAAAGAACGATAAGTAGGATAAATATTTATTAGCATAATGAATAGGCTAGACATGTTTCGCCGTGGAATATCAAAATATCAAGGTGAAATTCTGGAAGCAGTTTTAAAAGTATTTATCACAGAAATATTGTTGCGAAACAAGTTGTTCACTTAAATTCGATAAATATTCGGAACAAAGTTGGGCATTCATATTATTTTGAAGCAGACAAGGATACAGTTAAGTGGCCATCTGTAGACCTTAATACGTGCTAATAAAGGTGATAAGTGGTTGAATAGCAGTGTCTACTATTGTACTTATCAATGACTATAGTAGTTTTAATTGTAATATATTGTTCAATTAATTAATGTCGTCAATGATTGGTTTCAGTAGTACTTGTAAGACAGAAATTTTAGTAATGAAGGGGTTAGATATAACTATTAACTACTAGAAGGGGGAAGGGACTTGCTTTAAGGATGCTTGGTCGCAACTAAGGGACTTCGGCAAGTTGATCAAATCGAGTGTTACAGAGAATGAGGAAGAATGACAGATTTTGTTATGAGGAATGAACCAATGATGAAAGGAACAGAAGTGCAGATTTGAAGGAATGCTGATGGTAGAGAATGGATTAGTTCAATTTGACGGAGTTTGGGTTGTGATCAACTCAGTAATGTTGGTGTTCGAATTCTATATGTATTGATAATAACAATTATTATGTTATTATTCACACAAATAGATATTCAAAGCTTTAGGAGTTAGGATAAAATCGCCCCGCGATAAGCTTTGATGTCTATACTCTACCAGTTATACCGAATTACTATGTACACACCCACATTTGATTTTGGATATATCAACAAAGTACAGAATTTTTAAGAAACATAGATTATGGGAACAGGGTTAACAAGTAATTTTTTTTTGATATTGTACAATCGAACCAACTGAATCATGACCCACCATAAGCTCATTTTGCTAAAACTCCTAAATGCAAGTAGGTCGAAATTTGCTTAAAGATAGATTTCCATGGTGAGGAACTTGTTATCATTTTATTAGACACTGACATTTATGGAGTGCACTGTCACTGTATTCCGGGATATATTCTATTCGCGTGATTTTTTTTCGTATGCCATAGCCTTCCTGACTTGAGACTATAATCCGAGCTCTCTGTTCTTTTAAATTGGCCATCATTTAAAATGATTAAGCATTTTACAATTTAGTTTCTATTCTTTCACATTGACTGACAACTGATAACTTGACATTTGACGCACATTTAGAACATTGTATTTATGAAATATTATTTTTCCATCATCAAAAAGTTAAGGTTATCTAAGCGAGAGCTAGCTCGAGATTCAGACATTGACTGTAAAATGTGTTTCTATTGCAATGATAACAAAGGTTAAAATTGTCTCCAACCTATATTGACGTAGTTTTGCTAGGATCTAAAACGTCCTAAGTGTGTCGATAGACCTTACAAGTTGGAAAGTTTCAAACGAATTGTCAGCAAAGTGGGTCATGATTCAGTTGGTTCGATTGTACTTAACAAAAGTATAACCAACCATACTGTCAGCAAAGTATGATTTATTTAGGAAATATTTTATTTTAAACATATGTTTTACTACTTACAATCTAAGCAAAGAAAAAAAAAAAGCTTGATTGATAGTCTACTATTATTTTGCTAATAGCTGAAACACCTATGGTTTACACACCATGTGCAGATGTGCTTTAGTGTTGATTAGTCCAAGACTTGTGTGATACACTCTCCGAGAAAAGTGTGATAGTGGTGGCGTAGTGATTGTTGTGGAATCGGACTCAGGTATTGGATAGTGAACGTCCATTGTCCTGGTACGAAAGGCTTTCTTGACCGGCGAGGGGGTCTTTGTTAGTTTCATTATATTCCGGACAATGTGGAATCGGGAACCGATCGGACAATGTGATCACCTCCCAGATGAAAGGAGCAAGGATCGTATCGCAGGATTCGTTGGCCTCACAACCCAACGCCTCAGCTGGGAAAAGAATTTTTGAGAAGGGACAGTCAATGTTCATTGCTGGGGGTTCAAGATTTCACTGCGGCATTCTGTCATTGCTGTTACATTTATTATTGGTTTAAATACACATTCATGTTCATCATTGAGGGAAGTCGGACACCGATGGGGCTGGGATTCCATTTTTGCCATTAGAATCTTCTACTTATTGAATCTGGAAAAAATATTTTAAGAGGGAATAGATTGCAATGCTTATTTAATATATTGAGTATTGTCTTAAAAGACTTTTGAGGGGGTTTAATAAATCCACCTGTTTTCAGAAGTCTTCACGCTAAAATACTGTCAATGGGATGGATATAGGGGTTAAAATCATAATTATGGTTGTGAAAATTTAAGGTATATCACAATATAGATATAGTAAATCATTTGTGGAGGCCGGAGACTGTCTTGTTACTGTGGAGTTTTATGACTCTTTTTCTGAATGAGTACTTTTTTTTTTGTTTTACAGTTAAAAGCCTTGGTTGGTTGTATGAAATGAAAGTAAAAGAGGCGCCAATGAAAGATAGATGGTGTGAACTATATTAAAGTGTTAATTAGTAAGGAAGAGTGTATGGCAGTCTGTGAAATAATGATAGGGGAAGTTGTGGTATGAGATGAATGATTGTGTGATGAAATGATGAAGAATGCTTTTGGTTGAATGGGTTTCTTCAACCAAGCAAGACTTACAGTTTAACTATTAATTTGGGAAAAAAAAAAAAAAAAAAAATTTAACTATTGTTTTACGTGAGAGCCTAAGGCGATGACTGCAAACAATAGGGGAGCAGGCTGTGACGATACATGGCATCGCTCTCGTTTTAAGATAATTTACAGAATATTCAGGATTCAGGCCTTCAGTTTATGAATCTTATTCTACGGGTTTCAGTACTGTATATTGTAAGTTTTAAGTTTCAAGCAGATGTCTGGTCTGTTTGACTTCATAGTCATTACTCATACTAAGCGGTAGTTTTGGTATAGTTTAGAAAATAATAATAATGAAAACCAGAACTATTACCTGAGATAGTCGTCATCCATTAGCATAATTGAAGCACAGGCTGCACTGTTCATATAGGGCATGTTATAGCCCAAAACACTAATGATCATTGCATAAAATAGGGTAGAAATTATTTTGACAATTATAACGGTACCCACATAGTTGTTTGTTGAACTAAAGAAGTGAACGGAGTCAGAATGAACGAATGGTTTAATTTAATGATAGCCGGAAGACTTTAGTTCAAAGGTAATGGTTAATTTTACAAATTATAATTAATTATACTTAAAAAATAAAAGTATAATTTTTGAAAAGGTTTCCTGAGGAGATAAGACTTAGAATTAGTAATTTTAGAAAATGAATCCGTACAATGAAAACTAACTAATGTAGAGGGTTTTGTTTATGGTAGATGATTAAGTTTAGTGATGCCAGATTATGAAGATTTTGTGTTAAATGGGAAAATAATTATGAATTTCATTTAGTAAATAAGAGGCTAAAAAAATAAGTAATATATTTGTTAATTAAGTAAATTAGATTGTAAGATAATTATTGCATTTTACTATGATAAGTTCATAGAATTTTAGTAAAATAAATGATACCTTGGGGACATGTTGGAGATCATAGCAACACGAAGAGTCGACAACACCCAAAAGCGACATCAAAAGCGGGTAGTTATAGAAAGTGCTACCCTCAAATGAATTTGTCAAACCAAACAAAGGAATAGCCCTTCTTGCACATAGATATACGGGTTATATTCCACTAAACAGGAAAGATGACCTGATTTTAATTATCCAATCAGAAAACGTCCCAGATGTATATGTGTGTGTAAAGTACCCCGATGAAAAAATGTGACACAGAGTTCTCGAAGCAATGTACCTTGACATAAGGTTCAAAATTGTGTACAATGTGGAAAATCAGTGGAAACTGGGAAATCTAGTATAAAAGCGCATACAAACCAGAATCGTCAGTCAGACTTCGACTAGTCGTCGCTCTAAACTCATCTCGATATTGCGCCTTTGCAAAGGGACCCCAAGCCCATGCCAATATCCGAGTCTTCAAATAAGCCTCAGACGGGGAACCGCTGCCCCTTGAGCGCCCAGGCCTAGTGCCAAGAGGAAACTATGCTCGACGGAGGCAAAATTTCTGCCGAACAAAGGGAAACCTTTGTAGGCTGAAAAAAGTTTCTGTTAGGCGGAATAGTACTCTTGCTCGGGTAAGGGAGCGTTGCAGTCGACGGGGGAGCCTCGCCAGCATGGTCTGCGGCCGTGCGGAGCACTTCCTCTACAGCGTCGGCTTCATCGCCGTCTGCAGCCTGAGCCTGCCAGCGTGCTACTAGTTGCTCGAGGGTTTGAAGAAAAACATTGGTGAGTGTTTTAATTAATCACTGATTGTTTTATATTTCTGTGTGGAGATGTTTGGGTAATTTTATATAGCGCTGATATGGACCTAGACTAGTTTTACCTAGGTTTATCTCAGTAGCTTCCGTAGACGTAATTTATTTAAATTCTTTAAGTCAGAAGGCACGTATGGCCACAATATCGATCAATTTTTCGAGCGATATTGTTAGTCGTTAAAAGAAATAAACCTAGGTAAGGCCTTAATTAATGAACCTTTTCTTATAGAAGGAATATTTGGTGAGTTTTTTATAATTTACTTTAATTTTTATGTTTCTTTATGTGTACTTGTATTTTACCCATGAGATCGCAATAATCGGGAACTACCTTCAATTTTATTTCTTGTGTGTTCGTATGGAGCATTATATCGGTTGTGCACCTACCGCCTTTTTATTTATAAATGCGGCGTTAAAGAATTCCGTTCGGTTACGGATAGTTTTAAGTCGGACTTTGCGTATTTATTCTCATTATCGTATTTAGTTGTAAGTTGGCGGATATTTATTAAGCGGTCACGAATTAACTTAATTTTATTATGTTTTATTTATTTGTGTGTATGTTACTATGTTGTGGGCGAATTTACCCTCAATTTTATTAGCGTGCAGTTGTACGGTATTTTACGGAGTCTCTATGCGTATTCATTTCTACCGCCTTTATTTTGGTGATGTTGCATTCACGGGTTACATTTATGTACGGCTAGTATTAAGTTCGTTTATGCAAAATTTATTCACGTTTTCATAGCTGTAAGGCTGCGTTAGCCATTAAACGGCCATGAATTTACTTAATTATGTCTGGATGGTTTGAGCGTATATTCGGCCGATGAGTGTGAAACTACCCTCAACCTAGTGAGCTGCTACACTTGCGTTGCTATCGTTTATTTCCAAGAATTTCGGGGTTATTAATTCTTTGTTGCGTACGCGTAACATGTTAGAACTAGTTAGAATTTGTTGGAACCTGTTAAAACTTGTGCGGATTCCTATGTCCATTACTTACCGATTTGTCAGAACACACTGACGGTAGTAGCTTAACGTAGAGATAATTTGACTTGATAAAACAAGTTATACATTTTGTTTATTCTTTAGCAGTTATGTGGGTACTAGTTTATGAATAATGGGACCATCGCAGTATTTAGCCAATTGAAGCGAGAGCCTGTACTATACAAGCGTATATTTCTACCAGTCATGTTTTACTTACGGATGACGGCGTCTCGGGTGTAATTTATGGACGCACATTTAGTAGTATTAATAAATAGATTCATTCTGGGGAAATTCATGTCATAATAGGGTAAATTGGGAACATCTCTATGAAAAAGTAGTAAAAACATGACGAATAATCTATGGCGGCTTTTTAATGTCAAAGTCATTTGGGATTATGTTATTATCAATGCTTTTGGGATACTGATTATAGTAGCTATTGTCCGTAAAATTGCCGTTATGTGGAGCAATATTCTCACGATTTGATGACACTTTTATACTTAAATCATTTATGTGGATAGGTTAACCTTTTAAAAGATTCTTTTGAGTTGTGAGAGCCTAGCTCGGCCTAAGTACTTTTACAGCGTAAAGATTTGGAACCTTGAGTTATATGATCCCAAGGTGGACCCAGAAGCGGTGTCTCTCTATGGATTTGCCTATGAGAAAATGTCTGATTCAAGGACAGCATTTGGTGTGCACTTGTGACTGGGTCCTACCGCGTGAGTGCATTGGGAAGCGTATTTCTAGAGGATCTAGAGAGAATTGCTCTCAAATTATCACAAGTTTGAACACTTGGTATACTCATCTTATGGGGACTGGTCCGGTTCGGCTCTCATGCTTAGGGTTCTTAAAAAGCGGGGGTAGGGCCATCTTAGTATAGCTAGGCCAAGACACTTGACCGTTATAGGGTTATTGGCATCCTGTCTTTGACAAGACTACTTGACTAAATACTATGACTAGACCATCTACATACAGTGACTGTACTGGTAGGTTAACTGACAGGTGTATGGTTATTTGCGACGTTTTTTATCATCCGCAAAGCCCTACTTTACAAAACGTTGGTAGTTTCATGAATTGTGAAGATTGAGCAAATTCCATAAAATAATCCATCTTTCACAATTCTACTTGCCAAATATTAGAGCAGAATCAGTCTATAAATAAGCCTGTATCTTAGATTATGATGACTTGCATGTGGGGAGTAGGTCTGACATAATCTACAGATACAGCACCTAGTTATAGCACTACGTTATAACATTCCCTTTGCTGTCCTCTCATAAGTAATATTAGCATCTGTGCTAATACAAGAATGTCCAATAATTGTTATATGCCTCCTGGCTTTTTTGTGGAGAGGGCTTATTGTCCTTGGGCGAAGCCACTGGTGGTAGCGGAGGTAGGGGCGCCACCCTTGCCACAAACTCTAATATTTTTTTTATACTATAATAATAATGACTATAACCTAGCTAAAGACATTACCTCAACTAACTGACGAACCTGTACAAAATGACTTATGACTGTTTCTCTTCTGCTTCTCTAGAACTTTCTATATACCTGAATTAGTCTAGGTTTTAGAACTGTAATAAAACAACATCTTTTATCGAAACTACTCCATCTTAATGAGGATAATAGAGAGATAGCTCATTTATTTTATAACCATCATAGTTACATTTCCTTCAATCTTGTCAAGTGTTTCTGCGGTATTCTTGCTTAATCGAAAAGAATTTCTGAGTTGCTACCACAACGAAGGGTCCTCCCGAAACTAGAACGATCTCGCCATGGCCAAATCACAACCAAGACAAGCTTTGATTAATAATTTAGGTATAGCATATCAGACATTTAGAAATAGAAATTATAGGTATAAATCAGTAGTTACAGCCTTCAGTACTTGCACTAACTTCAGAGAAAATTACCTGAGCTTTCAGATTCCTTATAGTTCATATTCAGTAAAAAGCTTCAGTAGTGTAGTTACAGTTTCAGGGTTTCAGTTTCATGTAAATTATTAGGACGGTTCTTGGGGCAGGCGAGGTTAGAAAAATTTTAGGGTATTGATAGGTTCAGTATAGATAGGTTTAGTATATAGCATGAGTTGTCACAACAGCAACGGAGTGATTTAAAAAAAACTAAGTGAACTTTTTAATCGAATAATTAAATTCGGAGAATTTTATTAGTGTTGGCAAGGGGTACTCAAATTTTCGCGTGTGTATTGTTCGAGAATAATTATGTACGGACAAGGTCAAGCACCGGCTCTGGCACAGCCGCCCGCCGCTCAGGCTGGGCAGGCTAAGCAGGAGGACGGAGCACGGGCATCAGGCAGCGGATCAGGTGAAGTGTCAGCGGTCTCGCTGATAACGAGAATTCCTGAGTTCTGGGTAGACCAACCTAAGCTTTGGTTCGCTCAGCTGGACGACATCCTCGAGCCGCAGCGCTTGGGGGATCTCCAAAAATATAATATCGTGGTAACGAAGCTGGGGAAGGCTACCATACAGGCCACAAGCGATATCCTGTTGACCCCACCGGAAACAGAGAAGTATGAGGCGCTGAGGGCTCGCTTACTCGCTGTTTTTGAAGAAAGCGAAGAGAAGCAGCAGCGGAGATTGCTTCAGGAATTGGAGTTGGGGGATCAGAAGGCCTCACAGTTGATGAGGCAGATGTTGGATTTGGCTGGAGGCAAATTCCCGGAATCCACGGTGAAGATGCTCTGGATTGGTCTTATGCCGGCGGCAGTGAAGGCCGTGTTGGTGGGCAGTGAGATATCAGACTTGCAGATGTTGGCCGTTCTAGCAGATAAGGTTCTTGAAGTTACACGTGCCGGGGTTGGTCTTGCGGAAGTATCGTCGGATCCTCAGCCAAGTTCCGAAGACAGGCTGCTGACGGAGATCGGCAAGATAAGTACCCGGCTAGAGCGGTTGGAAAGAGGACGTTTTGCTGAGCGGCAAGGAGCTCCGTCAGCGGCGAGGTCGGGTTCTAGACCACAAGGGAAAATGCAGCCATCGAGAGGTCGACAGAATCCGGATTGGCTATGCTTTTACCACTTCCGTTACGGAGCACGGGCAAATAGATGCTTAAAGCCCTGCAGCTGGAAGGCGGAAAACTACCGGGGATACAGTCAAGGGCGGAACACTGTATCGGCATGTCTAATCACCGCCTGTGTGTGACCGATGTAGAGACTGGTTTAAGATTTTTGGTGGATACTGGCGCGAATGTGTCGGTGATACCCCGAACGAGAAAGATCGTAAGTGCTAACGATAGTTTTGACCTTGGGAATAGCTTGTACGCGGCTAATGGTTCTCCAATTAAGGTTTATGGTGTTAAAACGTTACTATTAAACTTTAGATTAAAACGTACCTTTCGATGGACATTTGTGATTGCGGAGGTTAACCAACCAATTTTGGGAGCGGATTTTTTGGAGTTTTATGGATTAAGTGTTGACCTCAACGCTAAGAGGCTCATAGATTCTGTGACAAATAATAGGGTTGTCGCGGCGGTGGTTAGCTGCAACCTAGATTCGATAAATTCCATTAGTGAGAAGCAGCCTTTCCACGATTTATTGAAACGTTATCCGGACATAACGCGGCCAGTAAGTTTCAAGGAGACGCCTAGGCACGGCGTGGTGCACCATATTGAAACGACGGGTCCTCCGGTGTATGCCCGTGCTAGACCTTTACCCCCAGATCGCTACAAGAAAGTCAAGCAGGAATTTGACCTTATGCTTAAGTTAGGTATTTGTCGTCCTTCAAAGAGCGCCTGGGCGAGTCCGCTCCATGTTGTACCCAAAAAAGATGGGAGCCTGCGGCCATGCGGAGATTACAGGCGATTAAATGCCTGCACTAAACCGGACCGTTACCCCATACCGCGGTTGCAGGATTTCACGTATATTTTAGCGGGTAAAAAAATATTCAGTAGGATTGACGTTAATAGGGCATACCATTTCATCCCGGTGGCGGAGGAAGACATAGAGAAGACGGCTATAATCACACCATTTGGATTATGGGAGTTCCCCCGGATGACCTTCGGACTTACAGGGGCAGCCCAATCCTATCAAAGATTCATGAATCACACGGTTTTGAGAGATTTAGATTTCGTATTTGGTTACATCGATGATGTGATTATAGACAGTGACAACCCTACACAACATCGTGAACACTTAGATAGGCTATTTTCCAGGCTTAATGAGTATGAGTTGACTATTAATGTCGCTAAGTGTTGTTTCGGGCAGCCCATAATCGAATTTTTAGGGTATCAAGTTTCCGCAGAGGGGATCCGACCTTCCCCAGAGAAGGTAAAGGCCGTATTAGAATACCCTAAACCACGGAACATAGAACAATTAAGACGGTTTCTTGGAATGGTTAACTTTTACAGATCTCATCTTGTTTCGGCCATTAAAAGTCCACAAAGAAAGATATAACTATTATTCAATGGTCGCAGGAAGCTGACGAGGTGTTCGCGGAATGTAAATCGAGGTTGAGTAATGCCGCGTTGTTATCGTATCCCGTTGAAGGAGCGAAAATGGCCCTTATGGTCGACGCATCGGATTCTTGTGTGGGGGGAGTTTTGCAGCAGAGAGTTAAGGGGGTTTGGCAGCCTTTGGGTTATTTTTCGAAGCGTCTCACCGACACTCAGCGCAAATATAGCGTTTATGATCGGGAACTGCTGTCTATATTTTTGTCAATGGTTCATTTTCGAAACATATTCGAAGGACGGGAATTGACGATTTATAGTGATCACAAACCTCTCACGTTTGCATTTAGTAAAATAGGTTACGAGAAGGAGACACCGAGACGTACGCGGCAATTGTTGTTTATCAGCGAATTCACCACTGATATTCAACACGTGTCCGGCTGTGAGAACTCGGTGGCGGACGCGTTGTCCCGCATAGAGACAGTATCGATTACCGCTTGTATAAATTATAGCGAAGTCGCCCGGGAGCAAGAGGTAGATAGCGAATTAGCACATGCGTTGCACAATGTGACCATCGCAACTCGGCTGAAAAGGGTCAAGTTACCAGATTCCGAGTACGATATGTATTGTGACACATCGACAGGCAAGTTTAGGCCTTATTTACCATTGCGATTTCGCCAACAGGCATTTAACGCGGTGCACAATTTAGCACACCCGGGCATTCGGGCTTCGCGGGCAATGGTTAAGAGGAGTTTCTATTGGCCTAACATGAACCGGGACGTAGGAAACTGGGCTAAGTCTTGTGTGCAGTGCCAGCGAGCTAAGGTTTACAAACATACTCAGTCGGAGCTAGGTCAGTTTCCTAGCGTCGGTAGATTTAAACATCTTCACGTCGATATTGTCGGTCCATTAACAACTGCACCGGATGGCCAGAGGTATTTGGTTACGATGATCGATAGGGTTACAGGTTGGCCAGAGGCATTTCCGGTTTGCGATATTTCGGCAGAGACGGTAGCCAGAGTTGTTTACGAGGTCTGAGTGGCTAGATTTGGAACACCATGGAAGGTCACGAGCGACCAAGGGCGTCAGTTCGAGAGCGCCGTTTTTGCAGAGCTAATGAAGTGTCTGGGGGTAACCAAACTAAGAACCACCCCGTATCACCCTCAAAGCAATGGGCGTTTGGAAAGGTGGCACAGAGATTTGAAGGCTGCTCTTAGGGCTAGACTCACTACGGCATCGTGGGTGAAGGAACTCCCGTCGGTCATGTTAGGTTTGCGCGCCGTGCCTAGGAGTGACATAGGAGTGAGCGCGGCGGAATTTACGCTTGGCCACGTGTTGCGTTTGCCCGGAGAATTTTTCGATGTCGGGGATGATCACAATTTTGAACCAGTAAATTATGTCAGGGAACTCAGAGACGCTATCGGCAGTTTAAGGCCTAGGCCTACGGAACAGCGCGACTCGCGTACAGTTTTCGTACACCCGGACCTTAAAACGTGTGACATGGTTTTTGTGCGAGTGGACGCAGTAAAAAAACCACTGCAGCCGCCATATGACGGACCCTATAAGGTCATTAAAAGGTGTCGGAAATAGCCTATGTACATATATTTAGTAGTTAGGTATATATAAGGTAACAATCAAATAGGCTAAGTCAATCACGTAGGAGAGAAAATCATATTGAAATCTAATTAGAATCTTTTACTGTTTATTATTGTTTCGTTACTCAATCATTCTACTGTTTAATCAATCAATCATAAATAACTTGTGTTTTACTCTAATTTTAAGATTTATCAATGTCCATCGTTTATAAGAATTTAATTAATTATTGCTATAATCTTTATTTCTGTGTAATGAGAAATTATATGTGTTTTTTAATAAAGTAAACAAACCCCCACTCACGCACAAAAAGAATAGCTGATTCTCAGAACTAGCTCGGCTCATTTCTCAGAACAAGACTCGAGCTTAGCGGGAGTATTCTTGGAATAATCTCCCACCTTCAAAAATAATCTTATAAAATGGCAGTTCCCGGCCATTTCAAGTCACTCTATTTTACTCTCTTCAGTCTTTTACATTTATCATCAAGTGATAATCAGCTCTTCAACAGTG
Organism: Eudemis profundana; assembly: GCA_947034925.1. Lineage (NCBI taxonomy): Eukaryota > Metazoa > Arthropoda > Insecta > Lepidoptera > Tortricidae > Eudemis > Eudemis profundana. The sequence goes on along the minus strand of OX344806.1, from coordinate 8,560,988 downwards.
CCTAAGTGAGGTAGGCGCTCACTATGGAAAATTAAGTCTTTTCATTTATACAGTCCACTAAACATCGAAGACCCTTAGACCTCACAATGGTCCTTCAGAAGCCGCATCAAAGAAGAATGGACACACCACAGCAGCAATAAGAAGATAAAGAAGCACGAAGACACAATTCTTCAAAAATCGTCGTCAGCAAAATTATCGCCGAATTGTCCCGTGAGATCTTAAATCCGGGACACGCCGTACTCATCGAAAGAAGATCGCCGAGAAAAGGCCCGTGACTGCATTTCCGGGCCCTCCGTGTTCATCGAATGAGAAATTTTGTCGGTCCGTGACTGCTTTTCCGGACCCGCCGTGACGTCGAAAAAAGTGAAGAAAGTGATCCGTGACCGCTATTCCGGATCCGCCGTGTGAAGACAGAAAACCGAAGAAGGGCCGGTCCGTGACCACTTTTCCGGACCCCCCTGCAGCACAATTAAGAAGAACAGCAAGGTGGCGCAGTGAAAAAAGAAGACAGCAAGGTGGCGCAGTGAAAAAACAAGGTGACGCAGTGAAAAAAGAAGACTGCAAGAGTCGCTGAGAAAAAAGAAATACCACCGTGCAAGAGGGTCTTCGCGCTCCAAACTGTTCGTGCCTTCGGGATTAGTGTCTTCGTCTTCGTCTTCAGTTGTCTGTGTGTGCCTCAAAAAGGAACTCTAACCAGGGAACAGTGCAAACCCAGTACCTAGCCTGAGTTCCGGGAACCTAGAAGTTTCGACTTCGGTTCTTTTTTGGTCTGACATGGTTCAGTTCCGCCAGCTTTAGCTGATGAGCGGCCAATCTTGCACCTTGCGGTGTTAAATGCAAGAGCGGTTTAGCGAAACTTCAAGAAAGAAGAAAGAAGAAACCGTAGGGACGTTAGGTACCCGAACGTTACAGCGACGTCAATTCCGTAACGTTCGCGTTAGGGCCCGATAGTGTTAGGGACCCCCCACCCCCTCGGTGTACTATGCATAAGGAACAACGCGTTACAAGATCGCGTTCCCGTTCCCAAACAACTCCGTCGTCCGGTCAAACGACAACGACGAGTACCAGTACGTGGAGTAAAGGCACCAGTAGCGCAAACGAAAGTAGCAGTATGCCGAAAGATAACGCTCCCCGTAAGGCTTCGGAAGCCGAGGCGCCCCCCGCGCACTCTGACCCGCCTATCCCCACTCCCGGCGCCGCGCCGCCGGGCCACGCCCCTTTGACCCGCGCGCCGCTCATGGATGATGAACAATCGGTTCACTCTATGGAGAACGAGCAACGTAGTAATCCGCGGACTTTGGTAGGCGTACAAGATGATAGGGCTAGTCAGTTATCAGTCTTAATGGCTGAATTAGAGGTTAGGAACGCCGAATTGCAGCAGGCACAGCTCGCGTCCGCCGCGGCTAGGAGTAGGCTCGAGATAGCTAGGATAGAAGCGTCTCAGGTATCCAGCATGGCGGCGCCGGGTCACGATGCCAGAGATGCTCGCGTATTAGGCTGGGTTGCTCAACAGCAACGCCAGGTAGCCGCGATAGGTGTACACACGCAAGAACCTCCGTACACGCCGCCGCGTAACGAACCCGAACGACCTAGCGAATTTATGAATAGGGACTTAGAATTACTCTCGCATAGGGTCGTAGACGCGGTAACTAGGAACAGGAATGCACCCATGGCCTCGAGGCAAAGTTACGACCTTCCTCATTTCGAAGGATCGCCTCAGGAATGGATCGCATTTAGGGCCGAGTACGAGGATAGTGCACCTATGCATTCGGACGTGTCCAACATCAGCCGTTTACGTCGCGCGCTTCGCGGCGAAGCGAAAATCGCAGTTAAGTCCATAATGTACACTGCGATATCTCCGGCTGAAATTATAGGCGCGTTAGAACGACATTTCGGAGACCCAGAGGAAATAATATTGAACGAAATTCATAACGTAAAGCGTATGCCCAGATTAGCTGAAGATAATAGCAATATAATTTCCTTTGCCGGTCAAGTTGCCAACGTCGTGGCAACCATTAAGTCGTTAAAACAAAACGAGTTTCTATACGCGCCCGAACTCGTCAATAAAATCGTGGATAAAATGAATCTGATTGTTCGATACGAGTGGAATAAATATCGCGTAATTAATAAAGGGACACCGGGTCTAGTGGCTATGGCACAGTTTTTAAACGAGATTAGTAGCGCAACGCGAAAATCTCAAATTCGCAAGACGCGAGCCAACGTGCACACCGCGCAGGCGCACTATGACCCCGCGCCCCTCCCCCAGCCGCGCATGCGCAAAGGTCGCCGCGCGCCGCAGTATGACGAATATTACAGTGACTCAGAACAATCAAATTCAGATTATGACGAGCCTAGGCCGTTGATGGTAGCCCAAGTAAATCAGAATAGGTATACCGATAAGCGTAAACCCGTGGAAAAAAGGTTTTCCGCGCCGCCCGCGAAAAATACGCCCGCGAGGGCCCCGCAGCCTATTCAAACCACTTCCACCTATGTAGACAAGTGCGTAATTTGCCGTGGCGAACACAAAGTAAGCGAGTGTTCCGATTTTAATAAAATGTCTGTAACAAAGAGGTTGGAAGCGGTTAAGAATGGCAAGTTGTGCTTTAGGTGCTTACAGCCGAGTCATAGGCGCGGATATAGATGTAAATACGTAGCTTGCGGCATAGGTAATTGCGAAGCCGGACATCATCGCTTATTGCACGGCATGAGCGCCAAAGCACAGCCGACGCCGGCGCCGCGGACGGGTAACGTTAATCACGTATATAAAATGAATACCTATTTAAAAATCGTTCCCGTGGAACTGACCGGTCCTCTAGGTACGGTAGAAACGTTTTGCTTGTTAGACGGTGGTAGCTCTATCTCGCTTATCGAGCGTCATATAGCTGATCAAATAGCACCACGCGACAACCCGGAACCTCTTTCAATAGAGGGAGTCGGTGGAAATTGTACGTTCGATAGGGAATCGTGTCGAATTAGCGTTACTATCCGCGGAGCACATACTCGTAACATAGAAAAGTTCACCGCATATACGATAGAAAAATTGAACTTGCCCGAACAAACGGTGAGTCGCGATTTAATTGAACAATGCGATCATTTACGCGAAATAGAGGAACAACTATGTTACGATCATGCCGTCCCAACGATAATTATAGGTCAGGATCACTGGGAACTGATTGTTTCCAAACAAATACTACAGGGAAAAAAAGATTTACCTGTAGCATCGCGATCTAAGCTAGGGTGGCAACTGCACGGCAGTCACGATGCGCCTCGGGATAGATCTTTCTTAGTAAGCCACGTTAGGCCGACGCCCGCGGAAACGGAGATAACCGCGCTCATGAAAGAACATTTCAGTATCGAATGTTTAGGCGTCGAAGGAAAATTACCTAAGACTGATCCGAATCAGAGAGCGATCGATATCCTAGACGCGACATGTAGGAAATTAGAGTCGGAAGATAGGTACGAGGCAGGCTTGTTATGGTGTAGTAATGATGAGACATTACCGAATAACGAGAACCTGGCTCTACGACGCCTGCATAGCCTAGAAACAAAATTAAACGCGGATGAAAAATTGAAAGTCGAGTACTGTAAACAGATCGACGACCTCTTGACAAAAGGGTATGCAGAAGTCGCGCCAGGACCCGCACCTCCGGAATATCCCCGTAAATGGATATTACCGCATTTTCCGGTATTTCACGCACAGAAAGGAACTCTTAGACTCGTTTTCGACGCCCGCTGTAGGGCTCAGAATAAATCGCTAAACGATGCGTTATTACCGGGACCAGATTTCCTACGACCACTATTCGGCGTTTTGTTGAAATTCCGCGAAGGAAAAATAGGAATAGTAGCCGATATTAAGCAAATGTTCCTCCAAATACAAATACCTGAGAACGAGCGTGATAGTTTGCGTTTTTATTGGAGAGGGGCGAATAGCGACATAGAACCGAAAGAATATCGTATGAAACGATTGATATTCGGGTCAGCGAGTTCACCAAGTACCGCTTTATATGTGAAGAATAAAAACGCAAATACTCACCGCGAAAGGTATCCGATAGCCGCTGAATTGACGATTAAGAACTCGTATATGGACGATTTTTTAGTAGCTTTAGACGAGGACATAGATACCGCGCGACAGATAGTCAACGATCTATACGAATTAAATATGAAGGCGTCCTTTGAGCTACGCGGGTTCGCATCGAATCAGCCGGAAGTCATATCCGACGTAGTGACTCCGAGTACGGACGAAAATAAAACGCTAGGAAAATGCGATACGGAACGTACACTAGGTCTCATATGGAACCACAAACGCGACACTATAGGTTTTAACGTAAACCTCCGAAATACGCCGACAGATGTCCTAGATGGGAAAAAATTGCCCACAAAACGTCAAGTAACGAGTAGCGCGATGAGTATTTTTGACCCTATGGGATATATATCCCCGGTATCGGTAATAGGCAAAATACTTATCCAGGACATCTGGCGGACCGGTATAGGATGGGACGAAACGATACGTCCCGAATCTGTCCCATTGTGGAACGCGTTTATTACTAGCATACAGCAGTTAAAAACGCTCGAGATAAATAGGTACGTGCCGGCCGTAAATAGATCGGGATCACTACACGTTTTTTGCGACGCGAGCGAGAAAATATACGCGGCAGCTGTATATTTCGTTAGTCACAGTAGCGAGGGTGAGGCCTATGCTAGCCTCATCGTAGGGAAAGCCCGGGCAGCACCGCTCAAAGTGATTAGTATACCGCGTCTGGAATTGCAAAGCTGCGTATTAGGAACGCGACTAGCTAAGTCAGTATTAGAACATACGGACTATGTTATTGAGAAGTGTCACTTTTGGTCAGACTCGCGAACGGTACTGACATGGATAAAATCGGATCCTAGGTCATTTAAAAGTTTTGTGGCACATAGGATAGCTGAAATCGAGGAAAGCACAACGACCGATCAATGGCGTTGGGTTCCTAGTGCGCAAAACATCGCTGACGTAGCGACAAAGGGAATTCCTAAGAATTTCGATAAGAACCATACGTGGTTCATAGGCCCCGATTTTATTAGACGCGATTCCTCTCACTGGCCGACCGACAAATCGGCCCCTAGCCCGCCTGTCGACACAGGCGAAGAACGACCACAAAAGTTAGTACTGGTCGCTAACAAATCGGATAAATTTCCGTACCTACCCGATATAAGTAGGTTTTCTAAATACTCACGTTTAGTTAGGGCCACTGCTACCGTAGTTTGCGCTGCCGAGGTATTCAAAGCCATGATACTCAATAGAAATACAGAAACAGACGTAAGAAACGATCACATCAAGATCGCCGAATTACTGCTTATCAAACGCAGTCAACACGAATATTTCAACGAGGAGATCAAGCTATTGGAAGCCGGACGGACACTACCGAAGAAATCTACGATAAGCAAGCTCGCTGTCAAACTGAACAACAACGGTCTACTACTACTAGACGGCCGGACGGACAGAAAGCAAGCGATACCCGTTTTGCACGCCCGAGAACCGTTTACTCGACTGTTACTAGCACATTACCACGCTAAGTTCAATCACGGCAACCACGCTACAGTCATGAACGAGCTGCACCAACGCTACCACATAGTAGGACTGCGCGGAGCACTGAGATTCATATGTAATAACTGCCAGTGGTGCCGCACCTACCGAGCGAAACCAACCGTCGTACCACCCGGAGATATACCCAAAGAAAGATTGACAGCAAATCAACCCGCCTTCACGTCTACGGCCTGTGATCTATTCGGACCTATAGTCGTAACTGTGGGAAGACGCCATGAAAAGAGATGGGGCGTTCTGTACACGTGCCTCACTACGCGCGCTGTACACATAGAACTCGCAGCATCCCTCTCAGGCTCGTCTATGATTTTATCTCTCCGACGCATGATGGCACGACGCGGAACACCATCTGTTCTGTACACCGACAATGCCACAAACTTCTTGGGAGCAGAACGAGAGATATCTGACGCCATGAGCACCATAGAAAACGAGATGAAAAGCTTCGCGATCTCCAAAGAAATTATTTGGAAGAAAATTCCGCCCGGAAACCCAGCCGCAGGCGGCGCTTGGGAGCGTCTCGTCGGCTCAATAAAGGCAGCTTTGAAGGTCACGTTATGCCAGAATAACCCTCATGAAGAAGTACTCCACACCTTACTTCTAGAGGCAGAACACATCGTCAACTCCCGGCCCCTCATCCCGGTCATGTTGAACGATAACCAAGAAGCATTGACGCCTAATCACTTCCTTATAGGCAGATCAAACGCCATGTCTCCATTTGGATTCTTCAGTGATGTCACCCTATCGCCATCGTCATGGAAAACTGCACAAGCCTTAGCAGAAAGCTTTTGGAAAAGATGGGTAACAGAATACCGACATACGTTGAGACCACGTACTAAGACTCCGCCCCATGAAAACGTGAAAATCGGCGACATAGTACTCATTGCCGATAACACTATGCCACGAGGCATATGGCCACGCGGAGAAGTGGTAAAAGTCCACCCCGGCCCCGATGGAAAAATAAGATCAACAGAAGTCCGTACCGCAGCAGGATACATCCGCCGTCCGGCTTCCAGGCTCATAATTATTTCCTAAACTACACTGGTGTAGTCACACCGAGGGGGACACTGTCGGAAATAGCCTATGTACATATATTTAGTAGTTAGGTATATATAAGGTAACAATCAAATAGGCTAAGTCAATCACGTAGGAGAGAAAATCATATTGAAATCTAATTAGAATCTTTTACTGTTTATTATTGTTTCGTTACTCAATCATTCTACTGTTTAATCAATCAATCATAAATAACTTGTGTTTTACTCTAATTTTAAGATTTATCAATGTCCATCGTTTATAAGAATTTAATTAATTATTGCTATAATCTTTATTTCTGTGTAATGAGAAATTATATGTGTTTTTTAATAAAGTAAACAAACCCCCACTCACGCACAAAAAGAATAGCTGATTCTCAGAACTAGCTCGGCTCATTTCTCAGAACAAGACTCGAGCTTAGCGGGAGTATTCTTGGAATAATCTCCCACCTTCAAAAATAATCTTATAAAATGGCAGTTCCCGGCCATTTCAAGTCACTCTATTTTACTCTCTTCAGTCTTTTACATTTATCATCAAGTGATAATCAGCTCTTCAACAGTGCCTAAGTGAGGTAGGCGCTCACTATGGAAAATTAAGTCTTTTCATTTATACAGTCCACTAAACATCGAAGACCCTTAGACCTCACAAAAGGGGTAGCAAAGTGTTTACGGTTCAATTGCCTCAAAGGCAGACGCAAATATCCATTGATAGACTTAAACCGGCATATATTTTAAACAGTGAAACATGTAATAATTCAAGTGAAAATATGTATCAGAATAGGGCTTCGGACGCTCTACTTCAGAATACGGCCGGCGATAATAACGCGCGGAATGCGCTGACTAGTGAGAGTAGCGATAATGTTAGCACGAGGCCCATCGCGCGGACTACTAGAAGCGGTCGTATAATAAGGCGTCCCGCCCGGTATTAGCGCCACAGATTGTTTTATATAATAAGGACGTAAGTCTAGGTCGAAACTATGTGGTTACAACCTAGGTATATACAAGCTGTTGGAAATTGATTATGAGTTGTTAATGTTGCAATCAATAAGTACGTAATTGTTTCTGTCATGTTAGACTAATTAATTATATTACGAAAGCAGGTCACCAGCTTGCACTTTTGTTTTCGGTGTAGTAAAAAATAACTAAAATGTTGAGTGGAGTTGATCATTCATTCGTCGACGGTCATTAGTAGTGAGCGCCCGTGCACATCGTTTACGTAAATAACTTTTAAATCCTATTGTTACCGTGCTCCGCAATTTGAACCCTAAGACAATCACCATATAGTTTAAAAATTGTGAAGTTCACATTACGCCGAGCGACTGACTTATCAGCTACTGCAGAACAAAAGGTACGATCCCATCCCATAGTATATGCAAAAAATTCCGATAAAACTAATAGAAATGTATTCATCATTGGACAAAGATAACAGATATGCATCTCAACCGGAGCTGTCAAGTGACACTGAAACCAACGTTAAACTCCTCAATAGAAAACGAAAACCAAATCCTGAGTTGCAAGATCTTATAGTTTTTAACGAGGAAATTGGGGACATGTTGAACACTTTTAAAAGTACCCAAGTCTCTCAAACAAAAAAACTACAAGAGTCTATTGATGAGCTGCATGCACAAAACAAAGAGATCATTAAAACAAACTCAAATATTGAAAAAATCCTTCTGCACACGACAACCCTATACAACGACCTAAAAGTAAAATGTGATAACTTAGTAGTCGGGCATAACGAAGCTCTTAGAATCAGCGCACTCGAGGAACAAATAGAAGATATGCAAAGGAGCCAGCGAGTTGCCACTTTGGAGATAAGGAACATGCCAGAAGTAGAGAATGAAAATTTGGATAACGTGCTCAAAAATATACATCGATCTCTAGAGATTTCGATCCCTACTGAGCATGTCACGCAAATACGACGAATTAAAAACAGCAAAAATAAAGTAATTATTGTGGAATACCCCAATACTCGAGCAAGCTCACTAGTTCTAAAAGCACTGAAGAACTATAATAAAACACACAAAGAAGACAAGTATAATACAAAATCTCTGGACCTTCCTGGGGAAAAACGGCCCATCTTCATCGGAGAATCTCTCACGCCAACAGCCAGGAAACTACACTATCTGGCACGTGGCCTGCGCAAGGACCATGGCTACCAACATTGCTGGACTTCAATGGGACGTGTGTTTGTCAAGTACATGGAAGGTTCACCCGCCATCCAGATAAGGTCTGCTCAACAGGTGGAAGCTCTTAAGACATCTCTGCCTGCTGAATCCTCCAACACTTATGGGGAAACTGATCCCGCAATCACTGTGCAGACAATGTCTACTGGACCATTGGAAGATCTACAGGATAAGTCCACATGTGAATTGTGACTCTTTTATGGTGGCCGTGTGTACTGCAGGTCAATCTTACTTATAATATTTCCTTGTTTTTAGATGCATGCTCAAAAATTACAACCTCAATGTCATATAACACACACAAAACACATTATCTTAAGCACTACCTACTTACACATACAGTTCCATCATGCCATTTACAAAAATACCTTCCGCTGTGCTCTGGACCACTACTGCGCCACAAACTTCCATTACTCCTGAATTATATACTGTCATGTCTGAAGTAGAAATTCTATCAAACGATATTGACAAAAGTGTCAATATCGGGAACTCAATGGTGCTAAATGTTCCAGAGCAATGCAAAAGTGTCTTCGTTAAGTCGAAAAATGAGCTAAAAATTTTCACAATAAATATAAGAAGCATAAACCGAAATATGGACGATCTGCAAGTACTTTTAGATAGGTTAGATATTGATTATGAGGCTATAATATTGACTGAATGCTGGTTAGGTAAAAATTGCATGGTACCCAAAATTCAAAAGTATAGGTCTTTTGCTACTAGTAGAAACTTTAATCAGAATGATGGAGTTGTGATCTATGTAAAGGAGAATATGCTATTTAAAACATTAGAACCCACTGAATGCATTGAGGCTAATTGTTTAGTCACTACACTAGGCTTTGAATATGCTATTGTTTCTATTTATCGACCGCCATCGTTCAGAAATACAAATACTTTTATAAATGGGTTAGACAAGGTACTGACAAAACTGAAGCACTACAAAAACATAATTGTATTAGGAGACATGAACATTGATATTAAAGATGGCAATCAGGATTCTCGCTCGGCTGATTATTTAGACATGCTAGCACTAAATGGACTCTTACCAGCACATGCCCTTCCTACAAGAAACAGTAATTGTCTAGACCACTGTTTTATAAAAACTAAACTCCCAGCAACTACCATCGTATGTAACACAACTACTACAGACCATTCTTGTGTAATGATATCTCTCTCAAATCGCCACACAGCAACTCCTATTAACTTACGTAAAATCAAGAAAATTAACTATGCTGATGCTATTAAAGAACTTGAACAAGTGAATTGGACCGAACTGCTAATGCATATGGATGCAAACACTGCAACTTACACATTTATTTCCCAAGTTGCTAATACTTTAAATAAATTTACTCAGTACGTAACTATTTCCCGTCGGAAACATAATATCAAGCCGTGGATCACTCCAGGTCTAATACGTTGCATGAGGAATAGAGATAACCTACATTTGAAATTAAAGAAAAACCCTAATAGCTCTATATTAACAATAACTTATCGTAGATATCGTAATACTTGTAATAATATCCTTAACAGCCTGAAAAGGGCTTATTTAAGAGCTCAAATAAAAGCAAACACAAATAACTTAAAGAAACAATGGGAACTAATAAAAAATATATGCAACCTTGACAAGAATTCCGATAACATGACGCATCTTCTCAACTTGCAATCCACCCCTTTGGAATCCGTAAACTACGCTAACAAATATTTTACCAATGTCGGCAAAGAATTAGCTACCAAGATTATAAAAAGAACCGGACTATCTGAATACCAACGTGTCAGTAATATGAGCAATTTGACGTCAACTTCCAACTCAATGTTTTTGACCCCTACAGATGAACTAGAAATTAGACAGATAATATTCAATCTAAAATCCACTACAGCCACGGGATGGGATGGGATCTCATCAAATTTTTTGAAAATGAGCGCTAATGTCCTTAACAAACCATTAGCTAACATCTTCAACCGTTGTTTTCTGGAAGGAAAATTTCCTGATGCGTTCAAAAAGTTCTGTTGTAATTCCGGTATTCAAATCGGGGGATAGAGACTGTATAACGAATTATAGACCAATTTCACTGCTGCCTTCACTGTCCAAAATAATTGAAAAACTCATCAATAATAGACTAAAGTCATTTTTAGAAAAAAACAATATATTATCAAGCAATCAACATGGATTTAGGAAACACAGATCAACTAATGACGCTTTAAAAAATGTTACTGATTATATTCTAGATCAAATTGATAATAAAAGAAAATGCCTCGGTATATTTCTCGACCTACAAAAGGCATTCGATACAGTCTCTATACCCATTCTCCTAAAGAGACTAGAAAGTGTTGGCGTACGTGGTTTGCCACTCCTACTCCTAACTGATTACTTATCGAATAGGAAACAATCAGTGAGGATTGGTGAACACCTCAGTCGCGAGGAAGATATCTTCTACGGCGTACCACAAGGTAGTGTCCTCGGACCTACTCTCTTCTTAGTCTATATAAACGATCTTTGTCTCCTCACACTAAAAAATGCCCAAATTATAGCATTTGCTGATGACACAGTTTTACTTTTCCAGGATAGAACTTGGCCTCAACTAGCCAAAACAGCTCAAGATGGGTTTAACCGTGTAATCAATTGGCTAGACTATAATCTTCTTACCCTAAACTCTTCAAAAACCAAGTACATTACCTTCAGCATCCGTGATAATACTCAGCCATCTCCTGACACTGTCGTAATAAAAGCACATTCCTGCTCTGAGCTGTCTGACTGCACTTGTCTCTTAATTGAAAGTACTAATTCCATCAGATATTTGGGTATTGAACTGGACAAAAACCTTAACTGGCACAGACATGTGGCAAACTTAACTGGAAGAGTAAGAAAACTGGTCTATATATTTAAAAACCTTAGACATGTCTGTGATGCTAAGTTGTTAACTACAATATATTATGCACTATGTCAATCTATAGCAACTTACTGCATCACTGCATGGGGAGGCGCTGCGAAGACCACGCTACTACCCCTTGAACGAGCTCAACGAGCTGTTCTCAAAGTTATGTCATTTAAACATTTTATATACCCGACGTTAACGCTATATAAGGATACATCAGTACTTACCATAAGACAACTATTTATCAAAACCCTAATCCTAACTCAACATCATAAACAACCTGACTATTGTTCATCTCGCCGGAGACTCGATTTAGTATATTCTACCCCTATATGCAGATTAGCGTTTTCGCGCAAATTTCATAAAGTACTCGCACCTTTAATATACAATCGTATTAGCAAACACGTCCAATTACGTAACCTAAGCTTTTATCAATGTAAAAAATCATTAGATATTTTTCTCAAGTCACTTAGCTACGAAGACACGGAGGGATTTTTAAAATAAAATAAATGGCATATTACACAATCTTTCACACACACACACACAAACACACACACACACACACACATTATCTACAACTAAATAATTCAGTGTATAACAATGGAAATCTGATAATAACGTGCCCTTGTTAGATTAAAAATGCATCTATATCTTTTGCATATACTACATGTTTACATCCAAGTTAACTCTTAGTGTCGATTGAGTTAAGTTTGCACCTCATTACTATATGACGTAATGGACGTCAGGTGCAACCTTAACTCAATCGGAGATAACTGAGTACAAATTAGTTGTAGAATATACCTTCAAATTTTAGTTAAGTTAATCACCTTACATTAATAGCTGTTTTGCATAAATATTGTACTCGTAAGTCGTAAGCAAATGATGACTTACATTAATTGTTGTTTTACATAAATATTGTAACTCGTAAGTTCACGGACAAAAAGATTGTTTAAAGATTTTGTAAACGCATGACGAATCTTACTCCACCGTGATACAGTTTTTAACTAGTACGGGGAGTAAAGGACATCATGATACTCACTGTATTCTAAAATAAGATAAATAGTACATTACATTTTTACATTACACAACTAGGATGGTAAAGCAGGGAAGGTCCGAGATCCCAGATATTTGTGGCCCGAGCTGTAAGCGAGGGGCGTAATTATGCGACCGTGGGCTTTCTTTGTTGCCTCCCGTGTTGTGTCCATAATTTTATGTCTACACTTCGCCGGGAGGCGGCTTTTTCCGTACGCGTAGCGTGCGGTAAGGGCCGCTTTATGGCCAGGTGTGGCATGGAACAGGTTTATAATCTTAGATTGTATTGTATACCTATCAAAATTGTAATTGTGAATACTTATTGTGGTAAATAAAGATTATTATTATAGTTTTCAATTGCTATATTGATTGATGTACTATTTTCATACAATATTGTACTAGATAGTAAGTTTTATTGAACCCACCAGTATACCTAAGATATGTTCTATTTATACCGATTTTACGTGCCCAAAAACATAATAAGTAATGATTACATAGATAACGTACCTAATAATAAATGTGATTCGAATTTGAATACTTGCCAGACATGGGTTGGTCACAAAGTAAAGAAAAAGGTAGCGAGAACGAAATTGCGGCCGGATTCGTGTCAAAACACGCTGAATTTGAAACAAGGGTGACGAATTATGGCATAATGGTCATAATTTTGGTAGTTTTGGTAGCGCTAGTGATAGCTTATACCATAACCAGAGCCTGTAACAGGAGATTAAAGAGCTGGATCTAGAAACAGGTGGGAGCACCACCGGCGGCGGGCGTCGGGCAGGGCGCGCGCGTGCTTGCCGCGCCACAGCAAGGTCATACACAGGCGGCGGCGGGATATGTGTAAAGTTCTGAAGTGCAGTGCGATAGTGCAGTGATTTTCGCCCCACGTTCCATTTCTTTTCAGGTTTTACTGTATTTCTTTTCTTTTTTTTTGTAAGGGGGGGTATACTGTACTGTATACATATGTGTAGTTCGGTATAGCGGAGGAATTCGATATGCCTAACTATGCAGGCGGGGACAGCTAGTATTCCCCTTGCCATTAGGAAGAGTGTATGTGTCTCGAATAAATGAACTTGTGAAGGTTAATAGCAGTTTATTTGGAACTCATACCAATAGAAACATTTCCCTAAAAGCGTTTCTCACAAATTGAAGACAAGTACTTTTCACGGACAGGCAGATCCGAGCCAGTGCCTTTTGTTGCATTATTTTCTACGCCTGAAATGCTGTCCTTTAGAAGATTTTCGATCGTTTACGCCATTTCCATATAAAATTTCCATGTGGAACAATTTGATGCTCCTTCTAACTTATTAGATGAATTTCATCATATTTCATTGCCACTCATTATGGATTATTAATAATTATGCGGAGTCGTCTGAGCCGGTAGAACGATCCGAGCGAGCAACCACCACTTGCTTGACCGCTTCACTTTTTATTTCATGCACTGCAGATTCGCCCTGGGCCATAACCTGATAGGGTGGCAGAGTAGGTGAAGCGGAGTTGTGTGCTAAGAGAAACAAGATCTGGATCTTCAGGACATTTTATATTCAGGTAAAAACACTTACGTGTAGGTTCCAGGAGGCGAGGCAAATGAAAAGCGCGCTTTATGGCCAGGTGTGGCATGGAACAGGTTTATAATCTTAGATTGTATTGTATACCTATCAAAATTGTAATTGTGAATACTTATTGTGGTAAATAAAGATTATTATTATAGTTTTCAATTGCTATATTGATTGATGTACTATTTTCATACAATATTGTACTAGATAGTAAGTTTTATTGAACGCACCAGTATACCTAAGATATGTTCTATTTATACCGATTTTACGTGCCCAAAAACATAATAAGTAATGATTACATAGATAACGTACCTAATAATAAATGTGATTCGAATTTGAATACTTGCCAGACATGGGTTGGTCACAAAGTAAAGAAAAAGGTAGCGAGAACGAAATTGCGGCCGGATTCGTGTCAAAACACGCTGAATTTGAAACAAGGGTGACGAATTATGGCATAATGGTCATAATTTTGGTAGTTTTGGTAGCGCTAGTGATAGCTTATACCATAACCAGAGCCTGTAACAGGAGATTAAAGAGCTGGATCTAGAAACAGGTGGGAGCACCACCGGCGGCGGGCGTCGGGCAGGGCGCGCGCGTGCTTGCCGCGCCACAGCAAGGTCATACACAGGCGGCGGCGGGATATGTGTAAAGTTCTGAAGTGCAGTGCGATAGTGCAGTGATTTTCGCCCCACGTTCCATTTCTTTTCAGGTTTTACTGTATTTCTTTTCTTTTTTTTTGTAAGGGGGGGTATACTGTACTGTATACATATGTGTAGTTCGGTATAGCGGAGGAATTCGATATGCCTAACTATGCAGGCGGGGACAGCTAGTATTCCCCTTGCCATTAGGAAGAGTGTATGTGTCTCGAATAAATGAACTTGTGAAGGTTAATAGCAGTTTATTTGGAACTCATACCAATAGAAACATTTCCCTAAAAGCGTTTCTCACAAATTGAAGACAAGTACTTTTCACGGACAGGCAGATCCGAGCCAGTGCCTTTTGTTGCATTATTTTCTACGCCTGAAATGCTGTCCTTTAGAAGATTTTCGATCGTTTACGCCATTTCCATATAAAATTTCCATGTGGAACAATTTGATGCTCCTTCTAACTTATTAGATGAATTTCATCATATTTCATTGCCACTCATTATGGATTATTAATAATTATGCGGAGTCGTCTGAGCCGGTAGAACGATCCGAGCGAGCAACCACCACTTGCTTGACCGCTTCACTTTTTATTTCATGCACTGCAGAATCGCCCTGGGCCATAACCTGATAGGGTGGCAGAGTAGGTGAAGCGGAGTGGTGTGCTAAGAGAAACAAGATCTTTATCTTCAGGACATTTTATATTCAGGTAAAAACACTTACGTGTAGGTTCCAGGAGGCGAGGCAAATGAAAAGCGAGACATAGACAATACACTACGGCTTTGTGAATGAGTGACCATAGATAAAATGTGTAAGGGTGTACATTAATGTTTAAAGATACCTATTCAATAACACACTCAATACAGTATCATCAAAACTTACATAGAAATGATCTTCACAAAAATACATTTTTGATTCCGCCGGTACAAGTGGGGGATCCCTGCGAGCAAGCTGAAGCCACTTTTGCCTGCTATTTACCGAACAAGGAACATAAATAAATAGTTTTTCAGGTGTTTTCTTGGTATTACTTTCACACTGAGGCACTCCACAGCACTTGTTGGCAAGTCCAACAATAATTTAGTAATTAGTATATGCGTGCGTTGGCACAACTGATTTTGCTTCCTATTGTTTAATCTATATTTTTTATCTATAGTAAATAATTACTTGCAACTTTTCTCTTGTACGTTCCACCACGGTCGCGAATACACGGTTTACTTACAATTAACTCCAGTCTTTCACTGCTGCTGCAAACCATCTTCCACCGACATCAACTAGTGCTAAAGTCTACCCAACAAATGGTCCTTCGAACCGGATTTTGGGCTGTGTAACGGATGTTGTCTGAATTGCCCGAGATTTCCCCGGTTCTGGATTGCTAATGGAGGCCATTTGCGGCTCATACAGGGGTCTCTGGACAGTGTCTCGATTAATAAGTTTTACAGAATGGCTATTCGCAATCTAAAGTACGTTCTTCAATTGGGAGAGAATTGAGGACATCTCTTGCCTCTACGTTAGTCCCAGATTGCCTCCTTCAGACAATACTGACTTATTATCGTGTTCCGTCAACTGCTTGTTGATTGTAGATTTAATAGTATCATCGATTAGAGCTTGCAATGTCAGCACATTGTATGTGTTTACGGTCGTCTCCTCTCCCTTCAGTAGAGTGCCAGTTGAGGTATATTTCTTTCCTACCTCCTCACAGACTGCCGCATTCAAGATGCGCCACGCCTCTGCAGGGTCTTTACACTTAGAAGTGGGTCAATCAGGAGGGAGAAGTTCTGGTCGAGTCATGATGAGGCCTTCGAGATATTTCGGTCTTATAATATAACATAACAAATCCGGAGGACAGAACATTGGAGGGAGACTTGGGTACTTTCTCGCGAAGGTTCTCTCTTGTCTCTATTATAGATCTGTTGATTTGACGAGCTTGCAAACATGGGAGGCTCCTCTTGAGCGTCGTCGGGCTTAGCCGTTCCTGTGGAACTACCCTCTTCGTCTTCTCGGAACTCAATTGTGTCCTCTCCTTGGTTCTGTAGCTCTTCTAATTTCTTTTGTACAGGAGTTTCAATGGCCTCGCTGATTAATCTATTAGCCATTAAAGAATCCTTCCTCTTGATTAAACGTTGAAGGTTGTTCAAAGCGGGTCCTTTAAATTCAAGGTCTTGATAAGTTAAAGCTACATAGACGGTCGCTCTCGGATCCGAGATAGAGGTCTCGGTCCTCAACACGCCGATTATGCTGTAGAATATTTGTTGAAGGAAGGTACTTTGCTCCATCTCTAAAGATAATAAAAAGTATGTCAAGATTAGATTAGAACTTAAATAAAAGTGACCACGAATTGCCATGTCTTAGACAAAATCACATGCAAAATTCCACAATATAAAATTGACACGACTCTGCTCAAGATTCCAGCAGATGTCAATTTAGCTGATGCTGAATTTTACAAACCATCAGAAATCAATATGCTTCTTGGTGCGGATGTATTTTTCCAGGCCCTGCTTCCGAAGCCACGAGCTACAATGCAGCAACCGACTTCGCAGCTTGCTGAGCAACCGGCACCGCAGCGAGCAGAGCAACCAGCTCATCCGCAGCCACAATTTATAAGTACCAGGTTCGGGCATGTCCTTGCTGGGGCATTGCCTCGCGATGCAAAGGCTGATTCAAGTAAGGTCTCTTTATTATGCCTCGAATACGATTCAAATCTCAATGAGAATATAAAGAAATTTTGGAAGGTGGAAAGCGTACCTGAAACTTATACTGAAAGCATGTCAGAGCATGATTTGTGTGAATCTATATTTCAAAGCACCACTGTGCATGAGAACAACAAGTTTCAAGTCGACTTACCACTGAAATTACCACTAGCCGAGATCAATGACGCGCTTGGTAATTCATTTGAATTTGCCTATTATAGGTTTCTTAACCTCGAGAAAAAAATGCACAAAAATATAAACTTACTCACAGAGTACGATAAATTCGTGAATGAATATGTGAACTTTGGGCACGGTCATTACATAGATGTCAACTCATTGGATTTTGAAACACAGCCTCTGTATTTCATGCCGCACCATGCTGTCATTAATGAAAATAGCAAGAGCACGAAGACAAGGGTTGTGTTCGATTGTTCGATGTCTGGCTCTGGAGGAGTTTCGCTTAATGATATTTTGCTTAATGGGTCAATGGTGCATAAAGAGTTATTCGATATAATGCTTTTACTTCGCTTGTGAGGTTCATATTTTCTTGCAATATTCAATCGTAAGGTATTTATGGCAATGTATTCTCTTCTGCGTACATAGATCTATGTATATTAAAATCATCGTTATTATTATTCTTTCAACTTTCTTAATCCATCCATCCATACATAGTATTATAAATGCGAAAGTGTGTCTGTATGTTACCTCCTCGCGCCGGTTGAATCGATTGAGTTTACATTTGGTATAGAGATAGTTTTAGTCCTGAGAAAGGACAAAGGATCGTTTTTATACCAGAAATCAACCTTTAAAGTTTGTATGGGGAATTGGGGAATCAACAACCGATGAAACGTTTTTGTTGAATTTGATATTTTAGGGACGATTTAGTTTGAAATTTTGTATAGAGATAGTTTGAGTCCTGAAAAAGGGCAGAGTAGTTTTTATTCCAGAAATTTTACTTAAAAGCGTTGAAAATGGAGGTGGAAGTTTGTATGGGGAGTCAAAATAACCGCTTAGCCAATTTAAATGAAATTTGGTATAGATAGGTATAGATTTCACCAGTTTATAACCGCTGATAATTACTGATTCCATGCAGACGAAGACGCGGGCAAAAGCTAGTTCTAATTATATTACAAATCCGAAAGTAGTAGTATAGTCTATCTTAACAACACTTTTTGACGTCAACCACTGAACCGATGTAGGTGAAATTTGTTGGCGTTAAAATTGTAATTAGTTTGCGGGGCCGGCTAACTTCGAGGGATGGGGGTAGGAAAGGGCAAAATAGGGATTAAGGTCACATAGGCGAATACGCGGGCTAAATTTAGTATATAATATCGTACCAAATTAATAACCAGCGGCTTCTTTTTCAGGGTCATTATGCCTCGAGCGTATGTTAGAAAAAGAATAAAAAAATATACGTCACAAGATCTGGCTACAGCAGCCGTGGAAAAAGTTAAAAGTGGAGAGCTCACCCAATATAGAGCAGCCCAAATTTATAAAATTCCGTTGACGACTATCCACGAACACGTCCAAGATATTATAAGCAACCCTAATGCTGGAAGACCAACTGCTCTTTTATTAGAGGATGAACAAAAAATTGCCGAAACGATCGTCGTTATGGAAAAATGGGGATTTGGATTATCGAGATTTGAAATACTTGAGCTTGTTGGTGAATATGTGCGGGTAAATAATATTCAGACACCTTTCAAAAATAATACCCCAGGCCCAGATTGGTTTATAAACTTTCGGAAAAGACATCGACTCTCAATCAAAAAAGCACAGCCTGTAGAATTTTTGCGAAAGAAAATGACTGATCCATTCGTCATTGGCGAATATTTTGATTTACTAGGAGATACACTGAATGATTTAAATAATAATAATAAATCTGTTTGAAGGCCCTCAATTCATATGGAATTTAGATGAGACGTCACTGTGCCTCGACCCAACCAGAACTAAAGTGGTTGGTAAAATGAACAAACCATGTGCAAGGACCACCCAGGGTAGCGGGAAGGAAAATATCACAGTATTGGCAGGTGCAAGTGCCAGCGGCAAAAAGTTACCGCCATTAATCGTCTACAAAGGTAAGTATGTTTGGGATACATGGATGGCTGATTTAAACAGTGACAAATATGATTTCGAAGTCACGTATGCAGCTAGTACAAAGGGATGGATGGAAACAGAAATCTTCTATAACTACATGGAAAAAGTTCTCATCCCAAGCCTAGGCGAAGAGCGACCGGTCCTTATTATTTACGACGGTCATTCGACTCATGTTGATGTCAGAGTTGTACAGCTGGCTATTAAAAATCAGATCACCATACTTAAACTCCCACCCCACACATCACACTTGCTGCAGCCTCTCGACATATCAGTGTTCAAGTCATTCAACATGATATGGGATGCCAAATTAGTAGAGTGGCAGCGAAAAAATATCGGCACAAAAAATGCCAAAAAAAACCTTTGCTCAAACATTAGCAGATACTTGGCAACAAACAGACCCTGAAAACATCAAAAGTGGATTTAAAAAGCTGGGATCCACCCTTTTAATGATAAAGTGATACCCATAGATGTGTAAGATCCAGAGGCTTACAAACGGTACCAAAAATTAATAACAGAAAGAAATCTTGCACGCACACAACTGAACCTCAAGATCCCAAAGACACTGAAGCAAACATGTATCGACTTATTAAACCACTAGGTTTAGTTAATTAAAACCCTAGTTCAAAATAGCTCGGTATATAGTTAAGTGTCATAATAAAAATTGAAAACAAAGACTTGAGATTTTTATAATAAGACTGCAATTGTGATTTATAAATAATATTGTAAGGTAAAAAAACGATTAGCTTCCTAGGTTTAGGTTAGCCGATTTCAACCCTAGTTCAAAAATAACTTGGTATATATTTAGTGTCATAATAAAAATTAAAAACAAAGACTTGAAGTTTTATAATGAGACTGCAATTGTGTTACTATAAATAATATTGTAAGGTTCCTACGTTATTTTTAAAAAAAAATGTTTATTACTTCCTAGGTAAGGGTTAGCTGATTTAAACCCCAATTCAAAAATAACTCGGGTGAATTGAGATACTTAATTTAAAGTGTTATGAACAAATCAGTTAAGTTACCATAGTTCCGGAAAATTATACCAATGACTTACTTATTGTGATTTTGTTATTGTGTTTAAGTTTTTTGTAAAACAAAATAAAAGTTGTCTATTACCCGGACTTAAAGTTTTAAATAGTAAGACTGGAATTGTATTTGAGTTTTAAAATAATGTTGATATGTGATTTATAAAGATAATATCTAATATTATTATTTTTTTAGAAATAGTTTACTAGTTCTTAGATAAAGGTTTGCTGATTTAATTACAACCCTTGCAGATTTCGTTTGTTTTTTACATGGCGACTTCTTTTTTTATATCTTTAATTATAAACCGTTATGAATAAATTTAGGTATGTTAAGTACCTATCTGAGTTCCTCAAAATAAGAAAACTGAAGTGATATGTTAAGTATTGCCATTTCTATTACTTACGTTTAAGTTTATTTCTTAACAATAAAGTTATTTCTCAGTTACATGCGTTTTTTGCTACTTAAAATAATGCGTATATCTGTCTGAAATGTTGAGAACCGCGTCCTCTTACCGGGGTAAATCCGAAGTAATCAATCCGAAATGACCGTAAAAGCGAAACTATTTACAAAGTTTACAATATTACTAGTAAGGGGCAATTATGAATGAAAAATAAATAAAAACCATTAGCATATGAGCAGTAAGATCTACTTTTCAACTATTTCGGAATTATCCGGGCATATTTCGTATTTCCCCCAAATGTCCAAAAAAGTGAGACATGAAAATAAATATGCATAAAAAAGAAACAACAGCGTATTTTTGTATGTAATGTCCACTAATAATAAGTCTAATCATCAATTTTCAAGGGATACGAAAAGATAGGCAGTACAATTTAAAAATAAAATTATTTTTCAACTGAAATGCTGTTGTTTACTCAACTCGTCCAAATTTCTATCGTAATTAGGGCAGATGCCCCAGTTCTGGCCACTGGGCCGGTTTTGGCCATTTTCAACTTTAAGTTGAGTTTACTAAGGTATAGACAACTTGACAAGTCTATGGTCTACAGGTGATACATGAGTAAACTATAGCAACACAGATGACGCTGTCATCTGTCATGTGTTAGTTGTCATTCAGTTGACAGGAGCCATGTTGTGTCGAGTCACGTGGAATTTGGTATTTCGTTAATTAAAACAATAAGATTGGAAGGTGAGTAATCTGTCATTATTTTTTGAATCCTTCTATATTTCTACGAGTTTTTTATTTAATGCATATGTCAAAAGTATTATTTAAGGCCATGTTAGGTTATTTTCTTGATGTGCTTATTACAAATTACGTTATGCCTAGTGGCCAAAACTGGCGACTTGTATTCGTGATTTCTCCCTTTGTGGCCATGTTCATGGCCACAACTGGAACACATACTGACCTAGTTCTGGCCACTTAGGTATCTATCCTATATTTAATGATACAAAATTATTGTTTTTCATACAGAGACTAGAAAAATGAGTGAGAAGATGTCAAGCAGGAAGGAAGAAGTAAAAAAAAAATTATTTCAGTACTCGCCCCACAAAGTCGGCTTGGCGTTAGAAGCAATTAGAAATGGCATGAAGGTTGCTACTGCCAGCAAAAACTATAAAGTACCTCGAACAACCTTGAGACATAAGCTTTCTGGACATGCACCTGAAACTTCTGGACATGTAGGACCTCAAGCAGTTCTTGGCGAGCAAATTGAAACTGATCTCGTTGCATGGATCAAAGAGTGTGCTCGTCTTGGGTTTCCAATCGACAAAGAAGGACTATTCGATTCTGTGAAAAAAATTGTGGTAAAAGGAAATCTAAAAACACCTTTTATAAATAATAGGCCTTCCAGGTCATGGTTTGAGGGATTCATGAGTAGACACCCTGATTTGAGTCAAAAACACGCCGAGTATATAAATAAAGCTCGAGCGTTAATTACTGAAGAAAAAATTAGAAACTGGTACCAAGAAGTTTCTACACTGTTGGGTTCAGAAAACCTGAAAATTTTAGAAGATCCGACGCGAGTGTGGAACTGCGATGAAACTTCTTTTTTTCTTGCACCAAAAGGAGCTTTAGTGCTAGCTGAGAAAGGAAAACATGTCTATGATACGTCAAATAACAGTGACAAAGAAAATATCACAACTCTGTTTACAGTCAATGCAGTTGGTGAGTATGCACCTCCACTGACAGTTTATAAATACAAACGGATGAGCAGTGAAATAGTACAAAATGCACCAGATGGATGGGGACTGGGCAAAACCGACAAGGGTTGGATGACAGGAGAGGCATTCTATGAATACATTGGAAATGTATTTATTCCTTACCTCAAAGAGAAAGAAATAGCCTTACCTGTCATCTTGTTTTTAGATGGGCATAAGTCACATCTTACAATGCATCTGAGTACATTATGTCGTGGAAATGGAATCATCGTCGTGGCGCTCGTCCCAAATACAACACATATGATGCAGCCGCTGGATGTTGCGGTTTTTTTTCCCTTAAAACAAAACTGGCGTAAACTTGTGAAGAAATGGCGAATTGAAAATGATGGAAAAGATATCACCAAATTTAACCTTCCTACAGCTCTTCACAGTTTACTAGTCAATAATGAAGCTTTTGCAAACAATGTTAGAGCGGGATTTAATACATGTGGGCTGTATCCATTTGGTCCTGACTTTGTGAATTACAAGAGAGTTGTTCAATCAACCGGCAACACAAACGTTAAAAATGACGCTGTACCGAAGTCTGTCATTTCTGAGTCAAGCTATCTTACATACCTTGAAAGTAAAATAGACCCTAGCTTGATAAAGGACTTTTACTTAACGTGTGAATCGGGCACTGACTGGGAAGGCAAAAAGGAGGCAATAATGCTTTATGATACTTGGCTGGCTTTCAAAAATGATACTACTAACCATGCAGTTGCAGCTGTATCTAAAGACATCGATGATTCCCCTCTTTCTGACATTTGCGGCATAAATGATATTGCTAACGAGATGCATACCCGGCTTACCCATAACAAAGAAATCTCAGCAAAAGTTCCATCAACCAACTACGCAGTTCAGTCCAATGGCATAGAAAATCCAGGCCTACCTGCGTCGTTTTTTATAAATCGCGACAAAAACAATTCCGACACAGAGCTATCCCTTAATCCCGCCCACCCATCTGCCTCAGCTTTTACTGCCTTAAACAAAAATGATGTCACGCGACAAATGGATACGCCAAAAAATTACAATAATGTCAATGAGCCGTCAACTAGTCATGAAGCTTTATCTAAAGATATTGAAGATTGTCTACCAACATCCTCTCTTGAAACCGATGAAAGAGATGGCTTCGCTCGACAAATGCATACGCCAAACAAGGATAATTCTAATACAGCCTCAGCATCTCCCGATGCTACCTCCAATGTTGTTGAAAGTGTTGCAACCCCCAACTGTACGGAACAGGCCGGTTCCACCAAAGAGTCTACCAAAGATAAAATAGTAAGTAACCTTGTCAGGGATTGCGTCTTATGGCCTGAGAAAATAATCCCTAAGAGCACAAAAAAAGCAAAATATATTCCTTCGGTACTTACTTCCGACAAATGGATGGAGATCATGCAATCAACTGAAAAAGAAAAGAAAAATAAAGAGCCAAATCCAAAAATCGGTAACAAAAGAGCAAAATCGTTAAAGAAAGGGCCTTGTGTCGAGTCTAAAGCCAAGAAATTGAAAACAGTAGCTAAACATTCCAAGATTAGTGTTAAGAAAACAATTATATATAGATCTGATTCAGAAGAATCTAGCGAAAAATGTGACAATTTTTCTGTCCATGATACAGATGACTCTATAGGTGAAGACGTAAGCAATGACTGCGATGATCAAGAAAATAAAAATATCTATAAAATTGGGGACTTTGTAATATTTGTTTATGAAGGAGAATATTTTGTAGGGCAGATAGAGTTCTTAAATGAAGAAGAGGTACAAATAAAGTCCATGCAAAAAACTGCCAAGAATTGGAAATGGCCAGACAGAGTTGATTTAAATTTCTATCCTTACGATGACATCAAACAGAAAATCGCTACACCAAAAAAAGTTTCGAAGAGAGATGTATATCGTGTTCCAGAAATTGAAAAGTATTGGGAGTTTTCTACTTAAGTTTGTTAATGGGTATAAACCTACAAGAAGATCTCACAAGTAATTATTACCTAAGATTAATTAAGATATTAACAAGCCTAAGACAAATTATATACCATGGCAGAGTATAGTTGATTTTGATAGTTAATTTAATGTTAAAAATGTGTAAACTTGCAAATAAATGTGAAATTTGTTTGATTTTAACTGACGTTTTTTTAAATATTTTGATGTGGCCAAAACTGGCACAAACGTGTGGTCACAAATGGGTAAAAAGTGGCCAAAAGTGGCTCCCGAGCTCTTTTTTTGTATTTGATTTAAAAATATATATACGAAATGTCAGAATCTTAACAGTGGAGATTTATATGACTATAGTATTATATTTTCAATGACTTAGTGCATAAAGAGAGTCATAGTTGCTTATTGACACAAAATGACGGACTTCTGCATAGGCGAACTGTCTTAAAGTGGCCAGAAATGGGGCATCTGCCCTACCCCAATGCACCCTATTAGCTTTCATTTTGTGCCAAGTTATTCGCCCGTGTTTGCGGGTCTCGCCGAAGCCGGTGTCAAGAGCACAAAGTTCCATTTAAAACGTATTTTACAAAATTATGAATTAACCTATGAACAATTAAATACAATTATATGTCGAGTTGAAGCCGTACTGAACTCTCGGCCCTTACTGCCTGTAACGGCCGAAAATGTCAACGATTTCACTTATTTATCGCCAGGACATTTCATAATAGGCAGCTCATTAACATCCTTCCCCGAAGGTGACACAGTAGATATGCCAAATAATAGATTGAAGTTCTGGGAGATTTGTAATAAAATTAAGAATCACTTCTGGAATGTGTGGCACAAATATTATTTAAATGCTTTGCAATGCCGCCCTAAGTGGCGTGATAGTCAACCAAATGTAAAGGTTGGTGCCTTGGTCATCATGAGAGAGCCAAACTCCCCGCCCCTAACATGGCCCATGGCCAGAATTGTTAAAGTATATCCCGGCGTAGATAATAAGATAAGGGTAGTTGACCTCATGACACCAAATAAAAAGATATATAAGCGCTCATTGAGTGGTTTTTCTGTATTACCTATAGAATAGTATTTTTTATAGTAGAGTGATAAGTTTCTTAAAATAAGTGTCCGTTAAAAAACTTACCTATTAACTGTAGCAATATAAAAAAGTCTTGCTGCATTTAATTGTAAACTTTAATGAAAGTAATTAGTTAGGATAATTCTTATATGTTTAAACAAAACGCTATCAAATAGTTTTTCAAGTGCATAAAATGTTTGTTATAAAACTAGAAAAGATTTGATAATAATATTTTTCTACTCCTGTACTGTTATCTGTCTTTTACTTGGTCACGAACACTAATATAAGAACATACATAATATGAGTTCAGAGAAGTCTATACTCTATTCCCCATAACAGCACTAGTGTCGTTATAGTCACTTTACGTTATTGCTAGCATCCACAGACTTCTAAATCTAGGTTAAACTTAGGTCAAGGATTAAGCGCTCAATTCTAACTTCACGATAAAAATTCACAACTTACAACTTAACAAACAATTAAATTCCTACGATTCATAAGAAAAACCAAACTTGTCTTGAAAAACCAAACCAGCTATGCGCGACATTACTCTTAGCCCGCCTAATGAAAAAGGTGATTGAGGCGTTTAAATGGGAAGGCCTACATACTACAACATATGCTTGGACCGACTCTATGATCGTACTAGGATGGTTAAAAGGCGACCCGTCGAAATGGAAAACTTTCGTCAGCAATCGAGTCAAGAAAGTCACTGACGTCATTCCGAGTGCATATTGGAATCACGTGAGGTCCGAGGATAACGCCGCAGACTGCGCAACGAGAGGGTTAACCGTGTCCCAACTAAAGAATCATTCCTTATGGTGGCACGGACCTACATGGTTACAAAATTTTGACAAAACTTCAATTGACAACAACAAAACAATTACACCGACGGACTGCGAATTAAAACCCAAACAAACGTACATTGTGCAATCTGAGCCGCCGTCGGTAATAATGGAACTCTTAAGTAGACATAATAACATGACTCATATCACTCGAGTATTAGCGTGGATTTTGCGCTTTATTGCAATGACGAGGGCACCTCATCTGACTATGCACTTAAGACTATTTTACCTAACAGTGGCCGAGTTAGTAACGACGGAAAATTTAATTATCAAGCACGTTCAACACTATGAGTTTCCTGAAGAGATTAGGAGATTACGTGCGAATCGTGCTGTCGGCGCAAAAAGCAACATTTTAAAACTCAACCCATTCCTAGATGAGCACGATTTATTACGTGTGGGTGGCCGACTAAACAACGCATTAATAAACCAACAGGCAAAAAATCCCGTCATTATTTCAAAGAACAGCAAACTGACAGAGTTGTTAGTGAATCGCGCGCATTTACAAAATCTTCACGGTGGTCCCAAACTGACATTAATACATTTACGGGCAAAATATTGGATCATCGGAGGATATCAAGCGGTAAAGAGGTACATTCACTTGTGCGTAATTTGTCGAAGATTCAACGCAAGACAACCACATCAAATAATGGCCGACCTACCTCAACCGAGAGTTACCGTATCCCGCGCGTTCGCCCATTCAGGTGTTGACTTCACCGGGTTTTTTGACATCAAAGCAAGCAAGGGAAGAGGAATAAAGACACTCAAGGCTTATATCGCCGTGTTCATATGCCTGGCAACAAAGGCAATACACCTGGAGTTAGTGTCGGAACTCACCAGTACTGCATTCCTAGCAGCATTCCGACGATTTTGTGCAAGACGAGCAACACCTGGACACATGTACAGTGACAACGGATTAAATTTCGTCGGGGCCAATCGTCAACTCATCGAGGAACGCAAGGAAGTTTTAAAAAGTATGGATTCGACGGTCAAGAACAAAGTTGCCGAAAAGGGCACCGTGTGGCACTTCAATGCACCGGCCTGGCCCAGTGCAGGTGGAATCTGGGAATCTGGCGTCAAAAGCACTAAATACCATCTTAAGAGAGTGCTAGGAGAGCAGAAGTTGACATACGAGGAATTTACGACCCTCTTATGCCAGATTGAAGCGTGTCTCAACTCTAGACCGTTATGTCCGTTGACAGAGAACATTGAAGACCTAGAATGCTTGACACCGGGTCATTTTCTCACCGTAGGAAACGCCCACCTGACAGTTCCTGAACCCATCAACTCCGACTACGATCTTAGGAAAAGATGGCAACTTGTACAAAAAATTACACAAGACTTTTGGCAACAGTGGTCCAGAGAATATCTACAACAACTGCAATCAAGAAACAAATGGAAAAAACCGACTGAAGACCTACAGATAAATGACATTGTATGCATCAGAGGAAACCAACCTGTGGGACGATGGGCACTGGGCCGCATTATCGACACGCACCCTGGAAAAGATGGATATACCCGGGTCGTGACCTTGAAAACAGAAACCGGTATCATGAAGAGACCGATTGTCCAAGTTGTCCCTCTCCTCACCCATGAAAAGGATACCGCTAAGGACACAACTACACCAAGCCCACCTACCCCGAATAGAAACATTAGACCGGCACGGCGAACAAGCAAAACGTCGTTGGCGACACTTTTATGTCATTCACTGTTGCTACTTATGACATTCGCCATTCCCAGCGCATAGGCCCACGGCAAAGATTTCAACATTACGCCGCTGAACCCTGATCGCACTTTGTACTTTGACAGAATCGCTGACATGCAAGAAATTAAGGACGATTGGAAAATAGTTTTATACTATAACATGACCAATTATTGGCAAAACGTGAATGCCCTCGACAACTACGTGACACACATAAAGCGGCTCATTCGACCTAACATTCTGCTGACACAATTCCAAATGATCGTGAATCAATTGGAACAGGACTTGAATGAACTGCAATTTTACAATACCATGCTTAAAGGTCGACCCATGGAAAACCTTCGCTACAAGAGAGGACTAATAGACGGAGTGGGGTACATAGCGAACTCACTTTTTGGAGTGCTAGACCAACGATTCGCCGAGAAGTACGAAAATGACATCCAGCTGACACGACACAATGAACACCACTTACTGCAATTAATTAAAAATCAGACTAGCATAATAGAAGCCGAAGGTAACATATTAAAACGGAATGAAGATATCATGAACAAACAATTCCGCATAATCACTGAACACCTAAATATGCTAGCTAACGAAACCAAACGGACGGAGCAAGATCACGAAAATGCATTTTACATCATGACATCATCCATGGCCGCGAATGGAATCTTGGTGCACTTAAAAGGTATACAACAGACGGTCATAAACACATTAACCAACATGTACCACGGACGAGTGGATGTCCATCTTCTGTCGCCCAAGCAACTGCAAACCGAGCTGAACCGAATAGCCCGACACCAAAGCGGCTAAAACGAGTAATTTTCGAAATGTCTCCATTTAAAAAAGCCAAACAAGAAAATGGAGTCTGGTATTTTTACATCCCTCCTAACAATGAAGAAGAAACTATAAAAAAAATCATGTTAGATAATTTGACTAACGAAAAATATGCTTTCATTATACCGAATGAAAAATTATATTATAAGGTTTCTGAAACCTATCGGAAATATTTTGATCCAACAAAACTTAAACCTATTAGATACACTAAGTCACTGATTGAAATAGATGATAAGGAGGAACAATTAAAGCTAATTAGAGAATACCATTTAGACGAAAATAGGCATGCCGGTGTTGACAGTTTGTATAAACAGTTAAAAGAAAAATATTACTGGGAAAACATGAGTAAGCAAATAAAGTATTTTGTTTTAAAATGCGAGTTATGTAAAAGGGAAAAATATAATAGGCACCCTTACGTGACCCCAGTTACGGAAACAGAAACCCCCCCATGAAGCAATGGATATCTGGCACATAGATTTTATGTCTCTAGAAAGGCAATGGTACTTGACAATAATAGAGAAATTCTCTAAGTATGCAATAATCAAGCCTTCAGAAAAAAGCACAGTATACGATACTTTAGCGGAAATATCCGCATTAATTGAAGCCCCAAATAAAATAATTCACGATGGTGAACAATCTTTTTGTAGTGAAATTATAAAGGAACTGTTCCAAACTTATAAAATAATTAACCATACTACGTCTTCACAACATCATAAATTAAATTCTGATGTAGAAAGATTACATAGTGCCATCCAAGAATTATATAGGTTACAAAGAGAGTCCGATTTGAATCAAAAACAGAAAATGAACTTTATTGCCCACGCTTATAACAATACTATGCATAGTTCAATTGGTATAGCCCCGTTTGAAGTACATTTTGGTAGAAAACCTAAGTTACGTAGCTTTGACGATTTACTATTCAACGTTACACTGCACAACAAAGGGAATTTGCTAACGAGTTAAATAAAAACGTACATAATTTACTTAAAGAGCAGAGAACTAAACGGAACGACAGGATAAATAAAAAAACACATGCGCCAAAGCCATGTGAAGTAGGATATTCAGTGTATTTAAAAAATAGTAAAGCCGAACGGCATAAAACTAACTCGAGATATTTAGGACCATTTAAGATTCTTAGTTTAGAGCCAAACAATAGATGTAAACTTAGCAACGGCAGAATATATCATGTAGAAGAACTTATTGTTACAGGGCTTTCAGAATCCTCGGATACAAGTTCAGACCATTGGATTCCAGAGAGCATGTAGTCGTAGTAGAAATGAAAGCTGTGGACAGACGAATCCAACTTCGACCGCGATGGTATCACCAACTACCACAACCTACATTTTTGGGCCCCTAAAGGTGAAAACCCAAGAAAATCGAAGGAAGGAGCTCACCAACAGAGATTTTCTTTAAATGTGTGGATGGGCATTGTGCACGACATGTTGATCGGGCCATTCTTTCTGCCGGCACGCTTAACCGGTATCGCCTACGAACATTTTTTAAGGGAAGAATTACCCATACTGCTGGAGGATGTGCCGCTTGGAACGAGGATGGCCATGATCTACCAACACGATGGCTGCCCAGCTCACTACTACCGGGGTGTGCGACAGTGGTTAGACGTTAACTATCCAGAGAAATGGATTGGGCGAGGTGGCCCGATCCCTTGGTCAGCTCGGAGTCCAGATTTGACTCCATGTGACTATCACATTTGGGGTCACATGAAGGCATTAGTGTACGACAGACCAATACGAAATGTAGAACATTTGAGAGAAAAAATTGTAGAGGCTGCCGAAACCATGAGACAAAACATGTCGAGGCGAGTAACAGTCACTGAAGTTCGCAAAAGGCTTTATGCTTGTATTCGCAACCAGGGCAAGCAGTTCGAACAAGATTTGTAAATTTTATTTAGTTATTATTATTTATTTTATGGTTAATTTCGTACTTGTAATTGCTTAAATTATGTTCCTGTTGAAAGCAACACTAAAAGCATAAAAGTAGTAAGATAAATTTAAGTAAGTATCTGTTATTAATGTCTTTCCCGTACACGAGACAATAGTGTCCCGGCCCTTTGGGAGGCGTGCGCGGAGCCGAAGCCAACGCGTAGAGGCCCTTTCGACAATTTAATGAAAGGCAACGTGTACACCCAGCGGATGCTGTCCCTGCCCGTGTCACAGGACGCACGCAGAGACAGCCCCCGCCAGATGCAAGGACTATTGTTGATTGATGGAATCTAAATTTACTGGGTTATGGTGGTGGAATTATGGACTAGATACTGGGTTATGGATTGAGACATGACGGCGCCTGTCAGGAAAAGTGTCTCATGGCTTTCGCGGCACTGACAGACCGTGACTTGCCCTCCGCTGATGGGCCCCTGTTAAATAGCGACATTATGAGCAATGGCCCAGGGGCAACACCGCTGCCGAGGGCTGCAGGGTGTCGAGAGGTGTGCTGCGCTTTCTTCCTTATTAATGTTATTATTAAGATTACAATTTGTTATTTTTAAGGTTAAATTTGACTCTAAAAACGGTTGTTTTATTTTTTCAATGTTTATTGCCAACATCAAATCCATTTCTTGACATAAAAACGCACAAACAAACCAAGTTTTGGTTAGGCATTCTTAATTATTATTACTTTCATTAATTAATTGCATGTGCGAACTTGTCCGAATACCTACCGAAGACCTTAAACCTCAACAGATAAGAAAGGATTAAGATAAGATAAGTCACAAGTAGCACAAACAAACCGTTTACGGGTCATACGCTCCCAGCACGCCAGCTACCTCCTCTGTTATTAAGGTTATTATTTTTAATAATTTATTAAAACATGCCAACATTTTTACCTTTTCAGAAAGCTTATGAGTTACGAAATTCATTTTTGTAATTTTTACGTGAACTGTCATAAACATTTTTTTGAGGAATCGTCCTTGATGTGAAAAGAACCATTAAAAAATCTTAAACTTTTAATTTCTAACCTTTTATTTTTCAAGACTGACTTAATTTTTAGTCAGTTTTTTTAATTCAAAGTATTGCTGTGTTCACTGGCTACAAGATAAATAAAAAGTAATCATCCTAACGCATGTACTTTTTTTTAATTGGCATTTTTAGGTCGCAAAGTGGCGTTTTTCCGGAAAAAACTTAAAACTCGTATAACTCGAAAACCATTAATTTTGGACCCCTAGTTGATAGGGCCAAAAACATTGTAAATGAGCTCTAGAATAACCCCTTTCAAGGAATAGGTCGATTTACCAGTCACCCTGTATGTTCATGGATTTATGTAGTCAGTAAAGTTCAGCAACTATTGAAAAAGTAATGTACATCGACATTTGTTACTTGCAGATGTCCATGGATATTTGTATGACATCCTGTTTAGTTAAATATTGGACTTATAGTGTGCAGGTGTTTTGAAAATTTGGATGTGTTCATGGACTTTCGTTGCTAACTGTACTTCCCCAAGCCCTCCGAAAACACGTTTTTAAACCTGGAACTGAAATTTACTATATTAAAATCCCTTGCCGTTTTTACATAATGTGTTGTTTCGAAATCGCTACACACTTTTATTCCTAATTCCACCAGCCACTGTCTTCCTAACAAATTCGTTTTGCCGTTGGCTATAACATATAAATCTAAGGAAACTAGGCGGTCATTATACTTCACATCACAACAGGCTTAATTTTACCTAACGTACGCACTGTTTCCCCAGTATAATATCGCAATATTAAACTACTTGGCATTAGTAAACAATCAGAGAAACATCTATCGTAAACTTCCGAGCTTATACAGGTTATTGCGCTGCCCGTGTCGATTTCCATGGTAATGTCTTGGTTATTAATATTGAGTGTCATTAAATATGGTTTATATTTTCTCAACCTATTTTCTTTAACAAAAGAAAGATTTACCTCTAGATCGTATCGTTCGTCTTCCGAATACTCATCCTCGACGTAATTATGCCCGGCCATTGCCGACAGCCTCGGGCACATCTTTTTCAAGTGTCCGTCCCGATTACAAATGCGGCATAAATAAAAACGAAATTTACACGCCTCTGTTGCGTGCGCGCCGCCACATGCTGCGCACCTCCTTTGTCCTTGACCCAATTGCGCCCGGCCGCCATCATCTGAACTTGACGTCCCCGATCTCTGGCTGCCATAGGTTAACCGCTTTCCGTTCGGAAACGGTCGACTAACTTCGTCGTTTGTCGTTCTCGTTTGTTCGGGGGGTTTCGAATACACTCGGCCCTTATGTGATGGCGCCTTCCAATTCTTATCACAGCTCAACGCCAAACAAGAAGATGCCGTGACGTCACTTCCCGACGAACGCCCCCCGATGCTCCACCGCCGCCGCATTGATCTCCGCTGCCTCCATAGCTAATTAGCTATCGCCAAATCTTTAGCTTTCGCAAACTTTAAATCTTTTTCCGTAAACAAACGCAATCGAATGTTTTCACTGTGCAATCCACACACAAATTGGTCCCGCAAGCTATCCTCCAACCACGAACCAAAGTCGCAATATTTAGTTAACCTTTGCAAATCCGCAATATAATCGGCTATTGATTCATTTTTCGACTGTTTACGCTGGCGGAACTTGTACCTTTCTGCTAAAACACTCGGCCGTGGTTGCAGATGATTCGACATTAGCTTAACTAATTCCTCATATTTTTTTAGTGACGGCTTAGTAGGGGTACATAATGTCACCAATAAGTCGTAACTGTCGGCTCCCATCGCCGTAATTAACAAGGGCACTTTGCGTTCTTCTTTCACTTCATGCACTATATAATATTGTTCCAGTCTGTCCACATACGTCGACCAGTTGTGTTTGTGCCGATCGAACGCGTCCATCTTGCCAACCGACATCGTGCACCCAATTCAGTTCGCACAAGATATTATCACTCGACCGCGTACGCGCACCCGCCGGTTCGATCGCGACTCGTCGCCAGTTTATTCTGTATAGAGTCCAGGTTCCGGGATATGCAGGGATACTTAATCCTGGGGTTTCGGGAGCAGCAAAGAAACAAAGCGTGTTATCCAAACGAGTCTATTCCAGAACTGTCATTATAGTGTTGCCAACATAGCGATGCGCGAATAAGCTTAAATCTACGTTTTATACTATACAAACATAACATGTATAAATATACATACGTATATATTACTTAGGCTTAGTAGAGCAATTTTTGCGAATAGCTTGCTAATAGTGAAAACGAGAGAATGATGTTTGATATGCTAGGATTTTAGGAATATTTAGGCTTATTACTAGAATGTGTTCTAATACTGTTTATTTTTTGCATGTATTCGTGTCACGATGCAATGGACGAGCTACCTACCAAGTAGCTTGTAAAAGCAAGCGACAGTGGACCGAGCGAATGCCAAGCAGCGCAGGCAGGACGGAGAGCTTCGACGGTGCGCGACAACATGAAGACTTGACGTATTCCCTATCGCACCGCGGCTCATTCGTTCGATTTTTCGTTTCAGTTTCGCGTTCTTCATTCAGGCATTCAATTTTTTTATGGGCAAATTTATATCGAATCAAGTCAGTTTTTCGAAGTCGGTGCTTGGCATTCCGATGGTCATTCGTGATCGTTAGAAGACATAGGGGAGACCGGGTATGGTTGTCTCGCGGGTTGGTTGTCACAGCGGCCATAAAATAATACTAAACGAAACATTAAGTACATCGATCGGTGCTAAAAGATCGCAAGAGCTGTACATCCTTCCGTACTTCACCAATCGATGCCCTTATTCCTTCGTTTAGTATTATTTTATGGCCGCTGTGACAACCAACCCGCGAGACAACCATACCCGGTCTCCCCTACACTTGCTTTTAAAAATTGACCGGGGCTCTTGTGATTAGAGTTAGGCAGGTATGATAGGACAAGCGAGGAAAATTTTGGGGTACTAAGTATAGGAGAGGTGTGAAAAATTGTCCTAAGACTTTAAAAATTTATTGCTACCAGATTCTTTCGTTGTTTAGCTACTTTCTCTACGTTTTCTTGCACTTTTCACTTTTCGTCATTTTTCGCTTTTCTTCCCCTGAAATCCGTCAGGCGTTTTCAGGTAGTTTAAATTCAATAACTTTCTTCCTATCGCTTTTTTCTTCTTGGTGTCTTCCACAGTCTGCTCTGGGTTTTCATTGTGCTCCCGGCACTTTTTGTTTGAATACTCTCCGACTCTCCAGTCCGGAGATATAAATTCTTAAAGGTGACGGGAGTAAAATCGAAAACCTTGCCGCCTGCGGTCGCACTTTTTCCCTCGTCTTCTTCTATTAAATTCTTTTCTCTTCTTTTTTGTATCTACGTGTATATATTTCTGGTAATTTAGGCTAGGAGTTTTAGGAGCCGTGCATTTTCTCCGGAATTTTTAGGCCTCTGGCTTAGAAGTTTCCGGAACAACGTGTAGACTGCTACTTAGGGGTCATCACACAAGTTTGTAAAATCTTACTTAAAATTCGTAGCGGCTGGACCCCTGGGGTTTTTTTTTTTTTTTTTTTTAGTTTCTTTTCTATTATCCGCGATATTCTTTTCGCAGTTTGTATCTATCTTATTGTTTCTTTTTAATTATTTCTTTTTATAGATTCATTCTTTTTATTAATTATTTCTTTTCATTTCGTATTTCTTTTGTATATCTTTTCTTTTCACTTATCTACTAACTTAAATAAGGATGCACATCTGGAAAAATCCTCATAGGACGCCTGGGAAGGGAGGACCCAGGCAGTGCCGGACTTTTACCGGCTAAAAAACCAGGTGTGCACCCTGTACAAAGTACTTATGCTACTGCCTTAAACTATTTTTCATCACACTTGCTCGAAAATGGTGTCATTACACGTAGGTTCTGCGGGCCGTAAATGACCTATTACGCCCTAGGGCGTAATGGTTTTCTTTTTAAATTTGAAACGATGGTTTTGTTTTACTCTTATTTGTCGTGTTCAAAGGAAATGCCAATTTACTTTTTTAACTTTTATCACTGAAATATTATTTAAAGAGAACTGTTATTGCAAATACATGTAAACACATATTTCTGTAACATTAATTTAATGTTTAAATAGTGTATTTCAGTATTTTGCAAATATAAAATCAACCGTTTTAGGCATTTACCGTTATGGTTTCCGAACGTGACTCGACTTTCGCATTGTCTATGGATATTATGTCACTAATGTCACTGTCAGTTTTACAATTTTATTTAGGTTAAGTAAGGTTATTTTAATTAGATTTCCTCACAAGTGTGATGAAAAACATTGTGTGTGCCACGGGCGGTAAAGGAATTACAAACTCGTGTTATTAAAGCCCTCGGCTTCGCCTCGGCCTTGTAACAAACACTCGTTTGTAATTCCTTACTTACCGCCCTTGATACACAATGTACTATTACATGCGTTCCTAACCTATATTGTTGCATGCTGAGTGATTATCTAAGCTTATAAAAATACATTTGTTGCGATTATTACATTATTATTGGTTTTAACATTGACTTGGTGCTCCGAACTTCTCCACTTGGGTGGAGATGGTGGAGGCTCCTTTATCATTTTATTTTGTGAAGCACATTTACATTATTATGAAAATTAAATTAAGTGATTAAATGATTTATTATGCAAGAGTAAGACATTTGCTATTATTACATTATAACATTATTTGTTCAGGATTCATATTTCATATTTTGGCCAAGGTCAGGGTAGGGTTTGGGAAAGGTAGGCAAAGGCAATGTCAAGGTCGAGGTTAATGTCTCGCGTGCTTGGATTGGTCCCGCTGACGTGTATGAGGCTGCCATGAGACGTCTGTACTGGTTTATAGCCGTGAGACGGTTATGAGACCATGAGACGTCCGTGAGACGGCCATGTGGGGGCGGCCACTAGACGGTCATGAGATGTTTTTGAGAATGAGTCGTCTCATGAGATGTTTTTGAGAATGAGTCGTCTCATGAGACGACGCTGCGCACCTGGGAGCCGGTATGCCGGCCAACCCTGCGCTCGCCGCTCAGTCGCCTGCGAGACGCCGACGAGAGCGCACGCTCCTTGTTGCTATTTATTTATTTATCCCGTAGTTTTTTATCTTTGTCGCCTGTGACTCGTATTAAGGTAATTTACTTGAAAACTAGCAAGAGTCGAGTAAATAAGCCGTTCTGCCGTAGGAACGACCGGTTTTTGTCTACATTATTGCGGCGGTCTCTGTTTTCTTTGGATTGTAACCCCTCCACTTTGTTTCAGATAACCCTGCTGCATCCCGCCGCTGCCTCCCTGCCGGTGTTTAGTTTCCTAGTTTGGAATTCACATTAAGGTAAGCTATCTTGATACTTTTTCCTTATATTGTTTTTGTTGTTGGCGTGTAGATATGCCCCGTTTCTGTTTTCTTAGGATTTTATTTTAATCTTTCTGTTTTGTTTCAGATACCCTGCTGCATCCCGCCGCTGCTTCCCCGCTGCTGTTCTATCTTCTAGCTTGGAATCCACATTAAGGTAAACTATCTTGGTACATTTTCCTTATATTGTTTTGTTGGCGGGTAGATATGATGTGCTCCGTTTCCGTTTCTTAGGATTTTATTGTAACTTTTCTATTTTATTTCAGATGGCCCGCTTTTTACACCGTTCCGTCTGCTCGATGAGTTGCCTCCGGCACGCCATGGCCCTGATTGATCTCGCGAGGGAGGTGGCCCCGGGCGACCCCGGAAGACCCCGTCGCGGTTCTTTCAGCCACGCCGAGGAGGACCGGCGCCCGGCGGTCAGACTTCGAGGGCGCTGACTGCCTCAGTTTTGATATGGGGCTTTTGGATCTTGCCCGGGTGGTGGCCCTGCGCGCTAACCTGGATCCGGCGGAGGTGCTGTGGGGAAAATTGGACGGCCCCCCTTCCCGGCATCATCCGGATCGCCCGGTCTGTTGGTGCGGCGACTCCGGCTGCCCGGGTTACCCTGTGTCCGACGCCCCAGCAGCTAAGGCCGATGGGGTTTGGGACCCCTGGGGTTAGGGGGGTTGTGCTTAGGTCTGTAAATAGAACTAAGTTAGGGCTATTTTTTAGCGTTTGAAAATAATTTTTAGGTCCCATAGGGGCCGAGGAATTAATTTTCTGCCGGGCCAAAATTAACTTTGTCAAAGTTAGGTCAGGTTCGCGCTTGACCGAAATTTTGCCAAAGTTAATTTTTCTGGGGTTTCTTCTTTGAAACTCCCCGGCAGTGTCGGGGAGTGGCAACACTCGGGGGGGGGGGGGGGGGAGGTCTAAAAAGGGGGGGAAGTGCCTGCGAAGCAGGGATGTAACAGATGTGGTTTTATCGGAAACGAAAGCGGAACCTGATCCTTTGACTTTAGTATATCGGAACCAGAAACGGAACCGGAAACAGAACCAGAGCTTAAGTGTAAGTAGTGATGTGCCGTTACCGTAAATTACGAGAACAGCGAGAAAGTTCGGGTAAAGTTCTCGGTAATATTCTCCGTAACGGTAATTATCGAGAAAGTAGTTAAAGTTTTATGTATTTTTTACTTTTTTTTATACAAGGTTCTTTTAAATGACCATAATAAACTACACTACAGTTTTCATAAAGAAAAAATGAAAGCGTCGCGTACTTTTCCAACTTTCCCGTAAATTTACCGTAAATTACCGGTGGAAATTACCGAGAAAGTTGTCAGGTAAATTTTTGTTGGAATATTTTTTACTTTTTTGATGTAAACAACTTATGATTTAGTTATTTAAGTAAACCACAATATTTAGTATATCGAAGTGATATATTTAAAAGTAATCTGATTCATTGAAATATAAGATACATCGATATGATTTAGTGATAAACAATATGTAATTAACTTGGTATATCAGTTTAATAGTTTCTATTTTAATTCACAACACAGTAAGGACATGGATAAAAATATGGGGGCACGGCAGTGCCCCCGCCAAGTCGAGCAAAACAAAGGCATGGCCGTACCCTCCTTTTCTCGAAGCCATTCAGGCCATTTTCAGCCTCCCATAATATTGTTTTATCAACAGAACTCGATTTCCACCGACTTGCCTATTATTTAACCGTGGCGGAACACATTTTATAGATCTAATAGCAAACCGAGTATCACAATATAAACAAGTATATTTGGTTCGTTCATTTTCGGTCGATTCGCTATAATATTGCAAAATTTTGGTATTGGGCTTCATCGTTTTGATTAAAACTACTCGTATTTACAACACATTATGCAGTTCACAGTTAAGCAGTCTCAGATCTGGGGGCACGGCAGTGCCCCCGCCAAGTCGAGCGCGAAGCAAACAATGCCGTACCATCCTTTACTGGAACCATTTCGCCGCATTTTCAGGCCCCTATTTGAGAACCTCTGGACAAGACCAGAACGCAGAAATTTTCGTCATCCAGTAAGCTATAATCATCCAAAATTGCAAGTCTGTAGGTAATTTAGTTCCGAAGTTAAGCGAAAGCAAAGTTTCGCATTTATGACAGATACTGACTCACTCACTCACTTACTCATGATCATCAGAATAGAACTAGTACTTCCCATAAACTTAGAGAGCTGAAATTTTAAAACATAGTTTTTAGCCTATCAAGTCCTAAAAAACCTCCAAATATTGCAATTTCAGTCACAACTGCACACATAAGTTGGTAATCCTATACAAATACATGCGATTACAAAGTTAGTTTAGTTCAAATTAGAAAAAGAATTGATTGGAATGTAATAAATAAAGGAAGATCACTTACAAAAAGAAATGAGATCCCATCAAAAACATTCTGTAAAAAACTAGCCAAGTCTCGATGGAGCTGCTTCTTTATCTCTAAAAAGTAATGAAATCTAGACAAAGTCGTGCCAAAGTCAGTACCGGGGGGGTATCAACAGAACTCAATTTCCACCGACTTGCCTATTATTAGATCTATAAAATGTGTTCCTCCATGGTTAAATAATAGGCAAGTCGGTGGAAATCGAGTTCTGTTGATACCCCCCGGTACTGACTTTGGCACGACTTTGTCTAGATTTCATTACTTTTTAGAGATAAACAAGCAGCTCCATCGAGACTTGGCTAGTTTTTTACAGAATGTTTTTGATGGGATAAAACTATGACTATTAGTTACTGCTCTCCCCACTTCAACCCCGTACCATACAAAAGGCGAGTAACAATTAGAAAGCCTCGGCTAATAAAACACGGCATAGGATTAGCTAATTCAATAACATGTGCTTGCTGTTTACCTGTACACCTGCAGGAAACTGTGAGACATGGAAAGCTCGCTTATCTTGGGTTATTTTACCTGATACTCGTAAAACGTACCTCTTCAAATGACATTGATAAGAAATTACCACGTTACAAACTACATCAGCGACGAAAACTAAATACAAAAATAATCTAATGTCTTAAAAATGCAACTTTAAGTCTTCATAAAAATATGTCACGCGTAATATTCTCGAGAATTACGGAAAAGTACCGGTAATTTACGGCGGTAAGAATTCCCGAGAACGTGAAATTTCCTGGCGGCACATCACTAAGTGTAAGGTGGACGTGATGTTAAGGGTAGGTCTATTGATAATGAAACATCCAAAGTCCGAATATTAATCAACCTTTATTATTGCAGTAAAAAACTTAGACTGTCTATACTATAGTATACCTATATCTAAGTTGATTTCGGTGGGTTAGTCTCATCTCGTCTAAAAAAGCAGCTGGTCTAAGCAGTTAACTCGTCTAAAAAGCAACTGGTCTAAGTAGCAACTTGTCTAAAACGCACCTAGCAGCTGGTCTAAAACGCTTCTCGTCTAAAACGCAACTGGTCTAAAACGCTACCCGCCAATAATGCAACTGGTCTATAACGTTCTTTGTCTAAATCTCATACCGTCAAAAATTAATGTCTTCTAAACTCAAATTTGTCAGCACTGATTAGTATCAATCATAATATTTTTATTATTATTTAAATTTTAAATATCTATATGTACAGTCAACTCCTTTACTACAAAGACATGACTGTGTCCACTTTTTCACCTTATTGTTATTGCATTGAGATAAATTCAAAAGTGGATACTTATTTTCGTAGTCTACATAGGTAGGTAGCCTACCTATTTGCGCTTGCGTTAAAGTATTTACCCGCAGCCCACTTGTATGTACAGCCGGCTGCAAAAGTCCATGGACAGATCGAAATCATTTTCCTGTGAAGGGCACCCTTGGCGCCCTTGGCGTCACTATCTACCAGTCTAATATACAAACTGCATGTTGCTGGTTCAATAAGATTTCACTAGATGGCGTTGAAACAACAAAAATAAAAACAAATGTTTACCCATACAAACCGGACCAGTCCAGTAATCATAGCGAAATAAACGAGAATCAATAATATCCGTTTCACATCTTCGTCCAAAATCTATGATACTGATTAGTGATTACCTAGTAATTATTTCAACATCGAGTTTACTCGTGAGCTTAGCACGAACTCATGACAGTGCTCTAACCTTTAAAAGCCTTCATGAAAGTGATTGTTTGAAGTATTTTAGGATATTGTGCCCTAAACATATAATGCCTTATATTATTCATATTACATTATTGGAAAGACAAAAAAGGCCCTAAAAGGCATACCAGCCACGAGTACTGTATTGTTGACAAATATTGTCCGCAAAATATTTTTTTGATAGAAACTTATTTATTACCTTTCCGTACATGACACGTACATTTTCACGAGTAAGTACGAGTCATTGTTCTACTTTATTCTGGTAAGACCTTTAGACCAGTTGCTTTTTAGACCACTTGCTAATTAGACCAACTGATTTTTAGACCACTAGCTACTTAGACCAATCGCGTTTTAGACCACTTGCTAATTAGACCATCTGTGCGTTAGACCAGTTGCTACTTAGACCAGTTGTTTTTAGACGAGTTGCTAATTAGACCATTTGCTTTTTAGACCAGTTACTGCTTAGACCAGCTGCTTTTTTAGACGAGATGAGACTAACCCATTTCGGTTTCATTGTAATTTTTTTGGTTCACTTACACTCACTGTCAATAATATCAGTAGTCAGTACAGTACACACACTTCACAATTACACCATTAGACCACACAATAAAAGCGAATTTCAATTAAAAAATATTTTTAAAACAAGACAACTAATAATTGCAGCACGTGGCAAGCGGAGAGATGAGCCAATGATAGGTATAAAGCTGTTTGTTTTTAAAGTGCGTCACTCATGTTCCCCCGCCGCGCTGCTTTGACATCCGTTATAACTTCCGCTTCAAAAGTAACGGAAACGGAACAGAAACGGATGTTTAATACCAAGCGGAAGTTCCGACGTAACGGAACCAGAACCAGAACTCCGTATCATCCCTGCGCGAAGGCTGAATTTGGGGAAATTGTCCTGGGGGACATCTCTTCCAGGGAAAGTCCGTCGCCCCAGTTGCAGTTGCAGCCTCTGAGGCCAATACTATGGGGGCCATTGTGGGGGAGGTAAAAGAGGTCCATTTAAAGAGTGTCTCACCAGAGACCTCTTCGTGTCCCTGGGGGGCATGGTAATCGCTCGTCTGGAGGAAGCGGAGGAAAGGGGAGTACTTCCCCCAGCCCCGATCATCCGTCCACCCTTGGCGGCGGATAGGAAAAGATCCCTGTCCTCTCAAGAGCAGGTGATCGCTCCGGCCGTTCAACCACGGAGCACAGTAAGGCCCAACCAGGCGACGACGAAGGGGGCAGTGACAGGCTCCAACCTCATGCCCCCGGCCAGACCGGCTCCTGCTCCGCGGGCCAAGAAGCAGCCTGCTGGACCCCAAAATGCGGCCACGTCGGCTGACACGCACGTGGCGACGCCACCTCCGGCCCAGACCTCTTGAACGGAGGTGGTGAGGAGGAAGGGGAGGAAGGCCCCGCCAACCCCGGCGGTGAACACACCGGCTGCACTCAAGGCCCGCGCGCCCCAGCCGAAACCCAGACTGTTCTCCACACCGAAAACCTCGGCGGTGGTAGTCACCCTCAAGGAGGGCTCCGCTACGGACTATAAAACCGTAATGGGGAGGGTGACAACCTTTAAACTCGCGACGATCGGCGTGGAGTCAGTCAAAGTCAGGAGCACTGCCGCTGGGTGGGAAGTGGCTGAAGTCCGGAGGCCGGTGAAGACTGCGGAGCTCCGCCTGGTAGGCTTCGACGAGTCGGTCACGCCCGAGGCCGTCCAAACCGTGGTGGCCGAGATCGGGAAATGCCCGCTAGGGCAAGTTAGGGTTGGCAGAATCCGACTCGCCGGGGACTGTACGGGCTCGGTCATAGTGACCTGCCCGGTCGTGGCGGCCAACACCCTAGCCAAGGCGGGGCGAGTATTAATGGGCTGGTGCTCGGCCAGGGTGGAGGCTG
The DNA here is from genome assembly GCA_947034925.1 of Eudemis profundana. Taxonomy (NCBI): domain Eukaryota; kingdom Metazoa; phylum Arthropoda; class Insecta; order Lepidoptera; family Tortricidae; genus Eudemis; species Eudemis profundana. Next base: position 8,517,509 of record OX344806.1, on the reverse strand, counting down.
TCGATCCCCTCCCAATGCGCTGCTTTAGGTGCATGGGATTGGGGCACACGAGGGCCTTCTGCCCCTCACCAGTGGACCGGTCCGGGCTCTGCCATCGCTGTGGCAAAAGCGGGCACATCTCCGATACATGTGAGGAAGCCCAGGCGTGGTGCTCGGTGTGTCACCACGCCAAACTACCGTCGGGCCACGTGATGGGGGGACCTTCGTGAACCCTCACACACAAGAGGAAATCAGGCCGCTGGAAGGACCCCAGCAGCCCAACAAGAGAAAGAGCCGCAAGGCGCTGGAGGCCTGCACACCCTTCCACAGAACTCGAGGTGTTGCAGTGCAACCTGAACCACTCCACCCGTGCTCAGGACCTTCTCATGCAGCACGTGGCGGAGTGGAACATCAGCGCTGCGGTAATGGCTGAACCATATCTTGTCTCTCCCCAGCCAAACTGGGTAGGGGATACCAGCGGCCTGGTGGCAGTGATGGTGCCGGTGGCGGGCGGCCACCCTCCATCTCCAAATTGGAAGCCGGTGCGGGCTATGTAGCGGCCAAATGGGGAGACATCGTCTTAATAGCGGTGTACTTCTCCCCCAATAGGCCGCTGCATGAGTTCCAGCAATTTATGGATGGGCTCGGGAGGGTGGTTCTAAGAATGGCACCACAGCCAGTAATGATTCTCGGGGACCTCAATGCCAAATCCACGGCTTGTGGCTCCCCCAGAACTGACCGGAGAGGAGAGGCTGTGGAGGATTGGGCGCGGGTTCGGGACTGGTCCTGGTCAACCGGGGCACCGTCAACACGTGCGTGCGAAGGCAGGGGGGGTCCATCGTGGATGTAACATTCGCGACCCCTGTCGTTAAAGCACGCACCTCCAACTGGCGGGTCCTGGAGGATGTCGAAACCCTCTCCGACCACCGCTATATAAGAATGGGGGTCGCTAAGACGGCGACGGCCCAACCCATTCCGGCCCCAGCGGCGCGGAGAGGGAGGCCGGCCTTCCCGAGATGGAGCCTCGGGAGCCTCGACTGGGACCTAGCCGAAGAAGCGGCGATGGTGGAGGTGTGGCGGGCCCCGGAGCCAGACCGTGGTTTGGACGTAGAGGAGAGGGCCCTTCTATTCCGCGCATCGCTCACCGAGGTGTGCGATGCGGCGATGAGAATGGCGGGCACGTTCCTGGGCAAGAAGCGGGTTTACGGGTGGTCGGAGGAGGTAGCGGCCCTCCGTACCACCAGTAACGCCGCCCGGCGCGATTACAGTGCAGGCGGCGACGACACCATACGGCAGAGGAGGAGGAGCTCCTTTACGTGAGGCTCTGGGAGGCCAAAAAGGCCCTATCTGTAGCTATAGCTAAGGCCAAGGACGACGCACACACGGCGTTCTTGGCCACGCTCGATAGGGACCCCTGGGGGCGCCCGTACAAAATGGTACGGAATAAGATACGCCACGCCCCCGGCCTGGACTCCCTGGAGCCTGAGCTCCTTCAAAGAGTGGTGGAGGGCCTCTTCCCGCCTGCACCGGATTTTGTGCCCCCGGTCATGTTAGCCCCAGCGGAGGAGCCGGCGATCGCAGAAGCCGTCCCCTCCATTACGGACGGGGAGTTTCACGCCACAGTGCAGCGCCTGAAGGGCTGCAAGAAGGCCCCGGGCCCCGACGGCGTGCCCGGCCAAATCATCTGTGGCGCTGAAGCATCTGGGGAACCGCCTCAAAGATCTCTTTGACGATTGTCTGGAGACGGGGCGATGGCGTTGGCCGCCGCGCGTCATCATGACGCCGATCTGGCGCCTTTTGTCCGCTACTAGGACGAGTTCCCAGCCTTCGCGACCCAAGGATGTCGCAATGACGAGTGCAGCCGCTCGCTCCGCCGCTGTACCATGCCAAGGTCGTGGAGGGCCTTTACACTCCATTTAGAGCACCGCGCTTAGCAGCGCATCTGTCAGCGGGATACGGCAGCTTCGCACCACAAGACTTAGGATCCCGTCGTGGGTTCGCGACGTCGGTACGTGAGTTCGTGTGCATTATTAACTTGGCCAAGTTTCGAGACACAGACATTAACTTCGTCGCGCTTTCGTGTTGCGTATTCGCGTCGTACGTCTAAGCCGGCATCGGTCCTTCTTTGAGAGTACTCTCCGACACCGTGTAGGCGAATCGATCGAGCTCGGTCGTGAATTAATATTAAACTCATCAACCATCTCGTTGGATAGAACGCGATCCGCCGACGCTTGTTCGATTCGTCTCGAATCGTATCTAGGTCTAAGTGCATTCCATGTCATCGCGGTATCCCGAGGCTGCCATGTTCGCGATATTATCGTTATGTACAATACAGTGTTGAAGCTTTCTTACTTGTTTAATTGTTAGCGAAATGCCCACCTTCTGAAGAATCTGCACGGCTCTTGATATAAAGGTCTAAGCCCTATCGAGACAATATCCGGTATTTCAGTCCTGCTAAGTAAGTATTCTGGACACTTTAAAAAATAACAGTTTATGTGTAGAACCATACGGCTGGGCGTTAAAGCCCAAGCAGTCTATAGAACAACCAATTTTCTTTTTTTTACACATAACAATTGCTGATCTGAAGCGTGCCATCTCATAGTAAGAGACTTGTCCGTGTTTGTCAATTTTTTTGCCTCCGCAGGTAGGATAATTCAGCTTTCGCTTTAGCTAGGGTTTTCGATCGATAGATAGGTAGGTTTCAGTGTAAATGTTGGTGGCGTGTTATCGATCGCAATTAGGCAGGTGTTTGCTAGGACGATTTTAGCTAGGATCCTTTGATAGGCTCCTATCTCACCCAGGCGGGGAAGATATGTAGAGACCTGGCTGTCTCTACGGGAGAATTATGAATATAATTCAAATAGCTGTCTGTCAGTTTAACGTTATGTTTTAATATAAAATATTTAGACTGTCTCATCTGAGCGCCGCCATAGAAACATCATCTAATATCTCGGAATAAAATCTAATTCAAAATCATCAAGTGCCTTTATCCTTCAATACGCCACCGGTTAGACCCTCACAGTACACAAAAACGGAAGCCTACGAAGTCGAAGAATGTACGGAACTTCAAGAACTGATTTGCAAGAATAGTGTGTTATCAAACATTAACTGTAAAGTTGCAATTTTATTGCGACAAGATACAAGTGAGTGTAGTGTTGTGCCAATAAGATGTCTCAAGGAGGAGATACGAGAAATTTCACCCGAAGTAATTTACATGTACTTTAATTCAACTACTGAAATAAAAATTAAATGTGGAATTGATGAAGAAACTTCATGGGATCCTACTTATTAGACGGTCGCAATTGTGAGGTTGACATTGCAGGAATAACTAGATTTCGAACCAGAGAATCCAGTGAGAAGTTAATTATAACAAAATTGGAAATAACAAATAAAGAAGTTCCCGAAACTGAACTTACTTATGATAAAGAAAGGATCACTTCAAACTTAAACCATTTGAAGCAGACAAAAGGATTGACAACACAGAACCAGCATATTTATATACAGTATGGACTTATATCCTTTCTAATGTTTATAGTCCTGGTTTGCCTCACTTGTGTTCTTCGCGCCAGGGTTTGCTCAAAACCCTGGGCTTCAAAAGTGGAGAGGGAGAGTCAACCGAGCCGGCCGCCTAATAGCTCAGCGGAAAGCATCAAACTGGAAACAATCCCAAACAAAGCCAACAATGACCCATTGGACGAACAAAGGGTAATCGCTCCTTGGACTACCAGGCGAGAGAAGTGGGGAAACTGATCGATATAAAAGCCGCCGCAACACCACACTCGTCGGTCACTACCACTCCGGCTCCTAAGCCCTAGTGCTAGCACTAAGTCCTAGTTTAGACTAAACTTCTTGTAATAATTGGTTTTAAATTAAATTGTCTATTAAAACTTCAAGATTTTTAACTCACGTACACCCAAAGTTTCCAGGGCGTTAATTCTTCAAGGAAATGCACAAATAGGTTAGAATGTTCAGCTTCGTTAACCTTAGATCGAGATCGAAGAAAAATCTTGCGTGAAAACCTACACACGTGTCGTCCAGGTAAAATAAATTTAAAGGTGCGACATATTACTACAGTTGCCAAAGCAGAGGTTTGCCCGGATTTAAAGATGGTGCAAGTAATATAGGAAGAGAGAAAGGATAAAACGCGAGATACGATTTCTCCGCTGCATGTACCATACCCAACTTTAACTTACTTTTAACGACTTAGTGTTCGAACACTAAGTCGGACTTAGTGTTCACTCGGACTTCAATAGCTGCATAAGAAATAACGAGATCCAATATAATGCAATATTATGTACTGCGATGCTATTAAGCGCCACGCAGACGTCACAGATTCACTGTTATTCCGCGTTTAGAAGTGTTGTAACCTATCATCTGCAAAAGCGCATTTTGTCGACACAGATAGTGCAGTTTTCTGAAAAACGGTTCAAAAGTGTACCTTTAAATCACTTGCATTTTAACAGAAAACATACGAATCTCTATACCGCAAACAGTCACGATGTGAAGTCCATTAACTAAGATATAACGCCTTATGCTGCTTAAACGTGCACTTTAACGCCGTTACTCAGCTGACTGAGTATATTCGTATATCAGCACCTATATTAATGCTGATATACGAGTATACTCAATCGGCTAATAATGTAGTACCTTTTATGCAGTTACACAGCAGCGCACTGCTAAAAATTTGGACACTTGTTCCCGTCAATTCAAACTTGGGCTGAATAATAGAATTTATGTTGGCAGTCAGTCTGCTGGATGCGTTATAATTAACCAATAATTAAATATTTTTATTAAATCGTGCCCTGCATGTATTCAACAGTCCTGTGTAATAATTTAGTGTTATTTATTAAAATGTGGGAAGCCAAAGTAAGAACTGGTGGAATACGTCGTAAGTTAATGCAGAATAGCATATGAATGGGCCCATATGGGACTGAATGTACTATTATTAAGATCTGTACAACTATGGTTTGCAATAAATGCTATGACTATGACTATGACTATGAATGTAGTGAGCCGGTGGTCACTACTTATTATTAAGGGAATTCCGAATGCTCCAGAAACATGTCGAGTGGATGTCTCGTCTTTTGTATACGTGAGTGATCTCTTAGCCGAGGCGGAAATTAAAATATGCGGATTTTTGATGGCTCACAATATCCCATATGCTTAAAATCACTATTGCCTGATTCGAAGATTTTAGAAGGCATACGTATCAAAAGACAAGGCAACAAAAGTAGTGACAAATGTAATAGGAGCTTCACATAAAGACGAATTAGCCAGTCGTCTGCAAAGGCAAACATTCTCAGTTTTACTGATAATTCAACAGATTGTGCAAGTGTCAAGACAGCTTGCGTGGTCGTGCGCGAAGGATTAGGGCGTATTACAAACTTATTCTTGGACTTGGCTAACGTTTTCCTTCAAAATGACGAGGCAGCAGCTGAAAAAGGAGCCACTAGACGTCATTTGTACGAATGCTTCTCCGGCCTTTTGAACAAAAAAATACCATTCAAAAATATAATTGGCTTCGGATGCGATGGCGCTAATGTAGAGGCTGGAGCTCAAAATTCAATTGCGAGTCGCTTAAAAGAGTCGTGTTCTGGCGTAATAATTATGAAATGTGTTTGCCAGTATTTGCATCTTGCTGCGAGAAAAGCATGCGAATTGCACATGCCTAAGAGTTGCGAAGATCTGGCAAGGAACGTTCATAATTACGTAGAACACAGCGCCAAAAGAGTGGCTAGCCTTGCAGTGTTCCAGAAATGTTTAAATGTGTCTGTGCAAAAGATGCTACACCCAGCGACACACTTGCAAGAGCGAACGGTGGCGGCAAATTTGATATACCTTTGGTTGTGCGACGCCTTCTGTAAGTTATTCTACTTATTCTTGTCTTGGGTGTTGCCAAAAATCGAACTTATTTAAAGAACGGCATCTTTGAAAAAGATTGACTAGCAAATTTTCAAAGAAGACACAAATTAACTGTGATAAAACCCCAGACAGTGGAGTATGCCCTTAAGGTGGCTGTAGATCCGTTCTTCGTGTATGGGTATTATGAACTGCTCAACAAAACAGCGACAAAATTAGGTTTACAAAATAAACCAGCACCTATATGGAATCTAAACGAAACAAGTTTCAGTAAGGATCCAAAAAAGTCAAAAATTGTAGGTCTAACACGAACAGGACACGCCGCCACTAGAACCATTTCTACACCGGGTAAAGATAATACGACGGTGTTAGATGATGCCAGCGCAGCACGCGATAAAACCCCGCCCCTAATTGTTTTTAAAGGCAAGTTCATTTGGGATCATCGTAGATACTTGGGATTCAAGTTTCACGGACAACGACATGCTTACATTTTTTAAGCTGGTTCTCAGAAATGCCAATAAACACAAAGGCATGCGAGGATTACGCGCGTCGACAGAACGTAGTTGTAGTAGTAGGTTGGGGAAAAAGTCTAAGGTAGGCACTAAACCGGATGTGCCAATCATAATCCTCCTTTTTGCTTCGCTGTTGTCGGGTAAAAAATAATGATGACAGCGGTAGTACCCAGCCTGTGGTTCATATTAGCAATGTCACTAACAACGAAAATAATGGCATGAGCGAGTGTAGAACTGACAGCGAAAACAGTGCTGTGGACGATTTCGATCTTAAGTAGTCATTATGTTTTTCCCTGTCCCGCCAACAAACATTTATATGAAGTAATTTTTGCAGTTGTTGACGCTTTGTGTGACCACAATTATTACAAAGAGCAAAGCGATGAGGAAGTCAACAACTCAGAAAATATGTTATTGATTGGAAGAACAGGTAGGTTATTAGGAGTTTAAGTACATAATAAGTTTGTTAGAGTGTTAAATAATAAATGATGACATTATGTGCAGTTTTGGCTACTTTTTTAGGTATAAAAAATACTTATATAAAGTAATTGTTGCAGATTGTGATGCTCTGAGTGACCACAATTATTACAAAAAGCAGGACGATGAGAAAGACAACCCAAAATACGTTATTCGAAGAACAGGTAGGTCATTGTTTAGTAGTTGCTTTAATCATAAACCAAGACCCACTTGATACATTTTTCGGGCGCATAAGGACACTGAACTAGCTAAATCTCAAGCCAAATGCAAACACATTTATATATGCGTTCAAGTCCTTATTACTATCTAATTTATTAAGCACCCACTCTAAATTTGCCAACTGTGAAGATGATGATGGAGAGACAATATTAAATAATGACGTATTTTTTGAGAGGCAAAATGATGATAAAGAAAACCAACCTCCGAATTTTACTCCATCTACTTCACAAACATCAGGGTCAATTTCAAAAGAACCAGTGGTGTTGGCAAAAACGAAAGTACAATGTTCCGCCTACACCGCTGGTTTTATATGTAGAAAAATGTCGAGGGCAATTAACTGTCAGAATTGCATCAGAACAAATACTAGCCGCTCTACTGATGAAAATATTCATTATATATAATACTAGCTTATGCCCGCGACTTCGTCTGCGGTGTAAATTATAATTAGGCAATTAATCTTAATAGGCAATAAATAGTTTCTGATATTTGTTCATAAACTTTGTTGTAATTAAACAAAACCCTCAAATATTGGGCCCAAAACTGCACAATGCACATTTACCGCGAAAATCAATTCTTTAGTCCATTTAAGGATTATTATCAAAAAATTAAACGCACTTAATAAACCACTCGTTACTTACACAAAAAAACAATCTACGAGGGCGGTTTGATAAGTCAGTGACTTTGAGTAAAAAAAAAAACATTTTCACGTATAAACTTTTTTTTCCTAATTCTTAACTCTTTAGTGACTGGCTGGCATTAATTTTTTTTTAATGGTGGGAAAAAAAAAAGTAATTGAGTCAAATGTCAGATGAGCCCAGAAAATTGTTGGAAAATGGAGAAAAGCGAATTTCTTGTGCTCATAAAACACTACTTTTTACGTGGTAAAACTATCAAAGAGACTGAAGACCGACTTAAAAAATATTATGGGGAATCTGCTCCATCTCATGGAATGGTACACAAGTGGTTTTCAGAATTTGGTACTGGACGTATCTCCACCAATGACGCAGAACGCTCTGGAAGGCCGATTGAAGTGACCACTGATGATATCGTGAATAAAGTCCACGATATTGTTTTGGATGACCATCGAGTGAAGATACGCGAGATAGCTGAGTCTGTACACATTTCACCTGAACGAGTTTTTCATATTTTGCATAATATTTTAAGTATGAAAAAGCTTTCCGCAAGATGGGTGCCGCGTTTACTGACAGCCGATCAAAAACGATATCGCGTAACAACTTCTGAACAATGCTTGGCCAAATTCAAGCGCAATCCTAATGAATTTTTACGTAGATTCGTGACGGTGGATGAAACATGGATTCACCATTATACACCAGAGACAAAAGATCAGTCAAAACAGTGGACTTTCGCTAGCGAACGGGGCCCGAAGAAAGCGAAAACCGTTATTTCGGCAGGAAAGGTAATGGCCACTGTCTTTTGGGACAGCCAGGGGGTTATTTATATCAATTACCTAGAAAAAGGTAAAACAATAAATGGCCCTTACTATGTTGATTTATTGGAAAAATTTGATGCAGAAGTTGTGAAAAAACGACCACATCTGGCAAAGAAGAAAATCCTTTTTATCACGACAACGCTCCTGCACACTCGTCGGCAGTCGCAACAGCCAAATTAGCAGAATTACGTTATGAAATACTGCCGCACCCGCCCTATTCTCCAGATTTGGCACCGTGTGATTTTTTTTTATTCCCAAATATGAAGAAATGGCTCGGTGGGTAAAGATTTTCATCGAACGAGGAAGTCATAGCTGAAACTGAAGCCTATTTTTCAGGGTTTGACAAAAAGTATTTTCTGGAGGGGTTGCAAAAGCTGGAACATCGTTGGACATAATGCATCGAGCTAAAAGGAGATTATGTAGAAAAATAAAAATAAAAAAATGTAAAAAAGTTTTTTTTTTACTCAAAGTCACTGACTTATCAAACCGCCCTCGTACTAATTGCTATATGCTATGCATGGAGTTAGAAACCTTATACTTTAAAAATTGTACGGTCCCTAAACAAACTTTCAACCCCTACCTACTTAACCCGTTTTCGAGATAAATTTTAATGAACGATGAAATCATTTGAGTTCTACAAATACCGTTTGGTCTCCATACAAAATTTCAACCCCCGTTTGACCCCTTCTTAGGGATGAATTTTCAAAAACGGAAAATCACTTTTTTATTCTTATTGAGGAGTCTATGTACGATGTCTTAGAGCTCCAACTTCAAAAATCGTTTGGACCCTACACAAAGTTTCAACCCCTTTGGGGATGAACTCCAAAAAACAGCAATCACTTTTCTTCTTATGGATGAGTCAATGTACGAAGTTCAAGATCTACTACAAAAATCGTTTGGTCCCTTTAGAAAATTTCAACCCTCGTTTGACCCCTTTTTAGGGATGAATTTTGAAAAACGGAAAGCTACTTTTTTTTCCTCTTATTGAGGAGTCTATGTAAGATGTCTTAAAGCTCCAACTTCAAAAATCGTTTGGACCCTATACGAAGTTTCAACCCCAATTTAAATCCCTTCCCATTTCAGCCCTTTTGGGGATGAATTTCGAAAAACCATGAAATTACTTTCCTGTACTCATATTGTGGAGACTATGTACGATGTCTCAGATCTCCAACTTTAAAAATCGTGTGGTCCCCATATAAACTTTCAACCCCCATTTAACCCCCTTTGGGGATGAATTTCAAAAAATCCCTTCTTACCCCTTACTTACGTTATACAAACACCCTACTGTGAAAATTTCAAGTTCCTAGCTTCAGTAGTTTCGGCTGTGCGTTGATGAGCCAGTAAGTCAGTCAGTCAGTCAGTCAGTCAGTCAGTCAGTCAGTCAGGACATCTTCTTTTATATACATAGATAAAATAGAATATTCTTATATTCAATTTAGAGAATATAAATCTTTGAAAAGGAATCATTTAACTTATCCCAGTGAAAAGTTTGTAAAGTTATATGGAGATGCCAGCACGTATACCCATAATTTTTTTAAACTTAAATTGTCATAAGAAAAATATAAGTGCGAATTTAAGCTCACAATTAATGGGTTATTTGAGGTTTTCCTGGCTCGGATGTAGCGCTGAACACTCAAATGTGTTAATAAATACATTTATAAAAAAAACATTACTCGGCTGCACGTCCACAACTGGTGCAATATTATTAATAAAATATTAAATGGTGATTTGGAGGAAAAGTATGTGGAGAAGATGAAAGAACCGCAGAAATTAGCGCTAAAAAAATATAAAACATAGGTTGCGTCAAAAAACAATAAAAAAATAAAGTTTTTAGTGCCTTTTAGTTTAGTTTTATTTTACCTTAAAAAAAATAAGCCAAAATTATCGATAAAGTGAGAACATCACTAAAATATCGATATCACTAGAGGCACTAGTACTGTCAAACTTGACATTGAAAGCCACAGAGTATACCATTGAAAGAACCACTACAGTGGCGCTATCGCGGTTCCAGTGGAAACGGAAGGTAAATTCACTGTCGTATCTGTTACGTAGTAACTAGTGCAGCGTTAACTGCAGGCGTCAGTATCGACGCTATAGCGTGGCCATTGTCTATCACGACATCTGGCGCTCCTGTCGCGCACTAACTTCGGGCTGTGCGTGCCCGCGCTACGACAGCTGTTTACGTTGGGGGTTCAACCCATAGGTTGAGCTTGCTTGTTTCGGTGGTAGATGGCGGTACAAGGTTCGTGTCGCAGGAACTTTTTTTTCCCGGTCTAGGCAGAGGTTCGTGTCGGGTGTGTACTTATGCTTTTATAGAGGGCATTTATTTCAAAGCTCGCCAACTGGCCGCGTATTTAAAATTATGCTCCAATCATAGTTAGAATTTTGATTCGAGATCTCTATTTTCTGCTTAGAAATTCTCTAAAGTTGATTTATGACAATGATGTTACCTCTGCCTACAAGAAAATGTTAGTAGGTACATGTGTAACACGTGGATTGTGGAGCTAAGACACAAACAGAGGAAACTGCACAGCATTTAAACAATTATCCATTTTAAACTGTTCATTTGCAGAAGCACGTATTAACAGGACATCTGGACTAAATACTGCAGAGGATGAAAATAACGATAGTGTTCGGGTTCTTGGTTCATGGAGATTTCTTTGGATTGTTAATAAAATATTTATTATAGAATATGAGTTTTATTCACACATAACATGCCAGAGACAAAAAAATAGTAGGTATGTGTTGTAAGGTTTTGACTAGTTTCGATCAATTCGTGAAGATTTTTGGACTACCAAGGCGCATTATAAGCGACAGCGGTAAAGCATCTGACTGTCACAAATTCAAAAGTATTGTCAGAACCGACAGATTAAACACTTTTTGACTGCTATAGCGAGTCCAACGGCCAGGTCGAGCGATTTACCCGAACGATTATAAATGCCTTGATTGCATATGTTGGTGATGATCAGAATAATTAGGAACAATATCTACCTAAAGTTCAATTAGGATTGAACAGTGGTATCAATGCAACCACATGCGTAACCACATCGCAGTGAAATGTGACCTAGTTGTTAAGTTTGTTTTGTAATGTGATATGTATGTTAGATTGTAAGGTATTTATCTATGGGCCTTTGATGCCTGAAATAAATAAATTATTATTATTATTATTGTTGCTGTATGGTTTTCGTCCACGCGTTTCTGGCGAAATACTGGTACTTAAAAAGATTTAGAACAGCTGCGAGAATTAGGTGCAACCCGCTCTCGCGAAAATGTAATTACTAATTTGCTCTAAGCAACGTTTTGATAAAACAAGACGAGAGGCGTTGTCATTTGAAGTCACCTATTATGTAATAGCCAAAAGGAATACGAAAGGGTCTTTGGAGTGGCAAGTTAATGCCTAGAAGTAATGGACCTTGCATTGCATTATTGTCAAGGTGTTACCGTTTTGTGGTTAAGAGCACAAATACTCAAGGTTGTCTTAATAAAGGTGGCCTAGCCAACGATAAACTCAAACCCTTCATTGGGTCTGCATACAATGATTCAGATTAAGAACTGATTTATAAAGTAACTTTTGAACGTTATATTGAATCATGTGTAACTGGGTTTTAATACACCTACTTCATGGTGGTTCAGGCCGAGCGACCTAGTTCGATCCCATGGTACGCCACGGCCCCCACCAAGTCCGATTTTTACATCAGCCAGTAAGGCTTGTAAGTATATCAGAGTAAAAAAAATGAAGAGTTAGATGCAAAGCCGGTAAATAAAATAATGTACCAAAACAACAACAAAAAAGTGCCCAAATGATGTAAAGTCTTTGCTGAAAAACATGTTTGTGACAAGCATATTTGCCCTGCATTCGGCAAAAAATGTGAGAACTGCAAAGCCTGGAACCACTTTAAAAAAGTATGCAAGAAGAAATATGTGTGTGTCAATGAACAGGTGGATCCGGATAATATTTGGGCAAAGCCGCGGATTTTGACAAATTTGGACGTTTCAAATTTCCCATGCTGATTACAAAAAATTAGTAACACCTAGAGGTTTAAAAACAATTGTAGGTATTAAATTCCGCAATAAAACTTTCCAAGGTGTCTGTCTGTGGCATCGTAGCTCAAGTGCAATCAGTGCAATTATGTCTGTACTGAATGATTTAATCCAAATCTTACTCTTATTTAATGTTCGGATGAAGATACGGCAAAAGGCAGGCTATTTGGCGGGAAACCAAAGGATTAGTAAACAAAAAGACCTCACCCATCGCTACGGCAAAGACATCTGATGATTTAGAGGAAATTGGTACAGGGCGACGTGGCCTTAAAAGGAAACAACCACAGCAGCCATTACAGGACGAATAAGTTGATCAGGACCATAATTTAGAAGGTAGGTAACAACAGTTCATATAAAATGTTCGTGTATCTTTTCTAGTTTTGCCGCAAGGTCTGTGTTTATGAATAAAGGGGTATTTATTTCCATTAGCAATAACTGGTTAAACCCGCGGGTTAGCTTCCTTGACTTAAATTACAATCCACTATTATATCTCAACGTTTTCCACAGAGGTGCTGAAAATTAACGGCGACATTATCACTATAGCCAAGTACCAGGGATTAGATTCTTCATCTATACTAGAAACGGCCTGGAAAGCCACGTGGTCACTTCGCAAGCGGTACTTAATGACCGTTTCAGCCGCACAGTACATGAAAAAGTTTACTTTGCTTTCGTTGACGAGCGTTGGTTCACACCTGGTATGTGATTTGCACATTTGTGATTCATATGAGTGTTTTAATCTTGATATCTATTTTTTACAAGCTTTTATTTAACTTGTACTATATGTACATTACAAACATTTCAATATTTACTAACAATTTTTCGACCACTTGGAATATCTTATGGAAACGGTAGGTATCTTATGGCTGTTTCTAGTTACTGAGGTGAGGTAACCCCTTATTTGTTATAAAATCAATGGTCAATTTGGTATAAAGCGTTTCTTACAAGGCAAACAAAAAGCATTTTGTGTCTATGGTGAGCATGTCACCCGCTAATATTAAACCTAAGTTCTATGTACTTGGGAAATACTACCGGGACGTAAAATAAGTAAGATTGATAATGCAATATAATTTATTTTAACTAAGCGTGCAATTCTACTAGTTTAAGATTCTAAATTTAAGTTTCTATATTTAAGTTTCCAGGTTTACTTTCTAGGGTTAAGATTCTAGATTTAAGATTCTAGGTTTAAGTTTAATTATAATTAATTAAGTTTGTTATAACTCTAAGGCACTAAATATTAAGTAGGGTAAGAGGGTTCGAAGCCTAGATTTGGGTCGGTCTGAATGCAGGAGAGTTGGGTGATCCTCTTCTTATACCCAACGTCCCTCGGCTGTGCTTAAGCGTGACGCAGGCTTGGTATGGAGGAACGAGCAGCGGCGTTCGAGTAGGGGCCTTCGAGCGTCGTAGCGGCAGCGCACGCTCGCAGCTGTGGCGCCGTGGTAGTGGTCAAGGTCATCGAGGACTCTGCCTAGTCCATGACCATTGCTAACCCTGGGGGTGTTCCTGGAACGCGTCCAATTGTTAAATTAGGCGGGTGCTCATAACTGGCCCTGGACTGACGTCATCACACGCTTGCACTAGAGGAAGGGTATTCATAAAAGCGATCGTTGGTTGTGATGGGCAGTCCAGGTAGGTACAGGAAAAACAATAGCGGTGAAGTGAGAATGCCAAGCGAAAGCAAATAAAACAAACATCTTACAAGTAAATATTCGAATATTTAAAACTATATTTTTATTTTAAACATTCGGACACCTAAAAATAAAGTTGAAATATCCGGATATGCAGATAGCTATGCCCATCACTATTCGAGATGACATGGGATTCTCACTGCATTACAACAAAATAGCGGTACAATGACTAGGCATGACTATGAGTGATATAATTTAGCAAACCTTTTATAATAACTATCAAGGCATTAAGATAAGCATATTAAAAATTATACTTTTACAATTATTAAATGCATTTACTTATAAGCAGTATTATATAAGGTTTGCGACGGCAAGATTAGCTAGCGACAGAACATAAGAAGGAAAGATTAACACCATTTGAGAACAGAGAATAGCATTTTAAATATTAATTAGGCATGAAAAGCACAACGATTTAAAATGAATATTGTATCTAACAGTTTAATGCGTAGAAGTAACGATCTAAAGATTAAATGAATAAGCTAAGCTCGAAATGACAAAGCGTTAAGCCAAACCAGACAAAGGAATGTCATGTCAAGGTGGCGACAACCGTTATTATTTCATTTCTAGGCACTACGAACTAATATTACGTTAACTAATATGATATCTACTTAGTTTATAGTGATTAAAGCAACACTTACCCGTATTCGGGATTAAAACACTCGAGTTTAATATTTATAATTGTAAATTAAATACGTGCGCTTCGTAGCGGGCGCGTCAAGGACAAAATATCACCATCGAGCGACGCGGGCATGCGTCCACAAGCTCTTAGACCCAGTGACGGCTCGCCAGCGCTCGCGGGGTGTGGCGCGGACATAGATCGGCAACTTCCGTGATCAGTCGGCTTCGCGAGAGGTAAGATTTTCTTATGCGGTCGCTCCTCATAAGTGTGTTTAGTATCATTCTTTTAGGTACTTAATTTGCATAGTATCGTAATTAATAACTAGAACAAGAATGATCTATTTAAGTAGTTTAAAAGAATGTTAATTTATCATTTTAGTACGTATTAAGGTTACGTTAAGGCAACAAATAACTTTGTAGCTCGAGAGTTTCACGGTATACGTGACAGTACCCCCTCGCCTAGGAAAGGATTTTTCCTGGGATAAATCCGTCTAAACTAAGATAAGGCTCAGCACGGAGAGTGTTAAGGCCTATTAAAAGAAAATTGACAACTCGACCCATTTCAATGTAAGTTATTCCTTCAAGGAATAGAATGACTTACGATAGGGCTTATCAAAGATTAATTGCTAGATCTAAACCTAAGTTGCAGCTGGTCCTGGTGGGGACTTATGGAGGCAGCTGTTGGTGCTCAGTTAGATGGCTCTTACATCACGCTATCTGGCGACGGTAGGGAAACGTATTCTAAACCCGTCCCTACACGGGGAGACTAAATTAAGTTCGATAATCCTTATTTGATAGCTTGAAATCTTTTATATGCCAAGCTCCTAGGTCACGCCCAGACATATCCTCCACTACATATACTAACGGTGATCGCTTAGCCTTGATACGGCATTTCTGGTACTTTGGCGCGAGTTTTTTCGAAAAGTAAGCACTTTTATCACTTTGGAAGTAGCACCGCTTCCAGACTATATCGCCAACCTTGAAATCAACGTCTTTCCGCCTAGTATTATACCGTGCTGCATTCTTTGCATGACTTTGCCATAGAGTGGATTGGACATGATCGAATATGCTGGACAAGTGGCCAAGGTTTTGAGCGTAAATTTCCCGTGGTTGGAAAACTATCTCGTTTGGGATGTCATTATCGATAAAATGAGACCCGCACGTGACTAGTTCACGACCAAACACGAGGAATGCTGGGGTAAACCCGGTAACTTCGTTAATGGAGCTATTTATTGCGAATTGTATTTTCGGAAGGTTCACGTCCCAGGTTCTTTGGTCCTCGCCAACGAACATCGACAAAGAGGTGACTAGGGTTTTATTGTACCTCTCTACCGTGTTTATTTGGGGGCTGTACTTAGGGGTGAAGTGAACATTTGGTATCTTATACTTCCTAAACAAGGTGTCCATTTCTCGACTAGCGAACTGACATCCATTATCCAAGATAATAGTTTGAGGCATTCCATGTACTAAAAATACATTGTCTTCAAGGATTCTAGAAGTAGCCTCAGCTGTGGCGCGACGTAACGGGAATACGAGGCAGTACTTCGAAAAGCAGCAAGTTATTACAAAAATATAGCTGTGCTGTTTTTTGCTTATAGGCAAGGGACCAACTAGGTCGACTGAAATTACCTGCCAAGGCCTGCAGCAGTCCTTAGGTCTTCCCATTTTACCAAGGGTTCCATGTGTAGGATCCTTGTGAGCAAGACAGGTTTCGCAATTAGCAACAAACTTTACAACATCTTGATACATTTTTGGCCAGTAATGAGAGAGACTTAAGCGCCTATGCGTCTTAAATGTACCAAAGTGTCCCGCCGTAGGCTCACTGTGGCATTTAGATAGTGCGTCTGACCGTTGTTCATTAAAAAGTACTTCTTTCCAACTAAATTCCGAGCTGAGAGCATTTCTATTTTTCATGCGTCTATACAACTTATTGCCTTCTATAATATAGTTAGGGTAACTAGCTGGCGATTTTATACAACCGTTAAAAATGTTTAAGTACCACTCGTCATCCGTCGTTGGAGGAGTAACTGTAGCGGATATAGCACCTATGGGGACGCATCTGGAAAGGCTATCAGCCACCACATTATCCTTACCTTTCCTATGTTTAATAACTAGATCGAATGCTGAGAGTCTCACCCCCCACCTAGCTAAACGTCCGGTAGGGTTTGTCAAGGAAAGAAACCACTTCAGAGCGGAGTGGTCGGTGTATACAGTGAAGGGACGGCCGTTCTCAAGGTAACACCGCCAGTGTTCAAGGGCTGTTAAAACGGCAAGCGCCTCCCTTTCGGTGACACTATAATTTCTTTCAGGCCCTGTCAATGATCGGCTCATAAAAGCAACTGGGTGCTCAACCCCGTTCGCAGTCTGTGATAACATCGCGCCAACGCCGTAATTGCTCGCGTCGGTATGTACTTCGAACGGCAGATTAAAGTCGGGACAGGCAAGGACCGGTGCCTTGACGAGGATATCTTTTAAGGTTTCAAAAGCCGTCGCGGCTTCCACCGTCCACTCGAAAGGAGGTGACGACTTTTTAGTTGAAGTTAGCCTATTAAGCGGCCCTGCTATGGTGCTGAAATTGGGTATAAACCGCCGATACCAGGATGCTGTACCCAAAAAACGTTTAACTTCTTTTTTGGTGGTTGGTACGGGGTATTTTACTATAGCTTGGACTTTTTCGGGGTCTGTCTGTAGGCCATGCTTGTCAACGACGTATCCTAGGTATTTTAGCGATTCCCTAAAGAATTTACATTTTTCAAAGTTAACAGTCAGGTTAGCTTTTTTAAGTTTGTCAAGGACTCGTTTAAGAATAGACACATGTTCTTCAAACGTCTCGCTAACCACAATTATGTCATCTAAATAGCAAAATACTTTCAGCTCGAAATCAGGCATAAAAAGAGAGTCAACTAGTCGTTGCTGAGTAGCTGGAGCATTAGTAAGACCAAACGCAGTTACATTAAACATAAAGGTACCGCGTCCAGCCGCATAAAATGCAGTTTTTTCCCTGTCAGGCTCATGGATGGGTATTTGCCAGAAAGCCTTGGAAAGATCGATACTAGACAGAAATTTTGCATTTTTTAAGTTGTCTAATATTTCTGAGACATAAGGGAGACTATAAGCATCCTTTTTAGTGACTGCGTTTAATTTTCGACTATCCAGACAAAGTCGAGGTTTCCCATCCTTTTTCCCCACAACCAAAACCGGGGAAGACCAAGGACTTTCACAGGGAGATATGACACCTAATGAGAGCATCTCATCTACCTGTTCCGTGATAATCCGTTTCTTTTCAGGTGAAAGTCGGTAGTACCTCTGCTTGATGGGCTCTGCATCTCCAGTATCTATACGATGGATTATCAATGAAGTTCTACCTAAGCCCTTAGATTCAAAGGAAATGTCCCTAAAGCTAGAAATGACATCATCTGCTACATGCTTCTGTGAGTTATGAAGATTGTTGTACGAGTGTAAATGAGCGTCGTGACGAGTAGTAGTAATTTCCGATAATCTAGGTTCAGAGGAGCAAAAATAGTCTATGTTATCAAGGAGTTTAGGGCAAATCCGGAATTCTTTCCAGAAATCTATACCAAGAATAAGAGGGGTTTCGATCTGTGGCATAACATAGACTCTCAAGGTACGAGTGTGGTTGTCGAATGTAATCGGCAGTTCTATGTAGCCCAAAGATTGTAATTTTTGTCCACCCGCAGCAATGACGGTGATCATGTCGTCTTTTAATAAAGGTAGGCCTAGCTCAGATAACTGAATGTAGGTTTGTCTATTGATCAAAGTTATAGCTGAGCCAGAGTCTAGAAGGCCAAATATTTTTAGATCGGGTAGTAAAGTAACGTTAATATAAGGTCGAGGATCATTAGAGGGTTTTGTATTGAAAATTGTTGCAACCTTATAAGAGTTGAAAAAGTGCTTAATAGTCCGAAGCCAACTATTCCAATCAGAGTAGTTTTGATGTGGTGTGCAACAATTTTCTTTTACTAGTTTTTTGGAGCGGAGTCTACAGGTCCTTCAACAGAAGCAACAGCTTTTTGGCTTGTAGATGGGTTACACTGCGGACAGTCCGGCAATCGGTAACCCTTTAGACCACATCTAAAGCAAATAATCGTACGCTCGGCAGTGCAGTCTTTCATCGTGTGAGTGTTAACACGGCAGCGGAAGCAGTATTTGGTGTCTGACTGTACTGCCGATACATTATACGACCTTTGGAATGGAGGCTTGGTAGAAGTCTGAATCTGAGGATTGAGCGGTCCACCTTTATAAATACCCTTTGCAGGTTCCTTTTTTGGTTGGTAGGTATACTCCGGTGCTAATGTGGCCGAAGTTGCAGAGGGTGGTTCGCGGAAGGTATCCGAACGGGCTTTTATTTGTTCGTAATTTTTACACAACGTACGTAAGCTTAAGATTGAGTTTAAGTTAGGGCAAGTAGCGAGAACACTCGAGTAGCAAGGACGTATATTATGAAGGATAATTTCCAGCTGCTCTTGTTCACTTAGCTTCCTGTCCAATCTGCTAAACATTCCATGCATTATTGCTAGGTAAATCGTAATAGATTCTGTGGGACCCTGGCTACGGTTCCTAATTTCCCCCAGCATGCGGTAATCAAAGTTGACTACATCAAAATCTGATTTAAGCATATCCAGTAAATTATTCCAGGTGTGCGCCAAGCCCTGAACACTGCGGTACCAGTGAAGGGCATCCCCGGTAAATATTTCCGTTGCCAATGAAAACATTTTGCCATCGGGGATGTCCTTAGCTTGTCTGAACTCATTGGCCCGGGCAATAAAAGCACGAACACAAGACTTGCCATCATATTTAAGTTTAGATACATCAGAGCTCAGACCCCGGTCGCATGTTACCTTAATATTGTACCTACTCTCCGGTTGCTCCAGGTTTACGCCAGGTGCGTCAGAATCGCAGACAGGGTTGGCCGGTGCTGAAACGGTGGGGGGGCACTGTTGTGTCTTTTTGGGGAGGTATGATGGGGCACTTAAAGCTAGTGAAGATAAAATATCCTGGAAGGATGAGCACTGTTCACTATAGAACTGCTGGGTCTCCAGTAACAAAGGTGAGTCGTCAGGTGAAGCTTCAATTCTGTTCAACCTATGATAAATATGATTGAGATAGGTCTGGGTGCGTTCGACTAAATTCCTCTGCTGGGAATCTTGCTTGAGGCAAGCAATGTTGATTGCTGTTTTAGCTAGGGTATGTTTTATACCAGCAATATCCTCATCAAAACTGTATGGGGAATCAAGGATATCCTCTGATGGAAACTGAACTGAAAGCTTAGATATTTGTTGCCTCAACTCTTCTACCCTATCTTTAGGATCTTCAGCGCGAATCCTAACCTCGTAAGCCAACTCAGACTTCGTTAGTTGCAAATATTTTATGGGATGAGACATGTTGAACGTGAGTGTTTATTGGTGTAGGCTAAATAATAATCTAGGTAAATGTTGCAACAATCCGTAAAAATGATACAGAAGGAACAGAAGATTACACAACTGAGTGATGTTAAGAGTTATTACTATTAAGAGCTATTACTAATCCAACTTATTATACTGACATCTAAGTTACTATGCTAAACCTGTGACATGCACTCACCAACACCAAGAAAGCTGATTAAGAAAACTTACCAACTCCCCTGCACAAAAAGACCCAAAAACCTATTTAAAAAAACACACGTATGGGCGCCAAACTGTCACCCGCTAATATTAAACCTAAGTTCTATGTACTTGGGAAATACTACCGGGACGTAAAATAAGTAAGATTGATAATGCAATATAATTTATTTTAACTAAGCGTGCAATTCTACTAGTTTAAGATTCTAAATTTAAGTTTCTATATTTAAGTTTCCAGGTTTACTTTCTAGGGTTAAGATTCTAGATTTAAGATTCTAGGTTTAAGTTTAATTATAATTAATTAAGTTTGTTATAACTCTAAGGCACTAAATATTAAGTAGGGTAAGAGGGTTCGAAGCCTAGATTTGGGTCGGTCTGAATGCAGGAGAGTTGGGTGATCCTCTTCTTATACCCAACGTCCCTCGGCTGTGCTTAAGCGTGACGCAGGCTTGGTATGGAGGAACGAGCAGCGGCGTTCGAGTAGGGGCCTTCGAGCGTCGTAGCGGCAGCGCACGCTCGCAGCTGTGGCGCCGTGGTAGTGGTCAAGGTCATCGAGGACTCTGCCTAGTCCATGACCATTGCTAACCCTGGGGGTGTTCCTGGAACGCGTCCAATTGTTAAATTAGGCGGGTGCTCATAACTGGCCCTGGACTGACGTCATCACACGCTTGCACTAGAGGAAGGGTATTCATAAAAGCGATCGTTGGTTGTGATGGGCAGTCCAGGTAGGTACAGGAAAAACAATAGCGGTGAAGTGAGAATGCCAAGCGAAAGCAAATAAAACAAACATCTTACAAGTAAATATTCGAATATTTAAAACTATATTTTTATTTTAAACATTCGGACACCTAAAAATAAAGTTGAAATATCCGGATATGCAGATAGCTATGCCCATCACTATTCGAGATGACATGGGATTCTCACTGCATTACAACAAAATAGCGGTACAATGACTAGGCATGACTATGAGTGATATAATTTAGCAAACCTTTTATAATAACTATCAAGGCATTAAGATAAGCATATTAAAAATTATACTTTTACAATTATTAAATGCATTTACTTATAAGCAGTATTATATAAGGTTTGCGACGGCAAGATTAGCTAGCGACAGAACATAAGAAGGAAAGATTAACACCATTTGAGAACAGAGAATAGCATTTTAAATATTAATTAGGCATGAAAAGCACAACGATTTAAAATGAATATTGTATCTAACAGTTTAATGCGTAGAAGTAACGATCTAAAGATTAAATGAATAAGCTAAGCTCGAAATGACAAAGCGTTAAGCCAAACCAGACAAAGGAATGTCATGTCAAGGTGGCGACAACCGTTATTATTTCATTTCTAGGCACTACGAACTAATATTACGTTAACTAATATGATATCTACTTAGTTTATAGTGATTAAAGCAACACTTACCCGTATTCGGGATTAAAACACTCGAGTTTAATATTTATAATTGTAAATTAAATACGTGCGCTTCGTAGCGGGCGCGTCAAGGACAAAATATCACCATCGAGCGACGCGGGCATGCGTCCACAAGCTCTTAGACCCAGTGACGGCTCGCCAGCGCTCGCGGGGTGTGGCGCGGACATAGATCGGCAACTTCCGTGATCAGTCGGCTTCGCGAGAGGTAAGATTTTCTTATGCGGTCGCTCCTCATAAGTGTGTTTAGTATCATTCTTTTAGGTACTTAATTTGCATAGTATCGTAATTAATAACTAGAACAAGAATGATCTATTTAAGTAGTTTAAAAGAATGTTAATTTATCATTTTAGTACGTATTAAGGTTACGTTAAGGCAACAAATAACTTTGTAGCTCGAGAGTTTCACGGTATACGTGACAAGCATAGCAAAGAAATAAACGCAGAACATAAATGGTGTAATTAAAATACATAAATTTAAGCATAAGGTTTTTATTTTTGTATTTCGCCAAAATTAACTCGTGTATATTTGCTTCACAGATAAACATTGACTGCACAAATCTCAATTATAATATTAGTCCTTCAGCGCTGTACACAGGGTTAAGACAAAACTCAGATCTGATAGAAAATAGAGCTTCCGCAAAGCTCCAAACACTATCGAAACCCTTGCGGGCTCAGCAACAAAGAATCCACGATCTTCCAAAAGGTAATGGATAGTGTTTTGAACCGTCTTCAAAAAAAGAAGCTTCTCAATTCGGTTGTATTTTTTTTATGTGTGTGACCTCAGAACCACAGTATAGAAGAAATATAACAGTAGATAATCATCGAACACGCGCGTGTTGGGTACGCAGACGCACACACACATGACGGCCCCGATTGAAGCAGAATCAGTGTCCATCATTCCCGATGGCTGTGATGGATGGTGTGTGCGTACAGCCGTGCGATGTACCTTTGTTCGATAATTATCTACTGTACTATTCTTCTATACTGTGTCAGAACTGCGTCATTTATAAACCGATGTAGAAATTTCTTTTTTATTTGAAAGAATATACCTACTCCCGAGCCGGTCCCATTTCCCTGGGATCCCATCATCAGATCCTGACTTGGTGTCAGGATCTGATGATGGGATCCCAGGGAAATTGAGGGCAACCCTCAAATTTTATAGGCACTTATTACGTGTGTCATATTATAACATATTTTCTAGTTATTTATTTATTATTTTTATGTATTTTGTAGACATTCGCATGATTAATTAACATTTAATTCTATTTTTCAGATACTAAGTTGCAAAAGCTAACTGCAGTACTTCTTTTACTGCCATTCCATTTGCAGTCGTCGGAGGAAAAACCGGTGTTCGAACTAAAGCCTCGCGGTTCGACGCAGCTATTCGCGTCATTTTCGTTGCCAAAACTCGCAGCGAAGGCGAGGCTCATTTACAGTACAGGAACTCAGAAAGGAAGCTTTAAAGAAGTCAGCACCGGCAGGAATTGGAGTGAAGCCTCTAGTTATTGCTATAGGTGAGAACTTGGCGAACATTAATAGCGCATTCGTTGTTGTAAATAGATCAAGTTTGGTTATACTGTCTTAATATTCTGGAAGCTGTAGACCTATGTTTTAAAACTTTAACTCTAACCTAACCTAAGATACCCAATAGAGTGTGAGCACATTTGGCAAGTGCTCAGTTCATTTGCTATGGCATAAGAGACGCAAAGCATGACAAATATATTATTGACGTCAATCGTTTCCTAAATGAAAGTAAATACCCTGGCTTACAAGATACCGGAAACTCTTCTTCACAAGAGATTGCAAACTCTACCTCCCAAGAGACTAGAGAGATTACCTTTCAAGAGACTAGAGAGATTACCTGTCAAGAGACTAGAGAGATTCCCTCTCAAGAGTCTAGCGAAATTCCTTCCTCTCTAGAAACGATAGAATCTTTTTCTCAAGAATCTGGAGACTCCCTTTGACTGAATTATCTGAAATGATAATTATCATTAATAACTAATTCAAGATGCTCACTTGCTATAACTGTAAAAAATGTTTCCGTGATCTGTGTTTGCTGTTTTCCCATAATACAGTAGGTTGTCCGAAGTACAGTGATGTTGAAGGGTGGGGAGGTTTTAGGTGTGGAATGTGTTCACGCTGGTTTTCTGATGTATACACATGGATGCGTCATGTCCTTTTGGATACAGTTACGAGCAGAAATCCATCCACCTCTGCATCAATTGAGTCGCGGGCGGAATCACCGCTATTATTTTGGAATTTAGATGACCGACTTTCTATAATAAGGAAAGAAGTATACAATTTGTAGTCATTTTTATTTTTTGTATGTATGTTCACGTTTTTTCTATAGAAGCCGTGGTATAACTTTTTTTTATCAAACGTAGATATGCGCAGGGTGGTCCCATATTTTTGTTAGTCCTGATCTTCATACATTTGCACTCAATTTAGCAAGGTGGAGCTGTTGATGAAGGTCAGGAGTGACCTACCCGAGTTTGTATTTTTGGGTCGAATTATTCATAAACATATAGGAAAACAATTTTAAATTGATTAAATTTAAAGGACCCCGCAGCAAACATAGGGAAAAAGTGGTTTCAGTCAAATTTCACTAAATTTTACTATGATGTAGATTCAAGTCTCCTGATTATTTTTATATAAGGGCACAACTCTCTCAGATGTAAACTTTCTGAAATAATCAATTTAATTGTTTTATATAAAATATATGTTTTACGTAATTCCTCCTTTTTGTTCTATTATGCATGTCGTTCGAAGCATAGATAATTGATAAAATGCAATGTCAACGTGACAGAAATATTACAAAGGTCATATTTTATGTTTGATAATTACGTTATTAGGTAATAAGCAGAGCACATGTCTAAAAATAAGAAAAATATTTACAACACACGATGGCAGCAAGAAATCCTTGCTTTGTCTGCAATAATCTTGTCGCTCCTCGGGGTTTAAGACGTATTCTAGTCGACAACCTATATAAAATCAATATTGCAATCCGATATAGAGAAACTTTTAATAATATTCCTGCCGAATATAATGACGAGTCTCGTGTATGCGTGAACTGTGACCGTTTGATAAACCGGGAAATAGAGGAATTGCAACGGGATGGTGATAGCATTGTTATCAATGTCTTAAGACAAACTGCGAGTCATTCGTGCGTTATTTGCAATTGTATGCAAAATCAACCCCGACTTTCTATAAACGCAAGGGTCAAAGTTTTCGTTGATGACAATATTTTTATTCCGCCTTCAACACGATGTTGTTTAATACATTTGACTGTTACGGGACTTATACCACAAGAGTTGGCGAGAAGATTACATTTCATCAAAAGACCCTATCGTCTTCAGGGTGCCGACTTGAATATTTTTTTGAAAACTATAAGAGAACAAGCTAAAGAAGCCCGAGTTTTCAAGAAAGATTTTTGTACAGATAAAGAGTTTCAGGTCATTAGTCCCGTCACCAAGCCACAATTCGACGAAATATTACAGTCATGCGTGGAAGTTCCTGTTAGGAACGCAATGAGACGTATTACCGAAAAAATGTTGATGATGTTTTTGTTAAAAATGCGTCAGGGCCTCCCAGATGATTTTTTAAAAGTAATATTCAAATATAAACGTAGACAATACGTATCCCATGACATATGTTTAGTGAGAAAGTCACTAATGCTGCGATTTGTGCCTGAATCCATTGGGTTTGATTCTATTACTAGACAAGAATTCATTAACAGACATGTAACTGCTTTTGCAAATGAACTGTATAACGTTGATGTTCATAATCCTAAAGCCATAGTTATAGTTGATACGACGTATGCACATATTGAAAAGCCTAGTCATTTTAAATCACTTCGGCAGTCTTTTAATATGCATAAAAGACAACATTTAGTTAAACCGGGCTTACTAGTGGCACCGAACGGTTACATTCTCGATGTTCACGGGCCATATTTTACGGACTCTAGAAATAATGATGCTGCTATTATTGGCGCTAAATTCGAACAAGACAGGGCCGGTATTGATCGATGGTTTCAAAATGGAGACATTATGTTGCTTGATAGAGGCTATCGTGATGCATTACCGTTCCTAGAAAACAAAGGATTAATATGCAAAATGCCAGCATGTACGTGGTCAAGCTCAGCTTTCTACATTGCAAGCTAATGAATCAAGAACCATTACAAAGTCAAGATGGGTGGTCGAGGCACGTAATGGCCATTTAAAATCAATCTTCAAGTTTTTCAAGGGCATCATCCCTAGAGCTCATGTTTTGCATCTGAATGATTTTTATAAAATAGCTGCTGCAATTATTAATAGATTTCATGCCGAAATAATAATGGAGGATGCAACCGTAGCACTAGCTCGCGAATTGCGTATGAGAATAGATGAAGTCAACATAGTTCAGGCTCGTGTAGAAATCGAAAATCTATTCAGAAGGAATGCCATATGGGTTCCTTTAAACGAAGAACACGCATTACATTTTCCCGTACTGGATCTTACACGATTGTGTTGAATCGAAGCACAGTCCGCCGCTGCTACTCAGTCGATAAAGCAGCAAAAAGCCCTGCTGCTTTATCGACTGAGTTACCCCGACGTTACGGAATTACCGTGTAGAGTCTACACTGTAGACGGTATTAACAACATTGACCTTACCTACTTGTACTATTCTGTGTATATATATTGTAACAACTATTGTAATGCCTGATGATTTAAAAGAGAAACTGGTGAGTTTCTTCGGCGCTTCTTCTCACCAGAATGTCATTACCGAAGTGGCCAAAAGAATCAGACGAATAAATGATTTGATCTGACATGAATCCACTTCTTTAACCAACATACCTCAACGGCCAGGATTCTGCAGCTAACCCATCCTGACCTGACAGTCAGTAATCACGAGAGATCCGACATATACATTTTTCCACTCCGTTGTAATAACATCCAAATTAGTGAACGTGACTGTAAACTTGGCGGTGGGAGTTGACAAGTATGGACGTTACCAGTCAGTTAGTTCAGTTTTTAACCGAGTTCACAAAGAGGTGGTTTCCAATTCCCAAGTCAGTTATCTTGCTGCACCTTGTTTGGGCTCAATTGATTAGTTTGAGAATATACAAAAAAAGGACGATTGGTAATACAAGCTTGTTTCAAAAATGTTTTTGTATATATAAAAAATACGCTATAGGAGTTTTACTAGATATGAGCAAAGCCTACGACCGAGTGCTTTATAACATACTGTTAAAAAACTTCAAGGTATAGGGGTTAGGGGTTGCGCTCATAACTGATTTTCTTCATACCTTACAAACCGTATGCAGTACGTAGATATACAGCATTACGACCACACGAGAAAAGAAATAAAATAGTTTTTAAAATATTAAACATATATAAAGTATTATAATTTTATAAATGTTTATATAATATAATATTTTGTTACTTAAATAATAGGATGTAACAATAAAGTTAAGTATACATTATTTATTAAGGCATGCTGTGATAATAGTTAAACCTAGAACAATGTTAATAATAATGATAACTACTGGAATAATAATGACAATATACCTAAGAATAAAATTTAAACGAATGTTACCTATAAAATTGCCATGCCCTGACAGGGTTCATGTTAAACTGTAATTACCTACTTTAAGAGCCTTATACTAACATGAGTAGAATAAAGAAATTTGATTTGATTTTGACAGGAACTTACTATTAGGTATGTTATCTTATCCAACTTTCTGCTATGGGAAACCGTACAAAGTTCATTGTTTAAACCAAAAAGGATTACGTAGATGGTAGGTATTTACCCGTAGATGTCCTTTTTTGAACAGTGTTTGTTGGAGTTTAATAATGTTTCATCTTTTACAGATAGCAGATGTAAACTGCAAGATTTTAAATGTGAACGCTCAGTACCCAGGAAGGGTGCACGATCAATTTATATTTAATCACTCGATGATCAAGCAAGAGATGCGCCGATTATATGACCGAAGGATAGGTTCATATCATCTCTAGGGTAAGCTTAGTTAAATCTTTATTCTGATATCATTTGCTTGGAATACGGAGCTACATTTTTCGCCGCAAGTTAAGATCAAATTTAGAACCTATTTTATATACATTTCAGGAGATTCTGGCTACGGGTTGGAGCCATGGCTCATGACTCCAATTTTACATGCAGCGCCTGACTCACCCGAGGATCGCTACACGCGGTGGCACTGCGAGGTCCGCAACGTCATCGAGCGGACCAATGGTTATTTAAAAGGGTCGCTGAGGTGTCTTGGACGTGACAGATCCCTACATTATTCCCCAGAAAAAGCATGCAGCATAATTTATGCCTGCTGCACGGTGTATAATATCATGAAACACTTCAGGTTCGTACATTTAAGGGTCTACAGGTTGTATAATAAAATTATTAGTAATATTTCACGAAGAGTTACATGACAACGACGGGATTTGTTATCATACAATTTCATCAGTTATCTCGTGAGCGTCAGACAGAATGACTGACCAAAATGGCACATCAATGTTAGAGTACCATCAGCATTTACTACCTATTTGATACTATTTACTACCTATGTTGACATATTTGTAAACTTAAACACGCGAAGTACCGCAATTTGGAACCAATGTATGACTTTGTCCCGGTTGCAGTGGAAACCAGTGGCGGCTGGCCCTACAGAGCGCTGGTGCGGTGAACTCCCATAAACAATTTTAAATGAATTATAAAAATTACTTTTTAAATTTTTCGTAAAAAGCTTCTTTAAACTTTACCAATACCAGTAAAATTATTTTCTTTTACATATTACAACTTCATATATTATGTAGGTACACCCAGTCCCATACACCTATTATAATTGCTTAGGTAGCGCGCCAAACGGAGCGCTGAGGATTGCGCTCCTATGAAAGAAGTCTCAGTACATTTGCTAAATACAAAATCCAATAAGAGTGAAAGAGAAACTTCGCCACAGTCCTGCACGTGAAACAGAAGATTTTCTATGTGAAAATAGTCAAATTCGGTGCGCCGCTCTAGGCGTCGTGGCCGCACTGTAATGTTGTTACCTAATTTACCTATGTCCGCCATTGCGATTGCGCGCGACGTTGCCACTCTTGTGTAAACAAACAAAGTACAAACAGTCAACAGTGACAAACTTCAATGCATGAGCGCGAAAGCAAATTTGGGAGTTTTCTTATTTATTATAAGAAAATTAAGTAAATAAGTAATTTAAACGGCTTGTTGTGGGTGCTTGTTGTTGTGTGCGACTATTGTGAGTGCTAAGATGGACGAGTATAGCGTGGATTATATTAAAAAGTGTGAAAAAACTTTAGAAATGCGGCTTAAATTAAAGCAAAAGGGAGCACCACGCCCTAAACTTGAGCTTAAACAGAAGTGTACGTCGAAAACAAAAACATTTACGCGTGTGTTCAAATGTGAACAATATGTAAAAACGCCGTGGTTATGTGGCTGTAGTGATACCAACAAACTATATTGTTTTCCGTGTTTGGTGTTTGTAGCGGGCGCGGCTGGCGGCGGTGAGTCTGCTTGGACTGAAACGGGCGTTGATGACCTAGCTCATCTTACAGTCAAATTGAAAAAACACTTACAATCTAGGTACCATTTAATAAATGAATACCAGTTAGCATCTATCGGACGGCAAGATATTCGCAAAGCACTAGATTCGGCGTTCCGAAACGAAAGTCTATACGCGAAAATAGGCATATTGCTTTAAGGGGACACGATGAGTCCTCGGAATCCCTGAATCCCGGTGTCTATAGAGGTTTGGTAGATTTTGTAGCCGAAATTGATTTGGCCATGAAGCAACATTTGAGCACTAAATAAATTGTATGGATATTTTTCAGTTGTTTATTTAAAGTGAACACCCACTAAATTTTGTCACGAGCCGCCCCTGGTGGAAACGGGTGGACCCTGGTGCTCCGAGGCAAAGGCGTTGATTAGAAACTTAGGGCAGCGGTTGAGAGACAGAGGTTGTGATCCCAGGTCAGGCTCGTACCTGGTTCAGAGAATTTCGTTGGCAATACAACGGGGAAATGCCGCCAGTATATTTGGAACTTTTGCGCCAGGTACTAGTCTTACAGGGGACTGACATTTGTATGTAATTGTTTTTATTATAGTTTAGATGGGTTTGACAAAGCGTGTTGCGGCTTAATACGGTTTTGTTTTCTTTTGACGAAGCATGTTGCGGATCGTTTTCTGTGTTAGTTTTATGTTTTAGATACGAGGATTTTTTTTTATGGATACTCATTTTGTACTTCTGACGAAACCTGCGTTGTGGATATAGCAAATCGGTGTTTTAGTTTTTAGATTCTTTTTTGTTTCAATAAAGTGTATATTATCTTTAAGAAGAAGTTTGTAACCTAAGTTTAAAAAAAGAAATGTATTTAATAAAGTGGGCAGTCATTCTGACGTCAGGATGACTGCCCACATTTACTGTCGCGGTTGGAGCCCCTAATTTGTAACTTTCTATGTACAGTCGCCATCAGATATATCTGAGCTGTCAGTGTACTCATAAATATCTGAACACGGCTCTATTTTCATAGCATTAGAGCCGTGTTCATATATTTATGAGTACACTGACAGCTCAGATATATCTGATGGCGACTATACTATGATTTACTACCTTTTGCTACCTGCACATATATTTTTTCCAGATTTTTAAGGCAAAAATAAAAAAATACCATCTAGAAAAAATGTGTAGGTAGCAAATAGGTAGTAAATCATAGTACTTACATAGAAAGTTGCAAATTAGGGGGTCCAACCGCGACAGTAAATGTGGGCAGTCATCCTGACGTCAGAATGACTGCCCACATTATTAAATAAATATCTTTTTTAAAACTTAGGTAGCAAATATGTCAACATAGGTAGTAAATGCTGAATGGTACTCTAACATTGATCTGCCATTTTGGTCAGTCATTCTGACGCTCACGTTATCTCCCTTATTTCACTAATAAGATAAATAACATGCCTTATTTATTGATTTTGTTTTGTTAACAGAGTGGAAATGGAAATGGAGGAGATCGAGGAACGTTTACAAAACCCTGAAGACGACGACGAGGAGGCACAAGATCACCCGGTACTCTATCAGGCGGCGCTACAGAAACGTGACAATATTGTCCAACAATATTTTTATAACAATGCACGTACCATAGCGCTGCCGTGCTAGTGTAAAAAGCGTGTTTTTACTATGAGGTTCCTTAGTAAATAAAAAGTCGCCCTTTACAGTAAGTACCACGGCAGAAGTACACTCACGCCCCTTATTACCGTAATACTATTAAATATCTATAGGCAAGTATAACCGTTGGAAAAATGTGTTTGTAGTACATAGGTAGTGTCCGTCAAGATAGCGTACACCGTAGAGATATTCAGAATCTGATGCAGCCAATGGCCGCTTTTATAATTCGCCGTTGTATTGAATTTGTAGTTGTGTGCGTGCATAGTCAGCCGCCTCTCACACCGCGCGCCCGCTGCTATCGCCCCGCGCCAGTTTACTTTTTGTAAGTAAACGTAATACACGCAAAAATGGCGTTATTTAAATACGATATAATTACTCTACTGGAACTTGTTGAAACAAGGCCATGCCTATGGAATAAATCTTTAGACTCTTTTAAAGATAAAATTGTAAAGCTAAGGGCGTGGAATGAAATTTTTCGTTTCTTGGAAGAAGGTTATGATGAATTAACTACGAGTGAAAAGAAACAAGTTGGTAAGATATTTTTTTTATTTCTTGACAGAATAAAATGATTTATATTTTTTGTAGTTGCCAGGGCAGAGATCCTTCATCGGAAACAAAATAATTTGCAGAACATGTTCGGACACCACGTACTGATTTGTGTGTTGATTTTGTTTGACTTGAGAGTAAACTGGTCAAGCCATCATGGTTGTTTGAAATAACGTAATCTTTTGCGACATATCCATCAAATTCTCTGACAATATTGTGTAGGACGACACAGGCATTTACTATATCCATGCTAAACATTTTTGACACATTTAGTAGCCTATGCAGTATACGCCATTTATTGCATAGTATGCCAAATGAACATTCAACATATTGTCGCGCTCGAGAAAGTCTATAGTTAAAGACTCGTTGTTTCACACTCAGATTATGCCCACCATATGGTTTTAAAATTTGCTCATTTTCTGGAAAAGCTGCATCTGCGACAAAAATGTACGGAACTTTTAAGTTTTCTGGTGGTAAACTCTGCGGGTTTGGTATTTCTAGATCATGACTGTTCAGTAGTTTCCAAAAAGTTGTATTTTGAAAAGTGGCAGAATCACAATCTTTTCCATATGCTCCGGTATCAACATATATAAATTTGTATTCAGAGTCACATATAGCCAAGAGTACAATGGAGTAATATCCTTTGTAATTATAATGCAATGCACCTGTATGTGGAAAATTTTGTACCCTGATATGTTTCCCGTCGATTCGATTGCTCCTAGGCAATATGGAAAATGAGCATTTTTCTTGAAGCAACTAGCAATCTTTTGCCAGGATTCTTTTGTCGGTATTGGAAGATGTTGATGTTTTTGAAACAAGCTTTGGCGAAGTGATTTAGTTTACCGCACAAGGTACATTGCTTTCCGAATGCTGGGCACTCCCTGGCTCCATGCTTAGTTTGACACCGACGACAGTTAAATTTTTCTTTTCCTGGACTTGAAAGTTTTTCTTTTTCCGGCTTCTTCCGCAGATGTTTCTACAAGTGTTTTATTTTCAATGTTCGGTATCGTGAGAATAATTTTCACTGCTTCCGGCCCGATTATATTTCTTAAGGACACCGTTTTCACCTTGTCATCCTTCTTCTCCCGTCCGGACACAATCAGGTAGTCCTGAAACATAATTTTCCAAGTGTGCCACTCGTTGGCAGCATTTTTATTTTGGATGTCAAACACTGGTGGTAATTTCGCTGAATTATCCATATTTAGTCGTTACTTATCACTTTTATTTCGACTGCGCCATGTTTTATTTAATGAAACGCAGGAGAAGCCATTATGAATCTGCTTTATTTTTAAAAGGTGTGTTCCACTTACACTAACTAATAAAGGTGTATTCCACTTACATATTTATGTTTTAATTATTCCGAATTGAAGAACAGAAGAAAAAAGCAAAGAAAAGTTAAAATTGATTATCGGAAAACATCGATCATAACCTCAAAAATGGACGCGGAGCGGTCAATGAACGTGGAGAAATTCGATGGCAATAATTTCCGACAGTGGAAGTTTCAAATGAAATATGCCCTCAAAGCTAAAGGAATCGATATTTCAACACCTAAATCCCGAAGTTGACTGTAATGAGTTGTTGAAAAATTACGGCATGGCGATGTTCATTCTAACTTCTGCGATGGATCTCAAACAGATTACCCCAATAGAAAACTGTGAAACTGCAAAAGAAATCATGTCTAAACTTGAGTCAGTATATGAACAAAAAAGTGAACTGAATAAAATGTTAGTGCATGAGCGGTATACATTTCTTAAGTAGTTCACATAATTCATCATAGATGGCACCACCGTCTATGCAAACTCTCTCAACTTCGTCGTTCTTGCTGTGTAATGTTTGGTGGTGGAAAATTAAAACAAAATACAAGAAATCTCAATCGTTTTATTGAAGAAACCCGAATTGGGAGTAGACGGAATTCTACTCTCCTCACGTTATGACGCCCTCCTCCTCCCTCTTCGATGAGGAGGAATTTGATGACATTCAGCAAGGCCAGAGCCCCGATTTGGGAGAGGCTATGGAACACGAACCCGTTATTGACCCCATTTTAAATAAATCAGACAGGAAGAGGCCGGAACCCTCCTCTCCGCCGCTCCACCCTGAGAATAATAACAGTTCAATCACACAAGGCTAATCCAACTACCTAAACGGGGCAGGCTTGGGTCTCCCCCAACCACCCAAACAAATTCTCAGTCTGAAGAGGCGGCACCGGTGCTGACCGGCGAGGCTAGTGATCCTTCTGAACAAACACATGACTATGTAGAAAGTGTAAATAAAAATCAAGCTAAGCGGCCCCCTGTCCTGGTCCTGTGGGACAAGGGTGGGTGGGTTGATCTCGCAGAAGAGGCCAAAAAACAAGGTCTAGGTTTCTTAAAAGCTCGAATCTCCCGCGAACTGGGAGGAGGAATTGGAAGGCTATTCACACAGCTGATCTAAAGCAATTCAGTGCCTGGCGTCAACTCATGGAGAAAGGGTACTACACCTTCACTCCCCATGTCGAGATGAAATTAAGAGTCCTCATAATATTCCAGCTCAAATCCCAACCGACTATATCCTAGAGGAGATACAAAGCCATGATCTCCCGGTTTGTGAGGTGCGTAGGTCCATAAATGCACTGACAAAAGAACCGTAAGACACGGTTATCGTAGTATTACACCACTTCCCTGAGGGGAAGGAAATTTTTAATTTATCGACACTGTGCGGTCTGTCCCGCCTCCGTATTGAACAGCAGAGGAAGTCGAACAGAATCCCACAGTGTCATAACTGTCAACGTTATGGACACACAAACAGGAATTGTGCCTTAGATCCGCGCTGTGTCCAGTGTGCAGGGGACCACCACACCTAAACTTGCACTAGGAATAGAGACACAGGCGGCGACCCGCTGTGCTGCAATTGCGGGGGCCCGCACCCCGCAAATGCTAGCATCTGCCCGGCCGCCCCTCCCCCAAGTCAGTATCACGTCAAGCTGTCAGTGTTGGTTTATCGTTTGCGTTTCGTTCTTTGTGAAAGATTTCAAGGCCATTCTTAAGGATTAGCCAACTAAATACATTTAAAGTACGACTTACATTTTTAAGGCCCTGGAATTTTCAACTCTCTTTTTAAAAAGGGAGATATTACATACACTGGCAACACTGTCACTCTCCTTTCTTCATTGACGGCAATGGCGTCCGTGCGTAGCGTGTATCTTTTAATAATAAAGTATTAATAAGCAAGACTCATTTTAGTTCGATCCTGGACTAGACCAAAGGCCATAACAACAACTGAGGATAAGGAAGTGATTATCACTGACTGCGGGAGCGGGAAGTAACGCAGCCAGTAATTATGAGCAGGAGCTGCACGGAATGTCCTTGAACAACATTCTTCTCAGCGTGTTATTGACAGCTCTGGGCATAGCTGTCCTTGTGTATTTATATAAAAAATACAAGAAAAACCAGCAAGACTGAATAAGGAAGAATCTCAGCGCGGAGTTTTATTCGTCGTGTGCAACTGAGGATGTCGGGCCGCAAGCCCGCTACTATCGACGAGGAGCAAGTTTAAAGAAAAAGCGAAAATACAAATAGTGCGGAGATTGTGAGATTCTCGGAATCGGAATTCGGTATGTGAACTGATTAAATTCGTAATGTCGCGTATTACCTAAGTCTTAGTTATAATTTTAATAAGAGCTAATTGTTTTTGTTAGTATTTTGTTCCCTTTATGGCATGTGAATTAGAAATTATATTTACTAAACTCTCTGATATACAAATAAGTTTGAGCAAATTGGGGTCTAAGAGAGAAAAATATAAGGGAATAGTTAACAAGAAAATAGAGTTAGCGGATAATTACTATAAAAAAATCGTAAATCGTCTTTACACATTAGGCCCACCTGGCAAAACAATTTTTTCTAATTTGTTATTTCCAAAAGTAGCATACCTAGAGTCTTTGGTTAAAAATTATGATCTTTTTGCATAAGGCAAGTGCCGCTAATTTCTAAGGTTAGGTTATTAAGCCTCGGTGCCCGCTACAACGAAGAATATAATAGACTCATTAGACGAAACAGAATATCAGAAGAAAAAGAAAAATGTGATAAGAGCTCCAATAATCAAATGACCAAAACATACGTCCTACAACAGTGCGTAAATCTGGTTACAGTACATGGTCGTCCATTTGAGCTAATGGATGATACTGCTTTTAAAAATATCATTAAAACACTGCCTCTGAACAGATCAGATTTCCAAACTTTCAATCAATGCAAAATAAAATCATGTGGTGTAGTCCCAGCTGATACATACAGCTGAAGATTGGAATGCATTACAATGTATCACAATGTAATAATTAATTTCATATTAAAGGTTGTACCGATGCGTACACTTGACGGTTCTAAACGCCTCACTGACAAAAACGAGATTCTGGGTAGGTGGACGGAACACTTCCAGTCTGTATTTAATCCCTGTAGCTCGTCCTTTGATCCCATTTGCCTGTACGTCTAGCATAACTGGCCGCGACTTCGTATCTCGCGCGACAGAGCATCACCTGTCACTGTCACACTATATTGAGTGGAAAGAGATAGGTAGCATTTGTCGCGTGACAAAGAGTCGCGTGGCACAGTTGTGCTAGAGGTACAGGATAGTATGCCAAGGAGGTCGGAAGTGTGTGAACTTGATAATCCACCAACACTAACAGAGCTGCGAAGATCAATTCGGCGCCTTCAGAATGGCAAAGCCCCTGGTTCCGACGGGCTACGGTGGGGTACGGTGGTCCTGCAATTTGTGATGCCTTGCACCAACTGCTTCTGGAGATCTGGTCACAAGAACGTGTCCCTCAGGCATGGAGAGATGCGTCTATCTGCACGCTTTACAAGGGTAAAGGCGACGCCTCGGAATGCGGAAATTACCGTGGCATATCTCTGCTGGCAGTCGCAGGCAAGATACTTGCCCATTTAATTAATACACGTCTAAGCGCGTTAGCTGAAAGTATCCTTCCCGAGAGTCAGTGTGGCTTCCGACCGAACAGAGGAACCGTTGACGCAATCTTTGTCGTAAAGCAGTTGCAGGAAAAGTGTCTCGAGCAACAACAACCGCTATACCTCTGCTTCATAGACCTAGAGAAAGCCTTCGACCGTGTGCCACGTGAAGCTCTCTGGGAAGTTCTAAGGCGTTCGGGCTGCCCCGCGAAGTTTGTAAATATAGTTCGACAATTTCACGACTCTATGAAAGCCAGGGTGCAGTTTCGTGATAGCCTTTCTGAGGGTTTCCCCGTCACATGTGGCGTTAAACAAGGCTGTGTTTTGGCTCCGACCCTGTTTGGAATTTTCTTTGGAGCAGTCATTTCCGACGCCGTGCAACGCTGTACTGATCCTATTTCTATTGTCGTAAGAACGGACAAGGGAGTTTTTGATCTTTCTAGATTTCGAGCAAGGGGGAAATGTCAGCAACTCAAGATTCTTGATGCTCTGTACGCTGATGACGCATGCTTTATGGCTAATAGTCCCACCGCACTCCAGGATTACTTGAACCATCTTCAGGCCTCCTGTATGAAGTTTGGGTTGACAATCAGTGCTTCCAAGACGCAGATAATGGTGCAGACTCCGCGAGGCTGCTTGCCTATAAGGCCTGACATCTTTCTGGGTGAGGGTGTTTTGGACGAGGTATCTCATTTCCGTTACCTGGGAAGTGAGATCAGAAATGATAATCGCCTGGACACTGAAATTCCTGCACGCATTGCGAGAGCTGCTTCTGCTTTTGGTAAGCTAAACCAGCGGATATGGAAATCCCATGATCTCAAACTTCGAACCAAGCTGTCGGTTTACCAAGCCATTATCCTCCCAATTCTGCTATACGCATCCGAGACGTGGTGTCTTTATAGGCGCGATATAAGGAAACTCGACGCCTTCCATCTGAACTGCCTCCGCAACATTCTAAGAATAAGCTGGGTAGACCGAGTGCCCAACACTGACGTCCTGAGGCGGTCACATACGCAAGGCATAGAAGCGTTACTGATAAAACACCAACTCAGATGGTGTGGTCATCTCGTTCGAATGGAGGAAAATCGATTGCCCAAAGCAGTTTTCTTCAGTCAACTGGCTCATGGTTCGCGCAAAGTCGGGGGTCAGCATCTTCGCTATAAGGATGTTCTAAAGAGGCACTTAACCGCCTGCAACATTTCACCCGACAGCTGGGAAGATTGTAGCCGTAATCGGGATGTTTGGCGTTCTACCATTCGCGATAAGGTGGAAAAGTTTGAGGAAGCCCGTCTCCAAAATCTGGATGCTGCGCGCCAAGAGCGCAAGGCGCGCCCAAAACCAGCCTACGCATATACCTTCAACAGCCGTGGTGAGCTTCACTGTGAGCGCTGTGACCGGACTTTCAAGAACAAGTTGGGCTTCGCGACTCACATCCGCGCCCATCGTCGTAAAAGCCCTACAAACTGAAGTCGCTGTCATCGGACACGATGAAGAGGACATCATCAATTTCATATTAGAGGCAGCGCTCCTTATATGTAGCGTAGCCTTGATATTAATGTAAATCCTTTGTCTTTCTTATTTAATTATTGTGTAATAGATCATATGTAAGCCAGTATAAAAAGGCATGTAATACTATAATAAATGTTCATTATTCCTACGAATCTCGTGTTCTTATTATCTACTAACACCCAACACTTCAATCAGTCGAAACCAAAGTCATGGAAGTCCGTTCTTCTTTTCAAAGAGAAATGAAAAACAAACTAGGTATTTCATCAAAATTGACAGCGCAACGCGTTTAGATCGTTGTTTTTAAGCATATTTTTGTTTGTATTTCAATTTATCGTCGACGGAAAAATCATAATTATACTCCTCGCGCCGAATCATGATCCCTATGACAGTTCTTTCTCCATACTTTTGTAATAGCGTCGGTGTCATTTTTAAACGGTTTGTAGACATTATTCCGGAAGTATACCACGTACATTTACATATAAAATCAAATTTCAGTAATTGTAATATGAAAAAATAAGTTTTGTTTATCATTTTCGGAATTAAGAGATTAGAGCACACAGTTGTAGAACAAAGAGTCCCGTAGCTTCAAATCACAATCAAGGTTAATGTTGTTTAATGTAAACATACAGTCCGGTGTCGCGATGGTGCACAGTAAACAGTCTTGAAACAGTACTACGCCTCCACAGTTAATATTGTTATATCAGTATGGCAATTGTATACCAGTGTACAGTAAATTATTTCAGATCAGTATGATAACTTTGCAGTAAATGGTATTAAAACAGTGCGAAGTGTGTAAAGATACTTGTTTTAAAAAAAAAATGAGAATAGTTCATGATGTTTATGAATACTTGCATGGATTTGAAATTTGTGCATACAATTTTAAAACAACCCAGTTCAGAAAATTTGTAAACATTCCATTAAAAGGAGTTCATCAGAAAATTGCGATTTATTACAATGCGAATATTACTTTCGCTCCTTTGATTCAGTCAGTCTTTATCAGTGTGTTCTTATGTTTTAACAATTTGGTTATTGCCAGTTATCAAAAGTGAAAGAAACTGTCCGAACTTGTCCAAACATTATACGAGACTTTGATAAAAGAGAATCAGAATAAGTTTACGAGGAAATGTATTTCATTGCGAGTATATTAGTAGTCATGAATGAGCCATAGTATCAGAAATACACGATTATTACATTCTAGAGCAATCATTGTCAGCTGATGAAGGATCTCGGTGTAAGTCCATTCAGATTTAATTTATTTAATCTTATGGCATAAATAAACAATAATAAAAACAGGTCGAATACATTCATATTATAAACGTTCATTCATTCAGATTCATTCAGATGCAAGCTGATGTGTTTATTACAGTCATTGATCAATATCAGTTATGGGAACTACGCAGTTCTCTCGCACCTCATGGCGAGAGTTTCTCCACAATCAGGTGATTAACTCAAGTGCTTCCAAAAATAAGGCGGCGATGTTTTTCAGTGGCACGTTTTTTAAGAGCCATATTCATCAAACGTCAACAGCAGTAATGATAATGTCGATAAGCTTTATAATCTGCCGCAGTCTTACCGTGACTGTTTCGCCATGAACCTCGGTGAAATAGGGCTTGCAAAAGACGTTGAAATGACCATTGACTTAAATGACGAGAGACCTGTAGTCTATCGACCATACCGCCTATCTTTTTCGGAAAGAGAACAAGTGCGGGATATCGTAGAAGAGCTGCTACAGAATGACATAATTCAGGAGTCTGAATCCGAATTTGCAAGCCCCATTTAAATGGTGAGGAAGAAAACAACATTTAGAATTTATTTGTTAGGAACCAACTTCAAAATAGTTACCGATTGTCATGCCATCAGGAGGACGTTCACCAAACGTGACCTTGTGCCGCGTATTGCCCGGTGGTACCTTCAGATAAGCCAGTTCACGTTTGACATTGAATATAGACCCGGTGCTCAAATGGCACATGTCGACGCCTTAAGTCGCAATACTAGTTTGACGGACCTAAACGATAACTGCACAATGCCTGTGTACAACATTAATACAGACCATTGGCTTTTGACTCTACAAATGACGGACCCAGATATCGCAAGAATAGTAAAATTTTTAAAACCTGATAACGACGAGGAATCAAAGGACATAAAGAAAAACTTTGTTGTAAAAGACCATAAAGTGTGCAGACGAATAGAAAACAAATTATGTCTTGTAGTTCCTCAAACAGCGCGTTTTCAAATCTGTCGATCAAATCATGACGACATGGGGCACTTAGGTAAGACAAAAACAATTGAGAGAGTTAAGACACAGTATTGGTTCCCTAAATTGTGCAGAGTTTGGATTTATTAAACAATCAACAAACTATGAATAAATTTATATGACTTGGATGTAATGCCAAAATCTTTATACACCAAACAATTATCAATTTCAGTAGTTTAGTACCTACAAAACTGTACTATGCCATTTTTATTCAGAATAAAGTGATTACATTTACAGCGTAAACTCTTGACACTCAACATTGACCTCCTTTTCTACCAAGAATCTTGATAAAATTAAACAAAGAAAATAAGGATGATGGACTTTATTAAATTACTGAATAATTACTAGAAACATAATTCATCATAATTACTTATACCAACTGCAGCTGGGGATGCATTTTATTCATCATGCTGTACAATGACAATTGCATTATGTTTTAGACAAAATAATTTAGTACACTGTTTTTCAAAGTGTGGGTCGGGACCCCCTGAGGGGTCTCAGAGCCTCTGAAAGGGGGTCGCGAGGGTCGAAAAACCTCAGGCAAAATACAATAAAGCTCAAAAGTGTAACGGAATAAAATTCAGGTTAGAAATCCTGGAGGATAGGGGGTCGCAAAATAATCGCACACAAAGGGGGTTGTGCCATGAAATAGTTAGAAAAACATTGATTTAGTACATTCCTAGTCACACCACTTCAATTTTGTAACACAAATACAAAATGTTAGGTCATTAGGACTAAAAATCCCAAAAACTGACAGAAACTTATAAAACAGTTCAACCATTTCATTACGCATCCTAGAAGTGAAGGTTTTTGGAGTTTACTTCCATTTGTTAAATTAAACCGATCCTATAAATCGTCAAGTGACACAGAAAACACGTATCAGATCAGGCAAAGCCTGTAAGGGGCAGA
The DNA here is from genome assembly GCA_947034925.1 of Eudemis profundana. Taxonomy (NCBI): domain Eukaryota; kingdom Metazoa; phylum Arthropoda; class Insecta; order Lepidoptera; family Tortricidae; genus Eudemis; species Eudemis profundana. The sequence goes on along the minus strand of OX344806.1, from coordinate 8,476,306 downwards.
CATGATACAACGACAACGAAAGTAACGAAAACTCAACAACATGACGCTTTTTTATTCCCATGATGGCACTTTCCTCGAGGCTGTTACACAATTTTATTCAAATGAAAAGCAAACACCAAAGAAGTCAACAAAACAATGATCAAAAACTCCAACGACAAAAAAACCACACATGCAAACACAAAACCTACCCAAAATGTATTAATAATAACACAAAAGAAAAGAAATGAATATAAATGCGAGCAAAGTAGTAGGAGGTCGAACGAGAATGTCAATTGTCATGTCATTCATTGTCTTGTCACTGTCACTTACTCAAAAGTCAAACTCATATCATGACGAGAAAAGTTAATGCCCGGCACCGTATTGTACAGCCTGATAATTCGCGACCCCAAAAATAATTTATTTACTAAATAATATATTTTTAAGAAGCGACTCCATACTTGCTTAGTTTTTCCGGGAATTCGCCAACTTTAGGTAAATAGGCGCAGGAATATCCGATGCCTGTTATCACCCTGTGCAAAACGTGTAGGTCTTCCAAATTGACAACGACGGTGTGGTGTTGCCAATCGCCACCTTACAACCTATTGATTGAAGGAATTATATTTATTTCAGATTTAAATCCATATTTTTGTTAGAGTCTGTGCGGAAAGAGAATAGGCGTGGCGGAAAACGGAACTAACCTAACCAGTATGGCCACAGAACAGAAAATACGGCACATACGGTACAAAAGCATTACAGCGCCCTCAAAATTAATCCTATTCTCTTTCCGCACAGACTCTAGTAGGAGGTTTACAGCGTGAAAATTGCTAGAGTCGGACTATGCTAAGTTTGCAGAGGTCGAAAGAAGGTTTCATTAAAAAAATCATATGGCAACATCAAATGAAAAAGGATTAATCAGTCTTGATACTAGGCAAGTATCTTCCGATTTAATATGTATGTGGCAACACAGGAATTAGCGCGAATTACGAACCGGCCAATCGGCGTTCCTTACCGGCCGCTGATTAGCCGGCTCGCTGGCGCACGTTCCCCCGACGAGAGGCCGGGACGCATATTGCGGGCCTCTGTCTGCCTCTTCCGCCCAGGCTCGCTAACGAACAACACGTATCGTGTTCTCTAATATAGTAGTAGCACTTGTAGCTGTTCACCACATGTTGTGTATTAAATATAACATTTGTTGCAAGCTGACTAGTATCAATCGTCACCACTAGATAGACCCCAAATGTATATAATGTGTCTACATGCGTACTGAAATAAATATTCAGGACAGTTTAGCACAAATCGATGTAGTCCCAACCAAACTAAGTAATGTTTGTATACATGTACATATTTAATGATGTATAATACTTAAGTACATAGAAATTATCCAAGAACCTGGAACAAATCACTTAGTTTAGCGTAGTCCGACTATAGAATTAGGTTTTTTTCAAGCCTTTTTTCTACAAATATCGTCAGAAATAATGTGTTTCTTATAGAAGTTTATCCAATAATGTGGTATTCAGTTCAAACCGCGTTTATGTGCTTAAGCCGCCTAAGTGCGTTTCCACATGATGCGATTCGATATCGGTAATCGGATGTCGATACGATGTCAGGGCAAGTATAGAAGGCTATAAGTATACGGATATACAGGGTGATTGATAATTCGACCTATATCTTGAAGGGGGTTATACTAGAGCTCATTTGCAATAAATTTAGCCCAGTAAACTAGGGGTCTAAATTTGATAGTTATCAAGTTATTTAAGTTTTACGTTTTTTTAGAAAAAACCCGCCTTTCGGACTAAAAGTGATAATTATGAAAAAAGTACTTCCATTTGGCTGGTATAAACTTTGTTTTCTAAAAGCCAATGAACCAATGACTACTTCAAATAAAAATCTGTGTCAAAATTTCAGAATTATCTTAGAAATAAACGGTCATAAAAACCAAAGTCATAATTTTTTTTTTCGATTTTGTTACAACTGATGAGAATTACTTGAAAAAAATGTACGGCACTTGATGTAAAAACTACAGAAATAAGTTCCTCAATTAATAAGCTTTCCAAAAAAGTACAAATGTTGTCAACTTTTTCAAAAATCTTGAAAATAATAATAATAATTCCAGAGCAGGTAGCGATTTCGCAAAAGGCGTACCTGGCCCGGAGCCGCGTTGTTTGTGTCACCTTTATTTTTCTGAGAGCTTCAATTGACCTGCCTCGGTATCTTATCTTATCTAATTAGGGGTGAGATCTGGGTACATTGCGTTCGGTTCGTGTTCGGGCATGTTCGTGACTAACCGAGGTTTAATTATCTTCATTCAGTAAGTGATCAATCAATTACTTTTGACCTTCTTTCCAACTCGGACGTACTAATTTCTTAAAAAAAATGGCTGCTTATCAAAATGAAGAATACGCGGATATCCTGTACTGTTACGGGTTTTGTGATGGCGGCTCCGCTGCGGCTCGCAGAGAATATCAACGACGCTTCCCCAACCGCCGTTTACCTGATGTAAGTGTGTTTGGTGCGACGTATCGACGTATTCGAGAAACTGGATCGGTTCAACGTCGTCAAGCTGATGCTGGAAGACCTCCAGTCCATGATCCGGTTGAAGAGGAACAAATCCTGGAGTGTTTCCGCGCGGATGGCACTACATCAACAAGGATTGTGGCTAACCAGCTTGGGATAACTCAGTGGAAGGTTTGGTTCACATTACATTCAGCACGGCAGTATCCATACCACTACACTCCAGTACACGCTATCGAGGAGGGAGATCCTGCAAGAAGAATCGATTTCTGCAGATTTTTGTTGAATGCTGACATCGAAGACCCGGAGTACCTGAAGAACATTTTGTGGACAGATGAGTCCAACTTCGACCGCGACGGAATAACTAACTACCACAATCTGCATTTTTGGGCCCCCAAACATCAAAACCCACGGAGGTCCAGAGAAGGAGCTCACCAGCACAGATTCTCACTAAATGTCTGGATGGGTATTGTGCACGACAATTTGATCGGGCCATTCTTTCTGCCGGCACGATTAACCGGTGACGCGTACGAGAACTTTTTGAGGGACGAACTACCTATGCTGCTGGAGGATGTGCCGCTTGCCAGAAGGATAGCCATGGTGTATCAACACGATGGCTGCCCAGCTCACTATTATCTGCGTGTGCGACATTGGTTGGATGTGAATTATCCAGAAAAATGGATTGGTCGAGGTGGTCCGATCCCTTGGCCAGCGAGAAGTCCCGACTTAAGTCCATGCGACTTCTACATTTGGGGTCACATGAAGGCATTAGTCTACGACAGGCCAATTCGTGATGTAGAAGATTTACGAGAAAAAATTGTAGCAGCTGCCCAAACTATTAAAGAAAGTCTGTCGACGCGGGCTACAGTCAGTGAAGTACGTACAAGACTTCGTGCTTGCATTCGCAACCGAGGCAGGCAATTCGAACAAGATTTGTAGTTGTAATTGTAATTTATTTTAATTATTTATTTATCGTATGGCGAAACATTACCCTGCGTGCTTCTTTTTGTGTTTAGTAATAATTTAATTATTTTAAAATAAAATTTTATTTAGAAACTGGTTATTTTACTGCTTTTGCAATCTTATTCCTACCAACAAGCATTTGATGTAAATAAATTAATATCGTGCTTTCTGCATGAAGAAACACAAAGTAAGCAGACTGGCTTCAGGTCCGGTATGCTTATTTCTGTCAGTCATTAGGTATCATTATTACTTTCAATAATTAACTAATTGGTCACCTCATTACTGAAAAAAATAATTAAGCCTCGGTTAGTTAGTTAATGATTTGTAAAATAATTAGTTAACAACGATACGTCCAATTGGAAAGACGGTTGACAGTAATTGATTGATTACTTATTGAATGAAGATAATTTAGCCTCGGTTAGTTCGTTGGATTATACGAGGTTCATGCTATTATTCTTTGTTTTGATAAACAATAATTCATTTCATTTGTAAAATAAATAAGTTAACAACGATACGTCTGAATTGGAAAGAAGGTCGAAGGCAGATAATTGATCACTTACTGAATGAAGATAATTAAACCTCGGTTAGTCACGAACATGCCTGAACGCAATCTACCCTGATCTCACCCCTAATAAGGTAAGATAAGATACCGAGGCAGGTCAATTGAAGCCCTCAGAAAAATAAAGGTGACACAAACAACGCGGCTCCGGGCCAGGTACGCCTTTTGCGAAACCGCTACCTGCTCTGGAATTATTATTATTATTTTCAAGATTTTTGAAAAAGTTGCCAACATTTGGACTTTTTTGGAAAGCTTATTAATTGAGGAACTTATTTCTGTAGTTTTTACATCAAGTGCCGTACATTTTTTTCAAGTAATTCTCATCAGTTGTAACAAAATCGAAAAAAAAAATTATGACTTTGGTTTTCATGACCGTTTATTTCTAAGATAATTCTGAAATGTTGACACAAATTTTTATTTGAAGTAGTCATTGGTTCATTGGCTTTTAGAAAACAAAGTTTATACCAGCCAAATGGAAGTACTTTTTTCATAATTATCATTTTTAGTCCGAAAAGCGGGCTTTTTCTAAAAAAACGTAAAACTCAAATAACTTGATAACCATCAAATTTAGACCCCTAGTTTACTGAGCTAAATTTATTGCAAATGAGCTCTAGTATAACCCCTTTCAAAGTATAGGTCGAATTATCAATCACCCTGTATAACATTCTAAGATTATATTCATTGAACAGCAATTAAAGTTTTCTAGTACGGTCTGCCATTGCTCTTGTAAAGCTTAAGAACATGGCCAAAACGAAACGAAAGGATTTTAATTTTTAGCTGGTATCCAAGCCCCTCTATGATATCCGAGTCCTGCTGGTATTATTATTTATATACCAAATAGTATCGGATATTGGCGTACGATAACGATGGCGATGATCGGATTATGTAGAAATGCTTTAATGGACTTAACGGAATAGAAACATTTACTTGGCAACACTACGTTGGTCGTTGAATGAAATAAATAAAAAAAAAACAATTGTCGTTCGCACTTCACCAACAAAATTGACACTTGACATTGACAGTTCCTTCCAGTGTTGTATTGGTTGATCTTCTTTTCTGTTGGTTCTTTCTGTCTGTAATTTTTGTTTGTTTTGTTTGGAAATGGAGATTCATTGAATAATTTCATTTTTATATAGATAGTAATTCATTTGGTTTGATAATGATTACTCCCTTTTTTAAACCTTGGTTTAGTTGGTGTATCATTTATTGTGGTGATACTCAAGAACGGAATGTCATGTCGTGGGAATTTCTATAGCTCGCTAGTTCTTGCATTGCATTGGAATGGAGTAGCTAGGCGTCCTAGTTTAGTTCGGTCGGGAGTGGATTTTGATGAAAGCATCCTGTTTTTTGCGCCACCGACTTTTGTTGTCTTTTAGGTTAGGTCACTTAAGTATAACATGAAAGTACATGTGCAGAGTTACGATACGGTTCTGGCCTGTACAAGTCTTTTGTACTAAATGCAGTAAATGATTTTATCTGGTTTGACATCCATCATTACCAATTGTTTGCTTATATATCCTTGCCTGTCTTGTACCCTGATGTACCTACTCTACTTTAAAGTACTCTATTATAAGAAAAACACCGGTTATATATATATTTAGGAAATACAGTTCTATTTAAGTTAACTGTGTTGGGAAATAAATTATTATTATTATAAACTAGCTGTCCTAGCAAACTTCGTATCGCCTTATTTTTTTTCTGTGAATATTTTCTAAATTTCTGAAAGACTTTCTACTGTTTATGCCCGCCTCGGGATCACACAGGTGGTGAACAGTCATGGACTAAAGAAATGTAACAGTTCTGGTAAATTCATATCAGTTGTATTCCGTCAAACAATAAAATACCGTAAATGTTAATTCCAATGAATTTAAGAATTCAATTGTATAATTGACTTCTTCATTTGGATCTATAATAGAATTGATTGACTTAAATGAATGCATTTGTCCATCAATTTGAGTTTGAATTTTTATATTAAAATCATCTATCCTTATTTTTCGCTGCTAAAATGACTCATTCGCTTAACCAAGCATGATTTTCATAATTAACATCAATATTTGGGAACACTTTCGATATTAATTCTTCCTTTGAATGACATTGTGAAGTGACAAAATTTTGGTGGTAACGAAATCAGGCCAGTAGAAGTGTCAACAGGAATTTTCCCATTGCCATATATGATATGTTATTTTGTAACACCACTCGCATATTCGTAGTTAACTTGTGATCACGTATCTCCATAAATTCGATGCGGTCAAGCAAGCATTTATATCAACAGCGGTTGTTGATCTGGGAATGAGTGGCAGCGTTTGACGAAAATCTCCTGCTAGTAAAACCATCACGCTTCCAAACAGATTCTGACTGCTACGCAAATCTTTTAATGTGCGATCGAGTGCCTCTAATGCCAGATGCACGGGAAATTGTAGCCACTTAAAATCGAATGGTAAAACCGTTTGAATCATTGGTATACGCGGGATCAAGACTTCCTCTCCTTTGTATACAGCACCCAGCAACCTTACACACTAGCGGTGTGAGTGGAACCATAATTCAATTGAGGGTACAGTCGAAGTCAAAGACTGTAAAAAATCATTTTGTAAATACTTGTAATAAAAAAAAACTTCTGGTAATAAATATATCTACGTATTGTGGTCCCTGCGTTGGGTGCGAGTGCGTTCTATAGCTGCACTAAATTTTCGCAGTTGTTTAGAGCACGATAGTACTTCCAAAGTTCGTGTGTTCTCTTACATTTTGTTCATTTTTACCTTCGATGAGTCGCAATGCTGGACCATAAGACCCCACATATTTTCAATAACATTCATGTCAGAGGATTTTGGCGACAACCTTATCAATTCTTTGCTATCTTAGTCATCAATCCATGCAATAACATTCATGTCAGGGGTTTTTGGCGACAATCTTATCAGTTCTATGCTATCTTAGTCATCAATCCATGCAATAACATTCATGTCGGGGGATTTTGGCGACAACCTTATCAGCTCTACTATCTTGATCATCGATCCATGCTTGAACTATGCGGAAATTATGGACTTATGAGTTGTCTTCTCTTGCAGTAAATTTTTTTTTTATCAAGTTCGTTCTTTTTGTCTAGGTAAACAGTTCAGTTCCAGTATCCCACGGAGGGCGCATGTTACTTAATTTCTAAACAAACATAGCATCCGTAATTTGTAGCACCGTCGCAAACTGCATCGGGCCGGTCTGTTATTTGGAGTAATACAATAAATAAAACACAAATATCCATCATATCTATTCGAAAAGTTGTCATGGTTGTCTACCTGCAAATGTGGACTACGTTAATGCAGCAGCTGATTACGCCGCAACATGCATCAGCTGCTTCTCATGGCAGTTCCCGTTACGTTACAAATAAATATTGGAACAACATCCCACCCTCAATCAGGAACCTGCAAAATATAAAAATGTTTTAAATTGGCACTTAACAAACATATTTTTGTACATCAAAACAACCAGGAAACATTGAGACACAACACTACATATAGCTTGGCAACTTCGTTGGTGACACTCGCATGTGCACAGAAAAAAATAATTACTTGAAACAAGTAATATTATTTGAGTCAAGATCTTTTGGGATTTCGATATAAGGAAAGTCGAAAATGTCTTCGATTGAGATAGAATATGTTTCGTATTGTAGTTCTTAGACCAAGAACTACTTATTTGTATCAAGACTTAATTGTCTCTTTCATTAAAATCTAAAAACAGTTTCAAGAAAAAACCATTTCATTAGAAGCATTTCCTTTCTTCATTTAATATTGAAAGATTCTTTACCCAAGATTTTGAATGTATTGCTTATATTAATATTATTACTCGACTTAAGAGCGTTCGTTTCTTATCTTAAAACCAAAACGATTCGACTCAAGAGCGAAAAATATTTTATTCCAAATTGCAGGGACAATTTACTCAAGAGCGTTTAGATTAGAGATGCAGCGAATAGTAATTTGGCCGAATACCGAATACCGAATATTCGGCGGAGTCGACGGCCGAATAGCCGAATATTCGGCGGCCGAATATTCGGCCAATGGTTTTACCTAATATGAAGTAAATTCGAACGCCCGGGTGAGCGGCGCCGTGAATCTCTGTACAGGTTGCAACTTGTTACTCGTCCGAGGCAGCCTATGATAGAAAAATGCGCCATTGAAAAATTTAATTTCATTTGTAGTTTAATTTCTAATTCGTTGTTTATGCTACTGTTCTATATATGTTTGAAATTGATGTGAAAGATGATTAACCTAATAATTAATATTGATTACTCTTTATAATTTGTTATTAATAGTACATTACACAACTAGGGTGGTAATACAGGGAAGGGCCGAGATCGCAGAAGTTTGCGGCCCGAGCTGCAAGCGAGGGACGTAAATATGCGATCGAGGGCTTTCTTTATTATCTCCCGTGTTGTGTACATCATTTTATGTCTACACTTGGCCAGAAAGCGGCTTTTTCCGTACGCGCAGCATCCTTCTTTTTCCTTCGACTTTGTGTTAATTTACTATTCGGTATTCGGCCGAATACTATGTCATTGTTCGGCTTCGGCCGAATAGTCAAAATGTGGCCGAATAGGCCGAATACCGAATAGTGGCCGAATATTCGCTGCATCTCTAGTTTAGATTTTCATGTAAATTGGCACATACTCTTTTTTCAAAAGCTAATGGGTTTGACCCAAGAACGAAAATTTCTTGTTCTAAACAGCTGAGATAATTTACTCGAGAGTGTTTTATTCTTGTTGTCAAAAGGTCCATATTCCGCTCAAAGAAGTAAAGCTCTTTTTTTAAAAGCTAAATAGTTTGACCCAAGAACGAAAATGTCTTGTTCTAAATAGCTGAAATAATTTACTTAAAGAGCGTTTTAATCTTGTTGTCAAATGGCCCATATTCCGCTCATAACATAAGAGCTTTAGTTATATTGAATGGAATACGGTCCATTTCACAACAAGAATGAAACACAAAAATAATTATCTGCAATAAATTATTTAAGTATGAATGTGTTTCGACAGTACCTGTATTCCATTAAATCAAAAACATACATAAGCAAAACTAATCTATACAAGCCAAATTATTTTCGAAACCCATTTATACCTATTAGGAAGATAGGTTTGTACTAAATAATGAAATTAAAGTGAAATGTAAGTTTTTCATTTATTCTGAAAATTACTTGACACTGTAGAATTGCAGGTAAATTGCAGGTGACTGGCGGACTGTCAAGTGGATATACATTTGGTCGTAAGGGAGTTTCTTATTTTGACGACTTTTTTGTTGTTCTCGGGCACCCGTTCGTTTCGTTAATTGACTTGAAAAAACACTACTGTATTTATTTCAGAATTTTTACTCAAGTTTCAGGGGTCGCTACCATCCAAAGAAAATCTGAGATGAAAACTAAAGTACTTTTATGCCACACCTGGCCATAAAGTGGCTTTTTCCGCACGCTGCGCGTACGGAAAAAGCTGCTTTCTGGCCAAGTGTAGACATAAAATGATGTACACAACACGGGAGGTAATAAAGAAAGCCCTCGATCGCATATTTACGTCCCTCGCTTGCAGCTCGGGCCGCAAACTTCTGCGATCTCGGGCTTTCTTTGTATTACCTCCCTAGTTGTGTAATGTACTGTTGCGCCGATGGTATAGGTAAAATCTTTAAAGGTGATTTTCTGTGCTTTAGAAGCGTTTTCAGCAGGCTGAAAAGTGATTTCAGGCCGTTTCAGAGGTGGCTCTTTCACATACTAGAAGATTGAAAATTCACCCTAGTTGCCGTTGTTTTCAGGCGCCTGAAACATGTTTTCAGTCCGTTTCAGGGCACCCTCTATCAGATGGCGCAATAACCTGAAAACCCGTTTTCAGGCGTTTTCAGGACCCCTTATGGGCCTTTGAAGTACACTTCAGTATATGGCGAAATTTCACGAAGGAGTGAAAGAGATAGCACTATTAGAGAGAGACAGCTATATTGAGAAGGTTCGAGAAGTGTGTAAAAGAGACAACTAGAAAGAGACAGCAATAGTCGGGAATATTCCAGTCACGTCAACCATCGAACCATCTGGATTGTCTAGAACACTCGCGGTGCGTCATTGACCGAGGGGTCGCCGACCGGCCTTGGACTTTGGACCGAACATTCCAGATAGGATTTCTCCGGAACATTCGAGAGCAAGGGTCTCCGGATATATAAGCCGCGCGTCACCGACGCCCCAGTCAGCTTTTAACTAACGGCGATACAGTGCGAATCTCGAAGCGAACCTAAGCGAAAAGTTAATAAGTGCGATATAGTGAAGTGACTTAGTACAGTGATTTATTAAGTAAGTAAGACTTGTTAATTAGTAATAAAGTTTGCATTTTTAATTAGTGGTTAATTAGTGCATTTTTCTATCACGTTACCTACCCCACGGACGTAACAGTACTATTACTTATTTTTATTAATTGACCACAGTTTTGTTCTATTTATAACTAATGCTGTTTTACTGTTTGAATGTTAGAAAACTAAAATAAGATTTTGTGACCTTTTTTAAGACTTTCCTTGGGCGGTAGCTTAACCTAAAATATAAATAAAAAATCTGAAATAAATAAAGTAGTGTTTTCTCAAGTCACTTAACGAAACGAAAAAAACAAAAAAATCGTCAAGATAAGAATCATCCTAATATACGTTACACAAGTTTATCAAACATAGGTACTAGTAAATCATAAGTTACTATGACTTAATAGATAGGTATGACTTAAGTTCTAATATTATTTTCTTATATGCTAAATTACAAACGATTGTCATGGATTTATACACCACCACACACACATATACACATTTGAAGTGAGACAGGATATGTACTCCTAGATTTCTGATATACATGATAAATATGAGCTGTGAAAGAAAAATTATATTGTTGGTTTAATAGATATACACTTGTTACATTTCCGAAAGTTGCTATCTTATCTTTTGTTAAAAATTATACAATCCTGTTCATAAATGTCATTTGCATCAATGGAAAAGTTCTCACTGATAGTCAGGCCTTTATAACGTTATAAAAATATCGGTATCATAACGTTTTTGTTGTAAATTACATGATAGGCCTAGGCGAGGCGGCGAGCAGCACGCATCGGGCAAGGCAATGCGCAAGGCCCACAACTTTTTTTTGTAACTTAAAAAAACGAAACCTATAAACCTACAATATATTATGCTGAAGCGATTGACATCAAAATCAAAGTGATTTGTTAAGATTTAGTTAGTGGAAACCGTTTTCTCCCGAAATAAATAAAAACCAAATATTTGAATTGTTCTTTGCCAATATCATTTTCTGTAAAAAAAAACTTTAATAAATAATCGAATATGCAGCCTTAGTAGCCATATGGATAGTATGCATATGGATACAAAAATAGGAGCAAGCGGTATATTTGTATGGAAAACTAATAATCATTTTTTTCTGAAATCATCTTAAGCAATATAATCTAATGCCACACATAGATATGGCTAATCCATTTTCTACACGAGTTTAACAATCCAACATGCCGTTCTAAGCCAAGGGGGAGTCGAGCTTTTTTGAGAATTTAAAATAGGGAAATTATAAGTCAAGCCGCAGATTTATTTCTTGGCCACGTGCTCAAACTTCTCATTTTATAACTAAGCAACGGGAAAATGAGATAGCCTCTAATAAATTAATTCGTCTCTTTTACAACGCCAACTAAATATTCTTTAGAAAGCGTCAAACAAAGATCAACAATTATCTTAACTTGCCTTCTTGTTTATATATTGCCACCTAATTTACTAACTCAGCCATGGATTTTACATTTCATCACCATTTTACGTTTTACGGCTTCAACACAAAGTCCTCAAAAAAATATAATTTAAGCTTCCATTGACAACATCATTTATTATAACTTAGCATGTAAAATAATACATCATATTCTGTTATCGAGAAAATAGCCACTTCAAAATTTCAGTTTGTCTAACAACTTTTACTATAATGAATTTTTTGTCTAAAGTCAATATGTATAAATTCATTTTTCATAATTATTGTTTTGTCGAAACTCGTTTTACCTAAATTATCATTTGCATAACTCTTGTTTTGTCGAATATTATTTTATCTAAAACTCACTTTGTCGATTCTTATTTTAACTAATCATTATATAGCCGAATATCATTTTAACTAAATTTTTTTTGTCTAAAATAAGCGTGTTTTGTATGGGTAATTTTTCTCTAAATTTGATAATTACCAAGATAAATGACGGATTGTAAAATGTAATATTTTCAATGATGGAATATTATGTATACGATATTAGCCTGCGAAAATCCGAATCTAGGGCTCTCGCTGGTTAGGACGCGTGCCGACACAGCGCGCCCTAGAGTGTTTTTATAAAGCCGGAGGCGTGGAGGGAGAGCAGCCCTCGCCCGCCATGACGAAGCGCGGGAACGAGTGAGGCGAGCGGCTGAGGCTGGTCGCCGAAGGCGACCAACAAGCCGAAGCTGCGGAGCCGAGCGAAGTGACCGTGCGCCGTCATGCAAGGGCGGAAGGGCTGCTGTTCCCGCAGCGCCGGAGATACGGAAAGTCACTATTGACATTAAAAACGAGCTGCTACCAGAAAACTGTGGTGTGCGGATGTGTTATGCGCTCCGATTTAAAGTCATTCGTCGAAAATTTTACAAGTGCTAGAAATTTGGTTGGTTTATAACAAAGGGGCCGTTGGGGGAAATGACTTTAACAAAAAACTTAAATAGGCTGAACGAAAAAGGCGGCCAGAAAGCGGCTTTTTACGTACGCGCAGCGTGCGGAAAAAGTCACTTTATTGCCAGGTGTGGCATAAAGTAATTTAAAAAATTAAACCGACTTCAAAAAAGGTTAAAATAAAAGTTTTATGGTAACTTTTCTAGAGGTCGGTGCCAGCCTTAGTACATACATTACATAATGTACTCATGTAAATATTTCTTTAAAACTAAGGCTGGCACCGACCTCAAAAAAGAAGTTACCATAAAACTTTTATGTTAACCTTTTTTGGAGACGGTTTAATTTTTTAAATTACTTTATGCCACACCTGGCAATAAAGTGACTTTTTCCGCACGCTGCGCGTACGGAAAAAGCCGCTTTCTGGCCAAGTATAGACATAAAATGATGTACACAACACGGGAGGTACTAAAGAAAGCCCTTGATCGCATATTTACGTCCCTCGCTTGCAGCACGGGCCGCACACTTCTGCGATCTCGGCCTTTCTTTGTATTACTACCCTAGTTGTGTAATGGACTAATTTTATGTCTCTCCTCAACAGTTTCTAGGTAATATTAGTGGCCAAAATTTACTATTAGATGACAATTTTAGCTAAATTTTGACGATTAATTAATGTGGGTTGAGTTATATTTTAAGCGTACTGAGTTAAAAAATTAGAAGCTAATAGCATATCTTTTTTGATGGCATATATTAAGATTTTAGATGTCTACTGCTTGAATGCATGTTACAAGTTTAGATGCTAAAAAATAACCACCATGCTGAGTTGTATTTAGAGTGGCCTACATAGAAGATAAGTAGTGGCTAAGATAGTATAATTCAGACGCTCGGTAATTGTGGCTGACTTAGTAATTTAGATGGCAATCTAGATTTTTAGAGGCGAATAATGCTATTAAAAAGAAGTCTGTTTAATTAGCACCCTTTAAAATATACATTTATCTGTTACACTGCAGAAGACGGAGCCCAATAATCATAAAAATAAAAAAATAAACATTTAAACTACAACTACTAGAAAAGCTTCATATCCACCGAGAAGCTCAATTCTCAGTCCTGATTGAGAGAGGATTGCACGAAAATTTAATGCTATTTCTATGGAATCTAAAATGAACATCTTGATCGAGCCCTGAGAAGTGTGGCCGTAGTATAAGGCTGCGGCTCCACTGTGGCGGAAATGAGCGGAGCTGAGTGGAGCAGAGCTGTGAAAAGAGTTCCTACATGTCTCTTCTCTCCTCTTCAACTAATATGATTGGTTGATCCCTACACATCTCTCCGCTGCGCTTGACTGTTTCCATTGAAGCGGAGCGGAGACGAGATGTAGATTTCAACTAATATGATTGGTCGATCCCTACATGTCTCCTCTCCGCTCCACTTGACTGTACATTCCCATTGCAGCAGTGCGGACACGAGATGTAGATTTCAACCAATATGATTGGTCGATCCCTACACGTCTCCTCTCAGCTCCACTCGTCTCCGCCTCAGTGGAGCCACAGCTAAATAAATTACGCTTTCGTTATATTGATTCAAGCTTTCACGATTTACACACATTATGCCATTTTAAAACGACATGCTGGAAACATACATACATGTGCTTTTTGTTATGTGCAGCCGTAACTACTCACGCAAGTTACCGCCAACACGAACGGGGCCCCCGAAGGCTGCTTCCGTCGTGTCAGTGTCACCAACGAAGTTGCCAAGCTATAGCTGTTTTTGACTTATCACTAGACAGTGGTCCCTACTGCTGGAATCTCTGGCAAACTCTTACTGACAAGTGTCTTATGAAAATTCCCTTAAGAACGTGTTTTATTTACTAGATCTTAGCTCTTGAGCCTTGAGAGATTTGCTAAACTTAGCCTAGCGAAATTGTCGAGTATCCAATGTACTTTACATACTGATTGTTGAGGTGCCATTCTGGCAGGTTTTTCTTCCTTGATGGACCACCCGCGATTCCGTTGTCCCGGAATGTGTCGTGTGATTAGGTGACATTGCATACGTTTGCAAAGAAACAGTATTTTCCTCGCTGATTCAAGTACTGCTGGTGTCCCACCAGGAGTTTTGTTTGACTTGAGTCATCCGAGTAGTCAGATTCAACCTCTTCGCGATAATCACAGCTGGCTTCACTCAGAAGCAGGACTGCCAGATAAATAAATTCATGAATCGTATACCAGCTTAAAAAAAGTCGTATTTCGGGGACATAATGAAATAAAAAAATCGTACTTTCTAATTTAGAGTTTTTAATGAGTTTCAGAGTACAAAATTGGCTTTGTTGATAAACATGATGACTGCGAAAAGTTAGTATAAGACAACTTAAACAGTTACGTTGTCTTATACAAAGTTTTAGAAGTCATCATGTTGATCATCCCATCAGTGGGTTTAAACTGTGTGCAATTCCCGGCACTTTTTACTAATTGTTTCGCCAATAGAGTGCCATGCCATTGACAGTCTAATTAAGTAGACTGTTTCTAAGTTTCGTTTTAATTAAATTAACCTGGCTGAATGTCCGTTCGCAATCGGCACTCGAGTGCGGTAAGCTCAGTAAACTTAATGCAAAATGAGCCAGTGTTTTCTTGGCCAGTTGGTGCAGTGTTTGTGTTGGCTTGTGTAGTTTGACATAATTTTTTGAGAATGAGTAAAAATTCATCAGCTTCATACAATCCGCCAGGTATATTTGATGCATATTCTGGTGATACTTTAATAAGGAATGGTTCGTGGACGGACAATGCTCCCGACAATCCAGCTTTAAGAAATATACGCCCTGTTCCTCGGAGGTCTCAGAGGACAGCAGTAGAAATAAGAAATGCGTTTGCTAACCACTTTCACCATTGATGTACAGTCAAGGAATTTAATTTCCAACCCACCTAAGGTCCAATATCGTATAGCATACTGCCATCATAAGAGTTAGCTAGAGTACGACGTTACTTTGACATAACTATCACACGCATTGTTTTGTGTCAGTAACTAGGTAACAGATTAACAACGTTGACATGGTTCACCACGTGCGGTAGACTTTCCGGAGTCTGAATTAGGAATTATTATAAAACTGACACGTATTCGGAATAAGATGAGCAAATGACTTCGCAAAGAGGTTATCTGTAATGTGCAGTGACAAATAATACGTATTGACGTTTAAATACTATTACTGAAATAGAAATTTCGACCTTAATGCATCGTGAATGCTTAACAACATTTTAATGAAACGGGTAGGAAATTAAATTCCTTGACTGTATTTACAATACTCGTACAATAAAGAAATATAAACAAAATTAAATGCTTTACTTACCCATGTATTCATAGATACCTTGCATTTGTCCCAACTAGCAAATTCGCTCTTATATTGATTCTATATCATCTTATAATCCAGGTTGTCAGGTGTAATATTAAATCCAGGCTGATTTTGGGGTATTTATTTTTATATAGACAGTGGGATCAGAAAAACATCATAATTTTATAATTGTGTCAGTGGTTCTCAAAGTATAAGTTATGATACTCACGCTTCGTCATCTGTGTCCCTGAATTTAGAACACATTTCTTCAAGTTTTGTGGCTTCGTAAAAATATGTAATAGGTACCTATTTGTAAGTTTTACTCGACATTTTTGTCTCCGCCATTTGGGCTCGTAAACAGTATTTTCAATATTTTCATTACTTCTTAAGGCTTCAACTTCATACTTTTTATTCGTCCTTGGCTATTCCGTACGCGTAGCGTGCGGTAAAAGCCACTTTATGGCCAGGGCCTCGTTTCACGAAGCTACAAGTTACAATTTTACAAGTCTACACTTGGAACATTGGTCAATTACCGTTGTAATTGACCAATGTTGCAAGTGTAGCAACGTTGGCCAAATCAACCAAGGGCGTTCCCTTGGTTGATTTGGCCAACGTTGCTAGTGCGGGAATGACGTAGTTACTTAAAATTTAAATAATTTTGAACATTCTTCATTATTGCAGTGGACCCTTCAATTTTGTCAGATGGTCAGTAAAACGAGTACTTGATGCCGAAATCATTATTTGTTCGACAGTAAGTGAGTTTTTGACGATATGTGTAGGTACATATGGGCAATTACACATATATGCAAAAATAAAACAAGATTTCATTTTCTAGTTTTATATTTTTGAAAGTGCTTAAAGACAGATTTGACAATTTTTGAATTGTCCATTGGCTGTGGTTTACCACATAAGACTCTGTTAATGAGTTTGCGCCAATTTTGTACAAAAAATCGGACAGTTTTTTTTAACAAAATACGCTTTCAGTCTTTCTTTGTGTGTTTAACACGTCAAATCTCACTTATCACAATAAATAACACGAGTCTTTTATCTCAAACCAAAAACGCAACACAAAGAGTCCTATCTCACGAGTCTGTTCACAATAACGAGATTCAAATTATAAACGGAGGAGGTTACGCTCAACTCGACGTTTTATAGCTCATTAGCTCCAAATCCAAATATTTCCAAACGAAAAAGAGAGCAGTAAGCGAGAAATTCATGTTGATCGTGTCTTTTCCCGCAGCTCACGGCTAGGGCTTGCAAAATCGGTCGATTTTCCAATTCCGGAATTGGGTTCGATTTTTACCTTCAATTCCGGAATTCCGGAACTGGTTCCGGAATTTATTAGTTTAGTTTTCCAATATGAGACACTGGATTAAAATACATTTAAATAAGAATCAGCGCTCAGAATACAATCAACAAATACGTATATAGTATTCCAAGTACAACACTTGAGACATAATTATTAAAGAAAATCTCAAAAAAATCAAGAAAGTAGCAATTAATTTATCACCGTATTATTAACTATCACAAATCCTGTAATTCGACATCAAGTAATATTAGAGTAGCCCTTATTTCGTCGTTTTGGGTTACGTAACTCAAAAGGAAAAACGGAACTCTTATAGGATCACTTTGTTGCCCGTCTGTGTGTCAAGACCCTTTATCACAGGAACGCGTGAAGGTGTCGAGTTGAAAATAAAACCATATAATCAGGTCTACAGTCCCTTAAATCTGTGAAAAATACAAACTTCTAAGTTAATGCAAAAAAAAGATAAGGCCGTTCATGCCACAAACGACACTCAAGGGAATTAAAATTTATGGGTTATTTTCATTGATCTAGAACTATGCAATATACAACGTGTCCCAAAACTCAACGATAAGCCGGCACCAGAGGATGGAGCTACTTATGATTAGTCGAGAAAAAATAAGGAAAAAAATATATCTCAAATTATTTTTTCTCGACTAATCATAAGTAGCCGGCACCAGAGGATGGAGCTACTTATGATTAGTCGAGAAAAAATAATTTGAGATATATTTTTTTCCTTATTTTTTCTCGACTAATCATAAGTAGCTCCATCCTCTGGTGCCGGCTTATCGTTGAGTTTTGGGACACGTTGTATATAGCAAGTATTATCGTCTCATACTACAAGTACTTATAGGGAAAAATCTGAAAACGACACTTTTAATTAAATCATAAAAAAATATAATCGTTTTATTTAAAGTTTTGTACAGAACCCTCGATGGGCGAGTCCGACTCGCACTTATCCGGTTGTAGGACATCCTTTCATTTTGTACTACTAAAATCATAAAACATTCCTATTTTTGTTTAAGTTTTAGAGAGTTGTAAGGAAAGTTTGGAAAAAAACCTCTTAAGGTTTTATCAGGCCGGCGTTGCTGGAAATGTTATTGGGAGTGCCAAGGATTTTCATAAATATTAAGGCATATTCAATACTTAAAAAAATACTTTTATTGTGTCGGTGGCATAACGCACATGATACGAAGACTGGGCAAGAAGATAATTAGCGTTCGTCTATTTTATAACGTCGTAATTTTGTAAAATAACTGTCTTAATTGTCTCTATTACAGTGGTTTCAATTCCGGAATTTAAAGTACATGAATTCCGGAACTGTAACATCGGAAATATTGGCCGGAATTCCGGAATTTCCGAATTCCGGAATTCCGGAATGCAAGCCCTACTCACGGCTCAATGGAGCTACTTTAGAGCGAGTGAACGAGTAAGTTGAAAGATATAATGTTTGAATCGGAACTGAGCTAGTGAGCCGGTGAGCTAGACTAACTGATATAGCTCTTTTGAATCACTCACTCGCGAGCTACACATGTCTACTCATCTTCAACAATGTTAAACGGGCGACCATGTATCGTGACGAGATCTGTACAAAATTCCATTACCGCTGCGGCATTGTCCGATGGTCGACTAGGGAGGTTTTCTTTGTCTTCCATGTTCACCTTTATAATTTCATCATGTTTGACTCTATGTTGTGTATAAAAATGACGCAACAGATTTCCAGCATGATTTCCCTATAAAATAAATTAATCTTTAAACAAAAGGCAACATTAAATGGTTTACAGTGGCTGCTGTAGTAGCTACTTCGGAGGTTTGATTAATAATGAATAAGATAGCTACCTAACAGACGGACAGATCGACAAACTTTTAAATTTATAAATATTAAATAGTATGATTGCAATCGTAACTTACCTTTATATGAACATTTCACCCTTCCATCAAACATTTTGATTTTTTGTTGTTTCTGTAGAGAAGGCTGGATCGATAGCGCTGCGTGTTGAGACACAAAGGTTATATGTAGCGTGGTGAATGAATTAAACAAAGACTCTTCAGTAATAGCGTCCTTATATTGTCCAAAATATGGGCCGCAATGTACATTTATAAGTAGACGGACACACATGAAAAATAGTGGAACTTTATATACTTAATTTTAGGAACAATCAAAAACACACCCGAACACGACGCCAGCATAGCAGAAAGGGAAGGGACGATGTTGCCATAGTTCGTATTAAAGAACTGCGTTATTTAAAGCATACCATATGCAAAAATATCTTAACACTTCCCCTTATGCTTTAGAATGACGTTACATAAATAACAATCACAAAAGGAAAAAACATGAAATTAACTATACATATCAGCATACCTTAAGAAAAACAAAATACTTAAACAGAACTACTATACAGTTAACATGTGTCAACTGAATTTACTAACACATGTTAAGTTTCTCTAAATTACACTGTTTTATAAATTTTTCATGTTTATGAGAACCTAGGACCTTTGTAAGAACATCTGTTATCATTGTATCTGTTGGCAAATAGATAAAAACTATAGAATTATTTTAAATGAAATATGTCCTTACATACATTTGACATAGCCAGATATACTGGTTCCGTGCTAGATAGTGCTACACAGGATTGTTTTCTGGACTTCCAATTAATTGGGTCATTAATAATGAAACCTGTGTAGGACTTTCTATCCGTACAATAATTCGCCCAATCCGCAACCGCGTAGGCATTCAAGTTACAATTGTTATGTTTTGAGAAAACTAAACCATAATCAATTGTCCCAGACAAATACCTAAATATGCGTTTAGCTGCCAGCCAATGAGTTACATCAAAACAATTAAATTGTGATAATTGGCTGCAAGCAAATGCAATGTCGGGCCTTGTACAAACACATAAGTACATGAGTGATCCTATAAGTTGCCTATAGTTATATACATTTACATTTTTATATACAGTCACAGACTTACAATTTTGCATTCCAAATTTGAACTTTCTAATTATTTTAACAATTATTTATAATCACAGCTATAAAATAAATAGAAGTGGTCTACATACAGTACTATTATCATCAAACCATTTTGTGACCTTTTTGTGTAGACACAGCGTTCACAATTTGCTTTGTACAAAAACACTGGATGAAAGGAAGTCGTGGACTTTTTATATTCCATATACTGTTATTTAGCTTGCTTTAATCCATAAATACCTTTAAACAATAAGCAAACTTTACTTCTATCATCAATTGTTAAAGCCAGGAGGTTGCTTCATATATAATAGTCTCATTGTGTCCTCATTAAGCAATGGCAACAGGTAACTACAATGCGACGTATATTTAAATCCATTTTATTGGCCAAAGACAAACAAAAAACAAAACAATACACGCATACTGGCATGTCTAACTACAGGAGATCAGTGTAATGTACACCATGAGCTTGGGCAAAGCCTCTATCAACTAATTGAGTTTTACACACTTTACTATATGCTCTCCTGTAGGGCGATCCACTAATTTCCAATTATTTTATTTATTTATAAATACATGTTAACATGACATTACAGTAAAAAAACCAATGCGTCATGAAACGCCAATTCAATTCAATTCAATCATTTATTCATAAAAAAAAAACATTTTTATACGTCAAATACATTTAAAAAATAATAATAATAATGGATTATATAACATGATTAAAATCTTAAATTATTAATAATTCATTTTATTAAAATGTTAACTGGGTTGCTCAGTTTCAAAGAACTGGTCAATTGAGTATAATGCGTCAGCTATTAGCTTGGCTTTCAGTCGTCGTACAAATGAGTCATAACTGGGAGCTTGCTTGATGGCTGGAGGGATTCTATTATAAACCTTAGGACCTATGAAGTTGAGGCATTTTTTAGACTTGGCGAGTCGTATACGAGGCAGGCATAGGTCATGTCGCCGTCGGGTGTTCCGGCCGTGCGCGTCAGCGTTTGTGTGGAATACGGCAATGTGGCGCCTAACGTACTTGGCAACTTCAAGGATATACAGGCTCGGTAAGGTAAGGATCTTATGTTTTATAAAAAGTTCTTTAGCCGGGTGATCCCAGCTCACACCAGCGATGACGCGCACCGCTTTCTTTTGCAATCGAAATGCTCTGTCCCGATCCGCGGCCGAACCCCACAGATCAACGCCATAGGCCAGGATGGAGTTAAAGTAACCATAATATGCCTTTTTTACGTTACTGGGGTGAAGAAAAAAATATACCAATGGATAGCATGGAGCTATACTCATGCTCCATGACGGCTTGCAATTGTTGACTATTGGCACTGGACATTACCTCCTCATAAAAATGTGGCTGATCTAACGACTTATGAGTGAGAAATCAGTTACATAATCATCATACCTAGATGGCACTTTTGAGCGAGTACTGCGTACCGGGCGCGCGTCGTGCACAGGCGACTCAGCAGAGGTCGCCAAGGTCTCGCTGCCCGTGCAGAATTCCTCGGCTCCTGAAATTACAGAAACATCCTGATTACTCTCACTATCACTATCATATAAAATAGTTTTGGGACTAGAATTCGATGAATTATGACTATTACTAAGAATATCATCTATAGTTTGACTAGAATTTGATTAAACTATTCACTAGATAAAATATTATCACTATTCAAATTAAATTCATTAAAATTATTCTCATTAGATGACAATTCATATTCATATCATAAGTAATAAATTCATTATTTTTATTCAATTCATCATTTTTCATGTCAATATCATTAAGAAAAATATTCTCTAAAAATGCTTGCAAAAAAAAAATGCAAATGCACATTCCTTGGTAAATGTACTAGTACTATAACTTTTTTAGGATTTAGGGGGTCTGCTAGCCAATATCCCATAGAAGTCTCGCTGTAACCTACAAACATACCTCTTGCTTTTGGGATCAAATATTGAGCTGGACAAAATAGTACAGTTTCCTGATGTACTATATCTTTCCATAGCTAAATAGGCAGCAAATTTTGCATTGCAGAATTCTCAACCCCCATCCGTTTGCAATACCTTGATCATCGGCAATCCTTACTGCTTCTCTACGAGTGCTTTGAAAATAAGAAAACTTGACATTACCTCAGATTTCCTTTTCAGTAAATAGCCAAACGTCTTCCTTGTATAGTCGTCAGTGTATGTCACCAGGTATCTTGCGCCTCCCCAGCTGTCCTCCTGCATCGCACCACAGACGTCACTGTGAACAAGTTCAAATGGCTTGCTGGCATGTGATGCCACACCCACGGGAAACGGTTGAGCGCTCAACTTCCCCTCCAGGCAAGGCACACAATCTTTAAGAACCTGCAAGTCTTCTGAAACATAAGACCAGTGCATTTGTCTTTCAAGGTTTTTAGGCCTTTAAGACTTAAGTGATCGAGCCGTGTATGCCAAATATCAATTGGCATTGAAGAGGCAGCAACATTAGCACTCTGTTGCTCTTGTCTAACACACAAAGGCATTGAAGAGTGCACTTTTCGCAAAGATTCACCTAACATACATTCACACATACTTAAACTGTAGAGACCATTACAAATTACAATTATTAGCAGTAAAAATATGATTGCCAGTTATAGTACAGTTAACATAAATAAAATAGCCCCTTGCTATAAAACAAACTGCCCTTTTCTGCTAACTTACTGACAGGAGCTTTGCACGAAAGATCAGGGACACAAAAAAAAATTACTAACAGCTTACCGAGTCACTTGTGTTGGGCTTCACGTGGCCAACACCACAACATTTGAGTTTCTCATTATTAGCTATTGATATGCTATCATTAGAGTCCTTAAAATTTACAATTGCTTCCTTGCTGTTACACATATGGTCTGAGCAACCAATCTTGAGTCTTCACTGCGAAGACCGAAGCCATGAAAGTGTGATTCGAGTCGTTCTTCTTCTTATCTCGTTCCAATTTAAAGCATTCCGACTTCAAATGACCTGGTTTCTTGCAGTAATTACATATTACAGCTTTCTTTGTTGTTTGTGAAACAAATGCAGAATTGGTACTCTCGGTGTTGTTCGACGTCTTCCTGAATTCTTCCTGCAGTAGCCTAGCTCGGACTAATTCGCTAGACAAGGATGAAGCCATACAAGCCGTCTCGAGGTTTGATACTAAAGCATCATAACCATTAGTAGACCACTCAGCAATAGTTCCGCTATCTCAGCATCATCGATGTTCTTCCCGATGTCTGCCAACTGTTGTACAAGAGTCATGACTTCATGGTTGTAATCAGACATGCAATTATAATCTTTAAATTCAACTTTGTGCAGTTTCCTTAGCAGCTTCTGCTGCTCTTCGGTACAACCCTTTGTCCTCAAAGAAAGCGGAAAGCTTATCCCAAGCATCTTTTGCAGTTTTAGCATCCCTCACATATTAATAGCAACTAGTTTTGATCGCTAAGCAAATACGGGCTAGGGCACGTTGATCGCGCGCCACGTCGGTGCATGTTCCTTCGACGCAACTCCACAGACATTCAAGCGTTAATAACATCTTCATTGAAATCTTCCACGTGTTGTAGATAGACGTACCTTCTAATTTTTCAATAAGCATATTGTTCATGCTAGATGACGCAGACGAAGCAGCCGCGGAGATCGCCACGGGCGCGGCATGCACGCCGCCTTCGGTACTTCTAACCTCAAAATTGTCCGGCATCGTGGTTGCAAAATATTAGTCGAAATTACTGATCTGATGTTACTCACACGTCTACAATAATCCCTTGTGCTCTGTCCTTTATCAACTGGGCCTGTATAGAGGGCTGGATCGATAGCGCTGCGTGTTGAGACACAAAGGTTATATGTAGCGTGGTGAATGAATTAAACAAAGACTCTTCAGTAATAGCGTCCTTATTTTGTCCAAAATATGGGCCGCAAAGTACATTTATAAGTAGACGGACACACATGAAAAATAGTGGAACTTTATATACTTAATTTTAGGAACAATCAAAAACACACCCGAACACGACGCCAGCATAACAGAAAGGGAAGGGACGATGTTGCCATAGTTCGTATTAAAGAACTGCGTTATTTAAAGCATACCACTTTTTTTAATCGCACTTGATACTTAAATGTCAATCAGACATTATGACATTTATGATTAAATCACAAAAAAATAGGTGTAATATTAAAATGAACTGGTTGAAAAATCTAATAGAGATAATTAAAATAATTTATGACGTCTGTCATTTTACTAGCATCGCGTGGCCTGGCCGGGTTGAACCAGTTCAATAAAGTTTATCAGAAATAATTTCGTTCTTTCATTAAACGTTAGGTACTGTGATAAACCGGTATGTGAAAGAACAGAATTATAACCGTTTACAACCAATATTAAAACAGTTTTTGGAAACCGGTTCCGATCCCCGGAGCATTCCCCAAAAAAAAATGTTCGCTACTTCAGAATGAGTTTCGAAAGTTTCGATGAACTGTGCAGAATCTTACGACCTAGCCTCGCTCATGAAGATACAAATATGAGATTAGCTGTCTCACCACAAGAAAGACTGGCTGTCACGCTGAAGTACGTTTACAATGACACTATAATTAAGTTTATGTTTGGATGCGTCACGCAGACCTAGAATAACATACACGATACTTTAAGTATCGTGTATGTTATTCTAGGTCATTCATTATCGATCAGTCGTATTTGACTAACAAACATACACGCATACTTTATTTGAACATATTCCCAAGGGAGCGACATAAATCGAAATCCATGTGGGCGAAGCCGCGGACGGGGAAGTCTAGTCATTAATACTATAAACAACGGTTTATGAATCACATTCTTTTAGTGTTTGGTACTATACTAAATGATTAATTAATCAATCTTAAATTTTTTTTTTATTTGTAGCACACGTCATAAATTTCTGATTTATCGCTGTCATTAAAACTGGACAAGTATGATTTATTCATACTATCGTTGCTGTTTGGAGAGTAGGAGGTGGCAATGAGAAATAGTCTGAATTTTGGGAGCTGCTTGTCGGCAGAGACCGGTGGGCCGGTTTCAGGCAAAC
The DNA here is from genome assembly GCA_947034925.1 of Eudemis profundana. Lineage (NCBI taxonomy): Eukaryota > Metazoa > Arthropoda > Insecta > Lepidoptera > Tortricidae > Eudemis > Eudemis profundana. Next base: position 8,451,011 of record OX344806.1, on the reverse strand, counting down.
ACACTGGTGGGCTGGTTGCAGGCAGGGACATCCGGGTAAAAATTATTGGCAGAAATGTTTGAGGGCTTCTTGTACGCAGAGACATCGGTGAGCTGGTGGCAGGCAAACACACTGGTAGGCTTGTTGCAAGCAGGGACATCCGGGTAGAAATTATTGGCAGAAATATTTGGTGGCTGGTAGAATCTTTACGTGGCTGTATAGTTGTGAATCTTGCGTCGCTGATTTTGGGTTTCTGTGGGATTATTTGATACCTAATGAACTTGATTGGTTATAGTTTACTGGTAATGATGTTTGTAGTCCTTTGTTCTTCTGTTGTGATTTTGAACATGAACATGAACATAGGTACCACACCCAGCCAGGACGTTGCCTAACCCGGACTAGCCGGATACACCAGGGGGCACAGATTTGTTGGCGACCTCGAGGGGAATACAAAGTGGGCTATACCTTCTGCGTTTTGATCTGTTGGCCTTGATAAGTGCTGCGCATTTGAGTCCGTATGCCATTGTCGGCTCTATTACCATTTTGTAGAGTAGGCGTGCTATTTGCCATTGCATATGAGATTCCTTGACGAAGTTAATTAGTATTTTGGCGTTTCTGACTGCTTGCTTGCATCGTGCGTTGATCGTATTTTTCCGGCTGAGGGGGGAGGTAATGTAGGTGCCCAGGTAACGAATTTTCTTGACGGGGATAACCGCTGTTCCATCCAGTTTCTATTGTTTTCGTTAATGGGTCACGCACTAGTATTTTGGTCTTTGTGTCATTTACTGAAATAAAGCTTTGGCTGTTGCGTAAATCGCGTTTAACTATTGGAGGCAATTTGAGATTATTATTATGTCATCTGCGAAAGCAAGGATTATTGTTAGCTGAATTTCTTCGTCTTGATTAATTTTCACGAAGGGCATCTCTACTCATTTAGTTTTGTTAATTTTATATCAACTCCGCTACCCAAAGGTTGTCTGGAAGAGATCGCTCTTTAGCGATAAGACCGCCTATTGTTTACCAATGTTTTTGTATAAATTTGTATTGTAATTTATCTTTTGGTGTGCAATAAAGTATGATTGTATTGTATTGTATTGTATCTCTTCCTCTAGTGTCATAAAACCTCGTCCATTAAGATGGTAAATAGGCGTGGTGAAAGTGGGCAACCTTGTTTCACGTCTTTCCTTTTTTTGTTCATCTGGTTTGTTGACCAAACCATTTGATGCAGCTGGATGCATTCAGTGCGGCTTTGATGATGCGGTTTGTTAAGGCCATGTTAGTTCTGATGGCGATTATATCTCTTAGGGCATGTAGACCTACAGTGTCAAAGGCATTTCTAGATCAATTGACAGAACGGAATGTCTTTTTTCCCGCTCTCCACTGAAGAGTGGAGAATATTGGTTGCGCATAATATTGGAAGATCCAATATTATGCGCAAGGTGAACATATGGTCGTCAGTGGATCGGTTCTTTAGGAATGCCGCCTGATAGTTGCCAAGACTGTCTGTCGCTTCATCTTGTTTCTGAAGTAAGAGATTTGCATAGATTCTGTAACCAGTGCTGCATATAGATATGCGTCGGTGGTCGTCAGTACCTTTCGAGTTTGCTTTTTTCGGTAGAGGTTCTTGGATGGATTGTGTCCATGTCACCGGCAGCACGTTAGTATTCCATGTAATTTGCATGTGTTTTAATATTTCGTACTTGAGTTCGTCTGTGTTTGATTTGGGTAGCTCGGTGACCGTTTGATCCACTCCCGGGGCTGTACCGTTGCGCATCCTTTTAACTATGTCGTTTATTTCGTCCATTGTCGGTTCTGGACCTGTCAGTTGGGTCTTCGTCACTTATTTCGTCGATACTTGGGGCCTCAGATTTGTTGAGTTCCTCTTCCCATTTGGGCAATGGGATTAAGTACTTCTTAGTCGGCGTCTTGCCTTGAGCTTGTGCCTCCTGTAGAAGTAATAGGTGGTATATTTTTGACAGTCCTTTGAAAAAGATTCGTTTTGGTCCTCGGCAGTTTCGATTGCTTGCAGGTGACGTCTGCTTTCTCTAAGATGGTTAAGGCAGGTTGTTTCAGAAGAGTCCTGGTTTTTATGGAATTTTGCCTTTTGTAATTTGGCCAGGGCTACCCTGCGTTTTTGGAGTAGATCGGGTGGAATTTGAGAGTTTTGTTGGCAGATGATTTCATAATTTTTCCAACTATTCTTTTGAGCACCGAAGCTGGTTCGGGGAAGGGTAATTGTCATTTGGCAATCGGACTTGTTAACGGGCGGGGTCCTGTCTGCTTGGGCAAAACAGAATGATTCGGTGTTTTGAGGAAGGAAGCGAGTAGAATGGTATGGAAGTTGGAAAGATTTGATGAACGGTTGGAAGGGAATGTCTGTCGATTTTATTATGAAAGGTGTAAAGAGGGAGAAAATGGATTTTTTCTGGCGGACGGCATCAGGTCTGTTGATTGTTTCGAGAACTTTAACTTTTTCTTGATGATGCGGAACCGTTGGAAGAGTCATATTCTGTCACTAGTTCCCCATCAGGAAGCAGTGTTGTGACGGTACAGCCCACATACGTAGGTTTCACCGATTTAGGCGGCCATAAGTCGAAATATTGAAAATCACCACACAAATAAACAATTGATACCATTATGTCCCTTACATTCCAGGGCACCTTCCCCCACCATTTTCAACTCATTAGCTAACTACTGCGCAAATCTACAGGTAATCGAAATCTGCCGTCCGATATCTAAAACTGGACTAACCCCTATACAACTCCATAGAGGTTAGTCTAGTTTTAGACATAGGACGGCAGAAATCAGGTGGTCACATGCAGTATCGGTTCTCGGTGCCTTCAGTTTACTTAGTGTTATAAATTGCAACAAAAAAAATTGGCGTACTCTTGTATAGCGAAAGCAATGGATTCCTATAATTCAGGTAAGAATCTATTGATAAAATATAAAAATGTGAAAAATTTGGTCAGTTTACTGTATCTAACAAGCATTTAAACGTAACACCTTTTATAAGCAAATTTTTGTAAATTTTATTTTTCAAAAGCCATTTTGAAATACTTCCCAGGTCGTCCCAGGTGTTTTTTATATCACAATAATTTTGGCATATATTCAAAATTGTAATAACAATAACAGTTTCTGCCTAAAAATGCCCGGCGCTAAATAAGAGACAAATGAATTTGTTAGGCTAAAAACTCTAAGAACCGTTTATATTATTTTTTTATTAGGAATTCCTTTTTTTTTGTTACAGAGTCTGCCAATGCCTCTTGTGTTACAGTAGTAACTCGTAAATATTTATTTCAAAAGATGATGAACCAGAATTTGCCAAATTTAAATGAAAAATTGATTCATTTAGAAAATTTTCTTATTGAGTACTATGGGCTCACCGAAGACAGTAAAAGGACCCTAAAACATAGCTTTTCCCGATTTAAATCGCAAATGAAACATTCCTAAAAAATAATGCGACTTGGTTAGATGGAACTTTTGAAATTCCGAAGGAAGCATCTAATCGGCCAGGACGTCCAATTAAATCATTTGAGAATTCCAGTGTAACCGAATGTTCGGCCGAATATTCGTATTCGGTAAAGTATATATTCGGCGCATCACTAGTAATTATCCATGCAAAATTATTAAATGCAGCATAATCAAATGCAATTATAATACAGTTACAAATCTAATCTAGACCTATGCTTAATAAATCTACCCGCCCTGGTGATTATAGGAACAGGACTAGGAGCGGAGCGGGAGGATGGGCAGTATCCGGAGCAGCGGCAGGGGCCGGGGTCGCACAGTGAACTCTGTAGAACAAGCTCACTGGACAAAATTATTTTTGTAGGTTTTTAAGCATATTTATGGTTATTAAACATATATAAACGTTTTTTAATGTGTTTTGTGGATAATTGGAATAATTGAGGGGGTCGGGTTAGATTTATCAAAACCAAATATTGTAATCCGTTCTATTTTACTAAAATAATAAAACCAAGAATTCCAAAAAAATCCTATATTAACAATAAATTACAAAAATATCATTAGCTAATTGCTATTCATTAAAAAAAAATCATTAATTAATTACTAACCATAAAATAAATTGTAAATAAATAGATAACTAATTAACTTAAATATCAACGATTAAAAATAAGCCCTAACTAATAACCTGTAAAGGTCTAATCACTTATAATTAGTCATCATCTGAAGATTCAGAATCATCTGAAATATTATCAGAAGAATCATCAGAAGAATCATTACTATTTACAGTATGGAAACTAGAAACTACATCAACATTTGAATTCTTAACATTAGGTGGAATTAATAAAGCTAAAACGTCAGGAGGAAGGGGCCCTGATTTTTTCTTTGGGACGTCTCTGAAACTGTTAATTAAAGGGTCGGATGTTATCACCAGCATATTAATTAAATCTCTATTCGTGGCGTGACGTGATCGTTTTTGTGCATTACGGTCCCTAAACCTTCTTAAGTCTTTATTGCGGGCCTCCTGAGCTTCTTTAGAAAGTTGGCCAATCGGCAACACAGCTGATCGAATTATATCCACACCGTGAACTAACATTTTGTGAACTGTAGCCGGCATATAATACCACGAATAGAGATTTAAGTAAAGTGTTTTAGTCTCTTGTGCCAATTTTTCAAATGCCTCAATATTAATATCGTAACCCGAAGTCAATGCTCGTAATAAAGTATCAATTTTTTTTATAAGTGACACATCTAACCCAGTAATTTCAGCGCTCAGTTCAGAATTTTCGAAAAATGTACGGGCAGTATTTCCATCATTGGTATTTCCGAATCCTGGTTTTGGTTTATCAACTATTAATCCCATTTTAGTTTTAAAATTGCGTTGAATTTCTTCTGCGCGTTGCTTCACGTTAACTTTATCTGATTCAGCTCTTAATTGCCACTTTTTCACATCAAGGCGGTAGCTAATGTGAAGCAAACACTCAAAACATCTAATTCTAGCATGTAAAGTAGATAAACCAAAACAAAGTTTATCTTTTATAGGGGTAAAATCTTTTGACAGATCGTTCATGTCTTTAGGCGTTGCTCCACAAACATAACACCGTTGAGCTGAAGAAGTTTCGGTCAAAGTGTTGCAAACTTTCCCATCAATCATAGTAAGAAGCATTTCATGCTTGACAGAAACCTCGGTGCCACTTACTTTGCATATCGTAGGCAATAAAGCATCTATCTCTTCCAAGGTATTATTCGTTTCCGAAAGGGTTAAGTCTTTCGTTTCTTTGGAATAGATAAATTTTATTGGGCGACAATACATAGTAGAAGACGGACGAGGATTTTGCCAAACAATATTGCCTTCCTCATCCAGTAACCGAAGAGGCACGAATGAAAACGCAAACAAATATTCATCGGTGGCGTTAGTTTCGATGAATTTTTGTTTGTATCTAGAATGACCGGAACTTCCATCACAACCCCACTTACTAATTAACTTAAAAGAAGAACAAGAAGGTGACAAATTATCGAGGACCTCGTTTTCAGCCAAAACTAAACGTTCAGCAGTTTTGTCTAAAATTGCCTGAAGCTTGATTTCAACACGCGATTCGTCCACAACAATTTGTTCTTCAGGGGTATAACACTCACCTTTAGCTTTTGTAACACAACTCAATGATGGAAAAAAATTATGCCCAAATTTGATGCTCCACTTCCGCGAGTTCTTATAAGTATTTACCGTTAACCTATTGTCTATATAATACGCTAAAGCTTCTTCACCATTCATGCACTTGCTATCACACATAGTTTTCTTCTTTGTACTCTTTGATCGGTCATTTGGGCTGTCAACAACTTGCTTTATATTACGTGCCACATTTGCACTACCTGATAAACGTGCCGATACTTCGGCGGCATATAATAACTCATTCGAACTACGAGTTTGTACAAGATCATCTATACGTCGACGTTTTGTTTTAGGACAAGATTTCGAAAATTCGGTCTGGGGCCTTCCGGGACCTGGTGTAGCTTCCGAGGATGTGGATGGCAGGGCAGGACACATAGACACCTTAAATGATAAATCTTCTCCACGAAGCCACTCATTATTGCTCTCAAAAAAACGTTGTCGGCATCTACTGCAACTTTCCCACTTTTTAAGAATTTTTGAAGAAAATCGTGATATTTCAACCTTGATATCCCTTATCGAGCTTTCAGTCGCTCCACTCAAATCACATTTGGCCGAAACTAGCTTAAACAGTTCATTATTTCTTGTTTCCTTTGCATGAGACAACCATGCATTGCAAAGGTCCATTCTCGATACAGAGACGTGCATATCTGGAAAAAAATACATAAATTAATTTTGTGCAAAAATGAGCAAGCCATTTTACTATCATATGAAAGAGCGTAAAAATAGGTATCATATTTATAAAAATCTCCGCGGGGACAAGTGGGGACATGTTGATTTCAGACCGATAAACTTTAAGTTAGGACTAAAAATTTCTACAACTCCAACATTCTGCACCTGTATTGTCTATGAAATGGGGTCTTATTTAAAAGTAACAGTTACAGAATATTTTACTTACCCTGAAGATTAGAATCCATCACAAAAATAGAAGTTTGAACTTTGTAGAAACGCATACAACGATAAAGGGTCAAGAGCTATTACGCAAATGAATGCACTAACAATTGACTGTTGTCTTAAGAAGTGACCCTTATCATTCATAAATGGAGGGGTGGGGGAAAAAATAACACATGCCGATCTTAATGTATGGGTATTAGGTATAATTAGTGATAATGAGTTTTGAGATAATGAGTGGTGGTTTTTGTCCACTTAGCTTGTTCTACAGAGTTCACTGTGGGTCGCGACGGTACCTGGGACGGAATCCTTAAGAGGAAACAGTAAGGTGGAGAGAATTGAAAATTAGGTATTTGTAAAATGTGTCGCTGTCCCGCACTGCCCGCCTCCCCCGCGCAGAGCGCGATAGAGCCAACTGCAGCTTGGACCGAAAATACCTTTTAAAAATTCATGAAAACAACGTTTCGTAATCCCCTGATTTCTTCCCCAAAACTTAACCTATTTAACTAATTTTTTCATTAAACATTAAAGAAAGGCTTTGGCCGTGTTTCTATGTTTTCCTTTTTTTTAATAATCTAGTCAAATTTGTTTTCTGGATGTGTGAACACAGCGGAAAATCTGGCATTTTGCAAACTGCCCTCCTGTTTCCTCTTAAGAGGAAACAGGAGGGCAGTTTTTCCATACAAACGTAGTCCCCTGTTTCCTCACTGGATAATGCCAGTAGAGCAATAATTTTTTGTCAAAAAATCTATGGCTACTATTGATATGTTCCTATGTTTTCCTTTTTACGATAAATTGATTCTCAAAAGAGATATTAACCTTCAAAAACCTAAAAAAAATGCCAGATTTTTCGCTGTGTTCACACATCCAGGAAACAAATTTGACTAGATTAGTAAAAAAAAGGAAAACATAGGAACACGGCCAAAGCCTTTCTTTAATGTTTAATGAAAAAAATAGTTAAATAGGTTAAGTTTTGGGGAAGAAATCAGGGGACTACGAAACGTTGTTTTCATGAAATTTTAAAAGATATTTTCGGTCCAAGCTGCAGTTGTCTCTATCGCGCTCTGCAGGTGAGAGGCGGGCAGTGCGGGATAGCGACACATTTTACAAATACCTAATTTTCAATTCTCTCGACCTTACTGTTTCCTCTTAATAGATATCGGATGTTCAGGAGCTTGGTTAGGCTCCGTTATGTCCATGTGAGCCGGTTTTATCCTATCGATATTGACAATGACATCTTTGCCGCTCATGTCTAAGGTAACTGTTTTACCTGAGCGAAGCTAGTGGTTCATGAATATTGAATAGAATCCTGAGCGTATAGCGAGTGTTGCAACACACGAGACGTAAAATACAACTTTGCACCCGTGTGCAACACAAATCTTTTCACTTCACTAAAGCGGGAAAATACTACATACGAACAACAACGGAAATATGTAAAAAAATAATGAAAAAAAAGTTGAATAAGAAAAAAAAGATTTTTTTTTTACATGTAAAAAAAAAACGGAAAAAACACAGTAAAAGTATAAAATTGTAGAAAAAAATTGAGGTAAAAAAAAATTAAAATTGACAACATTTCATTTTTTCAAGTGGGCTATTTTATGTTATGTATTGAAAAAAGATCAAATTCTAAGGTATACGTGTTTTTTTATTTTCCCAGAATAGCAATTTTTCATTAAAAAATATTAAGTGAAAAAATAGCGAATGTTTGAAAGGTCGTAAACGACAATATGACGTCACGAGTACGCATTTTCCTTTGCCTCTTGCTTTAAAAAAAAATGGGTCGTGACGGTTGATTGATCTGACGTTTACGTCATTGTCATTGTCAAATAATTGTCAACACAAATTTTCTTCAATAAAATTACAAGTAAGTAAAAACGAAAACATGGCATCAAAAGAAACTAAAAACTGTTTTATGAGAACGTGTAATAATAACACAAGACTGACACCACAAAAAAAGTTTTTTTGTGTCCCTGCTGGGCAAAATGAGGCATGGTGTCGAGGGACGGGGCTAGATCGTGTTCCTAAAAGGAAGTTATTCATCTGTGAAGATCATCTCGATGTAAGTACAACCAAATAATATACTTAACCTAGCCCACCTTTGTATTAGATTGGTAGTGGACTATTTACTGATAAAGTTTACTGTACGTACTCATGTGTTGTGATATAACTAGCTAATATAGGTAACCTTGTTTATATAAGACTTTCTTAAATAGTTATTGGCACTTGCACTTACAAATTCTTGCAGTGTGCATTGAAATCACCCTCATGGTGTTCAGGCTTATGCTTATTATACCTATTTGTCATTTCACAGTTGGAGGAAGACATGGAAAACTATAGAAATTGGAAAGTCATGAATGTCAATGCAAAACTGAAACCTCGTCTTCCAGCATCACTCACAAGAAGACCGTTAAAAGAATCAAACCAGCTAACACATCAGGCAACACCGTCAACCCCTCATGTCAACCTACACCATCTATGAAAGTGGTTCCCATCAAGAGCTGGACATGTTCTGCCATAGGTATGATACCCGCATAAGATTGTTCCTTATTAACGCGATAGACGCCTTCACATATAGAATACTGTTGACACGGTTTTCCTATCACTTTTCCGCATATTAGAATATCGCCATCAATGTACGGTTCAGTAACTACTTTAACGGTCGCAGGTCCATTTAAATTAACACAGGAAGCAAGCCTGACCTTTATAGACCTATCATCATCAATAACATGTTGTGGGAATGGCATTTCTTTTCCAATATCGTGATAAGTTAATTTGTTACAGTCTTTAAACACAGTTATATGAGGAAGTTATATGAGTAACTTTTAAGGTTTAGACCTTGCCTAAACACAAAACAACTTTTAAAACAGCCATTCAATGCCAGCGATCCGCCAGTCCGGTTTTCTATTCGTTGGCGCTTTTCTCTACAGAGGCGAAAATGCTCGTTGTCGGCTACGCAACGAGCGCAGCGTGTAGCATGCGCTGCCGCTGAATGTCTTCATCATCATCATTTCAGTCATAGGACGTCCACTGCTGGACATAGGCCTCCCTCATAGATTTCCATTTAATCCGGTTGGAAGCAACCTGCATCCACCGTGAGCCAGCAGCCTTAACCATATCATCTGTCCATCTTGTTGGTGGACGTCCGACGCTGCGCTGCGCTGCTGAATGTCGCAATTCTAATAGTTTTACAAAATATTGATAAAAAAAATATTTTTACGAAATCAACATTAACTAAAGTAGTAAGTAAAGTATCTGTCAACATTTTTTTTTATTAGCACACTATGTAATCAACAAACATAAAATTATCACAATGTAATTTTTTTAATAAACTCAAAATATAATCAACAAAATTAATATAACAGTCTCATCTATGCATGGCATTGTTATTTCTTAAATTTACACAAAATATAATCATCAAATATAGTATCCTCATTTGTGCATGGCATTTTTTTCTTAATTAGTACAGAATATAATAAATTAATCAACGAATATAAAATCCAGCGGTAAGGAAGTGTCTTAACCTAATTGTTGCCACTTTTCTGGGCCCATTCGTACTTGTCAGATGTTCCCGCTTTACGGAGCAACTCGTTATGGGACTTCACGTACTTGTAAAACTCAATGCATGTCATCTTGTAGTTGTATATGTGTCGCAGTGAAATGGCTAAAACTGCGATTTGGTCAAATCTCTAAGGGATATGACCAAATCACGCAATCCATTTTAACATTTGCCTAGAAAAAAACAGTAATTTGATCAAATCCGTGAGTTTGTTTAGTGAAATGACGAAACCCGCCAAAAAAGGCAACTCGTTTTTTCATTTCACTAGATTTGTTTAGTGATTTGACAAAATCCTCGACACACGTCAGTGAGTTGACAAAACGAACTCGCAAAGTAAACTCATTTTAACATTTCACTAGACACGTCAGTGAAACGATAAAATTCTCAACTCTAATTGCCCGCGCCGCGTCGTGTTCCCTCACTCCTGTAAGCTTATGATGCTTGATTTAGTCGTACGATAAAGTCACGTGGAACGTGACAGCCGAACGTTTATCCACTTTTATCATGGTCCTTACTATGGTTGCCGTGATAAAGCCGATGATGACAGTTATTCGTGTTAAAGTGTTTATATTATCACGTTCCTTACTATGGTCATCAGTTAAACTCGATAAGATCGACATATTTTGACAGATCCATGTTAATATAGCGGCAAATTTATCACGTAGTCTTGAGGTGCGGACAAAATCTTTTTGTTCAATTATATTCACTTTACGGCTAAAATAACAGTCAGTATTCGTTTATTTTATTGTAAAACATCATCAATTATTAGTAAAGTTATTATTGTGCTTACAGTAAACCATTTATTGTGTTTGTAGAATGGCAAGATATTACGCGTTTCGCCAAGCCATCTTCGAGGAGCGGGAGCGCCGAAAACTCCATCGAAGAGCAATAAGAGACCTCAGCAATCCCTTCGAAATGCCGGACGCCGAGTTTCGTCGTATATATAGAATGCGCAAAGACGTGGCGCTATATATATGCGACGAGCTCGAAGCGGATCTCCAGCCGAATCACGCCGACGGATTGCCGGCCTACATAAAGGTAAGTAACAAAATCCTACTAGTAACCTATCCTTAAGATGAACAAATGAATGGATTGATATGAAGTTTGGTATACAAATAAACAAAGTCCCTGGACTGAAACATACGATATTTTATATGCCGATAAAGAGTTCCTATGGGAACAACGCAAGCGAAACCGCGAGTAAATACTAGTCATTCAAACTTTTTGAGATTGTAAGTATTTCAAACCAGTAAAGGCAGAATTTTAGAAACATACCATAGCTATACCATTTTAGTACTTAAAAAACCGGTCAAGTGCGAGTCGGACTCGCGCACCGAGGGTTTCGTACAAACTCATAAGTAGATAGGTACATGAATAGTTCAAGAAAAACTATATGGCGATTAGTTAAGTAGGAGCATATAAGTATGTGTTTTTTTCAAATTTCTCAAAAACGGTGCAAGTTAGGAAAACCGTTATATTTTTCCTGTAATATTTAGGACGACATTAATAATTGGCAATCATTACAGATTTTTATATTATAAGATAATAGGGGGTATGGTATTTTTTTAACGTTTTTCTCCATAAATCAAAACTACTTATTTAAAAAATAAAATAAAAGCAGTGTTTTAATCTACAAATCAAGCCCTTTCATTTGATACCCCACTCGATATAATAGACCTACTTTCAATTTTCAAAGTCCCATTACGAACCCCTTTAAAAAAAGTTACAAGTTTTTTTTTACATACAAAAAGCTCGGGTTAGCGGTTCTTAACACTATTCCAAATTTCATGTCGATAGCATCAGTAGATAGTAGATCCTGAGATATCTTGCTGCGGACAGACAGACTGACAGACAGAGTCGCACCATAAGGGTTTCTTTTTTACCATTTTGGTACGGAACCCTAAAAATAACATGATATACCAATCTATATTTTAAGCCACTAATTGCACAACTTTACATTACTTCAAATGTATTTAGGTACACCCTGCTACACTTTTAAGTTTCTTTATCAATTTATAAAGACATTCCTCAAATCAACTACTTACCTGTACCTACTATAAAGCTTGGTATTTACAATAGGTTCTGACGTCACTCCACTTCTTGGCTGATGGTAGTTACCAGCGCGGGATTGGCCAGGACCATGGGCTGTCTGTTGCCCAATCAACAGTCAGCCATTATTTGGGCCAGTTCACGAATGCAGTGTGCAGAAGGTAATTTTTTGTAAAATACAAATTTTGATATTAAACACAGAAACCAAATGATATGTATTTGTACTTTCTTGTATTGTGCAATAAAGATTAAGTACATATTTTTTCGAGAAATGTTGTATGCCAAACATGCATGAACTTCTGCTGTGTACTATTAATTTTACTTAAACTTTTGTATACTTGACAAACTTTTATCTATCCTCAAATCAACTGCAATATTAAAGCAATTATCCTCAATCAATTGTGTAAACAAACATAAGTTTAAAGATTTTATACCTGTTATGTAAAGTTATGTGGCTAAATACATTTCCTATGTAATCATAATTTATTCAATTAGTATTTTTGTTTGCAGGCTAATGGCGAGGTGGGTCAGTTTTCCGGGGACTGATCGGGACCGGCGGTCCATCGCCAACGCCTTTGAAGAAGAGCATGGGGTGCGGAATATCCTGGGGGTAATTGACTGTACCCAGGTCAAAATATTTCCCCCTCCTCAACCCCGAGCACAATATCAAAATCGGAAAGGCATGCATGCACTGAACGTGCAGTTAGTAAGTAACAGAGAATGATTATCATTTATTAAGTTCTCCTTTACCTATTCTAAGCAGTCACAGAATTAGCAGTCGGTTGTGGTATATAATGGCGGAATTTAACATGAGGCACTTTAAACTGTTTAAAATGAAATTATGTTTGTAGCCACATGACAATAAAACACCTGAATGGATTCCTATTTTCCTGGCACACAGATATTGTGTATTAAAATATTAATAATGCAAGTAAAAGAGAAAACAACAGAGACTTTAATTGGTGCAGGATTGTTTAAAGCCGAAAGGACATTTAAGACGTTATAATAGTGTATTAATTTTAGGTTGCAGATGTTGACTGCAAAATCATTGGGGTCAACGCTCGCTACCCCGGGCGAGTGCACGACTCCTTTATTTTCAACTACTCCAACATAAAGGAGGAACTAAGACGACTTCATGACCATCATATTGGAGACTACTTCCTTCTGGGTAAGAAATATTTAATTATGCACCAAGCAGGGCTCGGAAACCGGTATTTGCTCCATACAAAAATACCGCTATTCTTTCCTTTATTTCATTTTTTAACCAGACAATCTAATAATACGAAATCATGACTTAAATACATTACTGAGCTCTACATAAAAAGCATAAAATAATTCAAAATATTGGGCTATTTCGGGGATTTTGCAAAATACCGGTTTCGAGGACGTTAAGTTCTGGCACTGGCACCAAGTGACTAAAATGAGTCAGGTTTTGAGTCAAATGTTTGTAAACAGGAGGGACAAAATGTTTGTAATGATATAAATATTTAATGTTTGTATTCACAAAGTTTTACTGCTTTTAAATAAATTTCCATACTTGTTGCATCTAAAGCCCATACGGAAGAATGAAAAATGTTTCGCGATTATTACCACAATGGAAGAGTAAGCGACCATAACTTTGATCAAACTAGACTCAGCTTTGGGACTGTCTTTCGGTTTTATAAAAAGTTTACATTGATCATTATCTATTTCAACAATATTTGCCGAGACAGTAATGACGAGATAAGAATGCTGTGAGAACATCGAATATTCACACATCAACGCACCGTAAACGCTGTGGCGTGACTCATGCGTCACGTTTCTGTCGCGTGCCTTTTCTATATACTTTAGTAGTAAAGTATACAGAAAAGGCATAAAATACAATCTTGACTTTAAATAATTGCAGGTGATTCGGGTTATGCACTTGAGCCCTGGCTTATGACGCCGGTGCGCGATGCTGCTCCGAATACCCCAGAAGCGAGGTACACCGACTGGCACTGCAGCGTCCGGAGTATAATTGAGCGGACCAATTGTTACTTAAAAAACATCTTTCGATGCCTGGGGCATGACCGTGTGCTGCGATACAGCCCCACGAAGTCGTCAGAGATTGTTAATACGTGCTGCGTTATTTATAACATAATGAAGCATTTCCGGTAATTACCTAACTCGATCCTAAGTACTCATTTTTACATTCATAATAAGTACTTGTTTAAAATAAGTTTCGTTTCATAGTTTGATACATTAATTTTGTCTACGCAAAATGCCATGAGAAGTGTCAAAAAAGATTTAACGTGCAATTGGGCCTTAACACAGTCACGACCAAAAACCCGCCTAGCGGGTTCTGTCGGTTTCTGGGGTAGTTTTAATTTTTTTTGTTTGGTCATAAAAGAGTTAAAGGTCAGCGCCATCTATCAGCATCACTTGGAACTAAACGTTTTTATTAAATTATGTACCTACCTTTTAACTTTTTGAAAGTACGCATGTCATTTCTCGGAAATAAAATGAATCAAGCTATAAAATAAAACATATTTCAATCATAATTGATGCCGTAGAAGTAAATAACAACCTTCTTTTGGTTTGTATGGCATGGTCGCCCGGTTCTCCATACAAATAAAAATAAATAAATAAATATTAGGGGACAATCTTACACAAATCGAACTAGCCCCATAGTAAAGAGGGTTAGCTACATCAATTTCGCTTAAAATGTGTTTAGTTTCATAGCTGATAACTTAAGACTATGAAAAAACTGAAATAACCATACTTAAATATAGCTTTAGGAACGTGAACCTAAAATAGGTTATTTAGTTACACAGCAACATGTAAAACTCGTAGAGGACAGGCGTGTCCCACACGCTTCGAGTGCTGCGGTGTACGAAACGCTTGTTATTTTGTCCCTCTAAAACCTATTCACCAATCAGAAAGTTGAAGGTTGTCGCACACATAACAACTCTAAGAATAGATGGAAGATTAACCTCTTTGTTAAATTAAGCTACTTATAACTAGTTTTTTTTAACGAGCCTTTCATCGGACCTCGTCCAATGGACGACGTCCATGCGTTGCTTGCGATTCACCAGCGTGTGCCAAGGTGACTTGCCACCTCGCTGTAAGCACGCCAGCTAGAAAGCCGTAAGCGTGATGACAGCTCGGAGGTGTAGCTGGCGCCTCGTTGGCGTCGAAACGGTTAGGGTGAGGCGGTGCCGTGCTGTTATGCGTGCGTTAACCTCTAAATGCTAATTAGAATAGCAAACAACCATCTTGGTTTATTTTTCAGATGTCTTCCGCCGGAGGAACCATTGGTGAACGTGAACGAGGCCCAAGAGAATGATGATGGTTTACGTGGCGTCCCGCAAAACGGCCTGTTGCTGCGGGTTGCGGAACAAAAACGCGCGCGACTAATAAATACCTATTTCAATTATTATTTCGTTTGATTCAATCTCAAAATACTTTATATCAATCCAAGCCGTAAGTCGCATTTTACAATCCACTACGCGAAGAAAACATCGCCGTTCCTGACAAAGAGAACAAAGAACATACACGCAGCGGGCAGAAAAAAAGAACCTACAGCCACTCCTTCATTATTTAGCCAGGAAGTGGCATTTTCTTGGGGTGACGTAATAGTATGTTACAAACTACGGGCGGTTAAATAAAAAAAGCCCCGAGATCGCAGGTATTTAACCAACCTAGATGTGCGTGATCTAAGTGAACCCTTATTATTATTAGGTACCACCGCAACATATTGCATAATACGCCAGCAACACCGATCAATATAAATCGCTCGTTCTTGCTGAGGCGGCTTTGGCCACAAACACCTACGGTTACTCGGTACATTTCTGTGGGTCCAGACAAAAGGACACAAATCACATATAACCAAAATTAGTTCAAAAGTTTTACAATAGACATTTTGTAGGTACCTACTTAGTTTATATGTGACATGTAACTTTTTTCACCAGATACACAGATTTGTGGACATTATAATGTTGTAAAGACAGAAAAGTAAGCAAGCGATGGATATGGGAATCCTTAAAGAATAAAACTTTAATTATTAACATAGAATATTTAATTATCAACAAAAATAAAATGAGGCATGATGCTAATATATATTTATGATTTGATGATTACGCTGAACTCCGACGAAAGAGAGGTGTTACTAGTTTGACCGTTGTATGTGTGTGTGTGTGTGTGGCACCATAGCTCTTAAACGGGTGAACTCATTTGGATGTAGTTTCTAATTAAATTTAAAAGCATTTCTGGGGATGGTTCATAAACATGATTTATCAAAATCGGTTCATCCGTTCATAAGATTTATGTAATGATAGGCACATACAACATTTAGCAAAATTAATGTTTAAAAAGCATGAAATAAAACTTTATAAACTCAAAGGAATAAATAGTACATTACATTACACAACTAGGTTGGTAATACAAAGAAAGGCCGAGATCGCAGATGTTTGCGGCCCGAGCTGCAAGCGAGGGATGTAAATATGCGATCGAGGGCTTTCTTTATTACAGTGTTGTGTACATCATCTTATGTCTATACTAGGCCAAAAAGCGGCTTTTTCCGTACGCATCATAGCGTGCGGTAAAAGCCGCTTTATGGCCTGAAGTGGCATTAGTACATTGTGTATTCAGGGCGGTAACTAAGGAATTACAAACGAGTGTTTGTTACAAGCTTTAATAACACGAGTTTGTAATTCCTTTACCGCCCGTGGCACGCACAATATTTTTCATTACACTTGTGAGGAAATCTAAATAATCTTACTAATGCAGTGACATTTAGTAGTGGCATATATCCATAAGATAATGAGAATGTGAAGTCACGTTCGGAAACCATAGCGGTAAAGACATAAAACGGCCATTTTAGTTGATTTTTATATTTGCAAAATACTAGTACACTATTTAAACAATTAATGTTACCGAAATATGAGTTTACACGTATTTGCAACAACAGTTCTCTTTAAATAAATAGTTCAGTGATAAAAGTTAGAAATAGTAAGTTGGCGTTTCCTTTATTCCGAAAAACACACACGGCAACATCAACACAAGGCACATGATTAATTAGCCTTGATACTTGGCAAATATCTTTCCTTTTAATAAGTATATAATGTGTCTACATACCTATTGAAATAAACATTCACATTCTTGGATAAATTGATTTTGTAGTTCCAACCAAACTAAGCAATGCTTGTATAAGTGTTTCCGTTGGACATTTGTACGATACGAGAGTTGTACATTTACAAACAATCGCTTTGTTTCTTTTAAGTACTTAAAGGAAACAAATCGATTGTATGTAAACCTCAAAAACACCAAGATGTCCATATTGTAAAAAGTCGTTACAACCAACTTTAAAGTTCAATTGATAATCAACTCTTTTTCCATGAACAATTAATAGTTTACAAGTGCATTAATAGAATAATGGCGTTCCAGCTGCCTTCGCTTTGTTCCGATTCTTAGTCGGGTAAACGCCAGGGCCTGGCTGCAACGGCAATGAAGTGCATAATACGTCTAAAATCAAATTTCTATTAAAGCAACTTTAACCACTAAAATGACAATGCAAGAAGTCTTTATCTATGAAGCACGCTTCTCTTTTATGATTTATGACGGACGATAATGAGGTACAAAACCACACAACAGTATTGTTTCCTTTAAGTAGATCGTACACAATGTCCAACGGAAACACTATACAAATGTCCAACGGAAACACTATATATACAGGATGATTTCTGGGTCGTGGAGCAAGAAAACAAGGCATAATACAATATTCAAAGATGAACCTAATGATGTTAATTATTAATGTCTTATCACTAATATTTGTAATATTTTTTCAGATTATAAGTAAAGTCGTCGTCAATAGAATTTGCTAACTATGTAAACAAAAGGCGTAACTTTGTTCTGTCACTGTTTCTCTTAGAATTTTCACACCACCTCATCAAACACCACTGAAACCATACACTATTTAAACGGTCGTTGCCGTAAAATACAAAACTATACAATAAACAAACATTTATGCATAAAATTTGGTCACCCTACTAAATGTGACATCTTGTCGCTCTTCCCATACTGCGTACGTCAAAAGTCATAGGGTTTTAAGTACCTACACTTGCGGTCAAAAATTTCGGGTCCGTGAATATCGCCATCCATCAATCCCGTTTTGATATTTAATTAATTTTAGATATTATCTGCAAAAATAACACTGAAAAATAATAGCAATTTCAGGCTTACATAAAACTCGTAAAAACCCATGAAAAATAATGACGTTAATGGAGGGAAATATCGCAAAAATCACAATTTTTGGATAATAATATTTTTAATTATGGGTTAGCGGATATTGCTAATATAGCCAGGTATTATGAAGGATAGTATATTATGTAAATGAAACAAGTGTCAAATATTGTAAAACACCTATTTCTGTTATTTTAATTAAGGTGACCCGAAATATTTGACCGCGAGTATATAAACAACCTTCTGCGTTATGGTAATTCAGTATTTTATTTCCTACACTCGTATATAGATATATATATATATATATATATATTATGTTATGTTGTACATTTTGATATTAGTCCACGTCCCCATTTCAAAATGATGATAACATTCTTGAAGGCTATACGTACACGTAATAATACATGTAATGTATTGTATTAAAATAATACATGTATGACTATTGTAATAGTCCTTCAAGCATGTAATCCTCATTCTGCAGAATCTGGGTCTCTTCCATCGCCACTCTGAAACAAGGAAATCCATTATTTTTATATATATTGACAAATAGAAATAATAATTCAGCCCGAATAGAGAAGCGAAGGTGGCCAATGAGGTCCATGATAGGATTAAAAAAACCGGTCAAGTGCGAGTCGGACTCGCGCACCAAGGGTCCCGTACAAACTTGTAAGTAGATACGTGAATAATTTAAGAAAAAGTGTATTGCGATTAGTTGAGTGGGAGTAAATAAGTATGTGTTATGATTTTTGCGAATTTCTATAAAACGGTGCATGTTAGGAAAACCGTTTTATTTTTCCTGTAGTATATAGGATAATATTAATAATTGGTAATTATTACAGATTTTTCTGTTCAGTAACTTCGAAGATAATAGGGAAAATGGAAATTTTTGAAAAATTTTCGCCCTAAATTAAAAAGTACATGATTAAGAAACAAAATAAAAAGTTTTGAAATCTACAAATTAAGCCCTTTCATTTGATACCTCACTTGATCTAATAGCCCAAGTTAAAATTTTTGACCTCCCATTTCAACCCCCGTTAAAAAAAAAGTAAAAAAAGGAAAAAGATTTTTACTATGCTCAATAGTCAGGTTAGCGATTTTTAATATGATTCCAAATTTCAAATCGATAGCAGCGGTAGTTCCTGAGTTCAGACAGAGTGGCAACATAAGGGTTCCTTTTTTTCACTATTTTGGTACGGAACCCTAAAACTGTCCTTGCAGATAAGAAATCCCATCAAAAATATTACATGTAAAAAGATGCAAGTCTCGCAACGCAGTTCTTCTATGACAAAAAAAGTATTGAGATGTAATGTTAAACCAAGTCGTCTATTTTAGGGCCCGGGCACACTTAGCGTCTTTCGAGCGTCGTCGTCTAATAAACGCCCGCGCAGCGCCGCCTCGACGTCAGGTGGCGACTGTCAGATGCCAGCGTCTAGCCAGCGCCTGCGCAGCGCCCCTCCGCCGGGACTCGCCGCCGCGTCCATCCCACCTCAACAACCTCAGTTAATTAAGTCAGTCAGAGCTTAAAATGATGAAACTCGATGACGAATCAGAGCGGCGGGGCGCATCGCTGCGGGCGTGCGTGGATTAAGTGATGTTGTGCGAGCGCTGACAAGACGCCGACGTTCGACAAACGCCATTGACGCCGCGTCGACGATGCACGGGCGTTAACGAGACGCTGACGTTCGAAAAACGTCACTGGTGTCGCGGCGCCGTCGGCGCTGCGCGGGCGTTTATTAGACGGCGACGCTCGAAAGACGCTAAGTGTGCCCGGGCCCTAACTGTGGAGGATTCTTTATTTGAGAAGTATAAAACGTGTAAAAGATGGTAGGGCCGTATCTTTGTTTTGCTTGACTTGGCGGGAGCACTGCCGTACATACCCCCAGATTTGTTCTATCAAAACAATTGCTCTTTAAGCTGGTAGTAATTTGCTGTTTTTGGATGCATTGCATTATAGATATAGAGGGATTATGATAAAAGTTGTAAAAAACATCAACACTCACCGATTGTTAAGCAAAATGGTATTTTGCTCTTTGAGCACTTCAATATGCTGGTTCCTCAATGTATTGCTCTTAACTAGCTCCGTGTAGATATTCTGGAAAAATATAAGATACTGTTAGTTCCCTTTGGTGGAATAAATTGAAATAAATAAAAGAAACAAATTATCCACTACTACACTATTATTAGCACTCACAATCTCGGTGCCCACAAACAGTTTTTGACAACAGAACGATATGCAATATGCAATAATCATACAAACATAGAGAGGCTAGCGATGTTCCAATACGGAGAAGTGATATCAGAAAAGAACAGCCAATAAGAAAAAAGTTAAACCAATTTATAACAACATTGAGACTGGTTGGTAGGGTAGAGTATACTTCTTAGTGCATGGCCTCAGTGGCGAGCGTCGAGCGTTGCGTCCGGCAGGGCGTCCGGCGTGGCGGGCAGCGTGTATGGGTTTTGTGCAGCGTGCACTCAGGACGCTCACATACACTTGTTGATGTTTAACATGAACGCCCCGCTCGAGCGTCCACTCAGGTCTTACACTAGGGCCATTACCAAGTGGTGGATTTTGTTTTTATAATTATATTTCGGGTAGTTTGCAATAGCTCAGAATACCCGTCAATCCAATCCCTCATGACATATGCTAGTCGGTTGATGGCCGCCGCGCAGGCAGGACAGTCGCAAATCGTTCTTTAACGTACGCTCCGAGCGGCCTCTCGCCATGCCGCTAGAAGACTCACGCAAACCCCGTGATTGTGTGTTACGAACTGCTCATGTGTGTGCGTAGCTTGCCGGCAAGAGAAGAAAGCACGAGGAGAAAGTAAGGTCAGTGGCATATGTCTTCCTTTGTCCCTATTGTTACCTACATACTTGAGTTAAGTATTGCAAAAAGATACAGTCCATTCATAATTGGTCACTTCAAAATTGGACTTGCCATCTTTAGAACCGTCCTCTTTTTTGAAGTCGGTTAAAAATAACTGTTGTTATGTAGTAAAGCATGCATTGTTAATAAATAAATTAATTACTTTGAGCATCATGTTGTTTTCTTTCTGCAAGTCAGCAAAATCTTGCGGAGCGGACTGTATCCGAGGAGGGCGGCAACGCGGGCGTATGGGTGCGGGTGCATCAAGCCCTGCATCCGCTAGTGCGGGTGCAGGGCGTGCGAGTGGGAGGCGTACGGGTGCGAGGCGTGCGGGTGGGAGGCGTACGGGTGCGAGGCGAGGGCGAACGTCGACGGCAGCGTGCGACGGACCAGGGACCGGGGAGAGCGAAGAGAATGGATAAGAATGTGAAAAGGAAGAGGACGCGATGGGAGAACGAGGAGGGGAATTATAGGGGGAAGGAAATGAAGTAAAGAATTCTGGAGGTGGTGGGATTGTTTCTTCAGTCTAACCCCAACCAGTACATGCAAGTTAAAAAAATATGAACATAAAATAAACGCAAGCCAGCTTTAGTTCCATATGCCCGTAATTTAATTAATTATCTATTGACTTACGTCACCGATCCCCGATTCTTGTGAGCCGAGTCCCACCGACGACTCCACTCCGACAACAGAGAGGATCATCTCTTCATCCTCTCCGACGTCAGGGATGGGCTGGTTGTTTCCAGTTGCAACCAAGGCCTTTTTCGCATTCGCGTTGTCGGTGCGGGCTCTTCGTCTCAAATCACGCCATGTCTAAAAAAAATGGTCTTAGTTAGGCACAAACCATGAATCTCATTTCGTACGCACGCCCAGTGCGCGGGATTAATAGCACAATTATAACGAGCGAGCAAAAATCTTATTACAACCACATAATAAAACTGGCCAAGAGCATGTCGGACCATGCTCAGTGTAGGGTTCCATAGCCGTAACTATAAGGTAAAAATACGATGTAAAAAAAGTACAACAAAAAAAGAGCGTATCTTCATAGCAATTACGTCCTTTTGTTGAGAAGCGCAGTTTATCGGCAATAACTCAAAAACGGTTAATCCGATCTTGTTGAAAATAATTTTCGTCGAAAGTAATTAAGCGTTATCTTTGTAATTTTTTTCATATTTTTGGATTTACGGTTTAGAAGATAGAGGGGGGGGGGGGGGGACACAATTTTCACAACTTTCGGAGCGATTATTTCCAAAGGTATTCACTTAATCAAAAATATTATTTAAGAACCTTAAAATGTTTTTGAAAGAGCTGTCGAACTATGTACCACATGTTGATATTTTCAGAAAAATTTTTTTTTTAGCTTCTGTAACATGTATGGAGGGGCACCTAAAAATATTTATTTTAATTATTTAACTATTAAACTAAGTAGCGGCTCATACAAGACGCCTATATTCCAAATTTCATCAATATCCATCGTGCAGTTTTTGAGTAAAATGCCTGTGACATACGGACAGACAGACAGACAGACGGACGGACATGACGAAACTATAAGGGTTCCGTTTTTGCCATTTTGGCTACGGAACCCTAAAAATGGATAAACACAAAGAACGCCAATGTCTGTTTGTGGCATCGTAGCTCTCAAACGGATAGACCGATTTCAATGCGTTTTTTTTTTACGTGAAAGCAGGTTTCCTTACGAGTATTATTAGCTATGTTTGGAAAAAATCGATCACGCAGTTTAAAGTGTATCAGCTCTATTTCAAAATGAAATAAGGCCTTTGCGGCATAAAATTCAATTTTAGTACACAAATAACATTTAAAAAATTGTTAAATTTATAGTCTATCAGTGGCGTTGCGTCCAAAGAACTCGATTCCTACCGGCTTGCCTAATATCAGGCATTTGACCACCTTATTCTCCAACTCTTACGGAAAATGTATATGCCAAATCTGCACCGGCTTGCCCAAGGATATCTTTTACGCCACGCCACTGTAGTCTATTATTATTTTATGAAACAATGATTATTTCTTACGGGCGGGACGGAAATACCACTTCCATTTTATACTGAAACTCGGTCACCAGCGGCGTCAAATTCCAAGAGTAATGACCGGGCGTCAAGTGTCGACTCGGTCAGTTTGCATGTTGCTGATACTGCGCATGCGTGTGTCGTCCAAAGAGTCAGTGTGGTACTGCAGAACCGGTTGGTTCTGGTGTGCGGGTCGCCACACCGGGCAAGGCGCTATATGTACCGTGCCTACATTACACCGCCACGGCTGATGAGGTGGCGGAGTACGTTCGTCAGTTCGCCCGCTTCTCGCTGAGGGTGTTCCAGCTGCGTTCGCGCCACTATGTGCACTTCAGCTCGTTTGTGGTGCGCGTTCCGCGGCCGCTGCAAGAGACCATCGCATGTGCTGACTTCTGGCCGAAGGGTGTCGTGTTTCGACGGTTCCGGGGCAACCTGCCGAATCCTACACCGGAGACGACGATGCTACGGGGCCACGCCGTTTCGTCGCCTAAATAGATATTTTATTTCTACGTTTTATGATGCATTGGTTTTTTTACTGTAATGTCATGTTAACATGTATTAATAATAAATATTTATGGCCCTCGCCTGCGGCTGGGACCGCAAACAGCTGTGATCTGGGCCTTCCCTTATTATACCGCCCTCTATGTGTAATATACTATTAATGCTGTCTATGGTATGGTATATTAAAAATGGGTTTAAGCTAAAAATACCCTGTTGTCTTTGAACAGAATGGTACCACTTTGATCCCTCTTATGAGGGAGCAAATAGTACATTACACAACTAGTGTGGCAAAACAAAGAAAGCTCGCAAAATGAGTACGCTCGGTGAACGCGTTCCGGCGACATCGTGAGCCGTAACTGTAACACGCGTACACACTAGAACCTCGTTACTGTATCACGCATGTTACGGTTACGGTTCGCTTGTGAGTACCCGGTTTACGGTGTCGGGCTTCTAATAGACTCTCGTTAGTAAATCCCTTCTTACTACCCTCGGTGCACAATGTACTATTTCAACACACTTGCTCATAAAGTCGCTCTCGCGCAGCGTGTTCATGAGCGTGCGCCCGCACTACATCACCGACACCACACGACGAGGTGACGACAGACGAGAATAGATAAACCACTAAATAAATATCTACAAAATAGAAATTCTAAATGATAAGTATTATTTTTTATTCGCAAGTGTGTTGAAAAACGTCGTATGACACTCGTGGGCATTGGTCATTACAGTCTCGGCTATACAGCCCTCGCCTGGCGGCTCGGGCTATGCAACACAGCCTCGACTGTAATGACCAACTTCGCCCACTCGTATCATAATGTACTATTTCTAAATAGGTGTGAAATAGTACATTACACAACTAGGGTGGTAATACAAAGAATGCCTGAGATCGCAGATGTTTGCGGCCCGACCTGCATTCTTTATTACCTCCCGTGTTGTGTACATCATTTTATGTCTACACTTGGCCAGAAAGCGGCTATTTACGACGATTTACGTACGCGCAGCGTGCGGAAAAAGCCACTTTATAGCCAGGTGTGGCATAAAATATTTTTCATACTACCTACATGATAATATCATCCAGTTAGCCTTGAACAAAAAAATTGTCATTAAGTACATATTATGTACTTAATGACAATTTTTTTGTTCAAGGCTAACTGGATGCAATATCAAATATCGCATCCAGTTAGCCTTGAATGAATCAAAAACTCAACAAATCTATTACTGCTAAGTACTTACAATCTTCCATGCAGAGACAGATTTTTCTGGCCCATACTCCCTGAGTTCGTCTGCTAATTTTTGCCACTGAGCTTCCTGTTTCTTGGAGCCCAGTGGCCCTGTGTATTCACCATTGGCAAACAGAGGATGGACCGTCATATACTCAATCAGTTTTTTCTTCTGCACAGCAGTGCAGCGTCTGTAATGAAAAAAAAAATATGTCATCACACTGTTACTCATCCCTCATCAAACAACTTCACTATCAGTACAATATCAATATATATATTTTAGTGTGCAACAGTGGCGTGGCGTCAAATACATTCTTAGTAAAGCCGGAGCAGATTTGGATAACTTTTTCTTCAGGAGTAGTAGATACTTCGAGCATATGCTTTAAAATAGGCAAGCCGGTGGGAATCGGGATCTATGGACGCCACGCCACTAGTGTGCAATAAAGTATGATTGTATTGTTGTTTTGTATTGTAATATTCTCGAATCTAGCAATACAGAACTTAATTATAATGCTCGGTCATCACCAGGGACCGGAACCCCTTACCTTTATCAAGGTTTTAAGACGCGTTTTTAAAGCGCTGGTTTTGAGAAACACTTTTATTCTGTTAAACTTATCACCGGCTTAATACAAACACAGCTACGCCAATCGTTTGAGTTGACCCAAAACCCTAATCTAAACCCCCGTAAGAGTTGTTACTGGAAAGTGGTTCCGGACGGAGCACAAACTAAATTGATCTTAACCGTCATATTAATTAGTTTCATTTTCATTGGACGAGACTAAGCTATTGCTAGTTACTCTCGGCATTAACCAACAGAGAATTGAAGCCCTTTTTAATAAGCCTGCTGCTTAAACTTACGAGCCGCACTCACACATCAACTAGTTTTTTCCTATTGCGAGCAGCATGCACACTTAGGTAGCAGGCTTATTAGACATGCTTCAGTTACTTGTTAGCGAGGCTCCATCCAGGTATTTATTTTAAGGTCCTTGGGTCTGAGTATTAATTGTTATGCATTGATAGTTATAATATTATATTGTAACTTACACTTTTGGTGCCATAATTAATTAGCACAGCCAGCCACAGCCAATGTACTGTAATCTGTAAATAAAAAGAATAATAACAAACATATACTTACCTACAAAACCACATCAGACATAGTTTAGAGTCAAGACTTCTCAAATATTATGTATACATATAATAAAATCGTAACAAGACTGTTATTGAACAGACCGATTTTCCGAAATAAATAACTGAAGGGTGTGAACAATAATAAACATAAATAAATAGCGAACGAAGTTGGCGGAATCCTTTACAAATTATATTATACATTATACCAAATGCAAACATGTGGTTATTGCCCCTTTTGCCAAACAGACATGAAAATTGATACGTACTCGATCAATATGAAAAAAATGTGTTAAAAGAGTTCAATGTGTTTTTATAGTGATTAGTTACATTAAACTAATATTTTAGTTAGGATAATGCAAGCAGAAAATCTCGCTCCGTATTTATCTGATATTTTTTGATTTCTTAACATAATGAGCGTGTTCATTATTGAAATAATTTGTTCATTAGAATTGGAATAAGAGCAATAATGGTCATGGCACAGCTACCAATACAAACCACGTTGTCATATTTTTTTATTACTACACATTGTTAATCAAAACATATTTTGTGCACTTCAGATAATAGAACACATCACATTATGTAACATAAAGTACGACACGGCAATTATTCACTCACCGAAACCAAGAAATTTAATTTATGATATGGATGGAATGGAAATAAAAACGGCGCTTAAAGTTTCAAGTTCAACTAAATTAGTTCCACAAACCACCACCGTCAAAGCGCTTTGTGTTACCAGCTCTACATTTCTTTTAAAGCTAAAATTAAAATTGACTACATAAAATAATGAGGCTAAAATCACGAAGCTGTCTTTGTTGTTGTCGGCTTGTACAATTACTGACACAAAAAAATGTTGGAGACAATAATAAATACGGTAGAGTCTTGAGTCTGGCGGTAGAGAAAAAAAAATGCCATACTGGTTAGGTTAGTTCCGTGTTTCGCAACGCCTATTCTCTTTCCGCACAGAATAATTTCCTGCCAGATCAAATCAGTTACTTTTTATGAAATGTCAAAACGCTCAGATAGTATGAAGTTTGTATGGAAAAAAGTGAAATGACGTAATTTTACTCCAACATCAAATCATCTTCTTATTTGGGCGAATATTTAAGAGGGTCAAATTTTATGTCTCTCTATGGTAATCCGAAATACTAAGGAATTCCAGAGCCGAAGTATTTTATTTCGTTACTTAGATAAATAAGGCAGATGATGCAAAAACCGCTTTGAGCTTGAATCACCCAAAAAAAAGATATTGAGGAAATTGCGTCTAAAATGGCAATAATAGGCGTGTCCCATTCCCATTTTTTCTAATAATTGATGTCATAACAAAATAACTAGAAGGAATGTTTTATACTTAAATATACTTGATATAAACTACTGATTACATTACATTACAATAGTAAAAAGTGCCAAAACATTACAACAATTGACAAATAAAATTCAAAGTCAGAAATTCCTGATTTTTTCCCATTTTTTTTTACGAATACCTATCTCGAAAACCAAGGAGTTTTGACCCCTAGTTAACTGGGCCTAAATCATTGCAAATGAGCTGTAGAAAAACCCCTATCAAGGAATACGGCGAATTTCCAGTCATCCTGTATTCAAAACTCGGCTACTTGCACATAAAAATTATAATTCTTAGAGTTCCAAATAACCCTACGAGATATTCAGTATTGTCGTAACTGTTTAAGTAAAGAATAAGTTTATAATATTGTCTTTGGTTTCCGCGATAATCACTCATTGTAATAAAATAACTTAAATGGATTAAAACGCGTATATTACTACATTGTTAAAGGGTACTTTAACAATGGAGTAATATACACGATGATTCTTAATCGGTGATCAGGAGTAGACAAATATTAATATCTAGCTAAAATCAAATTTAATAGGCGAGGTCTCACACAAATACCTCACTGTTTAATCAAATAAACCTTAAAACATAATTTAAAGTAATAACCACTGGATACATGGTCACCTACATTAATTATTGAAGTAAAATCACGTGATCACGATATACGTCAAGTGCCATCGCTTTGCACCTCTATGACTTTGTTTACATACTCGTACATGACAGTGACAAGTTATTACTCATAAATTATCATTGCCATTAATTTTTTAAAGAGGCTGTAATCTCACAGATACAGATTAGTAGGGTGACAAGGAATTTAGGATAAAACTGATTTCAAAATAAAAATTATTACACAAAAAAAAATCGATTGGATGTAACTAATTACGACATCAACGTGACCGCCATCAATTACTGAGTTAGAAAAATTGGTACCTGATTACCGATTAAGAATCATCGTGTATGTAGCACATAAGTATGTAACCATAAAATATATGAAAATATAAATTTCTCTCGCTCCGTCCATAGTCGGTTTTTAACAAACAGTAAAAAGGTATATCGCGCGCTAGTATGCGTGCGCTACAATCGCACTGTAAACATTTAGCACTACGTAAGCTTGCTCCAGTATGGATCGCATTCACTCAGACGCGCAATTGCGCGTCTGTGTAAATACGTATGGTGTGCTTCTAAATAGCCGAAGTTGGACTACTTGTTTGTACTTGGTCGAAACGGACGAAAATGGTCGTGCCATACTCTCCTGGGACCGATCTTCTACCTATTAGTTTATTTTTCTTAGAGACAATAATATGGACAATTATACACACACACAACAACAATAATATATATTTAGAGATCGCTTACAGAGATAAGTTCGCCTTTGTGTGCAATAAAGTGTTTAAAATGAAAATTCATTTTTTTACCATTCATTTGCACTCCTTACTGCAACGTAGTGGAAATGGATGGTCAAAAGATGAATTGTATTTTTCGTGCCATAGCCAGACATCCGTGATACGAAAAATCCTCATAAAAATATCACTTTAACAAATGAAACCCTTTTAACGTGAAGTTGTTAATACATATAGATATAATGGAAAAGTATTAAAGTTGAATCAGATATTTTTACGTGCTCCGCGTCATTACATATTTTTGCCGATGACGTACACGATGCAAGTAGTTTCCTCATATTGAACGACGTGCAAAATCGGGACGAAAAATTAAGTACTATACGCGATACAATATAAATGACGTTAAGATTCGCTTAAAAGATGCAATTATCTTGGAAACTACGACTATACAAATTACAGACAAATTTATGACCCTTAAAAATGCAAAGAAAAATAAAAAGTGGCTCCAAATGTTCCAAGTTGGCAACACTGCAAACTTCAGTCAATATTTGTACGCTTCGTTGTCGCTAGATGGCTGTTTTATCAATAATCGCCGTAATGGTAAAAGTAATGAAACTTTGTTTGCGGAGTTTGAAATAAGTCGAATAAAATGTTCTGTTTTAACTAGGGGGTTAGGGAGATAACTAACGTGAGAGACTACATCTTATTATCGATTGAATTTAACGTTTCATCTTATAGCTTCAATGCTAAGAGTATGTTTCTATAATTAGATATGTAAAAGAGCCCTTGAGCTACTTGCAGAAATAAATTATTTGAATATTGGATTGAATTTCAACTATAAAGGTTCCTATTAGTTAAGTACGGAACCTTTTTATTGCATCTTTCAATTAGATTTGCTTAAATGCAGTGGCGGCGTAAGCCAGTCGGGTACCCGGGGCGGAAAGGTCTACTTTTTGATTTTTCGGCCGGGGGTGGGGTGCATTCGGACCGCCCCCCCCCCCCCCCCCCTACGCCGCCACTGCTAAAATGGCATACGCAATGCACATGTAGGTTTGATGATAATATTATAATAAAATAAATCACAAAACACCGTAGAGACCTTTTGGTGAAATAGAACTAAAATTATTACTGTATGAAAACGTACCTAAAATAGCTCCGTTAATAGGAAGACGATGTAGACCTGCATTTTTTGTTCTGCTTTCCATCGGGTGGGCTGCCTGCTTGTTTTTTTTCTTGGACATTAAAAAAATACAGCAGTTCAATTTCCAAATCCTCTTTGACAGTGGTTTTATTTAGACATAGCTCTCGTCTCGGAACTAACGTAACCATGTTAGTTTTCCACATCTGAAACCATTAAAACTTCTAAGAAATTATACTTTTAAATTCCTATCATATTATGCTGACAGAGATACTTTATATACAAACTGAATCCTCATTATGCCTGCCACAGTATTAATAATAATAAATCATTTATTTTAAGTAATTGGACCCATATTATTTGTTAGTGACAACTTATAATCTAAGTAATGTTAGTACACACAACACAGTAAACAGAAAAATCAGAAATAATTACACAAAATGTGCACTGCACGAAACATGCAACTCGCAGCAGTGCCTCATATACGGATATTCAAGCCTGTCCGCTATCAAGCGCAGGATGGGGTTGGGGCTGGCCCGCACCCGGCGCACTAGGGATGTGCATCTTTTGCGCATGGTCGCATAAAAACAATCGATGCGAGCTTCAGCGAACATCCCTGATGCGCTGCAAAAACGGAGCAGCCCCACCAACACCCGGAACGCGTTATTGTATTGGACCCGGAGGGCCCCGTAGACCCGCTGTGTACCTCCATAAACTGTAACAAGTGTATAGGGGGGTACAATAAGCTCGAAACAAAGTCAGTTGCGTATATTACTACATTTTAAGTCCCGACGTTTCGTAACCCTTTTCAGCGTTCGTGGTCGCGGGTAGACGGGCGGGCTAAAATGTAGAAATATACGCGATTTAATCTGTTTAAGTTGTTTTATTTATTACTATGAATGATAATCGCGGAAACCGTAGACAATAATTTTATAGCTGTCAAAATATTAAATCCATACATGTAATAAAATCGTATAATGACTGTTTGTGTGAAATTTGGTGTACAGTTAGATTATAATCCCGGTTAACACATACTTTTTACCTGAATAAGCCGAAGCATAAAAGAGACATTTAACTTATATAACCTCCACAAACAAAGGTGCGAGCGGGTCCACAAGTCCTTAGTAAAAAATAGGTTCATATACCGTATGTTTCGCAAAACAGTATTTGTTTTGATTACAACCTTGCTAATTACTATACACTGCTGAAATGTCTTATGTTATGGCCAATTGATTTGCAATAATAGTATTATATGTAGACCCATACAATAATATAAAATAGTAGATATACTTAGTCCATACGTAAAATTCAGGTAGGTAGGTTTTTTGCAAAAGTTGTACAGTTAACTAATTCTATGTCTGCCCCACTATGAGACCCTAACACATGAAGTGAATAAATATAATAAGACATTAATATTTACCAACTTCATTGTTATGTCACTGTGTTAAGGTTCTATTATTATTATACAGGGTTTACCTACAGTTCTTGTTTTTCTTATATTAGAGTACAATTCATCTAATAAGTCAATACCTAAATTAAAGAGAACATTTATGACTTGTTTCATGGGACAAATATTATTTGATTGGGTACAGTCGCCATCAGACACATCTATATACTTGTACTCAAAAATATCTGAACATGCACTCTAACACATTGACAATTGCGTCGTATTCAGATGTATGTGAGTGCCTTATTTGCTCCGATGTATGTGATGGCGACTATACAATGCGAATTAAGTGTATTCGAATGACATTGACTAACCTGCTTTTGCTATCATTGGTTTCTTGTGTAATCTGGTTTTCTTCCGATGACTGCATTTTGCGAAGAAAATAAGGATCTTCCTGTGTACTGGCAGTGTTTGTGCACCGACTGAAACATAACATTTAATGAGAAATACGTAAACCGACTGAACCGGGAACTAAGAAAATAACTCATTTTAAATCATACTTACACTTTTAGAGATAGATTGTTATGTAGATGCCACGGTTACTAGCTTATGTTTGCCTTATAATTTGTTTTTGAATCGTATATTCCGGCGAAGTACACTCTCAAATCATATACTTTACTTTCAAAATAACCTATTTGCTTTGTTTGTTTACGAAATCAAAATGTCAAGTAGAATAGAAATGTCAAGATAACCCATCTATTTTAAAAAGTAGTTAACATTGCTACCTTCAGACCCGTGACTTACACCTCTTCATTTTAGTAGCTGTATAATAAAGCTGTCCACAAGTTCACCAGCCCATCCAACAAGCTCCCCAGCACGTCCAACAAATGGATTTTTTCATCAACTGCCAACATTAAAAAAAAAAAACCTCGTGTTAAAATCCAAGTTTTTTTGACATTTTTACATGATAAACGATGGATAAGTGCTTTTTTATCTGACGATAAAGCGACAAACTTTATCCTATTGGTTGACCATAGTAAGGCGTTGGACAAAATTTGACATTTACCAAAGCTATATCATTTAAACACGACGTGATAACGGTGCAAGCATCATAAGCTTACTGTAAGCTTATGATGCTTGATTTAGTCGTACGATAAAGTCACGTGGAACGTGACAGCCGAACGTTTGTCGTGGCCCTTAACATGGTTGCCATGATAAAAACGATATGGTAGCCATTTGTGTTAAAATGTTTATATTGTCACGTTCCTTACTATGGTCATCAGTTAAACTCGATAAGATGGACATATTTTGACAGATCCATGTCGATATAGTGGCGAATTTATCACGTAGTCTTGAGGTGCGGACAAAATCTTTTTCTTCAATTATATTCACTTTACGGCTAAAATTACAGTCAGTATTCGTTTATTTTATTGTAAAACATCATCAATTATTAGTAAAGTTGTTATTGTGCTTACAGTAAACCATTTATTGTGTTTGTAGAATGGCAAGATATTACGCGTTTCGCCAAGCGATCTTTGAGGAGCGGGAGCGCCGAAAACTCCATCGAAGAATGATTAGAGACCTAAGCAATCCTTTCGAAATGCCGGACGCCGAGTTTCGTCGTATATATAGAATGCGCAAAGACGTGGCGCTATATATATGCGACGAGCTCGAGGCGGATCTCCAGCCTAATCACGCCGACGGATTGCCGGCGTACATAAAGGTAAGTAACAAAATCCTACTAGTCCTTGTCTAGGTCCTTAACATGTACTAATGAATGGATTGATATGAAGTTTGGTATGCAAAATAAACACTGGATTGGAACATACGATATTTTATATTCCGATAAAGAGTTCCTATGGGAACAACGCAAGCGAAACCGCGAGTAAATAGAAGTCATTCAAACTTTTTGAGATTGTAAGTATTTCAAACCAGTAAAATTTAATAAACATACCATAGCTATACCATTTTAGTACTTAAAAAATAACATTATATACCAATGTGTAATAGGCATAGGTATATTTTAAGCCAGTAATTGCACAACTTTACATTACTTCAAATGTTAGGTACACCCTGCTACACTTTTAAGTTTCTTTATCAATTTATAAAGACATTCCTCAAATCAACTACTTACCTGTACCTACTATAAAGCTTGGTACGTACAATAGGTTGTGACCTCGCTCCACTTCTTGGCTGATGGGAGCTATCAGCGCGGGATTGGCCAGGACCATGGGCTGTCTGTTGCCCAATCAACAGTCAGCCATTATTTGGACCAGTTCACAAGTGCAGTGTGCAGAAGGTAAATTTTTGTAAAATACTAATTTTGATATTAGACACAGAAACCAAATGATATGTATTTGTACTTTCTTGCATTGTGCAATAAAGATTAAGTAGGTACATATTTTTTCGAGAAATGTTGTATGCCAAACATGCATGAACTTCTGCCATGTACTATTAATTTTACTTGAACTTTTGTATACTTGACAAACTTTTATCTATCCTCAAATCAACTGCAATATTAAAGCAATTATCCTCAGTCAATTGTGTAAACAAATATAAGTTAAAAGATTTTATACCTGTTATGTAAAGTTATATGGCTAAATACATATCCTATATAATCATAATTTATTCAATTAGTATTTTTGTTTGCAGGCTAATGGCGTGGTGGGTCAGTTTTCCGGGGACTGATCGGGGCCGGCGGTCCATCGCCACCGCCTTTGAAGAAGCGTATGGGGTGCGGAATATCCTGGGGGTAATTGACTGTACCCAGGTCAAAATATTTCCCCCTCCTCAACCCCGAGCACAATACAAAAATCGGAAAGGCATGCATGCACTGAACGTGCAGTTAGTAAGTAGCAGAGAATGATTGTCATTTATTAAGTTCTCCTTTAGGTACCTATTCTAAGCAGTCACAGAATTAGCAGCCGGTTGTGGTATATAATGGCGGAATTTAACATGAGGCACTTTAAACTGAAATTTAAAATGAAATTATGTTTGTAGCCACATGACAATAAAACACCTGAATGGATTCCTATTTTCCTGGCACACAGATATTGTGTATTATAAATATAGTTAATGCAAGTAAAAGAGAAAACAACAGACTTTAGTTGATGTAGGATTGTTTAAAGCCGAAAGGACATTTAAGACATTATAATAGTGTATTAATTTTAGGTTGCAGATGTTGACTGCAAGATCATTGCGGTCAACGCTCGCTACCCCGGGCGAGTGCACGACTCATTCATCTTCAATTATTCTAACATTAAAGAGGAACTTAGACGACTTCATGACCATCATATTCTGGTAAGGAATATTTAATTATGCACCAAGCAGAGCTCGGAAACCGGTATTTGCTCCATACAAAAATACCGGTATTCTTTCCGTTCTTATCGTTATTTGCTTTTTAACCAGACAATCTAATAATACGAAATCATGACTTTAATAAATTACTGAACTCTACATAAAAAGCATAAAATAATTCAAAATATTGGGCTATTTCGGGGTTATTGCAAAATACCGGTTTCGAGCCCTGGCACCAAGTGAATGAGTCAGGTTTTGAGTCAAATGTTTGTAAACAGGAGGGACAAAATATTTGTAATGATATAAATATTTAATGTTTGTATTCACAAACTTTTACAGCTTTTAAATAAATTACCATACTTGTTGCATCTAAAGCCCATACGGAGGAATGAAAAATGTTTCGCGATTATTACCACAATGGAAGAGTAAGCGACCATAACTTTGATCAAACTAGACTCAGCTTTGGGACTGTCTTTCGGTTTTATAAAAAGTTTATATTGATCATTATCTATTTCAACAATATTTGCCGAGATAGTAATGACGAGATAAGAATGCTGTGAGAACATCGATATTCACACATCAACGCACCGTAAACGCTGTGGCGTGCCTTTTCTATATACTTTAGTAGTAAAGTATACAGAAAAAGCATAAAATACAATCTTGACTTTAAATAATTGCAGGTGATTCGGGGTATGCTCTTGAGCCCTGGCTTATGACGCCGGTGCGCGATGCTGCTCCGAATACCCCAGAAGCGAGGTACACAAACTGGCACTGCAGCGTCCGGAGCACAATAGAGCGGACCAACTATTATTTAAAAAATATATTTCGATGCCTGGGGCATGACCGTGTGCTGCGATACAGCCCCGCGAAGTCATCAGAAATTATTAATACCTGCTGCGTTATTTATAACATACTGCAGCATTTCCGGTAATTAACTCGATCCTAAGTACTCATTTTTACATTCATAATAAGTACTTGTTTAAAATAAGTTTCGTTTCATAGTTTGATACCTACATTAATTTTGTCTACGCAAAATGACATGAGAAGAATTGTCAAAAAAGATTTAACGTACAATTGGGCCTTAACACTGTCACGACCAAAAAACCCCGCCTAGTGGGTTCTGTTGGTTTCTGGGGTAGTTTTCAATTTTTTGTTTGGTCATAAAAGAGTTAAAGGTCAGCGCCATCTATCAGCATCACTTGGAACTAAACGTTTTTTGTTAAATTATGTACCGACCTTTTAACCTTTTGAAAGTTCGCATGTCATTTCTCGGAAATAAAATGAACCAAGCTATAAAATAAAACATATTTCAATCATAATTGATGCCGTAGAAGTAAATAACAACCATCTTTTGGTTTGTATGGCAAACTGACCGACTCGAATCACCCATTAAGGTGGTGCGAGTCGCCCGGTTCTCCATACAAATAAAATGAGGGTTAGCTAACATCAATTTCGGTTAAAATGTGTGTTAGTTTCATAGCCAATACCTTATGACTATGAAAGTACTGAACTAACCATACTTAAATATAGCTTTAGGAACGTGAACCTAAAATAGGTTATTTTATTTAGTTACACAGCAACATGTAAAACTCGTAGTGGACAGGCGTGTCCCACGCGCTTCGTGTGCTGCGGCGTACGAAACGCTTGTTATTTTGTCCCTCTAAAACCTATTCCCCAATCAGAAAGTTGAAGGTTGTCGCACACATAACAACTCTAAAAATACATGCAAGGATTAACCTTTTTGTTAAATTAAGCACACTACAGAATTTTTTAACGAGCCTTTCATCGGGCCTCGTCCAGGCGTTGCTTGCGATTCACCAGCGTGTGCCTAGGCGACTTGCCATTGCCACCTCGCTGTAAGCACGCCAGCTACAAAGCCGTAAGCACGCCAGCTAGAAAGCCGTAAGCGTGATGACAGCTCGGAGGTGTAGCTGGCGCCTCGTTGGCGTCGAAACGGTTAGTGTGCGAACTGAGTGGACGCTCGAGCGGGGCGTGCAGCGGGGCGTTCATGTTAAACATAAACAAATGTATGTGAGCGTCCTGAGTGCACGCTGCACAAAACCCATACACGCTGCCCGCCACGCCGGACGCGACGCTGTACGCGACGCTCGACGCTCGCCACTCAGGCCGTACACTTAGGGTGAGGCGGTGCCGTGCTGTTATGCGTGCGTTAACCTCTAAATGCTAATTACAATAGCAAACAACCATCTTGGTTTATTTTTCAGATGTCTTCCGCCGGAGGAAGAATTGGTGAACGTGAACGAGGTCGCAGAGAATGATGATGCTTTACGTGGCGTCCCGCAAAACGGCCTGTTGCTGCGGGTTGCGGAACAAAAACGCGCGCGATTAATAAATACCTATTTCAATTATTATTTCGTTTTATTAAATCTTAAAATATATAGGGGAGACCGGGTATGGTTGTCTCACGGTTTGGTTGTCACAGCAGCCATTAAATAATACGAAACGAAGGAATAATTGCATCTCTCGGTGTTAAAAGATTGCAAGAGCTTCACCTCCTTCCCTACTTTACCAACCGATGCACTTATTCCTTCGTTTCGTATTATTTAATGGCTGCTGTGACAACCAACCCGTGAGACAACCATACCCGGTCTCCCCTACTTTATATCAATCCAAGCCGTAAGTCGCATTTTACAATCCACTACGCGAAGAAAACATCGCCCTTCCTGACAAAGAGAACAAAGAACATACACGCAGCGGGCAGAAAAAAAGAGCCTACAGCCAATCCTTCAGTCTTTAGTCAGGAAGTGGCATTTTCTTGGGGTGACGTAATAGTATGTTACAAACCACGGGCGGTTAAATAAAAAAAGCCCTGAGATCTCAGGTATTCAACCAACCTAGATGTGCGTGATTTAAGTGAACCCTTATTATTATTAGGTACCACCGCAACATATTGCATAATACGCCAGCGACACCGATCAATATAAATCGCTCGTTCTTGCTGAGGCGGATTTGGTCATAAACACCTGCGGTTACTCGGTACATTTCTGTGGGTCCAGTCAAAAGGACCCAAATCACATATAACCAAAATTAGTCCAAAAGTCTTACAATAGACATTTTGTACTGGAACAAATATTTATATACCTATATCTACTACAAAATAAAACCCTTAAAGAACATTAAAATAGAAGCATAGTTAAAATTAAATGTACTAAAAACTAAATAATAATTAAATAAGCTAAAACTAAAATAGATCTAAAAATGGCCCCTGCGGCATGGTGCCGAAGATGCTGGCAGCATTTCCTCGCTGGATTGTAAGGCTGATGTGTTGAGCGAGGAAGCTGCCAGCTCTTCGGTCCCTCGTCGTTTCCCTGAGTCTCTTCGATAACTCCTTGAAGAGACTCAGGGCGCCAGGGCCCCACGGACCAACTTACTTAGTTTATATGTGACATGTAACTTTTTTCACCAGATACACAGATTTGTGGACATTATAATGTTGTAAAGACAGGAAAGTAAGCAAGCGATAGATGTGGGAATCCTTGAAAGAATAAAACTTTAATAATTAACATACAATATTTAATTATCAACAAAAATAAAATGAGGCATGTTGCTAATATATATTTATGATTTGATGATTACGCTGAACTCCGACGAAAGAGAGGTGTTACTAGTTTGACCGTTGTGTGTGTGTGGCACCATAGCTCTTAAACGGGTGAACTCATTTGGATGTAGTTTATATTTAAATTTAAAAGCATTTCTGGGGATGGCTCATAAACATGATTTATCAAAATCGGTTCATCCGTTCAGAAGATTTATGTAATGATAGGCACATACAACATTTAGCAAAATTAATATTTAAAAAGCATGAAATAAAACTTTAAAAACTTAAAGGAATAAATAGTACACTACATTACACAACTATATTGGCAAAACAAAGAAAGGCCGAGATCGCAGATGTTTGCGGCCCGAGCTGCAAGCGAGGGATATAAATATGCGATCGAGGGCTTTCTTTATTACCTCCCGTGTTGTCTACATCATTTTATGTCTATACTAGGCCAGAAAGCGGGTTTTTCCGTACGCATAGCGTGCGGTAAAGGCCGCTTTATGGCCTGAAGTGGCATTAGTACATTGTGTATTCAGGGCGGTAAGTAAGGAATTTCAAACGAGTGTTTGTTACAAGCTTTAATAACACGAGTTTGTAATTAATTCCTTTACCGCCCGTGACACACAATATTTTTCATCACACTTGTGAGGAAATCTAAATAACCTTACTAATCCAGTGACATTAGTGACATATATGCATAAGATAATGAGAATGTCAAGTCACGTTCGGAAACCATAGCGGTAAAGACATAAAACGGCCATTTTAGTTGATTTTATATATGCAAAATACTAGAATACACTATTTAAACAATTAATGTTACTGAAATATGAGTTTACATGTATTTGCAACAACAGTTCTCTTTAAAAAAATAGTTCAGTGATAAAAGTTAGAACTAGTACGTTGGCGTTTCCTTTAAACATGACAAATACGAGTAAAACAGAACCAGCGTAGCATATTCAAATTAAAGAAAAACTATAAGGGTTCCGTTTTTGCCACAGGTTATTTACGGCCCGCAGAACCTACGGGTAACATCACCATTTTCGAGCAAGTTTGATGAAAAAAATAATATTTACTATGAGTGAGACTCATAAGTAATATCCTTTAAGTAGATCGTACAAATGTCCAACGGAAACACTATATACAGGGTGATTTCTGGGTCGTGGAGCAAGAAAATAAGGCATAATACAATATCCAAAGATGAACCTAATGATGTTAATTATTAATTTCTTATCACTAATATTTGTAATAATTTTCCAGATTATAAGTAGAAAAAAAACATTTTTGCATAAAATTTGGTCACCCTACTAAATGTGACATCTTGTAGCTCTTTCCATACTGCGTACGTCAAAAGCCATAGGGTTTTAAGTACCTACACTCGCGGTCAAAAATTTCGGGTCAGTGAATACCGCCAATATCCATCAATCCCGTTTTGATATTTAATTAATTTTAGATATTATCTGCAAAAATAACACTGAAAATAATAGAAATTTGAGGCTTACATAAAACTCGTTAAAACCCATGAAAAATAATGACGTTAATGCAGGGAAATATCGCAAAAATCACAATATTTGGATAATAATATTTTTAATTATGGGTTAGCGGATATTGCTAATACAGCCAGGGGCCTGTTTCACGAAGCTACAAGTTACAAATTACAAGCGGAAGTCTCTTTCTATCAAACGGTATTGAAAAGAGACTTCCGCTTGTAATTTGTAACTTGTAGCTTCGTGAAACGGGCCCCAGGTATTATGAAGGATAGTATATTATGTACATGAAACAAGTGTCAAATATTGTAAAACACCTATTTCTGTCATTTAAATTAAGGTGACCCGAAATTTTTGACCGCGAGTATATAAACAACCTTCTGTGTTATGGTAATTCAGTATTTTATTTCAAATCCTATACTCATATATATATGTAGGATATAGCACGTGATGACTGTCTGGTCAGGATGGGTTAGCTGCAGAATCCTGGCCGTTGAGGTATGTTGGTTAAAGAAGTGGATTCATGTCAGATCAAATCATTTATTCGTCTGATTCTTTTGGCCGCTTCGGTAAATGACATTCTGGTGAGAAGAAGGGCCGAAGAAACTCACCAGGTTCTCTTTTCAATCATTAGGCATTACAATAGTTGTTACAATATTATGGCGTAGGTACTTGAGTGAGCAAATCTAGACAATTACGTTACACAGTATGATTCATTTCACTATTAATCGACAGAATTACAATTATCAAGTAGCAACTTTAACTACCGGCAGACGAACTGACAGAATCGTAAGACAAGTGTTGTCGCCACGACAGTCAGAAAGAGAATCGACACTCTTGCCCAACGAATCCGTCTACGTGCACCGCAACCGGTCGTTACGTCACACGGCGTTCGCGCCATTTTAAATCTACTTAGTACTACAGTAGTCAATTGACAGTCTTGGATTTCTTGAACTATCGCTGCTGTCCCCGACACGGCCATCCTGCATAGCACACGTCCTCGTGTGTCTATCCTGAAACAAGCAAAAAAAACAACACAGTACGCCATTCGGTCATTCCTGACAATAATCACCAGCGTGACAAAAAAATTAAAACCGACAAAATAATTTTATTTTCATTTCTCCGTAATCGTTCTTTACGCTACAACTAAACACATAGCAAAGGTGACTATGAAAATAAAGTGGAATTTGTGGTTTATTATTTCTCAATATTTACAGTGGTACAAATCAACTTTTAACCAATTACCAATTGAATCATTACTTGGATATTTATGGGCACACGTATGGTCTAAGACTTATGTAACAACAGCAATGATTAGCTAAGTAAGAGACTGGCAACTTGTTCGTGGCCTATGGCAATTAAGCCCACACAGCAAGTCACATGCTTGCTATTACGCGCATCCACCAAATGGATCGCCGTGCATCCCCCTGGACTACACTACGGTCTGCAGTAGACCCGACCTCCACTAGGGCTAGCCGCGCACCGCGCATCCACGGACTACTCAGAGCAGATACCGACTTCTAACGGACTACGGCTACGATCTAACCTCTAGTATAGTCGACCAACCGAACCAAGAACCATCCCTCACTAAGCAACTAATAAAAAAAAATCATAAAACAATATTATCGTTTCAATTATCATCCCGATTTTCCTTTTCTACAGTAATGTCAATAGGTATTTGGCTTTCAGGCATCTTTCGCAGCCTATCGTGTGCGTACTTATAGGTGTATCTAGAGTTTAGTACTTTCAAAACAAAACACCACTTTGTGATATCAAATGGACCTTTGAATTTGGGGGGAAACTTTATCTAGTTCCTTTCTTGTTTCCTAAATCAAAATAAAATTTAAAGTTAGAGTTCAAGTACCCGTTACAACCGAATGTTTTTCAAAAACTTAAATGTCAAGGAAAGTACCTCTTTTGTCCGGCTATATTCATAGCGTTACAACCATCTCCGTGGTTACTCGACATAAAACCAACTCCGTAGTCCTATGCGATACATCCGATCACCACTGAGATCATTATGACTCCATAGGACATTTATCTTGATTACCAAATTTAAAAATCACACAAACTGTACTATACGGAAATTCTGAATTACTAAAATTAACGGGTATTTGACTCAAGACCATTTTTAGCACATCGCAATATTTTCAATCACTAGAATCCATAGAACCGTGCTTTTTCTCACATCAGTAAACTTTACATTACTTCCAAACACGATACGTAACTAGGTATTTGTAAAATCATTAAATTTAAAGGTAGTTGAAAACAACGGTTGACAACATTTATTTTCCTTTCGATAAACGTAGTCTTGAATCAGTTTTACGAACGGAGAAAACTATATCCGAAACAGCTCGAACAGTTACAATATCGTAATTCGAACAATTGTCGGGTAGAACGTAAAAATAAGTGACTGTCACAAATAGCTACTTCGTAAACTTCGTTTGTTACTGTTAACTTTTTCATTGTTAATCTTAAATGGCAAACTAGTTTTTCTGACAATTTAAAAGTAAACTTTCGCTATGTGAGAAAATACTCGGGTCAAGAATCGTCATAAAATGGGTACGACTCACCAGATCGCATTGGATTTCCACACACTCGCGAATCCTGCAGACGTTGGTGCCTTTTGTTGACTAACACGCCTGAAGCGCCGTTGCCGCCCATGTCAACTTGTAGTGGCTCATCCGTAGTGTGCAGTGATGTAGTCCAAACGACGAATCTTCTTTTGCTCGCGGCAGCAGATCAAATGATGATATTTGTTGTGGCTTCAAATCGTACTTCTTGAAGGATTCTTCATTGTTTGTGACTATATTTCACGGTGTTGACTGTTGTGCAGTGCAAGTGCCTCTTATTTTCGGAGATCACAATTAATAGTGTTGCGGTCATGTTGCGGTCAAACTTTCTTCAGAGACTGCATTTAAACAAAACCGGCAGTGTTGGATATTCCGAATACATTAACGTTGGCCGTGCTGTAGTTGCTGGACTTGCTTTGAAGGTAAGAAATTGTCTTCTTTTCTAGTAAAACCATTTTTGTTTTGTCACAATGATTCTACACGCAGTAAATGCTTCCGTTCGGTTGATTATCATTGACTCACATGTCCATTGTTGAGATCCAAGCATTTGCAAAGCATGTCTAATTCGCTAGGCACAAAATCTCATAATTGCCTTTCACTGGATATTGACGAAGATGTGGAATGCCTCAAACACTGGAAATCATTCACATCCTGTGGGCGCTGATTACATCCCACGCCTGATGTAGGATATAGCACGTGATGACTGTCTGGTCAGGATGGGTTAGCTGCAGAATCCTGGCCGTTGAGGTATGTTGGTTAAAGAAGTGGATTCATGTCAGATCAAATCATTTATTCGTCTGATTCTTTTGGCCGCTTCGGTAAATGACATTCTGGTGAGAAGAAGGGCCGAAGAAACTCACCAGGTTCTCTTTTCAATCATTAGGCATTACAATAGTTGTTACAATATTATGGCGTAGGTACTTGAGTGAGCAAATCTAGACAATTACGTTACACAGTATGATTCATTTCACTATTAATCGACAGAATTACAATTATCAAGTAGCAACTTTAACTACCGGCAGACGAACTGACAGAATCGTAAGACAAGTGTTGTCGCCACGACAGTCAGAAAGAGAATCGACACTCTTGCCCAACGAATCCGTCTACGTGCACCGCAACCGGTCGTTACGTCACACGGCG
Organism: Eudemis profundana; assembly: GCA_947034925.1. Lineage (NCBI taxonomy): Eukaryota > Metazoa > Arthropoda > Insecta > Lepidoptera > Tortricidae > Eudemis > Eudemis profundana. The sequence goes on along the minus strand of OX344806.1, from coordinate 8,407,707 downwards.
TTCGCGCCATTTTAAATCTACTTAGTACTACAGTAGTCAATTGACAGTCTTGGATTTCTTGAACTATCGCTGCTGTCCCCGACATATATATATTGTTGTAAATTTTGATATTAGTCCACATCCTCATTTCAAAATGATGATAACATTCTTGAAGGCAATACGTACACGTAATAATACATGTATTGTATTAAAATAAAATACATGTACAAACAATGACAAATGACAATGTAAATATAACTTGGATCTCTTCAAGTCGAGAGTGAATAGGCACTATCTAGGTAAGCATGCTCCATCATCGACTTTATCTTCACTTACCAACAGGTGAGATCAAAGTCTAATGCTTACCTATCGTCAATAAAAAAGAAATGTATGACTATTGTAATAGTCCTTCAAGAATGTAATCATCATTCTGAATAAGCTGGGTCTCTTCCATCGCCACTCTGAAACCGGAAATCCATTATTATTATATATATTGACCAATAGAAATAATAATTCAGCCCTAATAGAGAAGGTGGCCACTGAGGTCCATAATAGAATTAAAAAAACCGGTCAGGACTCGCGCACCAAGGGTCCCGTACAAACTCGTCAGTAGATACGTGAATAGTTTAAGAAAAAGTGTATGGCGATTGGGTCCATATTGGCTCATATAAAATCGGTATTTCGATTTCTTTCCATACTCATCATATCTCATCATCAAAAAAAAATAACCCTAACCTACCTATTTTTGGGAGCAGTTTCGTTATTAAGGTCATCGAAAAATAAATAACCCTAACCTACCTATTTTTGGGAGCCGTTTCGTTTTTAGAGTCATCAAAAAAAACCCTAACCTACCTATTTTTGGGAGCTGTTTCGTTTTTAGGGTCATTCATAAACAGCAGTATAATTTAAAAATATATTATACAAAAGCTTATTGCTTAAAAATGTGAACTGGAAAAATATATATGAATAGATTATGACTAGGCAGCGATATATTTTGAAATATATATTACACCAAATATTATTACTTGAAAACGTTATATTGAAATATTATATATACATAAATTATAGTAACAAAGTTATTTATGTTGAACAAAATTATGATTACAATACATCCGGAGTTGCAATGACTATTGACTAAAAATAAATATGTACAATGATCATTAGGTTGTAAAATTGCATGAGATACATTTTCGGAGTTCCAATAATCGAATTTGCAATTTTATATGAACTTTGGCGCACCCGGATGTGACAGATGAACTGACAGAGTCGCAACATAAGGGTTCCTTTTTTACTATTTTGGTACGAAACCCTAAAACTGTCCTTGCAGATAAGAAATCCCATCAAAAATATTACTACATGTAAAAACATGTAAGTCTCGCAACGCAGTTCTTCTATGACAATAAAGTGTTGAGATGTAATGTTAAACCAAGTCGTTTATTTTAGGGCCCGGGCACGTCGGGTCGTCGTCTAATAAACGCCCGCGCAGCGCCGACGCAACGTTCACGTTGCGACGTCGCGACGCCAGTGGCGTCTTTCGAACGCCAGCGTCTCGTTAACGCCCGCGCAGCTTCGACGCGGCGTCCGCGCAGCGCCGCCTCGACGTCAGGTGGCGACTGTCAGATGCCAGCGTCTAGCCAGCGCCTGCGCAGCGCCCTTCCGCCGGCCGGGACTCGCCGACGCGTCCATCCCACCTCAACAATCTCAGTTAATTAAGTCAGTCAGAGCTTAAGGGCGCAGTCTCGTTTTGCGCGACAGTGTCGTGACACTTAGTGACGTTAGTTGAAGTGGTGCTCCCCCCGCTGCATTTAGACGTTAGAAACTGCACGAGAAGGTTGCTCTACTTTATTACACGCGTATACAATTTTTATTTAACTACGAAAGTTTCATCTCGTAACAAAAATTTAAGTAATGCAATTATGTGCTCTTCTCGTATAATATTGGTATGTTAATTTATTATAATGTGTATACCTACACATTATAATAAATTAAAATAACATATATGTATTTTATGGTTTGTATAAGTTTATTCTTTAAAAATCACAACTATCACATGCAACGAAATAAAATAACACAGGCTGTCGGTGCAACGAATTGATAAGTAAGTATTAAACTATTATACTTATGTCGTTGCACGGACAAAAAAAAATAACACGGGTTGTGTCTTTTTTTTTTCGCATATCTACATGTATATTGTAAAGAACCCAACCCTATCCAACCTAAAAGAACCTACTACTAGCATACCTTACGCCCTAGTATTTTTCTGCCCTACCTGCTCAAGCAATCCGCCCTAAAATTTTACTTGAAACTGAAACTGTAACTACTCAACTGAAGGTTTTTACTGAATGTGAAAATGTAAAGAATCTGAATGTTCAGGTAATTTTCTCTGAATTTAGTACAAGTACTGTAGGCTGTAACTACTGATCTATACCTATAATTTTTTATTTCTAATTGTCTGATATGCTATACCTAAATTATTAATCATAGCTTGTCTTGGTTGTGATTTGGCCATGGCGTGATTGATCTAGTTTTTGAAGGTCCCTTCGTTATGGTAGCAAGCCCATAGTTGCTTTTCGATGAGGCAGAGTACCGCAGAAACATCTGACTTGATTGAAAGGAATGTAAGTATGATGGATATAAAATAAATGAGCTAACTTTTTAATATCTTATATAAGAAAGGCGTAATGTTAATAAGAGAAGATGTCTTGTTAAAGTTCTATATTCTAGACTATACAGAAAGTTCTAGAGAGGCGGAAAGATAACAGTCATGAGTCATTCTATACAAAATTGTCTGTCAATCGAAGTAGTCTTTTTGTATGGATATATCCAATGATATTATAGTATAAAAAAAAGTATTAGAGTTGTGGCAAGGATGGCGCTCCGACCCCGCAACCATCGATAGCTCCGCCCAGAGACAATAAGCTCCTCCCACACAAAAGCCAGGAGGCATATACCATTTATGGGAATTTCTTTATCGGCTCAGATGCCAATATTACTGAGAGGACAATAAATAGGGAGGTTATAACGTAGTGTTATAACTAAGGTGCTGTATCTATAGCATATGTCAGTCCCAGCTCCCCACATGCAGGACAACATAAGCTAAGATACAGGCTTATTTATAGACTGATTCTGCTCTAATACTTGACAAGTAGAATTGTGAAAGAAGGATTATTTTGTGATATTCGCTCCATATTCACAATTCATGCATCTACCAACGTTTTGTAAGGTAGGGCTGTATAGATGATAAAAAACGTCGCAAATAACCATCTGCCGGTTAGTTGACCTACCAATACAGTCAATGTATGTGAATAGTCCAGTCATAGTATTCAGTCATGAAGTCTTGTCAAAGGTAGAATGTCAGTAAATCTATAACAGACAAGTATCTAAGCCTAGCTAAACTATAATGACTCTACCCCCCTCATTCTATGTTTACTAAGCAAGAGAGCCAGCCCGGACCAGTCCTAAGAAGTAGATGAGTCGAGTATATCTAGTGTTCAAACTTATGATATAAATTGAGAGCAATTCTCTCTAAAACCTCTTGAAATATGTTTCCCAATGCACTCACGCGGAAGGACCCAGTCACAAGTGCTCACCAAATGCTGTCCTTAGATCAGACATTTCCTCGTAGGCGAATCCATAGAGGGACACCGCTTCTGGACCTACCCTGGGACCAGATAACTCAAGGTTCCGAAATTCTATGCTGTATAGGTACTTAGACCAAGCTAGGCTCTCTCAACTTAGAAGATTCATTAAAAATGGTTGACCTATCCTCATGAATGATCTAATTACAAAAGTGTCATCGAGTCGCAGAGCGATTGTTTTACGTAAAATCATCTATTCTGACAATAATCAGTATGTAACCCCAAAGCATTAATAGTGAGTGACATAAACTCCATTGACTTTAACATGAATGAAGTAAATTCCCATAGATTATCCGACATGACTCTATTACCTTTTTCAAAGATAGTGTTCCCATTTTACCCTATTATGACAAAAATTACCCCAAAGTGAATCTATTTATTAATTCTACTAAAAAAGTTCTTCAATTACATCCCCGAGACACTGTCATCCAAAAGTAAAATATGATTGAGATAATTATACACTAGTATAATACTGGCTTTAGCTTCAATCAGCTAAACAATACCTACTCGACTGCTACTCGCAGGATTAAGTCGAAAAATCAAAATAATTTTGTAACTTGTTCTAACAAGTTAAAATTTTTCTCTACGTTAAAACTTGCTTCCGCAAATGAGTTCTGACAATCGGAAAGTTATGAACATTGAATTCAGTACAAGAGCTAACGGGTCTCAACAAGTTGGGACATGTCCGTGTAAATATTAAGCAACGCTCGCATAGCAGTTCAAAAGTTTGAGGGTAGTTTCACACTCATCGGCTAAACGCACACTCAAACCAACGAGATATATTTAAGTAAATTCTTAGCTATTTTGAAGGCTATCACAACCTTACAACAATAAAATGATACGAGAATAATTGAACATAATCCGATTTTAATCTAGGTACCTGTACAAACGGAACCCGTGAACGCAACATCCTACAATACTGACTGTAGCAATGTATACTAACAAAGTTGAGGGTAAATTCGCCCACATATAAGTAATATACACGCACACATTATAAAATTAAATTAATTTGTGACCGCTTAATACATAGCCGCATCCTTACAAAATAAAAAACAACAACGTGATAAATACACATAGTCCGACTTATAACTAACCGTACACGAACGGAATTCATTAACGCAACATTTACAAATAATAAAAGACGGTAGTTGCGCAAACGCCACAACGCTCCGTACGAACGCACGAGAAATAAAATTGAAGGTAGTTTCTGAATAACGCGAACTTATGGATAAACATAAAACCAACATGATAAAAATTAAAGTTAATTATAAAAAACTCACCAGTATTTGTTCCTATAAAGAAAGGTATAATTGATTAAAGCCTTACCTAGGTTTTATCTCTTTTTAACGACTAACAATATCGCTCGATAAGTCGATCGATATTGTGGCCATAATTGCCTTCTGACTTAATTGAATTTAAATAAATTACGTCTATGGAAGCTACTGAGATAAACCTAGATAAAAATCGTCTAGGAACATATCAGTGTTGTAATACAAACTCCCAAACATTCCCACACAAAATATAAGACAGTCAGTGATTAGTTAAAAACACTTACCAATGTTTTTTCTTCGAACCAACGGACAAACCAGGACTCGCTGACAGGCTCCGGCTGGAGACGGTGATGAAGCTGAAGCAGGAAAAAGGCGTTCTGCTTGGCCGAGGACCTCGACGGTGGAGCTCGCCGCCGACCGCTACGTCCCCTACTCGTACAAGAGTACTAATCCGCCTACAAAAACCTGGCCTCGGCCTACAAGGATTACCCCTTGTTCGGCAGAAACTGGTCTCCGTTGGGCAGAGTTTCCTCTTGGCACTAGGCCTGAGCACTCAAAGAGGCAGCGATACCCCGTCTGAGGCTCTCAGATATTGGCATGGGCAACAAGGCCCTTCGCAAAGGCTCAATATCGAGGTGAGATCAGAGCGACGACTAGTCGAAGTCTGACTGAAGATTCAGGCTTCTATGCGTATTTATACTAGATTACCCGATTTCCACTGTTTTACTACATTGCACCCAATTTTGAACCTTATGTCAAGGTACCTTACTTTGAGAATTCAGTCTCATATTTTTACATCGGGGTAATTTACTCACACATTCTCACGTGGGACATTTTCTGATTGGTTAATGGAAATCAGGTCATCTTTTCCTGTTTAGTGGAATATAACCCGTATACCTATGTGCAAGAAGGCCTATTCCTTTGTCTGAAATCAACAAATTAATTGAGGGTAGGACTCTCCATAACTACCCTCTTTTGATGTCGTCGGCACTTTTGCATTGCCATAGTTCCCAAATATGTCCCCAATGTACCACTTATTTTGCTAAAATTCTATGAACTTATCATAGTAAAATACACTAATTATCTTATAATCTAATATACTTAATTAACAAATATATTACTTATTTTTCTAGACCCTTATTTACTAAATGAAATTTATAATTATTTTCCCTTTTAACACAAAATCTCCATAACCTGGCATCATTACACTTAATCGTATGGTCATAGACAAATTCCTCTATATCAGCCGGTTCTCATTGTACAGATTAATTACTTAAAATTATTAATTTATGTCTTATCGCCTTGGAAAATCATTCCAATAAATATACTTTTATTTTTTAAGTATAATTAATTATATTTTATAATATTATCCATTGCTAAAATCTTATAGTGATCATGAAATTGTCTTGGCAGCAAATTAAACCATTCGTTCATTTTGATTCCGTTCACTGATTCCGTTCAACATACAACTTAAGTGGGTACTGTTACAATTGTCAAAATGATTTCTACCCTATTTTATGTAATGATTATTAGTGTTTTGGGCATAACAGGTCTACATGACCAGTGCAGTTTGTGCTTTAATTATGCTAATGGATGACAATTATCTCAGGTAATAATTCTAGCCCTCATTACTATATTTTTCCTGACCTAAACCAAATCTAGTGTTTGGTGTTTCTGTGCTAGTAATATCCATGAAAACAGACAGACCAAAGCTCCTGCTAGAAACTGCAAAATTTACAATATACAGTACTGAAACCCGTAAAATGAAAACTATAAACTGAAGATTTGAATTCTGAATATTCTGTAAAATATTTTAATACAAAGGCGGTGCTATGTACCGTCACAGCCTGCTCCCCTATTGTTTGCAGTCGTCGCCTTTGGCTCTGACGTAAAACAATAGTCTAATTCTTAAATAAAAAAAAAATTTACTAAACTGTAAACCTTGCCCAGTTGATGAAACCCATTTAACCAAAAACATCCTTCACCATTCTATCACACAAATATTCATCTCATATCATAACCTCCCTTTCATTCATTCATAATCAGTCATACATTCTTCCTCACTCTTTGCTACACTAATAAAGTTCACACACACACAGTCCTTTCATTGGGGCCCCTTTTACTCGTCTTTCATGCAACCGACCAAGACCTCAATTGCAAAAATAAAAGCAAGATTCAGAGAAAGGTTCTCAAAACTTTACAGTAACAAGACAGTCTCCGGCCCACAAAAATTTTCCTGTACCTATATTTTATCATTCACCCTAATTCTTCATAACTATAATTATGAATTTAACCCCTATGTCTACCCTAATGATAGAATCCCAGTGTAACGACTATTGAAGAACCAATGGATTTCCCGAATTCCCTCTAAAGACTTTTTACTCAATATGTTCAGTAAATATTGTACTTTATACCCCCTTTTAAATTAATTTTTCAGATTCAATGCGTAAAAGATTCTAATGCACAAATGGAAACTCAGTACCGCCGGTGTCCGACTCCTCCAAATGATGAACATGGATGTGTTTTTATACCAATAATAAGCGTGACAGCAATGACAGAATGCCGCAGTGAAATCTTGAACCCCCAGCAATGAACATTGACTGTCCCTTCCCAAACATTATTTTCCCAGCTGAGGCGTCAGGTTGTGAGTCCAACGAATCCTGCGATACGATCCTTGCTCCTTTCATCTGGGAGGTGATCACATTGTCCGATCGGTTCCCGATTCCACATTGTCCGGAATATAATGAAACTAACAAAGACCTCCTCGCCGGTCAAGAAAGCCTTTCGTACCAGGACAATGGACGTTCACTATCCAATACCTGAGTCCGATTCCACAACAATCACTACGCCACCACTATCACACTTTTCTCGGAGAGTGTACCACACAAGTCTTGGACTAATCAACACTAAAGCACATCTGCACATGGTGTGTAAACCATAGGTGTTTCAGCTATTAGTAGACTATCAATCAAGCTCTTTTTTTTTTTTCTTTTCTTTGCTTAGATTGTAAGTAGTAAAACATATGTTTAAACTAAAATATTTCCTATATAAATCATACTTTGCTGACAGTATGGTTGGTTATACTTTTGTTAAGTATATTATCAAAAAAAAAAAAATTACTTGTTAACCCTGTTCCCATAATCTATGTTCCTTAAAAATTCTGTACTTTGTTGATATATCCAAAATCAAATGTGGGTGTGTACATTTAGTAGTTCTTCATAATTTGTGGAGTATAGACATCACAGCTTACCCAACATGGGTGTTATCGTAGAACGATTTTAACCTAACTCCTAAAACTTTGATGTCTATTTGCATAAATAATAACAAATACAAGGTGGCCAGTGGCAGAATTCCGATTACGAAATTTTATAAAAAAAAAACTAAAGCATATTGAGCAGTATTATTTATTTCTACAAAAAGACTATGAATGCGGATTTCATTTTTTGAAAACAACGTTTTCCAAATGATGACCTTCGTTGTGTACGCACTCTTCCAACCTATTCCGCATATTTTCAAAAACTTTGCTACAAAGTGCACTGGAAATTGTGTTTATTTGTAATCGAATACTGTCTTTTAACTCCGCGATGTTGGCAGGTTGGTTTTTGTAGACGACACTTTTGAGGTATCCCCACAGACAGGGCTGGGCAAAATACATGATTTGATTTAGTTGAAATACAAATTACAAAATACTTTTCCACAGGTATTTGAAATACGAAATACAAAATACTTCGAGGTCGTGTAGTTGAAATACAAAATATAGTATTTTGATTAGTTTTAATTGAAATACAAAATACAAATTACAAAATACATTGAGGGCAATGGAAATCGACGCGTTAAAATGCTAAAATAGCAAAGCATGATGTACCTAGTTCTAATTTGTTGGTATGACTGTGACTGAAGTGAATCCAATCCAAATTTACACCTACGCCATTTTTGAACTTTTTTGGATTCGTGCTATATGCATTTTTCACAGTAACATCTTTGGCACAAATTAACTACATTAAATTTGCTATAAATTAGATTTTTTTAATTTTTACTGTAAGTGTGATAGGTACCGAGAATTAAGGTTTTGAATTTCAAGAAACTCCAAAAAGCAGATATGCTCTTTCAAACTTTGTGTCCACCTTGCCCATTTATATTCCGAGCTGATTCTCTGCACAGTTGTTCCTTGGATAGTCTTGAGTGCTTTGACATTGAGAACCATCAATATATCAAGAAGCCTTGCGCGAGTAGTAGCGGGTGAGGTGAGAAGTTCGGATTCAACACTTTTTAGGGTTCCGTACCTCAAAAGGAAAAAACGGAACTCTTATAGGATCACTGTTGTCTGTCTGTCCATCTGTTAAGACCCTTTCTCTCGGGAACATCTGAAGGTATCGAGCTGAAAATAAAACCATATACTCAGGTCTACAGTCCCTTGAAACTGTGAAAAATCTAACTTCTAAGTTAACGTGAAAAAAGATACGGCCGTATATGCCACAAAGAACGTAAATTTCGACACTCTGGAAACCAAAATTCAAAGGGTACTTTTCGTTGACTTAGAACTATGAAATTTGGCAAGTAATACATTTTTCCCTATACTTGTAGTATTTAAGACGGTATTGACCGTCTTACTACAAGTATAGGGAAAATCTGAAAACTAAATTTATAATTAAATAAAAAAACTGGCCAAGAACATGTCGGACCATGCTCAGTGTAGGGTTCCATAGCCGTAACAATAAGGTAAAAAATACGATGTAAATAAAGTACAACAACAAAAGAGCGTATCTTCATAGCAATTACGTCCTTTTGTTGAGAAGCGCATAATTATTAAGTAATGTTTAACAAAAAGCAGATTAAGAAAATACTGAAATTTGAAGTCATGACATTCGAAAGACTGATCCAGGCTATCAAAATTCGCGACTTTTACAAAATGGCGAACAGGGCTGATAAACCAGCTCATAAAAAACGAGACTGAGTAAAATCGACCTCATAAAAATTTCTTAGTTTTCGAGATATTGACGATTACGTGACGTTTGCACCTAATTTGTATGTGATGTCAGGCACGCCGGGTGCAAACTTAGTTCAACCGGATCGTATGAGATGAAGGCGGCAGACAGTTAATTTCGTAACAAAATATCATTATTTCAAAAATAATTACAGTGTTTAGTAAATTTTATACCATTTTAGAAACTACAATAAATGCGCAATTTTTTTACGTTGAGTGCCTGGTTATGTTGGTACATTTTTTTTTCACCACGCTAGTTCGAAGTCAGAGGTGAAATTTGAAAAAAATCGAATAATTTTTTTTTGTTATTGTACTGTGTCCACAGCATGAATAAATTAGCAAAAATAGAAAATACGTTCAATAGCATAGTTATTTAGCCACACATAGCAAAATACAGATTTGTAAAATACTTGATATTTTAGCAATGACACTCAAAACACCGAGTCAGGGTATCACTTAGCACGAGTTTTACAAAAACGTCAATATCTCGAAAACTAAGAGATTTTTACTGAAGTCAAATTTGCTTAATCTAGGTTCTTATGAGCTGGTCTATCAGCCCTGATCGTATAAAAGTTGGTTTTAGGGACACCCTGTATGTTTTATGATTCAATTACACATGTATAGTTTACAGATTTTTCCCTATATTTGTAGTATAAGACGGTATGACTTGCCAAATGTCATAGCTCTAGGTCAACGGTAAATACCCTACCCTACAAATTTTGGTTTCCTTGAGGGTGTCGAAATATACGTTTTTTTGTGACATAAACGGCCATATCTTTTTAACGTTACCTTAGTAGTTTGCTTTTTCACAGCTTCAAGGAACTGGCGACCAGAGTATACCTCAATATTTTTATTTTCAACTCAATACCTCTACGCGTTCCCGAGATAATGAGTCTTGAAAGACAGATAAACAGAAGGACAACAAAGTGATTATATAGGGGCTCCGTGTTTTCCTTTTGAGTTACGGAACCCTAAAAGTGGAATAAAGCAATAAATCCACAAGAATAGGGTTTTTGACAACAATCAAAATAAATTCATTAACTCTAACCAGCAATTTACGCTTCCAAAACAGCCCGGATAAAATCATTCAAACTTATTTTCGTGCCATCAACGATTTTACAATGACGAAAACTAAAAATAAGGCACCATGTTGAGCATGACGTCACAAGATATTATTTCATACTAAACTGCATACTTTCGGAGCGTTTTGACACTTCATAAAAAGAAGCTGATTTGAACTGTCATCAAGTAGCCTATTGTAAACTTTTCATAGGTATAAGTACTTTTTTATTTTTAACTACGAGAGACGCCATGGAAAAATATTAGTTGATAATAAAACGAAACTCATTTGGTGTTCGATCACTCATTCCGGGTGGAAAGTTTAATCATTCAATATTATTGATGACTGTCCAATTGCAATGTATTTTGTTCGAATGTATTTTGAAGCAATAGATATTTGAAATACTAATTACAAAATACCTCAACATCAGGTATTTGAAATACCAATTACAAATTACATTCTTAGGAAGTAATTGAAATACAAATACCAAATACGTATTTGTATTTCAAATACGTATTTCAATTACAAATATTTCAAATACTGCCCAGCCCTGCCCACAGAAAAAAATCACATGGGCTGAGATCGGGTGATCTTGCGGGCCAGGCTATGTCACCAAATCTGGAGATCAATTTTCCTGGGAATAATGCTCTAACTGCATTCATCGATGGCCGGGCTGTGTGGGCAGTTGCACCATCTTGTTGAAACCATGTGTTTCGATTGAAGAAAGAACCATTTTCAACGTGTGATCTAAAAAAATTGTCAATCATTTCACAGTATCTTTCAGAATTCACGGTTACCGCTGCTCCACGTTCGTTTTCAAAAAAGTAAGGCCCTATTACGCATCTTGCTGAAACCGCACACCAAACAGTCACTTTTTCACTATGCAACGGCATCTCGTGCATTTGTTTCGGATTTTCGGTAGCCCAGTAACGACAATTTTGTTTGTTCACATAACCGTCGAGATGGAAATGTGCTTCATCGCTGAAGAAGATGTTCCCCATACGATGATTTGATGGAAATCTCTCCAACATTTGTTCAGCATACAATTTTCTCGATTCATAGTCAGTATCCTGCAACTTCTGGACTATTTGGATTTTATAAGGGTGGAACCTTAATTTTTTTTTGAGGATTGTCTGCAATGTCGACCTGGGAATACCTAGCACCGTAGATCGTATGCGGGTGGAAAGTCGCGGATTTTCGAGTACAGATTGCTTGACGCGTTCCACGTTTTGTTCAGTTGTAACCGTAGGTCGCGGGCCCGGTCCTGGCTTATTTACTGCGGAACCTGTAGCTCTGAATCGTGCTACCCAACTCTCAATCAGTTTAGTTGACGGTCCATCACAAATACGCCGTATATTAAAACGAACACAAAACTTACGCCTTGCGGTAATGGGCGAAAAACCGTTGGTTAGATAGGCCTCTATGGCGTATGAACGCTGGACAGCTGGCCAGCGATCCATTTTGAATTATCAATCCGCAATGCTCGCGATACTAAAACACCGACCCGCATTTGTTTCGAACATCGCGTTCGAAAATTATTTGAATTTGAAATCGGAATTCTGCCACTGGCCACCTTGTATGTTATTATTATTACATATAAGATTCGATCACCAGCACTACCGAGCTGATTCCAACCCAAACCCTGTCAAGTTGAACAAATCCATTCATTCCCATCAAATCTGTAATTTAGTTCCCTACATTGCTCTTTCATTCCTTATCATTCATTCTTCTTCATTCTCAGTAACACTCGATTCATTCAACCTGCCAAAGCTCCTTAGCTGAAACCAAATATCCTTAAATGCCCCCATCCCCTTTTAGTAGTTGAATTTACTAACTAAAATTTTTATTACTAAAATATCTGTCTTAATTTATGCAAGTACTACCCCCCCTAAATTGAAACCAACCATTGGCGATATTAATTATCTACTATAGTCAAAGTTAGGCATAATTGATACGCCGTCAACTGATCAGAAAAAATGTGGAACGCTTCACGATTTTGCGTCGATGCCCACTGATTGCCACCTAGCGATGATCCTTTATGAATGCTTTAAATAAAATATTCCATGTTGAACTGGGTATTTATCATCAAATCTTAAAGCGAAACGAACCTCCTGAATGTGACTATTTTCTGGCGGGTTTTTTTTCATCACAAAACAGTTCCATAAGAACACCTCACTTAGTTATTCCATTCCTCGAACTTACTACACCAGTTTCATCACTTCACATCACTTTTCTAGTTATTAACTATTTATTCAGACACTACTTTCTTCATTAAATAAATATTTTCAATGTTATAATAAACTTTTAAAACCAGACTGTGCTGTCAAAGTCATCCGCACTTCAATGTTACTAGTTCACAAATAAAATGGCTTTATAATGATCCAAAACCTATTTTTCCCTAACATTATGTTTTTACTAAAAATCCAAACATCTACTAATTTCCTAAACACTCCATTCAAAATTTAAACTTTTCATTTACACTAAACCAAAATATTCGAGGCTTTTCAAACGCTTACAAAGTAATATAGACCTAGTAAAATGAATTACTCATAGACAGAATATGCATTATCCTAAATATATAGGTTTGTTCTATAAAATAATACTAAGATAATTTTTGTTTAAACAATCACTGTCTCATGTTTTTATTATTCAACCTATCTCGCAAGTCCATAACCTTTGCTCACGCAAAGAAATGAAAGGATAAACTATACAATAATCTTACACGCAAGAGTGAGACACACGATGATACTTATTGTTCAGCGAGTTCAATTTAAAATCTCTTATTAACTTAAGTTGGCCAACCTGGCAATATGACAATTTTAATCATGATCTAAATTTATTGCCAACGTTTAGCACCCGATTAATTTTTCTCTAGTTCCAGCTTACTAATTATCGCCGTAATATAAGGCAACACCCCATTTTTTTTCCAAAGATGGTAACTATTAACATTCATAGACAATCAAAATATATTTTGTCAATGGCTAGAGATTTTGGATGTTCCGATCTGATATCGGCTCCGACCTTTGTTATGATACCGACTATATAGGGTTTATGAATTGTATCCAATTTCCTAACCCATTAGAATATTTAAACATTTTACTCGCGCGACTTGACAACTTTATTGTCTAATGATTATTCGTTGTAATTAAACGGCAAATCGGGATAATCTACCCTCGGAACTGTCTTTTTGGTTTTGTATCCAGTCATTAATTTTATACGATTTTTTTTTACTAAGTGCATAAAGAAACGCTAAAAAAAAACGCTCAGTAGCGCTCAGTGGCTTAATTATGTCAATGAAGAAGTAATAATTTATTTGGTAAGTATATTAAATCTCTTTTTACTTTTTTAATAACTAAAGAAATCCTAACCAGACGTTCCTTTTATTTCAGAATTATAATTCCAATTGCGAGGAATAAATTTTAAGTTGGCTGTTGCCTACAAATCTAACTCGTATATCAGAATCCTACAGTGAGTAACCCTCTTTTTCGTCTGTCATCTTTTATGTAAATGCCCTAATTATGACTCGCTTAAACCGAATTCTTATTTAGAGTATAATAGTTGCATTGTTTTAATTTGTAATCTTTCCATGATGATTATGTTTCTCTACTTTCTCTTATATCTTCTCTTCTTAGTCTAATAAGATTTTTATTAGACTGCTTCTTTTGGCTGTTTGTAGTTACTCCTTTGCTTGTAAAGTAACTTGACGTGAGTTATGATTTCTTATAACTTTTTTCGAATTTTTTCCCGCGTTTTTAAGTATTTTCTTTTTCTTAATTTTCATTACCACCATTTTCTTTCACCACCATCCGATTGTTCACTGTACACTTTTTTCTCTCCCATATTAATATGGAATTCTTGTACAATTTAATTGAGTCATACCCGGTCCTGTGGGATCATACCAGCCGCGCCTACGGAGACCCAGTGCTACATGATATGGCCAGGTCCGAGATACTGGACATCTATAATCAATTTCACCCCGACCACCTTTTGACCTCGGACCTGCTGTGGCAGTGGGTCGAGGAATTCCGCAGGTGTAGATTCCTCAGGGTAAGCCTTTATTTTCATTTTACTTAACTCGACAGTAGTTAAAGTCTTTTGTTTAACTAATATAATGTTAATTGGTTTTAAACCAAGATATTAGGTTCATTTAGAGAAGAGTGGCCCAATTGTCCTGCCCATCCGAGCCCTAATTATCTGTACTTTTCATAGTTTCACTAATAAGTTTGTTCTGTTTTTCCTCAGACCGACCTGCCGCCCGGCGCCCAATTTATAGTAAGTTGCTTACAATCTCTGTATTTATATATTTCTGTCTTCAAAGCCCTATCCCTTTTATTACAATCCATTCCCTGTGTTGTCTGCTCCTAATGTTTCCCAATTTTCTTTCCTTTTTTCCTTTCCTTAGGACATGCCTAGTACTTCACGAGCCATACCTGGCAGCTCCCGTGCTCCCACACCCCCCTTGCCCTGTCCGCCAAGAGTGGGAGCAATGATGGCGCCACTACAGCGGGTGGCTGCCCCTGCCGTAATGGCCGAAGCAGCAGCGGTTCCCGAGGACGAGGAGAGCCCTGACGCCGAGGAGGCCCCTGTGGTCATCCCTGATTCCTCCTCTGGCTCCTCCTCCTCGTCCGGGAGCATAATAACATCTTCGAGCTCTCACTCGTCCGGGTACGCGAGCAAAAGCCCGTCTCCGCCGGAGGTCAGCAGCAGCGACTCGCACTCCGCCTCCGGGACCGCGACATCCTCGTCCGAGGATGCGTTGGACCCCATTGTCCTGGAGGCCGGGCCCATACGCGAGCCGCCGCCCGAGGCTCCGGGGGAGGATGCGGCCAATGCGGAACCTGCAGAGATGGTTGTGGATCTCACGACACCCCCTTCCACACCCCCAACATCACCATCGCCCGTGAGGGTGTACATAAATGAGGACGGCGACCCTATCGTTAGTATATCCTGCTTCCTAGTACTTCTTATTTATGTATGGTTATTTTTTAATTCCTTCTGTTTCCTTCTGCCTGTGTCTTCTTACAAAATTAATTGTCTTATTTCTTCTGCAGGTCTATCGCAGCTCTGACTAGGGCACGCACCCTCATTAGTTTGCATCCCTTCTATTAACTAGTAAGTATAGCTACTATTCCTTTGTGATTTTGCTTACAGACTATTTATTTTTGTACTAATTTTTCCTTTTGTTTGTTTCAGATCATTGTACATAATTTATTTTTGATTATTGTTATTCCTTTTTTATTTAACCTTTTCTATCATTGTAAATATTAAAATTATCATTGTATATATATATTTGATTTTTTTTCTATTGTTTTTCTTTTAATTATAAATTGATCATTTAGTGTGGTAATTATGTGTTTATCAGACAAACAAATTAATAAAGTTTTCAAACTTGTGTGGCATGATACCTTTGGGTGTGGTGTTCAAAACTCACAACTCTCCCCCCCCCCCCTCCACCTGACGCAACACCCCCCCTCGTAGTGAAATGTGTCCCTTTTATCGGTTTTATCACATTTTCTCGAAAACTATAATGGATACAAAAAAAGTGTCAAAAGTAAAAATGATCCTCATTAAATTGTAAACAAAATTTGTCCTATATCTTATTTTGATAGGCTGGACGGTTTTCAAGCTGTAGGTAGTTAAAAAACTAAAATGAAATTTTTCATCAGATTAACGACAATATAGTCATTATTTATTGGAATGAAGTAAATAAAAAGCTATAGGTGGAATCATTAGGGGTGCACTAAGAAAGAATTTTTCAAAATTTACCCCCTAAGGGGTTCAAATAGGGGTTCAAAGTTTGTATGGAGAGTCTACGATTTTAGAAGTAAAGAGGTTTGAAACCTCATGTTTAGACTTTTTATTAGATTACAAGAAAAGTAATTTCACCGTTTTTCGAAATTCATCCTCTAAAGGGTTTAAATGTGGGTTGAAAGTTTAGATATCAACGCACCACCCAAACCGCTGGTCCTAGGAATTCCAAATTTAGCACGTAGGTTCCTTATAAGGTCTAGAGGTGCACTAAGAAAGGATTTTTCAAAATTCATCCCCTAAGGGGTTTAAATGGGGGTTGAAAGTTTGTATATGTAGTTTGTAGAGTTTCTTTGGGACAATCCTTTCTTAGTGCACCCTTAGACCTTATAAGGAACCTACGTGCTAAATTTGGAATTCCTAGGACCAGCGGTTTGGGCGGTACGTTGATATACAAACTTTCAACCCCCATTTAAACCCCTTAGGGGATGAATTTTGAAAAATCCTTTCTTAGTGCACCCCTAGACCTTATAAGGAACCTACGTGCTAAATTTGGAATTCTTAGGACCAGCGGTTTGGGTGGTGCGTTGATATCTAAACTTTCAACCCACATTTAAACCCTTTAGAGGATGAATTTCGAAAAACGGTGAAATTACTTTTCTTGTAATCTAATAAAAAGTCTAAACATGAGGTTTCAAACCTCTTTACTTCTAAAATCGTAGACTCTCCATACAAACTTTGAACCCCTATTTGAACCCCTTAGGGGGTAAATTTTGAAAAATCCTTTCTTAGTGCACCCCTAATGATTCCACCTACAGCTTTTTATTTACTTCATTCCAATAAATAATGACTATATTGTCGTTAATCTGATGAAAAATTTCATTTTAGTTGTTTAACTACCTACAGCTTGAAAACCGTCCAGCCTATCAAAATAAGATATAGGACAAATTTTGTTTACAATTTAATGAGGATCATTTTTACTTTTGACACTTTTTTTGTATCCATTATAGGTTTCGAGAAAATGTGATAAAACCGATAAAAGGGACACATTTCACTACGAGGGGGGGTGTTGCGTCAGGTGGAGGGGAGGGGAGAGTTGTGAGTTTTGAACACCACACCCAAAGGTATCATGCCACATAAGTTTGAAAACTTTATTAATTTGTTTGTCTTTCCCATACATTGATTACATAGAATTACTGAATTAATTGTATATAGAGTCTGGCTAATGAAAGATGAGACTGACATTTATTCAAAACTTTTTAAATGGCGACATTATACAAACGTCAAATGTGTCAAACGTCATTAGATTTCTGAGGATAGTATGCTGTGGTGATTTTGATACTCAACATGCAACATATGAAAGTAACCGTTTCCGAAAATACTTACTGAATTGTTTTTGCTTTTCTTTCCGTGGCTAATGTGGGGAGTAAATATATATCATAAATAAACACTAACACTCTAATAAAAACTATGTACTTACCAATTTTAAAATACATATTTTTTTCTATGTTGTTTTTATGCTGTCATAAATAAATGTATTTTCTTTCTTTCTTTCAATTTTCACTAAAATCGGAAGAATTAAAAAAGTAAAAACAAATCAAAAATCGCCCAAGTATCATTACCGTTTTTGTCACCCTATAAACAGTGTTGCAACCCGTTGATTTTTTAAATTTGCCGCAATTTTTTAGTCTCATCTTTCATTAGCCAGACTCTATTAAGAATCCATGTAAATATTTTGTTGATGTTTTTTTTTTCTTTTTTGATTTTATTTTATTTTATAGTTAAGAATCTTTGTAAATAGATAAGTTGATTTTATTTTTTTTGTTTATTATATTTTTCCCTTTTAAATTTACTGTTGTTGACTTTTCTTTTCCTAATTCCTTAACATAAATTGTTATTATAAGTAAATGTGCTAAACAATTCACTTATAATGACGAGCAATAATCCAATGAATTAAATAAGTACTCATTTGATTACCTACTCAAATTTATTCCATATCCCTTGTGTATAGTTAGTCCGGCTGTCGGCCAACTCTTTCTAACACTATTTCTTATAATATGAATGACAGAGACAACTACTGTTCACTCACTCCTCCACCTATTGATAACGAGATCACAGTCCGTCACACATAGTGGTATTTTTTTTCAAACACAACCGCGTTCACAGCGCCATCTGGTTTTTAGTACGCGAACTTTTGTAGTGTCTTTTTAATCTTGGCTCAGTTGTCTTATTTTAAAGATGTTCTCCTTTTAACTTAAACGTTAAATTATGGCCTATTTTGAAGTTATGTATATTCCTTCCATCTTTCAGATGTAAGGCATGATAAATATAGAAGGTGGTAACCTTTATAAACTAATTTTTATAAAAATGATCGCAATAAACAAAAAAGAAGAAGAGAGGAGGGAAGGCCGCCTCCTCCCCTTCAACCTTAAGTAACTGCTTCTCCAATGGTTTCAAATTCACATTGAATCCGTGGTTAGTTAAGCTTGCGCCTCCCCCGCTAACCCATCATTCTCTCTTCTCCCCCTTTGTACAAATTTATTTTTATTATCTTTTTTTTAAATTTACATATTTTTTTTTTCTCTCAATTCTACAAAAATAAAAACCAACTAATAACAATCATTCCAATATACTGATCGCTATAAATTAAGTCTTTTATACAAATAACAATATCCTTAAGTTAGATTTCAACCATGAAACTCTTATATACAGATATTACATTTTTGTAAACAGCTTAAATCAAATAATAAAACAAGTGATACTATATAAACTGTAAACTAAATCATGTTACCCTAATTTTAATTATTAATCAATCTCTCGGTTCCCCAGGTCAGTCCTTGGTTGGGTTCCTATAATATCTGGATAGATGTATCCCATTAAATTTTCCCCGAATCTCATTGGTTTCTGGATTAATTAATATACAACGTGTCCCAAAACTCAACGATAAGCCGGCACCAGAGGATGGAGCTACTTATGATTAGTCGAGAAAAAATAAGGAAAAAAATATATCTCAATTATTTTAGAAATTACAGAAAAAAAATGAAATTCATCGAAAATCGACATCCCTAATGGTATTTTTAACGACCATGTCTACAAATATTCAAATATTACTGTTTTTTTTTGTTTTTGGAAACTTAAGTAGCCCTGCTATCTAACACAGTTCTTAAGAGGGGAGCCTGCCCTCCCTGCACTGGGGGGGCAAGGAGTCTTCCTTAAAAAGGAAAATATAGGACGATGACCGTCCCACGACCTCCCAAAGGGGGGCTAAGGTCAGCTCGGCCAGGAGGGGTCGCACTGCTGCACCCCCAGGGGCCTACGTTGGACTCTCCGAAGCCAGGGTCAGGCTGCAGAGGCTCTCGGTGGAGGAGACCCAATACGAAGAGGAGGCTAAGAGTCGGGCGGCGGAGTTCCGAAGGACCTCCCCGGTCAGAACCCGGCAAGCCAACAAGGAGGGGGACCCCAAAACAGCGACCGCAAGCGGAGGCAATGAAGCCCCCGCCACCGCGAGCCGCCTTGACCGGGTCAAGGAATGTGCCAGGGCGGTCTTCGCGGACGCTGCGAAGTCGTGTAACCTCAAGGGGGAGGTCCACGCCCGCATGAGGGATGCCCTCCTTGAAATCATCAATGTGGCCGAGGACCTCAAGGAGGAAATCAAGGAGTCGGAGTCGGTCCGCACGCTGAAGGCCGACAACAAGCGAATGCGGGAGGAGCTGGCCCTCTTAAAGGACGAGACGAAGGCACTCCGCAAGGCCTTCTCGGAGCGGAAGTCGGCGAATCCTACCTCTGCCCCCGGGCCCGCGGTCACAGAGTCCCTTGTGGGGGAGGTGAAGGAGGTTCTCTCCGAATTCAGGGAGAACCTCACCAGGGAACTCTTTGTCTCCCTAGGCGGGATGGTGAATGCCCGTCTAGAGGAGGCGGAGAGCAGAGGCCTACTGGCCCCTGTTCCGATTGTCCGCCCACCCCTGGCGGCGGACAAAAGAAGGACCCAGGCAGCTGTGCAACCGGCCGCCCAGCAGCGGAACTCGCAGGGCTCTCAGCCCACAGCCGAGCCTACCCCTGCTCCCAGGGCCAAACAGACGGGAACTAAGGGGGCAACAACAGGGTCAAACCTGATGCCCTCGGCTAGACCGGCTCCAGCTGCCCCAGCCCCGCGCTCCAAGCGGCAGGCAGCCGGACCCCAAAACGTGCCCGCAACATCTGGCACTCAGGCGGCGACATCCCCTCCGGCCCAAACGACCTGGACGGAGGTTGTAAAGAGGAAGGGGAAGAATGCATCCCCGACTAAACCGGCGACGACTGGCCCAGCAGTCCCCAAGGCGGCTCCTAAGGCCCCGGTACCTGCAAAGCCGAGGATGTTCCCCACACCCAAAACAGCGGCTGTGGTGGTCACCCTCAAGGACGGAGTAGACACTGATTATAAAACGGTCATGGGGAGGGTGACCACACTGAAATTGTCCTCAATCGGTGTGGAACATGTGAAGGTCCGCTGCACTGCAGCCGGGGCCCGGATTATTGAAATCCCAGGAGCCGACAATGGGGCGACGACAGCAGCCGACAATTTGGCTGAGAAGCTGAGAGGCCTAGTGGGGGAAGTGGCGGATATCACCAGACCCGTCAAAACTGCGGAGATCCGTATCGTCGGTTTTGACGAGTCGATCACGACCGAAGCCGTCAAAACGGAGGTGGCAGCCGGCGGCAAATGCCCACCAGGGCAAATCCGAGGGGGCAAGATCAGGATGGCCCCGGATTGCACCGGCTCGGTGATTGTCACCTGCCCGGTCGCAGCAGCTAACACCCTGGTCCAAGCGGGACGACTATTGCTAGGATGGTCCTCGGCCCGAGTGGAGGCACTGGAGCCCCTCCCAATGAGGTGCTACCGCTGCATGGGGCTCGGGCACACGAGGGCCTTCTGCCCCTCCCCGGTGGATAGAACTGGGGTCTGCCGCCGCTGCGGCAAGCCTGGCCATCTGGCGGAAGGCTGCGACGTTGAGCAGGCATGGTGTGCGGTCTGCCACCACGCCAAGCTCCCGGCGGGACATGTGATGGGGGGACCCTCATGCACCCCCCCCACGCACCAGAGGGAAGATGGCTTCTTGGAGGACCCAGGAAGCCAACAAAGGAAAGGCCCCCCAGGGCTCTAATGAGGGAACTACGATGGAGCACTAATGCCAGCACAGCCCCAACAACATCTAGAGGTGCTACAGTGCAATCTAAACCACTCCGCCCGCGCTCAGGATCTCCTGATGCAGCATGTGGCGGAGTGGGGCATTAGTGCTACCATCGTGACGGAGCCCTACTTTGTCCCCCCCCAGCAGAACTGGCTAGGAGACAATGATGGTCTAGTGGCGCTAACAGTACCGGTGATGGGCGGTCACCCTCCACTTACCAAGTTGGAGGGAGGGTCCGGGTATATAGCGGCCAAGTGGGGAGATATCGCGCTTGTCGCGGTCTACTTCTCCCCAAACCGGCCGCTACCGGAATTCCAACAGTTCCTGGACCGACTCGGCAGGGTGATCGCCAATGCAGCGCAGGGGCCGGTGATGCTGCTCGGCGACTTGAACGCCAAGGCCACGGCCTGGGGCTCCCCCAGGACGGACGCGAGAGGGGGACTTTTGAGGGACTGGGCGGCGGCGGTTGGGTTCCAAGTCCTAAACCGGGGCAACGCCAACACCTGTGTGCGCCGGCAGGGGGGGTCCATCTTGGACGTAACGTTCGCGACCCCTGCCGTGGCATTGCGCACCTCCGATTGGCGTGTCCTGGGGGACGTAGAGACCCTCTCTGACCACCTTTATATAAGGATGAGGGTCTCCAAAAATCAGGTAGTCCAGCCGCCACGTCCGCCGGCGCAGGGAGGGAGATCCCCCTTCCCAAGGTGGAGCTTGGGGTCCCTGGATAGGGATCTGGCAGAGGAGGCGGCCATGTGGGAGGTGTGGCAGGCCCCAGCACCGGACCGAGCCCTCGACGTGGAGACCAGGGCACTGCAGTTCCGCACATCGCTCACTGCGGTGTGCGACACTGCGATGCGGAGATCTGGTCCGGTGCCAAACAAAAAGCAGGTGTACTGGTGGTCGGAGGAGGTAGCGGCCCTCCGACGTGCGAGCGACGCAGCTCGCCGCGAGTACACCCGCTGTAGGAGGCGACGACACACGGAGGAAGAGGAGGAGCTCCTACACGGGAACCTCCGGGAGGCCAAGGAGGCCCTGTCGGTGGCCATTGCCAGGGCCAAAGATGCTGCCCACATCGAGTTCCTGGCCACACTCGACAGGGACCCCTGGGGGCGGCCCTATAAGCTCGTGAGAAATAAGATGCGCCGCGCCCCCGGCATGGACTCCCTGGAGCCGGAGCTCCTCCAGCGGGTGGTGGAGGGTCTGTTCCCGCCCGCGCCAGAGTTCGTGCCTCCCATCATGTCGGTCCCAACACTGGACCCCGAGGAGCTTGAGGACGTTCCACCGATCACGGATGGGGAGTTCCATGTGACGGTGGAACGTCTAAAGGGATGCAAAAAGGCCCCCGGGCCGGATGGCGTCCCCGGCCGCGTCATGCCGGTGGCCTTAAAGCATTTGGGGGGTCGCCTCAAAGACCTGTTTGACGACTGTCTGCAGGCGAGGCGATTCCCCCAATGCTGGAAGGAGGGGAAATTGTGCCTACTACGGAAGGAGAGCCGTCCGGCCGACTCTCCTTCGGGCTGGAGGCCAATAGTGTTGCTGGATGAATCCGGGAAGATGCTAGAGCGCATCATCGCTTCCCGGATCATCCAGCATTTGGAGTGGGAAGGACCCAACGTGTCGGACCGCCAATACGGCTTCCGGACCGGGCGGTCCACAATGGACGCGTTGGGGGCCCTAAGGGCCTTTTGTGAGAATGCCGCGGAGAGGGGGGAGGGAGCTGTGGCGGTGTCTCTTGACATCGCCAACGCCTTCGGCTCCCTCCCATATTCGGTGATAAAGGAAGCGCTCCGATACCACGGAGTGCCTCCATACATCAAAGGAATCGTGGAGCACTACCTGAGCGGCCGGGTAGTGCTCTACGAGGAGAGGGGCGGAGTTAGGCGAGAAAGACGTATGGCCTGCGGTGTTCCCCAGGGGTCGGTGCTCGGACCCCTGTTGTGGAACATCGGTTTTGACTGGGCCATACGGGGCATGCTGCTCCCCCGGATGACGGTCATCTGCTACGCAGATGACACGATGGTGGTCGTCCGGGGGGAGCGTTTGGAGGAGGCTCTCCGAAGGGCTTCAGTGGCGGCCGACCTAGTAGTTGGCCGCATTAGGCTTTTGGGATTGGAGGTGGCCCTCCCGAAGACGGAGGCGATAATCTTCGGGGGCAGGGGGTGGCGGCCCCCTGCCAGGGCCACCATTAGGGTCAGCGGGGACACGGTCCAGGTGAGGCCCCATGTTTGCGATAGATACAGCAAAACAAATATAAGTAGTTTTCACACGTATAATTGCAGTTACTTAGGTACAATGTAATAGACAAGGTGCGTGCGTCTTGTGTCGTGCTCTCAGTTCGACTGACGCGGGGTTGAAGAAGACGCGGCGGGGGACGGTGGAGGCGGCGGCGGCGCAACCCAGCCGCCGTGACGTCATCGTGCTTGCTTGTGCGCGTACATACTGCCCCCGTTGAAAGACGTTTTCAAGCTATTATCTTATTCTGAGGATTGCTGAGTTGGGCTCCACTCCTCCTCTTCTATCATCTTCTCTTAGGCCTCTGTCGAAGTTGGAAGAAGGCATATTTTGTTGAATGCTCTCCTCATAGTTCCCTTTGAAGTGCTTATATCAGCTACTCTGTTTACTCCGTCCGGACCAGTGTACAGTCGTGTAATGCGCCCAAGGCGCCATCGTAGTGGGGGTAGATTATCGTCCTTCAGGACAACCATGTCGCCAATTGCTAGGTCCCGCTGCCGAGTTCGCCATTTTGTTCGAAGCTGGAGCTCGGCGATGAACTCCTTGCGCCAACGCTCCCAAAAGTGTTGTCTCAGCTGCTCAATGTTCTCGTATCTGTTTGGCCTTTTAGTGGTGACAGGCAGAGATGGTACGGACATCAGAGGTCGCCCAATCAGGAAGTGACCTGGGGTCAGTGGATATAAATCGGTAGGGTCTGACGAGAGAGGAGATAGCGGACGGGAATTGAGGATTGCTTCTATTTGGGAAAAAAGCGTCGCTAGTTCCTCAAACGTCAAAGAAGCATTGCTTGCTACACGTTTTAAGTGGCTCTTTGCTGATTTAATGCCGGCCTCCCATATACCTCCAAAGTGAGGTGCATATGCGGGACTGAATATGAACTTAATGTTCTCAGCGCTCGCGAAATCGGACACGGACTGACGGCTGGCTTTTAGAACCCTACCTAACTCATTCTTTGCTCCCACAAAATTAGTACCATTATCACAGTAGATAATTTGAGGTCTACCCCGTCGAGACACAAACCTGCGTAGGCAAAGAAGAAATGCATCGGTAGACATTGAGCTTACCGTCTCTAAGTGCAGAGCTTTCGTTTGAAGGCACACAAACAATGCAAGGAAACATTTGGTTATATTGCTACCTCGACCCTTTCGGCTAGCTATTAAGAAAGGTCCAGCAAAATCCACTCCGCAAGTATCAAACGCAAAGCTCGAAGATACTCTAACAGTCGGTAAAGTACCCATTATTGGCTTTATAACCTGCCCACGCATACGCGTACAAATCGAGCACTTCTTTGTTACGCTGCGAGCTAAGTTTCTGCCCCCGATAGGCCAAAACTCCTCGCGTACAGCAGCCAACAATAACTGTGGACCTGCATGAAGTAAGCGGATGTGTTCATGTCTCATGAGTATCTTAGAAAAGTGATGTTTGCCGTCTAATAAAATAGGATGCTTTTTGTCAAAATTGAAATTAGAATTCTGTAATCTACCACCAACTCGTAGGATTCCTAGCGTATCTATAAAAGGATCCAAAGGTAGCAACTTAGATTTACGATGCAATTTTTTATCTTTTTTAATATTATTAATGTCATTAGCGAATGATTCTATCTGAGATTGTTTTACAAGCAACATTAAAGAACTCTCCAATTCCTCAGATTCAATAGCATCAGAATTTACAGCGTTTTTACGACATTTATTTATAAATCTTAATACATAAGCCACAATCCTTTTTAATTTATCGTAACGAGAATATCTTTCAAATTCTATAAGTGAACAGTTATATTTTTCTGTATCAGCTTCAGTACATGTAAATACTTTCAACTCTGGTAAATTGTTTGAGGGCAAGGACCCCTGGTTAGGCCACTCCGATTCTTCCTTCAGTAAGAAGGAAGGACCCTGCCACCACAGGGTAGAATCCTGAAGTTGCTGCGGTTCTACCCCCCTGGACGCCAAATCAGCAGGATTCTGATCCGTGGGTACATGCATCCATGCGGATCCCTTAGTAAGATCGTTTATTTCGTTCACTCTGTTTAAAACAAAGGTTTTTAAATTTCGGGACTGAGTTTTCAACCAGCCTAGGACTATCGTAGAATCAGTCCACATGGTTTTACTACGAATATTGCAAGGAAGAGATTCTATGACCTTGGCACATAACCGTGCTCCGAGCAACGCACCACATAGCTCAAGACGCGGAATCGTCAAAGCCTTTAATGGCGCAACGCGTGCCTTGGCACATAAGAGCTGTACATTAACCTGTCCCTCTCTATCTACGGATCGTAAGTACACAGTGGCTCCGTATGCGTGCTGAGATGCGTCCACAAAGCAGTGCAAATCAATTTCACAATCAGTATATTTTAACACATGCCGAGGTATAACTATTGACGACAACTGAGCTAAATTTTTAATAAATACAGTCCATTGACGAGCCTCGTGACTAGGAATAGGTTGATCCCAATCCATTTTGTTAGTCCACAACTGCTGAAGGAATATTTTACATTTTATTATACATGCAGACAATAAACCCAATGGATCGAAAATTTTGCACGTCATTGACGTAACTGTTCTTTTAGTTATCACATCACCAACCGGTATATCTGTAGAAAAGAACAGTTCGTCTGATTTGGGTGACCAATTCAATCCTAGCACGCTAGATTGCTTGTTCCAGTCACGAACCTCGCACACATCAGTACCATTTTCAAACAGTTCAGGGCAATTTGTGCGAAATTTGCGCAAAGGAAAGCAAGCAGACTCTAAAGTTTCAGTGACACCGTTATATATTTTCCTAAGCTCATCAACACTATTTGAACCTGTATTCAGATCGTCCATGTAGAAGTCCCTTTGAATTACATTAGCAATAGTCTTATCTTTGCACTCCTGAGCCAATTGCAAGAGACATCTAGTGGCCAAATGAGGAGCCGAAGCCGTTCCATAAGTTACAGTTCCTAATTTTAATGTTTTGATAGGCTGTTCCTCATTTTCTCGCCACAATATAAGTTGTAAATGACGTTGAGAATTATCTATTTCTATTTGGCGATACATTTTCTCAATGTCCCCAGTTAGTACAAATTTATGGATTCGAAAACGCAACAAAATGGAAAACAAATCGCTCTGAATTACAGGCCCTACCAATTGGATGTCGTTTAAAGACTTGCCAGACGAAGATCTGGCCGACGCGTCGAATACTACCCTGACCTTGGTGGTCTCCTTCTCTTCACGCACTACCGCGTGGTGAGGTAAATAAAAACCGAATGGAGGACGCTCAACTTCTGACAAATGTCCCAAATCTTGGTATTCCTTAATGAATTCTGAGTACTTTTGCTTAAGATCTAAATTTTTATTTAATTTCTTCTCAAGGTTCAAGAATCTTCCTCGCGCATTATAATATGACTCACCTAGAGACTCCTCAGGCGATTCTTTGAATGGCATTTTAACTGAAAATCTACCGTTACTTAATCTAGTAGTGTTATTTATAAAATGAGTTTCACATAATTGCTCTTCTAGAGAGAATGAATTATCTTTTCTTGTAGGCAACTCTTCTACTTCCCAAAATTTCTTCATACTTTCATGAATATCTAATTGAGTAAAATTACACATCACACTATTTTTACAAGTACTTCTACCTACCGGGCCAGACACAAGCCACCCCAGTTTTGAGTCTTGCAACGTAGGCATATCCTGACCCAATTTGATTTGCTGTGTACCTATGATGTCCCAAAAAACATCTGCACCTACGAGTATGTCAATATCAGACGGCTGATAAAATGCAGGATCAGCAAGTTCAATGTTTAATGGTAGATTCAAGCTACTTAACTCAATTTCGTTACAAGGTACGGTGCCGGTAATTCTAGGTACAACTAAGCATGTCAACTCAGCAGTAAAAGAACATACTCTAGAATTTAATTGAACACAGCAGCGCTCAGAGATATCAAAGCCTATATTATTAATACCCGATACATTTACAGGTTTCACTCGATTTACAGACAAACCCAATTTATTTTTGAAATTATTTGTTATGAAGCAAGACTGACTCCCCGTATCCAACAAAACTCGAGCCCTTTGACAGTTATTATTCTGTGGATTAATAATATCTACAAGAGCAGTACATAGTAGTACTTGTTTTTCGCTGGCCACTGCCAAAGAAACGGGCGCAGCCGTCAAAGCCTCTTCAGCTTGTTTATGGAGCAAGCTATTATGCTTCCCCTTGCATGACCGACAACAACCTTTTAAACGGCACCTGTGTGCATTGTGTCCCTCGCGAAGACAATTCGAACATAATTTTAATTTATTTACTTCACTCTGCCTGCCCTCCAAACTCATTTCTAAAAATGTTGGACACAAATAAACACGATGGTCTTTTTTACAAATACTACACACAAACCGTTTTGACACGTCAGTACTAGCAGCCACTAATGACCTAGAAGATTGTTGTGGCTTATAAGTAGATTTGTAATCATGGGTGTGTTTATCCGAACGGATCCCTTGAGTTGTTTCTAAAACATCCGCACGGTTACGAAGAAAAGTATTAAAATCCTGTAACGTAGGTAAATCGGAGAGGTTACCTTTGTGTTCCTCCCACTTTCTATTTGTCGTCACATCCAACTTAGATGACATCATAAATATAACCAAAATGTCCCATTGCTCTGTAGGTAAGCCTAAAGTACCGAGTGCTCTTAAATTTTTCGAAACTTGATCAATAAGATAACGCAAAGCTTTATAAGACTCTCGCGTAATAGGTTCAATATTGAACAATGCCTTCAGATGATTGTTTATCAAGATATTTTTATTATTATACCTTTCGCATAATAAATCCCACGCAACTTTGTAGTTCGCCGAGGTAAATTCAATTGATTTAATAACAACAGTAGCACTGCCTTCTAAAGCAGACCTCAAATAATGGAATTTATTTATCGCAGGTATGGAATCATTCGAGTTAATGAGCGAGTCGAACGTATCCCTAAATTCCAGCCATTTTAAGTAGTTTCCGTCAAAAATCGGAAGTTTAATCGTGGGCAATTTCACTGCATTGAATGCATGAGAACAAGTGCCCGACGCATTAGACTTTACGGAATCCTCGACCCGTTCTTTGTTTTGAGGAATCGATTCGATTAAATCTTGCGCAGTCGATATCAAAGAATAGAACTGACACTCTAATAAATCTCTTTCCTTAAGCTGCTCATTATAATCCGTACTTAAAACTTCTATTTGATCTTGTAATTCGTCAAAACTAACAAATAACTCTTGTAATTTGCTTGACCTTAACGAGATTTCTTTTATTTGAGCACCAGTTAAATCGGAAGTTTTAATCTGAGATAAAACCGTTAAATAGTCTTTAAATTTCGTTAATCGACCTTTAATCGAACTGCGTTTCTTTAAAAGATCCTTTAATCCAGTCGATTCACTGTCCGGCATTGTGTACAACAAAGAATGAATTAGATAAAGTTAAAATGTGCACTCAAACCAGTTATTGCAGTAGCCCGCCGCAGCCGTCCCAATCCCGCCAACGCTGGTCACGCCAAAAAGTACCGTTAGCGTGATGACAAGTACTTGCATCGAAGTCACTGGAATGTTCGGCAAAAAACCGTTACTAAACGCAAGAACAAAGAAATTTTATGTTTATTTTTTAAGAAACAGGTACAAAATAAACTGCTACGGGTCTTTAAATAATAACGGCAATTGCTTTTTAAATTAAAAACCCAAATTTAAAACTTTCAATTTTAAATAATCGCCAATCAATAAAGCAATGCACTACGAGTAGCAACGCAGATAAATAGGCTTATTATTCGTGCAAAATCATAAAAGGTAACTAGTTATAAGTGTAAAATAGTTTGAAGTCAAGCTTAAAATCGTTTTATTGAAGATGCAAAATCAGTACTTTGTCGATAACAATTATTCTATTGTGCAGTATTAAGTACAGTATAAGTATTAAGTGCTTTGTTTTCTTCAAAATGCCACGACAATTATTTAATTGGTTAAGTAGTTTACGAGTCGAAAGAATGCAAAATAGTATGAGAGCGGCGCAAGCGACAGCGTAACCTTTGCAATAAAATGTTTAGTTAAAACATAAGTAGCTCACAGGCCAAGGAAATACGCATAAAGCAAGATATTTCAATAGTATGCCCGAGAAAATAACTACGCTTTTTACACAAACGAACAAAGGAGATTTGAATTTAAAGTAAGGAAAAATAGGAACGGATCACTTCCCTTAGGTTGACCTCCGGAATCGTAGTCGAAATAGTCCGCCAGGCCCTGTTGTGAAGCAGTTGATTTCCGTTGCAGTCCCGTTACTTTGACCGTTGGCACTAAGTTACTTTGTTGTTAGGCCTTAAACTTCGTAGACTGTTGTAGACGTGTAGTCCTGTCACGGTCGCCACTTTGTTTGCGATAGATACAGCAAAACAAATATAAGTAGTTTTCACACGTATAATTGCAGTTACTTAGGTACAATGTAATAGACAAGGTGCGTGCGTCTTGTGTCGTGCTCTCAGTTCGACTGACGCGGGGTTGAAGAAGACGCGGCGGGGGACGGTGGAGGCGGCGGCGGCGCAACCCAGCCGCCGTGACGTCATCGTGCTTGCTTGTGCGCGTACACCCCATATTAAGTATCTGGGCCTCATACTGGACCGAAAATGGAACTTCGGGGAGCATTTCCGCCAACTTGCTCCCCGGATCGTGGGACAGGCGTCAGCCCTCTCTAGGCTGCTGCCCAACATTGGCGGCCCAAATGCCCCGTGCCGCCGGCTATATGCCGGCGTAGCCAGAAGCATGGCCATGTACGGGGCACCAATTTGGGCCGACAAGTTAAGTGCGGCGAATAAGGCCCTCCTCCGGAGGCCACAAAGAGTGGTTGCCCTCCGGATAGTGAGGGCCTACGTGACGGTTGCCTGGTCAGCGGCCTGTGCCTTGGCGGGCACGCTCCCCTGGGAACTGGATGCCCAACTGCTCGCCGAGGCACATAGGGAGCGGGTGCACAATAGGGCCCGGGAGGTGTACCCCGCTCCCGAAGAGGTCAACGCCGCCAGGAAGGCGGCGCAAAAGAGGATGCGCGATAGATGGAAGAGCGACCTGGAGGACTGTCCCTATGGAACCCGCACCATAGGGGCACTCCTCCCGTCGCTCGACCGCTGGCTGGACCGAAGGAAGGGTAACCTGTCCTTCCGAATGACGCAGGTAATGACCGGGCATGGTTGCTTCGGTCATTACCTGCACAGGATAGGGAGGGAAGTCGGTCCAGCCTGCCATGAGTGCGGCGCTCAGGACGACACGGCCCAGCACAATCTAGCAGAGTGTAATTACTGGGCCGAGGAGCGCCGCACCATGGTTGCGGTTTTAGGTGTGGGTGACCTCTCGCTGCATAGCATCGTAGCTGCCATGCTACACAGCGAGAGGTCCTGGGAGGCGGTGGCCTCCTTCTGCGAATCAGTCATTTCGCAGAAGGAGGCCGCGGAGCGGGAGCGCGAAGATAGGCGACAGGCGCTCCAGCTCCGGCGCAGGCGGAGGGGGAGGAGGCGGGCGCAATTCGGTGCTCGTCTCGTCGTCCCCTAGTGGAGTCGTGGGTGAGGGGCCCACACTGTTGGACTCCACACGTCTGGGGGAGGGATCGTGGCGGTTTCCTATCCCTCCCTCCTTTGGCGCGGGAGCCCTGGCGGCTTAAAGCCAGGGCAGCCGGGGGGCACCAGTGGTAGAAATGTCACGAGCCCACTGTGCCCCCATCAAACGGCATGCGGAGAAACGCCGGTGGGTTTTTAGTGGGTATGCTCCTCCCCCCCTCTGATTAGCAGAGGGTGCGCGAGAGGAGTGAGTCCCACATAACCCCCCCAACCAACATCGGGCCTCCCTTAGGCCCCGGGGGGGTATGCGTAATGCATTTTCCCACCGTCAAAAAAAAAAAAAAGAAAAAGGTTAGGTTAGGTTAGAACTGTGACCTCACACAGAACCAAATCGCTGCCAGAAAAGTATATTAGGTTAGAACTGTGACGCAACATAAAAGAGAACTTTTAAAAAAACTTTTAAGATTAGGTTTATGCGTTTAGCAATTTATGCTTTTACTTAGTATGGTTAAAGTGTTGTATGAGCAACCTATTTATGCGTTTAGCATTTTATGCATTTACTTAGTATGGTCAAAGTGTTGTATGAGCAATCCATGTATGCCCATTATAAAGTATGCTTGAATAAATGTATGCATATCAACTATATGCCCATTACACAGTATGTCCATAAACATTATGATTAAAATCGTTATGCGCATAAATGTATGACTATTTACAGTTATGCGTAATGATGAGTATGACGAATCCTCGTATGCGTATCAAAAATATGACCTTAAACTTTATGCAACCCGACCCCTACCCGTTTTCCATCAATGGCTCCAAAAGTATTGGGAAAATTCCATCGATTCCAAAAATCACTCGTCACTTGCTTTAGATGATTTTCTGTAGGTACTGGCATGCAAAGTGGGACCAAGTTCTTTCGCAGGCTTGCAAGCACTTCTTTCACTATTCTGCTAATATAACTTGCCGATATACGATACGTGAACTCTAGAGATGCATATGTTTCTCCAGTAGCTATAAATCTGAAACAACATTATGTTCATTACAGGTAATGATTGCAAGAAGAGGTGGAAATATATAAGAGATTCCTATAATAGATGCAAACGTAAGAACAAATTGCCCACGGGTTCTTCAGCCTCTTTAAAAACAACGAAATGGATGCTGCATGAGAGACTTCGTTTTTTAGAAAAAAATCCCACAGAAAGAGCGAGTGTAGCAACAGTTGAAGCTGAAAATACTGAAGGTGGAGAAAGTGGTGAAGAAACAAGTACAACAGGGATAAGTGAACAAAGAAGACGTAGTGAAGAGATAAATGGTGAAGAAAGAAGCAATGAAGAGGTAAAAAGAGCAGGAATAAGTGCAGCTGGTACAAGTGGAACAAAAAGTAATGCAGAGAGAAGAGGGGAGAGAAGTGGAGAAACGAGCAATGAAGAGGCAAGCAGACCAGATAAAGGTACAGCTGAGACAAGTGGGAGAAAAAAAAAGAAAACATGTCAACTGGATAATAATTTACATATTACATCTTTACTGCAGCATTGGAAAGAAAGAGATAAACAAAGACAAGAACAAATGAAGATCATGGCAGAAGAAGAGAAAGCTGATAAAGACGGAATCAATTCATTTTGCTCACATATCGGGACTATTTTAAAAAAATTACCACCGGTTTTAAGAGTGGAGGCTAAAACGAAAGTTTTTAATTTACTGGCAGAATATGAATTGAGAAGTATTAATAAAAGTTCAAGTCTCGGCAGCGCTTCCTACAGCCCACATTCAAATGAAAGCTATTCAATTTCGAATATTACACATAGTTCAGCATCAAACCTAAACCCATATTCCCCTATAAGCAGTATTGCGTCTCCACCTGCCACACCAACTAATTTAAGCATCCCATTACTGAATCAGGTTGCTCACGATGCAAATAATCATCTCCAATTAGAAGAATCTACAGAATATGATAACAATTATTGTAAAAAGTTTCTGAGCGCTTGTGATGATTGATGAGCCATTTCTTCTTGGTTGAATATCTTGATTGATTAAACTGAGTACAAAATTAAACTGACTTTGATTTAGCCTACAATACTTTCTTCTTTATAATTTAAATGTCGTTTTATGAGTGTCTGAAAGCAGCCCTCTTCTTCTCGCGACGTAAACAATGTATCGATTTTCATCCTTTTTTTCGGAATTAGAGCACATAATAAAAGAAGGATATCATCGCCTTCTTCTTCTTCGTCTTCTAATAACTGTCGAAGAAATCTTTTTCTGTTCATAGTTAAAACGCGGCGTGATGGAAAACAACCGTTTAGTTTAGTAACTGCAAGCATACTGAGTTTCGTATGGGTCGCACGACTCGTGTCGCGTAGATTCGTAGGTAGCTGTCGCCCTGCGACCTGCGACCGGTTGCCGGTCGCGGTCTCGGGTCGTGGTCTCTCGTCGCGGTCGTCTTGATCCGAATGCTATCTTAGGTTTGCCTGTTGACAGCGGCGAGCGCGAAGCAGGGCAGACTCCACTTCATATATTCGGAATGCTCCCTAAATATTAGTGTAGGTATCCATGGGGCTGAGATGAACACCTTGACTGACTGACGAATGAGACTGATATCTAATAATAAATAAGTGGACACAGTCAGCAATGAAGTTACCATTTGTCATAATAATCTATAAAACTGGATAAAGCTATCTTGCTTTCTCATTATATGTATGTGAGCCCCTTGTATGACATTAAATGTATGGGTTTACTGTTGGATTACTCTACTCAATGCTATCTCTATGAATTCATGTTAAGCCTACTGGATATTATGACCAAGCTAGCGATCGATTAAGGAAAGCCAACCAGACTCCTTTGAGGCCGTGCGACCATCGCATTCATCATCATCATCGACAACGTCCACTGTTGGACAAAGGCCCCCCGCCCCTTCAAGGTGTATAATATATAATACTGTTTAACTCATCATGCTGTCTTCCAGATGATCTTGAAAAAGCTAAGAAAAAGCTACTTATTTTAGAGTCAACATCTGATATACAAACCGAAGAAGAGAATGATGCTAATGCTGTAAATAAGAAGAGGAAACGCCAAAGAAACAAGAAGTTTGGATCAGACTCAAGACTCATTCGATGAAGATGTAGGACTGAGTCGCCCACCACCGTTGAAGAGATTATTTCTAAAAGGTAAGTACTCATAAGCGCTTGTTCAATTAAATAGGGAAAACATTGTAAGGAGTCCTAGTCCACCCCGGGCAGCAGCTCTTCTACGGTAGAGACAGTTGAAAAGTCCGCGCGGTGGTAGAGCTCAGGACAGATTGGCTACACTTACCGGCAGTTTGTGGTTAAGAGCATAAAAGCACAATAATAAAGTAATTTTGGTGACTTAAAAACATACTGTACATCATCATTCTGTATTTTTTGACTATTCCTGTTTTAACTTATTCTTTGTGCCCAATTTATTTTGACATTTAATGTGTATTTTGACCTTGTTAATTGATTTTTTATTTTTTTTAGTATTTTTTTTTTTTTTTTTCATTGTATAATTTGATTTTGTAAATTGTTTATTCCATTTAACTATCCCTGTTTTGACATATTCTTTGTGCTCAATTTATTTTGACATTTAATGTGTATCTTGACTTTGCTAATTGATGTTTTATTTTGTTTTTATTATTTATTTTTATTTTTTCATTGTATAATTTGATGTATTCCATTTAATTGACGATCTCGCTTTAAATTCTTATAACTTGACATGCAATGCAACTTATGATGTAATTTTAAAACGAGAAATAAATAATCTAATCTAATCTAATCATCCCAATATTGATGTATTTCATGATTCAAAATGCTCCTTTATTAAGGCTATATATTTGTTATTTAGTTAATATTAATAACTAGCCCCGTTATTCATAAACACGTAAAAGTTGACAAGCCCCTGATCATCGTTTGTCCCTTTCCAACGTATATGTATGATGGAAAGGGACAAACGATTATCAGCAGCTTGTCAAGTTTAGTAGGCGTTTATGAATAAGGGTGTTAGTTAATAACCATTTTTTGTAAGATAGCTACCAGTTAAACGATTTGGTTATTTACTGTAAGCTTTTGTGTGATAATAAAAAAATCTTTAAACGACGTCTTGAAAACGTACCGCACTGGCCACAAACCTGGCGTCAGCTAGTTTGATGTCAATGTGACATGAAAATGACGAGATTATATTAACGTCAGTTGGATGACTTCGGCGGCGCGACTCTGCCGCGCTGCCTCCGCGAATCTGGCAGTGTACGCAGACCAATTTGGTTTGTGTAGAATAATATAAGATAGGGCTGATGCAGGGTATTGTAATGTGATGAATTAACAGTAACTCTTCGTTACTGTTTACGACATGTGACAAACGGATTTGGGTTATAGCGAGCACGGATTAGCATTATTATATTATAAAAAGATGTAACTAGCTTTAAGACACGAATTCGTCTTTGGTATTTGTCTTGTACTTGATCTTACTATAGTTACACAATATAACGACCATCACCATGAAGGACCATTACTTCAGACCCCCATAGACTCCACCTCCAACTTCTCTATTACAGTATGATGATGTTAATTTAATGTATGTATGTATGACTTCCAGTTCAAGACAACAATAAAGAAAATCAAGCTGATGTAATTAACTCTGACTACGCCGACATCGTAGAACATACAGAACATACTACACCTGTCAAATGGCTTGCTGCCACTATTGGTGGGTAACTAATGTTAAGATTCAATGGCGGATTTGCTAACCACAAGAAACCAGATTTTAAAACGAGTATCGTTACATTTGTATTGGTAACTAAACTGTGTTTTTACTTATTCAAAAAATTACTTAGCAATTTTTTGAATAAGTAAAAACTCTATGTTTGGAGATTTACAATCGCAACGGTGGAAATATCTATAAGTACGCTGGATCACGAGATATTAATTTTTGATGATGGTACCGCTAATTGACTCTGGGGCGCCCCTTAAGGTACAAGTTCGTAGCGGGCAGCAGGCAGCATTTCCATACAGTAAACGGCCATAAAGAATGCACATCGATCTTTGGAAAGAGGCAATCGGCTAATTTCGACTTCGTATAGCGATATCTGTGTCGCACACACCATGACGTTTGTTTTGTCAGTCGTGGTTCAAATGAGAGAGAGTGCAGTCGCATCTCCAAGTCTATATATAAGGTCCTAATTTATTAGTTGCAGATATTTTTACAGCTGATAGTACTCGGTCTCTGGAGTACATTAAAGCATGAAACATTATAGCTTTTACGATGTTTTTTTGGAGAAAAAGGAAAAACAAATTTGCTACGTAATAACACCCTGTTAATGTGATTACTAAATGAAAACTCATTGAACAGATTCTAGTAGCTCTTTTACTTAACTGTAACTGGCCACTTCACGTCGATAAATCCCATCCTAATGACATTTGCAGTTTTCCCGCCGAACCGTTACGACATTTACGACAAACAATTGTTGACATGACAGATAGTGTTATTGTGACATGTGATAATGAACATGGTGATTTTTTTTAGACGAAATTATAATTAATTTTTTTGTTAGGTAAATGAAATCAAAAAAGTTATATGAAAATATTTCTTAATTTCTATTTAAAGTTAATTATTTTAATGTAAAGTATAATGTGTTAAAATATCTGCAACTAATAAATTAGGACCTTATATATATAGAGTTGCTAAAACTTTTACAAAATTAAATTTGTATCTATAGGAAAAAAAGGTAAGCCGTTACTTTGCCAGTCACGCGAAATTATCTACAATGTTTATACCGCCGTCACCGCAATATTACACTTTTTGTCGATCTTTAAACCTACATTTAAATATGCTAGTAGTATAACATCAGTTGGTCATGCTCAGTCAACCCCTTATAGGAATATGGGCGTGAAGATATGTACATATATATATATGTATGTCGGGGACAGCAGCGATAATTCAAGAAATCTAAGATCCTCAATTGACTACTGTAGTACTAAGTAGATTTAAAATGGCGCGAACGCCGTGTGACGTAACGACCGGTTGCGTTGCACGTGGGCGGGCTCGTTGGACAAGAGTGTCGATTCTCTTTCTGACTGTCGTGGCGACAACACTTGTCTTACGATTCTGTCAGTTCGTCTGCCAGTAGTTAAAGTTGCTACTTGATAATTGTAATTCTGTCGATTAATAGTGAAAAGAATCATACTGTGTAACGTAATTGTCTATTTGCTCTCTTGAGTATCTACGCCATAATATTGTAACAACTATTGTAATGCCTGATGATTGAAAAGAGAACCTGGTGAGTTTCTTCGGCCCTTCTTCTCACCAGAATGTCATTTACCGAAGCGGCCAAAAGAATCAGACGAATAAATGATTTGATCTGACATGAATCCACTTCTTTAACCAACATACCTCAACGGCCAGGATTCTGCAGCTAACCCATCCTGACCTGACAGTCAGTTCACGCGAGAGATCCGACATCAGAAGTGGGATGTAATCAGCGCCCACAGGATGTGAATGATTTCCAGTGTTTGAGGCATTCCACATCTTCGTCAATATCCAGTGAAAGGCAGTTATGAGATTTTGTGTCCAGCGAATTAGACATGCTTTGCAAATGCTTGGATCTCAACAGTGGACATGTGAGTCAATGATAATCAACCGAATGACAAAAAAGACAATTTCTTACCTTCAAAGCAAGACCAGCAACTGCAGCACAGCCTACGTTAATATATTCAGAATATCCAACACTGCCGGTTTTGTTT
The DNA here is from genome assembly GCA_947034925.1 of Eudemis profundana. NCBI lineage: Eukaryota > Metazoa > Arthropoda > Insecta > Lepidoptera > Tortricidae > Eudemis > Eudemis profundana. Next base: position 8,369,338 of record OX344806.1, on the reverse strand, counting down.
AAATGCAGTCTCTGAAGAAAGTTTGACCGCAACACTATTAATTTTGATCTCCGAAAATAAAGAGGCACTTGCACTGCACAACAGTCAACACCGTGAAATACAGTCGAAGCAAAGACAATGAAGATTCCTTCAAGAAGTACGGTTTGAAGCCACAACAAATATCATCGTTTGATTTCGCGAGCAAAAGAAGATTCGTCGTTTTGGACTTCATCACTACACACCACCAGCTACAGATGCGCCACTACAAGGTGACATGGGCGGCAACGGCGCTTCAGGCGCGTTAGTCAACAACAAGCACCAACACCTGCAAGATTCGCGAGTGTGTGGAAATCCAATGCGATCTGGTGAGTCGTACTCATTTTATTAAGATTTTCGACCCGAGTATTTTCTCACAAAGCGAAACTTTACTTTTAAATTGTCAGAAAAACGTTAGTTTGCCATTTAAGATTAACAATGAAAAAGTTAACAGTAACAAACGAAGATTACGAAGTAACTGTTTATGACAGTCACTTATTTTTACGTTCTACCCGACAGTTGTTCGAATTACGATATTGTAATCGTTCGAGCTGTTTTGGATATGATTTTCTCCGTTCATAAAACCGAATCAAGACTACGTTTCTCGAAAGGAAAATAAATGTTGTCAATAGTTGTTTTCAACTACCTTTAAATTTAATGATTTTACAAATACCTTACGTATTCGTGTTTGGAACTAAATGTAAAGTTTACTAATGTGAGAAAAAGCGCGGTTCTATGGGTTCTAGTGATTGAAAATATTGCGATGTGCTAAAAATGGTCTTTAGTCAAATACCCGTTAATTTTAGTAATTCAGAATTTCCGTATAGTACAGTTTGTGTGATTTTTAAATTTGGTAATCAAGATAAATGTCCTATGGAGTCATAATGATCTCAGTGGTGATTGGATGTATCGCATAGGACTACGGAGTTGGTTTTATGCCGAGTAACCACAAGGATGGTTGTAACACTACAGAAATTGCCGGACAAAAGCGGTACTTACCTTGATATTTTAGTTTTTGAAAAAATGTTTGGCTATAATTCGTAATGGGTACTTGAACTCTAACTTTAAATTTTATTCTGATTTAGGAAATAAAAAAGGAACTAGATAAAGTTCACCCCAAATTCAAAGGTCCATTTGATGTCACAAAGTGGTGTTTTGTTTTGAAAGTACTAAACTCTAGATACACCTATAAGTACGCACACGATAGGCTGCGAAAAATGCCTGAAAGCCAAATACCTATTGACATTACTGTAGAAAAGAAAAATCGGGATGGTAATTGAAACAATAATATTGTTTTATGATTTTTTATTAGTTGCTTAGTTAGAGATGGCTCTTGGTTCGGTTGGTCGACTATACTAGAGGTTAGATCGTAGCCGTAGTCCGTTAGAAGTCGGTATCTGCTCTGAGTAGTCCGTGGATGCGCGGTGCGCGGCTAGCCCTAGTGGAGGTCGGGTCTACTGCAGACCGTAGTGTAGTCCAGGGGGATGCACGGCGATCCATTTGGTGGATGCGCGTAATAGCAAGCATGTGCCTTGCTGTGTGGGCTTAATTGCCATAGGCCACGAACAAGTTGCCAGTCTCTTACTTAGCTAATAATTGCTGTTGTTACATAACTCTAAGACCATACGTGTGCAAATAAATATCCAAGTAATGATTCAATTGGTAATTGGTTAAAAGTTGATTTGTACCACTGTAAACATTGAAAAATAATAAACCACAAAATCCACTTTATTTTCATAGTCACCTTTGCTATGTGTTTAGTTGAAGCCTAGAGAACGTTTACGGACAAATGAAAATAAAATTATTTTGTCGGTTTTAATTTTTTTTGTCACTCTGGTGATTATTGTCAGGAATGACCGAATGGCGTACTGTGTTGTTTTTTTGCCTGTTTCAGGATAGACACACGAGGACGTGTGCTATGCAGGATGGCCGTGTCGGGGACAGCAGCGATAATTCAAGAAATCTAAGATCCTCAATTGACTACTGTAGTACTAAGTAGATTTAAAATGGCGCGAACGCCGTGTGACGTAACGACCGGTTGCGTTGCACGTGGGCGGGCTCGTTGGACAAGAGTGTCGATTCTCTTTCTGACTGTCGTGGCGACAACACTTGTCTTACGATTCTGTCAGTTCGTCTGCCAGTAGTTAAAGTTGCTACTTGATAATTGTAATTCTGTCGATTAATAGTGAAAAGAATCATACTGTGTAACGTAATTGTCTATTTGCTCTCTTGAGTATCTACGCCATAATATTGTAACAACTATTGTAATGCCTGATGATTGAAAAGAGAACCTGGTGAGTTTCTTCGGCCCTTCTTCTCACCAGAATGTCATTTACCGAAGCGGCCAAAAGAATCAGACGAATAAATGATTTGATCTGACATGAATCCACTTCTTTAACCAACATACCTCAACGGCCAGGATTCTGCAGCTAACCCATCCTGACCTGACAGTCAGTTCACGCGAGAGATCCGACATGTATGTATGTATATTATTTTTCCCCAACAAGCAATAATTAAATATAATAATTACATCATGTTTTACAGCTCTATATATTCCACGTGAAATCAAAACAAAACAATAATAAAGTACTTAGTTCTAAATTCAAATTCTGATGAACAATTAATCTAATAATTGATGTACATGGAAATTAGCATTCGTTTGTATTCCGAAATGAGATAATTGCCGATGTGCATGCTTTATGGCCGTGCCATTAAAATGCGCTGCTGCCGTCACATCGGTTTCCATAAAACTTGTATGAAAAATACAAAACGCAGCAGAATGTGCTGCCTGCTGCTCGCAGTGTTTGCACCACAGTAGCAGGCAGTAACTTTTCTTATACCGTCGTTAGACTGGCCATCGAGAGATGGTGAATCTTTCAGGCGCGTATTTAATTATGGCCTTTCCAGGTAACGTCAAAAAAACAAAGCTGCCGAGTCCACTGAAATCACTTGGCTCAAGTGTCAATTCTGGAATTGGGACAAAGTCTTATCAATTGAGCAAAGACCAGGAGTCTCTGGAATTGGGACAAAAGCCTTATCAATTGAGCAAAGACTAACTTAACAAAAGACAACAGTATCAGAATTACAAATGCGTTAGCCACCAGAGACAGTAAAATGACGACTAAAGTCGAATCTGATCCCAGCACCGGCCCCACGGCTCGCCTGGGTTGACATTTAACCCATAACCCATGAAAGAGAGAGACTGCTGCACTTATTGTCCTGTTCTTACACAGGACAATAAGTGCAGCAGATAGCAGTCTTTACCTCTTCGCACGTGTCGTTTTCAAGAACATTTTCTTGTCATGCATAATCGATTTCGCTCAAGTTTGTGAAAGTTGACCTTCAACTCCAAGTCCAAATTTACGAAAGATAAGTTATACATCTTCACAACCTGCAAACCTGGTCACCGAAAAATGAAAACCCGCGAAAAGACAAAGGAAATTCCAAAGAAGATACAGCGTCAATGTTTGGGCATCGTTAATTTACCATTTGCATCCGTTACAAAAATCGGGAAAAAATGAAGTTCATGAAAGGTTGTTTGGGATTATTGTGCATCATTAGAAAGAGGATAGAGCACAGATTTTTTTTAAACAATTTTAAGAACGTGGTCTCATTTAGTTCTTTTTTTATTGCAATCAAAATTGATCTTTGACTAGATTTTTACATGTTGTAACACATTTGAGGGTCAATAAAAAAAAAACTAGCGGTAACATGTCAGTAATTTTGACTTTGATACAACCGTGAAACGTTACACATCACGATGCAATAAACATTTTATCTCTTTTCCACTTCCTTTTTTTTTTAATTCAAATTTAAACGCGTCGGCCCTGTAAATTCTTTAAAAACAACAAAAGAAAGCAAGAAAAAATACACGTGGGCCAATAATATAAATTTCTGTGTATTTAATAATTTATATTCTATATCTATTATTTCAGACAAGCAAATGAACCAACCGAGGGAGACTATGGACGCAACAGCCGCGCCTGTTTTATTCCTGGACGACTTGTTCGACAGTGTTAATGGATCACCAGGCCAAGGGAAAGGAAAACTAAGATGTGTCGTAAAAAATAATACCGAACATATTGAATTCTGGCGATCGACGATAGAAAAATAAAAAACTTAAAATTTATAGACACTAAGAGCAAATTGGGAAAAAATCTGGGCTTCTCAAAATTATTATTCTAGGAATATGATGTAGAATACTTTTATCCTAGGTTAATTAACCAGGATCCCCTTGAAAACTTCTTAGGTCGCTAAGAGCCCTAAATTACAGAAATACTAATCCCGATAAAAATAGCTTCATATATTCGTTTAAATCATTAGTGCTTTCCAATACATTCAGGCGATTTTCAGCCTCCCGTAATTTTGTACTGGCTAAAGCTAGAACCCCGAAATTTCAGAGATATATAGTGCTCAATAAGACCTATGTTTATTCCACAGACCACCTCCACTAGACGGAGCATGCCATACGACACGAGCTCACCACGCATATGTGCGATTAAATATCGGTAGATATTATCTAGTATCGGTTGAGATTGTCGTCGGATTGAACAGAAATATTGATTTGACGTTTGGTGCACACACAAGTCAGAAACATGGTCGCAACTGAAAGAGCGGCTGGTCGCGTAATGTCGCACAGTGTTTTAAGATCGCTTGGGACCAGACATTTGTAACGAATATCGAATATCAATGTAGTAAACTGTAATAACACAAATTCCAAAAGAAACCCCATGTCAATTACTGGTCGTTTTGGAGAAAAACAATGTCAAAGTTGCTACTTCGGACACTGTTTGAAATCGGAAAAATACGTTTTTTTCTTTGTAAACCAAAATTAAAGGCGACAAGTTGTAACCACATTTTGACACGTACAATGATGTATTGTTTAAGGTTTACGACAGATGTGAATTATGAGTAGGAACACAAATCTTCGCGAAAAATTTAATTTCAGTTTTTATTTTTTTTATTTTCGCAGTTCCCGCGATCAATTTTTTCCATAAGTGGTAGCTGACCTTATAATACTTCTAGCAGACCTACAAGCTCCAAATTTTAAACATAGTTAGTTTTTCAGGGTGACCACTATTTACAACAATCAAAATTCCCTGACTTTTCCCGGTTTTCCAGCCGTTTTTTCTAGTTTTTCCCTGACTTTAATCTTAACCCTTAAAGGCATGATTTTTTTATCGTTACTAAAAAAAAATATGTGGATACCTAATGGCGTAATAAACACTAGAAAAATATAAAAAAAAATTTAGTAAACTAGTAATCTTTATGATATGTGCTACAACATTATACTAAAAAATAATTACTTATTTTGTTAAAAACAGTTATAAACACACTCAACGAAAACCTTAAATATTTAACTTTTTCAAAATTGCCGCCATTTTGCTCAAAAAATCTAATATCTTTTTTTTAAATACAATTTTGCCAAAAATATATATTTTTTTTTTTATTCACGATAGGTAAGCATTTGACTTTGATCTCACCTGTTGGTAAGTGAAGATAAAGTCGATGATGGAGCATGCTTACCTAGATAGTGCCTATTCACTCTCGACTTGAAGAGATCCAAGTTATATTTTTCCGGGAAGAGGTCTGCTGGAAGAGATTCGGAATCTAACACGTAAATGTCACATTTATTAAAAAAAGTAACAAATGTGATATTGATGCACTGGCCATCAAATATACGATGCAGATATACATCATTATGCATTTAAGGGTTAAATGTAATAAGGAAGAAATATACAGGGTGTTTGGTCCATCGTTTGCCAAATTAAAATGGCGGATAGGTGGGGTTATTTTCTATCCCTCTACGCTCTCTAAAAAAAATTTTGGCCCACGTGTATTTTTTTTTTCTCTTGTTGTTTTAAAAGAATTTACAGGGCGTTTAAATTTGAATTAAAAAAAAAAGTAAGTGCAAAAGAGATGAAATGTTTATTGCATCGTGATGTGTAACGTTTCACGGTTGTATCAGAGTTAAAATTACTGACATGAAACTGCTAGTTTTTTTTATTGACCTTCAAATGTTTTACAACATGTAAAAATTTAGTTAAAGATGAATTTTGATTTGCAATAAAAAAAACTAAATGAGACCCACGTTCTTAAAATTGTTTTAAAAAATTCTGTGCTCTATCCTCTTTCTAATGATGTACAATAATCCCAAAGAACCTTCCATGAACTTTATTTTTTCCCGATTTTTTGTAACGGACGCAACAGGCAAATTAACGATGCCCAAACATTGACGCTGTATCTTCGCGGGTTTTTATTTTTCGGCGACCAGGCTTGCAGGTTGTGAAGATGTAAATTCCCTGACCTTCAATAAATTTCCCTGACAATTCCCTGACTTTTCCATGACTAGTGAAATTCCCTGACATTTCCCGGTTTTCCCGGTTTTCCAGAAAGTGGCCACCCTGTTTTTAGCGTGTAAAGTCTTTAAAAACTAAATATGTTGTAATTTCAGTCACAACTGCACACATAAGTTTGTAATCCTATACAAATACATGGGATTACAAAGTTAGTTTTTGCGGTTCAAATTGAAAAGAATGGATTGGAATGTAATAATTAATGGAAGACCACTTACTAAAAGAAATGAGATCCCATCAAAAACATTACATGTAAAAAGATGCAAGCCTCGCAACGCAGTCGCAACTTGCCTATTATTTAACCGTGGAGGAACACATTTTATAAGTCGGTGGAAATCTAGTTCTGTTGATACCCCCCTGGTACTGACTTGGTTTACCTTTACATCTCAAAACTTTTTTGTTGTAGGAGAACTGCGTTGCGAGACTTGCATCTTTTTACATGTAATGTTTTTGATGGGATTTAAATATGCCGTCATCGCCTTCACTCATTCCGGCCCAATTCCAAGAGGAGAATATAAGGAAGCAGTCAGCGATAGTGGAGAAAATTAAAGTCCAGATTTCTGCCTACACTGCTGGATACATATGCAGGAAAATGAATACTAAAATTGGATGTTAAGCGTGCGCAAAAACGTATACGACCAAAGAACGTGAGGGCATCCATGAATATAATAAACAAAGAGAGTATAAATGGCTCAAATGTAACAACTTAGAATATCCCTATTCCAGGATTTTGCGTTTATACCGAGAATATGCCCAGATCATCCATAATTTTTTAAACGAGCAATGCCACCAAACTAATGTCAAACATAAAATTTAATCATTAATAAATGCACGCTGCGACCTGTCTTGGCTAGGCTGCAAAAACACCAAATTAAAGAATACTTTCGTTCAGTATTTACACGCCTACAAATACACAATTGGCTAAGTAAAGATTTTCAAAGATGTGTAATTTATATATTTTTCCGATAGTTCCCGACGTAATGAACTAGAAAATACCGCTATTGCATTTTTATTCCCTGTAATTTTTGAAAAATATTTTTTTCAATTTCCGATGAATTAAGGACGCCAAAATGTTGAGTGTGTACATCCGTCTTAATAAAATAGGTATCTGTTGAGTTCTGTGGTGTCTCGTACTAGACAATTTATTTGATTCTTTAAATGTCAGCAGTCTGTCCAGACCCACCCGATTTCCCAGTGGCAGGAACGATGGCAGGCAAGTGACAACGGACGCGATCTGTACAGCTTCTTCCCGGACGTGGGCGTGAGGCTGAAGTCACACTGGGTAGAACCGGACTTTGTGGTGTCCCAGATACTCACCGGGCACGGATGCTTCAGGCAGGGCCTAAACAATCTTGGCTTGTGCGATTCAGCAGTGGGCCCATGCGGTGAGTCCGATGAGAGCCGGGATCACGCCCTCTGGGAGTGCAGTTTGTACGCGGACGAGAGATCGGAGATGCTAGACTCCTTAACCAGGACGGTAGTGGGTCCAGTGTTCCACGAGGAACTAGTTTCGGGCGACCGCAATTTCGATGCGTTGCGCAAGTTTGCGCACTCGTGGCACACCAAGCGTAGACAGTTTGAAGATTAGCTGAACCAATTTCCTCACGTTCGGCGCCGAGTACCGTGTTGTGTCGTCGAGCCCCAGTAGGGGAAGGTTCGCTGCTACAGATACAGCCTGCCCTATGGACTTAGGGAGTGGCCGGGACAGAAATAACTTGTAGGGAGCTCAAGAATGCGTGCAGTAGAAGAGCCGAGTTTGCAAGTTCTGCGCGCAGCTCCCACGCTTCGGCTCGTACGCCGTGAGGCAGGAAGAGCCATGGGTTGGTGGTGGGTTCTGTCCGTACCGAATGGAAGAATATTTAAAGGGCCGATAAAAAAAAACCCCTCATCATGCTCTGTGGCAAAAATCGAAAGAGGTTTTAAAAAATGTAAAATTTTGGAAAAAAATTAAACAAGGAGACAAAATTCAATTCGCTGAGGCTGTGATACCAACTGTACAAAATTTGATTAAGACAATAAAGGGCATGGAAAGGTTGTGGCAAAAGTTGTCTGGAAAGTATCATTTTGATGCAATGTTGACCCGAAATTTAAACCAAGACCCATTGGAGAATTTCTTTGGAAACATTAGAGTTATGTTGCAGGGAATATTGCACCTAACGCGGTAGCCTTTGCAGGTGCCTTTAAGGCTCTCTTATCAAATTATTTCAGCTCTCCTCATTCAAGGAGAGCAAATTGTGAAAAAGATACCAACGAATGTCCCCATATATTGGACTTTTTTTTAACAGAAAAAAAAAAGTGACTGATGTTTCCGATGAAACAGACACTTTTAATTTTAATAGTGACATCTGTGTGGACCCGTGTCATGAAAAGGATGCTGGGCAAAGAAATTGTGATTGTGATTGGGTCTTTAAAAATGTTTAAAGAAAGTTGTCAAACGGTGTCAGTATTGCAGAAGCAAGTTACTAGATACTAGTGATAATAACAAAAATAATGAGTTCAAACGTGTAAAGGAATATAAAAAGAGCAGAATAAAAAGAATTTGTTATCCTAGTAATTAATTACAAAATTATTTTGAAGAAGTGCAACACATGACCACCTCCTTTTTGAAGAAAAACCCGCACAAAAAGAAGTTGAAAGAGACTATTGTCATGTTTATAGAAACTTTAATTAATTTCCCATTTAAATGTGAGGAACACGAATCAACATTGAAAAATTACTTTTTGGACACTATGTTAAATGTCATTATTTACAGTTGGTGCCGCTCTATAAATCGGATTCTGTCTGGAAAAACCGGACAAGTGCGAGTTAGACTCGCGTGGAGAGGGTTCCGTACGTTTAAAATAATATAACACAATTATACTTTACTGCACAGACTTCTTATAGGTTTTCCTGTAATCTATAGGTGTAGTGTAGGACTATTTTACCATCTACCTACTTACCTAACCTAACGTACTTTTCATAAAAACAAATAAGGTTTAGAATATTTATGGTGCTAAATTCTATTACCAGAAATCGTTATCTTGAAAAGGTTTATGATAGTAAATAATAGACAAAGGTATATTTATGTTGAATGACATCATTAATATTAATAATTCGGAGTTACGATCGTATCAACCAAAAATTATAATATTATAAAATTGTATGACATACATTTTCGGACTTTCAATATTCGAATTTGTAATTTTATATAAACTTTGCTGCACTCATTATTTGACCTTTACCATTACGTGCCTTTCTTCTTCTATATCTTGCTAGATTTCCTTAGTCTTTAAAACCCATTTTCTTCTAATTTGCTTGTTTGAATAATTGGCGCTATTATTACCATGACCATATTTTCTTATAAAAAATAAAAATTAAAAAATTAAAATCAATTAATTCAGATGCGAGATCCATATCGTGTTAGTAACAAACAAATATCTAGAACTTACAAACTAAATGTTAGTCTACTAAATACAATTATAAATTAGTTTAACCGCCCCGTTCTGGGCAGATGGCGCCTGCGTCACGTAAACATTAGCTCTGCGTTGATATTATTTTTAAATTAGTTATGTTTAATAATAAAGGACAATTTGATTGGTACGATGTGTAAAAAAGTGTATGGGATAGTGCTAATTATTATCTCAGAGGAAAGTGAACAGTTAAATTAAGATTAAATGTGTTATTCTTCGAACCGTTATCATTTAAACATTTTAGTGACAAGAAGAAAAACATTAGTAAGAACGAAAGCAGTGCGTACAAATTCGGTGAAGTAATTACAAGTGTTAATCAAACTATATCGAAACGTTAATTAATACTTTGATAAGAAGTAGAAGTTATATTATTCCTTTTAGTTGATTAACAACGGCATCTAGTGACACAGCGGTGTAATATCCGACTTGGTATCGATAAAGCGGGATAGACAACTTCGTTCTTCATTCCAAGGTGCAAGTGTAAGCGAGATAACGGTTGTTCTAGCGGCGCTGTCCCCATTACTCATTAGCCTCGAGCTCCGCCCACTGCAACTGCAAATGCTTCTTGCCGACGGCAAATGACGAACAATAGAAAATAGGCCTACGCTTAAGATTACAACTTGTTCCTGTTTTTGTAATTAATCCGCATAATGTTATCCCACGAGAATATCACTGTACGCAGACACAGAAATCGACTAAATTTCTCAGATAACATTCTATTCTCTCATAGTAAATTAGGATGCAGCCAAATTAGCCTACCTAACACTTCGTCGTCTGAAGAATTATCGCTATTGAAAGATTTAAAACACCAAGTAGGAGACCTACGGAGCGAATTGGACAGTGCAAATGACGAAATTGTAAAGCTTTCTCTGGAAATTTGCGAATTAAGAAACTCAAATGATGAATATAAAAAGAAAATAGCATTATACAGGACTGTAACTGCCTCAGACATCATTAAACTCAAACATCAGGCCCCTAAACTGCAGTCTAGAATGTCTTGCACTCCCACGTATAGAAAAATAAACCATATATGTAATTTGAAGACTACGAGTACACAGCGAACCAACATGGTATGCCGAATGTTAGAAAATCTACATTCACCGAGGACCCCCAATGAAAACTCAATCGCCTCAACATCGCAATTGAGTGACATCGAGAATGACACAATTCTATTCAGCATGAAGCGGGAGACTACGGCGTCAACTCCTAAAAAACCTCAAGCTTCAACACCAGAACCTAAGGAGACAGCCAAAACAAGTATATTATCGCAAAAACAAGAGGGGGCTACAATAACAAACAGTAATTCGGAAATTCCACGCAAACTGTGCATTTTGAGCAACTGCAGCAATAATGCTGTACTGAAAAAGGCTGAAAATATTTTTGATGAATTTCAGATTTGTCATTACCTGTATTCTCATGGCGGAATTTCCCAGTTACTGCATGGAATTGATAAAAAATTACATGATTACACGATGGATGATCTATGTATTATTCTGATAGGACACAGTGATTTTCTACAAACCTGTAACTACCGGAAAACTGTATCCATGATTAGAGACATGCTTAGTCTCATACAAAATACGAAGGTTGTCATATGTACTCCAACTTTTAGGCTGAACCGATGCAGTAACTTGTTCAACAAACGAGTTGAAGCATTCAACAACATGCTGTATTACGATATTTTACAGAATGAATACGCGTTCCTGTTAGACACGAATCAAAGTTTAGAATACTCTAGTAAAATGTTTTGGAGCCGGTCAGGCCTAATGAACAACATTGGTTTGTCTAGGATTTTTTATGATATTAAAACTCACCTGTTAGAAAGTTATAGTGCGACAACGACTCAACCGGAAATTGGTACACAGAACCTAGACTCAAATATAACGGGTCAAAAAACAGAAACCGAAACTAATGTGAATTTTTTAGGCCTGACACAGGGTTCAGCGGCACCCGTCTCTCCTCGGAGGAGTTGGGGAACTTAACCCATATTAACATATTTCATCAAAATGTATGTGGTATAACTAATAAAAAGGATGAATTAGAGCTATATTTAAGTAAGGCTTCTAACGAAATACATTATGTCTGTATTAGTGAACATTTTTTGAACAAAGATTCGGCACCTCTTTTCAACATGACCTTGTTCACCATGGCATCATGCAATGTAAGAACTAATAAAAAAAGGGGTGGTAGTCTTATACTGGTGCGTAAAAATAGAAAAATTGAGGAGGTTCCCTTTTGTAAAAATATTTATAAGTCAGAATGTTTCGAAGTAAGTGGAGTTAAGGACTGCCAAACGAATGTTTATGTTTTCTGTTGTTATCGAAGTCCTTCGGATAATAATTTAGTAGCCTTTTCAGAAAAACTAGAACAATTGCTGGAATATGCATTTACTAAAAAGTGCGTTATATGTGGGGACTTTAACATTGATCTTTTAAAGGGTGATAGAAAATCAGCAGATTTTATGTCTCTTATCAAAAGTTATAATTTTAAGGCACTAGTTACTGTCTCAACCTTCAGGCGCAATCAATCTGAGTCTTGCATTGACAATATATTATCTAACATAACCCAAGACTGCATCAAAAATACGTTAGTGGATCACAATGCGTTAGCGGATGGTCATGCAGGTTTGTTCTGTGAAATAGTGGTAGAAAGTATGAAGGATAAAAAGGATACACCTGCAGTGATCACAGAACGGCGCATGGTGACTCAAAGTAATAAATTAGCATTCAGGGAGGGTCTATTGAAGCAAGACTGGAATTGTATGGGTATTAACACCTTTCTTCGTAAATTAGGCACCTTGTATAAAGATTGTTTCAGAAAAAAGAAAATAAAACTGAAACAAAGAAACTCACACATTCCATGGATCACTAAAGGGCTCAAAATCGCTAGTACAATGAAACGTTTCCTAAACACTGTTAATAAAAATAACTGCGATATAACAATAAAAAATTATCGAGATAAGTACATCTCAACCTACAGACGGTTAATAAGGACTGCAAAGAAGAATGCTGTGAAATTAGAAATTAACAAGGCACATAAGTCATCAAAACAAATCTGGAAAGTCGTTAATAGGCATAGGAATAAGTCACAGGGTAAAGCTGGGGCACGGGGCGACCTGATCCTCAAAACTGACAAGATCATAAGTGATCCACAAGAACAGACTGAGGTTTTTTCTAGCATATTTGACCATAATAACCAGGCTGTTTCATGTGACACTCTTACAGCTTTAGAGTTACTCATAAACAACACTCCAAGAGTTGAGCACTCTATGATATATGAGTGCGTAACATCACTTGAAGTTCATCAGATCGTAAAAGCTATGGAACCTAAACCATCGGTGGGTTATGACGAGATGCCCATAAGTGTGATTAAGGACAACTTAGACGTGTTATCGGGGCCGCTAGCTGTCTTCTTCAACAATTGCTTTGAAGTAAATTTATTTCCGGACCAATTGAAAATAGCCAAGGTATTACCTGTATACAAAAAAGGTAAAGAAAGTGATCCCATGAATTATAGACCAATATCTTTGCTACCAGTGTTGTCTAAGATATTCGAAAAAATTATGAAAGGTAGATTGCAAAGACACCTCATTCGTAATAATGTGCTCAACGACCGTCAATTCGGATATCAAAAAAGTATAGGTACTAGCGAAGCAATTGATACTTTGATTTATGATGTAGTTTCTCAGTTAAATGATAAAAAAAAGGTAGCAGGAGTTTTCTTAGACCTCAGTTCTGCTTTCGATACAGTTGACCACATCTTATTATTAAGCAAACTTGAGCATTATGGCATTAGAGATGATGTTCTTAAATTATTTAGGTCATACCTTGTCAACAGGAAACAGTTTGTTGAACTGAAAACAGTAGTGAACGGAACTGAAACGGTGGCACAATCGAGGATAGCTACGGTAAATAGGGGAGTCCCGCAGGGATCAATATTGGGTCCTCTGTTCTTTATAGTATTTTTAAACGATCTCATATATCATATGGTCATTTCTATACCGTGCACTAACTTAATTGTCTTTGCTGATGATACCAATGCAATAATCGCTGCAGACAACATGGAACTACTGAATGAAAGAGTTAATACGGCTTTACTGAGTTTTAACAAATGGTTTTCAGCAAACAACCTTAAACTCAATCCAGGCAAAACGAGTGCTATTTTATTCAAGGCGACATCCAAGAACTCAGACTGCTTAGATATAGCACTAAATGGCGAGAAAATCGTACAAGCTGACGTAGTAAAATTCTTGGGGATTCAGATCGATGCGCGATTCAATTGGAAACAAGAATTGGAGGCATTGAGCAATTCGATCAGCTCTGCTTGTTATGCTCTCCGTAGCCTGCGAGAGGTCATAGAAATCAAGCAACTTAAAATGGTATACCATGCTCTAGTAGAATCCAAGTTGCGCTATAGTATTAAACTGTGGGGTAATAGCTATAGGTACAACGTTGATGCCGCGTTTAGGCTGCAAAAAAGGGCTATTCGCACTATTCTACGCATCCATCAGACCGAATCATGCAAAGATCACTTCACAGAACTCAATATCTTAACTGTGCCGTGTCTGTATATTCTGGTGCTACTGACAGACTTCGTTAAGCATCTACATAAATGGGAGAGCAACGAGGAGAGGGAACACCGGCTGTCGACCAGACGTAAGGACATACCCTGCAGTATTGTACCGCGGCTGAACATTGTGAAACACACGGCATATTACCAGTCGGTGCTACTTTTCAATAAGCTGCCAGTAGATCTCAAAATTATAACTAATCATAAGATTTTCAATGCAAGACTGAAAAAGTTGCTGACTGAAAAGCCGTCTTATTCTATAGAAGAATTCTTAGGAAATTTAGTAGTAAAATAATCTCGAGGACATATAACTTACTATATTTTGATTTAAAAGATTATTAGGATTAGAATATTTATTGGTTTTAATTATCGTTATTATTAATTATTTTGATGTTATTAAATTTTATGTAATTTGTTGACATGATTATTAGGATTAGATATTTGTTGGCTTTAAATTATTTAATGTAGTATAGTATTCGCTTGATGTTATTGACTGTGTGTTTTTATTGGTTATTAATGCAATTTTATTTTTCGTGGACCTGTGTATTAAATTCGAACACAATGTATATTGTTACTGAATAAATGAACTGAACTGAACCGTACAAATGCCCACCCAGTACATTAACATAGACACACACACACACACAACACATTATATTAAACAATGTAAGCTTGCCGTGCACGCTAAACAAAATAGTATAAAGATAAATATAATGCCAATTGTTATAACAAGCTAATTAGAAAAAAGATGGCTTATTAAACAGTACGTAGTACAAAAATAGGCACGGAGGTATGTACCAACCTATATACAGGGTGGCCCGAAGATCTGTTCTTAGGAACCATGTCATCGATTTTAGGGACAAGAAAAACTGCATACATAGATTTGAAAAAAAAAACTTGTACCGGGAATCGAACCCGGTCGTTTTGAAAAATAACCTTACACTATTTCTTTGGATATCGATTGTGTGGGTCATAAGCAATAAATGTTACTAGGAAACAAGATGTCTAAAACGAATAAAATCCATTGTATTATCAATATCTTTAATTCAGTTAAGTTTTATTTTTAAGTTAATGAAAAGTTAAAAAAAGGGCACTTGAAAAAATATGGAAACACCGTAAAGGTTGGTCATTAGCTTTTCGTTCACGCTCTTACACAGAGGCCATTATACAAATAACTATGTCGAAGCGTCACATTTTTAAAGACGTTGTGCCGCACAGATGAAAAGGTTTTAACATGTGCGCTTTAGTAGATTTTGTACTAAAGACTTTTGAAAAATACTACAAAAAACACTGCTGAGCTTTGCGAACTCAAGATCACGGAAAATTACTTTGATGTAGGTACGAAATATTTTGTGAAAAGTCCAAAAACCTAGAAATAAACTGGATGGAAGCATATTTCGAGTCGAAAGCGAAACAGGTTCTGAATTCTACAATGCTGACAGTGAAATCCTCACAATGCTCTTGCCCAGTTGGCAGTAGTGGTCCCTTTTGTAACCATTTGTGTGCTGTAGAAGTAAAATACGGAATATTTTAATGCAAGGAGCATTTTAAAAAGATTCCGTATTTTACCTCTATCATATATCTACCATATTCCGTATATCACCAAATGGAAGCGATATTCCTCCCACTTTCTTCAGGACCATGATATCGTCTAACGATAAAGAAGCAATGGTTACGGCTGACACGCCGCATGATGGCCACGACTGTGATACCCAATATGCAGCAAATAATTGTTTCCATGAATTCGCA
This sequence comes from Eudemis profundana, assembly GCA_947034925.1. NCBI lineage: Eukaryota > Metazoa > Arthropoda > Insecta > Lepidoptera > Tortricidae > Eudemis > Eudemis profundana. The sequence continues at coordinate 8,353,200 of OX344806.1, read as the reverse complement.
TTTAATAGGCCAATTGATCCACAGACAAGAACCGAGTATGACACAATAGTGGAAAAAAAATAAGATAGTATTTACATATAATATGTAAATTCTGTGTTCATGTTTGCAGTGAAAAGAGTTTCATCCCACAGCTAGCCCTATTAATATTTAGTAGCAAAAACAAAAATGAAGATTCTCATTCAGAAATGAATGCCGCTAACTTTCGCGACAATAAAGACATGTTGTACACGTTGAACCTAGATGGATCCGACAATTATTTAAAATCCAACCAGTAATAGACCACTAAAACAGCCGTTTCCAATCCATGTATAATTTAACTCAGACCTTCGCGCTTGACGAGTCTCTGCTGCAGTGGAAGAGGTGGTAAGATATTAACCCGTTCACCCCAAATACAGCTGCAGTAGTAGGCATCAAAAGTTATGAGATTTGTGAATCTCAAACTGGCTACTTGTGGCGGTTTCTGATTCACGCTCATAAGCGAACAGAAACTGCGGTTCCTAGCTCCGATCCGCTACAAGCCTCCACACCGAGCCTAGTTTTATGGGCTCGGTGTGGAGGCTTGTAGCAAGATTTGACAACTCTTCTGGATTTGCGCATCCGGTCCCCGCTGACCTACGAATTTAACGAGTCCGGCTATTCGCCTTCCCCGGTGGCCTCTCCGCCGCCCTGCTGGCGTGACGCCGGCGACGCCCGAGACAGCCCCCTCTGCAGCCCAGGCCGGCGGGAGCCGCCAGTGGCCTCTCCGGGACCCAGCCGCGGGTCTGTCGGAGCAGGGTCAACAGCTTCTCCCACTTCCTTACCCGTCGCTCTCAACTTGGGCATGCCCACGGCTGCATCCACTCCTGTTTTGGTGCCAGCAGCTAGTCCCCTGCAGGCGGCCGAGGTGGAAGGGGCGCCCGAGGAGCGGCGCTCTTCTGGTTCGGATCGGCACGCTTTTATAGTTCCCGCGTCGGCCTCCAGATCTTCGCGTCGGGCCCGAGAGTCCAGCTCCTCATCCTCTAGCCCGGCCCAGACGAGCCTGGCGCGGAAGCCCCGACGTGCGTCCCTGCGGTTACGGTTCCTGCTGCCTCGGGCACCATCGCAGGAGGGGTCGGAGACGGAGCCCGAGGAGCCCTTCCCTTATAGTGGGGATTCCTCCTAGGCTTTTCAATCAATCAATTAAGAAGGAGAGTCCAATGTATCTCCAATACCTTCGACTTTATCACAAAATCAGGATTTTGAAGAAGATAATTTGATGAGACCACCTCGACAAAACCAAGTTCCTCCCAAAAAAAAGAAACTAACGGAAAGTACCCAAATTCCTCAAATAACAAAAAATTTGAACGAAAGTTTACAATTACAAAAATTACATAACGATAATGACGCAAAAGGAAATCGAGCATTTCTTATGTCCTCTGTACCCATTATGGATTCTATGACTCCAGATTTGGCTATGGAAACCAGATATGAAATTACAAATTTATTCAGAAATATACAAAGAAACCGCAGTATTCCTAGCAACTTGTCTGAATTTCTTTACCAGAGGATCCAGGATTCATCTAGGCTCTAGAGCATATCACGAGACATTATCTCCAATGAACAGTGTCGCATCGCCACAAAACGATACTGCTTCGGACACATCAACGGAAAATGATGATTATTTTAATGTTCTGCAGTACTTACCCTAATAAAAAAGATTACATAATAAAATAATGTTATTTTATTTACCTGAGAGTTACAGCCAAACGTTCTGCAGGTGTGATGGATCTTCGCATATTTGTATCCTGTTTCTTGATACGTTGGCTTATAATTGATAGAAGTTCATCAAATGAGTTCACAGACTTTCTTTAGTATGAGAGGAACTTATGAGGGTTATCGCGGTGTGCACTAAACATTGAATGAAATATTCCCGAAGTTAAACGATTACTTAACACTGGTTCCGCCCACACATTGCGCTTTACTTAAATTTTTAATAATTCTATTAATATAAGAGCTGCAGTTATCATTGGCGGATCCATGTTGAAATGAACAAAAGACAGCGATAAACCGCGTCTCGTGTAGTTTGATGGTCTGCGGCAGCTTTGTCGAGCGGATTCCCGTGGCGGGGGAACCGCCTGTGTAGTATGACCCTTACCAGCCGTGCGACATTTGCGCGTATTAACAACCATATTGACGTTAGTGCGGTTAATAGAATTGTTTTATTTTATCGATAAATATGTTATCTATTCCATCGTTTATTTTACCAATGAGGGTTAGTTTTGTTTAACAATTTTGGTTGAAATGCTTTATTTCATAACTTGATTACATAGTACAGCGGTATATGACAGTATTTTCCTGACTTTAAAAAAAAATCAATAGAATTTAAGCTTATCTGTGCTCCGCGTCAGTTGACATGGATTATCAGGTTTAATAACTTTTTATTTTTCAAAAGTACCTTCACATACATGAGAAATTATAAATTATTACTGTAACTTAAATCACTAATTCCCGCATCGCACCGCATCGATGCTGTAGTCAATCGTAATCGTAAGGTAAAGGTACTGACACATTTGCTTAAAAATCAGCATACTCTTTCTTTAGCTGTCAAGATTTGCCAGAAATAAGCATGCTACTTTTGAGCATGCTTACAAATAAGCATGCTCAAAGCAAACATTTGGACACACTTGCTAATACGCACAGGTTTTCGGCCAAGATAGACTGGTTTTCTGTGGTATTACAGCACCAGTTCTATACGAAAATAACTCAAATACATAATCAAATACCCCCTTTATATAACCATCTGTCAAGGCAGACAAGGCAGATCCACAGAAGATGCTATACTGGCTCTCACCACTGAAATAACACAGCAAGTAGACAATGGGCAAAAATGTCTAGCAATCTTCTTGGACCTTCGAAAGGCTTTTGACACCGTTTCTCTCTCCACGCTCGTTAGAAAACTGGAACGTCTGGGAATTAGAGGCAATCCACTTAAGCTCTTCACTGACTACCTACATGACCGCACTCAAAAAGTTAAGATAGGTGACTTTATTAGTCATGAGCAACATGTGGAGTTTGGTGTCCCCCAGGGGAGTGTTCTAGGCCCTACGCTCTTTTTAGTTTATATAAACGACCTGGCAGACCTTACTGGACACGAAGGCTGTGTTTTTTCCTACGCTGACGACACCGTAATAGTCTTTAATGACAGTACTTGGGAAGGAACCTACGCTAAGGCAAAAAACGGCTTGAATTTAATATCCTCCTGGCTTAAACGCAACCTGCTCACACTAAATGCCACAAAAACAACCTACATGTGCTTCTCTAAGTATGAAAATACACAGCCCTCACATAATCTCAAGTTACAAATTCATAGCTGTAATCAAGCATCCTCTGTAAATTGTGACTGCACTGCTATCAACAAAGTACCTGCAACTAAATACCTAGGCATAATTTTAGACCAGAGACTGTCATGGCATAATCACATTGAACACCTAAATGGGCGCATTAGAAAGCTGATCTGGGTTTTCAAAATGCTCAGGCATGTGGCCTCCATTAAACTACTAAAGCAACTGTACACTGCTCTAGCACAATCGATCATGTCCTACTGCATTTCTAGTTGGGGTGGTGCCAGCAAAACAAAATTCCTAGAAGTAGAGAGAGCCCAAAGATGCTTACTGAAGGTCACATTCTCTAAACCATTCCTGTATCCCACCACTGAGCTTTATAAGGATTGTGATCTATTATCTATGCGGAAACTCTACATTGTAAGTTCTATTGTAAAACTGCATAAAACCCTTACGTATGATCCTAACACCCAAAATCGTAGAAGAAAGCACAATGTTGCTCCTGTTCCTGTTTGCAGATCATATTATGCCAGTAAACAATTTGGTACACAATCAGCCCGATTATATAATCGTATAAATAAAACGATCTGTATTTATCCGCTTCAAACCTACCATTGTAAACTTATGTTAATTGATTGGTTAAAAAACCTAACTTATAATGAAACAGAAGGACTCTTATCATACAAAACATAATTTAGTAACCATCATCGCAAATACGATGTAATCAATTAATCTTAAAATCTTAGATTTATAATATAAAATCCATAATGATAACCAGCTCAACACTTGTATTTCTAATCTTGTATTTATAAATTAAATTACTCTAAGTTAAATCTGTACTTACCTTAATATTTATTGTAACTTCAATGTATCATAATTAGTTTATTATGGTTCATTTACCACTTCTTGCTGCTGGAAGAGCGGTGTCTCCTGACACAAGCAAAATTACTTGCTTAATAGGAGGCTCCAACCTTGGCTATTGTAAAACCTTCTTTAGTAACCTAATAAACTTTTTCATTTTCATTTTCATTTTTCATCTGTATCTGATACTGAAGTGCTCATCGGCATTACAAAAATGAATGCTTCAACGACTAGAGAATACAATAGCAATAAAGGAACTGACGAAGTCGACTTTACCAACTTTACTGACGATATAATTGCGGAAATTAAACCATTAACGTTTTTGTCTCCTTTTGCTGAGAAAGTCGTGGAGTATATAGCAGGATACGTACTTTATTCCTTGACGAAAAAAATTAAATGCTGATGCATAAAAGGTTTGCTTGGCCCAATCGACCAAAAAAGTTTGACTTATCAAAAAAGCAGAGGTAACCTATTGTATGCATCAAATGAGGTCATACTTTTTGTCGGATGTGTGAACTAGAAATAAGACTACGTTTAGGCGACAACAATAAACCGACACGATGCTGTACTACGCATCTTGTCGTGTCAATGCCCTACAAAAATGTATAGGTAAAGACTTGTTTTCTTCCATCACCTACCATTCACATGAAAATGATTTCACAAATCATAATTTGGAATTGACTCGATTAGTAATGGAAAAATACACATTCCCTCGATTTCTCCAAAATTATAATATCATCAGATTGAATTCTAACTTAATCGGGGAATATACATAAACAAAGATTCCGACGAACTGAACGTGAATTTTTATGAAATCGATTAAAATTTTTATCGATAATACGGATTGACACATTCCCACGCCTAGTTTACAGATGTGTGCGTCACGTCATTACACTATTTCAATACGAAATGGTTCTTTATGTTGTACAAATTATAAATGTGTTGTTGTATTTGTTACGTGTTAGTTTCGTAGTGATGGAGGATTTTTCATGTAGGCGTGTGTAAGTAAGTGTGCGTTACCTCGTTCCCCCTCGCCAAATATGGCAGAAAATTTTGTACTGGACAAGCGCGTCTTGTCGTTTCCTCTCCGTGTTGCTCTAAGACTCCAGCCCTGTCACATAAAAGTGTGAGCACAGATATCTGCGGAACCTGCAAAAGTGATTATGAGCAAGATGTAAAAAAAAGAAATGGATCAGAATGGATTGAGTGTTAATTCTGCAAGACCTGGCAATATGAAGTGCCAAACTATCCTAGATCCAGCATTTTTTCTTTGTTCTGTATGTCAACTGTCCGACTAGTTTGTTAAATAATTAAGAAATTTTGAATTCTTAGGTAATTAATGTGTTTAAAAAGTTCAGAAATAAAGGCCTTTCTCAAATCCAAAAACAACTTTGAAGATGAATTGGAAGATAGTCTCTGGCTGGCCGACTTGGCATTTTTACCCGATATAACAACACAACTAAACGAACTTAATTTGATATTACAAGGAAAGAATAAACACATATCAGAAATGATAAGCGCAATATCGGCCTTATTGAGCAAAAGACATTTATGGAAGAAGCAGTTAATGGACAGAAATTTCCAACACTTTCCTTGGTTCCACTTACTCCTAGGTTCGGAGTTTGGTTCAAATTATGAATCAGAAAATCATGTGCAAAATATTGACGTGCTAAGTACAGAATTCAAGAGAAGGTTTGAAGATATGTTTGTAATGGAGCCAATTATTATGTTAGCAACGAACCCCTTTTTGAACACGCACGTCAGCGATGGAAAATTTTTGTTTTGGAAACCAACCGGAGGCTGAATTAGAGATTATTACAGTTCGTTATAACATTGTACTCAAAAGCACAGAAAATAAAGATGACGCAGTTTTTAAACTCATGGACCCTGTTCAATACAAAAATATAATTAAGTGTGTACAAATAGGGGGCAAACGAGCAGACGGGTCGCCTGATTGTAAGCAATCACCGTCGCCCATAGAGACCTGCAACACCAAAAGAGTCACAATTGTAAAAGCATTTTTCGGGTCAACTTATCTCTGTGAAATGGCATTTTCACAGTTAAAATTAAAAATAAATAAATACTTACAGTAATACGTTGACCCCAGAACATGTAAAAAATTGTCTTATGCTGGCATGCTGTGGGCTGTGAGGTAGATTACATACCTGATTTCAAAAAATTGTCTCATAATCTAAATAACCAGGTATCACATTAGTTAGATTTTGGTTTTATAATATATTAAATATTAGAGTGTGTACTTGTATTATTTCTTTTTTCTGTAAACTCATCCTTATTTAATTACATTACAAATAAATATCAATAATATCAAAGTGAATCTCAAAGTCGAAATTACACAAATTTTCTTGAAATAATGAAACATGAACATGGTGGAGTGGTACTTAAATATTGTATAGTCGGCAACAGAAGTTATTACACCATTTTCAAACTTTGTAAGGAAATGGTGAAATAAGTTATGTCGCTAACTATACCTACTTGTCTGAACTTAAGGTGACCGCGGGGTTTGGCAGAAATATGGAAGTAGCTCTTTAGGTGCAACCAGTTGGACACTACTGTTCTAGAGCAAAGGTCTCCGGATATATAAGCCGCGCAGTGTGGCCTAGTAATCAGCGTTAACTACACAGCGAAACAGTGCGAGTCTCGAAGCGAATAGTGTGACAAGTGAATAAGTGCGTTATAGTGAAGTAATTTATTAAGTAAGTAAGCCTTGTTAATTAGTATTTTTGTAATAAAGAGTGCATTTTTAATTAGTGGTTAATTAGTGTATTTTTCTATCACGTTACCTACCCCACGGACGTAACATACGCTTAAACTGCAGACGCAACCAAGTCACCGCTGTATGTTCTCGCCCAGCTAATTGTTTGGTGGTTCAGAATCCTACGTACCGTAATTAATTTATACCGCATTTTTATACCGAAGTCAGTTCATACCGCACTGCTGCCCGCGCCTTTTATCGCGCCAGCTAATCTGTTTGAACAATACGCCTTTCTCAATAAAATAGTACAGACTTTCAAGAAGCGATGGCGCACGGAGTACCCGCACCAGTTGCACCCGTTGGCAAAGCGGTTTATACCATCAGTCCCTAATAGTGACAAAGAGGTTATTATAAAGGTGGATAACTTACTACCACTTTCATGGCCTTCCGGTGTCGCATGGGCAATACACCCTTTGAAAACCAGGCACAACCCGCGTCGTCAACGTTAAGACGAGCAAGGGTAGTTTAACCCGTTATATCGTGCGATTGTGTCCATCGCATAGCCAGTAATCTTATTAATTATTATTTCGTTATAGAGTTCTTACTATTTATTTTAACATCCGCGTGAATTTCGCATTTATGAGTAATTTTTCTGATCCTATATCATACCGTGCGCATGCGCATTATATTTACCTCAATTGTTTGAGAGGATCTCATTTCGCTGTTAGGTTTCTTTTAAAGGCAACCGTTTAAGGTCGGGGGGAAATGTTACCGCCAGTTTTGTTCTTTTCGATTCATCGTCTTTTTCCCTCACTCATTTCATAAAACCTCCGCACAATCACCCGCACGCCTTCCTAGTGCAAATATTTATTCAAAAACTGTCACTTCTAAATAGCTTCAATAAAATTCTGTCAACGAGACCGCAAAAAAAATACGAAAATTTCTATTAAATATCGCTCATAACGTGAAGAAGAGAAAATGTGATGCAAAAACGCAGAACCAGCTAGTGGCGGCCGCCTGAAGTGTAAAACTTCGATTCGCGAGGTAACGCGTGCTTCATTCCGTCACACCGCATACAGTCCATCTCACCGCATACAGTCCATCTTACCTTCGGACCCTATAGGGACCTTCGTCCCTCAGGTCTCCATATTCCCGGGGCATCCGGGTGGTCCTTCACTACATCTTTTCCGCGCCGCATCAAAGCCTTTGTTGCGGCACTCACGTGCTTCATTTCTCGGCGGGGATTTCCAAATTTATTGCGATCGGATTGTGGCACAACTACATGGGTACGGACAGGTATTTAAAGGAATTATATTGTTTTCTTCGGGACAGTCAATTGGACATCGATCGGGAATGTGTAAAACGGGAAATTAGGTGGCTATTCAATGCACCCTCGGGCCCCAACCACGGAGGCCTCTTCGAGGCCGCTATTAAATCGGTGAAGACTCATGCTACTCAGTGATGCTAGGCTTACCTTCGAGGAACTTACAACGTTTTTCACGAAAGTCGAAGCCGTGATGAATTCGTGTCCGTTGTGGCGTCTAAGTTCGGATCCGGCGGACCTTAACGTATTGACACCGGGTCATTTTTTGATCGGCAAGCCCTTGGTGGCACTCCCTGAGTATTCATTTACAGACGTCAAAGAGTCTCGTTTATCTCGGTTTCAACGGATACAAAAAATGACTCAACATTTCTGGAATCGGAGTTCGCCTTTTGTACGATAACTTTTCTTTTGTGCAATAAAGTTTAAATAACTAAATGCATCGGTGGAAAAATTAATATCTTCATACACTTCAGCAACGCTATAAATGGACTTCTCAAACGGAACCACCTAAATTAGACGATTTAGTTTTGATAAAGGAGGCCAATTTAGCTTCGTAGCATTGGGAACGCGGACGGATTATTAAACTTTTACCGGGTAAAAACGGGGTGGTACGCATTGCTGAAGTTAAGACTCAAAATGGTGTCCTATTGAGTCCCATTTCTTAACTGTGTAGGCTACCTTTCGGAGATTACGAACCAAGGCGGGCTTGGTGAGGCGGGGAGATGTTCAGGCATTGTAATCTCTTAATATGTAGGTAGACTGCAGAACCACGGCAGTTTTCGGTTGACACATTAACTCTTTCGGCTTGGACGGAAACAAACGCGGACGGTGTGCGTTTATTCCCAAAAACTATCTTACGGCGGTTTTATCGGACTTGCTTGCTGCTTTTCGGTGTGTGACAGTAGTATGGTTCTGCCTGGTCCTTGAGGTCATTCCCGGGATATACTGGGTTTTGCAACCGCGTGGTATGTGTCGTCTTAACTGCATCCCCCGTGTGACCAGTGTACCTTATCACGAGTACCTAATATTTCAATTTTTTTATAGCTATCGTTACCTACGCACCCATCTAGGAAGCTTTATATGCTATATGTAATATATGAACATTATGGATAAATAGTGCTAGCCGTGCGACGCCGGGGCGCGTCGCTAGTAACTTATAATAATCTCGAATTTCTGTTGCAGATACTCACGAGGTCCTCAACCAATCGCTTTTATGGCATTGCCATTTTTAATGACGAGATCCATGGTTAAAGTCAAAGCTAAGGCAAAAAAAACAGTGAACACCTTCTAAACATGAAGTTCTGGAAACTTTTATTTGTCATTTGAAGAGCGCAGCTGAGATAGACGAGACCATTCAACGGCATAAGACTAAGCTGCAAGAATTACGGTTGAGCTTAAAACCATTTCTAATGTTTAGTGGGCCCCTCATTAAAGGAGATTTCTGCAAGGTACATAATTCTTAACCATTTACGATATGAGATAACAACCATTGTGAAATCCGTTGATGCATGTTTCAAAATTATATTTGCATTAAATGCTGAGTATCATCCAGAATTCAGCCACGTGTGGCAATTTCTTCAAAAAACTGTATTTAATGTAATTATCAAATACGACAAAGTATTTACTACTGTTCGAACTCTCGTGACTGACCTTAGATTAGAAGTCTAAGTAGGGAACAATTTGACCATGATTACATGTTTTTCATGTGTTGAAAAAAGTGTTAGGTACAAACAGCAACACACTTAACTGCCCATTAAAGACAGAGCAGAGAGAAAATGATAACGATTGAAAGAGATATATATATTTGTATTATGTCAACTTCAAATCAAATAACGCTTGCGTATGTGTAATGTGCCTTTGAGCTTTGTCATTGTAGTAGTTTGGGCAAAGTTTTTTTTTCCATACTGTAAATAAAGGTTTTATTTCAACAAGACAGGTGAATTTGTCAAAATTATGATTTAGCTTTCAGACGAACGTTGGGATGAAATAAACTAATTAATACTCATAAACACACGCACACATGCATAACACGACGCCTTCAAGTGTGATTCTCTTTCTTGCAGTATTTCCCATTTTTGAAGTGTATAGTTAACTGTGTTGCTGTTTGTACACTAAGAAACTTGTTCAAATATTTCGTTATAGCTCATAACAAACGTAATTTTTCAGTTTATTGACCTGTTAATGTCTACATCCACCAGTAATGCTAGTGGCCATTTATTACAGTTTTTGATACCGGAACTAAACGAAATGTACTTAGAACTCAAGGGCGATACTTTGATACCAAAATTTCATTTTTTAATTCATTACCACTCTATGTTAAAAAAATTTGGCCCTCTAAATAACATTTGGTCAATGGGATTTGAAGCTAAGCACAGACTATCAAAAAATAGCTGCCCGAGCCACATTCAATCGTCGGTACCTCACTAAGTCACTGGCCATCAAGCATCAGCTTCAACTTAACGAAATGTTTCTTAAAGGATCGCCTGATACGTTTTCCGTAGGTCCATCAAAGAGAGTTTCAAAACGTAAATATGATGAGATAATATACGAACTTAACTTAAATTCTGGTTGTTCAATTAGCCTCGTTTCCTGGGCAAAACTCAAAGGTACTACATACAAATCCAATATAATTATTGTTCGTGATATGACAGACCTTGAAGATATTTCTTTTATGGTTATTAAAAATGGTTTTGTTTGTGATAGTAGTAAGATTATTTTTTAATGTTGTTTATTGAATACTATAAGTTTTGATGATGATTTCCAAATTTTAATAGATAGTTAGATATATTTTAAAACAATGTTTAATTAGTTGGGTTTTTTTCTGTTTTTGTACTTGCCAATCGTTTTGACTCTTAGGAACCATTTACATCTCTAAGAAAAAATGGTTTTTAATTTATTTTTTAAGTTATATCATGTGAGTCACAGAATATTTTACATTTCTGTAAGATATTTAGTAAATAAGTATTCTCAATTTGTATTTGGCGCTTGGAGATCCTTTACATCTCCATTACCTTTAGTAGCAATTTATTTTCTTTTTTTTTGTCTTGTTTGGACGCATAAAAAGACCCTTTACATCTCTATAAATGTAGTTTTAAGTTAATGTAACGTATTAATGAAATCTCTTGTATTAACGTCATATTGTTGTATATCACAAATAATGATGACGTAGCTGAGACATTAACACAGGCTCAAGGACAAGGTTCCGCAGAGGACAATTCTGTAAGACCAATTCTATATTGTTTTAATGTGTACTTGTTTCCACATGCCATAATGGTAAATGCCATAATTTTTGTTGACATAAAATTATAAATAAGTCATAAATATTACATGCCACAATAGACATAATTATCACATATCGTCGACCGTAGGCTGAATTAGCGTAAGGGACATTGTTAGGTAGAACTGCAACCCTACGGCGCGCGAGCCGAGCCAGCGAAGCGCCGCGCCAGAACGGAAAATTTTAATTTAATTTTCTTTTATGGCAAAAGTTAACTATGGCAGTTGTCCATAATTAGGTAAAACTAGTTTTATGGCATACAAACAGCAACCCAGTTAAGTATACACTTCAAAAATGGGAAATACTGCAAGAAAGAGAATCACACTTGAAGGCGTCGTGTTATCCATGTGTGCGTGTGTTTATAAGTATAAATTGGCTATTATTCAAAAGAGTTTTGAAACAATAATTTTTCTTTTATGGCTGATCCAACGTCATTATTGATTGACATTAATGCCATATTATTGAATTCGTGGAAAATAATGAATGAATAATAAATATAAATTACATTATATTGGTGCATCATATCAAAAATATGAAGCACCAATAAAAGCTTTAGCAATATAATTAGTTTATTTCATCCCAACGTTCGTCTGAAAACTAAATCATAATTTTGACAAATTCACCTGTCTTGTTGAAATGAAACCTTTATTTACAGTATGGAAAAAAAAACTTTGCCCAAACAACTACAATGACAAAGCTCAAAGGCACATTACACATACGCAAACGTTATTTGATTTTAAGTTGACATAATACAAATATATATATCTCTTTCAATCGTTATCATTTTCTCTCTGCTCTGTCTTTAATGGGCAGTTAAGTGTGTTGCTGTTTGTACAAAACATTATGGCAATTGAGATTATTGACAATAAAATCATGCAAAATGATTATTATGGATAATAAATGTTTATGGAATGTAAAAATTATGGTATATCAGATTAGTGCAAATATAGTTATGGATGTCATTAGTAACCCACATATTATTTATTATCATTAATGTTAATATTACAGGTGCTGGAATTACTTAAAAGTTCCATTGATGGAAATGCCATTTTAAATAGTGGACAAAAAAATCAAGGTTTACTTGACCAGACGCTGAGAAGTCGTCAGACTGATCGCCACGAAAGAGTTGACTGACAATCCTACTGGTGTAGTGCCGGGATGCAAGCTTATGAAAAGTGCGCATGAAATAGCAGAGAATTTTCCAAAGGAATCTCCAACGATATATTATATTCCATATATGAGTGCTACATCTCAACAGATAAAAAGAAACGCGTCTGGAATATTATATGATGCCGTCGTAAATAGAAGGAAAGACCTACGAAAGAGAGGCGTAATTGCAGGATCTTCCCGCAGTTCCAGGAGTTCCTCATCAGATACCAGTTCTGCAACAGAAGTGACATCGCTAACATTTCAGTTATCAGTCCATAGTGAAGGTAGAAAATTGTTATTAATTTATTTATTTTATTGGAACACCAATTCAAAACAACATCTACAACTTAATAGAAAATCAAGTTTACAATTTTATTATAGTGAAGATGTAAATTTGAACGAATTGTTTCTTTGTTGGCAGGCCGACGAACATCATTCAAGTGAACCTGTCGATTGCAGACCTGCAAGTGACATGCGTCTGCATACATCAGCATCTGAGCGAGGCTCTGAAACGAAGCAGAGCTGGAATTCCTTTGAACATTAGTACTCAACCAATCTGACATAGAGGACGATAATGCTTTTGGAGACGTCGACGATTTAGCAGATGGAGACAAGCGGTGGCGGCTGGGCGGCGATGGCCGAGGCCGAGGCGGGCGTCGCGCTCCGGCCGGCGCCCGCAATCGGCGCGCTCTACGTGCCCGTCGTCCTGGTGGCGCTCACTGCCAACGGGCTCATCCTCGTGACAAAGTAAGTCTGTGCTTTTTTTATTTAAGGTATCATTTGGGAGTAGAAACTTTTCTAGGAATAATATCTCCGAGTACTTAATAGAAAATCAAGTTTACAATTTTATTATAGTGAAGATGTAAATTTGAACGAATTGTTTCTTTGTTGGCAGGCCGACGAACATCATTCAAGTGAATCTGTCGATTGCAGACCTGCTGGTGACATGCGTCTGCATACATCAGCAGCTGAGCGAGGCTCTGAAACGAAGCAGAGCTGGAATTCCTTTGAACATTAGTACTCAACCAAACTGACATAGAGGACGATAATGCTTTTGGAGACGTCGACGATTTAACAGATGGAGACAAGCGGTGGCGGCTGGGCGGCGATGGCCGAGGCCGAGGCGGGCGTCGCGCTCCGGCCGGCGCCCGCAATCGGCGCGCTCTACGTGCCCGTCGTCCTGGTGGCGCTCACTGCCAACGGGCTCATCCTCGTGACAAAGTAAGTCTGTGCTTTTTTTATTTAAGGTATCATTTGGGAGTAGAAACTATTCTAGGAATAATATCTCCGAGTACTTAATAGAAAATCAAGTTTACAATTTTATTATAGTGAAGATGTAAATCTGAACGAATTGTTTCTTTGTTGGCAGGCCGACGAACATCATTCAAGTGAACCTGTCGATTGCAGACCTGCTGGTGACATGCGTCTGCATACATCAGCAGCTGAGCGAGGCTCTGAAACGAAGCAGAGCTGGAATTCCTTTGAACATTAGTACTCAACCAATCTGACATAGAGGACGATAATGCTTTTGGAGACGTCGACGATTTAGCAGATGGAGACAAGCGGTGGCGGCTGGGCGGCGATGGCCGAGGCCGAGGCGGGCTTCGCGCTCCGGCCGGCGCCCGCAATCGGCGCGCTCTACGTGCCCGTCGTCCTGGTGGCGCTCACTGCCAACGGGCTCATCCTCGTGACAAAGTAAGTCTGTGCTTTTTTTATTTAAGGTATCATTTGGGAGTAGAAACTTTTCTAGGAATAATATCTCCGAGTAATTAATAGAAAATCAAGTTTACAATTTTATTATAGTGAAGATGTAAATTTGAACGAATTGTTTCTTTGTTGGCAGGCCGACGAACATCATGCAAGTGAATCTGACGATTGCAGACCTGCTGGTGACATGCGTCTGCATACATCAGCAGCTGAGCGAGGCTCTGAAACGAAGCAGAGCTGGAATTCCTTTGAACATTAGTACTCAACCAAACTGACATAGAGGACGATAATGCTTTTGGAGACGTCGACGATTTAACAGATGGAGACAAGCGGTGGCGGCTGGGCGGCGATGGCCGAGGCCGAGGCGGGCGTCGCGCTCCGGCCGGCGCCCGCAATCGGCGCGCTCTACGTGCCCGTCGTCCTGGTGGCGCTCACTGCCAACGGGCTCATCCTCGTGACAAAGTAAGTCTGTGCTTTTTTTATTTAAGGTATCATTTGGGAGTAGAAACTTTTCTAGGAATAATATCTCCGAGTAATTAATAGAAAATCAAGTTTACAATTTTATTATAGTGAAGATGTAAATTTGAACGAATTGTTTCTTTGTTGGCAGGCCGACGAACATCATGCAAGTGAATCTGACGATTGCAGACCTGCTGGTGACATGCGTCTGCATACATCAGCAGCTGAGCGAGGCTCTGAAACGAAGCAGAGCTGGAATTCCTTTGAACATTAGTACTCAACCAAACTGACATAGAGGACGATAATGCTTTTGGAGACGTCGACGATTTAACAGATGGAGACAAGCGGTGGCGGCTGGGCGGCGATGGCCGAGGCCGAGGCGGGCGTCGCGCTCCGGCCGGCGCCCGCAATCGGCGCGCTCTACGTGCCCGTCGTCCTGGTGGCGCTCACTGCCAACGGGCTCATCCTCGTGACAAAGTAAGTCTGTGCTTTCTTTATTTAGGGTATCATTTGGGAGTAGAAACTTTTCTAGGAATAATATCTCCGAGTACTTAATAGAAAATCAAGTTTACAATTTTATTATAGTGAAGATGTAAATTTGAACGAATTGTTTCTTTGTTGGCAGGCCGACGAACATCATTCAAGTGAATCTGTCGATTGCAGACCTGCTGGTGACATGCGTCTGCATACATCAGCAGCTGAGCGAGGCTCTGAAACGAAGCAGAGCTGGAATTCCTTTGAACATTAGTACTCAACCAAACTGACATAGAGGACGATAATGCTTTTGGAGACGTCGACGATTTAACAGATGGAGACAAGCGGTGGCGGCTGGGCGGCGATGGCCGAGGCCGAGGTGGGCGTCGCGCTCCGGCCGGCGCCCGCAATCGGCGCGCTCTACGTGCCCGTCGTCCTGGTGGCGCTCACTGCCAACGGGCTCATCCTCGTGACAAAGTAAGTCTGTGCTTTTTTTATTTAAGGTATCATTTGGGAGTAGAAACTTTTCAAGGAATAATATCTCCGAGTAATTAATAGAAAATCAAGTTTACAATTTTATTATAGTGAAGATGTAAATTTGAACGAATTGTTTCTTTGTTGGCAGGCCGACGAACATCATTCAAGTGAATCTGACGATTGCAGACCTGCTGGTGACATGCGTCTGCATACATCAGCAGCTGAGCGAGGCTCTGAAACGAAGCAGAGCTGGAATTCCTTTGAACATTAGTACTCAACCAAACTGACATAGAGGACGATAATGCTTTTGGAGACGTCGACGATTTAACAGATGGAGACAAGCGGTGGCGGCTGGGCGGCGATGGCCGAGGCCGAGGCGGGCGTCGCGCTCCGGCCGGCGCCCGCAATCGGCGCGCTCTACGTGCCCGTCGTCCTGGTGGCGCTCACTGCCAACGGGCTCATCCTCGTGACAAAGTAAGTCTGTGCTTTTTTTATTTAAGGTATCATTTGGGAGTAGAAACTTTTCTAGGAATAATATCTCCGAGTACTTAATAGAAAATCAAGTTTACAATTTTATTATAGTGAAGATGTAAATTTGAACGAATTGTTTCTTTGTTGGCAGGCCGACGAACATCATTCAAGTGAACCTGTCGATTGCAGACCTGCTGGTGACATGCGTCTGCATACATCAGCAGCTGAGCGAGGCTCTTAAACGAAGCAGAGCTGGAATTCCTTTGAACATTAGTACTCAACCAAACTGACATAGAGGACGATAATGCTTTTGGAGACGTCGACGATTTAACAGATGGAGACAAGCGGTGGCGGCTGGGCGGCGATGGCCGAGGCCGAGGCGGGCGTCGCGCTCCGGCCGGCGCCCGCAATCGGCGCGCTCTACGTGCCCGTCGTCCTGGTGGCGCTCACTGCCAACGGGCTCATCCTCGTGACAAAGTAACTCTGTGCTTTTTTTATTTAAGGTATCATTTGGGAGTAGAAACTTTTCTAGGAATAATATCTCCGAGTACTTAATAGAAAATCAAGTTTACAATTTTATTATAGTGAAGATGTAAATTTGAACGAATTGTTTCTTTGTTGGCAGGCCGACGAACATCATTCAAGTGAATCTGTCGATTGCAGACCTGCTGGTGACATGCGTCTGCATACATCAGCAGCTGAGCGAGGCTCTGAAACGAAGCAGAGCTGGAATTCCTTTGAACATTAGTACTCAACCAAACTGACATAGAGGACGATAATGCTTTTGGAGACGTCGACGATTTAACAGATGGAGACAAGCGGTGGCGGCTGGGCGGCGATGGCCGAGGCCGAGGCGGGCGTCGCGCTCCGGCCGGCGCCCGCAATCGGCGCGCTCTACGTGCCCGTCGTCCTGGTGGCGCTCACTGCCAACGGGCTCATCCTCGTGACAAAGTAAGTCTGTGCTTTTTTTATTTAAGGTATCATTTGGGAGTAGAAACTATTCTAGGAATAATATCTCCGAGTACTTAATAGAAAATCAAGTTTACAATTTTATTATAGTGAAGATGTAAATTTGAACGAATTGTTTCTTTGTTGGCAGGCCGACGAACATCATTCAAGTGAATCTGTCGATTGCAGACCTGCTGGTGACATGCGTCTGCATACATCAGCAGCTGAGCGAGGCTCTGAAACGAAGCAGAGCTGGAATTCCTTTGAACATTAGTACTCAACCAAACTGACATAGAGGACGATAATGCTTTTGGAGACGTCGACGATTTAACAGATGGAGACAAGCGGTGGCGGCTGGGCGGCGATGGCCGAGGCCGAGGCGGGCGTCGCGCTCCGGCCGGCGCCCGCAATCGGCGCGCTCTACGTGCCCGTCGTCCTGGTGGCGCTCACTGCCAACGGGCTCATCCTCGTGACAAACTAAGTCTGTGCTTTTTTTATTTAAGGTATCATTTGGGAGTAGAAACTTTTCTAGGAATAATATCTCCGAGTAATTAATAGAAAATCAAGTTTACAATTTTATTATAGTGAAGATGTAAATTTGAACGAATTGTTTCTTTGTTGGCAGGCCGACGAACATCATGCAAGTGAATCTGACGATTGCAGACCTGCTGGTGACATGCGTCTGCATACATCAGCAGCTGAGCGAGGCTCTGAAACGAATCAGAGCTGGAATTCCTTTGAACATTAGTACTCAACCAAACTGACATAGAGGACGATAATTCTTTTGGAGACGTCGACGATTTAACAGATGGAGACAAGCGGTGGCGGCTGGGCGGCGATGGCCGAGGCCGAGGCGGGCGTCGCGCTCCGGCCGGCGCCCGCAATCGGCGCGCTCTACGTGCCCGTCGTCCTGGTGGCGCTCACTGCCAACGGGCTCATCCTCGTGACAAAGTAAGTCTGTGCTTTTTTTATTTAAGGTATCATTTGGGAGTAGAAACTTTTCTAGGAATAATATCTCCGAGTACTTAATAGAAAATCAAGTTTACAATTTTATTATAGTGAAGATGTAAATTTGAACGAATTGTTTCTTTGTTGGCAGGCCGACGAACATCATTCAAGTGAATCTGTCGATTGCAGACCTGCTGGTGACATGCGTCTGCATACATCAGCAGCTGAGCGAGGCTCTGAAACGAAGCAGAGCTGGAATTCCTTTGAACATTAGTACTCAACCAAACTGACATAGAGGACGATAATGCTTTTGGAGACGTCGACGATTTAACAGATGGAGACAAGCGGTGGCGGCTGGGCGGCGATGGCCGAGGCCGAGGCGGGCGTCGCGCTCCGGCCGGCGCCCGCAATCGGCGCGCTCTACGTGCCCGTCGTCCTGGTGGCGCTCACTGCCAACGGGCTCATCCTCGTGACAAAGTAAGTCTGTGCTTTTTTTATTTAAGGTATCATTTGGGAGTAGAAACTTTTCTAGGAATAATATCTCCGAGTAATTAATAGAAAATCAAGTTTACAATTTTATTATAGTGAAGATGTAAATTTGAACGAATTGTTTCTTTGTTGGCAGGCCGACGAACATCATGCAAGTGAATCTGACGATTGCAGACCTGCTGGTGACATGCGTCTGCATACATCAGCAGCTGAGCGAGGCTCTGAAACGAAGCAGAGCTGGAATTCCTTTGAACATTAGTACTCAACCAAACTGACATAGAGGACGATAATGCTTTTGGAGACGTCGACGATTTAACAGATGGAGACAAGCGGTGGCGGCTGGGCGGCGATAGCCGAGGCCGAGGCGGGCGTCGCGCTCCGGCCGGCGCCCGCAATCGGCGCGCTCTACGTGCCCGTCGTCCTGGTGGCGCTCACTGCCAACGGGCTCATCCTCGTGACAAAGTAAGTCTGTGCTTTTTTTATTTAAGGTATCATTTGGGAGTAGAAACTTTTCTAGGAATAATATCTCCGAGTAATTAATAGAAAATCAAGTTTACAATTTTATTATAGTGAAGATGTAAATTTGAACGAATTGTTTCTTTGTTGGCAGGCCGACGAACATCATGCAAGTGAATCTGACGATTGCAGACCTGCTGGTGACATGCGTCTGCATACATCAGCAGCTGAGCGAGGCTCTGAAACGAAGCAGAGCTGGAATTCCTTTGAACATTAGTACTCAACCAAACTGACATAGAGGACGATAATGCTTTTGGAGACGTCGACGATTTAACAGATGGAGACAAGCGGTGGCGGCTGGGCGGCGATGGCCGAGGCCGAGGCGGGCGTCGCGCTCCGGCCGGCGCCCGCAATCGGCGCGCTCTACGTGCCCGTCGTCCTGGTGGCGCTCGCTGCCAACGGGCTCGTCCTCGTAACGAAGTAAGTCTGTGTTTTTTTTTATTTAAGGTATCATTTGGCAGTAGAAACCTTTCTAGGAATAATATCTCCGAGTACTTAATAGAAAATCAAGTTTACAATTTTATTATAGTGAAGATGTAAATTTGAACGAATTGTTTCTTTGTTGGCAGGCCGACGAACATCATTCAAGTGAACCTGTCGATTGCAGACCTGCTGGTGACATGCGTCTGCATACATCAGCAGCTCAGCGAGGCTCTGAAACGAAGCAGAGCTGGAATTCCTTTGAACATTAGTATTCAACCAATCTGACATACAGGACGATAATGCTTTTGGAGACGTCGACGATTTAGCAGATGGAGACAAGCGGTGGCGGCTGGGCGGCGATGGCCGAGAGTAGTTTATAATTGAGAAGTCTGGACCCATTCATTCGTTCTTCAAGAACTTCATTTCATTCAGTTCTTTCAGAACTTCATTCATGTGATCCAACTTCTCAATTATATATGTGATTGGGTTCAAACTGAAATATTAACAACACTTAATACTCATTTTGCTCTTAGCTTTGATCTAAAATTCTATTTATAACGAGCAAAATAGAAACTTCTATAGCTTGATCTATATCGCGGTATTTCATTGACTAACAGGGTGCTATCAGAACTTCATTCATGTGTTTCAACTTCACAAGAATATGTGACTGAGTTTAAATTGAAACATTAACAACACTAAACTTGCTCTTTCAGAACTTCATTCATGTGTTTTAAATTTCCAATAACATATTGACATCATTACAGAACTTTCAAAATATCGTTGGTAGAAGTTTTCGTTAAGCACTTTAAATCACTTTAACAATTTTGTGAAGCCTCTGTCTTAGAGAAATTCCAAACAGCAAAAGACACAACATGCGGTTCGAACCGGCCGATTCGGGTTGCATGCCAGAGCCCCAGGGAGCTTGATCCCCGGCGTAAGCCCTCATAGCGCTCCATCTCCCACAGAGACGGTTAACTATGGCGTTTCCAACACAACTTGTCGGGGGGTTGATCAAATCCCACTGTGACAAGAATGGACCTTCCAACGGAGTTGGTAAGGACGCGTTTCACGTGCTTAGGTATAAATCAATACATCGTACAATACTACACAACAGAGGCACCTAGGTTGATCAAGTCCAGGTGTGTGGATTACGTGTTGACTGTACGGTTGACGACAACCCGTCAATACATTGATTTAAATTTTTATTTATATCGCACAAAATAAAAAACTTCTATAGCGCGATCTAGACCGAGGTATTCAATTGGCTAACACGCCCGCCGCGCGAATACGTCATGTCTCAATCAGTTAAATATTAAAATAGAAGTATTTAGTCTGAATATGAAACACAATTTAGAACCATTCGAGAATTAAAATAAGGTTCATACTAGTATGTTAACTCCATGACTCATATATTTATATTATTTAGCATACGATGTAAACACGGCTGTTGTAACCTGAGTCACATCAATTCATAGAGCGCTCGAGTATTACATGCATATTAAGTCAACTAGTAGGATTTGCAATAAAGTATCGAAATACATACACTCTATGATATCAATTGTAACAGAACAAATTAGACAGACAGAACAGAATTCCTTATATATTCAACCTTAATTAACCAATGGTAATCCAGACTAATATTGGTCGACTTCCTCGTCAAGAGCAGTAAGACTAACTACGAATTCTTTCAACTTTAAGGATTAAGGAAAATTGTTCATTCGTGTTGTTATCAAGATAAAGGTTCGTTGTTTGTCCAAAAGATAGGAAGTGTTTGGTATAAACTTGTACCTAAACAAATTGGGTTGTTATCAACAAGCTGCGTTCCATACATTTATGCATAACAATGCATTATCTGCTCTTAGGTAACGAATAAGAAGACTGTAATATTAGACCAGCATTATACAAATCTCAACATAGATAAATAATCTCCTTTTTGAAGTTAGACAATTAATTAGGTATTACACAATTGCGTAACGTGTAGTTCATTGACAAAACAAGACGTTGTGCAATGTCATTGACACCGAAACTGCACGCCAACAATAATTATTATGCGAGTGTAGTACTTTCTAAGGGCTGTCAGTTGTCTTTATGAGTACACGAAATAATTTAATTTCCATCATGTTAGAAATGCGATTATTTTGTTGTTTTTTGAAAAACAAAACATCGATTAGAATATTAATAAAGTAGTTATAAAATAACTAATAATGAGTGTACAATTCTGTTGCTAGATTCTTGGGTATGCAACCTGTATCTAAAAATATATTTATCAATAATCAGAAGTGGAATTAAGAAAATAATTACACATATTTCTTCAATCTGAGGACTTCCTTTCGAAATCAGTTAAAAGGAATATTAATCAAAGTATCCAAAATAAAATTAATCTGTACTTGCACTTATTTCATTTAGTGCTTAGGTGCCAACCCTAACGCGTATAACAATATCAGCAGATATTGTCTATTAATTGACCGGTCGTTAAACTTCGCGTTCTTTTTCGACCTCTTTCAACGCAGATTGCTGTACCGCGCAGTGCCGAATAATTTATTTGCTGACATCAGTTACCACTACCACTTTTAAAATGTTAGTAAGTACAACTTTAATAAAAAAATGGAGAGCGAATCCATAATTATTTGTTACTAATGAGTATTATTTTCAGGTCTGATAGTGAATTCGAGAGCATCATCGCTGCACCTCGTAACATTGAGGCTGTTACCTCTAAACCAGGACAGAAAAGGAAAAAGACGTCTTATAGGTATCTATATTTCTCAAGAGATTTTAATATATTTGTCTTTAAGGTGTTCTTAGTTCATATATAATATTTATTTTTATTTGTTTCAGATCTGATTCCGATAACAGTATATATGCAGGAACACAAAACGAGGCTAAAATAAAAAAAACGCAAAAGAAAACCGTGAAACGGTCCCCCGCAAGGTAATTATTCCTAGTAATTTAAATAATATATAGGATAAATAATTTCACTACATTCTTCTGATTATTAAGTACACTTTCCTTAATTCTTAGATTTTATTTTTACTTTAACTATTAAAGGTTCTTAATTTTAATGTTTTACAGAGCTGCTGCACCCAAGGAAAAAAGTGAAAAGGATCCTTTTAATCTCTTTGGGATATTTCCTGAAGACGTTGGCCTTATTGCTCCGCTCTCGACTTCTCAGCAGCTGGATTCATCGATTATAAATCGACTACCTACTGGGCACACAAAGCGGAGCTGCGATCTGAAGGGCGATTTTTTCCTAGAATTAAAGGTGTCGAAGACTGAGGATATACTTGGTGAGTTACCAGATCAACGATGGAAAAAAGCTCTCATTTCCGTTAAGGCACAAATCGATGACGACATGCCGCAATGGGAAGTATTGCAAAAATTAATTATACGTCTGGAAATTCTTTTTGAAGGCGTGGACGCTAAATTTTGTTCTTATAAGAAGTAATTTTATCATTTACATTCTTTAACTTTTGTTGTGATTAGTTATTTAAATTAAGTATGCCCTTTTGCTCTAAGTGTTCAATTAGAGTAGAAAGAAATCAGTGGGTGGGACACTTAAAAAGTAATCAACATAAGAATAATTCGGCTACAAAGCCTGCGCATAACGGTGCAGGCAACGGGCGAAAGAAAGGTCGAAAGGACCGCCAACGTCCAGATAACGGCCGCAGCACCCGTACGACCAGCCGAGGACCAGACGGAACCGCAACCAGAACCGCAGCAACCAGAAGACCTAGACATACCACCAGCACGGCAGCACGAGTCACCGGTAAGGCCCACAGCGAGGGTCGTACCACAGTTCCGCCGACCGACCCCGAGTAGAATAGCGCCGCCAACGGAAACGCCGCTGGCCAGGGCGTGCAGGATGGCCAGGATGGCCAGAAGGGCGGACCCTGAGACGGGTGAAGAACCAAGTGTACGGGACCAAGCATACGTGCCACTTCGACGGCCTTGGAGTGAAACGGGACGGGGATGGCACCGGTTAAATAAATAAATAAATATTACTAGCCCCATAATAAGCTCAATAAGGCTTGTGTTATGGATACTAGACGACGATATATTTAATAGATACATACATACAAATACTTAAATACATAGAAAACATCCATGACTCAGGAACAAATATTCGTGCTCATCACACAAATAAATGCCCTTACCGGGATTCGAACCCAGGACCTCTTGCTTCATAGGCAGGGTCACTACCAAATAAGCTAAAGCAGTCGTCAAGTTGTTTTATTTAATTTTAATTTAGTTACTATACTCACAACAGTCTACCGTCCCAGGAAGGGACGCGATGGTCCAATAATCGAAGTAACTAGCTACAAGAATGACCCGCGAGGAGAGGAATTCTTTGCTGAATTTGCCCTCCCTCAGAGCTTCGAATTTAAGAATCGCTTCGCAAACAGACTGGTCTACTACAGTGGAGATGGGAATTTCCTCCCATTGATAAATTCAAGAGTAATGTTCAATATCATTGATAAGAAAACAGTATATGGTGGGGTCTTCACGCCTCACCCCCCGAGCAAAGACTACAAGAACCCGTTTGTAAGAAGTGGCGACGATGCCGAATCCGTCAGAAGGATAAGTGTGGGGATAGTAGAGACGGTCGTCGCGCCCATTGGGGTGCGCTCTACATTTGTGGCAGATATGGAGGAACTAAAAGACATATTCAAGAATGCTCCAATTCCGCTTGAGCGACGCATAAAGAAAGAAAAGCCTGAGGTGGAGAAGGGTAGAAGAACCAACACTTCGGAGGAGAAGAGCAACGACAAGGGAAAAGAAAGAAAGAAGAGGGTGCAAGAGAAGCCTAAGGAGAGCATGCCTGAAGATTCGAGTAAGGAGCTTCCAAATGAAGAAGAGAACGATGAGAAATCTGACGACAAGAAAATGGAGAATCTTTTAAAGATGTGCAGCACCTTAGCGGTGCAGAATAGCGCGCTGTATCCCGCAGATGACTTTCAACTGGAGCGAGATGTGGCTGAGGCAAAGAAAATGACTGGAAAGGCGATTAGCAAAATGAGCTTGGAGTTCATACAGGAGTTGAAAATTGAAGTCGTGGGCGGTGTGCCTGCTGTAATGATTCTTAAGAGCAGGAAAATCATCGGGTATTGCCTGATGGCGCCAAGAAAGAAAGGTGTAATGTTAGACGATGACCTCGGCTTGATCGTGCTAGAAGGCTCTGGTGCCTAAGTGTGCCCAAAGTTATTGCGTCATTACGCATGCGCTCAGCACACATCGTTAATGCTAGGAATTAAGTACAAAAAAAAAAAAAAAGTTTTTTTTTTTAACTTAATCGCATCGGGGTAATTTTAATTTTGACGGGTTAACGCTAATGCTTTAAAACATAAATTCATTCTTATTTCATTTCGAAAATTAATTTCATAAATGTTACCAGTGTCACTTAACCCAATTTCAGTGTTCACAAACAAGTTGCGAAACGCTCGCGCACGAGCGGATGCCTACCGCGAGCGTAAGCAAAATCTTAAGTAGGTCGTGCGTATTCGCCGCCTTCTAGTAAATTTTAATTATTGGTGAATGTAATTTGATATTCACACTTAGAATTTTTAACGTAACTTTAATAAACTTCAGCTTGTTAATTAGGCTGATCACCTAATAATCTACTGAAAGTTAACTAATTGATTGAAAATTGAATTAATATTTAATTACGTTTCATATAGTGATTTTTTTAAATATTTTTTTTTTAATATTCCCTCAGTACTTAGGTATGGAACGGTACATCTAATATACCCATATTAGGGATTTAGGGCGCTAGTCCTTTAATTTGAACATGGTGTTTGGACTACCGTGCCCTCCGTGTGAATTATTGGAGACTTATTATGTCTTAATGAATTTGTGACCCTAACTACAGGCACACCAAGAGTTGGGTGACCTGATATGCCGCGTTGTTGAAGGGTGACCATGCCCTTGATTTAAGGAGTTTTTTTTTTGAAGGGGGCGCACAGAGGCGCAGCCCAGATATTTTTGTAGGGTGACCATGCCCTGGGTAATAATTCCCATTTATTTTTCCCGTACACGAGACAATAGTGTCCCGGCCCTTTGGGAGGCGTGCGCGGAGCCGAAGCCAACGCGTAGAGGCCCTTTCGACAATTTAATGAAAGGCAACGTGTACACCCAGCGGATGCTGTCCCTGCCCGTGTCACTGGGCGCACGCAGAGACAGCCCCCGCCAGATACAAGGACTATTGTTGATTGATGGAATCTAAATTTACTGGGTTATGGTGGCGGAATTATGGACTAGATACTGGGCTATGGATTGAGACATGACGGCGCCTGTCAGGAAAAGTGTCTCATGGCTTTCGCGGCACTGACAAACCGTGACTTGCCCTCCGCTGATGGGCCCCTGTTAAATAGCGACATTATGAGCAATGGCCCAGGGGCAACACCGCTGCCGAGGGCTGCAGGGTGTCGAGAGGTGTGCTGCGCTTTCTCCGAGGGTACTCGCGGCGTTATGCCTTTTATCACTTCCACGCCTGGAGCATATAGCTCTCGCGACTCCACTCTGGACGGCCGGTTAAGGCAAGCCAGAGGCGGAGGTCCTTTCACTAAATCCCATGACCCTCCCTAAGGACCCCCCGGAGCACTCGGGTACGTGGGGTCGCTACTCCCCAACAGCTCGCCACAAGCTGCCCATTTATTTTATTATTAGGAGCACGGCTCCGATTGAAGGCAATAGATTATTAATTAAATATACCGTTCCCGTAATACCGTAATAATATTGATAATTTTTTTTCAAGAATAAATTAAAAAGAGATAAATATAATTATATTTGAGAGAGAATATTTCATTAAATAGAATTGAAAAGTATGGGTCGTTTGAACACAGTCATTTTTCTGAAATAATATTTAATATAACTTCATTCACGGGCAGTGACACTAGGAAATATTTCAAGGGGGATATACTTCTTATAATTTAATTTTTTTTTTCTCTTGTGTAAACTTACTATAAGTAAAGTAGATTAAACAGTTATTCCCCTCAATTAAAATCAAGACTTTAGCACATTGTAAGCAAGTAACATGCGTTTGATTTTTTTTTCTTTTTCCGCTTCTAGTACCCCGGAGGTGAAGGGAACTTACGGGGGAGGTGTAGTATGGTAATAGTAACTTAACTAACAGTAACAATAGTTTACTGTAGCATAAACGCATATTGCTTGTGTCAGCGTTAACCCAATTGTACACCTAATATAAATACGAAAGATCTGCATCTTTGATTAAACTCTCTTCCAACTGACTCACACTTGTGGTATCATTTATACTCGCCGACCCGCTAATACCCAACATCAGTCTCGATTACTACAGTAGAATAAGGATCAAATTAGTTCACTTGTAATAAGAGCGATGTTGCAAATGTTTTGAATTTAACTAACTTTTAGAGCGGCTTTCTCAAAATGAACGAATTATTTTCGAAATATTTCAGTTAAATGCACAAGTGCTTTAGATACTACGCTTTTTTAAAAAGTTTTAAGGAGTAAGGAGTTATAAGGAGGCAATAAGGAGTTATTGTGCAGTGGATTTTTTTTAATTGTGTTGTACATTTGTATGCAAACTGATTTAATGATTTTCCTATATTGCTGTGTAATATATTTGTAAATAAGTGTTATATGGATAAATAGTGGAAATGGCGCCAATCAGGAAGCGGAGTAATATTTGGCAGCATTTTGCGCCTCTTAATGATAATGGGCAGTATGGAAAATGTAACTATTGTCACCAATGTATACGTGTAAAGAATGGTTCATTGGGAAACTTAAACTGGCATTTAAAGAATAAACATCCCACTGTGCCGTTATCTTTAGAAAGACAGCCTGACCTCCCTGGTCCATCACGAGAACGGCCAGAGTCAAGACATGTTGACAACCCCATAGCTACACCTAACCTCTCGGTTCAATTACCACCACCCCCACCGGCACCGTTTGTGAATACATTAAATAACTATGTTCGGCGGCCGCCACCAGCAAGCAAAGTCGAACGGATTGATAGGCAAGTTGTAAAAATGATAGCAAAGGGGCATCATGCGTTACGAATTGTGGATGAACTTGAGCTGCGGACCCTTATCGAGATGGTGTCGACATGCCCTGGGTATCAGTTGCCGACTAGGAAGACTCTGAGCAACACTCTGATACCGAAAATTTACGTAGAAATTTTTGAAGAAATACAAAAAAAAATCGGATACATATTCAGTGTGTTTGGGGACTGACGGCTGGACAGCTGACACCACCGATGGGTACTTAGCCGTCACAGCCCATTTTATAGACGGTCAGTGTACATTACACTGACCGACATACTAGTGAAAACCTTTGCGCTTTTCTCAAGCAGATTATAGGAGACTGGCAAATTACCAATAAAGTCTCTGCAATAGTGAGTGATAATGCCGCTAATGTGTTAGCAGCTGTGCGGCAAGGCAACTGGAGATCCTTAGGCTGTTTTGCGCATTCGCTGAATTTTGGCGTTCAGCGAGGACTATTCGATATTTTGGCGGTTACAACTAAAGTGAAGGCAATTGTCGAATTTTTTAAAAGGAGCAATCAGGCCCAACTTAAAATTATACATACGCAGCAAGAATTGTGCCCATCCTGCAACCCTTCTACGAAATAACCAACGAAATAAGTGCAGAGTAAAATGTCACGCTCTCGAAAGTGTTAATTTTCGTGCAATTCATGAGCAGACACATGGTTATCAGCTCCAATACAAATGACGAACGATTTGAAGAGGTGACACGGCTCATTCAAACGCTGTCACAACAAATTCATTTAAGATTTAATGATTTACAGAGAAACATATTATACGCCGACAGCACCATTTTGGATCCGCGATTTAAAAAACGAGGCCTTCGCATGCCGGAATCCTTCGAAAGAGCTAGCGAAAGCCTGCGCAAAAGAATCAGTGAGGTGCGGCTGCCTCTTCCTGCCGAAACTGAACGTGAACAGCCCCAACCGGATCCGCACGCAGCAAGCAGATCAGCGACCAGAACGTCAAGGGCAGGAAAGTATCTGGGACCAGTACGATATTGAGCAGGCAAACATCATCCAGCCAGAAAACCAAGCAGCTGCTGCCATTAGAGAGTATGATGGATATTTAAAAGAGCAGTATGTTCATCGAAAAGCAGTTCCTCTCGAATCGTGGCACAAAAAACGGGACATATACCCCCATTACCTATACATGAAGCGTAGGTTGTCCATGCAAGCTACCTCAGTGTCCTGCGAACGTGTCTTCTCAAGTGCAGGACAAGTCCTTAACAAAAGAAGACAACATCTCAAACCCGAAAAGGTTCAGCAACTAATTTTTCTGCATTATAATATGTAAATACCAAAAAAAAGACAAAACTCTACATAAAACTTTGTAAATATATGTATATAAGCAACAAAAAAAAGAAAAACAAAAAAAAAGTAAAAAAAATATTGTAAATATCTTTATTTATTTGTAAATTATATAAAAATGTGTAATGTGTATAATGATATCAATTTTAAATCATTGTACATATTTGATTTTTAAATACGCCATTCTATTTCAATAAATGAGTACGAATGACAGTCCTAAGCCTGAAAAGTATGAAGTGAAATCAAATATTTTTTAAAATTACAAATTTAAAATAATGTTTATTTGATTAAGAAAACTTAGGATATGTTAGACTAAGTATCTGTTTCAATTTAATTTATTTTAAAACTCTATTAAATTTATTCAATGAAACGACCGAAAACACAACCCCGTGATCCTGAACTGACTGAACTAAAAGACCGAACTAGTTCCTTACACCAAATGACCAAGAGTGGAGCGCTCTTTGTAAAGACCGAGCAGGCTCAAGCCTAGGTAATATTCACATCACTGGCAATATAATATGCGATGCCATTTCACCCCGCCCTACCTTAGAATACTCAACACCCACTGAGGGGCAGTAGGGACCACTTTGGGAACCTATGCTATAAACAAAGCAATAGATAAAAACATGAAACACCCACTTATCAAGTTATTCAATTTATTTATTTAGCAAATATGCCTTAAGGGCTCATTTACATGTCTTATCCTACCTTTGTTTTGGAAAATGACCTTTAGTAAGAATAAACGCCACATTCTTGTGGCGGCCACAAATTTAAAAGTTAGATGACTAAATATGAATCCTTTAACCCGAATACATTATGAATATTAAAAATTACAAATCTCCTCTCTCCCTACAACACAATTGGACGACCTATTCTCAATTTTTTTTAAGTTAACCCACTAAAGAAATAGGGAACCAGCTAATCCTCAATTAATGGTATTTTAAAGGACATAAAAACATAACCAAGCAGGCAGCAGAAGACAATATGCTATCCACAAAATGCTATGAACAATCTCGACCCAAAATACACATAGGTTTGCATTAAAATTAACGATTATTCAAGAAAACATTAACATATTTCATAGGGCACACCAACCCCTATTCCTTTCGTGCTCTTTATAATAGTCAACGAAGAATAAAATAGAAGATACATGGCGGCATGAACCCAAAAACACGACACGCTCACAGTTAAGTTTCTCATAAAGACGACGCAGGCTAAGAACACATAGCTGACATAAATAACATTATATTCACTAAGCTTTGCTTTTCTTTGACTCAATTGCATTGCATATACCACTAATACTTTATGAATACCAAATGAATACGAAAGAAAAAAATAAAACTAAATAAATAATAATCAATAATGCGGGATACGATAATGCACAGCCAAAATAAAGTCCGGCCCGATAATGCACAGCTCGATAATCGCGGCCGTAGGGCCGCGGATTATTAGGCCGGGCTTTATCGGGTCGAGCTTTCTCGCCCTGTACAGATAATGCTCAGCCCGATATTTCGAAGCCACGTTTGGCACAGGGTGATAATGTATAGCCCGATAATTGGTGACCAGTGAATCGAGCCCAATGGCTTCGAATTATCAGGCCGAGCATTATCTGTACAAGGTGATAAAGCTCGACCCGATAATGCCCGGCCCAATAATTGGAAGCCTCCTTTTTTTAGGTTAGATATGTTAGTCAGCTTGTGTCTTTAGGGTTGGTTGGTTGAGGTAGTTGTTGTTAAGTAAACTCCAGATCAGAAGGTAAAAACATAATTTATTTACAAAAAAGCATGATTAATATATAAAAATAATAGGGCACAATTAGTTAATAGGTACGCGAGAATAGATTCCGGGGTGAGACGCGCGGGGGACGTGAACTCCGAAGTGCGCCGGCGTTGGTGGAACGCGGCTATGTTCGCGCCGCATTACGCATGCGCGAGCCGCCGCGTGATCGCCGAAATAAAATAGCGCGCACGGGCCCGGCTCAGCCTTTTCTGCTCCGGCCGTCGAGGTGTAACGTCGTGTCTCCGCTTTGCGCTGCGCCTCTTCTCGCGGACAAGGACGTCGTGGACATCGTGTTGCTGCTGCTTGAAGACTTGAAGACACTGTGTTTCTTGCAACACCCAATAAGAAAAATGTTCTTATTAGAACAATCGGATGCCTTTGTGGGTGTCTGCGTTTCTTGGAAATACGACGATCAATCAATCACCTACATGTCCTTTAGAGCAGAAATAGAAGGCTGTACATTATTGGGACGGGGAATATTGGGCTGGGCATTATCGGTACAGGGTTATAATTGGAGTTCCTGAATCAAAAGCGATGTACACCAATTATTTGGTTGCGCATTATCGGGCTGGGCATTATTTGGCCGCGCTTTATCAGGCTGAACAAGTTTGGTTCAGGGCGATAATTGGAAGCCACGTTTTGCACAGGGTGATAAAGCCCGGTCCGATAATCCGCGACCATTTTTGGGGTCGCCAGTTATCGGCCTGTACAATACGGGGCCGGGCATTAACCGGACCCCATAATGCAAAATGTGTGCAAAATAATATCAATGTTGCCAGCACTCAGCCCAGCAGCTAACTTGGCATGTATTAAGGGCATCACACACGGCTAAGATACTATTTTATTTTATCTTAAGATAAAATATCGCTCACCATACAATTTGTATGAGCTATCACACACGGTTAAGATAATATATATTTTCATATTACAGTATCTTAAGATACCGAGCGATATGGACATATTATGTTAAGATACCTTAAGATACCGTAATATATCTTAACATGATATTTTAACATACAAAATATACATTATAATATCTTTATACAGAGTGTGCAATGAATATCGGAATCGAAATGGAATTAATGATATTTTATTTATTCAACAACCTTTTCTCATGAGTTTTCGTGTTTACTCGTTGTATTTTTTGTTAAAAGGATAAGGTATTGAAAAGGGGGGCCGGTTTTGGGGACCTTTTTCATAAAACTTTTTTTTGTTTTTTTTTTATGCTTAAATTAGATTGAATCGTGTTGATTACGCTAAAATAAGGATATTTTGTTTCATTAACTTTTTTTCTCCGACCAATATTTACCGAGATATTGGGGTTCAAAGGTCAGACCCTTTCGAGGGCCAGGGCTTAAAAAAATTCGATCCGAGTGGTCGCATTTTTGACTATATCCATAGGTACAGACATTCTAAAAAAACTGAAAATGGTAATCTGATGCATCATCATACATATAATGAGTTGTCTGTTAAATCTAACAGTAGGGCCGTATTATTCATAGTCACCCTGTATATATGAATTCAGTGGCGCAATGTACATGTGACCTCTAGCCAAGCCTTTGAGAGAATGATTCAAGCAGATATATTATCGTATCTTAACCGTGTGTGATACCTTAAGGTACTAAAAGTAAGTAAGGTTAAAAGTAAGTAAGTAAGTAAGGTTAAGGGTAAGTAGGTAAGGTTGAAAAGATCTTCTCTCAACGGTTCAATGAAATCTTAGTGACATACTCCTTGTCTCTCTCTTCTCATCGTCCAGTTGCCGAGATTTCTACGCCTAGCCTTCAAGTTCCACACCGTCGTCATAAACGCCAAGCGATGAGGATAATCCTTGCATTGCTAAGAGCAGTTAGGCCAGTAGCGAGAATCGGTGGAAAACTAACAAAATACGGCAGATTCTGGAAGACGATCAAATATACCTCCTATGCTGCAAGCGCTGGGATGCTGTCATACGAGATTGCAAATATAGTAGGGGCGGTTCCAGATGTCAAATATGATGCACTTATCGAAGAAATAAACAAGCTTCATGAAGCGAGAATTATGGATTTAAGTTATATGAAAAATTTGACCCTTGCGACAACCCAGCTATCAGACGTAATCACTGATATATATATGGAAATGACGCAGATCATTGGGAGCGCTAAAACTGTTTTTGATATCCAACTCCAAGGATCAATCATATTCTCATCATACTTAACAAGCATCACCAACGCACTCTCTCTTCTCACCTCCAAACGACTTCCAACAACTTTAATGAACTTGGACAACCAAAGGAGTTGGTTAGAAAAGAAGCTTCCGTCCGCTCTTCTCAATTCTGTAGGTACCATCTCCCCTCACTTGCCAGTAACTCTTGAAAATATCGACACAGAAGAAAATTTGTTGTTGCTGAAGGTGGAGGTACCAATTGTCGATACCCGATTTCAATTACTCAATTACATTGAATGGGAACCTAAATTTATTATTCAGGACAAGTGCTACTCATCACCTGTTCCTATGCTTTATCTTGCATATCCAATCTACCGAGAGGGGATTCCCCTAATTGAAAATCCTCTAATCATCGACCCTAGATCATGCTTATCGGACGGATTCATAATGTGTGAGTCTGACTCTTTGTTAAATGCCATCCCAGATATTAGTGAGAATGTCTTATGCACTAAACATAATCTTCTAAACAGCCGTCACAAGAGAAACGTAGATGATCTTTATTTTGAGGCACAATCTCCTGAATATGATATGAGTGCAGTTGTACAGAGGACCATGCGAGAAAAAGAGGAACCTAAGGCTCTCAAGATCAATTTAACGGAGCTTATGACTAGGATAAATCAATTAGAATCTGAGGCAATAAAAGTTTTATAAAAGTTTTAAAAGTAAGTAAGGTTAAAAGTAAGTAAGTAAGTAAGGTTAAGGGTAAGTAGGTAAGGTTGAAAAGATCTTCTCTCAACGGTTCAATGAAATCTTAGTGACATACTCCTTGTCTCTCTCTTCTCATCGTCCAGTTGCCGAGATTTCTACGCCTAGCCTTCAAGTTCCACACCGTCGTCATAAACGCCAAGCGATGAGGATAATCCTTGCATTGCTAAGAGCAGTTAGGCCAGTAGCGAGAATCGGTGGAAAACTAACAAAATACGGCAGATTCTGGAAGACGATCAAATATACCTCCTATGCTGCAAGCGCTGGGATGCTGTCATACGAGATTGCAAATATAGTAGGGGCGGTTCCAGATGTCAAATATGATGCACTTATCGAAGAAATAAACAAGCTTCATGAAGCGAGAATTATGGATTTAAGTTATATGAAAAATTTGACCCTTGCGACAACCCAGCTATCAGACGTAATCACTGATATATATATGGAAATGACGCAGATCATTGGGAGCGCTAAAACTGTTTTTGATATCCAACTCCAAGGATCAATCATATTCTCATCATACTTAACAAGCATCACCAACGCACTCTCTCTTCTCACCTCCAAACGACTTCCAACAACTTTAATGAACTTGGACAACCAAAGGAGTTGGTTAGAAAAGAAGCTTCCGTCCGCTCTTCTCAATTCTGTAGGTACCATCTCCCCTCACTTGCCAGTAACTCTTGAAAATATCGACACAGAAGAAAATTTGTTGTTGCTGAAGGTGGAGGTACCAATTGTCGATACCCGATTTCAATTACTCAATTACATTGAATGGGAACCTAAATTTATTATTCAGGACAAGTGCTACTCATCACCTGTTCCTATGCTTTATCTTGCATATCCAATCTACCGAGAGGGGATTCCCCTAATTGAAAATCCTCTAATCATCGACCCTAGATCATGCTTATCGGACGGCTTCATAATGTGTGAGTCTGACTCTTTGTTAAATGCCATCCCAGATATTAGTGAGAATGTCTTATGCACTAAACATAATCTTCTAAACAGCCGTCACAAGAGAAACGTAGATGATCTTTATTTTGAGGCACAATCTCCTGAATATGATATGAGTGCAGTTGTACAGAGGACCATGCGAGAAAAAGAGGAACCTAAGGCTCTCAAGATCAATTTAACGGAGCTTATGACTAGGATAAATCAATTAGAATCTGAGGCAATAAAAGTTTTATAAAAGTTTTAAAAGTAAGTAAGGTTAAAAGTAAGTAAGTAAGTAAGGTTAAGGGTAAGTAGGTAAGGTTGAAAAGATCTTCTCTCAACGGTTCAATGAAATCTTAGTGACATACTCCTTGTCTCTCTCTTCTCATCGTCCAGTTGCCGAGATTTCTACGCCTAGCCTTCAAGTTCCACACCGTCGTCATAAACGCCAAGCGATGAGGATAATCCTTGCATTGCTAAGAGCAGTTAGGCCAGTAGCGAGAATCGGTGGAAAACTAACAAAATACGGCAGATTCTGGAAGACGATCAAATATACCTCCTATGCTGCAAGCGCTGGGATGCTGTCATACGAGATTGCAAATATAGTAGGGGCGGTTCCAGATGTCAAATATGATGCACTTATCGAAGAAATAAACAAGCTTCATGAAGCGAGAATTATGGATTTAAGTTATATGAAAAATTTGACCCTTGCGACAACCCAGCTATCAGACGTAATCACTGATATATATATGGAAATGACGCAGATCATTGGGAGCGCTAAAACTGTTTTTGATATCCAACTCCAAGGATCAATCATATTCTCATCATACTTAACAAGCATCACCAACGCACTCTCTCTTCTCACCTCCAAACGACTTCCAACAACTTTAATGAACTTGGACAACCAAAGGAGTTGGTTAGAAAAGAAGCTTCCGTCCGCTCTTCTCAATTCTGTAGGTACCATCTCCCCTCACTTGCCAGTAACTCTTGAAAATATCGACACAGAAGAAAATTTGTTGTTGCTGAAGGTGGAGGTACCAATTGTCGATACCCGATTTCAATTACTCAATTACATTGAATGGGAACCTAAATTTATTATTCAGGACAAGTGCTACTCATCACCTGTTCCTATGCTTTATCTTGCATATCCAATCTACCGAGAGGGGATTCCCCTAATTGAAAATCCTCTAATCATCGACCCTAGATCATGCTTATCGGACGGCTTCATAATGTGTGAGTCTGACTCTTTGTTAAATGCCATCCCAGATATTAGTGAGAATGTCTTATGCACTAAACATAATCTTCTAAACAGCCGTCACAAGAGAAACGTAGATGATCTTTATTTTGAGGCACAATCTCCTGAATATGATATGAGTGCAGTTGTACAGAGGACCATGCGAGAAAAAGAGGAACCTAAGGCTCTCAAGATCAATTTAACGGAGCTTATGACTAGGATAAATCAATTAGAATCTGAGGCAATAAAAGTTTTATAAAAGTTTTAAAAGTAAGTAAGGTTAAAAGTAAGTAAGTAAGTAAGGTTAAGGGTAAGTAGGTAAGGTTGAAAAGATCTTCTCTCAACGGTTCAATGAAATCTTAGTGACATACTCCTTGTCTCTCTCTTCTCATCGTCCAGTTGCCGAGATTTCTACGCCTAGCCTTCAAGTTCCACACCGTCGTCATAAACGCCAAGCGATGAGGATAATCCTTGCATTGCTAAGAGCAGTTAGGCCAGTAGCGAGAATCGGTGGAAAACTAACAAAATACGGCAGATTCTGGAAGACGATCAAATATACCTCCTATGCTGCAAGCGCTGGGATGCTGTCATACGAGATTGCAAATATAGTAGGGGCGGTTCCAGATGTCAAATATGATGCACTTATCGAAGAAATAAACAAGCTTCATGAAGCGAGAATTATGGATTTAAGTTATATGAAAAATTTGACCCTTGCGACAACCCAGCTATCAGACGTAATCACTGATATATATATGGAAATGACGCAGATCATTGGGAGCGCTAAAACTGTTTTTGATATCCAACTCCAAGGATCAATCATATTCTCATCATACTTAACAAGCATCACCAACGCACTCTCTCTTCTCACCTCCAAACGACTTCCAACAACTTTAATGAACTTGGACAACCAAAGGAGTTGGTTAGAAAAGAAGCTTCCGTCCGCTCTTCTCAATTCTGTAGGTACCATCTCCCCTCACTTGCCAGTAACTCTTGAAAATATCGACACAGAAGAAAATTTGTTGTTGCTGAAGGTGGAGGTACCAATTGTCGATACCCGATTTCAATTACTCAATTACATTGAATGGGAACCTAAATTTATTATTCAGGACAAGTGCTACTCATCACCTGTTCCTATGCTTTATCTTGCATATCCAATCTACCGAGAGGGGATTCCCCTAATTGAAAATCCTCTAATCATCGACCCTAGATCATGCTTATCGGACGGCTTCATAATGTGTGAGTCTGACTCTTTGTTAAATGCCATCCCAGATATTAGTGAGAATGTCTTATGCACTAAACATAATCTTCTAAACAGCCGTCACAAGAGAAACGTAGATGATCTTTATTTTGAGGCACAATCTCCTGAATATGATATGAGTGCAGTTGTACAGAGGACCATGCGAGAAAAAGAGGAACCTAAGGCTCTCAAGATCAATTTAACGGAGCTTATGACTAGGATAAATCAATTAGAATCTGAGGCAATAAAAGTTTTATAAAAGTTTTAAAAGTAAGTAAGGTTAAAAGTAAGTAAGTAAGTAAGGTTAAGGGTAAGTAGGTAAGGTTGAAAAGATCTTCTCTCAACGGTTCAATGAAATCTTAGTGACATACTCCTTGTCTCTCTCTTCTCATCGTCCAGTTGCCGAGATTTCTACGCCTAGCCTTCAAGTTCCACACCGTCGTCATAAACGCCAAGCGATGAGGATAATCCTTGCATTGCTAAGAGCAGTTAGGCCAGTAGCGAGAATCGGTGGAAAACTAACAAAATACGGCAGATTCTGGAAGACGATCAAATATACCTCCTATGCTGCAAGCGCTGGGATGCTGTCATACGAGATTGCAAATATAGTAGGGGCGGTTCCAGATGTCAAATATGATGCACTTATCGAAGAAATAAACAAGCTTCATGAAGCGAGAATTATGGATTTAAGTTATATGAAAAATTTGACCCTTGCGACAACCCAGCTATCAGACGTAATCACTGATATATATATGGAAATGACGCAGATCATTGGGAGCGCTAAAACTGTTTTTGATATCCAACTCCAAGGATCAATCATATTCTCATCATACTTAACAAGCATCACCAACGCACTCTCTCTTCTCACCTCCAAACGACTTCCAACAACTTTAATGAACTTGGACAACCAAAGGAGTTGGTTAGAAAAGAAGCTTCCGTCCGCTCTTCTCAATTCTGTAGGTACCATCTCCCCTCACTTGCCAGTAACTCTTGAAAATATCGACACAGAAGAAAATTTGTTGTTGCTGAAGGTGGAGGTACCAATTGTCGATACCCGATTTCAATTACTCAATTACATTGAATGGGAACCTAAATTTATTATTCAGGACAAGTGCTACTCATCACCTGTTCCTATGCTTTATCTTGCATATCCAATCTACCGAGAGGGGATTCCCCTAATTGAAAATCCTCTAATCATCGACCCTAGATCATGCTTATCGGACGGATTCATAATGTGTGAGTCTGACTCTTTGTTAAATGCCATCCCAGATATTAGTGAGAATGTCTTATGCACTAAACATAATCTTCTAAACAGCCGTCACAAGAGAAACGTAGATGATCTTTATTTTGAGGCACAATCTCCTGAATATGATATGAGTGCAGTTGTACAGAGGACCATGCGAGAAAAAGAGGAACCTAAGGCTCTCAAGATCAATTTAACGGAGCTTATGACTAGGATAAATCAATTAGAATCTGAGGCAATAAAAGCCCAGAAGGAGAGCTCTCGCCACTTGGAAGAGGCCCGGAGCAAGCAAGGAATTATTAATATCGTGGTCTATGCGTTCTCTACTATTACTTCAGCTATAGCTATCTTCATCTTAAAAATGTTGTGGGACAAGTACAGACAGGTTAAGGAGAGAAGATCCTTAACTGCAATAGAGAG
Organism: Eudemis profundana; assembly: GCA_947034925.1. Lineage (NCBI taxonomy): Eukaryota > Metazoa > Arthropoda > Insecta > Lepidoptera > Tortricidae > Eudemis > Eudemis profundana. The sequence continues at coordinate 8,314,594 of OX344806.1, read as the reverse complement.
ATGGATGACCCTTTATCAACGGCATACATTGCTCTCAGCATATCCAATTTGCACCCAACAGCAGCTGGACTCCGTAAGCTTCTTAGTGCATCGAAAAAGAAGGACAAACCAACGGTAATTCGTCTACTGGCAGAAGAAATCAAGAAAGCGGTCAGATATTATCAAAAGGCTTCTCTCAAAGATTGACTCCAAAAGCAGTAGACAATTACAACGTAATGTCCCTGAAGGCTACCATAGAGGAAACAGTCAAGCACGCCATCGCAAAGAACTTAAATGATGTAGAAAGCAAGTCTGGTGCAGGTGAATCAGTCGGATCACTCCATGTGGGCGAAAGACAAGAGATGTCTTCTATCGTGACACAACTGAAAGAGGTGCTGATTTTATTTTTTCCTAGACTGATTGTGAGTATAAGAGCGCTTTCACATTGCACGACACGATATCGTTATCGTCCGATAGCTCACGGGCGTCCGATAGTGCCGCCAACATATCGGTGTCGTCTCCGATATCCGATATCGTGTCGTACAATTTGAAAGGCAGGTACACATTTCATACATTTTACTTGCCCCGATATCGTGTCGCTGAGCGATAGCGATATCGTGTCTTGCAATTTGAAAGATCTCTAATGGTGCGTACACACTAAGCCAACGAACGCCAACGAATGGGTTTCGCCGTCGCCGGCCTTCGTTGGCCAAGTGTGGACGATTTAGCAAACACCAACAAGCGTTCGATCATCGTTCGTTGGCGTGTGCCAGCAATTCGCAGCGTGACGTCTCATTTCACCTACGTACACACCAAGCCAACGAACGTCAACGAGGGTTCGTCGGCGTTGGCTACAGCGCGTTCGTTGGGTGCCTTCAATGCGTTCTTTGGATGCAGCTTCAATAATCAACGAATGTGAGGCATTAGTGGAATCAAATCAATCAACAAAAACATGTCGTCGCTACCTCACTCTTTGTTTTTGGTTTTGTTTTGAGTACAAAATATCTTTTTAGGTTAAAAGTCTACAAAAACTTTCGTTCGTTGGCCTTCGTGCATCCGTCCACACCGCGTTGAGTTTGCTTCAAATCCTTTGATGTTGCCGCCGCGCTGCGGAACGCCGGCACACGCCAACGAACGATCGTTGTCGTTTGTTAAACCGTCCACACACGGCCAACGAAGCCCAACGAAACCCATTTTCCTTGGCGTTCGTTGGTCTGGTGTGTACATAGTTGACCGAGAACCAACGAACGTGCAATAGCCAACGCCGACGAACCTTCGTTGTCGTTCGTTAGCTTGGTGTGTACGCACCATAAGCCCCATATTGTACAACTCGCTAATTCGCGACCCCAAAAATGGTCGCAGATTATTGGGCCGGACTTTATCACCCTATGCAAAACGTGGCTTCCAATTATCGCCCTGAACCAAGCTTGTTCAGCCCGATAAAGCGCGGCTGAATAATGCCCAGCCCGATAATACGCAACCCAATAATTGGTGTACATTGCTTCTGATTCAGGGACTCCAATCAGCCTGTACCGATAATCTACAGATCGATAATTGGTGTCCACTTTTCACTGCAAATATTTGACTGACACATAGAGTGAAAATCTAGGGATGGGACGGTGGGATGATGGTGTGATTCGATATTGTTGCCATTCATTTAGTAAGGCATTTATGAAGTTAATGAAATGGCTGGTTTTCTTTCTAAACAACTATGACCCGCCAGCAGGTCAACTACAATCGACTATTTCTACTCTAAAGGACAAGCTGACTAACAAACCTAACCTAAAAAAGGAGTTTATTTTGTATCCAACTCCAAGGATCAATCATATTCTCATCATACTTAACAAGCATCACCAACGCACTCTCTCTTCTCACCTCCAAACGACTTCCAACAACTTTAATGAACTTGGACAACCAAAGGAGTTGGTTAGAAAAGAAGCTTCCGTCCGCTCTTCTCAATTCTGTAGGTACCATCTCCCCTCACTTGCCAGTAACTCTTGAAAATATCGACACAGAAGAAAATTTGTTGTTGCTGAAGGTGGAGGTACCAATTGTCGATACCCGATTTCAATTACTCAATTACATTGAATGGGAACCTAAATTTATTATTCAGGACAAGTGCTACTCATCACCTGTTCCTATGCTTTATCTTGCATATCCAATCTACCGAGAGGGGATTCCCCTAATTGAAAATCCTCTAATCATCGACCCTAGATCATGCTTATCGGACGGATTCATAATGTGTGAGTCTGACTCTTTGTTAAATGCCATCCCAGATATTAGTGAGAATGTCTTATGCACTAAACATAATCTTCTAAACAGCCGTCACAAGAGAAACGTAGATGATCTTTATTTTGAGGCACAATCTCCTGAATATGATATGAGTGCAGTTGTACAGAGGACCATGCGAGAAAAAGAGGAACCTAAGGCTCTCAAGATCAATTTAACGGAGCTTATGACTAGGATAAATCAATTAGAATCTGAGGCAATAAAAGTTTTATAAAAGTTTTAAAAGTAAGTAAGGTTAAAAGTAAGTAAGTAAGTAAGGTTAAGGGTAAGTAGGTAAGGTTGAAAAGATCTTCTCTCAACGGTTCAATGAAATCTTAGTGACATACTCCTTGTCTCTCTCTTCTCATCGTCCAGTTGCCGAGATTTCTACGCCTAGCCTTCAAGTTCCACACCGTCGTCATAAACGCCAAGCGATGAGGATAATCCTTGCATTGCTAAGAGCAGTTAGGCCAGTAGCGAGAATCGGTGGAAAACTAACAAAATACGGCAGATTCTGGAAGACGATCAAATATACCTCCTATGCTGCAAGCGCTGGGATGCTGTCATACGAGATTGCAAATATAGTAGGGGCGGTTCCAGATGTCAAATATGATGCACTTATCGAAGAAATAAACAAGCTTCATGAAGCGAGAATTATGGATTTAAGTTATATGAAAAATTTGACCCTTGCGACAACCCAGCTATCAGACGTAATCACTGATATATATATGGAAATGACGCAGATCATTGGGAGCGCTAAAACTGTTTTTGATATCCAACTCCAAGGATCAATCATATTCTCATCATACTTAACAAGCATCACCAACGCACTCTCTCTTCTCACCTCCAAACGACTTCCAACAACTTTAATGAACTTGGACAACCAAAGGAGTTGGTTAGAAAAGAAGCTTCCGTCCGCTCTTCTCAATTCTGTAGGTACCATCTCCCCTCACTTGCCAGTAACTCTTGAAAATATCGACACAGAAGAAAATTTGTTGTTGCTGAAGGTGGAGGTACCAATTGTCGATACCCGATTTCAATTACTCAATTACATTGAATGGGAACCTAAATTTATTATTCAGGACAAGTGCTACTCATCACCTGTTCCTATGCTTTATCTTGCATATCCAATCTACCGAGAGGGGATTCCCCTAATTGAAAATCCTCTAATCATCGACCCTAGATCATGCTTATCGGACGGATTCATAATGTGTGAGTCTGACTCTTTGTTAAATGCCATCCCAGATATTAGTGAGAATGTCTTATGCACTAAACATAATCTTCTAAACAGCCGTCACAAGAGAAACGTAGATGATCTTTATTTTGAGGCACAATCTCCTGAATATGATATGAGTGCAGTTGTACAGAGGACCATGCGAGAAAAAGAGGAACCTAAGGCTCTCAAGATCAATTTAACGGAGCTTATGACTAGGATAAAACAATTAGAATCTGAGGCAATAAAAGTTTTATAAAAGTTTTAAAAGTAAGTAAGGTTAAAAGTAAGTAAGTAAGTAAGGTTAAGGGTAAGTAGGTAAGGTTGAAAAGATCTTCTCTCAACGGTTCAATGAAATCTTAGTGACATACTCCTTGTCTCTCTCTTCTCATCGTCCAGTTGCCGAGATTTCTACGCCTAGCCTTCAAGTTCCACACCGTCGTCATAAACGCCAAGCGATGAGGATAATCCTTGCATTGCTAAGAGCAGTTAGGCCAGTAGCGAGAATCGGTGGAAAACTAACAAAATACGGCAGATTCTGGAAGACGATCAAATATACCTCCTATGCTGCAAGCGCTGGGATGCTGTCATACGAGATTGCAAATATAGTAGGGGCGGTTCCAGATGTCAAATATGATGCACTTATCGAAGAAATAAACAAGCTTCATGAAGCGAGAATTATGGATTTAAGTTATATGAAAAATTTGACCCTTGCGACAACCCAGCTATCAGACGTAATCACTGATATATATATGGAAATGACGCAGATCATTGGGAGCGCTAAAACTGTTTTTGATATCCAACTCCAAGGATCAATCATATTCTCATCATACTTAACAAGCATCACCAACGCACTCTCTCTTCTCACCTCCAAACGACTTCCAACAACTTTAATGAACTTGGACAACCAAAGGAGTTGGTTAGAAAAGAAGCTTCCGTCCGCTCTTCTCAATTCTGTAGGTACCATCTCCCCTCACTTGCCAGTAACTCTTGAAAATATCGACACAGAAGAAAATTTGTTGTTGCTGAAGGTGGAGGTACCAATTGTCGATACCCGATTTCAATTACTCAATTACATTGAATGGGAACCTAAATTTATTATTCAGGACAAGTGCTACTCATCACCTGTTCCTATGCTTTATCTTGCATATCCAATCTACCGAGAGGGGATTCCCCTAATTGAAAATCCTCTAATCATCGACCCTAGATCATGCTTATCGGACGGCTTCATAATGTGTGAGTCTGACTCTTTGTTAAATGCCATCCCAGATATTAGTGAGAATGTCTTATGCACTAAACATAATCTTCTAAACAGCCGTCACAAGAGAAACGTAGATGATCTTTATTTTGAGGCACAATCTCCTGAATATGATATGAGTGCAGTTGTACAGAGGACCATGCGAGAAAAAGAGGAACCTAAGGCTCTCAAGATCAATTTAACGGAGCTTATGACTAGGATAAATCAATTAGAATCTGAGGCAATAAAAGTTTTATAAAAGTTTTAAAAGTAAGTAAGGTTAAAAGTAAGTAAGTAAGTAAGGTTAAGGGTAAGTAGGTAAGGTTGAAAAGATCTTCTCTCAACGGTTCAATGAAATCTTAGTGACATACTCCTTGTCTCTCTCTTCTCATCGTCCAGTTGCCGAGATTTCTACGCCTAGCCTTCAAGTTCCACACCGTCGTCATAAACGCCAAGCGATGAGGATAATCCTTGCATTGCTAAGAGCAGTTAGGCCAGTAGCGAGAATCGGTGGAAAACTAACAAAATACGGCAGATTCTGGAAGACGATCAAATATACCTCCTATGCTGCAAGCGCTGGGATGCTGTCATACGAGATTGCAAATATAGTAGGGGCGGTTCCAGATGTCAAATATGATGCACTTATCGAAGAAATAAACAAGCTTCATGAAGCGAGAATTATGGATTTAAGTTATATGAAAAATTTGACCCTTGCGACAACCCAGCTATCAGACGTAATCACTGATATATATATGGAAATGACGCAGATCATTGGGAGCGCTAAAACTGTTTTTGATATCCAACTCCAAGGATCAATCATATTCTCATCATACTTAACAAGCATCACCAACGCACTCTCTCTTCTCACCTCCAAACGACTTCCAACAACTTTAATGAACTTGGACAACCAAAGGAGTTGGTTAGAAAAGAAGCTTCCGTCCGCTCTTCTCAATTCTGTAGGTACCATCTCCCCTCACTTGCCAGTAACTCTTGAAAATATCGACACAGAAGAAAATTTGTTGTTGCTGAAGGTGGAGGTACCAATTGTCGATACCCGATTTCAATTACTCAATTACATTGAATGGGAACCTAAATTTATTATTCAGGACAAGTGCTACTCATCACCTGTTCCTATGCTTTATCTTGCATATCCAATCTACCGAGAGGGGATTCCCCTAATTGAAAATCCTCTAATCATCGACCCTAGATCATGCTTATCGGACGGCTTCATAATGTGTGAGTCTGACTCTTTGTTAAATGCCATCCCAGATATTAGTGAGAATGTCTTATGCACTAAACATAATCTTCTAAACAGCCGTCACAAGAGAAACGTAGATGATCTTTATTTTGAGGCACAATCTCCTGAATATGATATGAGTGCAGTTGTACAGAGGACCATGCGAGAAAAAGAGGAACCTAAGGCTCTCAAGATCAATTTAACGGAGCTTATGACTAGGATAAATCAATTAGAATCTGAGGCAATAAAAGTTTTATAAAAGTTTTAAAAGTAAGTAAGGTTAAAAGTAAGTAAGTAAGTAAGGTTAAGGGTAAGTAGGTAAGGTTGAAAAGATCTTCTCTCAACGGTTCAATGAAATCTTAGTGACATACTCCTTGTCTCTCTCTTCTCATCGTCCAGTTGCCGAGATTTCTACGCCTAGCCTTCAAGTTCCACACCGTCGTCATAAACGCCAAGCGATGAGGATAATCCTTGCATTGCTAAGAGCAGTTAGGCCAGTAGCGAGAATCGGTGGAAAACTAACAAAATACGGCAGATTCTGGAAGACGATCAAATATACCTCCTATGCTGCAAGCGCTGGGATGCTGTCACACGAGATTGCAAATATAGTAGGGGCGGTTCCAGATGTCAAATATGATGCACTTATCGAAGAAATAAACAAGCTTCATGAAGCGAGAATTATGGATTTAAGTTATATGAAAAATTTGACCCTTGCGACAACCCAGCTATCAGACGTAATCACTGATATATATATGGAAATGACGCAGATCATTGGGAGCGCTAAAACTGTTTTTGATATCCAACTCCAAGGATCAATCATATTCTCATCATACTTAACAAGCATCACCAACGCACTCTCTCTTCTCACCTCCAAACGACTTCCAACAACTTTAATGAACTTGGACAACCAAAGGAGTTGGTTAGAAAAGAAGCTTCCGTCCGCTCTTCTCAATTCTGTAGGTACCATCTCCCCTCACTTGCCAGTAACTCTTGAAAATATCGACACAGAAGAAAATTTGTTGTTGCTGAAGGTGGAGGTACCAATTGTCGATACCCGATTTCAATTACTCAATTACATTGAATGGGAACCTAAATTTATTATTCAGGACAAGTGCTACTCATCACCTGTTCCTATGCTTTATCTTGCATATCCAATCTACCGAGAGGGGATTCCCCTAATTGAAAATCCTCTAATCATCGACCCTAGATCATGCTTATCGGACGGATTCATAATGTGTGAGTCTGACTCTTTGTTAAATGCCATCCCAGATATTAGTGAGAATGTCTTATGCACTAAACATAATCTTCTAAACAGCCGTCACAAGAGAAACGTAGATGATCTTTATTTTGAGGCACAATCTCCTGAATATGATATGAGTGCAGTTGTACAGAGGACCATGCGAGAAAAAGAGGAACCTAAGGCTCTCAAGATCAATTTAACGGAGCTTATGACTAGGATAAATCAATTAGAATCTGAGGCAATAAAAGCCCAGAAGGAGAGCTCTCGCCACTTGGAAGAGGCCCGGAGCAAGCAAGGAATTATTAATATCGTGGTCTATGCGTTCTCTACTATTACTTCAGCTATAGCTATCTTCATCTTAAAAATGTTGTGGGACAAGTACAGACAGGTTAAGGAGAGAAGATCCTTAACTGCAATAGAGAGATGGATGACCCTTTATCAACGGCATACATTGCTCTCAGCATATCCAATTTGCACCCAACAGCAGCTGGACTCCTTAAGCTTCTTAGTGCATCGAAAAAGAAGGACAAACCAACGGTAATTCGTCTACTGGCAGAAGAAATCAAGAAAGCGGTCAGATATTATCAAAAGGCTTCTCTCAAAGATTGACTCCAAAAGCAGTAGACAATTACAACGTAATGTCCCTGAAGGCTACCATAGAGGAAACAGTCAAGCACGCCATCGCAAAGAACTTAAATGATGTAGAAAGCAAGTCTGGTGCAGGTGAATCAGTCGGATCACTCCATGTGGGCGAAAGACAAGAGATGTCTTCTATCCTGACACAACTGAAAGAGGTGCTGATTTTATTTTTTCCTAGACTGATTGTGAGTATAAGAGCGCTTTCACATTGCACGACACGATATCGTTATCGTCCGATAGCTCACGGGCGTCCGATAGTGCCGCCAACATATCGGTGTCGTCTCCGATATCCGATATCGTGTCGTACAATTTGAAAGGCAGGTACACATTTCATACATTTTACTTGCCCCGATATCGTGTCGCTGAGCGATAGCGATATCGTGTCTTGCAATTTGAAAGATCTCTAATGGTGCGTACACACTAAGCCAACGAACGCCAACGAATGGGTTTCGCCGTCGCCGGCCTTCGTTGGCCAAGTGTGGACGATTTAGCAAACACCAACAAGCGTTCGATCATCGTTCGTTGGCGTGTGCCAGCAATTCGCAGCGTGACGTCTCATTTCACCTACGTACACACCAAGCCAACGAACGTCAACGAGGGTTCGTCGGCGTTGGCTACAGCGCGTTCGTTGGGTGCCTTCAATGCGTTCTTTGGATGCAGCTTCAATAATCAACGAATGTGAGGCATTAGTGGAATCAAATCAATCAACAAAAACATGTCGTCGCTACCTCACTCTTTGTTTTTGGTTTTGTTTTGAGTACAAAATATCTTTTTAGGTTAAAAGTCTACAAAAACTTTCGTTCGTTGGCCTTCGTGCATCCGTCCACACCGCGTTGAGTTTGCTTCAAATCCTTTGATGTTGCCGCCGCGCTGCGGAACGCCGGCACACGCCAACGAACGATCGTTGTCGTTTGTTAAACCGTCCACACACGGCCAACGAAGCCCAACGAAACCCATTTTCCTTGGCGTTCGTTGGTCTGGTGTGTACATAGTTGACCGAGAACCAACGAACGTGCAATAGCCAACGCCGACGAACCTTCGTTGTCGTTCGTTAGCTTGGTGTGTACGCACCATAAGCCCCATATTGTACAACTCGCTAATTCGCGACCCCAAAAATGGTCGCAGATTATTGGGCCGGACTTTATCACCCTATGCAAAACGTGGCTTCCAATTATCGCCCTGAACCAAGCTTGTTCAGCCCGATAAAGCGCGGCTGAATAATGCCCAGCCCGATAATACGCAACCCAATAATTGGTGTACATTGCTTCTGATTCAGGGACTCCAATCAGCCTGTACCGATAATCTACAGATCGATAATTGGTGTCCACTTTTCACTGCAAATATTTGACTGACACATAGAGTGAAAATCTAGGGATGGGACGGTGGGATGATGGTGTGATTCGATATTGTTGCCATTCATTTAGTAAGGCATTTATGAAGTTAATGAAATGGCTGGTTTTCTTTCTAAACAACTATGACCCGCCAGCAGGTCAACTACAATCGACTATTTCTACTCTAAAGGACAAGCTGACTAACAAACCTAACCTAAAAAAGGAGTTTATTTTGTATCCAACTCCAAGGATCAATCATATTCTCATCATACTTAACAAGCATCACCAACGCACTCTCTCTTCTCACCTCCAAACGACTTCCAACAACTTTAATGAACTTGGACAACCAAAGGAGTTGGTTAGAAAAGAAGCTTCCGTCCGCTCTTCTCAATTCTGTAGGTACCATCTCCCCTCACTTGCCAGTAACTCTTGAAAATATCGACACAGAAGAAAATTTGTTGTTGCTGAAGGTGGAGGTACCAATTGTCGATACCCGATTTCAATTACTCAATTACATTGAATGGGAACCTAAATTTATTATTCAGGACAAGTGCTACTCATCACCTGTTCCTATGCTTTATCTTGCATATCCAATCTACCGAGAGGGGATTCCCCTAATTGAAAATCCTCTAATCATCGACCCTAGATCATGCTTATCGGACGGATTCATAATGTGTGAGTCTGACTCTTTGTTAAATGCCATCCCAGATATTAGTGAGAATGTCTTATGCACTAAACATAATCTTCTAAACAGCCGTCACAAGAGAAACGTAGATGATCTTTATTTTGAGGCACAATCTCCTGAATATGATATGAGTGCAGTTGTACAGAGGACCATGCGAGAAAAAGAGGAACCTAAGGCTCTCAAGATCAATTTAACGGAGCTTATGACTAGGATAAATCAATTAGAATCTGAGGCAATAAAAGCCCAGAAGGAGAGCTCTCGCCACTTGGAAGAGGCCCGGAGCAAGCAAGGAATTATTAATATCGTGGTCTATGCGTTCTCTACTATTACTTCAGCTATAGCTATCTTCATCTTAAAAATGTTGTGGGACAAGTACAGACAGGTTAAGGAGAGAAGATCCTTAACTGCAATAGAGAGATGGATGACCCTTTATCAACGGCATACATTGCTCTCAGCATATCCAATTTGCACCCAACAGCAGCTGGACTCCGTAAGCTTCTTAGTGCATCGAAAAAGAAGGACAAACCAACGGTAATTCGTCTACTGGCAGAAGAAATCAAGAAAGCGGTCAGATATTATCAAAAGGCTTCTCTCAAAGATTGACTCCAAAAGCAGTAGACAATTACAACGTAATGTCCCTGAAGGCTACCATAGAGGAAACAGTCAAGCACGCCATCGCAAAGAACTTAAATGATGTAGAAAGCAAGTCTGGTGCAGGTGAATCAGTCGGATCACTCCATGTGGGCGAAAGACAAGAGAAAGCGCGGAGATAAAGCGCGGCTGAATAATGCCCAGCCCGATAATACGCAACCCAATAATTGGTGTACATTGCTTCTGATTCAGGGACTCCAATCAGCCTGTACCGATAATCTACAGATCGATAATTGGTGTCCACTTTTCACTGCAAATATTTGACTGACACATAGAGTGAAAATCTAGGGATGGGACGGTGGGATGATGGTGTGATTCGATATTGTTGCCATTCATTTAGTAAGGCATTTATGAAGTTAATGAAATGGCTGGTTTTCTTTCTAAACAACTATGACCCGCCAGCAGGTCAACTACAATCGACTATTTCTACTCTAAAGGACAAGCTGACTAACAAACCTAACCTAAAAAAGGAGTTTATTTTGTATCCAACTCCAAGGATCAATCATATTCTCATCATACTTAACAAGCATCACCAACGCACTCTCTCTTCTCATCTCCAAACGACTTCCAACAACTTTAATGAACTTGGACAACCAAAGGAGTTGGTTAGAAAAGAAGCTTCCGTCCGCTCTTCTCAATTCTGTAGGTACCATCTCCCCTCACTTGCCAGTAACTCTTGAAAATATCGACACAGAAGAAAATTTGTTGTTGCTGAAGGTGGAGGTACCAATTGTCGATACCCGATTTCAATTACTCAATTACATTGAATGGGAACCTAAATTTATTATTCAGGACAAGTGCTACTCATCACCTGTTCCTATGCTTTATCTTGCATATCCAATCTACCGAGAGGGGATTCCCCTAATTGAAAATCCTCTAATCATCGACCCTAGATCATGCTTATCGGACGGATTCATAATGTGTGAGTCTGACTCTTTGTTAAATGCCATCCCAGATATTAGTGAGAATGTCTTATGCACTAAACATAATCTTCTAAACAGCCGTCACAAGAGAAACGTAGATGATCTTTATTTTGAGGCACAATCTCCTGAATATGATATGAGTGCAGTTGTACAGAGGACCATGCGAGAAAAAGAGGAACCTAAGGCTCTCAAGATCAATTTAACGGAGCTTATGACTAGGATAAATCAATTAGAATCTGAGGCAATAAAAGTTTTATAAAAGTTTTAAAAGTAAGTAAGGTTAAAAGTAAGTAAGTAAGTAAGGTTAAGGGTAAGTAGGTAAGGTTGAAAAGATCTTCTCTCAACGGTTCAATGAAATCTTAGTGACATACTCCTTGTCTCTCTCTTCTCATCGTCCAGTTGCCGAGATTTCTACGCCTAGCCTTCAAGTTCCACACCGTCGTCATAAACGCCAAGCGATGAGGATAATCCTTGCATTGCTAAGAGCAGTTAGGCCAGTAGCGAGAATCGGTGGAAAACTAACAAAATACGGCAGATTCTGGAAGACGATCAAATATACCTCCTATGCTGCAAGCGCTGGGATGCTGTCATACGAGATTGCAAATATAGTAGGGGCGGTTCCAGATGTCAAATATGATGCACTTATCGAAGAAATAAACAAGCTTCATGAAGCGAGAATTATGGATTTAAGTTATATGAAAAATTTGACCCTTGCGACAACCCAGCTATCAGACGTAATCACTGATATATATATGGAAATGACGCAGATCATTGGGAGCGCTAAAACTGTTTTTGATATCCAACTCCAAGGATCAATCATATTCTCATCATACTTAACAAGCATCACCAACGCACTCTCTCTTCTCACCTCCAAACGACTTCCAACAACTTTAATGAACTTGGACAACCAAAGGAGTTGGTTAGAAAAGAAGCTTCCGTCCGCTCTTCTCAATTCTGTAGGTACCATCTCCCCTCACTTGCCAGTAACTCTTGAAAATATCGACACAGAAGAAAATTTGTTGTTGCTGAAGGTGGAGGTACCAATTGTCGATACCCGATTTCAATTACTCAATTACATTGAATGGGAACCTAAATTTATTATTCAGGACAAGTGCTACTCATCACCTGTTCCTATGCTTTATCTTGCATATCCAATCTACCGAGAGGGGATTCCCCTAATTGAAAATCCTCTAATCATCGACCCTAGATCATGCTTATCGGACGGATTCATAATGTGTGAGTCTGACTCTTTGTTAAATGCCATCCCAGATATTAGTGAGAATGTCTTATGCACTAAACATAATCTTCTAAACAGCCGTCACAAGAGAAACGTAGATGATCTTTATTTTGAGGCACAATCTCCTGAATATGATATGAGTGCAGTTGTACAGAGGACCATGCGAGAAAAAGAGGAACCTAAGGCTCTCAAGATCAATTTAATGGAGCTTATGACTAGGATAAATCAATTAGAATCTGAGGCAATAAAAGCCCAGAAGGAGAGCTCTCGCCACTTGGAAGAGGCCCGGAGCAAGCAAGGAATTATTAATATCGTGGTCTATGCGTTCTCTACTATTACTTCAGCTATAGCTATCTTCATCTTAAAAATGTTGTGGGACAAGTACAGACAGGTTAAGGAGAGAAGATCCTTAACTGCAATAGAGAGATGGATGACCCTTTATCAACGGCATACATTGCTCTCAGCATATCCAATTTGCACCCAACAGCAGCTGGACTCCGTAAGCTTCTTAGTGCATCGAAAAAGAAGGACAAACCAACGGTAATTCGTCTACTGGCAGAAGAAATCAAGAAAGCGGTCAGATATTATCAAAAGGCTTCTCTCAAAGATTGACTCCAAAAGCAGTAGACAATTACAACGTAATGTCCCTGAAGGCTACCATAGAGGAAACAGTCAAGCACGCCATCGCAAAGAACTTAAATGATGTAGAAAGCAAGTCTGGTGCAGGTGAATCAGTCGGATCACTCCATGTGGGCGAAAGACAAGAGAAAGCGCGGAGATAAAGCGCGGCTGAATAATGCCCAGCCCGATAATACGCAACCCAATAATTGGTGTACATTGCTTCTGATTCAGGGACTCCAATCAGCCTGTACCGATAATCTACAGATCGATAATTGGTGTCCACTTTTCACTGCAAATATTTGACTGACACATAGAGTGAAAATCTAGGGATGGGACGGTGGGATGATGGTGTGATTCGATATTGTTGCCATTCATTTAGTAAGGCATTTATGAAGTTAATGAAATGGCTGGTTTTCTTTCTAAACAACTATGACCCGCCAGCAGGTCAACTACAATCGACTATTTCTACTCTAAAGGACAAGCTGACTAACAAACCTAACCTAAAAAAGGAGTTTATTTTGTATCCAACTCCAAGGATCAATCATATTCTCATCATACTTAACAAGCATCACCAACGCACTCTCTCTTCTCATCTCCAAACGACTTCCAACAACTTTAATGAACTTGGACAACCAAAGGAGTTGGTTAGAAAAGAAGCTTCCGTCCGCTCTTCTCAATTCTGTAGGTACCATCTCCCCTCACTTGCCAGTAACTCTTGAAAATATCGACACAGAAGAAAATTTGTTGTTGCTGAAGGTGGAGGTACCAATTGTCGATACCCGATTTCAATTACTCAATTACATTGAATGGGAACCTAAATTTATTATTCAGGACAAGTGCTACTCATCACCTGTTCCTATGCTTTATCTTGCATATCCAATCTACCGAGAGGGGATTCCCCTAATTGAAAATCCTCTAATCATCGACCCTAGATCATGCTTATCGGACGGATTCATAATGTGTGAGTCTGACTCTTTGTTAAATGCCATCCCAGATATTAGTGAGAATGTCTTATGCACTAAACATAATCTTCTAAACAGCCGTCACAAGAGAAACGTAGATGATCTTTATTTTGAGGCACAATCTCCTGAATATGATATGAGTGCAGTTGTACAGAGGACCATGCGAGAAAAAGAGGAACCTAAGGCTCTCAAGATCAATTTAACGGAGCTTATGACTAGGATAAATCAATTAGAATCTGAGGCAATAAAAGTTTTATAAAAGTTTTAAAAGTAAGTAAGGTTAAAAGTAAGTAAGTAAGTAAGGTTAAGGGTAAGTAGGTAAGGTTGAAAAGATCTTCTCTCAACGGTTCAATGAAATCTTAGTGACATACTCCTTGTCTCTCTCTTCTCATCGTCCAGTTGCCGAGATTTCTACGCCTAGCCTTCAAGTTCCACACCGTCGTCATAAACGCCAAGCGATGAGGATAATCCTTGCATTGCTAAGAGCAGTTAGGCCAGTAGCGAGAATCGGTGGAAAACTAACAAAATACGGCAGATTCTGGAAGACGATCAAATATACCTCCTATGCTGCAAGCGCTGGGATGCTGTCATACGAGATTGCAAATATAGTAGGGGCGGTTCCAGATGTCAAATATGATGCACTTATCGAAGAAATAAACAAGCTTCATGAAGCGAGAATTATGGATTTAAGTTATATGAAAAATTTGACCCTTGCGACAACCCAGCTATCAGACGTAATCACTGATATATATATGGAAATGACGCAGATCATTGGGAGCGCTAAAACTGTTTTTGATATCCAACTCCAAGGATCAATCATATTCTCATCATACTTAACAAGCATCACCAACGCACTCTCTCTTCTCACCTCCAAACGACTTCCAACAACTTTAATGAACTTGGACAACCAAAGGAGTTGGTTAGAAAAGAAGCTTCCGTCCGCTCTTCTCAATTCTGTAGGTACCATCTCCCCTCACTTGCCAGTAACTCTTGAAAATATCGACACAGAAGAAAATTTGTTGTTGCTGAAGGTGGAGGTACCAATTGTCGATACCCGATTTCAATTACTCAATTACATTGAATGGGAACCTAAATTTATTATTCAGGACAAGTGCTACTCATCACCTGTTCCTATGCTTTATCTTGCATATCCAATCTACCGAGAGGGGATTCCCCTAATTGAAAATCCTCTAATCATCGACCCTAGATCATGCTTATCGGACGGATTCATAATGTGTGAGTCTGACTCTTTGTTAAATGCCATCCCAGATATTAGTGAGAATGTCTTATGCACTAAACATAATCTTCTAAACAGCCGTCACAAGAGAAACGTAGATGATCTTTATTTTGAGGCACAATCTCCTGAATATGATATGAGTGCAGTTGTACAGAGGACCATGCGAGAAAAAGAGGAACCTAAGGCTCTCAAGATCAATTTAACGGAGCTTATGACTAGGATAAATCAATTAGAATCTGAGGCAATAAAAGCCCAGAAGGAGAGCTCTCGCCACTTGGAAGAGGCCCGGAGCAAGCAAGGAATTATTAATATCGTGGTCTATGCGTTCTCTACTATTACTTCAGCTATAGCTATCTTCATCTTAAAAATGTTGTGGGACAAGTACAGACAGGTTAAGGAGAGAAGATCCTTAACTGCAATAGAGAGATGGATGACCCTTTATCAACGGCATACATTGCTCTCAGCATATCCAATTTGCACCCAACAGCAGCTGGACTCCGTAAGCTTCTTAGTGCATCGAAAAAGAAGGACAAACCAACGGTAATTCGTCTACTGGCAGAAGAAATCAAGAAAGCGGTCAGATATTATCAAAAGGCTTCTCTCAAAGATTGACTCCAAAAGCAGTAGACAATTACAACGTAATGTCCCTGAAGGCTACCATAGAGGAAACAGTCAAGCACGCCATCGCAAAGAACTTAAATGATGTAGAAAGCAAGTCTGGTGCAGGTGAATCAGTCGGATCACTCCATGTGGGCGAAAGACAAGAGAAAGCGCGGAGATAAAGCGCGGCTGAATAATGCCCAGCCCGATAATACGCAACCCAATAATTGGTGTACATTGCTTCTGATTCAGGGACTCCAATCAGCCTGTACCGATAATCTACAGATCGATAATTGGTGTCCACTTTTCACTGCAAATATTTGACTGACACATAGAGTGAAAATCTAGGGATGGGACGGTGGGATGATGGTGTGATTCGATATTGTTGCCATTCATTTAGTAAGGCATTTATGAAGTTAATGAAATGGCTGGTTTTCTTTCTAAACAACTATGACCCGCCAGCAGGTCAACTACAATCGACTATTTCTACTCTAAAGGACAAGCTGACTAACAAACCTAACCTAAAAAAGGAGTTTATTTTGTATCCAACTCCAAGGATCAATCATATTCTCATCATACTTAACAAGCATCACCAACGCACTCTCTCTTCTCATCTCCAAACGACTTCCAACAACTTTAATGAACTTGGACAACCAAAGGAGTTGGTTAGAAAAGAAGCTTCCGTCCGCTCTTCTCAATTCTGTGGGTACCATCTCCCCTCACTTGCCAGTAACTCTTGAAAATATCGACACAGAAGAAAATTTGTTGTTGCTGAAGGTGGAGGTACCAATTGTCGATACCCGATTTCAATTACTCAATTACATTGAATGGGAACCTAAATTTATTATTCAGGACAAGTGCTACTCATCACCTGTTCCTATGCTTTATCTTGCATATCCAATCTACCGAGAGGGGATTCCCCTAATTGAAAATCCTCTAATCATCGACCCTAGATCATGCTTATCGGACGGATTCATAATGTGTGAGTCTGACTCTTTGTTAAATGCCATCCCAGATATTAGTGAGAATGTCTTATGCACTAAACATAATCTTCTAAACAGCCGTCACAAGAGAAACGTAGATGATCTTTATTTTGAGGCACAATCTCCTGAATATGATATGAGTGCAGTTGTACAGAGGACCATGCGAGAAAAAGAGGAACCTAAGGCTCTCAAGATCAATTTAACGGAGCTTATGACTAGGATAAATCAATTAGAATCTGAGGCAATAAAAGTTTTATAAAAGTTTTAAAAGTAAGTAAGGTTAAAAGTAAGTAAGTAAGTAAGGTTAAGGGTAAGTAGGTAAGGTTGAAAAGATCTTCTCTCAACGGTTCAATGAAATCTTAGTGACATACTCCTTGTCTCTCTCTTCTCATCGTCCAGTTGCCGAGATTTCTACGCCTAGCCTTCAAGTTCCACACCGTCGTCATAAACGCCAAGCGATGAGGATAATCCTTGCATTGCTAAGAGCAGTTAGGCCAGTAGCGAGAATCGGTGGAAAACTAACAAAATACGGCAGATTCTGGAAGACGATCAAATATACCTCCTATGCTGCAAGCGCTGGGATGCTGTCATACGAGATTGCAAATATAGTAGGGGCGGTTCCAGATGTCAAATATGATGCACTTATCGAAGAAATAAACAAGCTTCATGAAGCGAGAATTATGGATTTAAGTTATATGAAAAATTTGACCCTTGCGACAACCCAGCTATCAGACGTAATCACTGATATATATATGGAAATGACGCAGATCATTGGGAGCGCTAAAACTGTTTTTGATATCCAACTCCAAGGATCAATCATATTCTCATCATACTTAACAAGCATCACCAACGCACTCTCTCTTCTCACCTCCAAACGACTTCCAACAACTTTAATGAACTTGGACAACCAAAGGAGTTGGTTAGAAAAGAAGCTTCCGTCCGCTCTTCTCAATTCTGTAGGTACCATCTCCCCTCACTTGCCAGTAACTCTTGAAAATATCGACACAGAAGAAAATTTGTTGTTGCTGAAGGTGGAGGTACCAATTGTCGATACCCGATTTCAATTACTCAATTACATTGAATGGGAACCTAAATTTATTATTCAGGACAAGTGCTACTCATCACCTGTTCCTATGCTTTATCTTGCATATCCAATCTACCGAGAGGGGATTCCCCTAATTGAAAATCCTCTAATCATCGACCCTAGATCATGCTTATCGGACGGATTCATAATGTGTGAGTCTGACTCTTTGTTAAATGCCATCCCAGATATTAGTGAGAATGTCTTATGCACTAAACATAATCTTCTAAACAGCCGTCACAAGAGAAACGTAGATGATCTTTATTTTGAGGCACAATCTCCTGAATATGATATGAGTGCAGTTGTACAGAGGACCATGCGAGAAAAAGAGGAACCTAAGGCTCTCAAGATCAATTTAATGGAGCTTATGACTAGGATAAATCAATTAGAATCTGAGGCAATAAAAGCCCAGAAGGAGAGCTCTCGCCACTTGGAAGAGGCCCGGAGCAAGCAAGGAATTATTAATATCGTGGTCTATGCGTTCTCTACTATTACTTCAGCTATAGCTATCTTCATCTTAAAAATGTTGTGGGACAAGTACAGACAGGTTAAGGAGAGAAGATCCTTAACTGCAATAGAGAGATGGATGACCCTTTATCAACGGCATACATTGCTCTCAGCATATCCAATTTGCACCCAACAGCAGCTGGACTCCGTAAGCTTCTTAGTGCATCGAAAAAGAAGGACAAACCAACGGTAATTCGTCTACTGGCAGAAGAAATCAAGAAAGCGGTCAGATATTATCAAAAGGCTTCTCTCAAAGATTGACTCCAAAAGCAGTAGACAATTACAACGTAATGTCCCTGAAGGCTACCATAGAGGAAACAGTCAAGCACGCCATCGCAAAGAACTTAAATGATGTAGAAAGCAAGTCTGGTGCAGGTGAATCAGTCGGATCACTCCATGTGGGCGAAAGACAAGAGAAAGCGCGGAGATAAAGCGCGGCTGAATAATGCCCAGCCCGATAATACGCAACCCAATAATTGGTGTACATTGCTTCTGATTCAGGGACTCCAATCAGCCTGTACCGATAATCTACAGATCGATAATTGGTGTCCACTTTTCACTGCAAATATTTGACTGACACATAGAGTGAAAATCTAGGGATGGGACGGTGGGATGATGGTGTGATTCGATATTGTTGCCATTCATTTAGTAAGGCATTTATGAAGTTAATGAAATGGCTGGTTTTCTTTCTAAACAACTATGACCCGCCAGCAGGTCAACTACAATCGACTATTTCTACTCTAAAGGACAAGCTGACTAACAAACCTAACCTAAAAAAGGAGTTTATTTTGTATCCAACTCCAAGGATCAATCATATTCTCATCATACTTAACAAGCATCACCAACGCACTCTCTCTTCTCATCTCCAAACGACTTCCAACAACTTTAATGAACTTGGACAACCAAAGGAGTTGGTTAGAAAAGAAGCTTCCGTCCGCTCTTCTCAATTCTGTAGGTACCATCTCCCCTCACTTGCCAGTAACTCTTGAAAATATCGACACAGAAGAAAATTTGTTGTTGCTGAAGGTGGAGGTACCAATTGTCGATACCCGATTTCAATTACTCAATTACATTGAATGGGAACCTAAATTTATTATTCAGGACAAGTGCTACTCATCACCTGTTCCTATGCTTTATCTTGCATATCCAATCTACCGAGAGGGGATTCCCCTAATTGAAAATCCTCTAATCATCGACCCTAGATCATGCTTATCGGACGGATTCATAATGTGTGAGTCTGACTCTTTGTTAAATGCCATCCCAGATATTAGTGAGAATGTCTTATGCACTAAACATAATCTTCTAAACAGCCGTCACAAGAGAAACGTAGATGATCTTTATTTTGAGGCACAATCTCCTGAATATGATATGAGTGCAGTTGTACAGAGGACCATGCGAGAAAAAGAGGAACCTAAGGCTCTCAAGATCAATTTAACGGAGCTTATGACTAGGATAAATCAATTAGAATCTGAGGCAATAAAAGTTTTATAAAAGTTTTAAAAGTAAGTAAGGTTAAAAGTAAGTAAGTAAGTAAGGTTAAGGGTAAGTAGGTAAGGTTGAAAAGATCTTCTCTCAACGGTTCAATGAAATCTTAGTGACATACTCCTTGTCTCTCTCTTCTCATCGTCCAGTTGCCGAGATTTCTACGCCTAGCCTTCAAGTTCCACACCGTCGTCATAAACGCCAAGCGATGAGGATAATCCTTGCATTGCTAAGAGCAGTTAGGCCAGTAGCGAGAATCGGTGGAAAACTAACAAAATACGGCAGATTCTGGAAGACGATCAAATATACCTCCTATGCTGCAAGCGCTGGGATGCTGTCATACGAGATTGCAAATATAGTAGGGGCGGTTCCAGATGTCAAATATGATGCACTTATCGAAGAAATAAACAAGCTTCATGAAGCGAGAATTATGGATTTAAGTTATATGAAAAATTTGACCCTTGCGACAACCCAGCTATCAGACGTAATCACTGATATATATATGGAAATGACGCAGATCATTGGGAGCGCTAAAACTGTTTTTGATATCCAACTCCAAGGATCAATCATATTCTCATCATACTTAACAAGCATCACCAACGCACTCTCTCTTCTCACCTCCAAACGACTTCCAACAACTTTAATGAACTTGGACAACCAAAGGAGTTGGTTAGAAAAGAAGCTTCCGTCCGCTCTTCTCAATTCTGTAGGTACCATCTCCCCTCACTTGCCAGTAACTCTTGAAAATATCGACACAGAAGAAAATTTGTTGTTGCTGAAGGTGGAGGTACCAATTGTCGATACCCGATTTCAATTACTCAATTACATTGAATGGGAACCTAAATTTATTATTCAGGACAAGTGCTACTCATCACCTGTTCCTATGCTTTATCTTGCATATCCAATCTACCGAGAGGGGATTCCCCTAATTGAAAATCCTCTAATCATCGACCCTAGATCATGCTTATCGGACGGATTCATAATGTGTGAGTCTGACTCTTTGTTAAATGCCATCCCAGATATTAGTGAGAATGTCTTATGCACTAAACATAATCTTCTAAACAGCCGTCACAAGAGAAACGTAGATGATCTTTATTTTGAGGCACAATCTCCTGAATATGATATGAGTGCAGTTGTACAGAGGACCATGCGAGAAAAAGAGGAACCTAAGGCTCTCAAGATCAATTTAACGGAGCTTATGACTAGGATAAATCAATTAGAATCTGAGGCAATAAAAGCCCAGAAGGAGAGCTCTCGCCACTTGGAAGAGGCCCGGAGCAAGCAAGGAATTATTAATATCGTGGTCTATGCGTTCTCTACTATTACTTCAGCTATAGCTATCTTCATCTTAAAAATGTTGTGGGACAAGTACAGACAGGTTAAGGAGAGAAGATCCTTAACTGCAATAGAGAGATGGATGACCCTTTATCAACGGCATACATTGCTCTCAGCATATCCAATTTGCACCCAACAGCAGCTGGACTCCGTAAGCTTCTTAGTGCATCGAAAAAGAAGGACAAACCAACGGTAATTCGTCTACTGGCAGAAGAAATCAAGAAAGCGGTCAGATATTATCAAAAGGCTTCTCTCAAAGATTGACTCCAAAAGCAGTAGACAATTACAACGTAATGTCCCTGAAGGCTACCATAGAGGAAACAGTCAAGCACGCCATCGCAAAGAACTTAAATGATGTAGAAAGCAAGTCTGGTGCAGGTGAATCAGTCGGATCACTCCATGTGGGCGAAAGACAAGAGAAAGCGCGGAGATAAAGCGCGGCTGAATAATGCCCAGCCCGATAATACGCAACCCAATAATTGGTGTACATTGCTTCTGATTCAGGGACTCCAATCAGCCTGTACCGATAATCTACAGATCGATAATTGGTGTCCACTTTTCACTGCAAATATTTGACTGACACATAGAGTGAAAATCTAGGGATGGGACGGTGGGATGATGGTGTGATTCGATATTGTTGCCATTCATTTAGTAAGG
Organism: Eudemis profundana; assembly: GCA_947034925.1. Classification (NCBI taxonomy): domain Eukaryota; kingdom Metazoa; phylum Arthropoda; class Insecta; order Lepidoptera; family Tortricidae; genus Eudemis; species Eudemis profundana. The sequence continues at coordinate 8,292,489 of OX344806.1, read as the reverse complement.
CATTTATGAAGTTAATGAAATGGCTGGTTTTCTTTCTAAACAACTATGACCCGCCAGCAGGTCAACTACAATCGACTATTTCTACTCTAAAGGACAAGCTGACTAACAAACCTAACCTAAAAAAGGAGTTTATTTTGTATCCAACTCCAAGGATCAATCATATTCTCATCATACTTAACAAGCATCACCAACGCACTCTCTCTTCTCATCTCCAAACGACTTCCAACAACTTTAATGAACTTGGACAACCAAAGGAGTTGGTTAGAAAAGAAGCTTCCGTCCGCTCTTCTCAATTCTGTGGGTACCATCTCCCCTCACTTGCCAGTAACTCTTGAAAATATCGACACAGAAGAAAATTTGTTGTTGCTGAAGGTGGAGGTACCAATTGTCGATACCCGATTTCAATTACTCAATTACATTGAATGGGAACCTAAATTTATTATTCAGGACAAGTGCTACTCATCACCTGTTCCTATGCTTTATCTTGCATATCCAATCTACCGAGAGGGGATTCCCCTAATTGAAAATCCTCTAATCATCGACCCTAGATCATGCTTATCGGACGGATTCATAATGTGTGAGTCTGACTCTTTGTTAAATGCCATCCCAGATATTAGTGAGAATGTCTTATGCACTAAACATAATCTTCTAAACAGCCGTCACAAGAGAAACGTAGATGATCTTTATTTTGAGGCACAATCTCCTGAATATGATATGAGTGCAGTTGTACAGAGGACCATGCGAGAAAAAGAGGAACCTAAGGCTCTCAAGATCAATTTAATGGAGCTTATGACTAGGATAAATCAATTAGAATCTGAGGCAATAAAAGCCCAGAAGGAGAGCTCTCGCCACTTGGAAGAGGCCCGGAGCAAGCAAGGAATTATTAATATCGTGGTCTATGCGTTCTCTACTATTACTTCAGCTATAGCTATCTTCATCTTAAAAATGTTGTGGGACAAGTACAGACAGGTTAAGGAGAGAAGATCCTTAACTGCAATAGAGAGATGGATGACCCTTTATCAACGGCATACATTGCTCTCAGCATATCCAATTTGCACCCAACAGCAGCTGGACTCCGTAAGCTTCTTAGTGCATCGAAAAAGAAGGACAAACCAACGGTAATTCGTCTACTGGCAGAAGAAATCAAGAAAGCGGTCAGATATTATCAAAAGGCTTCTCTCAAAGATTGACTCCAAAAGCAGTAGACAATTACAACGTAATGTCCCTGAAGGCTACCATAGAGGAAACAGTCAAGCACGCCATCGCAAAGAACTTAAATGATGTAGAAAGCAAGTCTGGTGCAGGTGAATCAGTCGGATCACTCCATGTGGGCGAAAGACAAGAGAAAGCGCGGAGATAAAGCGCGGCTGAATAATGCCCAGCCCGATAATACGCAACCCAATAATTGGTGTACATTGCTTCTGATTCAGGGACTCCAATCAGCCTGTACCGATAATCTACAGATCGATAATTGGTGTCCACTTTTCACTGCAAATATTTGACTGACACATAGAGTGAAAATCTAGGGATGGGACGGTGGGATGATGGTGTGATTCGATATTGTTGCCATTCATTTAGTAAGGCATTTATGAAGTTAATGAAATGGCTGGTTTTCTTTCTAAACAACTATGACCCGCCAGCAGGTCAACTACAATCGACTATTTCTACTCTAAAGGACAAGCTGACTAACAAACCTAACCTAAAAAAGGAGTTTATTTTGTATCCAACTCCAAGGATCAATCATATTCTCATCATACTTAACAAGCATCACCAACGCACTCTCTCTTCTCATCTCCAAACGACTTCCAACAACTTTAATGAACTTGGACAACCAAAGGAGTTGGTTAGAAAAGAAGCTTCCGTCCGCTCTTCTCAATTCTGTAGGTACCATCTCCCCTCACTTGCCAGTAACTCTTGAAAATATCGACACAGAAGAAAATTTGTTGTTGCTGAAGGTGGAGGTACCAATTGTCGATACCCGATTTCAATTACTCAATTACATTGAATGGGAACCTAAATTTATTATTCAGGACAAGTGCTACTCATCACCTGTTCCTATGCTTTATCTTGCATATCCAATCTACCGAGAGGGGATTCCCCTAATTGAAAATCCTCTAATCATCGACCCTAGATCATGCTTATCGGACGGATTCATAATGTGTGAGTCTGACTCTTTGTTAAATGCCATCCCAGATATTAGTGAGAATGTCTTATGCACTAAACATAATCTTCTAAACAGCCGTCACAAGAGAAACGTAGATGATCTTTATTTTGAGGCACAATCTCCTGAATATGATATGAGTGCAGTTGTACAGAGGACCATGCGAGAAAAAGAGGAACCTAAGGCTCTCAAGATCAATTTAACGGAGCTTATGACTAGGATAAATCAATTAGAATCTGAGGCAATAAAAGTTTTATAAAAGTTTTAAAAGTAAGTAAGGTTAAAAGTAAGTAAGTAAGTAAGGTTAAGGGTAAGTAGGTAAGGTTGAAAAGATCTTCTCTCAACGGTTCAATGAAATCTTAGTGACATACTCCTTGTCTCTCTCTTCTCATCGTCCAGTTGCCGAGATTTCTACGCCTAGCCTTCAAGTTCCACACCGTCGTCATAAACGCCAAGCGATGAGGATAATCCTTGCATTGCTAAGAGCAGTTAGGCCAGTAGCGAGAATCGGTGGAAAACTAACAAAATACGGCAGATTCTGGAAGACGATCAAATATACCTCCTATGCTGCAAGCGCTGGGATGCTGTCATACGAGATTGCAAATATAGTAGGGGCGGTTCCAGATGTCAAATATGATGCACTTATCGAAGAAATAAACAAGCTTCATGAAGCGAGAATTATGGATTTAAGTTATATGAAAAATTTGACCCTTGCGACAACCCAGCTATCAGACGTAATCACTGATATATATATGGAAATGACGCAGATCATTGGGAGCGCTAAAACTGTTTTTGATATCCAACTCCAAGGATCAATCATATTCTCATCATACTTAACAAGCATCACCAACGCACTCTCTCTTCTCACCTCCAAACGACTTCCAACAACTTTAATGAACTTGGACAACCAAAGGAGTTGGTTAGAAAAGAAGCTTCCGTCCGCTCTTCTCAATTCTGTAGGTACCATCTCCCCTCACTTGCCAGTAACTCTTGAAAATATCGACACAGAAGAAAATTTGTTGTTGCTGAAGGTGGAGGTACCAATTGTCGATACCCGATTTCAATTACTCAATTACATTGAATGGGAACCTAAATTTATTATTCAGGACAAGTGCTACTCATCACCTGTTCCTATGCTTTATCTTGCATATCCAATCTACCGAGAGGGGATTCCCCTAATTGAAAATCCTCTAATCATCGACCCTAGATCATGCTTATCGGACGGCTTCATAATGTGTGAGTCTGACTCTTTGTTAAATGCCATCCCAGATATTAGTGAGAATGTCTTATGCACTAAACATAATCTTCTAAACAGCCGTCACAAGAGAAACGTAGATGATCTTTATTTTGAGGCACAATCTCCTGAATATGATATGAGTGCAGTTGTACAGAGGACCATGCGAGAAAAAGAGGAACCTAAGGCTCTCAAGATCAATTTAACGGAGCTTATGACTAGGATAAATCAATTAGAATCTGAGGCAATAAAAGTTTTATAAAAGTTTTAAAAGTAAGTAAGGTTAAAAGTAAGTAAGTAAGTAAGGTTAAGGGTAAGTAGGTAAGGTTGAAAAGATCTTCTCTCAACGGTTCAATGAAATCTTAGTGACATACTCCTTGTCTCTCTCTTCTCATCGTCCAGTTGCCGAGATTTCTACGCCTAGCCTTCAAGTTCCACACCGTCGTCATAAACGCCAAGCGATGAGGATAATCCTTGCATTGCTAAGAGCAGTTAGGCCAGTAGCGAGAATCGGTGGAAAACTAACAAAATACGGCAGATTCTGGAAGACGATCAAATATACCTCCTATGCTGCAAGCGCTGGGATGCTGTCATACGAGATTGCAAATATAGTAGGGGCGGTTCCAGATGTCAAATATGATGCACTTATCGAAGAAATAAACAAGCTTCATGAAGCGAGAATTATGGATTTAAGTTATATGAAAAATTTGACCCTTGCGACAACCCAGCTATCAGACGTAATCACTGATATATATATGGAAATGACGCAGATCATTGGGAGCGCTAAAACTGTTTTTGATATCCAACTCCAAGGATCAATCATATTCTCATCATACTTAACAAGCATCACCAACGCACTCTCTCTTCTCACCTCCAAACGACTTCCAACAACTTTAATGAACTTGGACAACCAAAGGAGTTGGTTAGAAAAGAAGCTTCCGTCCGCTCTTCTCAATTCTGTAGGTACCATCTCCCCTCACTTGCCAGTAACTCTTGAAAATATCGACACAGAAGAAAATTTGTTGTTGCTGAAGGTGGAGGTACCAATTGTCGATACCCGATTTCAATTACTCAATTACATTGAATGGGAACCTAAATTTATTATTCAGGACAAGTGCTACTCATCACCTGTTCCTATGCTTTATCTTGCATATCCAATCTACCGAGAGGGGATTCCCCTAATTGAAAATCCTCTAATCATCGACCCTAGATCATGCTTATCGGACGGCTTCATAATGTGTGAGTCTGACTCTTTGTTAAATGCCATCCCAGATATTAGTGAGAATGTCTTATGCACTAAACATAATCTTCTAAACAGCCGTCACAAGAGAAACGTAGATGATCTTTATTTTGAGGCACAATCTCCTGAATATGATATGAGTGCAGTTGTACAGAGGACCATGCGAGAAAAAGAGGAACCTAAGGCTCTCAAGATCAATTTAACGGAGCTTATGACTAGGATAAATCAATTAGAATCTGAGGCAATAAAAGTTTTATAAAAGTTTTAAAAGTAAGTAAGGTTAAAAGTAAGTAAGTAAGTAAGGTTAAGGGTAAGTAGGTAAGGTTGAAAAGATCTTCTCTCAACGGTTCAATGAAATCTTAGTGACATACTCCTTGTCTCTCTCTTCTCATCGTCCAGTTGCCGAGATTTCTACGCCTAGCCTTCAAGTTCCACACCGTCGTCATAAACGCCAAGCGATGAGGATAATCCTTGCATTGCTAAGAGCAGTTAGGCCAGTAGCGAGAATCGGTGGAAAACTAACAAAATACGGCAGATTCTGGAAGACGATCAAATATACCTCCTATGCTGCAAGCGCTGGGATGCTGTCATACGAGATTGCAAATATAGTAGGGGCGGTTCCAGATGTCAAATATGATGCACTTATCGAAGAAATAAACAAGCTTCATGAAGCGAGAATTATGGATTTAAGTTATATGAAAAATTTGACCCTTGCGACAACCCAGCTATCAGACGTAATCACTGATATATATATGGAAATGACGCAGATCATTGGGAGCGCTAAAACTGTTTTTGATATCCAACTCCAAGGATCAATCATATTCTCATCATACTTAACAAGCATCACCAACGCACTCTCTCTTCTCACCTCCAAACGACTTCCAACAACTTTAATGAACTTGGACAACCAAAGGAGTTGGTTAGAAAAGAAGCTTCCGTCCGCTCTTCTCAATTCTGTAGGTACCATCTCCCCTCACTTGCCAGTAACTCTTGAAAATATCGACACAGAAGAAAATTTGTTGTTGCTGAAGGTGGAGGTACCAATTGTCGATACCCGATTTCAATTACTCAATTACATTGAATGGGAACCTAAATTTATTATTCAGGACAAGTGCTACTCATCACCTGTTCCTATGCTTTATCTTGCATATCCAATCTACCGAGAGGGGATTCCCCTAATTGAAAATCCTCTAATCATCGACCCTAGATCATGCTTATCGGACGGCTTCATAATGTGTGAGTCTGACTCTTTGTTAAATGCCATCCCAGATATTAGTGAGAATGTCTTATGCACTAAACATAATCTTCTAAACAGCCGTCACAAGAGAAACGTAGATGATCTTTATTTTGAGGCACAATCTCCTGAATATGATATGAGTGCAGTTGTACAGAGGACCATGCGAGAAAAAGAGGAACCTAAGGCTCTCAAGATCAATTTAACGGAGCTTATGACTAGGATAAATCAATTAGAATCTGAGGCAATAAAAGCCCAGAAGGAGAGCTCTCGCCACTTGGAAGAGGCCCGGAGCAAGCAAGGAATTATTAATATCGTGGTCTATGCGTTCTCTACTATTACTTCAGCTATAGCTATCTTCATCTTAAAAATGTTGTGGGACAAGTACAGACAGGTTAAGGAGAGAAGATCCTTAACTGCAATAGAGAGATGGATGACCCTTTATCAACGGCATACATTGCTCTCAGCATATCCAATTTGCACCCAACAGCAGCTGGACTCCGTAAGCTTCTTAGTGCATCGAAAAAGAAGGACAAACCAACGGTAATTCGTCTACTGGCAGAAGAAATCAAGAAAGCGGTCAGATATTATCAAAAGGCTTCTCTCAAAGATTGACTCCAAAAGCAGTAAACAATTACAACGTAATGTCCCTGAAGGCTACCATAGAGGAAACAGTCAAGCACGCCATCGCAAAGAACTTAAATGATGTAGAAAGCAAGTCTGGTGCAGGTGAATCAGTCGGATCACTCCATGTGGGCGAAAGACAAGAGAAAGCGCGGAGATAAAGCGCGGCTGAATAATGCCCAGCCCGATAATACGCAACCCAATAATTGGTGTACATTGCTTCTGATTCAGGGACTCCAATCAGCCTGTACCGATAATCTACAGATCGATAATTGGTGTCCACTTTTCACTGCAAATATTTGACTGACACATAGAGTGAAAATCTAGGGATGGGACGGTGGGATGATGGTGTGATTCGATATTGTTGCCATTCATTTAGTAAGGCATTTATGAAGTTAATACAGCTACCTTAGCGACAGAGCGGTCAGTGTGAGATACGCTGGAGAAGAGGTCACAAAAACCACATCAAAGGGCTGTGTGCAAGGCTCCATCGGAGGACCCATATTGTGGAATTTACTGCTCAATCCACTATTGGAGATGATCACTGGGCAAGGAATTTACTGTCAGGCATTCGCCGATGACGTGGTATTGATGTTCGACGGAGAAACCGCACTGAGCATCGAAACAGCAGCAAATGCCATCCTCGACCGTATTCGGGCGTGGGGCGTCGTAAATAAATTAAAATTCGCACCGCATAAAACAAACGCAATGGTGATAACGCGCAAACTTAAGTACGACGCACCGCGCCTGAGCATGGGTGGGATTGCCATCGGCATGTCAGAGTCAGTGAAGATCTTGGGACTCACAATTGACAGCAAACTCACCTTCAATGCACACATAACCAATGCTTGTAAGAAAGCATTGGCAATGTACAAACATCTGGCAAGAACGGCGAAGGTCAGTTGGGGTCTCAACCCAGAGGTCATCAGATCCATATATACCGCAGTAGTCGAGCCAACGATCCTGTACGCCGCAAGCGCATGGGCACCGGCTGCTAATAAACTGGGGGTCCGTAAACAACTGAACGTTGTCCAGCGTGGTTTTGCCCAAAAACTATGCAAGGCCTACCGTACGGTCTCCCTGAACTCGGCGTTACTACTGGCCGGCATACTCCCCCTCGACCTCCGAATCCGTGAGGTGGCCTCGTTGTACGAGGCCAAGCGGGGAGTATCCCACCCCATGCTGGGGGACAGGGAGATCGAGCGGATGGCCCCGGCCATCGAAGCCCCGCACCCCGCGGAGCAGATTCGCCTGAACTTCAAGAGACTGGTAGACGAAGAAGAATACGCAAATTTGCGAAACCAGTTCGATGTGCGCATCTTCACGGACGGCAGTAAGATTGAGGGCAAAGTCGGCGCAGCGTTATCCTTATGGAATAACGCGGCCGAGACTAAAGCGCTCAAGCTTACCCTGCCGTCCTACTGCACAGTCTACCAGGCGGAACTCCTGGCGCTCTGCCGAGCCGCAGGCGAAGCGTTCAAAGGTGGAGGAACCACTTACGGTATCTTCAGCGACTCTATGGCAGCTCTCCAGAGAGTTACCTCAAGTTCCCCCCATCCCCTTGCTGTGGAAACTAGGGACACCATCCGCCGCTGTGTGCTCCAGAATAAGTGTGTCTCCTTATTCTGGATTAAAGCCCACACAGGGTTGGAGGGGAACGAGAGAGTTGATGAGCTCGCGAAGGAGGCTGCCTTGAAATCAAGAAGAAAACCTGACTACGACTTGTGCCCTGTCTCGTTCTTCCGGCGGAGGATCCGCCTACAATCCATAGACGAATGGGACACCAGGTACAAAACGGCAGAAACAGCAGCAACTACCAAACTGTTCTTCCCAAATGCGACAGCGGCGTACCGAATCATAAGGAAAATTAACCCCACCCAGCAGACGACACAAATCATGACGGGTCACGGTGGCTTCTCGGCGTATCTGACGCGTTTTAAACGAAAAGAGAATGCCTCGTGCGCCTGCGAGCCGGGAGTCGACGAAACAGTTCCGCACTTGCTCACTGAATGTCCGATTTTCGAGAAATTGCGTTTCGACCTGGAACAAAAAACAGGAATGAGGACCGTACTACAAAGCCTAACCGACCTAATTAAAAATGTAGAAACAAGAGACGCATTTATGGAATTCTGTAAAGAAATTGTAGTAATAGTTAATAAAAGAAATAAAAAAGATGAGTAAACTATGACAATAATATATTTCTGATATATATTACGTGTCCATAGACTTGTATAAGTAGATTAAGTAATTCATAAGCAAACATAGAATAGAATAAATGTGTACTATTATGTAAGAAAAATAAGAAAATAGTTTGTAAGTAATTAAAAATAACACACTTTGTTTCTGCTAATAAAAGAAAAAACCCCAGTATACCCGCTTCCCAAACCACAAGCGTAGATAGTATAGAGAAAAATGGGAGTCCCACCCATAGAATGTGTAAAAGAGGATGAATGAAAGAAAGAATTGTATGAAGAATGACAGTGCGAGAGGCACAAAAGCGAGAACTAGTATGAATGAGAAATAGCCTTAGAATAGCTCCGACCACGTTGGAGGTAGAGGAAAAAAAAAAAAAAAAAATTGACGCACGCATTCAAGTTGTTTTTTTGTTAATTTGGGTTGTTTAACGTACGTAATAGCGTATTGTGCAGTGAACTAACTATTGAGTGGGCAGCTAGGGAATAATTCAACTTGAAACGCCGTATAGCCACCCTTGGGACAGTACTCGACAGTCTTGACATTTGCGAACTCATCATAAATTTGATCGCCAAGCCATATTTTAAAATTAGAATTAGAGAACATGGCCATCGTATTCTAGATTAATCCTTTATTTTTTGCTCATTTTGTTGTTTAATGTTTAATATTGTTAGCTTATTATGCAGTGAAGTAAATTATTATTTATTATTATTATTATAATAAGGTGAAAAAGTGGATACATCTATTTGTAGAGTCTGGCTAACGAAAGATGAGACTGGGATTTATTCAAAACTTTTTATATGGCAAGAATTATATAAACGTCAAATGTGTCAATTTCTTATGTCAGTTGAGAAAAATATTGCGGTTTTCTTCAACGTTTTCGTGTATAAAATGAGCAAAACTGTTAAAAGTAATACGCGTCGGTTACTTTTTACTATGATTAGTAAATATAAAGAAAAACGAGAGGAGCAGGAAGTGGTTTTCGATACGAAATCGGCGTATTTACGTACGATATCGGATTTCTTAGGTTAGTATGCCGTGATGATTTTGATACTCAATATGCAACATAAGAAATTAACTGTTTACGAAAACACTTACTGAATTGTTTTTGTTCTTCTATCAGCGTCTAATGCAGAGCTTGAAGGCGTGGAGGAAATACAGAGTGCCGTTACGAAGTTGAAGGACATGGAGCAAGTGGCACTTATAAAAAATCTAAATCAATATCTTGAAGAACTGTCGTCGCTTACTGGTAAATGTCTTTTTTATAAAGTTTCTATCAATCGAATATCTATTAAGCGTGACGAGGTAATTACATGTTTTTATTTTATTTTGCAGAAGTTAGTGTGTCTACACTCAAGAGGATAAAACATGAAGGCGAAATCAATGCTGGTTTGTGGGATACTCCAGGCAAAAAACGACCCCACGACCCTACAGTGTCCAATTTGGATAATTTTGATATAGATGCAATCAAAAATAAAATCAATGAATTTTATGCAGTTAAAAAAGAAGTACCGACATTACGAAGTCTTCTAGCAGAGTTGCGTACTAGTATAAATTTCCTTGGTTGCAAGGAGACTCTGAGACGGATTTTAATAGCCAATGGATATGAATTCCAAAAAAATAAAAATGAAAGGTATATTCTCATGGAACGCTTTGACATTGCCGCATGGAGGCATAAGTTTCTTCGAGAGATTGCAGAAAAACGTGCCGCAGGAAAACAAATAGTTTATCTGGATGAGACATATGTACATAAAAATTACAAACCTAAAAAATCGTGGCAAGGACCGTCAACAAGTGGGGCGATCGAAAACATTTCATCGGGAAAAAGGCACATTGTTCTACATGCTGGACATGAAAATGGTTTTGTCCCAAATGCTCTCCTGGTCTACAGCACAAAGTCTAAAATGGCGGATTACCATCATGACATGAATGCCTCTAACTTTAACAAATGGTTAGTGGAGAAACTTATACCTAATTTAGACAAACCCAGCGTGATAGTGATGGATAATGCGAGTTACCACAGTGTTATCAAGAACAAGGCACCAACAGCACAAAAATCAAAAGGTGAAATGAAAGAGTGGCTTACAGCTAATAATATTCACTTTGAGGAATACTATAAAAAAGCTGAATTATTTTGCCTTGTACAAAAATGCAAACCAGAGCCTCTTTATGAAGCTGATGAAATACTTAAGCAACATGGTCATGAAGTTTTACGGCTACCTCCATATCATTGCGATTTAAATCCGATTGAACTGATATGGAGTCTAGCCAAACGCAAAATTGCCAAAAAAAACATTGGATTGTCTGCGCAAGATACAGAAAAACTTATTCACGAATCGTTTGCAAGCATTACGGCAGAAGATTGGAGAAAAATGATTGGACATGCCATCGCCATTGAAAACAAATATAAAGATAGAGACAATATCACAGAAGAAGTGTTAGAGAAATTTATTATTAATGTGGGAAGTAGTAGCTCGAGTGATTCAGATGTTTCATGGGAAGCCGAGATTTTGGAGAGTGATTTCGATTATTCTTCTTAAATATAAAGTAAATTGAAATCGTTGCATGGCACTTTCCCGTAAGAACCCCCGCGTCATCGGCCCCACTTACTTTAAGCGTTTGCTTGCCGATCTCAGAAATGAGCCATCTGACGAAGCATTTAAGCGTCAACTGAGAAATCTTTTGTTGGATAACCCTCTGTACATGGAATTAATTTTTTAATAATTTGTATTTCAGTCTTTGTATATGTCGGAGACAGCAGCGATAATTCAAGAAATCCAAGATCGTCAATTGACTACTGTAGTACTAAGTAGATTTAAAATGGTGGCGAACGCCGTGTGACGTAACGACCGGTTGCGGTGCACGTGGACGGGCCCGTTTGGCAAGAGTGGGATTCTCTTTCTGACTGTCGTGGCGACAACACTTGTCTTACGATTCTGTCGGTTCGTCTGCCAGTAGTTAAAGTTGCTACTTGATAATTGTAATTCTGTCGATTAGTAGTGAAATGAATCATATTGTGTAACGTAACTGTCTATTTGCTCACTCGAGTACCTACGCCATAATGTTGTAACAACGATTGTAATACCTGATGATATAAAAGAGAAACTGGTGAGTTTCTTCCGGCGCTTCTTCTCACCAGAATGTTATTAGTCGCCAAAAGAATCAGACGAATAAACTATTTGATTAACATGAATACTCTTCTTCAATGAACATACCTCAACGGCCAGGATTCTGCAGTTAACCCTTCCTGTCAGTTACGTGATCCATGACATTTTTACTTTTATTAATGCTTGTAACTTTGTACTACATACTGTTATTTTCTCAGGAAATAAATTATGATCTATCTATCTAATTAAAGAGTTTTATTTTAGTTTATATCCACACTTACCTTACCACTTCACGTTTTACGGGTTGGTAAGTGGATACAAGTATGCAAGAATTAGAGCTCCATCCACCACCCATAAAGCAATATACCTCACTTTCAGACAGTCCATTTATTTAACATTTCCATAGATAATTGAATGAATGGATGGGCATCAATTTCTATGGATATATGTAACCGTAAGTTTGTATTGCAGTTATCATCATGTTTGTAAAACTACTCAGGAAATAGTGTATTTTTTAGGATAAACCAGTCGTCCGTTCAGGTGTATCACAGGTATTGTAAGTTGAACTATGCCGCAAGAAAAACAAATTAAATACGTAAGTGAGTTGATCCATATTTTGTTGTAATTTTTTCATTTCTTCTGATTTCTGTGAAAATTGGTATTTAATCACAATTTACCGACATGTCTTACAAATTTTGTATGAAAACTGCAATCGAGGTTCGGAAATTCCATATCTTAGATGTATGTAACTCAGGGAAACTTTCATACAAAAAATTTAAGACACATCGGGAAATTGTATTTTTCTTACACAAAGGTAGGTATTATGTATTTACTAATTTTCCCTTAAATTGCAATAAATAAAGAAGTGACAACAAAATAAAAAATCGGTCCAAGTATCATGACCGTTTTGTCGCCTTATACACGGTGTTGCAACACGTTGTTTTTTTAAATTTGCCGCTATTTTCTAGTCTCATCTTTCGTTAGCCAGACTCTAGTCGACTGTGCAGCTAATAAAGAATTCATCTTGAAAGGCGCATAATCAGTCTTTGGACAACATAGTCCCGAGGCCTTCGCTTTGTATTGGGCTAACTGTTGCGTCATAATTTAGTTCATTTATAAACTGGGTATTGGTTTTTTTTCAGACAACCTTATATGTGACGTTCCACGGGAAAAGGTACCTTATGGTTGGTATTGAGTTAAGCACAGATCCTAAATCTGTGTTAAATAAGCTATCTAATACAAAAAGAATCACAACCCTAAGTCCCATACTTTTTTTTTAAAAAAACATCAAACCTGCACATGCTAAAATTGCACTTTTGAGAAATCGTCAAAAGAAGTTTAAAACTAATTTTAAGTATGTTCCCGTTGGAAGTTATGGAGATGATGATTGATTATGTATCTCAAGGTATTTTTCTTTGGAAATCAGTAATGGTTTCTTTAATGTGACTTCCAGGTCGTGAAAAATCAGCCTTTGATTAGAGCAAGTCGCTTATGAGAACGAAATAAAAAAATAAAAAAAATTCGGCCTGTTCTTTAGCATATTGTAATCTGAACCATTGTATATAGTTAGAGATATTAGACTACACATTTTGGGATAGAAATAAAATCACATTGTTAACGAAATATTTTTATTTTAATTAAAATGTCATTTTTATTATACGTTTCATCATTCCTATAATATTCACAATTTTCGTATAATGAGTTCTAAATTATATTTAATCAGTCTACACAAGTATCTCAAAAGTGTCATTATTATTCTACAAGTCGTATTTTTTTATTTATAAACGATTGAAGTTACGTAAAAATCACAAATTATTCCCATACATTTGAGAAAAGGTACCTTATGGCGGGCCATAAGCAAAAATTATTGATAATTACAGTATGGCACGATATTTACATTATTTATTGACAAATCTTGTATTAAGACAGAAAACTGAAGAAAAAAGGTTATTAGAAATTTACTTCAAATCTTGACCAATTAAGAGTAATTCTCAAATGTGACGTCTTACGTGAAAAGGTACCTTATGAGGGTTTCTAGTTACGGAGATATTCAATGTTGTGTAAAAATTGTGTTTTTTTAGTATGTATTTCCATTTAGTAAATTATATGTTACGACACGTCTTTGCCTATCTTTATTTTTGTTATAGGCGAATTAAAGGCTGAATAATATGCTTCTACAGTTTAGTACAAAAGGTACTTTATGGCGGTGTAATTTAAAAATGTTAGAAATACTTGTCGTAACTTGCTCAGTTTTTGTCCTTCATACCGCCGTGCCGTGGTATTATTTTGGCTACACCGCCAGTACCGCCACGCATCTGTCCTACTCTCACCAACACTTTACGTATCGTTCTCTCTCGGTCTTTCTGGCCGCTCGGAGTCTCAGCCGGCCGGCATGAGCAGTATTTGCTTACCTTTTCGTTCGAATAGTTGTGAGAAGTGTTCGTCGTAGATTTTAGCGTGTTTTAAATTAAATAGATTCTTTTTCTTAAGTTGTCAAAAATTATAGAAACTGACAAAAAATGTCTTTTTTCGTAATTTTTTCGAAAAAATGAATAAAAACCTTATTCTAAAATGGTCAAAATGATAGGCATTCGCCAAAAAGTGTTTTTTTATTTTTGTAATTTTTTTGAAAAAAAAACAAGGTTTTTCTAAAATGGTCAAAACGTTTCACGATTCGCCAAAAACACGTTTTTATGTTTAAAAAAGAATGTTTTTAAGACTTTTTCTAAAAAGGTTGAAAGGGAAACATGACAAAGTGGTAAAAAATTATAGAAACCGCAAAAAAAGTCTATTTTTGTAAGTTTTTTTGAAAAAAAAAATTAAAAAACTTTTTCTAAAATGGTCAAAAATGATGGGCATTCGCCAGTGTTTTTTTTTATTTTTGTCAATTTTTTTAAAAAAAACAAGGTCTTTCTAAAAATGGTCAAAAAGTTATACGATTTGTCAAAAATACTTTTTTATCTGTTTTAAAAAAATGTTTAATAATTAAAAATTAAAAAAAACGACATACAAATGCATTTATTTTTATTTTTTTTTCAATTCCGAATCTGTGGCACCCAGTGGCCCTTTCCTTCCAAATTTTCAGCTTTCTAGGATCATTTCGAAAATTTTTGCTTACCATTATGCAGGCCGCATGCTTGTTTGCCACCGTCGTGGTATAAAAAAGAAATAAGCAAAAGTTGCTAGTAAATTTTATTAATGAATTTTATCAACAGCTTTATCATTTTTGTATGTGATCCGCCATAAGGTACCTTTTCTACTAAACTTTGAACCCAATTTTTATATAGAAAAAAATAACGTACAGCAGTGAAACCAAGCTACAAATACACGTCTATTCCTATATTTTACAATTTTGCATAAAAGAAAAAAATGATGATTTTGAAGGATTTCACAAAACCGTTCATATCTCCGTAACTAGAAACCCTCATAAGGTACCTTTTCACGTAGGACGTCACATATACTCAATAAAAACTGCCATTCTGTCAACCGATGAAGAATTAAAAGAAATGTTTCCAAAGGTTGGCCCCAGAATACAATTTAGAAATTGGCTAGAACAACGCCGAAAAGCTGCTGGTGTTAATGTAAGTACTTGTTTTTTGTACCTCTTGTATTTAGGTAATAGATATCTATAAGTAGTTTCATTTTTTTTATGTGGTTAAGAATAAAATATCTACACACAAACTCTATTAGGTATCAAGAGCGTAGTGTGTGTGTGTGTGTGTCGATCATTTTTAGCTTGTTCGAGCGTAGGTACTTCTGCTGCTGACTGTATACTTTGTAATAAAGCTTTTAAATTATTTTTCTAGAATCTTGAAAATCTTGAAATAACTGAGCCAAACGACTCTACTCAAAAGTCTCAAAAACGGGACACTGAAGACGGTGATCAAGATCATGCAACAATCTCCACAGACTCTACTGCAGCTAATAACCCTGTGAGTTACTCTTAATCATAACATTACTCAGTTTGATAGATTAGATTAGATTTATTTATTAAATAGTACAACATTACATAATAAATTATACATGTCAATTTATATGGATGATAACATAATATAGAATTATTATTACCATGGCTTGACCTGAGTATTATATCGATTGATCGATCATATACTTAAATGTATATATGACTCCTTAAGCTTTAGAGCACTGTCAGATCAACCTTTTTTACTCATTAATTTATTAATTTGTTCAACAACACACAAATTTAAATTAATTGAAATACCTGTAGATATACAGAGTGGCGATATTTTCGTGGAACAACAGGTACATTGTAATTGCATTATAAGTAATTGCACCAGTACCGCTAACAATAACGAAAGTACTCTGGAAGTTTGCAATACATTCCCACGCGATATGATATTCACGCTAACTCAGCCGGTTAGCGCTGAGTTAGCATTATCAGAGTGATGAGTCACATCGATTGGCACGAGTCAACCATGTATTGTCTCATTTGCGCACAGATCATTTAAGTACAGAAGAGGCACTCAATATTAGGCACTTGTCCCACCAAGAGCGAGGAAGCGATTAGCTATCGGCGATTTTCTCGCCCAAGAAACGAACAAAAGATAAGGATCCTGTGTTAGTAAAAGAGACGCATACATTAATAGTTCATCGCTGGCTGTTCACACTGCCGGCGAGTAAATTTTCTAAGAGAATTCACTCGCCCGCGAAGAAAAAACTCGCCAATCGCTACTCGCTGCTCGTTGGTCGCCGCTGGTGGGACTAGTGCCTTAAAACAATTTGTTCCAAATATGCCGACATATTTTATGTCGAAGGCGAACCACTTACCTTTACGCATCAGATAAAACACAACGTAAAAACAACTGACGAAGTTCCTATTTATTCTAAAACTTACAGATATCCTCATATTCATAGACAAGAAATTCAATCACAAATTTCAAAGATGTTAGAATAAGGAATAATTAGACCGTCAACATCAGCCTGGAGTGCACCCATCTGGATTGTACCGAAAAAAGCGGACGCATCCGGTAAAGTAAAATGGAGACTAGTGGTAGATTTTCGAAAGCTTAATTCCAAAACTATTGATGACAAATATCCAATACCAAATATAAATGATATCCTAGATAAATTGGGCAGATGCCAATACTTTACAACTTTACATTTAGCCAGTGGTTTTTACCAAGTAGAAATGAACACACCAGACATTCATAAAAGTGGTTTGTCTGTAGAGAATGGGCACTATGAGTTTCTCAGAATGCCTATGGGAATGAAAAATTCTCCAGCCACGTTGCAACGCGTAATGGACAATGTACTAAAAGGCCTACAAAATTCTATCTGTTTGGTATATCTGGACGATATCATAGTTTTCTCGACATCTCTTCAGGAACACATTACCAATCTGGAAAAAGTATTCCAGAGATTACGTGAATCTAACTTCAAAATCCAGATGGACAAGTCGGAGTTTCTGAAACGGGAAACTCCTTTCCTAGGACACATAATTACCCCCGATGGCATAAAACCAAATCCGGATAAAATTTCGGCAATTGAAAAATACCCTCTACCAAGAACGACAAAGCAGATAAAACAATTTCTAGGCTTACTAGGATATTATGGAAAATTTATACCCAATTTGGCACATATAACAAAACCCTTAACGCAGTGTTTGAAAAAAGGAAAAGGTGTAACTATTAACCAACAATATGTAGATTGCTTTGAAAAATGCAAAACTTTACTTATGAACGACCCCATTTTGATATATCCTGATTTTACCAAAGAATTCATTTTTACAACAGACGCGTCAAATGCTGCGCTAGGAGCTGTACTATCACAGGGACCTTTAGGCTCCGACAGACCCATTGCGTACGCATCTCGTACATTAAACGAAAGTGAGCAAAATTACAGCACGATTGAACGAGAATTAATAGCGATAGTTTGGGCAACACGGTATTTTCGTCCTTATCTTTATGACCGTAAATTTAAAATAGTATGTGATCACAAACCATTACAATGGATGATGAACCTTCAAGAACCCAGTGCTAGAATAACCCGATGGAGTCTTCGACTCTCGGAATACAATTTTACAGTCCTATATAAAAAAGACTCGTTTAATACCAACGCCGACGCACTGTCCCGGATAGAAATACATAATGAAATAAGCTATATCATAGCGAATTCACCTGAAACTCCCAATGTCAACGAACTAAATGACGGACAGACACAAATCATACTAGTAACGAGCATCCGATCTTAGAAATCCCAATTTCCGAGGAACCCCTAAATAAATTCACTAGACAATTAGTTTTCCGCATTCTCGACCGTAAATCGCGAATTGTCGTTTGAAGAAGAGAAGAGAAGCGTTTGAGACACATTTAAGAACATACGTCGAAATCTATGAAGAAAATCTAGAACCAGAATTAATAAACGCAATTATTAAACACGTGAATCCTAGATACCGCACAGCAATATTAGTTCAGCCCATAGAAAAAATGTATTCCATAGTACCCATAATACAAAACACCTTTAAAAACTCATCCATGAAATGAATATTGGTAAAATCTGAAATAGAGAACGTTAATAAGTACGAAAGGCAACAAGAAATAATCCATAAGTACCACGAAGGCAAAACGAATCATCGCGGTATAAATGAGTCATATTTAGCATTAGCACATAAATATTTCTGGCCGAAAATGCGCGACAGCATTTCCAAGTATATAAATGAATGCATTGTTTGTGGACAAGCGAAGTACGAACGAAATCCGATCCGTCCACAGTTCCAGGTAGTATCACCTGCAACTAAACCTTTCCAAATTATTCACGCAGACACATTCACAGTTGAAAATACGAAATACTTGACAATAATAGATTCATTTACTAAATACGCACAAGCATATAAATTACCTGATGGTACTGCACTTAGCATCGTCAGAGCTCTATTAAAGTATTGCACGCATCATGGCCTCCCTCTAACTTTGGTCACGGACCGAGGTACCGAGTTTACGAACCAGTTACTAGCTGAATTTCTTAGAGTCCACAAAGTAAATCATCGGAAAGTCGCAGCTGACGCACCGAATGAAAATGGAATCGTAGAAAGGTTCCATTCAACTATACTAGAGCATTTAAGAATATTGAAACTGGAAAATCACGACAGACATTCCAAAAACTTAATGCCTTACGCCTTGTTAGCATACAACAGTTCAATGCATAGTTTAACTAAATGTAGACCATTTGACTTAATAACCGGACATTTCGATCCCCGAGACCCAATTGATATTGATACTACTGAACTATTAATGCAAAATTATATCAGTGACCATCGTAAGAAAATAGAAATTGTGTATGACTTAGTACACAATTCTTCTTTGAGCCAGCGAGAATCTACTATGGAAAGAATAAACAAAAATAGAGACCCCAATATCGACTATGTCCCTGAGCAGGAAATTTATATACGGAACCTTTTGGCAGATAGGCAAAAGTTAGCCCCCAGATACACACATGACAAAGTTACGACAAACTTACCTGTTCACATATACACTTCGAAAAAACGAGGCCCCGTCCCAAAGTCCCGACTTAAAAAAGTACGTAAATCTCAATTGTTACAGGCTCCTACTACTGACGTGGACTTACACCAACCTGGCACTAGCACAAGAGATCCAACTTGAGAATTACGACAATGGACCCGGACTCCTACCTTTTAAAATGGGACCTACAAAAGTCGTTTCCCACTACCACACATTTCTACAAAGTATCGACATTGACAACATACGTGATAACATTGACCTGATTAGAGCACAGCTTACCAATGCAAGTAATTCTTTAACGAACAGTACCTTAAATTTCTTTAAATTTCAGTTAAAATATTTGTATTCTAAACTCAGTAAGGTTTCAGAGCAATTGAGTACCTTTTCTAGCAAAAGAGTACGTCGAGGACTCATAGATCCACTAGGATCAGTGATAAAAAGCATAAGCGGTAATCTTGACTATAATGACGCTCTTAAGTACGACCATGCTATCAAAATTCTAAGAAATAATGATGTTAATTTGGCTAAAAAATTTAATGAGCATAAGTTTATGTAAACAATGGATTATAGAACAAAAGAAAATATTATCGGCATTGTCTAATAATCATCAAATTCTAAGTACGGAATTATTAAGTTTAAAGAATAGCACTATGTTAAATAACGAAAAATTATTAGACTATGCACACCTTGCACAATTGTTTAACATTGTTAACGAAAATATTAACCCTTTAATTCGCAAGGTAGCTTAGAATCTACATCCATATTAAAAAAAAACTTGAGGATTCATTTTTGTACACAACGCTATATCGCTTAAATTACATGAATAGTATTATTTCTGCGTATTCGAAACTATTGGGGACAGTGCTCCTGCGCACCCAATTTGACAGTTAGTGGCAAGATAGCATTGGGTGGACACGCACTGCAAGGAGGTCAGGCAAGAGAAAATTGTTTAAAAATATTAGAGTCTTTATTTATTGCACTTTTGCTAATGGAATACTTTTGCGAGTGTTTAATTTAATACTAATTACACGTTTTACCACATTTTCAACTAAAACTGAGACGTAATAAGGCTGCAAACATGAGTGTTGTTTCAAATTTACATTGCGAAGTACCGAGTAATTGACCCGCACGCGCCTAGGTTGCTATAAAGCAACATTGCGCTTTTCTCTGTCACACGTTTTTTTTACTAAATCAATTTTATTTTAGCAGCCAACCCCACATTTTATCGGTATATGTGTGTGTTTTAACTATTTCTGAATGCTTACGGTTTGTTTTTTTGCATGTTTTCCTTGCTTGCTTGCTTCAGAGTAAATTAAAATGGGAACTTCTTCTTCTTGGGGTGCCAGCATATATCGAAGGTCGGCGATCATTCAGACGACTTGTACTCTCGACACAGCAGATCTGAACAGCGAACGGGTGCTTTTATTGTACCACTGGCGTAAGTTCTTAAGCGAGGATGTTCATCTTCTCCCAACATTGCGTTTTCCTTTTGCCTTGAATAATTAGCTGTAACAGCTGATATTTGGAATTCCTCAAAATATGTCCGAGATATTCCAACTTGATTGTCTTGACAGCTCGCAGTACTTCTACTTTCTTTCCCATTCTTTGCAACACTACTTTGTTCCTTTTTTTGTCTCTCCAGTAGGCGTATGGTAGTAAGCTTCGTCACGCGATAAATAAATAATAAAACATCCGTCATGTTCTGACAAGAACAAGTGTGAGATTGACGGATGTTTTGTCATTTATTTATCACGCGATAAAGCATAGCATCATAAGCCTGCAGTATATCCATATCCTTAATATTCCTCTGCACGTCCACATTTCGAACGCTTCAAGGCTATCTGTAAGTGTCCACGCTTCCACGCCATACAGAAGAACGGAGAAAACGTAGCAGCGCGCTAGACAGGCACGAAGACTGATGTTGATGCTCCTATTGCAAAGCAATAGTTTCATTTTATAAAACGCGCTCCGAGCTTATTCAATCCGACACCTTATTTCCAGGCTGTGGTCTCCGTCGTTATTAACATAGCAACCCAGATATTTGTATTTGTCTACTCTCTCCAATCTCTGGCCATCACAAAGCAACCCAATGTTGACGGGACGGTTTATGGCAACAAGACAAAGTTCATGACTTTGTCTTTTTGCCATTTATGTTGAGGCCATAGTCAGGACTTGCAGACTGTACTTTGTTCAGCATTACCTGGAGGTCTTCCATTGTGCGTGCAACTAAGACTGTGTCGTCCGGAAACCGTATGTTGTTAACGACTTCATCATTGATAATACTCACATCCAGATCTTCTGATGCTTGTTTGAATATGTTTTCAGAGTAAATATTGAACAGTAAGGGAGACAGTATGCAGCCTTGGCGTACTCCCCTTAAGATCTCTACATCCTCAGTCAATTTAGAATCAACGCGCCCTTTGGTTCCAGTATAAGTTCTTCACGAACCTTATGTCTCTACTGTCTATGTCTAGGCCAAAAAAAACTGTTTTATTATTGTTTTTATTTTTATGTATATTTGTATTGTTTTTCTTATTTTTATGTAAAAAATTAAAAAAAGTATAATAGTATAATTTGATTATTTTGGTCACCTATTTCCGCGCAGTGTTGCCTGTATACTACATACGTCAACGAGTGTCTTTGCGTGAGTAATGAGCAGTGTTGCTTATAGGCTACCTCTATTATATTCACTTATGAACATGACGGATTTTTTATTTTATTTTTCTAAACTTAGAAAAGTCTCTAATGATCGGATTTTTAAAAGAAATCCACTGAAAACTAAAAAAAAAAATCTTGGGCATTAAAGGGTTAACGACTTGTATACGGAAATATTACGTATAGAAAATACCTTTTAGTAGATCTAGTAGTGTGCACCATTCTATTTTAAGCACGAATGCACTTAAAGATATGATTAAAACACTGAATGAGATTTATAAAAAAGATCAAATTTTAGATTTAGACATAAGAGATTTTTGTAATTTTATTAATATAGGTTCCTATTTTTCCAAGAATAATTTAGTTGTTGTCCTAAAAGTACCTATTATTTACCAGGGTTCATTTGATTTATATAAATTATGTCTTTTGCCAAATAAATACGGGCGCATCCTTGTCCCTCCCTATCCTTTCATAGCAACCAATTCTATGGAATATGTGTACATGTGTACGCGAAACCGCTCGCGATAGATTAAGTTTATTTGTAATTTCTATATTTTAATTAAACTTCACGTATTCACCAAGCTGATCTATACTTTATCTCCTCCGCTGCTGCCTCCCTATATAATTCATAACACAACCTTTTACTTCAACGACCTGAAAAATCTTTTAAGGTGCGTCTACGCTAGGCGAGCCGAGCACGAGCCGAACACAATTCGTCTAATGTGGACCGACTTACAAGCCTCGAACGAGCGCGCTGCGAGCGTTTCGTTCGTGCTCGGCAGCGTTCCGCCAGTTGTCGGTTTTTTGACGAACACAAAGGGATTTGCTTCGCGCTCGCAGTGCGCTCGTGGACGTGATTAGTGACAGACGTCGGTCGCTCGAGCCGAGCAATGGAAACGTGGACCGAAGATGCTTCCTTGCAATTAATTGAATTATATCAAAATAATCCATTGATATGGGACCCAAAACATGAGGATTACTATAAAAAAAATAAGAAGATTGATGCATGGTCTCGTATATCCCAAGAACTGAATAAGGATGTAGAATTGTGCAAAAATAAAATTATTAGTTTATTGGCTTCATATCGCCGAGAGAAAAAAAAAGAGGATAAATCTAAGGGCACTGGCAAAGGTAATAAAAAGTCATTTCTATTGTTATATTTATTAATTTTATGTTATAATCATTTCTATGTATTTGTGTTATAATCAATATATTATTGACTATCTATTATTACAGGTGCATCACAAGTGTATGTGAGTAGGTGGTTCGCATATAATAATCTCAAATTTTTGGATGACCGTGACAAACCTCGTAAAAGATTGAATACGGTAAGTTTTTAGAATTATACATGCAGGCTGTATTGATATAGCACAAATTTAAGCATAGTCTTGCTGCCATTCTACTTTACCCTCCTTAATACAGTAATCTGCTATTTCATCTCTTAATTTTTTGACTTGAGATGCTGATTTTCTTGGAATTTGCCTGAGGGGCAAAAAAGAATTTAAAGGAGGAGGTTCTTCCGTATCATTCAATATTTGAACATTATAATCAGTACTATTAGAACGTAAATAATTGTGTAGATAAACAGTGGTCAATACAATTAACTCAGCTTTTTTGGGTTCTAGAAGCAGTGGTTTCCTTAATACTCGAAACACTGCGGATATTATGCCAAAAGCATTTTCAACGTTTCGCCGAGCCCTGCTTAATCTATAATTAAAAATTCTCTCTTTAGAGCCCATGACATGGTTTCCACGGTAGGGTACCATCACATTTTCATGTAGGGCAAAAGCACTATCGCCAACAAAGAAATACGGTATTTTTATTTGTCGGTTAGGTAATGTTTCCGATGGTGGTAAATTCAAAGAACCATTTTGAATCATTTTCCATAATTGGGAACTTTTAAAAATGCCACCATCTGATATTCTACCTTGGCACCCGATGTCAACGAATATGAAATTGCAATTACCGTCAACCAATGCAAAAAGAACAATACTGAAGAATGATTTATAATTGTGAAATTCAGTTCCACTATGAATTGGTGCTTGCAGGACTATGTGCTTGCCATCAATGGCTCCAACACAGTGTGGCAGGTTCCATGTATCTTGAAAGTGTTTGCTAATTTTAAGCCAGTCGTCAGAAGTCTTCGGTAGCTGAAAAGTAAATAATATTTTTTTTTACAGGAATCGAGTAATACTCCGGGAGAGGAATTGAATAATAATCCGGACGAGGAACAGCGTAATAATACGGAAGAGGAAAGAGATACACACACAGAACCCGCTGTTCCATCTAAAAAACCCCACAGATCCAATCGGCCGGGAAACGAATTATTTAAAAGCGCTGTAGATGTATTAAACAATGTACAAAAGAGACTTGCTGCACCAACAGAAGTTACTTGTAACAATAATGTTGATAAGAACACAAAAGCGTTTACGGACTTTTTGGCTTCAAAGATGGACACTTATAGTGCTCAAACAAAGATGGCAATGCAGCATGCAATCTTTGAAATGATTGTGAAAGCTGACATGGGTCATTATGAATATACACATTCTCAAGCAACTTATCGCACTGGTTACCACACAGGCTATTCGTCTACTCAATATTCAGCACCACCGTCAACTTCTCGTCTGCCTACCAATCAAAATGAGTTTGACTCCTCTTATCAGCAGCCATCCTCCGTCGATACACAATCCACTTTATCAGATACCATCGAAAGTTTTTCTGATTTTGTATAAGTGAACTTTTTTAATATTTTCTTCGGTTTCCGCGATTGTCACACATTTAATAAAATAATTTAAACGGATTATATCGCGTCAAAGGTTGACTCAGCGTCAGGGAGGCTCTAAAAATGAATACACGCGATATAATCCGTTTAAATTGTTTTATTTAAATAAACTTTTTGAACCATAATTCTTTCTATGAAAATAAAAATTTACTTACCTTTATGTTGACTTTTAATTCAATACACAGTGCTGTACAGACTTCCGGAATAATGTTGCTTATTACTTGTTTGGACATTTTAAAAGTATATTGAAGACTGGTGAACGAATCGCCACTTGCTAGAAAACGCAACGTCACCGCCAACCTCTGCTGAATGGATATAGCCTCTTGAAATCTGGTATTTTGTTTTGCAATGTGCGGTCCAATTGAGCGTAGTAAATTCTCAAAGTTTGTCGATGTCATTCGAAGAAAGTTCTTAAATTGGCCAGTCGCTTCTTGACCTCTCAAAATGGTTAGCAAATCTAAATTTTGTTGCTTGGATCTCATTTTATATAGATTTGTAGATCCCCATCGTCTTGGCCTTTTTCCTTTTTTGCTGACTACTGCTATAATAATCGCTGCAACAGCAGCGGCTGCTGCAATATTATTAATATCGTCCATATTCACCAAGTGCCGCGAGCACACTGCGGAAAACTACGTTCGAGGAAAGTGATCGTTGTAGGTTCGTTGTACGTCCACACTTGACGCCGCGAACGACGAAGCCGAGAACGGCTCCGCTCGTGCTTCGCTCGTGCTCGGTTCGTCTAGCGTAGACGCACCTTAAGAAGATGGTGTACTGTGTGCCTCAACTAACTACAACCCACCAATACGCCTCGCAACATATGACGCACGAAGTGGGATATTAGCCAGTAAGCAATAATTAACTATAAGTATTCATTAACCTAGATTGACTGTGTTCTATATTTTGACATACCGTGAATACAACATCTCCGGTACTATGTTTAGTTTTACTTGAAAACATCCAAACCTCAACATATCTCAATGGGATAGAACAAGAGCGAAGTAGGCCAAACGTGTGCAACCTCGACCACACAATCGACAAGACGGACGGTACGGACACAGAAAGATGGCACAAGGAACGTGATCGCCCTTTGCTATTCCCCTGTAGCTATAAAATAATATACCTAAAGGATGGGAGGCGTAGATCGCTTTGATCAGATAAAATGCACATATTCGGTTTGCAGAAGTAAGAAATTGTGACTCCGAACATTTTATTTTCTGCTGGATAGGTACCTAGATATTTATCCAGTCTGTGTTGGCCTAGTGGGTAGTTACCCTGCCTACGGAGCTAGCGGTTCCGGGTTCAATCCCCGGTAAGGGCAAATATTTTTGTACCCAAAGGAGAACCGGACAAAACGGTCCCAAGAACCAATAGCGATGTGACATATATCATTAGAAAGGTGTTTCAATATACTACAATAGTCACTATGGGAGCTTATTTCAAATCACTGTGTGAAAAAAGTTATGGCAATATAAAAAAACTTATTTTCATAGACGATTTTAAGCAATAAAAATGAATTATTTTGTATTCCATGACGTTACAGTCCACCTGTAAGGCCTCCCCGGCCTCTCAAACTCCCCCGGCCCCTCCGGCCCCCCAGGCTGCCGCTAGCAGGGCACCGAAGGCACCCCCCGCACCGTTGACGGAACTTGAGCTGGAGGCCAGCAAGGCGAAAGCCCGAAAGGACCGAAGCAAACACGCCACTAAGGCAAGGCATCGGACGCCATGGATACCGATCCATGAACCGTAGTCGGCCCATCTAGGCAAGGGAAGCGTACGCGTTCGATGACGCCTCCTGAAGTCCCGGGGCCTTCATCGCGCGCCTCCCCCTACATCGTCCGAAGCGCCGGCGGCCAAAAAGCCGGCTCCGCGAAGCCCCGACAACCCCGTCTCTCCCACCTTTCCGGCGTTCGATGCCCCTGGGGCACAAGTTGACGGGGCTCCCTCCTCTCAGACCCCCGGGGATCAGCAAACGTCGTCATTTACCGATCGATATCAAAACCGCAAGGACCACCTATTTTTGAAGCCAAAACAGGAGTGGCCCACTGTCGAAAAAATCATGCGACAGCGCGGCATTCCAGATCGTAGTCCGGGGTTCGAATAATTACCGCGCCCTCGACGGCTCCTCGATGACCTGGATCTGCGCTATAAGCGGAACCAGTTCGACGATGAGAAGTCTCTGCGCCTTATGATCCGGGGAATTCCGAAGGAGTTCGCCGAATTAGAGGTCAAGGGGGACCTGGTTAGACAGTGGGTAGCAGTTCGCGAAGTTCACCGCTGCTATCGCGAAAACGGTGGCAAAAAGTTCGATATTGTCCTCGTCAAAATCGACCCGAATCACCCGTCAGCCAGCACGATTTGGAAGTTGAAGGAGATCTGCTTATTGACGGGTTTCCGGGTCGAAAACACAACTGCCAGTATCACAGCCAAACGGGCTGTTTTCTGCGCCCTCGTTGCGTAATATACACGGGCGACCACTTGACCCGCGATTGCAAAAAGCCGAAAGATGTGCCGCCATCTTGCGTGGTTTGCGGTCTTACTGGCCACACTGCCAACTGGCAGGATTGCCTCAAAGCAGATTGCTAAGACTAAGGAGGCACAGCCTGGAGCTCTTGATAACCGCAACAAAGGCCGAGTGGCCCCCAAGCGCAATTTGCGCAACTTCCCGGCCATTGCATCAGCCCCGCAAAAGTGGAAATACCCGCCGCCGTCTGCGGCGGGCGCTTCCCCTGCTCCCGCGTCTTCCACGCCCCCCGCGCAATCTGCGCGCCCGGCGTCCTCACCGCCCAGTCTCCAGGCAGCGGCATCTTACGCCGCTATCGCCTCCGCGGCCCGAGCCGCCCCCCTCCCGCTTCTCGCTGCCCCGGTAGACAGGCAAAGTTTTGAGAGGCAAGTGCGTTCGTTCGTATGGTGAACGCCTTGCTGCTCTTAACGGAGCTCTTGCTATCGCGTGCAACATTTCGTGTAGAGCGTGGGCGAGACTTACGGGGACCCGAACGGGAGCGAGAGCGGGCCTCAGTAGAGGCCGGGGTGGCGGAGACGGACGCGGCCGCCTTTGCGGGACTGGCGGCTTCTTAAATGAATCCGCGGCGGGAGGGTCGGGGTGGGCGGGGGTTGCCTTAGTGGCGTGTTTGCTTCGGGCCTTTCGGGCTTTCGCCTTGGTGGCCTCCAGCTCAAGTCCCGTCAACGGTGCGGGGGGTGCCTTCGGTGCCCTGCTAGCAGCAGCCTGGGGGGCTGGAGTGGCCGGGGGAGCCTGAGGGGCCGGGAAGGCCTGACAGGTGGACTGTAACGTCATGGAATACGAAACAATTAATTTTTATTGGTTAAAATCGTCTATGAAAATAAGTTTTTTAAATTGCCATAACTTTTTTCACACAGTGATTTGAAATGAGCTCCCATAGTAAATATTGTAGTATATTGAAACACCTTTCTAATGATATATGTCACATCGCTATTGGTTCTTGGACCAGCCTCCATACATTTTTGCCGGTCCTCCTTTGGGATGTTTTCTATCTATTTATAGTAGGTATCCATGTTGGTATTGTTGAATACCAACCTTTATAGTAACTGTGTTAATAATGAATAACATGCCTTATAGGTCTATAATCAATAGTCTCTTGTCTTGTCTATGTATGCATAGAGAGATCTGTCATGGATCCGCCTACTTGTACTTGATATGATGTACCTAAACGTAATGTTTTTATTAAATTAAATAAGTTTAAAATAATCAGAGTGTTTTTACTTCTGCACCAATCTTTAATATGGTAGCGGAGCGTGTGAACAAATTGGTAATTTGTTGGGTTGCGATCCACGGACACACGTAAAGAAGCATAAAGGTACCGGAGAAATGGCGACTGCGGCGTCATTACTACCTATATTGAACGAGAACACCAACTTTCGTACATGGAAATACCGAGTGAAACTGATACTCGAGGAAAGACAAGTGGCTTATGTTTTAAGTACAGAAAAAGTGGAAGAAAGTAAAAAAGAACAATTCAAGAAGGATGACGCAAAAGCGAAGTCATTAATCGCTCAATGTTGTTGCGACAAGTACATAGACATCATAAAAAATGGCGAAACAGCAAAAGAAATGATTAATTTGCTAGAAAACATTTTTGAGCGCGAGAGTGTATACAATAGGTTTCACTTAAAGCGGAAACTGATTACAATGAGGTTTAACGAACCATTGCAGTCATATTTTATAAAATTCAGCGGGCTTATCAGCCAGTTAAGTGCAATTGACGTAAAAATTGACGAGGAAGATCAAATCTGCTATCTACTCTCGTCCCTACCCAAAGAGTATGACCAGGTCATAACAGCCATAGAAACTATGGCCACAGAAAACAAACTGAGCTTTGATTTAGTAAAAGGGAGGTTATTAGATGCAGAGACCAAAATAAATGGAACAGTTACAGAACAAGAAAATGCATTTACCTGCTACACCTGCGGGAGAGCAGGCCATAAGTCATTTGAATGCATCAACAAGGACCGAAGCAGTGAGCGGGGCCGCCAGAAGGAGCGTGGACGTGGATTTAGAGGCAATCGCAGTAGGGGCAGATCTTACGGACGAGGTCGCGGACGATTTACTTCTCAGCAGGCAGCGGCTGCTGACATTGACACCGGCACCGAGATAGGTTTCATAACAAGTGAAAGTGCAGTGCATAAAGCGTTAGTGAGTGATAATGGTTATATTGACTTTGTGGTCGACTCCGGATGTACATCTCACCTGCGTAGATGTAAGCGTAGATGGGATAGAAGAAATGCTTGTTTTTATTGTCAAGAAATTATAACTAACTATTCAAGACACCTTTTGAGAAAACAGCCAAACGAAATGGAAGTAATTAAATACAAATCTATTAACGACGTAGATATGAAAGTAAGAAAGCAAAAGAGGCAAGAAATAACGGACAAATTAAGAAACAAGGGAAACTTTTTACACAATTCTAAAGTTTGCTTTGATAGAGACCGAGAGAAAACTATATTACCAGCTAAAAGAAACACCCAAGAATCAAGTCCATCAGCTTTTGCGACATGCAAGTTGTGTTTGGGCACATTCAAAAGGTCGACCTTTTTTAGACATTTCAAGAAATGCAGTGCCGGTGTTAATGATTGTCAAATTCCGGGTTGCAGAAAAAGAGTTTTGTACAATAATAGTATCACTATTATACCTAAAATTGAGTCGGCGAGTGTTGAACTCAGAGATAAAATTTTGTCTCATCTACGTTCAGATGAAATTTCTCTCGTGAAAAACGATTCATTGATTCTTGCTTACGGGTCAAGACTACTTAAAAAGAAAGGCGAAGCCGAAAAGCGATATGTTCAAAAATGAGAGACTTGGCTACTTTATTAATTGTACTTAGTAAAAAAGATAAAAGCATTGAAACTCTTACAGATGTTTTAGACCCTGAAAAATATGACATTTTTATCGATGGCATCAAAACCATGTGTGGGTTCGATGAAGAAACGGGCTTCGTCAAAGTGACAAGTATTCCAGCTCGCATGCGGCCAGCTATTTTGGGATGTATTGATATACTCTATACGCAGTCTATTATGTCAACAGAATCAACAGCTTACAAAGATGCGTTAAAAAAAAAGTTGGATGACTTTAAGCGTCTTGTTGAAATTAACTGGGAATGGGAGATTTCGTCAAATGCAGAAAAAACTAGAAAGCGGAAAAATATGACTAAGAAAATATAATTCCATTAGAAGAAGATATTGCAACAGTTATGGAAAAAATACATAAATTAGACGCTAAATATGCGCAAAGATTGAAGAAAAATAGAGATGCACTGAATAACGAAAACTTATGCACTGTAACAATATCTCACATAACAATGCTGGATAGAAAGAGAGCAGGTGACGTGGCTGAAGCCGAACTATAATTTTACGTTAATAGAAAAAATGAAGAAATACCAGAAACGATTTTAGAAACTCTGACACCACAACAAAGAAAATCTGTCGGTGAACTCGACGTATTTCAAATTCCTGGAAAAAGAACCTGATCCGTGCCAATTTTGCTTACAAAAACCATGCGAGAAAACATAGATTTGTTAATAGCTTGTCGTGAAGATCTGAACATTCCAAGCTCTAATCGATATTTATTTGCGAGGCCTAACACGCAAGAACCTTTTGATGGTGGCAAATGTCTGGAAAAGATAAAAAAGTATTGCAATTTGAAAAGACCTGAAATGCTGACTTCTACTGACATGAGACATCACATAGCAACCATGTCACAGATACATTCAAATCAAAACGATCAGTACACAGAGCATTTGGCAGGGTTTTTAGGACATGATGTAACAGTTCACGCAAAAAATTACAGATTACCCATGCAGGTCTTACAAAAAGCGGTTGTTGGGACGCAACTGATAGAGTATGAAAATACAATTAGATCACAAAATAAGATAGAAACGGTTACTTCACAGTCGAAAAATATCATACAAAACCAAGAAAATGAATGTCCATTTGCGGAGTTTGAAAACACAAATACATCGCAAAGAAATCTAAACAAGATAGAAATTATTACGTCACGATTGGAGAATTTCATACAACACCAAATAAATGACAGCCCTAATGCTACAGTTGACCTCAACAATGCCCCTAATCGGATCGGATTATCTGAAAATATTAATGAAGACTCCGTTGATAGTAGCGCAGTTCCTGAAAATACCGTGACGAAAAATGTTGAATTAGATAAAACCATGAAAGAAGAAAACAAAGAACCTGTAAAACTAATCAAAAACACTGAAAAGGATGAAAAGGAGACTAAATATAAATATAAAAAACTTAAAACTATAAATATAGAAGAAGCGAACGAAAACAAAGAGACCGAATTGAATAATACTAAAAATGATAAACCAGGGAATCAATTAAAGTCTAAAAAATCAACAAAGTTTGTGAAACGAATTCTAAAGCAAGTATCTACTCAATCCAGCTCATTCTCGGACAGTGACAAAAGTATTGAAGCTAATACAGATGATGATTTAAAGAAGCCTAAAAGATTTCAAAAAACATGACCTGTCAAAGTTTCCAAATTAACTGAAAGTGAGACAAGAGGAAAACTTAAGAAAAAGAAGTATAATGCAGATGAAAGTGACGATGAACTAAAAGGCAAACTAAAGAAAAAGAAGTCTAATGCAGAGGAATGTGACGAAGAGATGAAAACTAACAATCCTGTAAAAGTCTCCAGTTCAAGTGAAACTGAAAGTGACGATGAAAAAACACATAGACAAAAAGTTACACATAGAAAATGGACAGACGAAGAAATAAAAGCAGTCAAGAAACACCTAAATTCCTATATACAGAAGAAAATAAACCCAGGCAAAGCAAAATGTATGGCAGTTTTAAAAAAAGAACCTGTTCTTCATAAAAGAACATGGATGCAACTTAACACCTACGTCAATAATATTTATAAAAAGAAGTAGAAGAAGAAAATAAAGAAGAAGAAAATCCATTATGTTTTTTTAATAAATATATATTTTATTTTGTTTTTGGTTATTGTTTTGATATACAATACAGGGTATTGTTTCACTCTATGACGAAAATCAAAGGACTAATCTGCCCTTGAAACTGAACAACTTTCTACAAGAAACATGTAAAAAACTTTTAACTTTAAACTAATAATAATTAAACAACCACGATGGGGTAAAAATTGAACTCAATTTTTGTTTTTTTTTTGTGATCTTTGCAGATTATAATCGGATGAGGATATCTTTGTTTTTTCTGTTTTTTCTGAAAACAATAAATATTTATTTTTGTTAACTGATTGTTGTTGTATTATTTATCTCTATTACAGTAGAAAAGTCAGAGTTTAAGGCAGACGTCAGAGTGCTTGTCACTGTTCCAGTAGTTGTCACCTTGAATATTATTAAGTCATTTATAATAAAGGACTTAAAAAATCAGTCGGTCGGACTCCGCAACTGCTCCGGCGCTGCGGGAAGAGCAGCCCCTTCGCCCTTGCGTATCAAAGCACAGGCACTAATGCTCGCCTTCGCAGCTTCGGCTTGTTGGTCGCCTTCGGCGACCAGCCTCAGCCGCTACGGCTCACATTGTGCCTGTGCTTTGCTACAGCGGGCGAGGGCTGCTCCCCCTCCGCGCCTCCGGCTTTCTATATACACTCTAGGGGTAGGGCAGACAAGACCACGTGGGTAGTGGGGTGCTCCGATTCGGGTTTTGTTACCTATGTATTCTCCAATGCATATAAGATACAATATTATCTCAGCCATTATTATTATTTTAACGTTTTTAGTGTATTTTTTTCGGCAAAACTATAAAAAGACATATCAAATTTTGTCAAAAAAGTCCTGAATTCCTTCAAACTTTAAAACCTGGGCCTCATATTTCAATAATATTAAGGGTTTACAAAAATTAGAGCTTTTAACAGTTATACCCCGTGAATGTTATACCTTATAATACTTATAACAAATAACGTTTCGAGTAAATGAATGTTATACCTTATAATACTTATAACAAATAACGTTTCGATCAAATGAATGTTATATCATACGAAATTATACAAGATGTCTTTAGAGCATTTGAATTTTATACGAAATGAAATTATACACTTTAATTTTTATGCCATCTGAATTTATACGAAATGAATCATTATCCGAAATGAATTTCGACGAAGTGATTTTATACGGATTGTTTTTATACCAAATAAGGGGATACCGTAAAAGACTGCATCAACAACGACCAACCACCAAACGCACATAAAAATGATAAAGTACTTCAGGTCATTTCAAAAAGTCGCGCCATAGTAACACATTTTAAGCAGAGCATAAAATCATCTAATACACTGAGGGACATGCAGAGCCAGATGAACGTGGACGTTCTAAAACTAAAACAAGATGTCCAAACACGATGGAATTCGACTTTCTTCATGTTTGAGAGACTTTTGCGAGTAAAAATACCTTTGTCTGCAACATTATCCATGCTAGATTCACCGCCACCCAACTTGGACGCAGCAGATTGGCAAATATTAGAGGACTGCGCTACTATTCTGCAGCCTTTCGAAAAAATTACGTCCATACTGTCTGCGGAGTCGTACCTAACGCTGTCGTCCGTAATACCATTAGTTCGTGGGTTGCAAAACGCTCTAATGAAGAAGTCTCCAATTACTGAAGCAGGGAGACACTTACAACATGCATTGCTGGAAGTAGTAGACAGGCGACTAAGCGTGTATGAGACTAACCGGACTGCGTCAAAGGCAACTATCTTAGACCCGCGCTTCCTGTAGTGAATCAATGTTTTTGTTTAATTGTAAGGACCTAAAGACTAGTGATTTATATAAGTAGGTAAGTAAGTCAGGTTGCAATGTTATTGATTATGTTTCTATAAAGGATATTTTATTAAATATTTTTTGAGATGATACCAATGTTCCAATTTTGAATAAAAATCTTTTGACTTTGACTTTAACTGTTTAAATAAAGCTACTAGCGACTTAAGTAAGTCACGTTGCATATTATGTTATGATTTTGTTCCTTTTAAGGATATTTTTGAATTTTGTTTAAGATGATTGTTTTTAAATATTAAATCAGTATTCTTGTTTTTTTACTGTTTCGATAAATTCTAGTGACCAGCGACTTATACAGGGTGTTTCCTAATTAGATAAAAATACTTAAACAGGTGATTAGACTCATTATAACAAACAACTTTTACTATGGAATCTATATCCAAATTTCAAAAAAAGGGCCACTTCATAGTAACTTGCCGATCGGCTAATTTTTTTTGTATGGGAAGTCTATTTTTTTTTAGATTTCGACGAAAAGTTGTTTGTTTTTGTACGTAGAATCACCTCTGAAAGTATTTGTATCTAATTAGGAAACACCCTGTATAAGGGTCAGGTTGCAATATTTTTGATTATGTTTTTTGATACCTAGATATTTTAAGTTTTGTTTGTGATTATTTTGAAGTGAAGCAGTGTTTCTGTTTTCGAAGTGTTTTAAATGTTATTGAATACCTTTTTGGCTCTATATATCGTTTTATAGAACTTAAATAAATAAGTAGAAGATTTGTGGGACCTTGATTACATTTAGTAATTTAAGTGCTATTGTTTTCTTATCTAGTACACAGTCTGATCATTTAGAATTTATGCAAAATGTAAACAAAACAAACTCCTACAGTAAAGATTTAGCTGATTTAGTGATCTTACAATTCGCATTGCCATCAAACAGAAGAGTTCTCATAATAATCTTCATTATAACGCCCCGTTCCCACTTGTCGTGAATTTTACACGATTTTTTTTATCGTGAGCTCTAGTGGCAGACCATTTTGTATGAAGCTATTCACACTTGTCGGATCAAGTTTTTAGTATAAAAGTTGTCGTCCGATAAAAAACCGGACCGAAACACGACAAATAGGAACGGGGCGTTATAGCTTAATCTTTATTTTAACGTTAGATTCAGGAGTTCGCTTTGTTTACATTTTGGGTAAATTATAAAAATTCAGACTCTTCTAACTTTGTACCTTCTGGTACTCGTACATACTTACTGCTTGCCTATGTTTAATTAAGTACCTGTTTAAATAAAACGGCGGACAACTAAATTAACCTGTGTTTTATTCATATTCATACATAAGTATTTTACTAATTACCTACGCAATAGAACTCTAAATAGTAAAAAATAAACTTCAAATACCTATCAGTGTACTTACTGGTACTTACTTAAATAATGTCGCGACGTTTTTTTATAACTTGATGAAATACTTATGTAGGTATCTACCTGTTGACGATAGCCTCACCGAACCTCACACGACTCAGAGGACGAAGAGGAACCTCACCTAAACGTCTATCAAAAAGAACATGTTTTGTAAGTAGCTCGTAAGCACTAGGTTTAGAACCTAGACCCATGTTTCGTAAGTAGTACGTAAAAATGGAATATTTAAGTATTACGAGTTTTTCGCCCATAAAAGAGGCTATGCGTAGTGTCTAACAACTCATTAAACCCTAATTTCTGATCCCCCTAGTAAAAGTAGAAAAAACTCGTAACGAATGTGTAAATCGAGTATACTTAGACTTCACTCGCAACTAGTACTAGGAGCGGCCAGTGAACGACTTGGGTAGGAGTTATCGACACACCCACTCGAGACTCCTACCGGTCAGAGCCAGCTTACCATGAGGATTGTGAGGCGATGTATATAGCACGCCAATCATTACCATGGGGATTGTGTAGTCGAGTATATAGTACGCTAGTCGTTACCATAACGTAAAACGGCAAAGAGCGAAAGTTTTCGAACAACTTTGTGTATCGATGCCTTATAATTTCCCGGTCTGACCACGAGAATTCAGCGTGCGCTGGTATCATTCCTCACGGAATTTTCCATCACGCAATATTACGCAATTGTTGTGTAGTACGTAAATACCCGAGGAGCTCATTCGGAGCTCAGTTGGAGTCGCAAACTCATCGTGGAAAGACAGAACCGAACCGAACCTAAAGTGATCCGAACATAAAGCAAGGCCAAGGGCCAAGGGTGCAAGGCCAGTATATAGGGCTCCCAGTAGCGGCATCAACACCGCAGACAGTCGCCTCGCCACAGCTGTCCACATCGAGCACGTCCACGGCGCCCCCGTCGGCGTACAACACGCCCGTCCCCGTGCGAATTCCCGTCGCAGTAGCAGCGGCAGGCACCAGCAAACAGGCGGTTAACACAAACGTTACGCCTGTGAACCATTTTCAGCCTAGATATGATTTCAGATCGCGGCCGCAGCAGCCGCACCAATACAACCAACAGTACAACAATCGAGGGCAATACCAATCATACGGAGCAAGAGGATCGCCGAGAGGAAGGGGCACCCCTCGGGACATCCACCGAGGAGCGCAACGGTCCCCAAACTACGACCAGCGGCGAGGACCCGGAGCACCACGTCGCTGAACATGCTGCGCTCCGATAAACCAGGCAATACCAATCTTGTTACAAATTATATCAATGTAGAAATTAAAAATGTACCATACACAGCTTTATGTGACACAGGCGCGAGTGCGTCATGTATAAGTCTGTCCATTGTAAAGCATTTACAAGTGAATTATGCGCGAAATAATCAAATAATGTTAAAGATAATCGGTGGAAACTGCGTGATGACAGAAGGTACTGTCAAGCTGAATATAGTGATAGGAAACGTAGTGTTTCAACACAATTTTAATGATTGACTATGACCAAATCATTATAGGGTGTGATTTCCTTCTATTGCATAAAGCTAAAATTGACTTTCAGAAAGGAACTCTAACATTAAATAATAGATTTGTTTCACGATTATTGCGTGAAAAAGAATTGAAGGAAAGGAAGCCAACAAACTCGCATAAGGAAGAGCCGGCGGATGTCCAGGTCGTAAAGAACGAGGAACGAAAAGAAGCACAACAAGACGTGAAATGTGAAACTGCATATATGGTCGAAGAAAACGTGGAAAGCATTCAAATCGGAGAAGGTTTAACCAAAACACAAGCAGACCAATTAAGAACGTTGCTGAATAAATACGAAGATAGATTCGCGTATTCGCCAGCGAAGTTAGGAGCCTACAACGGTTATCGAATAGATATAGAAACAACCGATGAGATTCCAGTACATAAGCCACCCTACAGGATGTCTGATATTTAAGATAAATAAACTTATATAATGAGTTATATATAAATTACCACAGCCACAAGAAATAATATGAAAATATAGGAAATCTAAGATATACAGGGTGTCCCTAAAACCAACTTTTATACGATCAGGGCTGATAGACCAGCTCATAAGAACCTAGATTAAGCAAATTTGACCTCAGTAAAAATCTCTTAGTTTTCGAGATATTGACGTTTTTGTAAAACTCGTGCTAAGTGATACCCTGACTCGGTGTTTTGAGTGTCATTGCTAAAATATCAAGTATTTTACAAATCTGTATTTTGCTATGTGTGGCCAAATAACTATGCTATTGAACGTATTTTCTATTTTTGCTAATTTATTCATGCTGTGGACACAGTACAATAACAAAAAAAAAATATTCGATTTTTTTCAAATTTCACCTCTGACTTCGAACTAGCGTGGTGAAAAAAAAATGTACCAACATAACCAGGCACTCAACGTAAAAAAATTGCGCATTTATTGTAGTTTCTAAAATGGTATAAAATTTACTAAACACTGTAATAATTTTTGAAATAATGATATTTTGTTACAAAATTAACTGTCTGCCGCCTTCATCTCATACGATCCGGTTGAACTAAGTTTGCACCTGGCGTGCTTGACATCACATACAAATTAGGTGCAAACTTCACGTAATCGTCAATATCTCGAAAACTAAGAAATTTTTATGAGGTCAATTTTACGCAGTCTCGTTTTTTATGAGCTGGTTTATCAGCCCTGTTCGCCATTTTGTAAAAGTCGCGAATTTTGATAGCCTCGATCAGTCTTTCGAATGTCATGACTTCAAATTTCAGTATTTTCTTAATCTGCTTTTTGTTAAACATTACTTAATAATTATGCTATCATACCTTTTCTGTTCGAAATTCAAATTCTGGTACGAAATTTAACCAATGGAATATTGTAGTATAACCTCCTTTTGAATTAAAATGCTATTATCTTAAAAACTACGGTGTCTAGTGTGTAAAATCTTACTATTTTAAACTACTTTTTTTTTTATTTTAGCATGGTAAATTTGTTTTAAGTATTACGCGATTCAAATCCGAGGTCATATTTTGAATCACGTAAAATCTAATTTATTTTGATAAGGTATGATAGCATAATTATTAAGTAATGTTTAAAACAAAAAGCAGATTAAGAAAATACTGAAATTTGAAGTCATGACTTTCGAAAGACTGATCCAGGCTATCAAAATTCGCGACTTTTACAAAATGGCGAACAGGGCTAATAAACCAGCTCATAAAAAACGAGACTGAGTAAAATTGACCTCATAAAAATTTCTTAGTTTTCGAGATATTGACGATTACGTGAAGTTTGCACCTAATTTGTATGTGATGTCAAGCACGCCAGGTGCAAACTTAGTTCAACCGGATCGTATGAGATGAAGGCGGCAGACAGTTAATTTTGTAACAAAATATCATTATTTCAAAAATTATTACAGTGTTTAGTAAATTTTATACCATTTTAGAAACTACAATAAATGCGCAATTTTTTTACGTTGAGTGCCTGGTTATGTTGGTACATTTTTTTTTCACCACGCTAGTTCGAAGTCAGAGGTGAAATTTGAAAAAAATCGAATAATTTTTTTTTGTTATTGTACTGTGTCCACAGCATGAATAAATTAGCAAAAACAGAAAATACGTTCAATAGCATAGTTATTTGGCCACACATAGCAAAAAACAGATTTGTAAAATACTTGATATTTTAGCAATGACACTCAAAACACCGAGTCAGGGTATCACTTAGCACGAGTTTTACAAAAACGTCAATATCTCGAAAACTAAGAGATTTTTACTGAGGTCAAATTTGCTTAATCTAGGTTCTTATGAGCTGGTCTATCAGCCCTGATCGTATAAAAGTTGGTTTTAGGGACACCCTGTATGTGATCAACCAAACTCGCCACACTCGCCACTTGGGCTATTCTTGTACTAATTCTGGAACAAATAGAAGTTCATCGGATTCATTTTGTCGACATGGATTCAATGACACCTATTCAGAAGACAACTTCTTAAATTTGTCCGTTGCTTTTTTTATTTTATTTTTCCAAAGTTTCTAGTTTTTAAGATATTTCATTGAGTAGACATAATGAGCCTATGGGGCAAGTTGTAACACAAAGCAGGAGCAAGTTGTAACATGTTACAGCCTGCCCCATGCACGTGTATTTTTTTCTGCTCCGTAATAAGTGTGCATGCATTACTTTATATATTATTATTATTAGAACTCGTAGCCTATCGATTGCATAGTATTACAAATTATTTCCGGCTTTTAGTGCATACTTTCATTTTTTTTTACTCTAATATGGCCCAGAAAAATATGCCAAGGTATTGTAACGTTTTTTTTTGCATGAGAGACAACAAGAGAAAAACCGAGAGAGGATTAAAAACCCTGGATGTGTTTGAGTCAGCAGCAAATGAGATTTTGGAAAATAGCATTCGAAAAAAAGCAAAAAATTTCGACTTGTGCCATGTCTCATGCCTTGCATGTGGAGAGCCTCACAGTAAATCCAAGGGAAAATGGATCGAATGCATAAACTATAAAAATGTAAACTCATGACTCACATAAAATTTTCCAAGACAGAAAAATATTCGTTGTGTGCATTAACTGCAACTCAGATGATTAAGTTAAGAGATAGTAAGTGCAATGTTGTGATAATAAAAATATTTATGATAACAGGATGCCCTGTTGATTATTATTTATAGTCAAAGATTTTAATCATCATAAGTATGGTTCGTTGTTAGAAATGAAATCTAAATGTCGTTTAGTCCTTTAATTCGCATCATTACGTCATGATATTATATCAACTTTGGAAATATCCGAATAACAGGAAAGTCGCGTGTTATTAAAAATAATGAGTTGATAAGCCATTTGGGTCGAGTCAGTCAAGACGTTATCGCTCAATGAACAAATAAATATTAGGGGACAATCTTACACAAATCGAACTAGCCCCATAGTAAGCTCAATAAGGCTTGTGTTATGCATACTAGACGACGATATATTTAATAGATACAAATACTTAAATACATAGAAAACATCCATGACTCAGGATCAAATATTCGTGCTCATCACACAAATAAATGCCCTTACCGGGATTCGAACCCAGGACCTCCTGCTTCGTAGGCAGGGTCACTACCAACTAAGCTAAAGGGGTCGACAAAAATATAAGGAAATATGTAACTTCAACGAGAAATTCTCATGATTACTTGTACTTGAGAACCATTTATATAGTGTTCACCGGCAAACAGAGCAAAGTTATTTGGAGGTGTTTAGAATATAAAAAATCGTGTCCAGTTCGTTGCCATACTTCTTCAGCAAAGCCCGAAGGTATTGAAGTAGTTTTATTGTCCATTTCTTCTATCTTTGCCTCCTTGACTTGTGTATAAATAAAGATTAACTAATTTTACAGGAAAAATTCTGTTCCTTTCTGATGGCGGGCACAACCATACTGAAAGTGCTGCAAAGCTGGCAGTAAGAAGAATTGTGAATACCAGGGATGATACGGAGTTCTGGTTCTGGTTCCGTTACGTCGGAACTTCCGCTCGGTATTAAACATCCGTTTCTGTTCCGTTTCCGTTACTTTTGAAGCGGAAGTTATAACGGATGTCAAAGCAGCGCGGCGGGGGAACATGAGTGACGCACTTTAAAAACAAACAGGTTTATACCTGTCATTGGCTCATCTCTCCGCTTGCCACGTGCTGCAATTATTAGTTGTCTAGTTTTAAAAATGTTTTTTAATTGAAATTCGCTTTTATTGTGTGGTCTAATGGTGTAATTGTGAACTGTGTGTACTGTACTGACTACTGATATTATTGACAGTGAGTGTAAGTGAACCAAAAAAATTACAATGAAACCGAAATCAAGTTCGATTTGGAACTATTTTGATGTAGTGAGTGCGGAAGTGTAAACTTTGTCTGAAGGTTTATTCTAGAAAGGGGAAAACGACGACATCGTTAAAGTCATTTAAAGGCCATGCATATGGAAGAATATGATAAATTTACCCAATCAGAAGTTGAAAAAATAATTACCCAGCCTTCGACATCAACAGCCACGCCGCTTCAAGAGGCGAAAAAACAAAT
Source organism: Eudemis profundana (assembly GCA_947034925.1). Taxonomy (NCBI): domain Eukaryota; kingdom Metazoa; phylum Arthropoda; class Insecta; order Lepidoptera; family Tortricidae; genus Eudemis; species Eudemis profundana. The sequence goes on along the minus strand of OX344806.1, from coordinate 8,251,099 downwards.
AACTCTTAAAGAAACTTTGCTAAAAAACCAAAAATGGTGCAATAGCAATCCCAAATCTATAGAAATAGATAGGCTAATATCAGAAATGATTGCTTTGCAAGACCTTCCCTTTAATTTTGTGGAAGGCATTGGATTTAAAAGGCTCATGCAGTTCGTAGCTCCAAACTACAAGTTAAGGGTAAGACAGTTTTTTACCGACTATATTTGCGGTGAACTATATGAAATGTTAGCAAAAAAAATTAATGATTTGCTAAACCAATTTGAGAAAACCTCATTCACGACTGATATTTGGTCCGATCCAAGTTCCAATGTATCGTTATTAAGCATAACTGCCCATGCAATTAACGAGGAGTTTGATAGACTTAAAGTTATTTTAAAATGCCACACTTTCCAAGGGAGACATACAGGAGAAGAAGTAGAAAAGAAACTGAACGATATGTTAACTGAGTGGAATATTACATATGAGAAAATTCATTGCTTTATCCGCGATTCTGGCTCCCATATAGTCTTGCTCATATACCCGACGCCAGTTGCACCGTGCATCAATTACAACTATGTGTGCGAAATACATTAGATTGCGATAAAGATGTCAAAGAAGTACTATCGAAATGCAAAAAAATCGCCACGCACTTTAATCATTCCCAAATAGCTCAAAGTGAACTACATACAATACAAAAGGAGCAACTTAACCAAGACGTTTTAGGTGTGGTGCAGGAGTGTAGTACACGGTAAGTCAAAATATTAAAATAATTACTTTAAATAATCTTCATTGTTGTGCATTATAAATATTATAATGTAGTTATCAGACAGTGGCTGAAAATTCAATTTCGAGCGTAACAGTCAAGTAATTTAGTTTCAGATAAATGCTAAAATTATCAACAGTCAGATGAAGGATCTAGCCGAATAAGTATGTATGTATGTATAAACTCTTTATTGTACAAAACAAACACGGAAAACATTTAAGTTAGTACATATAAGTTTTATTGTATTTATTTTGTTATAGTTAAATTTAGGAATAAATGCGTATAATTAACAAGAAGAACCATGTATAACTCTTTTAGGAACAGTTAAGGGAATATTTGTATATGTTGTATTACTGGCTAATCAAAATTTGAATTTATATTTCTTTTACATTTTCACTATATTCTCAATGATGTCTTTATGTCACTTCAATAAACAAAGTCAAAAACATCATTCGTTATCAGCACGAATATTCTAATTTTACTTAGAAATATACGTTTATTTTGCTTGTTGTGCATTTAAAAGTGAATAGGCAAGTTTGTATTTTGTGTACGTGTAAAATTTGTGAAAATCCGTGAAAATATTTAACAGTTCACGTATATTTTCGAATATTTTTTTGTTGTGACATCGAACAGCTGTTGTATATGTAAATATGTCAACTAATTCTATTTCTGGTATAAAACCACTTATAAACAGACATGGATATTCCGTATGGAAATTCAAAATCCGTATGTACCTCATGCATGAAGAGTTATGGGAGACCATCGTCGGATACCCTGATGGTAACGACATTTCTGCAGATAAAAAGGTACGTAACGATCAAAAGGCGTTATCGAAAATATGCCTCACTGTAGACGGTATGGCCATCACCCATGTGAGATCATGTAAGACAGCCAAAGAGGCGTGGGATGCTCTTTCGTCCGCTTACGAGGACAAAGGATTAGGGCGACGTATAAGCCTCGAGAGAAAACTGTATAGATACTGTCTTGAAGATTTTGGCTGCAATATTGAGACATACATAAATGCTGTGATGACAACTGTGCAAGATTTAGCCGATATTGGCAAAATAATGGAAGATGCTTCAATAGCTGCGATTCTTCTAGGAGGTTTAAGTCCTCAATATGCACCCTTAGTAATGGCTTTGGAAAATTCCAATATAGACATTACGGTAGATCTGATAAAGACCAAATTATTGAATGAATTGAATAAACCAGCTTTAGATAACCCAGATACTGCTCTTCGTACTCGAATGAACCAAACCAGACCTTCTACATCCAAATCATCATTGCTTACCATCAGGCGACCCGTCTGCTCGTTTGCCCCCTATTTCATAAAAAAAAAAAAAAAAATCCAAGAAACCCATAGTGTGTTATGACTGTATGGAGCCAGGACATAAGCGTCCAGATTGTCCCCACAAAAAGGACAAGAAGAAGAAACCCACTAATCACAAAAACTCTCTGTGTGCACTGAATGCCAATGACAGATTAGAGCGTGACAAATGGTTTATTGACTCTGGAGCGTCTGCCCATATGACGTCACGAGATGATTGGATGGAGAATGTGAGAGATTCATCTTCTGGAACTGTGACCATTGCAAATGGAGAAGTATTGCCTAGCAAAGGTGTTGGAGATATTTCTATTAACAGTTGCGGTCAGAATACAGATGTAAAGAAGATTACAGATGTGGTTCACGTACCGAACTTGAAATCTAATCTTATTTCAGTCAAGAAGGCGGTAGATAAAGGTTTTAGCGTAGTTTTTGATAAAAATGGTTGTAACTTTTATGATTCTGATGCTTTTTCTTGTAAAGGTGATGTAATTTTACATGGTTCTATTTGTGGCGGACTGTATTCTTTAGATTGTACGGTCAACCCAACGCGTCAACTATCCGCTTTTGAGACACACTCCGATGTTTCTAGCTTCAAGCTTTGGCATAGGCGACTGGGTCATTTATGCCGCATCGGTATGGATCAGCTCAAGAAAGGACACGCGGTAGGCGTCGACTACACAGAAGTTGACAAGGAGCCATGCATCCCTTGTATTGAAGGTAAGCAAAACAGGAAACCATTTAAGAAAGTTTCACATAAAAGATCAACAGAAGTTCTGGAACTCATTCATTCTGATATTTGTGGACCCCTGCCTGAAACGTCATTTCAAGGCAATAAATATATTTTATTTTTTATAGATGATTTTTCTCGTATGACTTTTGTCTTTTTTATTCCTTCAAAAGCGGAAGTAAAGAAAATGTTTTGTAATTTCCAGCTCTCAGTAGAGCGGGAAACGGGAGCCAGAGTTAAGATCTTGAAGAGTGACAACGGGAAAGAATATGTCAACAATGAATTCTCGAGCTACTTAAAAAGTCAAGGAATTCAGCATCAAACAACAGTTCCCTATTGTCCACAGCAGAATGGAATTGCAGAGAGGACAAATCGTTCTATTATGGAGAAAGTAAGGTCAATGCTTTCTGACAGTTCTCTTTCTTCGGCCTACTGGCAAGATGCTGCAGAGATGGCTGTGTATCTCAAGAACAGATCTCCTCACCGAGCTCTCGAAGGCAAGACAGCGTACGAGAAGTGGTATGGTAAGATACCAAATCTATTGCATTTGCGTGTATTTGGATGTAGAGCTTTTATCCATGTCCCCGAGTGTAGTCGGAAGAAATTGGATATGAAAGCATCTGAACACATTTTCGTTGGATATTCTGATGATCCAAGAAGTTATTATTTTAGGGACGTTAAATATCCCAGACGGCTTGTGAAAAGCAGAGATATTACTTTCTTTGAACATGATTTTCAAGATTTGAAAAGTAAAGGTTGTGTTCGTAAGTCTGATGTTGATTTAACTCAACCAGCATTTGCACCTCTTTTGCTAAGTTCACAAGAACATTCGTCAAATACTTCTAAATCGACTGGCGTGGTCATCGAAGATGAGCAAATTCAACTTCAACCCGATATTGCGCGTGTATCAGAAGATTTTGAGCCTGATGTTGCAGAACCGTGGTATAATGCTGTTACTCAAGATGAGTCGGTTCAATCCAGTACTGCACCTCCATCAGATGAAATTGATTCCGATACTGAAGTCGCAGAACCAAGGTACAATTTGAGACCTAGAAAACCCAATTCTGCTGCCAATTGTGTATGCATGCAGACTTCATCCCCTCAAGTTATGGATGAACCTACAAGCTATTCACAGGCTATGAATACAGAAGATAGGGATAAATGGCTTCAAGCTATGCAGGATGAATATGAGTCACTGCTGGAGAAGAATACGTGGGTTCTCGTTAACAGACCAGATAAGAAGGTCATTCCTTGCAAATGGGTATATAAGTTGAAGAAAAACGCGCATGGTGATATTATTAAACATAAAGCAAGGCTTGTCGCGAAAGGATTTAATCAAGTCTGTGGTGTTGATTATTCGGAAACTTTTTCTCCTGTCGTCCGAAACTCTTCGCTTCGTTTATTGTTCGCGTTGGCCGCAGAAACAGAAATGAAAATGCACCATCTCGACGTGGATACGGCATTCTTGAACGGAGATTTGGAGGAAGAGGTGTACATGAATCAGCCAGAAGGATTCTCTATACCTGGTCAAGAAGATAAGGTACTCTTGCTGAAGCGTTCGCTTTATGGTCTAAAACAAACTCCGAGAGCTTGGTATAAGAAGTTGACGGAAATTTTAAATTGCATTGGTTTTAATCAAACTCCTTCCGAAGCATGTATTTATACCAAGAAGGTTGGTAAAGAGTTAATAATACTCGCTTTCCATGTTGATGACATTGTCATATTCTATAAAGAAAATAAAACGCTCAATAATGTCATATCTGACTTAAAGACTTATTTCAGCCTAAAAGTCATAGGCCCATTAAGTTATTATTTAGGTTTAAATATACACTGTAAACCTAACAAGATCAAATTATCGCAAGAAAGCTATATTCGCGATTTGTTGCAAAAGTTCAACATGTCGGATTGTAAGGCTATGCCCACTCCTTTGGATACTAAAAAGTTGTTGCCGTGTGAGAAAGGTAATGTTGATGAGTCTTCATTATATCCATATCAGAAATTGATTGGATCCTTGATGTTTCTCGCCGTTAATTCCAGGCCTGATATTGCTTATGCAACGTCATATTTAAGCCAGTTTAATACTAAATATGATAAGACGCATTGGATTGCAGCAAAAAGAGTGTTACAATATTTAAAAGGAACTATCGATTTGGGCATTACTTACAGGAAAGGCGGTGGATATTTAGTTGGCTATGCGGATGCGGATTGGGCTAACTGTCCTGTAGATCGTCGTTCCTATACTGGATTTTACTTTTCTATGGCTGGTGGAGCAATTTCGTGGGAGAGTAAGAAGCAAACTACCGTTGCACTGTCATCTAGTGAAGCGGAATACATGTGCTTGTCGAGTGCGGCAAAGGATGCTGTGTTTCTCAAGCGGTTGATGTTTGAACTTACTGGTGAGTCAATCACTGTTCCCATTTATAATGATTCGCAGTCTGCCCAGAAGTTGGTACTGAATCCAGTCCACCACAATAGAACCAAACATATTGATACTAGATTTCATTTTATACGTGATTTATTAGCTAAGAACGTTATTAGTGTCGTTTATACTCCTACTTTGGAGATGTGGGCTGACGTGCTCACTAAGCCATTAACTCGCATAAAGCATCAGAGTTGTGTAAAAGGAATAGGCTTATGTTTATAATCTTATTTTGATTAAGGGGGAGTATGTTGTATTACTGGCTAATCAAAATTTGAATTTATATTTCTTTTACATTTTCACTATATTCTCAATGATGTCTTTATGTCACTTCAATAAACAAAGTCAAAAACATCATTATAAAATAAATGTATGAGTGAGTATAAAATTAATATTTGAATCTCTTTGGTCTTCAGGTGGAATAGTGCATTTTATATGGTGGAACGACTGATAAAAATACAAGATTCAATCTGCCTGTACGCAAGTAAACACAGTATCCCACAAATATCACCTGAAGAATGATTGCATCTCAAAAAACTAGTAGTAATACTACAACCATTTGAAGAGATTACGCGAAACATGAGCGACAGTAGCACGAGTATATCATCTGTTATCCCTTTAATTTAATACATACACTGAAGCATACATTACAAATAGAAGAAAATAAACCAGATACAAGTAAAAAATTTAAAGATATAATTAAATGTGCGATTGAACAATTAAATTCTAGATTTGGAGACCTTCATGATAATAATTTGTTTGCCATATCTACATATCTGGATCCACGATACAAGACAACATTTTTCAATGAAGTGATTAAGGAAAAGGTTGAATCAGAATTAATGACTTTACTTGATGATAATCGAGCTGATGACGCTGAAAGTGAAAATATTGATGTTCCTGCAGAAAAACGGCAGAGGTTGGCATCACCAGCGGCTGGTCAATCTTGCAATGTCCAATCAGTATTATCAAATATATTGTTAAGTAGCGATGAAGACGAAGATAATAACGCATCCGGTTGTAGTATGGTAATAGTAACTTAACTAACAGTAACAATAGTTTACTGTAGCATAAACGCATATTGCTTGTGTCAGCGTTAACCCCAATTGTACACCTAATATAAATACGAGCAGATCTTTGATTAAACTCTCTTCCAACTGACTCACACCTGTGGTATCATTTATACTCGCCGACCCGCTAATACCCAACATCAGTCTCCATTACTACACGGTAATAATCCTGTTTTAGACAAATTTATAATACTTAAAGCGTTAATTAACGATTACAACCGCGAGAAACGCATTGCTATTAACGAGGACCCACTGTTATGGTGGAAAACTAATACTAAATATAAGTCGCTGTATTCAATTGCGCGCCAATATTTGTCCTGTACACCTAGTTCCGTAGCGAGTGAACAACTTTTCCGTGGTGCAGGCCTAATCTACGACCCACTGAGAAGCAGACTGCAAGGAGACAAAGCTGCTAACCTTTTGTTTATTAAATACAATGTACTTCTTTTAGAGTCACTAAATTTGATTTAAAAAATTTAATTGTGTACTATTAATTAGACAAATCTTTTTATGGTACAAATTGGCGATTGTTAATCCACTATTACATTTGAGCCAGGATTATTTTTATTTCATTTAAATCAAGGATATTAAATTAACGATTCCTCATAAAGTAGGTAAGTACAAGTAGGTACTTTTTTACATCGAAGCTTGTTTACAAAACAAAACGCCTTAACACAGGACTAATTTTGAGCACAAACAGTGTAATTTAAGTGATTAAATATCAATACACGTATTATTTTTTTATTTTTACACCTTAAAGGTCTATGTGATGCTAATTAATTTGGTTTGTATAATACCGACTACAGGTAATATTTAATTTTAATACATAGATACTTAGATATAGGTATACTATAGTATAGACAGTCTAAGTTTTTTACTGCAATAATAAAGGTTGATTAATATTCGGACTTTGGACGTTTCATTATCAATAGACCTACCCTTAACATCACGTTCACCTTACACTTAAGCTCTGGTTCTGGTTCTGTTTCCGGTTCCGTTTCTGGTTCCGATATACTAAAGTCAAAACATCTGGTTCCGCTTTCGTTTCCGATAAAACCACATCTGTTACATCCCTGCTACTAATTTAAACTATGCAGATATAATGACCAAAAGTTAAGCTAAAGAGAAAATGGATAACTTCATTTGTGAAATTATTGTTTAAAATGTTTAGTAATCAACCTGTTTAACTATTAATAAATTGTTCATTTTATAACTATGTATAAGTATAAAATATAAAAATGTAAAAGGTAAAAACAATTCAGTTCATTGTTAACCTACTTTAACTATAACATAAATATACCTAGTGACTAGAAATTTGTAATGTTTCGATTAGTTCATACATATAAGTACCTACACATATATGTGTCTAGAAGAACTTTGTAATGATAATTCGATTAGTTCATGCATATATGTATATGTGCCTATTAACTAGTAAGGTAAAAATTTAACTAATTGCTAAATAGTCTGTGACTAAAATTGTTTTCTTAAACTTGATTGGTTTGTAGTTTGTATTGTTATTTTGCAATTGTAATCATAGTAGATTAGAATTGTGGGGGGGTGTTGAATACCAACCTTTATAGTAACTGTGTTAATAATGAATAACATGCTTTATAGGATAGGTCTATAATCAATAGTCTCTTGTCTTGTCTATGTATGCATAGAGAGATCTGTCATGGACCCGCCTACTTGTACTTGATATGATGTACCTAAACGTAATCTCTTTATTAAATTAAATAAGTTTAAAATAATCAGAGTGTTTTTACTTCTGCACCAATCTTTAATAGGTATATCATCCTAGTACCCATAACACAAGTCTATCTTGAGATTAATTTTGTAGTAGGGTCATTCGAGTTTAAGAACAAATTACTCACCAATACATATAGCATTGATATCCCATCAAAACACACATGTAATAAACAGAGTTGGGCAAAAATTTAGTTGACTAAGAATAAGAATAAAATTCTAAATTTTATTCTCAATCAAAATATTTGAGTAAGATTGAAAATCATGAGCAAGTTATTCTGATTTGATTTAAAATGATTAAATCATTTCATTTTTATTCTGATTTGATTTAAAATGATTAAATCATTTCATTTTTATTCTAAATGACAAATCAAATTTTGATTAATTTATTCCGACAGACTATTGTTAAACTAACGTTTTAGTTGACTTATTCATATTTAGAATAAGATTGATTTTATTCTTCTTATACATTTAGTTCACTGATTGCACTTGTAATTTGAACTATTTCTCATACTTTTAATGTTCAGTTTTTTTTAACCATGAATAAATATGACGCACAACCTATGGCATAGTAATTAGGTAGCTTCGAGATTATCTGATGATGAATGGAACCAGGAGGTAGGTAGTGGAACTCTTCAATGGCTATTGGTAAGACCTTCAATTCAAGTATGGATTCATTTCGCTTGTGGTAAAGGGTTCTATACATAGTATAGGATACATTACACTATACGGCGATGGTCAGCCAGCCAGGAGGTGGGTAGTGGAACCCTTCGTAGTCTTAGTAAACCCCTCGAGTTTGGGCTTATTTGATTTGTTGTAAAGAGTCCTATGCCTTAAATCCTGTGGTGATGGTCTAGTGATGGATCCAGGACGTGGGCAGTGGTAATTTTAGTAAATCTGTCAAGTTTGGGCTCATTTTATTTGTTGTAAAGAGTTATACTCGTATGCATTACACTCTATGGTGGTGGTCTGACGATGGAGCCAGGTGCTGGGTAATGGTACTCTTTGAAGGGTTTTAGTAAACCACGCGAGTTTGGGCTCATTTGATTTTTTATAAACAGGCCTTAACTTTTCGTGATTTTAACAAGCGTGACGTGTATAATTTAAAAAAAATAAACACTAAAAAATATTGATTGTACAACCAGAGATCGATTCAAAATATCAATCGTCATTTTTTAATGGCGATTAATTTAGTTGCGATTAAATTAGTTGTGAGAATGGTCGACTAACAATTAAATTAGTTTTAGTTTCAATCGACTAAATTTCACGGTTAAATCTATATTAAATAAAACTACGTAGTCGCTCGTTTTTGCATTTTTTATTTAACTTGCAATATAGATAACTTGCAATATGTAACTACGACGAGTAGGTATTGTAAGGTTTGTACCATGCCATGCAAACCTTACCGCCTTGTATGACAGACTGGCAGCCTTTGGAACTATTAAATATTCAAATTTAATCGAATTGAGTCTGTCTCGCTCTGGCGGAAGGACAAATGATAACTTCTATTGTAGACCTAGCAACGTAAGGTTCAAATAAACCATCTGAAGTTATATCCCCGTATTATTTCACATGGTGGAGGTGCGGGGTATAACTTCAGATGGTTTATTTGAACCTCATTTCACAGTATGTACATTGTAGGTACTCGTATGCGTACGTTGTAACTATGTTGGTTTGGGTGGAATCTTGCAACTTATATTGAAGCAGATATCTTCAACCGATTGAGCTAAAATTATGTATACAAGTTTAATTTGAAACGCTTGAATGAAAATGCAATATAATGGGCCTTAATATTACGATAAATAACGAAAAACTGCAATGCACAATGTTTACAAGTCGCAAACAATAGTAGGTAAATAGGTAGGTAGGTGCTCTATTCATAATTATTTTGATACTTTCAGTACTAGTTCTATACGATACTGAGTAAATCTTAGATATACACTTACGGACAAAAAAATCGACTCAAGCAACATTTTTTAGTTTTGGTCATATTTTGGGGAAACGGGAAATATTTCATTAGAAATGTAAATGCAGTTTTATAAAACATTTATTAAGCAATGAAAAACAGAAACGACTGATAAAATCGGTTGCGGAATTTTCAAGATATTGTTGTTTACATGGAAAATGGAATTTTACCTGCGTGCATACCCCTCGAGTTGCGGCCCTTTGAGGGCCATAAAAACCAGTGTAACCGGTTATTTCTTATCATGTTCGGAATCTTAGCCTTCACCTTGAATACAAGCTTCCCTCGATTCAAGGTTTCTTTAAGATGGCTTCGAAACGGTACTTTAGGACGGCTCCCCAACATAGGAATCCACTTATCAGACAAGCGGTTGACTATGTTCCCTCTGTTCCAGGTCCTGACGACGTGCTGCGCCGGTCCGGCCTCACCCGAGGCCGCTTCACCCGGCGTCCCCGCAACGTCCTCTCGGATCCGGATGACGACATCTCAGCAGGATTCGAAAGAATCCTTGCTGTGAGGTCGTCAAACGGAGTCCGACCCACACAGCGTCGACCCCGCCGGCGGGGTCGACCTCCCCGCGACTACAGCACACAAGGGCCGCGTCCCGACTTGCCCCAGGACCCGAATGTCCTGACTTCACTCCGACCTCGCTCGGGCCCAGCTAAGTTTCTTGCCGGAGTCTTCTTATACAAGTATACTTCGATACACAAGTTCACATAAGGACAGGATGACCCGAGTCATCCTTCCCGCTGGTCCGCTGCTCACTCTGAGCAATCAGCGTAAAGTCAAGGTGGCCCTGGCCAAACGACCTGGTTCGACTCCAGGCGTGAAGCCCCCACCTAGCCCGATCATATCGAGGTGGACCGGACTAAGTGACCTGGTTCGACCCCAGGCACTCCCGGCTCCCACCCAGTCCGACCAACTCAGGGTGGTCTGGCTAGCGACCTGGTTCGACCCCAGGGAACGCCACGGCCAACCACCCGGTCCGACAATCGCTACGCCCAGGTAGGGCTGCGAGTTTGTCAGTTTCAAAAAAAAAAAAAAAAATTTCTTATCAGTCGCTTATCAGAAGTTGACCTGTGCACATCTCCCGCAATTACTCACTGGAATCACCTGGACGAAATGGACACCACCGAAAATGAAGCCGCCCAAGTCGTCGCCCTGCTGAACCAAGGACTTTCGCAGCGTGTTGTCGCTCAAAAGCTGAATTTAAGTCAGTCTGCTGTCTCTAGAGTGTCTCGTCGGTTTGCTGAGACCGGAGTCCTTACTCGGAGACCGGGATCTGGCCGTCGAAGATGCACATCCGAGACCATTTCATCGTGACAGCCAGTCTTCGGAATCGCCACCGGACCGGTGTTGATATTCAGCAGCAGCTGGTGCAGGGCCGTGTGGAACCAGTGAGCTCTCGAACAGTTTGCCGAAGACTCAAGGAAGCGAACCTCACCCCAAAAAGGCCTGCCACGGGGCCTAAATTGACTCGGAGACATCGGGACGCTCGCAAGGATTTCGTGGCGAGATACGAAAATTGGACGTATGAACAATGGAGCCGCGTACTCTTCAGTGATGAGTGCAAAGTGTGTCTCCATGGCAGCGACAGAAGAAGACGGGTGTACCGGAGACCTGGAGAGCGGTTTGCACAGTGCTGTTTCTCTGAATCAGTCGCCTACGGTGGAGGATCCGTCATGATGTGGGCGGGCATTTCAATGGAGGGGAGGACTGAGCTGGTTTTCATCCCGGGTGGGGGGCGAGGAGGTGGATTGACCGCTGCCAGATACATCACCGACATCCTGCAAGACCATGTCGTCCCCTATGCAGGTTTTTTTGACGAGGGGTTTCATTTGATGCAAGATAACGCCCCTTGTCACACCGCAAGAGTTACACAGGCATACCTTGCTGAGGTCGGCGTCCCCACCCTTACATGGCCACCACTGAGTCCGGATTTGAATCCAATCGAGCACTTGTGGGATTATTTGAAAAGAAGAGTTCGAGCCCGAGATCCAGCCCCAGCCACGATTTTAGCCCTGAAGGAAGCTCTTGTCGAGGAATGGGATGCATGTCCACAGGAAACCATCAGGAAGCTGATAAGGTCAATAAGGAACCGCATTGAATGTGTAAGAAAAGCCCGTGGTACCAATACGAGGTATTAAGTAAAAATAATAAATCGTTTTCCATTAAAACAAATTTTCTTTTCATTTTTTTGGTTACTAATTTAGCCACGTTTTACCCCTACTTTGTTAAAGCCACTTGTTTTTCAGTAACTGAAATGAAAATGATCTGAATTTGATATGCTGTGAAAGCCTAAATTATGAGCTTTCTAAAAATACTAGTATAGTTACAATACTAATTTTAGTTTCAGAGATATTGCGTATTGAAACCAGAATAATGTTTGAGTCGATTTTTTTGTCCGTATGTGTAGATATTATCAATATTTTGTTGTCTCTGTCATTAGTAAATCTCTTTTTAGTGTCACGCGGCGACAAAACAATGGGATAATCCTACTTACCTGGAAGTTGTTTGTTGCATTTTTCGTTGTTAGTCGATTACATTTTGCCCATCTGTGTACAACTTAGTTTTTAGAGAAGAAATAAAGTAGCTTTTCTTACAATTATGAAGGAGGTAACATTTTTCCAAATCGTTCTAGCTGTTTTAAATTAATCGGGGAACAAACCTACATAAAAATTGCTCTTTGTTTTGAAGTCGGTTAAGACTGGAAACTTATTTCTAATAAGAAATGCACGAGAAACTAAGAAAAATACCAAGATCGCTATATGTGTGCCTCTAATATTTTAAGAGTTCCCTCGGTTTCTCCAAGATCTCATCGTCAGATCCTGATTTGGTTGCAATGGGACCACCTCGGAAGTATACCCTTTCAAACAAAAAAAGAATTTTCCACATCGGTCCAGCCGTCTTCGAGTAATCGCGTAACAAATATAAAAAATAAAATAAAAACATATAGACGAATAGAGAACCGTCCTTCATTTGAAAGTCGGTTAAAAATGCATAGAACTCATTAAAACGAGCCCACTTCCATGTTCCATCATCAGTTCAGTTCAGCTTGCTGATGTGATGCCTGTGTGCAGGAGTGAGTGAATAGTGGAACACGAAATACAAGATATTGCTACTACATTACTTACTAAGCCTATAGACGGGATAACAATTTCAATTTCGATAAATAAATCAATCAGAGGAATTCATTTTAACTAAAAAAATCATGATTGAATTTATTTGATTGGTGATTAAATTAGTTTTACTCAAATTTTTGAGTGAGAATAAATCTTAAGTGATTTAATCATTTCAAATTTAATCTGATTGAAACTGAAGTGATTTAATCATTTCAAATTTATTCTGATTGAAACTGAAATGATTTATTCTCACGATTTTTTATTCTGTTCTGATTGACGATATTAGTCATGAGTTCCCAACACTGGTAATAAATAGGCCATGTTCTTATATGCCAGCAAAAGTAGTGAAAAAGAACTTGGCCTATTTAATATATGTTTGTTATGGTGGGATATCAATGGCCGAGTGAGTAGTCGACATCAACCTACTTAATACGTCACATCACACATGACATGATCAATTACAATGCATTTTGAATTGATTATTTTATTATATCTGTATTAATTTCTTAAAATGTTTTATTTCAGACAAAAGAATACCGGTCCTGATTTACCTGTTCGGCTTTTTAATACCACACAAAGGCCGAAAATCACGAAAAGTCAAGTTCTCAACTACTGAATCAATCCGGGGCTACCAATTAAAATTGATAGGATGGATATAAGGTGGTTCTGCCGGTTTTCGTCCACTTAGTGGAGTTGCCAACTTAATGGCGCGAAAATAATATGTACGACTGAACACTCTCCTTACGTATCTGATTCCAAACTTTGACATTGGCAAATACACCCCACATCCAGGGCGTGTGCGCCAGAGAAAAAAAAAATATATGGTGCAAATATTAAGGTTTGCGATTCCTGCTCGGCCTTGCATTACAAGATTACCAGTACCACTGTATTGCAACGATAACAAGAAATGCTTACTTTGGAGACATAAGCAACTGGAGCTATTGATAATTACAGTTTAGAGGTGAGGGGTGGTCAACAACCTCTATTGAAAACTAAATGGCAAATACTATAGGAAAGTAATTTCAGCTCGTCACTTTGACATAATTATTTTAATAATGGCATAACCACTGGCACTAGAAAGCGGAGACGCACGACAACAATATGGGAAGACGAACTAAGATTAGCCTTGGGACCACTCTGGACTAGGGTGGCACTGGTTAGAGCCCAATGGAAATGGTTGAAGAAGGCCTAAAGGCACACCAAATTATGTGGTATGTTATAAATTAAATACATTACGAATATATTGATAAAAGTGTAAAATAAGAAATTCGAAAATAAAAGGCTACCTATTATTATATTATTAATGGCATAAACCATTACATTCGAATGATATTACCATTAAGGAGAGTTAAGTGGCAGTTTTCATAGAGTTCTTTACCAGTTCTTCTCAGTGAGACTTTTTATATTAGTAATTTATTAACTTGTGTGATGTATGAATATATTAACTTTACACCTGTAAACAACTACTTGCAAAGAACAGTTAGGTCAAAGGTTTGTACACAATATAAAAATGTGGTCGAAAACTTATCATGCTGATAGTTTTTAACTCTGACGTGTAAAATTGCCCAAATTGAGTCAATGGCTACATTAGGGAGACAAGACTAGAATACATTGGGAAGACAAAACTAGGATACTGGGGATTGACAGTCATAGAAGTTTTTTTGCACTGAAACCGCTGTTTGGAAATGCATAATAGTCATTATAATTAAGCCAGTTCCTACTAAAACAAATATTGACCCTTCAGATTGAAATTAACAATAGACGCTGGACATACAACACAGGACAGTATTTAAAAACTTGTTATAGTCAACAACAGAACTGACAACAGAGCTAGATGATTGAACAAATTTACACAGATGCAGAAAATAGACTACAAACATGAGTCAATCACTTCTATTTAATAATTATGTAAGGAACACCTTCTTCAGATTTCGAGAAGAAAAACAACCGACAAAACATCTGTAAAATACATTTCCTGAGCGAAATGATTGGGTAACATTAGACAAACATGTTTCCTATTTAATTCTCAGAATTCCTTATCCAAAATTCAAAGCGAACAACGAGATGAAAAAAATCCATTCCAATCTAAAACAATGTTAATCGTAAACTAAACTGAATAAATAAATTATGTTATCAGGTTATAACAATTTGACTTCACCTCGCCAACATTACTTACAATAAAAGGAATAGATAGGATAGAGTAGAGTACGTATGATATTAAAAAAATAAAATGTCAGTGACATTATGTCACTCTCACACTTGCTCACACATAGCTCTTAATAATGTACAGACAAGTAATGCGCGCCCTGAAATCGTGTCCTCATGTACTTGATTGTCCCCCAATTTCAGTGAGTGTGGACTGGCAGTAAAGATGCTTATGGCAACACTACACAACTTTACAATAAGGCGACCACCTCTGCTTGCTCTTTTTTTTCATAATCTGTTTTGTGATTTTGTTGTGTCATGTGTTTGCTGTGCTAGTTAAGATCATGGATGTATAAAATTTTTAAGGTCCTTGGTTAAGATAGTTTTTCTTGTTATATTCAATTTATTTTTAGTTTATTCGTTTTCTATGGAATCACACGATTTCGTGATGAGCTAAAATTCATCTCCATTGTTATTGATTTCCTTGTGTTAGTTTCAGTCCCGATGCCTTTGCATCGAATAGTGTTCTCTTTCGAATAAGTCATTTAGTAACGCTTTGTTTTGTCCAACTTCGTTTGCTTGTTTTGGAGCTGATGGTTCATATCATTGAATCAGAAATCCTCAATCCATAAGTAGCCACGTTAAGTACGACTGAACTGTGGAATAGATTGTCGCCTGCAGTGTTTCCGGGCCGATTCGACCTTCAAACTTTCAAGAAAAGTGCGTACTCCCACCTGAACTGAAAGGCCGGCAACGCACTTGTGACAGTGTGACTCTTGGTGTTGCAGATGTCTATGGGCGACGGTGATTGCTTACCATCAGGCGACCCTTCTGCTCATTTGCCCCCTATTTAATAAAAATAAAGAATTACGCCAAAAATGGGGAAATAATTCGTGTAGTTTTGTAAATTGGCACAATTTCATTATACGTTGGGGCCTTGGGGTGTCAGTCCAGATGATGAACATACTTAAAGTCCTCGAGGGTGGAGGGAGAGGAGTTCAAGGTACCTTTTTCAGATTATTGGTCATATCTCCAATATCTGTATGAATAGTATTATGATTACTCCTGATAAAAGTTTCTACAAAACAATTCCTACAAATTTGGTCATATTTATTTTTACGTATTATTTTGGGTGCTAGGGGTGTCTCAGTTAGCGACCACATAAAAAAAAGTAATTATCACCGTAAAGTCTTTTTGGAATTTCCATGAGGAGCTAATTATTTAGAATTCTTACCCACGTGATAATAGAAAACTTATGCTAGAATAAGGCTGGAACTAGGTGCGTCAGCAAGTCAAATCTAACCGAAAATATATTTGTGATGCTGTGATTTTTTCTATTCAGCCCACTGAGCATGTACGTTACAGAAAGTTTCTAGCAAGTTGATCAAGCTTCCATATGAAAGTTTATAAATAAAGCTTCTAGAAACATTACAGCGACATAGATTCAAAATTACAATGAAAGTTATTTAAAATGTAGTAATGGATGTAGCGCCAACATTACATCTGAAAGTTTATTTTTAAACTTTGACACAACTTATATGCATAAACTTATTGTAAGGTATATTAATAACATGGCTGCAATATAATTATTATAACATTGCAGATGAAACGTTGAAGCAATCTATATTTAACAATGTGCATCACGGAACATTGCTATTACTTTGCAAACATAACTTATTGAAATGTTTTATAATATTTTTGCAGCAACGTACTTTATAAAGTCATAAAATGTAAAGTACCAAAAAGTTTCAGTTTCAATGTTGTTAAATCATTACACTATAAACATTGCAGGAAGGTTTTTAAACTAAAGTTGTTGAAACTTTCAATATGATGATTGCAGCAATTTACATTTTGCAATATATACATTTTTATGTTGCTTCAATGACACATTTTAAATGTTGCTGTAACTTAGATAAAACACATTGCTATTACTTTTCATATTAAACTTTTTGAAATGTTTCATAATATTATTGCTGCAACATACTTTATACACGGTTTAAAATTTGGAGTGCCAAGAACGTTACAGTTTTAATGTTTACATTATAGACATTGCAGGAACGTTTCAAACTAAAGTTGTTGAAACTTTCAATATCATCATTGGAGCAATTTACATCTTGCAATATATTCATTTTTATGTTGCTTCAATGGCACATTTTAAATGTTGCTGTAACTTAGATAAAAGACATTGCTATTACTTTTCATATTAAACTTTGTGTAATATTTCATAATATTATTGCTGCAACATACTTTATACATGGTTTAAAATTTGGAGTACCAAGAACGTTACAGATTCTATGTTGTTAAACATTACATAATATACAGACAGTTAAGAATAACAACAATGTTGTCAATGTTGTTGAAACTTGTATCTTAACGCCACCTTAAAACATTGCAGTATAGTCGACCAAGTAAACCCTTTACCACTTTTGAACCTTAACATCCAGCGGACTCCCGCGACCTTTACCGGGTCATTCTCCTTCAATTCTTGGGCGATCTGGATTTTAAATGGGTAGAACTTCAAGTCTTTTTTCAAAATTTCATGAACAGCTGCTCTAGCAAGTCCCAACAAGGCTGCCCTTTTCCGTATCGATAGTCGGGGATTTTCTCGTAAACTTGTTTCAACACGTTCAGTGTTGGCGGGTGACCTTGAAGTAAGTTTGCATTTCTTTTTTTTCTCTACTCATTTCTTCAATCGTATCAGACTGTCGCATACACATCATCTTTAATGGTTCCCCATAAATAAAAATCGAGCGGCGGCAAGTCTGGTGATCTTGGTGGCCATCGATGAGGACCATATCTTCCAATCCAGCGATTTTCAAAGATTTCGTTTAATCGTTACGGACAGCAACCGAAGAATGTGCTGGGGCACCATCCTGTTGATACCAAATTTCGGCATGGCGAACAGGCAACCCATTTATGTAATTAACAACGTGCTCATTTAAAAGCATCAGGTATTTATCAGAGTTCAATGTGCCATCAATGAACACGGGGCCAATACTGGTGTTATCAATAATACCTGCCCATACGTTCAGGGACAAACTATATTGATGACCAGTTTCCTTAGCCCAATGAGGATTCTCTGCTGACCAATAATGGACATTTCTGCGATTCCACATACCATTGCGGCAAAATGTGCTTTCGTCTGTCCAGATAACACTTTGGAAATCTGCATTTTCACCATGCTGTCGTAAAAACCATTCATTATATAAGCTCTACGTATTGGCAAATCCCTCGGAAGTAACGCGTGCACTTTTTCTGGTTTGAAATGATGCCATTTGTTCTTCAAAACTTTAAGAATTGACGAGTGGTGGACTCCAAAAATTCTAGCTGTGACACTTGTACTTGCGTGAGGATTGTCAGCAAAATAATCTAAAACTCTGTCATGGACTGGTAATGGCAAAGGGTTATTGCCCACTTCCGCCCGCGCATTGCCGGTAATCGGTCGATCCTCTCTTATTCGTTGAACAGCATTTACAATTACACGAGAGTTGTGTGGATGCCTACGATTGGGAAATCGTTCTTGGTAAAGTCTGAGGGCCGAGACAGACGGACAGCATTTGAACTGCAACCCAGCTGCAAAATGGCAGTTCAAGTGCAGTTCTGCTGCAGTTGGTGTAACTGCATCCAAACTGCAAACCGACTGTGCAGTCCGCTTGCATTTGCCGTGCAGTCCTGTCAACCGCACACCGACTGCAAGCTGGCTGCACGGTCGTAATGCAGTTACATTGCAGTTGGAACGACTGCAGCAGAACTGCATTATAACTGCAATGCCGCCTCTTGCATAACCCCGGTTATCTATTCACTTTACGAGTTCGACGATTTCGACGTCGAAGCAAAAGAAGCAGCAATAATATTTCGTCAAATCTCATACTGAAATACGTGTGAACTCTATTCACTTCCACGAGTAACTGGCGGAGCGGATCATAAACACTGCAAACATTATGAGCTGTTCTATTGCAGTCGTATTACAGTTGCTTCAACTGCAATACCACTGCATTACGACGGTGCAGCCAGCTTGCAGTCGGTGTGCGGTTGACAGGACTGCACGGCAAATGCAAGCGGACTGCACAGTCGGTTTGCAGTTTGGATGCAGTTACACCAACTGCAGCAGAACTGCACTTGAACTGCCATTTTGCAGCTGGGTTGCAGTTCAAATGCTGTCCGTCTGTCTCGGCCCTGAGAGCTCGGGCTCCATTTCGTGTGTTTCCCCGTACAACAACACCATATCACTTAATTCTGCCGCTGTAAACATTTGATTCGGCATTTTGTATTTCACTGAATAGAATTTATTTGACAGAACGACGTCAATGAAAAATGTAGATTGTCAACTTGATGTTTTTTAAGCAAATAGTCAGGCTACGTAAAGGCGAAAAACTAAGAAAAACCTCTTTATGGCACATTAGAAAAGAAAGTTTGTAATCGGAATAGAAAATTATCATTGAAAGGTCCTCGTACCACGAGATTACGATATTATCGCTAGTTCTGATACACTGACTTAACGATTAAACTTTGGGGTCTAATAAAGTATCTAAATCATGATTATTTTGTAATGCATTAAAACAAAATTAGATCAGTTAAGTGAGTAGAATCAAACCTTACAATTAAAGCCTCTAAGTCGGAGGCACGCTGTAGAATTAGCTCATAAATCCGCCTTATTGTGTCACTTTTTATTTTTTCGGCATTTGTTTTAGGGTCAATCAACTTTTTTAGGTCCTGAAGAGTAATTTTAAATCTAAAAAAAAAACAGCATTTGACCTCTAAATACGTCTATTATTTAGTAATATAATCATAGTTATGTTTTTTATAGTCAGTAGCGCATATTACTTACATTTTAACTATTTTAGGCAATTCTTGTGTTGGTAAGGTTTAAACCCCGTCCCCTGGGTGACCCATTATTTAACCAATAAAACGATGAATAATAAAGAAAAGAAATACTTTAATACGAAGAAAGACATAAATTGTGTTGAAAAAAATTTATATTGCAGAATCAAGTAATTGTGTCTCCTGAGTGACTAATAAAAAAATACACTGATAAGTTTTTAATATGTTTCAAGATTGTTATCAAATAATTTTTATATTTGAGGATATTAACGTTCATTTATCATATAATCACGATATAAAACTAAAAACAAAAACTGATTCTTTAACTAGGAGCTATTTTGTAAAACAAGGAAATTTTAATGGGGACCACCTTGGTCTTCTCAGAGACAAATTTGGTTACCCAAGAGACAACTTCGTTCTTTAAACAAAATTTACTTATATTTAATCAGTCTGATAAACTCTCCAAAATCAACAGTGATACCCAAAAACAATGAATCGAACACAAATCTAATGAAATCTTTTTGTCATAGAATAATATTTTAGTATTTTGATTACAATACTGAAATATTAGTCTTTTTATATCCTCGGGGATATAAACGTTCATTTATCAAATAATTACTTATGATATGAAACTAAAAACGATAACTGTCTCTTCAACAATTCACTATTTCGTAAAATAAGACATTTTAATTGGAATTGGTCTTCTCAGAGTCAAATTTGGTTATGCAAGAGACAATTTTCGACCTCAGACAAAATTTTCTTATATTTAATCAGTCTGATAAATTCTCACAAATCAACAATGACGTTTTAAGTTATAAATCTAACAGAAATCGAATGAGATCTTTTTTAAAACACTAATCACAGCAAAGAATACCTTAGTTTTCGTAAATATCTACAGGAACATTAAATTCAAGATATTGTTGGCCCCGTTTCATATTGATCATTGGTTCCGGGAGAATTTTTACAATATCTGTATAATCAATGCACGACATATCTTTAGCATCCAAACGAAACACGTTCTTTTTTTTCACGCTTCGCTAAAATGTCACGGTGATTTCTCCGTCCTCATCCAAATGGTTAACTCTGCATGCATACCTATACAGTTTACCTTTTTTTGCATGTATATTGACAAGTAAGTAATCGCCGCATTGTACTAGACGATTTTCTTTATCTTGGCAAAGCACTGAGGTTGATGGCTCATTGCCATCTTCATAAATTGAACTGTACAACGTATTATTGCGAGGTCTGCATAAAACCGTTATGTCTATATCCCGTAATTCTTCATTGCTTCTTAAAACACTCAAAGGCACGTCATCTTCAGAGTCGTCTTTATCTATATCTGGGATATTATTGGTAGAGTCTGCATCGTTTGCACATTTGTCATCGATTGGGTGATACGGTTTTGGGTTAAGGCATTGACAGAAACCTCTTTTACAGAAACAGCTAAGATTACGGTACTGTAACTGACAGCGAACTGATGTAAATAACTGATGTACGTGCAGTGTACCCTTGAGAGGCACTATTTTCCGTGGCATCTGTTCAGTCAAACTATCGATCTCATTAGCTAAAATTAAATACAGTTTCACTTTGCTTTTGTCCTTTAACGCTTCATAGAATTGTTATGCATCCGGGATGTCCTTTCCTGTGGCAACAATATTATCAGCTGTTCTTTTTAAGAAGCCTCCAACACCGTCAGCAGGACCTTTGCCGTGACCGGCTTCGAAAAATGACCAGGTAATTTCAGTAAAACCGTAATCGAAGGGCTTTGTCGAGGCGAGGAAGAAGTTTTATTTTCTGTCTGTACCAGTACTAAAAGGTCCATCAGAAAAAAAATGAACTGTTTTTACCTGTGGGTGATGGAGCCGCACGTCTCGTAAAATCGGGTGGAGATGAGCCCATATCGCTGCAGGTTGGTGGCAGAGAGAAGCTGATACGGTGCAGTATGATTGAACTTTCCGCTTCGACTCTCCTTCATAAAGGTAAACCACGACCGTATGCAGCGACACTTGTTGTCGTGAACCACCAAAATGATGGGCTTGTATTTCTTGACTATACTTGCAGCAATAATTTTCGCTGAAATCCGCTACTAACACCATCTCTGTTTCTTGTAAATGTTCGATAGCCTGTCTAAAACTCTTATGTTGTTATTTTATGTTGTACATGTGTTTTTTTAGAGTTTTCAAATCCTGGTTAAATAATTCCATTATTGTTTTTACTTCTTCCTCCCTTTCTTGCTTTACGTTTTTAAATGCTTTCAACATTTTTCCATTTTTTTCGTAAGATACTTCTGTGCGGGTCCATTCAAACCATTTTTTCACACCTCCTATTCAGAAAAAAGTATTTTGCTCCCTCATAAGAGGGATCAAAGTAGCACTTTTCTGTTCAAGGACAACAGGGTATTTTTAGTTTGAACCCACTTCGAATATGCCATACCATAGACTTAAATTACACACCGAGGGCGGTATAATAAGGAATGGCCCAGATCACAGGTGTTTGCGGTCCGAGCCGCAGGCGAGGGCCATAAATATAATGTGGAAGTGGTATTTTCGTCTCGTCCGTAAAAAATAATAATTGTTTTATAAAATAATAATAGACTATACATTTGACAATTTAACATTTAATTTTTAATAATAATGTGTGATGCTCTTTGAGTAACTATATATTTCGTTATTTTGGTATGTAGCGTTTGTATTTGAATTTTCCTCATAGTCGGTGTGAAAAGCAGTATGTGTCACTCGGTAGCAAAATTATTTTCACCTCGGGCGTTAACACTTGAATCCCTCACTACGCTCCGGATTATACTTTAGAATCCCTCGCTACGCTCGGGATTCTATTGTATAATCCTTCGCTTCGTTCAGGATTCAATATACGCCCTCGCCGTAAATACATCATTTTGCTCCCTTGTGACACAATCTACTATATCTTCTCTGTGTCGTTTACTGAATCATGCCCTATGTTCTTGTGACCACAAATGTGACATGTCCCATACATGCATGCCTGTTTCTCGTCATCACAGACTGTGGATGAAATAAGAACACCCAAATCATCTGTTGCAATTACTCGTTTCCTTTTAAGGGCCTGGGCTTTGAAGACCGGGTTGACGTGAACTTTGCACAAACACATTTCACGACCATCAACCGAGGGCTTGACTACGAAAAATGGCTTATGCTTAGTGAAGTAATCGTAAGAACACTTTACAGATGGGTGTTCCTTTTTGAAAACTCTGTGGAGATTTTTCATGCTGTCAAGCAAAAATCTTTTCTGGATTTTCTTGCTTGCCTTTGTTACGGTTTCTTTTTTTCCAGCTGTTTGTCTTGATATATCATCCCTCACAAAAAATGCATCTATGGTTTTCTTCAGTTCTGTTGCCGAATTTCCCAATCGTCGACTCGTTTCCTTTATTTTCTCTATTCCCAAAGATTCCTTTCTTATCTCTGCTTTTCCTGAACCACTGATATTCTTAAACACTTTTTTAAATGCTCTTCGCTCTCTATTTTTGGTAATTTTTTGGTATCTATCTTTTATGGCATTAGTCAATTTTTTGTACTTGACTTCATCTGTAGGCTCTGAAGATGCCGGCTTCCGTGTATGTTTTTTGATTCTTATGTAACGTTTTTTGTACCTCTCGACTGTCTGTTTAAGTCTATCATTCTCTTTTTTCAACTTCAAATTATCCCGGTACAACTTTGAGCGGTCTCCTCACATTTTTGCGCCCTCTTTTCTTGTTATTATGTTGATGGACAGGGTTTCTTTGATCAGCGGGTTCAACTTGATTTAAGATTGGCTCAATATGCTGCATGTCTGCAGGTTGGAGTATTAGATTGGAGTATTAGTTTTTCCGGGAATTCGCCAACTTTAGGTAAATAGGCGCAGGAATATCCGATGCCTGATCATCGGTGTAGTGGGTGATACGTTTTTTTTTATAAAAGTCGCTTATTATCCTTTCAATTAAGTCTGTCGTGAAGTTATCGATCCTTGCAAATTTAGATTTATTCACTATCGGGTTCCTTGGTTCTTTTCGGGCAACTACTTTTTTGACAATACTCACACTAAAATGTGTAAATTTGGCTGTACGCTCATATGGTCCGATTTTATCAAGAACTGCCAAAACAGTTCGTTGAGTATTATAGTAGTACATAACTAAGGGAGTATTGTACCTGCTCCAGCCCCCTTTGCTGGTTTCATATCAATACATAGGTAATG
Organism: Eudemis profundana; assembly: GCA_947034925.1. Taxonomy (NCBI): domain Eukaryota; kingdom Metazoa; phylum Arthropoda; class Insecta; order Lepidoptera; family Tortricidae; genus Eudemis; species Eudemis profundana. The sequence goes on along the minus strand of OX344806.1, from coordinate 8,226,816 downwards.
TGAATGAATTAAGCAAATGGATTTAACAAAGCAAAGAAACAAATGAAAGCTTAAAAAATATATATAAAAGATTTTCAAATGTACGGCCGCCTGCTTCAACGCACAACCGCCTTGAAAAATTAGCATTTACGTTTTTTTTAGTGTCCTTTCGCTTTCTCTCAATTTTTCTCTTAGCTTTGCTTCAGAATTTGAATCCCTTGCGTAAACCAATTATTGGAAATATCCCCAAACGAAAGTCTATGGGATTCAAATCTGGCGAACGTGCAGACCAAAGAATTGGTCCGCCACGACCAATCCATCCGTTGCGAAAGGTTGCGTTCAGGTGATCTCTTACTTCTCTGTAATAGTGGTAGGGAGCTCCATCATTTTGAAAGATCATTTCTCTTCTTATTTCGAGGTTGGCGTCATCCAGCAATCCATTTAATTCATTTTGTAAAAAAAAACAATATTCGGCGCCACGTAATCTTGCTGGCAATTCAAAAGGCCCAATTAATTGGCCATTCACAATGCCTGACCACATTTCCGTTCACACTAAATCTGACTTGGAAATTCGAGCCTCTTCCTAATAAGTTGGGGTTCTCAATAGCCCAGCTGTGATAATTGTGCATGCTAAAAACTCCAGTCCTCTCGAAGCTCGACTCATCGGTCCATACAATTTTATAAAAAAAAATTGGGTCTTCGGATCTTCGCAGCATAGTTTGGCAAAACTCTACACGTCTCCCATAAACAACCTCTTGCAACTTCTGAACACGCTGAATGTAATAAGCGTGGTATCCCCCTGTAAAAAACAAAATTATTTGAAGTGTTAAAATAACTAAGGAATTAAGAGGTTTATTGGACTGAACTGATACTTAATTTTTTTACTGTCTGAGTAACATAGTAAAATAAACTCAACTCACCTGATTTCAATATTCTTAGGACCGAGGTACGAGGTATTCCCGTCCTATTAGTAACCCTCATTGAATTTGTAGATTCTCTTTGGATTTCTGCTAAGACTTCGTCCCTTCTATTCGGATCCACTCTAGGTACTCCTTCACGAGGTTGACGTCTAGGAATACGTCCTGCCATCGAAGCTGGGTATTTATGAATACCCTGTAGTCCGGGTAATGTCCCCGTAGTTCTCGACGGCGTTCCAGTTGGTCTTGGTAAAGCCTTGCAGCTAAATTACCATTTCCTTGAGCTACACCATAATAATAGTGCATCACTGCATACTAAGAGTATAGTTCATGACGCTACACAAAATCCAAATCACTAGGCAAAGTTCAGAAGTCCGAAACAAAAGCACAAAACTTTTAAGGCCTCTTAAGGGACTGAGTTACACAAATAATGGTTTTTAGAGGTCAATGAGACTGATAATTCATTGATATTTTGAACTTAGTAACAAAATTTAGAGTCTCACTTGATATGCAAAATTTCATGTGTGTCGGTCAAATAGATTTTAATGATTGGAAAAGATTGAAAGAGGCTCAAAAACAATATAATCCACTTTATATGTAAAATAACAATTCTGAATTGGTATTACGCATTAAACAATTTTTTACATGGTTGGCACACCATTCAATCACCACACTCTCAGCAAGTTATCTATGTCCCTTAGTTTCAACTGTTAAATCCTTCGCCTTGATAGGTTCAGTCATGTGCGGACGAAGCTCCTCGCAGAGATCCCTCGCCAGCTCCTTGGACAGTCGATATCTTTGGATAAATTGTACATCTTCTAGACCAAAGGGATCGCTTTGGATCCGCAACAATCTCCGACGTTCCTTAGCTTCAGCAGCTATGGCATTGTCTAATTCAAATAATTCGAATAGTTCATATTCATCGGCCATCTACAAATTAAGCGTTAGGTGCTTTAAGTAGCAATTTTAACTCAGAAAAAAATCGCTTACCTCAATTGCGGGTCAATTATATTAGTCTAGTAGTCTCAAATTTCTTAAAACAACCAAATCCAGTCAGATAAAATTACTCTAAAGGAGCTTTTTTAATTGCTAAATTGACGTTTATTTTCCAGTCAACTCACTAAAACGGAAAATACGGTTATTTCCAGACACTTAAAGCTGACCGTCTCAAGTGACGTCATAGCCAGCGAGCGTAAAACCATGCTGGATTTAAGCGTTCGTAATACGATTAAAGCCAGGCAATTCATAAGCAGCCTGGATTTAAGAGTTCGTTATAGGTTCCCAGATAATTATTTTGTAGACTTTGTATCTATCTTTTAGGTACACACAGGAAAAATACTACGATACGAGTAGCCTACTTATAGAACTGTGGGGACCAGCATCGACCTTTCTTAGGCAAGAATTAGGGTTATCTACATCACTTCGCCTCTATTATTTTAAAGGAATTGGGGACCTGCATGATGCAGGACCCCCAATTCCATCCTACTTATGCATTATCGGAAATTGCTCTGAAATACTAAAAGATGTCTCCGTAAATCGAAATAAAAGAAAATAATAAAAATTAAATTGCAACTGATTGACTTTGTTTTACATGTTTCTATGGCAGAAACATGTAATTAACGGGCGGCACCGCGGGAAGGTACAATCAGTCTATCTTGAACTTTTATCATATATTTTTTACTTTGTGTTTCACTATTTTTTAATTCAAATAAACAGTACGTAGAGTCTAGATGATTCGAGCTGCGCAATAATTTGTTGGACGTGTTGAGCCTGACTTCGGTTCAGTTCAGCTTCGAAACTGTAAAACCGTAGCAGCAGCTGGTTGCGTTAAAATGTTGGTTCTCGAAGCGAAGCAATATTCCTTTTGTGCGCTGATGCTGACCAGTCAGCAGAAGAAGATCCAGATCTTGCTGAGGTGTTGCAACGGTTGCGAGTTGCCAGCTGAGATTGTTGCTGTTTTGACGTATAAGCAAGCATATATTCGCACGTATGTAAGTCTTGATAAATTATGTTTCTTGTTTCCGTCTCCATGTAATTTGTTATTAGCTTTAGGCTTCTAGTTGTGACGCGTAGTTTCTCGATATAGGCGGGTCCATAATACTATTTGTGTCATTCTTTCACTTGTACTCGCAAGACTCCTAAGTATAAGCCAGCGAAACAAAATTAATTCTTAGGTCATTCAAAACGGCATTACTTTCCAAAAGTGTATTAGGTATGGCGCCTAAATTATACAATTGATTGCAAAATTCTGTAAGAGAATATGATATGCCACAATTTAAAAGGGCGTTATTTGATTTTTTTTAGTAGATAAGGCATTTTATACTATAAAAGAATTCTTGGAAAGTTAGTAAGTAGGACTAAATAATATAATTAGCATGTTGCATGCTTGAACAACATTTGTATGCCGATTGGCCGAACATAGTGATACCTCATTAATATCTGTACCACCTTTGTAACCTATGCTACACAAATAAAATATACTTTACTCCTTATTTAATACTTTATCACCAAACAGTTCATCGGATGCATCACCAACGTACGTTCCGTCCGTCACGTTTAAAACTGCTTCATTCATTTCTTTAACGTTATCATTGTGGGTGGAAAGAGAGTGGGCGCAAGCGTCAGGTTCGTCTAGAACAGCAAAAGCAAAAAACAAAATCAACGATGTTACATGTCAAAAGTTTGAAATGGGTCATTATTTGAGTGTTTCACCCGCCTCACTTTCGTGGATACATTATTGTCGAGATTCCGGCAGATTTTAATTTAATTTTAAGGTATTTGTTAGTAATCCTGGATATGTACCAAATAGCTCGATATGAGACTAAAATCTTAGGGAACTTCGACAATAATGTGTCTGTGATGATGTGTGAATGTGAGGCGGGTGAAACACTCAAATAATGACCCAAATATCAATTAAATTTTGAATATTTCTTCTGACTTTGACTCGTTCGTAAAGTAGTTTATTAGATCCGAGGTCTAGTAAAAATTTTGAAAAAATATCGGCTCGGTTTGTCGTTGACAAGTAGATACTGCTAGGGATGAAACTGCTAAGCCATTGACCGCCATCATGACAAAAAAGTGACGTTAACGTGATGCGGTCATGAAAATAGAAGCTTCCTGCATTGCTTGGTGATATTCAGATTCAGTGTCGTCGTCGGCCATTCCAACCGCTTTAGCAGCATCTTGGAATGTAGTTCAAATTTCGCCACCGAGTTTGATGATATCTACATATAACGGAACTGCGGATAAAAGTACGCGGAGATAAAATAGTTCAACCTCTATTTGGAACGACCCAGAAAAGACGCGCAACGCAGTCTCTCTCCCCTTTGTCTATGAGTGACGAATTTACCTTAAATTAATTCGAATATTTGAACAGCGGTTATGTTTGGTCGATCGGTAACTTTTACATCACTGTCGTCGCGTCTGCATCATTAAAGCAGCGATCGTTTGTCAGGATGACTTTCATTGCATTCGTCAACACCATGACTATTGAAAATGTAGTATTGCTGAATCCCGTAAAAGTGTTACTGTCGATTGTGTCGGAATGGTCAGTATTGAATACGTCTTCTGTTAATATTGCTTCTAGATCATTTAACCGCGCGTTCATTTCTGAGGGAATCTATGGGTGTAAACCACTGTTGATCCAGTTAGTGGATATTTTGGAATTCGAATGATTCCCTACTTGTACTTACTACTACTTTAGAAACAAATTCTTCTAAGAAACAATGGGCATGATAACCAAGGGTCATTTATATTGGGTGCGTTAGCGGGACGTGCTTGGAAGTATAAACGATCACCACTGTATAAAATGTGATCAATTTCCGCGGTAGAGAAAATGTTGCGATGTTTAATAAAAGATAAAAGTTGTAGCACATATTGACATTGCTCCACACTGCGCTAATGCGTTAAGCCTAATGAAAATGAAGTAAATTGTAAAAACTGAAACGTACGTGGGTGGAGTGGCCATCATATATCAGAAGCCCTGGGCGTTGATTTTTCACAACAGGTAAAAGACTGAAAAATGTTTCAAAGACGTCTTGTTTCCATCCAACCGTTCTTTGTCGCGGCATTAGATGCACCGGGATATGCATTAGGTGATGTACACGTATCCCATAAGCTTTTTCCTTTGAAGATTATAATGCGGCATTTTTTTTACCCAGAAACGCTGGCACCTAGTAAGACAGTCGTATTATCTCTTCCGAGAGAAGTCGCTGCATGGCCTCTGAGACCAACGACCTTTGTTTTGGCCGGGTCCTTGGAAAAGCTCGTTTCATCGAGGTTCCAAATGACTTATGGTTTGTCTTTTATATTTAAGTCACATATCGTTTTATCCAAAAACCAAAATATATGGGTCTATTGCCTTTTTTCGTGCATGTTAAACTCCTTGGCTTTTTTTTTTTCAAATATAAGCCGTGGCGCTCTTTAAATGCTAAGAACCAGTCTATACCGGGTATACCGTTTTTAAATCGTGTAATTAACTTGTTTTGATTTACGTAATCTACGACCATCTCCAAAACGTCTTTTCTAGAAAACCCAAATCGGTATTTCTCCATCGTGTGAAGAGAGTGGTAGATGTTACTCTTTTTCTAAAAGGAAGTGAAAACTTTGTTTATGGCTTTCTGACGCAGCTTAAATGTTCAATATTTTTTTCATGCCAAATTCTGTAAATATGCAATCGAATGATGTTTTTTATAAATTTATTTTTAACACATTTGAGTGTTTATCGACAATATCCTTATATTCGAAGGCTAGAACATTTTTGATGTTTACTGCTATATAAAAATAATCTAATCAGTGTTACATTGCTGTAATTAAGTTACCTTCTTTTTCTTTTATCAATAATTTCTTCGTTACTTAACTTTCAGTATTATATATGACGAGGAAGGCCTACAACCACCCCTCATACCTTTGGGTTCCGGATCACCATTGGCCACCCTGGTGGTATGGTCCAATAATCATCCAATAATCCAGTATCCGCACCAGTTTGAGTACTGGTGTATTGCTCTTCATGTCTTTCTTTACACAATCTAAATGTCGCAGTGATAATAAACGAAGTTACACGATAAATTCCCAAAGAGCCGCGTAATTCCGTACATTCTCTAAAGATGACTGACAATTCATCCATCAACGTCATATTTCCTCCTTTTAATCTAAACTGCCTGCATTACTCAAAAAGAATCTAATACTAAATGGTCAGTCATAACTAGCGCCCTCTCTGCGACTTTATCCAAGCCAATAATCAGATATTTTTGGCTAATGTAACGTTGTTATTTTACCACGATACGACATATAGATAGATACATACTTATAGTATACTAGCATTTTCCCGCGGCTGCGCCCGCGTTGTTCCCGTTATTGTCCCAAAGGAGCTCTTTACCGGGATATAAAGTATCCTATGTTTCAATCCAGGACTTGGTCTACTTGTATGCCAAATTTCAGCTTGAGCTTGATTCATCTACCTAGTTGCTACCCCGTTAAGAGGTAACAAACATCCAAACATCTTCACAAACTTTCGGATTTGGAAGCAGTGGGAAGTGGGATAGTGGGATGGGATGGGATAGTGGGATATATACTTTTATCACAATCATCTGACCAGTTCGACACAGTCCTTACTCATCTATATTTTCTTATTTTTAGTAACTTTTTGCTCCTTAGAGTCATGAGTTTCATTTATTGTTATTGATTTATTTATTTGACAGTACTTTTATATTCGAAGGCCCAGATACAACTAATTTTGTTGTAGTAGGTAACATTGATGTTCGAACCTCGGTTTTACGTATTTTACGGTACGGTAGTTACCAGAACCCCAAGTGTTTACCATGATCGCATATCTGGTCACATGTACATTTGAAAAAACTCGATGTTCTCAGCGTCAACTTAGTACAATCTCTCTGCCACAGAACTTGACGTACTCTAAGAGTGCCATTGAACGTTTGAAGTTTATCGGGAATCATCTTTTCTCCATGTTTGTCTTGCTCACGACTAAAAGTGTGACATTGCTGCGTCCTGATAACATCCATAAATTTATGAATAGTCGTTATGTCTGTACCATGATTGACTTCAAAATCAGCTGTTCTTTTTATTACGGCCCCGACTCCATCAGGAGCACCTTTGTCGTGGCCAGATTCACTGTAATTCCACGTTATTTCAGTAATTTGTGGATAATCATTGTACAGTTGAGTCATGATATAAAACATGTATTTATTCCTTTACTGGAATGTAGGCGAGTCTGATTGAAAGTGTAATGTACTGAGGAATGGATTATTTTCGATGGCTTTATTTATTAGTGGTATGAGGTGTGCCCAAATTGCTGGAGCATCATGTTTTAAACATTCCCTGACTGTGCAGACTGATGTTGGCTTGATATTACTGATTTGGAAATCAAAGGTTTAAATAACAGCAGTGCCTTTTAAGGCGTAATTTTCCGAAAAGTCTATGTGTATCAAAGCAGAGTTGACGGTCAAAGATGTTTTTAATTCTTTTAAGTTGTTATACGAGAATTGTGCTTGAATCAAATAACAATGATCAAAAAATTGTTTCAAATCCGAATCCAAAAAGCTGATACTTTCAAGGGGTGTCGCTTTAATTTTGTTTTTTACGGTGATTGTAACGGTTTTAGGGGTCGAGCCTGTTTTTGTGGGTTTTTTTCTCGGATACGGTTCCATTGATAGAATACTATTTCTTTGTCAATTGAAAATTCCTTGTAGTAAAGTGTCTTGTCTTTTGCAAGCATCACACTCCCTTTTGGGACATTTCATATCTTGAGCAACATAAACTATTGAGTAATTCGTTGTAGTCTACCTCTCCGATAAGTGTAACTATCGGCCCATCTCACTTGCGACGACCACTGCGAAGATACTTGATAGTATGTTGAACTCTCTTCTAGAAAAGCACCTAAAGCTACATGACGCTCAGTTTGGCTTTAGGGCTGGATTGTCTACTGAGAGTGCTATACTCTGTGTAAAACATACTGTCGGGTACTATACTGCAAGGAAAACGCCTGTGTATGCCTGTTTTCTCGACTTATCAAAAGCTTTCGACCGTGTCAATTATAATCTTCTATGGCGGAAACTGAGTAAGACAGGCATGCCAGAGGAATGTGTTAAAATCTTTGAATACTGGTATTTAAATCAAACGAACCAAGTGAGATGGGCAGATACCTTGTCCTCTGAATATAAGCTCGAGTGTGGTGTTAGACAGGGTGGTATTACGTCTCCCAGGTTGTTCAACCTGTATGTGGATGAGCTGATAGCTGGCCTCAGCAGCACGCATGCAGGATGTTATATAGACGGAGTTAGTGTCAATAACATCAGCTATGCTGACGACATGGTGCTGCTGGCGCCAGCTGTCAGTGCTCTTGCACAACTGTTGAGCATCTGTGAGGCGTACGCTAGCTCTCATGGCCTTGAGTATAATGCAAAAAAGAGCGAGGTGATGGTGTTTAAGGCGGGAAAAATAAAGCCCTACCATATACCCCCTATTATTTATTTATTTATTTATTTATTTATTAATACATGTTAACATGACATTACAGTAAAAAAACCAATGCGTCATGAAACGTAGAAATAAAATAACTATTTAGGCGACGAAACGGCGTGGCCCCGTTGCATCGTCGTCTCTGGTGTAGGATTCGGCAGGTTGCCCCGAAACCGTCGAAACACGACACCCTTCGGCCAGAAGTCAGCACTTGCGATGGTTTCCTGCAGCGGCCGCGGCACGCGCACCACAAACGAGCTGAAGTGCACATAGTGGCGCGAACGCAGCTGGAACACCCTCAGCGAGAAGCCGGTCTTCTGACGAACGTACTCCGCCACCTCATCAGCCGTGGCGGTGTAATGTAGGCGCGATACATATAGCGCCTTGCCCGGTGTGGCGACCCGCAGACCAGAACCGACCGGTTCTGCAGTACCACACTGACTCTTGCGCGGGTTGCGCTTCCTCGACACCATTGTGAAGCCCTCCTTATCCACATCGGTGCGCGGGGGCTTCTCCTTTGGAGGAACCCGAACTTCACGCGCTCTTGACGGCGCGTGTCTCCGATTGGCTGCGACAGACCGACCGGCTACGGCATCAGCATAGCGATGACGTGATTTAGACGAAGGGGCGGGGGGAGGCCCGGCGCGGAGGGGGCACGCGGGCAGTGGAACGGCATGCGCAGTGTCAGCAACATGCAAACTGACCGAGTCGACACTTGACGCCCGGTCATTACTCTTGGAATTTGACGTCACTGGTGACCGAGTTTCTGGGGCACTATTACGCAAACTGATGATTTCTTTGCGTAACTCGGCTATAGTAGCCTGTGAATCGTCAAATTTTCTCAAAATTTCAGCCATGCCTGCTTTAAGGGCCACGATTTCCTTCAGCAGGCCACTCACGTCGACATGTTCTGGAATGCAGGACGGCAATCTGGAGACCTCCGTCGCCACGAACTCAGGCAAGTCGCTCTCTCGCTCCCTCAGAACATCAACGATGTCCTTAAGGGATTTTTTTCCGGATTCGTCTCCTCTCCGGTGAGGTATAACTGTGCCGGCGATCCCGAGGGACTCGAACAGCACCTTCTTCGCTGCGTAGATGTCGGTAGCACTGAAGCTCGCCAAACACACCTGCTCCGCGTCCAACTCATCTTCCCGCAGTATCCGCAGCAGAAAGGTGAGGAGCTTATTCACGACAGTTTTACTCATCGTTTCAAAACTATTAGCAGCGGCCGTGCCGCGCTAATTCCGCAATTAATTAATTAATTAGTCATCAATGCGTCTACGTCGCTGCGCGCATTGGACACGACTATTATACTCATTGGTGTACCATTAAGATCTGTGGATAAATTTAAGTATCTTGGTCACATTATTACTAGTGATCTAAGCGATGACCAGGATATAGACAGGGAACGCAGGGCGCTGGCGGTGCGCGGAAATATGCTGGCCCGCAGGTTTGCTCGATGTACAGCGGAAGTAAAAATAAACCTATGTAAGGCGTACTGCCAGAGCTTTTACTCGAGCAGCCTGTGGGTTAGGTATACAAAGCGAGCCTACAGCGCCCTGAGAGTGCAGTACAATAATATATTTAGAATTCTGTTCCGCCTACCTAGCAGATGTAGTGCCTCGGGCATGTTCTGTGATGCTCACACTGACGGGTTTCCAGCACTCATGCGCAGGAAAATTGTATCCCTGTTGGGTAGAATTAGGAATGGCTCCAACAGAATTCTAAATATAATTACAGAAAAGTATGACTGTCCCATATTTAAATACTGGATGGGGCAGATCATACGTATTGCACGCTCTGTAGATTAGTTTTAATTGAAAAGTTTCTAGTTTTTTTAGTTTTAGGTATTAACATAGTCGTAAGTTGTAAGTAACCAACTATGGAATTGAAGTTGTTCCGAAATAAAGAATTTGATTTGATTTGTAGTTATTTTCACGAATAATGTCCGCCTTGGATAGAGATTCCAGCTTGAGATCAATATGTTAATATTGATCATGTTAATGCACCGTACACATGCACGTGTCTCTTTGTGCCGCAGTGGATGGCAATACCCAAAATGGACGATACCTCCAAAATGTGCAGTAGCTGACTTCAACTTTATGCATTTTCAAGAACTTCATGTACTATCTTTCATAGAAGTTTTAAGATATCTTTTTTGCATTTGTGTTTTCAGTTTTATTATATATTGTTTTTACTTGCTGCAACCGTGCTGTTAGAATCGGCTAAATAAATTTTTTTGATTAATTTAGCGGTATTTTTTCTTTAGCAGACATTTTGGCTCTCTTAATTTTAAAAGCTACCTTTGACCAAATGGGTCTGAATGAGTGACTCGAACACGTTTTTTCTTTATATTTGCGTCTTTGTTACTGTTAGTTTGGCAAGAAAGCGTTTGCTTCAATCTTTGATTTTCTTTAAGTCCATTATTAGTTTTAACAGTAAACAACTTTTTTTGCTTTCTAAATTAGGCGGTCTTTCAATCACCCAGAACCGTTACACGGCTTCTGAGAGCGCAGTTTCAACCAAGCAGCTCTCCTCAGCAGGAGGTGGAGGAACTGCCAACACCTGACCAATCACAGCATGTCCAAACTTGGTGTCCAAGGCCACTAGACGACCGACCCCCGTTTCGTCGACCGACGAAATCCGTTTGCGGGTGAGCAAGACTCCCTAGGACCAATCTGGCTGGGGGTGTCGAAGCCAGCATCAGCCAAATCCAAACCAGCTGTTAAAATCCCGCACCTCCGGCGGCAGCCACACTTGGGGGAGTCTTCCAACCACTTCATCAAGCACCAATGCGGGAGCTGTAATCCTCGCATGGGAAATGGTACTCTGCCTAAACGTGAAAGTAACCTTTCCTGCCAGGTTTGACACTTCCATATTGCCTACCCCATGCACAGTGTCCGGGTGGGGTGTCACGGGTGTCTAGGGATTGCAAACGAGTTACTCGAAACTCGGTTAACCGAGTAACTCGATCGAGTTTTAATCGAAATAGAACTCGGTTAATAACCGCGGTTTTTCGAGTTTTTTTGCGTCCTTATAATATTACGGATTTTTATATGTTTACTTAAGTAAACCTTAAAAATAGGTTTTTAAGTTTCGTAACACGTAAGTAATCGACGTAATAACTGACTACTGCATAAAAAAATGCCTTTAATTCGATAAAGACATATTCTGACTTCGCAAAATGACACACACGCGAAACGATAGAAAAGCAAAATGACAGAAATACGTTGTGTATACGCACCACCATCATCATCATCAACCCGTATTAGTCGACTGCTCGACATAGGCCTCTCCCATGTCATGCCTTCGAGCACGATCCGCGGCCACTGGCATCCAACCTCTGCCAGCCATCTTGCGAAGATCATCACTCCATCTTGTCTGAGGGCGCCCCACACTACGTTTGCCGATCCGTAGTCTCCACTCGAGAACACGCTTGCTTCAGCGCTTGTTGGTTCTGCGGCAGATATGGCCAGCCCACTGCCACTTCAGCTTGCTAATCCTTTGGGCTATGTCGACGATTTTAGTTCTCTGTCGGATCACATCATTACGGATACGATCCTTCTGAAATACTCCCAACATGGCCCTTTCCATAGCTTGCTGAGTGACCTTAAATTTACGTAGGTACTCAGCCTTCCCGTGAGCGACAACGTTTCGGCTCCGTATGTCAAGACTGGTAGGTAGGATGCACTGATCGAAAACCCTTGTCTTCAGACATTGTGGAATGGACGACGAGAAGACTCGACGTAATTTCCCATACGCAGCCCAACCCAGCTGTATTCTTCTATTAACCTCTTTTACAAAGTTATTTCTACCTAACTGCAGAACTTGCCCGAGGTAAACGTACTCCTGAACAACTTCGAGAAGGGCGTCCTGCACTGCAGTCAGTTTCGGTAAAACAATATCGTTGAACATAACCTTGGTTTCGTCCAAGTTCATCCTAAGACCGGCGTGTTGAGAAAAAGCAGCTAGACCGTTCAGCACGTATTCTAAATCCTGCAAAGTTCAAGCCAAAATGACGGGATCGTCTGCAAATCGCAAGTGTGAAATGTACTCGTCGTTTATATTAATGCCACGACCCTCCCAAGCTAGCGTCATAAACACATCCTTCAGTGCATTCGTGAACAATTTGGGGGAAATGACATCCCCTTGTCTCACACTCCGCTGCAGGAGAATGGGCTTAGTCTGCTGGTTCTGTACTTGGACGGCGTAGAGACATCTCAGCACTTGGATGTATCGCCAGTCTATTTGGCAACGTTGCAAGGATTCCAGAACCAGACAGAATCAAAAGCTTTCTCATAGTCCACAAATGCTAAGCACAGGGGCTGATTTTACTCCTCAGTCTTCTGTATTATCTGCCTCACTGTGTATATGGTCTATGGTGCCATATCCTCTAGGAAATCCGACAGATTGTAAACTCTTTGTCGGTAAGTGCAAGGTCGTTCACAATTTGACGGTTTCTGATGGATAGATTAAAAACCGGTCAAGTGCGAGTCGGACTCGCGTACCGAGGGTTCCGTACAAACTCAAGTAGCTACTTAGATAGTTCAAGAAAAACTGTATGGCGATTAGTTTAGTAGGAGCAAATAAGTATGCGTTACGATTTTTGCGAATTTCTAAAAAACGGTGCAACTTAGGAAAACCGTTATGATTTTTCCTGTAATATTTAGGACGACATTAACAATTGGTAATTATTACAGATTTTTCTGTTCAGTAACTTCGAAGATAATAGGGGGGGAATGGTATTTTTTTAACGTTTGGCATTATTAAATCAAATACTACTTATTTAAGAAAAAAAAATAAACACGGTGTTTTAATCTTCAAATCAAGCCCTTTCATTTGATACCCCGTTCAATATAATAGCCCTACTTTCAATTTTCAAAGTCCCATTTCGGTCCCCTTTAAAAAAAAAGGTTAGCGATTTTTAACACTATTCCAAATTTCAAGTCGATAGCATTAGTAGATCCTGAGATATCTTGCTGTGACAGACAGATGGAGTCGCACCATAAGGGTTCCTTTTTTACCATTTTGGTACGGAACCCTAAAAACTACCCTACTACCCTACTTAATCCCGAGTTTACAAACTAATTTAATCATTATCATTACACAAAAAAAAAATTAAAACTCCTTCAGACAGTTTCGAGTAAAAATCGAAACCGAACTCGGTTTTCGAGTTTAATCGAAAAGTACTCGTTTTTCGGTTTTCGAGTCTGGCTGCAATCCCTACGGGTGTCACATCCAAGCCCAACCGTTGCACCAAGCAGCCTTGTGCACCTTCGCCAGGACCCCATACACAAATCAAGGCCGTGGGCAACAGCACGGTCTTGTGGGAGTTGGCGGTGGTGGGTGCATTGGGCGGCGTACCCCTGTTCGGGGTGCCGGGTGGCCTCCGGATCCGCTTGGTAGGGGCGCTCGAACCGAGCGAGTGGGTCCCACGCCGTTTCATACGCCCGTCGCATCGTGCGCGTCGCAGTCTCTTCCTTCGGGTTCGGTTTTAGGTCCTTTACCTTCTCTATAAAATTATTCCAATGAAGGAAAAAATTATTTGTTCTGTCAGGATGTCTGACGCCGAAGTCCAAGTGAATCTAAAAGAAAGAAATATTAAGTTGAAGTTCAAGAAACCAGGAAGGTTTTTAAAATAAGAATAGGTACACAGGAGGTAGGTACAGGGGACATCTTAGACAAATTGATCTAATACCAAACTAATCTGATGTTGAGCTATTAGGGCATTCAATGAGTTTTTAGAAATCATTGTAGGGTGGTAAAATACGTTATACAACTTTTTTCCGTTCACTTGGTACAGTTCACCGGAGAAAATTTACCCCCCCTGCGTACGTACATACTTTGTACGCAGGGGGGGGGGGGGGGGTTCATACAAGTGAACGGAAAAAAAGTTGTATAACATATTTTTACGCCGGTGCTAAGAAACAAGTTAGAGCCCTTGTAATACTAACCAAGACTGTGCTCCTTGTGTCATTTAAAATGGGCCACTTTTTTATGAATGCTGCCACGATTTCAAACTCTTCTTGTCGACGGAGTTCGTACGTAGATTTCCATTTGTTGATGACATCCTCCCAAGGTTCGGAATTGTTTATTAACCATATAACATCATCTTTGTGCGCGTCTGAAAAGTAGACACTTTATTTACGACCTTGCTTTCAACACTTTGAGGTGGTCTAACTACGAGTATACGTATACTATATAGCATGTATTTTAACAAATATTGGGAAGGAAAAACTACGAACTATTATTTTAGGAAGCAGGTTATATACTACTTTGATTGTAACCGAACAGATACAGTTCTAGTTCGTACAAAACTATAACATTGCTATTCATCAGCTCGCTGAGAACCATGTACAGACTTGTTACTGCATCAGACGTTTATATTTACGTTTAACATTTTGTCCCCTTATTCATAAAACTTAACAGACTACATGCTAACTAAAATGTGATTTAACCCTTTCTCACAAACACAAATTTCAAAGTGAAAAACTAAACGAATTTTAACGGCATTTTAGTTAAAATAGGTTTAATGGACGTTTATAAATAAGGACTTAAGACTATACTACAGCTAAAAACTTGCACTAAAGTATCTACGACAAACTACAGATAAGCAATAAAATGTCATGAAAAACCTTCCAGTTCTTCTAAATTCTTGGAAATCTTAGGTTTATAATGATCCTGATTTTCTTTGTCCGTTAATTTTCTTTTTCGTTCACCTGATTTGTATAGGGTATTGCGAATCTTATCAAAAAGTTTGCCTCTAGCAAAACCTGCTTTACCACTAATAGAATCTCGCTTTTTAACTGGAGGAACATAATATGTTCCAGAATTTTCAGAAATTCTATAATTTTTGAAGTTATTATATTGTACTATTCATGATTGATAGGGCTGCTAAAAAATCAATGCAATCGGTCATTCTAAACCATACACGATTTTAGCTCTAGTATAAGTGTTCTCGATACACATACATTTTCGAACTCGTTTGCGTTTAGTTTCAATTAGTATGGCAACGCGAACAGCGCCTCCAGTGATAACTATTAGGAACTACGCGTTGTCATAAAAATTTAAACTAAACGCAAACGCGTTCGAAAACGTATATGTCTCGTTAAAACATGCTAGAGCTTACTGATCGTGTATGGTTTGGAAAATGAAAGTGCGAAAATTGTATTACAAACTATACGCGAGAAGCTACACCCCTCTGCGTTTTAGCCTTGTATAGATTATTGTAAATACGCACCTTCAGGTAATAGAAAAAAAAAACGACAAAAATATATAGTTTACAAAAACTACAAAACACGCTTTTATGATCTCATTGAGACGATTCTGCCGAGTCCAAACACGACGGGTTTATCTTGTGCAGTTTAGGAGTTGCTATGGCCACCTTCCGGCTTCATCATCAGATCAGCTCGATGGTACCATAATATTGACAAACAGTACAATATTCAAAAATAAATTAAACGCTTTCTTGCTAGAGAAGTGTTACTACTCAATAGATGAATTTTTTAGCTCAAATGTTAATGTTTGACATGATAAATTGTAATGATTATGTGACTAGAATTAATTGAATGTATTCATTTATGAATCTAATGTAACTATAGTTTAATTTTTAATAGTTTAAATGTATAATGTATGTATTTTCAAACACAACAGCATGTTGTTCAATGAATAAATGACTAATAATAATGACTTATGAGAGGTGTAGACAAATTAATTCATTTACTAATTCTGTTAAAATAAGAGATCAATAAATACTTACTGGTTTACAATACGTGTAAAAATACGCCTTGATATGATATCTGTCAAGTTGTTGCGATGTTTACTGGTCAGCTGGTTATTCTTTGCATAATAGGTGAGAATGCTATTTCCTTGAGGTGATGTTGAAAGCAGTGTTCTTAAGTCAAAGTCCGGAAATGGCGGTCGATATGCGAGCATTTCCAGCACGGAGTTCTCATCAATATCCGACTCCACATCAGCACCACTGGGCGTAGCACTAGGCAGGGTACTGATTGTTAATGTATCTGTCTGGAAAAATAAATACCTATTTTGTTACCTTAAACCATACAGTCAGCATCATATAATGTGTGAAAGCGGACCCCGGGCTCCTTTAGGGGCACAACCGGGAATAACGCTAGGACGATGTGTTTGTGTGTGAAGTAATTTGAATAGGTACCTACATAAACAATCTCTTCAAATTGAATGCGGAAACAATATTAAATAAAGTTAAATAGTGTCAAATTTTGTGTCTTCCTTCATGCGAGACAATTTGTTTTGAATGAATACTTCTAGTTTTATTTGAAGAATGGACCATGCCCCATGATTAAGAATGATAATTTGTCTTATACAAGTTCTGTTAGTTTTCATCTCTAAATTCACCGGCCAGCGGAGCGGCTGCATGAGAGAGGCCAGTTGGTGTGCCACGTTAGAAGCCTATAGGTCAAGCAATGGACTGCTTTAGGCTGATATTGATTAACTCTGAATAGTAGTAACTCCAGGATTTTCCAATTGCAAGTCATAGAAAAAAGGCATCTCTGGGGCCTTACATTAGACATATTAATAGAGATAAAGACAAGATAGGAAGTTGCAATTACAATAGAATTATAGTTGCAGACCTCTTGTTATCATCTGCGCATTCAATTCATTCATTCAACAGCCTAGAACAGCCACTACCAGCATAATAAAATGATAATAAACAAATTTAGCACACAAACCTCCGCTGTCAAGTACTCCTTGATTTTTTTCTTTCAATTCCAAGCGAGTGCTGATTTTTGGACATAGCTCTCGTAACAGGTCGTCCGTCAATAATGTGAAGTGCTGAGTTTCAAGGCCATTATCTAAAATCAATAAAATCTTCAGAATCCATACTAATTAATATACCTACATTAAGGCGAAGCACACAAATTTTGCCGCGCGGATGAGCGGCGCCGTGTGCCCACATGAGGCTGCCGGGCGTAGACCCAAAATCAAGAAATACTGTCGAGCTCGACCAGCCATTTCGATTTTAGGGCGGGGGCTAATAAATTTCAAAATATACATGCGCAAGATTGGCGTGGCTTCGAGACCTTGAATCTCTTCAGTCTTCCACGCAAAACACACACTGCTTGATAATCTTTGCACGAAGCAAGGCAAAGCCACAAAATCTAAAGAAAACCAGCCTCTATTCCAATTTTGTTGAAAAATAAAATGCCTACTTATGACCAAATCACGTTTTGAAAACTTACCGATAAACTTTCTTATCCGCCTAAAGCAAAGGGGGCGCAAAATAAGGACTTTGAAGATTTTTGACCAAAAGTGAAAATTATATAGGAATCATAAAACACTTAAAACTTAAAATAAGCCTGTTTTGTAGAAAAAACTTTTTCTCTAAAATCAAAAATGGCCGAGATATTGGACCTCAAAGTAGGCACGATTTTAGGACTTAGAAAAAATGCGATGGATGTTGTTGTCATTATAAAACCTATTTTTTATGATGTTATCCTTGAGAATACGCTAAAATAAGCATGTATTGTAGAACTTTTTCTCTAGAATCAAAAATGGCCAAGATAATTGACTTCAAAGTTGGCAAATTTCTAGCACTTGTAAAATTTTCGTCGAATGACTTTAAATCGGAGCGCATAACACATCCGCACACCACAGTTTTCTGGTAGCAGCTCGTTTTTAATGTCAATAGTGACTTTCCATCTCCGGCGCTGCGGGAACAGCAGCCCTTCCGCCCTTGCATGACGCCCTCTCCCTCTACGCCTCCGGCTTTATAAAAACACTCTAGGGCGCGCTCTGTCGGCACGCGTCCTAACCAGCGAGAGCCCTAAATTCGGACTTTCGCAGGCTAATATCGCATACATAATATTCCATCACTGAAAATTTTACATTTTATAATCCGTCATTTATCTTGGTAAATATCAAGTGTAAAGAAAAGTTGCCCATACAAGACATACTTATTTTAGCGTCTTTTATACGATAGCATCATAAAAAATAGGTGTCATAATGATACCACCCCATCTTCATTTTTTTAGTCCAAAAAAATCTGTCCATTTAGGAGACAATATCTCGGTAATTATCAAGTTTAGAGAAAAGTTGCCCATAGAAAACATGCTTATTTTAGCGTCCTCTATACGATGGCATCATAAAAAATAGGTGTCATAATGACACCAACCCCATCAATTTTTTTTTAAGTCCTGCGCCCCCTTTGCTTTAGTCCAACCCTCCCAGCTCTCAAGGAGTTCACGTAAAGACATTTCACTCAATTGTAAATCTTACACTTACACTAACTAATACACTACAATTAATTACTTACACTTCACTAGTAACCGCACCCAGCCCTCGGTCACTTTTTTATAATGGCCGACCGACGCACGCGGCACGCGCCCGCGCACTGGTGTTGCCAGCGCTTGAATTCGATTCTCCCGTTATGAAAAGTTACGTAAGAATCCGCATTAATCATTTATGTACACCATTTCCGCATATTTTAGTAGGTATTAATTAATTACTTACTTAGCTTGGAATCAATATAGTCGGATCCGATTCCGACTAATGGCAGGTTCACACGTTGACGAGTATTTAACTAAATTGATTTAGCAGTAAGTCACAAATTAAAATTTAGTGTGGAAGTGATTAAGTAGATTAGAATTTTGACTATTTTTCGGTTAAGTTGGTGGGCGTGGCTTATCAGTCTTATCACTGGATACGTTTGGACGTGCACGATTTAGTTAAATTTTTGTTAAGTGTATAAGTTCTAACTGTATTTATTTGCTTAATTCACTATTGCGAAGGTGGACACAATTACTAGAAACCGGCTAAGCACGTGTTAACCACGCAAAACGAAGGACCGAACCTTCATACAATAAAAAAGGCCCTTTAATTTTATTTTGTTTTTAATACTTGTTGTTCTGCAGCCAATAGAAATACACATTCTGTAAACATATCAAGCATCTGCCTATTGCCACGTAAATCACGTTTTTAGGGTTCCGTACCCCGTCACTTTGTTGTCTGTCTATCTGTCTGTCAAGACCCTTTATCTCGAGAACACGTGGAGCTATTGAGTCGAAATTAAAACCATATACTCAGGTTTATAGTCCCTTGAAGCTGTGAAAAAATCAAACTTCTTAGTTAACGTGAAAAAAGATGCGGCCGTTTATGCTGCAAAAAGACGTATTTTTCGACACTCTCAAGGGAAAGTTAGTATGTAACACTTTTATTTGCGAGCATGAACTCAAGAAAGGGTCGCGTGAAGTCAGCCGTGGCCTGGGGAACCAAACGCTAAACTTATAATAAGGGCGCCTTGCGATTGGTTTACCAGCACGAGTAGGGGTTGGTCGTATTAAATAAAAAGAGGTTTGTCCTCATGAGGGTTGTTTAATTACACCTTTAAAACGTTTACTTTTACAATTTTGGTCAATAATAATATCTAGCGCAGGGTTGTCTAAGGTAATAGATACTAGCGCAAGACAAACCCTGTTGTAAAATTAACGTATGAAGTTCCTATTTTAAGATTTAGCCCTTGGCTATACCAACAAACTCAACTAAAAACAAAAAGGTTGCACCATTGGGGCAAAATCCAAACCCTAGCGTGAGGCAGACGCAAAGTTCAATAACAAGCGCAAGGCAAGCGCAGATTCACGGAACGGCTTTTACCCCAATAGTACATGCACGAAGCGAGCGTCCCCGCAAAACACATTTAAATATTAAGAAAAGATCTTTCACTAAATGTATGCTATTATGTAGGTGTAAAGGTGTTTGTGTCAGTTAAATCAAGATCATCCCGGAGTAGCGGGGTATACAAAGATCACTTAGCGTTCAATCCGCAGAGCAGAGGCGGCTTCACACTGCACAGCACTCCACTGGCCCTCGCAGCACTAGCGCTGATGCCGGACGACACAGCTCTCATCAAAGACCGGCCTCCGACCAGAGACGGGGTGATTTTACGCCTATGCGTAGAAACCCTGAAACGTTATTTCAGACAAATTACATTCTAACTCGATTTTAGAAACTGGTGCAAAGGATTGCTACTAAACAGCTTGATTACTAATGTAGTAATCATGGAACTTACCATAAAAATGGGTTTATGTAGATGTAGTTCAATTTGGCCTTTATACTCGGGTCCGCTGAGTTCTCTGAAATATGTTAAATATATATTAGAAATACATTCACACTATCACGCTTGTTTTAAACCAACACAAATATTATTTTGCAAAAAGACTACATTGTCTTAAATCAAAAACTTTTCCTAGTCTTTATTTAAGCCACTCCAAACATTCTTTTATTTCCTGTAGATTCAATTCCTGGTCAACTTCTGTGACAATTATGTCTTCTTTGTTCAAGGTTACCCTCTGATGATAATTCGCGAACTCTGGAGTTAACGTTTTGTTTAGGCAACGACGTGCCCTTGGTTCATAAATATGATTCCTCCGATATTTTGCCTTTAAATTTGTAACGGCAGCAAACAAACGTCC
Organism: Eudemis profundana; assembly: GCA_947034925.1. Classification (NCBI taxonomy): domain Eukaryota; kingdom Metazoa; phylum Arthropoda; class Insecta; order Lepidoptera; family Tortricidae; genus Eudemis; species Eudemis profundana. Next base: position 8,205,995 of record OX344806.1, on the reverse strand, counting down.
ACGAGGTCGTACTGCTCCCCTGGTAGCTGTGTAATAGACAGAACTATTTTCTGCTGGAAATACTTTCGCTGAAAATGAAGAAAGTGGTTTCTTTCAGTGACCACACAAATTAAAAAAATCGGCCAAGTGCGAGTCGGACTCGCGCACGAAGGGTTCCGTACCATTTATCTATAAAAACGGCAAAATAACATGTCTGTTGTATGGAACCCCCACTCCGACTCGCACTTGGCGGGTTTTTTAGTATTTGTTGTTATAGCGGCAACAGAAATACATCATCTGTGAAAGTTTCAACTGTCACATTTCATGAGATACAGCTTGGTGACAGACGGACGGACAGCGGAACCTTAGTAATAGGGTCCCGTTTTACCCTGTGGGTACGGAACCCTAAAAACCAGCCAAGACCGTGTCAGGCCATGCTCAGTGTAGGGTTTAGTAAGCGATACTTACTTCAATGAAATACAATAAATACACCACTGAAGAAATTATGTCTACCTTGCCTTGCAAATATAAAAGTATATTATTTGTGCTATATATATGTGTAAACAGCAGGGTTCGAAATTATCAAGATAATAGCGTGATAATTATCCGATAATTATCACCATTATTAAAATATCATTTGTTAAATTGTTTCATAAGAAATATCGATGGTTTATTGTCTCAAAACAAACAAAAAATATATGTTTAATTTTTTTTATATAACATAATACAATACAAATCAATATTAATGTCATTAATTAAAGGTGAAATCGGTGTTCGTCAGATTTGACAGATTTGCAACTAAACTACTTGACCAAAGAAGCCAAAGGAATATCTTCATCAGATGATGATTCTATTTCCATTGGCATTGTTGCTGCTATAGCTTTAGTAGAACTAGAACTTATTTGTTCTTCTAAAAGCCAACCTAGATCTTGCTTCTTGGTTTTGTCTTCTTGGTTGTAATACTTAAACAAGAATACCAGCTTTGCAGCCTTTTCGTTGCCCAGTCGGTTTCTTAGCTTTGACTGCACAAGCCCAAATGTTGAAAAACATCTCTCTAATGGTGCAGATGAAGCTGTTGCGGTTAATAACTGTTCACAAAACTTTATGAACTTTTCTTTTTGTGGCCATCTCTATTCATCTTCTAGAGTCACGGAAGTCCACCACAACATAGGGCAGGTGTTCTTGAACGATTCGCCAAACATGAATTTGGGAAAAGGGTGAGCTTTTGCTGTTAGTGCCATTATGAAAGGAGCGAAGTTTTCATCAACTCCTCCAGCAGTTATGAAGTCATACGCTTGTTTTTTCTGTTCATTGTTTAGGTTTCGACCAAGGAACCTATGATCTATCATATTCGCAGCGTAATGTAAGCCTTGCAGCGCCATTGCTCTGCGGCTCAAAAAGACTTTCTTTGTTTTGGCACTTTGGTATGCACTGTTACCCAACAGGTCAACCTCGAGTTTATTCCATATTTCAACAGCTATAGCTATTGTGGTAGTATTACGTTGCATCCTGTCGAGAGCTGTTGCAATGGGTGACAATGTTTTAAGGAAATCTACAGCATTCATTGTAATCTGACAGTCATTCACAATTTTTATAACCTCCCTATCGATTTTGTCTTTATGGTCTTGGCTAACTTGAACTAAAATTCCTCTATTGTCCAGATACGAGCGAATAGCGTCGTTCATCGTGTTCCATCGTACTTCTAGAGGGAGGACTAACTTTTTACCGCCTGCTTGTTTGTATAGAGCTGCTGGAATGTGATGGTTGCGAAAGTATTTTATTACTTTGACAATCGATGCGGTAACGGCAGGGATCTCCAAATCTTTAGCCAGAAGATTTAAGATATGAGCTGAACATCCATATTGTATTATATCCACGTCTTCAGTTTTCTCAAGATGACTCCGCATTAATCGTTCATTTGCAGCACTGTCTGTGACAAAACTTCTAACAGTAACGCCTAATTCCTGCTTAGCTTTAGCCATTGCTTTTAGTGCGATGTCCTTCAAATTAAGGGCTGTATGTGGATTTTCTTTTGCATCCGCACATTCTACAAAGATTGAGTCGCCTTGAGCAGTAACAATGTTGCTGCAAACCAGAGGATCAGTGTGAACATTGCTCCAGCCATCCTGAGACATGCAAACTGTTTGATTCGTAAGTTTTTCTTTGCATATAGACATTGTCTCAACATAATATTTTTTTCTAAAATGGGATTGCCTATTTCATATGCTGATGGAGGTCTATACCCAGGCGGTAAAAGGGCGCACAATTTTTTAAACTCTTCGTGTTCAACATGATTGAATGGAGTGTTAGTCGCGTAAAAGTATTTTCCGACCTGCATATCAATTTTTTGTTTATATTCCTTGGTTGTTGTTATGACTTCGGAATTTTTAAGACATAGTATTTTCGATTGTGTAGGTAACTGCTTTCGGCCACTTCCAGGTTCCTCACTAACTTCTATTGTTTTGCTTAAACAAAAAAACGAATTTATTTAGGTATTCTTAAAAATTGAAGTTGAGGTTAGTTAGAGACAGTCACTTCACATAGCGACGAGACCCGGCGCGCGTACAAATCTTATTAGCGATACTAAATACAAATTAATTTAGGTACTAGAATTTGAAATTCCCGCGCGGAGTCGCGCTGCTTGAAACTACTGTACGTCTAGCATAACTGGCCGCGACTTCGTTTCTCGCGCGACAGAGCATCACCTGTCACTGTCACACGATATTGAGTGAAAAGAGATAGGTAGCATTTGTCGCTCGACAAAGAGTCGCGTGTCACAGTTGTGCTAGAGGTACTGGCCTCTTATTGCGTCTCTGTGTGAACTGAGTACTGACCCTTGTTCTCGTGTATCAACGATTTGAGATTATTTATTATGATTGTAAATATAACTCTTAATAAAGAAACATGAAATGCCAAACCTGTGTTTTGGCGCATTATAGTCAGTTGTGACTGAGGCTGAACTGAACTGGAACTGGTTGATGGCTGGGAATCTGGTTCTGTTATCTTTACTTGCGGCTGACATACTTTTACGTGAGATTTCATTCTATTTAGTATTCCTTGCATCTCTTTGTTACATTTTTTGCACCGAGCCCATAACCCAGTATTTTTTGTCTTTGTGCAACTAAAGTATGACCACACTGGATCTTTCTCGCGCGGCATTGTTGAAATTCAACACAATAAACAATATTTAACTTAGTAAAACAATAACATTCGAGTTCACTTGGCTTTACGTAACACCAACTGTCATTTTTTGTGAATTGGGGGAATTCCCGTGTGGCGGTTAGACGTGCGTTCGGATACACGCAACAAGTGCGGAAATACACGTTTGGATACTTAGAATATAGTTCTATTTCACGGGCGCAATTTTTTGTTATTATCATTGATAATTATCGTGATAATTATCATTGATAATTATCGTGATAATTATCATTGATAATTATCCTTTCGAACCCTGGTAAACAGTGCTATAGCGAGCCCATAGCAGTTTCGAAAAAATGTGATTCATAAACATCAGTTAACACCAGAGCTGTGCGACTTGTGCGAGGTTGAGAGGCAGTGAGCGAGGAAAAAATCTACCAATAGGCTTGCATCATTTTCATATCCTAGCTTAGCACCGCACTGGTGGTTATGGGTTCAAACAGAAAGAGGGTGACACCCCCTAGTGAAAAAATCTAGAGATACTTCCTGAAGTCCTAGAACGCCGAATAATACAAAAAGGAATTAGATCCCATAAAAACCATTTCATGTAAAAAGATATGTAGCTTTCCGTTGTCCGCTTTATGCATAGCGGTTAGTATTGAACTGTTATGTACATAGGTCTAGTTCTAAGTATGTTAAATATGGTCTAGGTGTGTTAAATATGCATCCAAATTTCCGATCCATAAACATTACCCTCCGTCAGTCGGGAAAAAATAGGCCAAGTCTCGAAATTCTTTCAGCTTAATTTTTTTAAATGCTAGAATGTTCATTACACGTGAATGCTTTTGTCTATCAGCACATATACTTTTTATGAAATTACACTTCAGTAAAATGAATCATATCGCATGCAACGTTTGGCTTTACAACGAAATTAAAAATTATAAAAAAAAAACCTTTTCACTTACCAATCTCGCTGCTCCAATGCGAGTATATGGCGGCAGTCATGGGTGCCTTCGGATCTGCTTTTATTATTTCTTTGGATATTTCTCTTGTCAGCAATTTTCGCAATTGATCTCCAAGGGACTGGCAGCGTTGTCTAAGGAGTAATTGACCGTCCTGTGTCTTTTCGAGTAATTTAATGAGATTTCCGTCACTCGATTCTGTCAGACACATCAGATACGAATGAGGCCCCGGAGATAGTGTCAATCTGTAAAATATCATAATGATTAGATTAAATCTATAATACTGCTAAAAATCGTGCGGACTCGCGCACGAAGGGTTCCGTACCAACAAAAAAAAACATGTTTGTAGTATGGGAGCCCCCTTAAATATTTATTTTATTTTGTTTTTTTTAGTATTTGTTGTCATAGCGGCAACAGAAATACATCATCTGTGAAAATTTCAACTGCCTAACTATCACGGTTCATGAGATACAGCCTGGTGACAGACGGACGGCCGGACAGACAGAGCGGACGGCCGGACAGACAGAGCGGACATTGTGGCACTCTTTGGGGGAGGCCTACGTCCAGCAGTGGACGTCTTTCGGCTTATATAATGATGATTATGATGATATAAACGCATTTCTTGTGATTAATAAACATATTGTTTCCCGAGTACCTAAGTAACACACACCACACCACCACCACACTACAGAATAATTAATAGTACCTAAAGGTACAGAAGGTCCACTGCCTAAGTGTTGACGTTAGCTGTCATTTCTTAGCAATAGACAATCATAGAGTGGGAGAGGGTTGTCGACATACCACACAACTGAACATGCAAAATTATAATTACTGTTTCTATGTTTGTTATCGAAATTATCATCCATATTGGAAATAATAATATGGTATGATAATAAAAAATACGATTGCCGGAAATTCAGGATTAAGTAAAAAAATACATGAATACAGATTATGTTTTAAAAAAAACAGATCATATTACTTATTTATTGCATAAAACATAAAAAACTAATAAACATAAGTAAAGGAAAATACATTTAAAACTAAAATTAATAAACTAAATCCTATAATAAAAATAAAAGAAAACATTACAAACTAAGGTTTGGCCCCCTCGGCAGAGTGCCCATCACGCAGGCAGCATTCCCGCGCTGTATCGCTATGGCGAGTCTTTGCGCGAGAAAGCTGCCCGCACGAGGGTCCCCCGTTGCCTCCCTCAGGCGCTTACTAAGGGCCCTGTGCAGACCACGCGCACCCTGACCCCACGGACCGAGTGTCTCGACGCCGAATGCCACAAATTCATATTGGGCGCCGAGACAACTGTATTTTGTAATTTTTAGGCGCTCCCGGGCGTCTCCCGCCGCACCGGCTTTCTTGTGGGTCGCCGGTAGGTAGGATGCCGCGAGCGTATCCGCACAGGTGGCATCCCACACCAACGCCCAGCCCATCCTCCATGGTATCAGCGACATCCCGTCGGGGCGCTTACCGTCATCCCGGATAATTTGCGGTTCGAGAACCGCCGGGACGTCGGCGCTGACAAGCGCCCTTCTCAGGATGTCATTGAGTGCGGCGTGGCGAGAATGGCGGCCGGCCCCCGAGGAGCATACCAGTCCGTGGTGGCCTAGGGGATCCGCGTTGGCCCCACAGGAGGCGCAGAGATGGTCTACGCAGACTGCTGTGCCTAATCGGAGACCAATCGCGATGCGGAATGTAGTCGGGTCCAGGAATGTGCCGGTGTTGGGTGAAGGATAGGCGTGGAGCCATTGGCCAGACTCTGGTCTGGATACTGCTAAGAGTCTGGCGCGGTCCTTACCTGATGAGTCTGTGATGAGTGAGTTTAGGGTGGAAATGGATGCGATGGTATCCCAGGCCCTCTGGCTCTTTGGTTTGGATGGCAAATTTGGGCTCGGTCCAGCTAGCCAGGCATTCGAAGCTTCAATCGAGCACGCGATCTCCCAGTTTGTAGCCGCCGGGGCTTTGAGGATTTTGCCTGCGAGATCGGAAGTGCTATGGATTGAAGCTAAGAATGCCGGCAAGGCGACACTTGAAATTTGGCGGGTTCCCAAGCCACCGTACCTTATCGGCAGGGAGGCTTGGGTCCAAGCCTGCTCGCTAATGCTTATATTTATTACGGATTCAATTTGGGATTTTAAAAGTGTGTCGAGAGGTCGGACTAGGTCGGGGAATTTCCAGATGGGGCAGCAGCGAAGCAGATACGTAAATTTTGGGACGAATAAGCAGAATTTGAGTATGAACAAGGCGGCATGGCTGCTGATTTTGGTCAGGCGGTCCGCGTGTTCGTTAAAGGGTCTGGCCGGTCTGCTATAGTAAAATCGCCCCTGGCTCAATGTGAAAACTGAATATGCACGTTTATTTGCCTTATTATCAAATATAATTTTACTGAATATTAAGCCTTAAATACTTACGATTAGCGAAATAATTAAAAAAAAAAAAAAACAGTTTTTAATTTATTTTGGCTAAATTACTTTATCGATTCAGACGTCCTTCGGATATTTTATACATATATTTAAGATATGTTTATAAAAAAAAAATGAAAGTCCTAGCTTCTTTTAAAGTCAACATTTTTGTCTGTATAAGTTTTTCGTTTTTTTTTTTTTTTACTTGCAAGTTAGTGACACCTACCATACTTTGATATAATATACACAATTTAATAATCTATTACATATATTTTTTTCAAAAATATTAGTTCGGATCAACAAAGTGGAAAAAAGCAATTTGTCTAAAAGGGCGGAAAAAAGAACACCCATGAACGGCAACTTCTTCAAATAATGGAAATAGCTAATTCTGCAAAAAATACTTTCATTTTTGGAAACTTTAAATACTTAAAGCGAATTGCTCTGATACTTAAGATTGTCATACCCCATTTATTCCTAGGATGCTAGAAACGGAATCTAAACAATCGCTCTAGAAATGAAAACTTACGTCACAAAATTCCCTTTGAAACTCCGTGAAAACCACTTTGAAATCATTTGGCTAGCTTTTTATTTTACACGTTACTCGTATATCTTTTTATATATATTGTAAACAGAGAAGAGATAGGTAATATGTGGTACTACATTTTTCTCCATATATTTTCAGTGAACGTTATGTTTATTACTCATATACATACATGTAAGAAAAACGCTCTTTGAGTTTTTAGCACAATTATATTATAAATAACTAAAAATGAACAGCGAACACGTAAACACAAGTTTATTTATAGAATATAAAATAACAATCACTCAGGATGGTTGCAGTAAGCTTACTATCTAACAGACCCTAATCGTTATCACTGTCACTTTCTATAGCAATATTTAAACCGTCGTTATTAAATAAGGAGCTAAGTTTCAAATTAGGACGCGGTATTTTTGATAAATATCTGCCATATGACAGATAATATACAATAGCTGAAATGTGTGAACAACAGCCCACCGTCCTTAATCCATTTGCACATTCGCAGCAATAATTTTCAATTGCATCTATACCACTTTTATCTGGATTATACATTATAAAACATTTGTATTGTTTCTTTGATATGTGACGTGATTGTATAGATATTTTTAAAATATTTGTTTGGTCTTTTACATATGCCATATTTAAGTTCCCTGTTTCATCCAAAACTTCGGCTAAGTATGAAATGGCTTGGCCGTATTGATAACTGCCTGTAAACAAAATTTTCATATCGTACTCCGTTAATTGCGGAAAATCTGAAACGTCATTAGCTGAAATGCTTTGGAAAGGAAGTTTTTTTCGCAATAAACCTTTTTCTTCCACTATCGCAGCTAACACATTTGGATTGCTCTTTTGTATGCTCATTCTCTCGAAAATAGCGGTGGTCATATTTTTGTCCGAAGTTAAAGATTTTCCAAAACGGTTCAAAAAATATGAAGCTATGCGGCACAAGCTTTGTATTTTATCAAGCATTTTGTTATCAAATGTCTGGTCAAGTAGTTTATATTTTTGTTTTAAGGCACCATGAACTGCTTCCACGACCCAGCGAACTTTTGTAACATACCGGGACTCATTGGCCTCTTCGGTGGTCAGCTGTTTACGTTGGCCTTTGAGAGCGGGCATCATTACTCGGTAACCTTTAGATTCTAAAAAACCTACTACATCCCGGAAGCCTCTATCCAAGACAAATATGTCGCCAGGTCTAATAAGATTTTTCAAACTGGGTATGACTTTTCGCATAATGCTTGCATCGTTCTCAGTAGCATGGAAAGGTCCTAACATGTCGACTATAAAACCATCTGTTGTACTTATTGTGAACGGCTTGCATAAATGGGCCAATATTCAGCGTTTTAACGGCGTTTTATTTTCGTCATTCTTGTCTCAGTATATATTGTTCAAATAAACGATGCCTAGAGTTAACTTTTTATGAAACCGAAAAACAATCCCTAGTTTAAGTCTGGTTTTATCAAAATTGTCACGATTTGTCCTTTCGTTATAGTAAATAATCGTCGGAGAACAATGATTGTCAAACCGCGCGGTCAAAACGCTCGGAGAATCGCCCAAATGTGTTTTTTTCTGACCGGAATACGATTTGCGTTGATACTCATTATTGGAACTTTTTTGGTGGTATATATAGGTACCATCAAAAATGAGTATCAAAACATTCTCCACATCAAAAAGTTTTTTTGCTAGTTCTGTTGTATGATTGTTAATAAGCCATTGGCGACTAAATGCATTGTGACCAAATTGAAATGGAAGAATGTCTCTTTCAAAGGAATCTATAACGTTCGCCACATATTCTGACACTATTTGATATCTAGAAAGCTGCAGTAAAGTACCGATTATTCTGTTACTATTGCCTGTACGTAGTTTTATTAAAAAAATCACAACAGCTTGTATAATGTCACATTTTGTTTGTAAAGAGTGCAATTCGTTTTGAATAATATTAACATGTTCCCAAGTAAATCCCGTTAAAAGAGCAAAATGGTCATCGGAGACAGATTTATTTACTATTTTCTGAATTAATGGCAGCTGTGTTTCAGTGACTAAACAACCAAATAACTCTGCTATCTCTTTAACATTTACGGCCGCTGTGGTTGAATAGACTTCGATCAGCTTTAAATCATCTTCATAGAATTGACCATTAATCAAATGTGATGAGCAACATCTATTTTCGGTTGGAATATAAATATTTCTTTTGGAGTAAACTAGTAATCTCGCCTTTTTAGGTACGGTTTGTAAGTTGTTTGATTTAGAATGACATATGAAGCAGTACCTGTGAGTAGACAGTGTCCGTTGTAGTGGTAACTCTATCCTCTCAACTGAGCATCTACTACTAACATTAAATGCGACGAGTTCATTTTCACTGCTTGAATCACTGAGAATAGTCCCTTGATGTAAGTTTGAACTTAAGGGCACAATTGGTGGTTTAGTACGATAGGCTTTCGTGCGGCAACATGAACATAAAATATCACCATGTTCAAAAGTCTGTAGCAAAGAATCCGAATAGAATTTTACATCGGCAGAAGACAATAAAGTCTTTTTTACACCTTTTGTTTTACAAAATTGTTTTTTGCAACTACTGCAATTACGAATAGATTCATTGGACGCTGACATACTTTAATTAATCACTTACCTATGTTTTGTCTATTACAAACGATTACGATAAAGATTAGGTATCTTATCAATATTTATCTAATTACAATTAATATTGAATACTCTAGTATTGCAGTTTAAATGTGCTTATATCTGTAGAATAGTCTTCCCGCACAAAAACTACAGTACAAATCACTTAATGTAACTGTATTATTTTCTTCACGACTTGTGCCACATGTTAAGCATTTTTTTAATAGTTCAATTTCTTCCTCCTCCAGAAGTACTTCATAGTCGGGTAGGCAGCTACGAAACAAAGCGACCTGCATATATTTCGGCAGGTTTACTTGCTCAAATACTTTGCATTTGACAACATCCAACTGAAAATTATCATTTATTATGTAGATTGATTACTTCTACATCAATTCACAAAAAAATGTATAGAAAATATGAATTATGAGGCTTACGTTGTTTGGCAGGGATTGGTAACTATTTTCCAAATAATCTTCTGTCCATCTGGTCATTTTGTCAATAATTAAATCGTACACTATTTTGTATAATGTCGGGACACGTTTTTGAAACAATCGTTTTATAACTGTATTTTTATTTATAACTAGTTTTGCATTATCCGATGCAAACATTTTTCTCGTTCCCGCCAATTTTTTTAAGAACTACGTGCCGTGTACTCCACATAGGTGCATTCTAAAATTAAAATAATAAGCAGGATTTAAATACGAAGCTCGTCGTGTTCGAAATTCAAAATGTGAGTCTTTGAATTTCGATCACGGTTAGGGTTGCCAGATGATAATTTGATAAAGGAGGACTGATGGGTCTAAAAAGGAGGATTTTCTGTAGAAAAGGAGGACATGTCCTCCTTTTGGATACCATCTGGCAACCCTAAACACGGTAGAACAACTTACGTTTTCTGTTTACGTTTACGGATCCGATTTGAATAACACTCCTATACAAATTGCCTTTTTCCACTTTGTTGATCCGAACTAATATTTTTGAAAAAAATATATGTAATAGATTATTAAATTGTGTATATTATATCAAAGTATGGTAGGTGTCGCTAACTTGCAAGTAAAAAAAAAAAAAAACGAAAAACTTATACAGACAAAAATGTTGACTTTAAAAGAAGCTAGGACTTTCATTTTTTTTTTATAAACATATCTTAAATATATGTATAAAATATCCGAAGGACGTCTGAATCGATAAAGTAATTTAGCCAAAATAAATTAAAAACTGTTTTTTTTTTTTTTTAATTATTTCGCTAATCGTAAGTATTTAAGGCTTAATATTCAGTAAAATTATATTTGATAATAAGGCAAATAAACGTGCATATTCAGTTTTCACATTGAGCCAGGGGCGATTTTACTATAGCAGACCGGCCAGACCCTTTGGTAACCGAATGTTTTAGGAGAAAAGGGATGGCCTCGTTGAAGATGGGTGCACCGAGGAGATGCAGATCGTTCTTGGATGTGTGTTTAATGTTCTGGGCAGCATTATTAAAACTTTGGCGGATGTCGGAAGCCAAAGTAGAGTCAACTTTTTCTGAAATGTATAATTCACACTTGTTGAAATTAAGATCTAAACCTATAGCAGAAAATTTGTTTTTAATTTGTATCAAATCTGCCAGAACTGTCTGCGAGTCTCCACCCAGTGTACCGTCGTCAAGATACCACACGTTTAATTTAGAATTTAGGCTATGTATTATCGAATTGATTGCCAAACTGAAAATTGCTGGACCGAGGGGATCACCCTGCTGACATCCCACAGCCGAAAGAATTTCGTTGTTTTTGTGGACTAAATTGGACGGGCAATGGTAGCATTGGAGTAAAAAGTTGTAAATTTCTGGTACGTGTAATTTAATTTCGTTGTAGTAATCATATTTAGAAATAGAATTACGTCTTTCGTTATGTTAGCAAGATGTTGTAAAATTGGTTTAATGGTGTGCGATCAATGAAATTATGTTGTTAACTACGTAAAACGGAACGTATATATGACACGTCATTGTGTACGATACGCTGTACAGCCCTTGCTAGACCTCCAAATTTAATAATAAATATTTTTGTCTGTGACCATTTTATCTTAGCTTGTATCGTTTTCCTGAAAATTTAGAAAATCTGTATAATGGGACACTTTTCAGGGGGGATCCGAAGGTGGGGGGGGGGAGAGTAGTGTATTATAATATTTATAATGTACTCACCCACAAGTAAAATGTGTTGTTCTGCCTTCCAAATGCATTTTTTTTTAAACTTTGCTTGAGGGCCAATTGCAGGTATAAGAGTTTTTATTTGTTCGTCATCTAGCAGCAGCAAGGCCTCTGTGTCAACCTCATTCTCTAAAAACATATTAAACTGTTATTAGAAAAAGTAAATGTACAGTCATCAAATATAGGTATCATCAGCAATATACTCAAAAATAAGTTAACGGTAGGTACTGTCGCCAAAGTAGCGGTACTGCAATTAAACAGTTTCTGGAACTCGACCCTCCCTTGTTATTACTGTGTCTCTACAGTTATAGATAGATGTGAGCACAGTTGCTGCCTAGATGGAGGGCCTACTTTGAGCGACACCGACAAGAGCTTAGCTCTTAAATAAGAATTAGAGAACATAATCATGAAACTTGTCCATTGTATGGTGAATTAAGTAGTTTGAATGGGCATTATTAAACTAAGAGGTATGCAATTTTCTCTGATACAATCCAGTTTTTGACATTGGAGGCTTGCTAAATGTATATGAATTAATCCTTTGTTTGCAACGTGATACGAATCCGTAACTAATTAGGCACATAATTACTTAACAACAATAACATCGACTAATGACCTGTTATTGTGTACCTACAATAAAGTGCTTACATACATACATACATACATACATACTAAACTAACTACTTTAATTAATTACATTTGAGAACTAGAACACTCAAACACTGTTTTTATGGCACATTTTCTAAAACTTTGTTCGAGTACACCATTGCCAAAATGTATGTCTACTTTCTGGAATTTCGCTCACATTTCAGTTCTCGGTTCCGCCTCTAACACACAACACAATTAAATTTATTTAAAACTAATATGCACTAGCGTGCAACGCGCCGCACATAAAGTCCGACAGAACTAAACTAGGTAGGTAATTCACAAGTCAAACTCATGCAAGCAAGGGCATAGGGTACGCGGGCCCAACGCGGGTATGCTAACGACGAACATCCTAAAAACCACAATGTTATTGAAGTACAGTAACAAATTGTACGTCATTAGAAAGGATATTCATTTGGCTTGAATATAAAACATAATTTTTAAAGATTGGTAATGAGATTTTCATACAATAAAGAAAAACCAAAAGGTCTGCTAAAACGCGCTTTGCCCAGATATGGGCTTAAAGTGGGTAGGTGCTTTGGGCAAATCGGGTAGCTCCTTGGGGAAAGCGGGTAATTTCAAAATTAAATATAAAACATAATTAAAGCAAATGTTTAATGTCAAAAATGTTACAGAAACAAGAATTTAATGTACTAACCTATACTTTGGAATTAAAACACGTATCATCAACAAAATTAAGTAACTTTCTTAAATATTACCAAGACTTATTATTAATTACAGTCTCATATACAGTCTTTAGAGTTATTTTAGAGATCTTAGAATCAATACAAATGTAGCAACAGTAAACTTATCTGTTTAATTATACTGCAATAAGAATTAACAACAAAGTATCATTAATAAAAGGTATCATAACTATTTAGTGTCAAGATGATGTTTTTACTAAATAGTCACACTATGTTAGGAAAAATAAATAACTCAAATAAAAACCTCTTTAACTAATTGTCAACATGAAGTCATGAACTCATAGCTTTCTTCTATTCAACAATAAAGAAATACTTTCGTACAGCCAGCCACGATAATACGTATATATATAACATAAAAATAATAGGAACCACTCTCAGCGAAATGTAATTATACCACTTAGGGTAATAAATCAATGTTTGAATTGTACTTAAACCTAGTTACAATATTATTTTGTAATATTTTTAATCTACTAATTAATTATTCATGGCACAAATCGCAAAAATAAGAACCTCGACCTCCATAGGATGTACAGGCTTCGTGAGTACTTTGTACAAAAGTACTTTGGCTCGGAGTTCTTAGATGTTTTTTTATTTTTTTTTAGTTTTTTTATTTGAAGCCCTTGTTGTACATTTCGCTGTTTTACTAGTAGAAGGAAGACTAAGTGAAGGAACGTTAACTTTCTTTCTTTTTTCTGCAGATTTCATTTCTGACGCTGCTTTTTTTTGTTGTTCTATTATTGGTGTACTAGTCAGTACTTCAGCTCTTTGAACTTTTCGCTTACGAGTTGTTTTGTTTTGCGATAATTTCGGCAAAGGTTTTATGTCTATAGGTCTTATGTGATCAGAACGTTTTAACTGATCTGAATCTAACCGGAGAGTAATTGCATCTATCGGAGTTGAACATATTGGTCGATTTATCCCTGCTGTTGAATCCTCAGCGTTTGGTTCTGATTCTAGAACCTTAGTTGGACTGGTGCACGATACAGTTTCACTAAGTACTAGCGGAGATTCAGCAGTTAAGAAACTGAGGTCCATCTCAACGTCATTATCAGGTGACAGAAGCTCCACAGGAACCGGATTACGTACACTTTGTGCATCTGGTACTGGTACAGATGGTGCAACATCTGCAGGCTGTAACGAACCGAGCCTTTTAAGCTTTCTTTGTTAGAATTAAAACTCATATCGTAATTAGGACATAATTAGGACGACCGCTTTAGCTTAGTTGGTAGTGACCCTGCCTATGAAGCAAGAGGTCCTGGGTTCGAATCCCGGTAAGGGCATTTATTTGTGTGATGAGCACGAATATTTGTTCCTGAGTCATGGATGTTTTCTATGTATTTAAGTATTTGTATGTATGTATCTATTAAATATATCGTCGTCTAGTATCCATAACACAAGCCTTATTGAGCTTACTATGGGACTAGTTCGATTTGTGTAAGATTGTCCCCTAATATTATTATTATTATTATATATTATATATAAAGACTTGGATTATAGGACAAAAGTTGTTCAATACTCCGGCTTGCATTAGCTGAGTCCATTAGAGGTAACTTTTAGGTTTATTTCACAAAAGTTCACAATAGCCAGGGTTTAGGAAACATTTATTACACATCCCATCCCATAGAAGGTATGTTTTGATTGACAGAACAAGTATATGAATAAAATGCTTACTTGAGTTTAGCGGAGAGCAAAATCCTTTATTTATAGGGCTTGTCATAGGCCAGTTGGTCAAAATTGGCTTCTAGTTTCATTACTGCTTATATATTAATGCTGTGTGTTAGATATTAAAGGAACATGTGCAAACAAAAGTATTGGATTCATCATTGGTCGGTCGAGACTTCTGTTGAAATAGAAGACAAAATAAATGGTTACAAGGGTTAAAATTAGATCTAGGGTTTAGAATTCATTCAGAAGGTAAGGCGAGGATGTGAATTTGAGTATTAATTCATGTGGAAATGGACGTATTTAGTGCAACTATTTTTTATTGGAGGTTAGAATTTATATTTCAAAAGAAAAGTTATTTCAAAGGTAAAACACTAAACTATTCGTTCGAGGATGCGAAAAACATAATTATTTGGACCCATTTATTGTTAGCTCAGCATTGGAAGCCATGAGAATTGAAGGATTGATAACATAATTACCTTTATTCGTAGTGGTAGTTTTGTCCGTTAGAAACCATGTTTCAGTGGAGGATTTTTATTATTTTGACAACTTTGAGCTCTGAAAACATGGATAAATCAAAAACAAAGGAAGAATCTAAGATATTTGAGAAGAACAAGGCCTTTGCATTTTGAGATTTTGCTACCGTAAGAGTTGTCGTGAGAAATCAATGACGGGCGATTTTCAAGGGTAAACACTTGTTAAATTGGTAGCAATAAGGTCTAGCAAAGTAAGAAAATCAAAAACAATGTAAAGATATGAGGTATTTTAGGAATTATAAGCATTCAAAGTTTTGCGATTTACCGTAAAAACATGGGTCTCATAACAGATGGGGAGCGCATGCCGGGGTGAGATTTTCTCATGAAATCATTCCTTAGGGTCCCAGGATTCAGGAAACTCAAAAACAATGTGAAAATCTCTAGTATTTGAGAAGTTATTAACATATTTTTATTTACTTGAAGAAATCGGAAGAAATATCAGAATGTTGCCACTTAAATGTGACAGCCTTCAGATTTGGAGTAATTTTAGAGGCGTTTTGGTCCAAACTGGGGTAATTCATTCATCTGGTAGGAAAGTCAGGCTTCCGTTGACTTTGTATAATTTTTATCAGTAGAGTGATTATTGGAAAGGAACTTGGAAGCAGTTAGTTTCATAAATAGCAGGTTATCGGGTATTGTGTATTTTGTACAGATTTCGCAAGTTAAAAGTGGGGCACATTATTCTTTTGGTTAAACAAAACACGAAGCAAGAGGTCCTGGGTTCGAATCCCGGTAAGGGCATTTATTTGTGTGATGAGCACGAATATTTGTTCCTGAGTCATGGATGTTTTCTATGTATTTAAGTATTTGTATGTATTAAATATATCGTCGTCTAGTATCCATAACACAAGCCTTATTGAGCTTACTATGGGGCTAGTTCGATTTGTGTAAGATTGTCCACTAATATTTATTTATTTATTTATTTATTTAATTTATTGATCGTCATTTGTTCATTAAGGAAAGGGTATATAAAGCTGACTTGCGGCGACGTAGGTCACGACTAAGTGACCTGGTTCGACCCCAGGCACTCCCGGCTCCCACCCAGTCCGACCAACTCAGGGTGGTCTGGCTAGCGACCTGGTTCGACCCCAGGGAACGCCACGGCCAACCACCCGGTCCGACAATCGCTACGCCCAGGAGGGGCTGCGAGTTTGTCAGTTTCAAAAAAAAAAAAAAAAAAAGACGTAGGTCATTCGATTTTAGACCGTCGACGGGACAACATCTCTCTAAGAAGAAAAATCAGAAGCCAGGCGAAGCTCTGCCCTTCTGTTTCGGCACTCAATTTTAGACCGTCGGAGGAGCAACATCTCGCTAACAGGGGAAAATCAGTAGAACGGCGTAGCGCTGGCCAAGGCGCCCGGCGCTTAGTTTCAGACCGTCGGAAGGACAACATCGCTTTAGAAAGAATAATCAGAATCAGCGGAGCCCCGGGCCTTCGGGGAAGGCCTATGCCTGCGGCAGGAAACGTTGGCGTCTCACGAACGGCTCAAGGTTGGGCGGCAGCAACTCCAAAGCAAGCGTTGCTGTGGAGACGAAGCTACGGGCTTCAATCAGCGTGTTTCGCGAGGTTACGAGCTACGGGCCTCAATCGGCGAGCTCTTCAAGGCTACGATCCCCGAGCCTCAGTTGCGGACTCCAAGGCGGAGCCAGGGTCAAACAGTAAGTGAAGATGAGGATGAAAAAAATCTTCTCTCGCCCATAATAAAAGAGGTGCTACCTAACGGTGAAGTTATCTATGAAAAGATACCCAGTCTGTCGTCTATTCCGTCATTAGAATCATTTCTTCTTCATCTGAACTGGAGCTTTCTACGTCCGATGGTGCATTGCATTGTGGGACTAATGCAACAAGCTTTCTGCCTCTCGACAACTTTTACAGGACCTGGGACCAAACAATTTATCTTATCTTGGTAATAGGGGTCCTTGCGGATACACTTCGACCCAATGGGATCTTTTGTGTAATTACCCCTGACCAAACAATTTAATCAGAATGATATCAAAAACTTGCTTAGTGCGAACTCACGCTCAAAAGGTTCTGGAAAAGAAAAGCACCATGTTTCTTATTGATCCCATACAACAAACATGGTGAATTACAAGCAAAGAGCCTCAGTAATAGGTTCTCATTGATATCCAATATGTACGAAACCCTAACAGCATGCCACCAACCACCAACCAATGCATAACCACACCACCACACACAACCAATGCATTTATTTCAAAATATATAAGGAAGTTTTATAGTTTATATTATTACATGTCAAACCTGATTGAAACACGGCAATATTGGCAACGTGAAAAATTCTGGACATAGCCATAATACGTTAAAACACGCGTCATTGGCAAGGGGAAAAATGTTGCACAATTGCACATACCAATAACGAGTTAAAACGCCGTGTCGTTGGCAACGGGAAAAATATGGGACGTTATAATATGCAAGCATTTAACACCATCAATATAATAACTTTTGAATATTAATTAAAGTGAAACACATTCTTCAATTATTAATCAAAAACATGTGCAAATAAATTACAGCATTGTCATACAAAATTACGTAAAAATATTGACTTACCGGAGCTCCGCAAGACGCGACCTTCTGCATCTTGGCGGTCACTGCGCACAGGCAAGCGCTCCTGTGCCCTTGGCGTATTTTTTGTGGCAAATAATAATAGCATTACATTCGCCTTAAACGTTTAAAAAATTGCTAATTGTAGTAGTATTTTGTGTAGATTTTTGTTTTTAGGATGTCAAGTATTTTACCCGTTGTCGAATTAAGGGTTAAAGACTCAATTGCAGCAAGCTTGTAATATAAGCCGTACTAAAGTAAATATACCGTCTGCGCCAAGCTATTTTTATTTACTATTTATAGAATAAATGCTCATTACTCAAACTTTTTCTATCAGAAACAGTACCTAAACAAAGTGATTGCATGACGTAGAAAGGACTTTACTCTTCGGGCCTGCTAAACCTGCGACCTTCTGAAATAAGAAGGACCATCTATGAGGGTTTCTTGAAATCCAGGTGGCAACACTATCATCATACCAACGTATGATATACAGGGTGGTTTTCTATAATCTGTACATATTAAAAGGGGTGAAATTTCAGCCAATTTTATCGGTAAAACTGATTTTAATTTTTGTTTGTGGTCATTCGTTTTTTTTTTACAGATTTTTAAACTTTCAATGAAATTTTCGGCAGTACATTTGTTTGCCGCGGTATAACTTTTGATCTAATTGCTTCAAATTGTAAGAAAAAATTGCAGGATCATGGCAATAGACACGCTATTTAGTAGCAATAACAATAAACAACCGATTTGAAGAAAAAATCCTCCAAAAAAATTATAATTGCGGAAAACGGTTGCAAGCTTCAGTTTTTTTTTTACGGAAAACACTGTTTTTCTCGTAAGTTTGTGAATATTGTGACCATTTTTTCATGCTTATTTTCGTTTAGCACTTAATTTTGATCTTAAAACATTTTTTTCTTACAGCTTTGAACAATAAGATCAAAAGTTATACCGCGTCAAACAGATGTACTGCCCGAAATTTCATAGAAAACAGTAAAAATCCGTAAAAAAAATTTTTTGCCCAGAAACAAAAATTAAAGTCATTTTTACCGATAAAATTAGTTGGAATTTCACCCCTTTTAATATGTACAGATTATAGAAAACCACCCTGTATATCATAGTATGACTGGTGGATTTTGACACTTCTTGTCAAAAAGATCTGAAGCCAGTGTCGCCACCTGGTGATTTTTTCAATTTCAAGAAACCCTCATTTTGTACGAGTATATAATGTAGACATCGTCAACAACAGTTTTAAATAAAACAAAACAATCATAGTTTGTGAGTTTATATTCATGTTATTTAAAAATCAACATGGTGGTCTTACATCTTAAAATGTCCCTTATATTGGGTATATATCCCCTGCCTAGATTTCTTCTTATTACCAGCTCTCCAAACAAACAGACAGAAATATAAGTAAAAGTTCGACCGATCTTAAAATTGTTCATTACCTGTGTAGTACCCGTACCTTCACGCCTAGGTAATCACTTAATACCTAACCACAGTATCACTGGCTCATAGCTACACCCAGTACGCAGGTACACGTCCAGCCACTTATACCGTTACTCATAGACTGATAGCTGACAGTTACCTCGTCACTGATGTACATGAGACAATGTAAGGTGTGTCCACGAAAAAAAGTGGTCGGTGTTATAACGACAAATTAGAAAAAAAGTTAACAAAAACAACTTAATATGCTATTTACATTAACGTTTTATTAGTGTTCTTCAAAATTAATTATTAACCTCCTGTTCAACAAATTAAGACTGGTAAAATGCCCTGACTTTGCTTCGGACGCCTTCCATCAATCTCTGTACATCTCTTTCGGTCACCTTTTTAGAAGTCGTATCCCACATTCTTTTGAAATGTTGCTCATTTGTAGCAATTTTACCACTATTCTTCAATTTTCTTTTCATTATTGCCCAGAAACGCTCTACAGGCCGGAGTTCTGGGCAGTTTGGTGGATTTGCCAATTTCGGTACAAAAGAGATATTATTTTCAGTATACCATTCTAAAACAGATTTAGCATAATGTGACGTCGCTAAATCAGGCCAGAATATGACAGGCTCCGTGTGGTTTCTTATAAAAGGCAATAAGCGTTTTTTCAAACACTCTTTCGTGTAAATGGCTTGGTTAATGGTGCCCGTAGTAACAAATGATTTGCTTTTTTGACCACATGTACAGATGGCTTGCCACACCAGGAATTTTTTTGCAAATTTATCAAGCTTTTTTGTTGTAAATTTTTTATCGACATTCCCTCTTTGATTAGCCACATAAAACTGTAAACCTGGTAATTGTTTAAAGTCCGCTTTTACGTATGTTTCGTCGTCCATTAAAATGCAACCAAACTTCGTCAAATATTTTGTATACAATTTTCGAGCCCGGGTTTTGCATACTTTATCTTTTGTAGCATCGCGATTAGGAACAGTAGATGCCTTGTATGATCGTAAGCCTGCACTCTGCTTGATTTTTTGGACATACGATTTCGATACCTTACATTTCCTGGCGACGTCCCGTACAGAAAGGGTTGGATTCTTCTTAAAGTGCTCGATTACTTTTTTTGCCTTTGTTTTATCAACAGGACCGCGTTTTCTACCCGAACCACCTTTTCTCGAAACAGACAATCTCGATTGATAATTAGCCAATACCTTTTGCACGGTTGATTTTGGAACTTCTAATAATTTGGCTAACTTTCCTTGCGATATACCGATATTTTGATTGTAGGTGTACACGATTTTTTTTCGTATATCCAGTTGGCTAGACGACATTTTATAAAGTTACGAATTTATAAATTCAAAACAGCCCCAAATGAAAACTTAATCTTCCCGCCATCTAACAATCAAAGTGACAGATGTCAGTTATTTTTTTTTTAATTTTTTTTTTTATTAAATGTTGACCACTTTTTTTTGTGGACAAACCTTATATATGTATCTAGGATACACAAACACTACATCCCTTCCTTAATAACATTTTTTTATGAATTAAATGAATCATTTGAATACACACAAGAGTAATCATAACATTAATCAAAGGTAAGGTTATCCTTCTGAACTGCTTCCCACTTTCCTTCCACTCGCTTTAAATGTACAGTCAGCATCAAAAATATGTATACGTCAACAAGTTTTCAGAAATATGTGGTCACACTTCGATTTCAGAAACATTTATCAGCATAAAACACCATAAAATTGGATACATCATTTGTTTCATACTAAAGTAATCATAGAATACTTCACAAATATGTCTACTTAACCAAGTGCCATATACTTGTATATACGTATCAGTCAAATATAAGGAAACATGCGTTGGTTTCATTAATATAGTCATAACAGTTACGAATATATGTATTCACTGGTCATTTCAGAAATATGTCACCACAAAGACATGAGTTTTGAAGTGTCATGATTTTGTTTTTGTTCTCGCTCAGTTGAGATATGCCTGTCTCCTTCATTTCGGTCGTGACGTCAGAGACGTGTCATTTGTTTTAAATGTCATTACTCAATGCAAAACACAATTATTACATTTGATGATTCCTAGTATCTTGAAAATGCGTTCAACCTCTTTCTGTAGTCATAGAAGATTATATTTTCGACACTGGCCGGTAAGTTAAATTTCATTATTTAAATTACTGAAGCAATCTGTCGTCAAGTGTCACTTGAGATACCTCGCGATAATAGCAAGATTCTGAATAATTATTAATTATTGTTTGAATGTGATCATTGCACAATTTACGTTCGTCTGAAACAATTTAAAAAATGTAACCCGGAGAGCTTGTGGAAGTAACGACTCGTTTGAATTCTGCGATGTACATGTACATAGACATTTTGTCGGAAGCGTTGGTGCCAACGGCGAATGTGATACTGGGAGGCGTAACACCAATAGAATTTGTTCAAGACGGGTGTTCTATTCACAGATCAAGACTTGTGCGGTCATGGATAGACAGCCAAGAGAACTTGCGAGAAATTGCACTGCCTCCGAAATCACCTGATCTTAATCCCATTGAGAATTTGTGGGGCAAGATGGTGCAGGATTGGGACTCCTCACAAGTACGCCACCGCGAAACATTGAGACGGCATGTGTACGAATTGTGGGATTCTTTTATAGGTTCACCTCTATGCACAAACCTTGTCGAGTTGATGCCCGAGCGGTTGCAAAATGTAAGGGATGCTGAAGGGGGATACACAAGATTTGAAGTGGTAGTCCTCGGATGAACTGATTTTATTTTTTAACGCTACAGACATAATTTTATTTTCCCACAGTGCATGGTGTTTTTTTTTGTAAGTAGGTATGGCAATAATAATACAATAATAAAATGTTTGTTGTATTTTATTTTTTCCTTTTGTCAAAAAATAGGTCATGTAAACAACTTTTCATTAATTTTCCACTCAGAAAAAAAGATCCTAGCCAGATAAGGGAAATGAGTACTTAACCCTTGTTAACTTTGAGTTTTGTCATTTCAGTAGTATGAATTTTGATACTTTATGCATTTAAGGGTTAAGATTTGCAACCTATGATTAACCTATGATTTTGCAATCAGTTGAAATATTTAAGCTGCCACGCGTGTCAGATATTTATATACTTTGAACATTGTGGTGACATATTTCTGAAATGACCAGTGAATACATATATTCGTAACTGTTATGACTATATTAATGAAACCAACGCATGTTTCCTTATATTTGACTGATACGTATATACAAGTATATGGCACTTGGTTAAGTAGACATATTTGTGAAGTATTCTATGATTACTTTAGTATGAAACAAATGATGTATCCAATTTTATGGTGTTTTATGCTGATAAATGTTTCTGAAATCGAAGTGTGACCACATATTTCTGAAAACTTGTTGACGTATACATATTTTTGATGCTGACTGTACCACGTTCCTAAGTAATCTTTGTCCGATTTCTTCATTCGTCACTATAACGTCACCACCTACAGATTCTTCCACTACATGCGGTGTAGGGCTAAAGTTTGTGACAAGCTTATTGGTCTTCTCTAATTCTTTTACATAGACCTTATCGCCTCTTGATAATTCAGATTCCTCAGCCCTTCTCTTACGATCTCCATATTCCTTCCCTTTTTCTTTTTGAATCTTATCTTTGTCTCTTACTTCTGAATCATCCTCTCGATCACTTATATCTCTAAACATAGGAATTTTGTCTCTATTTTCTCTTTTAAAGAAAAGTTCAGATGGCGTCTTTCCTGTCACTGAATGGGGCGTAGAATTATATACATCATTAGGTATTCGTATAATGCTTTCTTTAAATCTTTTTTTTTTTCGCTTTGACTTATTTTCAGCCGTTTAACTATATCTCTGTTCTGGCGTTCTACCTCTCCATTCATCATTAAATAGCTTTATATTACATTGTCGTAGGTAAGCTTTAAATTCTTCGCTGACAAATTGTCTCCCATTATCCGCTGTAATGGAAACCGGGTAGCCAAGGCGACTATTATTTCTTCCAAAAGCTTAATAATCTGAGCACTTGCGACTGTAATAATCTATAACAACCAGCAAATATTCGTTACTTGGCAGTGGTCCTAGTAAATCTATTGCGGTGTCTACCCAGGGTTAGGAGGGTAGGAGGATGTGGTAGGCCCACCAACTTGCATCCTTTGCAGCTTTTTACAATTAATTCTATGTCCTTATCAATTCTAGGCCTCCAAACTTTAGCTCTCAATCTCCCCTTCATGGCCACGATACCCGGATGACCTTCATGGCCAGCGTCCAAGACTTGTTTCCTTAGTTTATGAGGAATTACAATTCTGTTACCTCTCAACAGGATGTTTTCATAAAAACACAATTCATCTATGAACAACTTATAGTTCTTTACTGATTCATCCCACTGATTGTTGTAGATTCCGTTTTTATAACAAAGACAGTCGTACGGTCAATTTTACCATTGACTTCTATTACAGCTGCAAATGAACCTTGAACTTGTAAAGGTGTTTCGCTCCCATACGCCAGCAATGTTTTGTTAGGCTCTTTGATTTGCTTGCAACAATTAATTTTGTTACTTTTTAAGTATTCCCGTGTTTTGTCCGAAATTATATTTACCTTGCAGCCGGAATCAATTAACATTTCTAAGTTTACCCCACCCATTTAATTTATTTTATTAAAGGGTTCTTGTAATTGCACCTTGCTACTACATGAAGGTAACTCGGATATGCCAGAGGTTGAATGGTTGTCATGAGAGAATTCAATGTTTTTTGTACTTCTTGACATACTACTAACATCAGTTTCAGTAGACTGGCTAAGTAAACTAGCATCACATGAAGCGATTGGAATATGATTCCTGAAATGATTTGAAATGTGCTTCTTGAAGGAATCCAAAAGAAAATATTTTCTGTTACAATCATCTTCATTACATTCATAAAATGTAAACTTATGATTATAGTGACATTTATTAACATGCTTACATAATATTTTAACATTTTCCAAGTCTTTCTTACATAGAAAACATTTTGGCATGTTTTGAAACTAACTAGATACCTACTATAAAAGTACCTATAAATAAAAGCAAAAGCTACCTAAGAGTAGGTGGTAGATACCTATTTTGAATGTAGGTATAAACTATTCAATATCTAGATCAGCCAGTAAGGCATTGACAGATGTGAATTCTTTATCCCATTTGGTGCTCAATTTATACAATCCTTTTTGCAGGAAGCTGTAAACGGTGCAACATTCTGCAGGATATTCGCAATGCAGAGAATGAAATAGTTTGAAAGTTACATCCACTGCTTCAACTATTGAATTGACGACATAAAAATATCGTTAACTACTATGTAGTAGTTTTTAATGTTGTTAATGGATGGACCTACAACAAAAATAGTAGGTTGGAATGTCAGTCCAAGGGTTACATACTTTTCCTTACGAGTAGTGATTGATTGTTTTAAATTGCTTTGATGGCCTCCAAAATTTTTTCTAGTTTTTAGCAATGGGATTCCCCAAGAGAAGCGGCAAAAACAATAAGGCACAAATTGATTTTGTCTCCACAGAAGTAGCCTCCTCTTCATTAACTGGAAACAATTAAAAATATGTAGTTGTGATCCCATCAAAAACATAAAGTCAAAGTCAAAGTGTTTTATTTTGTTAAACATAGGTAAGACTGGTAAATGTGAAAGAATGCCGTTCGTGAACGGCTTCGCTAATAAAAGAAGTGAGATGTAACGATCTTCAAATGCTTTAAATGATTTGGTATGTGATTTGCTACTCAATAATGCGACTTGGCAAGTTGGTTTCCAGTTAGATATCACTTATTTTATTAGCGAAGCCGTTCACGAACTTTGCATTCTTTCACATTTGTTTTTGACAAGTAGGTATTTTTTTAATAGTAAGGCTTAATATTCAGGTTTCACTCTTTCCTCCTTTACACCCTTTTCCACTCTCACACTTTTCCCATTTCATCACCATATTACTTTCTTTTCTCTTTCACCCTTTCCTTTTTTCCAGTCATTCCCCCTTTTACTTTTGCCCTCTTTCACTCGTTTCCCCTTCACTCATTGAAAAGGTTAGAACCTATTCCCCCGTTCCCCCTTTCACTCTTTCCACCTTTCACCCCTTGCACTTTTTCCCCTTCAAACTTTCACATTTTCGCTCCTTTTCCTTTTTTTTACCGGCTTCACGCTTTCATTCGTGCCCCCTGAAGACGGTGAGGTGAGGGCTCGATGGTGAAGTGAAAGCACGGAGTACTGATACACTTTTAATGTCCAAAAACACGATGTAGCACATACAAAACATAATTTAGAGACTTAAGAAATTAGGGCGAAATATCGTTTGTGGTACAATTTAATACCGCGCGCGGCCCCGTTAGCGGATGCATGCAGACTGCCAAACGGCGGGCGCGTGACAATGCACATTAACCTATGATATCTATAACTACAGATAGGTAGGTAAAACTATGTACATATAAATTTACTGGGTACGTATGAGCGCGTCGCTAACACCCCCATTCACTCATTTGACCTTTTCACCCTTTTGGCAGTGTTCTTTTTATATTGTTTATAATTATTTCTGTAATGGTCTTACTAATTTCTGCGGCGTATGCTTGTCTTTTAAATACGTGCAGTTTGAAGCGTGGGTCTACTATGGTAGCAATGCCGATGGTCTTGCTTGCTTCTAGGTTACCTTCTCTCGGTTTCTGACCGCAAACCACATATGAGACGTTTTGACACGTCATGTGTATGCTGTCCGCAAAGTTTTCCGCAAGGGGGTCTTTCGTTATACTAAGCTGCATCATTTGGTGCATGGAAGGGAATTCGACCAGAGGACCATTTATGCAGACTGCAAGACCAAGGACCAGGCGAGTGGCAGAAATGTTACACTGATATAGTGGGGCCAGTCAACAATAGCGGACTGGATGGTGAGAAATATTTCATTTGACGATAACAGATGATTTTTCCAATTTTTAGGGTTTCGTACCTCAAAAGGAAAAAACGGAACCCTTATAGGATCACTCGTGTGTCTGTCTGTCTGTCACAGCCAATTTGCTCAGAAAGTACTGGTCCGATTGAGTTGAAATTTGGTACATATATTAAGGATAATGACACGGAAAAGTCACGAAAATATGAATTTTAATCATGGGGATCACTTTTAGGGAGTCAACAAGAAAATTAAAAAATGTATAAACTACATCTTGAGAATTGAAAATGTATCAGGGTACAAAGTAAAAATAATCAGATGTGACAATGGAGGAGAGTACACCGCTAACAAGTTTAAACAGTTGTGTCAAAATAAAGGAATAAATGAAGAATATACTACCCTATATACCATACCAGAATGGCGTATCCGAATATATGAATAAGTCATTATGTGATAAGACAATAACTACTAGCTGAAACCAACTTACCTAAATATCTATTGTGTGAAGCGATTCAATGTGCAACTTATCAACTAAACAGGTCACCTTCATGGGCTATAAATTTCAAGACATCATGTGAAGTATTCTATGGAAATGATAACTTATCGAGACTGAAAGTGTTTGGAACAAAGGCTTCGGCCACAATAATACCAAAACCAGAAAAATTGGAAAAAAGAGCGAAAGATGTGAGAATGGTTGGTTACAAAGTGGGCTTTAGGCTATGGGATCCAGAAAGCGAAACAATAATAATATCAATGTAAGATTCGACGAAAGTGACATACAGTATAAAGACGAAAAAGTAAGTAAAGGGCTAAGATATTTTTACGTCCGTGGGGTAGGTAACGTGATAGAAAAATGCACTTATTAACCACTAATTAAAAATGCAAACTTTATAGCAAAATTACTAATTAACAAGGCTTACTTACTTAATAAATCACTGTACTAATCACTTCACTATAACGCACTTATTCACTTAGGTTCGCTTTGAGATTCGCACTTTATCGCATCTAGTTCAAGACTGACTCGGCGACGTTGATGCGCGGCTTATATATCCGGAGACCGTCGCTCTAGAACATTCCGGACAAATCTCGAATAATCGGTCCAAAGTCCAATTCCAGGAACGGCGGTCGGTGACCCTTCGGTTCATGACGCATCGTGAGTGTTCCAGACAATCTAGATTGTTCCAGAGAAATCCTATCTCGGGTCATCGGCCCGATTCTAGGAAACCCCACTTCTCGGTACTACGCGACGCATCGCGAGTGTTCTGGAACATTCCCGACTATTGTTGTCCCTTTCTAGGAATGTCTGTCCCTTTCACACACTTCTCGAACTTTCTCAATATAGCTGTCTCTCTCTAATAGTGCTGTCTCTGGCGTGTGTATATGGCGAAATTTCTATCTTCTATACTGAAGTGTATTTCAAAGGCCCATAAAGGGTCCTGAAAACGCCTGAAAACGGGTTTTCAGGTTATTGCGCCATCTGATAGAGGGTGTCCTGAAACGGACTGAAAACATGTTTCAGGCGCCTGAAAACAACGGCAACTAGGGTGAATTTTCGATCTTCTAGTATGTGAAAGGGCCACCTCTGAAACGGCTTGAAATCACTTTTCAGCCTGCTGAAAACGCTTCTAAAGCACGGAAAATCACCTTTGAAGATTTTACCTATACCATCGGCGCAACAATATATTCTAGAAGAGGAAGAAAATATTAAAGAAACAGACCAGAAAGAGAACACAAATATCAAAGAAATAGAAGGAACAAATAAGAGTCAAAACTGACAATGAAACATAGAACAAGAAAAAACTACAAGATGAGGACGAATAATAAAACCTTCATCACACTTAAATGATTATGAGACTAATATTGTTATCTGTTTGAGTACTAATACACCAATTTCGTTTGAAGATGCAATAAATAATGCAGGCTGGAAAAAAGCTATAGGTAAAGAACTGGATGCACTAATTAAATTAATACCACCTTAGACAAGTTTGTTTTTTTCAGTCGTGCCTTGTGTTCAGCTTCATTGCCTCCGAATGAAGAATGTTAACTAATTTTGATTATTGGCACTCCATATTCTCTGTCAAAAATAAAAAAATACTAGTGAAAGAATTACTTCGATACGTCAATTAGTTTCCGATTTAGAAGTAAAACAAGTTGTAACCGTACGACGCGGGCCGCCGGTTACGGTGTGACGTCATCGCACAACACGCTCAGTCTGGCTCACTCAGTCCGCTCGCAGTCGCGCGCCGTCGAAATTATACCTAAATACTTTTAAAAATGTCCAATCCAATTACTAGGAAATCATGTGTTATGCCTAAATGTAAAAATACAACTACCAATTAATAAATTTTATTTCACCAGGGTATGGCGGCAGAGCAACAGATTCATTAATTTTTGAAGATTGTGGTATTTTGCAAACTTTACCTGAAGGATCAGCAGTATTAGCAGACAGAGGTTTTAAAAATATTGCGCATTTGCTACAACAAAATGGACATACTCTGATCAGACCTCCTAGCGAGAGCACTAAAGTAAAACCGACCTAAAAAGAAGTTTTGGAGACAAAAAAATTGCAGCGTTACGTACGGATACACTTAGAAAGAGCTATCGGCAGACTAAGATTCTTTGAGTTCATGTTGCCACAGGCTTTTGTAGATCTAAAGCAAGTCGATCTGCTAGATTCAGTAGTGATTTCTGCATGTGGAATAGTTAATCTTCAAAGCAGTCTGTTTCCTTTAAAGTAACTTCCTAGTGTTTTAAGCAAAATACATTTAAGTTTATTTTATTGTATTAAAAATATAAGATTTTAAAGTTACGTACGTTCCGTTTTCCACCAATGTTTGTGTTATTTATAGAGTTTTAATAAAACTATATTACATTAGGATAATGTTATTTTATTAATTAGTCAAAAATATTTTCCTTCCAAAACTTTACACATTTTTCAAAAAGATCATTACAATATTTTTTATTATAAACTACTTCATGCACATCAACATTCCTTGAGGTTTCAGTCTGTAATACTTGGGGGCTACCTCCAATATAGAAAATAGTTTATACACCTCGGCTAAGAGATACGGTAGAGCAAAAGTTAGGGTCGTGAAGTTGTTTCAGCTGGAGCGTAGTTACCTTTCAAGTATTTATAAGTATTGAGCGCCAGAGAGATTACTCCGTCAAGCCTATAGCATACTCAAATCAAAAGACTATATTTACTGGTGGCAAAGTTTAATATTGAGGTAAGGTTTCACACATAAACTTACTCTACACTTTCTATTACTAAGGTTTTACTTATACTATAGTTGGTTGTTCACATTCGTATCAGTTTTAAAATTAATAAGTGAAGGTACCGTAAGGTCGGGGTACTTTCGCCCTGGGGGGGTAACTTTGGCCATAGGGATTATCTCGATTCAGGTTTCATTATTGCATTTAAATTACGGCACATTGCCATGTGATTGGTTTTAGGTGACCGTTCATGATTTTATGTTTATTATCAGACCTTACAGATTTGAGATATGTTATTTACAAAGTGGGCAAAGTTACCCTACATTTGGCCAAAGTACCCCGACCTTACGGTACGACCTTATATCTGGGTTCCGCAGACTTGAAGCGTTACCATGTGCTCACGAGAAGTCGGAGACATACGTAGATGGTACGGGACTCTTATCCGCGGTCGCCGGATGATCAGGAATACCTCCGTGTCAGAAGAGAATTCTTTAGAGAGAATTTAAGGTGAAAAAAAAACCCTGTCGAGAGAAAACACGACATTAGAATAATGGCCATTAAGGTTTATTAAAGGGGACCTTAGCCAGTATGAAAGAAAACTCACCTTTTACGGGTTTTTCATAAATAGTGCCCTTATGGCTTTAAAGTGTGAAACATGGCGAGATCATGGCACGCAGCACATGCTTGACATGAATTATTCTTATAGGCTGAAAACGAAAAGTTACCACGAATTAACATCAACACAACAAACCCACAATAGGAACGTAGTTAGAATTCCAACAAGAGAAATGCATACCTTTGGAAATTGTATTATTAGCGTGGCGTCATCACTTCCTTCAAGATGGCATTATATCCGCCGATACTAAAAGAAAACAATATTTATGAGTATCACATAACTACACAATGAGTTGTGGTACTACTACCCATTTTGGTATCCAAAATTGCAAAAACGATTTCACAACGTAGTGTCTGCAGGCACGCGTATTTGCAAAGAGGAAGGATATGGCCTCCGACCATATACAATAAGGAAAAGACGTTCCGAAAGCAGTATTATGCCAGAAGATGTGACACCACCAAGAAATTAGAATTAAAACTATTTAAATATTTTCGAAACTAACCCTGTAAATGATTCAGCGGACATCTAATGATGTAACAAACCTCGCCTCACCATATTACGAGAAGTACTTACTGAAAATAAATTTGATTAAAATTATTGACCTTCATTACCAACAGAAAAATGGAAATAAAACAACAGACGCGCACGTAATGCCCCTGGTGTTGCAAGCGTCCATAGGCTGCGGTGACTGCTTACCATCAGGCAGGCCGTACGCTTGTTTGCCACCCTAGTTGTATAAAAAAAAAAAAAAAAAAAGACTCAGAACGTGGCCGATTCCGCGCATGCGCCAAAACAAAACATGAAAGACGTTCCAATCTACGAAATTTGGAATATATCCATCACTACAAACCAACCAACAGAATTTCCACAGAAGTATTTATTTAATTACGGTTAATTATATTGAAAATCGAGATATAACAGAATTACGCTTCAGTTATTTTTTTAATCTTTATTGTCTAATTGAGCTATTGTACCCTCTTTTACTTGAAGACATCTTGATTCCGTCATTTCGTTCTTAAAAAATGT
The DNA here is from genome assembly GCA_947034925.1 of Eudemis profundana. Lineage (NCBI taxonomy): Eukaryota > Metazoa > Arthropoda > Insecta > Lepidoptera > Tortricidae > Eudemis > Eudemis profundana. The sequence continues at coordinate 8,174,850 of OX344806.1, read as the reverse complement.
TATAAAACTTTCGACGTCAAAATGAACACAGGATTTTTTGAAACGATTAATCAAATAATGAATAGACATCTTTTCAACTTCTTTTTTTTCACATATAAAATGTGAAAGAGAACACTGTATTTGAAGCTCTCTAAGTTTTAATGCTACTTTGTCAAAAAAAAATTTCCATTCTGACCGGCTAAATGAACCCACTTGTACCAAAATCTGTAGGTTTAATCATTTTCAGTTTGGTACCAATACCAGAAAGCTTTAGATTTTTTTCCAATAACACTTGGTAGCAGTCGTTGAAGGCACCTCGCTTCGACGATGTAGCCACATTAAAAATGCTATAGTATGTTTACAGCCACCTCTGCTGGCGGCACAATCTTCGCAGGCTACATTTAAAACTTCTTGATCCTAAACCCGGTCGTATAGGTAGTTTCATGAGAGTTGAGGCCACGCACACAACACCACTGTCATGTAATGACAGCGGGATTTTGAAATTACTTTTCTTTTTTCGTACCGATAGCAGGTTCAACAGTGAATTGCAAGATAGATCAAAAAGTTTGTTTAAACTATAGCCTTGTGTTCATTTACTCACTCATTCATTTCATTCATTCACTTTTTTGAACTGAACTTTCAAACTGAAGATGGACCGAAACCAGCTAAAAAAACTGTGTCTAAACCTACCAAGACTACCCCGAAGCCTACAAATGTGTTCAAACCACGCATAAAAGTGATTAAAGACCCAGACTCGACGGACACTGAGATTGAAGATTGGGTATATTTATAGGTACAGTTATGCACTGATCCATGCGCACCGACGGAATGCTCAATGTGTAGCCAACCAGTTAGGTGTCTCCCGACCGCGTGCTTGAATACACGACTTAATTAAGTACACATTGAAGTATCATTCCAACTCCCACATTACATTAACATAGGGCAATGGGTACTATAGCTCGTGACCCCGACTGAACATTTAGTGCAGTGCTGCGCATGCGGGATACCTATAACTGGTGACCCCGACTGAACATTTAGTGAAGAGATTTTGTGAAATTAAAAATAGTAAAGTAATCTGGTTTCGGTTCGAAAGTGGCGCTATTAACTATTATGTATCATTATCATCATCATCGAACATTATCAGGCATTATCGGGAGACAACTCCCCGCGCTCCAGGGTCATCGGAAGCATAAGGTTGCAATATGAGCCCGCAACCACCAACACCACCTTCCACTCAAGGGGCTGCGACAGCAATAGAGTTGTCGACTATATCACTGGCCGCGAGGATTCCAGACTTCTGGCAGGACCAACCGAGACTATGGTTCCTTCAGGTTGAGTCGATACTGACTGGCACAACAATGGGCAGGAGATCGCAAAGCTTGGGAAACATGCAATACAGCAAGTGACAGATGTCCTTGAAACGCCGCCCAGCGAAAATAAATATGAAACACTTAACAGCAGATTACTCAGTGTTTACGAGAAAATTGAAGGTGATAGGGTGCATTGCAACAGTTAATGTCCGACATGGAGTTAGGAGATCAACGGCCGTCTCAATTGATGCGGAAGATGCGCGACCTTGTGCGAGACCAATTTCCGGACGAGACCTTGGTTGGTTATGGTTATGTAAATTTAACGTTAAATTTGAATTTAAGACGTTCTTTTAAATGGTCATTTATTGTATGTGACGTAAAAAAACATATTATAGGTGCGGATTTTTTGCTTAAGTACAAATACGATAATAAGATTGATCGATGATAAGATTGATTGATAATTCGACTAATATTTCTGTGATTGGAACAATTGTTAACCATGACAGCTCATCAATTAGTACAATTAACAAGGATAATAAGGCATATCACTTATTCTGCAGATATACTAAAGCCGTTGTCAGTTATTGAGGCACCCAAACATAATACGTATTATCACATAGAGACGAACAGGGCCTTGGATTAATCAAAGAACTAGGCCACTGCCTCCTGGTAGGTACGAGATACTCGTAGTTATAAAGGAATTTAAAAAAATGCAGGAGATGGGTTTTTGCAGACCATCAAAGAGTCCGTGGCCTAGTCCTTTACATGTTGTTTTTAAAAAGGATGGAGACATCCGGCCGTGTGGTGATTACAGAGCTCTAACGCGGTTACGAAGCCGGATCGTTATCCTATTGCTAGAGTGCACGACTTCATCTATCTTCATCTATTCGTAGAGCTTATCATAACATCATGGTCTATCCTGAGGACGTGGAGAAGACAGTTATAACAACACCTTTTGGTTTGTGAGAGTATCCCAGAATGAATTTTGGAATGAGAAACTGTTGTCAGACCTTTCAGCGGTTTATTAACGATACCGTGTTAGCAATCGCCACTAGTTATCCAATTCCTGCCACTTGTCTTCTTCCACTATTTTTGGAAAATGCATGGCTAGTGATGCAAGACTATTATAGTTTTTTCCTTATACAATTTTAGGATCCAAGACTTCAATTTATTTCAGCACAGGGTTTGAAAAAGACAATATTTTGTAAATCTGGCTCACACCGTCAATATAGAATCTTCCGTTTAAATGCGTTTACATCATTTTCTAGATACTGGTTAATTAAAGCTGTTACTTTTTTTTTCAAGCTCCAGAAAATTACTTGGATTTCTATAATTCACTGACTCAACTCTGTTTTAGATAAATAATTGGGCTTCATATAAAATTCTAACACTTGTTGTTAAAAGTCCAATCAACTTTTTCTCAGATTGTGGATTTGCAAGTTTTCTGACTGCATCACAAGCTGATGCAGTCAGAAAACTGAGGTTGTTAAAATGGGGCAATATGAAATCTAGAAACAGCAGGTATAACTTTATGTATGGAGTGTTCAGATTAGTGAGTATGTTTCTTGCACTCGCTGAAAATCCCTCATGTAACACTGCATCTATAAAAAGAGCTTAAGGGCTTCACACTGTACCAGTATCGAAATTGCCTCTGCCTTAACGAAAGTCTTCCACGTTTCAATATTACATAGTCCCTATGCACGCGACTTTATAAATATAGCTAGAGAACGACTGAATGCTCATAATAACTTGGCAGACTACGTTGACGCAAGAAGACTGAACCGAAACAGAGTCGGTTTTGAGAGCATTGCTGTGGTGTAAGATAATGTTCCTGCATTTCCAGAACTGACAGCTGAGGAATTGATCTTGTTCGCAGTAGGTACTTAGCAGATAAAACTTAGTACTTACCAGATAAAACTCGCACCAAGTTAATACAGTGAGCATATACGCAGCAGTGACTCATTTGTGGTCCAAAATATATAACAGGGAACTTAACGCAATTAATAGCAACATTTAATATGCCAAGTAATAATGTGCAACTCGTAAGAATGAACATAAAGAGTAGACTTACATCGTCCAAGGTCTACCACCGTTACATACCTATTAATCGATAAGGACAATCGAGATCGTGGGCTAGCGAAACTATTGCTGTTCATGTTTCACGGGCCGGAGAACAATTGGCTGTTGTGCGCATGTTATGTGCCTAGTTTGGTTCTTAGGGTGGGCGAGGAATCAAGACGTTGTTCGGCGCCCTGCTCTATTCCTCGATACAATTATTATTATCGATGACAATGACGATGAGATTACAGTAAAATCTGTTACTTTTAATGTAAGAAATAATAAATATTTAGTGCCCATTAAAAAGTTTTTTTTTTCATGAAGGGATAGATCTTAAAGCGCTTTAGTATACAGTATAGTGTTAGCCTAAGGAGCATAATGCACTGCGTGTTTAGTCTAGGCAGCACTTGGTCCAACTCCCATACAAAGTGGTCAATCTCCTTTTTCTTCGCCCGGGCGTAACCATGTTTCATTCAGCGCTACGATATCTGGGTAATAACGGTCCAGGGATGCGGTAAATTCGTCACGTCCCAAATTTAACGGATGCTTATTACCTAGTCCTAGAGTTAAATAATATGGTTTTTTACGCATCATTGTATTTTACTTTTATAGTACATTACACAACTAGGGTGGTAATACAAAGAAAGGCCGAGAACGCAGATGTTTGCGGCCCGAGCTGCAAGCGAGGGACGTAAATATGCGATCGACGGCTTTCTTTATTACCTTCCGTGTTGTGTACATCATTTTATGTCTACACTTGGCCAGAAAGCGCTTTATGGCCAGGTAAATATATTTATACCTAAGGTGTGTTGAAATATGAACGGGTATAAAATGCACTTGTTGATACAGTGGTGATATGTTTGCTAGAGTAAAACTGATATTTTTGTATAATAACTATAGTGGAACACGTGGTTTGTTTATGCGATAGTACAATATTATTCGTATCAAATTTTAAAATTTTTGTGAAGTTTAGTTGTTTAACGTTGTTCGTATTACACGTGAAATTCGAAGATAAAATATACACACAAGGCAGCTCCAGATTTTTACATAATAGTTTATATCCATGAATACACAATATAACTGAGTTACACATTTAAAATACTTTCTCTTACACTCCGATTCACACATGACTTTTATTCAGCAAAAACTTAATAATTACTTCGAGCAAAACATGTTATAATAACCGTTTTAATATTACCAGGGAAATAGTACTAACGAGAGTAGAATGACATTCATACATTTCTAGGTATCGATGGGTCCATGCCGAAAACGCGCATAACATCCTTCGCATTCCGAAGACGTACGGTTTTGCTGTCACTACCTTTCGTTCTCTTAGCATATAGGTATACGTCCCTCTCGAGTCCATACGAATTTCCAGCCTGTAGTCCTTTTTGCTTGCCGTACTAATCAGAGTAATCTCCGATTGTCCTTTGTGTTGAGTGTCATTTATATAGACTTTAGAGACAATACGAGTATGCTGTAGTATGGCAGTAACGTGGTACTTTACTACGACATAAACGCATATTGCTTGAATCAATTATTGACCCAAAATGTATATATACAGTGCAAAAGAATAAAATAAAGGTTGTCATATCGCACTGACTGGGTTGTCTCATTGCTCTCTTCAACCTACCATCCTCACCTTAGTCTTCATTATTGCAATCCCGAGCATTCGGACGTCGGACTCGCGCGCTTTTCAAAAACTCCTCCCGCAGCGCGCGCCTGGTGAAGCGCACTATTTTCCGATCCTGACACGCCTCTCGCACAGCGCCAGCGATTTGAGGCCAATTGTCCAATACCAGGCGCGACATGGAATAACCATCTCCTGATGAATCCTAATCAGATCATATCACAAGAGTATAACTTTAATGTTGCGTTACGGCAATGATATTTTGCTGATTGCGCCGTTTCTTAACAGGCTGCAGAAGTTCGCGCCAAAGATGGTGGGAGGTGCTCTTTACACCGAACAAACAGGTAGGATGTCCCTATTTCTATATAATGAGCTGGAATATCTTCGATGCCCAGATCGTGTCTTTAACGAGGCATTAGACATCTATTGTGATAAATGCATAGTAGAAGGGAACATCACTCATTATTCGAGTGCTATCAAGCTCACACCTGCAGAACGAATAGAAGGACAAGTTATGCTGTTAGGAGAACAGCCAACAGTGGTCAACTTGTTACGGCCACTCTATCTGGCCAGGGATGAGATATTGCATCCTTATTGGATGCGCGCCGATTTTAAAGGCGTCTGCCAGATAATGAACGCTATGTAGCGGGGGAGATGTAAAAAAATCCTAATTCATCTGATTTTATGTGCCCACACTCTGTTCATTGGGTAAAGCAGTCTGCGGCAATGTCGGTACGGCAGGACATCGAATCGAACTGTCAGCTGTCACTGTCGGAGGTTCAGAAAAAACGTTATACTTAATATGGTGTGGTGAATTATAAATTGTAATATAAATCCAATAAGCGATTTATAGAAGGAAAAATTAACTTTAAATGTCGTTTCTTTGTTCACAGAGCAACACATTAGTTTCTTTCTAAGGTCAATCTCAATAAATGGAAGACGTAATATTACGATTGAGACAAAAAAAACGCAAGAATGTGATAGCAAGGAGACCAGATTTCAGGAAAAGGTGACTCTTTTATCATCTGTCAAATTGACCCCCCAAAACCAAGCTTTCTACAAAGTTCATAACCGGCTGCAACTTATTCCTATTGACAAAACCTGTGATATATCTATAAGACTATTTAGTCTTAGGTTTTGGGGGGTCAATTTGACAGATGATAAAAGAGTCACCTTTTCCTGAACTCTGGTCTCCTTGCTATATTTTTGCGTTTTTTTTTCTGCTGCTATAGTTTTTTTGTGACTTTGTTTTTCTAGATCGTATATTTCTTCGACATATTTTCTATTCTCTGTTATTTGGTTAAATTTGTCATGTAATTATTAGAGTCAGTCTTATTCCATTTCCTGCATTCAGATACTATACCACTGACAGAATCTAATAAATCTGAATCACTGACATCACTGTGTACGCTCATTAGAATGCTTTCAATTTTGGTATCACTACTGGAAGATCTCTTACGTTTTTTTGCAGCCATCTGTATATCTATTTTTGGAGTAGGTAAACTTTTCCATTTTTGCTGCACGTCTCTTGGTGTCGAGATTTTTTGATCATTTTTAGGTCGTTTGAAACTGTTAAATTTATCGTATCATGACTTATCTCGTTGTCCACACTTTTTTCATTATCTTTGGAGTTTGATTTTCTTTGTTAGTCCCAGGTTTTTTTCCAACACCTTTTCCTTTCTTTGTGGATTTTACGTCGTTATTTGTCTTGTCCGTTAAAATTGGTTCAGCATTTTTAGTTTTTTCCTTTTTAATCTGAACTCCAGATGGCCCTGGCGTTGCGAGGTCCAGCATGTTTTTGCGATTGAGATACGGGTTTCTGTTTATGTTTTTTAGTTTACTTCGGTAGTGTTTCTAAAATAAAAAATGTCCGAGATATTCGACTTCAAAGTTGACATATTTTTAAGACTTGTAAAAATTTCGACGGATGTTGGTGTCATTATAACACCTATTTATTATTGTTTTATCGTATAGAATTCGCTAAAATAAGCATTTTTTATGGAAAAAACTTATCTCTGAAATTAAAAATAACCGAGATATTTGTATAAGGTAAACAATAACATTTAAATAAAACAATCCGTGCTAATAAAGCAACCGAGATATGCGACTTCAAAGTTGGCAAATTTTTAAGACGGTAAAAATTTCGATGAATGTTGGTGTCATTATAACACCTATTTATTATTGTTTTATCGTATAGAATTCGCTAAAATAAACATGTTTTATGGTAGAAACTTTTCTCTGAAATCAAAAATGGCCGAGATAGACGCCTTCAAAGATTGATATTTTTAAAGGGAGCTTTAAGGAGTCGGATGACTTGGGAACACAAGATACCTAATACTCCTCCTCGCTTCGCTCGACATCGTACCTAACGGTGACTCTGAGACTGTATTTATTTTTTAACAGCGAGTCGGGTGTGATGTGAACACAAGATACTCCTCCTCGCTTCGCTCGTCGTCATACCTAACGACGGCTCTGGGCATGTATGTCGCTTTGCCCTTCTTATAAAGCAATAATAAATATATACTTATAGTACCTATATGCGTAAATTTCAGAGATACTTAACTTTTACCTACAAAACACGCTTATTTTAGCGTATTCACTACGATAGCGGACGAGGGTTTACGTTCCCCGTGGACAATTGGGCTTGCACCTGCAGTTGGCCTGCTTGATTCCACGTCGACCGATTCCAGGATAGTCCCGGTAGATATCGGCGAGCAAACGGCGGAACCTTGCCGCATCACTTGGCTGGTACCGCAGGACATTCTGGCGATACATATATTCCCCCATGTACCACGTAATGCGTCTGTCACTGCGGCACGTACGGCAATGGCGTTTTAATTCCAGCCATTGCCGTTCCACCGTGTTGCTGTGGACTTTAACACGAACCAGGTCTGTCCCAGGAATCGGCTCTCCTAACCTGGCGTTCACAGGTATGTCCACAGTTTTTTTCACAAATTCCTCGCTGTGATTAACTGTGGCATGACCACGCATACCCAGACGTAAGTGAACGCCAGTATAGGAGCGGTGACAATCGGACATAATAAAGGAATCTTCCTTAATATTGGCCGCCATAATGGGATCCAACGTCGCTCTACTTTTGTCCGCGATCACCTTGACGTGGATTTTCTTGGTTAACCGACTGATGCACCCAAAAGCCCAAGTTTGGCTTTTAAGTACCCGGCCCCTGTGGTACTTTCGGGTGTATAGATGGGTTTCATCTACTTCGACGATATCGTCGTCCCCGCCAATCATCTCACGATCATGAGCTTCGGCCACTTCGCACACCTCTCGAAAGAAATGGTACATTTGCACAGCAGCATCTTTTTTATAACAGCGAAACCGAAATCCCAGCTTGTAAGAAGCTTTCTTCTATTTCGACATTGTTACATGAAGATTTAGGTGATAGCTAAAGTCCTTGAATTACGTGTTGGTGATTTTAAGAAACTTAAACACATTATTCACAAGAATGGGATAAGCAACAGCGTATGGCTCCAAATGAGCACCAAAAATAGAATCACGATCTCAACTTGCAAGTGGGTTCAGGAAAAAACAGGATAGCGAGTATTTATTGATCTATCACCATTGTTTACACAGGACTTCTAGAAAGTTATTTGTATTCACCAAGTTAAAAAAATAGAAAAAGAAAAAAAGTTGTACCCTAGTAAAGATACCCAGAAGCCTGTCATGCGACTACTTTACAATTTTGTAATTTGTAAGAAAAAAAATAATGCCACAACAATAATACTTAGTGTATTGAGCTAGTAAATAGCCTAGCTACAAATTGTATTAACATAAGGTTTTTCTATCTTTACTCTAAATACCTCAAAACAGGTACTTATCAACCCACCCTCGTAGATTTAAACAAATGGGGCAGGTCGTATATTATATAAACTTTTTTTTCATCAGTTTCATGACATGTGAAATAATTATTACTCCCATGATAAGGAGGACTCAAAGTTTTTAATCAGAGCTCCCATATTTGTAGGGCCCTGATCACAAATTGTCAGTAATATTTTAAACCCAGTTTCCTCTATGGCACGTATGTTATCTTTAATTAAAGATGGCAACCTCTAGGAGGAAACAGTTCCCTTTAAAAAGTAAAAAGCTATCGGTTGCTTAAATTTCGCATGTATCCCTTGCAACATAAACACTAATGCATGATGGTCAGCCAGATGAGAACTGCGTCCTGACTCAGGTGCACCAAAATCTTCGTATCCTTCAACTTTATCAGCTGCTGCATCGTAAATTACTCGGCGCTTTAAAGCAATTTCATCAAATACTAATCCGCAGTACTTGTCCATGTCCCTTGTGCTAGATGTTTTTTTTTCAGGTGTTTTATCACAGCTTTATTTATACCTGGTTCCACAGGAATTTTTTCAGGACATTCTGTAATGTTTTGTTGTTGTAAATATCTGTACGTATTAGGTGACCTTTTAAATATGGCTAAGGCCGATATTTTATTCTTTTTCGTCCATCGTCGACCCTTCGGTTTTCTTTTTTGGTTTTTGACAGCTGAGGTAACCATTTCTTTCAGAACATCGGACTCAATTTTTTCTATAAGCATGACGCTTTTTCTTAGGGATTGCGGTTTACATTTGGTTTTTTTTTTATGTGCTTCATTAATTTCCTTTTTCTCGGTGAAAGAACACCTGAAAAGATAATAAAAAAACAGTTGGTAAGAGCCACACAGAGCACATACATTGCATGCATTTTTAATATTTGTAATAATATTTGAATTTGCTTGGCTGGCTGACCAAGCACTATTTCATTTTAAATACATGTCATCGTAATTTAGGATTTTAAAAATAATGAAATAAATTTCAGAATTTATATATGATGGTAATGGTATACTCAGAATTTTAAAATATCAACTTTTATTTTTTATTGCCTATTTGTCATACATAAATAATCATTCAGTACTGTCTGTTTTTGCACCACGATAACGTTGTATGAATATTTGTTGTGCCGATCATCTTACCAAATAATAATTTGGTAGTAGGACTATTTGGATACCAGGGAAAAATACAACTAAGTCTTCCTGAACTGAATCTGTCCATATTTATACTATGAATAACTTAAATGAAGACGATATAAATTACTCACCAATTTAAGACAACTCCATAAGGACCTTTCTGTCTTGCTGGCTTGTTGATGGAGCGTTTTCTATACGATAGCATCATAAAAAATAGGTCTTATAATGATACCAGCCCATAATTATTTTTTTAAAGTCCAAAAAATTGTGTCCATTTAGGAGCCAATATCTCGGTAATTATCCAGTTTAGAGAAAAGTTGCCTCTACAAAACATGCTTATTTTAGCGTCCTCTATACGATAGCATCATAAAAACTTGGTGTTATAATAACACCACTTCACTCAAAAAAAAACACGCCCTTCCTACACCCTAACCGGGGCGAGTTCTCGACTTCAAGATTGTTTCGCTTCGTTTAACGATTCACGGTTGCGTTTAATTCTCTCATCTATATCCTTTATGCTACATTTACACGCTTGTCGAGGCGTGGCAAGCGCCTACAAGCTCCAAACCTTTACAAACGCTTGGACGCCATTTACACACTTGCGATTGGGTTAGTGTGCTCCGAACAAGCAAACATGGCAGACGTGGATGTTGAAGTTGTGTCGGCTATTGCGTTTAGTTTGACATATTTTTATTTAAAATATAAACAAAAACAAGGAAAGCGAAAAGTTCGACCGAGAAGATGGTGGATGTTAAAAATCCATAGGAACCGTACCAGGTAACTAAATTCGAATATGTTTTATATACATGTATGTATATGTGTGTGTGTATGTATATTATGAAGGTGCACGTGTGTAATCATGTGTGATGTACGATGTACGTTACTCTTAATCTTATCAATCCTTTAAGGAGACCCTTTAAGGAGAGATCCTTTAAGGAGATACCTATTCAATTTGTCATTTCTGATTAATTATTATTACATTTTTATTTTATTTTGTTGACGATCATAATATAAATGCATGTAAATTGACTTGGCATAATTTATACCTACTGTCATTTTATATTATGAAATAAATAAATCTAATCTAATCTAAATCTAATCAGTTCACATTTTTTGTTACAGAGAATTTATGGAACATAAGTTTAATGAGCTCTTGTATGAACCATCTGGAGAATTCCACAACTTCTGCCGTATGAGCTTCACTGATTTTGAATTTTTGTTGAGTAAAATTTCACCACGAATTGCGAAGCAAGATACAGATTTCAGAGAATCTATACCAGCTAAATATCGTCTTGCAATAACGCTACGATTTTTAGCATCTGGCGAGTCCTTCAGAAGTTTACACTATTTATTCAAAGTATCCGCCCCAGTCATATCAAAAATCGTACGCGATGTTTGTCAAGCTCTAAATGAAGATCTAAAGGATGAAGTTAAGGTAATAAGGTGGTAAAATAAAACACATCTCACATTTTAATATATTTATTATTTTTCTTCGTAGAAAACTTTGATATATTTTTCAATAAGAAGTACCTGTAGGTAATTTAATTCTCTTCTCCGTCAAAGTCATTCAAAGCGCTATATAAAGCTTCGGTGATAATATTCTGCTCAGACGAAGGTACGATTATCTGATCAGATGTAACACTGATTTTTGAGTTTTGAAGATTCGAAGAGTTAGGTTGGTCTGAGTGCAAAGTTATTGTGTTGTCGTCATTTTCTGGAAGTCGATGAACAATAGCATAAGTTATGTTATCGTCGATTTTTTGTGCATTTTGAGACTGTGGCGGCAGCACAGAAGAAGTTCTTCGATATTTTGGGACGAGCTTTGCATGCAAGGGAACAGAATGTAAGTTTTCAGTGGGGAATGGTCGCTTTGGAGCTGTCACACTTGTATAGGGTTCTGAATAAGATGACTGGGTAGATGAAGGCCGATGACTAATTGTATAGGGCTCTGAATAAGCTGACTGGGTAGACGGAGGCCGATAACCAACAGTATAGGACTCTGAATAAGACGACTGAGTAGATGCAGGCCGATGAACATTTGGATTGGATGAATATCTGGTATAGGAGTATTGTAGTGATGGTGTTTCTCGATTCAGCTGTAATCGATTTATAAATAAGCCATCAATTTGATACATTATCATCTGTCTTTCGTCTTTAGGTAGCTCTCGAATCTTTTTCGCTAGTAGCTTGCCATAAAGGTCACATTCATCTTCCTCGAGTTGAGGTGGACGTTCAGATTTTCGACCCAAAACATTTGTAAGTTGTCCAAATGCAGCAGCCATTTGTTGTTCAGCCAGGTCTGGAGCAGGACGACGACGCGACTTCTGTGTGAATGTAGGTGTACGTAAAGATGTGTTGGGTGTTTCATTATCCTGCAATGGAGTATCATTATCCATCTCTCCATCTCCAGGTTCATTGTCAATGTCATCAATATCCCGTTGTGATTGCTGAAATGAAAACAAAACTCGTTTATTTCGTTTCAGTAACTGTAGTAAAGTTTTAAAACATACCTAATATAAGATTGTCATGTGGCATCATTTTCATTTTTTTTGTCAGTACATATTTAATTACAGATTATTTATTTATTTACTTTTACATACTAGCATATTATTTTATGACTTCAGATGCCCTCAACAGCAGGAGAATGGATGACAATAGAAGAAGGATATAAAAGCAAGTTTCCACATTGCTTAGGTTCACTAGACGGCAAGCATGTAGTTATAGAAAGCCCGGCTCACAGTGGAACTGAATATTTTAACTACAAGAAGACATATAGCATTGTTCTTTTGGCATTGGTGGGTAGCCAATATACATTTACATTTGCAGATATTGGTAGTCAAGGGAGAATTAGTGACGGTGGTGTTTTTAACAACTCATTATTATGGCAAAGAATCTGCAGAAACGAAATTAATTTTCCCCCGCCATGCCCACTGCCAGGATCGGATTCGGATGTTAATATTCCATACGTGTTTTTAGCCGACGGTGCTTTTGCATTAAGTACGCATGTCATGAAGCCCTATCCTGGAAACCATGACTTAGGTTCACCGAAAAGGAAATTCAACGCAATTTTATCTAGATCCCGAGTAGTAGTGGAAAACACATTCGGAATATTAACCTCAAAATTTCGAATTTTCCGACGTCCTATTGATTTAAATCCAGAAACTGTATTAACATTAACAATGACCTGTGTATTATTGCATAACTTTCTAAGAAAGAGTAAAACATCTTCAAATAGATATACACCTCCAGGCTCGTTTGACGTTTATGACAATAGTGACACTCTGGTAACATCTGGGTTCTGGCGGCAAGATGATAATCAATATAATGCATTGCAAAATTTACCAAATATTCCACGAAGGTCACCGCCGAATGCCCAACGAATCAGAGAAGAATTTACTTCGTATTTTTATAGACGTAATTTTATTTAATTTTTTTCCACTGTACCCATGTAATGCAAATAAATAAATAATAATATTATTAAAATGCTGGTTTCATTCATTCAGATTAGAATAGCTTTTGCCCACGAACTAGTAACAGTAGGATAGAATAAGATTTTTTACTTACCGTTTCGGTATTCAAAGTATACTTGCAGGTATATACTGGAACTAAAAATGATTCCATGAATTCGAATGCGAACCAACAGGGTTTGTATATATCTTCGGTACCTTAAAAGAGAAAAAACATTTTATTTCTTGATATTATAAACACCTTCCTATTTCCAGAGTAACTAAACTGAAAGTAATAAAATGATTACCTACCGGCACCAGAACGAATAGTCTTGTTTTTTTTTAAAGTGTTTACGAAAGGTTGTCATTAATATTTCTTTTTTCGCCTTCAGTTCTTTAACTGGCTTTTTTAATTCGTGACTAAGTCGAGACCAAGCGTCTGCCACTTTCTTTTTATCTTTGTGTTGTACATCCTTCGGGTCCCATATGCACGATTCGCTTTGATATGCCTCGAGAAAGGCCATGGTTTCTTCGTTTGACCAACTCATGGTCGATACGCGATCAAGGTACAGCACAAACGTACAGGTACAGCACGTCCGTCCGGCGTGAGCTCGTGAGCGACACTAAACACGCGCCGGCGTGTAAACGCGTCGCAAGCGCTTGCCGCAAGCTTGCTTTGATCTGTCTTCAAAAACCGACACTAGTCCGGATCGCGACAAGCTCTTGCAAGTTCACGCAAGCCAAGCCAAACACCCCCGTTCACACGCTTGTGTTTGTGGAAGCTTGCCGAGGCTTGGCAAGCGTGTAAACGTACCATTACATTTTTCAACCGTTTCTTTTCCCTGCTATGTTCTTTTGTTTCATAGACCAGTCGTTGTTTCTTGAGCATTTTATACACAAAAGTGGCATTTCTAGTTCTATCTATCTATCTATTGATGTTTTCGCACCAGGATCTACTGCAATAATCCGTTTGGACCCTTTATTCAACTGTTCATTATCCGACAACTTTGCTTCGTCCATTTTAATACGTTTAGCTTTATATTTATCCTCCTTTTTTATGATTCGAATCGTGGACAAAGAAACGCAAACTCCATCCGAAACCATCTGTTCCAATATTTTTTGGTATCGGTGGAAAATTCCGGCCAATCAGATGCGATCTATGCGACGTAATAATTCATGAAGGCATCTAGAATCAATCATATGTATATTTCATGCCATGTGAATAAATCGGGAACACGTTAAAACTCTTTACATTGTTCTCGGTTAATTCTTGCTGCATCTTGATCACTAGTGGCACAAATTTCCAATAATTTGATTTTAGATTATTTTCATTAATATTATTACTAAGAAACCATTGGCCAATCGCATAATCATGGTAAATTTTCTCAAAAAATGAATCGAAACACGCATTATGCACTTATTTTCTGGTTAAATGGGAATACTTAAAGTTTCAACACCGCTTTTTTCTCCCGAAAGCATGAAACTGAATATTCGTTTCTAAAATGGTCTTGTATTGGATTGCTATGATATTGAATGATCTCAAAGATGTTTCGTAGGTAGTACACTTGTTCAAAGTCAGATACTTTGGTGTAACCGTCCGATAATTGATCCGATAATTTACCACTTTTTCCCTTTAAAATATAGGTAAATTATAATGGGTCAAACTTGGGAAACAGCACATGAAACTGCTCATGATCATAATAATGCATAGAGAAATAGTTTATAAAGTAGGAAATTTGTATAGATAGCAGTGGCGTGGCGTCCAAAGAACTCGAATCCTACCGGCTTGCCTAATATCAGGCATTTGACCACCTTATTCTGAGCTCTTAAGAAAAATGTTCACTTAATCTGCACCGGCTTGTCCAAGGATAACTTTTACGCCACGCCACTGATAGATAGTCTAGACAAAACCTTGACATCGTCCCTGATTTTGTCCAATAATTTTGAAACAAGTTGAGGCTTCAATAATTGACAAATTAATGAAGTCAACACTTTCTTGACACAATAAACCAATACCGCCTCATCATTCTTTGTTTCAGTTTCTCTAATACGCCGTTTTCTATTTTCACATTTGAAACTTGATGATCATCCTTTCCGCGTGATTTACAAACCATGTTTCATATCTAATCAAGAAGTTAGTTGTTAATATTAATACAATCAACCAATTGGACATCAAAAATAAATAATTTATCATGTTTACACCATATTTGCAATACAAAGACAGGAACTGACACTAAGGTTCAAATTAAATTGTAGTTAACCCGCGCGATCGTATCAGCTCGGTCGGAAAGAGATAAAAATGCTATTGAATGCACAACATTCCCAACTTGTGACTATCATTATAGTCGGATTCTTCATAATTTCCAATAAATCAGTTCCAGAATATATGCCGTATTCAGTGATCATATTTTAGTCAATAGGTCGTTTAGAAGCAACTCTTTCAAGGGTATGGCCTGTGAAAATCTTTCATCATTTCTATACCATAGACGTTTGCGTGCGTGCCGGGCCCTGCTGACTCTGCGTCTATCTATACTAGGTCAATTCCATTTTTCTATCTTGCCTGCCGTCTTTATTTATCATTTTTTTCAATCCACTCGTTATGAAATAGTCTACTCTATTTTTTTGGCTAAAATTGTACAAAAGGACATGCGGTTACATCAAAATTTCGCATTCGTGCAATTCGACCAATCTGGCCTCTTCTTCTTTTATTTCAATGGGCGACTTGTACCATTTGAGAAACGGCAACTTGGTATGTAAATATTCATTATACAGATCTTTGGCCAATGACGTAGAGTTCTGATATGATGGAATACATGAGCATATCGTCATTCGCCATCAGTGGTGCCAGATCATTTTTTTGTAAATCCGTAGGGCCAGGCTAAAAAATCCGTAGAATTCCGTATAGATGTAAAGAAAATTAACAACCAAGAGTTAAATACGAGGAAAACCAATAAAAGTCTTACAATATGTAAATAAAATCATATTTTATTCACTGTCACTAGTGTCACTGTCGTCAGTCGTCTGTCCTGTCCGTCTTTTTTATGTATACCTATAAAAAGTGGTTGTGGACTGGACTGTGTGCACTATGTCTGAGACTGACAGTGACATTGTAATTGCAAGCTCTACATTTATCATCCTGACGCAATTACTCAAAAAGAAAAGAAGGAAGAGACGTTGGTGGGTGACGAATTTAATTAATAGAAGAAGAGTGCATAATGTAGGCGATATAATGGCGGATATGCAAGAACAAGAAGAAAGCGGTCAATACAAAAACTTTTGTAAAATGGCATCAGAGGATTTTGACTATTTATTCTCTTTGATCAAAGATAAAATTAGTAAGTCAAATACGAATTACAGAGACTCGATTCCAGCATACGACAGGCTAGCAGTGACTACGATTTTTGGCAACTGGAGATTCCTATGAAAGCCTTATGTTTCTCAGTAACATGTCCAAATCCTCAGTATGTAATATTATATCTGAAGTATGTGCTGCGATAAAAGAAGCACTGTCTGAATACATTAAGGTAAGTAACACAAATAAAAAAAATATAATTATTTTAAGGCATTTATTACAGAAATATGTATTATATAATCTCAAATAGTGAACAATATCTGTTATCTTCAGTTTCTGTATTATTTAATGAGATATCCGGACTACTTAATTCTCGATATGGGCTAATATCAACTACAATTTCTTCTGTAGATATAGAAGACATCGGAGTTGATACTGTACTTGATTCATATTTCCCCATATCAGCGTTAAATAGAATATTATGTATATAATGTTCGACTATTGCTTGAGTACGTTTTGAATACTCGCGGTGCTTTAAAGCAACATGATGTCCAAAAGCATGACTCCTGTCTCTTATCTTTGATTGATAAGTATCTTTTAAAATATTGTAGGCTTCTGATACTCGGGGGTCTTCAGTTTTTTTTTATTGGTCTTGAATCAGGTTGTGATTGCTTCCTACTGTTGTCAGATATCCGGGAAGAAGTAGATGGCTGCGAATCGCACATTATATTATTGCCAGATCTTTGGGAGCCACCGTTAGTGTCCATTTCACCAGTTCCTCCTTGTTAATTTTGTTCATTCTCCTGCTCAGTTGTATTAACCTAGAACAAATAGTTTGATTAATATATATTATAAATTTAACATAATTTTCAGACACCATCAACCAATGAAGAATGGCTATCAATCGCACAGGGATTTAAAGATAAATGGAACTTTCCAAATTGCATCGGTGATATGGATGGGAAGCACTGCATAACGCAGGCACCTATAAATACTGGAAGCGACTTTTATTTTACATTTATTTTTTATTATAAAGGTACATTTAGTATAGTACTAATGGCCGTTGTAGACGCTGACTATAATTTTATATTCGCTGATGTTGGTTGTCAAGGGAGAATATCAGATGGTGGAGTTTTTAGAAACACTACTTTTAATCAGAAACTTCAAAATAATGAATTAAACTTGCCGAGGGACCAAAGCCTTCCGGAAAGACAACAAGCAATGCCTCTCATATTAGTAGCAGATGACGCCTTTCCTTTACAAAGACACATCATGAAACCGTATCCTGGTACTCATGCCAAGGGGTCCCCAAAACGTATTTATAATTATCGTTTATCAAGAGCAAGACGCATAGTAGAAAATGCATTCGGCATACTTTCCGCAATTTTTCGTGTATTGCGGAAACCTATGTTACTGCAACCAGATAAAGCGTCCCTCGTCGTTATGACCTGCGTATGCCTACATAATTATCTTATGCAAAGGAAAGCTTCCAGGAACCTATATAATTCACCTGGCATGATGGATAGAACTGTAGATGGTGTTACGATTCCAGGCCAGTGGAGAGATTTGGGAACTTTGTCATCATTTCTCCCAATTCCCAATGTTGGCCGAAGACATGCGATAGAATGTGAGAAAATTAGGCAAGAATTTTCTGACTATTTTAATTACACTGATTGTTTGCCATGGCAAAATAATGTTGCTTAATTTCAATGAACGTCTAAATATTTTTTCACCTACCTAATGTATTTAAGTTAGTACATGAAAGTGTGTTGACGTATGCTAGAGTTTGGTTAATAAAAGCTGAACCTGAAAAAGAGTACGCGTTTCTTTCTACCTTAGTGCCTACCAAAATAAACCAAAAGAAGAATATTATAATCGTTTATTCCTACTCAGGCTTTTAAATTTGCCGCTTTTTTCAAGCTCGGCTAGTCAGCTTTCATTAGCCAAACTCTAAAAACTTATATGTGTATGATTTAAGTACAATAAATAATTTAAAATATACTTACAGTGTTTTTATTTTGGCTAGTTTCGAATTCTAATGTCTTCCGCGGTTTGTATTTGTCCATCAGGAAGTGCATGCTTTTAAATGCAAACCATTTTGAATTATAAGTGCAATCAGCACCACTGCCTGATTTTGTGGCAATTGATTTTTGCCTTTCACGACGGTAAGATGCGAGAAGCGAGTCCATTTTTTTTTAACATCCTCAACACTACTTTCTTGAAGGTTGGCTATTTCGCGCCAAGCATCTTTTTTATGGATCGTGTTTTTATAATTAACAAAAGTCGGATCCCACAGACATCTGGCATTTTGGTAAGCTTCTATAAGCAGTAGACATTTTTCTTGACCATTCCATAATTACAATGAAGCGTGACGATAGGTCAAATCCCTCGAGCACTAGAACGCTTTGAAGAGACCGCTCCCCGGAGCGAGCGGGTCCGAACACGAGCGAACGCGCTCGGCGACTGTTCGTACGCTCGTCCGTCGTTTACATCAAGCGAGCGAGCATTCCACGAGCATTCTTAGAATCTTCGCAAAATAAGGAAGAACAACGAAAAAATGTTCTGTCTCTGTTTACACACAACGAATTTGGTAGAGTGGGGGTAGAATGAGCATTCGCTCGTTTGGTCTAAATCCACCCATCAATCTAGGCCAAAACTAAGCAAAACTTGTACAATGGGTCCCAGATGACAATGTACATACTTATATAGATAAATATAACACTTAGGTAAATAGGTAGAATAGAATAAATAAGGATAGTAGCTAAAAATTTGTATTTCTTAATTATTACCTGGAAATTGTACTGCAAAATCAGCAATTGATGTCATCTTCCTTTTAAAGTTGGGGTCAAGCATATTTTCAGGGTCTAAACATTTAAGACATTTAATTTGATTTCTCTCAGTAAACGGAAATCTTTTTCTTATTTGGATGATTGCTTCTATATAGAAATCGAGACATCTTTTTCTGAAAACCTGGATGCTTTCTTCTGTCAGATTCGGTTAAGTTTCTCTTAAGGCAATGGTGGCAATTATATTGCCACCTAAATAAACATCTTTTAGGTCTACATGATTGATTGGATTTTCACAATCAATGTTCAAAATTTTTTTTCTAGTGCTTCTTCATCATTACACATTATTTTTTCTTCTTCAGACAACTAGACTAATAGAAGATGTTTATGAAACACTCTAACATATTGAATTTGGATAATTGTGGATTATTAATTAAAACAACCACTTATCGATTCGCCATCTTTATTTGCAGAGAGTGAGCACAGACAATTTATCTGTATACTTTAAACATAAACATGTGGTGGCAGCACTGTCTTCATTTGAGATAAAGCTTAAGTTGGTAACATTGATATGATACTATTTCAACACAATCCCTCAAGTATATAACGAAAAGAATTGAAGTTATACAACTTGCAAAGAACATTATCAAATTACACACTAGTTAAGAGTTGCACAAAGTTATACATGTTCAAAATACAATCTAATTAACTTAGTGTACGAAGTATGAGGCATTTATGTACTCACATGTTATATAGCCCTACGACATAAGTCTTGGGATCAGTCTGCACACCACTATATAATAAATTACATTCCAAAATGCTTGCATTAACATATAGTATTAATTATATAGTCCTACGAACTATTTCTTGGAGTCGGTCTGCTTAACACTATATAATGTACAACTTAAACATTCAAACTTATGTTAGAATTACACCAAATCCAACTTATTCACAAAATACATATGCTTGACAGGAGGTAATGATTTAGTAAAAATGTCGGACACATTTTCATCGGTTGGAACGTATGAAATGGATATGAACCCTTTGTGTACTATATCTTTAATGTAATGGTATTTTATTTCTATATGTTTTGAGGCTTTGGTGTATGTTTGATTTTCTATTAGCTTAATGGTACTTTGATTGTCCATAAGTAGGTATATGAGTATCATCCATTGAGAAATCTGCAAGTACACCTTTAATATGCATAAGCTCACTTACAGTATGTGCACCGGCAATGAACTCAGCTTCAGCTGTTGATAGCGCTGTGCAAGTTTGCTTGCGAGAGAACCATGTAATTAGATTCTTACCGTGATAGATGGCACAGCCACTGGTGCTTTTACGGTCGGTCTTATCGGCAGCCCAGTCTGCGTCTGAATAAGCTAGGAGACTAGGGTCCCTAAAATTTTTATACAGCAGCCCCTTTTCTGAGGTTCCCTTCAGATAACGTAATATTCGCTTACCCGCCTTCCATAAATCATCTGTCTATCTATCTAAAAATCTACTTAGATATGAAACTGCGTAGTCGACTATTAGTGGATATGTAGAGTAGTGAGCCAACTAATTCCTTGAAAGGAACATACTACCTTTGAGTTGGTATCTGCATTATAATTTACTTCCATTGGAGTGTTAGTTTTCTTACAGTCTTGCATATTGAATTTCTCTAAAAGTCTTAGTATCATCCCAGTCTGTCTGATTTCCATTCTGTGCTTCTTTCTTGTAACTTCCAGTCCTAAGTAATTTTTCACTTCTCCCAATTCTTTTACTTTAAATTCCTTCTTCAATTGGTATATTATTTCAGTGTCTTGTCCGGGTAATAAAATTTCATCTACATAGAGTAAAATCAATGTATTCCCTTTCCGGTATAAGCAAGAGTCATATTTAGATTGGGTATATCCTTTTCCTATAATGAATTTGTTAAATCTGTCATTCCAACATTTTGGTGCCTCCTTTAGGCCGTATAAAGCTTTCTTTAGCTTGAGTACTTTTTCTTCATCTATTTTTGGTCCTTGTGGGCATTTGATATAAACATATTTTTCTATGTTTCCGTTTAAGAACGCTGTTGGAATATCCAATTGCTTAAGTGATAAATCTTGTTGAACAGCAATACTTATCATAAGTCTTATTGTTGATAGTTTGGCAACGGGAGCATAATTATTGTATGAATCATTTTGCTGAAAACCTTTTGCTACAAGTCTTGCTTTCTTTGTTCCATCCTGTTTAGTTCTAAAAATCCATTTTGTATCTATTGCTTTAATCCTCTGAGTAACATTGTTTCTTCTCATGTGTCTAATTTCCTTTGTGATTCTAACTCTTTCTTAATTGCCATTTCCCATTCTGCATCTTTAACAGCTTCTGTATATTCTTGAGGATCTCCTGACAATAAGCAGTATGCTATATAGTTAAGATCGTAATATTCCTCTAACTCCTTTGGTTTTCTTATAATTCTCCCTGACCGTGTCTTA
The DNA here is from genome assembly GCA_947034925.1 of Eudemis profundana. Lineage (NCBI taxonomy): Eukaryota > Metazoa > Arthropoda > Insecta > Lepidoptera > Tortricidae > Eudemis > Eudemis profundana. The sequence continues at coordinate 8,152,915 of OX344806.1, read as the reverse complement.
ATTTGTTCTGTTTCTTGTCCATTGTCATCATCATTGGCTTCTTCATACTCTTCTGTATCATTTATGTCATCTTCTTGATTCTTCTCTACATTTCCTTTTACTTTTATCACTTCCTTTTTCAGTTCCTTGGTTATTCTCATCACTTTTCTTTGATTTCCTGCTTTTCTGATCATCTTCTTTTTCCTTCCTTTTATCTTCTTCGTCACTTTCATAATATCTATATATTTCTTCTCTTTCTATTGGTTCTGTTTCCTCATATTTTAACTGAGATTCATCAAATCTAATGTCTTTTGTGACTGTGATCTCATTTGTTGTAGGGTCCCACACTCGGTATCCATTTTGTGAATATCCAACAAATCTCATTTCTTTGGCTCTTCTTTCTAATTTGCCCTGTTTAGGTATAATATGAACCCATACTTAAGACCCAAAAACCCTGAGTCTTGCTAGTCTCGCGGTTGCCCAGCATCTTCTCCGCTGGTGTCTGAAATCTGATGGCAGAAGATGGACATCGGTTGATTTGATAGACCGAACATCTCACAGCTTCTCCCCACAGTGTCTTTGGCAATCCGGTTTCAATCAACAATGTCCGGGCCCTATGGTAAATAGTTCTATTCATCCTTTCTGCAACCCCGTTAGACTGAGGACTGTATGGTATGGTGTATTGCAATATAATCCCTTTCTTCTTACAAAAATCATGTATGACATCATTCTTAAATTCACCACCATTGTCACTCCTTATTTTCTTGACTTTAAATCCAGTTTGTCTTTCCATTCTATTAATATATTCGATCAGCCTTTCCGTTGCTTCGCTTTTCTTCTTTAACAAATATACTTCACAGAAATGAGTATAATCATCTATGATAGTCTGATAATAAACCTCACCTTTATCTGTTGGGGTACTTACCGGTCACGAAATATCTGTGTGAATTAGTTCACCAATATAGTGCGAACGTGGCTTTTGAGTAGAGTAGAATGGGAGTCTGGTAGACTTACCTTCTAAACATGGTCCACATGGTGTCTCGCTACATGGCAGCTTCATCATCCGCAGGTGTTTCCTGTTGGCATGTCCTAATCTTTGATGCCATAAGACATCATTATTAGCTACTAAACATTCATTAGAGTCTAACTGCATTGGTATTACATACAGATTTCCCAACAAATTTCCACATACTTTGTGTTTACTATTTGAAATCATTACTTTATTCTTTTGGAACCGAACATCAAAGCCTTTTTCTAACAATTACCTCTTACATGTTAAGAACTGACCGTTGGCAACAAAAACTTTTATTGGTTTATCTATGTCGGTCATGTACTTTTCATAGTCGGCTTTAATTGAATTTTCTGTCGCACCTGAGTCTATTATAAATTGAATACATTCACTCACGTTATAACACTGATCACCTGTTGATGCTGTGAATGCCAATTGGTTGTCGTTTTCGCTTTCAGTCTGTACAACATTGCTCGAATATCTCGACGAGCCCCGACGCCTTAAAGAGCTCCTGACCCTGGAGTGACCTCGATATCCTCTTGATGTTCTTCCTCGATTTGGGGCATATGTCTCTGTCCGTTTGTTGCTACCATCTCTTATCATGTGGCCCCTTTTACCACACCCATAACAAATCAAGAATGCTTCCTCGCTGGCATCTTCTCTACGGTCTTCACTTAACTTTAATTCCGCATCAAGCAGTCTCGCTTTTATCAATTCTATATTAATATTCTTATCAGTGATCATGGTCTCAATAGCAGTTACGACGTTGTCATTAGTAGGCGGCAGCGACGACAACAAATAACAGACTTGATCCATTTGTTCCACTATACAGCCAATCGCAGATAATTCACACAATAATGAGTCAGATTTCAAAAAATAATCTTGCAATTTTTCATTTGTGCCGCATTTTAAATCAATCGCAATCAATCTTTTCAATCGCAATTTGTTACACACGCTTTTTCTTTCAAATATGTCTTCCAACTTACTCAACATGTCCGCTGCCGTTGTGCAATTTTTCACTATTTCAATATATCGATCATTTAGACATTGAACAATTATTGATCTCGCTTTTGTATCACTGGTCCTATGAGTTTTCGTGCTTTCTTGTTCAGAATATGATTGAATCACACTATTGAGGACGCCTTTTTCTTCTAATATCAGCTTTAGTCGGAATTTCCAGTTCCCGAAGTTGCACTGCTCATTTAACCGGGGACAGTAATCTTGATGTGCCATTTTGCGCTCTGAATTTTATTTCTCACTTTTATTTATAACATTACGCGTTTTCTTAACGTATAAGCGCAGTGGAAGCGTATTGAATTTGGATAATTGTGGATTATTGATTAAAACAACCACTTGTAGGTAACTTACGCAATTTACATAAATATCAATTATTAATATATATTAAATACATAATTAAATATTTATCTATTCAAAATATGTTACTGTACTTTACTTACCTGCTTATTACTATTACTACACTACTTTATATACATATAAAACAATATTTATAAGTAAACCATAATTATATAAATAATATCAAATAACAAACATAATACACGAGTAATAACATACACGTTACATAAATATATTTCGCCGTCTCGTATGACGTCACGCCCGCCGTCCGTGCTATGGACACTCGATCGGCCGGGCGGCTTGTTTACCGTTACTGACGGCGCTCGCGCAGAACATGCGCACCAGTCATGATTCGACGTTCGCGCGCACTGCCTGTGTCGCTAGATGCAAATATCCTGCTTACGCGTTTATTGTTTTCGGTGCTTTTCGCTTATGCTTTCGCTAAGAACTTGCTTTCGTATGTGTTGTGAACTTTCTTCCTTCCTTCTGTCTCCATCTAATAATTATAGTGTTGTGTGTGAATAATATAATCTTGTGCATGTACTTGGACTTTTCATTCGCACATACCCATGGACAATTACTATTGTAGGTAAATAATATCTATATAAATACTTCTATACACTTATCGATTCGCCATCTTTATTAGCAGAGAGTGAGCACAGACAATTTCTCCGTATAGCTTAAACATAAACATGTGGTGGCAGCACTGTCTTCATTTAAGATAAAACTATAAAGTTGGTAACATTGATATGATACTATTTCAACAGTGACTGTATCATTATAGTCGGATTCTTCATAATTTCCAATAAATCAGTTCCAGAATATATGCCGTATTCAGTGATTATATTTTAGTCAATAGGTCGTTTAGAAGCAACTCTTTCTAGGGTATGGCCTGTGAAAATCTTTCATCATTTCTATGCCATAGACGTTTGCGTGCGTGCCGGGCCCTGCTGACTCTGCGTCTATCTATACTCGGTCAATTCCATTTTTCTATCTTGCCTACCGTCTTTATTTACAATTTTTTTCAATCCACTCGTTATGAAATAGTCTACTCTATTTTTGTGGCTAAAATTGTACAAAAGGACATGCGCTTCATCAAAATTTCGCATTCGTGCAGTTCGACCAATCTGGCCTCTTGTTGTTTTATTTCAATGGACGACTTGTACCATTTGAGAAACGGCAACTTGGTATGTAAATATTCATTATACAGATCTTTGGCCAATGGATTTCGGCCCTTGACATAGAGTTCTGATACGATGGAATGCATGAGCATATCGTCATTCGCCATGCACAATGCGTCGTCAAATTGGGAATTGTTGATGAACAAGGTTTGTATAATGTAAAACAAAACGTATAACGCAGGGAGGTTGTGTCCCAGCGAGGGGAGGGAGCACACTAACCACAATGCTGCTTGATACAGGTAAACGACCTTAGGCTTAATACGTCTCAGCTGGTGAAAGCGTTTAAAATGCAAGGTACCAGGTCCCTAGCAAGTGAATACAAATTTTTAGAAACTGATAAACTCGCAACCTATAAACGGGCGTAGCGATTGTCGGACCGGGTGGTCGGCCGTGGCGTTCCCTGGGGTCGAACCAGATCGCTAGCTGGACCACCCTGAGTTTGGTTGGACTGGGTGGGTGCCGGGGGTGCCTGGGGTCGAACCAGGTAACCTTGTCCCGGTCCACCTCGATAGAATCGGGCTAGGTGGGGGCCTGAACGCCTGGAGTCGAATCAGGTCGTTTGGCCAGGGCCACCTTGACTTTGCGCTGATTGCTCAGAGTGAGCAGCGGACCAGCGGGAAGGATGACTCGGGTCATCCTGTCCTTATGTGAACTTGTGTATCGAACTAATGGGAGTTTTAGGTGCCGGTTCGCTAAAACCTAGCCCAGCTAAGAAGACTCCGGCAAGAAACTTAGCTGAGCCCGAGCGAGGTCGGAGTGACAAAATGGGTTAAACACACTTCAGGCTTTATGTATTCTAAGGGAACACTGATAGCGCGATGTAACTCGACGCCAGTGCCATCTATTGGCGTTTAGTGTAATGAAGGCACTGGGCCGTTGTTGTATGACGCGGGCGGTACTACTAACGCCATCCAGCGTTGAGTAGCACCTGGGTGTTGTGAAGAGGGGTGTTCTGAAGGGTACTACTAGCGTCTTCTAGTGGCGATTGTACTACAAACGTCAATATTAGAGTTTATCGATCTACAACAAACTAACGAATCATGGTAACACGTATAGGCATAAATGTAGGACGTGATCTTCTTTAAATATTCCCTGGTATTATTCAATTGGATAAACTCTAGCACGATTTGTTTCGATGATTTAATAACTTTTACGATTTCCGAAATGTCCAAGTCATTAAAAATTGAACTTAGCAAATTCACCATGACTGTAATCGTAGAATCAGAGTCTGACCCGTTGTTCAATTGCAAAAGTTCATTTCCAATCGTCTTGATGGTGTCATTGATCAACGCATTCGGTGGAACATTTGAAAATTTCACATTGTAACTGGATATGTTTGTGAAATATTGAATCAGTTTAATTGAAACGTCTCTGGGTATCGCGGCAAACTGCTGGTACGGAGTAGTACGATAGTACTACTCGAATTCGTACAGATTCTTGTGTTCAAAGTGAACCAAACTTAGCTGTATATCAGTGACAGACGCTGTTTTATATCCGTGATAGAAACATCTCAGTCACTGGGAAGTGGCCCCAGTTTTACAGCTATTTGATGGTATATCATGTGTATTTCGGTAATGCTTATCACTATTCGGATGTAAATCCGCGATATTTCAATGTTATATGGATCTGTTTGGTGTTATGTTAATGATGTCCGGATCACTATAGTACTAAATAATGATATAGTAGCAACCGCGATGCTAATATAGAGCTGTTTGTTGTAATATTGTTGTTAGGGATTCGTATATGTCACATTGCGTTCTTCGTGCTAAATACTAAGTGTGCTGAGTGAATAATAAAGTTGTGTGAATAAAAAAGAGGACCCTTCAACAGATTTGTAAGTATAATGTTTGCTGTTTTTGTGTAGTAAGTAGTGTCAAGTTGCTGCGTGCATGTAACAGATAATTTCTCTTACGCTTAAAATTTATTGATGTATAAATTTTATTGATGTAATAATAGGATGTTATTTGTGTTTTTTTCATGTCCCTATTAAATTTTGAATATTTAATTAAATAAAAATTATTTAAAATAGCAAATTATTTAGAGTCACATTTGTCACCAATTAGCCTGTTGAGTCGATTTTTTTTCTGTCCTAAATCGATTCTACTATTTCTGAGGAACAAATATCTATATGACACCTAATACATTGGTATAAGTATAACAGCCACAAATTGTAATCTAAAGTAGCAGATCGGACTGAGCATTGAAAACGCTCTATACAAAACGGTATGACATTATGACGTCATCCGTTGCATCGCTGTAATAAGTCTGTATGAAAAAAATAGCATTTTGCCATTTTGAGCACGAAGAAGTGCGTTTAAGCACATAGTTGTCATACGCATTCCGAAATTGACTTTAATTTTTTCTTAAAGACGAAAAAAAAAATATCGTTTTTTTTTAAACTTTGTGGTCTCATAACTTTATATTTTTTATACATTTTTTGTTTATTTCTTTTGTGTTATGATAATTGAATATTTTTCAATCCATGTGACTATATTATGTTGTAACATTCAACATTATTCAACATCCCAATTCTGTTTACCGATATACCTCTAATTTACAGTTTCGCACCGCCATTTAAAAACACTTTAGGGTTCCTTAATAAAATAAGTAAAACCTCATACTGTACCTATGATAGGACTTTGGAAGGAAACTCAAGAAGCTGATAACTCTGTTTTATTGTGAAGCTTTGAAAAAAAAACGTATTGCGACGACATTATTACATCTCAGAATAACTGACAATATTACTTATTAATAGACAAATCGTGTCTACAGACCATGAACTACACTCAGAAAAAAATATTGCGAAAATAACAAAAAAACATTGCGAAATAGGAGCCAACAGAGTTGAGTTGCTGTCGCGGCAACCCAAATTTTGCGAAATAATATTGCGAATTACACAATACACAAGTATTAAACTTTGTGATATATATCATTGCGAATTTTGCAAACGCATGTTTTCACAATTTTACTCTGTTGGCTCCTATTTCGCAAGTTTCACATTGCTGATTCAGCAAACTTATTTTTGTGGAATAAAGTTGCGAAATAGACAACGTAGAAGTATTAACTTTGTGATATATAACACTGCGAATTTTGCAAGGGTATATTTTTCACAATTTTACTCTGTCTGCTCCTATTTCACAATTTTCACATTGCTTATTTAGCAAACTTAACTTAATGTAATAAAGTTGCGAATTAGACAATGTGAAAGTATTCACTTTGTGAAATATAACGTAGCGAATTTCGCAAGGTAGAACATAGCTTATTTAACAAATTCACTTTTTCACAACTTTACTTTGTAGCTCAATTCTCGAACCCGCACATTGTTGACGCAGCAATTTTTGTTTTGTGATATTAGCTATGAATACTTTGCTATATAAGCAACTTTAAAATTGTGAGGGTAAAAATGCTGACTTTGCTAGACCCTAGGAATATTGTGGGATCAGCAATGTTAACTTTGTTGATCCCGCAGTGTAAAATTGTTAGGGTGACAATGCTAACATTGCTAGACCCGAGGAATATTGTTGGATCAGCAATGTTAACTTTGTTGATCCCGCAGTGTAATATTGTTAGGGTAACAATGCTAACATTGATAGACCCGAGGAATATTGTGGGATCAGCAATGTTAACTTTGTTGATCCCGCAGTGTAATATTGTTAGGGTAACAATGCTTACATTGCTAGACCCGAGGAATATTGTGGGATCAGCAATGTTAACTTTGTTGATCCTGCAGTGTTCTATTGTTAGGATAACAATGCTAACATTGCTAGACCACGAGAAATATTGTGGGATCAGCAATGTTAACTTTTTGGTCACGCAGTTTAAAATTGTGAGGGTAACAATGCTAACATTGCTAGACCCTAGGAATATTGTGTGATCCCACAATATTCCTCGGGTTTAGCAATGTTAGCATTGTTACCCTAACAATATTAAACCGCGGGACCAACAAAGTTAATATTGCTGACCTAGCAATGATCTTTAGGTCTAGCAATGTTAACATTATTACCGTCGCAATATTAAACTGAGGGACCAACAGAGTTAACATTGCTGACCTAGCAATATTCTTCAGCTCTAGCAATGTTAACACTGTCACCCTCCCAATATTACACTGTGGGACCAACAATGTTGACACAAGCTATGGTGGAACAGTCCTGAAAAATACAACACGGTTAATAAGGCACAATTTTATTTATGAAAACAATAAGACTGTTAATATTCCAAGTTCTTACACACATAAATATAAACAAAGTACGCACTTACAGTCACGAGCTTTATTTTGGGACCCATTTCGCAAAAATATTCTTTGAATTCCTATACTATATGACAGGTGTGTCAACATTAAGCGGGTCCCTAATTAAAGCTTGTGACTGTACTAACTGAACAATACTTGTATGCTATAACTACTTTGGATACTAATTTCTACAAAATAGCCTATCGAGTAAGGTGACAAATCCATAGTACTCATTGCTAATAGACAGTAAATATTCAAAAAAATATGAGTGTTGTCCTCGATCACCTCTAGAGAAGCACAATAATATAATTAATTCAATATAGTTCAGTTTTAATTATCAAGAATAAAAATAACTTGTATTTGATATGAATACCGCAAAAACATGAAACTCTACGAGGATAAGGGACTAGTTTAAAATCACTACAGCATATCGCTTTATAATTAAAAGTGAAGTTATTTTACATGGTAATCATTAAAAATAAGAAAGTCTTATTATATGAAAAACAGTAATCATTAATTATTTATAACTTCTTATTAAAAAATAAATAATCTATAAATAAATCTATTCCTAAAAAGTACTGCCATGCCACAGTCAATTTTACACAAAAGAACACGAAAACACTGCCTAAGTCGACGGTCCTGTCGATGTCCTGCACAAGCCGTCTCGCGTCCTGCCCCCAGCAACCCGCCGTTTCTACCGCCAATGGGACAAACCCCTGCCCCAAAGGGCCATACTTCTGCCGCTTCACTGCCGCCTTAAATTCGGCCGCAGCTCCAGCCGTGCGAGCAGTGCGGCTGACGTGGGAAGCGGCGAAGGGGCTGACACACGTAGCGTCCCACACCAAACACCGCCCCCTTTCCCACGGCACTAAGGTCAGTCCGAGCACGGATGGAACGCCCGCTGACCTGAGAGCTCGCTGAACAATATCATTCAGGGCATGGTGTCGCGGGTGCCTGCCGGTACATCGGCGACAACTCAGCGCATGGTGGCCGTCCGCCCCCACCATGGTACCACAGATGCATACATGAGGCTGACACACCTCGCAGCCCAGGCGGAGAGCAACAGCCACGCGCACCGAGGCACCGTCGAGCAAAGTGCCCAGTTGCGGTGAAGGCAACGCATGCAACCATGCTCCTGATTCCGGCCGAGATACCGCCAGAAGCCTTGCAGGGTCCACCCCCGAAGCACTCCCAATCAGCCGATCAATAGTGACCTTACACCCAACGTCATCCCACGCGCGCTGGACCTTGGGGCTCACCGGCACTACCGCCCCCGGATTGAGAGCCGACCACGCCGCCAAGGCATCGGCCACGTACGGTACGCTTACCCTGTCACCATTAAACAATAGAATATTAGTTACCAGGTCCGCTACCCCGTGCGCCAATGCCAAGAAAGCCGGTATGCTAACGTCCCGCAGGCGTCGCACCCCAATACCCCCGTGCCGGATTGGCAGTGTTGCTTGTGTGCAAGAAGTTGCACAGTTTGGTTAGTGCCTCCAACAGACGCACCCCACTATCTCCCGCCGTGTCAGACGTCAACTCCTTCAAAATGCTGGTCGAATGCCATCCAGACCCGCAGCGGAGCCGCAGTGAAAAGAGCTGATTGCTAGGGCCACTTCCTCCACACCAACCGATAAGGCTAAGATGCCGTAATCCGATTCCGGCGGGAAACAAAGAGGACGGGATGGAGACGGGTGCTTTGATTGCATTGCCGCTAAAGTCTCCGGACCCAATGGGGCGATTGAATCCTCACTCATTATTAACCGGACCGCTCCCCTCAAGTCGCCTTCATGGACTTTGGCCTCGATCGTCTTCGTAATTGAATGTGATCGGGAGGCCGCCGCACAACCGTCGGACGATACCTGAGAGAAAGCATTTATATTGGCCTTTACTTTAGATGTTAGAGATCCCGCACTAGAGTCCTCCGGAGTTTTTAAGGCTCTGTACGAAAAGGCCCACTCATTTACCCCATTGGTAGCAATGCAACTATGATACTACCTAATTTACTAGCTGCCAAACACCTAGCAGCTTTCAGAATATGCCGAATGAAGGCGTACCGACCCCTTAAATGTGGCAAGATCCTCCAGAGTACACGTAGTCGACTGTGAGCTCTGTACTGGTTGCACAGTAACGATATCATCAGGCCCAGCGACGGCGGCACGGACGGGTTGTGACAGAGATTAGGATTATATGAAAATAAAATAACTTTTAATATAGTCATTAATTACATATAACTAATGAGTGTTTCCTTGCATTCCCATGTAGGTATGTATATGCTGCTACCGGAAGGAAAAAATCAAAACTAGGATTTAAGAAAATATTAGTTGTTCCTTTCTTCCTTACGGTGGCAATATGGCAAACTGATGCGAGAGAGTCTTTAGTCTCTCGCCACAATAAGGCCTTTGCCTTATTACAACTTGCTGATTTAGTCATTGACGACAGAGACGCAGCAATACTTCGGATGGAGAGGCTCTAACTCTCCTCCCCCTCCATTTACGATGCTAAATTCAGTAGGGTGTAATAAGGTCATACAAAATATATCTTAAAAAATACATGCCATACAACCAAAATGGCATAACAATTGTATTACTTACCAAAGTATTACTTCAAGTTTAGATATCAAACTTTATTTTGTCGTGATAATATAATTATTTTCTGTAAGTACGTAACTAAATTGATTGCAATTATGTATAAGGGTGCCTTTCTACCAGAAATGTGCTATGCTACGTTTCCATACATTTGACACGTAGCGTCACACACTAGCGCGATGCCAGTAGTATTTTAGGCAAAGAAAAGAATTTGTGCAACACATCTCTTATAGGTATCTTATGCGCTATGCATTCAACTGCTTGGTAAAAACTCCTTCCTTCTTTTTTTACGAAATCGTATCGTCGGCCCACAATGTAAGGCTCAGGGTTAACTAGAGTACCTTTTCTTTCAAAGAAATTCATCCGTTTATATGTTGAACTAAACATCTCTAGATCAGCTGTCAGTTTTTGCACGGGAGAACACGTAATTGGTAATAAAGGTCTTATCGATAGAGTAATAATTTTTTGAATACCATTATAAACTGTATCCAGCACTTTATTCGGCAAATGAGGATTACCATATAGAGATGAAAAAAGTTGAGCTAAGGTGTCACTAAGCGGAGCGGTGTTCAAATGAATGTCATTATTCTGTAAAACACTATTATTTTCCTTACTTTGCAACAAGGTAGTATTATGCGTACTATGTAAAAGATCATTATTCAAAGAATAAGTTCCCAATGAAGTAGTGGCGGCCGAATTCTGTGAAGTTGAAGGCTGTTGCGCTTGCGACACAGAAGAGTCTGAATGTTGTCTCACATAGTGACGTCTTAATGAATTATAGAGTTGATAAGTTCTTCCACAATCTCTATTTGGACAAATATAGTCGTTGCCTGGATGATAAATTGTAAAGTGACTTTTAAGTCGCTTTAATTGAATAAAAGATCTTTTACATATTGCGCACTGCACCATCGTGTCTGTTAGAAACAGAAGCAAGCAAATCTAGCATGGGAGTGCCTTCAGTGTCATACTTACTTCTCATGACAAATATACTCCTTGGTATAAACATCCACACTGGGACACAGTCTTTCGAGTACGGCAGATCTAGTGCCCATAAAATTTTAAATGTATTTGCAACTGCTTCACTTATACTACCAAATGTGTACCTTACCTCGTCAGAAATACATAAATCATACTGTACAATCTGTTGCCAGCATGACCCAACAGCAAATAAACAGGGAAGAATAGGCAGTTTTTTCTCCTCTAATTTAGCTTTGCGTGTAAGGTAACTGCTTTCGAGGTCCGAAACAGACGGTACCAAACAAAAAAAAGCGTTGGTTACTTCTGATCTTGAGGGATTCCAGGGTTTCTTTACTCCTTTGACGGACACTGTGCATCTGTCTTAGTAGCAGCGGAATCGCAAGAAACGCTGCAATATTAGCTTGTTCCTCTCCCACTGCAAAAGAAAAAACATATTCAGTTCACTTGCTAGCCCACTGTTTTGTCTACTTACTGCTCCAGGCCACAAAACATATTTATTCAATTTATTTTATAAAAGGGGCCTCTTAATAAAATGTTTAACCAACATGAGACATCAAATGGTTCCGATATCGAACAATTTATTTCATATCAGCATGAAAAAGAAAACTCATTTCTCTAATATCAGGCAATAATACCACTGTTCATGACGTCGACACTTAGTACATATGTTACCTCTTATTTTCATACTGTAAATGTATAACATTTTCTATGCAATGGCAGTGTCATGAGATTCTCCGCCTGGTCCCCTTTGATTCCTTACCCACAATGGCTTAATAACACTGTCACGAATAATAATAATAAAAAAAAACGTTATTGTTTATTGTTATTATTTTATTATTCGTGACAGTGTTATTAAGCCATTCGTTATTAAGACGTCATGCTTACTCAAATAAACTTAAGCCTGATTTTGACAGTCAGTTAAAGTCATCATGTTCTTCCATTGTGTAGAGATAATGATAGAGCAAAATTAAGAGTGTTTTTTATCCCTCAAATAACGAGAAAAAATGTACCTAGCCAAGTAACAAAGTATAAGCTATCTATTGCAAATTTTATCAAAATCCGTTTAGTAGTTTTTGCGAGAAAGTTATCCACTGCCATCCTCAAAAACTTTCGCGTTTACAATAGAAGATAGTAGTAGGTATTTGAATATTAACTTACAAGTTGCAAGATCCAAGACAGTCTGAATAGAGGCGTCGCACAGTGGTCACGCGTTCATACAACAGCGCTTAAAATTCAAAAGTCGCAATAAAAGTCTAACAAACAGTACGTAATGTTTTATTAACATTGTATTTGACCTGTAATAAGTGAAATACAGTCTTTGGATAAATAATTCTTCTTGTTTTTTGATAAATTTCGTAAACCAGTTATGTATGGATCGGATGTCATTAAAAGTCTATTGAGCAAATCAGAAATATCGGCAAAATAGAATATTGTATGATCTCAGCACCGTGAATTAGTACTTTATGTACGGAGGCAGGAAGGTGATACCAAGGATATGCCGTTACAATCAGTTTTGCTGTTTCTAAAGCGTATTCTTCATACTTTTTTATGTGAATGCTGTAGCCTGAAGCTAAGGTTTTTAAAATGACAGAACATCTGAGTATCAAATTCTTGTGTAGCCCCGTGATTTCTGCAGATATTTCAGGATTGTCGAAAAATTTCTCGCAGTATTACCGTCATTCGAGGAACCACTACGCCCACTTTTCGGTTTGTCAACAATAAGACTCAGTTTTTATTATTAGACGCCTTTTTGAACAATTCATGAATCTTTTTACACAAATAGTGACATTTTTTTTCTAAATCTTCGGTGTTAATACCCTCATCATCTAAATAAGACTTAGACAGTTGCTGAAAGACATATCTACTTTTTTCAGCATTGGAAGCTTTAGCTGATTGAAGCCAAAGATCAAAAACAAGCTTACGTGATTATGAGCAATTGATTTCTTCGCCTAAAACAAAGATAAAAATCATTACGTTTATTTGACCTTAAATTTCAATGACGTAAACAGGCTACCGCCAAGACCTTCGGCAATCTTCGGTAGAATTATTACTTGCACACGATAAAGCACATTTTAGGCCACAAAACGACATATGTATCGTTACGGGATTCGAAGGGTTTCTAAACTAAAAGCTTCGAAATATCTTTCAAATCGAAATTGTCGTTGGTTATTTTACAGGCTCGCGTAAAATAAATATTACAATAAAAAAAACGGCATCGAAAAGAATAAAATGTTCTTAAAAATCATAGAACATACCCTTGTGTACCTCCATTTAAATAATTATAGCTATCACTAAACAAGTCATGTACATAATCAAGTTTAAAGCGACGAGTAAATATTGCACTTTTAGATAACGCGTTCGAGTGTCATGCGGTATGATAACTTTGACAGTTTATAACAAAGATTTTTGTTCCGACACATGCCAAGTCTTTTACATCTTCTAAAACTACCTAGTATAAAGTACCCCCCTGGCTAAAAAAACCAGTCAAATTAGATCATACATTTATTTGAATTTTGGCTACTACCGTGACGTCTGTGCGTCGGCTCGTGTTTTAAGTTGAGACTTTTCATTTAATAATGATAAAAGACGACCCTTCACTATTGGGAACTTCTCTTCAAATTTTCCTTCCGCCTCAGGGTATATTTTTTCAAAGTCAGTTAGCAAGCTGAAAAAACATTAACAAACTAAGTACTTTAATTACCTATCATAAAAATCATGACCCGACAATACTTTGATAGAATAAGTACGTAAATAAATAATTTTAATAAGAATTTGTGAGTGATCCCATAGAACAAAATAATAGTCATAGTATTTATAGTCATAGTATTATAACTCTTACTAAATTATGTAATATTTCATCTATGAATGCAATCAAACAATTGCTATGTACTTCTATTGCATGGATATGGTAAAGTTACTTGAGGCCATCCGAGGATAAGGTGCAAAAGTGTATACCTATTGTATATCTTTGACATCGACCCTTCATGCAGGTAGGTATAACTGAAGAAAACAGAGTAAATTAATTCACCATTACGAACAACTTAAATGGTCTGTGGCATAGATACATTTATGATTCTCTGACTCACTAATTCATGACCCCAAGGGCATTTTAATGCTGGAAACATGCGAAGGTAGCTATTGTGATCGCCTCCTTGCAGCGCAGTCATGCGTTTGTGTAAGCAGTTACACCATTTTGTATCTACTAGGTCTCGGGGTGACGAAGAACACGTCAACCATTGAAAACAGTCTTTTTCAGAGTCTTGGTTATTAGGTTCATCCAAATGGAAGGTGTCAGGCAGAGGTCGAACTCGTGCTAGAGACTGTACAAGATTTTTCTTCCTCTTCTTCTTCTCACTGCTGCTGTCACTACTTTGGTCGCTACTGAGGCTCCTACTACGATAGCGGTTATCTGTGTTTAGTTTTCTTCTAACAGTGATGAGTCGGTTCGTTATTAGGCCACCGGCCTGAATAAGTTTTCCATCGACCATTCGAAATGGACTATATACACCCCTGTATCCGTATCCCCCGGAAAGAGTGTCGTTATTTCGGATGTCCATTTATCCCAAGTTTCCTTTCTTATTGGGTCTGTGACCTTTTTTAATTTGCGGACCTCGGCCTCTACTATAAGTGCTGTGAGTATCTTTCGGTCGTTAGTAGATAACACTTGTTTGCATAGTAGGGGCCTTCCGACACTACTTCCCTCTAATGCAGTCTTGAGCAACGAGACCCACTGGTTGCCTCTGTTACATTCGTAACATTGATACAAGCTAAATCTTCACAATTGATTTCCCACTCCTGAAAACAAATTAGTACTGAGTCTACTTTACACATAGGTAAAATACTTCATTGCTCTAACACCACCCCTCAATAAAATATTTTACACAAACAAACAAACCAAGCCACCTCTGAACTATCTATTAAACACTTGTGAAATACTAAACATCAAACAAAATATCTCTAAATCTCCTAAATAAGACTCCCCCCAAAGCTTTAGTAAATATATCAGCTACTTGCTGGTCAGTACTTAGGTACTTTAACATAACAACCCCCTGTGTTACTTTTTCTTCGACAAAGCTTTGTTTGATGTCAAGATGTTTCACTCTCGAGGTACACGTCATTTGGCCCATCTTTATAGCCGACTGATTGTCTTCAAACAGCGTTACAGGCCCTACATGCACTGAAAAAAATATTTTTCTACAATACAACCAGAACGTATAGTTATAAAAAATTTAGTTATTGCTACTAAAATCTGGTAGTGCTAGTCAAAAATGTTGTATCATTTATTATGTGGTTTGTAAACGATACTGTATGAGTCTAGTTAAAGTCAGTTTTGTACTAATTACAATTGCATTGCATAAATAAAGATGCAAGTGTAATTAATACAAAATGTTAGTGATATTTACAATACGCATTGTATTGTGAACACTTGCATTGCGTAAATAAAGATGTAAGTGTAATGAATACAAAATGTTTGTAATATTTACAATACGCATTGTAATGTAAACACATCAATTAGTTGTGTCAAAGTGCGGTGAAAGAGCAAGGTATGTGTATACACTAGGCAAACTGCCTGCAGTAGATTGTTGTTATAAGTCACGCGTCGTCATGCTGACCTTGCATCATGATGTATATAATCGTTACGACGTGTAAAGGTCCATAGCGTGTATACCAAATACTACTTGTATCGTGTATATACATCAGGACTTTTATATCTGGGGTTTCATTGGTTGTTTGTTAATTATTTGCCACACCTGGACAAAAAGTGGCTTTTACCGCACGCTACGCGTACGGAAAAAGCCGCTTGCTTGCCAAGTGTAGACATAAATTAATGTACACTACACGGGAGGTAATAAAGAAAGCCCTCGATCGCATATTTATGTCCCTCGCCTGCAGCTGGGGCCGCAAACATCTGCGATCTCGGTCTTTCTTTGTTTTACCACCCTAGTTGTGTAATGTACTATTTTTGGTTGTTTTCAGGAGGTAATGCGGAAGTGCGAGCGAAAATATGACTGCGTTCTTTTATATTAACACTACTAGTCGGTCAACTTTTGCTGAAGAAAAACAAGAAAAAATGCTGGAGGCCTTCGAAACAAGAATGTAGAGATGGGTTTATAACACATGTGTCAAGACAAATGGACTTGCAAGAAACAATTACATAAAGGAGAGAGAAGTACCTACTTCAAATATGGCATTACTTTCCAACCTTCCATATTCATTGTTGGCAAAAATATTCAGAAATCTGCCAAATATGCCAAACTGCCAATCAGAGTTCTGCATCTTTGTTCTATCTCGGCACTCTCGGAACTCTCTCTTTTCAACACATGAAAATTAAAGTTTTTATCTATAGGCAAAGTCAATGCTTTACATTGAGACATACTGTATATTTTTAACAATTTGTCTACGTAGTCTCTTTTTGAGATAACAGTGCACCGCTTATCAAGATCTTGTTTAATCTCAAAGCCCAAGAACTTCGAGACTTTTCCCATATCCTTAATTTTGAAAGATTTACATAACCTATCCCGCAATTCTAAAACATCCTGAGCAGTGGCGTAGCGTATGTTTTTGCCACCCGGGGCCTATCACAAATTTGCTGCCCCTTTTTTTGTAATTCGCTAAAATAAAAGCGAAGCGATAAAGACTAACTTTCTCGCCAGCTTTTCCGGGCGAGTGGGCTGTGAAAAAACTTACTTACCATTTTCACAACCAAGGTTTTCGTAGCGCTACGAGTTTTTCACTATAATCGGGAAACCCAGGTAATCGGCTACGCGTCTACGCACAGAGAACCCGGTAGTCGGGTTCGCGGTGTTGAATGTGTTAGGTACTTTGTATGGTATTGGTATAATTTGACAGCCCATTCGCACAAACAAACTAGCGTGGACCGTGGACTATCTTCATACGTAGTCAAAGGGCGACAGAGCTCTTACAGTCACTACAGTCAGACAGTATTTCTGCAACCGTCCTTTACAATGCAGCCTGCATTATAGTAGCATAGGTAAGTTGTCGCATCGCAACTAGAAAAAAAATTAAACAAGTATTGGACTCGTCGAAGCAGGCGGTTGTTTTGTTTTAATGCAATAGACGCAGCGTTTGATAGGTTGCACATAATTTTATTTTACTTCAGTTCAGGCAATTTAATGCACCAAATGTGTCGAGCGCTGCGATTTTTGCACAAACCAAATGACAACGGTTCTTTTAGTTTAGTTCAGATTAACTGGAAACTGAACCAATTCAAAATACTTGTTGTTATAAATAATCAACGTTTATTGCACTATACTTAAAAAAAAAAACAAGTTGTGTAATCAAATAAATAAACAAGTTTACATGGATAGCGAGGAAGAAAGTCCTCCTTGCTTTCCTTGTCTATCATTGTGACATATTTAAATAAATAAATTTAAATATACCTATCGAAAATGAGCTCTATTGCAAAGTGAAATCGAATACCGAATCAATTCAATGAATGGTTGGAGCGCTATTTTACACATTAAAATTTCACTTTCCTTGCTTTTTTTTCCGAAAAATCTTTGATGCAAGAATCAAAATCAATATTTACTGAATGTTCTATAGTTAATATTGCTAGATGGCAGTCTTAGCTCTGACATCGTTGAGCGTAGATAATTTTTTATTATTTTCAACTTGGAGAAGCTTCTCTCTCTGAGTACACATATGAGATTGGAATTGGTTGCAATTTACTATCCCAGTGTTTCTCCCCGCCAAAATTTTTCATCCCCGCCGAGCTAGTTCCCCTAGGTTAGGTATCCTGTCTCGGCACGTCGTACAAGACGCAAACCGATATTTAGGTAATTTAGACAGTAGTGTAGATTCAGAATTAGAATTTAGTAATATGGCTGATCTAGATAGCATTTTCAAGGCCCTCCGCCTGGTACCGGATTTTGATGGTAACCCAAATGTTTTGACTAGATTTATTAAACTTTGTGATCAGCTAGTGGCTGAATACGCTAGAGAAGGCGAAAATCTTGTAAATGGTGCATTATTAAACGGCATCTTAAATAAGGTCACTGGACCTGCCGCCAGATTAATAAACGCTAACGGTATTCCGGAAAATTGGCCGGGTATTCGTAACGCATTAGTTAACAACTTTGAGAACCAAAGAGATGAAACCTCTCTTTATAATGATTTAGCTTTACTTACACAAAGGACAAAGTCGCCCCAAGAATATTACGAAGAGTGCTAAAATCTTTTCAGTACGATCATGACATATGTCACTTTACACGAGGATGTAGTCAGTACCGTAAATTCCAAACGTGACCTGTATAAAAAATTAACTTTACAGGCTTTTGTTAGAGGACTCAAGGATCCCCTTGGCTATCGTATCCGGTGCATGCGTCCAGATACCATAGAAAAGGCCCTAGAATTTGTGCACGAGGAAAGCAATACACTTTACTTACAACAGCGAAATGACAAATTCTCAAACGACAGAAAACAGACAAACTATCAACCACCTAGATTTCCAAATCATTTTATGCCACCATTTCCACCCATGCAAATGAGGCAACCCCAGCACAACCCTATGTCTAATATGACTCCTAGCCCAAACAGGCAAAATCTCATGAATGGACCCCAGCAATTCCCGCAACCACCGGCATGGAAACCTCGATTAAACCAACAGCACCCAGGTTCCTCCCGCACCCAACAGATCTTTAAAGCACTTCCCAGATCAAATCGACTCAACAGGCTAATTACCACCAAGAGATTATGGCCGCTTGGCAATGGACCTAGAAAATCTAACGCAACATCTATCCACGGCTGTAAAGGTAACTCACGTCTCTTCATAGGGTTAGGTGGGTTAGGCCCTGTTAGACGTGCGCGCCGGTCGAAAAAAATCCGGCGGCGGCGCGCCGCGAAAAAATCCACGGCGGCGGCGTGAGATTTTTCAACTTTGTAAATAGGTATCGCTTTCATGGGGTTCAATATGAAGACATAAAATGAAAAAAACAGGCATAAGAAAAGAACTTTAATTAAAAATAAAAGACAACTCGTTTACTCATTCAAAATATTTTCTTTACAACTTTTATAGTTGTCATGCACAAATATTATTTTATTTACCCTAAATGGGTTAAGCCGAGATCTTTTAGCTGTTAAAAGCAACCCAACAACCGAAAATACCCTTTCGCTAGGAGTACTAGTTGCTGGAATGCATAATAACGCTTGCGCCAAGGATGACAAACGGGGGTAGGCAGTTTGTCTCGTTTTCCAGTAAGACAAAATGTCTCCGTCTTCAAGTTCTTTAGGATCAGCAGTCGCAAGGTATTTCCACACTTCTTGGTCAATATCACCATTGGCAGCATGTGACACACTATACTTGCGCGAGAGTTGAGAGAGTAATGAAGGCTTACTTGTATTTGGGCTCTCTTCTTCTTGGTTTAGCAAAGGAACTTGTTCATGAGATCTTATTTCATTGGCATAGTCTGCCAAGAAACCAGCTGGACTTATTTCGTTGGCAGCTAGGTAGAGTTCAACTTCCCTAAGCCTCATAAACCTGCAATCTAATAATGCTGCAGCAACAACAGCCTTACTGGCTGGGAAGCGTGAGTCAAGTTTTATCAACATATTTCTTTTCAAAGTTATCATAATAAGGGTCTCATCATCGCCCATTGAATTTAACACCTCTTTAATTTCTGTTTTAAACACGAGAGCGAGGTTAATTGTGCTTGATTTTGATGCTGATAAAATTTCAACAATTTGTCGGAACTTGCTTAGAAAATTGCATAAATCCTCTAATAAATTCCATTCCACTGGAGATATTGTGAGATCGCCTTGCCCAATCCGACGTAAGACGTTATTTATCGGGTTCCTATTACAACAGTGCGCCATACTTTCGATCATTTCTAGAATACTGTGCCATCGCGTGGGTGTCGAGGTTTTAACCGTAGGTATATTAGCCAAATTTCCAAATAAGGCACGATCTTCTGGCTCTTCTACCACGTCTTCATTATCTTCAGAAATAGGATCATTTTCATCTTCCTCTATCACTTGAGAAACAGCCTCCATGGAGCTTAAAAACTTTTGTTCATTTTCTGACTCTTTCTCCATTTCTGGCTAACGATATCTGACTGCTTTTACTATTTTCTTGCATTTCGTCACAAGACTTAAAACTTCGGGTGTTTTTTTTATTCCGTCAACCGTGACCAAATTATGGAGACCGTGCCCTAAGCAAAGGTGGTTATCAATTTCTGCCAGCGCCGTTGCCCGTTTAACATTAGCTCCTGCGTCAGTTACACTATGAAGTTTCTTGTCATGAATTCCAAATTCATTTTTGGTGTTAATTATTGCTTCTTTTATTTTGGCCCCTGTCTTTTTTCCTTCCATGGCCTCAGTTTTCAGCGTGAATGTCTTCAACTCAAAATCTAAAACAGTAAAAAACATTAATACGTATAAGATAGGTTTAGTTAAGCTTTTTAAGTACTTAAACAACTGTTAAATACTTTACATAGATTATATTTGCAATGTTTTTACCCGTACCCATATTAATATAATGTAGGGTAAACGTGATGTAACTGAGGCGCCTGTAGGAGTCTGTCCACAAATCGAAAGTAATTGCCAACTGATTTGGATTGTCAGATATTATTTGTGTCTTTACGTTGTCTAGCATACTTTCGTATATATCATCCAAGGCTGCTCGACTGATTGTATCACGCGAAGGCAATTCTGAAGTAGGGAGGATTATGTCATATTTCTGAAAAAAAAGTTACCTTCACCAATGAAAAAATTACGTGGAAGACTTTGGAATAAGTACTTAACTTTAAAAACTTATATTCCTTGTCCTCCTAAATATTACATTCCAATTATTCCAAATTATTTAAGGAGACCACGCAATTAATACCGTTAAACACATAGCAAGGTCAAAACAAACAAACAGGTTAGGTAGTAGTTACGCTAGTAACACGCAACGGAAATAAAGCTTGTTAGTTTTAAAACCATATTAGTAAAAAAAGCATACAACACCTTAAAAAAGTCTACCATTCCTTCATCAGTAGTGCGAGCGCGCATAGGCGGGTTATTTGATTGTGAGCTAGCTCCAGCTCTAGGCATGTCGCGAGAAGATTTGGCAGGTCGATCGTGGCTGAAGAATTGTTTGATGTTAGTCCTTGCCTTAGCCGCATCCTCATCGGATCGAATTTTGTGTTCATCCCGAAGATGTCGCATCAAATTTCCAGTGCTTACTGTTTTGTTATATGATTTAACATTAATACTGAAAAAAAAGCCATTCCAATCCAAGTCACCCACACAGAAAAGCATTAAGGTAAGAAGATATAGTCATGCTATGATATCTTAGTATATTGAAACAGGACCGCTAAACACATCTGCCATCTATCCCTTGTGAACGAAACCTCTAACTACTTTTTGTTTCTAAAGTCATGATCACAATCAAAAGTTCAGAATCAAAAATTAACTCAAGGAAATAAGTAAAAACATCAAAAATATAAATAAGGAATAATAATAATGTAAATTTATTAAATATACTTATAGTAACATAATATATCTTGATCGCAGCCAATCTAGATAATTAAGACTTTTCTTGCCAGCATACAGGACGAAACTACCATTGTCATCATGTATAATAAAAATCTTTTACAAATTATTTCATTATTATTACTATTTTTGAATTAACACGTTTATTGAATTATTTGTACGTCATAATTTCCACCTTTTGACAATTCTCAACCTAAAATAAAGATGAAGTAGATTAGAATGGTAGTACGACTTCAAATGTTATGGCAACACAGTACACATGTCAGTTGTAAAACTGTTTTGGTTTTTTCTCTTTTAAAGTTTGTTTATATTTGTTGTCGGCATCGGTTAAATTTCATAAAGTTCCTATTTGTTTCAATCGGGTATCTCAATATTATTTTAACGTCGAGTTGAGCGTAACCTCCTCCGTTTATAATTTGAATCTCGTTATTGTGAGCAGACTCGTAAGATAAGACTCTTTGTGTTGCGCTTTTTGGTTTCAGATAAAAGACTCGTGTTATTTATTGTGATAAGTGAGATTTGACTTGTGAAACACACAAAGAAAGACTGAAAGCGTATTTTGTTAAAAAAAACTGTCCGAATTTTTATACAAAATTGGTGCAAACTCATTAACAGAGTCTTATGTCGTAAACACAGCCAATGGACGATTTAAAAATTGTCAAATCTGCCTTTGAGCACTTCCAAAAATATAAAACTAGAAAATGAAATCTTGTGGTTTATTTATGCATCTATGCGTAACTGCCCATATGTACACATATCGTCAGATGCCATGTAAAACTTACTTACAGCCGAACAATTAATGATTTTGGCATCAAGTATACGTTTTACTGACCATCTGACAAAATTGAAGGGTCCACTGCAATAATGAAGAATGTTCAAAATTATTAAATTTTAAGTAAATACGTGATTCGCGTCATGTGTTCGAATAGCGTATTTACTGGGAATTACAATAATTTTGAACATTCATCGTTATTGCAGTGGACCCTTCAAATACGATAAATTACAATTACCTTCCTGTATATACCTATATAGGTACGTATATAACTATATATATATGTATATATATATACATATGTATATACATATATATACGTATTTTAGTACCGTTCACACGGGATAGATGGCTGCACATGTAGGTTGCCTTGAAATCGGCTGAGTTGCCAGTCTATACCCAAGTATACAATAGTAGTCTTTGGATATAGTCAAGTCAAGCAAATAGTTCTTACGAGTATTAACACCCACTGACGCAAACAATAATAAAATTAGTAAGGTAGGTATGAAAATAAGTTATTACTAGTAGTTATGAATTGTATGTGCTACCTGTTTTAGCATTTGATAATCGGAGCTTGGAATAAAACAAGTAATCTCTTTAAATAGCTTTTAATGTTCTGTCAGTCTGACATTTGGTTTGCCTATACAGGCACAGACTCGCATATCGATGCGTTCCATTTTAGGCTTAAAGTTACTCTCACAACATCCTTCTCTTCATCATTTAGGACATACATTTATTGTATTTAATATTTAACCTTAAAATCTAACAGTACAAATAATCATTATTTAATACAAACAAATATCTTGCAATTGTTGCAATACCAGCTACAAGTTTCATTTATCTCTAACAATACAATCACATATATAGTCATTTAGGTAATTAGGTCTCTTTACTTGCCTTCTTAATTCCATAGACCTTGAGTCTCCATTAAGAACCTGCTCATTTAATATGGGCTGTTCTTCGCAAAGATGTTCATGCTCAGAATTCTCCTTCCTTCGATCTTCAAAAACTGGAGAGTCAAAGTCTATGGAGTCCTTCTCAGGGGCTAACACCAGATGCCAGCGATTACGCCTGAACATGCCTCTGTCTGTTTGAACAATAAAAGATCTGGGCTCTGGACATTTTTCTTTTATTTTTCCATACAATTTTAAATTGTCATTCAATTTATTCTGATTTGGCCAACCTGTAATTGTATATTTCTTTAATTCAATATAGAGCACAGTTTTTTCTTGTTCAGTCCTGATTTTTGCAAAAATATCCTGAGACAGAGACTCACCAGCGCACAAGTTGAAAATCAGTTTTGAACTATCTTTAATTTGTTTCTCGCCCGACTGTATAGGATTTCTGGATAGGACATCTGCAACAGTTAAATCTTTTCCTGGAGTATATTTAACACTATATCTAAATCTCATTAACTTGAGCCGAAACCTAAGCAAACGAGGAGTGAGGTCATCCAAAGGCTTGGCTTGTAAAATCTGTAAAAGCGGCTTATGGTCACTTTCTAATACAATCTCAATTCCTACTACATAATCTTTAAATTTTTCCACTGCCCAAACCAAAGCCAAACACTCCTTTTCCACCTGTGCGTAATGTTTCTCTGCCTCTGTGAGTGTGCGGCTAGCATACACAACCACTGATCTCTGACCCATATTATCTTCCTGCATTAATGCAGCCCCAAGCCCATAGGAGCTACTATCTGCTGATACAATTATTTTTTTATCTGGGTCAAAATGCGCTAATGTGGGGGCATTTTTAAGTTTTTCTTTTATTTCTCTAAAAGCTAATTCCTGAGTACTTCCCCAAATGAACATATTCTTTTCTTTTAACAGAGAATGAAGAGGGTCCAGAATGTGAGATTTGTTTGGAATAAACCGACCAACAAAATTCACCATACCTAGGAATTGTAGCAATTGAGTCTTGTTAGTAGGTGTGTCAAAATCACTAATGGCCCTTATCCTCTCCTGGTCTGGCATAATACCCTGTGCACTTACCACATGTCCCAAATAAGTTATTTGCTTGGCCCCAAATATACACTTTGACTTATTAATAGTAATACTTTCTTTCTCTAATCTACTGAGAACCTCTCTTAAAATTTTGTCATGATTTTCAATATTTTCCTCATAGATTAATATATCATCCATATGTATGGCAATGTCCAAGTCCTTGAAGAGGTTATTAAACTTCATGGAGAAGTACTCGGGAGCACAATTTAGACCGAAAGGCAAGCGATTGTAAACATATCTTCCAAATGGAGTAATTATGGTAGTGAGCTTTTTAGACTCTTCATCTAACTGAATCTGATGAAATCCGGACGTTGCATCTAATTTTGAAAAAAATTTTGCTCCTTTTAGCTTTGCAAGCGTATTTTCTACTTTTGGTATAGGGTAGATGGGCCTCATAATGTTTTGATTGACTTTAGTGTAGTCCCCACATATCCGAACTTTATCATTCTTGTATACCACTACAATTGGGGAGACAAAATCTGTTGGCTCTTCTATAGGACTTATGATACCTAAACTTTCTAATTTATCTAACTCTTCTCTTACTTTTGGCAACAAAGGTATTGAAACATTGCGGGCTGTTGTTTGAACATAATACTGAGGATTACCGATCAATTTAATGTGAAATTTATCTTTAAAAACCCCTAAATCATTGAATATTTTAGGGAACTCTTTTTCTACCTGCACTTTAGATTCATGTATTTCCCCATAATTACTCTCATTTGTTGACATGGAACATATAGACAGTATTTTCATATCTTCAATTGCTGGCCTTCCCAGAATAGCGCATTTTAAACCGTTTATCACATAAACTTTGCCTAAAAATACCTTATTTTTATAAACTAACCTTAACCGAGTAGTACCAATCACATTCAAAAGTTTACCATCTGGTCCCTTCACTCTATCTTCACATGTCACTAACTGCAGCTTATAGTGGTAGTCGTCTGGTATGGCCGTTACATCTGCTCCTGTGTCAATGAGAAAGTTCATGTTATTTATATGAGTCCCGTTGTTATACACTCCCACTTCGATCATATATTTGTCACTTAAGTCCCCTACCTTGTACACTGCACTACTTGCGCGACACAATTTTGCAAAATGGCCAGTACGACCACATTTGAAGCATTTGGCATTAAGGGCCCCGCACTGACTCTTGGGGTGCCTAGCTTTGCCGCAGAACCAGCAACTCTGCTTCCCATAGTCATTTTTGACTCTATTGACTTCAAACTCGTTTGCACTTTTATTCATTAATAGGCTTTCTTCCTTCTGTGTCTCTGCCTGCTTACAGATGGTCACAGTCTCTTTTAAATTTAATTCACTCATCAATTGTAATCGTTCGCTAGTTCTCTTGTCTAATATCCCTATAACAATTCTATCTCGAATTAACTCTTCCTTCAACTCTTTGTACTCGCAAGTTTCGGCAAGTTTGTACAACTCTGTTGCGTATTGTTCAATAGTTTCTCCCTCCTTCTGGTTTCTGGAATTGAATTTGAATCTCTCGAACACCACATTCTTTTTCGGCAGAAAATATTCCGTGAATTTAATGATGGCGTCCTCGTACGAAATGCTTTTTTCAAATTGGAGTATGATGTCTTCCGCCCTGTCTCCCATACAATACAGAAGACAGTCGAGCTTCTCTTTGTTGGATCTTTTATCGTTACCAGATAAATTCATGAACCTTAGGAATCTACTTTTCCACTTTTCCCAGTCCGTGGGAATAAATGAATACTTCTCGGGCGGAGGGACGCTGGCCGCCATTTTGATCCCGCTTCGCGCTTCTATTTGTTTGTTTTCCGGAGCCGGTGAATCCTTAGTTGCTCCTCCTGTCATTTCCTTTACACTTATGATTCTTCGTTCTATTTAACACTTCTGCTCTTACTTTTATACCGCTGCCACCATGTTTTAGCATTTGATAATCGGAGCTTGGAATAAAACAAGTAATCTCTTTAAATAGCTTTTAATGTTCTGTCAGTCTGACATTTGGTTTGCCTATACAGGCACAGACTCGCATATCGATGCGTTCCATTTTAGGCTTAAAGTTACTCTCACAACACTACCTCACCTCGATCGCGAAGCGATACACATCCTTTTAGGCCCCGCTTTGTGGCTATTTGAGACGCAAGTGACAATCGGTGGCCGACCGGCTGCACCTATGATTCACGTTGCATCTCATAATTACATAGGAACACGACCTGTCTCGGATAAAGCGATGGAATAAATGCATTCTTATTTGTTTAGACATTGAGATTCGTTGTTACCATATTGCACACAGTACTCATCCACTTTATGACATTATGACACTTTAAGATTTTGCACTTTTGGTTGCCTAAGGTTCATGTACAAGTAGTGATTTTTTTTTGACATAGGTGCGCGTCGCTTTAAATACCTACTAGCGAAGTGCCTATATGTGAGAGCTTGAGAAGAGCGTTATTTCAGTTTGCCTCGCTTGACTATGAGTTCTAGATTTGATTTCCTCGTCCTGTCCAAAGTCATATTTAAAACAAACATGAATAAACATCGTATAATACCAGGGGATGCTGATATATAATTTTACGTTACTTAGGTACTTATTGTGAAAAATTTAAAAGACAATGAGGTTTAAATTTAACATGAAACAAAACCAATTAAAAACACAGGAGAGACGAGGTTAATTTATGTGAAATGGTCGTTGAAATCTGGTTATTAAACAAGGTCGAGAGAGAACACATTTTTTTGTCAGTGGCGTGGCTTTCTCACAACCCGATTCCCGCCGGCTTGCCGAATATTAAGGGCTTGAGCATCTTAATACATTTACTTTAAGGAAACGTTTAGACAAAACTGCTTTGGCTTGCCCTACGATACCATTGAATGTTAACTTTTAAAGCTATAGGAAAGTTGGGAAACCGCGTAAATGTAAAGTATTTTTACAGAATATTAATTACATATTTTCTTATCATGAAAGATTTGATCTTAACCAGTTAATACTATTTAAGCTTTTAAATAAGATCTGGACCAGAGAAATTTCGACTGATCTGAGTAAATATTATTATTTACAGTTTATTTCTATTATTGTCAGTTAGGTACCTCTTGCAGAAGTCAATAAAATACCTGTGTTTAGTTGATAGTATGCTTATGTCTGAAGAAACAAACTTACAAGCGTTTTAACTTTTAAATATATATATCTTTCTTATAAGGAAAAAAAAACAGATATAAGTTAGAAAACTATAAAGAAGGGTTTGTTTTATGTAGGTTAACGCTAATTTCTATATGAAAGTCCTAATTAAAAAGACCTGAGCTCAATCCGTGCCGGTTTTACAGTAGATTATCTTAGCTAGGACCACAGTCAAATGAACTCGTTTGTAATTAGATTGGTTACAAGTTACAATGTGATTCTTGCTACTGACTGGTGTAAAGTGCCCTTGGTTTGAGAAATACTGGTTACCTTTACAATATATAGTACTTTCCAGTATAAAATGAACTCCGCAAACTATTTACGATCTGTAGAGAGTACATGCAGTTTCTTTTCAAGATTTACGTATCGATTTTCATGTTGTAAGGCGCTTTTGCAACTAATGCATTTCGTATTTGGAAAGTAAGGGCATGTTTATAATGGAGTGGTAATTCGGAACAGTGGAAGTATTTATAGACTATCTGCATAAGGACCAAAGTCATTTAGACGTGTGATTTGTTTTGATTGCACTATCTTCTATGATTATCTTAGTTACCAATATAATCGTTACTTTATAATTTCGTGTTATAAAAAGGGCAATCGGGCCATTTGTGCACCATTATTGCTCGCTAACCAGGACTCCGACAGTTCACTTCAGTGTTAGTGTGAGAGAGTGTGTGTGTGTATATAGAACCTTCAGCATTCGCTGCAGCCTGGCAGGAGTTAATTTGTTCATACACAACAAGGTCAACGAAAAGGAAATATGTAAGTGTATGTATTATACTATTAGACTGTTAATTAAACAGTTTATTTGTTTTTCAATTTTGTTAATGTATTTTAAATATTGTTTTTAGGCCTGGTTGGTCTCTTAACCCATTCTGGGAGGACGAGCTGAACGATGCTTCGAGGACAATCGAGGAGTCCTCCGTTCAGTCAACACCATCAACTTCGAAGAAAGTAGCTGAGAAAAAACCCGCGAAGAAACGTGCACCCAAAAAACCAAAGGCATCGGCAGCCTCCCAAATTAAAGAGCCGTCTACGCTGGATCTCAGCTGTTCGGAGTCTGAAGACGATACTATCCCGCCTACTCAGCCGCCGCCAGTGAAGCGTAAACGTCCTGCGCAAGTGCTAGAATCTGAGGTATGTACCTAGCTGATCTACATCTATGATTTATTTAAGTAAGTTTGTTTTCTATGTATTTAAGTACTTGTATCTATTAAATATATCGTCGTCTAGTATCCATAACACAAGCCTTATTGAGCTTACTATGGGGCTAGTTCGATTTGTGTAAGATGTCCCCTAATATTTATTTATTTATTTATAAGTATACACAATTTCCTAAATTATGATTGATCGATCCACTGGATGCGGGTGGCACAGGTCCGGTCATTTTGGTGCTCCTTGGGGGGGAGGCCTATTTCCAACAGTGGACGTCTTTCGACTGATATGATGATGATGATTAGATGGAAGATGTCATTGTTAGCTGATGACATAGGGACTTTAACATAATATATCAAACATTCTTGTTACATTTTTATGTTTTTTAGGTAGGTACAGTTTCATTAGCTCCTGACTATCAGGATATCCTTGTGAAAAAATATATTTACCTCTTATGATTTGTTAAAGAGTCTCACGCGTTGCATATAAAGAAAATGACATTTCTACAAAAATCTTTATTATTTTTTCTGAATCAAATTATTATGTTTGTAGGGTTAACTGTCCTTACGGTTTAAGTCCTTGATAGACTAAATTATAGGTTGCGTAAAATGAGAAAGCGTGTTAACAGGAAGATGGTTTATTCCAGACTTATTACTTATGAACTAACTTATGCGGCGGTGCAACCGCCCCTATATCGCCGCGTTACATGTAATGTGTCCCTACAGTATTCCCCCCCTTTAATCTTAATTAACACATACCCAAGGTTAGGTAGGTACACTGAGGGTTATCACCAATCACTAATATCACTATACGAGGGTAGATCAAATAGTACCCGCGTTTGATGGCAAATGGCGTTGCTTAGGAGAGCTGGCATTACCGTCGTGTAGTTATGGCCTTTATCAATTAAAAAAATGAAAACTGACAATTGTGTATGGTTTAGTTTTTTTTTGGCGGCAAATTTTGTAAGACTTGTTTTGTTTTTCGTACAATATGGAGAAAGAACAATATCGTCCCGTAATTCGCTTCTTATTTTTGGATGGAAAAACATGTGAACAAATAAAAGTTAAGTTAGATGTTGTCTACGGAGGTCTTTCGCTATCTATGACAACCGTGAGATATTGGTTAAATGAATTTAAATGAGGTCATACATCAGTTTTCGACGAGGAGCGCCCAGGGCGCCCGACAGACGTGGTTACCGAAGAAGTCGTAGAAAAGGTAAAGAACATGATGCTCACCGATCGACGTACCAGAGTGCGCGAATTAGCTGAGACTGTAGGGGTGTCGTATGGAACAGCAATTAATATAATACACGACAAATTACACATGAAAAAAGTGTCCGCCCGATGGGTGCCGCGATTGCTCACGGATGAAGATAAGCAGTTACGGCTGTCATTATAGAAGGATTCTTTAGGCTTGTTTGAGCGAAATCCGCAGGAGTTTTTCCATCGTGTCGTTACCGTTGATGAAAGCTGGATCCATTAAATACACCAGAAACCAAGTGCCAGTCTAAACAATTGGTTTTGTCTGACGAATTTGTCCCGAAGAAGGCGAAAACGGTCCCATCAGCCGCAAAAGTCATGGCCACGATTTTTTGGGATTCTAAGGGAGTTATCCTTATGGATTTTTTACAAAAAGGGAAAACAATCACTGGACCGTACTACAGTGAGTTATTGGACCGTTTCGATAAAAAAATAAAGGAGACACGGCCCCATTTGGCAAAGAAGAAAGTGTTGTTTCATCATGACAACGCACCAGCACATTCTTCCAGAATTGTCACTGCCAAACAGACTCAACTACGATACGAATTGCTGCCACACCTACCTTATTCACCGGATCTGGCTCCCTGTGACTTTTTTCTGTTCCCCAATATGAAAAAATGGCTCGGGGAAATTCAGGTCAAACGAGGAGCTTATAGCTGAGACAGAAGCATATTTTGGAGAGTTTGACAAATCCTACTTTTTGGAAGGGTTAAAGAAGTGGCCGAAACGCTGGGAAAAGTGTAAGGACCTAGAAGGAGATTATATTGAAAAATAAAATAAAAAAGTTTAAAAAAAATTGCGTCTTCATTTCTAACACGGGTACTTTTTGATCCACCCTCGTACACGTAGCCGGCGACCGGCGCACTCTGCTGTGGCGCTGGTGTTGGGTTGGGGATCTGTTTCCTCACCCATGTCCTGGCCGCTCTTCTGCATTGGTTCCACATTAGACCAATCAGGACGACGCAAAACATTATTGTTACTGCAATCAGTACCATACTGATTGTACTCAACTTCTCATGGAACTGCTGATTAGTGACTGTTTGCGTTTGCGTAATAACGCTCTTGTCTCCTTCCTTGCTCTGTCCCCACCCCATATTTACGAGGTTATACACAAAAATACAATATAGAGTCCGAGCAACAAACGGTACGTGTCTCGATCAAAATAACAATTTAAATGTAACAATATTTAGAAAACATCTTTTTTATATGCTATTTATTTAGCTTTTTACAACTAAGTAAAACTGCATTTGCCCCAGATATTTTTTAGCACATCTTAACTCTTAACAACTTGCACTTACATAACTAATTCTAATTATGTGTCACACACACTAATTCAATCATACGATGTTATTGTTATTGTTGCTAGTAATTATAATATCATATCACCTAGCTTGCAAAACGGATCGGTGCCTTTATGGCACGTCCACTGCGCGTCGTTCGCGGTATATGGTTACTAGAAGTGACATTGTTGTTTATCGGTCTATCCTGTATACACTTATTTGGTAAACTATCTACAGGATTTTCCTCACTACCATAACTATCATCTATTATATATGCAGGTTTTAACCTATCTATAGATACAGTTGTTTGCCTATTTTCTAATTGAATTACAAATGTTTTTCCTCTCCTACTTATGACGCTGTAAGGGCCATCATAAGGAGGTTGAAGGGATTTACGAACTAAATCGTTCCGTAAAAATACATATTTACATGTCTTTAAATCATTATGGACAAACAATGAACGTGACTTTCCATGACTTGGTGGTCTAGGTTTCAACTTACTTATGGAGTCTCTAAGCTTTTGCAAATAT
Organism: Eudemis profundana; assembly: GCA_947034925.1. NCBI lineage: Eukaryota > Metazoa > Arthropoda > Insecta > Lepidoptera > Tortricidae > Eudemis > Eudemis profundana. Next base: position 8,120,961 of record OX344806.1, on the reverse strand, counting down.
TCCGAATCAGAAACCTTAACTTTAACTTGGTCATAAAATTCACCAGGTAACCGAATAGTTTTGCCATAGGTTAACTCGGCTGCGCTCACTCCAGTGTCACTTCTAGGAGCGGCGCGCACGCCTAACATCACTGTTGGAAGTTCCTCTACCCATGACGTATTATCCTTTAATCGTGCCTTAAGGGCCGTTTTCATAACTCTATGGAAACGCTCAACTAGACCATTACTTTCAGGATGATACGGCGTCGTACGCAATTTATGTACACCTAGGTACCTCATTAATTGCTGAAATAAATCGCTTTCAAATTGACGACCACAGTCACTAGTAAGCCTTGAAGGACATCCAAAACGAACTATCCATCCTTCATATAATACTCTGGCGACTGTTTCTGCCGTAATGTCATGAACTGGATATGCTTCCGGCCAACCTGAAAATCTATCTATCATTGTTACGCAATAACGATAACCATCGCTGGTAGTAGCTAAAGGTCCCGTGAGGTCGATGTGAACATGACTAAAACGATCAGATTCCGCAAATTGTTCTAGTCCTGAAACTGTATGTCTTATAACTTTTGCTTTTTGGCACTTAATACATGATCTAGTCCATTTAACAACATCCGCGTTCATTTTCGGCCAAAAGAATTTCTCGGTAATTAAACGTTTAGTAGTTCTGATGCCAGGATGACTTAGATTATGTATTTGTTGCCATGCTCGCTTTCTAAAATCCTCAGGTAAATAAGGTCGAATATTATTCGTAGAAACCTCACAGTAAATTCTTTTCTCACAGTCCGGTAAGCTTATTCGCTTGAATTGCAAGATATCAGGTGACGCGCGCACACTCTGTTGCAAATAATCGTCACTAGCCTGTTTTTCTGCTAATTCGTCGTAATTAATTCCCGTGGGACAGTAAATAGCGTCTATCCGTGAGAGAGCATCAGCGACTACATTTTGCACACCACTGATATGTTGTATATCTGTGGTAAACTCACTGATGTACGACAGATAACGAATCCTTCTAGGACTCTCTTTGTCACTGTTTACCTTAGAATAAGCGAAGGTCAAGGGCATGTGATCCGTGTAGACCCTAAGGTCACGTCCCTCTATTAAACTCCTAAAATACCTAATAGCCATATATATACCTAACATTTCCCTATCATATGTCGAATATTTAACTTGTGTATCAGTTAACTTCCGGGAAAAATAACCTAATGGTTGCCAAACGTTGTCAACATTTTGTTGCAAAACAGCACCTACACTAACCTCAGACGCATCCGTCATCAAGGCCAGTTTCACGTTAGGTAAAGGATGAGCAAGCGTAGCGGCGCTTTTTAAGCTTTCCTTACACTTCTCAAATGACTCTATAGCCTTCTCCGTCCATTGAATAACTGTCTTATCGCGCTTCTTAGCATTATGTAAATAATTATTTAATTCCGATTGGTACTCGACAGCCCTAGGAATATGCAAACGATAAAAATTCAACATACCTAGAAATCGGCGTAGTTGCTCAACGGTTTCTGGTTTCGGGAAATTAACTATTGCTTGCACTTTGTCGTCTAAAGGTCGAATTCCACTTGTCGACACCTCGTAACCTAAAAAGTTAAGTTTAGACTTGCCAAACTCACATTTAGACACGTTAATTGTTATGCCATATTGATTAAATCTTTCAAAGACCTTTCTTAACTGCTCTTTGTGTTGTTCTTCCGTTTCGCTTGCGATAATTACATCATCTATATACGCAAACAAAAAATCAAAATTTCGTAATACTACAGTATCCATAAAACGCTGAAAACTCTGCGAACTCTTGCGAAATCCAAATCCAAGTCTGGTAAATTCGAACAACCCGAAGGGCGTTATTATAGCAGTCTTTTCAATGTCCTCCGGGGCCACCGGTATAAAGTGATAAGCTCTGTTTAAGTCTAACCGGGTAAATATTTTCTTTTTACCCGCCAACAGATACGTAAAGTCCTGTAAACGAGGAATCGGATAGCGGTCTGGCTTAGTAATTGCATTAAGCCTTCTATAGTCACCGCAAGGTCGCAAATCGCCATTTTTCTTAGGCACAACGTGCAATGGGCTAGCCCACGCACTTTTCGAGGGCCTACATATTCCGAGCTCTACCATTAATCTGAATTCCTCTTTTACTTTCTGATATCGGTCTGGTGGCAAAGGACGAGCTTTAGCATATACCGGGGGTCCCGTAGTTTCAATATAAAGGCACCAACTCACCAATATGCAGGCTATGTAAAATTGCCAACGCTTGCAGTGACGCGGTGGACATACACTTTGACCCGCTCGGTAAATTTATAAAATCAATACGAAAATGTATTATAAAACGTTAGGCCTTGGTCTAGCGTTTTATTATACATTATTTAATTTAATTTAATATTTCACTGTTAACTTATAGTACGTAATTATATATGATATTTCTTAGTTGTTTATTTCCACAATTTTGCAAGCGGTGTTTACCTGTAAGTGATTGTGACATCATTCTATACAAATGTACTAGTTAGTAAGTTCGCAAGATACTGTTGTCAACAATTGTTGGTAGACCTTAAATAAATAAAAAAAAAAAAAAAATAATAATAATGAACCACGGAATGTTTCGGAGTGTCCTTGTAAGACACTGGTTTTGTCAAATCCGGGAATTCCAACAACATTTCATGCCAAGGATTATTAACATCTATTGACTTAATTGACATGTCAGTATTATCATGGCTAACAACTGCAGTGAGAACATTTAAATTTGTAACTTGATCCCTCAATTTCCGCGCGCTTAAATCAACTAACAGCTTATAATGGCTTAGAAAATCAGCTCCAATTATTGGCTGTTTAACGTCCGCAACGATAAAAATCCATCTAAACGTTCTCCTGAGATTTAAATCTAAAACTAAACTACGAACACCATAAGTTTTTATCTCACTGCCGTTCGCGGCATATAACTTATATTTATCACTCACTGAATCGGGTGTCGCGCACTTTTTTGACGCGGGTAAAACCGATACGTGGGCACCTGTGTCTATGAGAAATTTTAACCGACTATTTTGGTCCGTAACACATAGGCGGTTATTTGATAACCCGATACACATCTCCGCCTCCGACTGTATCGTGCCTAGTTTTCCGTTTCGGGCACGTCCTTCCAGTTGCACGGTTTGATGCATTTCGCGGCTTTCTTTCCATACCTAAAGTGGTAAAAACATAACCATCTTGCCTTACGACGACGCGAGCGAGATTTCGATCGTGACCTTGACTGCTGATGTTTCCTTGAGGTGCTGTCCTTGAACGGCTTCCGCGAACGCCGTAACTCAGCCACCTCCATTGAAAGCTTATCCAACTTGGCTGCCAAATCGGTATCCTTGTTGCGATACTTTCCGCTAGCTATCTCCGCCACTTCCATTGGACGAGTCGCCTCCATGACCTTATCTGCAATACTCGCCAATTTCTCCATGTCGGTGACCTCGGATGCGGCTAAGACTGCCTGCACTGCCGACGGGAGATGACCATTCCACATTATTACCAGTGTCTGGTCAAGAATCTTACCTCTCCCAAGGTCACGCATACGTCTGAGTAGTTGGGACGGCTTTTGACTGCCTAATTCCATTTCACCCAGTAGCTTTTGAGTCTGCCTCGTATCTGACTCTTCATAAATCTGCAGCAACCGATCTTTGAGAGCCTGATATTTGTTATTCTCAGGAGGTGATAATAATAAGTCGCTCACCTGCTGTATGGCCTGCTTACTCAATTTCGTCATCACCAAATTCTGCTTCGCCGTGTCAGCTAACCTCTGGTTTTCCACCGCCGCCTCGAACTGAAGAAACCAGAGTCTTGGCATGTCGCTCCAAAAGTCAGGCACCCTCGAGGACACCGTGATGCTCGGCAAAGCAGTATCATTTTCTCTGCTGGGCTCCTCACTTCGCGATGCTGGCTGCGGGGCACTTTTACCTTGGGCCGCCGTTGGCCCTGAAACCGACACGGGCCCTTGCGCAAGTCCGGGCGCTGGCGCATTTTGGGTATGACTCATTTTTACACGCACTCAAAAAACACAAAAGTCTTCTCACAAAAGTTCAAAGTTTTCGGGTCACCAATGTAGGGTTAATTGTCCTTACGGTTTACGTCCTTGATAGACTAAATTATAGGTTGCGTAAAATGAGAAAGCGTGTTAACAGGAAGATGGTTTATTCCAGACTTATTACTTATGAACTAACTTATGCGGCGGTGCAACCGCCCCTATATCGCCGCGTTACATGTAATGTGTCCCTACAATGTTCTCATTATTTTCAAGTTCAGGTGTGCAATATTTTTGATTTGCTTAACTATACTAAAGGATTGTTTTTTTTTTCACAGGACGAGACACCGCATAATAAGGTCCACGAGCCGGTGCGAGCAGCAACTTTGCGGAGTTTCTTTACACAACGCGGAGCATCGGGATTTACGACACAAAGGGATCCTACTAAAACGGGAGAATATTCCATCGAACTCCGCGTTTACAATAGCGAAGCGGAGCGGTTACCGGCGGAAGAGCGCTGGAAAAACGCTCTTACTACGTTGAAGGTAGCCACTGATGTCAACACCCCGTTGTGGACTGCAGTCGCGAAGTTAGTTAAGGCCGGCAAAGAAGACTTTGTTAAAATTCAGCCGATTATGTACCCAAGTGCACAGTAATTAATTAAGATTGTTAGTTTACCCGACCAGTATACTCGGTGGTATTAGCATGTTTATCCTATCTATATACTCGCATTTATCATTTTTGTAAGTGATCCCAAGGTATTTTAATATAATTTTATTAACGGTTGTGTGTGTTTTTTTATTCACAGCAAATAAAATGAAATAAGGAAATAATGAAATAAGGAAATAATGCAATAATAAAATACACAATAAATAAATACATCATCGGTATTTTCTAAATATTGTTGATAAAATAAAGTACATAAAAGAAAACATGTTTTGTAGCGAGTGCAAAGTCAATGTTTCTAATTTTACATCACATAAAAGGAGCAACCTTCATAAATCAAACTATCTGATAAACACGAAGTTTGACAATGTACAAGTCATAGCTACTGCATTTAAAAATAGAATTAGAAGTTATAGAGTCAATTCAATTGATATGCATTTAGCTCCAGAACAGTTCTTAAATAGCATTTCAGATTCAGTACTTGAACTAATAAACATTTCTCTAGAAAAACATACCGCATTGAAAATTAATGTCGAACTTTTTGTGTCATACACACAGCCCAAAAATAATGAAAAAGCAATAAAGTCATTTAATACACAGTATTATCCTATTTTTCGGAATACTGATATTTTGTCGCTGTACTCTAGTTATGTTGACAACCTTATATCTAAGTGCGCAGAGTTCGAACTTTCAGAATCAGGCTGGACTATTGAATCAATTAGCCATTTGGAAATTAACATAAATAAATACAATCCGTTGAGGGCAGGCACATATATCAGTTTGCCTCCTATAATTCGTAATACTAAATCATGTTTGAATATACAAAACAACGACCAATACTGTTTTTTATGGAGTGTTATTGCTCATATGTACCCAGCGTTTCGTAACCCAAATAGAGTTTCTTCATATCCTCATTTTAGAAATATTCTCAATATCAAAGGCATGTCCTTTCCACCAACCCTGGACGACTTTAAAATTGTTTGAGAAAAATAATCCCGATATATCAATCAACGTGTACGGTTTGGAAAAAAATGGTGATGTGTCGGGACCTCTGTACAAGACTTTGAAACATAAATTGACACACGTTAACTTGTTACTTATCGAGCAAAACGGAAAGTCTCATTTCTGTTTGATAAAAAATATTGAAAAACTCCTTCGTAGACAACTGACTAAACATACTTCTAAAATTCATTTATGTGAGGAGTGCTTTATTTACTTTCATAGTGAACAAAAACTTTATTCCCATAATTGTTCCAGAGTAAGAACAATTTTACCTGAACCGAACAGCAAACTAGCATTCACTCATTATGAAAGGACTCAAAGAATACCTATTGTAATTTAAGGAGATTTTGAAAGTTTGCTTCTAGAATATTCCGATAAAGACAAGTCCAATCACATTGAAAACCTGCAAGTACACGAAGCGACTTGTTTTGCCTACTATACAGCGTGGGAGGGACTATACCGACAAACTTTAACTATAGATTCTAACAACTATTAGGAGTAAAAAATGTTATGTGGTGTATAGTCGAAAAACGCTTACTTTCCGAGATATTCATTATTATTTTTTTTTTTTTTTTTATGAAATAGGGGGCAAACGAGCAGACGGGTCATATCATATTATAACATATAGCAACATGATCAAATGTGCGTGAATATTTATAAAATGAATTTGTAAAAACTCACTTGAATTTCCTGCTTCCCGTGTAACTTCTTGGACGACCACTGCAGAAATGGCAGCATCATAATAATAGTAAACATGAAGTTTCCTTTAGCTGTAAACGTGACAACAAATTATGGTTGTAATGATGTTTTCCGAGCAATTACGTACCTATAAAACGAAATTAATTAACGATACTTATCTTCTATTTGAAAACCAGATACCTTTTGGGTAGCTTAGATCAAGTATTAAACCAAGTAAAAGCTTTAGAACCTACAAGAACTAAAAGAGGTCTCGTAGACAGAATTGGTTCAGTAATAAAAAGTATCACCGGTAACCTTGACCAATCAGATGCCATTTATTATAATAATTTGTTAAAAAACTTACAAGTTAAAAATTGTATCGCAATTTAATAGCCATGTGAGTCTAAGCAAAGATTGGGTAAATCATCATACCTATGTTTTAGAAACGTTAATCGAAAATCAAAAGAAAATTAACTCGACATTGGAAACAATTTTAAGTAACAGCGCTTATCAAGAAAATAGTTTAATTAGGTATACAAATTTTGCCCAACTTTTGGTAATTTCAAGTGAAAATGTAGAGAACTTAAGACAAGAGCTGATAAGAGTAGAAAATTGCTTAGCTTTCATTCGCGCCTCTACCACTCATCATTCTATGATCGATATTAACGTGTTAAGAAAAATGTTAGATAAGTTAGAAATAATATATGGGAAAATAGAATTTTAGACCTAGACTTAAGAGAATATTATGACATAATTTTACCAAGTTATTATTTTACAGAAAAACAGATAGTTATAGTATTTGAGTTCCCTATAGTTTCGGTAGACATCTTCGATCTATTTAAACTTTCAGTAGTACCTAATAAAAATAGGCAGGCCCTTATCCCTTCCTATCCTTACATAGCAACTCACGAGAATGCATTCGTGTACATGGAGGCTGAATGCCCGAAGTACGGTCACCACTATCTCTGCAAGAAGGAGATCAGCCTTCAGCTTCGCACAGCACAAGACTGCATCCATCAACTCATCACTGCTCAAGCCCTGTTGGATTCCTGCCAGTTTGCTACGGTGTCCCTATCAAAACCTGCCATGGAGGAGCTCGACGACCAGCATTACGTGGTGTCATTTCCTCAGCCAACAAGAGTACAGCTAACCTGTGAGCGGGAGGACTACAACTTACTACATGGAAGCTACCTTATTACGATTCCACTCAACTGCTACTTACGGACAGAAGAATTCACAATTACCAATGATAATGACGTCATAAAAGGCCATCCCCTAAAACTCGCCAAGATTCCCCAGGACGTCGCAAACCAGACTGCAATTTCCACATATATTAGACTAAAATCTGCAGATTTGACAAGTCTGCACAGCATCCAGAATAAACTCATGCTCGAGACCCCAATTCAACTCGACACGAGTTCTCCCAATGCTCTTTACCACACAACCATACCTCTCTACGTAATCATCATCGGTGCCTGCGCATTCGCTATTATAATGACAGGCCGCAGATATAATTTATGGAGATTGCATAAACCTAAAAGAACTCAAGAAGAACCAGAAAGCTTGGAAAATGGAGATGTTCCAGCAATATTTTCACTGAGTGTTGGAAAATAGTTGCTGGTCTGCGGGTGGAGGAGTTACGCAATGCTGCCAGTAGAGGATCGTCAACCTAGCAGATATTGGGCTGACCTGGAAAGCGGCCTTGCATCAATTGCAACGACACGAGAATGTGCATCAGCAGAATGTGACTCGCGTTTACCTAATTAAATCTGTTGTAATTTCAATCACTTTATGTTCATACTTCGAACTATCGTCATCCTAAATTAATTGTAATTTCTTTTAATTAAATTAGTTTTAGAAATCATTTTGGTTTTTTTTTCGAGCCTCCGGCTGCAGAATCCATTTGTAGCGTTAACCCAATTTGTATACCCACTATAAATATAGGAGTGTTTTTATGATAAACTCTCTTATATCTAACGTGAAGCCAGTAGTATTACTTGTCTCCGATCTTCGACCCTATACCTTCAACTACGTTATTGCATAATAGTAAAATAAATATTTGTGGACAATCATACACAAATCGATCTAGTCCCAAACTAAGCAAGTCTTGTACTATGGACACTAGACGATGATATACCTACATGATTCACCCAGGTAGGTATTCATAGTTCTTTTTTAAGCTTAGCACCTATGTCTTTTTGATTCAGATGGCGCGTACATAAGTTTTAAAGAGAAAAAACGGAGATCACTTGGCGGAGAACATTTTTTTTTTTTTTAATTATTATTATTCTTTCTGCAATCAGCCATTCAGGCTATAATCAGAAGTGATCAATTTATATTGGGGGCGAACAGGTCCAGTGACATGTTGCCATATTGGGTCTCTTTTATATTGTCTAATTCATGATGTGTGCCCTTTTCAAGCGGACAGTGTTGTTGGTTGTGTCTGTTAGATGGTATGCTAACACATTTACATGTCCATTCAGTCGTTCCTTGTATTTTTGTTTTCTTTTTCTAATTGTTTCTTTGACCGTATCTATTTCCAAGTATTCGTGTACTTCATTGGTCTTTGTGAACCATGGTGAATTTGTAATGGTTCTCAGGACATTATTTTGAAACCGTTGCAGAATTTCAATGTTGGAGTGGCTTGCTGTTCCCCATAGCTCAATTCCATAGGTCCATATAGGTTTTAGGATAGAAGTATAAATCAGAAGTTTATTTTCAAGTGATAGCTTTGACTGCCTGCCTATCAGCCAGTACATATCTTTGAATTTTAGGTTGGCTTCTGTTCGTTTCGTCTTTATATGTTCCTTCCAAGTGAGTCTTCTGTCCAAGTGCATACCTAGGTACTTGATGCATGACTTATGGGGTAGGATTTCACTTCCCATTTTCACAGGAGGGCAGTCTCCTTTTCTGAGTGCAAATGTTATGTGATTTGACTTCGCTGGGCTTGCCTGGATTCTCCATTTGTTAAGCCATTCGTTTACATCATCTAGGTGTCTCTGTAGCGTTTCCGAGGCTTCCACTGCGTTCTTGTGACTAGCTAGAATAGCAGTGTCATCTGCGTAAGTTGCCGTCAGGGTTTCTTCATTTTGAGCAATATCTGATGTATATATTGTATACAGAATTGGTCCCATTACAGACCCTTGAGGCACTCCTGCTTCAATAGGACAGAGTTTGGATGTGTTATTCCCATGCTTCACTTGAAAGACCCGTTGATCCAGATACGATCGTAACAGTGTATAAAAAGTGTGTGGTAGGTTGATCTTGAGTTTATAGTTCAGTCCCTTGTGCCAGACTTTGTCGAATGCCTGCTGTATATCTAGGAATACTGCAGAGCAATATTCTTTGTTTTCTAGAGCTTCTCTGACCTTATGAGCGACTCTGTGTACCTGCTCGATGGTAGAATGGCGAGACCGGAAGCCGAACTGATGATCAGGAATAGTGCTCTGTTCTTCCAAAATAGGACTAAGTCTTTTTACTAGGATTTTTTCGAAGAGCTTTGACAGGACAGGAAGTAGACTTATTGGGCGATAAGATGACACCTCACAAGGGGGTTTTCCTGGCTTTGGTATCATGTTGATTGTTGAGACTTTCCATAGTTTTGGATAATATTGCAGTCTGAGTATGCTGTTGAATAGAATTGTTATAAACACTACTGCTTTTCTGGGTAGACGTTTCAATATCTCTGCAGTAATTAGGTCAAATCCTGGAGCTTTTTTATCTTTCAGTTTTGCTATCTCTCTTGAAGTTTCTCTTGGCGTCACAGGTTTGATAGGAGGAGACATTTGATGGTCTCGCAGAAGTGTGTCATCTATTTCACGCTCTTGGCAGTGCGTATGAGAGTCATTTGGTTTGAAGGTTTTAGTGAGAAATTCACTAAATATATCAGCTTTTTCCTGACAGCTTCTGGCCCACCCACCATTGCCTATTTTAATGGGGTGATTGATTGGTTGTGGTCTCTGGTAAGTTTTAGTAAATTTCCACAGTGAGTGTTTATCCTGTTTTGATGGTGACAGTGTCAGGAGGCGATCATGAAGAGTATCATTTTCGTGTTGATCTATCATTTCCTTTAACGTTTTTTGTGCTTTGTTCAAAGCTTTCTTGTCGTTTTGGTTTCGACTTGATTGCCATTGACGACGTAGTCTTCTCTTTTGATGGATCATGTCTCTAATTTTTAGCGGTAAATTTATGTTTTCTTGTCTACTTTTAAAGTAGGGTGTTGATTTCCAAGCTGATTCCTGGATTAAATTTGTTATGTAAAATGTAGCCTCATCAACGTCCTCTTCACATTTGAGGGGAATTTTCAGATTTATTGTTGTATCAATATGTTCTTTAAAGCTTTCCCAGTCTGTTCGGTAGTTGTACAATGTTGCATTAGGCTCTTTGTGTATTACCCCTGTGCTGATTGTGGCTATAATGGCAGAGTGGTCAGAAGAACCGTCCAGGTTTGAGTCGACAGATAGATAGAGAGTGGGAATTCCTTTGGTTATGAAGAAATCTAACAGGTCAGGGGTTTTACTTGGATCAGTGGGCCAGTATGTGGGCTGGCCTGTGGATAGTATGCCTAGGTTATTTTTTTTAATACATTTTTGTAGTTCTCTTCCTCTGGTTGTTATCAGTCTTGACCCCCAGTTTGTATGTTTTGCATTCCAGTCCCCGCCCGCAATGCATCTGGTACCAAGACTTAAAAAGAAATGTGTGAACATACCTTCATCTATGCGATGTCTAGGTGGACAATAGACGGCTGCCACACACAGGTCGCCATGCCAATCACTTACTGAGACTGCAGTAGGTTGTATATGGGGTTCTCTGTACTCAGCGAGGCTATGATGCTTGATGTTCTCTTTAATTAGAATAGCAGTTCCACCGTGTGCTGTTCCATCTGGGTGGTTAGTTGAGTATATTGAATACCCCTGGATAACTATGGTTTTGTTGTCAGTGAGGTGCGTCTCAGATACCAATAAGATATCTATTTTGTTTTGAGTTAAAAACATTTGGATTTCTTGTTTGTTTGGTAACAAACCATTTATATTCCAGGTTGCTATTCGATAACTGGTGAAGGCTACAGCTTCGCTATGAGGGTCGTGAGCAAGCCCATTAGGGTGCCCATGTTTTGTAACAAAAGATCTATTTTCTCTGCTTGTTTTGTTAATAGAGTTTCAATTGTGCTGTTTGACTGGGACTGTTGTCGATCCCTGGGGTTCCATACATTATGTATTGGCGGGTTTTCTTTAATATTTTGTGCACCCCACTGCTGGTTGTTATTGTGGGTTTGTACTCGCTTGCTCGGTAATTCAGGGAAATCAGTGTAACTTGCAATATTTGCCTGATCGGTATTTTTATCTGTTGATATCTGAGTGGGCTTCCTCGAGGATATTCTTTGTAGTTTTCTATTTAAAATTTCTTTATAGACCAGGCAGCCCTTATAGTTAGCTGTGTGGTTTCCTAGGCAGAGAGCACATGTGGCTGGCGTGTTTTTGTCTTTCTTTGGACAATCACTTGTTTTGTGTCCCTTTCCACATTTTACACATCTTGGTGGCTTCATGCAGTTATTTTTGGTGTGGCCGTATTGTTGGCAAGTAGTGCATTGGACTATGATGGTTTGTGTTTTTATTGGGTCTTCAATTTGTACTTTTAGGTTATAGATATAATCAATTTTTTTAACGTTTTTGTTGTTGATACTGGGTTCTAAATTCACAAAAAAGGTGTTTAATGGTTCCTTAGTGGTCCTGCTACGTGCACATATGATCTCGCCTCTAACTTTGTTTCCAGTTTTTTCTATTTCTTCAATGATGGCTTCCTTCGGGGTTGTATGATGTAGGTGTTTTATCACAATTTTGTAGCATCGTTCACTTTTTGGTGTAAATGTATGACCAATTAGTCCATTGCGCCTTAAATGATCTATCACAGTCTTGTAGACTTCAGTAGACTTGGTTAATAAGAACAGTTGTATTTTGTTAGGAGTCCTGAATGAGAAGTTTTCCTTGCTAGTAACTTGTTCCAGAAGCTCGGTGAGCTTTGTGACATCTTCAATTCTATACAGAACTATTGGCGGTGGTTTTGATTCTCTCTTCTGTTGGATAGTGTTGTTGGGATTTGGTGCGTCTTCTGCATCTGCTGTTAGCGATGAGAACCTATTGTTGGATAAAAATGGTTGTTCACTTTCACGATTGTTTGGTGATGTTTGTTCTCCTGATGTTTTTGTTGTTTTACTTAATTTTTTCTTGTTTGAATTAAGTTCTGGCTGGTCTGTTGATCTATTTCTTTTTCTAATAGTTGGCGCTCGCTGCCACGGATGAGCTGTGACGGTTGTATTGGTTTCTATTTCAGTATTTATCTCAGGCTGATTTTTTGGCTCAGCAGGGGCTGAAACTACTTCGGGGCCATTATTTCTAGGTATTTCGCTAAGTGACGCAGAGCGCGGTCTGCTTATGAAAAGCCCTTTGTGAAATATTTGTTGCGTTAGGTTCTTGGAGGTTGACGCAACCAGCTCTTTTGATGTAGTGTGACTTTGGTGTGGGAAATGTGGGTCTTTTTCGCCGTTAGGCATTGTGTTTGCTATGTTTTGTTTCCGTTTAACCGTTATCGAATGTGTTGTTGATGTACATTATGCCAAGAAAAAGTTTAGTCGTTGATTTTTTAAGTTAAAATTTGAATTTTTGAGGTTAGGTTTTCATCACTTAGTGACACTGCACTTTTTCACTAATTTAGCACAAAATATCTTGTTGTTTTTATTTAGTATTCATATTTATCACTTTAAATATGTGTTTTACACTGTTTAGCACTAATTTTCTGCACAAAACTCGGTAATCTTAAGTTTATTATAGGAGGTTCGTTATGACGCGATTGCGTTCCGTTTCGCGGAGAACATGTTATGTGCTATCAAAATGTGCCGAACGGGCGTGAGTATAAGAAAAGCAGCTAAAGAGTATGATGTTCACTATCCCACACTTTATCGATATGCAAAAAAGAATGCGAATGTTAGTAATGCTGAGTTAATAAATCAAAGATTAAATCCGAAATACGACGTCAACAGAATTTTTTCGGAAGAACAAGAAGTTGAGTTAAAAAAATACATAACAGACTGCGCGGCAAAATTTTATGGCCTGTCGAATAAAGATGTCCGCAGCGTTGCATTTCAGATGGCACAAATAAATGAAATTAAACATCCTACTAGCTGGGAGTCCGACAAAATGGCAGGTGTCGAGTGGTTTAGATCTTTTCGAGGTAGGCACCCTGATTTAACTTTAAAAAAGCCTGAAACGTGCAGTCTAGTCTGTCTTTAATACAAACAGTTGGTATTTTTTTTACTAATTTGAAAAATGCCATGGACCGACACCCGTCTTTCGGAGATGGCTGTAGAGTATATAATTTGGACGAAAGTGCAACGGGTACCCTACAAAAAACAAAGAAAGTCGTGGCACCGAAGGGCCGGCACAATCTGGGGCAGATAACAAGCGGCGAAAAAGGGACATTAGTGACGACGTGTGCAATAGTATGTGCTTCAGGACAAGCTCTACCTCCCGTGATTGTTTTCCCGAGAAAGAATTACAGGGCTTACATGTTGACCGGTGCACCTCCAGGTTCCCTTGGACTTGCTGCCCCCAGTGGGTGGATGAATGCAGAATTATTTGTCCAAGTAATACAGCATTTTATAAAGCATACATGTGTGTCTCCAGAAAACCCCACATTATTAATCATAGACAATCATGAGTCCCATTTAAGCATTGAACTTAAGATTTGGCCAAAAGCTCTGGGATCTGTGTTCTCACTCTTCACCCCCATACCACATCTAAAATGCAGCCACTGGATGTTGGTTTGAACGGGCCATTCAAAACTTATTATAACGCTGCCGTAGATTCGTGGTTGCGAAGACACCCCGGCAAACAAATGACAATCTACAATGTCGCCGAATGTGTGGGTCAAGCTTATCCCAAGGCAATGACGCCATTGAATATAGCAGCAGCGTTCAAAAACTGTGGAATAAGTCTGCGGCACAACGCGCCATGTCGGAGTGCGGTGCCAGTGTTTGTCCGCCTTTTGTCTGTTTGTTCATTTTGTGTGTCATGGATAAATGTTTTCTTTCTATATAAAACCACCCTTGAGTATGTCTGCCATGGCCTCTTATTTATTTAGGACCTTCAACATTAAGCATACTATTACATAATAGTGCTCATGCACAAATTGAAACTAAGAAACCAATATGCAATGGGCATAGAAACTTGAAATTGTGTATGATTAACTATTATGATGGCCCATACAATTTGAGGTTTTATGTTTAGAATGCTCAACTGCAATTAAAATAGGAGGAATAGAGGTGCCGCCTTACATTGTTTGGTTTCATCCTCAGTTTCTTCGAACCGTTTAAGATATGTCTAAAACATTGTTTTTCTTTACAGAAAGCTTAAAAAGTGCGTCAATAACAGAAAAAAACATCGAAGACAGTTGTTAACGAGTAACATAAATATCTAGAATAATATAACTAGATAGATAGTTCCAAGCTAAGTGGCGCCATCTGGGCCGCTTCCTATATTACCAATTTAAGCAGGTTTCCGCTAAGTCCTGATAGGTGTCGACTGTTTGTATGGGTACAGTAGCGACCCCTGTCGGAGCTTTTCCAAACTATCTACCTAGTTCTTTAGCTTTACTAGTTAAGTCGGAAGTTTGTTATGGTAGATCATGATAGATGTCGCTCACACGGGTCTATATATACCTAAGCACGTATAGGCCTCTTTCTTCTACTACAAATCTGTTAACACGTACGGTCGTCAATAATTGTAAGCTCTCATTAAATTTAGTATTGTCAAGTTTGCCTTTACTTTTACTCGCCCAGCGGTCTCCATCCCAACATATGGTGACCCCGCGTTTAAATCTATTAAAATCACAACGATCGCTGTCCATCCGTTCGCGAAACCGCCGCGAGGCATCGGCATTAGCATCACGCAACCGCTGCATGGTTGCATTCGGTTCGGGGCAGCAAGGCGGCGCATTTGCAGCGGCGACATCGATCTCGCCTATCTGAGGCTGAGGAAGATCTGGCTGAGCGCTGGGCAACTACGAAGGGCGCGCAGGTGTGCGCGACGCTGATCTTCGCGAGCGAGCGCGGGCCACGTGGTTGGTGCCGTGACAAATCAGCGAGGGCCAGCACCCGTCGGCACGCGGGCCACGTGCGAGGCACCGCGGTCAAGCTACCAATCACCTACCAAACGCGCGCCACGTGTGTGTGGCGCCGAACGAGCCGTCGACCGTACCTACCAAAAGCGAACCACGTGGGTGGTATCGCTAAGAAGAAGCAGCCAAGCCAGCGGAACTGCACGAGCATCGACCAAACAGGCAAGTGAGCTGGCATTTCCTAACCAATTCCAAATCTCCCTCCCAATTTTCTTTGTAATTGTACTAGTAATTTCCAAAAATGGGTAATCCAGACGAGGAATCTGCCCAAAATATTAGTTTTATAGAAGAAGCAGAGTTAAAGAGACAAAAAACTAGACGTGGCGTATATAAGCGAAAGTTAACCTTATTTAAGAAATTCATGGAACAGATCGATTCTAGTAATTTAACAGCTGAGATTGTCATGGACGTTAAGCTAAGATTAGAGCAATTACCTAATTTATACCAAGACTTCTCCAAGATACAGGATAGGATCGAGACCATGTGCTGTGAGTCTGACGACATCGACGAGCAGGCGGCCGAGCGTGAGTCTTTCGAGGATCTATTTTACCGACTCACTGCGAAGGGCAAGCTGATGGTGCAAGAGGAGAAAAATCCTATAGCCAGTGAAAGCATGTTACAATCACAGCAACCGTCCATCAGTGAGTCGATAAAGTATCCTGAAATAAATCTTCCTAGCTATGCAGGCGACCTGACTCAGTGGTTACAGTTCAGGGACACATTCGATGCTCTTGTCAATCAAGGTAACTTGCCGTCTATCGTTAAATATAAATACCTACGCAGTTGTTTACAAGGCAGCGCGCTAGAGGTAATCAGTTCACTCGATTTTTCTGATGAGGGGTACACGCTCGCGTGGCAAATGCTTTGCGAGCGTTACAATGACCCACGGCGCCTTGTATCCAACCACATGCGAGCATTATTCGACATAGAATCTGTCCCATCAACTCCCTCGAGCCTCAGGGGTCTTAGCGATAATATTTCCAAACATATGAGGTCCCTGCGCTCACTAAAAGTACCCGTCGTAAATTGGGATCTGATGATCATTTATGTACTAGCAAACAAGCTAGACACCCGACTAAAATCCAAATGGGAGAATAGTATTGATTCAAGGAAATTGCCTTCGTTGCAGGAATTCCGAGCATTCCTGCGAAACCGAGCTGACCGGCTGGAAGCAGCCGAACCAGCAGCTTGTTCGAGCGACAGCACCGACACCAAAAAGGCCATGGTAACCACGTCCGAACCTGTCAAGGTAACATCCAAGCTTTTTAAAACTAACCAATGTCCTTATTGTTCAGGTGCGCATTATATTAACCAGTGTCAAAAATTTAGTTCGCAAAATGTTACCGCGCGAATTAGGATCATAAACCGGTTACGATTATGTTTCAATTGCTTGTCCGCAACTCACATATTAGCTAACTGCAGGGCCAGTACGTGTCGTGTGTGTAAAGGCAAGCATCATACATTACTGCACAAACCGAGTGCGGGTGTAAGTAGTTATCAACCGAAACCACCAACCGCGACGTCAACCAACGAGCAACCGAGCTCTAGTCGTAGTCAAATCGAAACTACAACGATTATTAATAACACTCAAATCTCCAAACAACCGATTATTCCAAACAAAACGGTTATTCTTCCCACCGCCCAGGTACTTGTCAAGGACAAGTACAGTCAGTTGCATAAGCTCAAAATTCTCCTGGACTCAGGTTCACAATCGAATTTTATTACCGAAAGTGCTTGCAACAAGTTGCAACTTCCCAAATCACAACATAACCTAAAGGTGATAGGTTTTAATAACAGTGTAACTGACGTGTTAAATTACTAAGACCTAACGCTGTATTCACTAGATAAAACATATTCGACGCAGCTGTCTTGCTTTATTGTACCTACGATCTGCCATACCAAATTTAACATCTGCGAAACCAAAAAATGGGATATTCCCTCTAAGTTCAAATTAGCCGATAGCGAGTTTTATGTACCTAGCGAAATCGATATGATTATCGGTGCCGAGCTATTTTATGATTTACTGTGTATCGGTAAATATAAACTAGGCACCGGGTTGCCTACTTTACAAAATACACGCTTGGGGTACGTTGCAACAGGCTTCATGTATTCTGGACCGGTAACTCAGTCTGTTCAGTGTAAAATTACGATCGAGAATCAATTGCAAAAGTTTTGGGAAATAGAAGAGGGTTCCGCACCGACCTTTACCTTATGATGAAAAACGGTGCGAGGAGATATTTATGGAAACTCATACTCGCAGATCTGAAGGTAATTTCGAGGTTGAACTTCCATTAAAATTGCCCCCCACCGAGTTAGGCAATTCTAGGCACATAGCATACAGGAGGTTCAAAGTTTTAGAGTCCAATTTCCAGCGGAACCCCGATTTTAAAGAAAAATACGTAAATTTCATGCGCGAATTTGAACAAGCTGGCCATATGATTAAATTACCAGAGAATTATGATGGTCAGTGTAACTTTTTACCCCACCAAGCGGTCCTACGCGACTCCCTCTCGACTCCTATTCGTATAGTGTACGATGCCTCAAGTAAATGTAATAATAATGTGTCCTTTAATGATATACAATACAAAGGCGCAATAAAGCAAGACGAGCTCATTAACATACTTCTGCGTTTTAGAAAATATAGGTATGTTGTAAATTCTGATATAGAACGTATGTATCGATGTATTTACTTGAAACCGAGTCAGCAACATTTACAATGTATTTTTTGGCGGGAAAATACACACCAACGACTACAAGTTTATATGCTGACGACTTTGAGTTTTGGTCTAAAGTCCGCACCACACATAGCGACTAGATGTTTGTTACAATTGTCACACGAGAACAAACACACGTTCCCAGCGGCGGCGGAGGCCATTGCAAACCAGTTCTACATGGACGACTTCATCTTCGGCGGAGACACGGTAAGTCAGGTAGCTGACACTGCCGCACAGGTGAACGAGATCCTCCTGGCAGCTAACTTCAAACTTCGGAAGTGGAAGTCGAACTCCGAAGACATCATAAAAAAGGTAACCGAGTTACACGCACACCAACACACATCTCCAACACAGTTTGGAGATAACACTCACAAAGTCCTCGGCTTGGCGTGGTCCAGCGAGTCTTGAGTTAATGTATACGATAAAAAATAACCAAATTTCAAACCCAATCACGAAACGTAAGGTTGAGAGATTTTTGACCCCCTAGGCCTTACAGGACCAGTAATAGTAATAGCGAAATTATTTATACAAAAGTTATTTAAAGAAAAATTAGATTGGGACGTAGAATTAACGCCCGTCTTAGTTCGCGAATGGAATAAATTCTATAATGATTTATTTCTCCTAAACCAGTTAAAAGTTCCAAGATGTACAGTTATACCTAACCATGTAAAACTCGAAATTCATGGCTTTTGTGATAGTAGCAATAAAGCTTATGGCTCTGTTGTTTATATCCGTTCTATCGACCAGTTAAGTAATATCCAAGTCCGCATACTTTATTCCAAATCCAAAGTCGCCCCAATTAAGACACAAACTATACCTAATCTTGAACTTTGTTCGTGTCTACTCCTCGCGACGCATGTTGACAGAATTAAACGAGCTATGAAATGCGATATAGCTAGTATTACCTTGTGGTCTGATTCAAGTATTGCTTTAGCGTGGATAAAAAATAATAATCTTAAAGTCACTTGTTTCGTAAACAACAGAGTAACAAAAATATTATCATTAACAAGTAAAAACGAATGGCGCTGGGTTCGTTCAGAAGACAACCCAGCTGATCATTTGTCGAGAGGATTAGAGGCTAGTAAACTTCAAAATAACAGTTTATGGTGGCATGGACCATCATGGTTAAGTCAACCTACTGACACATGGCCGAATTATAGTACAGAGTCGGCGACGAGCCATGTGCCCGAATTTGTACCGGACACAGATTCAATTTACAACATATGCTTGTAAATAGTTTTCAAGCTAATGACACACTTCAATACCTATTCCACAGGTGGTCAAGCGATAAAAAACTTATTCATGTACTTGCGTACATACTTCGATTTATACATAATGCCAAGAATAAAACCCGAACAATGCATCCCGATAAGAGATTGTCCGGGCCGTTATCTGTAGACGAGTTAAGGGTATCCGACCACACTTTAATTAAACATGCACAAATAGAATCATTTCCGCTCGAATATAAATTGTTGCAAAACAATGAACCTGTACCTAACAAGTCGAAAATATTATCGTTGCATCCATTCATGAAAGACGAACTCATTCGCGTTGGCGGACGAATTGGTCTTTCACAGTATCCGTATGATAAAAAACACCCATTTATATTAAGCCACGAACACACGTTCACGAAACTACTTATGCAAAACGCACACATAAGTATGTTGCACGCTGGCCCTCAGTTGTTGTTATCAACAATGCGCGAGCGCATCTGGCCAACAAAAGGCGGTTGGTTAGCTTCGAATATTGTAAATAAATGTGTTCCGTGTTTTAGAGCGAAACCTAAAACTACCAATCCCATAATGGGAAACTTACCCCCCTCGAGGACCAACCCCTCCCCTATATTTAGTATTACGGGCCTGGACTATGGGGGGCCATATAATATCCGAGATAGGACAGGACGTGGTTATAAGGTCTCGAAGTGTTATATCGCGGTATTTATTTGCTTTGCAACGAAGGCCATTCACCTTGAATTAATTACAGGGTTGGAGTCGGCCAATTTCATGGCGGCGCTGCGCCGTTTCATCGCTAGGAGAGGTATTCCTAAGGAACTGGTAAGTGACAATTCATCAACGTTCCATGGAGCGAACAACCAAATGTTAGAGTTAAAGCAATTCCTAATCGATAGTTCAAATGAACTAGTTTCCAATTGTGCGGATATCGGTATAAAATGGAATTTCATACCAGTTTATACCCCCCACATGGGTTCTTTGTGGGAGATTTCGATTAAATTATCTAAGCATCATTTAAAAAGGGTTTTAGGACGTAGCTTATTAACTTATGAACAATTTTCGACAATATTAGTTCAAGTAGAATCTATAGTTAACTCGCGACCATTGTGCCCATTACCTAGTTCAAATCCCGACTATCCCGTCCTTACGCCAGCTCACTTTTTAATTGGAAGGACGCCGTCTTCGCTACCAGACGAAGATTACGTCGGTATACCCCAAAACCGATTAACCCATTATCAACTTCTCCAACAAATTACACAGGACTTCTGGAGGCGGTGGTCTCGAGATTACATCGGAACGCTGCAGGAGCAGTTGCGACTCTGACGTCGAGCGAGCCAGTCGAGTCTCACGGAGCTCCGTCAGTTTGGCATCACCATCGCGTCACTCTCGCCAGAGTCTCGCCAGAGTCTCACCCGCGCGCTATCGAGACTCTGAGAGCGTCTCATCTCGCTCGCGTCTCGCGAGAGCGTCTCATCTCACTCGCCACTCGTGAGTCGGGAGAGTGGGAGGCGTCTCGTCCGTGTCTCGCCGGAGTCTCACAGGCATCTCGTCGGAGCAACATCATCTCGCCGCCGGCTCGGACTCTGAGAGCGTCTCATCTCACTCGCGTCTCGCGAGAGCGTCTCATCTCACGGGCGTCTCGTGAGTCGGGAGAGTGAGAGGCGTCTCGTCCGAGTCTCGCCGGAGTCTCACCGGCGTCTCGTCGGAGCAACAACATTCTCCGCCCTTAGCACCACGTTTTTACGCTGCTCCGTGGTTTTAAAATCGAAAAAGTGGGTTTTTCTCATCGGATTTTAAAGTGCGATATACCAAAAGTTGCGGGACAGTGCCGCGCATCCGGCTACAGTGTCTGTTTGAGCCGCAAAGTGTCAGTGAAACGAAAAATCGTGTTAAAGTGCCTTTTTTGAGGTTATAAAAACTTTGGAGAGCAACACTGCGGCTCCAGGCAAGCCGATCGTTTCGTGCGATATACCGCCGAAAGCGCCCCAGCGAGCGCTACAGAACGAGCCCAACAGCAGCAACCCATCTCGCCGGCAACTCGACACCACACCTGGCGTATCGAGACTCTGAGAGCGTCTCGTCTCACTGGCGTCTCGCGAGTCGTGAGAGTCTCATCGGCGCAACACCATCTCGCCGCCGGCTCGTGAGACCGCGGAAGCTCGCCATCGACTCACCAGCGTCAGCAGCCTGCCACAGCGACGCAGCACTAGACTAGTTAGTAAAAGTAGTATAAGTAGAGTAAATAGTAAACCCTTAGCAATAGAGACCGGCTCTACATAGAGCAGAAAAATTTTTTTGCGTGCTTGGGCTCGTAGGAAGGGCTCGGAAATTGCACATTTAAAGACAGGCTCCTCCTAGAGCAAATTGAGACACCACCCCCTCTATACAGGGGTGAAAAGTGACAAAAGACGACTCCACCTAGAGCCAAACACCTCACTTTCACTGTTTTTATAAGTAGTATTAAGACAACCCTCACCTAGGGTTAAATCTTGACAGAGTCCGCGACTCTATTACACCTTATTTATATACACACTGTAATTATTACGACAAATTGCATTTTACTGTGTCGCTTCTTTACAACTTATACAAGCCATTCACCAGTAAAAATAGCAAATATCGACACTATCGAAAAACATGTTTGGGATCAGAACCCCACCACAAAAAATGGACAGCGCGAACTCGCAACCCCCGTCCAACAAGCCAAGTCTGGTACAGACCCAAAATGTCCGACGCAGCATCGGAGAGTGGGAGTCCGGAACGATAGAGACCCCCGTGACCCCATCCCCGCAAAAGAAGAAAATGACCCCAGTGGCCCCGGCGGCCAGTGGAACAAAACCAACCTCCACTCAGGAGGAAAACCTGGTACGACCTGCCTCGCTCAGCAAACCACATCCAGAAGCGACAGGAGTGTCCCCAAAAGTGAAGGCGTTCGCCACCAGAACCGAAGAGGCAAGGGCAAATAACAACAAAGCCAAAACGTACCTCACACAATCAAAAAATCTGAGAGCGGACATAAAACAAGGAGTGACGGAGGCCATTGGGAGGCTATACGAACTGGTAAAGCAGTCGGAAGCTGAATTAACAAAAGAGCGAAAGGAGAAAAGAGGAACCGCTGCAAGACAAGAGACAATCAAGAGCCCGGAACCGAGTAAAAAAGAAGAAGGCATAACAAACAGCGTAATAATGGCCAAAATAGAAGAAAATACAAAGTTACTCAAAGAAAACCAGAAAGCAATGGAAGAGATAAAAGAAGCAATGGAAAATCAAAAAGAAATAATGGAGAGGAGAACATATGCGGGCGTGGTAACAAGAGGCCAGACGGAGAAGCGAAACCCAGAGAGGACCGCGCTCCATTCGATAGTGGTCTCCTCCAACGTAGAAGGAGTAACGGGAGACGAAGTCCTAGAGAAGGTAAGAAGAGCAGCAGACGCAAAAGAAGGATGGATACGAGTAGAGAAAGTGAGAAAGGCTAGAGATCGGAAGGTCATAATGGGATGCCAGACCGAGCAAGACAGGAAAAAGATAAAGGAGAGGCTAGAGGCAGCGGGAGAAAACCTCACCGTCGAGGAAGTTAGGAACAAAAACCCGCTTCTGATCCTTAGGGACGTGCTGAAGGTCCACAGCGACGAAGAAGTAGTAAGGGCACTCAGAAATCAGAACCGGGAGGTCTTCTACGGCCTCGAAGGTGAAAGCGACGTGATGGCTATAAAATACCGACGAAACGCCAGAAACCCCCATAAGGGCGCGGCCCCATGTCGACGGCACGGCGCCGTCCACCGTGGAACGGCACGACACCGTCACCGTGCGACGGTACGGCGTCGTGCCGTCGGACGGCGCCGTCGACGGCGCCGTGAACGGTGCCGTCGACGGTGTGACGGCGCCGTGAACGGTGCCGTGAACGGTGTGACGGCGTCGTGGACGGTGTCGTGTACGGCACACGGTACCGTGTGCGGCGCACCGCACACTGCACTCTTCCCGCTACAATGTGGATCGAAAATCGACTCTCCATAGAAATAGGGACTTATTTTTGTAAGTGTATAATTTTTTGATTGAAATCGTATCCTTTCATCATTTTTAGGGTAAAAAATGATTTTGAGAATGGGATTTGGCTAAAAAACCGACGAGTAATAATTTTTTTTCTTTAATTTTGTATGCTATACGAAAAAACGGAATAAAGAACGGATATTCTTTCTTTTTTTCTCTCTCTCTCTTTCTGTCTTTCTTTCTTTCTCCCTTTCTCTCCCTCTTTCTTTCAGTCTCTTTACTCTTTCTTTCTTTCTTTCTCTCTCTCTTTCTGTCTTTCTTTATTTCTCTCTCTCTTTTTCTTTCTCTCTTTCTCTCTCTCTTTCTTTGTTTGTTTGTTGCTTTCTTTCTTTTTTGCTTCCTTCCTTTCTTCCTTCTTTCTTTCTTTCATCCACCCATTCATTCATCTATTCATTAATTTATTCAACCATCCAGAAGATTACGTATCTCTCTTCAAGATAACCTTTAAGGACATCATAGAAACTTTTAGAAATATGGTTAAACCTTCTATGAAATTCATAAAACTTTAATGTATCTTCTAGACTTTTCTAGACATCTTCTAGAAGATTCTAGGAGTCTTAAACCTTTAAAATACCGTGTAAATACTACTAGAGTGCTCGTTGGTTTTTTATACCTTTTTTAAGTACCTAAAAGTACAGATTATAGGTACGTTGGTAGAGACGCCCTGTATATGGGTTTAGGTTAATTCCTATTAAAAAAACAAAGATACGGAAGTCAAGGTAGATAGCACAATTGAAGGCATTTTCTGAGTGTACGGTGGACGAATGGTTGAGTCACTGGGCCGGAAATCCAGAGGTACCGGGTTCGATTCCCGGTCTGTACACAGGCGAGTGCCATTTAGTTTTTCTGTGTACTTTGTTTTCTTGTATCTATATATGTAAAAAAAATAATTTTCCAAATTGGTCCAGCTGTCTTCGAGTAATAGGGTAAAAAATGAAAACCGTCCTTCTTTTGTGGAAGTCTGTTAATAACGGACTTCAAATGAAGAGATTCGATAAGAAATGTACAATTCACTATGAAAAATACCCAAATCGCTATATTTTTCTCGATTTTTCCAAGATTCCATCATCAGATCCTGATTTGTTTGCAAGGGGACTACCTCAGAGGTATACCCTTTCAAATAAAAAAAGAATTTTCCATATCGGCTTAGCCATCTTCAAGTAATCGGGGAGCAAACCTACATAGAATGTTCTCTTTGTTTTGAAGTCGGTTAACACTAGAAATTCATTTGTAATAAGAAATGCACGAGAAACTATAACCAATACCAAAATCGCTATATGTGTGCCTATAATATTTGAAGAGTTCCCTCAATTCCTCCAACATCCCATCATCAAGTCCTGATTTGGTTGCAATGGGACCACCTCTAAAATATTCAAACATCATTCTTTCAAACAAAAAAAGAATTTATAATTGGTTCAGCCGTCTTCGAGTAGGTAATCGGTGAACAAACACACAAAAAAAACGTCCTTCTTTTGAAAGCCGGTTAAAAAGTCGCCGCGACCTCACTCATTCTAAGTGTGCCATACCCCGCGATTTTTCTATACAAATTGATGATTCTAGATTCGCCGCAGTGTGAGATTCGCCTAAAACAAAACTACCGAGCCGTGCGCCGTCCACCGGTGCGGTGTGCCGTTCACGGCACCGTGGACGGCGCCGTCACACCGTTCACGGCACCGTTCACGGCGCCGTCCCACCGTCCACGGCACCGTTCACGGCGCCGTCCACGGCGCCGTCCGACGGCACGACGCCGTACCGTCGCACGGTGACGGCGCCGTGCCGTTCCACGGCGGACGGCGCCGTGCCGTCGACATGGGGCCGCGCCCTAACTGCCACATTGTCTTGAGCGTGTCACCTGCGATCTGGAAGAGAGCGACAGAAGAGGGGAAAATGAGGATAGATCTACAAAGAGTCACCGTGGAGGACCAAACGCCGCTAGTGCAGTGCACCAGATGCCTAGGATTCGGCCATAGTCGGCGGTACTGCAAAGAGCCAGCCGACCTGTGTAGCCACTGCGGGGGTCCACACCTCAGAGCAGAATGCCCGGAGAGGCTGACGGGCACTGCACCGGAGTGTAGAAACTGCAAAAAAGCGGAAATAGAGCAATCCGAGCACAATGCTTTTAGTAACGAATGCCTTGTACGGAAAAAATGGGACACACTTGCCAGAGCGTCCGTCGCATATTGTTGAGACAGTTGTGCACGACAAATATAGCGTTATCCAGGCCAACCTCCAAAGAAGTAGATTAGCAACCGATGAGCTAATGTTAGAGGCCAAAAGTCGTAAGGCAGCAGTTGGATTGCTACAGGAACCCTACGTGGGAGGCGTGGGCATGGTAAAGGGATATCAGGGAGCCAGGATTTTCCAGGATGTGAGTACCGACAACGGGACGGTCAAAGCAGCAATAGCCATATTTGACCCGAACCTAGACGTCATCCAGTGCCCCGATTACACCACAAAAAATATCGCGGTGGTAAAAATCCGGACCGCAGCATGGACGATTGCCCTGGTATCCTTTTACCTTGAGCCAGACGCACCCATAGAACAGTACCTGGAACACCTCAAGAAAATACACGGGAAGATGGGACCAACGAGACTGATCATCGGAAGAGACGCTAATGCCAAAAGCACCTGGTGGGGCAGCTCTGGTGAGGACACAAGAGGCGAAACAATGAGTGGAATGCTGGCCGAAACAGAGATGCAGATCCTAAACATGGGCGACGTACCAACGTTTGACACCATACGAGGAGGAATAAGGTTCAGCAGCCATGTTGATATAACCGCATGCACATCGGATATGCTGAACCTGGTCCACAACTGGCGAGTACATGAAGGTCTCACAAATTCTGACCACAATGGCATAATTTTTGACATTCACATAGAAAAATCCCAAGGTACTAATATACAAAGAACAACACGCACATATAACACCAGAAAAGCAAATTGGGGTCAGTTTCATGAGAAAATGACCCAAATTATGCACGAAACAAACCTCAATATACAAAACATAGAACACATAAACAACATACAGCAAATTGAAAACGAAATAGACCAATACACCAAAACAATTACAGAAGCATGTAGACACTCAATACCAAATAAAAAACACACACAAACACTAACTATGCCATGGTGGACAGAGGAACTCGCTAAAATGAAGAAGCAAGTGGCAACCAGAAAACGCAGAATCCGAAACGCGGCACCGGACCGGAGACAAATGGTGGTCGACCTGTATCTCAACGAAAAAACCAGATACGAGGAGGCAGTAGCTAGCGCACAAAGCAACAGCTGGAAAGAGTTCTGCGAAAAACAGGATAGAGAAGGAGTCTGGGAAGGCATCTATAGAGTCATGAGAAGGACAGAGCGAAGAGCGGAAGACCAACTCCTAAAAGTGGAAGGAAACACCCTGGATGCCAAAAAATCAGCAGAGCTACTGGCAGAAACATTCTATCCCAAGGATAGAAAGGAAGATGACGACCCTGAACACCAGCAGACCAGATCACTGGCTGAGGTCATAAACGCCACAAACCGTGAAGACGAAAAAACGCAGGATCCACTCTTCACAGCCGGGGAATTGAACAGATCGCTGGCCTCCTTTAACCCAAAAAAGGCACCGGGGGCTGACGGCTTTACAGCAGACATTTGCACACACGCCATAAGGTGTAACGAGGGTTACTTCCTGGCCCTATTAAATAAATGCCTGACACACCACCACTTCCCAAGAGCATGGAAAGAGGCCACTGTAATTGTGTTAAAAAAGCCAGGAAAGGATTCGTACACCGTGCCGAAGTCCTATAGACCTATTGGACTCTTGCCTGTCCTGGGAAAGGTGTACGAGAAGATGCTAGTCGCCCGTCTCAGGTATCACCTACTCCCTAAAATCAGCTCGAGGCAATTCGGATTCATGCCCCAAAGAAGCACCGAAGACTCCCTCTATACCCTTATGAAAAACATCCGTAAAAACCTAGAGGAAAAGAAAATTGTAACTCTGATTTCACTGGATATAGAGGGAGCCTTCGATAGTGCTTGGTGGCCCGCTATTACAGTACGATTGGCCGAGGCAAAGTGCCCAATGAACCTGAGAAGGACGATTGATAGCTATCTCAGCGACAGACTAGTGAAGGTTCGGTACGCGGGAGAAGAAGTGGAACGGAAGACCAGCAAGGGCTGCGTCCAAGGATCGGTTGGTGGACCACTGCTGTGGAACCTCCTCATAAACCCACTCCTTACGAGCCTCGAAAATAGGCAAATCTACTGCCAGGCCTTTGCAGACGACATAGTCCTGGTGTTCGCAGAAAAGACCGCGCTGGAAATAGAACAACGTGCAAACCCTGCACTCGAGCATGTCCGGGCGTGGGGTGTTGAAAATAAACTCAAGTTTGCACCTCATAAGACCTGTGCGATGGTGATTACGAGAAGACTAAAATACGACACCCCACGCCTGACCATGGGTGGTATCCACGTTGAAATGTCTCGGGAAGTCAAAATATTGGGGCTAACAATCGACGCGGGACTCACTTTCAACAAGCACATAACTAATGTTTGTAAAAAAGCAATAGGTATGTACAAACACCTTGCAAGAGCAGCCCGCGTAAATTGGGGGCTCCATCCCGAGGTCATTAGAAGCATCTACACAGCAGTGGTCGAACCCACGATCATGTACGCCGCGAGTGCATGGGCACCAGCCACCAACAAACTAGGCGTTCAAAAACAACTGAGAGTCGTCCAGCGCGGTTTTGCTCAAAAGCTGTGCAAGGCCTATCGTACAGTGTCCCTAAACTCAGCGTTGATACTGGGCGGACTACTCCCTCTGGACCTCCGAATCCGAGAGGCGGCCTCATTGTATGAGGCCAAGAAGGGATTATCCTGCCCAGTACTAATGGACGAAGAGATCGAGCAGATGGCACCAGCACTAGAGGCCCCACACCCCGCAAAACTGATGAGCCTAGAGTTCAACAACCTGATAGACGAGGAACAGTACGAGAGCAGCAAAAACCATGAAGTACGGATCTTCACAGATGGCAGCAAGATTGAGGGCAGGGTTGGGGCAGCGCTATCCTTGTGGAATAGCGAAACCGAAACCAAAGCCCTCAAACTTGCTCTATCGCCCTTCTGCACCGTATATCAGGCAGAGCTCTACGCTCTAAATCGAGCGGCAAAGGAGGTCCTCATGAGCAAAAAAGCAACATTCGGAATCTTTAGTGACTCCAGGGCGGCCCTCCAATCCGCGGTAAACCCAACCACCTCTCATCCACTCTCAGTGGAATTCAGGGACACCATTCGCCGCTGTAAAAACCAAAATAAGTGTATCTCCCTGTATTGGATAAAAGCCCACGTAGGATTGGAGGGGAATGAGCGAGCAGATCATCTCGCAAAGGAGGCCGCCCTAAAGTCAAAAAAGAAACCCGACTACGATCTGTGTCCTGTCTCATTCGTCAAGCGTAAAATCCGATTGGACACGATTGACGAATGGGACAAAAGATACAAAATCGAGGAAACCGCAGCAGTAACAAAAATGTTCCTCCCGAGTGCAGCCGCGGCGTACAGAGTCGTAAAAAAGATAGGGATAACTAGCGTCACGACACAACTTATGACCGGACATGGTGGGTTCTCCGCATACTTGAACCGGTTCAAGTGTAAGGACGACCCATCATGTCCCTGTCAACCTGGGGTGGAGGAGACAGTGGCACATGTACTTTTCGAATGTCCAATTTACGCTCTCGATAGGTACAACATTGAACAAAAGATCCAAATAAGTATAAACTCAGAAAATATAGCTGGCTTGGTAAGCGGTAAGGAACGCGATATAGTACTACAATATTGTATAGAAATAATTAAAAAAGTAATAAATAAGAATAAAACAGTGTAAGCAAATTATATGTTATCATTATATGTAAGAATATAGTAGATAAGCATATAGAATATAAAAATATTGTAAACAACTAAAATAGTACTAAGAAACAAATGTAAATAGTCATAAAAATAAATAGCTTGTTAAGAAAAATAGATACTAAGAAATAGAAATGTAAAAGTACCAGAGAAAATGTTTTCAATAAATAAAAGGCTCTCACCCTTATTATCCCCAAAATAGTTAAGTACAGTAGTAGAGACTAAAGGAATAAAAGATATGATGAATGAAAGAAAGAACAGGAATGAAGCATGATAGTACGAGAAGCATTGTGTCGGTGTACTTTGCACTCATATGAGAAAACTATGTCACCAAACCGGCACACGCATCGTTCCGCACTTAGCATGTAAGACACCCAACTTCAGTGTACGATTGAGTCTAAACAGAATAACATCGCTAAACCACCTGCGATCTTTTATTTTTACTATCGGCACTCCCTGAGATTTATGACATCCTTCAACATTATTTGGTCCTTCGATAAGTAGACCTTCGGTTTGATTTTCAACGCCGCCGCCGCGAGAATAGTGTCGGAGGGTCTAGGGTTAGAAACCGTGACAATTGACATTGACAAAAAGTGACATTAAAAACGCGAGTGCATCAGCATCCAACATCAGCATCCAACATCCAGCATCAGCATCCAGCATTCGGCACGAATAAGTAGCAGCACCTCAAGTAAGATCTTTCCATACTTTACTATTGACAACGATCGTTGAAATGGCATCAGAATTAATCGCGCGCCAAGCTGTGATTTTGGAGGAGATCCGTAGGGTACAAGCCAATTTTAAGAAGGATTCTGCAAGCAGGAAGACTTCGAAGTATGTAACTGATCGCTTAGAGAAGTTAGAAGGTTTGTGGCAAGAGTGTCAGCAGAACGACACTGAGCTGCAAAGAGAAGACGATAAGAGTCATCAGTACTTCACCGAGAGCATTTTCGAGGTAATTTCCAGTTGGTACTCGGGGACGCGCACGGCCTTACAAGCCGTCAACGTGCCTGCTTCTACCGAGCTTACTGCGGGGGCCAGCGACAAGAAGGTAACCCTCGAGGATGGCGAGAGTGCTGCAGCGAAGGTGATATTTGATACCAGCAAGTTTCTTGGAGAGGACACCAAGTTGGTGGAGCTGAAGCAGCTTCAGAATGCCAACTTCAGAGCGGTGAAAAGGTACGTGGAAAGCATCCAAGCAGATAATCTGGTAGAAAAGTGGGAAATTGAAGATAAATTGAAAATATTGCAATCCCGTTGGAATGCAGTAGAAAACTTACACTTGCAAATTGACAGTATTACCAACGGCACTGACATCGACTACTATGACAACTATATGTTACACGAGCTGAAATATGAGCGAAGTAAGAGGCAACTTAACGGTAAGCTTTCGTTTTCTATTCATCAGCAGTTATCGGTGCCAAAGGTAGAGATTCCTCAATTTTTTGGGAATTACACGCTATGGCCTACTTTTAAAGAATTGTACAGCGAAGCTATACACAATAATCCCTCTCTGACAAAAACGCAAAAGATGCAACATTTGAAGGGAAAATTGAAGGGTGAGGCTGAAAAACTCGTCCAACACTTACAAAAAACTGCCGAAAATTATGACGTATGTTGGGAGTTATTGACACATCGGTACAACAACAAGCAATTGTTATTCACCAAGCAGTTCCAAGTATTTATGAGACAGCCTAGCATACAAAAACAATCGGGCGCAGAGTTGAAGAAGTTATATGACACAAGCATGGAGGCTATTCACGCAATCCATAACCTGGGCGTGGATACTGCGTCATGCGACCCAATGCTGGTCCATATTCTGTGTGAAAAATTAGATACTGACACATACACGGATTACATGGAAATGAGGGCTCATCCTCGTGAGTTGCCGAGCCTGGAGGAGCTTATGGGCTTCATTGAAGCGAAATTCACAGCATTGGAACCTTTGACAAAAAGGAAAACTGACAATACTCCCACAAAGCCGCCGCAGGGAACGTACAGACATCCGCTGGCGTTTAATAGGTACACGAAACCCTCAAGTCAGCCTGGGAAATTTATGACGAACCCTAATTACAATTATAATTGTCACGTATCCGCAAGTAAGATAAAATGTCCGTTGTGCAATGACGGTCACGCTTTATTTCAATGCAAGCAATTTCTATGCATGTCAGCAAACGAACAATTAAAGTATGTCACGAAGTCCAATATCTGCAAAAACTGTTTATACGTACATACGAAGAATTATTGCAAATCGGAAAAACGTTGCAAAGAATGCGATGAACCACATAATACGGTGTTACATAAGGCGTTTGGGAATTCAATCCCACCGAAGCAAACGACGTCACTGCCGCAAGCGTCATCATCAACTGCCATGGCACCGGCAAGACACATGCAGAACAATTTCGTGGCGGGCAGCGGGGATGACATTTTACTTCCTACTGCATTACTACAAGTAGCCAACATTCATGGGGAGTACATCACCCTTAGAGTTTTGATCGATCAGGGTTCGGAAATAACGTTAATTAACGAAAATGCAGCACAGATGTTAGGGTTACAGAGGCAGCAACATAACGCCAACGTATCAGGCGTGGGGACATTATCCAATAAAAGTAGGGGGAAAGTAACATTACAATGCAAATCTTTACATAATGACTTCGAGTTCTCCACCGACGCAGTAATTATGTCACGTGTCGTGAGCAACTTACCTAGCACTACATTCGAGAGGAAAAATTGGGAACATTTAGATGGCATTACCCTGGCCGACCCAGAGTATAATGTTTCCCGGCCCGTGGATATTCTTTTAGATGTCGACGTTTACACCCAGATAATGATGAACGGGTTGGTAAAAGGTCCGAACATTCCTCTGGCACAGCAAACAAAGCTCGGCTGGATACTGAGCGGGGCAGTAAAAACTTACAATTGTCACGTCGTGATAAACGAGACAGAGGATTTAGCAAGATATTGGGAGGTCGAAGATATCGCTGACACTAACAAATCGATGACATCACAGGAAGAGTACTGCGAGGACTTATACGTTCGCACCACTCGCCGACTTGACAATGGGAGATACGAGGTTCGGATTCCGATGAAAGAACAATTTGCAGATTTTTTAGGAGAGTCCAAGCCGCAGGCAATAGCACAATTCCGGCAACTTGAGAAACGGCTAATGAGAGATCAACAGTTGTCAAATAGTTACAAGAATTTTATCAACGAATACTTGAGCATGGGTCATATGAAAGAGTGTCCTAAAGAGGTGAACCCGCACTGTTATCTACCCCATCATGGAGTCCAGAAGCAAGACAGTTTGACCACGAAACTGAGGGTGGTGTACAATGCTTCGCAGAAGACGAATTCCGGACACAGCTTGAACGATCTGATGGAGTGAGGGCCCAAGCTGCATCAAGACCTGCAAGGGCTTCTCATGCAATGGAGGCGCTACAAGTTCGTTATGTCGGCGGACTGTGAAAAGATGTATAGAATGATCCTGGTCCACAAAGATGACCAGCACCTGCAAAAAATCATATGGCGAGACGCTCCTGACCAGCCACTAAAGGAATTTTTACTCTGCACGGTGACTTACGGCCAGAAAGCAGCGCCATTCCTTGCCCTAAGGACCCTTAAACAACTGGCGCAAGATGACTCTGACAAATACCCATTAGCAGCCAGCGTAATCAATAATGAAGTCTACGTGGATGACATACTGACAGGAAGTAATGACATTGATGAGGCCCTGGAGATACAAAGACAACTGATCTGCATGCTTCAAGGAGCAGGATTCAACTTGCGAAAGTGGACTAGTAATAATCAAGCACTGTTAAAGAACATACCTCGCGACAGTATAAGTCCAACCGTTATGGATTTTAATAATGCACATACAACCAAGACGCTCGGATTGCAATGGAACCCGACACGCGACACATTTACTTTTAAAAATACATTAAATGACACGCCCGCAG
This sequence comes from Eudemis profundana, assembly GCA_947034925.1. Lineage (NCBI taxonomy): Eukaryota > Metazoa > Arthropoda > Insecta > Lepidoptera > Tortricidae > Eudemis > Eudemis profundana. The sequence continues at coordinate 8,087,610 of OX344806.1, read as the reverse complement.
AGAAACTTACGAAACGTGTAATACTCTCGGAAATTTCAAAAATATTTGACCCGTTAGGATTTTTGAATCCATTGACAATAAAAGCTAAACTACTCTTTCAAGCAATATGGCAATCCTCCTATGAATGGGACGACGTCGTATCGAAAACGGCACAAGAAGATTGGCGAAAATTTACGACTGACATTCATGACATTGAAAACATTGAGATACCAAGATGGTTGGGTGACATGACACAAACTTTCGAGGTCCATGGTTTTTGTGACGCATCGGAGAAGGTATACTCGTGTTGCATTTACATCCGCTCTTTTGACAAACAGAACCAACCCGTGATCAGGCTTATCGCTGCCAAATCGCGGTTAGCACCCATAAGTCAGTCTCAGAAACAAACCCTTCCCAGACTGGAGCTATGCGCGACGTTACTCTTAGCCCGCCTAATGAAAAAGGTGATTGAGGCGTTTAAATGGGAAGGCCTACATACTACAACATATGCTTGGACCGACTCTATGATTGTACTAGGATGGTTAAAAGGCGACCCGTCGAAATGGAAAACTTTCGTCAGCAATCGAGTCAAGAAAGTCACTGACGTCATTCCGAGTGCATATTGGAATCACGTGAGGTCCGAGGATAACGCCGCAGACTGCGCAACGAGAGGGTTAACCGTGTCCCAACTAAAGAATCATTCCTTATGGTGGCACGGACCTACATGGTTACAAAATTTTGACAAAACTTCAATTGACAACAACAAAACAATTACACCGACGGACTGCGAATTAAAACCCAAACAAACGTACATTGTGCAATCTGAGCCGCCGTCGGTAATAATGGAACTCTTAAGTAGACATAATAACATGACTCATATCACTCGAGTATTAGCGTGGATTTTGCGCTTTATTGCAATGACGAGGGCACCTCATTTGACTATGCACTTAAGACTATTTTACCTAACAGTGGCCGAGTTAGTAACGACGGAAAATTTAATTATCAAGCACGTTCAACACTATGAGTTTCCTGAAGAGATTAGGAGATTACGTGCGAATCGTGCTGTCGGCGCAAAAAGCAACATTTTAAAACTCAACCCATTCCTAGATGAGCACGATTTATTACGTGTGGGTGGCCGACTAAACAACGCATTAATAAACCAACAGGCAAAAAATCCCGTCATTATTTCAAAGAACAGCAAACTGACAGAGTTGTTAGTGAATCGCGCGCATTTACAAAATCTTCACGGTGGTCCCAAACTGACATTAATACATTTACGGGCAAAATACTGGATCATCGGAGGATATCAAGCGGTAAAGAGGTACATTCACTTGTGCGTAATTTGTCGAAGATTCAACGCAAGACAACCACATCAAATAATGGCCGACCTACCTCAACCGAGAGTTACCGTATCCCGCGCGTTCGCCCATACAGGTGTTGACTTCACCGGGTTTTTTGACATCAAAGCAAGCAAGGGAAGAGGAATAAAGACACTCAAGGCTTATATCGCCGTGTTCATATGCCTGGCAACAAAGGCAATACACCTGGAGTTAGTGTCGGAACTCACCAGTACTGCATTCCTAGCAGCATTCCGACGATTTTGTGCAAGACGAGCAACACCTGGACACATGTACAGTGACAACGGATTAAATTTCGTCGGGGCCAATCGTCAACTCATCGAGGAACGCAAGGAAGTTTTAAAAAGTATGGATTCGACGGTCAAGAACAAAGTTGCCGAAAAGGGCACCGTGTGGCACTTCAATGCACCGGCCTGTCCCAGTGCAGGTGGAATCTGGGAATCTGGCGTCAAAAGCACTAAATACCATCTTAAGAGAGTGCTAGGAGAGCAGAAGTTGACATACGAGGAATTTACGACCCTCTTATGCCAGATTGAAGCGTGTCTCAACTCTAGACCGTTATGTCCGTTGACAGAGAACATTGAAGACCTAGAATGCTTGACACCGGGTCATTTTCTCACCGTAGGAAACGCCCACCTGACAGTTCCTGAACCCATCAACTCCGACTACGATCTTAGGAAAAGATGGCAACTTGTACAAAAAATGACACAAGACTTTTGGCAACAGTGGTCCAGAGAATATCTACAACAACTGCAATCAAGAAACAAATGGAAAAAACCGACTGAAGACCTACAGATAAATGACATTGTATGCATCAGAGGAAACCAACCTGTGGGACGATGGGCACTGGGCCGCATTATCGACACGCACCCTGGAAAAGATGGATATACCCGGGTCGTGACTAGGGCTTGCAATTCGAATATTCGAATATTCGAATTATTCGAATATTCGGCTAATTTTACTATTCGAATAATACCTGGTAAGGTATTCGAATATTCGAATAATTTTACTACCTATTTAAATTTAATGGAATTTAAATTAAAGTGCTAACAAAGGACATAATATAGAAGGATAAAGTAATCAATTACATTTTTTCAAACTAAATATACCTAAAATAGCGCAGCGTAACTTTGTACGCTATAAAAAACAATGATTAAATTAAAAACTAGAATATTCTCTCTAGGCTGAGCTGCTGCCTGTGGCATGGTCTTCTTTTTGCATGCGTCATTAACTTTCTTAATTGCAAGGACATTTTTTTGGGAGAAGTATGCGCCAGCTCTAGGATCTCTCGAAGCATGGACCAGTCAGTTAATATTTCTAAAACTAATATCCTCGTGAGGCCCATGAGAGAGTGATGAGCAGGGGAGCATATATGAAATTAGAATTCTATTCTCATCTTAATAACCTCGAAAATTACTTCAGCAAAATATCCTAAATTTAGGAAACGGGCTTTACGAGGATAAACCTACCAATTTAGTTAAAGTACAAAAAAGCGGCGACGGGACAGCTTTATGATTTGGGACCGGTTATACGCTGAACCAGCCTGTTAAGGGGTTGCATGAATGTGGAATTCAGCCAACTAACTACCCACCAGGGCTTGTGGATACGTTGCACCAGCATGTGCACTGTGTCTACGGAGCTTCCATGTGGCCGGCGCTTCTGTTGCATGAAAGGCCGTCTCGCCCCACCTGATTAACGTCCATGCCACGGAGCATGTGTGGGGTACATGCAAATATTTGACTCCAACTCTTAGACAGATTGCTATTCTCAGTTAACTCGGGTCCAGGTGGTTTAAGTGGGTATGTCTTCTCCTTCTGAGGGGGTGAGTCCGACATAACTCCCCCAAAGGATTTTTTTTATGAAATAGGGGGCAAACAAGAAAACGGTCCGGAAACACTGCAGGCGACAATTTATTCCACAGTTCAGTCGTGCGAGGCAGGAAGTTTCTAGCAAAACGCACAATTGTGGACTGCCAACCATCTAAGTGGTGAGGATGGAAATATTGTCGCGTAGGACGATGGCGGAAAGATGCGGCAGGGATCAATCCGAACAATTCCTCGGAGCACTCCCCGTTATACAGACGACAGAAGATGCAGAGCGAGGCTACATCTCTACGCAGTGCCAAGGAGTTGAGCCGATCTGAAATATCTTGGTAGCTGACGATACGATTCGGTCTCCGCTGAATGCGGTCTAGAGGGAGAAGCTGGTACTGGGGAGCCCCAGCCCACAGATGAGAACAGTATTCCATATGTGGACGGACCTGCGCCTTATAAAGCTGTAGGCGGTGGGCCGGAGTGAAATACTGTCTCAATCTGTTGAGCACACCGAGCTTCTTAGAGTCTAATTTAGCCTTACCCTCTAAATGGCCGCGGAACTGGAGTTCACTGATTCTAATAGTGGCTGTGGCAGTTAGGTGGGGGTGCTCTCAAAACGAGGTGATGAAACAAACGTAAGCTTTTTAGCGGTGAAAGTGCAAACCTGTGTCTTCGTAGGGTTAAAACGGACTAGATGAAGTCGACCCCATTCTGAATTTTTTTAGGGAAGTTTCAATTTCAGACACAAGTCTGTTACGGCTCTCGATGACGTTATCCCGAGAAATATTGGTTCAGCCGGTGTAGGAGTCATCACCCGTGCTGTCATCTGCATAACAGTGAAGGCCACAGTGCAAATATTGCAAACAAAGCAATTCCCTCATCTACCTAGTCGGTTTATAGGTTTTGAGTAAGACTAATTAAGTTTGATTAGTCTTAAGGTAATCGCAGCGTAAAAAATATCTCTTCTAACATGTTTTTCACAAAAAATACTAAGAAAAACGATTTTTTAATAGTTTTTGGTAGTATTCGAATAATATTCGAATTATTCGAATATCTACAAAATCATATTCGAATATTCGAATATTTGAAAAAGTCGAATATTTGCAAGCCCTAGTCGTGACCTTGAAAACAGAAACCGGTATCATGAAGAGACCGATTGTCCAAGTTGTCCCTCTCCTCACCCATGAAAAGGATACCGCTAAGGACACAACTACACCAAGCCCACCTACCCCGAATAGAAACATTAGACCGGCACGGCGAACAAGCAAAACGTCGTTGGCGACACTTTTATGTCATTCACTGTTGCTACTTATGACATTCGCCATTCCCAGCGCACAGGCCCACGGCAAAGATTTCAACATTACGCCGCTGAACCCTGATCGCACTTTGTACTTTGACAGAATCGCTGACATGCAAGAAATTAAGGACGGTTGGAAAATAGTTTTATACTATAACATGACCAATTATTGGCAAAACGTGAATGCCCTCTACAACTACGTGACACACATAAAGCGGCTCATTCGACCTAACATTCTGCTGACACAATTCCAAATGATCGTGAATCAATTGGAACAGGACTTGAATGAACTGCAATTTTACAATACCATGCTTAAAGGTCAGCCCATGGAAAACCTTCGCTACAAGAGAGGACTAATAGACGGAGTGGGGTACATAGCGAACTCACTTTTTGGAGTGCTAGACCAACGATTCGCCGAGAAGTACGAAAATGACATCCAGCTGACACGACACAATGAACACCACTTACTGCAATTAATTAAAAATCAGACCAGCATAATAGAAGCCGAAGGTAACATATTAAAACGGAATGAAGATATCATGAACAAACAATTCCGCATAATCACTGAACACCTAAATATGCTAGCTAACGAAACCAAACGGACGGAGCAAGATCACGAAAATGCATTTTACATCATGACATCATCCATGGCCGCGAATGGAATCTTGGTGCACTTAAAAGGTATACAACAGACGGTCATAAACACATTAACCAACATGTACCACGGACGAGTGGATGTCCATCTTCTGTCGCCCAAGCAACTGCAAACCGAGCTGAACCGAATAGCCCGACACCTGGCGAGCCAACTAGCGCTGCCAGACATTCAAAACAACATAAGAAACTTATACAAACTACTTACCATTCACGCTCGCATTACCGATCAATACCTCATAATAGAAGCAAAAATTCCACTATTAAGTGACGAACAGTTCGCACTTGACAAGCTACTCAGCATCCCTCACCTCCTATCAGAACAAAATGCAATCCACGTAACGCCAGGGTCGGAGCTAATAGCCTTCAATATCAACCAAGATACTTTTGTACCTATGGATCAACCAGACGTCAACACGTGCTTACAAATGAACGAGCAGAAGCTGTTATGTCATCTTAATCGCCCCGTCTACAACGTAAAACAAGGAAAGTCAATTTGCAATACAATAATATTAAACCAACGGGAACAACATGAGTCATACTGCCGCACGGAAACGAAACCTTGCACTGACAAATGGCTTAAACTGCACAAACAAAACACTTGGTTATACACCTGCTGCACAGAGTGCCTAGTCCGCATTCTATGCCCAGACAGCCTGACATCGCAAATCCTACGTCACAACGGACTGATGACACTAGGTCAGGGTTGTGTTTTGAAAGGTGACTCCTTTATGCTATACGCGAACAAAGATTACGCAACCGACTCAATCCTTGACATTGACGATCCCATACTACCGGAATTATCACCGCTTAATGACATGCTGAATTCGTCAATAGTCCACCTAGTCTTCAATAACGAGACCCACGAGCAGCAATTTGCAAATATCCGCAAAGATATACAACTGCTAAAAAACCATTCGGAACTTGACGACATGTCTGCGCACGACACATATCAATATTACACCATTGGAATCACTTTCACGCTCAGTATCGCTCTGCTTCTGGCTGCGATCGTCTGCTATCATAAGCTGCGGACAGACGGCTGGAGACTGGGAGAGAAGCAATGCCCTACAAAACAATGTGACTCTACCTATGAGACAATAAGTGAAAGTGATAGAGTGCCCAGTGCCAGTGCGCGGAAACAGACCACTCCCGCGAATGTGGTCTTTGACACTAATAGAGAACTTTAAGTGTTACTAATTACGAATTAGTTCTTATATATATTACCATTTTTACTATACTTAACAAATCCTTTACACAGTGACGTTAGAATAATTTTACACCCATTCTCAATATTGTTAATTAAGATTTTACACTTATTCACTTACTTACATAATGTCTTTAGCATAAGTTAAGTTGCACTTTACACATATTCTTTTGCCCAAACTTTGCATATTGTTTGAGTGGGCAATATGTACAAAGATGTACATTGATTTTTGCAACGATGCTTGTGTTGGTGTACTTTGCACTCATATGAGAAAACTATGTCACCAAACCGGCACACGCATCGTTCCGCACTTAGCATGTAAGACACCCAACTTCAGTGTACGATTGAGTCTAAACAGAATAACATCGCTAGCTACCTAAGTCTAGTTAACCATACCAACTTTCGTATATTAATTTCATAATGTTTTATAAGTTCCTCGCACCTATTCTAATAAATACTTATCCCATTGTTGTTTCATTAAAGGTAATAAGGAATGAGCACAGCTTTGAGTTTAAGGAGCTCTTCTCATTCTTTATGGTTGAGCAAAGGTAATTAAGGATGCGCACAGCTTGTCCTAAAGAGCTCTGCCCATTCTTATTTGTTCGAAATAAAACTATCCTTTGAAATACCTATTTCAGTTAAATAGTTATTTCAAGGGGTGGCAGAATATGTTAACGAGTAACATAAATATCTAGAATAATATAACTAGATAGATAGTTCCAAGCTAAGTGGCGCCATCTGGGCCGCTTCCTATATTACCAATTTAAGCAGGTTTCCGCTAAGTCCTGATAGGTGTCGACTGTTTGTATGGGTACAGTAGCGACCCCTGTCGGAGCTTTTCCAAACTATCTACCTAGTTCTTTAGCTTTACTAGTTAAGTCGGAAGTTTGTTATGGTAGAGCATGATAGATGTCGCTCACACGGGTCTATATATACCTAAGCACGTATAGGCCTCTTTCTTCTACTACAAATCTGTTAACACGTACGGTCGTCAATAATTGTAAGCTCTCATTAAATTAAGTATTGTCAAGTTTGCCTTTACTTTTACTCGCCCAGCGGTCTCCATCCCAACAACAGTATTAAAGGGTGGCTCAAGCACGCACCAGAAAGAGCGAAAAAAGCGCTTGAAAAAGTAACTGGCATGCAATAAAATTAAAACAGTTGTGGTAGGAGAGCGTCAAATGTTACGGTGATAACTCTCCCTCTCTCTAACCTAACGGGAAGAAAAACAAAAAAATCTTTTGGAAATTCACCAGACTGCTGCGTTTAGAAATTCACCATCATCAAGTAATTTAGCATTGTCACCACAAAGTACATCCACGGTTACAGCTACACGTTGTAGTAGTATCTCGGAACCCACAACCAATTGCGAGAGTATTGTTGAAAATGTTTCAACATCTTTGGGAAATAGTTCCGTAGATTGTGTTTCAAAATCTGATAATGCCAAAGATTTGCCATCTCAATTAAGAATTAAGGACTACTGTAGAATACAGCATTCCCCACAATGCTCTTAAAAGTCTGTTGAAAATTCTAAATCCCATTTGTCCTGAACTACCTAGAGATAGCAGAACTTTTTTAAATACGCCATTGAATGTATCAAGTGTCTCTTTGCAATCTGGAGAATTGGTGCACATTGGTCTCATTCATCAAATACAGGCAGAATTAGAATTACACAGTGTGACCAAGCTTAAAAATAAAGAAATATTGTTGTCTTTTAACGTGGATGGGTTGCCCCTTTTTAAAAGTTCGAATACACAGCTATGGCCTATTAGGGTTAATCAAATACTTATATTCTGCACAACCATTTGTAATATCTCTTTTCTGTGGAAATTCTAAACCTGCACCCTTGACTCTGTATTTGGAACCATTTGTTGGAGAACTATCTAAATTACTTAATGACGGAATTGATTTCGAAGGGATTCGTTATACAGTCAAAGTACATAGTTTTGTGTGTGACGCTCCTGCTAGAGCTTTTATTACACTAAAACACATGGTGGATATTCATCATAACAGCGTGTCTGCGAATAGGAGAACAGATTTACAGTTTCGTTTGCAGTCTGATGAAGACCATCACCTCGCTGAATCTCCACTTGTGACCCTTCCTATAGATTTAATTGCATCGTTTCCCATCGATTATATGCACGCCGTATGTGTAGGAGTCATGAGGAAACTTTTAAATGTTTGGATCGGAGAATGTGAAAGCAATTTCGGAAAAATTGTTGAACTGTGCAAGTCGTATACCTGTAGAGTTTAACAGGCGACCGCGAAGTATGAGCGAGTTGACTCGCTGGAAAGCTACAGAATTTAGGATGTTTTTATTGTATACGGGACCCTAAAAAATATTATTCCGATCTCACTGTATGACATTTTTTTGTTGTTTCATTGCGCTGTATCAATACTCATTTCTCCTAAGCATATTAATCAAATGGGTACAAATTTAGCGCACCAATTGTTATTAATGTTTATAAGACATTCCTTAACTGTTTATGGCCCTACATTTATAGTTTATAATGTGCATATGCTATGCCCTTTATGTGATGATGTGAATTTATTTGGCGCTTTGGAAAATTACTCCGCATTTTCGTTCAAAAATTATTCGGGCATGTTAAAGCATTTGGTAAGATCGCCGAACAAACCATTGCTACAAATTGTTAAGAGACAAAAAGAAATGGAGCCATCATTGCCTCCAAAATATGAAGAGGAGTTGCCAGCTGTTTTTTATTACAATCATTTAGGATCAACACCTATTGATAACAATGTTTATGAATCTTGTGTATAACAGTTTTGTAATGTATGTTAAATCCGTACGTGTAGCTGATTGTTATTGTTATGCAAAAGGTAAAGTAGTTGAAATAAATAACATACTAAGATGTAAACTCAATGAAAAGGAATGTATCTACATTTATGGAAAAGAATTTCTGAAATATGATTCATATTATACATACCCTTTTGACTCTGCATTAATTGATATTTTTAAAGTCTCGGAACTCGGTTCTGATTACAAAATGGTACCTCTATGTGACATCATAACAAAATGTGTTGTTATTCGCCAACAGACAAATGGTAATAATTTTATTTGTTTTCCTATGCTCCATGCATATTGTAATTGATTTATTTCGTTTATTTTGGGCCTTTACTACATATACAACGTGTCCCAAAACTCAACGATAAGCCGGCACCAGAGGATGGAGCTACTTATGATTAGTCGAGAAAAAATAATTGAGATATATATTTTTTTCCTTATTTTTTCTCGACTAATCATAAGTAGCTCCATCCTCTGGTGCCGGCTTATCGTTGAGTTTTGGGACAGTATGTATAAGTGTAGGACACATAGTGAGAACATTGTTTATGAACGCTGTTACTAGTAGACTATTTACATTTATGTTAAATCTGTTCTTGCCATTTTACTTACGTAAAGTCAAGTTCACGAAACTGCAGCAGACCGTGATAATATTACGTTTGTTAAATAACATTGTAAAAATGGAGGCCTAGTTTCAGTAGTTCGGTGATTTTAGTCCGGTTGAAACAAATATATATGAACCGGACTAAAATCACCGAACTACTGAAACTAGGCCTAAATGGACACGATACCTAGTTCACAGCCGTACTATTTACATTTTTTTGTTACTGAAATTGTAACTTTATGTTTTGTGCCCTATATTATCCTAATTACACCACTTTTTTCCCCCGTAATTAGTACGATTGTGAACTATGGTATCGAATAGTTCACAATCTTACCTAAATACCTACGGCGAAAAAAGTGTAATATAGATAGGTACAATTTCATTGAGCGACCAGTAAAAAAACAAAGTGGGCAGGAGGAGTGTTGGGTCTGAGGCCACTTCGTTAAGACGAATAATATAATAATATTATATTTGTTAAATGGCCGATTCGTCTTAACTCAACCCGAACAAATAATTCACGAAACTGCAGGTAGCAGTGATAATAATATTATATTTGTTAAATAATCTTGTGCAATGGACAGACTGAGAGCGAAGCGTCTCCGTTAGTGTTAAGATTTCCTATATGTTATATAGATACTACAGTGTAAAGGATGACTCACGCTAGACCGGGCCGACTAGTGATGGGCAGCTTGTAAGTTACCAAAGTGAAAGTTTCACTTAAATCACATGTAAGTTTCTTATGAAACTTTCACTTAAATTACATGTAGTTTCCTATGAAAATTTCACTTATATAACGTGTAAGTTTCTGTACTTTTCGGACGTAAATTTCCCTTTCGTGTGTAATTTTAAATTGCACACTACGCACGCTGCATTGTGCAATTTCTTTATAAAAGTTAACATACATAATCATACATTACCGACTTTTCAGATTAATATGGTTAAGGATGAAACGTTACTACTTAACCTGTCACGAAAAATGATTAAAGAAATATTTTATTCTCGGTTGGATGAAATAGAACAACATGTTTTTATGAACCAAGTGATAATTAGAGATAGATGTGAATGCGAAGCAACTCAATATTTATTTTTCAATGTTGTCTCAGTGTTTAAGAACACAGTGAAGTGTTTTAATTGCTAGAAAGTTTTATTTCTAAGCTTATAAGTATAGTGTTATAGAACATTAGTAATGGTTACGTCTTTAAAAGTTTAGTTAAGAAGATATACATTTATTTTACGCTTGTAAGCGATAAAGTTCTTACTATAAAAAAAAAACTATTTTATTTCGTGTATCTACGACACTAGTATTTTATTCTATTTACAAAAAAAAAACGGAATCCTTATAGGATTACTCCAGTGTTTGCCTGTCCGTTCGTCTGTCACAACAAAAACAATTTGCTTACAAACTATATCACCATAATAAATTAATATTTGGCACACATACATTAGTTTAGAATACTCAATAAAAATATTATAGCAATGTTTTTTTTTTTTAAATACAACCGTGAGACAGCAAAATAAAATATGATGAATTATACGAGGGCCGTTTGATAAGTCTTTTTAAAAAACTATTTATGAAACCTTTTTTCGTAAATGGCATTAACACTGGCCGGCACGATTCTTCAACTGAAAACTGACGAAAAATTAAGAAAAAAAAAACAAAGATCTGTCACTTTTATCGTTGCTTAACTGTGATCAACTACGCATTTGTGTCAACTATGGAAAAATTTGAATTTCGTGCCGTTATTAAACACTTTTTTATGAAGGGTTGCACTGCTGCCACTGTAAAAAATGAACTTGATTCTGCTCATGGCACTAATGCACCGACGTTGCAAACCATTTACAACTAGTTAAATGAATTTAAACGAGGCCGGTCAAGCACATCTGATGCTCCACGCTCTGGTCGCCCAATCGAAGTCACTACTGAAGACGTTGTTGAAGAAGTCCATAATATCGTACTCGACGACCGCCGAGTGAAGGTGCGTGAAATTGCTGAAAAGGTAGGCATCTCTACTGAGCGGGTACATAAAATCCTACACGAAGATTTGGCCATGACTAAGCTGTCTGCACGATGGGTGCCACGTTTGTTGACGATCGAACAAAAACGCGAACGAAAGCGAGTTTCAAAACTGTGTTTGGGTATGATGAAGCGTAATCCTCGAAACTTTTTGAAGCGATTTGTCACTGTGGACGAAACTTGGGTCCACCATTACACGCCCGAGTCAAAACAACAGTCCAAACAATGAATGGCTGCTGGTGAACGTGCCCCAAAGAAGCCAAAGACTGTTTTGTCGGCTGGGAAGGTGATGGCGACAGTTTTCTGGGATAGCGAAGGAATCATCATGATCGACTACTTAGCTAAGGGGAAAATTATCACCGGCCGTTATTACGCAGATTTGTTAGACCGTTTCAAAGCCGAATTGTTGCAAAAACGACCTAGATTATCTCCAAAAAAAGTCCTCTTTCACCAAGACAACGCCCCAGTGCACACCTCAACTATTGCAATGGCAAAAATCCATGAATTAGGCTTCGAGCTAGTTCCTCATGCCCCATATTCACCGGACTTAGCTCCGTGCGATTATTACCTATTCCCAAATTTGAAAAGATGTCTCGGAGGACAAAAAATTTTGACAAATGAAGACTGTAGGTATAGCAGGTGTGAATGGCTATTTTGCAGACCTCGACGAATCCTATTTTTTGGAGGGGATAAAAAAACTAGAAACTCGCTGGAATAAGTGTTTGGCCCTTAAAGGAGATTATGTTGAGAAATAAATGTATTTTGTACAAAAAAACTGGTGTTTTATGACTTTTTAAAAAAACTTATCTAACGGCCCTCGTACACATGTGTGACTTATACACATCAAGTAAAACAATAAATAAACAAAAAAATAAAGCTGGCTGTGTTGAGCTCCTTAGCTGGCACCGACTTCAAAAATAACAGGTTAAAAACTATAAATATCTGTATATGTATATGTCGCAGTGAAATGGCCAAAACCGCGATTTGGTCAAATCTCTAAAGCCTAGTTCGGACCAGGCTAGTATTTTAGTCTAGTAGCGAGTAATTTAGTAGCTAAACCATTCGCTGCTGCCCAAAAATCGTTCGCATTACGATCAAGTACAGTTTACAAGTGGGTAGTTTTTTGCAAGATGAACAGCCTACAACGCAATAAAGTAAATAAACTGATTAAGCTAATCGTAACAGCTATTTTAGAAGAGGTGGATGAGGAAATTTGTGTAAGTAATTATTAAAAAAGCTATGTGTACGAAAATGAATCGATAGAGGAGATAAACTAGGATGTACTAATTGTCTTTTGAAGGAATTGGCATTGGAAGATCCCAAAGAATACTTCAATTCAATACATTGAGAATGAGAACTCCAGCGAAACGACATTTTTGCGGCAACTAATGTACTCGACTAATTCGACAGGTTCGCACTGGTTTAGCTGGTGAACCAGTGAGCACGGACGCGTGGAGGGGGTTGTTACTCGCCGAAAAAAATAGAATAAAATGGATCGACTCGACTAAATTACCAACTAATTTACTCGACTAATTTATTAGTGTTCAGACACATTTAGCTACTAAATTACTCGCTACTAGACTAAAATACTAGCCTGGTCCGAACTAGGCTTAAGGGATATGACCAAATCACGCAGGATGACAAAATGGCGAATCCATTTTAACATTTGCCTAGAAAAAATCAGTAATTTCATCAAATCCCTGAGTCTGTTTAGTGAAATGACAAAATAAGCCAAAAAGGCAACTCATTTTTTCATTTCACTAGATTTGTTTAGTGATTTGATAAAATCCCCGACACGCGTCAGTGAATTGACAAAATGAACTCGCAAAGTAAACTCATTTTAACATTTCACTAGACACGTTCAGTGAAATGATATAAATCTCAACTCTAGTACAGATTATGTCGCCCATGCCGTCATGTTCCTTCCCTCCTGCACCTTTCCTTTCCCCGCTGACGCCCTTACGTTTTAGGCACCGGTCGGCTCAGGCGCACGCGCGCAGTGCATTAGCGGCAAGTAAACAAACGTTACGTCACTAATTTTTCGCGCGTTTTCACTTGAATGTTTAGTTTTGTATAGAAAATGGCTTCGGACATCGTTGAAAATCAAAGTCAGACCCAGTTTGTGTGTAAAGAACAGTTTAATGAAACTATTAGTGCGCGTTGTAACCACAGACAAGATCATGAAAAACCCATTTGGACTCGTGAAAGGATAGAAGAAGCTATCAGGGCTATCGAACAGTTTAAATTGGCTCCGGTATTAAAGGCACCACGGACAAATAAACAGTATTATTATGGAAATAAATACGATCTCATGGAGGTTGGTACTCAAAAATATTTGATTTTAAAGAGAAAGTCAGTTTCTGACCCCGTCGTGAAAGTGGTAGCTATGGTGAATTTTACGACGTACTTAAACAAGCTCATCAGTTTACTGGACATGGAGGGAGAGACAAAATGCTGCATTATTTAAAATCGAGGTACTTTATACCTACTTCGATAGTACTGGAGTTTTTGAAATTGTGTACGGTTTGTCAAACTAAAAAGACATTTCCGAGAAAAGGAATAGTTGTAAACCCTATTATATCTGGCGAATTTAACCTTAGAGGTCAAGTCGATTTAATTGACTTACAGTCAACGCCTGATAGACAGTTTAAATGGCTGTTGCACTACCAAGACCATGGGTCGAAATTTAGCTTCTTACGGCCGTTGCTCTCAAAAAGGGCCACTGAAGTGGCACTGGAGCTGCTAAAAATATTCTTGGAAGTAGGCTGTCCACACATACTTCAGAGCGACAACGGCCGTGAATTTACGGCTTCTGTTATACAGGAATTGACGAACCTGTGGCCATCTTGTAAAATAGTAAATGGTCGGCCTAGGCACCCGGCCAGTCAAGGGTCCGTCGAGAGATCTAACGCAGATGTTGAAACCATGTTACGCGCTTGGTTAAAGGACAATTCGTCTCAACATTGGGCATTGGGATGTTATTTCGTCCAGTTTCAAAAAAACTCGTCGTTCCATCGCACCATAAAAAGAACACCCTACAAGGCTTTATTTGGTACCGAACCAAGGACAGGGCTCGAATCTACACACATACCTAAAGAATTGCTTGAAAAACTCATAAATGAAGAGGACCTTGACCTACTTCTGAAACAGCAGGAAAATATTTCTGCAGCAGTATGCGTTTCATCTGAATTCACTAATCACTGCGTTGCTACCACAGATGTAAGAATATAAGGAGATCGGACATGCGGTCGATTTAGTATTGAATCCGCCTGTCGCAAGTTCTTTAACCAACACAAAGAACCAGTAATTGTAAAGACAAAGCACGCACACACCTAAATCACACACACTTGTATATCGGCGCTCCTATTGCAGAATACACGCGCATCATTTCCATGTCTGTGTACATGCGGATGAGCAGCGAGTCGTGTCAGTACGCACGCACACAACGATAATTGCGGGTACTAGGCCAGCGATACCGTGATATCGATATTGAACAATTGTCGAAAAAAGAGTATCTGTCGATAATTTAATGTACCTATTGAAATATTCGGAATCATTGTTAATGATTGCTTATAATAATTATTTATGGCAATCAAAATGTTAAAGACATTTGATTTATTAAGTAGATGTCTAATAATTCGTAATATTTAATTTAGTTAATGACTAATAATTCGTAATATTTATCACCTTGGGTTTTCAAATGTTTACTTACTAATTATTATGATTCATATTTTGTTGACAAATGCCTTAAATAATTTCTTCTCAATTCTGATTTACACTTCCACTAATAAAAATAAAATAACTAGTGTGTTCTATTAGGCAATAAAAAAAAAACAAAGAAACCACGTAACTCGGGTCCTTCAATCAGTGGCATTGTGGCGCAGATACATAAAGTAACCTTTATTGGCTGAATCATCCGAGTCACGTGGTTTCTTTACCTTTTCTTTAATGCCTAAAAGAACAGACTATATACTCCGTTTTCAGTAATGCATATTTGGGATATTTTTTTATTAATATTTCATTGACTAAAGGTGGTTTTCCACCTGCAGGGCGCGACGCGACGCGACGCGGATGGAATTAAAATTTGTATGAAATTTTCAATCCTCTCCTAGCGATTGCATTGGATTGAAAATTTCATACAAATTTCAATTCAATCCACTCGGCACTGCCCATTCAAAAAGCCGGCGACTTTTTGGTAACGGTCTAAATTGATTTTCTGTGAAGTGTATAGAGCATATTGTGCTTCTTTTTAAGAGGAAAGAGAAGGGCATTTTTTCCATACAAACGTAGTCCCCTGTTTCCTCCCTGGATAATGCCAATAGAGCCATAATTTTTTGTCCAAAAATCTATGGCTACTATTGATATGTTCCTATGTTTTGCTTTTTACCATAAATTGATTCTTAAAAGAGATATTGACCTTCAAAAACCTAAAAAAAATGCCAGATTTTTCCGCTGTGTTCACACATCCAGAAAACAAATTTGACTAGATTATTAAAAAAAAGGAAAACATAGGAACACGGCCAAAGCCTTTCTTTAATGTTTAAGGAAAAAAATAGTTAAATAGGTTAAGTTTTGGGGAAGAAATCAGGGGACTACGAAACGTTGATTTCATGAACTTTTAAAAGGTATTTTCGATCCAAGCTGCAGTTGTCCCTATCGCACTCTGCGGGGGAGAGGCTGGGTTGGGGAGGCGCGGACTAATACGTATACACTCTCTGTGATGTGACACGTAGTCGATAATTTTATCGATATCCTAGTGTTGTTCATCGATATCGATATTTCTAGTAAAAATTTAGCGCGAAGTGCATTTAGCAGTCTTTTTTGCTGTTCGATTGTTGGAAGTAGGGCTTACAACCAGGTAGGGCCAGGAAGTAAACTCCGTACCTGAGAGGCATGACACTAGTGCCATGACATGACACTAAGTGCTATTTTCTAAATTTTACAGGAGAGCCATTTTTAGTAAAAAAATGGACATCTAGGGTTTTAGGTACTAGTTATGTAATGTACTATTAAAAAAAAGTGCGATCCGAGATGAATTCAACAGTTAGTGTTATAGTTCATAGTTCGATAGAGCTCAAACAATTATATGAGATACCGTAATGAAACGAAAATTATAAAAAGTGGACTTACAGTGTCATGCCCCTCAGGTACGGAACTACAAACCTGCACTATATGTTGATTTTTAGGGTTCCGTACCAAAATGGTAAAAAAGGAACGCTTATGGTGCGACTCTGTCTGACTGTCCGTCTGTCACAAACTATAAACAGGCACTATATGTTAATTTTTCAATAAAAACCTACTTGATAACGATAAAATGTACGAGACAGGGTTTCCCTCATTTACCTATAAATCTGTCATTGATATATTTTTTATCAGGTACCTAGTGGTACTAAATTAATCGAGTGATTCTGATATTAAAGTTTTTAAGTAAATATTCTTGAAATAAAGAAAATGAAACCATGTTTAAATTAAAAACGGTATTTTATTACACAATATAAGACTTGCCTTCAAGATTTTATTAATACATTACATTAAACTTAAAACTACATTTATAGAGATGTAAAGGGTCTCTCTATGCGTCCAAACAAGACAAATAAAATTATAGAAAATAAATTGATAGTAAAATTAATGGAGATGTAAAGAGTCTCCGTTGTCAAAATATTATGTTTTAGAGGTGTAAAGGATATCAAAACGTCGTAATACAAACTGAGAATATTAACAAAATATCTTACAGAAATACAAAAAAATCTGTGACTCACGATATAACTTAAAAACTAAATTTAAATTAAAAACATTTTCCTTAGAGATGTAAATGGTCTCCAAGTGTCAAAACAATTGGCAAGTACAAAAACAGAAAAAAATCACAACTAATTAGACATTGGTAGGGATGTAACGATACACAGTTTTGCCGATACGATACCGATACCGATATATAGTAGTTAATATCGGCGATACCGATACCGATACCGATATCTTAGTTTAATAATGAAGTATGAACTTCAGATATTTTTGTATCCTTATTATAACTAATGGCAATGACTACTGGCTATATTTACCAGAGAGTCAACCTTGAAAGTGTAAAGTAAAAATAATAAATTGTCAACTCAAAATTCATTTTTTTTTATTAAGAACCAAAGATTTAATTAACATAGTAATTATCATTGCACAAGGACCAGACCAGGAATAGACCAGTACATAAATTAAGTCAGAAATTGAAATTATTTTTTGCAGATTTTTTTTCATACAGCAAATTCTTCAAATATCGGTTGTATAATATCGGCGATACCGATATATCGGCGATACCGATATATCGGCCGATATATCGGTATCGGTATCGGTATCGTTACATCCCTAGACATTGGTTTAAAGTATATCTATCTATTTCCAGTCGCAGTTAATCCCACGGTGTTTCATCATTCATGTAAACTTGTGTGCTGTAAGCTTTAGAAATGAGTTTACGCTTTACACAATTCTTCAATTTGTTAATAGATAATTTAGTTAGGTATATTCCTTGGCAGTTTATTATAAAATATAATATAATTAATGTTAGGGGGGTGGTATTGCAAAGAAAGGCCGAGATCGCAGAAATTTGCGGCTCGAGTTGCAATCGCTTGCAACTCGGGACGTCCAGTAAACAAGTCCAGTAAACAATAACCAGCGTCAAACAAACAGCGGGTAGGTAATAACACGAAACAATCACTCTGCAATGTCGGTAGGTATAACAACTTGCCGTCTGAAGGTGCGATGCGAGGCCTGGCCTGCGAGCGCGGCGGTCGCGGCGGTGGGGGCGGCGCGCCACGCATACGTAGACAGTCGCACTCACACTATGATAGCTCGCTTGTTGGGCATTGCGCGACAGCAACACATTTTACAAATACCTAATTTTCAATTCTCTCGGCCTTACTATTTCCTCTTAATGGCCACCAAACAGGTCCTCTGCATGTTGCTGCTATCCAATTTTCTTTAATTTCGGGATCACTTGGAAATCTATAAAAACTCTATTATTAGTTTAAATTACACTCGATACACGTCGAGTGAGTACTAGAAATCTGAGATAGCATGCTTTGTATATATATGGTCAGCGATAAGGGTAACGAACGCACAAAGGATCGATTTACATAGCGTTAAAATTTCAGTCAACATCTGTCTCTGGTACGCTAGTAATTTGTTAAGTCAGTAAAATAGGCTTTGTTGTAGTCGGTAATACAAAGAACTCAAAATATGATAAGGACACTAACTAAAGTCTTTGTACAGTTTTTTTTTTGTAATCACACGTGCGCCAACAACAATGGACATTATTGTTGCATGTTATATTTTACACCTGGTCGAACCCAAATAATGCATTTATTGCTTTTATTATTTACTACTCTCTTATCTCATTTTGCATTTTTACTGTGCAGGTAAAGGCAAGCGGTTAATTTGACACTATACAGGGAGAACGCTATACTAACTCGATATCGTGGACCGAGTAGACTATTGACTAACCAACTTAACCTTATCGATCTGATGTTCAAGTTTTAAATGGGAACACATAGGATACTTTTTATTCCGGAAAAAATACGGTTCCTGAGGGATATGCGAAATACTATAATAATTTCTACGCGGGCAACGCGGGGGGCAAAATCTAGTATGCCATACAATTCAAACCCTTTGTAAACTTGGGTATATAATATTTGATTTTTACCACATAAAATACTAAAAAAATATAATAACTCCACAATTGTATTGTATTTTCTATACGTTTAATCGCCAGTTAAAATATCTAAAGGTATTACTAGTATTATAAAAAAAGTATGTAGCTAAAGAAAAGGAATTGCTTATTTTGCACAAAAAAATATTTTAAAATGTCGAAATTCACTCATAGAGTTTTTTTATCAACGCATTGCATACATACAAATCATTAGCTAAACAATTACACAACATTTATACTTCATACCTAATATTATATTAAAGACAGTATCCATCCTTTCATTTTTAAATTATTTTTAGCATCCACTAATCCTGGGCTGGTTTTATCGATACGTGGTATAGGTGCTGCGCAGCACTATCCGCAGCGCACAATATGGCGGACATCGCTGCTGCACTATGAGAAACTTTGTCATTGAATGTATCGTTTTGTATAGGTCGCGTCACGTAAAAAGAACGCTGGTGGTGGGGCTGCGCAGTAGGCAATTTATCGGTCTATTTGGTGGTATGAGGTGCGGCGCGGGGAGGGCGGGTGCCGCGCCGCATCATTGCCGGGGCGCTATTGGTTCGTCAGTCGACCTTTGCTTTCCGCACTGTGTTCACGTCACGTTCGTTCTCAAAATACTGTCGCGCACAAAAGTGTCTTGTTTATTACAAAATGGTTTACATTGAAAAATTATTTATGATGTATATTGTTTGTTTTTTTCAATTCTACACAGAAACATGTTTTTAATTCCATTTAATAATATATCAACTAATAATACTCAAGGATCCCACAGTCAAACTGTGTAAACAGTTATGGGGGACGACGTTTTACTATTAGGCGTCATACCAAAAAAAAAATAGGTTCATGAGACGGGACTTTCAACGTTTTAACATACAATATAAATTTAAATATAGACAAGCCATTTTTTAAGGGCGTTATATTTCAACGAAGATTAGAAGTTGCGGACAGCTTGGTGTGGGTTAAAAAGTTGATTCACCCTATTAATAAATAAATAATAGATAATAATACATATACTTTTTAATCGAACCGCGCCGCGAGCGAAAGCGAAAGCGCTAGTTTAAAAATAAAACAATAAACATAGTACTTTCGTGCGCGAGTGTACCAATGCGCAAACATACCCCCTCCACTTTCTTCCAGCGTTCTTTTTACGTGACGCGACCTGTACCCCGTTCATTGCGGCGTAAACACTGTGCTTCGCAATAATGTAACTTAGTACAGCAGCAATGTAATACAATATATTAAATGACAAACATGTATAAGCTTATATGGATACAAGTCAGATTATTAGTCAAATTCATGGTTTTATTAGAAATAAATAGTATTTACCTGTGAAAAGTGATCCCATTGGTGTGGAAATTAATTAAATCACTGCGATGTTTGCAAGTAATTATTGCACAACTCGGCATTTTGGCAGAAAACAAAACTTTCACTGTGATCAGCACGCGGGCACACTCGCTAACAACGGACGGTGTACTGGCGGCAGAGTATGCACAATGAGCTTACAGCTGCGACACGGTCGCCGGCGGCTTGTCCTCTCTCTAGTATTCTATGCTCTGAGGTTGCTACAATATCTCAAGACTCAGTAGACGATGCTGATCTCCCCGCTGTTGAATTGAATACTCGCACCGCTTCAACTTTAAATAATCCGGCAACAATTGTAGTTCCAACCAACAACGGTGAGGAAACTGTAATGTTCATGAGTATGAACAGCGGAGCAGCCGACACTGAAAAAAAAACATGTTGCATAGTTTGTGAAATGGAATGTACTGGGGCCCACACGTGCGATATTTGTAAAAATCCAGTGCATACAATATGTGGTATTACTGTAGGAGAAGAAAGATATGGATCAACAGTTTTATGCCAACTATGCCAAAAAGAGCAAAATATTAGAACTGAAAGGGAAAGTGCCGCAAAATATTTAAAAATTTCAGCTGAAAAAATGAAACACATTTCGTCTAACAAATTTCAAGATTTGTTAGTCAAGTCAACCGTATTGGTGGACGTCCCTAAGGTCGATAGAGGTCCATTAGACGGAAATAATGTCACGGGGATTGTTTTAAACATAAAAAACAATCTATACCAAATTGGCACATCTGTCGGCATTATAAAAGATTGGCTTCCTAGGAACGCACTTCAACCAGCCACAACTTCGTTTACTGCACCAGTTCCCCCTACGAAGTACAGTCTACGTGAAATTGCGGCTAAGCTATCTGTATTTGGAGGTCAGGGGTTCAAGAAGTGTTCCTGTGAAAAGTCGAAAGTACAATGCAGAACAAATAGATGTGCCTGTAAAAAAAACAATGTTATATGTAATTCGAGATGCCACAAATCTACAACATGCTCTAACAAATAAGATAATCATTTTAAAATGTAACTTCGTTTCATCTTATTTGTTAGACCACAATATATTCAATCCCGTTAAAATAACCGCCAGTTTACATTTCTATTCTTGTATTCGATTAAAAAGAAACAATTTTAATACTCACTTATGTCATTTTATTTTACCATTTCCCTAAATCATGCGAGAGATTTGATTAAAATTAATTGTATAGTAATAGTACATTACATAACCAGGGTGTTAATACAAAGAAAGGCTGAAATCGCAGATGTTTGCGGCCCGAGCTGCAAGCGAGGGACGTTAATATGCGATCCAGGGCTTTCTTTATTACCTCCCGTGTTGTGTAAGTACATAATTTTGTGTCTACACTACACCTGGCCAGAAAGCGGCTTTTTCCGTACGCGTAGCGTACTATATGGCCAGGTGTGGCATAAAATATTATATCTGTCGCAGGGGTAAGTTTACCTATCAATCATTATGTTCTAATTCGTTTATTTTATAATTTTACTAAAACTTTAGGGATATGATGTTAAAACCGAATTGCCTGTAATAACACGTTTTATCTTTTCCCTGAAACAATCTAGGGATTTTATGAAATCTCTAAGGGAAATGAGAAAATCCAGTGGGCATTTTATCATTTCTCTAAAACGGTTTGGATATTTGATCAAATCCCTGAATTTCGCTAGAGAAATGTCTCGAGGCGCTATTATTTTTGCTTATACCTGCCCTAGTCAACCTTGAATGGACTTTCTAGCACTTTTACGACACCTTCCAATTTCGACAGACACATCTGTGCTTGTAAAATTGCTTCAAACCATTGTATTGAGTTATCGGACACCTTTTGTCGGCATGTTGTAAACATCTAAAAATTGTTATTTTTTTAACATAATGGAGCGTTAACAACATAATAAATGGTTCTCGGGGGTCGAACCCGGTAATAGTATTATTTACTATAATGTGTTATTATTTCGTCTCGATGATTAATTCAATATAAATCACCATTCATCCAACCTCGTCTGCCACCACAATATCTAATCAAATGGTTACTTTACATACTTACGTCATTTCACTGAACCAGATCAGAGATTTGACCAAATCACTGAACGTGTCTAGTGAAATGTTAAAACAAGTTTACTTTGTTAGTTTATTTCGTCAACTCACTGACATGTGTCAGGGATTTTATCAAATCACTAAACAAATCTAGTGAAATGAAAAAACGAGTTTACTTTGCGAGTTCGTTTTGTCAACTCACTGACGTCTGTCGAGGATTTTGTCAAATCACTAAAACAAATCTAGTGAAATGTTAAAACGAGTTTACTTTGCGAGTTCGTTTTGTCAACTCACTGACGTGTGTCGAGGATTTTGTCAAATCACTAAACACATCTAGTGAAAAGAAAAAAACGAGTTGCCTTTTTTGGTGGATTTCGTCATTTCACTAAGCAGACTCAGGGATTTGATGAAATTACTGATTTTTTCTAGGCAAATGTTAAAATGGATTCGCCATTTTGTCATCCTGCGTGATTTGGTCATATCCCTTAGAGATTTGACCAAATCGCGGTTTTGGCCATTTCACTGCGACATATATATGAATCGTTGATTATCCATTTCTTTGGGGTAATTAACATATTATTTTTTGGTTTTTAGTTTAAGTTTTTGGAAGTCGGTTTTTATTTTTGTTTTAAAAATTTACTTTATTTTTAAATTTTTAGTGGCGCTGGAAAAATATTGTTTTAACCAAATAGACTTAAGTCTATTTAGTTAAAAGAAAAAAAATCCAAATCGGTCTAGACGTTTTCAAGTAACCGAGGAACAAACCTACATAAAAATTGCTCTTTGTTTTGAAGTCGGTTAAGACTGGAAACTTATTTCTAAAAAGTAATGCACGAAATGAAATGAAATAATTTATTTCTGTAAGTAGGCCTCAAAGGCTATTTCACATGTCTGATTCTTTCTTTTGGCGCTTCGGCAAATGACATTCTGGTGAGAAGAAGCGCCGGAAGAAACTCACCAGTTTCTCTTTTAAAATAAACATTGAGCATTACAATAATTGTGAAAATGCAATTTCAATAAGTAATACCATTAATCAAACAAGTGCTTAACTAATAGCTATACATTTCAATAAACATAAAACTAAATTTTTTAGAGATGTAAAGAGTCTCTAGGGGTCAAAACAAGATAAATTAAAAAGAAATATGGGAAATAGAGAGACATACACTAAAATTAATGGAGATGTAAGGGGTCTCCGTCGTCAAAACATGTTTAGATGGTGTAAAGGGTTTCCAAACGTCAAAATACAAAATGGGAAACGAGAAATAAACTACTAAACTATCATTAAATTTACATGCTTTACAAAAAAACAAACTTACAGAAATTAAAAAAAATTTGTGACTCGCATAATATAACTTAAAAACTAAAATTAAAACATTTTTTCTTAGATATGTATGTGGTCTCTAAGCGTCTAAACATTGGCAAGTACAAAGAAGAATTTTAATATAGCATAATCTACATTCCTCAGAGATGTATATCGATACCTTTAGACTCAAAGGGCGTAAACGCCATTTTGGCCAAAATGACTTTTTGATGCAGTTTTGTTCAGTTTTTTTTTCTCTATCGATCTGTGTAGTTAAAACTACGAAATTCGCAAAATTAAGGCATATACAACCCACGTGTTTTTTGGAGATTTTTAGAAGATACGTGGCGTATTTGACAGAAATTATTATTTTATTGCTTATTTAGGTAGCATACACCATGATTAAAAAACTTCAAGGTCATATAACCCGTATAAAATAAAGTTGGCTCATATGACTTACATAGATGCTGCTAAATTTAGGTCATATATCCAATCTGAAACCAAATATGGTGCATACACCTCTATTATTTTGCTATGAAATTAGAAATGACTCTTAGTGCCCCGAGTTACGGAAAAAAAGTTCACATCCGGATACCAGCACCAAATTTTAGTATGTTGTTAGGCATGGTCTCTGGACCCCAAAACTGCCGGGAGACAGTCTCTGAAAGGTCAAGGTCACCGAATATGACGTCATTCATCTAGCCGCTCCCGCGTTCTTAAGAATGTTTAATTGTGACAAAACTACACATCTCACATCCACATAAGTGATATCAAATGAAAGGTAATTAAATATGCTATAAATGACTTTTACATTTGAATTTAATAAATGTTATACTTTAGGAATTATTCACACAATAATTTTAATATCGTAAAAAGCAATACGGAAATTCAAGTTTTACAGCAAAACTAAAAACATTTAAGCTATGCAAATGTACTACAAAAACAAAAGCAATTTATTAAGCTTCATAACCCAGTTTAAATCTTGAAAATCTGTCAATAAATATAGAAGCTATAGCTCAAAAACCTTGAGCGCGCGAAAAATCTCCCGTAGTGCGCCGAGTTATGGAAAAAAAAATTACTTCCGGATACCAGCACCAAATTTTAGTATGTTATTAGGCATGGTCTCTGGACCCCAAAACTGCCGGGAGACAGTCTCTGAAAGGTCAAGGTCACCGAATATGACGTCATTCATCTAGCCGCTCCTGTGTTTAATTGTGACAAAACTACACATCTCACATTCACTTAAGAGATATCAAATGAAAGGAAATTAGATGTACTATAAATGACCTTTACATTTGATTTTATTAAATGTTATACTTTAGGAATTATTCACACAATCATTTCAATGTCAAAAGAAAAATACGGAAATTCAGGTTTTACTGCAAAACTAAAAACATTAAGTTATGCAAATGTACTACAAAAATATAAACAATTTACTAGGCTTCATAACATAGTTTAAATCTTGAAAATCTGTCAATAAATATGGAAGCTATAGCTCAAAAACCTTGAGCGCGCGAAATACTCCCGTAGTGCCCCGAGTTATGGAAAAAAAAAATACTTCCGGATACCAGCACCAAATTTTAGTATGTTATTAGGCATGGTCTCTGGACCCCAAAACTGCCGGGAGACAGTCTCTGAAAGGTCAAGGTCACCGAATATGAAGTCATTCATCTAGCCGCTCCCGCGTTCTTAAGAATGTTTAATTGTGACAAAACTACACATCTCACATCTACATAAGTGATATCAAATTAAAAGTAATTAAATGTGCTATAAATGACTTTCACTTTTGATTTCACTTTCAATTTTAGTTTGTTTAGTTTTTATTGTAGTTGCTTTTAAATTTAATAAATGTTATACTTCAGAAATTATTCACACAATAATTTCAATGTCAAAAAAAATACGGAAATTAAGGTTTTACAGCAAAACTAAAAACACTAAGTTACGAAAATGTACTACACAAAACAAAAGCAATTATAGTACATTTAATTACATTTCATTTGATATCTCTTATGTGGATGTGAGATGTGTAGTTTTGTCACAGTTAAACATTCTTAAGAACGCGGGAGCGGCTAGATGAATGACTTCATATTCGGTGACCTTGACCTTTCAGAGACTGTCTCCCGGCAGTTTTGGAGTCCAGAGTATATGTCTAATATCATACTAAAATTTGGTGCTGGTATCCGGAAGTAATTTTTTTTTCCATAACTCGGGGCACTACGGGAGTATTTCGCGCGCTCAAGGTTTTTGAGCTATAGCTTCTATATTTATTGACAAATTTTCAAGATTTAAACTATGTTATGAAGCCTAGTAAATTGTTTATATTTTTGTAGTACATTTGCATAACTTAATGTTTTTAGTTTTGCAGTAAAACCTGAATTTCCGTATTTTTCTTTTGACATTGAAATGATTGTGTGAATAATTCCTAAAGTATGACATTTATTAAAATCAAATGTAAAGGTCATTTATAGTACATCTAATTACCTTTCATTTGATATCTCTTAAGTGAATGTGAGATGTGTAGTTTTGTTACAATTAAACACAGGAGCGGCTAGATGAATGACGTCATATTCGGTGACCTTGACCTTTCAGAGACTGTCTCCCGGCAGTTTTGGGGTCCAGAGACCATGCCTAATAACATACTAAAATTTGGTGCTGGTATCCGGAAGTAATTTTTTTTTCCATAACTCGGCGCACTACGGGAGATTTTTCGCGCGCTCAAGGTTTTTGAGCTATAGCTTCTATATTTATTGATAGATTTTCAAGATTTAAACTGTGTTATGAAGCTTAATAAATTGCTTTTGTTTTTGTAGTACATTTGCATAACTTAAATGTTTTTAGTTTTGCTGTAAAACTTGAATTTCCGTATTGCTTTTTACGATATTAAAATTATTGTGTGAATAATTCCTAAAGTATAACATTTATTAAATTCAAATGTAAAAGTCATTTATAGCATATTTAATTACCTTTCATTTGATATCACTTATGTGGATGTGAGATGTGTAGTTTTGTCACAATTAAACATTCTTAAGAACGCGGGAGCGGCTAGATGAATGACGTCATATTCGGTGACCTTGACCTTTCAGAGACTGTCTCCCGGCAGTTTTGGGGTCCAGAGACCATGCCTAACAACATACTAAAATTTGGTGCTGGTATCCGGATGTGAACTTTTCCCATAGAAGCATGTCCGTAACTCGGCGCACTATCTTAAGACCTATATGAAATTGTCTCCAAAAAATCTTGCGTGTCTTATACTCTAAAAGTTATTATATCAAATATATTTTTTGGCGTTTTCGACCTACATTAGTAATATCGAATTATATTTACGACGAATTATACTAAGCAATAGTCTTAGGATCGAAATACTAGACTGTCACCAACGCGCTTAGCAGTTTGAACTTGTATTTAATAGTTTTCTCGTGCGCGCTCGCCAATAACGCCAATGTGTGCGAGCAAGACAGAAAATGAGCGACGGGCAACGGTACTGTGACGATAGCACCTCTTTGAGCGCGCGCCGCACGCCGGCCGGCTTCAGTTGTTTGTAAACAAGCGGATAACCAACGTGTGACTGTTTCTGTGAGCTACATTTGTGTAATATTTACGTATAATTATTATGTGTTAATTAATATTGTGTGAAAATGGATAAAGACGATAACAGAAATAAACTGGATCCATTAAAACGTCGACGCGATTTGTTAGCTTCGTTGGCAGCCCGTCGTCGATCAAATATTCTGAGGTAAGTTTGAACTTATTAGGTATTATTAGGTTAAATTTTAGTGTGTGATTAGCAAAGTATATGTTTAAAAAACAAATGCATATTTGTACAATTTGTAAACGGATTTATTACTACGATTATACAAGATTTAATATTCTGCCGCTCCCAGCCGTTTCAATTTTGAATATCAGGACAACCGGCTTCGTTCTATCTACATTAACTCAGAATATAAAACTACATTTATCCACCAAAAGTCATCCAAATCGTTACATTACAGTCATTTCCATTAACTCAATTACATACATGTAATATTTACGTATTTACAAGAAACACCCGTTAAAATAATAGGATAATACACTTACAAACTTCTTAAAACACGCAATTTACTGTATGGGAATAGTTCAATGATATTTTAACTAGGTTATGGTGCACATGCATGCCGTAGAGTGCCAGCAAGTACTAAGAAGTTAGTGATATACGACGCGAAAATATGTAAAACCCTGGCTTATACGCCCCACAGTAACGAAAGATTTTGGCTTATACGACCCACAGTAACGAAAGATTTTGGCTTATACGCCCCTCGAAAATTTAAATCGGTAGCTTTTACGCTTGAGTTTTTCGAGGTCCATGCCGTTTACAAACAGCGGGTACTCTTTATGCGGAAGTAACTATTATTTCATTTTATTATAATAAACTGATTAAAGTTACATAATAGGTATAGATAGATACAAGAAAACTGTCTTTTTTTCAATAACAATGTGGTGTAATTTACCCGCATTAATAAAGTTATAAAAAAATGTTTCTTTCATTATAGTGATTTAAATTATTTTGCCAAAAAATATTACACAATTCAATCTTGCTGATGTAACAGTTCATCAAGTCATTTTGTGATCAAGTCAAGTGTGAATAGCCAGAATGCACAAAAGAGAATGCAACTCGGTTATTTATTGTATAGAAATAATCGCTTTCGGTTTAAACGCCATTTCTTTCATACTAAAAATAATCGATTGCAATCCCTTATGCACAGGCATTAAATACATAATAAGGGATTAGAATGTTTTTTTTTAACAGTTGTACATCCAGCGGAAGCTATCTCTGTCCGTGTCATGGAACGCACACAAAGATAGCTCCCGCCAAATGCCGACTTTTGTTGATCGATTGAATCTAACTCTACTGGGCTATGATGGTCGAAATAAATTGGACTAAATACTTACTATTGGACTAATTAAAAGTAAATTCAGTTTGTTTCTGGCATTTACAACGCACAGACTGCAAAAGACACTACAATTTGTGGCGTTTACCACCCGATCGATTTAAAAGTATAGCTGTTTACACTTTAAATATTCAAATCACTACTTGTGTACGTCAATGTAACTTTTTCTGCATTGTCGTTTATACCTCCATTAAAAAGTTAATTTCATTTTAAAATTCAATATCTGCCGCCTATTCATAATCACAAAAGTGACGATTTATTTTTATTTTCAGTTCATCTACACCTAAACAATGTCAAGAGAAAAATACAGCAAAAACGACAAATGAGAATGCCAAGCAAGCGTCATCTGCACGTAGCAACAGCAGTGACATAATAGAGGACAGCGATATTGAAAATCACTACCGTGAAAATATTGATGAGAACCTAGTGGTCAATTCTAGCGGCAACAGTAATGACAGTTGTAATACTTCAACGTTTAATTTACCACTTTCACATCCTTTTTTCGATATCAAATTGATATGCCTCCTGAGTCTCAGCGCCTGCAAGCTTTACCTAAGACTAAAACATGTGTGATCCAAGCAACATGTCAAGATACCAATCTCAATGATGTTGCCCTAGCGTCAGCCATAAATGTTATGCAAGTATCACCTGAAGGCATGCTAGGAGCTGAGCTTGAAGACACACATTTTGACACTAACATCGATGATCAAATAAACTCACCACCCGTCATGCATGAGAACAGCATACCACCAAATGAACAACCTGCAGTATTGTTTCCGCATATCAATGATCCCATCGACATGTATGAACCTATGCCTGGACCTTCATCTGAAAATAGAAACTTTAGTCAAATAAATGATACACCTAAAGGCAGAAAACGAGTTTTTAGACAGAAAATAAATAAAGCACATGTTGACTTTCTATCAGACGAAGAACAAAGGGACTTTTCAGCAGGAAGTTCCGATTCGTGGACAAATCACGAATCAGATACTTCAAGCAATGACACGAAACAGAAAAAAAGAAAGAAGAAAACAAAGAAACGTAAGGTTGCCGATAAGGAAGTTAAAGACAAGGAAGCTGCCACATTGATTAAGAAAAAAGAAAAGCGCGGTAATGTCAATAAATTACGAAAAAGAAACAAGGCTGAAGGAAAACCTTATGAAACGAAGACAGGCGTTACTATAGAAGAAAAAAAAATTAAAGAAAACCCGTGTATCGAGAACAAATGCGTTAAACGTTGTTTTGAAATTACGGAGGAGAGAAGAAAATCAATATTTAACCATTTTTGGAAATAGGACTCTCAGCGAAGACGAGATTGGATTCTTAGATGTATTCAAAAAGTTGCTATTAAGAGGAAAAGAACCAGTACACCAGATAGTCGTCGAACTACCACGTATGAGTACTTCATTAATGACGGCGAAGATCATCGAAAAGTTTGCCAAAAATTTCTTATGCACACATTGGATATCACTCAAAAATATCTAATATATACAATCCAGAACTCTGAAGAAAGTATGGCCAAGCAAGATATGAGAAAGCCGAATGTGCCGCAAAAATATACTGAGGCGATCAAAAAATACGTTGTAGAATTCATTGAAAAATTACCAGTTTTGCCTTCACACTATAATCGTCCAAAAAGTGACCGAATGTACCTGCCCCAGGAGTATAAAAGCACGATGCACATTTATCGTACCTACTTAAAGGACTGCCAAATTAATGGATACCAGCCTGTTGGTGAGTCAATTTTTAGACAGATATTCAATGAATATAATATCAGCATACATGTACCAAAAAAAGATAAATGTAAGATTTGTACAGAGTTTGAGAATGACAAAAAAACAACCACGAATGACTGCAACATAGAATCTGCCATAGATGAAAAACTTCAAGCACACCTGAAAGAAAAAAATGCAACATACCGGAGGTTTCAATCACATCAAAATATAAAATCGAATGATACTATCACGGCATCTTTCGATTTACAAAAAGTACTAAACACCCCTTATGGAGAGAGTATGCTGCTTTACTATTCGCGTAAATATGCAGTCTATAATTTTACATTTTACGAAAGCGGGACGCAAGATGCCTTTTGCTTCACCTGGGGCGAAAGCGATGGCAAACGTGGTAGTAACGAAATTGCTACATGTTTATTAAAATACCTGAAAGACGTAGATAGTCGAGGTGTAAAAAACCTGCTTCTTTATTGCGATTCTTGTAGCGGCCAAAACAAAAACAAAACCGTACTAACCGCACTAAATTTGTTTTTGAAGACTTCAAATAATTTAAAAGTTATACAAATAAACTTTTTGCTGCCGGGGCATACTTACATGCCAGTTGATTCGGTGCTTGCAGTGATTGAAAGAGAAGTAAAAAAATTAATAGTATGGAGCCCGTCTCAATGGGCCACATATTTCCAGTCTGCTCGGAAGAACCCAAGACCATATCGCGTGGAAGTTCTCGATCACACAGACTTTCTTGATTTTGAAGGACTTGCTGAACAAGAATTCACACCCACTGTTTTAAGAAAACTACGTATTCAGCAAGTAAGAACGGTGACTTTTAAGAAAAAGTATCCCGATCAAATAAAAGTTAAATATTCAATGACTGAAGAAGCAGAGGAAATTCAAGTAACGTTACATGAAGGTGATCCAAAAGCAAAGGGTGTAAAAGGAAAGGGGAAAGGAACAGAAAAAACAAAAAGTACGTATAAGGGAAAGGGAAAGGGGAAGGGGAAGTCAAAGGCAAGTACAGACAACATGCAAGATACTGTGGAGTCTGTTCATGACACCAGACAAGATATTCCAGGCCCTATAATAACGCGTGCCTACAATGCCAGATTGCCTATATCTAAGGCCAAATATAAAGATCTAATGAGACTATGTGATAATGGAACTATTCCTAAGAATTATCACGATGAGTATCGTCGAATTCCTTGTGAAGAAA
Organism: Eudemis profundana; assembly: GCA_947034925.1. NCBI lineage: Eukaryota > Metazoa > Arthropoda > Insecta > Lepidoptera > Tortricidae > Eudemis > Eudemis profundana. Next base: position 8,055,637 of record OX344806.1, on the reverse strand, counting down.
CCGTTTGTGACTATTTTCCTCACAGCGACAATGAAGAAAATCAAGAAATTAATGAAGGTTAGGGCTTCAACACGTTCACTGATTTCGATTTTCTTTTCCTTTTTTTCATGATCATTTAATAACCAACTTATGTTGTGTAATGTGTAAACTTATTAACAATCATTTTAACTAAAACTTAAAAAATTTCAATGGGGCTTCTGAAAGTCTTGTATCGTAATTTAAGTAAGCGGTTATTTTTTTGTAATGATTAACAGAATTTTAATGATTCCAAAGACTATTTTTTAATTAAAGTAAGGCAGAAAACTAGCCACACCAGTAAAAGTGCCTGTGTCTCTTACCGACCCTATAGATAATGCAAAAAATGCACTTCTGCAAAGGCTTAGGACTCTAATGAATAACATAATGATAATAAAGGTATTGTGATTATTAGTTAATTGTTTTTTATTTGTTAACCTGGTTCCTTGTTGAGTTATAGGTTTTAATTCTAGTATATTTAAGTCATGTTTTAAGACAAGTTTAGTGTTTAAGTAACTTTAGACCAAAAGTAAACGATCCAAACTAAAATGCATTATGAATATTAACTAAATACTTCTCAGGTGACTGTCTTATACACCCCTTCCTGACAAAAATATATGCTTTTAGTGACGTTTAAACCTAACCATTATTAATATTAAGTATGTACTTCTAAGGTAACTGTAATATACGCCCATTTTCTTCAATAAATAACGCTTTTAGTGGCTTATACACCCTAACCATTTTAAAGTCAGTGTATATTTTATGGTTGTAAACAACATTTCTTTCATATTTTTGGGGCGTATAACAATCCTATTTTCTTTATTTGTTTATTTATCGTAAATATTATATAACGTAACTGTTTATCTACTAAATATAGGAATTTGTTCCAAAGATGATTTTATTCGGTCTTGAAACAAAAAAGTTATGATTTTTTCTTAAAATATTTTTTTGTTTTTTGCCTCTCCTGAAAAGTAGCATTTTGGCGTTTACGCCCTTTGAGTCTAAAGGTATCGATATGTTCTCTAAGATTCAAAGTTAAATTATGTATAAAAACGGACTCTATGCGTTCAAGCTATAAGAAAAAAACGTTAACTTCAATTGAGAACAAGATGTAGTCTCTCACGTCAGTTCTATTAAACACTAGTATATCATTATCTAACACATTCAACATAGCCCATGCAAGCGTGAACAGACCGGACCCCACAAACGGCACCCGTTCACGAGCATGACGCGTATCTCAGCCATCGCCTCCCTCAACCATATTTTAGGGAAGGTTGCGACCCGATCAACGACGCCACCGTAAGTAAAGCCCCTTAAGCGAGCATGACATGCTCAAGCTGCCGCACATTGAAACTAAAATAATTTGTCCGGTGAGAAACGACAAAATGTGCTCTCATGTTACATGGAAGATGGGGCTATTAAGATTTAAACTGAATATTTCCTACAATATTTAGACTTCTTAATCACTTAAAGGCATTCTTATCATCTAGAAAGTCATTGACAGTGTAATACGCCTTGCTCAGCAAGTGTCGCTTAACATGCGATTTAAATTTGCTAGGAGGTAAATCCACTACATCGGAGGGTATTTTATTATAAAAGCGTATACAGTTCCCCACGAACGACGTACTAACCTTACGGAGACGATGGGCTTGCACAACCAATTTGTTTTTATTTCTTGTATTGCAGTTGTGAACATCACTATTGAGCTTGAATTCATGGAGATTTTTTCTTACATACAATACACGGTGTATTCTAATCGGTAATCTGGAGTAGACAAATATTAATATCTAGCTAAAATCAAACTTAATAGGCGAGGTCTCACACAAATACCTCACTGTTTAATTAATTAAAGGTTAAAACATAATTTAAACTAATAACATCTGGATACATGGTCACCTACATTAATTACTGAAGTAAAATCACGTGATCACGATACGTCAAGTGCCATCGCTTTCGCAGAAAAATTGACAGATCGTAAGTAAATAAACTTTCCAACGAGCATGAGTAGTTAGGGCGTGATAGATAACGAATTAAAATTGATAAAATGGCCGAAAATTAAAAGGATGCAATTCCGACGATTTAAATAGCCGCCACACGAAAGACTGACTCACATGAAACCTTCTCGCTGCTTGCCTATTGCTCCTACGAGCATCCCGAGCAAAGCATCTTAAAATGCGTCGATTCAGATCGTCAGGACGACGTCGAGGCCGGCCGTGCTTGAGCGTGGTTTGGCACTGTGAACTGTCCGAAGTCACGGAGCATTTAGTTCATGCGGTATAATCAAACTGTGTGTGAGAATGGTACGTTTGGATGAATTTTGTGGAATAATTCTTGAGTTCATCTTGAGCTGTTTGGTTTGTATTGATAAACGTACCTACAATTATTGTAACGCTCGATATTTGAGCACAGATATGGTCGAGGCATGTTTTTTTAATTACTAATTTACTTTTCTCATTCAATATTTGCGACTTCTATGACTTTGTTTACATACATGACAGTGACAACTTATTACTCATAAATTATCATTGCCATTAATTTTTTAAAGAGGTTGTAATCTCACAGATACAGATTAGTAGGGTGACAAGGAATTTAGGATAAAACTGATTTCGAAATAAAAATTATCACAGAAAAAAAAATTGTTTTGATGTAACTAATTACGACATCAACGTGACCGCTATCAATTACTGAGTTAGAAAAACTGGTACCTGATTACCGATTAGATTCCATCGTGTATGTTCTCGAGGATATATTGAGATGCTACGGTAAGAATATTTATCTCCTTGAATTTTTCTCTCAATGACACACGAGCTCCTATTTCATAAATAGATCGTACGGCTCTTTTTTGCAGTACAAAGATGGTTTGTATGTCTGCCGCTCTTCCCCACAATAGAATACCATAGGACAAGCCTGGCCGTCTCAACGTTGGTTAACTGTCTAATTCGCCTTACTGCATAGGCAGCGGAGCTAAGTTTACCCGCGAGAGTGCTTATATGAGCATTCCATTGCAGTTTAGAGTCTAAAGTGACACCCAGAAATACTGTTCGGTCTTCAAATTCAAATAGGAGAAAGTAAGAAAAATATCAAAATCGCTATATGTGTGCCTATGATATTTGAAGAGTTACCTCGATTTATCCAAGATCCCATCATCAGATCCTGATTTGGTTGCAATTGGTCCACCTCGGAGGTATACCCTTTAAAACAAAAAAAGAATTTTCCAAATAGGTTAAGCCGTCTTCAAGTAATCGGGGAAGAAACCTAGATACAAATTTACTCTTTGTTTTGAAGTCGTTTAACACTAGAAACTTGTTCCTAATAAGAGATGGACGAGAAATTACGAAAAATACCGAAATCGCTATATGTGTGCCTATAATATTTGAAGAGTTCCCTCGATTTCTCCAAGATTCCATCATCAGATCCTGACTTGGTTGCAATGGGACCACCTCGGAAGTCTACCCTTTCAAACGAAAAAGGAATTTTCTAAATCGGTCCAGCCGTCTTCAAGTAATCGGTGAACAAACACAAAAAAAAAAAAAACTAAAAACATACAGACGAATTGAGAACCGTCCTTCTTTTGGAAGTCGGTTAACAAAAGGAAAAAACATGCTTTGCTTCACGTGGATTTGAACTCCCGTACGTTAAGTAACAATCGGTTAGAATAACCCCTAGGCCACTCGGCTATTGTCAATCAGTGTCGAATTTTCCGATGAGTATCCGGTCTACTGATGTCAGAAGTTATTGAAATGTTACATGAGAAAGTGAAATTTATGCGGTAACATTTCTTTCAAAAATATTTCTGATGTCAGTGACATACATAGGAATAAGGTGTTTGATTATGCCAGTGCCATAGGAATAAGAATTGCCAGTGCAGCACACCGGCATAGTGCAAGCACTTGGTAGAACAGTACCGGGGGTGAACATGTTAAGTGTTAATGTTCATTACAATGTATTTTATAAATATCATATTGTTATTTCAGGTCACACACACTTGCTAGGGTTTGGCAAGGTCCTCAGATCCAATCGTCACGACAAGCATTCCTGGAGGTTGACTTCAAGCGACTTATAGAAATCAATTGGCAGTGGGAGATTATCATCAAATGCGGAGAAAACAAGGAAGCGAGTTAATATGACCAAAGAAAGTATTATGCCATTGGATGAAGACATTGCTACAGTTATGCAGAGAATTCAAAAGATGGAAATCAAATATGCAAAAAGATTAAGAGAAGATCGAAATCCATTAAATTACGAATCTTTGTGTGTAGTAACTATAGCTCATATTATAATGCTGGAAAGAAAACGGGCAGGTGATGTAGTGGAAGCTGAACTAACTTTTTACATCAATAGGAAGAATGAAGAAGTCTCAGAAAAAGTGTTGAAAACTCTTACATCAGAACAAATAAAATCGATCAAGGAACTTGACGTTTTTCAAATATACTCAATTTCAAATACCATGGCCCGATGCACTTGAGACGGTCATTAGGCGTTAACAATAGGATTAGTGATAACAAAAGATACCTGGCCAGACCCTTTTGCGGCGTGGTATTTTACATGCGACCTAATGATCTTGATCGTTTAACCTAGTAATCAACATAAACAATATTTCATGTTAGTTGTCATCTGACCACATTTGTGATTACACGTATACCTGCAGCAAATAATTATGTTTCGACCTTGGGAAACACCCACAAGTAACCCGTCCAGTGGTGACGTTAGTTTGCAGCAACGTAAGAGAAGATTTTTAAGCAAGGACGCCCAATATGTGGTGATAAGTGTTTATAAAACTTTGTTAAATCGAATGGGCAAAAACAATTTCATTAAAGAAACGTCTATATTCACCAATGTTCCGGAAAGGACAGTTAAAAGGATTGTCTCTTCACTCTCATCAGGACCAAGATACCTACCGCGAAAACGAGTAAAAGCTTCTTTTAAAAAAATTGAAAATTTTACAGAAGAGGTTGTGAAAAGAACTGTGTACGACTTTTATAGAAAAAATGAAGTTCCAACGCTCACCGAGATTCATCGATCATTACTAGCAAGCGAAGTGGGATTTCCTTATTCAGAAACTACACTATGGAGACTTTTACGAAAACTTGGTTTTAAATATGGAAAGTTAAACGAAAGGAGAATCATTATGGAAACATCACGGCTTGAAAAATTAAGAGAAGAATTTATTACCGAAATACGATTGAAGAGGTCTACTGGAAAAAGTATTGTATATTTGGACGAAACTTGGTTTGATACCCACGACACACTGAAAAAAGGATACAGGGACGACTCTCAAAATTGTGCGACAAATACTCCATGTTCAAGAGGCAAACGTTTAATTATACTGCACGCAGGCACTGAAAATGGATGGATTCAACAGGCTCTTCTTGTTTCGAGCAAACATCTGAAAAATTCAAGTGCAGACTATCACGAAGATATGTGTTCGGAGTTGTTCGAAAAATGGTTCGTGGAACAGCTTTTACCCAACATCCCTGCCAATAGCGTTATCGTTATGGATAATGCGTCTTATCATAGCCGCCAAGAGGAAAAGATTCCCAACACTAATACAAGAAAACCTGACATAATAGCATTTTTGAGAAAGCATCATATTACTATACCTGAGAAAACAACTGTTAAGAAATTGTTAAAAATTGTACAAAGTCAAAAATTTGAAAAGAAATACTTCGTCGACAAAATAGCAGCTGAGGCTGGACATGAAATATTGAGGCTTCCTCCCTATTATTGTGTGTTGAACCCAATCGAGCTTATGTGGAGTTATATCAAGAAACAAATTCGGAAGACGAACGTTACACCAACAGTAGGTCATTCAGTTATTCAAAATTTAAGAACTATAGTAGACATGACGAATCCTACGCTTTGGAAAAATGCTTGTGAGCATGTTATCAAAGTGGAGAACGAGTTTTTATCCCACTCTGTGTATCCTGTCAACATAAACACCTGCGAAACCTCAAGTTCGGAAGAACATACATCAGAAAGCGAATAAATGTATATAATTAATTTTTGCCTTTAAATATTTAAAATTGTTTAATATTTTACATAATTAATGTACATGTTTTTAACGTAATTAAATTAAGTTAGTCTTAAAGCTGATTGTTATTATTTTATTGACACAATATTTTTTTTTATTTAACTCATGTTAGCTATTATTATGAAAGGAGAACCGGACAAAACGGTCCCAAGAACCAATAGCGATGTGACATATATCATTAGAAAGGTGTTTCAATATACTACAATAGTAACTATGGGAGCTTATTTCAAATCACTGTGTGAAAAAAGTTATGGCAATATAAAAAAAACTCATTTTCATAGACGATTTTAAGCAATAAAAATGAATTATTTTATATTCCATGACGTTACAGTCCACCTGTAAGGCCTCCCCGGCCTCTCAGGCTCCCCCGGCCCCTCCGGCCCCCCAGGCTGCCGCTAGCAGGGCACCGAAGGCACCCCCCGCACGGTCTTCATCGCGCGGCTCCCCCTACATCGTCCGAAGCGCCGGCGGCCAAAAAGCCGGCTCCGCGAAGCCCCGACAACCCCGTCTCTCCCACCCTTCCGGCGTTCGATGCCCCTGGGGCACAAGTTGACGGGGCTCCCTCCTCTCAGACCCCCGGGGGTCAGCAATCGTCGTCATTTACCACCGAGACCGAAGAGAGACTGGGAGAAGTTCGCCATGCGCCTCAACGAGACAATAAGCTCAGCTCCGGTCACCACCCCAGAAGAGGTTGAAAGCTCCGCCACCATGATTGAAACTCAAATAACAGAAGCTCTTCAAGCATCGGCACTCGCGCCCACGGGCTCGAGAAAAGCTTCTGATTTACCCAGAGATATCCAAGAAGCCATCAGGAGGAAGAGGAGGCTAAGGAGGCTGTACCAACAGACAAGATGCCCCAGACTACGTCACGAACTAAACACTCTTGCCAAGAAAATCCAGGACATGCTCCAACAGCGCTCAAACGATTCGTGGCAGGCGGAAATCGAAGCTGCAGAAGGAGACTGGCCCTCGATCGATCGCCTGTGTCGTCGACTAGCCAATAAACCGGCCCCTATCCGCCCACTTCGAGCAGCTGACGGTACGTTACAGTACAAAGCTGAGGACAGAGCCAGGATATTCGCCGAACATCTGGAAGCCCAGTTCACCCCAAACCCCTCGAACAAGCTCGAGCGCATAGGCCAGCTCGAAAGATTCGTCGAACGCTACCTAACCTACGAAGAAGACCCGAGCGCGGACCCAGTAGTGTTTACACCGGGCCAAGTGCAAAGGGCACTAAGAAGAACTCCACTCAAGAAGGCCCCCGGCCCCGACGGCATACCGAACGAGGCCCTCAGGATGCTGCCGTTTAAGGCAATAGCTGCTCTGACCAGACTCTTCAACGGGATCTCGAGAACCTGCCATTTCCCAGACTCTTGGAAGATTGGCAGAGTAATCATGCTTGCTAAACAAGGGAAGAACATCCTCCTACCAGCCAGCTATAGGCCCATCACTCTGCTAAACACGGTGTCGAAGCTGTACGAAAAGATGCTGCTACAACGCCTCGGCCCATACATACAGCCCAGAAAGGAGCAGTTTGGCTTCCGTGCAGAGCACTCGACCACGCTCCAGATCGCGAGGGTCCTGCACGAAGCAGCAGTGGCGAGGAACAAGAAGGAACACGCTGCAATGGTCCTGCTAGACATAAGAAAATGCTTTCGACCGTGTCTGGCACACCGGTCTGATATACAAGCTGGCCACCTCCACTACTCCTCGACGAATAGTCAGGATCGTAGCCAGCTTTCTCCAAAATAGATTCTTCGAGGTCTCAGTTGAGGACGCCACATCACCAAGAAGACCAATCTCAGCCGGTGTGCCACAAGGTAGCTGCCTCTCGCTAGCCTTGTATGCATGGTACACCGACGACATGCCCGTGGAAGAGGGATCGTCGCTTGCCTTGTATGCAGACGACGCGGCCTACTGGGCCACCTCCATCCGTCTACATCACGCAACCACAAAGCTCCAAAGGACCCTGGACGCCCTGCCAAGATGGCTTGAAGACTGGAGATTGGCAGTCAACGTCCAGAAGACCCAAGCCATAGCACTTAGTGGAAAAGTGCTCATGCCACCGAAGCTGACGCTACTGGACCAACCAATAGACTGGCTGCCGGCCGTCAAATATCTTGGAGTCACGATTGACAGACAGATGACCATGGCCAAGCACGTAAAAGGCGTGATAGAAAGGGCCAAGGCAGTGCGCGCCTTATTATACCCACTGCTCTCATCACCGCTGCTGACCACCAGAAACAAGCTGGGCATATATAAGAGCTACGTGCGGCCCCAACTCACCTACGCCGCACCAGCCTGGTATGCGCTGATAAGCCGCACAAGAAGAAAAGCACTCCAAACGCAACAATCGCTGGCCCTTCGCACAGTGGTGAAGGCACCCTACTACGTCAGAAATGACAAAATACACCGGGACACCAGGATGGAGCCACTAGAGGAGTTCATCAAGAGGCTATCAACCCAGATGTTCGCCAGAGCAGATGCCTCCAGCCACCATCACATCAGGGAGGTGGCCCCCCACCACGCTCGCCCACCCGATAAAAGAGGGCTGCCGCGCGACTTAGTCTGCGAGGCAGCAACCCCATGACGCCAACCCCATTGGAAGCCAGGAACCTCCCCAGCCTCTGGCTGAGCGTCGCTCGCTGGGCCTACCGCAAGGGACTCACCCGGCAGGGCAGACCTCGCTAGAGGCACATAGAAGAAAGGAGGAAGAAACCCGAAAAGGAAACCGACGGATCCAAGGATCCCATACAACCACCTGTCCGCCGTAACGGACAGCGGCAGCACCCGCCGAAGAGGGCACACACGCCCTAAACGGCTACCCCATTCACCCACGGTTGAATGAGAGAAGACCCGAACGAACGTCGTCATTTACCGATCGATATCAAAACCGCAAGGACCACCTATTTTTGCAGCCAAAACAGGAGTGGCCCACTGTCGTAAAAATCATGCGACAGCGCGGCATTCCTTATCTCGAAGCGTCAGATAATAGCTTAAGCATTAAGATCGTAGTCCGGGGTTCGAATAATTACCGCGCCCTCGACGGCTCCTCGACGACCTGGATCTGCGCTATAAGCGGAACCAGTTCGACGATGAAAAGTCTCTGCGCCTTATGATCCGGGGAATTTCGAAGGAGTTCGCCGAATCAGAGGTCAAGGGGGACCTGGTTAGACAGTGGATAGCAGTTCGCGAAGTTCACCGCTGCTATCGCGAAAACGGTGGCAAAAAGTCCGATATTGTCCTCGTCAAAATCGACCCGAATCACCCGTCAGCCAGCACGATTTGGAAGTTGAAGGAGATCTGCTTATTGGCGGGTTTCCGGGTCGAAAACACAACTGCCAGTATTACGGTCACATCCAAACGGGCTGTTACCTGCGCCCTCGTTACGTAATATACACGGGCGACCACTTGACCCGCGATTGCAAAAAGCTGAAAAATGTGCCGCCATCTTGCGTGGTTTGCGGTCTTACTGGCCACACTGCCAACTGGCAGGATTGCCTTAAGGCCCCAAAGCAGATTGCTAAGACTAAGGAGGCACAGCCTGGAGCTCTTGATAACCGCAACAAAGGCCGAGTGGCCCCCAAGCGCAATTTGCGCAACTTCCCGGCCATTGCATCAGCCCCGCAAAAGTGGAAATACCCGCCGCCGTCTGTGGCGGGCGCTTCCCCTGCTCCCGCGTCTTCCACGCCCCCCGCGCAATCTGCGCGCCCGGCGTCCTCACCGCCCAGTCTCCAGGCAGCGGCATCTTACGCCGCTATCGCCTCCGCGGCCCGAGCCGCCCCCCTCCCGCTTCTCGCTGCCCCGGTAGACAGGCAAAGTTTTGAGAGGCAAGTGCGTTCGTTCGTATAGTGAACGCCTTGCTGCTCTTAACGGAGCTCTTGCTACCGCGTGCAACATTTCGTGTAGAGCGTAGGCGAGACTTACGGGGACCCGAACGGGAGCGAGAGCGGGCCTCAGTAGAGGCCGGGGTGGCGGAGACGGACGCGGCCGCATTTGCGGGGACTGGCGGCTTCTTAAATGAATCCGCGGCGGGAGGGTCGGGGTGGGCGGGGGTTGTCTTAGTGGCGTGTTTGCTTCGGGCCTTTCGGGCTTTCGCCTTGGTGGCCTCCAGCTCAAGTCCCGTCAACGGTGCGGGGGGTGCCTTCGGTGCCCTGCTAGCAGCAGCCTGGGGGGCCGGAGTGGCCGGGGGTGCCTGAGAGGCCGGGGAGGCCTTACAGGTGGACTGTAACGTCATGGAATATAAAATAATTCATTTTTATTGCTTAAAATCGTCTATGAAAATAAGTTTTTTAAATTGCCATAACTTTTTTCACACAGTGATTTGAAATGAGCTCCCATAGTAAATATTGTAGTATATTGAAACACCTTTCTAATGATATATGTCACATCGCTATTGGTTCTTGGACCAGCCTCAATACATTTTTGCCGGTCCTCCTTTAAAAAATAATAATATGTATATACAGGGTGTATTCGTTAAGTGTAGCCAGGCGATAATTCCGTAAATATAGCAGATATCAGAAAACTTCAAATTGATATCGAAAGTGCGTTACCCAATGAGTAAAATTACATTAATAACTTTTTTTAAATAAAAGCAGAAATATCCCAAATATTAACTTCAAACCCTCCCATACATTTTCATTCCATTGTTTTATAAGGCAACCCACACACGGAGTTTCACCTTCCAGTTCACTGAGCAGGTCCGTGTGTGTTGTTGAATCGCATAGTAGAAAAAAAAGTTTGGCTTAAAGGACCATAAGCCGTGTTTAAAAAAAAGAAAGAAAGTTATTTTCATTCCCGCCAATTGTCGTTTCGGAATTGTGGAAACATAAAAACGTACTCGTGACTGAAAAAAATGGCGTATTCTAATATTGAGTTAAAGATAAACTCAAACCGCCGCTAGAAGCTAACGCCGTGCACAAATATGCGGGTGGACAGACCATAGCTTATCACGATAAAGATGTGAATGATGTGGTGTGTCCAATCTTCATGGCTGCGCGGGATAGATTGTTCTCTATATTGGCTGGCAACGTTATGATTATGTCTGGGATGTCAAATGAAGAATTCGAAGCCACGGTGAATGCGAAGTATGATATTGATGACTTGTGGTGTACGACGAATAAAGTCGAAAACGACTTTTCGAAATACGACAAGTCGCAGCATCGTACTTTGCTCCTTTTCGAAGAAAAGGTATACCGTATGCTTGGGGTGCCAGAGGACATTTTAGAAATATGGATGAGCTGCCATGCGAAGTCGCGTTTGTCAGACAGACAGGGAGGTGTTTCAATGGAAGTAGAATACCAACGTAAATCGGGAGATGCCACTACTTTTTTTGGTAATACTCTGGTGTTGCTGGGTGCGATGTGCAGCGTATACGATTTTAAGCAGATGAGACTTGGTATGTTCGCCGGGGATGACAGTCTTTTATTTATGGATATGAATGCTAAATTGACGGACGCTACGCAGAGTTTGGCCGAGTTATTTAACTTGGAGGCGAAACTTTTGGATCACTACGAGTATCCTTACTTTTGCTCCAAGTTTTTATTGAACATTGGCGGTTCTCTGTGTATCGTTCCGGATTTGCTGAAAGTTGTGACTAAATTGGGGCGTTCTGACTTGGTTAATTACGAACATGTTGAAGAATACCGGATATCGATGATGGACAACTTGAAGCCGTATATGAATGCGCTGGTGCACGATGCGTTGTCTGAGGCATTATGTGAAAGATATAAAATCTATATGGATTCATCGAAAGTGCTGAGAGTATTGATTTCCTACATTACCGATGCATATTTGTTTCGCTCGTTATATTCGTGTAACGACCCAAGTAAATTGTGTAGGGACCCGAACAGGCCCAAGTTAGATTAGTGTTGTAGGTAATTAATATTAAATATGGGTAACGATCCGAGTCATTACGCTTCGAAGAGTTATCATCAGCGTGAGCGTCACCACCTAGATGCCCGCTTCACGCGTCAACGTGACCGCGAGCGTGCCGATTGCTTGGAGGAGGCGCGTCGTCAGGAACGCAGGGAGAGAGAGAAGCGTGAGCGAAAAGAGAGGGACGAACGCGATAAACGACGTCGCGATGAACGTTTAGAGGACGAACGCAAACGTAGAGAAGAGAAGGCAGAAGACAGACGTTTCAGACTGGAACTCTTTGAACGTCAGCAAGTGGCTATTAAGGAGCAGCGTGATGTCAGACAAAGGGAGATGCGCGAAGCCGAGGAAGAACGTGAACGTCGGGAAAAGGATCGTCTCGAAAGAGAGTGTCTGCGTGAAGAGCGTTTGTCTAAAGATCGTTTTGAGCGAGAGGAGAGAGCTAAGAAAGAGAGGCTCGAAAGAGAAGAACGAGCGTTGGCCGAAATATAGTCCGAGAAATGAAGTGGCGTAAATAACCACTAAGCTAAGTTACGGTATAATTTGAATTTAATAAAGAAGCACACGGTCGGGGGACAACTAGCGAGTCGGCTACACAGTGAGCTTTCCGTTGGCGCACAAGGATTGCTTACAATGCATAACTGTCCCTATAGGATATGTTAAAATTTTATTACCAGTGTGATTGTAACAGCAGAACAGCTATCGCCGCCTACAGAAGAGAAAATCCAGATTGACGAATTCCTTCTCGTGCGTACTTACAAAAGCTCGATAAAAATTTAGTTGAATTTGGGTCCTTTACAACATAAAAAAGTACGAGAAAAAGAGATCCTCGGTTTACTGAAGATTTAGACAACAATATTATTAATTACGTGTTAGAAAATCCACGAGAATCGACGCGTTCAGTGGCTCGCTTGTTCCCGGTATCTCATGATTATGTGCACAAATTATTAAAGAAACGTAAGTTCCAGGCATTTAAAATAAAAAACCTGTTCAAACGCTTCATAATGATGATCCTGATCGTCGCCTGGTCTATTGCAATTGGCTAGTTAATAATTACATTGATGTAAGATCTATTTTATGGACCGATGTATCAAATGTTTCAAACTGCGGCATTTACAATAGAAAAAAATCGCATTATTGGGCGATGGATAATCCCCGAGAAACTACTCAAGTTAGAGCTCAAGTACGGTTCTCTACGAATGTGTGGTGTGGTATTCTTGGTAACAGGATTATTGGCCCTTATTTTATGGTGGCACATTGAATGGAGATAGATATTTAGAGTTCATACAAAACGATTTACAGCGTCTCCTAGAACAAGTTCCAGACGAAGAACGAAGGTTGATAATTTTTCAACAAGATGGAGCCCCACCTCACAATAAACGATGGTCACGATGAGACGATGAGATGGTACGATAATGTAATGATATTTTTACATAAGCATTTTAATGGCTTAATAGCCAATAATAGCGAAACCCCTTGGCCGGCAAGATCCCCGGATCTCACTCCGTGTGATTTTTTCTTATGGGGATTCATAAAGGATAACGTCTACGCTGAACGAATGCACAGCCTAGAAGAGCTAAAAAATCGCGTACGCCGTGCCATTGCATTAATTACACCGCAAATTTTAAGAAAAGTTCATTTAGAAACATTTAAGAGGGCCCGTCAATGTATTGCACAAGAAGGGCTTCACTTCGAGCAACTGATGTAAGCAAAAAATGTACTTCCTTAAAAAATAAATGTTACATTTATTATTTCATAAATGGTAGTTTTATTATTTTATGCCACACCTGGCCAAAAAGTGGCTTTTACCGCACGCTACGCGTACGGAAAAAGCCGCTTTCTGGCCAAGTGTAGACATAAAATGATGTACACAACACGGGAGGTAATAAAGAAAGCCCTCGATCGCGTATTTGCGTCCCTCGCCTGCAGCTCGGGCCGCAAACCTCTGCGATCTCGGCCTTTCTTTGTTTTACCACCCTAGTTGTGTAATGTACTATTATTACAGTTTATTCGTGCAAATAATGAATCTCAAGCAGTTTTATCTCTTACGACGCCGAAGTTCTAGGAGGCTGTAAGTCGTCGAACTAAATGTATGGGAGTGTTTGAAGTTAATATTTGGGATATTTCTGCTTTTATTTAAAAAAAGTTATTAATGTAATTTTACTCATTGGGTAACGCACTTTTGATATCAATTTGAAGTTTTCTGATATCTGCTATATTTACGGAATTATCGCCTGGCTACACTTAACGATTACACCCTGTAGATATAAATAGATGTTTTATGGCCACAATTTTATCTTTTACGTAGGTAATTAAATTAAGTTAGTCTTAACTAGGGCTCCCGCTACCCGTGTTACACGTCGAAACGGATATCCGTGTTCTTAAGACCGGCGGTACTAAGAACCCGGATTACACGAACCCGCCGGGTACCGGAAACGTTTCTCAGAAACGTTTCTTCGTGTTCACGGGTTGTCCGTGTCCGACGGGTACACGTGTATTTAAAACCGGCCCGAACGGGTACGACGTACGAACCGAAACAGTTGGACTCAAGGCACCATGATCTACTATTTAATGCTGACTTCAAGTTCAGATGAACTCTTTTGGCGTACGAATGTTTAATAATATGTAGTTTGTAACTGTGTTGGAAAATCATATTTAGCCAACTACTCAAAATATGTTTTTTATAATTATGAATCGAAGTAGGCATCGCTATTCTACATTGTCTGCTGTTTTTTTATTCTAAATCTGCTCGTACCTAGTTTAGAAATTTTATTCTGATGTTCTAGTTTTGATTTTATAAAATTGAAACCTATTGCCTATCCTAAGTCTATTAATTAAAAACAACATTTTATTTATATTGATATATCAGATATGTGACGAATATGGTTTGCAGATATACTAAAATATCAATTAAAAATAACAGTTTAGAATATAATTATGAATTACTTCGCAAAAACAACGAACATCTGCCAATGGCGCAAAAAGATAAACGTAAAGTAAGCGTCATTATCAAGTGATCGTTCACAACTGGATTTCACCCGAGAAGTACAAAAGTCCATGTTACCTTATTTAACTTGCGATAACATTGCTAATTTCTTTAACATAGATCCTAAAATTGCTAATCATTCAAGTTTACTTGAGTGGCTTTCACAATAGCGTTCAGGTAATAAACGTGAACGCCAAACGCCCTTTTGTTAATAGACACAAACGAAATAGATGCCCAAACCATCATCACAAGTATGACTACCAATTATAAGCTTTATGTCGTAGCAATAAGGTTAAAACGTATGCACAAATTGCAACAAAATGCACCGGCAATATCTTAGAAGATTAAATAAGTAAATGTTCTCTATTTATTTGGAGCCACTACGCACTAACTCTGGCAACTGTTATTGATTATTTCACATTTTAAGGACATTTGTTGATGTCACTTGTTAATCACATATTAACATTTATTTTTTGATTTTAAATTGTGTTAGGATTGATTAAAGCCTTTTACATAACAAGTAACATAATAAACAAAAACCCGGTCAAGTGCGAGTCGAACGCGCGCACAAAGGGTTCCGTACCATTTCAGTTTTTGTTGTTATAGCGGCAGAGATGGGCATTAATCGATTAATTTTTTAGTTAACTAATCAATCGATTAAAAATATCAATCGTCATTTTTTAATCGCGATTAATTTAGTTGCGATTGAATTAGTTGTGAGAATGCTCGACTAACAATTAAATTTGTTGTAGTTTCAATCGACTAAATTTCACGATTAAATCTATATTAAAACTACGTAGTCGCTCGTTTTGCATTTTTTATTTAACTTGTAATATAGATAATTTGCAATACGTAACTACGAGTACATTGTAGGTACTCGTATGTTGTAACTATGTTGGTTTGGGTGGAATCTTGCAACTAATTTTGACAGATATCTTCAACCGATTGAGCTAAAATTATGTATACACGTTTAATTTGAAACGCTTGAATGACAATGCAATATTATGGGTATGACCCATAACGATAAATAACGAAAAACTGCAATGTTTACAAGTCGCAAACAATATATGTAGTAGGTTGGTGCTGTATTAATATTTTGATACTTTAATACTCGTTCTAACTTTAAGTTCTAAACGATACTGAGTAAATCTTAGACATAAATATATTATCAATATTTTGCTGTCTGTCATTAGTTAAACTCTTTTTAATGTCACGCGGCGACAAAACAATGGGATAATCCTACTTAGGTACCTGGAAGTTGTTTGTTGCATTTTGGTGCAGGTGCCGACCGACGAATCTTCTAAAAATAACACGTTCTATTGAATGAAACATCTGCATGTTGTTTATTATCTATACGGTCGATTTTGTTTTCAACGTGTGCTTATTTAAAATATTTATGCCACAGCTGGCCATAAAGTGACTTTTTCCGCAAGCTGCGCGTACACAACACGGGAGGTAATAAAGAAAGCCGTTGATCGCCTATTTACGTCCCTCGCTTCATCTCTCGCTCTCGCCCCATCCAAACTAAACGTATAATACACAATTTAAGATCATTCAGTTGGTATTATCAAAGAGAATAATAGTTAGCACAGAGATCTCACTCCATAGAAATGGACAAAATATCGTAAGTAATACATGAATATTTTATTTTTATACATCCGTTAAGATGTCCTATTCAATCTGCCATCATAGCCATACCGAGGTTTTCCGTTCAATTTGCTTCTAACATTAGTCGCGGAAAAATAGTCTAACTAATTAGTCGATTAAAAATTTTAGTTGTCCGAAATCAATCGGCAACTAATTTAGTTGCAACTAAATTAGTTGCACTCTATGCAACTAAGATTGATCAGTCGTCGTTTTCAATCGTCGGTCGCAATTAATTCTGTTAGTTTCAATCGTTAATCGTTAGTCGATTACATTTTGCCCATCTCTGTATAGCGGCAACAGAAATACATCGTCTGTTAAAATTTTAACTGTCTAGCTATCACGGTTCAGGAGATACAGCCTAGGGACAGACAGACAGACAGACAGTGTACTCTAAGTATAAAATTAAATTATAATAAGGTCTAGTTTTTACCCTAAAAAGTGCTAGTATTTGAACTTTGAAGTCTTATATAAAAATGTCTACCTATTCGTATTCTATGCAAAAACTACCTGCTCTTAAAAGGCCGAACCCTTAGCCCAATAAATTGTTTATTGACTTTCGGCTTTACATATATACTTACACCACGGAATAAGATATGCTCGAAAGTTATAAATATTGTGTCTATTAATTTTTAGCTCGTACCACGATTCGTACCTTCGCTACTCGTTAAGGACGGATCCGGAGACACGGGTAAATAAGATCCGTTTCTACGGGTACCCGTGTACCCGTGGAAACGGATCTTAATTACACGTTTCCTAATTACCCGTGCGGAACGGGCCAGAAAACCGTGTCCGTGTTACTCAGAAACGGGTAATAGAAACGTTTACACGAAACCCGGACACGAGCGCGAGCCCTAGTCTTAACTCGAGTTACCTGAACCTTTTTTATTTATTTTAACAAATTTTGTTATTAAGTATTAAATAAAGCTATTATTATTCAATTATTATAAAGATGCCATACCATTATAATTAAACAATACCGTAAACAACTTATATTTCGTATTTTTATTTTCAAGTACCAAAATGTTTTAGTCACGCTTTAGTTGCATGCAGGTTGGACCGACGCGTGCCATTTTGAAGTGCTCCTAATTAGATAACAAAAGGCAAACATTATGAGCCCTATTGTTAAGCTTCAAGTGCATCGGGCCATGGTATTTGAAATTGAGTATACCTGGAAAGAGAGCAAGAGCTACGACTAAGATACTTTTACTGATTTTTTTAAAATCCTTTAACTAAACAGCAATTAACCTTCGCAGTATTAGATGGTAAGCGATTACAAAGCCAAAATATTTTAATAACTTTTCCTCCAGTAAGGACATGTTTATAATGAGGGACTGAATTGATTGATCTGTTTTGTTCCATAAGACTTAATGTAAAATGACAAAATTCGACGTATGTTGATATAACGTTGTAATACCATCAGGAATATGTGGTTAAAGTTGGTCGGGTTGGACGGACCCACGGCGTATAGTCATTGTATTGTATCTTAGGGGATAAAACATAACTAGAGTATAGTGGAGGAAGGGTGAATACAACCATGACCAAGTATATCGAGTTCTTTGGATTAAAGCCCCCCATCCCGACTCCACATATTACATGGCGACCGTGACACTGTGACATCCTGGTGGCGTAGGACTACATAGACGTCGCCACATATTACATAACAAGCGAAGATGGCCGATAGTGACCATGCATCACCAAACGAAGACCGCATCTACATATGGTAACAACGGAAATTATGTTTTTTGGGAAACTGTATTTAAAGTGAGGACAATGGTCGGACGAACAAAGATAATAGCAGCAATGGCCTGGTTAGCCAATTAAACAGATTGGTGTCAACGGGATTTGGAGTTACGGAGATCCTGCTGGGTTGTGCGCGACATGGCTGGTGACGCGTTGTCCGTGCACCGGACGAAAGCAGCAAAGGATACATCTACAAGCGGCTCCCTGCCAGTCGAGCGGCGCGGCGAGCGATTCGATGTGAAGATGTTTAAAAATATTTAAGGTATTTTTGAAGTGTTCGGTGTTGGTAGATAATAACAACACGAGATTCGTAAGTTTTAGTGGGATGCAAAATATTTATTAAAAATAAACACGCGAACAAATCAACAAATACTGTAATTATTTTTACTTAAATCTATTATTTACAAAAATAAAAATTATATTTGAAAAACACGAATCTCAGTCTACGTTAACTAATAGAGCGCACGCCTGTCGTCCAAAGAGACCGGCCGCTGGTTCCTGCTGGCTTATATAGCTTCGGTTGCTGGTGGCGCCCTCTGGGCGGCGGAAGTAGCTAACACGGCCTCTCCTGACGGAGCAGCGTCCCCGATGCTCACTGTGGATTGTCCCGGCTCCGGCTCCAGGGCTGTGTCTTCTAGGCTCTCGTCACCTGAGGAACAAACACATAGGTTCATACACATACAGTACATGCAACATTTATCAGGTTTGCTCGATAGTTCCAAGTTCGATGGATTTCATAATATTAACGTTGTGAAAAAGTTACTTGCGCTTCTACGTGATAGGGGAACTATACTATGTTGCCACACAAGGACTTACGAGTATAGGTAAAAACAAGCCGGAGCGTTGCCACACAAGGACTTACACGCATATAATGATCCGACCAACGTGATGCCACACAAGGACTTATACGTAGAAATAAGCCGGAGCGATGCCACGCAAGGACTTACACGCATATACGACCAATGTGATGCCACACAAGGACTTATTCACGAACAAAAATATGTCGACGCCGCTCAAGGACTTACACGAGTGCCAACCTACACACCACAAAATACTCACACTATGAATCATAAAATGGGCAGGGTGAAAATATCAACAGCGCTGTAGTAACATGTTCACACGTATGTTCAAAGGGGTAAGTTATTTAGAATGAAGAAAAATTAATAAAAGCAAATTATTAGGTCGGAGTTTAAAAAGATAAAGAAAAAAGATATTAGCGTATGTCTTACATTCAAAAAATGTCGCGCAGGTGTCAGGGGTCCATTCGCCATTCCATAGTAGCATATACTCCGCGGCTGCCTGCGTCGTTTTGCCGTAAGAGCCTGCTACAAGCTTTAACTCATAACGACAATTTGGCAGAACTTTAATGACGCGGTATGGACCCCGGATACCACTGTCAAATTTACTAGTGGTTTGTGACGATTTTTTAACAAAAACCAGGTCGTCTACAGCAAAGGTCTTAGGTGCCTTTCTATTTTTATTGACTCGCGCGTCCTGACCGGCCTGGTTTCGAGCCAATAAGTCCCCAGCCTTTTGCCTTCGCATTTCACGCAAAGCTTCGCGATTTGCACTGGTACCGTCTGCAGTTATATCGCGAATGAGGGCGTTTATAACGGGTGTAGTTGTATCGCAACCGATCAGCAAATTTAGAGCTGAGCATTGGGTAGTTTTATGCTTATACGTATTCAGAATCAGCTGCAACTTCCAAAGAACGTTGGACCAGGATTCGTGCTTATAATTAACCTCTATTCTAACCATATTAAGAACTGTGCGACAGTACCGTTCTACTTGGCCGTTTTCTTGATGCGACTCGGGTGTAATAAAATGAATCTGAATACCAAAATTTACTGCCCAATCACCAAAGTCGGCACTGTCGAACATTCTAGCTCTATCACATACAATTAATCGAGGTGTGCCAAAAATAGATACTACATAAGTGAACAATCGTTTAAGCTCCGCGCTCTCTTGCCTATACATAGCACATAAAAAACAATACTTAGTAAAAGCATCAATGATGATGAGTATGTACTTGTAACCATTTGATTCGGGCAATGGCCCCAGTACATCAGCGTGAATGGTATTAAAAGGACTAGTAGGTTTCGTCCATGACACTATAGGTTGTAGCGGGGCGCGCGGTACTTTCTTGTGTGACAGGCACACAATGCAGTGTGTTATGTATTTCTTGACGAATTGGCGCATATTAGGAAACCAGAAATGTTTTAACATTAAATCAATTACTTTTTCATTATTAATATGCCCATGTTCGTCATGAAATACACGTAACAGACTAAGCCTAAAGCCCTTCGGCACATAACACAATAGCCGCGACTGCTCGCCTACGGGATGGTAGTTGTAATACAGCAAATTGTTCTTTTTTACATATCGTGAACTATCTAACTGTCCCTGGTCAAGTTTTTCGAGCAATGTAACCGTTTCGTTGTCCGCGGTCTGAGCTACTTGAGCCCAGTTAAGTGGTTTTTGTATAGAAGAACAAAGATTGACCGGGTTACGACTGAGATAGTCGGCATGCGGCATAAACTGTCCTTTTCGATATTCCAGTGTGAAATCATAATCTTGTAGGTACATCCACCAGCGTGCCACCCTAGGAAGAAGATCCTTTTTGCGCTGTGTCATTTTTAAGGCGTTACAATCGGTAACTACTTTGAAATGCTTACCAATTAGGTATTGCCGGAAATGTTGTAAGGCCTTAACCACAGCGAGGGTCTCCAGTTCGTAGGAGTGGTACCTGGGCTCCGCACCTACTGTAACCTTGCTAAAGTACGCTACCGCATGTTTACGCCCATCTTTTGCAGTTTGCATCAATATTGCGCCATATCCTAATGAACTTGCATCTGTATGGACTTCGGTTGGCAGTGACTGATCAAAAATTAGCAACGCGGGTTCACTTGTCAAAATCGATATAACGTCTTGCCTTGCCCTCTCCTGTTCATCTCCCCAATGAAACTTTACACCCTTGCGAGTTAAAGAAGCGATGGGGGCTACTTTAGTGGCGTATCCTGGAATGTACCTTCTAAAATAGCCGGCCAGACCGAGAAACTGCCTCACTTGCTTCACAGTTGAAGGAACTGGAGACTTGGCTAATGCATCTATTTTTTGTGCGCTCGGCCTGACCTGACCATTACTGATCGTCCTTCCAAGATACTCCACTTCGGTACTTAGAAAATTGCATTTACGTAAATTTATTGAGAAACCTGCTTTAGTTAAAGTTTCCAGAACGGAATTGAGCAGAGACAAGCCGTTTTCTATGGTATCGCTTAGCAACATGACATCGTCAATGTATACGAGAACCTGTCCGGCATCTATGTAGGTTCTCAATGTATCGGATATGATACGCTGGTAGACTACTGGGGCATTAGAAAGTCCGTAAGGAACTTTTAGGTATTCAAAATGGCCCTCGGGTGTCACAAACGCGGTACGATGTATGGACTCTTCGTTGATTTTAATTTGATGGAAGCCAGTGACCATATCCAATGTCGTAAAATATTTGCACTTCCCGAGCCTATCTATGTGATCCTCGATTAAAGGAAGAGGGTATCGATCTTTTACGGTAACGTTATTAAGTGCCCGATAGTCAACGACCATTCTATCCGATCCGTCCTTTTTCTTGATTAGCAAAATTGGACTTGCATAGCAAGATTCTGACTCACGGATGATACCCTTTTCTTTTAAATCGCGGACAATCTCACGTACGCGTAATTTCTCATCATGTGACAACTTATACGGCCGATAATTCACGGGTTCCTCACTAGTGAGACGAATGTGCATTTCGCCGGTTGTAACAGTAGTGGTAGCTGTCCCAGAAAGAAAATAATCCGAGTACTTGTTTAACACAGACAACAAGCTTTTTTTTTCGTCACCACAAAGTGGAGTGTTGATAGAATCGAGTTGCACATTAGGTTCACTATGAGTCACATTGTTTACGGACATACTATTGCGAATTATACGTTGGGAGTCACCTGTTCGAATGTACGCGATACCTTCCCTATTCAATACATCTGTACCGATAAGTACCGGCGCAGTGAGGTAGTTGCGGGGTACAACATATAGATCTACCTCTAAAGTAACGTCACTAAATTCTATAGGCAAAGTAACGAAACATTCGGAACGCATTTCTACCCCACCTAAGCCACGTAGTATCTGCATACTCGGGTTCGTACGACAAGAAAAGTGCTTCACAAGTTCACTTGAAATTAAAGAAATACTCGAACCGCTATCTATCAGAACGTCGGTAGGAATTCCACTAATCACTGCAGTAATGACATCATTTTTTGAACGGTCGTAAGTTGTTTCGCGACAAAAGTTAACATTAGCCTTATTTCTCGTTTCGGAACGTTCCTTGGCGAAGCACTTATCTTCGTTGTGTCCCGTTTTCTTACAAAACGTACATACAACTTTGGGGGTAGATTTATTTGTACTTTGGAGGGTACTTTCGTGTTTAACTTTATCTGCGTCAGTGTTTTTAGATTCAGACTTATTTCGTTTGGGGCAAAATTGAATCTTATGACCCGTTTGGTTACAGTTATAGCAACGTACAAGTGCATGTGTATCTGTAGCCGGACGCTTGCGGTCCCGTCTGTTGAAAGTGTTGAATGAATCCGGCGCGGACCGGTTATTACGCGTTTGAGCGTTGTTAAGTACACTTGCACTTGAACGATGAGGCTTCGCATAGATGGATAAGAATTCCACAATTGTTTCTGGTGTCAACTTTGCATTCGTAGCGGCGGCGCGTATTTGTGGGTCTGTAATTCCGCGTATAATTATGGCGCACAGCAAATCGTCACTTAAACCTTTTACAATTCGCAAACGCAATAGAGATTTCCGTGCGTAATCGGCATATGTGGAATACTTATCTGAATCTTTGCACATTACATCGTATAGAATGTTAGCGACGTCAATGCGGCGTGGACAAAGGGATTTAAGTTCTAATTTAAAATTAGACCATGTGCGATCATTACTGGACCACTCGCGCAACCAGGAGCGTGCATCACCCTTTAATAATAATCCTACTCGGGCTAAACACTCCTTTTCGTCCCACTGGTTACGCAAGCGGGCACGATCTACTTCGTCACACCACGCATAGGCGTCATGAATGCTGGGATCAAAATCGGACACATAATAATGGTTGGATCTCACCGGGTTTATAGTTTTTAACGCGTCAATGAGACGCTCCGTGATATCCGTCGTCCTTGATGATGTTGAGCTGCCGGCCACGCTGTCGTCCCGCGGCGTGCTGGTTGCGACGGGGACAGGCGCTGGGGCGGCCGCGGCGGCTGGCGCTGGGGCGGCGGCGGCGGCTGGCGCTGGGGCGGCGGCGGCGGCTGGCGCTGGGGCGTCAGCAGCGGCTGGCGCTGGGGCGTCAGCAGCGGCTGGCGCTGGGGCGGTGGCGGCCGGCGGGGGCGGCGCGATCTCGTGGTTCGACTCCACGCTGGCGCCACGTGCCGATAACGTGTCCTCGCTGGCGGGAGTTCTGGCGCGCTGCTCCAGCGTCGCCAGACGGTTGAGAATCGCCTCCATGGTTGCTTCCAGTCTACCTATATTAGGGGAAGGTGCTGGCGAAGGCGGGCGCTCTCGTGGTACTCCACGCTTTTTACTCGACATTATGACGTAATCAAAAATGACACAAAGCGGTTATGGCGTTCTATCCCAGTTCTGATTTTAGTGGGATGCAAAATATTTATTAAAAATAAACACGCGAACAAATCAACAAATACTGTAATTATTTTTACTTAAATCTATTATTTACAAAAATAAAAATTATATTTGAAAAACACGAATCTCAGTCTACGTTAACTAATAGAGCGCACGCCTGTCGTCCAAAGAGACCGGCCGCTGGTTCCTGCTGGCTTATATAGCTTCGGTTGCTGGTGGCGCCCTCTGGGCGGCGGAAGTAGCTAACATAAGAATAATGAACCTTTATTATAGTATTACATGCCTTTTTATACTGGCTTACATATGATTTATTACACAATATTAAATAAAGAAAGACAAAGGATTTACATTAATATCAAGGCTACGCTACATATAAGGAGCGCTGCCTCTAATATGAAATTAATTATTACATTGTAATACATTGCAATGCATTCCAATCTTCAGCTGTATGTATCAGCTGGGACTACACCACATCTCTCCTCCACTTTTTGAGGTAAAAATAGTGGCTTAAAGAACTATTTTTGGCTTATATGCGCTTCGCTTAATATACTTATATCTATGGTTTACATACAGGTTCTTAAACTATCTTAATGCTAATGTTTACATAACATGTACCTTATATAGGTTGCAGGAAATAAATAAGAAATTGCTGTGTTGTCATGTAATTGGAGTGATTAACATGATGTTTATTTGTAATGCGTTATTCTACACTCTCTTTCTTGTTATGGGTATAGTGATGCCCTTTTTGGGTGATGGTATTTGACCATCTGATTTTGTTGTGATTTTTAATGTAATGTTAAACTTTTATTACTTATTTTTTTTTCCCCAATCGTACGATGTCGTCCATAATTGACGCTACCTTGTTAAAGATTTTTGAGGTCTCAGGCTCTTTTGACTTGAAATTCAATGTGCTGTTCCTCTTGTGCACGCGGTGGAACGGCCAATACATCAGTTATTTTTCGGCGGTGGTGGGGCACCCCCTCATGTGTCCCCATATTCCTGACCCGGACCTCGAATTCACGCTTTGTCTGGAACTGAGTGTTCTGGACAGGGACGGAGAGCTATTGTTAGTTGACTACGAACTAACAGGAGGCGGAAATTTCTGGCGTATCAGCTGGCGCCGTGGCTACACCACATTTTGTAATTTATTTGTTTTTTTTTTATTTGAGTTTTTAATGTATACTTCGTTTTTTTAGAATAGAATAGTGTAGTTGAATTAAGAGTGAAAACAAGTCTTATGGAGAGCCTAGTCAATTTGTTTAATATTAATTGTAGGAATATTAAGTTTGTTGCAATATTAACGACATTGTTATAAGTCAGTTAAGAAAAACAAATGAGTGACAAGGTAAACATAAGTTATTAGCAGTATTGTACTTACCTAAATAATTCCTTACCTATTTAAGCACAAATTTGATATATTAATCGATAATATTTGTAGAAGAAAGAGGTTGCAGCTGTGGTATTCTGAGATGACATAGTAAATTATTGAGCATTTTGAACATTTATTCTCGGAGGTTAGTGAGATCAGGATCGCACCTCACGCGATCTCGGGGGATTAAAAACGGCGGATTTTGATTATGAGACAGTTTTTCTTTTGCCTGTAATAGATTTTATAAATCTATTACAGGCAAAAGATCTAAAATTATCGTACCTACTCAAACCTACCGTTGTTTTGGAAAATGTATAGTATGGTAATAGTTAACTAACAGTAACAATAGTTTACTGCAATATAAACGCATATTGCTTGTATCAGCGTTAACCCAATTTGTATAAATATAGGAGTGTTTTATAATTAAGTCTCTTTCATCTAACCTGAAGCCAGTGGTCTTACTTATCTCCAACCTCCGACCCTCTACCATCAACTTCCATTATTACAAAAGCATGTGATAATGATAGACTAGCAACGATATGAAGGATAGTGTGGTACAAATACAAGCAAGGCTCATATCAAATGTATTTTTTTTTAATGCAGCGAACGAAATAAACATACACGCTCTGTCTGCATTGAGCATTGACGATGTGAGGGAGCTGATACCCCAGGTAGGCCCCAGGGCCCTGTTTGTAAGGGTATGGAGTGAGTGGAAGACTGACTTTAACTTCCCCAGCTGCAATGTTTCTTTAAGTGCGAGTGAAATTATTTTGTTTTCTTAAATATTACCGCCCACGCTGCATTTACACGCTTGCGGTGGCTTGACAAGCGTCCACAAGCACATATGTCGTTGTTAACGCGCGGCCCAGCGACCCCTAAAAATCGTAATAGAAGTTAAATTGTGTATTTTTAGACGAAATTATCTGTAGCCGACTGTGTCGCATTCGGATAAATTTCTCTCTTGAGGAGGGAGGAGTTAAGGGTGGTTTAACACCCAATATTTACTTTGTCAGCAGGGATGCAATGCAATGCAATCTCAACACTAACCGATAGAGGGCATTAAGTAAATGCTGAATTGCATCATTTCATTTTTCTTTACCCCAAACACCATGACTACAGCGGAGCTTCAAGCCTGGATGAAGTTTATTTGAGCAGGGCCTGTGTAGTAGATGGCTACAAGTAACATAATAGTTTACCACTGTAGTGTGGAAATAGTTAACTGTCAGTAACAGTAGTTTACTGCAACATAAACGCATATTGCTTGTATCAACGTTAACCCAATTGTATACGCACTATAAATATAAGAGGATTCTTTAATAAAGTCTCTTACACCTAACTGGAACCAGTGGTATTACTTGTCTTGGACCTGTATCCCTACAACCTCATACTACGTTATTACATGGCGATCCTGCCTTAAACGGACAAGGAATCATCATCATCAAAAGGAAATCCGAAGACTCAAGAAAACCGCCGCAGTCGGACACTCAAACTTCAAAAAAAAAAAAAAAAGTCGAAACAAGAAAAGAAAAATGGAAGCCAAGCTGACAATAACGCTGGAAGGAGCCGATATCACCTTGGTGGGACCACTGCAGGTATTGCAGAGCCTGCGAATAACAATAGGAGCGACGGGGGAAAGAAGGGTCGAAAGGACCGCGAATGTAAAGCTGACGGTTGCAGCACCTTTACGGGCAGCCGCGCACCAGCCACAAGACCTCGAGACAGCAGCAAGAGCACAAGCGCAGCAACCACAAGACCTCGAGACAGCACCAAGAGCATCAGAGCAAGAGTCACCGGTAAGGCCCATAGCACGGGTCACACCACAGCACCACCGACGGGCCCCGCGCAACATGCCGCCACCAGCGGAAACGCCGCTGGCCAGGGCGCATAGGATGGCCAGGAGGACGGCCCCTGAAACGGACCGCGCGAACGAAGAACGACCTGCGGACCAAGCTCCGGCGTACGTGCCACTTCGCCGGCCCTGGAGTGTCACAGGACGAGGGTGGCACCGGAGGCACCACCCGACCACGGTTATAGGTTAATTGTTTTATTTAATTTCTAGCATTTCGTTTCTATCATTTTCTTTAATTAATTGCATTGGGATAATTTTAATTTTAACGGGTTAACGCTAATGCTTTACAGTAATTTTGTTTTTTTTTATTCATTTCGAAAATTAAAATTTCATAATTGTTACCAGTGTCACTTAACCCAATTTCAGTATTCGCAAACAAGTTGCGAAACGCTCGCGCCCGAGCAGATGCCTACCGCAAGCGTAAGCAAAATCTTAAGGAGGTCGTGCGTATTCGCCGCCTACAAGTAAATCTTAATTATTGGTGAATGAAATTTGATATTCACACTTAGAATTTTTTTGCGTAAATTTAATGAACGAATGAAATTAAATAATCTACTGAAAGTTAACTAATTGATTGAAAATTGAATTAATATTTAATTACGTTTCATATAGAGTGATTTTTTTAAATAATTTTTTTTTAATATTCTCTCAGTACTTAGGTATGGAACGGTACATCTAATATACCCATATTAGGGATTTAGGGCGCTAGTCCTTTAATTTGAACATGGTGTTTGGACTACCGTGCCCTCCGTGTGAATTATTGGAGACTTATTATGTCTTAATGAATTTGTGTCCCTAACTACAGGCACACCAAGAGTTGGGTGACCTGATATGCCGCGTTGTTGAAGGGTGACCATGCCCTTGATTTAAGGAGTTTTTTTTTTAAGGGGGCGCACAGAGGCGCAGCCCAGATATTTTTGTAGGGTGACCATGCCCTGGGTAATAATTCCCATTTATTTTATTATTAGGAGCACGGCTCCGATTAAAGGCATTAGATTATTAATTAAATATACCGTTCCCGTAATACCGTAATGATATTGATAATTTTTTTTAAATAAATTAAAAAGAGATAAATATAATTATATTTGAGAGAGAATATTTCATTAAATAGAATTGAAAAGTATGGGTCGTTTGAACACAGTCATTTTTCTGAAATAAAATTTAATATAACTTCATTCACGGGCAGTGACACTAGGAAATATTTCAAGGGGAATATACTTGTTATAATTAGATTTTTTTTTTAATTGTGTAAACTTACTATAAGTAAAGTAGATTAAACAGTTATTCCCCTCAACTAAAATCAAGACTTTAGCACATGGTAAGCAAGTAACATGCGTTTGATTTCTTTTCTTTTTCCGCCTCTAGTACCCCGGGGGTGAAGGGAACTTACGGGGGAGGTGTAGTATGGTAATAGTAACTTAACTAACAGTAACAATAGTTTACTGTAGCATAAACGCATATTGCTTGTGTCAGCGTTAACCCCAATTGTACACCTAATATAAATACGAGCAGATCTTTGATTAAACTCTCTTCCAACTGACTTGTGGTATCATTTATACTCGCCGACCAGCTAATACCCAACGTCAGTCTCCATTACTACAGGTATTTGAATACGCGAATTTTGGTTCCACTGCCGGTGTAGTGGTTGTCCACCGTGGTCACGGCCCTAGGCCGCTTTTGCCGTTGTGACGCGGCGTGTAATTTAGGAATAGAGGTGCCCCGCAAGCAAGGGGCCCGCCATGCCGCGCTGACTTGATTTTCACCCTGGAGGCCTGGAGTTTCAACGAGGGCTTGGCTCCAGTGCCAAACGACGCAGGCTTTCATCGGTTGCACGAAGCGGAGTGGGCCCCAGGTTCGTCCGGGCCCACGCACGCCGGCTCGCTGTACTCGGCCGCCGGGAATCTGCGTCGTCGCGAAGCCCAGGGGCTTCACAAGCCCTCCCCTTCTGCAGAGTCGCGCGATATCTACGCACGCCCGTGCTCGCCCCGGGCATTACCGACCTGCACCCCACGTGGCGGCGCCGCATCAAGACCCTAGCTTCAGTGTCGGTCGGATTTCCCCCCCCACCCCGCTGGAGGTTCATTCTTTTAACCGGAATCCTGAAGCCGCAGCTAACGTACACTGACGAGGAAGACACATTCTGGGAAGAAATCTCGCGAGACCTCAGAGAGTTACTCGGCAGCATAAGCAGACCGGTCGTGTAGTATGGTAATAGATAATTAACAGTAACATTAGTTTACTGCTACATAAACGCATATTGCTTGTCTCAGCTATAACATGTATTTAAAAGGTTATCGCCCCATAATAAAGATCGCACTTCTTACTTCGACTTCAGTCTTTCATTACCAAGTTCCTACTATATTTCAGTCGCATCATAATCATATTTTCATCGCAAACGGATTTTGGACGGTCTGAAGTTGAAGGACTGTAAGCTTTGTAAGGCTAAAACACTAAATCGGCCCCGTTGAATAATACGTATTGCGAAGACCTTCACAAAGTGCTGAAGCTGATTTGTAACAAGTATTACAATAAGAATCGACAACTATCCCTGGACGCGGCCACACTAGCAGAGGTGGAGAACTGGAGATTAAAATGAGAAAGGAATACGTAGAGGATTTGAAATTACTGAGGGCTATTGTAGTGTAGCAACTAGCTACTAGCAGTTTACTGGGACATGATTGCATATTGCTTGTCTCAGCTATACCCGACATGTATTTAAGAGGTTATTCACACTAAATAAACGTTGCACTTTGTGATAGGCAAACACTGTAATCTGGACGTACGTAGATTACCCGATTTAAAAGAGATATAGTGCTATCCACCGATAAGGGCTTTCCTCTCATGAGCACGTAGGTTAGTAATATATATAGTATAGTATTTTATCTTAAGAGAACATAACTAGAACATAACTAGAGTATAGTGGAGTAAGGCTGATTAAAACCATGTCCAAGTACATAGAGTTCTTCTGGTTAAAACCATCCATACTGACCCACATATTACATGGCGACCGTGACACTGCTGTAGTGTGGTAATAGTTAACTAACAGTAACAATAGTTTACTGCAACATAAACGCATATTGCTTGTATCAGCGTTAACCCAATTTGTATACCCACTATAAATATAGGAGTGTTTGATAATAAAGTCTCTTACATCTTGTTTATTTAAGAGAGATACCGTGCTATCCACCGATAAGGTCTTTCCTTTCATGAGCACGTAGGTTAGTAATATATATAGTCATAGTATTGTATCAAGGGGGACTAGAACATAACTAGAGTATAGTGGAGTGAGACTGATTACAAGCATGTCCAAGTATATTGAGTTATTTTGGTTAAAACCACCCATACCGTCCCTACATATTACATGGCGACCGTGACAATGTGACATAGTGGTGATGGAAGACGTAACGGTTGAAGATCCTGCGAGGGGACAGCGTGGAGAACGAGTGGCTAAGATAATCCCAAAAGGAAGAGAATAATCTGCGCAGTGACCACTGGGTACCTACCATCATTTACCTTGCAATTATAAAACTGTTGACAAACGGAAATGGGCGGTCAGCAATCGAAGGACGACGTCATTGTGACGGCACCAAACAACAACACCGCTTCGTTGGTTTCGGCGGGTTTAGAACTGACGGAGGTCCTGTTAATAGCCGTTGTGGCATACATGTAGTATGGTAATAGTAACTTAACTAACAGTAACAATAGTTTACTGTAGCATAAACGCATATTGCTTGTGTCAGCGTTAACCCCAATTGTACTAGCTATAAATATAATAACATCTCTGATTAAAGCCCTTACTTCTAACCTACACAAGAGTATTACTTGCCTACGGACCCGTATCCCCTGCATCCTCATACAACATTATTGCATACATGACGGTCTACGTCTTGTCCCGTGTCTTCGAGCGCGTTAAGGGACGTCTGTACAGCGGCTGGGAGCGTCAAGCGGCACGAAGGGCCATCGGAGGTGAAACCGTTTAAACGTACCTATATATACTCAATTTCAAATACCATGGCCCGATGCACTTGAGACGGTCATTAGGCGTTAACAATAGGATTAGTGATAACAAAAGATACCTGGCCAGACCCTTTTGCGGCGTGGTATTTTACATGCGACCTAATGATCTTGATCGTTTAACCTAATAATCAACATAAACAATATTTCATGTTGTCATCTGACCACATTTGTGATTACACGTATACCTGCAGCAAATAATTATGTTTCGACCTTGGGAAACACCCACAAGTAACCCGTCCAGTGGTGACGTTAGTTTGCAGCAACGTAAGAGAAGATTTTTAAGCAAGGACGCCCAATATGTGGTGATAAGTGTTTATAAAACTTTGTTAAATCGAATGGGCAAAAACAATTTCATTAAAGAAACGTCTATATTCACCTATGTTCCGGAAAGGACAGTCAAAAGGATTGTCTCTTCACTCTCATCAGGACCAAGATACCTACCGCAAAAACGAGTAAAAGCTTCTTTTAAAAAAATTGAAAATTTTACAGAAGAGGTTGTGAAAAGAACTGTGTACGACTTTTATAGAAAAAATGAAGTTCCAACGCTCACCGAGATTCATCGATCATTACTAGCAAGCGAAGTGGGATTTCCTTATTCAGAAACTACACTATGGAGACTTTTACGAAAACTTGGTTTTAAATATGGAAAGTTAAACGAAAGGAGAATCATTATGGAAACATCACGGCTTAAAAAATTAAGAGAAGAATTTATTACCGAAATACGATTGAAGAGGTCTACTGGAAAAAGTATTGTATATTTGGACGAAACTTGGTTTGATACCCACGACACACTGAAAAAAGGATACAGGGACGACTCTCAAAATTGTGCGACAAATACTCCATGTTCAAGAGGCAAACGTTTAATTATACTGCACGCAGGCACTGAAAATGGATGGATTCAACAGGCTCTTCTTGTTTCGAGCAAACATCTGAAAAATTCAAGTGCAGACTATCACGAAGATATGTGTTCGGAGTTGTTCGAAAAATGGTTCGTGGAACAGCTTTTACCCAACATCCCTGCCAATAGCGTTATCGTTATGGATAATGCGTCTTATCATAGCCGCCAAGAGGAAAAGATTCCCAACACTAATACAAGAAAACCTGACATAATAGCATTTTTGAGAAAGCATCATATTACTATACCTGAGAAAACAACTGTAAAGAAATTGTTGGAAATTGTACAAAGTCAAAAATTTGAAAAGAAATACTTCGTCGACAAAATAGCAGCTGAGGCTGGACATGAAATATTGAGGCTTCCTCCCTATTATTGTGTGCTGAACCCAATCGAGCTTATGTGGAGTTATATCAAGAAACAAATTCGGAAGACGAACGTTACACCAACAGTAGGTGATTCAGTTATTCAAAATTTATGAACTATAGTAGACATGACGAATCCTACGCTTTGGAAAAATGCTTGTGAGCATGTTATCAAAGTGGAGAACGAGTTTTTATCCCACTCTGTGTATCCGGTCATCGTAAACACCTGCGAAACCTCAAGTTCGGAAGAACATACATCAGAAAGCGAATAAATGTATATAATTAATTTTTGCCTTTAAATATTTAAAATTGTTTAATATTTTACATAATTAATGTACAGTCAGCGTCAGAGATAAGTATACCCCCTAGTAGCATTTACCGTTGGGGTATCGTTGTCACGGAATGCCAACGGTTGGCATTCCGTAGGGAGATGGTAGTGGCAACCCCAACAAAGCCCCAATGTTGAGCCAACCGCGTGGAGTTTGGGTGGTTTTGCCAACAAACTCACAACGTTGGGCCTACAATCTCTTCGGTTGGTTAACCAACCAGTAATTTGCGTGACATTGCCTACAAAACTCCATCATTGGGCCAACGGCACAAGTTTTGGTTCATTTTTCCCACAAACTTATGACGTTGGGCCAACTGTCTCTGCGGTTGGCAAACCAACCAGGAAGTTTGTTTTTTTGCCAACAAACTTATAACATTGGGCCGACTGTCTATACGGTTGGCAAGCCAACCAGGAAGTTTGTGTTTTGCCAACAAACTTATATCATTGGGCCGACTGTCTATACGGTTGGCTAGCCAACCAAGAAGTTTGTGATTTGCCAACAAAATTATATCATTGGGCCGACTGTCTATACGGTTGGCTAGCCAACCATGAAGTTTGTGTTTTGCCAACAAACTTATATCATTGGGCCGACTGTCTATACGGTTGGCTAGCCAACCAAGAAGTTTGTGATTTGCCAACAAAATTATATCATTGGGCCGACTGTCTATACGGTTGGCTAGCCAACCACGAAGTTCGTTTTTTTGCCAACAAACTTATAACATTGGGCCGACTGTCTATACGGTTGGCTAGCCAACCACGAAGTTTGTGTTTTTGCCAACAAACTTATATCATTGGGCCGACTGTCTATACGGTTGGCTAGCCAACCACGAAGTTTATGTTTTTGCCAACAAACTTATAACACTGGGCCGACTGTCTATACGGTTGACTAGCCAACCATGAAGTTTGTGTTTTTGCCAACAAACTTATAACACTGGGCCGACTGTCTATACGGTTGGCGAGCCAACCAGGAAATTTGTGTTTTTGCCAACAAACTTATAACACTGGGCCGACTGTCTATACGGTTGGCTAGCCAACCAGGAAATTTGTATTTTTGCCAACAAACTTATAACACTGGGCCGACTGTCTCTGCGGTTGGCAAACCAACCAGGAAGTTTGTTTTTTTGCCAACAAACTTATAACATTGGGCCGACTGTCTATACGGTTGGCTAGCCAACCACGAAGTTTGTGTTTTTGCCAACAAACTTATATCATTGGGCCGACTGTCTATACGGTTGGCTAGCCAACCACGAAGTTCGTTTTTTTGCCAACAAACTTATAACATTGGGCCGACTGTCTATACGGTTGGCTAGCCAACCACGAAGTTTGTGTTTTTGCCAACAAACTTATATCATTGGGCCGACTGTCTATACGGTTGGCTAGCCAACCACGAAGTTTATGTTTTTGCCAACAAACTTATAACACTGGGCCGACTGTCTATACGGTTGACTAGCCAACCATGAAGTTTGTGTTTTTGCCAACAAACTTATAACACTGGGCCGACTGTCTATACGGTTGGCTAGCCAACCAGGAAATTTGTGTTTTTGCCAACAAACTTATAACACTGGGCCGACTGTCTATACGGTTGGCTAGCCAACAAGAAAATTTGTGTTTTGCCAACAAACTTATATCATTGGGCCGACTGTCTATACGGTTGGCTAGCCAACCACGAAGTTTGTGTTTTTGCCAACAAACTTATAACACTGGGCCGACTGTCTATACGGTTGGCTAGCCAACAAGAAAATTTGTGTTTTGCCAACAAACTTATATCATTGGGCCGACTGTCTATACGGTTGGCTAGCCAACCACGAAGTTTGTGTTTTTGCCAACAAACTTATAACACTGGGCCGACTGTCTATACGGTTGGCTAGCCAACCTTGAAGTTTGTGTTTTGCCAACAAACTTATATCATTGGGCCGACTGTCTATACGGTTGGCTAGCCAACCACGAAGTTTGTGTTTTTGCCAACAAACTTATAACACTGGGCCGACTGTCTATACGGTTGGCTAGCCAACCTTGAAGTTGGTGTTTTTGCCAGCAAAATTATAACACTGGGCCGACTGTCTATACGGTTGGCAAGCCAACCATGAAGTTTGTGTTTTTGCCAACAAACTTATAACACTGGGCCGACTGTCTATACGGTTGGCTAGCCAACCAGGAAATTTGTGTTTTTGCCAACAAACTTATAACACTGGGCCGACTGTCTATACGGTTGGCTAGCCAACCAGGAAATTTGTGTTTTGCCAGCAAACTTATATCATTGGGCCGACTGTCTATACGGTTGGCTAGCCAACCAGGAAGTTTGTGTTTTGCCAACAAACTTATAACACTGGGCCGACTATCTATACGGTTGGCTAGCCAACCCCGAAGTTTGTGTTTTTGCCAACAAATTATAACACTGGGCCGACTGTCTATACGGTTGGCAAGCCAACCATGAAGTTTGTGTTTTTGCCAACAAACTTATAACACTGGGCCGACTGTTTATACGGTTGGCTAGCCAACCAGGAAATTTGTGTTTTTGCCAACAAACTTATAACACTGGGCCGACTGTCTATACGGTTGGCTAGCCAACCAGGAAAATTGTGTGTTTGCCAACAAACTTATAACACTGGGCCGACTGTCTATACGGTTGGTTAGCCAACCAGGAAGTTTGTGTTTTGCCAACAAACTTATAACACTGGTCCGACTGTCTATACGGTTGCCTAGCCAACCAGGAAGTTTGTGTCAGCCAGCGACATTGTCAGCCGACATATATCAAGGTGGTGAAATACCGCCCTTTGCTATACTTAGGCTATACCCCAAGACCCCAACCGGTAATTGTTCTAATCGGTAACTTCTTCACGGTCTTTTTTATTAAAATTGATTTTTCTGTAATTTATTAGATACGACTGATACGAGCCATAATGGCGGCCATTAATTCAAAGATTAAAAAATATAGAAGTGACAACCGTTATTTTCAACTTTACGGCATAAATGAAGAGGACTAAACTTGTAGAAAATCAAATTCTGAACAATTTTGATTATCAAATTTAATTTCCAAAATATCGATCCTAGAAGAAAAATGGTGAGAACCAAACTTGTCGAGAATCAAATTTCCTACAATTTTTGTCATTACTGTTTTACTGTAAAATCAAAAATGGCCGAGTTATTCAAGAAAAACCGTCGAATATACGCAGGAGCCTGATTCAGTCTACTTTTTGAATTTACACTCCCAGCGACCCCCCCGAGGGACCTACAAAAAAATCACCACTTAAATAGGTATAGCTTACACATTTTGGATCATTATAATCATAATTATTGATAATTACACCCCGCATCCATCCATTTAAACCAGACTTCAGCAACTGACAGAGAGAGAGAGAGAGATCCAGGTCGACTGATTTTTATAAATAGGTAGGTATTAAAGGTTTTGGCCATTATTACTAATTTACTCGTATGATTTATATTGCTATTGTATTGTGGTATAACCGTTTAGTCCGTTTTCACAATTGCGGTTTCACAATTGGCTACGAAAGAAGAATAATTTTTCACTGTTTTACAATTAATTGCCAAACAAGAATTTATTTTCTGTTTTCGCAATCGAGTAGGTATATTTTCTTCGTTCACAATTAATTACCAAACTCATTCCTTATTCTTTTTTCACAATTAATTGACCAAACAAGAATTTATTTTCTGTTTTCGCAATCGAGTATATTTGCTTCGTTCGCAATGAATTACCAAACTCATTCCTTATTCTTTTTTCACAATTATGAAACAAGAATTTATTACTAATCGACTTTCTTATTAAACTAGGTTTTAACCTCCTTCTTGATTAATAGTATTTTATGCAACAGTTGTATAAGAAGGTTCAAAAAATGCGAATTGCGTGAGTTGCGATACGAGCCGCGAATGCGGCGAGTATCGCAAATAGAGACGCAATGAGCGTTTTTTGACTTAATTATACAACGTTGCATACAATACTTTTTCTACGACTAGGTTAAAATATAAAATACATGGACGTCACGCGTGTCTCGTCCGGTCTCTCCGAGTGTGTACAGCCGGCATGACAGTTGTGTCTATGGTAAACTTTTTTTTGATATGGCTGGTGACACGATGTGACGATAGTTAAAATACTTTTTTTATGTTGGCATCAATGAATTTAATTGGGAAAGTTTTGTTTTTCTTATGAATCGTAGGAATTTAATTGTTTGTTAAGTTGGTAGTTGTGAATTTTTATCGTGAAGTTAGAATTGAGCGCTTAATCCTTGACCTAAGTTTAACCTAGATTTAGAAGTCTGTGGATGCTAGCAATAACGTAAAGTGACTATAACGACACTAGTGCTGTTATGGGGAATAGAGTATAGACTTCTCTGAACTCATATTATGTATGTTCTTATATTAGTGTTCGTGACCAAGTAAAAGACAGATAACAGTACAGGAGTAGAAAAACTTAATAAAGAAAAGAAAGTCTCCTTTTATGTCATTTCAAATTCTTTCCATTTGTCATTTGACACACGAATTTAAATAGAATTTCTTTTCAACTGGCGTGAATAAGAATCATTGAGAGCTCTTGGAATTGATAAAAAAAATTACAGTACCCAATACCGAAAAACCGGTTTTTCGGTATTGGCCCATACAAGTATAACCGGTATTGCATGCCCTAGTAAATACATTGTTATTTTGATTATGAACTATCCTTAAATGACAAAAAGTATTCTTCGTACAAAAAGTACATCGCGCGCTTGAATTGATACATCATCAGTACCTAATTATAATTAAATAATTTGATTTTCGAACTTAGCTATGTATATATAGATTGAAATTACATTTGTAACGCTAACGCTCGCAAAGTCGTATGCACGCTTCGCGCCCCACTGCAGCGTTCCCCCCGCGGGGAGCGGGGCCTCTCACTGTTCGGACCCGCGCCGCGCCGGCGCCGCGCCCGCGCCAGTCGTCGCCGTCGGTGAAGCAACGAATGAGACGACACGCGCTCCGCGACTCTCATTTCGAATTCTCACGAGTATACTACGCGATTTGTGTAATTTTATTGTATAATAATGCGACTGTGCATAAAAGTTTGTGTTTGTTAACGGGTGGACTTTTATTATCACGAAAACATCCAGTTACAATGGCGCTCCAACTCGAGGCCGAACTCACTGTGCCGAGCGAGTTACATAATATAAACAATTGAACTGTGTGTTGTGATCGACAAACAAGCCGCAACGAGTCGAGTGTTGAGTGCTGATACCTACGCATCACCGTTTATCGTCGTGCTTCAGCTCAATAAGAGGCCGCCATGCCGCTTACGAAGACGCCGAAGAAAACGGTTGCCGCCGCTGCCGCGCTCGCGAAGCGTCAAGGTCAAGGTCATCCGGACGAGCATCGCGAAAATGCCCCTGACGACAGCGACCTGGGTAACAACCACAGCGACGTCGATGCCACCATTCGCGAGGAAAACGTCGCGACGCCCGCGACTGACGACGCAACCACAGTCTTTCGTCGGATTCAACGCAGAGCATTTCGTCGCGACGTTTATGCAAACGTTTGCGCAATCACAAGCAGAAGTGAACCGAAACCTGATCGAATCCCTACGAGCGACGACCTTGGCGGACTCCAGGTCGTCGGCTACAGCCACACCCACGTCGAGCGTGAGCGGGCCGGCCGCGGCCGCTGCCGCCGCGCCCCTCGGGAACTTCAGCCGCTGCACGGTGCGCTTCGACGGGCGAACGCGCGACCCGGAGGTGCTGGAAGCGTTCCTGGACGCCGTGGAGACGTATATGGAGTGCACCGCAGTGAGCGACGAGCACGCCGTACGAGGGCTGTCAATGCTATTAGAAGGCGAAACCGCCGTGTGGTGGCGCGGTATCAAGTCATCAGTGATAACATGGCGTGACGCAGCGGAAAGATTACGCGCGATGTACGGCGTGCCCCGCCCTGCGCACGAGATGTTGCGCGAGATGTTTGCAGCTGAGCAAAAAGAAGAGCGCGCCGAAGCGTTCGCGTGCCGCCTGCGCGCGCTTATCGTGCCTGCCTTACGTCGTGCCGGAGCCGATGCAGATCGACATCATTTACGGTCTACTTAATCGTCGTATCCGAAAACGTATATTACGCGATGATATTAAAAGTGTTAATGGTTTAATTGATAGGGTGAGAGTCGCGGAAGATGCAATACGACAGGTAACCAACTCCTGCATCCTTTGATCATATCAATGACTGGGCGGCCGATTTAATCTTCTATCGGTTTTGGCCATTCTATTACTAATTTAATCGTATGATTTATATTGCTATAGTATTGTCTGTCAGTGTCACAAGTCACTAGACTTGATTCATCATCATGCAGCAATTATAATACATAAATGATTAATAAATAAGTGTTTCACTTTATATTATACTTAGTACATTTCTGGAGGCCTAAGCAGCTTAGCTTTGCATGTGTGTTTGCACAGATATTGTAGAGCGTGAACTTGACACAAATGCAAAGCAAACTTGGGCATCGAGAACTGTAATAACCCTTTGGACGCCAAGAACACCGCGCCTGCCACGTCACGGACACGTGTGTATGTGATTAAAGTTCAAGTTGCCATTTTAAATTCTGATATGCTTCCATGGCGTTCACGTTTTTAAAAGATTTCCAGGTCCGAGCAAGATATTGATAACTGTAAGTTTACGTTAGCGTTTCGTTTTCGTTAGGAAAAGGTCTAGCCATACCGGTGCATAAAAACGATGGACTATATTTCAACATCCAACAACTCAGAAGTTGTTGTGTGTTGACAAAAATCCACCGTTTTTATACACCGGAGTGGCTGCACCTTTTCCCAACGAAACGCCAGCGTAGATTTACAGTTAGCAATATTCGGTAGGGCCTTTATTAGGAAACATACAATTGGGCCTTTAAAGAAAAAACATCATTGGCCCAACCAGGCTTAGGTACTAGTAGCCAACGGTTGGGCATCTGTTAGGAAACACGCCATTGGGCCGATGTAGAAAAAACAAATGAGGGCCTACGGTGGGAAGGCTATCATTGGCCCAACCAGGCTTAGGTACTAGTAGCCAACGGTTGGGCATTTGTAAGGAAACACTCAATTGGGCCGATGTTGAAAAAACAAATGAGGGCCTACGGTGGGAAGCTTATCATTGGCCCAACATGGCTTAGATACTAGTAGCCAACGGTTAGGCATTTGTATGGAAACACGCCATTGGGCCGATGTGGGAAGGCCATCATTGGCCCAACCAGGCTTAGGTACTAAAGGCCAACGGTTGGGCATTTGTAAGGAAACGCGCAATTGGCCCAATGCAGTTGGCCCCATGAAGGACCTCCATTGGGGTGCTATGTTGGGCTTTTGTTGGCAAGCATCGTGGGATGGCCTACGTTGACCCTACCGTTGGACCAACTATTTTTAGGGGTGACATTCCTCACGGTTGGCCAACCAAATGGTAGACGGAGGCCCAACAATCAGCCAACCCAAAATGCTACTAGGGCCCCCAAAGACTTAAAGATTATCGCCCGACAGCGAGCGCGTCTCGTGACGTAACGCTCGCCGCGCGAGTAGTTCTCCCTTCCCCGCGCCTCCTCCACCCATCTCCTTAGCATCCACCGATCCCGTCAAATATTAATTTGCAAGTTTCTAATTTTATGGCATTTTTCGGCTTCTGGACGACTTCCGAACTGTATACCAAGAATAACTTACAAAAAGACATTACCACCAAGCTGCGGTTAGCGAGGATGGAACCCGGGTCACCATGCGCTGACCGATCAACTAATCGTGTCCCTTATACCCCTAGGCTAAGAGCGCAGTTGATCAACTTGGCGAAAATTTTAATAGCATTACTGCTTTTATCAAACAAGGTTTATACCGCTCTTATCCTCTAAGCATTAAGGCTTAAATTTCACCATGTGTTTTCTTTTAAGGGTCGATTTCACCAACATTGAATTTATACAGGAGTAGCTATCCCAGGTATATCTTTACTCTAAAGATTTATTCGATGGTTAACTTCAATTTCGTTTCACCACGCTAATCTATGGATATCTTACTCTCGCATAGTTACTCTGTGACGTTGACCGAATGAATGGAATGAAAACGTTACGCACCCAAGTAAGATAGAGAGTTCGTCGCGTGCTTGAGTAATGGCGCTGCGTATTATTAGATTTGTTCGGGTAATATTTTAAGTTGACGTTTTAAATAACCTCAAAAACAACGCGTGTTCACTCTGTGTTGTGCAAAGGGTTGTTGCTTGCTGTGATCTTGTTTTGTAGTTTCCGTTTGTTTAATTTGGTAGAATACTATGGCTCATGAGAAAAGAAAGCGATCTGCTAACTGGATGGCATCAGAGAAAACATTGCTGGTAGATCTCGTCAGTGATCATTTTCATGTAATAGAAAATAAAAGAACCGACGGCGTTTCAATGAAACAAAAACTCACAGAATGGGCAAAAATTGCGGATCAGTACATTCGCGAACAATGTTCTCCCATCGTACATCAGATAATTTAAAAGCTCAGTGGGAAAGCTTAAAAAAAGCTACAAAAAAAGAAGCATCTTCTAAGAGGATACATTTAATTCAAACAGGTAAGTACATGTAACTATTTTTTTCGTTTCTGAGACTAAAAATATTAAAAATAATACGTATGTTGTATTTGTAAAATTCTAATGAGTGATTTTTTTGTAGGTGGTGGACCTTCGAGGCCAAAAATTGAAGATCCGCTGCAAGAAAGAATTCCGTCCTTAATAACGCCAAGTGCTGTGGGTTTACATAATCCATACGATAATGACAATGTTACTACGCTCACTCTGGAAGATAATAACACAGAATCATTGCCAGGCGAGGCATTTGTGCAAGGTTTGTTAGACTTCACTTACTGCATCAATACATAGTATAAAATGAAGTTGCCTGCCGCATCTGTCTGTCTGTATTTTCGCTAACTCCTCCTAAACCACGAAACGGATTTAGATGCGGTTTTTACCATTATTTTGATAATTTTTATAATATATAATAGTACCTGGAGCGAAGCTGTGTCTGGGAGTAGTATTAATATATTGTTTTTTTCAGTCATAGATACAATTTTGGGCGCTGAGATACCTTCCACCGAATCTACTGCCCCTTCCGTTGGATCTACTACTATGGGAGATTGTTTATTGGTAGGATACTTATTTATTTATTTCCTTACATATTCTTTTTTATACTCATTGTATCAGTTGTTATAACTATGTAGTTACTCAAAATAAAAATGATACACTGCACATGAACACTGTACTCAATACTGGGCAATGGCTAATTTTGGTGATGAGATGACAAAGTTAACATTTCTAAATTTTAGGCCTTAACTAGGGTACACTTTATTATGAAAATGCCCTACTATGCTAATATTGTGGACTATAATTTACCTACCTAATATTGTGTGTTTGTTGTAGAATGAAAACGACTTACCTGTTGCGTTGGTTTCAATTCCAACAACCAAACATATACCATGCAACGATGACTCAAAAGCAACAATGAAGCCGGATTATACAATGGTAAAGTTGCGAATTGTTATGTAACTGAAGCCTCCTGTTTAATAATAATAAATATCACATAAGACAATCTTACACTATTGCAGGGGTTGTAACTGGTTTTTCTCTCCATACGGAACGAAACCGATATTTTTCGTTCTTTCGTTGACTATTTCAATCGTTTAATCAGGCAATTTAATAATATGATGTCATAAAATACAAACATTATTGAGCCCTACATAAAGAGCATAGACTAATTCCAAATATTTGGCTATTTCGGGGTTTTTGAGATTAGCCGGTTACAAGCCCTGCTTTTGTGCTCAAATTTTATTTTTGTGCATTAAAGATTATACAGGGTGAAATTAAAATCACTGGCCAAATTTTTTCCTGACACTAGGTTACACTTAAGGAATCTATTTAGCGAAAAAAAAAGAATTTTTATTTTTCAATTTTCATTTTTCAATTTTTTTATATTTTCCACGAGTCGTGGTCACCCTATTGCAACGTCAATGAAAGTCAGCAGTCGGAATCTAACTGTCTTTATTATATGAACTTAAATCTACCCTCACAGTTGTCATAAGCATACCCTACATTTCTTCCCCCTTACAGTATGTAATTACTAAAATGTCCCACTGAACGGGTATGGTCACTATAGTAACTTCACTTTAATAAGGTAATACACAATTTAAATTCCTTAAGAGCCCTCCACCATAAATCTACCTAGGTGTATAAACCAAATAACAAACTTTAAATAATGTAAGTTTTTACTTAAACCCTAGGTCTGGTTAGTTAACTTAAAACTCATAATAAGTTTAATCTTAACAGTTCCGTCAATCAGGACTTATGTTTCCTAACTATGACTCATCCTATACCATAATTGATGTTTACTTATCACTAATTACTGTAAACTAACAGCACTAAAATATAGTTACAACCATGATATACCTACAATGTTTGGATAACTATTATGATTTAATTAATTGAAATTAATAAGTGAATAGCTATACTTCACTCCACCCCCCGCAACCGTAGTTCCCTGCGGTATGCCCGCTTGGCGCGGTCGCTGCTGTCTTCGGGCGGTGGTATCAGACTTGGACCCTTCGGTTGGGTGTCCGACCTATGGTCTGACCCGTCCGACGCGGAATCAAACTCGCTCTCATCCCCTGTCTCCTCTTTCGCTGCACTATTTTGTTCTGCCTGCACGGGGCTGGGATCTTTAATGCTCTGCTCCGGTAACTCCGACATCGCACTCGGACCTGCTAAAGAGAATCTCGAACGTCGCACAGGCAGTATTTGGTCCGAGTGTCTACGGCAGGTGGTTCCCGTGGCTAAATCGATTTTATAAGATACCGGGCCCGTTCTAGCGGCAATGCTGCCCGGGGTCCACTTATCCCCGCGAGCCGAATAATTCCTGGCTAATACGGCATCCCCTAGCTGAAATTCCCTATCACGTCCGCCCCCCGCCTCGACCTGCCGCTCCTGCGCGCGGCGCACCACGGCCGCGGTGTCGGGGCGCAGCGCGTCGAGCCTGCCGCGCAGCCGGCGCCCGAGCAACGCGACCGCGGGTGCCACGCCTGTTGTCGCATGATCACAGTTTCTATATTGAAATAGATATTTACTTAAACCGGTCGCTAGATCCAAACCTCGGTGCAAAGCCTTTTTTAAGGCCTTCTTTACTGATTTTACCGTATTTTCTGCAGCGCCGTTGGTCTGCGGTCTATAAGGAGCGGACGTAGTATGTTTTATCATATTTTTTTTAACAGTATTGTTTAAATTCATCGCTTTGGAACGGGGGCCCGTTATCCGTCACCAAATGGCCTGGAAGACCGAATCTAGCAAAAACCGACCTTAAAAAACGTATGGTGTCTCTAGCGGACGTACTGCGAATCTCCTCCGCCTCTAACCACTTGGAATGGGCATCTATAAGAACTATGTAATACTTCCCATTAAATTGTGCGAAATCCGCGTGCAAGCGCTGCCACACCCCCGCAGGAAACTCCCAGGGATGCAAGCTGGCGCGCGGCGGCGCATCGCGCACACTACGACACGCGTCACAATCTCTGCCTATCGTTTCTATATCCTTATCGATGGATGGCCAATACACATAGTTTCGCGCGATCGATTTCATTTTTACGATGCCTAAATGGCCATCATGGATTTCGGTTAGGATGTCCTTTTGATATTTACGCGGAATGACTATTCTATATTTATATAAAATACAGCCATGCTGTACGTTTAACT
The DNA here is from genome assembly GCA_947034925.1 of Eudemis profundana. NCBI lineage: Eukaryota > Metazoa > Arthropoda > Insecta > Lepidoptera > Tortricidae > Eudemis > Eudemis profundana. The sequence continues at coordinate 8,011,148 of OX344806.1, read as the reverse complement.
CTGCTCGTCTAAAATAAAAAGGTTTTATATGTTCATCTTCACAGCTTTCTGGCCAACCAAACATGATATAACCAACTACTCTACTAAGCACGGTATCTCGTTTTGTCTCTGTCGAAATCTCCTTATAGCTTACTGGTAAGGTTTCATCCGTGAAAAAGAAATAATGACAACTCTCTTCGCCTCCCGATTCACGCGATTTACAGTCTAAAGGCAAGCGCGAGAGAGCGTCTGCACTAACGTTATTTTTCGAGCTAACAAATTCGATTACAAAGTCATACGCAGCCAATTTTGCCGCCCATCTTTGCAGCCTGCTTGCCGCAGTTTGAGGAATTCCCCCTTTTGGACCAAAAATATACGTAAGTGGCTTGTGGTCACTTTTAAGTGTAAATTGCCTACCGAACAAGTGTAGTATGGTAGTAGATAACTATCAGTAACAATAGTTTACTGTAACATAAACGCATATTGCTTGTGTCAGCGTTAACCCCAATTGTACTAACTATAAATATAATAAGATACATGATTAAATCTCTTACTTCTAACCTACACTCATCTTATTACTTGCCTACGGACCCGTATCCCCTGCGCGTCATAGTTACATTATTGCATGGCGACCTTTCCGTGAAACGGACCAGGAATCACCGATCACCAGACGACGAACCAGCCAGCAGCAACTCCAATCATCAGAAGGAAATATCACCAAACTTAACAGCGTCATGGAAGCCAGAATCAATATCACCGTGGAGGGAGTAGCGGTCGAGATAGTCGGCCCCATCGGGATAATGGAGAGCCTGCGGATAACCGTGGGACCAACGGGGGGAAGGACGGTCCATAGGACCGCGAATGTGTGTCTGACGGCCGCGACACCCTTACGCCTAGCCGACCACCAAACGGAACAGCAGACAGAAGACCATCACACGGAACACCTCGACTCACCACCAGCACAGCAGCAAGTGTCACCAGTGAGGCCCACAGCGAGGGTCGCACCCCAGCCCCACCGACCGACCCAGAGTAGGATAGCGCCACCAACGGAGACGCCGCTGGTCAGGGCGTACAGGATGGCCAGGATGGCCAGAAGGGCGGCCCCTGAGTCGGGTGAAGAACCAAGTGCACGGGACCAAGCATACGTGCCACTTCGACGGCCTTGGAGTGGAACGGGACGGGGATGGCACCAGAGGCACCGAGAGCCAACCACGAAGGACTAGGTTGTTTTATTTAATTTTAATTTTGTTTTTTTTTTTTACTTAATCGCTATCAGAATAATTTTAATTTTAACGGGTTAACGCTAATGCTTTAAAACATAAATTCATTTTTATTTCGTTTCGAAAAGTTATAAAATCATAATTGTTACCAGTGTCACTTAACCCAATTTTAGTATTCACAAATAAGTTGCGAAACGCTCGCGCACGAGCGGAGGCCTACCGCGAGCGTAAGCGAAATCTTAAGTGGGTCGTGCGTATTCGCCGCCTTCTAGTAAATTTTAATTATTGGTGAATGTAATTTGATATTCACACTTAGAATTTTTAACGTGACTTTAATAAACTTCAGTTAGTTAATTAGGCTGATCACCTAATAATCTACTGAAAGTTAACTAATTGATTAAAAGTTAAATTAATATTTAATAACTTTGCATATACATAGAGTTGATTTTTAAAATAATATTTTTTTTATATATTCTCTCAACACTTAGGTATGGAACGGTACATCTAATATACCCATATTAGGGATTTAGGGCACTAGTCCTTTAATTTGAACATGGTGTTTGGACTACCGTGCCCTCCGTGTGAATTATTGGAGACTTATATGTCTTAATGAATTTGTGTCCCTAACTACAGGCACACCAAGAGTTGGGTGACCTGATATGCCGCGTTGTTGTAGGGTGACCATGCCCTTGATTTAAGGAGTTTTTTTTAAGGGGGCGCACAGAGGCGCAGCCCAGATATTTTGTAGGGTGACCATGCCCTGGGTGATAATTCCCATTTATGATATTTTTAGGAGCACGGCTCCAATTAAAGGCATTAGATTAGTAATTAAATATACCGTTCCCGTAATACCGTGATAATATTGATAATTTTTTTAAAAAAGAATGAATTAAAAAGGGAATAAATATAATTATGTTTGAGAGAGAGAATATTTCATTAAATGCAATTGAAAACATATGGGTCGTCTAACAGTTATTTTCTGAAATAAAATTTAGTATAACTTCATTTACGGGCAGTGACACTAGGAAATATTTCAAGGGGAATATACTTCTTATAGGTTGATTTTTTTTTAAATGTGTAAACTTATCATAAGTAAAGTAGATTAAATAGTTATTCCCCTCAATTAATCAGGAATTCAGCACATTGTAAACAAGTAACATGCGTTTGATTTTTTTTTTCTCTTTTTCCGCCTCTAGTACCCCGGGGGTGAAGGGATCTTACGGGGGAGGTGTAGTATGGTAGTAGATAACTATCAGTAACAATAGTTTACTGTAACATAAACGCATATTGCTTGTGTCAGCGTTAACCCCAATTGTACTAACTATAAATATAATAAGATACATGATTAAATCTCTTACTTCTAACCTACACTCATCTTATTACTTGCCTACGGACCCGTATCCCCTGCGCGTCATAGTTACATTATTGCACAAGTATTGGTGGTGTTTCTGTACTCCATAAAAGATGGCTAAGGCTTCCTTATCTAATTGACTGTAATTCTTTTCAGCCTCTGTAAGTGTTCTAGAAGCGCAGCTGATTGGTAATTCCGAACCATCAGCGTACTTATGTGTCAACACCGCCCCTATACCATAAGAACTACTATCTACAGATAAAATTAAAGGCAGCGATGGGTCATAATGAGTCAAAATCTTGTCACTACTCAATAAACATTTTATTTCTTTAAAGGAGTGCTCACATTTTGCATCCCACTCCCAAGCGACCTCTTTCTTTAATAAGTTATGCAGGGGGTGCAATAAAGTACTTAAATTCGGCAAAAATTTTCCATAATAGTTAACCAATCCCAAAAACGCTTTCAATTGAGTAACATTACATGGTTGTGGCGCCTTCGACACTGCCAAAATTTTTGACTCGTCAGGATGCAGGCCGTCTCGGTCAATAACAAACCCCAGATACGATACGCTTTTTTGTAAAAACTTACATTTTTCAATTTTTACAGTTAAACCCATGTCGGCTAGTCTTTCTATTACCGCTCGCAGATTTTTTTTATGTGTTTCCCTATCTTTCCCTGTGACACAAATGTCATCTAAAAATACGACCGTATTCGGTAGACCCCGCAAAGTCTCTTCCATGATTTTCTGAAACTTTTCAGGTACACAATTGAGCCCGTAAGGAGTTCTTTTAAAAATGTAGGTACCTAAATGAGTTGAAATTGCAGTGATTGCTTGCGAGTTCTCCTCGAGAGGTACCTGCATATATGCCCGGGTGAGATCAATTTTAGAATACTCTTGCCCTCCACTTAACGCTGCAAACAATTCGTCTATACGCGGAAGAGGGTAATAGTCTCTTTTGAGTTTCGGATTAACTGTGGTTTTGTAATCACCACATATACGAATCTCGCCGGATGGTTTAATAACTGGTACTATAGGAGTTCCATAATCAGAATGATCTACTGGGTAGATGGAACCCTCCTGTTCCATCCGCGTGATCTCTCTCTCCACCGCGGAGCGCAGCGCGAGCGGCACGGGCCGCGCGCGCACGAAAACCGGTTCTTTATCTGCGAGTTGCAACCGAATAGACTTTTTACATTTACCTAACCCTTCTGTAAACACTTGTGGAAATTCACGCGTTAACTCGTCGACGAAACGGTCCCGAAGTTTGTCTTCCTCGATACCAATATTATTTACTGATAAACTATTAATATTGAATCGACGAATCCATGATCTACCTAGCAACGGTCGACTGCCATTTTTAATTACATATAATTTTAAATCTCCTTGTGAAACATTATTTATTGATGCAGTTACCACAATATACCCGACCGGTTCGATCGACGAGCCCGAATACGAACAAAGCTTAATGTTATCATTATACAATGGGTACTTAGAAAACAGCCGCGAATAATCAAGTTCGTTAATCGCCGAAATTTTACTCCCAGTGTCTATTTCACATTTCAGCACAGCATTATCAATCATAACCTCCACAAAATATGGTTTGTCCCCCGACGCGCACACTTGAATGTTATAGAACTCACTATCGGAGTCGTCCTCCATAAAGAAATGCCTACGATTCGGCATCCTATTGTCAGGCACTTTACACATGTTTTTTAAATGCCCCTTACGTTGACACTTATCACAATTATATTGCTTAAAACGGCACTTATCTGGTCGGTGTTGTTTACCACATCGCCAACAAGCCGCCGCCCCCGGCGTCGTCGGTGCCGCGGCGGGCGCGCCGGCGCTGGGCCGCGCTCCCTACACGGCGTGCAGGCCTTCGCCCGCCGCGCCGCCGCCGAGCCCGCCAGCGGCCGCGCCGAGCACGCCCGGCCCGACTCCGATGCCGCCCGCACCGGCTGTGCTTGCGCTCGTACACCCGCGCACTCCGCTGGCACTTGCCTCTGCATGTTTTTCCGCCGCTTCTAAAGCCAGAGCTAGTTCCACCGCCTTTCTATATTGTATATCGGCTTCGGCAAATAATCGCGATCTCATTTCGTCACTGGCTAACCCGGACACAAATTGATCCCTCAAATTTTCTTCTAGTGTCGACCCAAAATTGCAAGTTGCCGCTAAATGTTTTAAGCTTTGCAGATAGTCCGATAACGATTCGCCCGCACGTTGCCTGCGCAGCCTAAAAACATGGCGTTCGGCGATAACGGACCGCTTTGGTTCGAGATGGGTGGCCACTAACTGTACTAATTGTTCAAACGTTTTGTCCTCCGGGTTAACAGGTGCGCACAAATCACACATTAAGTTATACGTGGGTTCACCAACTAAAGTAACTAACGTTGCCACTTTTAATTCCGTCTTAATTTCGTTAAGTAACATAAATTGTTTAACGCGACGTATGTAACTTGACCACTGTTTAGAATGCAAATCAAACGGTTCCACTTTTCCGATAGGCATTTTTGTTCGAAATTGCCTTAAACAGTTATTTCCGTCCCGAAATTTCACCAAAAAGCGTTAAATTCCCGAATCGTCGCCAATGCAACGTCAATGAAAGTCAGCAGTCGGAATCTAACTGTCTTTATTATATGAACTTAAATCTACCCTCACAGTTGTCATAAGCATACCCTACACCTATTACTACAAATGTAAACATACCTAGTAGTATGTTTTAATAACAACATCAACAAAACCCTTATCTAACCTACACTAAACCTTATATCGTAGCAATAGGGTCCACTATAGCACAACACTATTGCTATGGTAGGCAATTTTATCAATCTTATAAACGAGGGTAGTCTTAAACCATGCTAGAGGTAAACATAGCAAATGATTAGTCACTCGTCACTCGCCAACCGTAAAATAATAGTCGCGCGCGTACTAAGATTTAAAAAATGTATTCGAACCGGGAATATTACGAAATGGTGCGGTGTTATTTATTAAGTGGTGAATGTTTACGTGGTGCACAAAGATTATACCAGTTGGAATTAGTTCCGCGCCTTCGGAGGCAAGGATTGAATCCAAATGTACCATCTCGTGCGACAATTTTGGCAGCCAATCAAAATTTGCTAGATAGCGGACAGTTTAGACAGCCTGCACATGCACAAGGACGTGGAGCTCCGAGACTAGCAATGGAGGTGGAAGAAGAAATCTTTGATTTCTTTGAACGTGATCCAAGAGCCAGTACGCGAGATGCGGCACGACGGTTTAACATGAGCCAATTCGCAGTATGGAAGCTGCTTAATACCGCAGGGCTGCATCCATTCCATTACCGAAAGGTACAGGCTCTGAATGCAGCAGACGCTGAGCCACGAAGAACGTTTTGTGAGTGGCTTCTCGCACATCGCGATGCTGTCATTTTATGGACTGACGAGGCCCTATTCACTCGCGTGGGGCTCTACAACCAGCATAATGAGCACTGGTGGTCATTTCAAAACCCACACATGATACGTGAAAATCATCATCAAGTCAGATTTTCTGCAAATGTTTGGGCCGGTATTGTCGGCGAGCACATATTGGGGCCATATTTCATAGAAGGACGGGTAACTGGAGTCTCGTATCTCGATATGCTACGGGGAGTCGTTTCTGATCTCATGGATGATGTGCCGCTCGCGATAATCAATCACCGAGAGTTTTATTTTCAGCAAGATGGCGCACCACCCCATTACGCTGTCGTGGTCCGTGATTATTTAAATAATGTTCACGGAAATCAATGGATTGGTCGCGGAGGTCCCGTGCCCTGGCCACCTCGTTCTCCAGATTTGACGCCTTTAGACTTTTTTCTGTGGGGTGAAATAAAAAGACCCGTCTACGTGAACGAAGCCGAAAGTCTGGACGATTTAAAGCGTAAAATTGTGCGTGCCTTTGACGAAGTGCGTAACAACGTTGTAGTGCTTCGCAAATTAAAAAACAATGTGCATAAGCGTGCCGAACTTTGTTTGGAGGTGCGTGGATTACAGTTTGAACATCTATTGCAGTATAACTAATACTTGCTTCAGTAAGTACCGAGGGTGATTATGTAAATAGTTTAATTGTGTCGATTTTTAATCAAATGTACATAAGTTGATTCAATTTTTTAAATACGCCTGAATGCAAAGATTCCCGACTTAAAATTTACTCATTGTTTTAAACCACGGACCTGTTGTTAATTATCTATTAGTCAGATTTATCATTTTAGATTTAAAAAATGCCTTTGCATTTTGACGGTCCTAAGCCCGTTAGAGTATGAAGGAAAAATTAGCAACTTATGTAGGTAAGCGTCTTATCTCGCTGCAATAGGGTTCATAATATGGTGGCATGATTGCAAGCTGTGGGAGGGGCGGGTTGTCAATGACCTTAACTGATAAGGAAAGCGGGTGTAGTGGGTAGTTTGACGGTTCACCATAACGTACGAGATTTTAAGGACAACTTGATAATGATTTTTTTCAAAAAAAATGTACTGAGCGGTATTAAAACAAAAAACACGTGTTCAATATTTTTTCGAGTGTTTCAATTTGGCCAGTGAATTAAATTTCACCCTGTATAAAATAATTTAAATAAATGGAAAAAATTTACATCTTTTTTGTTTCAGGATTGGGGAGATTACACTCCGACATTACTTAGAACTCCCGTTTCTAAGGAATTAAGATCTGAAAAAAGAAAGCCATTCAATGCGGGAAAAAGAGTTGAGTGGATGTCCAAAAGGCGGCCACAACTTTCCAGTTCCGCTCTGGAAAACTTAAACCATCTAAAGGGGAATGCTATCAGCACTCAAATGGAGCATGCAGCCAAAGAAAGGGAAGAAGCAAAGTTACTATTTGATATCCAAATGGAGATTCAAAAAGAAATTTTGAAGCAAGAAAAAATTAAAACAAGACTGCTGCTTTTAGAGTTAAGGCAAAAGAAAAAAAAAAAATAATTGTATAAAATTTGTTTTATTATTGATAAAAAAGATAAAGATTTATTCACTAATAACAGATTTCAAAGTTTATTGTTATCATTATGAATAAAAAATATATATATTTTATTAATAATAATAATAACTTTATTTCAGACAGATAGTCCATACATTTAGTAAGTTAGTAACAATTACTCAAATCTAATGTTAGTACCTAATCTAATGAAATTGCAATAACAATGACAATTACAATAAACTTTGAAAATAATCATTTATAATAGCATCACGTGCCGCACTGGGCCTGATGTGTTGTTCTGGTTGCTGATCTATCTGACCGTCTCTTAAAAGTTCATCCCATGGAGCTGGAAGCCGTACTTCAGGATCATCAATGGGATTTGCTTCTCCTCGCTGCCTCAACATATTGTGCAACACTGCAGTAGCTACAATAATTGTTACAACTTTTGTCCAGTTTAGTGCGCAGCCCAAATGCTAATGCAGGAAATCGTCTCTTCCAGATTCCATAGGACCTTTCAATGGGGTTACGTGTCCTTATTTGTGACTCATTATAAAGTTGTTCTACTAGGGTCCTGGGGTTCTCTAAAGGAGTCATCATGTAGGGAGTGGTAGCATAACCACCGTCTACTACAAGCAAGGCATTACCAAAATCGCCAGATTCAAATTTAGCCTTTATGCAACTATTATTAAATATATTGCTGTCGTGAGATGAACCTGGCCATCTACCTACTATGTCAGTGATCTCTAAGTTTGCATTGCATATAGTTTGCACAGTGATAGAGAAGTAGCCTTTTCTGTTGCGATATAGCTCTGCATGATCTCCACCCGGTGAGGTTATACGGACATGAGTACAATCCATAGCACCAATGACTCGTGGAAATCTAGCAATTTGGAAGAATGAGTCCTGTTCTTTTCGTATTTCCTGATTTGTTGTTGGAAATCTTATATACTCTTTGTGCAACGATGCTATCGCTGCACTGACTTGGTGAATAATTCTGTGTGACGTTTGTGTGCTCATTCCGCCAAAGTCACCAATACTCATTTGTGTGTTATTTGTCGCATAAAATCTTAATGTTGCTAATAATTGGGTGACTGGCGATATTGACTTATTTCTGAAACAATACAAACAATTGACCGAATCAGCTTAAGTACTTAATATGTATATTTTTTTTAGATTTAGGCATGATTTAGGTAGGTAAGTAGTATTAGGGCAATAACATAAATGATTGTCATAAGCACTTACCTATCTGTTGGATACTCCAAACGATGCTCGATTTTTGCTAGTAAACTTAATACTGCCTCCTTTGATAAACGAAATCGTGGTCATCATAATCTTCAAAATAATTAGTCCTTTCCTTAAACCACCGTTAGATATTTGCAGTAGCTTGATTATATGCATCCTTTTCTAGCGTCAGTCAATATGGAACTAGTCTTGTCTTTGTTATCTTATTACTGCACTTGATCGCATAGGACGGTGGTTTCATCTCGGCCTTTCGTAAACTGAATGACAACGCTTCAATTACCTTCATAATAGGGTCGCAAATTGAATGCTTTATTAGTTCCGTTTACTAATTACATTTGAGGGTAAGTTCATAATACCAAATTCTTTTAATACGTGTTCTTGTCTAGTCTGCATTAACCTTCACCCTTCGCATTTTTATTTCTGATTGTGATAACTTTTATCATGGTTCGATTAACGACTTTTTTAAAAGCTAAAATAATTGTTCACTGGGAACAAAACCAGAGTATTAAGAGAATAGCCCGTTATATGAATATAACGGTAAATAAAATTATGAACTGGACGAGTAGTTTTCGTTATAAATATCTACTTACTTCCGTTTTTTTTAACTTGTGATTTTAGTGTTTTGTTGTTTTTAAATGTTCCTTATAAGTGTTTATATTTATTTTCTAGAGAAAAACTGTTCAGAAGTGCATTAGAAGATATCAGGAGACGGGTGATGTGAAGTGTAATCTTTCCGGCCCTCGTCCACGAGCATACACCGATGAATCCGAAAGGCACCGTAATATTGTGAACATTCATACGGAGGCTCCATTTACTAGGTACCACTCGTTCAAGTGCTCAAGAATTTGGAATTTCGCTCAGTACGGTTCGGCGACATTTGCATGCAGCGAATATTCATAATTACAAACCTGCAAGAAAAATACCTCTTACTGATGATCATCGAACCGCTAGATGTAATTTTGCTGAACGTTACCGTAATTTTGATTGGGAAAATGAGATAGTGATTTTTACAGATGAAAAATGTTTTAAATCTGATAAAGATGGCAGAAAAATATTATGGAGAAGGAGTGGGGAGCGGTATGATCCTAAAAATATGTTAGATTTGAGAACTAGTGGAAGAATCACACTGGGTAAGCAAATTTTACTTACATAAGTCATGTAAAAATATGTAAATAATTATAATGTTTTTTTACACATGTAATTTAAAATACTGGAATATGTAGTATATTTATTGTAATTTACAGCCTACTGGGGCTGGATGTCATCCATGGGTCCCGGAGAACTCGTGGAAGTTGGTGGCCGCATGAATAGCCAGCGTTACTTGGAGGTGCTAAAGGATGTCATGCTGCCGTCGGTGCGAGTTGCATATCCCGAAGGCCAAATTCATCTCGTCCAGGACAACAGTGCGGTGCACCGTTCACGACTCGTCCAGGACTGGCTGACATCACAGACAGACATTACTGTTTTCACTTGGCCTTCTAAAAGTCCTGACCTGAACCCAATCGAAAACTTATGGGGTCAAATGGTTTTGAATTGGGACCCCAGTGAAGTCAAGTCGGTTGGGGTATAGCAAAAGGGGCCCGATTTTAGGACTTAGAAAATTTACGACCAAAATTTTTTTTTTCGCCGTTTTTACGCTTAAATGAGCGATTGATTCGTGTAGATTACGTTAAAATAAGCATGTTTTGTTATTTAAACTTTTTTTCTCCGACCAATATTTACCGAGATATTGTGGTTCAAATGTCAGTCATTTTCAAGGGCTCTGGGACTTAGAAAAATTTCGGAGTCGTGAAATTGATGTCAATATAACACCTCATTTTTGTTAATGATTCCTATAAAACATGCTAAAATAAGCATCTTTTATTGACAGAAGTTTTTTTATAAACTTGACCATTTAGAAACTAGAGCAATTCGAAATTGTAAGTTTGGTCATACAAATGCTATGAAACCAGGACTAGTAAAATAGATAAAAAATTTATATATATTACTAAATCATGTGGATCATGATAAAATAAGCATGTTTTTCATATAAAGTCCATTTATAAACTCAATTGTTTAGAAGCTATGAATTTTTTAAATTAATAATTACTAGCTTCTGTGAGCACGTCCGCGCGTCGTGCCGGCCTCGCGCGGTGTGTCGTGCCGGCCTCGCGCGGTGTGCCGGCGCGACCAGAGTGTTTAACTAGTAAACTTTTTTCAAGCAATATGAAAAGTTGATGTAAGGGCGTTCGATGCGCCGAAATGTTCACTGATTTCTTTGGATTTTAGTGCGCTGTTTTCGTTGTTGGTTGGGTTTTAGTTGTTTACTGGGTTTGTTTGTGTTGGGCTAATTTTAATCGTTTGGGTTTTTAGTTATTGGGGTTTAGGTTTGTGAAAATGGAGCCTTTAGAGGTAATTTTGGCTCGCAATTTTTCGTTGTGGAACTACGCTTCCACGATTTCAACGGAGGAGCGTAGTGTGTCGGCTGCTATAGCTTGGCTATTGTTGCCATCGAAGCCGCCGCGGTGTCCTAACTGCGCTGCAAAAATGATTTGTGAAAAATCAGCGACATATAAGTTAGGATTCCGCTGGCGATGTTACATAAAATCGTGTCGCTTAATAATATCACCTACGAAAAATACTTTTTTTGAGAAAAGCAAGGTGAGCGTGATGAAAACTTTACGTCTTATAATGCACTTTTTTAGGAAAGATAAAGTAACAGAGGCGGCGCAAAACGTAGGCGTAAAAAAATGACCGTCATACAAGTTTATCATTACCTCAGAGAGGTATGTGAGGTAGCGGAAGCACATGACCGGACAATGATTGGCGGTCCAATGGATGTTGTAGAGGTTGATGAAAGTCACCTCTACACGAACAAATATCACCGGGGGCGTCTTTTAAAGCGCCAGACTTGGTCATTCGGCTGTGTCAGCCGTTTGACAAAAAAGTGCATGTGGAGCTGATTAAAGATAAAACCCGCGCCACTTTGGACTCCATTATACAGGCAGTGGTGCAGGAAAATTCGTTTATCATGTCCGACATGCACCGCGCGTATACTGGGGTCCATTTGCGTTTGGGCATGCGGGGTCATGCAACTGTGAATCACAGTGTGGAATTTGTAGCAGGCGAGATTATCATAGACGCGGATCCACGTTTGGGGCAATCGATTCCCGGGTCGCAACGGCGTAGTGTGCAAGTGCACACAAATACAATTGAACGGCAATGGCTGAAGCTGAAGCGCCATTGCCGTTCATGTCGCAGTGCAATAAAATTGAAATGGTATATGGGCGAATTTATGTACAGGCAAAATATTTTGCGGCCCTGCCCAACACTGGCTGCAAGATTCCGCAGATTCCTGGCGGACATACACAAAGTGTACCCTGGTATAAATAAATTGTATACACTAACACTTAATATTAAGGTCTTACTAACATATTTAAATTTGAATTTGTATGGATCGTATTATTTGGTCTGAAATAAATGTTTATTATTATTATTATGGACGGCGTGGAATTAAGATTAATAATTGCCGCTGCCGCCCTGACTGCACCCGTCGACCAGTGCCTCAGAATAATTAATAAATAAAATAAAATAATTTATTTCTGTAAGTAGGCCCTCAAGGGCTCTTTTACATGTCTTACATTATTTTGTCTTCTTTTCTTTTTTTTTTTTTTGGCGCTTCGGGTAATGACCTTCTGGTGAGAAGAAGCGCCGGAAGAAACTCACCAGTTTTTCTTTTTATCCTTTAGTATACATGAGATTACATTAATACCTTACATTAACTTAAAAACTACATTTATAGAGATGTAAAGGGTCTCTCTATACGTCCAAACAAGACAAATAAAAAATAAATTGATACTAAAATTAATGGAGATGTAAAGAGTCTCCGTTGTCAAAATATTATGTTTTGGAGGTGTAAAGGATCTCCAAACCAGGGATGTTGCAGATATTCGCATCCGCATCCGCAACCGCGGAACTTCCGCATCATTTTCAAAATCCGCATCCGCATCCGCATCCGCAAAAATCGATGCGGAGCTGATGCGGATCAATGATATTTTATAAGAAGATACGTTATACGCATACTCGCCAGCTGAGAAATATGCTTCCAAGAAAGCAGCAGCACACATTGGTACCTCACTGTACGGTGTACATACTCACACATATTAACAGATTGCATAAAAGAGATGGCATAGTTACAATAATGCAAAAAAAAGAGACAGCTAGCTTTTTGTTACTTGCGCGATTCATTTTTAAACGTAACCGAGTGGACCCCTCGGCTAGATTCGGATTGACTCGGAGCCTGCTCGGCGCTCGCAGATTAAGCACGCAGAAGGTTGGTTATCCTTGTCACTCTCATTGTCAAAGACGTAAGTTTGTCTCTTTCATTCAAATGACCTCTATGGTAGTAAGATGACGTCGTATTTGAAAAATAAAATAATAAAAATGATAAAATTAAATTATTTCAGCGTACTTACAGGTGATATGTGATCCCTTGCGCTTTGTTGCACTTTTTGCTATGATTGGTGCACTTTCTGATCACACACGACGGCATTTTTTTTGTGAATCTTGTAAATATTCACCCTTGACATCGTCGTGCGTTTCGTTGACCGACCCGCGAGTGACTACCCACTACAAAAAGGGCACCAATACAATTATCGTGGTTTCAGTGCTTCACTTTTGGAGTGCTTGTAACCTATCTACTTATAAAATATCATTGATGCGGATGCGGATGTTGAACAATTCAGTACAGGAACGACTTAGCGGCAGCGCACGTGCTAGGTATTTTCGCCATTAGCCAATAAGAATCGTTACTTTTTTGTGATTCGTCAATCGAGCGCTTCCCCCACACACAAACAGCAACAAGAAGCGACGAGTTTGTTTTGTTTTGATTTCAGTATTGTAATGCGATTGTACGGTGAAGAGTCTATATAAGTTGTGTTAACAAATTACAAATAGTTAGTGAGTGGTAGTGAATGGATGTTTACTTTTGTTGTGAACTTGTGACTTTTTCGGTTCGAGTGAATAAAAAAACAATGGCACCGCCGGCGCAAAGTGCCATATGGACTTATTTTAAGCCAGATCAAAATGACCGTGAAAAAGCTCAATGCAAAATATGCCTCAAAACTTATTCTCGGAAGGGACGTACAACCACTTCCTTAAAAAACCACCTGAAATCAATGCACCCGGAGCAATATTCTTCGTTCAGCGGTGAAATTGATAAAAGATTGCAAGAACAAAAAGACGACTCGGGTAAGTTTTAATTTTGATATTTTTATTTTTCTAGTACAGAACTATAATTGATTGATAGTTAATTTTTTATAGGTAAATAGTTAATTACAGTTTGTTACATTTTATTTTAAACTCGGCATAGTGTGCGTTTCTTTTAAACTTATTCATTTTGGAAGTTGTTATTTAAAATAATTGTCATGCAATACTTTTGTAATACAGTGTAAACTCTTTATAACTAATTTCAAGGGACCGGCCATTTCCTTTCGTTATAAGAGTTTTCGTTATACGGAGGGAAGAGAAAAAATAAACCAAACTTAACCAATTACAATAATTTCTAATTTTATTACTATCAATACAATACCTAGGTAAATTATTTTAAACACATACATATATTCTGTTAACTTTGGCTGACGTGTTTTGCTATGCCAATATTTGTTTTGTATTTTTTTAAGTTTCAAAATTTCCTACAGACAATTTCGTCGCCTCCACGCTAAACTTACATATCTGTAATTTTGGTGAACTTGGATTTTAGACCTAAAGCTGTATAGGTTTAGGTCTAAAATCCAAGTTCACCAAAATTACAGATATGTAAGTTTAGCGTGGGGGCGACGATGTAATCTAAGAATAATGGCACACGTGTTAAGGCAATTAACAATAACAAAAACGAGACGGCTGTTTATGTATGACCTCAGGTATCTTTCTTAGAGATTTCGGCACCTCAAAAGATTAGTTTTGTAAGCTGGTTATAAAACAATTACACTGTTCAATATGTTGTTGATGTCTAAATTTTTCTTCGTAATAGAGAATGGCTGTTGCGTTATAAAGAGTGAATTAATGTAGGTATGGGTTTTGTAGTAAACCAACCAAATTAAACTAATTTCTACGTTATAGAAAGGTTTTCGTTATAACGAACGACGTTATAAAGAGTTTACACTGTAGTTAAACAGTTTAATCTGAATCTGAACTGAGGGAGGATTATAAAATGCCGTTAACATTAACTAAATAAGTTTGTTTGGATACAAATCCTACTATTTAAATTTACATCATCTGGGCACGGCGGTGCCCCCGCCAAGTCGAGCAAAACAAAGGCACGGCCGTACCATCCTTTTCTTGAATTATATTATTCCCAATAAATCAAAAGTTAAATAATAATATGTATAATTATTAATTATTATAATTGTCTTGTTGATCTAATTGGGAATTTGGGATGGCGGGTTTAGGTATTATTTGCAGATAGCTTAGATTAGATTCATTAGATGATCTACAAATAATACCTAACTAGGGTGTTTTTGCGAAAATCTAAACTGAATAACTCATACCGCTTACCTAAATGGGTCTTGCCACGTAATATATGATTAAGTCTAAGTACCTATACAAAACAGTTGGCAAAAAAGTAAAAAAAAAAGTATTTTGCACTAAATTGCTTATCCGATTGTTTTTTGTTCCAGATAAACATGTCACACCTTTGCAAGCTGCTAAGAAACAACTTTCTTTAGAGGAAGTCGTCCAAAAAGAAAAAAAGTGGGACTTGAACCATCCCAATTCAAAGAAAATTGACAAACTCATCGGAGAAATGATTGCACTTCAAAATTTACCATTTAATTTTGTTGAAGGACTAGGATTTCGGAGACTTATGCAAGAAGTTGCACCAAAGTATAATTTAAGGGGGCGCAACTTTTTTACTGATTATGTTTGCAATGAACTGTACGAGAAAGTTGCTGAAAAAGTCACGGAATCGGTTCAAAAATTTGATTACATGTCGTTTACTACTGATATTTGGACAGATCCAAGCTCTAATGCTTCTTTGCTTAGCCTGACATGCCATGGAATAGCGGAAAACTTTGATCGATCAGCTATTGTGTTAAAATGTGAGACATTTGATGATCGTCATACTGGCGATATAATTGCCGAAAAATTTGACTCAATGCTCTCTGAATGGAATATTACAAAGGAACAAGTACACTGCATGATTCGTGACGAGGGGTCTAACATGAAAAGAGCCATGCGAGAAGCAGGTTTAAATGATTTAGATTGCACGGTTCATAAAATGCAGCTAGCTATACGACGAGGTTTAGAGTCTCAAGAAAATATAAAACAAGTCAAACAAAAATGTAAGAAAATTGCAACTCATTTTAATCATTCCACAATTGCTCAAAAAACGCTTGAAAAGATTCAAGATAGACTTAATCAACCGCATCTCAAAGTATTCCAAGACTGCGTAACCAGATGGAACAGTACTTTCTATATGTTCGAGCGATTTTTAAAGGTAAAAGACGCATTAAGTCTTTACATGAATGACAGTGGAATGGACCCAATCATGCCAGAAGAGTGGAAAGTAATCGAATGCTGTGTCCAGTTACTCAAGCCTTTTGAAGAAGCGACACGAGAATTAAGCAGCTCTGAGACCCTCATATCATCTGTGATTCCAATAACTCAAATGCTTATGAAAAAACTGGATGATAATTTAACTAGATCACAGGACTTTGATCCTATTCGGCTGGCTGTCACCACTTTAAAAACGGAAATGTCTTCTAAATTCTCGGCCTTGATAGAAAACAAATTATTTTCTATATCCACTTATTTAGACCCACGCTACAAGCACAAATTCTTCACACCGTTGACTGAAGAAAAGATAAAAGAAGACATATTACAGGTGAACAGAAACCGTCGTCATGATGATGATGACAGCACGTGTTCTTCAGTCTGCAACCAATCTAAAAGAATGAGAATGGAAGATTCATCAGATTTGGTACAATCGATAGACTATTCATCATCACAACCTGGCACATCGGGCATCGCTCGGAAGCCCTGCTTAAAAACTGATCTGCAAGCGATGCTAGACTCCTCAAGTGAAGAAGAAGACCTTGTCCAGCAGAGATCTGACAGTCCCGGAACAGATCTTAAAAAGGAGTTGGCGCAATATCGCAGCAAGAAACGGACAAATGTATCGGATAATCCTCTTATCTGGTGGAAAGATAATGAAGAGTTTAAATTGTTATCTGGCATAGCACGTAGATATTTATCTCCTCCCCCAGCCAGTGTTCCTAGTGAACAATTATTTAGTGCTGCAGGTCTCATCTATGACCCGCTGCGAAATCGTCTACACCCAGAAAAGGCAGCCAAATTACTGTTTATTAAATATAACATACCTACGTTTATGTTCAAATATTAAAAATCTATTTTTTTTGCTATATAAATGACTGCAATGTAAAACTTGATGTTTTTTTATGTACCTATTTTGACATCCGCATCCGCATCCGCATCCGCGGATGTGGCCCGTCTAAAATCAGCATCCGCATCCGCATCCGCGGATGTCAAAAAAACGACATTCGCAACATCCCTGCTCCAAACGTCAAAATACAAATTGAGAATACTTATTTACTAAATATCTTACAGATATGTAAAAAAATCTGTGACTCACATGATATAACTAAAAAAAAAAAACATTTTTTCTTAGATATGTAAATGGTCTCTAAGTGTCAAAACAATTGGCAAGTACAAAAACAGAAAAAGACAACTAATCAAACATTGTTTTAAAATATATCTATTTCCAGTCGCAGTTAATCCCACGGTGTTTCATCATTCATGTAGTCTTGTGTGCTGTAATAAGCCTTAGCCATGAGTTTGCGCTTTACACAATTCTTGAATTTGTTAATAGATAATTCAGTTATATTCCTTGGCAGCTTATTATAAAACCTTACACAATTACCCATGAATGATGTTTTTATTTTATGGAGCCGAGTGGTGGGCACTGCGAGCTTATGTTTATTCCTAGTATTAATATTATGTATGTCACAGTTCTTCTTAAAATTCATGATATTCTTATGTACATACATAATATTCTCATAGATGTATTGACAATGCAATGTCATTACATTAATGTCCTTAAACTTATCTCTAAGTGAGTCTCGATAATTCATTTTATATATCGCTCGAATAGCCCTCTTCTGCAGTACAAATATAGTATTAAGCTCTGAAGCACTAGCACTGCCCCACAGCAGAATACCATACGACATAATACTGTGGAAGTAACTAAAATATACTAATCGAGCTGTTTTTATGTCTGTTAATTGTCGGATCTTGTTGACTGCAAAAGCTGCAGAACTTAGTCTATTCGAAAGATTACCAATATGGGGACCCCACTGGAGTTTAGAATCCAATGTTATACCAAGAAAGACTGTACTATCAACTAGTTCCAATTCCTCATCCTTCACAATGACACTTGCTTGCTCGCGATTTACGTTACGCGTGACAAAGTTTATGCATTTAGTCTTTCTTTCATTTAGCAGTAAATTGTTAACACTGAACCAATTCACTACTTTAGATATAGCATTGTTTACATCATTGTAAGTTTGCTGCTGTCGCTTGACTTTGAAGATAAGTGAGGTGTCGTCTGCAAACAATACTATATCATGGTGGGTCTTAACGAGGTATGGCAAGTCATTTATGTAAATAAGGAACAGGAATGGTCCCAATATTGATCCCTGCGGTACACCCATCGAGACCAATGACCCCGGTGAGTGCTGCCCATTCACGTCAACCCTTTGTATACTACCTTGTAAATACGACTTAAATAAATTCAGTGTGATTCTCTAACTCCATAGTAGTGCAGCTTCCTGATCAATGTTTCATGACATACGCAGTCAAATGCCTTGGATAAATCACAGAAGATACCTAAAGCATCACATGACTCCTCCCAGGCATTGAGAATATGTTTAATTAGCTCGACACCAGCGTCGGTTGTCGAGCGACCCCGAGTAAAACCAAATTGCTTATTATGCATTAAGTTATTCGTGTTAAAATGTTTCATTAATTGGGACAAAACTAATTTCTCAAAAATTTTACTAAAAGTTGGTAGCACAGATATTGGTCTAAAGTTAGTGGGGTCAGTAGTGCTACCTGATTTGAATAAAGGTGTTATTTTACTATATTTCATTAGATCAGGAAACTCACCACAATCAACACAGTTATTAAACACGACTACCAAGTCAGGCGCTATGATTTCTATAAGGGATTTAACAGCATGGACTGAGACTCCCCAAAGGTCATTCGTTTTTTTAACATTAATTGATTTAAACGCCTTTACTATGTAACACTTTGGACTATGAACAGTAGGCATTTTTTATATACAATGTCTAGCCTTTGATAGTATCTTTCACTTAGATTTTTATCATACGTAAATAGCAGAATTCTGGTGGATACCTATTGAATAACATAGTAGTAATCATCCTTTCTCGATTTAATTCATAGTTGGAACTAGAATACATTCAAATACGTAATAAATTTACCTTTAATCTCAGCGCGGTACCGGCGTAGAAAAAAACATTCCACACAGCCTTTGGCATACTTTTAACTCATTGTGAACATCACTCATACGTGCAATTCCACTTATTTTCATTATTAAACACTATTAAACACTTTAATATACTGATTCTTAATAATAATCGAAGATTATCTGAGTATCGACCCAGAATAAAGATTGACAACTAAATTCTTACGTTTCGTTCCACTGCTTATGCATACCTGTCATCCTACGTCATTAAATAATTTTTTGAAGCAAAATAACTTTTAAATATTATACCAAATATTTTAATTCTAAAGACTACTTCGTAATTGTTATTCGATAGTATATCTGTTTCTTTTTGTCATAGTTCATGGAGTGAGTAATTCGTTGTTTGGAATTCTCTTTGGGCAAGTAACGAAACGTCGCGTCCTGCATTCAGAAGTTAGTCAATACATGGTCACACCATAACAGTAATTAAGACTGAATTAAGTTTTCTTTTTCTATAAAAGGTCGAAAAGCGTAGTTGGGTAATTTTTGGGTATTGTTCATCTGCCTTAAGGGTTTTCTCATATTTATTTTAAATTCAGTAAATTAAAATATTATTTTCTGAGAGCCGATGTTGCTAGGTGTAAAAATCTGTTTACAAGCCATGATATCTAAAATGTCTCGTCAGATTCGTCTCGAAATCCAGCGAGAATGTGAGCTCTTGACTCATACTTTTAGGAATCTCATTTTGGGCCTCATGGGTGAGTTTAATATACAAATACGAATTACTTCGTATCTCCGTACTGTATCACTAATGTGATTTTGATATTTGTTTCAGCTTCGGGCCATGTCTTTTATAATTTAGCTTCGCATTAACATGGCGTAATGCCTCCAACCTATTGAATTTTTTTGGTGAGTACTCACGTTTTCATGCCGTCGTCGTCTTCAATTCGCATTATATTCTGGTTGTATTCTTGAGTTAACTCGTAATCATTTAATTCCGACAGCTGACCATTCCACTTTCGCAATTGCATGACGCTGCCACGTTTATGAAGAAATACATCACCACGGAAGACCCAGTTAACTCTGGTAAGCTTTCCACATTCACTCCACACGTTTAACTACATTCGTGATTGGAAATTATCTCTTATACAATAACTGTAACCAAAATTCCAAATCATTGACTAGAAATATTTTGTTACAGGGTTTTCTAGACAGCCTGGTTTTCTAGACAGCCTGTCAAATATGACTTTCCGGTAAATCTTTCAACCTGTATCTTAATCGGGAGTAGACTCATTCTCAGAAAGAGGTAATGAATACTTTTGTTATACTATAACCGTGAGTCATCTCTTGCTACCGCTGCGGTGAAGAGGACTGAGAACGTGTTAACCACGAGTCAGGACCGGCATACTCGTGGGGCGGCACTCGTCATCTTTTTCACAGTGGGAGTGTGTGATGCTCTAATGAACTGTATGTACTTAATAATTCTTCTAATATGATGTAGGAGCAATAAATATAAATAGGTATTGTTAAATTTAAGTTCCCCGGAAGTCTATCATCCATTTTGAGAAACTACCTTGTAATCCAACCCTTAATTACCTTGTAGAATGTCAATAAGACACATACTCTTTTCTTTAAAGTAAATAAAAGCAATTTAGTAGAATACCATGATGTGTTTCATTTAAATATATCATTTGTTTGTTGAGAAAGTTACTTGGCGCCCTTTAATCAAATATCAGTGCCTTTCTCACTCCAAGGGTGGCCTAAAATACTCACCTCTGAGATTTGCTTTACTAGCCGTGCAAGGTTCTCTCGAAAGAGTGGATTCCCCTTTCATCGGAAACCCTCGGTCGTGGACCAATTTATTACAACTACATCTGAGGTACTAACATGTTCAAAATGAAAGTCTTTACTACATTCTGGGGCGTTATCTTTTAACAGTGTAACGGCAGCTGAAGGTGATGAATTTAAATGCTTAGTTGTGGATACTGGTATCTCGGTAAAAAACTTTTCAAATTCTGTTGCTACTTCTAAATTGGAATCTACAATTTTGCCATCAATTTTTAGTTTAAGATCGTTTAATGTGTGCTTCGATCGACCAGTCTCCACATTAATTACTTTCCAGGTTGTTTTAATCAGAATTTAATTATCAGAACTATTTCTTATTTTCTGGCTTAAGTAATTACGCTTAGCTATATGACAATCTATCTTAAATTGCCTCGAATATTGTTTCACATGCTCTTTAAATTCATCACTCGTATTGAACCGCCGTTCCTCATACAAGGCATACAATTCCTGTCTACGTTTATGTAAGTCCACAGTAGCCCACTCACTAAAAACTGGTGCACCACTAACCACGACCGATTTAGAAGTAAATATTGCGTTATAGTGTTCCATAAAGGTGTGAAAGAAAGAGTTGTACATGTCGCTAGGAGTCGTGTCGAAAGATAAAAAGGGTAGCGCCTGAACCAGACTATGTTTCATTCGTTCCACACGGTCCGTAGTTACTGGTACAAAAGTAATTTGTTTTCTCAAGATATTATTCCTTAATGACTCAAATACAATTAATTGACCTAAATGATCTGATTCCAACTTGCTGATTACACTTTTGGTATTAGGAAGAATATCAGTGAAAATGTTATCAATACAGGTGGCGCTAGTAGCAGTCACTCTTGTTGGCTCCATAAATATGTGTTTGAGATTACACGATTTGAAAAGATTCAACAATCTGACACTAACGACAAGAAGTAGGATCCTATCGTTTACTAGACTCCGCACGAGGAGTCGGCGTCCGGTGTAAGCCCGGT
Organism: Eudemis profundana; assembly: GCA_947034925.1. Classification (NCBI taxonomy): domain Eukaryota; kingdom Metazoa; phylum Arthropoda; class Insecta; order Lepidoptera; family Tortricidae; genus Eudemis; species Eudemis profundana. The sequence continues at coordinate 7,989,131 of OX344806.1, read as the reverse complement.
CACGTGAACGTACATTCACACCCACCTACCTATTGCGACTCCTACCTGTTGTTGGGATAAGCTACAGGAAGTAAGGAATAATATTCCGTGACCAACAACACTTGACTGACATCATCTACTAGAATTCAGATTAGCCACAGGAGGTAAGGACACTTGTCCGCGCTGAATTCTCATGAACGCTGTGGCCGTTGACGCGGGTTCGCCCGCTCCGGCTGCGCTGGACATTTCTGAGCCTAAGTCTAGAGCGGGAAAGAACCTTCGCCTCTGGCTCAGCTCCCCTCTGCGTGAGGTCGGAGTAGGAGGCATACCCATTGACCAGCTCCCGAAGAATACAGACTCTTTGTCATACACTGGCTGCAAGACTACCAGTTACACGACTTGGAACACCCTCGGACGTTCTTTCGTCGTTGGCATTCGGTACCCGGTTCGGCCCCCGAACCCTGAAGACGCTGAGGAGGAGGACGACATGATCACCGACGCTGTTGATGCCCGTGTCTCTCACCTATCTGCCCGGGACAAAAAAAGAATCCGGGATGGACGATATGGCTACGACGTCGCGCGCCGCACAGTGGTACCTATGCACAACGGACGGCGGGTTAAGCGCGCCGCTGGACTGTATGACCCCGATAGTCACCCAGGGGCTAGTTTCAACAACAGTCAGAAGTCCGTACACACGAAGACCCAGTCAGAGCCTGCTCCTGGCCCATCGACCGGAGTCCCATCAAGCACGCCTGTGCCACCCTCTACCACACCTACTACGCCGGCTGCTGGGTCTTCTAGCAGCACAGCGCCGCCGGCCCCTGCTCCTGGTGGTGTTGACGCTGGCGCTCCCATTGACTATACTGTTCCTTTGGACATCCCAGTCAGGGCGGTCACCATCACGTCCTCCCGAGAATTTAACGAACGTGCCGCCCCCTTCACCGCATACGTCCAACAATTGTTCGAAAGATTGGCAGAGCCCCATGCGACCGGGGCGTTATCCTCGATCGTGCGGGGGCCCACAGTTCGAGACGGGGCCTCGATGGTGAGCCTCGCGAAGTATATCCGCATGGTGGATACCACAACCCGAGACATAGCTCCAATCTCTTCTTCTCCTTCTGACTTTTTGAACTGTGCTTATAAATGCTTTGGTGTGTGCTTGCCTAGCAATAAATGCTAAGTGTTAACAACTTGGACGTTTAATTAATCCACCTGCAGCGATTCCCAGCAGTAAGTGAATTATCTTCACCGACCACACGCACCCACAACTACACTGGTCAACAACATCCACCCCCTTCTAGGCCTCAAATTTTTCCGCCGGAGCCTGATGGTTCCCGTACCCCAATGTCGGTTACGCCTATCGAAGTGAAAGATGCAATAGGGTCTTTTTACAGTGGGTCGGCTTCTGGTCTGGATGGTTTGCGCCCACAACACCTCAAGGAGTTAACGTCTTCTTCGGCTGGCAACAATGGTCCGCGATTGGTTGAGTCTATAACAAGGTTGTGTAATTTCTTGTTACAAGGTTCACTCAATCGCGTGGTATGCCCTTATTTGTACGGAGCATCACTCTGCGCTCTCTCGAAAAAGGACGGTGGTATTCGCCCGATAGCGATAGGCTGTACACTTCGTCGCCTAACAGCTAAGCTGGCCTGTCGAGCGGTTAGGGACACAATGGCGAGTTACCTTCAACCGGTTCAAATAGGTTTCGGGACTGCCCAAGGGTGTGAGGCAGCTATACATGCTACTCGAACATTCGCGCGTGAGAATGAGGGAACAGATGCCGTTGTTCTCAAGATAGATATAAAAAACGCATTTAATACTGTTGAGAGGGACACTATTCTCGAGGAAGTTTCTGATCAAGTGCCATCGCTTTATCCATTCCTTCATCAGTGCTACTTCAGTCCTAGCAATCTTTTCTTCAATGACGCTTCTATAACCTCACAGGTCGGGGCTCAACAAGGTGATCCTTTGGGGCCTTTGATATTTTGTTTAGCTATACAAAAGGTTATCGCTGAGTTGGATTCACCTCTTAACATCTGGTATTTGGATGATGGAACGGTGGGCGGAAGGCCGCAGGTAGTACTGGAGGACTTAAAAAAGCTTGTACCAGCTTTGAAGGCAATTGGCTTAGAGATAAACTCTAGCAAATGTGAACTGTTCTGTTGTGACACTGGCGAGGGGGATAGTGCTTTGATTTCTGAATTTGAATTGCTTTTACCAGGAGTACGGCGTCTTCAGAAATCGGCTCTGTCCTTGTTGGGTGCTCCCATTTTTCCTGAGGGCGTTAGTTCAGCTCTTGAGGAGAAAAGGTTGGCTTTGGTTGGGGCTCAAGAACATTTGCGTAATTTGTCAGCACATGTCTCACTTATTTTATTGCGGAGCTGTTTTGCGATGCCACGAATATTGTATCTCCTAAGAACGTCCCCTACTTGGTTGCATGAAGACGATATAGCAAGGGTGGACGATACACTCAAACAATCTTTAGAGTCCGTTTTGAATGTTCACCTGGATGAAGCGCAGTGGAGCCAGGCTGCTCTGCCGGTTCGGCACGGTGGCCTAGGAATTCGTCGGTGTCGGGAAGTCGGCGTGGTTGCATTCCTTGCCTCGGCCCATGGGACTTTGGAACTTGTCACTCGCATCTTATCAAGTAATGGTGGCAATATCCAAATACCATTTCTTACAGAGGCTCTTTCTAAGTGGTCGACTGTTTGCCGAGGTAACGAGCGGCCGGAAAACCTTGGCTCCCAGAGGTTGTGGGACGATATTTTGTGCAAGCATATCAGCACAGGTTTATTAGGCGATGCGGCAGGTTCCATTCCTACGCAACATCTCTTGGAAAATGTTTTTTTAGATATATGTATTTAATTAAGAACGATATAGAACTTGTGAAAAGTGTTGTTTGATTGTCTGTATTTTTAAGTATGCGTAAGTACCTGCATTTTATGTATGTGATTGTAAGTTTACTTTGTTGATTTTGTACATTCGAAGTTGACGAAGCATAAAATCCTCAACAGATTTTGTTTTTATTTGTAATAGTAGTTCTTGAATCAATCAACAAATGACATTGTTCTACTAAATTTTAAAATGAGAGATATAATATTAATTAAGAATTAGTACCTAAGAATAGGGCAAAATTGTATTGTGCATAGTTTTTTTTTTCGGGGGAGGGAACCCTTACCTTTTCAGGGTAGGTGTGATAGGCAAACACTGTAATCTGCACGTACGTAGATTACCCGATTTAAGAGAGATACAGTCCTATCCACCGATAAGGGCTTTCCTCTCATGAGCACGTAGGTTAGTAATATATATAGTCATAGTATTGTATCAAGGGGGACTAGAACATAACTAGAGTATAGTGGAGTGAGACTGATTACAAGCATGTCCAAGTATATTGAGTTATTTTGGTTAAAACCACCCATACCGTCCCAACATATTACAATCTAACCTGAAGCCAGTGGTCTTACTTATCTCCGACCTCCGACCCCCTACCATCAATCATCATCATTATTACATGGCGACCCTGCCTTAACGAACAAGGAATCATCTGGAAAAGGGAAAAAAAAGAAAATCCAAGACTCAAGAAACCATCGAGAGTACCGCAGTCAGACACTCACTACTCAAATTCAAACAACGAGTCAAACCGGGAAGGAAAAAGCAAGGAAAAAAAATGCAGACTAAATTAACCATTACGCTGGAAGGAGCCCACATCACTCTGGCCGGCCCGCTAGAGGTCGTACGCAGCCTACGCGTCACCGTGACGGCGACAGGAGAGCGGACGGTTGTCCATACGGGCAACGTTACGCTGACGGTGGCGGCACCGTTGCAGCCTACCGCACCGAGCAATCGCACCGAGGAGGCATCAGAGGAGTCAACAGCTGCACCGTTACAATCAACCGCACTGAGCAACCGCATCGAGGCGGCGTCGGAAGAGTCACCGGAAACAAGAGCAAACCGGCTGCGGCAGGCAGTCACCAGTACCACCTGCACGTCACGCATATGCGCGACGGCACCATCCCGCTACCAAGGACAGGGCGAGCGGACGGCGGAAAGGGTGGAACAAAGACCCGTGGCACGGGTCACACCAGCGACGTTGTCTACAACAAGGGCGTACGGGCCACTACGGCGGCCCTGGACCACGTGGGAGAATCGGTCCAGAGGACGAGGAACGATCCGTCGTCCGGACACAATGGTAACTACCACGCAATTATAGGTTCCGTTGTGGGTTGTGTAGTTGCATAGTATTTTTTTTATATAGATTTTTAAATTTCAATGACGGGTTTTAAATTTCAAACCCAATTTGTATACCCACTATAAATATAGGAGTGTTTGATAATAAAGTCTCTTACATCTAACCTGAAGCCAGTGGTCTTACTTATCTCCGACCTCCGACCCCCTACCATCAACATCCATTATTACACTGCGACATCCTGGTGACGAGCGATACAGTGTAGTATGGTAGTAGATAACTATCAGTAACAATAGTTTACTGTAACATAAACGCATATTGCTTGTGTCAGCGTTAACCCCAATTGTACTAACATAAATAGAATAAGATCGATGATTAAACGTGCTATTACTGACTCCTAACTGAGACTCTGAGTATCATTCATCTCTTCGGACCCTCATCCTCTAAATCTTCACATATCATATTGCATGGCGACCCTGCCATAAACGGACCAGGAATCATACCAAGACAGTCAGATCAGGAAGAAAAAGTTCTAAGTGAAAAAAAAATGGAGGCAAAATTGACGATCACCATCGAAGGAGTGACAGTCGAGGTAGTCGGCCCCTCGGAGGTAATAAGTAGTCTGCGGATAACAGTCACGGCCGCAGCACCGTTACGACCAGCCCAAGACCGGCCCGAGCCGCCAAACCAAGAGCACCAACCAGAGGACCGCCAGCCGCCAACCGTCGCACAACCACCAGCACCAGTGAGGCCAACGGCGAGGGTCGCGCCACAGACCTGGCCCCGCCCACGACCGACCCCGGGAAGGGTGGCGCCGCCAGTGGAAACTCCGCTGGCAAGGGCACACCGTCTGGCCAGGATGACCGGAAGGGTAACTCCCGCGGCGACCGAAGAACGACCGGCGGACCAAGCCCCGGCGTACGTGCCGCTTCGCCGACCCTGGAGTGGTACGGGAAGAGGATGGCACCGGAGGCACCGGGAGCCAACCACAGAATTATAGTAGGTTATTTCTGTTTAATTTAATTTCGTTTTTTTTTTCCTTTTATCGCATCGGTTCTTTCGCTTAATTTAATTTCGGGATGATGAATATAACGGGTTAACGCTAATATGCTTTACAGTAATTTTGTTTTCTAAATAATTCATTTAGAAAAAGTTAAAATACCGTAATTGTTACCAGTGTCACTTAACCCAGTTTTAATATTCGTAAACAAGTTGCGAAACGCTCGCGCACGAGCGGATGCCTACCGCGAGCGTAAGCAAAATCTTAAGTAGGTTGTGCGTATTCGCCGCCTTCTAGTAAATTTTAATTTTTGGTGAATGTAATTTGATATTCACACTTAGAATTTTTAACGTGACTTTAACAAACTTCAGTTAGTTAATTAGGCTGATCACCTCATAATTTACTGAAACTTAACTAATTCATTAAAAAACTTAAATTACTTACTTGAATTAATATTTAATTACTTTGCATATAGAGTCGATTTTTAAAATAATATATTTTTTTTTAATATTCTCTCAGTACTTAGGTATGGAACGGTACATCTAATATACCCATATTAGGGATTTAGGGCACTAGTCCTTTAATTTGAACATGGTGTTTGGACTACCGTGCCCTCCGTGTGAATTATTGGAGACTTGTTATGTCTTAATGAATTTGTGACCCTAACTACAGGCACACCAAGAGTTGGGTGACCTGATATGCCGCGTTGTTGTAGGGTGACCATGCCCTTGATTTAAGGAGTTTTTTTTTTAAGGGGGCGCACAGAGGCGCAGCCCAGATATTTTGTAGGGTGACCATGCCCTGGGTGATAATTCCCATTTATGATATTTTTAGGAGCACGGCTCCAATTAAAGGCATTAGATTATTAATTAAATATTCCGTTCCCGTAATACCGTAATGATATTGATAATTTTTTAAAGAATAAAATAAAAAGAGATAAATATAATTATATTTGAGAGAGAGAATATTTCATTAAATAGAATTGAAAACGTATGGGTCGTTTGAACACAGTCATTTTCTAAGATAAAATTTAATATAATTTCATTTACGGGCAGTGACACTAGGAAATATTTCAAGGGGAATATACTTCTTATAATTTGATTTTTTTTTAATTGTGTAAACTTATCATAAGTAAAGTAGATTAAATAGTTATTCCCCTCAACTAAAATCAGGAATTCAGCACATTGTAAACAAGTAACATGCGTTTGATTTTTTTTTCTCTTTTTTCCGCCTCTAGTACCCCGGGGGTGAAGGGATCTTACGGGGGAGGTGTAGTATGGTAGTAGATAACTATCAGTAACAATAGTTTACTGTAACATAAACGCATATTGCTTGTGTCAGCGTTAACCCCAATTGTACTAACATAAATAGAATAAGATCGATGATTAAACGTGCTATTACTGACTCCTAACTGAGACTCTGAGTATCATTCATCTCTTCGGACCCTCATCCTCTAAATCTTCACATATCATATTGCAACAGAAGAAGACACTGCGACATCCTGGTGACGTATTGAAGACTATTAGACGGCGTCACATATTGCACCGTGACAAGCGATATAGAAGACAGAGTAAGGTCACCACATATTACTTACACTGTAATTAAACTGTGTTTAAAATGGAGACAATGGGCGGACAACAGTTCGAAGATGATGGGAGTAGAACCAGTGTTGCTGGTTCATGGACGCAAACGGATTTGGAGTTACGGGAATCCTGCTGGGTTGTGCGTGACATGGCTGGCTACGTGTTGTTCCGGGTGGAGCAAAGGCAGAGAAAGCAGCAAGGGATACGTCTGCAAACGGCTCCCTGTCGGTCGAGCGTCGAACGGAGCGATTCGAGGTGAAGATGTGTAATGATGTATTAAGGTATTTTGTAATTTGTTTGTTTTGTTATTTGATGTTTTAATGTGTTCGTAGTTTATTTTGTGTAGTTAAATAAGTTTATGGCAAGCCTAGGTAATTTGTTAAATATTAATGGTAGGAATATTAAGTATATTGCAATTATAACGACATTGTTTATAATTCAGTCAAGAGAAGTAAATTGAGAGACCTTGTACAGTTACAAAACATAAGTTATTATATATACATTATTATTGTTTTCTTGTTTAAGCACACGTTTGATTATTAATCGAAAATATGTGTAGAAGAAAGAGGTTGCAGTTTAACATGTTTTTTTTAGAGGGCAAAGTTGATGCTGGGACTTTGCGAATTCTAGCCGAAGATGAGATAAACCAGCTTATACCCGTACCTGGAGACAGAGCTAGATTTAAAATAAATCTAGCTAACTGGAAACAGGAAGTGAATCACCTTAATACTCCAGAAATACCGCCGGACGCCACACCAAATGTAAGTTCTGCCTTTTTATATTTTGACGACCGGTTTAGCCTAGTGGTTAGTGACCCTGCATACGAACCAGGAGGTCCTGGGTTCGAATCCTGGTAAGGGTATTTGTGTGATGAGCACGAATACTTGTTGCTGTGTCATGGACGTTTTCTATGTATTTAAGTATTTGTATCTATTAATATATCGTCGTCTAGTATCCATAACACAGGCCTTATTGAGCTTACTATGGGGCTAGTTCGATTTGTGTAAGATTGTCCCCTAATATTTATTTATTATTATTTATTTATTAAATCTATTAATTGAAATATCACCCTCTTTCTGTTGACCGCATATATTGCATATTCAGATAATTAATTCCTATGATTGTATTAAGGTAGTAATACACACCATATATGTATAATGAAATCGCATTTTATTATTTTGTACCAAAGGTGGCGACTAATTAAGAGCTAGAAAATATGTTTTGTTCATAGATTATGTAAAAACCGCATTGCTGTTTCAAAATTCTGCGATTTTATTTCTTCATATTTGTGAAGTTACTGGAAGTGAAAAGCTTGAAATACATATGTAGTTGCACACTCTGATTCTGTCTGACAACTATATTATAGAAATTCGTCACAATTAAACAAAAAAAGTCAAAGCAAGAAGCTCAATCCGGGAATCTATTAAATCTCGGTTGCGTTAAGTTTGCACCTGGTTGGTATGTCATCATCATCATCATCATCAGCCTGTATCAGTCCACTGCTGGACATAGGCCTCTCCCATGGCACGCCATTGAGCTCGATCTTCAGCTCTCCTCCTCCAGTCACCACCTACTGCCCTTCGTATGTCGTCACTCCACCTTGTTACAGGGCGCCCTACACTACGTTGGTATGTAGTGCTAAGGAAACCAGGTGCATTTTAGCACATAACAAACATACGAGTAATTACAGGGTATGCGTTACTCAGTTTTGGACACCCTATTGTACAAATGTACAGGTGGTACATTTTTTATTTAACTAGAAGCAGAATAATAAATAAGTTTATAATTTAGCATTTAACTGCATATTTTATACAACAAACACGCCCGGATCACCTGTATAAACTCAACCCCATAATATCATTTAGTACTCACTGTACCTACATCGCCCCTCACTGTAATTTTTTGGTCTTTCGAACCGAATCAACTAAAAAAATACAAATAAATATTCTAACGTATTAATTGAAAGGTTTCTCGCCAGTGTGAACAAGAAGAGATCGAAAAAACTACGAACGGGACCATAGTTTATACAAAATAATTATTTCCCAGTTAAGATTTCTACCTCGTATGAACAAAAAAGCTTGGGACTGAAGATATGATAATAAAATGCACCTAACCATATGTTTAACCGGAGCCAAAAAAAACAAACTGGATGATGAAACCATTAAGGGACACAACAGTATGAACGTAGGTATAAGAATCAAATAAGAGACTTTGAATGCAAACGATGCTTGCATAAATTATTATTCCCCTGTGACATTTATTTGTGTTCGTGTAGGAACACAGGTTATGTCATTAGTGGGCAACATAGAGGCGGTTGCACCGCCGCATAAGTATTTCATGACCTATTGATCACTGTGGAAATTTGACAGACTGTTACAACTTCGCCGTCGCATCCCTAAAAACGTTACCCATCACTACGACGTCGCAGTGCTGCCAACATAACATCACTAACTTCTATGGCGCTAACTACACGGCAACATTATTATAAACATTGTAAAATTCAATATTATTACCAAATAATACATCGTTGTTACCATCAAAAGCGTCTACAAATCTTTACGCCGGCCACAAGCACGAATAACAACACAGACATATTCGAAAACGAAATGTTTGGTGTATCCCTGGGATCCCCCTAATCAAGAAATACATCAGATTCTAGAAGAAAAACCACTGCTACAATCATTAATTCGCAATTAGCCTTATTACAGCCACATGACCAGATAACCTCCGTTTTAACTCCACGCAGCCCTGAAATGCAGGAAGAATGAACGGAAAATCGGTCGTTCAATTTTCACTAGCAATATTGTTAGTTTTATTAAATTAGGTACCTATGCAAAAATTAATACATAATTGAAGTTGCTATGCAGAACAAATTTATTGGTACCTTGTAGTATGGTAATAGTTTGTAGTATGGTAATAGATAACTATCAGTAACAATAGTTTACTGCAACATAAACGCATATTGCTTGTATCAGCGTTAAATATAGGTACAATCGTTAATAAAGTCTCTTTGAACTGACTTAAACTGGTGGTCTCACTTCTCTCCACGACTCTATCTGCAACCTTCAACCTACAATATTACATGGCGACCCTGCTTTGAACGAACGAGGAATCTACTGAAAGTTAACTAATAATTGTGTTAATAATTACTGTTCATATAGAATTGATTTATTTTAATAAAAAATATCTTTTATGCCACACCTGGCCATAAAGTCGCTTTTTCTGCACGCTGCGCGTACGGAAAAAGCCGCTTTCTGGCCAAGTGTAGACATAAAATTATGTACACAACACGGGAGGTAATAAAGAAAGCCCTCGATCACATATTTACGTCCCTCGCTTGCAGCTCGGGCCGCAAACTTCTGCGATCTCGGCCTTTCTTTGTATTACCACCCTAGTTGTGTAATGTACTATTTTTAAATATTCTCTCAGCACTTAGGTATGGAACGGTACATTTAATATACCTATATTAGGGATTTAGGGCGCTAGTCCTTTAATTTGAACATGGTGTTTGGACTACCGTGCCCTCCGTGTGAATTATTGGAGACTTATTATGTCTTAATGAATTTGTGTCCCTAACTACAGGCACACCAAGAGTTGGGTGACCTGATATGCCGCGTTGTTTGAAGGGTGACCATGCCCTTGATTTAAGGAGTTTTGTAGGGTGCGCACAGAGGCGCAGCCTAAGTATTTTTGTAGGGTGACCATGCCCTGGGTAACCATTCCCATTTATTTTAATTTTAGGAGCACGGCTCCGATTAAAGGCATTAGATTATTAATTAAATATACCGTTCCCGTAATACCGTAATAATATTGATAATTTTTTAAAAATAAAAAGAGATAAATATAATTATATTTGAGAGATAATATTTCATTAAATAGTCATCGTAAACGTATGGGTCGGTTGAGAAACAGTCATTTTATATAATAATATTTAATACAATTTCGTATACGGGCAGTGACACTAGGAAATATTTCAAGGGGAATATACTTCTTAAAAATTTGAAATCTTTTAATTGTATAAACTTATAATAAGTAAAAGTAGCTTAAATAGTTATTCCCCTCAATTAAGATCAGGAATTCAGCACATTGTAAACAAGTAACATGCGTTTGATTTTTTTTTCCCGCCTAGTATGTACCCCGGGGGTGAAGGGAACGTACGGGGGAGGTGTAGTATGGTAATAGATAACTATCAGTAACAATAGTTTACTGCAACATAAACGCATATTGCTTGTATCAGCGTTAACCCAATTGTATACCCAATATAAATATAGGTACAATCGTTAATAAAGTCTCTTTGAACTGACATAAACTGGTGGTCTCACTTTTCTCCTCGACTCTATCTGCAACCTTCAACCTACAATATTACAAGTTAACTAACAGTAGCAATAGTTTACTGCAACATAAACGCATATTTCTTGTATCAGCGTTAACCCAATTGTATACCCAATATAAATATAGGTACAATCGTTAATAAAGTCTCTTTGAACTGACATAAACTGGTGGTCTCACTTTTCTCCTCGACTCTATCTGCAACCTTCAACCTACAATATTACAAGTTAACTAACAGTAGCAATAGTTTACTGCTACATAAACGCATATTGCTTGTATCAGCGTTAACCCCACTTGTATAAATATAGGAACATCTATATTAAAACTCTCTTTACATTGACATATACTGGTGGTATCACTTTTCCCATCAACCCATAAATCCCCAGTTCCATCTCATCATTACATGGCGATCCTGCCTTAACGAACGAGGAATCTTCTGAAAAAGTCCAAGAATCAAGAAACCAACCAACCGAACCTCTAAATTTACCGAAGATTTTTGCCGAAGAAAGAAGAAAAGGAAAAATTAAAATGGCAGCGAAAATAAACATCCAGATGGAGCTGTAGTAGATGGCTACAAGTAACATAATAGTTTATCACGACATAAACGAATAATGCTTGTACAGCAATAAGTACATGTATAAATACCAGTGTTTGATTATAATAAACGTTCTTCCTACATATAACTACAACTGTTGGTTTCTCTACTAGACCCTACGCTGCTCCTGTTAGTACATGGCGATCCTGCCTTAGAACCCAAAGGAAAAAAGAAAAAGAAGCAAGAGAAAAAAAGAACAGGAAAATCAACATCAACAAAAAAAGTCCAAAAAGAAAAATGAACACCACCACTGAAGCCACCGGAAGCAGCAGCAGAAGCGCAGCCACCACCACCACCACTACCACCACCAGCACCACCAACACCACCGGCACCAACGCCAAGGAGGCCATCAAGATCAAGGCGAAGGGAAAAAAATTGGGCGTGATCGCCGTGTGGACTGAGGAGGCCCTGCATGTGTCCATCAATGTACGGGACGACGTATGGCAGGTGCGCAGAATGGAGAATATCCAATTTGTACTGTCGGCCCCGATGCGGGAAGATGGAGCGCCGAGAACATCGAAGAATATAACAATAAGGAGACATGGGGAGATGCCCAGGAGGTACCCCATTTACAACAAACGGATTTTTTAGGAGCACGGCTCCGATTAAAGGCATTAGATTATTAATTAAATATACCGTTACCGTAATAACGTTGATAATTTTAAAAATAAAGAGAAAGATATAATTATATTTCAGAGACAATATTTCATTAGATAGTTATCATAAAAATATGGGTCGTTTAAAATCAATCAGTCATTTTTCTACAATAAAATTTAATCTCTATTCCTATAAATTCGTTTACGGGCAGTGACACTAAATGTGTAAACTTATCATAAGTAAAGTAACTTATTTAATTATTCCCCTCATGCGTTTGTTTTTTTTTTCTTCTTTTTTAGTACCCCGGGGGTGAAGGGAACTTACGGGGGAGGTGTAGTATGGTAATAGTCAACTAACAGTAGCAATAGTTTACTGCTACATAAACGCATATTGCTTGTATCAGCGTTAACCCCACTTGTATAAATATAGGAACATCTATAATAAAACTCTCTTTACATTGACATAGACTGGTGGTATCACTTCTCCCATCAACCCATTAATCTCCGGTTCCATCTCATCATTACAACCTAGTAGCTAACATAAACACAGCAGCCCTTTGTTTCCACGGGATCCATACTGCGTCGCATCTACGTGTAAGACGGACGTATTACTTCCCAGTGAAATTAAATAATTAAAAGACAGTTCATTATTCTATAGACTAAGCTTTCTTTTCGATCCCTGGCCTCCTACAAATATTTCCCTGTATTATGATGTAACACACTATTTAAAGAGAATCATCAAAATTATTACTGTCGGCAATAGTATTTTTCGTTTATTTCTCCAATCTCTTTTTATTCACACTGGCGAGAAACCTTTTAATATATATGATGATTCATGATTTGAATTGAACCAATTTGCTTGTGAATTTCTCTGCACTTTGAATGTAATATTTCCATAGTTAATAATTTTTTCTTTAATATCTTCTGAGGGTTTCTCTCTCGTGTGAACGAAATAAATAAATAATAACTAATATTTATAACATTATGTTTTGAGAGGTTTCTCCCCTGTGCGAATAAAATATATATATTTTTAATGGGTACTCAAATTATAGTCTCGGCTGGGCCCTTTATCGGTATAAAAACCCATAAATCATATCATACCACAATTTAATTGCCCCACGTCATTATCGCTCGCACATTTTTTGGTCTATCGAATCGGATCAAATAGAAAAAAATAAATAAATATTCTACCATATTAATTGAAAGGTTTCCCGCCAGTGTGAAAAAAAAGATTAAATAAAATAAAACTCTGAACGGAATTACGCATTACAATATAAAATCCCAGTGCTTTGTTTGTGCAGTCTTCAGATGATATATGTAATATAACATTATATGATCTGAAGATTTCTGTCTTGAGTGGACAAAAAAACTTGGGACGGAAGATGTGATAACAACTCACACCCATGAAAAAACAGTACCTATACTAACAATGTTTCGAAAGGTGTCTCCCCCATATTAATGAAAAAACTAGAATCAGGAACACAACTTGGATGATGAAACCATAAAGGGAAAATAACAATATGAACGTAACAATTTATGAATTGAATAAAAAACTTCAAATGGAAACAATTCTTGCAAAAAATATTATTTACATTTATTTGTGTCGTTTTAACACTTATAACATACACTATATTTTGAAGAAATGTCCCTCGTGTGAGCGAAGAAAAAACTTGAAAGCGAAACTAAGATATTGAATAACTATCAACCAACATGAAAAAATGCAGTAACTGTACCAACAATACGTACCTTTAAAAGGTTTCTCCTTCATGTGAATCAAATAAAACAATCAAAAACACAAATTGAAAACAAACCAAAAAATAGCAATATGCTAGAATTATTTATTGAAAAGCTTCTCACCAGTGTGATCGAAATAGGATTGAAAGTACGAATTGGATAAGAAATTATAAATGGGAAAGATTTATATAAAAATGAATGAAATTATCACTATTTCAGCGCCCAAAGTTCAATCCCAATTTATTGATTTTATATTTTTGACCCCGTACACTCATCAAAAGTTGTTGCTCGAGTATTGAAATAATTGTGTATCTTTTCTTTTTTTTTCTTAATCGTGTGTTCTTGCTCTATAACACCTGCCAAAAGTTGATACCTTTACTGAATTACTTCTTTTTTGTTGCAATTGCTATGTAGTATGGTAGTAGATAACTATCAGTAACAATAGTTTACTGTAACATAAACGCATATTGCTTGTGTCAGCGTTAACCCCAATTGTACTAACATAAATAGAATAAGATCGATGATTAAACGTGCTATTACTGACTCCTAACTGAGACTCTGAGTACCTATCATTCATCTCTTCGGACCCTCATCCTCTAAATCTTCACATATCATATTGCATGGCGACCCTGCCATAAACGGACCAGGAATCATACCAAGACAGTCAGATCAGGAAGAAAAAGTTCTAAGTGAAAAAAAAAATGGAGGCAAAATTGACGATCACCATCGAAGGAGTGACAGTCGAGGTAGTCGGCCCCTCGGAGGTAATAAGTAGCCTGCGGATAACAGTCACGGCCGCAGCACCGTTACGACCAGCTCAAGACCGGCCCGAGCCGCCAAACCAAGAGCACCAACCAGAGGACCGCCAGCCGCCAACCGTCGCACAACCACCAGCACCAGTGAGGCCAACGGCGAGGGTCGCGCCACAGACCTGGCCCCGCCCACGACCGAAGGGTGGCGCCGCCAGTGGAAACTCCGCTGGCAAGGGCACACCGTCTGGCCAGGATGACCGGAAGGGTAACTCCCGCGGCGACCGAAGAACGACCGGCGGACCAAGCCCCGGCGTACGTGCCGCTTCGCCGACCCTGGAGTGGTACGGGAAGAGGATGGCACCGGAGGCACCGGGAGCCAACCACAGAATTATAGTAGGTTATTTCTGTTTAATTTAATTTCGTTTTTTTTTTCCTTTTATCGCATCGGTTCTTTCGCTTAATTTAATTTCGGGATGATTAATATAACGGGTTAACGCTAATATGCTTTACAGTAATTTTGTTTTCTAAATAATTCATTTAGAAAAAGTTAAAATACCGTAATTGTTACCAGTGTCACTTAACCCAGTTTTAATATTCGTAAACAAGTTGCGAAACGCTCGCGCACGAGCGGATGCCTACCGCGAGCGTAAGCAAAATCTTAAGTAGGTTGTGCGTATTCGCCGCCTTCTAGTAAATTTTAATTATTCGTGAATGTAATTTGATATTCACACTTAGAAATTTTTAACGTAATTTTAACAAACTTCAGTTAGTTAATTAGGCTGATCACCTCATAATTTACTGAAACTTAACTAATTCATTAAAAAACTTAAATTACTTACTTGAATTAATATTTAATTACTTTGCATATAGAGTCGATTTTTAAAATAATATATTTTTTTTAATATTCTCTCAGTACTTAGGTATGGAACGGTACATCTAATATACCCATATTAGGGATTTAGGGCACTAGTCCTTTAATTTGAACATGGTGTTTGGACTACCGTGCCCTCCGTGTGAATTATTGGAGACTTGTTATGTCTTAATGAATTTGTGACCCTAACTACAGGCACACCAAGAGTTGGGTGACCTGATATGCCGCGTTGTTGTAGGGTGACCATGCCCTTGATTTAAGGAGTTTTTTTTTAAGGGGACGCACAGAGGCGCAGCCCAGATATTTTGTAGGGTGACCATGCCCTGGGTGATAATTCCCATTTATGATATTTTTAGGAGCACGGCTCCAATTAAAGGCATTAGATTATTAATTAAATATACCGTTCCCGTAATACCGTAATGATATTGATAATTTTTTAAAGAATAAAATAAAAAGAGATAAATATAATTATATTTGAGAGAGAGAATATTTCATTAAATAGAATTGAAAACGTATGGGTCGTTTGAACACAGTCATTTTCTAAGATAAAATTTAATATAATTTCATTTACGGGCAGTGACACTAGGAAATATTTCAAGGGGAATATACTTCTTATAATTTGATTTTTTTTTAATTGTGTAAACTTATCATAAGTAAAGTAGATTAAATAGTTATTCCCCTCAACTAAAATCAGGAATTCAGCACATTGTAAACAAGTAACATGCGTTTGATTTTTTTTTTCTCTTTTTTCCGCCTCTAGTACCCCGGGGGTGAAGGGATCTTACGGGGGAGGTGTAGTATGGTAGTAGATAACTATCAGTAACAATAGTTTACTGTAACATAAACGCATATTGCTTGTGTCAGCGTTAACCCCAATTGTACTAACATAAATAGAATAAGATCGATGATTAAACGTGCTATTACTGACTCCTAACTGAGACTCTGAGTATCATTCATCTCTTCGGACCCTCATCCTCTAAATCTTCACATATCATATTGCAGCTAGTTAGATTTATTTCTCTCCAAATATAATAGTTTTCGAATTATTGAAATATGTGACTATAAATAACACAATTGTACATTGATGTAAATACACTGAAACATTTGTTTTTTAATTATGTGTCAGAGCTTAGCTGGCACGACCACAACCATGTAATCAGTATGGAATCCCCCGAGACATTAGCTGGATTTGCTATTTCATTCAATACCAACTTCTTATTCTAGACTAGATACGAACAGCATTATCACTCGCCAATAGTAAGGGACAAAACCCAAGTGATGGAAACAAATAATTCACTCCATGTAAATCATCTGATGATTACCACGACCTTGAATGACGCAGAAACGACAAGAGAGGAAATTTCATTACAGATGAAGCAATTACCTATCAATTTCATTTTAGTGGAAGCATTCAGAACCCAACTCCCGCGCAGTCACAAAAGCGCAGAATGTAGATGTTATCGAAGACGAGACACAATACAGAATACAAAATTCATAAGAGGTTAAATGTAGATTTAAACAAAACACAAAAGGAACCATATAACACGAATTTTGTTCTTAAGTTTGGAGTAGGAATTTTAAAGATTGACCTCGCATATTTTGAGGCATTTTCAATATGCGAATGGATTATTATATACCCAATGGTAACTGCAACAAAAATTGTTTACGAGTGACATAGTGGCTTGTTTCAATAAAACTCCTAATCAAAGGTCAATAGCCTTATTATCCCTTACTATTATTATTAAGCTACCCCTTGTATGTTACATAAGTTGCTAAAAATTATTTTGAAGTTTATATTGTTTATATATTATATTGATACATTGACAGTGGATCAAAATTGAAGACTTAATCTTTAGAAACAATGAATGAAGAGAGGCAACTCTAATAAATATGGAACAAAACCAGACAATGAAGACACATTGACTATTGATGAAAGTAGATAAATGAAAAGTCGCTATGACTAAAAGTGCTACCAAAATTCTAGTCTCTGTTGATATTGGAATTGAATGAATTGGAAATCCATTAGTTACAATCAAAAACAATGCAAATATTATATTGGCAGTCTGTTATCAAAGATCATCCGAACCACTACAGCCAACAGATGTTTAGTTTTGCCAAGACAGAAAGAAGAAAAATCGAGAATAACCCAATTGTTCAGATAGAACCAAAAAAGTAAGTTATTTTCTTATATATTTGCATAGAACTCTCTAAACAATTTTTATTTTTTCTAGTTTTTAGTGTTTGATTTGGACATAAGTTCTTCTTGGCTTGGTGTCTAGTTGTGCCCAAAATTGACTGAAGATCAATAATTTTATAAGAAGATATGTCAGCCCTTTCCTTTTTCTGATTTTGAGCCTATTATCCAAATAGACAAATTTTGTATTGTCTAGAAAGGTTGAAGGTTTATTGAGTGTATTGGCAGAATTTTTGGATGGAGTTGGTAACTTTCACTAGATTTGCTGTAGTCTGGTAGAATGTAGCTCTGAAACAAAAAACAATGCAATATTAATTTTATATGATACCACAGTGAATGTGTTATGTGGTTTATTTTATTTTATTTTGACCGTGTCATCACTAGTAGCAGAGGCAAGGCCGAGAAACCTATTTTTTTCTTTATCAATCCGTCAGACTTTGGTAGTTGGTATAAATTTTAACTCAACACCTCAAATTAAACCAGACAATTAAGACAGACAAGTGATCTTAAAACAATTCAACTTTACATATTAAATAGCAAAACTTTAAAACAGTTTATTTATAAAAATATACAACATTCTACAAAAACACATTAGTTACAACTAAATAAACCTAAATAAAGGTAACCCAAAAGCAAAAACCTTAATATAATGTAAAAAACTATGATGGCATACCTAAATAATCATACTACATGTGTAAAACCACACCATTTGTCAGGAAAATTCAATCATACTAAGAATAAAAAGAAACATTTGCCTGGTACATAAAATTACTAATTTTAAGTTTGCAGTAACATGATAAAATATGAGCACAGAGAAACATACCTCTACTATTTTGAAACTCATTGAAGTGCCTTGGATTTTAGTGGCCCAAAATGATGTCCACGGCAATGGAATTAAACTAGAGTAACTTAACTATTGACTCCAACTATGTAAGTAAGCGAACAACATCGATCACTAACGCGGCTTATGTAAAATTGCTGACCATTCTCGAATAAAATATGCTTAGGCAGTAAATCCACAACTGCAATGCTGTGACTACAGTCACGTACACCTTGATTTTTGCAGTGTTAACTAAATAAAATCACGCTGAAACCAACCGAACTATTCCCAATCCCACAAACAGCGGGTCCGGTTAATGCCCGGCCCCGTATTGTACAGCCTGATAATTGGCGACCCCAAAAATGCCGGGCTTTATCACCCTGTGCAAAACGTGGCTTCCAATTATCGCCCCGAACCCAACTTGTTCAGCCTGATAAAGCGCGGCCACATATTGCCCAGCCCGATAATGCGCAACCAAATAATTGGTGTACATCGCTTCTGATTCAGGGACTCCAATTATCACCCTGTACCAGGGCTCGAAACCGGTATTTTGCAAAAACCCCGAAATAGCCCAATATTTTGAATTATTTTATGTTTTTTATGTAGAGCTCAGTAATGTATTTAAGCCATGCTTTTTTATTATTAGATTTTCTGGTTAAAAAACGAAATAATGAACCAAAGAACGATAAGAACGGAAAGAATACCGGTTTTTTTGTATGGAACAACTACCGGTTTCCGAGCCCTGCCCTGTACCGATAATGCCCAGCCCGATATTCCCCGGCCCGATAATGTACAGCGCCATAATTGGTGTCCACTTTTCCAGCAGGTCGATAAAGCCTCACTGCGCGAGGCTTCTATTTCTGCTCTAAAGGACACAAGCTGACTAACAAACCTAACCTAAAAATAGAGGCTTCCAATTATTGGGCCGGGCATTATCGGGTCGAGCTTTATCACGTTGTACAGATAATGCTCGGCCCGATAATTCGAAGCCATTAGGCTCGAATTACTGGTCACCTATTATCGCGCTGTACATTATCACCCTGTGCCAAGCGTGGCTTCGAAATATATATATATATATATATATATATATATATATATATATATATATATAAATTAGACAGTTTTTTTTTAACAAAATACGCTTTTAGTTTAGTCTTTCTTTGTGTGTTTCACACGTCAAATCTCACTTATCACAATAAATAACACGAGTCTTATATCTCAAACCAAAAAACGCAACACAAAGAGTCCTATCTCACGAGTCTGCTCACAATAACGAGATTCAAATTATAAACGGAGGAGGTTACGCTCAACTCAACTCGACGTTAAAATAATATTGAAATCCCCGATTGAAACAAATAGGAACTTTATGAAACTTAACCGATGCCGACAACAAATATATACAAACTTAAAAAGAGAAAAAACCAAAACAGTTTTACAACTGACATGTGTACTGTGTTGCCATAACATTTGAAATCGTAATCGTACTACCATTCTATTCTACTTCATCTTTATTTTAGGTTGAGAATTGTGAAAAGGTGGAAATTATGACGTACAAATAATTTAATAAATGTGTTTATTCAAAAATAGTAATAATAATTAAATAAATTGTAAAAGATTTTTATTATGCATGATGATAATGGTAGTTTCGTCCAGTATGCTGGCAAGAAAAGTCTTAATTATCTAGATTGGCTGCGATCTAGATATATATTATGTTACTTTAAGTATATTTAATAAATTTACATTATTATTGTTTCTTTATTTATTGTTTATATTTTTGACGTTTTTACTTATTTCCTTGAATTAATTTTTGATTTTAAACTTTTGATTGTGATCATGACTTTAGAAACAAAAAGTAGTTAGAGGTTTCGTTCACACGGGATAGATGGCAGATGTGTTTAGCAGTCCTGTTTCAATATACTAAGATATGATATCATAGCATGGCTTGACCCAATAAAGCCCGGCCCGATTATCGGGGCTGTGCATTATCGGGCCGGACTTTATTTTGGCTGTGCATTATCGTCCCCCGAAAAAACAACATGACATGCTGTCTATAGTCTATGTTATTAATATTAATATTATATTTCATTTCAACCGTGATATAACGTTCGTATTATACTATCAAGAAAATACTTTGAACGCACTTTGTTTTGTGAAATGGTGATTGTTGTACAAGATTCAATACCATAAATTAAGAAAATCTTTGTTAAAAATGCCTCGTAAGCCTTGTTATTGGACGCGGAAGTTAGAGCTCGATCTCGTGGAGTTTGTGCGTCAAAGAGACTTCATCTGGAAACCATTTGGGAACACTAATCACCACATCCAGCAGAAGTACAAGGCTTACGCGGAATTTGCTGCGAAATTAGGCCGCGGATTTACAGGTATGAGTTTATACAACGTGGTTTTTTTTTGTGAATGCGAACCTCAATAACTCAACAAAATGGTTCTTGCCTATCGTCGTGGTCGTTTTTGTGGTATATAGTAATTTTCACTTTGTTTTTGAGGATGTAGGTCATATTGGATTTAGATCATTACCCTGTACCATAAAATAAATGAAAAGTAACAAACACAATACATATCGCCGCTATACTTACTCAACTACGTATCTACTCCAATAGCTTCATAGGAAAATCGCACTTATCTACTTGTAACACAGGTGCGTTTTCTATCAAACTATTCGAGTAGATATGTGGTTGAGTAAGTATAACGACGATATTCAATATCCTCAATGACCATCTTTTGCTTGATCACCACTGATGTATCCTTTATTAAGTTAAATTGTATCTTTGCCAGCCCGCTCCGTCCGAGATCGATGGGTGAACATCCGCAGCACATTCAACCACAATGTACGCCGCATCGACCGCTCTAAAGAATCTGCTAAATCTCTTGCTGATGTCTATGTGCCCTGCTGGCCATTATGGAAGCCTTTGCAGTTTCTCAGGGAAGCATCTAGAAAAGAAGATAATTATGAGGTTAGCTTCATCATTGTGAACAGAATCTCGTCTGTGTAATATAACCATATCTTCTTGTTTTTACTTTCATTTAGCTCTATATTGGCTTTCCGCTTGTCCTTGATCTTTTCTACATTAATGTTTTGATAATAGCCTTATCACACTTGCGATTTGCGAGCGAGCTGTGGGCGAGTTAGAAGCAAAGTTCCATACAAATGTTGCTGCAAATCGCAACTGTGATAAGGCTCTTACAGTGGGAGTATTAATACCTGCTATTATTGTATCCACACTCTTTTACATCTTAGTTCAACAATTTTAACGTTCCTTTCGAATGATAAACTACATATTTTCCTTTGCAGGGCTATTCTATGGACTTCAAAGACACCAACAATGTCGAAGTAAAAATTGAATTCCAGTCTGATTTAGACGAGACAGAACTTCTACAAATCAGACAGCGAGGCCAAAGGACTGACCGACCGAGACGCAGGGCAGTCATCTCCAAAACAAAGAAACAGAAGAATAAGTGTAAAAAAGTCTTGGATGATCTCCTTATAGCTATGAAGCCATTAGTATCCAACATACCTTCAGAGAGCAATAACTATTGGTTCTTCAGTCGACATGTTACGGAGAGATTAAACTCTATGAGGGAAGTGGATGCATTATCAGCAGGCCAAGAAATAATGAAGCTACTGGAGTGGCCTGATTGTACGAATATTACTTGAAGAGAACTGGTCTCGGTCATGTGACCTTGTTGACTAAAACTGAAGATTTGAAACACACATCGCATTGCATTGCATTTGCTGTTATACTGCATTGGATGGTTCTGTTTATTGCCACTGTTTAGTGACAAGTTTGAAGCATTTTGGAGAAGCAACATGCACTTTGTGTTTCCGTTGTTGTAAGTGTCTATGCACAAAAAAGTTTTTGATTTTGTTGTCTATGAAAATGGGACAAAAAATTATGTGGTTATACTTATTTGGTTCTGATCTTTGGTCAAAAAGTAATTTGAATTTTTAGAGTTTGCAGTTCAGTGTTCAAACCAATAATGTCTCAATTCTCTTGTCTGCTGAATTCAGTATAGCTTGTTTATAATCTCGGTTTTGAACTTTACTGGCCTGACAATGTAACACAAAGCCTGTGAAGCCAATAATGTTTAGATATTCTTGTTTGCTGAATTAAATTCTGCTGGTTTATTGGTAACTAGCTGTGAATGTGAACCCGGCTTCACCCGGGTAAAATGTAATCACAATCAAATCAAATCAAATTCTTTATTTCGGAACAACATTCCATAGTTGATAACAATAGGCACTTCACTTATAATTTAATACATATATTTTTGTGGTTATCATAAATTAAAATCAGTCTTTTTTCAATATTTTAATTGTAAATAAAGTAACAAAACTAAATAAAATCAAGTATAGTAGACATACGTCTAGTCTACATGTATATATATCCACCAAATATAAGAATAACAATATCAATAGTCAGTCAGGTATAGGTCTCCACCGGGATCCTATTGCCCATCCAAAAATACTGGTATCGGAAAGTCGTAAATGTTGTATCCGAGAATGTTCAGGCCCTTCAGTGAAAATTCGCTTTTCTCATTGTTAATTGTTAGGTTATACATACATATATCGTCGTCGTGCTCTTTCTGTTCAAATCCACAAACCGTGATATCGTCCAGATATGCACACAATACAATACACCTTCAATGTCATATTTGCGGATAATTGAGTCTATGGCTCTCTGAAAACATGCCACTCCATTAGTCACCCCAGTATAAGTTACCTGCTGCTTCAAAGGCTGTTAAGGGTTTGCTCTCGGGAACTATAGGAATTTGATGGTACACTGATTTCAAATCAATTTTGCTGAACAATCTGTAGTTGGACACTTTAGAAATTACTTCTTCAATGTTAGGAAGTGGATAAGCATCTAGATAAGTATGTAAATTTGTTGACGGTTTGGGAATAATCAATACACATTCGCATTCGCTTCTTGTGATGAGTTCGGGCCGTTACGAGGACTTGCGTTCGCCAGGGCGAAGAGCTTTCTTCAATTATGCCGTCAGCAAGAAGCTTTTGAATTTCGATTTCTATGATTTTTTGATCGTCTGGTGAGAATCGACGCGTTTTTATTGCGATTGGTTTGCATTCTGGAGCCATATTCGGAAATAAGTCTACGTCAATGTAATGGTCAATACATGCTTGATTTAATGCGCATAACTTAAGCGGTGGCATATGACCGCCAAATCCCACTTCAAGACTCTAGTATTGTTCTAGGACATCATGGCCTATAATGGCTTCACAGCAAAGATTCTTCATAGCTCTTAGCTCTACCTGTGAGATCACCTGCCCATTGATATGGGCTGTAGCTGGACAGACTAGATATATAGTTCTGGTCCGAGGGGTTTTTTCCTATTATTTTGATTATGACCTTTTATTTGGAAACCGACGCCCCCATTAAGATGACGCCACCCCCTCGTTAGGGCGACGCTTCTAGACACGCCCCCTTTTCTCCTAATTGGGTTCACCTAATTAGGTTGAGGTTTCTGTAGTGAATTATGTATTTTGTTTTTTTGTTCAAATTTGGAACCACCTTACGTTCTTTACTATTACCTATAACAATATTTTATGGACAAAGAGGCAAATCAGAGTGTGAGTTATGCAAGCAATCTGGATAGTCAAGATCAACTTCAAGTATGTAACCGTGTCCACATGTGTCTGGTATATTAAAATCGATATCTGCATTCACCCACTCAAAATTTCCAATAGGTAAATATTTAGACATAGCCCACCCATATAAATTATTCGCGTCAAAATAAGCTAAATATGACTTTAGCTCATTATGATCGTAATCTATTAAGTACTCGTTATTAGCCTTAGCATATCTATTACTACATTGAGATACCCCTCCTCTGATGCCTGACTTAATAAATGCAATTTTATCAAAGTCTGTTAATAATTCTAGTTCAACATTAGTATGTTTAAGCATCGCATCCCAACTTAAACCTGGAGCTGTATTGTAATGCGTTGGATCCAAGTCATACGTTTGTAAACAAATTTTTCGAAAATTTCCGAATATGTCCGTTAATAGCATCACTCATCACCTTCAAATATAGATTAGAGTAATCAAGCATAGTTTTACATTTAAAATGATTCCAGACATCTTGAGCATGTGCGTAGTCTTCATTAGAAACAGCGCTATCGCATAAAGAATTGTAAAACTGGGCTTGAGTTGGGAGTGACGTTGCATCTAATGAGTCATAAGATTCTATAAAATCGTATGGGAAAATGCCTTTCCTAATTAATCTATTGCAGTCTTCTTGACGTGGAAATAGTTTTTTTTAGCTCTTCAAATTCGGTTAGTTTAAGATTTTTAGAAAGCGTATCCAAGCTGGCTGACATAAACTTAAAGGAATCTAAAAAACGTAAGCTGATTTCCTGACCACAGATTTGTATTTTTTTTGTAAAAGAAATGTATTTCTCCTTATTTTGTGGAATAATACTATAAAATGTGCATCGTAATTACTTAAGTTATGTAAAAATATTGGTACGAAACGGGGATATTTATACTTTGAACTACATATTGAATGCGCTAGGGCCTAGCGGCTAGGCCTTCAAAATGACCAGTAGTATATTCGTAATGTTCTACTCGGTCTAATTGCAAGTCATTATTACATATAAAACATATTTTTGTTTTACTAATGTTTTCTTTATCAGTCGCAGACAGAGGTATTGGTGCTTTTTGAAAACAAATCTTTTTTTGAATGTGAGCAACATCTCTGCATAAGCTTTCCATGAAATGCTTAGTACAATTGGGTCCGGTATATGTACAATATTTCGAAAGATAATCATCAAATGAACATTTTATGTAGTAACCGTAGCTATAGACTTCATGTTTCTGAACATTATTTGTAAATGGTTTGGTTGGATCTGATTCGCAAGTTGAAATAGGTTTAAGAAAACACTCAAAATCTGCATAGACCACAAATGGTAATTGAAGTTTCCATTGAAAATGATCAAATACAATTTTATCGCTTTATTGAATTTCATTAAACCAATTTTTTTTTACTTTTGAGTACCTGGAAGTTCCGTAACAACATTTACACAGTCATATTTCTG
Organism: Eudemis profundana; assembly: GCA_947034925.1. Classification (NCBI taxonomy): domain Eukaryota; kingdom Metazoa; phylum Arthropoda; class Insecta; order Lepidoptera; family Tortricidae; genus Eudemis; species Eudemis profundana. Next base: position 7,963,423 of record OX344806.1, on the reverse strand, counting down.
ATGCTCTTTTAATTTTTGTTCCGTTGAAAAATATAAAAGACATCCACCAAAAATATGAATTGCGTCATGACGTCCGGTTATTTGCTTGTTTACTAATCGTGATAAGTTTTTAATGAAGCAGTAATGTCCGGTATTACCATTAGTTAAATACAGTAAATTGATGTGTATCTCTTTTTTAATGTCAGTTATTTTGACTGGAAAATGTATATTACGAAAGTTTATTTTATTCTGATGTTGTAAATATACTGATGTTCTATTTGCCTTTTTGGAAACAGGGTACAAACCGGACAACAATGCCCATTTTGAGCACTGGTGATCATTATTTTGAACATTTACTACTGCTTTTTTACATTTTATATCGTTCGGTAAATCTAAGTAAGATGATCCTTTTAAAGGACTAAATTTGTTTACGTTCATGTCCACAAACAAATTTTTTTTTTAAAGATAATTCACTGTCTTTTTTCTCTAATTCGCTCATCCGACTACACAGAATATCCTTAATTTTTTTATGAATGATTCAAAATCATCCCCTATACAAAAATTATAGTTGAAAGTTTGGAAATCAAACGTGTTTTTTAAATCTTTTGTTTCTCGAACAAACTCAGCATGCACAATAAAATTAACATTTTGCTGAGGTGGGACCATTTTGTGGCAGCATTCGCCTTTATTGTTTTATTTTATTTATTTTTTGCTACTGTCATAAATAAATGCATTTTCTTTTGGATTTTGTCTTTTATAGCGTCAAAAAATATTTCTGGGGTCTCTAATTCAACATGTTGACCGTCTGATCCTATTCTATAAGTGCGAATCCGAGATCCAAACGCAGAATTAATTAGGCTGACATTGCTTAGTTCATGAGTATTATTTTCAACGACATTGCTTTTGTGTAATTGTGTGATTAGTAATATAACGTCGTCTTACCCATATATTACACGCTTCACACTTCGTCTTGTTATCACTATTTTCTAGATTATCAGCTGCTCTTGACGGACATGCTTCTATGACCGGTTCTTCGTCTGCTTTCCTTTTATGCCCTTCGCCAGATTGTTGAATGACGCTAAAATAAAAACAGCATCGAATAAATTCAAAAGATAAAAATCAAAGGCAAACATTTAAAAAAAATTGAAGAAAAGTTACAAACAAGGCTTACCTATGTGTAATGTTTTCGTTTCTGGTTTTATTATTTTTCCCAAAGTCACACAATTCCCAAAAGCGTTGAGAGGTATATCATTGATAAATTGAATATTTTCATCTTTAAGGCACGCTTTCAATAATTCTTGATCCAAACTGTCACCACCTTCAAAAAAGGGGCCTACTATATCTTCTAACGTTTCATCCATGATTCGACCGTATTAAGGTGACGCATCGCTAAACAATGAATTGAAAATGGAGCATTTGCGAGCCGTTCTATCTCTGCAGCACCCTCTAGTCTGGTGGGAACCTCTGCCTGCGACAGGGCTTGGCGTAGTCGCTTTGCATATTCGGAGCGATCCGTTCTGCGCGGGTTCCTCCTAGGGGTGGCTTCGAGCGTTTTTACCTGAAGGTCGAATCGAATCCATCTGTGATCTGAACATGACACCTCTTTTGAGACCTGCCAGTTTGAGATGTTGTTCGTCGCCTCCTCAGTTGCCAGTGTCAGGTCAATGATTGTCCTGCTTCGTCTGTTAATGAATGTTGGTTCTGATCCAGTATTGAGTATATTAAGATCTGTCGTGAATAGGTATTCAACTAGTTGCTTACCTCTGTCGTTGTTTGTCTTCATGCCCCAGAGGGTGTGATGGGCGTTCGAGTCGGTGGCCACGATGAGTTCGAGCCCCGCCTCTTCGCAGTAGTTCACTAGCCTCGTCATGTCATGCGGCGGTGGGTCGTCCGCCTCTGGCATATACACCGAGGCTACGACCACCACCTGCAGGCTGGTGTGTTGCGCCCCGTGCACTTTTATAGCAGACAGATCTCTAGAACAGAAGCTTGTTAAGGGCTGCGCATGTATATGTCGGGGACAGCAGCGATAATTCAAGAAATCCTTGATCGTCAATTGACTACTGTAGTACTAAGTAGATTTAAAATGGCGGCGAACGCCGTGTGACGTAACGACCGGTTGCGGTGCACGTCGACGGGCTCGTTGGGCAAGAGTGTCGATTCTCTTTCTGACTGTCGTGGCGACAACACTTGTCTTACGATTCTGTCAGTTCGTCTGCCAGTAGTTAAAGTTGCTAATACTTGATAATTGTAATTCTGTCGATTAATAGTGAAATGAATCATACTGTGTAACGTAATTGTCTAGATTTGCTCACTCGAGTACCTACGCCATAATATTGTAACAACTATTGTAATGCCTGATGATTTAAAAGAGAAACTGGTGAGTTTCTTCCGGCGCTTCTTCTCACCAGAATGTCATTACCGAAGTCGCCAATAGAATCAGACGAATGAATGATTTGATCTGACATGAATCCACTTCTTTAACCAACATACCTCAACGGCCAGCATTCTGCAGTTAACCCATCCTGACCAGTCACTCACGCGTAAATATCCGACATATATTTCTAGTGATGTAAATGCAGGCCCGGGGGTTATCCGGGCCCGTGTTTACTATGAGCTTACCTCCTATGTTGCGGAGTCCGCACACAGTGCCTTTCCTGACCCACGGCTCCTGGATCAGTACTACGGCGGTGTCGTTGACCTCCAGCCATTTCCGCACCTGAGCCGTTGCGGTTTCGCTGTGGTGGAGGTTGGCTTGGAGGACTTTACAGCACGGAGAAGGGGATGCCGCCATCGGAGTCATCCTCTCCCACCGACAGTCCGTCATCTGCCTCCTCGCCAATGGCCAGCTTGCCCAGTTCCGCCGTGCACTCCTCGCCGCTTTCCGTGAGGTCTCGGAGGAGTTCCTTCTCGTCCTTCTCGGAAGCGGGGTCGGCTGGTACTGGAACTGGGGACCGGGGCACTACCATCACCTCTTCCTCTGTAGGCTCGGTCTCCGCAGCTTCGTCCATCGGCTCGGTTTTGGTGTCGTCGTTGGAGACAGCGCTGCCTGGCGGTGGTTGTTCCACGTACCTGCCTCGTGGCCCCTGGAACTTAACGTACACCGAAACCAGCATAAAGCCGAGTCGGCGTTCGTGTTCCACGAGCGGCTGCACCACCGTCTCCGGTATGCTAACGACAGCAAACGTCTCCGTCTCCTGTCGCTCGACTCTATGGAGTGCCCAGCGGTCGATCTCGGCCCACCGGTTCTGGTACCGGAGAATCCGCGCGACCGCGCGGAAGTCCTCCCAGTGCCTGGGGAATAAGATGCCGCAGCGCACCCTGCGTGGTGTACCTCGCTCTGCCGCTTCACGACGACCTGCTCCCCCGTTGATAGGGTGATGGTCGCCACGCTGCGCTTGAGCCATGTCAGTGTGGCCTGGTCCTCGCACCACAGCCTCAGGACTCCTTTAGCTGTGATCGGTCTCCCTCGGAACAGTGGCCCGAAGGATTGGCTGCTGCTGGGCTGCGACGCCTCCTGCATGAGCAGGGCTTGCAGTTGTTGTTGGACCTCGTTGGACAGCTGCTGAGTGAGGTTCCCTGTAGTCGCCGTGGTAACAGCAACCAGCAGGTCTGCCTTGACAGCGTCCGCATAGGCTGTCGTTTGTGGACCACCCGTTGAGTCGAACCTCTGCCTCTTGGGGTCGCCTCTTGGAGAGATGGTCTCATCCAGGCGAGGCCGTTTGGCAGAGGGTCTGGCCCTACCTTCTGCTCCTGTCCCCCACTATTTATTATATGAAAGTCGGAAGTTTAGTTTATCTATAATCGTTTCCTAGCTTTAGTTTTCGCAAATGTATCAATGTATTCGGTTAAATCTAAACTTGAAGCGGCTTTGTTTTCGATTGCTATTAGTGATAAATGTCGGAGTCGAGCTTGGCCTATAGTATTCCTCGAATAGTTTTTTATAATTTTTAATTTGCTAAATGATCTTTCAGCTTCTGCTGTGACAGGAATTGTATGGAATAGTAACATTGCTGTAAATACTTCTGTTAGGTCACATTCCAACACTCCATATTTGCTCATTATTTCTTTACAGAATTGGAGAATCGTCCATGTTTTTGCCTTAGTTAATTCAGATAAAAGCAGCTGGTAAATATTAAGAAATTGAAGGGAAAAGTTAGGGTCTATTATATCAGAATATTTACGTTGGAACTTTTGTAATAAAGTTTTTTCATCTACATCCAGTAAAAATGTTGGTGTTAGAAAATTGAATATTCGACTGACTGCACTCATGCCAGTAAAACGTGCATTTAACTGAGTCATTATTGTGTCTAGTACATTGTTGAAAATAGTAATTTAAAATATTTCTTCCCTGTTGTGAAATCGGTAATCTGAATATAATTCATCAAAATGTTTTTTTATTTTCCTTTGCCTTTTTTCTTTGAAATGGGGATGTATGCCATATTTTGACGCGACGGGACTTATGTTTTTGTCGTCTTCATAAGTCGGATCCACGAGACCCTTGATGAACTCGTTTATTCCTGGGATATCATCCTTTAAAAGTGCGAAGCCCAGTTCTGAAGGATTGATAGACAGCGGATTGGTGCGTAGATGCGCCTTAATGTTGCGTAATCGCGCCTTGTCAAAGTAGATAAATTCCTTGGGCGGCTCAGGTGATTTCCCCTTCCGTCCATTAGATTTTGTCATCTCCGGAGTGGATGTCGCGACTGTCGTCTGGCTCTTCGTGTCATTGGAGCTACCCGGCTTCACGCCTTGGTCTTCGGACTTCAGCACCACCCCTACGGTAGGGGAAGGCCGCGCTCTGTGACTTTTATCCTTACGTATATCTTTTCGTGGCACTTCAGTTATCGCAAGGACTTTCAGCAGTAGCGTAGCGTGGGTCTCGGCCGCCCGGGGCGGATGAAAATTTTGCCGCCCCATTGCTTAGGTACTTCAATATAAAGAGAAATTTTAAAGATTTTTTTCCGCAAGAAGTCATGTGTATTGTGCTTATTGTGGGATAAAAATAAAACTTGATACATTTTTAAAAAATATGTATGTACTTCTTTTACAAAAACTCTTACATTTAACAAAACTCTTATGCCTTTAACTAAAATTTTATTCTTCTACTCTTTTTATCAGCAAAGTCTGTTATAGCACTGTCAATGTCGATGGAATCACACACCTCTTGCTCTATAGATAATATAGCCAGATTGGTTAGCCTGAAGCTACTCATCGTCGATCTTAAATAGTTTTTTATCAATTTCAATTTTGAGAAACTCCTTTCGCAGCTGGCGTTGCTTATTGCAATTGTAAAAAATATTCTAAGCATTATTACAATATTGGGCAGAGTATCTTCCTCCTTAGATCTGATAATAAAGTTGAATAATTCAAGGGAGTCTGCATTAATTAATTTACTTTCATTTTCTGTGGCAGCAACGAAAGCCCGCAGTCGAAGTCTTTCCAACTTGAAGTCCTGCTTGTCAATTTCAGCAGATGCTAAATCAAGATTACATAGAGTTTCATCTGAGTCTAGTAATACAGCCGGCATTAGACATGAAAACTTTTCCGCTAAATTATGTAGCTACTGAAAGCGTTCCCGAATTTCCACTATGATTCGATCTAACGAAGAAAACAGCTTCCGTCTCAACTCATTTTCAGAAGACAAATTAGCATCTCTAGTTCCATCACCAAAAATGTGCCTTCTTGTTATGCGCCTCTGAGGCTCCATGGAAATGCCTAGTTCTTCACACATATTTTTTGCATAACTTACAGCGCCATCAGCCCATTCCTCTCGTTTCTCTATCAGTTTATAATACGTACCCTTGGCAAAATAAAGCCGTATGTGAGTTTACGTTTTAAGTGCTTTTATTACGCAAATGTTACACAAATGCTGTAAATTATACGAAACAAAAATATTTAAACTATTCCCCTAAAAAGTCGTCATTTTGCAGATGCGGCTTTATTTTACCAAGGGTACGATTTGTGTAACATTCGCGTCATAAAAGCACTTAAAACGTAAAGTCACATACGGCTTTATTTTACCAAGGGTACGAATAGATTTCATTTTCGCTGAATATTCTTCATACCATAAACAATGTAAGCACAGTCATGTACAAAGTAAAATGCGGGGAATCCCTGCAAGTTAGGACAGACGGTGTTGGCAGCCAGTCGCATAAAGGGGATTCACCGGTTTGGTCACAGAATAAGTTATGAAAAATTTTGGGCTCCTTCGGTCCAAATTGTAAGTGCGACTGGAATAGTTTAAATATTTATACGATATTATTGTTATTTATTCTGAAATTTTGCCGCCCCCTAAAAGTGCCGCCCGGGGCGGGCCGCCCCCCTCGCCCCCACTACGCTACGCCACTGACTTTCAGTGCAGAATCCAAATCCGCGCTTGAATCCTCGCGACGTTCCAAAGGTTGCAGAGTGGTCCTAGTCGCACGTAGAATCGTCAGAGTTCTGTCTTCCGACTTACCATGACGGATAGGAGCAGATGGGAGTACCGTCCCATGATAATGAATTTCCTTCGTCGCTGGATCGACAAAGAGCCTCGAGCGCGATACAGGTATATGTGGACCTTCTCCACTCACGAAGACAAGTCTTCTCGCTTTCCTGATCTCCGTTTCTTCGTTCGTCCATTCCACCTTAACCAGGAATTCCTCGTTAGGTAAAGCGTCAAGATTGTAAGTGTATGTCTTCATTATCGGAATGCGAGTCTTCGTATCTAGATACAAACTCGCCGCGGTATAGGCCCTTGTTGCAGTTTCACTGGCTTTGCGTTTAAATGATTCGAAGTCATTTCTATAAAGGCCGTAGCAGGATAAGGGAGGAAAAAATGCCCTTAAATGATTAAGAGCTGTTTATTTTTTATATAGTTGCTTGCATTTAGTTGTATAATTGTGCAAAGTTTGGTTGAAAAATTCCCAGTGGTTCAGCCGGGAAAAAATAAAAACAAAATTTATGAAATTTGACGTATCTCTAAAATTATAAATCTTTATCATAATATCTTTAATTCATTTTGGTTAATTAAATAGTATGTATGCCTTAAAAGAAAATTGAGTCTCTATCTTTACAATTTCTGTAAAAAACACGTAAGTCAAAATTTCAAAAAAAAGTTTTTTTGATTCCTGAAGGAGTGACCATTTAAGTGACATTTCTAAAAAAGCCTTATTTAACGATCTGTCAGTCATATAATTTTGACGGTTAAAACCGAAAAGCAACAGTGTCAAAATTAAAAAACTATGTTGGTCGGATTGTCTTACATTTTATTCTTATACTATTCTAAGGCGGATCTCACACTGCAGCGAAAATCGCGGCGACACGCGACTCAGCGATTTTCAACTTTGTATGTAGAATCATCGATTTGTATAGAAAAATCACGGGGTGGCGCACACTGGCGCGTAAATCGCGGCGACTCGCAACTACTATGCGCAGCTACACGGAAAAAATCGCGGCGACGGGCGATTTCAGTGTGTTCTTCGCCTAATACAGCCAAAGAACTTAAACATAAATATTCTTTGTAAAGAACTAAAAATAAAATAAATTTATAGCATTTACTCGAAAATGTACCAACTTAAAAATGTCTTTACTTCTTATTTTAATCACTATCGCTATCTTCATTAACGGTAACACTAATACCGTTTCTCAAAAAAAGTCCACTAAGAATTTCGGCAGGCCGAATGATTTTTGATAACATAAAGTGAACTCAAATAAACATGTTGACACTAGAAATTATGATACTCGTACTTAGCTGCTCCAAAAATGACAATGAATCAACAAAAAAAATTGTATTATCCTCTTATAATACCCATAACTCTCTCCATTGAGATTTGGTACAAAGGTTTCGGATTTTTCGAGAATATTCTCTTCGATAACATTTTTATTGCTTAATATTGTTGCATATTTACAGGTGTAAGAGCTTACAATGTCATATTGTACGAAAAAACAATATCACATCGCTTTATTGTCAAAATATATTTTAATCTTAATTTCATTTTAAAGAGGATTTGTGGTTAAGTTTTGTAGCGATGTGAGATATTATTTGAATAGTCTAATAAAAAGCAACGTATTAGTATTATTTTAACTTTGATATTGTAATATAATTGTATCTATTGTGCCTAGGTATGGCCACAAAATATTTTTTAATATGAAATTTCAAGAATTTTATAATACAATCCTCACCACCATAGTGGGACTGTGAGAATGGCAAGCTGTCAAAAAGTAAATAATAATAATAAGATTAAAGTTTAATTCGGGCGCCAGACAGCTGCCACAAAGACCAGATAGCGGGGCGGAAGGCTCCGGAGCTTTTAATCGTAAGGGAGGACTTTTCAGATACAGGGCGTTCACAGTCTCCTGCAATTAAACCAGACAAATTTATTGAGAGGAGTTTATTACAGCTAATCACAATTATGACACTAGAAAGGGGGCAACATATCCCTCAAGGGCACTATTTAAACGGTAAATTAAATACTACTACAGTCTTATTTAATAAAAGGTTGTCACCGACCTGGCAGATGTTGATTACCGGTACACTAAGTAGTTACGGGCGGAGTCCCACGTCAACTGGAGCCGGGTGTGAACCGCACAGGAACTTCAGGGGCTTCCTCGGTACCAGTTGTTGCAGTCGTCCGGAGAGAAGTCAGTCGATGCACCGATATAGGTTTTTAGAAAAGGTATTTGCCTGGTAAGGCTTTATAAAATTAGAAAGAGAGCAGTTACCAAAACGAACCCAGAAAAGGGAGAGGAGAAAGTTTAAATGGAATAACAAAGCATTTTGAGGTCGTAGATTAAGCGGAGCTTGGAAATTGTCGCACCGGAGCAACGGGCGTTAAGAAATAAAGGAAACGTTGACTAAATTAAGCAAATGCAAGGTAAAATGGGAAAGATAAACAGGAGTCCGACCGTATGAAGGTACGGAACAAAAAACTAAATCATTGTTTGAAACGTTAAGCGCAGTGAAAAGATAACCAAACGGTATCCATAACGGACATAAAACGGCGTTAAAACGGTAGTTAAGCCGTAGAAAAACGTGGAAAGAACGCAAAATAAAACGTAGAGTAAAACGGGCGCTGAATTACAGCCTGAAAAGAAGAAGAGGAACGTATTAACCTCTTGGCACAACAGCAACGTAGCTCAGAGTTTTTTGGAGTTAAAATATCATAAACTACTTACGCCCGTTGGAAAAATTGGTTCAAGGCATCGTGCTCGGGGTGGTCTCCTCGCACAATCACCGAAGAATCGCCTGGAACAAGTTACATACGAGATGAAGACGTGCAATTTCGAAAAAGGAATTTTGTCCAATTGGAAAATTAATTAACGAATACTTACCCGTAGGCTCTAAGCAAAGGTCGGCACGGCCGCCCGCCGAAACAATACGAATTGCGTCCTCCAGACGATAATTAGAAAATCTCTTTCCGCAGCGCAACCTCTTTGCCTTCTCGGAGCAAGTCAAAATGGCTTCCGGAAACTCGGCCCTCTGGTGAGACGCCAAGGCAATTGCCCAAACAGGGTTTTCAAACTCCCCGATAAATAACACAATATTGACCCCCGACCTGTCAAAATCGATCCAACTTAAGAGAATCATTGAAATTTCTGAACGCATTTGGCAGCTGTCAGCTGTCAGTGTGACAAATTATAGAGTCTGGGGTTAATAAAAAGATCCTGTTGAAATTTTAAACAACTTATGTTAAATGAATGTTTACATGTACGTGCGACACCAAGGTAAACACGTTATATTACCCCCTTCCCCGAGAAAATAAAAAATAGGAACTATTTTTTATTGCCAAAGCAAAACAAAGACTCGAGAAGAACTGCCAAAATCCACTCAACAAACACCTCCACCAAGAAGACTACTTAATAAAAGCGAAAAGCTAAGAAAACAATGTTTAAAAGTCTTAAGGACTCAACTAGAGCTGACTCTACCATCACTTCAAAAGGGTAAGTTAAAGAAATAATAAATCTAATTATGGTTAGGCATAAAAGCCGCTAAACATCAAAACTAACAATAGAATGTAGAGTCGAAGTTACAAAACTCTATCCTAACCTAAAACAAGGCTCAGAATTAAATCTCTATTCAAGACTGAATTACCAAAATTAGAAAAAAGGAAACAAGCATAATTAAGTAATATGTAACATAGTAACGGTTGGGCACAATAGCCACCGACTATTAAAAACTTAAGTAAATTACAAGCTACAGGAACAATAACTTAAGTGGTGGTTACGGATAGGCGCCATCGCCTCCGACCAAAAAACCTGAACTCGAAAAAGTTAAGATCTGGAATTACCAGAACAAGTGAACCCGTGGCATCGTAAGTATGAAGACTCAAGTTTTAATTTACTTGAGGCCCTCAGACAGCACCGTTTATGTTGATCCGCCTTTTGAATTTAAAAAATTCCACCAATTCCACAAACTAATGGAAGGCATTCGATAAAGTAGTTGGCACAATGGCACCGGAGTCATAGATTCAGTTAGGCACACTAGCCACTGACTATGAGGTAATTAAACAAACGAATGGAAAACAATTCCACCAACGAATGGAAGGCATTCGATAAAGTAGTTGGCACAATGGCACCGGAGTCATAGAATCAGTTAGGCTCACTAGCCACTGACTATGACAGAATAAGTAAAGGAAGCGCACTAAGATCTAGGCGTCCAAAAATTGCAAAAAAACAACGGAAAGACACCATGTGACTGGCTCAACACCACCAGCTTCCCAGGCACATGTGTAAGTTTTATGTAGAGTCTACACTAAAAACAAGTTGCGAGATGCGATGTGAGAGAGGCGAGATGCGATGTGACTGGCATAACCCCACCAGACTTCCAAGCACATGCAAAGATGTGTGTGGACACACCAAAAAGTTGTGTATAAAAACACAGAATAAAACTCAACCTCAGTGACTGGCACGCCTCCACCAGATTACCATGCACTAAGGGAGGAGAGACGTCGAACCGATACTCCAATCAGTACGGTCAACAAAAGTCAAAGCAGCTAGCTAGGCTGTTTAAAAAAAAGAAAAGCTTGCACCGACACTACAAAACGGTGCGGGCAGAGAAATCTGACATCGAGTTCGATGCAGACAAGAGCGACTCTCCTTCAGCCGAAGGGGTCAAAAAGGACGTCGACCACCCCAAGGGGTGAGACGTAAAATCCGCACGTTCTGTCAGGCGACAAGAACGGGGAAAACAAAGACAACCGCACTGCAGATGCAATGAAAATCGGAAGTCAAAAAGAGTCAAACCAAAGCACTAACTCAGGGTACCAATGAGTAGGCAAAAATATAGTTGAAGTTTCAAACTATGTCAAAACCGAGAGAAAAGTCAAGTCCAGGAGATACTTATTACCTAGCTTAACAATATACTAGTATAAACACATACTATACAAAACTTAGAGAACTAAACGACACTCACAGTACTCTATCGGAGTACGCTAGCACAATCCTACCAAACAATAGCACTATAACCAGAAAATCTATAAGAGAAAAGGCTCTTACTATGTAAGAAGTTGTAAGGTAAATATAGATGAATCCAAAAAGTCCAAGGTTAAGTTTCAAATAACAACAATGGAGAGAACAATTGAATGAGTCATTCCTTTCATACATCTCTTACAAATAGCCCAAATTACATTTCATACATCACTATCAAGGGCTGAGACCCACTCGACTTGTTCCAACAATGAAGTTAAGGTCCAAAGAAAGTTTAAATTTTAATAATATCTTTAATATGATAACGACCAGAAGTTCCTTTAGAAAGATCCTTTAAAACATAAACAAGGTCAGAAATTTTATCAGTTATTTCACATTTTACGAACCTTGGAGCAAGCTTAGCCGAAAAATAGTGAGCGGCGCTCGACTGAACAAAATTTCGTCTCCATACAACATTACCTACTTCGTAAGAGACAGCCTTACGACCTTTATTATAAACAGCAGCATTACGTTTGAATGCTTTCAAAAGAGAAGCAGAGACCTGCTCATAAATATGACCCATGCTTTTAAAAGTATCAGAAAAGTTATGACGACTATCAATAGTGATGTCATCCAAGTTATCTAAAGAATCGCTGAAACGATGTAAGGAAGCATCTAAAATAATTTCCCTACCGAACATCAAAACATTCGGAGTAAAATCCGTAGCAAAGTTAACAGAAGTATTCAAAGCAGATTGAATATGAGGCAAAAACTTAGACCAAGTTCTATGGTCGTCTTCAACAAAACAAGCAATACATGTTTCCACTGTTTTATTGAATCTTTCCACCGGATTGTTTTGAGGAGTATAAAGAGTATTGTAAAATATTTTATTAATGTTGTAACCTTTAAGGAAGTCTACAAAATGTTTAGAAGTGAATTGGGAACCATTGTCACAGACGACAATCTTAGGAGAACCATAAATCAAGAATATGCGGGTTTCGAGAAACTTACAAATGCCTTTTGTAGTCGCATTAGCCAGAGGAAATAGCCAAACATATTTTGTAAAAACATCTACAACAGAAAGAATGAAACGATGGCCAGAATAGGTACGAGGGAGAATTCCGATTATATCCATGGATAACATGCGCATAGGAGCGTCTACAATTTTAGGATTAACCATCAAACCAAAAGGAGGGGAATTTGAAGATTTGTAAGCTTTACAAATGTCACAACGACTAATATAATCTTGTACATCTTTGAACATTTTATTCCAGAAATAATGAATTTTTAATTTATGTAAAGTTTTGTGGATTCCCAAATGTCCAGATTCTACATTATCATGGTTATCACGTATAGTATTTATTACACTATCACGAGGTATTACTATTTTCCAATCTAAACGTGAATTTAAGTTATACTTTGGTTTACAATATTTATATAAAGTATCATTCTCCACCTTGTAGTTTTCGTATTTAGCAGGGAATTTCTGACAATTAATAAAGGTTTTCTTATACCACGGATCATTTATTTCTTCGTCGGGCAAAACTAAATTGGGAGGAACGGTTAAGGCTGCGATCTCTACACGAGAAAGACAGTCTGGAACCACGTGGAGGGAACCTTTTTTGTGAATAATATCAAAAGTAAATTGGGAAATTCTAGCGGCCCATCTAGCCAACCGACCACTAGGATTTTTCAAACCTAATAACCACTTTAAACTAGCATGATCCGTAATTACGGTAAATTTCATACCTTCAATATAAGGTCTAAAATGTTCAATAGAATCCAAAATCGCAAGTAATTCGCGTTCTGTTGTACTGAAATTTCGTTCACATTTAGTTAGAGTTCTCGAATAGAATGCAAGGGGATGCTGTTCACCAGTATCATCTTCCTGACAAAGTACACTGCCAATCCCTACCGCACTAGCATCGCAGTGGAGAAAATAAGGTTTCGTATAATCAGAACATTGCAACACAGGAGCAGACATTAAAGCCAGTTTTAAATTTTCAAATGCTTCGTCAGCCAAAGCACTCCATTCTACAGGTAATTTAGAATTCTTACTACCACCGGTCAGACAAGACAAAGGCGCAGCAATATCAGCAAAATTTGAAATAAATCGACGATAATAGGAGCAGAGACCAAGAAAACCTCGAAGTTGTTTCTTTGTATAAGGCTTCGGGTAATTTTTAATAGCTTCTAATTTAGAAGGATCTGTATGTAAACCTTGGCTATCAATGACATAACCTAAATAACGGAGCCTATCTTTACAGAATTCACATTTCTTTAAATTTACTGTAAGACCTGCATCTTTCAATACTTTCATAACTTTACGCAACAGAATCATATGATCAGAAAAATCTTTAGAGATCAAAACTAGGTCATCCAAGTACTTGAACAAAACGTCATCGAACTCAGGGCCAAAAAGTCGGTCAACGAGTCGCTGTAGTTCAGATGGAGCATTGGTTATTCCAAACGGCATGCGAACAAATTCGAATAATCCCTTACCCGGTACCACAAAAGCTGTTTTCTCACGCGACGATTTCTCCAAAGGTATTTGTAAAAATGCCTTAGACAAATCAAGTGCGGTTATATACTTTGCGTCCCTAAGATTGTCCAAAATTCTAGATGTATACGGAAGAGGATACGCGTCTTTAATAGTTACTGAATTTAACCGTCTAGAATCCAAGCATAAACGAGCACTTCCGTCCTTCTTCTCTACAGCAAGAACAGGAGAACACCAAGGAGACTTGGAGGGTTGAATAATTCCTTCCCTTAAGAGAGTCTCTACTTCAGCATACAACTCATTCTGTTTCGCAGGACTCAAAGGCCAATAACGTTGCTTAATAGGATCACCAGTAGTAACAATCTTATGTTCAACAAGGTGAGTCAACCCTAAACCTTTCTTCTCATAAGAAATATCTTCAAACTCTTTGATCACTGAATCCAGCTGAACCTTCTCAGAAGGAGACAATAGCGCAGCAGAGGTAACGGAGCAAATAGAAGCTTTACTATTAGGCCGATAGCTTATATTTTTGAATAACTCACGAGCGAGCCCAAATTTTAACCAAAAGTTGAAGCCAAGAATAATTGGAGGTTCAAACGACGGTATTACCATAAAAGGAATTGTATGAGTCTGTTTGTCAACTGTAACTGGTAAATCAATGAATCCCAAAATATTACGAGAGGTGCCGTCAGCAGTACTAGCGACAACCCTACGGTCCTGCCTGAGAGAATATCCTAAGTCCAAAAACGAATGATGAAAATTAGAACCAATAACACAACTATTAGCGCCACTGTCCAATAAACCGGAGAACGAGCGATCATTCACTGTAAAATCCAAATAAGGCCTAGAATCATTGTTATCCACAAACAAAACTGGAGCAACTTTATAAACGCCAAAGAATACTTTCAAATAATCTAGCCAATTATCAAAGTCATTTTTAATTTCTTCATCGGAAGGTTTAAATTTCTTAATATCAGAATTATCAACAAAGTCAGCCGAAGCACTGCGCACTTCAGATTGAAACGGTGTTCGACTGACGCCTACTCGTTTTTTGAAGTAGTCGCGCGAGGAGAATTTGAATTATTCGGGTTGCACTTATCGCAAGTTAAAGTGGTGACATCCTTTTGGTTACATTTAAAGCAAATGGTACCTTTCACAGATTTACAATCTTTATAATGATGTCCGGATCTCTTACACTTTAAACAAACATGATCCCGGCTTACATTAATAGGGTTGAACTTCCGAGATGGTCTTTCAAAATTCGAGTGAGACGCTGGTTGTTGTTGAGGGATGACGGTATTATATGCATCTATCTCTTTACTAAGGCGTACAATGGCATCCATATTACTCAGCTGTTTACCGATGAAATGTACCATCAAAGAAGGCAACATGTTGTGTCTAAATATATCTACAAGGGTAGCGTCAGATAACGGAAATGTCAATTGACTGGAAAGATCCATCAGTTCTATTATAAATTCTGACAAAGTCTCTTTAGGCTTTTGTTTGCGCGTGCGAAGTTGAAACTCAAGTTGGTAATCAAAATCGTTTTTATCGAAACGTCGAAGCAACGCGAGCTTAAGTTGGTACCACGATGTTAACTGGGCTCTAACCGAACGAAACCATTTCAGAGCATGGTCCGAGAGCAGACACGAGAATGCGCGTAATAAGTAATTTTCATCGATATTTCTAGCATACTGCAGCTCTTCAACCTGAATTAAAAATTCGCGGACGCAAGTCTTGCCGTTGAAATTTATTTTACATTTGGATAAGTCAGGAGACTTCGTATAAGTTTGTGCAACACGACTATCCATATGCATAGTTTGATTCATAACACCCGGTAAGTTAATTGATTTAGGTAAACGTGGATGTTCACAATTGGTACTGTGGTGAGCATCATCAGGATAACCTGAGAGAGTAATTAAATCTCCACGAGATGGTATAAAACTACTAGGAGCTGCCTGTCCAGTTTCAGAATCTGTGGTGTTGATAGCTTCCCTAGAAGGTAGTTGACCATTATGATCCTCATTATCAGACATAGTGAAGTGAAAACAAAGTGTTATGAAACAACAAGTTGATTCGACAAAGTCAAAAAAAAATTTTAAAAAAATTGAATTATTTTTTAAAGTTTAGGTTTAATTAACACCCTGTATAACAAGACGTTAATCCGAGAGGTATGTATTTAAAACAAGCTAATTAAATTTTAAGTCCAAAGTTCAAAAAAATTCGAAGTCGAAAAACACCCTGTATAAAAATTCAAGTTATCAATTGACACCCTGTATACTCAGTATATAAAAGTTTCAAAACAGCAACAACAATTTAAAACACCCTGTATATGTCAGTAATAAATTTCTAAGACACCCTGTATATCTACAAACATATAACACCAAACAGTCAAATTAATTGTTCATAGGTACTCCAAGTCGATGAAAAAAACAATGGCTCAACACTACAAACCAACTTCTAAATTGATGTGAAATTAAAAGCAAAATAAAGACAATTAAATTAATGAAAAGTTACTTCATATGAAATATTACACCGATACTATTAACTATTAACTTGAACACAATATGCTACTATTTTTACTTATTTAAATTAAGAAACACTTTAATTTTACTTAAATGGTTTAAACTTTAACGGTAATGCAAGAAATTTAATTTAAACTAAATCTGTTAAACTGTACTTAATATGGAATTAATGGAATATCCTAAACGGTTTGCAATAATACACTTTTATACGACCCAAACGTTAACCACCAGTAGAAAATGCAAGTAATGTTGTGAAAACACTCAAAAAATAACACCATAAACACTGTAGGTAAAAAGTGTTCATGAAAAAATAAACAAGAAATTAAGTTGCAAAAATAGACCAAACTGCTCTCAAGTAAACTAAGTTAAACAAGTAAAGTCCTGTAACTGAATTCCGGTCCCTGTTCGGGCGCCAAATGTAATATAATTGTATCTATTGTGCCTAGGTATGGCCACAAAATATTTTTTAATATGAAATTTCAAGAATTTTATAATACAATCCTCACCACCATAGTGGGACTGTGAGAATGGCAAGCTGTCAAAAAGTAAATAATAATAATAAGATTAAAGTTTAATTCGGGCGCCAGACAGCTGCCACAAAGACCAGATAGCGGGGCGGAAGGCTCCGGAGCTTTTAATCGTAAGGGAGGACTTTTCAGATACAGGGCGTTCACAGTCTCCTGCAATTAAACCAGACAAATTTATTGAGAGGAGTTTATTACAGCTAATCACAATTATGACAATAGAAAGGGGGCAACATATCCCTCAAGGGCACTATTTAAACGGTAAATTAAATACTACTACAGTCTTATTTAATAAAAGGTTGTCACCGACCTGGCAGATGTTGATTACCGGTACACTAAGTAGTTACGGGCGGAGTCCCACGTCAACTGGAGCCGGGTGTGAACCGCACAGGAACTTCAGGGGCTTCCCCGGTACCAGTTGTTGCAGTCGTCCGGAGAGAAGTCAGTCGATGCACCGATATAGGTTTTTAGAAAAGGTATTTGCCTGGTAAGGCTTTATAAAATTAGAAAGAGAGCAGTTACCAAAACGAACCCAGAAAAGGGAGAGGAGAAAGTTTAAATGGAATAACAAAGCATTTTGAGGTCGTAGATTAAGCGGAGCTTGGAAATTGTCGCACCGGAGCAACGGGCGTTAAGAAATAAAGGAAACGTTGACTAAATTAAGCAAATGCAAGGTAAAATGGGAAAGATAAACAGGAGTCCGACCGTATGAAGGTACGGAACAAAAAACTAAATCATTGTTTGAAACGTTAAGCGCAGTGAAAAGATAACCAAACGGTATCCATAACGGACATAAAACGGCGTTAAAACGGTAGTTAAGCCGTAGAAAAACGTGGAAAGAACGCAAAATAAAACGTAGAGTAAAACGGGCGCTGAATTACAGCCTGAAAAGAAGAAGAGGAACGTATTAACCTCTTGGCACAACAGCAACGTAGCTCAGAGTTTTTTGGAGTTAAAATATCATAAACTACTTACGCCCGTTGGAAAAATTGGTTCAAGGCATCGTGCTCGGGGTGGTCTCCTCGCACAATCACCGAAGAATCGCCTGGAACAAGTTACATACGAGATGAAGACGTGCAATTTCGAAAAAGGAATTATGTCCAATTGGAAAATTAATTAACGAATACTTACCCGTAGGCTCTAAGCAAAGGTCGGCACGGCCGCCCGCCGAAACAATACGAATTGCGTCCTCCAGACGATAATTAGAAAATCTCTTTCCGCAGCGCAACCTCTTCGCCTTCTCGGAGCAAGTCAAAATGGCTTCCGGAAACTCGGCCCTCTGGTGAGACGCCAAGGCAATTGCCCAAACAGGGTTTTCAAACTCCCCGATAAATAACACAATATTGACCCCCGACCTGTCAAAATCGATCCAACTTAAGAGAATCATTGAAATTTCTGAACGCATTTGGCAGCTGTCAGCTGTCAGTGTGACAAATTATAGAGTCTGGGGTTAATAAAAAGATCCTGTTGAAATTTTAAACAACTTATGTTAAATGAATGTTTACATGTACGTGCGACACCAAGGTAAACACGTTACAATATTACTGTCCTTTTAAGTCTACGAATGAATATATCTGGTAGTACGATAAGTAAGGCTTAATTAGAAATGATGTTGATTACCTATTTGAAAAAAAGGTTTTATAAGTTAAAAGGCGACAATAGGGATGACGACTGGATTAAAACTATATAATTCTATTTAGTCCGTCGGTTAGATTATGGAAAAATATGGGACACGTATTTTTTGGTTTATCAAAATATTAAAAATCGACTAAGTTATAGATCATCAAGCTACTGGAGTGGGGGCTTGTGACGTCACTCCTAGGTGAAAATTGTACCTAGAAGTGACGTCACTCGAAACTTCTAAGCACTCTATCCTCGTAATTTTTTGTTTGTCGAACAAAAGAAAAAATACGTGTACAACATTTTTTAATAATCTAAAAATTTCAACACTGTGTGGGAACTATGAATGGAAAACATATCGTTATGCAATCTCCTACACATTGCAATACAATACAATCACACTTTATTGCACACCAAAAGAAAATTACATTGCAAACTTATATTTTATTAACATTGGTAAACAGTCAACTAGCAAAATCAGTACTTGAAGTGCTCTTCAAGACTCATTTGTATTGTACTTATAAGTTACTTGTAGTTTACTACAAAGCTGGATTTGGGCGCAGTTATACGAGCATTCCTTTCGTATAACGATCCTATAATCAACTCGCAGAATGTCACTAAGCCCTGTAATACACTTACAGAAGCGCAATTGCTTCTATAATGTTCTGAGACTACACATTTTTAAATTCAGATACTCTTATTAGTATCTGAAATAAGTATTTTACTAGAGCAATCTTGCTTATAATGCACTACTAATGTACTTGGTAATAAGTAAATTTTATAAACATCTCTTCGTTGTTGCGGTTGTTTTGTGAATAAGAAATACTTAGAGAGTTGAACCTATGCCTGAACTAGGATTCCCTGTATCTCAGGCAAAAGGGACTATCAAACATTTGTATCTAATACTAAATATTTACATACTAAATATACAGTTTAATACAATTCAAATCTTATTAACTAGTATCACGTTGAATCAATGTCACATGCTAGCACCTGCGTCAGCAGAACTGTAAACTGAGCCAAAATCGATGTTGCATTCTTCAAGTTTGTTTTAATTTCATTTAGAGGTTATAGGAGTACGATTGGTATTTGCCTAGTTTTCGAACTGGTGTAAGTAGGACATCTCGGTAGTAGGTCACTTAGGCGTCTTCATAGTCTATGGAGTTTATGTACCGTTTTTCGGCTAATTTTCTAGCTGGGCATTCGGCATCGCCAGTTTCATGATTGCAGGGCTTTTTGTATTGAAGGCATGTTGCACATTTTGGTGGCTCAGTTTTTTTGGTGCAGTCCTTTATCGTATGACCGACGTCGCCGCAATGCGGGCAGGTGTCGACCTCCGTCTTGCACGTCTTCGCCGCATGACCGTACTGCTGGTACTTGTAGCATCTCGTCACTAGAGTAAACTCTCACAGGTCACAACGACCAGTTTACAAACACTCTGTCTCTTGAAATCAAGGCCTTCCGTATAAGAGCAGGGACTTCGATGATGTAGTTGCAGTTCTCAGAGTCTTTTTTGCCAGATTTGTGGCTTAACTTAATTGTGGTCAGAAAGTTTTCTAGGGACATATTAGGCATAGTATCAGCTAGGTTTTGTTAATAAATACATTTAAAAACTTCGGCTTCCTGCATTGCCGTGGGTACGCCGATGATAACTATTCTAGGTCTACGCTTCCGTGGCTCGTCCACCGTGACTCCAGAGGTCGATAACTGTGCTGATTGTTTAAGTTTCTGGATATCGTCCTTAGAATCTGTACTAAATAACGACACCCCCATTTCTAATTTTGCGCAACCCTCACGTGCAATTTCATCTCTTCTGGTCTGATAATTTTTTGAACGAGGGATTTAGTCTTCCCGCTCGTCTTTAATTTATCAGTAGGGTACATGACTACTAAGCTATTTTCAGCATAAATGGTTTTCACTGCATCTGCGAGTCCGCTGCCACTCATTATGTGACCTATGGCACCCAGAAACGAAAGTATGACATGGAATCCTCCGAGGCGAACGATGATAGATCCAATGTCAGACAAGGGATCGGCGTTACCAACAATGTCGCGAGCTTTCCAGTACAGTGGCTGATCAAATGTGACTATGTTTTAATGTTTATTTGGGCACAAACAGTACATTGTTCTTATTACTAATATGATCACATAAATCATCAACCATTACTGGTTGATGATTTATGCCACTACTTACTACCTATTACATATACAAGAGAACATTGGTAGAGAATAACATTCTGTTACATACAAATGCTAGCCTATAGCAAAAGCTAGTAAGTATATCTAGTAACAAAGCCAGTAACGAAGTGGGTGCTAGTAAACAAAGAAGTTAGTAAATAATTTTACTTGGGGTCGTTTAAAAGACGAAATACACTTTGTTTAAATTTGGGCAGTGACACATTAAAAATATCTACTTGGGAAAAAGTATCATTATGGGCTTTGCTAGTTCTGTCTACGAAGGAATTCGATTTGTATTTTCTTCGGGTAAAGGGGACGTTCAAAAGTTTATTAGTGTATCGTGTGTTCAAACGAGGACATTTAAGGCCAAATCTACATATTAAATAAGGGGAGTCAATAAGCAATCTCCCGCATATAGTGGTACACCTGGATGGCCGTCATTTTCGTTACCCCCGCGTCTTGTCACTCTGGCCCGTCTAAAAAAATGCATGACCAAGCGGAGCGTTTTCATTACACTAACGCGGCTCCACTCGAACAGCGTATTTTTTGTTGGAGACAGGGTCGTATCACATTCCCTTCCTGCATCGAAGCCCTAAGATCTTTTATCATAGGCTTCTTACAAGTTAGACACTTATTAGTTTTGGGTAATAAAAGCCACTCTTCGGCAGCTTTTATTGCCAATTCCTCAGTGGCAATAACGCTTGCGAAATTCCAGAGACTGAAATTTCGCGCCAAAATTACTTTCAGCGGACGCATTTTTGAACAAACTTTATCACGTCCACACAAACAAAAAAATGTAACAACAACAAACAACAATAATATACTATAAAACTAACACACCCATAATAACAAACTATAACAACAATATAAACAAACAAACTTTAACACGCCAACAATCGAAACTCAAAAACACCTATGAACCTCCCGACTAAACAAAACGACAAAAAAAATAATACCCCAAATTTAAACTGAAAACAAGAATAAACCCTGAAAATTACTTTAAATTACCTAAAAAAACCCCAAACTCAAACCCAAAACAAATCTAAGCTGCAACAAACAAAAGACAAAACAATTGTTGTAATTGTGATATAATTTATAATTTGTACCAATGGGTTTATACCTAAATAAATACACATTTTTTTTATTTTTTATTTTAAAAGTACCAAAAGAATTTAAAACCAAAAGAAAATAAAACCCATAACTAATGAAATTATTTGCCAAGTACGAAGAAAACATCGAAATCCGAAGAAATTAGTATGGAAATTTCGTCGATATATGCGCGCCTACATCACCTCGGTTCGGGTGTTTTCAGTGTTGCCAGAAGGTAACTTTTGTAGCCTTTTTGTAGCGGCCCGGTAAATCATGGAATGGTTTTCATCTCTGTCGATTCAGGTGATCGATTTTTAATAAATGTGAGCCTTTTATTAAATCACTTACAGGAGATTTAAAAAAAAAAAAGAAATTGTGTATTTTGTATTATTAAAAGGCACAAGAGGTGATTATACCATTTCGTCGAACATAATAGTACAAATTTTGTGATGACTAGGCATTTTTGAACCCTTTTCTTCAGATTTTCAAAAATGATCTCATTTATTCCGGGTAATAAATATACTTCATGCAGAATTATGTCCAACGTCCTCCTCTTCGGTAATATGTATATCTTTCCAAGCAATCTGTAAGCTTTGGGACAGGGCTTGTATACAGACAGCACAAACATTTTCTCGTCCAAAGTAAAACGTCGACTACTTAGTTTTTTGCCAAACTGACTGAAGTGCACTTTGAATAAGGATTGTGCAACTGGTAACATTTGTTTACCGGCCAGTTGGAAAGCTTCAGTCTTCATGACTTTATTTGCCAGCTTTAATCTGGGCTTAAACATCTTTTTAGAATTTAGGCATATCCTCATTCCTTACCATGACTCTAGTTGTTGCTAGTGTGTCTAAGCTCCCGTTATGCTTGTAAGTGGTGAGGCGGCATAGTTAAATCACTCACTTCTTGACAAAACTATGTATTCACGTTTAATACAATTATCATAACACAAGACCCATTTTTAGGCACATCCACGCCGTCTTCTTCTTCCTGTAGACTCGTATTATATCACCAGGTTCTTGGTTGAGTAGGTTGCCCAGCGAGGATGCTACTTGTTTTAGGTCTTCGTCTTATTTCTCGGCGAGCCCATAAATTTCGAGGGTACACTACATAAATACGAAAAACTTAATTCCGATATTCACAATCACGAATATCAAAATACCGATTTTTAAAATTCCGAATGGATTTAAATTCCTATTATTAAAATCCCGATTTTTCATAACTCCGACTTTTAAAATTCCGAAATTACAAAACGTCTAACTGTAAGAATTACGATTTTCAAAAGTCCGAGATTCCATACATCGAACAATGAAAAGTCCGAATCTATAATAATCCGATACATCAAAAGTACGAATTCCGATTATCAAAACTCCGAATTCCAAAATATCGAAAAATAAAAATTTTGACTAAATAATGATAAACGTAGATACAGGACTTAAAAACAGTCGGTCGGACTCCGCAACTGCTCCGCCGCTGCGGGAAGAGCAGCCCCTACGCCCTTGCGTATCAAAGCACAGGCCCTAATGCTCGCCTTCGCAGCTTCGGCTTGTTGGTCGCCTTCGGCGACCAGCCTCAGCCGCTACGGCTCACATTGTGCCTGTGCTTTGCTACAACGGGCGAGGGCTGCTCCCCCTCCGCGCCTCCGGCTTTCTATATACACTCTAGGGGTAGAGCAGACAAGACCACGTGGATAGTGGGGTGCTCCGATTCGGGTTTTGTTACATATTCTCCAATGCATATAAAATACAATATTATCTCAGCCATTATTATTATTTGAACGTAGCGTATTTTTTAAGGCAAAACTATAAAAATAATTATCAAATGTTGTCAAAAAAGTCCTGACTTTCTTCAGACTTTAAAACCTGCGCCTCATATTTCAATAATATTAAGAGTTTACAAAATTTCAAAACTCCGAATGACAAAATTCCGAATAAGTAACGAAATTTCGGACAAATGAAAATCGGAATTCCGTTTTACGGACAAAGGGTACATCGAGCTTTTAATTTTTCGGAGAAATAAATGTCGGAATATAGAAAAATTAGATTTTTGAAATTCGGTATAATAAATATCGTGTTTTTCAATAATCGGAATTTTATTTTTTAGGATTTATGAAATTCGGAGTTTTGAAATTCGGAATAAGTAAATTCGGAATAAAATAATTCGGAGTATTTGGGTGTTCCCAAATTTCGACGTTCGCCTGCTCTATTTTCATGAATCTTTGCTCCAAAACTTCGTTTTTTAGCGTTATGTTCTTACACTTATTAGCAGTGTCCTTACATTGATTCTCTAGTAATTTACATCTTAGTTCATGATCCTTCAGCTTGCTCTCATAATCATCAATTTTGTCAGAATAGAATTTGAGGGTACTCTGTAGTTCGTCACGTATAATATCCGAAATGGACTGGCGTAATTGTCGAACTTCTTTACGGATCTCGAATAGACATTCGTTTTGCTGACTTTGCGTTGTGTCTTCATTATCAGATTCTCCTTCGTCAGGGTCCGGCAGGATTACCGATATGCGTTTCTTTTTGCCGCCAATGCAGCCACGACACATCCGGTCAATCGAGTCAGTCCCGGACAAAGCACATAGTTGTTCCGTGGTCAGCGATGCACAGCAAGCATGAAACCACTTGGGATCCTCTCTGATGGCATAACAACTATTGTCATATTTTCGTTTGTCATAACTCATTTCGCATTATGTTCGTACTCATATGTAGTATTTGTCATTAATGATTATTTGCATAACAGATTGTTTGTCATAATTGCGTTTGCTCATAATTTTGATGGGCATAAACAGAATTCGCATAATATTTTAAGTAATATTGTTGCATATAATTCAACTCATTTCGCATAATGTTCTTACTCATATGTAGTATTTGTCATTAATGACTATTTGCATAACAGATTGTTTGTCATAATTGCGTTTGCTCATAATTTTGATGAGAATGAACAGAATGCGCATAATATTTTAGGTAATCCATCATTTTACAGAAAATCATTTCACCGATTATCGTTTCCTATAACACTATTCGCAGAATTTTATTATCACATAAGAATCATTCATCGAACTCTGTTAAATCGCTCATACATTTGCTCGAATTACCTTTTACGGAAGAATCGATTTATCGAATTTTACTTCATTATTTTATTTGTTGATCGACATAGTAGTTCATCGAACCGCTTTTACTATAATTTTGGTCTAACTTAAGTTTCAGTACCCAAAAGTCTTATTACATAGAAAATCGTTTCACCTGTGTTACTATATTTGATAATACGTTTCAATAACAGTACATTTTAACGCCCTATTTGAAACGAACTGCTACCAGAAAAGTAGGTTAGGTTAGGTTTGAACTGCGACCCCAAACAAACCGAAATGCTGCCAAAAAGGTAGGTTAGGTTAGGTTAGGTTCTTATAGTAGGTTTAGGTCGACCCGGGTCAGTAGGTTAGGTTGGTTCATTAAAAAAAGGGGCCGTTTGGGGAAATAACTTCAATCAAAAACATACAGGGCCTGAGCGACAAAGGGGGGACGGGGGGGCGGAGCCCCCCACAAGGGGGGCTCGGGGGGCGAAGCCCCCCGCATTAAGAAAAACTCAAACCATAAGTTCAATTAGGTTAGGTTAGGTTAGGGTTCGAACTGCGTCCCCCAACAAAAACGAACTGCTGGCAGAAAAAGTAGGTTAGGTTAAGTTAGGTTTAGGTTAGGTTTGAACTGCATCCCCTATCAAAAACAAACTGCTGGCAGAAAAAGTAGGTTAGGTGAAGTTAGGTTTAGGTTAGGTTTGAACTGCATCCCCTATCAAAAACAAACTGCTGGCAGAAAAAGTAGGTTAGGTTAAGTTAGGTTTAGGTTAGGTTTGAACTGCATCCCTTATCAAAAACGAACTGCTGGAAGAAACAGTAGGTTACGTTAAGTTAGGTTTAGGTTAGGTTTGAACTGCGTTTCCTAACAAAAACGAACTGCTGGCAGAAAAACTTCACTTATAGACTGAGAATTTTATGAAGGAAACCATTCTGAAAAACAACATACATACACACATAACATACAGGTTTAATGGCATTTGATAATTATAATTTACGTTGATATGCGTAAAAACTATATGATAATAGTGATTAATGCGCACAAATATAATGATCATAATTTTTATGCCACCCGATAGAGAACCGTATAAAAATAATGCGGTACATTTTTAATGCATACAATTTTAATGCCATTTGATCATTATAAATTACGTTGATATGCGTCAAAACTATATGATAATAGTGATTAATGCGCACAAATATAATGACAATAATTTTTATGCCAATCACTGAATGACTAATACTATTTATGCGCAACGATTGTAATGACAAAAGTAGTAATGCTCTTCGAAAAAATGACTTTCACATTTATGCCCCCCGATAGAGAACCAACCACTTGCTACACTTGTTACACTGTGCTCCAGGAGTCTTTTTGTTGACTAATTTACTACACTTCGCGCATTTAACCATAATGTGCAAATATTATGCGCTCGCGCACTCACGACAGGTCACGACCTACCGCTCGCGCGCGCACGGGTGAACTGTGAGTTAGAATTGTTGTTTTAATAATAATAATAACCGTTTATTTTCGACCATCAAGGATCACTTGTTCACCATTATCATTTTCATTTTAACTTGTTCATCATTAACATTTTCATTTCAGATTATCATCAACATCATAGTTCATTTTAGCATATTCATTGCCAGTTTCAATTTAGCATAATTTTCAACATCTTTAAGCTGAAGAGATTAAAATGGAGATGTTTCGTTGTTTAATTAGATGGTGTATTGAAAGGGTTTGATTCGACTGAACGGGGTCAGATGA
This sequence comes from Eudemis profundana, assembly GCA_947034925.1. Lineage (NCBI taxonomy): Eukaryota > Metazoa > Arthropoda > Insecta > Lepidoptera > Tortricidae > Eudemis > Eudemis profundana. The sequence continues at coordinate 7,936,777 of OX344806.1, read as the reverse complement.
AAAAGAACGGTATGGAAGCAATTGTGAGATTTGTTTATTTTTATGGTCCGCGGATCGAAAGTTCCATAAACACGGATGCTGTTTGTATATTTGTATGAACTTTATCGTTGTATCATTATCCCACTTAGCCATTTTATCGAAATAATGGTACAATTTATAAACAACAAATGCACGTTGAACAAACCAATATGCTCTTTGCCAGAGGTGCGTTGCGCAGCCGCTCGCTAGGACGACGGTACTATGCATTTTCCGCATGGCTGATTCAACCTTATTCGCCACATAAACCATTTTCGAATTTATGTATATGAACGGATCTAACTCATTTAAAGGGACTGTATCGGCGTTGAAATAATATTTGTTTTTCATCACCTCCGTAATCAAATATCTCAGATGCTCAGTTTGATACATGGTGAATCTGCAAACGTTCTTCACTCCAATTGTGTTCAGTGTAAAAAGCTGTTTGTCTGTTTTCGCGCTGAACATTACTGCTGTTATGGGCTTGTTCTCGTTATCTCTTCCTATTATTGTCTTTACCTTAGTCGCTTCTCCGCTGTATAAAACCTCATAAGATTGCTCGGAACACGGGAAGATCTGCTCCAACTTCCAAAAGACACGACCATAAGTGGGGTCTATACATGACTCTGCGTCTGTAGGACAAGTTATACCGCTGTTTAAACGAATTTTGTCCTCCTTCATTACACGTATAGCAGTTCCAGTGCTGAATAGGAAAGTGATTTCACCATGCGCGACCACATTCGAGTAACTCCCCTTTCGATTATTGAAATAACCTCCGCTACAAGTTCCGTCATGATCGATACCCCCCAGCTAGAGTAACCCATCGTGTGTAAGTCTCATTAAAGGCACTTATCTGGAACTCCTGTCCATAGACCCGCGCTCTCCGTAATTTATGCATGGTATAGCACTCCTCCGAACTAAGATGATACAGCTCGCTTACGATACCGCCTTTCACGAGAGAGTTATGACTCTAGGACCCGCAATTGTTTATCTCATATTGTAATGATATCATACAGGCATAGGTATTGACGTATACAGTCTTACGTTGTTTGATGAGCTGTATTTCAACCTGTTCTTCTTCAAAATCATCTTCTTCGAAATGGCAATCGCCCACTTCTAATAGAGAGATCGTAGTGTAATTTGCCTCTTCGGATGTTCAATCGAATGCAATGTTCTGTGCAGAGATCCGCGTGAGGATCCCTAGCATCATGAAAAGCCCTATATACATACTTCCTTTTTACCGCTTGTCTTCTTGTGCAAATATGTACTAATATGTGTTTACATGTATTTGCAATAACAGTTATCTTTAAATAAATATTTCAGTCATAAAAGTTAAAAAAGTATAATTAATAATTAAATAAGTTAATAATATAAAAAAATTCACACATTAGGCATCTAAAATTAATACAATACATCTAAAGTAATATAAGATAATAGTTTATTTTTATTCTGTATTTGGATGTCGTGAATCTAATAAATGCCCACTTGCGACCACGAACGCTGAAAAGGGTTACGAAACATCCGGACGTAATAATTAAGTAAGTAATGTACGCGATTTAATTCGATTAAGTTATTTTTACTACAATGAGTAATAATCTAATCGATGACTAATTAACAAAACAATTGAAAACACATATATCATACCTATATTATATGCATAAATCTAAATTACACAAATAAAACATAACACAACCAACTGAGCGTACGCAGTTGTTAAGACATTTCCAAGCTATTTATATCCGTGTACTGTTATCAACAACCACGCTCGCACCGCGCAGCGCAGCGCGCTCCTAAGCTACCGTCGAGCGGCTATTGCTAAACTTGTTTTGATGCCAGATCTGTATGCTTGCTTTAGTGATTCTACCCACGAAATGCAATTTGTACAACTAGCGAATTGTAACATTATTTTTAACAATCAATAGCTTAGCTTGTATTTATTATGCATGTTAGCAACTATTTCTCATATAAGTGAATAATTGTTATTCTTTTGAGAAATAAAGATCTTTAAACCGAAATACAAACGTTTTCAACGGTACTGGGTGTTCATACCTGCCGAGTGGCGAGCGAGTCGGCGCGGGGTAGGCTGAGAGGCGTGCGGGGGTGGGCACTCGGCCTAGTAAACAAACCAAAGTCCGGGTTGCTCGCTCGCCGTTTTGCTGGGCTGAGTACTTGTCACATAGTACACACGAACCGAGTACTCGGCCGAGGACACTCTCGCCACTCTACTCGGTACGTGTGATCAGGGCATAATTCATTGCCCCGTACATTATTTTATTTTATTTATTTATTTTATTTATTTATTAATACATGTTAACATGACATTACAGTAAAAAAACCAATGCGTCATGAAACGTAGAAATAAAATATCTATTTAGGCCCGATTTTTCAACCCCCAGTTAAACAACCAGATAGGTTTTATTCTATTGATAGCGTGATTATCTATTTTTCAACCGTCAGACAGCAGTTAACTGTCGAATAAAACCTCTAACGGAGGAAGAAAGTTGTCTGTCTGTTGACGGACACTCGTTGACGGACACTCGGTGGACTCAGGTAAATAGTGATATGACACAGTAAACTTCCATACAAAAAAATTAGACGGCGATGGTCGTCCTGTCACCTAACAGATGGTTTAGTTGGTTGTGATAAAGAGGACGTCCTCAACCGTCAGACGGTTGAGGACGTCTCGTCACAACACCAGTACATAAATATAAACGTGGTGACACGACGTTCACAGCCGCCCGACGGTTGAGGAGGTCTCGTCACAACACAATGTATTCGTGTACATGTATTACGGCAAGACGTCTACTGCAGTCCACTTACGATGCACTTCTAGATCATGGAAAAATCGTCTAATCTAGCATTTTACTTTAAGGAATGAAATAAAATTACATATACATTAACTTCATGTTTAATAAAATGTATCTAAATCAGTAACAAACAATATTCAGTGTATATTATTTTAGAAATGCTTACATTATTATCACATTTTATTCACCCCACCAATTCTGATTGGTAACTAAACGAGATCAATTAGAAAATATTATTAATAATAGGAACACAAAATGAAAGCAAAACTTATTAAGGTCATACTTGCACCTTTAAAAAAACAATCGAAAAAATAAAAGAGATCAAAACATATTTTTGTAGAAGTTATACAAATTTAGGAATTCTTATTCAGATTATGCCATCCCTCCATACATTCTGGACAAAGAGGCACTTTGCAGGCCGAACACATATATCGGGTCTCCTTCCTAATCTTTTGTTTAGTACATAATCTGCATTTTAGAAACATGTATTTTCTGTTTAACTCTGGCTCTGTCTTTTTCATTTCTGTGGGCCAATGCTCTTGAGAAATTATTACACGTTGTGTGGTTGGTGAACGTTCAATAATTGGCATGATTGACTAAGGCTTCTGATGTGGTGTTTGAATTAACATTTTTTTTAAATGTAACTATATCTTTAGGTGAACAAGGACCCAAATTGAATAATTGGATGATAAGTTGGTCACGAAACTTTAAAAACTTCATGTTCTTTGTAGCAGTGTTACATTTTTTAGCCAGATAAAAGCTATTCCAGACTGCGATATCTAGCATGTGAAAAAACACTTTTTTGTACCACCGTATAGTTTTACGAGGACACGAGTAATAGGCAATCATCTGATCTGCTCTATCAATACCAGACATGTATCTGTTATATACTTCAACTTCTACTGGTTTGATCTTCTTTTGTCCATACCTATTACTCGTTTCCTTCAAATTTGGGTGATCTCTTGTTGTAATCATGAGTACTGGCCGCCGATCCTGCCACTTTGACACATATACCTGACCATGTCTTTTCCAGATGTGTTCCCCTTTCTTTAGTTTCCGAGAGACTACAACTTTTGGGTTACCGTTTCGATTTACCCGTAAGGTGCCATTAGTATGAGTTTTAGCATTGAGTAGTTTTTTCGACAATGTAACGCTGTTATAATAGTTGTCCATATATAAATTATGCCCTCGGTACAAGAAGGGTCTAAATAGTCGAAACACGGTTTTTTCAATCTTACTTGTATCTCTCTCCGTTGGTTCAATAGTGTCATCCTTTCCGCAATACATGTAAATGTTCAATACATACCCATCAGCAGTTGTCAACTCGTAAAATTTGATGCCGTATCGAGCTTTCTTGCTTTTTATATATTGCCTAAATACTAATCTGCCTCGAAACAGCATGAGAGACTCGTCTAAGGACAGGTCTTTGTCAGGAGAATATATTTTTCTAAAATGTTCAGTGAGTATATCTATGAAGTGTACAACTTTATCTTTTCCCTTGGCTTCCGTATCACTAACACATATGCATCGTAGTATCTGCTCAAAACGACGTCCTGACATAACAAATTGAAATATTGGGTGATAGTATAAAACATCAGATTGGGTGAATAGTTTTCGTTTTGTTGGTGTACTAATTTGACCTTGTAACAGACATATACCTAAAAACTTTTCAATTTCTTCTCGGGTAGTTGGTTTGAAAGTCTTGTTTCGACTGTGTCTTGTGTGCGGTCGCTTCTGCTGGCATAATTTTTCACCATATTTGTTTGTACACTCAACAATAATGTCCATAATATGTTGAGGGAAAACATGACGAAATATATCAAGAGGTAAACTTCTATTACTTATATCAATTTTTATACCTACGGAGGACCTGTCAAAATCAAAATTAGGAACATCTGCAACATCGTCTTCCCACTCATTTTCCGATGGTAGATAGCTAGTATTCATGAGGCTCCGACTTGTGGAGGGTAGCGGTTCCGGCCTAACTTCTCTGTTACAAGAAAAAACAGCCAAGTCATTGATTGCAACGCTAGCTTGTTCGCCGTGATGATTAGGTGACCGGGTACTCGGTTGTATATATTGAGTGGGATCACTTACGATTTCGCCTGGATCTTCGAATTCAGTACATGATGAATCACTAGACTGACTCGACGGGTCGGATGAAGGTAGACGAACACATCGACGTTTTGTCTGAATTCGCACATCGGAGTCGGACGACGCGACATCGTCATTTTGAAAGTCATAATTCGGATCAGATCCGTGTTCTCCATCGTCGCTAAACGGGTCCTTTGAGGATTCATCCCCTGTAGATACTTCATCAAATAGTCGCAGGATACGATCTCTTTCCCTATTGTACGTATCCTTGTCAGCCATCTAAAACAATATGATAATAATTAGTATTAGGTAGGTAGTAGGTACATTGTGTTGATAATATCACGCTAGTAGCCTAGTACTTCATCTAGTTACAATACATGTAATACTAAATGAGTCGTGAAGTCTATTTATATAACGTTGATACAAATACATCTATGTATATAACAAAAAAAAAACAAAAATACTAACCTCACTATTCACGTGTGTAGGTAATCAGCAGGCGAAAACGTGTGGTACCGGTGTGGTGACAACGCCAGACTGACGCGAACAAATACGACGTTCACAGCCGTTGTGTGCTCTCACGCAGGTCAATGTCTGTGTGTGACACGCTCACGTTGAAGGGATGGAAGTCGATACGATATGACATTTAGAAGGAAAATAACGCCTTACGATGTGACACAAACTTTAATTTTTACGAATAGGGACTCTTATTTGTACTAACATAAGAATTAAAATAGCAAAAATATGCTTAAAAAACGACGTGTGCAGCCGCCCGCCCGCCGTATCACAGTATTCAAATTCAACTAACGACGTCCTCAGCAGTCGTGTCCTTCAACGTGTTAAGGGCCAGTTAGGGCCTTACCGCTCCGTTAAGTGTGACGTTTTTAGGTTATGTTACTACCTTATAGTGATAATGGATATTTTTGACATCGTTGAAGACGTAGCTATCGAAGAAGAACGAAAAATCCTTGATTACATATATCCGCCGGCTGATAGAAAACGTAGAGAAGTACGCGAGAGACCCGACAATTTTAATACATGGGATGACCACGAATTTTGGAAAAGATATCGTTTAAAGAAAGAAACCGTGACCTATTTAGTTTCATTAATCGAGGATAAAATCAAACACCAAACGAACCAGTAAGTTTTGTTACATACTTTATGTATTTTTGCCTAGTGTGAATGCCTTATTTATTACTTTTAACAATAAACAGTATGTAATAAGCAGGTAAAATGCTTCTTTCAGGAATCAGTGTGTTTCACTGCTACTCACTTTACGGTTCTATGCAACGGGGAGCTTTTATATCACAGTTGGAGATTTTGGTGGTATACATAATTCCACTCTGTGTAAAATTGTAAGAAGAGTAACAGAGGCCATTTGTTTATTGCGCGACAAAGGTATATTTTGCTGCCTCAGAACCGCAACGAAATAATGTCTCTGCAGCAGGATTTTTATAAAATAGCGCGTTTTCCAAGAGTCATTGCAGCTTTGGATTAAAATAATTTCACCAGGTTTGGATACTCTATTAAACAAAGTTTTGCACAATCACAAATTTTGTTATAACCTACCTATTTTATCTATATATTATTTTTCAGGGGGAGACACTGCGGACAATTTTAGGAACAGGAAAGGTTTCATGTCTTTAAATGTACAGGCCATGTGCAATTCTAAACAACAGTTTCTAGACATTGTTGCTCGATGGCCAGGCTCAACTCATGACAGTTTAATTTTTTCAAATTCATCTGCCAAATATAAATTCGATAATGGTGATTTTGGAAATGGAATAGTCCTTGGAGACAGTGGATATTTCTTAAATCAGTATTTATTAACTCCGCTCAGCAATCCCCAAACACAAGGTGAAGAATTATATAATGAATCTCATATCCGAACTAGAAATGTTATAGAAAGCACTTTCGGAGTCTGGAAAAAAAGGTTTCCAGGGTTGAGTATCGGATTGAGATGCAAGATACCTCTTGCACAGGATATTATTGTGGCTACTGCCATACTGCACAATTTAACTTGCAAGAGCAATGAAGGAGAGCCACCCACAGACCCGGAGGTTCAGATACCACCACAACCCGCTAAGCCTGAGGAGGCAGAGGCTTTAGTAGAGGAAAATACATATACGAGAGACACTTTAATGGAATACTTTGATGCTCTTTTTAGTTAAAGTTAATATATCAAATTATAGTATTTTAGTTACATTACAAGTGCTTTCACTTGTAATGTAACTACTACATGTGTTTAGTATAAGTTTAGTTTATTTTCATGTAAGTTGTGTTGAAAAATAAATAACTATAGCAAACTATGTATATACTTGATCTGGTTTTATTTATGGATGTAACATCAAAAATTTTAATATATATTTTGAAATTAAAATAAAACAATTACTACATTTCAATTTAAAATGTTTATTGCAATATAGTTTTCATGTAAATTAAAAGTAAAGAAATAATTAAAATATTAATCACTCTTTTTACGCTACATCGCAAGTAGCATGAGTTCATGCAATTGCAGCTTTCGAGCCTCCTCGCTCCTAAGATGCATCATTTTTAGTTCATGCTCTTCTTTTACAAATAAATGCTCCTTATTTGCTATCTCCTTTTGGAGTTGAACAAGCTCCAATCGAGCAGTACTTAGTTGGTCCAGCTTCGATGTGACACTCGTTTTAAATGGTTTTAACACCTGTGACGTTTTACTTTTCAATGCCTTTGGATTCCAAGTGCTCCATTTGTTTTGACAATCTGTGAAAAAAATATAATACAAATATCATAATTTCAGCAGCAAACTCAGTGTATACAAATGGAACAACCATCGATTCAGATATATACCTTTTAAAACTTCATGGTCATGCGCAGTGTCATTTAAATCAATTTTTATATTTTGAGTTCCATAGTTATCTGTAACAAATATCAATTTAAATAACTTTATAAGAAATATAAACGTATAACAGTCAAAATGGTTAGTCAAGCCAATGTGACAAAATGTATAAAACAAATTAGGTATTAGTCTCTGTCAAAATAATAAAACATACCATCAGCTTCCTCTATTACTTCCTCAATCTGCAGATTTTTCTGGCATTCAGGTATTTCTGACATTGACGATAGAAGTATGTCTAAAAACATATGGCACAGTGTAAACATACTAAGAACAGTCTGTCCATCGCGATCCAGCGTGGTAACGCGGCGAGCGTGATGGGCACCTTTGCGCCGGGAATGGCGCGGGGCGGGCTATTTGAGTAGGATTAGTTGTATTATTTTTTGTCTCTTTTTGTTTGTTTTTACTTTGTTACGTATTCAGCTTTAAGAAAATATGTAAAATCATATTATTATAATTAAACACAATATCTATTTGTTTTAGAACAGTCTAATAAATAATATAAATATGATTTTATGTTTATACCTAACCTAAGTTACATTCAAACAATAATAATATAAATATTATAAATACCAGTAGTTCAAAAGGTCACTCCGTTAATACTAATATTGAAATTCTCCTAGTCTTGGAAATTTGTCTCAGCTACATCTACAAAATACAAACTATAATTGTATAAAATCGAATAGAAACAAATATTAAAACCAATATATTTAAGTAAGTACCTGGAATATAATCCCGATATGTAGGAGCATATCGCCAGCACCTTTTCCTCCACGTCACTAAAGGCAGGAGCAGCAGAAGGACCGCCGCCAGTCCGGTATAACTCTTGCCTAATGCATGGTCATTTTCTTTTTCAGGCTCTCGTATTTGAGCCTTAAGTTTTTAGCCGTCCGTACTGTATGTTATTTCTTTATTTTGTCAATGTATTAATATTTGAAAAAATAAGGACTACCAGCCCAAACTGTCAGGAGGGTTCAGTCAGGGTCCTCACTCTAGATAGTAGGGTAAAAGACCCTACTACCTAGAGTGAGGCTGATAAGAAATAGTCCGTAATTATTATTATTTTATAAACTGCCATACGATTAATAAATAAATTATTTTGGTAAACTTACCAAAGAATATCCCCAAGATCGTTTCAAGCACGAAAATTCCTGAAGGTATGGATATGCTTCGTCTGACAAGACTGACTGCTGGCGCCGTTTCCTTGTTATGGCCCACTTTTCATCACAAAGTGTATAATTGTCTGCAGACGAACGGAGCCACTCGAAGCATTCTTCTATTTCAGTGTTCTTAGAATCTAGGTCCGCTTCACTCTCAGAGGCGGTCTCAGGGTCTTCTCTAACCGGTGCTGTCCTTTTGTTAGTTGCAGCGTACTGCACTGATGCTGTTGTCGTTTTTTCTAAGGAACGACGTTGCCCTTGGCTGGTATATTTTATTTCGGCGATACTTAGCCTTCAGATTAGTTACTGCGTCAAACAGCCGACCATGAGCTCGCTTCAGGTCCTCTAGTGTAATAAATAGAGCTATTTTCTGCCGGGAATACTCTTTCTGTAACAGATCAATAGTTGTGTAAAGACAAATAATTAAACTATGATATATTAGAGGATAAACAACGCGACTAAAATACTATCCGGAATCCGGCCGGGTACCTCGGCACTATTCTGTATTCGGCCGGATAGTAAAACTGTGGCCAGATAGGCCGGATACCGGATAGTGGCTGGATATCCGTTGCATATCGATACCTTTAGACTCAAAGGCCGTAAACGCCGTAGATTCTAATGGCGTTTACTACACACGGCCAATTTTTGCAGCGATACAAACCAGTTTCATGAATAAAGGGGTAAACAACATGGATCTACAATTCAAAAATTTTATATCACTATTTCAAAATAGGATTGCATCATTTTTGACAGTTTTCGAGTTAAAGAGTCGAGCGCTCGAAAGTCAAAAATCGGTGCCCTGTAGAGGAGAACAGCCGGAAATCTGGACATCCAGACATACCAAAGAATTTTGGCCCAAGCTGAAACGATGAACTTCGTTCGCTTCGCTCGCTCGTTTACATAAAGGTCTTTGCCCACTACACCGTATCATACCACGACCGTACTATGAACGTATCACTAATAGCTCTATTTCGCTAGGTTTTAAAAAGAAATAATCCGTGCGACGGCATGGAAGCCGAAAAACTATATATAATTTCTTGGTCATTTGCCTGACCGATAGACATATAAAAGGCCACAGTAATACACATCAGTAATTATTGTCTCTAGTAGTTCGCAGCGAATAGTGAGTGACCTTGCGACCCCACCTGAAAGCCTTCCATCCAAATACCGGAAGTGTTGTCCGTGAAGTGTGTGTAATGCGTTTTGCGCTGTTCGAAAATTCCGCATAAACTTTCATAATCAAGTTTTCCACATCGTATGTTAAAGCTTTTTGTTGTAGGATTTGGGTTGTCCTTGGACTTCATTGCGGAAATTTTGGTTGGGATATATGAATATGTTGAATATGTTATGTAGGTGGTGGCGGCGGAGGCGCGAGAGAAAAATTTTGTGGCCGGTGGTTTGATAAATTCGAGTTCTTTTTCAAATTTAATGGGTCGATCATTTGTCCTTGCAGAACCACTTCTATTTTGCTTCGTTCGAAGACTCTTCCCGTAGCTGTCTCGATTTTTTTTCCAATATTTTTGACATTCGGCCACTGAAAAAATTAAATGCATTCAAATGTATAGTTTACATCACAACTAGGAATTGCAACTCGGGTATTTTTTGTATGAAATTTCTCATACTAAAAAAATCCGGGTTGCAAGCCCTAATCACAACACATCACACACTCACGCACGCACACAAAACACATTATAGGTAAATTACTTTCGAGACGTTTTTGCATTTGTAGTAGTATTCGTATATTTACAGGGATTCTAAATTTGAAAGACACCCCCCACTTCTGCCTCCCGCTGAGTGATGACTTTGAATTAATATTTATCAAAAATCGAACCGGGCATGGTTCGTCAGACTCGAATACCGATGGCTCTATGTCCTAATTGACCTTTATGTCCTAACTGAGTATATTTTTTGAATTTCAAATCATTTAAGTATTGTGCAGGAAAAATGAACAGCTTTTTCGATCGACAAATGAACAAGCACATACTTGGTAAAAAAAAATTTTGTAAAGTCATTTTAAAAAAAACATCGTTTACCTATCTATTGTTGTGATCTCAACTTCCACGTCCCCTTTCTTGGCACGGATGCATGCCATCCCGGCGACGTTGACGCTCTGCGTCCCGCTGCGCTTCGCGTGCTGCCTCCTGTACCTCTAGCACAACTGTGACACGCGACTTTTTGTCGCGCGACAAGTGCTACCTATCTCTTTCCACTCAATATCGTGTGACAGTGACAGGTGATGCTATGTCGCGCGAGAAACGAAGTCGCGGCCAGTTATGCTAGACGTACTGCTCCGCTGCGCGTTCCGCCTGCTGCGTTTCGCATTCGGTCACCCGCTGTGCTTCGCGTTCGGCCGCCCGCTGTGCTTCGCGTTCTGCTTCTCGGATCCGGTGTGCCTCCGCTGCTCTTCTTGCTTCATCTTGTAGCCGGGCGGCGCGGTCACTATCCATTGCGTTACAACGGTACATTTTGCAGGTGCAAATAGTTGCAAATAATTGGAAACAAAAGTTGTGAATTAAGAAATGGACCGTGTGATGTTGCCCGTGCGCAAGTGAGTGTTAGAATAGCCGATCGGGATAGTTCATCGGTCATGGTTTAGTGTACGTTATCTTGGATCCGTCAGAAAAAAACCCTGCAACAAATCAGTGATATCAATAGTTATAGGAAAAATTTCGCTCATTATGCCTAAAGTCGGCAAGTCGCGGATTAACCGCAGCACGTAGGCAATTGAAATGTCGTATTACAAAATTCCTGTTAAGGACAGTATTATATTATATTTTTCCTGAGAGCCATGGGTTTTACCTAAATTAATAACGATATATCGGCCGGTAGGTATACATTAGGCATTGACATTATGCATCAACATGCGTGTATTTTACATATACCTGCAATAATGTTCTCGACTTCGTAGGTTACGGGCCCTCGATTTTGCTGTCATGGGATATTAAGACGCGGTTCTGTTCTGTTTATTCAGTTATCTTTGTTGCTTCTGATAATCTTTGCATGCGGCAACATGCTGGCTCTGCGCAGCAACAGGGTCGCTGACTAGTTGCTGCGATTGCATCTTTTGAACGTTGCAGTCGGTATTCTCGATAGCCAGTGCTCGCTTCTCGATGAAGTCAACGAATTCCTTTACCGTAGGAGGAGTTCAATTGTCACGTTCCAGCTGGAATGCTCGTGTAATTCTGGGCAAAAAATCTACAAAGCCAACAGTTATAATTTAATATTGTCTTCGGTTTCCGCGATTATCACTCATAGTAATAAAACAACTTAAACGGATTAAATCGCGTATATTACTACATTTTTAAGTCTCGACGTTTCGTAACCCTTTTCAGCGTTCGTGGCCGCGGGTAGACTGAGAAAATCATAAATTCCCTCTGTCAAAATTACTGTTGTGCAAACTTACCCACTTTTAAAAAATACAAATTCAATATTAGTGTTGCGAGATGGGCCTAATGTGTAAATATGTTTACACACATGCCAGAAGGGCTTAAAAACCTAACTTAGAAAAAACTAGCGGCGCTTCCAAAAGGCATACTTGATTAGAAAGAAGACGCCAAGGAAACTTATCAGCCACGCCTTATGCAAAAAAGAAAATAATTTAAGCAAAAGACTAGGTATGCTATTTTTAGGTAAAACAAATCAGAAAAAAGTTTAGTGTTGCCAGATGGGCCTAATGTGTAAAGACGTTCACACACATGCCAGAAGGGCTTAAAAACCTAACTTAGAAAAAACTAGCGGCGCTTCCAAAAGGCATACTTGATTAGAAAGAAGACGCCAAGGAAACTTATCAGCCACGCCTTATGCAAAAAAGAAAATAATTTAAGCAAAAGACTAGGTATGCTATTTTTAGAAGAACAGACACCGTTCAATGTTAAGGTTTTACAGTGCTGCGTCCCGCCCGTCCCTTGATGAGATGTAATACAGGATCCCAGGCAGGTGGTATTTCCGCGCTGAGGGACGCAAGCTGACTAACGAACCTAACCATGTTAATGAGGTTTTTATTTTTACAACATCATACATCCGATGTACGAACCACGTTTTTGGTGTGAATTCGATAAAAAAGGTCATTTCGTTTTGTGTGATTTTTTAGTTTTTTTTGTAGGACATGTTTAGTTAATCAATTGGTTTTTTCCACAGCATTAGTTTTTCTGGTATGCATTTAGTTAATTACCATTTTGCATTTAGTTTTTCTGGTATGCATTTAGTGAGTTACGTAGTGTGCTGAAAAATTATACAGATGTACATTTAAAAATATCCTATTTATTAATTGAGACAATGAATAAAGACATTAAACTGGGAATTAAGTACGGCAGAAATAAAATATGCATCTTAAATTTTTTTTAAAATTTATTATAATATATCTGAGCTGCTTTTCTTTATATAATCGCCTCCGTCATAAATAATTTTACCCCGTTATATTCTATTTGCAGATCGGCACCAACTGTAGATAATTATATTAATAGTTGCATTAACAAAACATTATTTTAAGCCTAGTAGTTTGCCCTAACATTTTTTGCATCCTTTTGCAAGCATTTCATCTAGGCCCACCCGCAGACGTAAGTCCTTTGATCAGCACCGGAATCATTTGGAGTATTCTGCATCACATTTAGAGGCATCAATGGCGATGTTTTGGGATTGAGAGGGAGCACTAGTTTTGACTTTATTTTTGATAAAAAAAGAAAGCGACTGCAAACATTTTCCAGAATCCACAGTTGGAGTTTAGCGAATGGTCGCTGCTCATGTTATTTTTAATAATATAGTTTTAAATGCTCCCTCAAATCCCATGCAGTTGGGTGATGCATTGCAAGCACCCAAACTGCGAATAATTAAAAAAAAGTTTTCAAGTGGGTCTTGATTAAAATAATGTGTCAACATAGCATCGAATTATTTTTTGGACAACAATTGCCATAAAGATTTAAATGCCTCGACAGTTTCAATAAAATTATTTACAGTTGGCACTTGTTTTTAAAAAGTTGTTCTATCACCTCTTTTCGCCATAAATGACATAGATTTCATAGTGAGCACAGCCTCTTGCCAAAGGTGAGGTGGTGAACGGAATTTCTTTTACCTGCCGCTCTATACATATTTTTTGCCGAAAGGAGCAGAAAAACTTGAAGCGTTTAAAGAGTTTATGAATTAACACAACAAATGGTATTACAACTATTTACAACTAACCGCAAGCCTGCGGCCATTGGGTGTAGATCTTGCACGGATTGAAAGTGGTACGGATGTGCCATTTCTCTTTTTAATATCCTCCACACTGTCGTGTGAGATACTCCAAAGCGTTCTCCCACTACTCGTGTGCTGACTCGCGGTTCATTCCGAAAAAAATGAAGGATCTCTTCCTCCAAGCGAACTGGAATCCTTTCCTGTCCTCTGCCTTGTGCATGATTTGGAATTTCAAATTGACCGTAATCACGAAGACGTTGGTACGCACTTAAAACAGTTACCCTGTTCGGAAATGTTGCACGATATGTCCTTTGCGCACGTAAAACACTATCATTACACTGAGCATCCGCACCATATCGGTATACTCTGCATTCGTAAACCTAGCCATTGCAATTAAGTAACGCGGTGCGCTAGTTCTTAAAAAAAATACATGCGGACGTCACCAGAGCGCATCGCTGGCTAATCGATCTAGCCTGCACTGTCTAAGGATGTGTGCAAGACAGGGAAATGAGTTGTCATTCTAATGTTGTTATCGGCGAGCGGCGCGACTTTGGGCTTTGCTTTCGCAAGCCTTTTGAATCTAGCGACGCGCGCGCGCATTGGGGTGTTTAAGGTATAATTTATGAAAAATTAAGGTGTTGTTTTTTTTAGTGATTTGTGTTCGTTATCAGCTACATAATCACCTCCTTAAATATTGCAGGTGGCCACAGAAACATCCTGTATTGCACTTCTGCTTCCGCTATTAAGCTATTAATGCAGCTTGGATTTAAATATTCCGTTGGATGGTCACCTCTTGCCACCAAATTATCTGCAGCTACAGCCATGCTGTGGCTAAATACTTGAGCCACATGTTTGACCCTCATTTTTTTTTAATTTCGTGGGATCGATATGCTCCCTAGTTATTTTAGGGAGTAGCCTCAAGTCACCATGAGATTTGTCGGCTGTGAATATTTTTTGAAAATATTCCCACTTAATATATTTTATTTCACTTCGGTGTGTTACATCCTTATTTAATAGGTTATTTCTAATTCCTTTCAACAAATGGGGAACGTCATATAGTGGTGTGATTTCCATACTGTTAATGAACAATGCGTCTTTTCTCCACTCCTTTCCTAAATTATTATACAGGGTGTTGCTCTGACCACCTGCAATATTTTGTGGGTATGATGGGCAGGCCATGTAAAAAAATTATACATACACCAAATATCTTTTTGCCAAAATGTACCTATTGTTTTACATATTTGAATTTGTCTCCAAAATCTCCTAACGTGTGCGCGGACTCGCGCGCAGCGTAGCGGTGGTGACGTCACGCGCGGCGCAGGTTGGTATGATCGCATAAGATAATAGGGAATAAGTCTGAATCAAATTTTTCCTTCATACTTTTCGGGCTTAGGACCGTCAACAATACCGCTTTGTTACATTACTATTACAAGAAAAATAATTTGAAAAAAAAAACGTATTCTTCGCGTATTTAAAAAATTGGAATCAAAAAATGTACAACAATTGTTAAAATCAGCCTAACCTAACTAATTACATTTTAAATCTACGTTACCTTAAGTAATTGTTCAAAGACGTCTCAAATTGTCTTTCAATCGTGTTAAAACGAATTCGTTTGTTCGCACTGTATTGAACGCTGCTATTATTAAGTCACGTAACTCATGCACATCGTTCATTTCACTGTCACGGTTTGTGTAAACTAAACGTTTCACTTCACTCCACAAATAAAAGTCTAGTGGTGTAAGATCAGGTGATCTTGGTGGCCACTGAATGGGGCCAGCACGCCCTATCCACTTCTGTCCAAATTTATGATCCAAATACTGCCGTACTTGAATAGCATAATGCGGAGGTGCGCCGTCTTGCTGGAAGTAGAGACCATTTGACATTGTTAATGGCAAATCGTCTAGCATTTCTTCAATGACTGTTTGGAGCATTTCAAGATATTTTGCTCCGGTTAGGCGACCTTCGATGAAATAGGGCCAAGTAGCTTATTTTCTACTATGCCGGCCCACACGTTCAAGCTAAACCGCACTTGAAACGCGGCGCTTTTAGTCTTGTGCGGGTTCCTGAGGGCCCACCAATGTTCATTGTGGACATTGTAGAGTCCTACGCGACTAAATAATGCCTCGTCGGTCCACAAAATGTTTTTATTTAAATTTTGGAGCAGCCAGTCGCAAAACACTAACCGCAAGCCTGCGGCCATTGGGTGTAGATCTTGCACGGATTGAAAGTGGTACGGATGTGCCATTTCTCTTTTTAATATCCTCCACACTGTCGTGTGAGATACTCCAAAGCGTTCTCCCACTACTCGTGTGCTGACTCGCGGTTCATTCCGAAAAAAATGAAGGATCTCTTCCTCCAAGCGAACTGGAATCCTTTCCTGTCCTCTGCCTTGTGCATGATTTGGAATTTCAAATTGACCGTAATCACGAAGACGTTGGTACGCACTTAAAACAGTTACCCTGTTCGGAAATGTTGCACGATATGTCCTTTGCGCACGTAAAACACTATCATTACACTGAGCATCCGCACCATATCGGTATACTCTGCATTCGTAAACCTAGCCATTGCAATTAAGTAACGCGGTGCGCTAGTTCTTAAAAAAAATACATGCGGACGTCACCAGAGCGCATCGCTGGCTAATCGATCTAGCCTGCACTGTCTAAGGATGTGTGCAAGACAGGGAAATGAGTTGTTATTCTAATGTTGTTATCGGCGAGCGGCGCGACTTTGGGCTTTGCTTTCGCAAGCCTTTTGAATCTAGCGACGCGCGCGCGCATTGGGGTGTTTAAGGTATAATTTATGAAAAATTAAGGTGTTGTTTTTTTAGTGATTTGTGTTCGTTATCAGCTACATAATCACCTCCTTAAATATTGCAGGTGGCCACAGAAACATCCTGTATTGCACTTCTGCTTCCGCTATTAAGCTATTAATGCAGCTTGGATTTGGTGCGCCTTGGTCAAACACTGTTGCCACTATCGTGAGGCTGGTAAGCTGTATATTTTTGATAACTTCTATTAATATTTCTTTAAGTTTAAATGTTGGTATATTCTGTGTAACGAAATAGGCTACCGGCTGTTTATAGTATATTACACAACTAGGGTGGTAATACAAACAAAAGCCGAGATCGCAGAAGTTTGCGGCCCAAGCTGCAAGCGAGAGACGTAAATATGCAATCGAGGGCTTTCTTTATTATCTCCCGTGTTGTGTACATCATTTTATGTCTACACTTGGCCATAAAGCGGCTTTTTCCGTACGCGCAGCGTGCGGAAAAGTGACTTTATGGCCAGTTGTGGCATAAAATATATAAACACCAACGCGTGATTGGCAAACGTCGCTGCTTTTTCGTCTACGAAATTTTCAAAGCCTACGATGTCGTCTGTGTACTGATTGTAATATAATTGGTCATCTCGTCAAAAATTAATGTACACAGACGATCTTGTGGCGACAGTTTTGAAACTATCGCTTTCAGTTCTTTAAAAATTATTTCGTTAATGCCTGGGTTAACTTTTACCTGACTTAGTAGTGATTTTTAATTTTTTCTCGATGGTAAAGTAAAATGTTTGCAGTGTCTGTAATTTTGATTATAAAAAATGAATGCAACTTATGACATCAGAATGGAAACGATTCGTCTAGCGATGAGATAAAACATAAGATTATTCATTTAAGAGAGGAAGGCGTCTCAGTAACTGATGTATCTAATGAACTGGGCATAAGCGTAAGTAGACTGTTCTGTTCATCTTCATCATGGATCATGACACTAAATGGCATGTGAGTATATATACATTGTTGTTAGTGCATTCAAACTCGGACCAAAAGTCCGACTTGCTGCTAGGGCGTCGTTGTGGTTGTACTGGTGGCGCTGGCAATGTTATAAATATAGTCCTTGCCAGGAACTTCGTCCAATTTTATATTTTAATTCCTTCACAGCTCTTTCGTATTGTCTCGTGTCTTGAAATCCTTTATGCTTGAATCTTGGATCCAAAATTGTGCATTCAGCGTTCAAAACATTGCTTTCGTTATTTCCAAACCTTTGAATCAGTTCCTTGGGCAGCTGTGCAGTAAGTTTTAGAATTTCCGGGCGGGAATTCTAGGCCACGTTCCCCTATTAAGTGCAGAAATAGGGCTACTTTTCTCGTGTCTGATATATTATCCAACTATGTTGCTCTCAAATATAATTTGAATGACTGGGACCACCTTTTCCAATTATCGGCCATGTTGCCCGTGAGGGACATAGGCACGCAGCCCATTCCCATACCGGGTTTCCTTTCGATTTACTCCCAGCTTGTGCTTGCGAGTCTTGATGTGACATTTTGTGATTTTGCTTTCACTTCTGACACACCATGTATTATGTGGTGATGATGCAAACGACACTTTTAATAATTAATTGTTTATTGAGTGAGATATTAAGACATGACGACAAGTACGAAATTAGCATTACGTGTAGTGGCAGTGTAGCTAACTCAATTGTCTATATAAGATTAGTGCTACCACAACAAGTAGTGAAGCAGATCGCATTCGCGGTTTCTACCTTCTGTCACACCTTTTCTTCGCGTTTCTTACATATCTTTGGGATCAAAGATTGTGACAAAGCTTATACCCTGGACACAGCATATTAACAATTTTTTCTTTTTAATTCTTCGTCCTCCACTATACGAAAAGGATAATATCCATGAGCAATCATTCGCACCAGCTGCTCGTTAATGAGCTCTGCACGCCGAGGCGGCACGGGTTTCGTGCTTTGTGCGAACTCCCTTATGGATGGCTGAAGAGCAGATAGAAGAACAAATAGACGAAGGCCCGCAGTACATGGGCCGTCAGCAGGGTTGCCAACTTTACCAGCCGCCATAACCCGATAGCAAATTTAATTTTTGTCATACTTGGTCAAGATCGAAAAAAAAAACACGTTATGTATCAATGAAAGAGTTTTATTAAGAAAAATGCAGATATATCAACTTAACAGGTAGGTAAAAACAAAATATAGGTGTATGAAAATTACTTTTTCTTAAAATTGTACTCTCTCTCGCTTTTAACAGACCGCTGAGTAATAGTTCGGCGACGTCGGCATCATCTATCACTTTACCAATGTCCGCAAGTTGCTGCACCAGGGTCATGATCTCCTCTAGGTACTCCGCCCATAGTTGTTAATGCTGTTCTGTGAAGAATTTATGAAATTCATTGACTGGTCAGGTGGAGAGAAAGGCATGGAATAATTAGTATTTGTAGAGCTGGGACGGGAATAGCTACTGTACATGGTTCGTGAAGATGTTGGACGAGAAAGTACAATTTGGGAAGCTGTTCCTTCTTTCATTTGGACACGCTTACGTTTTTTTAGTATCAAGCCATCAATTTCATACATAAGCTCTTCTCTTTCGATTTCTGGTAATGCCCTTAACTTGTTTGCAAGAAGCCTACCGTACAGATCACAACTATCGTCAGTTTTTTGTTTCTTATTTGTAAACTCATTGTTAAGGGTAGCCAATGCAGTATTCATGTGCGCTCGGGTCTCGTCCAACTCAACTGGTTTTTGGCAACGTCTTTTTTGTTGTATTTGAGGTTGGACTGGAACGCTCCTGTCTTCATGTAGAGCCTCTGATGGTGTTTTCTCTGCGGAACCCTCATTTTCTAAGGTATCCTGTAATAGACAAATAATTTGCATTTTATTTTTCAGCTACCGACTACAGAAAATGAATGGTTCACTAAAGCAGACAAGTTCCCATTCCCACATTGCTTAGGTGCATTTGACGGCAAGCATGTATGTTTGCTGAAATAGGTTCCAAGAGATGGATCAGAGATGGCGGAGTATTTAGTAACAGCGTGCTATGGGAAAAGATTGCTACCGAAAGTCTCAATTTACCACCACCTAACCCATTGCCAGGTAGTGAAATTGTAGCAACCTATGTATTTCTAGCAGATGGAGCGTTTGCTTTGAGTACGCAAAGAAGCATTCAAAGAAGCATCACTGAAACATCTTTCTGATGTCGTCGAGTTCTCTACGTAGGCGTGTCTATCAACTTCTGTGGTAATGACGAGTCCCACTTAGCTTTATTCTTCCAAAGATCTTGCAGAAATAATTTAGCAGTTAAGACATGTGGTGTCGCGTATCCACACGGATCATAGACAGAAGCAATAACTTTCAAAACTCCTCTCTTTGTGTTCAAATCTGAGCTTAAATTCTTAAATTGCAATCTCAATGTTCCAGTCTAGACCCAGTACTTTGACTATTTCTTCCCTTCATATGTCAGGTATCGTATGCATAAATTCTTCGCAATTGGAAATTTGGAACTCTAATCTCTAAGATTCATGGATATATCTTGGAAAGTCTCTTTAAAGTCCTTGTATAGATCTAACGCTTCTCGTGACGACCCGATACCAGTGATTTTAATATCTGAAGATAGTCCTACTCGGTGGCTTCTAAACTTTAGAAGTAAACCGGTAAGGTCTTCGAGCATTAAAGTTCCACGATATAAGCATTGATTCAAGCTCTTATTATCATTGCTCTTAGAACTTGCGTCGTATACGATCCTCATAGATTTACCAGGCTGATGTACTCCGTGGTGAGGTAAGTAATGTACAATTACATCTGATGATTCATTTCTCATATCCGGAATTATCTCTATGATGCCTTTATCCATTTCCTCCTTTAAGGTCTTGTCGTATGTTCTTTTTTTTTTCTCTTTATTAAGGAGCTTTTTCGCTAATGCGAATATGCCGCTCCGAATGTCCTCGTAACAATGTACATCATACAATTCTATGTACTAATTCACTTCTCTAGCCTTCAGGCCACACTTAACCAAGGCTAATATCTTTCCGACCTCATCAGACATTGGACAAGATAGGTATGTATTACATAATCCAATGGAACTGTCATCAAATATCTGACGTCTCAACCCCTCATTACGGACACATTCCATTAGAATATGATACACGTCTTCAACCCGGTTATATGCATTGCATAAAGGTGAATTCACTTTGCGCATGAGATGTGCAAACTTATTCAATGGAACGTGTCCGGAACGCAATCTCAACAGTAAATCCAGATCTTGCCTATTCAACGGGCAGCTGTCAATCCATGGAGAATTAAAAGGTCGAGGTTGTATTGTTTTGTACCAAATACCCTTATCGCGCGATCGCTCATCAAAATATTCCTTCCATAACTCGCGACATCTACTTCTAACTATATACAAACAATCACTATGTGGGGGCAGTATGGGAAAGTTGATACCATCGGTGCAAGCCTGCTTAGCTAATAGATCCGCTGTTTCGTTGCCGCTTATACCTACGTGTGATGGAATCCATTGCAAACAAATGTCTTTGGACATAGATGACAGCTCTAAAATCGTTTTAATTATTGTATAAGCTATCGGTGTTCCTCGAAAAGTCGAGGTGCACCGAGCTAGATGTTGAAGTGCACTTTTAGAGGAAAAGTAATTTTTTGGTCAGCCGTTATTAAAATTGATCCGCAAAAAAAAATAAGCAGTTAAATCATTTGGGCAGCATACAAAGCTTTGGCTGGCAATAAATAAAAATCGGGCGGCAACTCTTGTTCAGCAAACAATTTAAAAACGGTTAACATTTTAACCAATATTAATCTGCTTTTTTTATCATTTGGCTGCCTAATAACCAGTCGAGCTGCAAAATAATAACTTGGGCAGCAAGCTTTTACAATTGGTCAGCAGAGAGCTTAATTGAGATATACAGGGTGTCACTGTGATATATACTAGGTGTCACTGTTATAAATACAGGGTGTCACTGTGTTATTTATATACAGGGTGTCACTGTGTTATTTATATACATGGTGTCACTGTAATGTATACAGGATGTCACTGTTATATATACAGAATGTCATTGTGATATATAAAGGGTGCCATTGTGTTATATACAGGCTGTCACTGTGATAGATACAGGATGTCACTGTCAGCAGAGAAAACATGTCTGTAAGCAATTTAATTGAGATATACAGGGTGTCACTGTGATATATACTGGGTGTCACTATGATATCACTATACAGGGTGTCACTGTGTTATATACAGGGTGTCACTGTGATTTATTTATTTATTTTTTATTTATTTATTAATACATGTTAACATGACATTACAGTAAAAAAACCAATGCGTCATGAAACGTAGAAATAAAATAACTATTTAGGCGACGAAACGGCGTGGCCCCGTTGCATCGTCGTCTCTGGTGTAGGATTCGGCAGGTTGCCCCGAAACCGTCGAAACACGACACCCTTCGGCCAGAAGTCAGCACTTGCGATGGTTTCCTGCAGCGGCCGCGGCACGCGCACCACAAACGAGCTGAAGTGCACATAGTGGCGCGAACGCAGCTGGAACACCCTCAGCGAGAAGCCGGTCTTCTGACGAACGTACTCCGCCACCTCATCAGCCGTGGCGGTGTAATGTAGGCGCGATACATATAGCGCCTTGCCCGGTGTGGCGACCCGCAGACCAGAACCGACCGGTTCTGCAGTACCACACTGACTCTTGCGCGGGTTGCGCTTCCTCGACACCATTGTGAAGCCCTCCTTATCCACATCGGTGCGCGGGGGCTTCTCCTTTGGAGGAACCCGAACTTCACGCGCTCTTGACGGCGCGTCTCTCCGATTGGCTGCGACAGACCGACCGGCTACGGCATCAGCATAGCGATGACGTGATTTAGACGAAGGGGCGGGGGGAGGCCCGGCGCGGAGGGGGCACGCGGGCAGTGGAACGGCATGCGCAGTGTCAGCAACATGCAAACTGACCGAGTCGACACTTGACGCCCGGTCATTACTCTTGGAATTTGACGTCACTGGTGACCGAGTTTCTGGGGCACTATTACGCAAACTGATGATTTCTTTGCGTAACTCGGCTATAGTAGCCTGTGAATCGTCAAATTTTCTCAAAATTTCAGCCATGCCTGCTTTAAGGGCCACGATTTCCTTCAGCAGGCCACTCACGTCGACATGTTCTGGAATGCAGGACGGCAATCTGGAGACCTCCGTCGCCACGAACTCAGGCAAGTCGCTCTCTCGCTCCCTCAGAACATCAACGATGTCCTTAAGGGATTTTTTTCCGGATTCGTCTCCTCTCCGGTGAGGTATAACTGTGCCGGCGATCCCGAGGGACTCGAACAGCACCTTCTTCGCTGCGTAGATGTCGGTAGCACTGAAGCTCGCCAAACACACCTGCTCCGCGTCCAACTCATCTTCCCGCAGTATCCGCAGCAGAAAGGTGAGGAGCTTATTCACGACGGTTTTACTCATCGTTTCAAAACTATTAGCAGCGGCCGTGCCGCGCTAATTCCGCAATTAATTAATTAATTAGTCATCAATGCGTCTACGTCGCTGCGCGCATTGGACACGACTGTGATAGATTCAAGATGTCACTGTGATATATACAGAGTGTCTGTGTTATACAGGGTGTCCAGTAATTAATAGCCAATCTTCTAACCACTGAGAGTGCACCTTAGGCTGGTTCAGAAAATCGACTTTTAGGTTTAGTAAAAGTCCCTTGGTTTTCGAGATTTTCACACTTTTCTTAATTTTCAGTTTTTGGTCTCGTGTTTCACTGTAATGATCGTCTAGGTCACAAATGAAAATATTTTTACTGGCTATTAATTACTGGACACCCTGTATACAGGGTGTCACTGCAATGTATACAGGGTGTCACTGTGTTATATACAGAGTGTCGCTGTGATAGATACAGGATATCACTGTGATATATACAGAGTGTCACTCCCAAAAATAGATAGGTTAGGGATCATTCAACAATTACGTGATCACCGGAGGGGGGGGGGGTCGGGTGCTTGTATATACATTGGATTATTTGGGGGAGGGGGGGGGGGGGGAGCATCCATGATTACGTCATCATTTTATAACTTGTTAGCTAAATAAATTTTCTAAAAAATTAAAAAGGTGTATAGTATGAGAAAATTAAAGAAATCAGACCAAATAATTCGTGTAGTTTTGAAAGTTGGTAAAATTATTCCTAAAGGTGTCCAGATGAATATACTAAAAGTCCCCGGGGGTGGGACCGGAGCCGGGAGGGGGGGAAAGGTATCTTTTTTAACTTATTTTATTATAACTCCAAAACTATTTAAAATATCTCTTTAGTGACTTCTACATTAATTATCTACATTAAATTTCCTATAAGTTATGTCTGAACATTTTTACTCTACGGTCAATACTTTAGGAGATAGAGAGTGTTAAAGGTGATAAAAATAAGAAACAAACTCTTTACTTATACAAATTTAATTTTGAAAAATTATAGAAACTTTTGCACGCGTATACAGACTTATCAATTAAATTGTGTTTCATCTTCGTCATCTTTATCATAAACATCGATGGGGACTCCGTTAGTACAAGCCCCCAGGCAGCCATTGCAGATAAGACTACACTTAATGCCCGCTTTTCGGCAACTGCATTTTCCAGGACAACCACTTTTGCATCGGCAAAAAATTGATTTTAACAACGCGTCAGGAGCAGGAGGATCCAAGGTCGTGATTGGTTCTAAGTTTCCATCGCCTCTTCGCTTCCAACCCCATATTTCAGGAGGCAGTTGGTTCCCAAGCCACTCTTGTACTTGATGGTATACTCTGTAAGAGTGATATTTTGCTGACCCTTTGGTAGGGGGGAGGGAAGAAAGATCTGGTTTGGGCTTGGTACAAGATTTCAGAAAAACTGTGAATCGATATCTGTTAATCTCAGACTGAGTACAGGGTGCTCGGTATACTTGAAGAAACATTTTTTCTCCGGCTTCTACTATAACATCTGGAGTTGATGTTGGGTCATAAAACACAGTTGCTATTTCCTTTACTGTTGGCTTCTGATCAAAAAGCTTGATAATTGATGTTTTGCACTTCCTGTAAATAGCTGAAGTTGTATCACACCCACTGAAACTATGTAGAAAGAGAATAGAACAACAAAATGAATGTTTTTGAAGTTCTTGGGAGGAAAATATTTTGGTTTCCACTTTCCTTCTTCCCGGTTTGACAAAAAAAAATTCTTTTTCTGGAGGAGTAAGAGCCATTAGAAGGACTACAAGATCAACATCTTCTCCAATAACAATGACCACAAGATTGTCTACAGTTTTATCAATTGCAGTGCGAATAATTGTGCAGTCGGCATCTCTCGCAGCTATTCGTGTTTCTATGTTGGCAGCCTGCATTTTTTCTGACAGAAGTTTGATCAGTTGAGACTTGCTTTTTGTATTTGATAGAAAATGTTCTTGCTGAACAGTGACCTTCATCGAGAGATTGATGTTTATATCAACAGACGATTTCACCGCCCTCCTTCTTTGTTCAGATGTTTTTGTACTGTTTTCTACGTCATCGTACCCATCAAACACGACGGTAGAATGTGGCCCGTAATGACATTTCACATAATCTATGTACTGATCACATATATCTGAGTAAGAGGAGCCCAATTGCCACTTGGTACGGTGCAAAAGAAAGCCACCATCAATAACCGTCTCATTATTCTTCAAATTTAGATTACTGTCGGATTTCGATAAAACATCATATAAAGCCGCTTTTTTTGTTTTCCTCATTAAGCCATCATTGAATAAAGCCAGTGGATAGGGAGCTAATTCGTACTCCAAATGTGATGCTAAATGTTCATCATCCTTCTTGGCAATAGCAATCCTTTGAAAAAGAAGCAATGGATCGACGACTACTGTCTCATTATTGATCTTGACAGCACTGTGCATGGCTCCCAATGATAGAACTTTGTCTTTACGCTGTATTTTTACGTCTGCGAAGTTATTCCCCAGCGTTTTTTCCATGAGCTGTTTACCGATTTCTTCTGCAAGGTGGCAATTAACTTTGCTATTTCCAACAATACCAGTTGATAAGGACACGAGGTTTCCTATCTTTGGGAATGGATAATGATCCATAAACCACGCGTAAAGTTTTTTTCTGTCCTCTTGATCCCTGCGCTGACGAGACAAAAGAAGATCTGCATGTTGATCTCCCGAAGAAAAATATACTCCACTAAATACCTCAAGTGCAGAGCAGATGGCATGGCTTACAACCGTCGCTTGTAACCATTTTGCCAGTGTCGAATCCGTGATTCCCCTTCCTCGGGTCAGTCCTCCACAGCTCTTCATGCTGCGCATCAAGGTCTGCTCTATGGTCATGTCTGACCAAACTCCAGACCAAAAGGTATCGCCTCTTCTTATTGTGAAATATCCTTTTTTTACAAATAACTGATATTCGTGGGGCGTCATTCTTGTTTCAAGCTGAAGCATATCTTGCAGATACAAATGTGCACATCGTGCATATTGGAAGTGACCGCTGGCATGAAAAAATGGAATCATTTTGTGGACACAGCTAAGATGACCCTTCCAATCACCAGCTCGCTCTGCAGCAATGAACTGTTTCATAATAGTCACCATGTGGTAGTATTGGATCCATAATGCAGCGGTAGGTCCATTTTCTTTTAAATCATTTAGTTTATTCATAATTTTTGACTGAAGTGAAGTCAACTGCTCATTGTTCATTATTTTATCTTCACTAAGAGGCTTAGTTCGTATGTCTTTTAAAAGGGTATTTATAGTTTCCTTCTCATCATCATTAATATCCATATCGTTTAAAATCATTTGTGATATAGTCGTGTGCACTAATAAATGTGCACGAACTGCTCTTGCGTAAGCATGACCGCTCAAAATGTGTTCCACTGAGTTTGGAGCAAAAATATTGCATAGTAGATCTCTTAGGCCACTTCCTGCCATTATGTGTCCAATGCAACCCAGGTAAGACATTAACATGTGGAACCCGCCAAGCCTCACGATGATATTTTTGATATTTGAATCATCTCGACTAGACGCAATAATATCCCGAGCTTTTATATAAAGGGGTAGATCAAATGTGACAAAACATGTTTGGGTCAGGCACCGATCTGTGGCACATTTCAATGCAGTGTATATTGTGTCATAGTCAGTTGGAGGTGATGTTATGAATGGTAAGGGGATAACAGCACTTTTATCGAAGTTCTGGCTTGGCTGAATACCTCGCATGAAACCTTTCCATTCGGGTACATCAGGCACTTCGAGCCACTTGCCGCTTATCCATAACATATCACTTAAACTTGGTACTGTTGTGTCTTGCTGCAATAAATTTGATTGCTTAACATCTTGTATCATAATTTGCTTCAGTCCTCCCTTAGCAAGCCTGCTATATGTATGCAGTTGCTGGACTCCCAACGTTCCGGTTTGTTTAGCAGCGGGAGCTTTTGTTAATTTTTTTATTGCATTTCCAGGTGGTACAGATTCAGCAGGTGTAATGCACGAAATGCCTCCCATGCTATGAAACGTGTTCAGGCCGTCTAAAGTAGCCACATTAAAGTCTGCATTGTCAAATACAAACTGCGCGAAAGTTTCAGGCGGTAAAGGTTGTTGGTCGTGATATATTGCAGACAACTCAAGCATGGTAGCATCGTAGTAAGAACCACTGAACCCTAGATTAGATAGAAGATCTAGTAAGCTTCTTGAACCGAACTTTCTGTGGATAAAAAACGCAATCCCTTGAAGCACCGAAGAAATGAAGCTTCTCGGCCGAATTATGCTGATGATAGAATGTGCTAATCCAATTAATCTTATTTTGGTTTTCTGATCATTCGTCTTGCGGGTGAGAAGTGCATCCAAAAATAAGTTGAGTGATTCAGGAATCACGGTCTCTGCATCGTCAAGAAATGTACCACTGGATGCGTAGTGACTCGTTTCATAGACGCGAGACTGCACATCCTGCTTAATTATCATTGCTGCCGTTTTCACTATTCTTAGGCGTTCTTCATCCTGAGTTTTACACTGCGAGCTGTACCATGTCGCATTTAAGATCTTGTGCCCAATGTCACGGAAGCATACAACGGTGTTATGTGATTTTGAATGACTAATCAATATTCTATCGCCATATATCTCCTTAAGTTTAGATTTAACCGTGTCTGTAGTTGGCTTTTGCCCGGTAATTTGGTCCATCAAATTATCTATGGACATCTGAGAGTCTTTATTTTGTTCCATAAAACATTGTATTTGTTCCATGGCTTTAGAGACATATTCTTCCTTAGGACGACCGCTACTTTTCCCTGCAGTAGATTCAAGTGTCAATAAAAAGCGCTTATAGCAGTCGACGTGGTATATACCTCCAGCAGCAACAAGATCAACGGTATTTGTTATTCTTCGAGAAACGTCATTGCCCCATTCATCATTCCTCTTTTTAGCAGCATCCATAATTGTAGCAGAAAATTCTAAACTGCGAACCGGGTATATCTCACGACGTCTTTCTTTGGGTTTTTTCTTTTCTTTGGCATGGAATTCATCATCTATACGTTCCGTACAGAAGAGGCACTGTGAATTAAAATCGAACAGCGGCTGCAATGAGCGCAAGCCAGGTGTTGCAGCAGAAGACGTAGATGGCCTTGATTCTCTGAGATCAGCAATTATTGAACTGGTTCGTGTGTATCGTTTTCTACAAATACTATGAACAACAACACTTTTAACGCCTGCCAGCTGAATATGTTTTCCATCCTTTCTATGTTTACTAGCCTTTATCAAGCTTTCAATGCCTTTTAGGGATACTACAATACGGTCACTCGTCACTTCCTTTTCACAAATTGTACACTTATCAGTCATGATGGTTGCATTTTTTAATAAATAAACCAACGAAACACTAACTATTAACGCGGCACGTTTGCGAACAAAAGCAGCGTACACATTCCGCAAGCGTTGTGAGCGTACTGGCGAGCGAGGGCGACGCCTGAGTATCGCGGGGCGCGCGGGCGGTGTGCGGTACGAGACGCGGGAGGGGCTTAGCGCACGAGCGTCGGGCCTGCCAATTGCTATGCGGCGGCGACGCAAACAATGAATTATGCCGGTCTCTGTGGCGCGACTAATCATCTTCGTCAATGTTTGACGATTTTTATCACCTTTAACACTCTGTATCTCCTAAAGTATTGATCGTAGAGTAAAAATGTTTAGACATAACTTATAGGAAATTTAATGTAGATAATTAATGTAGAAGTCACTAAAGAGATATTATAAATAGTTTTGGAGTTACAATGAAATTAGTTGAAAAAGAGTCCTTTCCCCCCCTCCCGGCTCCGGTCCCACCCCCGGGGACTTTTAGTATATTCATCTGGACACCTTAAGGAATAATTGTACCAACTTTCAAAACTACACGAATTATTTGGTCTGATCAACGATTTTGATGCTAATTTTCTTATACTAGTAGAACTAGCTAGAAATACTTTTAATTAGAAAAGTAATCAAATTACTTTAGTCATCCATCAGAGAACATTATTGTAAAGCCAATTTAAATTTGAATTTTTCATCCTTAGATGGCTCCTTTCTGTATGACTGGATTAGCTTTATTTCTGTGATTCTTTCACATTTTTTTTATAAAATTAACAAAATGTATTAACACTTTTTATGACGGCGCCTTTTTGCTGTCGTGTGATACTGGATTAGAATAGCATCGACTCATTTATTTTCCGTAAATTTCGTAAAGAGGCGACTAAGGGACTCAAGGATTTCAGTGGATTGCAATTTTGGGCGATAGGCTGACAACCTGCCACCTTGAGCCTTCTTATGAGGCCCATTGTAAACGACCACGTCTCTGTTTAGTTATTAGCTACTAGCATTTTCCCGCGGCTTAGCCCGCGTTGTTCCCGTTATTGTCCCAAAGGAACTCTTTACCGGGATATAAAGTATCCTATGTTTCAATCCAGGACTTGGTCTACTTGCATGCCAAATTTCAGCTTGATCCATCCAGTTGTTATCCCGTTATTAGGTAACAAACATCCAAACATCTAAACATCCAAACATCTTCACAAACTTTCGCATTTATAATATTATAAGTGGGATGTTCGGGTGCAATCGGAAACGCTCGATTCGCTTCGTCTCCCCACTCTAACACGAGTACATAACTATAACTCTATTTACCATGTGTGATGTGCCACCAAAGTTTAATTATTAAAATAAAAATATTATATGGTACTTAATTGTTACACCTTTAAAAAGTTTAATTATGTTGATTTTTTTGTATTTGAGTATAGTACGTAAAAATATAAAATAATTTCAGCAAAAAATATGGTTTAATTTCTTCTGTGTCCTATATTCTCCGCTAGGCAATAGTGCCGAATATTCGGCATTTTTTGCCGACTAATCGGCCGACTACAAATGATGTCGATTAGTCGGTGTTCCCGACTAGTCGGCCCATCTCTAGTTCTTACCTTTTGCATTTTGCCAAATGACACACCCTCTTTCCAAATGTAGGTAATTTAAGACCCATAGAAACATGACATACGTGTCAGTGCTAATAAACAGCAAACATTTTAAGCACGGACGAAGATTACGTAATCAAGGCGAGGGGGGGGGGGGTTAAAACAAAAGATTACGCTGTGATCACATAGGGGGGGGGGGGGGGGGTGTTGAACGATCCCTTAGGGTTATTTTTTTAATGGCCCTAAAAACGAAACGGCTTCTAAAAATAGGTAGGTTAGGGTTATTTTTTTTTGATGACCCTAAAAACGAAACGGAACCCAAGAATAGGTAGGTTAGGGTTTTTTTTTTGATGACCCTAAAAACGAAACGGTTCCCAAAAGTAGGTAGGTTAGGGTTATTTTTTTTTGATGACCCTAAAAACGAAACGGCTTCCAAAAATAGGTAGGTTAGGGTTATATTTTTTGATTATATATCACAGTGACACCCTGTATATATCACAGTGACACCTGTATCTATCACAGTGACACCCTGTATATAACACAGTAACACCCTGTATCTATCACAGTGACACCCTGTATATATCACAGTGACATCCTGTATCTATCACAGTTACACCCTGTATATAACACAGTGACACCCTGTATATATCACAGTGACACCCAGTATATATCACAGTGACACCCTGTATATATTACAGTGACACCCTGTATATATCACAGTGACATCCTGTATCTATCACAGTTACACCCTGTATATAACACAGTGACACCCTGTATATATCACAGTGACATTCTGTATCTATCACAGTGACACCCTGTATATAACACAGTGACACCCAGTATATATCACAGTGACACCCTGTATATATTACAGTGACACCTGCTACTTGACAGCTGACAATTACCGTATGACAAAATACGCACACGATTGGCGACAGAATAGTTGCGCCCATTTTGTGAATGACCAGTTAGGTTTTATTGCCCCCTTTTTTTTGATGAACAAAATGAAATATTTTGCTTACCTACTGATTGCTTACCAAAATTTGATTAACCGTAGATCGCTTAATGCAGCTCAAATATTTAATTTGCTGACCAAAACAATTTAGAGCAGTTCAGTATATCAATAATTGCAGCCTGATTTATAAATGTTTGCTAACCATAAGTTGCTTACCAACTAGCTATTTTGGCTGACCATATACAAATTTCTGCTGACCAAAATATGAATATTTTGCTGATCGATTAAATGATACCCCTTTTAGAGTCGGTAAAAATAACAAATTTTTAATAATCAATAGATATGTCGTATGTTGATAATGTTTCTTTGTCAATTCGCTTCAGTAAACTTGTTAAACGTCCAAGTGCTAATCTAATATTATTTGTATAAGTCTGGTGGATATTCTATCCACGGCCAGCTTACTGTGTATTGCAGCATAAACCGGTTTAAAGAAAGGAAACACCGAATTCAGACATACAAAATATAATGTAAAAATTAAACAATACAGGACAATGGATACTTCCACAACACAACATAAAATAAGTTAGAAAAATACATTGTACGGCAGTTTAAATAGTTAGACGCGCCAGCGTTAAGAAAAAATAAACAAGTAATTCCGGCGTAAGGTTCTAGAAAAACAGAGTTTAGGCAAAATAAACGAATAATTTTGGCGTACCGTAACAGACAATTTCAGCCCTAAAACAATGTGGTGGGGTTGCAACGCAAAGGAGGTGTCGCGCAGTCACGAGATTTCCACGCGTGGATGATGTATCCTGGCGTCGGGTATGACTAAAAGAAAATGCCGAGAAGGTAACTAATTAAGCGTGCATGTGCTCCTTTTGAATTTAGAGCAGCGGTCGGCAACCCGCGGCCCGCGAACAGCTCACTTGCGGCCCGTGTGCCTATCTAGCTATTTTGTATGTACAGGTCGTTATATTCAGAACCGTATAAAGTCACAAATTATTAACAAAGTGCGGCCCGCGTCAATTTCGTTTGCTACTATGTGGCCCTTGGCTGCTAAAAGGTTGCCGACCGCTGATTTAGAGGATAAAACCGTCCGTAACATGCATAGAGCACGACGAGTCCCCGCTCGTGACCTGGCGGATCTGTAAATAGTGTGCTCACCATACACTAATCTTAACAAACTAAACTTACCGTACCGGGATGCCCTACAGTACACTAGGTTAAGGCCCCGTACCGTAGGTTCAGCGAAAAATATCGTCTCAGGGGGTGCGGACCCCGCGCGCGGGGAAGCGCCACCCGCACGTCTCCCGCCGTGTGCGCGGACTGGAAACACACAGTACAGAGAGAAAAAAAATTGAGAAATAAAATCTAATTGCCTTAAAATGTCAACGGTTTGTGGTCTGTAAATACAATTAATTCTTTTCCTTCTACCATGTAGCGGAAATGTTTAATAGCTAAGTAAATTGCTAAAAGTTCTCTATCTATACTTTGGGTTTCAGTTAATTTTTTTGAAAAGAAACCTAGAGGTTCTAATTTATCGCCAATCTTTTGATGTACGCCTACGCAGTTCCCAGAAGCGTCGGTCATTAAGCTAAGTGGTGCGGATACATCGGGGTGCGATAATAGTACTTTGGCAATATTGGGTACGGTATGAGTGTTGGGATAGACAGATAGAATGAATGAAAGTTCTGTGGCGATGATATAACTATATTAACTTGATGTAACAATTATTTAAAACTACGTAACAAATACTACTTAATGTAAGAAATAATCTACGCCTTTAACAATAACCTAGGAGCGAAATTGACTCGACTAGTGGGCGGATGGAAACAGACTGATCTAGAGTCAGGCTTGCCACAAGGCAAGTAGCCTCGTCCACTGAAATAGGAAACCTATGGAAGTGAAACGTCAACGAATAATGCGTGCCACTGTGACGTCATCCGGCCGCTAAACATGGCGGTTTTAGTGCTGCCCAGAAGATTTTTACTGCTACTAGGTTTTATCGATACATCGATAACTTTTTAACGTGTTCGGCTCATTTTATTTAAAATACTAAGTATGAATTATTTGTGTAGTTTATATTTTAATAGTAAGTAAATATTTTTTGATTATTATATTTGTATGTCTTTCCCATCACGGAACAATGGTGTTCCGGACCTTTGGGAGGCATGCGCGGAGCCGAAGCCAACACGTAGAGGCCCTTTTGACACTTTAATGAAATGTAAGGGGTACACCGAGCGGAGGCTGCCCTTGCCTGTGTCATGGAACGCACGTAGAGGCAGCACCCGCCAGGGTGTAAGGACTATTGAGAGTTGATGGAATCTAAAATGAACTAGGTTATTGGGTGAAAGCGATGGACTAAGTACTGAGCTATGGGGTAAAAAACCGGACGCCTGCCTAATAAAACGGTATGCAATTTTATTTCCGGCAGACGGTGACTCGCCCTCACAAGATGGGCCCCCACAAAAAGCGACATCTAGGATGGCTCAAGGGCAACACCGGTGTGAGCAGCTCAGGGGTGTCGAGAGGTGTGCGCCGCTTTCTACCCAGTGGCTGTTAACAGCCACTGTGCCAACTCGCGTCTTATGCATAGGTATTTCACTTCCACCCCTGGAGCTTATAGCTCTAACGACTCCACTCTCTTTTGATTATTATTGTTACGTGAAAAGATATTTTGATTGAATAAGATGTTTCAAATCTAAGACAATTTCGTGCTTCAAATTTGACAGGTAAACGAGATGACGCTGTACAACTCCATACATATTGGGATGTTTGCGGTAACTCTGATTTTCAAAAGTTGACGTTTGACAACTCAGTGACCGCAAAACACATCGCGCAGTACAGCGCCATCTGTTTTGGATGTCAAAATAAGTGTATGTGTTTTTCTTAGACTTTACCTCTCTATTACAATCTATTTTTCACATCACCTATTAGGAAAAGGGTTTTTCTTCACTGCTAGGAGGAATCAAAATAACACTTTTCTGTTCTAGCGCACTATTTTACATTATTTTTTTAGCTTAAATAATCTGTTTAAGCATCACATTGTGTCAACACTAAGATTTTTTTTTATTTTCCTCATAGTTGATGTGAAAAGCAGTTTGTGTCACACAGCATCACAATTATTTCGTCTTCGGCGTTAACACTTGAATCCTTCATTACGCTTATAATCCGTCGCTTCATTCAGGATTCAATGTACGCCCTTGACGGAAATATATGATTATGATCCGGATTGTAATGATCATTATGACGGGTGAAAAAAACAGAACACCTTCAGAATATTTATTTAATTACAAAAATAAGGAATGACTTCCGCTCTTCAACATTTATTCAGCAAATAGGCCACAACACAAGGGCACTTTTACTCGGCAACATTATTTTTATTTTATTTTTTATTTAAACTTTATTGCACAGTAACAAGTTACATATACAAAAGGCAAACTTAATGCTATACAGCATTCTCTACCAGTCAACCTTTAGGTCAAGCAGAGAATAATCATTGCTGGTGCAGGATATGAGTACAACACGGAAATAAAGAGAGGAAAAAAAAATACTGATCATTGCTAAAATACAATAAAAAGCTATCAAATATATCAAATATAACATTGAAGTTACATACAAGCAAAAATAATAACAATACATCAACAATTTTATAAAATACATCTAACTGCAACTACCAGTTCAAATTAACGTATTACAATTACTTAGAGATGTATAATAGCTCGTGTTAGCTTAAACAGACCAGTCTCCACAAACAGCACCCGTTCACGAGTATGCCGCATATCTCAGCCATCTCCTTTAAAATCACTTTATTATACAGATTCAAAAACACAAAAAAAAAATCTGTAATATTTAGAGGTGTCAATGTCTCTAGGTGTCAGAACTATAACATTATATAGTTTATCAAATTATCCTTAGAGATGTATAGAGTGTCCAAGAGTCAAAATCCTGTATAATTAACACATTCATTCAGTACCTAGTTGTTTACTCGTTACGGAATAAAACTATTTTATTTAAATAGTTCCGAAGAGAGATTTTGTCGGTAACCTTTTTTCCGAAGTATCTAAAGCGAATGTCTAGATACGTTTTAATTACACTTTTTATTAATAGATACTTATGATTCGTATCATGGTCAATTGATTCTGACCGAAAAATGCTGTCCGATTTTTCGGAGTAGTGCTCCATAATAAATTTAAATATATACAGGTAATAGTTTTGGGGCATTGACTTTTCCAAGTTAGGTTTAATAATCTTTTCAGTCTTTTTCGTTATGTCTTCAACATCTTTCGAGGGGTATTTCAATCCACCTCTTGTCTTCAAATGAATAAGCGTATTTAAAGTGCTGTTCGGATCTCCAAACAATAAGGCAACGCATACCTGACATTTGATACTGCGGGATAATTTCCTTGATACAAATCCCGCAATATAGGTAACAACTGAGTCAGCATACCCGGAAAGAGTGCTGTTTAGGCAGTCTATATATTCCTCGTATAAGGTGCTGTCATCTTCTGGCACTTCAACCAATTGGTTTTTTTCGGTTAAATCGTTCAAGGCTTTCTGTGGGCTAGTGCTTGTGCAATTTAAAATATTAACTTGCTCCAAGGCAACGCAATTGCCGAGTCCTTCATCGCGAATTTCGGCTCGAATAAGAAGCCTCTTGAAGGCTGCTTTAAATTGAACGGCATTGGGATTGTTGTTGAAACCCCCTCGAGCTCTTATAGCTGAAAAAAATAGTTCTACGTGGTCCTGGCTGATCTTGTAGAGTGGTAAATATTTTAATATTTTTGTATTTTCGACAAGATGTCGATATAAAGCTAATGCACTTTTCATATCAATGATTAGCCCCACAAAGCCAGTCTTTCTCCGCGACTCAATCACTAACTGCCCTGACTGCCTCAGGCCGCGTAAATACCCAATCGCACCTTCAAAAAGCGCTTCGATGATGCCGATGTTTTGGGGACACAGGGCTTTTTTTAATCCAGGCGGGCGAATCGAGTGACTGTTCAGGACATCGAACACATCGTTTAGTAGTTTTATAAAACTTACGGTGCCCTCACAATTTTCAAATGCTTTAAGTTTTAATACCGAGTTACAGAACTCCAAGGCATCCGCCACAGAGTTGCTTAATAGTTGAGTAGCTA
The DNA here is from genome assembly GCA_947034925.1 of Eudemis profundana. Taxonomy (NCBI): domain Eukaryota; kingdom Metazoa; phylum Arthropoda; class Insecta; order Lepidoptera; family Tortricidae; genus Eudemis; species Eudemis profundana. The sequence goes on along the minus strand of OX344806.1, from coordinate 7,900,363 downwards.
ACCGAACTTTCATTTTTTGCTTAGCAAAGTATATGTGGGCTTTGGTTACTTTTGTGGCCATGTGCAGTCCTTCGTTTTCCTGCAAATTCATAAGAAGCTCCAGGTAATTAAAATCAATTTTTCGGCCATAGACATCTTCTAACACTCTTAAGTCGCCGAATGTATTTCGAATCAATTTTATCATATGGCAAGGATCGAAAAACGCATATAATGTGCTTTTGCTGCACTTGAAAGTCGTATCAGTTTGACCTTTACTCAATTGGCAACCGAACTCCTGTAGCATCGCGAAATTTGCAGCAGGGCCATCGCATGTTACACTCACAATATTGATACCCACTTCCTCGCATTTTTGAATGCACATTTTTAACAATGCGCATTTTTGTTCTGCCGTCAAAGAAGTTATAAAAAAATATGCAATTGGCAGTTTCCAACTTCCGTTTATGTTATTTACTAAAAATACGAGGCATTGATTCGCCACCTCCAACGAATCATTATCGCATTCTGACCCTATAGTAACTCGCCCGTAATACTTTTTTTTTTTGGGGATCCCAGCACAAAGATTTTCTTATTGACATTTCGTCAAATATTAGCGAGCACACAATTGGCGTGTCGCTAGCCTGAACTTTGTTTTTGAGAGCCACAAACGCTTCCTCACAAAGGCCGGGTTCCGCATTTATTTTTTGATACCACCTAGTTAAAGTCCTTGGGTGAGGCAAGCATGTATTGTACGTTCGTCGCACAAAGTTGTAGGCCTTCGGCGAAAAGAAGTGGAGTGTAAGGGCAAATTTTCTAGTTTCCTCTGAATATTGTTTTTCCAAAGGCAAGCCTTCACTTTTCAAAATTTGCCTCTTTAAAAAGTCTTTGGGACCCGCGCAAGCTTCTAAAACTATAGAGTTCTCGTTGTTGACTAGATTCCTTTCCTGTAGGTCTTTTATAATATTCTGGAACTCTGCAATTTTTTTTCTTTGCCGCCGCACTTTTTCATTTAATTTTTTTACTTTTTTTCTCAAGAAATCACATTTAGCTTCCAGTTTTTTTATTTTTTGTGCTTGGGTCTGGAAAAAAATGGTTATAATTTAATACACTATGTTTCGTATTCGTTGGCGATCACAAAGTTAGAGTTGAATAATTTGTCAATACGTGCTAGAGCTAGGGTACAGTAAGCATTCGAATGTTTTTCTATATGAGCGTTGCTAACTGGCACGGACACGTGCGGTTAGCAGTTAGAGGACGCCCAAAGGAAGGTCACGGTGTAGAATTGTTGGAACTGGCCATCAGGTACATTACTTTTCTATATGACTGCTGTATTTTCAAATGCATATTTGACAGACTTCAATACAAATTGTCCTAGAGGAATATTTGTTTCAATAAGAATACGTACCGGTAGATTATCTACTCTTGTAGTACCAGGAACGGAAACAAAAGGGGCTGTATACGCGGTAGCCGTCGTCAGGGGGAGCTGTGAATTAAAAAAGTTGTATTTAAAAACCAGACTGTAACTAAAGGGGCCCGCACTGATTAAGTACCAGTTCGCCGGACGATATCGGCCTGTCAGTTAAACGCAAAATTTGACAGCTCCGAACATCTGACAGTGACAGGCTGATATCGTCCGGCAAGCTAGTAATCTGTGGGCCCCTTAACTGAACTACCTATTAACACTGCTCAGACAAAATCGCGAGCAAAACTGGTACTAAAATAACAGTCCAAAAATTACCAGTCCTTAAACATTATCCATCTATCACTGTATATCATAAAGAAGTTACTTACTGCTGATGTTGCAACTCCAGAAGTTCCAGAAACAGGAGCAGAAGCAGTACTCGATGCAGGCCCAGTCTTTAGAGGAAGCTAGAATAAAACAAGACACATTTAGATTAGAACCATGGAAATATATATGTATATAAATCATTTTTTTTAAGTCTGTAAAATTTTAGCAAATGTGGTTATTTCACTCAGTCTAACAACCAAACCACTTCAAACGGTAACTATAGCTGATAGATTTATCTAAATCATTAATCAATTAGCACAGTAGTTTTGACGCTACTGCTGTAGAACAAATATAATTGAGAGAATTCAATTACATAATGGCTAATAGTAATAATTGTGAAAAAAAATCTTACTACTGGAATTTCCACTTCTAAAGTTCTAGGAGCAGCAATAGTAACTGTAGTGGCGGCTTTCTTGCAAGGCTGTAAAGAAAGTTTATTAGTTATAAGTTTATTAGTATTTTAATTTAATTTAATATATATATTTGAGATTTTGACGACCGATCTGGCCTAGTGGATGAATATGAAAAAAAAGCTTACTATATAAGTGGTAATTCCTGAAGTACCGGTAACAGCATGAGGAGCAGTGTATGCACTGGTATTAACAATCTTTAGAGGGACCAGTACAAATATTTAATAACATTCATTTGGATTTTTAATTTGCTACTTACGAAATATATTTTGTATGTAAACTATTATTAAAATTAAGTATAAACTAAATGTACATGAAATTGTGGTGTTAGATGATATTGTTTTAATAAATTTACCTTTATCCATGGTATTGGCAAACAAATATAAAATTATAAGCATTTACCAAGTTGTCATGTCCGGCCAAAACAGGAATTGTTTCCAACTGATTCTCTTTTAATATGGCAGTTTTATGTTGGCTGGCATGTCGCTGCAAAATATTTCAATATTAGATTAAAATTATTGTATAAAACAGTTTTTTTTAATAATGTTTGCTTAAATGATGACATTATCATTCAAATTGGGCAAATTCAATTTGACGACCGGTCTGGCTTAGTGGGTATTGATAGTGACCCTGCCTGTAAAGCCAATGGCCCTGGGTTCAAATACCAGTAAGGGCATTTATTTGTGTGATGACACACATATTTGTTCCTGAATAATGGTTGTTTTCTACGTTTTAAAAGTATTTATATATATATATATATATATATATATATGACGAGGAAGGCCTACAACCATACCTTTGGGTTCCGGATCACCTTTGGCCACCCTAGTGGTATGGTCCAATAATCATCCAATAATCCAGTATCCGCACCAGTTTGAGTACTGGTGTATTGCTCTTCATGTCTTTCTTTACACAATCTAAATGTCGCAGTGATAATAAACGAAGTTACACGATAAATTCCCAAAGAGCCACGTAATTCCGTACATTCTCTAAAGATGACTGACAATTCATCCATCAACGTCATATTTCCTCCTTTTAATCTAAACTGCCTGCATTACTCAAAAAGGATCTAATACTAAATGGTCAGTCATAACTAGCGCCCTCTCTGCGACTTTATCCAAGCCAATAATCAGATATTTTTGGCTAATGTAACGTTGTCATTTTACCACGATACGACACGGCCGTCCTGACCAGTCACACGTCCTCGTGTGACAGTGTGACTCTTCTGTAACATGAGATAGCAAAAGGACAGAACCTCTATTCACCGACTCGGCCGTTTCCTGACCACAATTTGTACTTCACTACTTAATTAAACTTTAGCAACAATAACTACTGTCATTATAACAAAAGAAAACGGAATCGGATACGGTTTGGCATGTGTTGTGTCTACTGAGTGTGATATGAACGTCGTTCTCTGGAATAAGCAGAGGGTTATGGCACCGAGGTGCTCCAATTGTCGTCCTCTGAATAGAGGGATATGGCACCGAGGTGCTCCAACCGTCATCCTCCAAAATAGAGGGTTATGGCACCGAGGTGCTCCAACCGTCATCCTCCAAAATAGAGGGTTATGGCACCGAGGTGCTCCAACCGTCATCCTCCGAAATAGAGGGATATGGCACCGAGGTGCTCCAATCGTCGTCCTCTGAAATAGAGGGATATGGCACCGAGGTGCTCCAACCATCATCCACCGAAATAGAGGGATATGGCACCGAGGTGCTCCAACCGTCATCCTCCAAAAGAGAGGGATATGGCACCGAGGTGCTCCAACCGTCATCCTCCGAAAGAGAGGGATATGGCACCGAGGTGCTCCAACTGTCATCCTCTGAAAGAGAGGGATATGGCACCGAGGTGCTCCAACCGTCATCCTCCGAAAGAGAGGGATATGGCACCGAGGTGCTCCAACTGTCATCCTCTGAAGAGAGGGATATGGCACCGAAGTGCTCCAACTGTCATCCTCTAAAAGGGAGGGATATGGCACCGTGGTGCTCCACTGTCATCCTCTGAAAGAGAGGGATATGGCACCGAGGTGCTCCAAACGCGTGTCTATGTTCTTTTTGTTATTTAAGTACAAACTGTATACGCTTCCGATACGCAAAGAAACGGACATTGCTCATTGAATTACAACATGACTCCCATAGGTACGTTTACTCTACATTTGCTACGTTGCTGGGTTAGTTTAACATGCTACCCTTGCCTGCGTTCTCCTTGCTCGTAAACTGTGTTCTCCGTGCTCGTAAACTATGACACGTAGTGCCTTTTCCTAGACCGTCGCATTTAAAATTACATGAAAATTATGACATACCAAATCTTCGAATTTATGTGGGGCAAGTAGCTCCGTATCCCACTTCTGATGACGAGGAAGGCCTACAACCATACCTTTGGGTTCCGGATCACCTTTGGCCACCCTAGTGGTATGGTCCAATAATCATCCAATAATCCAGTATCCGCACCAGTTTGAGTACTGGTGTATTGCTCTTCATGTCTTTCTTTACACAATCTAAATGTCGCAGTGATAATAAACGAAGTTACACGATAAATTCCCAAAGAGCCACGTAATTCCGTACATTCTCTAAAGATGACTGACAATTCATCCATCAACGTCATATTTCCTCCTTTTAATCTAAACTGCCTGCATTACTCAAAAAGGATCTAATACTAAATGGTCAGTCATAACTAGCGCCCTCTCTGCGACTTTATCCAAGCCAATAATCAGATATTTTTGGCTAATGTAACGTTGTCATTTTACCACGATACGACATATATATATATATATATATGACGAGGAAGGCCTACAACCATACCTTTGGGTTCCGGATCACCTTTGGCCACCCTAGTGGTATGGTCCAATAATCATCCAATAATCCAGTATCCGCACCAGTTTGAGTACTGGTGTATTGCTCTTCATGTCTTTCTTTACACAATCTAAATGTCGCAGTGATAATAAACGAAGTTACACGATAAATTCCCAAAGAGCCACGTAATTCCGTACATTCTCTAAAGATGACTGACAATTCATCCATCAACGTCATATTTCCTCCTTTTAATCTAAACTGCCTGCATTACTCAAAAAGGATCTAATACTAAATGGTCAGTCATAACTAGCGCCCTCTCTGCGACTTTATCCAAGCCAATAATCAGATATTTTTGGCTAATGTAACGTTGTTATTTTATCACGATACGACACGGCCGTCCTGACCAGTCACACGTCCTCGTGTGACAGTGTGACTCTTCTGTAACATGAGACAGCGAAAGGACAGAACCTTTATTCACCGACTCGGCCGTTTCCTGACCACAATTTGTACTTCACTACTTAATTAAACTTTAGCAACAATAACTACTGTCATTATAACAAAAGAAAACGGAATCGGATACGGTTTGGCATGTGTTGTGTCTACTGAGTGTGATATGAACGTCGTCCTCTGCAAGCAATAAGCAGAGGGTTATGGCACCGAGGTGCTCCAATTGTCGTCCTCTGAATAGAGGAATATGGCACCGAGATGCTCCAACCGTCATCCTCCAAAATAGAGGGTTATGGCACCGAGGTGCTCCAATTGTCGTCCTCTGAATAGAGGGATATGGCACCGAGGTGCTCCAACCGTCATCCTCCAAAATAGAGGGTTATGGCACCGAGGTGCTCCAATCGTCATCCTCCAAAATAGAGGGTTATGGCACCGAGGTGCTCCAACCGTCATCCTCCGAAATAGAGGGATATGGCACCGAGGTGCTCCAACCGTCATCCTCCGAAATAGAGGGATATGGCACCGAGGTGCTCCAACCGTCATCCTCCGAGAGAGAGGGATATGGCACCGAGGTGCTCCAACCGTCATCCTCCGAAAGAGAGGGATATGGCACCGAGGTGTTCCAACTGTCATCCCCTGAGAGAGAGGGATATGGCACCGAGGTGCTCCAACCGTCATCCTCCGAAAGAGAGGGATATGGCACCGAGGTGCTCCAACTGTCATCCTCTGAAGAGAGGGATATGGCACCGAAGTGCTCCAACTGTCATCCTCTAAAAGAGAGGGATATGGCACCGTGGTGCTCCACTGTCATCCTCTGAAAGAGAGGGATATGGCACCGAGGTGCTCCAAACGCGTGTCTATGTTCTTTTTGTTATTTAAGTACAAACTGTATACGCTTCCGATACGCAAAGAAACGGACATTGCTCATTGAATTACAACATGACTCCCATAGGTACGTTTACTCTACATTTGCTACGTTGCTGGGTTAGTTTAACATGCTACCCTTGCCTGCGTTCTCCTTGCTCGTAAACTGTGTTCTCCGTGCTCGTAAACTATGACACGTAGTGCCTTTTCCTAGACCGTCGCATTTAAGATTACATGAAAATTATGACATACCAAATCTTCGAATTTATGTGGGGCAAGTAGCTCCGTATCCCACTTCTGATGACGAGGAAGGCCTACAACCATACCTTTGGGTTCCGGATCACCTTTGGCCACCCTAGTGGTATGGTCCAATAATCATCCAATAATCCAGTATCCGCACCAGTTTGAGTACTGGTGTATTGCTCTTCATGTCTTTCTTTACACAATCTAAATGTCGCAGTGATAATAAACGAAGTTACACGATAAATTCCCAAAGAGCCACGTAATTCCGTACATTCTCTAAAGATGACTGACAATTCATCCATCAACGTCATATTTCCTCCTTTTAATCTAAACTGCCTGCATTACTCAAAAAGGATCTAATACTAAATGGTCAGTCATAACTAGCGCCCTCTCTGCGACTTTATCCAAGCCAATAATCAGATATTTTTGGCTAATGTAACGTTGTTATTTTATCACGATACGACATATATATATATTCACAACACAAGCCTTCTTGAGCTTACTATGTCCTATAATATTTATTTATTTTTTATTGATAAATACGTTTTTTTGGACGGAATGGTAGACATAAAAGCCATAAGTTTTTAAATTCCATAAATATTACTACAATAGCAATGTCGAATGAAAATGACATCGACCGCAACAAGTCATAACTAGTACATTATATTAATAATATTGTAGCAGCAACAAGTATATCAATACTAACAATAAAAGTATATACATATTCACTTACTCTTACGAAGGGCACAGCATCATCTCGTAGTCGAGTCACATCCAAAGTTTTGTTGAAACATTTTTCATCAAAATGTAGCGAACAAATGTAAATATCCTTTACATTTGGCCTTATATTTTCTATTCCAATAGCTTCCAGCCACTTTTTCTTTTTATATTCATTTTTTGGCAACCTATAAAATATGTTTTAATTATTTAATTAAGATGATTTAGTTGGTTTTGAGCAGAGTAGCATGATAAAATAAGGAAATATAAATAAACAATCATAATATATCGATATCAAAGTCGATAAATAATGTACAACCCTAGCTAAAATGTTTACAATATTTAAGCGTGAAAATATAGTTAAATAAGGCAAATCACTTCATGACCTATAACTGCACATAAGAACCTTGCTATTTATAATGTGAAACATCCTTAAATTTCCCAGGAACATTAACAAGAACCAATATTTTTAATGTAAATTGTAGGGTACCTGTGTAAGGTTAAAGATGGCTGATTTGGTGTTTTTCTTATGCCGCACCCTAATATACCACATACTGGCATATTCGCGGCGTAATTATTGACACTTGGCTTCAATTATATTCTAACACGAGCAAAATCTTGAAAGATAATTAATAATCTTAATTTTCTCTACGACCTTTTGACAGGACAAGTACCGGCTGAACTGACTGATAATGACATTTAGGCCGCTAAACATGGCGGATTTTCGGCCGCATTAGGTATTTACGTATTTTCATAATAGTATTTTATGCAACAGTTGTATAAGAAGGTTCAAAAAATGCGAATTGCGTGAGTTGCGATACGAGCCGCGAATGCGGCGAGTATCGCAAATAGAGACGCAATGAGCGTTTTTTGACTTAATTATACAACGTTGCATACAATACTTTTTCTACGACAGGTTTTAAAATTATAAAATACAAACAAGGCATAACCTGCAAAGAAGGCAAATATGACGTATGACTGTCCAGTATGTGTCTATGGTAAACTTTTTATTTTTTAAATGAAGTTGACACGCAGTGAATATATTAAAAATACTTTTGTTTTTATGTTGGCATCAATGAATTTAGTTCAGAAAGTTTTGTTTTTCTTAAAAGCCGTAGGATTTTAATTGTTTGTTAAGTTGGTAGTTGTGCATTTTTACCGTAAAGTTAAAATTGAGCGCTTAATCCTTGACCTCAGTTTAACCTAGATTTAGAAGTCTGTGGTTGTTAGCAATAACGTAAAGTGGCTATAACGACACTAGTGCTGTTATGGGGAATAGAGTATAGACTTCTCTGAACTCATATTATATATGTTCTTATATTAGTGTTCGTGACCAAGTAAAAGACAGATAACAGTACAGGAGTAGAAAAAACACTTTATGTGCGTACTGAAATACTGTCATCTTTTTTTGCTGTGGGTTACACTGCGGAGTAAAAACGAGACAGATATATATTTATGTGTGTGCCGTCAAAATGGGTGCTATTTGTATAAACAATTGTACGTATAGAACAATATGTCTTGTCCCTATTATACAGGTCTATGGCCTCGTCGGATTCCCAAGCGGAAATTTTCCCACGCTCGGATCTATTACTCGACCAGATGGGCCTTGCCAAACTCTCGTAAATTTACTATTTCTACGATGTTATAAAAGCAATTACTTTACGACTAGCGCCAAACAATTGCGCCAGGAAACAATAACGTCGGTTTCTTTCACCGAACCTTTGGTCAATGTTGAATTGTTGAACGGTATTTACCGTACCGTCAAGCTTATTTAAGCAACGGGATTGAAACTTATTTCTAAAGAAATAAAAGTTTACAACTCTTTTGTGTGACTGTCTTACAGTTAGACCAATATAACCGGAAGACAGTCGCCACAATACTAATACATCACTTATGCATTTTTTACATTGGCTGAATGCTTCTAACGCAGTTTCAGTCCAAATGATTTTAGTTTTGTCGCGTTTTTTAGCGTTGTGTAAGTATGCGTTTAGTGGAGCTTGAATTTCGGCAGCCCTAGGAATGTTATGTGTGTAAAGGTGTTGGTGAAAATGACCAGTCCGAATATAATCAACTCCGATATATTATTAAATCAACACAAATTACATACAAGTTTACAATACCATAGTTTAGGCGGGACTGGGGTGCGGCGAGCCCGTGGCATGCCCGTGGCTTTTGCCGAGTCAGCTCATATCGCGGTACACTCGCACTTGAATATGAGCTGACGTCGCTAGACCTGTCCCTATATTACTTTTTTAAGAAAAAAAATAACATTGACCTCTCTTATGGGATCGCTTTTTATTACATTCAGTGTGGCATTAGCCTTACATTGCTATGGCTACTCGGGTATCGCACAGGTGCGCGTTTCGCTGACCTAGCGCGACGCGTAGCTGTGTGATATTATCAACATGCATGACGCAATGTACAAAAAATGTGGTCACAATACCTCCTTACACTGAGTTACAATTCTTTTGTTACATAGAATAAGAACTTTTTAACAATATTTGTAATGGTTTACATACACTTGAATTTATTAATATACCGAAACAATTATCTCTTTTATTTACTAACACTTCACTTCACTTCACTTAATATATTACGGGTTGTTGTTTGGCCTGGTTTTGGCCCTGCTCCCTGTGTACTACGACTGCAGTTGGTTGAACTTTGATAACGGCCTTTTGTAACCAACTCCTCATGCTTTGCCTGCACTTTGCTTGTATGAAGTACAATAAAAACATCACTAATATTATAGCGATGATTATGAGAACAATTCCGAAATAATTTAGTTTTGTGTCTACCTGTCCGGTGACATTATGGACTTCAGCGATAGCAACGGTGTTATGGGAATCTTCCTCCTTGCTTTGACTGTAGCCCATTTTTGTTCACAATTTACAATTAACTTTTAAATATAATTAATGACAATTTGACACGCGTATGCACGGTCAGTTCAGGATGATTTATAACATGGATTCTGGTTAACAAATGAATACATTCCTATATGATACACAATAGATTTCGCAACAATTCACAATATTTGATGCATAATAATTATTTAATCTAGGTTAGTCTAAAGTGCATAATACAAATCTTATTCTCAGCACTTTGTGCTGTAATTCAAATGCTGCGTCTAATGCTAAACAGCCAGTACTGTAACCATTGTTCCGATGCTATGCTATACTATAATGATATATCGTTGACCAATATAAATTGTGTCGTACCACCTCTATAAATCATAATGAAAAAAAATGTATATAATTTTAATTTTTTAAAGTTCGACCAGCGGCGCGACTACACGTGACACAAGAGCGGGCCGTGCTGCGGGCGAGGTTCCGGCCTCCAACCGGCCATATTGTGTCGCGGATCGACGCCAACAGAAGCTGCGGTCCTGCATGTAAGAGACGTACATGTTCGTGTCTGAATAAGAGTTTAGTGAGTGGATGTTTAGCACGCAATAGCATGGGATGCTTCTGATTACAGCTATGATAAGAAGCATCCCATTTTCGTTGCAGCCGCTAAAGAAATAAATGAATTTGTAGAGCTCAATAAAAATAGTATATCAGAATTTGCAGCTGATCAAAGTATACGTTTCATATTTTCGCCGGCTTACGCTCCCAACTTCAACGGCTACGTCGAGGCCGCTATTAAAAATGCTAAATTTCATCTCAAAAGGGTTCTCGGCAATAGCCATCTCACTTTCGAAGAGCTTTCCACTTTATTCAGCCAGGTAGAGGCTATATTAAACAGCCGGCCACTTTGTCCTCTATCTTCCTCCCCCACTGATTATTCCCCCCTTACTCCCGGGCACTTTCTGGTTGGCAGGCCGCTGACGTCGACGCCGGCTCCATCACTGCAAGATCACAACCCGACCCGCCTGGATCGCTACCAACGCCTGGAGCAGCTTCGCCAGCACTTCTGGAGCCGCTGGTCGACCGAGTACATCTCCGAGCTACAACAACGCTACAAATGGCGCGAGCGACGACGCGACCTGCAGCTGGGAGAGCTCGTACTCATCAAAGACGAAGGATTACAGCCTCTACTCTGGCGCATGGGTAGAGTCTCAAAGCTGTACACAGGCAAAGATAACGTGCCTCGTGTCGCCGACATAACCACGTCCAGGGGTATCATCAGACGAGCCCTCAACCGGATCTGCCCCCTACCAATGGATGAAGAGTCCTGAAAGTCAGGCTTTCAGCGGCCCGGAGTATGTTCGCGCAGCGAACTCAGAACGCAACCATCTGTCATAAAAACGGAACGCGCCTTCCCGCATGCGCAATGAGAAGGCGCGACAGCAGCGCCACGGGTACGTGCCTAGGACGCGGCGGCGACATCACTCTCTCTTCTAACCACCACCGACTTGCGCACACGTCTATATAGATACTTAACGTAAAATACAACCAACTGTAATGGTAATTAAACGCCAGTAATAAGTTTGTTACCTATTTTATTTCAATTCCCTCTATGCGTAAACATAGAGAGTGGCGACCGTGACAGGGCGTTTAATTACCATTACAATTACAGTTGTTTGTATTTTACGTTAAGTATCTATATAGACGTGTGCGCAAGTCGGTGGTGGTTAGAAGAGAGAGTGATGCAGCCGTCGTATCCCAGGCACGTAACCGTGGCGCTGTTGTCGCGCCTTCTCACTGCGCATGCGTGAGGACGCGTTCCGTTTTTATGACTTATGGTTGCGTTCTGAGTTCGCTGCGCGAACATACTCCGGGCCGCTGAAAGCCTGACTTTCAGGACTCTTCATCCATTGGTAGGGGGCAGATCCGGTTGAGGGCACGTCTGATGATACCCCTGGACGTGGTTATGTCGGCGACACGAGGCACGTTATCTTTGCCTGTGTACAGCTTTGAAACTCTACCCATGCGCCAGAGTAGAGGCTGTAATCCTGCGTCCTTGATGAGTACGAGCTCTCCCAGCTGCAGGTCGCGTCGTCGCTCGCGCCATTTGTAGCGTTGTTGTAGCTCGGATATGTACTCGGTCGACCAGCGGCTCCAGAAGTGCTGGCGAAGCTGCTCCAGGCGTTGGTAGCGATCCAGGCGTGTCGGGTTGTGAGCTTGCAGTGATGGAGCCGGCGTCGACGTCAGCGGCCTGCCAACCAGAAAGTGCCCGGGAGTAAGGGGGGAATAATCAGTGGGGGAGGAAGATAGAGGACAAAGTGGCCGGCTGTTTAATATAGCCTCTACCTGGCTGAATAAAGTGGAAAGCTCTTCGAAAGTGAGATGGCTATTGCCGAGAACCCTTTTGAGATGAAATTTAGCATTTTTAATAGCGGCCTCGACGTAGCCGCTGAAGTTGGGAGCGTAAGCCGGCGAAAATATGAAACGTATGTTTTGATCAGCTGCAAATTCTGATATACTATTTTTATTGAGCTCTACAAATTCATTTATTTCTTTGGCGGCTGCAACGAAGTTGCGTCCGTTATCACAAAACAGCTCCGCGGGCTTAGCGCGTCGGGCGATAAACCTGCGGAGTGCTAATATGAATGCATCTTTAGAAAGTTCGCTTACGGCTTCCAAGTGAACACATTTATATCTTAAGCATATAAATAGACACAGATAACATTTGGTGATTTTGCATCCGCGGCCACGTCGATCAGTTATTAAGTAGGGCCCGGCCATATCGACAGCCGTCGCCGCGAATGGAAAATCAGCCTTTATGCGCTGCGCTGGCAGATTGCCCATTATATTTTTTAAAGTTCGACCAGCGGCGCGACTACACGTGACACAAGAGCGGGCCGTGCTGCGGGCGAGGTTCCGGCCTCCAACCGGCCATATTGTGTCGCGGATCGACGCCAACAGAAGCTGCGGTCCTGCATGTAAGAGACGTACATGTTCGTGTCTGAATAAGAGTTTAGTGAGTGGATGTTTAGCACGCAATAGCATGGGATGCTTCTTATCATAGCTGTAATCAGAAGCATCTAGCCTCCCCCCGACTCTCAAGATGCCTTGAGAGTCTATAAATGGCGTCAGAGACGCGAGATGTGATTTAGAGCTTAAAGCTTTACCTTTACTTAAATTTTCTATTTCCTCAGCGAATAATTGCTGTTGTGAAAGCTTCACCAATGTGTGCAAGGATTCAGTAAGCTCTTGTGAGGTTAATGTGCCTGTTAGTTTAGGTAAGCTAGGCCTACAATTATTTATGAATCGTCGCACAAAGGCTACTGTACGTTGTAGAGTCCTAAATCTAGAAAATCTACCGAACTCTACTACACATGAATCGGGCTCTACATTTGTAACCATTGAAGTGAGCTTGACTTCAGGCAATATTTCAGGTGCTGTAGAGTCTAAAATAGGCCAGTTACATTCGGGCTCGAGCAGAAACTCGGGGCCTTGCCACCACAGAGAGGCACTGGACACGTGCTGCGGGTCCACGCCTCGCGTAGCGAGATCTGCGGGATTTTGTGTCGTCGGCACGTGTCTCCAGGCCGCTGCTGGGGTGAGCTCGGCTATAGCAGCGACTCTGTTAGCTACAAATGTCTTAAGTTGTGAGACATCAGTTTTCAGCCAAGCGAGAACAACTGTAGAGTCAGTCCAAAAAACAGTGCGAGATATAGGTTTTCTCAAAGCTTTAGCTACAGTGTTATAAGTTTTTGCTGCTAATAGAGCCCCTGCTAGTTCCAAGCGTGGAATAGAAGTGGGTTTGATTGGGGCTAGCCTATTTTTTGCACAAAACAAATTGACACGTTGCTCCCCGGAGCTTGAAATTGACTTTATATAAATGCAGGCAGCTACGGCTTGCTGTGAAGCATCTGAGAAGCAGTGCACTTCAATTGTAGACGGTGAATCGCTAAATATATATCTAGGTATTCTAAGATTTTTAATGTGATGCAAGTTACGAACAAAGCGAGACCAGCTTCGTTGAATTTCAGGAGGAGCGGGGTCGTCCCACCCTGCCTTAGCAATCCACAATTTTTGCATAAGAATCTTAGGCTTCACCGTACATAAAGTTAAGAGGCCCAACGGATCAAACACTTGGAATGTTTTAGATAATATTGATCTTTTGGTAGCCGTTTTACCAGCGTCATCTACTTTAATAGAGAAGTTCAATGTGTCTTGACTAGGATTCCATCCCAGTCCAAGTGTTTGACAAGCTTGACTCAGTGCTAAATTATTCTGTGAATTAATAGAAGCAGATCTTAAAAGCTCATTTGAATTTGAGCGGTATTTACGCAAGTTAAAGCAGCCTGAGGCTAGAGTCTGTGAGACTTCAGTTTGTATGTGAAGCAATTCAGTTTCTGAATCTGCTCCCGTTAATAAATCATCACAGTAAAAATCGTTTTGTATTATAGTTCTAACAGTCGGGTCATTGCACTCTGCCCCTAACTGCCACAAACATCTAGCTGCTAGAAAGCTTGCAGACGCAAATCCGTACGTAACGGTGTTTAAAGTGAGCGAGCGAACAGGTAATTGTTCGTCTTCGCGCCATAAAATGACCTGCAAGTCTCTGTCAGCTTCGTTCATTAAAATTTGCCTATATTGTTTCTCTATGTCTCCTGACAATACATATTTGTAGTGACGGAATCTAAGCAGTATGTTAAATAGCGAGTCTTGGATGTTAGGTCCTACCATCTGAATATCATTAATAGAATATCCAGATGAGGAGGGGCAATTTGCCTGGAATACTGTACGCAAACGAGAACTTTCACTATCCTCCTTCATCACGGCGTGATGAGGGAGGTAGTTGGCTCGATATGGAAAGTTAGATTCCGTCAGATGACCTAGATCTCTATATTCATCTATAAAGTCCGTATACATTGATTTAAGTTCAGGCTGTTTACTAAAACGTTTTTCTAAATTAAAGAGGCGCCTTTTTGCTATATTAAAAGTATTTCCTAGGCAGTCTGGTGTGTCATTGAGAGGCAATCGCACAACAAATCTGCCATCTGGCTGACGTTGGGTATTTTCCACAAAATGTTTCTCTATGGGGTGTGGCTCGAACACACCGCCGGAGTCCTTATCATGAGGTAGCTCCTCTGTCTCCCAAAACCTTGTCATTTGGTCAGACAGATCAGACAAGGAGAGGTTGCTGCGTGTAGTTACTGAATTTACATGAACAGCAGCACTCGTTACCATTCCTGCTAGCAACTACCCAAGTTTGGATTCAATCAGCCTGGCTTGTTTATTAGAGGTCAATGACCTATTATCACCGCCCACAATATGCCAAAAAATATCAGCTCCGAGCAAGATATCAATGTGGGACGGGATGTTAAAGGTTGGATCTGCAAGCTTTATAGATGCAGGAATATTTAGGTGGCTTACGTCAAAATATCTCTTAGGCAAGTGATCAGTTATTTGATTTAAGACCAAAAAATCGACATCAGCATTGAAATCACTTACTTTAGACTGTATTTGTGCCCTACAACGACCCGGCTGGCAATCCAGCGGGACGTTACCTATTCCTAGGATCTTTGTGGCAATCAGGGGCTGAGATGCGATACCTAATCGTTCTCTCAGACCCTCAGTCATGTAGGAGGATTGTGATCCACAATCCAAGAGACATTTAACACTGTCTTTCCTATTGTTGCAAGGATTAATTACTTCAATTAAAGCCGTTGATAATAAAACTTCACTGCTCGAAAGTGAAGAGTTAGCAGTGGAGGTGTGACTCACCTCTGCACTGTCAGAAGCCATCATAGCAGAGGAGGACGTAGGCTCCGCCTTACCCATACTGGTAGGCTGAATGCTCTCATCCATGCTAGCCCCACTAGACGAAGGATTAGGAGGGTTTGTTTGTGTAGTGTGTAGGTATGTGTTGTGACGTCTCTTACATACACGACAGCCGCTCAGTTTGCACCGACGCGTCTCATGGTCCGGACGCAGGCAGACATGGCACAGCTGGAGGCCGGAGACCCGTGACCACCGCTCGTCGACAGACATCTGCCTGAAGGCGGGACAGTCGTATACTCTGTGGTCAGCACGGCACACAACGCACGGCCGACCCTTGTTGTCACTTTGTTTATCTGAAACCACAAATGTTTTTATGTTTTTATCATGTTTAAATAAGGGTTTATTAATTGTGACTTCAGGTTTATTAATAGTTTGTTTATCCCTTTTGTTTCGATGCAGATTCTCTAATATATCTGCTCGATTTTTCAAAAACTCCTTGAAATCATTAAGAGTGGGCCACTCCTTAAGAGTGTTGCGATACTCTTCCCATTTAGTTGTAGAATTTGAATCTAATTTAGCTGACAATAAATGAACAAGCATTGTATCCCAGTGCTCTGTAGGCTGGCCAAGTGTTTTCAGAGCCCTGAGATTCTTAGTCACATGATCACTTAGAAATCGTAAAGACTTATCTGACTCCCGCTGTAAAGAATCAATATTAAATAATGAATTCAAATGATTAGTGATAAGCTGCCGTTTATTGTTAAACCTGTCGCACAGGAGTTTCCAAGCTTCAGTATAGTTGACGGAGGAAACTTCCAAATTAGAAATCACCCGAGCCGCTTCACCTTCCAGATATGAATTTAAGTAATGGAATTTATGGATAGCTTGTATTCGGTCATTGTTATGAATCATAGATTCATACAAGTCCCTAAATTCCATCCATTTATAGTAGGATCCGTCAAACTTGAAGATTCTAATTTGTGGTAGCTGGAAACTGAGCGGCTCCACCTGACAATGCGAGGAACAAGTCTGCAGTGAAGATGCAGGAATTTCCTTGGCACCTTGAGCCTTCTCAAGTATGCTCTGAGCAGTAGCGATAGCCATATTGATATTATCTTCAAATGTTTCACGTTCCGCTAGCTCGCTGTCAAGTTGGTCCCCATTAGCGACCTCAATCAAAGTTTGCAGCTCATCAAAACGCGTGGATAACTCTATTAATTTGTTTAATCTTAAAGTTAAATCGTTACACTTTATAGTAGACAACACCTCGCTGTCATCAATCCCATCAAGGTAATTTACGAAGCGAGTGACCTGCCCTTTCATTGAACTACGCTTAATTCTCAATTCTACAAGTTGTGCTTCTTTCTTTGCATCAGCCATATTGAATTATATTGTTAACTGTGCAAATCAAATCACTATATCACTGTTTATTGTCACTAAAGTTATCCACGTGTCTCACGTTTAAGTTAAATTGGCAAAACAGCTTACGCCCCTTGTACTTCAGCAGCTACACCGCGGCCACGATGCCCGACGTGACGTGGCAACGCCAGCAAACCACTTCCGCCACGGATACCGCGCCCACCGACACGTTGATGCGTAGATGGTAACTGAAATTGTGCAAAGCAAGAATGTGCATATGCGAACACAAAGGATGCAGCAGTGCAAGGGGAAGACGCTTGAAGTCAATAGTAAAGTCAAAATGCAACAAAAAACCGAAAATGCCAGACGCTTAATATGAATTCGCAAATGAAACAGTGCTAAATCTGTAAAGAAAGTTATATAGTTTGACACATGTGCAAAGATTGAGGTTATGTTTAAGCTAAATTTGAAGTTTTTAATACTAAATTGGGATATTAAATTGCTTTATTTTTGCCAGGTTTTAAGTTATAAGTGAAGTTAAATTAATAAAAGGAACCGAAGCGGCATTTAACAATGAAAAACACGTACACACAAAATGGCCGCTCAGGTTGTAAGCAGTCGCGAAGCACCCGACGCCCTGCCCTGCAATTTATACCACACAAGCACGGCCACTTTATGGGTTAGAATGAGGTTGGGATTGGGAGATAGTAGTTTTAATGGGATATTATTGGGCTCACGGCACTCCCCTGGTTGGCTCCGCGTGACGCCGACGACACCCGTAGCGTAGCGTGGTGCTCCGGCGCGGCGCGGCGGCCCCCAAGGCTCCCACGAGGTCTTCACAGCGCGCCTACGGCCTGCTGGACTGCGAAGCCTCCGCTCGTTGGTGGGCCTTTTCTTCTTCCGGTACTGCCAACGCGGCACCGAAGCCTCACGCTGCCGGTTTCGCTTCTGGGAAAAGTGAGGTGAGCCGATTCGCGCACGTCCTGTCCGGTCGCCACTCTCTATGTTTACGCATAGAGGGAATTGAAATAAAATAGGTAACAAACTTATTACTGGCGTTTAATTACCATTACAATTACAGTTGTTTGTATTTTACGTTAAGTATCTATATAGACGTGTGCGCAAGTCGGTGGTGGTTAGAAGAGAGAGTGATGCAGCCGTCGTATCCCAGGCACGTAACCGTGGCGCTGTTGTCGCGCCTTCTCACTGCGCATGCGTGAGGACGCGTTCCGTTTTTATGACTTATGGTTGCGTTCTGAGTTCGCTGCGCGAACAGTTACTAACTAGTAATAAAGTTACTAACTACTTTAATAATAATTATCTATAAATCTAACTGGTCTCCTAACTACTCTTCCACTTTTAGTGGTGCGTGGTTCCGCATTAGCTTCGGTTTCGCTCTGCGTTGTAGTGGAGTCGCCTACCTTAGAGCATGTGTTATTTTCAATGTCATCATTCCGTACGTAAGCTGGTTTCAATCTGTCTATTGAGATACGAGCTTGCCGGTTTGGAAACTGAATAAGAAAAATTTTATCGTTTCTCTCTAGCACTTTGAAAGGTCCCATGTAGGGTGGTTGTAGCGATTTCCTCACAGTGTCGTCTCGAACAAAAACATATTCGCACAATCGTAGTTCTTTATGGACAAAGAGTGTACGATTATTGCGAGAACCTACGGACGTCGGCTTATACTGAGCTATCGTATCGCGAATGCTATTAACTAAACTACAAGGATCGCTAGGTTCCGTATACTGGGTGTCAAAGAAATCTCCGGGCAAGCGTAATGTCCGTCCAAACGTCATCTCAGCGGCGCTTATGCCGTTATCGCTACGGCTCGCGGCACGCAAGCCAAGCATGACGGTGGACAACTCGTCTTCCCATGAATTATTATTTATTCTGGCCATAAGGGCTGCTTTTAAGGTACGATGGAACCTCTCGACCTTGCCGTTACTTTGTGGATGATATGGTGTGGTTCGAGTTTTATCAATACCTAACAATTTCATCAGCTCTTTGAACAATTTACTCTCAAATTGCCGACCCTGGTCTACCGTCAGCCTGATCGGGCAGCCATAACGTGCGATCCAACCGTCAAATACAGTTTTGGCTACATTTTCTGCAGTCATTTCCTCTATAGGAAAAGCTTCAGGCCAACTGGTACGCCTATCTATTATAGTTACCAGATAACGATTTCCATGTGGAGATGTCGGAAGCGGTCCGACCAGGTCGACATGGATGTGTGCCATGCGATCAGCATCTTCAAACGCTTCTAACCCTGTGTGACGGCTAACTTTCGACCTTTGACATGGAATGCACGATCTTGCCCATCTTGCTACATCCCTGTTCATGCTAGGCCAGAAAAACTTCCGTGAAATCATCTTACGAGTAGTACGCGTTCCAGGGTGACTCAAACTATGTACGCTCTCGAACGCTACGCGTTTAAACTTTTCAGGTAAGTACGGTCGAGCCTCTTGTAAAGAAATTTCGTAATAGACAGACTTATTACAAGTAGGTATTGCGATTAGTTTTAATTTAACATTGCTATTTCCGTCATGCTGAACCGATTGCGTCATGTTTTTCAAGTATTCGTCTTTTGCTTGTTCATCAGCGAGTTCCGCGTAGTCGAGCGTTGTAGGACAAACAATTGTTTCAATGCGGGACAGAGTGTCCGCGACAACGTTCTCTTTCCCACTTATGTGCCTAATGTCGGTCGTGAACTCGCTGATAAACAGTAACTGCCTAGTACGTCGTGGCGTTTCGCTACTATTTTTACCTATGTTCTCGAATGCGCGGCATAAGCTCTTATGGTCCGTATAAATTACTAGTGGCCTGCCCTCGAATGATTTACGGAAATGCTTCAGTGACAGATAAATGGCAAGAAGTTCAAGATCGTACGCCGAATAACTCTTTTGAGCATTGGTCAATTTTTTTGAAAAGAAGCCTAGGGGCTCCCATTTCTCGTTAACTAGTTGTTGTAGTGCAGCCCCTACTGACGTAGTTGACGCGTCAGACATCAAAGCTAGGACTGCGTTAGATCGTGGATGCGACAGTGTAACGGCTTTTTTTAGGCCCTCTTTACACTGTTCGAACGCTAACTCCGTTTCAGTCGTCCACACTATGGGTGTATTATCTCGTTTTTTTGTGTTGACTAAATACCGATCGAGTTTTGACTGTATTTTCGCTGCTCCGGGAACGTGAGAGCGATAGAAGTTCAGCATACCTAAAAACCTACGTAACTGTTCAACGTTGTCTGGTTTTGGGTAGTCGACAATGGCCTGAACCTTTTCCTCCAAAGGTCTAATTCCTGCAGTACTTACCTCATGTCCTAGGAACTCTAACTTCGATTGCCCGAAACTACACTTAGCTAAGTTGATCGTAATGCCGTATTTATCGAGTCGCTCAAATACTAGTCTAAGATGATCCCTATGCTGCGCGTCGTTATCGCTTGCGATAAGGATATCATCTAGATAACTAAACATGAAGTCCAGACCTTCCAGAACACTATTCATGAACCGCTGGAAACTCTGGGCAGCGCACCTCAAACCAAATGGAGTCACAACAAATTCCCATAATCCAAATGGGGTTATAATAGCGGTTTTCTCGACATCCTCTTTAGCTACCGGAATGCAGTGGTACGCCCTATTAATGTCTAATTTGGAAAAAATACTTTTACCAGCCAATATGTATGTAAAATCATGTAAACGTGGTATTGGGTACCTATCAGGTTTTGTCTGCGCATTTAAGGCACGGTAATCTCCGCAAGGACGAATTTCGCCGTTTTTCTTCATCACTACAGTTAAAGGACTAGCCCACTGACTTTTGCTAGGCCTACAAATACCTAATTCGTGCATACGGCGAAATTCTTCCTTGACCTTTTTATACCTGTCAGGTGGTAACGGCCTCGCCCGGGCAAATGTTGGCGGACCCGTCGTCTCGATATGATGCACAACACTATGCGTGGGCGTTTCCCTATAAGTTGGAGGTTTCGTTATGCTAGAATACAATAACAAGTCATAATACGGGTGGCTACTATCGACCGTGTTAATGGTCGGCTGATCAGTACTCACGGCGGGTGCAGCGACCTTGGGCAACGTCACGTGGTCGTGCAATTTCTGCTCATTCAAGTTAACTAACAACTTGTGGTAGCTAAGAAAGTCGGCTCCCAGTATTGGCTGTTTGACATCGGCGACTACAAACTCCCATCGGAATGGCCTACGTAACTTTAAATCTAACGTTAACACTTTTACACCGTATGTTTTAAATTTCAGAGCCGTTTGCTGCAAACAGTTTAAAATTAGTACACTCACCCATACGTTGTCTATTCTGCACTGGTAATAGCGAAATGTCTGCCCCGGTGTCCACTAAAAATCGAAATCCACTAGTCCTGTCCGTTACACATAATCGACGGCCTGGTGAGATAGTACAGATTTCCGTCCCCTTTGCTCTCTGTACTATCGCTGTTAGTTTCCCTGCTGATGCTGCTGCTTCCCGGTCCACGCACAAGGTTGACGACACCTAGTGGCTGCTGTCCCGAAACGAAAGTGATAGTAGCAAAGCCAATCCGGGTTCCGCGCGGCCTTGCTGTGATGACGCGAAGTGCCCCTAGCTCTAGACGTAGAACGGCTTCCTCGGTCCCTCCTTCCGTAGGCACGATTTCTCGGCCTTGAACGTTCCAGGTCCATCATGCGAACACAGCTTAGCGATTTCAGCCAGTATAATCGCCGTATCCGATGTCCCGGAAGTACTGGGTGAAGTCCTGAGTGGCACGTTTTGTGGTGTTGCCACCGCCGCTACCTGTGGGTTCCTAGTCGCCTCCGCTACCTCGTCAGCGATATTGGCCAATGTGTCCATGTCAGTCTCTCTTGAAGCGACTAATACTGCACGCACTGTAGTCGGTAAATGGTTTTGCCACATAATACGTAACGTAGCATCTGGAAAACTGTCCTTGGCGAGGTTTCGCATCTTCATCAGCAAATGTGAAGGTTTTTGGTCCCCCAGGTCCATCTCCCCCAACACTTTCTCGATCTGCCTGTTTTTTGAGTCTTCTAAAGTGAGGAGCAGTTTGCTTTTCAAAGCCTGGTACTTGTTTGTCGCAGGCGGATTAGTTAGGAAATCCGTCAAGCGCAGGATTACTTCCTTAGGCAGTTTTGATACCACCATATCAAATTTAGCTTCATCCCCGATACGTTGCGGTGTCAGCACGGCTTCTGTTCGGATGAACCATATTCGCGGCTGGTCCACCCAGAAATCGGGTATCCTACTGGACACCGATATGGCCATTACTTCGGGTGCCTGAGGTACAATTACGTTGTCAAACCGTAACTGTGTCACATCTGCAGGTTGAGTCTCACCGCCTAATTTTAAGTCCGTTTCATTTGTCATTGTGTTGCAAAATGTCCGAACACTGAATTTAACACCTCACAAAATATACTTAGTTCCAACACTTCAAACGTCGGTAGGTCACCAGTGTAAAGGTGTTGGTGAAAATGACAAGTCCGATTATAATCAACTCCGATATATTATTAAATCAACACAAATTACATACAAGTTTACAATACCATAGTTTAGGCGGGACTGGGGTGCGGCGAGCCCGTTGCATGCCCGTGGCTTTTGCCGAGTCAGCTCATATCGCGGTACACTCGCACTTGAATATGAGCTGACGTCGCTAGACCTGTCCCTATATGTGTATAAAAAATCATCATTCCTAAGAAACGTCTAAGTTCCTCGACCGTATTTGGTTGTGGGAAGTTTGTAATAACCTGTTTTTTCTTTGCTTGGTTTTATGCCTTCCTTACTTATGTGATAGCCAAGGAAATTCAATTCTGACTTCCCGAATTCGCATTTTTCAGTATTTATTGTAAGTCCATAGGTGTTAAGTCGTTCTAGATTCTAAGTGGCTCAAGTGCTGTTGCTTAGATGTGGAGCTAATAATTATGTCATCTAAATATGCGAATGCAAAATCTAGACCTTAAAGTAAGTATGTTATTTATTAGTCTTTGAAAATCTGGTGCTCCGTTGCGTAATCCAAAATTTAATCGGGTAAATTCGAATAATCCAAAAGGGGTGATTATGGCTGTTTTAGGTATGTCTTCCGGTGCCATAGGTATATTATGGTAGGCTTTACGCACATCAATTTTTGAAAATATCGATTTATTCTTTAGAGTATAAGTGAAGTCTAAAAGTCTTGGCAAAGGATAACGATCAGGGATCGTTTGTGCGTTAAGTCTGCGATAATCACCGCAAGGTCTTGTTTCTTGTCCGTTCTTTTTATCGACACATACAAGAGGATTTGCCCATGCACTATTTGACGGTCTACAAATACCTAATTGCATCATTCTTTTAAATTCTGCTTTGGCTGATTTGTATTTCCTTGGGTTCAGCGGGCGTGCTTTCTTGTAAACTGGAGGACCTGTAGTATAAATGTGGTGTCTGACGTCATGTTTTGAGCTTAGTTTGAAATTCTCCTTTTTAGTGATATCGGGGAATCTCGCTAATTATTTATGATATGCGTTGTTGAGATCAATTGATCTAATGGTAGTCGGTTCGGTATCATTAGATATGCTTGTGCCTAACATTAAATTATTGAGTTAGTCAACAAGCTTTCTACCGTGTAAATCAACCATTAATTTATTTGTAGCGAGTATAATGGATTTTTGTACGTCCTCTACGATAAATTTCCATTTAAGTAGACGTTTTAGACTGAGATCAACAACAATAGTCTTATCGCCAAATGTTTTTATTTTTGTGCCATTGGCGGCGTATAAAGTATAGTCTGACGGAATGTTTTGCCTTTTTCCGGCTAAAACAGACACATCAGCACCAGTATCTCTTAGTAATTGCGATCCGGTGTTCCTATCGGTGACGCATAGCCTGTAAGTATTACTGACAACGTTGTTAATATGTGCCGGTGTCGGAATTAGTTTTCCGACACTGTAGTAAAATGACAATTCGCTAGATCACCACATTTACGCGCACTTTGTCCGTATGTGAAGTGGTAGTAACAATAATAGTTAGCATCGCCTGGTGTCGCGACTCTGCCGCGAATTGTAAACCGCCTGCATCTGTAGTAATAAATTCATCGCCACTGCAGTCCACTGGTATTGTAGTTTTGTTAGCAACAACAATTTCATTTACTCTAGGTTTATCCGACAGATTTGTCAACCAATGTTTGTTTGGAGTCATATTACAGCTCGCGCCTGAGTCCACGTACCAGTGCGAACTGCTAAAATTAGCACTCAAAATCACAGCACTAAATGCATTCGATTGTTTTCGTTTATTTTCAACCATTGTACATTCATTTTTATAGTGTCCGGGCTGTTTACACTTGTAACAGGTTATGTTTTTGTTTGACAACTTGACATTTGTTCTATCCATAGACACATTTTTGCTAGTGTTGCCAGCTTTCTGCTTCTGCCAACCTTTCGTAACAAACGCCGCACTACACTCCGTTTCACTCGATATCAAGCAGTTTCGTTTTAATGACATCTGCGTTAATAGGAATACCTGAGAGCTCAATTGCCATTATCATTGGCGCGAAACTGTCCGGCAATCCCGCCAAAAGTAACGATCCAATGCATTGTTCGTTTATGTCAAATCCCGTACCACTTAACCGCTGTGAGGTTTCAACAATTTGAGTCACGTATGATGTCATTGAATCACAATTTTCCAGCCTGATTGATATTAAATGACGAAGTAGGGTTATTTTTCTGGAAAAGCCTCGATCATCAAACATTGATTTTAACTTGTCCCATAAGTCCTTTGTTGTCTTCGTGGTTTTAATATGAACATATAGGGTCGGGTCTAAACCTGCTTGTCAAAACCAGCTTCGCTCTAGCTTTTGCGTCTAAATCTCTCATTGACGCGGCCGTATCTGCTGCCGCCGGGGCCGTACCCGCCGCTGCTGCCGTCGAACTTGCTTTGCTGCTCAGAAATCCCGAAATTAGGTGTGACATTCCCTCCAAGACGAGCAACTTCTCGGCCGCGAGAGCCCACTCATCATAATTTTCTCTGCCTCTCAATTTTGGCACATTTTTGATGAAGTTCGAAGCCATTATTGCACAACACGACAAAAACACAATATTCTGGATTAATCTAATTCGAAACACTTTACTTTTGCAATAGAAATATGGTCTGGGCTATAACCTAATGAAACTACGATGACAGTTGCGAACGGACTAAATTTATTTTTTAAATTTACCATCATACCTACATGATATACAACAAAAGTCGACAATAGATGACAGCACGAGTATTAAATTAGATATAGTACATTACACAACGAGGGTGGTAATACGAAGAAAGGCCGAGATCGCAGAAGTTTGCGGCCCGAGCTGCAAGCGAGGGACGTAAATATGCGATCGAGGGCTTTCTTTATTACCTCCCTTGTTGTGTACATCATTTTATGTTTACACTTGGCCAGAAAGCGGCTTTTTCCGTACGCCGAGCGTGCGGAAAAAGCCACTTTATGGCCAGGTGTGGCATAAAAGATTTTGTTATACAAAATATTACGATACTTAAGAGTACTACAGTCAATGGGAGAGGATACTATCCCCAATCAAATGCGACTCCTGATCATGAAAAAATTTCCGAGTGATTAATTTACGAAGTAAAAATAAGGCTTAGTTCGGAAGGGTCGGAATCTCTTGAGGAGATATTACGTCAACTGTCACTGATCGTCTCAACTAAAGAAGAATCAAGGAGGATAACAAAACAAAATACTAGAAATGATGTTTCACAATATACGGTGGAAACGCTACATGTAAAAGACAGTTCACAACGTAACACTTCTAAAGGCGAATATTTGAAGAATAATAATTCTAATGACGTGAAGCATTACAAAAAACAAAGGAATCTGTCTGTGGAAGGAAACTGTCTTGTGTATTTTGTGGAGAAAATCACCTCACCACCCACCACCACCGACCACCAGGACTGTGACAAAAGTATCTTGGAAAAGAGAGCAAAGTTAAAAAATAAATGTTATAACTATTTTAGAATGGGACACATGACTCGCAATTGCCTACTAAAGAGAAAATGTGTTTACTGTGGGAAACACGGTTTCCACAACAATGCGTTATGTCCTAAGAATACACGAAGCCAGAAAAAGAAAGAAGATTCTAGCTGTACCGTGGCGAAGGAAAAGAGTTCTACTAGTACTGTAATGCATACACAGACAAACAGAAAAGGATCTACTGCGTTACAAACGGCAGTAGTCAAAGTACATGGACATGGCGGCATTACACAAACGTGTCGTATTTTATTAGATTGTGGAAGCTAACGCAGTTACATTACACAAAGGATGGCAAGAGAATTGAATCTCCAAACGGAAGAAAAAACAAAATGGCGATATTTACGTTTGGATCCCAGAGTCCTAAGGAGATACAGAGTCCACTGGTTAAACTTGGCATAGTAACAGGACATAAAACTGTTAGAACGATATTTGTCAACACTGTACCTTCAATATCTCAAGGAGTGCCATATCCAGAAGAGGAGTTACTTCACTGGAAGATTAAAAATAGATACCGATTGGCTGATGATGGTTCTTTAGGAGACCGGGTCGACATTCTTCTTGGAAATGACTATTATTATACAATCATGTCAACAAAGAAGATATGTATACAAGAGGACTTATACTTGGTTCAATCAGAATTCGGATGGATACTCTCTGGTAGAATACCTAACAAGCCAGTCGATCTGATGTCAGTTCTTACATATTTTCAGTCTTCATGTGAAATCGGACTAAATCAACTAGATCTACCATTGGATACTGGTAATTTAAAACAATTGTGGGACTTAGAGTCAATAGGAATAACCGATTCTCCGAAAATTAATAGAGATGAAGAAGCTATCAAGCACTTCAACGAAACCACAGAGTTCAAAGACAATAGATATTATGTCAGTTGGCCATGGAATGATCATTTATCAGAATTACCATCTAACTTCGGATTAGCGTTTGGACGTCTAGTAAACTTACTCAAAAGGCTGGATACAGATATTCTTATGTCATATGATCAGACATTAAAGGATCAATTGGACAAAGGATTCATAGAGGAAGTACCAAAGGGAAAAGAAAAGGACGACAGTAATCATATACACTACATACCTCATCATGGAGTTTCTGTTCCAGGAAAACCTTTGCGTATCGTTTATGACGCCTCAGCTAAAGTTAAAGATAATAAGTGTTTAAATGAACACCTGTACCGTGGACCATTGTTATTGAAAGATTTGACTGGATTGATTATTAAATTTAGATGTTATACTTGTTTTGGCAACATTATTTTTTTTGGATAATTTAAATTTCTAAATATGGCAACATTCTCTTCCGTCTCCGCCTTCAATGAGTCTAAATGTGTCTCGCATCTCTTTAATTAGAATAAAATATATAATTAATACGCAGTGCAGTTTCAATCAAGTTAATAGACCCAACAAGTGGTCCTTCGCGAGTGTACGTTATAAACCCAGTGCCTAAAAACATTAATTTTGGATAATTTAAATTTCTAAATATGGCAACATTCTCTTCCGTCTCCGCCTTCAATGAGTCTAAATGTGTCTCGCATCTCTTTAATTAGAATAAAATATATAATTAATACGCAGTGCAGTTTCAATCAAGTTAATAGACCCAACAAGTGGTCCTTCGCGAGTGTACGTTATAAACCCAGTGCCTAAAAACATTAAGTACAGTGTACTGATAATAAAATTAAAAACAGTTATCGTTGGGAGACATTAACATTTGCTGTGTGCTGTGCGAACGGGACGCGGCTATACGCGCCGTCGTGAGTGCGAGGAAGACGGCACGACTCTAGCGTCTTATCGGACGCCATTACGCTCGTTCCTTTTTTTTTACGACAAAAAACGTGCTACAATAAAAAACATAAGCCTAGTTGGAATTCGAAGTGATTTATGCATCCTTCGGCTAGTATTGTGGAAGATATTGTTCAATCCGCCATGTCCGAGGCAGAGTTGAAACGTTTACGTGCTGCCGCGGGTCAGTGTAAAGCGCAGTTCACGCGGTTCGAACGGTTCCTGACTAACGAAAAATTGAACAAAACGAGCACAGATGACATCCTAAAAATAAGGCTGCAATCGCTCTCGCATAAGGCGATGGAAGAGCACCGCAGAACCCAATTACAAATAAATATACTGTTGAACAAAACCAGTGACGAGGATTTTTTGGCCGACGACCTGGAAGAGCGTTACTACATAATATGTGAGGAAGTCAACAAACTAGTAAAATCAACGCAGTGCAAGATCAAGCACGGCACCACCAAGCTGCCGCATCTTGACATCGCAATATTTACAGGAGAAGACATAACTAAGTACCGCTCTTTCATGGAATTATTCGAAGCTGTCATGGGACGCGACCAGGAATTAGCCCCGGTTCAAAAACTCTGCTATTTACGTAAATATTTGGGCCGCGAAGCGTCTACACTAATAGAAAGTCTGCCATTAGTAGACTCGTCTTATGAAGAAGCCCTGGAACTGTTAAAGGGCCGCTATGACAATAAGTGTATCCTGGTGACAAGTCACGTCAACAACATTCTCGACTACCCCGTGATCAATAAGGGAACCGCGCACAATCTACGCGAATTTGTATCGAGTGTTCGTCAACATCGGCGTTGCGAAACATGGAACAACCAGTGGGACATGCTGTTGTTGCCGATACTTCTGCGCAAGCTTGATCAGTTTTCAAGCCGGGCTTTCCATTCAGAACGAGATAAAGGTACGCTTCCTAAAATCTCAGATTTGTTAGACTTTTTGGAACATACGGCCTCCAGTTTTGAAGAAAGTACCAGTAGTACTTTACAGGCCAGTAGTAGTTCATACAAATCCAAGCCTAAATTCTCTTTACCCACAATTGTCAGCAAATGTTGTGGTTTTTGTTCTAAACCAGAAGATCAAAGGCTTTATAATTGTCCCAAATTTAAAATGGCACCTGTCAATGACAGGCAAACATATGTAAAATGTAACAACTTATGTGTGTTATGTCTTAATACTCATGGCAATAAGCCGTGTAGGTATAGATTTAAGTGTACAATATGCAGCGCTAAGTCGCACAACACTCTTCTGCATGACGTAGAGGAGAATACACCTGTATCAAATAATAATATGGCATTATTCGGTCATAGTTCAGTTTTATTACCGACTGTTAAGTTGAACATTGCTTGTAAAGATGGTAGCTTTATGACAATTAAGGCTCTACTCGACACAGGTTCGCAAACAAACCTTTTTGTAACGAATTGTAACGACTAATGTTGTTGAGCAATTACAGTTAAAAACATTTAAAAATAATATCATAATATCTACTTTACAAAATTGTTCGGTCAGCAAATCGGTGGTATTAAATATAAATTCACTTGATAATGCATACACTCAGGATGTGGTATGTTCTGTTGTAGATAAAATAACATCTCAGTTGCCACAGCAAAGGTATAATCCCAGGAATTTTAATATTCCAGACAGCATTATGCTGGCAGATAGGGACTTTCATACCCCTGGAGACATCTCCATGCTTTTAGCAGCTGATGTATTTTTAATGTTGTTTTACCAGGTCAACTCAACTTGGGGCCAACTTATCCAACTTTAATTAACACAAGATTCGGCTATGTGGTGGCTGGCGAAATTAAAAATGCATACTTGATGTCCTCGTGTTTGTCTACTACTAATGATAATATAAGAATGGTCATGCATTGCATGCCACACAACCAAGATGAACTCACCAACTTGATGGAGAGGTTCTGGGAGGCAGATGCATTACAAATACAAATACAAATCATTTATTTCTCAGATAACAAGATCCATTGCTGTTAGTTAAATTGACTGCTTATAGATATTGTTAGTAAAAAGTTATATCACAAAAATTCAGTAAAAAATATAAATTCAATTCAATTCAAATTAAACTAATTAAATTTAACAAATTAAAGCTTAATGATATATAGAATTAATATTAAAAATAAAATAACCAAAATAATAAGACAATACATCGATATAAATAATTGGATTGATTAAAAATTAAAATTGTCATGATGAAACGGTAATAATTATTATATTGAATGAATTACATAAAAACAAAGCCAGAACGTGTACTCTAAACATTGAAAAAATAAAAATAAATTGCCCTCGGCAGCTACAAAGGAGGAACTACAGCCGGCCGAAGTACAGCAAGTGTCGGAGGCAGAGCTATGCGAGGCAAGCTTCCAATCATCTGCGCGACTTATTGATGGTAAGTTTCATGTACAATTACCTGTTTCCATCCCAACAGAGTCCTTGGACCTCGGTGACTCATTTTCTGTTGCCATTCAAAGGCTTAATAGCCTGTATAAAAAATTTCAAAAAGATGAGAACCTTATGGTTGCATACTCGAAATTTATTAACGAGTACTTAAGTCTTGGCCATGCCAAGGTATATGATATCAATGGAAGTGCACTCCCCTTTCACGCAGATATTAAAGATATGTTTCGCTGCATACTTATTGATGAATCGCAGCGCCACCTGCAAAATATACTGTGGAAAGAATCCATCAACTCATCAGTTGTATGTTTACAGCTCCAGACCGTGACTTATGGCATGAAGAGCTCCAGCTACCTGGCCACAAGGTGCCTAGAGGAGTTGGCGCAACTGTATGGAGCAGAGTACCCGCGAGCCGCAGCTGCGTTGCGTAATAATACATACTGTGATGATATAGCTTGTGGGGCTCAGACCCTACCAGAAGCAATTGAGGTAAGATATCAAATCATTAATTTACTTCAAAAAGGCAGTTTCTATCTACACAAGTATTCAAAAGAAGAAAAGGGTAAATGGCTTGTGGGACCACAGTTTGTTATAGAAAATACCGATACGTGGCCCTGTCAATTTAACATGACAGAGACCAACTGTCTTTTGGCGGGGAAGGGGCTATCGAAAACTGATGATTCTCACGATCAACCTTCGAATTCAGAGGTAATGGAGCTAGAGCCGAATGAAAATCTTCAAGATGTACATGGATCTGAAACTCATTGTAACGGAACAGACGATATAATTGAAGACGCCACAAAAACAGATACGCATATAGAATCAATTGCAGAAGATAATACATTGAATGAAGTCAATAAAGTACAGACAGAATACTTTAAAGAAGAACTAAATGGTAAAATAACCTGTCTCAGTCGTAATTTAGGATTATTTAAAGACGTAGATGGAATTCTACGGTGTAAAGGTAGACTTAAATATGCTGAATGGTCGTCTGACAAAAGGTATCCCATAATCATACTCATGATCAATGGTTTTGGATGGGAATAGTTGTCGTTTTCTGTTTTTTTTTCCTGGGCACCAGATTTGACTGAATATTCTTTTGTTCTCGTTTTTTTTCCATTTTCTGTATTAAATGAGAACTAGGACTATGGCCTAGAATATTTTTGTGGACTGCATGTAGTGGTTTCCTGGTGTTGAAGGCAACAACGGCGGCAGAGCATCTGGCTTGGTATGATCGTCGCAGAGCATAATAAATTCGTTTGCCACCAATGAATTTGGCAACTACGCTATTAAGCCTTTCTACGGCATTAGTATCGACATCTTCAATGAGACTGCGGGATTTGCTGGCGACGTTATTAATGATCACTTTTATTCGCAACCACAATGAAGTATGGTCCAGTTCAGCGGCTGTGCTTGCCAAAAGGTTACTATCTTGCGAGGTTATGACCTTCTCGCGCTCCACATCGCCCATCTGCTACGACTACCGTATAGCTATGTTGATAGGTTTTTAGGAAACTCAAATAGTTTTATTTTGTTTTGCCGAATCTGTGGCAACACTGTCAATTCCTTTTCAATAAACATGGAGATAAGAATTAACAACAGTTCTGCGTTTTATTAATTACAAATACATTAAAAATAAGTACAACAAACAACATGATGTCAGGTGCGGTACCACCCATGGTCTACGAGGGTAATTTGCCAGATAATTTTAAACAATGGAGCCAAAAATTGAAGATATATATGACGGCCTACGAGCTCGACAAAACATCGGAAAGGAGGAAAATTTCAATTCTCCTAAATCTCATAGGAAGTAAAGGTATATACAATACGTTTACTAAACTTAAACCAGAAGAAGAATCTTTCTATCTCGTCTTAAAGCAATTCGAGAATCATTTCTCACCACGAAAAAATTTGTCAATTTTGAGCTTTGGGCTTAAAATCACTAAATTTCATTTTACCTCATTATCAATATTCCCAGATCTCAAAACTTCATGGCCTCAAAATACCTAAATTGCAGAATGCCTAAATTTTTTTCACAATCAACCGAAACCTTAATATCGCCGATGTTCAAATTACCTTAGGCTCATAATACCTAAACTTCAAAACAGCATTATGGCAAAATAACATATGCTTAAAACAACCAAACCTCAAAATACCTAAATTTATACTATCAAATAAACTGTTACCGCCAGTTTTGTTCTTTCAACATAATATCATCCCTCTCGCTCATTCACTTCATAAAACCTCCGCACAATCACCCGCACGCCTTCCTAGAGAAAAAGAAGAATACATTAAACACTGTGACTTCAAAATTACCAAAAAAAAATAGAATTCGCTGTCAAACCCGCAAAAACTGTAAAATTAAATATCGCTTATAAACAACGAAGAAAGGAAAAGTGTGGAGTGTGATTTAACGCAGAACCAGCAAGTGGCGGCCGCCTGAAGCTCGAACTCCGGTTCATAAAGGTAAGGCGTGCTCCATTCCGCATACAGCCCATCTCGCCTTCGGACCCTATAGGGACCTTCGTCCCTCGGGTCCACGTATTCCCGGATAACCGGGTGGTCCTTCATCGCATCTTTTCCGCGCCGCATCATTTCTGGTTTCCTTCGAGCCGGATTAATCCTTTTTCATTCCACACCATTTCTGTTCTTCTATCCGCACCACATATCATTAATTTTCGCCCTTCTTTCATCCCCGATCGCCCTTACAATTTACGTAAATGATAAATATAACCGCTCCCGCAATTTAGGTAAATATTTGTAAGCGTATTTTCTATTCGTAGGGATAAATTATTTATTTGCGCAAACTTATTTAATCGTACCGCACTATGGCTAAGGCAAATATAATAAAATCCGAAAGTGTCGACAGCGAGTACTTCGAGGACGAGTTGTCGATGCTTGAGGCTAAACGCAATACGCTCTTTGAACTCGTGCAGAGTATTTATAATAAATCTTTAATGGTCGATATTGACGAAGACGGCAGAGAGAATTTTCTCGATGTTATTGACACCATTGAAGAAATTCGCTCCGAGTTCAAAGACGTAGTAAATGAATACAATCGCACGCAGTTGAGGGCCAAGACAAGTGCCGCGCCCAACTACCAACCATTGATCGCGTTTGAAGACCTGTACTGTCGTATTAGACGGGTGATCAAACGGCTGGAACCAGCCGCCGCGCCGACCACTTTGCCTCCTTCGAAGGTGGAACGAGCCAGGCCTGCTTTGCCGGCGATGGAGCTAATGTCCTTCGATGGAGACATCCGCAACTTTCCGCTGTTTTACGCCAGCTTCAAATCAAGGGTGCACGACAATCCGTCGCTTTCGGACGACGAGAGACTGTACTATCTTATAGGAAAACTGTCACCGAAAGCACAGGCTGTCTTCGCAGGTATCACACCGTGCGCCGAAAACTATACGCTAATTTTCGATTGTCTCGTTGATAGGTTCCATGACAAGCGCACTCTCGCCTCTACATACATGGATCAAATGCTCAATCTAAAAATAAACGGCCCCGCTTCCCCATCTAACTTTGAGACGTTCATTGACAATTTTGTCACAGCCGCGAATGCGCTTAAGTCGCTAAAGCTCGCCGATTTATCTGACTACATGTTCCTTCATGTCGCGCTGAAAAAGTTAGATCAGGAAACGATTCGAGCATTTGAAATGCAATACAGGAACGTCAAGATCCCAACGTTCGACAATCTCGCCGATTTCGTCAAGAGTCAGTATAGGATTTATCAAAACACGCAGCCATGCACCGCCGTAGCCAATACTTCGCGCGATAAAACCGGTAGGCCACCGCTGCAGAGCTTCGCTCCTAAGCCACAAAGCTATGTGACGAGCGCGAATATCCGCAAATGTATTTGTCATGACATAGTTCACGATCATTTGTTCAAATGCCCCGCGTTCGCTAACATAACGCCTTCCGATCGTTTCAAATGCGTGAAAGAACATAATGCGTGCGTGAATTGCCTAAGCATAAAGCATAAAACCCGCGATTGCAATTCTGAATTAAAATGTCGAAATTGTCATCAAAAACATCATACAATGTTGCATTTTGACAATGAAAATAACCAAATGTCATCAAACGTTCAATCATTTCAAAGAAAAGAAAAACCCGCGACGTTTGATGTGACAAATACATCCGCAATCTTACCTTTTTCGAATGATAGAGTTGAGTCGCCAGTGCCACAAACAAATGTCAATCCGCCTTTGTAACCCGTCCACTGCGGCGCAAGTTCTAGCCGTCGCAAATAATAAATCGTCCGAACAAAACGCGCAATGTAACACGCGTGATACAATTGTGTTGTCCACCGCGAAAGTTATTATTCGCGATGAAGTGGGTGGTTTACACCACGTAAAATGTTTGCTTGACTCCGCATCCCAGAGTAATTTTATAACTCAAGAATGTTGCTCGCGTTTAGGTTTGAACTACAATAAAGATTCAAGCGTAACCGTACGTGGCATTGGTGGCGCAGAGAATCCTAGTAAAGGTACCGCAAACTTTAAAATATTCTCGCGATTCAATGATAAAGTCAATTTTGACGTGTCAGGGCTAGTAGTGGACCGGATTACAGACGACCTGCCGTCAGTGTCCGTCAGTGATGTTATACGTACCATAATTATGGTACATGTGCCATATTTTAAGGCTGTGTACCATGTACCATAACACTTTCATTATGGTACGCGAATATACCATAATTTTGATATTTGTTATTTTAGCAAATGCAAATATTTTATTTTGTTAATATTCATTACTAACTGATGTTTTGTTTTTGAAATCTGCTAGACTCTGTGCGGAAAGAGAATAGGATTAATTTTGGGGGGCGCTGTAATGCTTTTGTACCGTATCGTATGTGCCGTATTTTGTATTCTGTGGCCATACTGATTAGGTTAGTTCCGTTTTTCGCCACGCCTATCCTCTTTCCGCACAGACTCTACATTCGTTTATTCAGTTGACGTACATTCGATTATCTTACGTAAACTGGAACGCGTTATTTGTGGCTATAATATTTAAAAAAAATCGTTACTGCTCTGACCGACTTGATTTAAATTTGACAATTTTATTGACTTTGAGTGAGAACGTTACAATACATACAATACAATTTGGTTACAATTACAACGGCAACGGCAAAGAGAAGAGGTAAGAGAATATAAATATTATATATAAATAATCAGTTCGGACACTACGTTTGTGCAACAACGGCTACAGCAAAGAGAGGAGAATAATTATAATCACTACGTTTGGGCAACGGGGCAACGTGACTTGTTGAGTTAAACAGGTAAGACCTTTCTTCAAATCTTCAGCATGTTTCATATTATTTAAATTAAGTACTCTATAACCATAACGTTTCTCTTTGTGGAGTTAAGTTTATGTGAATGCCAGCAAATGCTTTTTGTTGAGCGTAATTTTTACATTAATTACTAATATTAACATACATTCTTAATGTATGCCTGTTTTTAGCAAGAAATAATGTTATTACCTAATGTAAGAGCTATGAATAAAACATTTAAATGCTGCTTGGGTGGGATCAGCTTCAGCACAATCAAATATTGTACCTAATCACTACTTTCTAAACTAGTAGTAGTACTGGTATAAGCAACAGGTATTATATGTGTGATTATTTGGAGAACAAGTAAACACTGAAATTAAAAACCCACACCTAGAAAAAATCTAAAGATTTATAAATGGTTGAATAAAAGATTCCTTCTGGGCAGGGGATTTATTGAATCATATATCTATGAACACTCAAGTCAGTACTAGTCAGTAGGTATTCAAATAAGAAAAACTTAATTTAAATCAGTTCATCAGTCAAGAAACTATATTGCCACAGAAATGACACACTATGTATTCTGAATTTCTGACTGTCATTATTTATTTGTACCTGTACATTTCAATTACAAGTCAATAATATATTATTTATATTCTCTAAGTAATTAAAATAGTGTTATTTATATCAGTCTATTATTGAGGGCTAATCCATAGGGGCATACAGCTGAAGTAAAGGTTGGTTTGAAGCCCCCAATATTTTGGTATTCACTTTATTAAGGTATTATTAAATCTTGCTTAAGAAACATTTTGTGGCACTTGAAAGTGTATTTCATTTATTTCATTATGTTTTTCTATTGATTCTAAACGTTATTTAGTCTTTCCGAATACAAATTAGAGTAGTTTCTTAGATACCCATGATATCATACATTGTGAGTTTATTGATGAGTTTGCTGACCATGACATGAAATGGGTATAACAATATTATAAGTACATGATCAACTTGTTCTTCAAAACTGTAATTTGCTTAGTGTTTATTTATTCTGTCATAGAGCAAGTAATATTCCTTATGATATGGCATTTGGGTTACAAAACAAATCTTGAATGTAGCATGGCATGATGGTTGTGGGTAAAGATAAGTATTATTCTTTCAGAGAGATGACATCTGACACTGACAGCGATGATGAGGTGCAAGCCGCACATTATGTAACTCCTAAAAAACGGAAAATTGAAAAAAGAGCGCAAAAGTACCGCACGGAATGGGAGCGAGACTCCGAATTTTCGGGTTGGCTTAAACCTGATCCCGACGATAAGAAAAAGGCGAAATGCAACTGGTGCAATAGCTCGTTAAAAGCAGACATAAGCGTGTTGAAATTGCACAGACAAAGCAAGAAGCATATTGCAATGGGTTCGGCGCAAGAGCGGACTGCGACCAATGTAATGCGGCAGTTTTTTAAACCGCAGCCGAATTCCATGGAAAAAGCTATAACTGAGGCGGAAATTAAAATATGCGGATTTTTGGCGGCCCACAATATCCCATTTGCAATCATAGATCATCTAATCCCATGTTTAAAATCAGCGTTGCCTGATTCTAAGATTTTAGAGGGCATACGTACCAAAAGAAATAAGGCAACAAAAATAGTGAACAATGTAATAGGAGCTTCACATAAAGACGAATTAGCCAGTCATCTGAAAAGGCAAAAATTCTCAGTTTTAACCGATGATTCAACAGATTGTGCAAGTGTGAAGACTGCTTGCGTGGTCGTGCGATTCTACAACGAAGAGTTAGGGCGTATTACGAGCTTGTTTTGGGACTTGGCCAACGTTTTCCCTCAAAATGACGAGGTAGCAGCTGAAGAAGGAGCTACGGGACGTCGTTTGTACGAGTTGCTTCTCCGGTCGTTTGAAGAAAAAAAAATACCACTAAAAAATATAATTGGCTTCGGATGCGATGGCGCAAATGTAAATGTTGGGGCGCAAAATTCAATTGCGAGTCGTTAAAAGGAGTCGTGTCCTGGCGTTATTATTATGAAATGTGTTTGCCATTCTTTGCATCTTGCTGCGAGCAAAGCATGCGAATTGCACATGCCTAGGAGTTGCGAAGATCTGGCCAGGAACGTTCATAATTACGTAGAACACAGCGCCAAAAGAGTGGCTAGCCTTGCAGTGTTCCAAAAATTTTTAAATGTGTCTGTGCACAAGATGCTACACCCAGCGCAAACACGTTGGCTGTCGCTTCTTTCTGTCACAGAACGCATGCTGGAGCAATGGGAACCACTACGCCTTTATTTCATGGAGCGACACTTGCAAGAGCGAACGGTGGCGGCAGAATCGGTATACCGTTCGTTGTGCGACCCTTTCTGCAAGTTATTCTACTTGTTCTTGTCTTGGGTGTTGCCAAAAATAACAAAAATGAATGCATTTTTCCAAACAGAAGCCGTCGTAGTTTCATCCCTTGCGAATAAAATGAAAATTGCATTTAAGGAAATTTTATCGGCATATCTCATGCAGGATTACGTCAGCCAAACTGCTCTAAACGAAATAAGGACAGATTATTCGGAGAAATACATCCCACTAAAAAGTATATACCTGGGGGTACAAGTAATAGAGGCTCTAAAAAGTCCAGAAATTCAGTCAAGGCCAGACCTCATAAATGATTTTTATATTAGATGCCGTAGTTTCCTAGTCAAACTGTGCAAAGGCATTCAAGAGCGGTTCGATTTCAATGACCCGCTCTTGAATGTCCTGCCTATATTACATCCGAATAAAGCGCTGTCCAAAGTAGAACGCGATACAACGCCCTCACTGCTGCCGATGTGCGATTTTGTGCCAAGGGTGAAACCGGTTAATATAAAGTCCTTACAAGTGTTAGACGATGAGTGGCGCCGTCTACCACTAGATAGTTTGCCAGAAAATGTTATCAACGAAACCGAGATTGACGTGTTTTGGCACAAAATTGCTCAGCTCAAGGACAGTGAGGGCTGTAAAAGATATAACGAGCTGCCTCTATTTGCTTTGGCCGCTCTCAGCATACCTCATTCTAACGCACAATGTGAACGGGTCTTTAGTAAGTATAACTTAATAAAAACGAAGTTGCGAAACAGGCTCTGTGCGATCTAGCTATCGCACATCGCATCGCATTTAGTATAACATTGCCTTTAGGCAAAACTGTTGACATGCATTAACCTAGATTATTTACGTAATATAATTCAGTGCATTAAAGACTCTCATCAACACCTTACGCGGACTGCTTATTTTTGACATTATCCCTGACATCTTGCAAGCTATCCTGCAGCATCTGACATACCTATTGACCGCTTGACATTACGGGCGTCAACTCGTACATTTTGGTCCTTCGAACTTTTATTAGTGTTCAGTGAGTGTTAGTGTGAATTGTGTATCAGCTTGGTTGGCCTCCCACAAGCGGGTCTCACCAGCTAAGTTGACGGCACGCATTTTCACACCAGAAACTCGCGGATACCAAGAACCAGTGACACTTAAGAACACCCAGCTATTGGAGTGACAATTTGTTATTACTGACAGTGACATTTTATTTCCT
The DNA here is from genome assembly GCA_947034925.1 of Eudemis profundana. Lineage (NCBI taxonomy): Eukaryota > Metazoa > Arthropoda > Insecta > Lepidoptera > Tortricidae > Eudemis > Eudemis profundana. The sequence goes on along the minus strand of OX344806.1, from coordinate 7,861,112 downwards.
AATTGCGTGACATTTTATTTGACAAGTTATACCTGAAGAATCATGAGTGACTTCGATCGTGTATTGCAACGGCAGAGGGAGATCGCTGAATCTATTCAACGCATGGAAGTGAATTTCAAGAAAGATTCTGATTCCCGGAAAACTGATGACTATTTGCGAACAAGGATTCAAGCTCTGGACACGCTCTGGGAAGAATTCGAGAAAAACAACGTGAAGCTCCTTGGTGCGCCTGACAAGACTGGAGAGTATTTTGTGGATAGCGTGTTCGAACAAATGCAGGTGCTTGTTGACAAAGTTCGTACTATGCTTTCGAATTATCGGTTTGGAGAGCCATCAACGCCCAAAATGAAAGATACTCAGCAGCAGCAAACTAGCAAACTTAACGAGCTTTTTAACGAGCAAAAAGCCAATTTTAGAGCTTTCCAAAGGCTCTTGAACTACATTGACGTGTGCAAAAACTGCCTCTATGTGCACGAACGGAATATCTGCAATTCTACAAAAACATGCAAAATTTGCCACGGGAAACACAACACATTACTTCACGACGCGGTAAATGACCCCGCTACGCAAGCACCGCAGTCATCGTTCATACCTAATAAGCAACAACCTCGTCAACAATACAGCCGCGAGTCAACGACGAATCATGTGACAAATAACGATTGCGAAGTATTGCTGACTACTGTACTGATCCGTGTACGAGCCAATGACAATACCTACATAACATTACGGGGCCTCTTAGACCAGGGTTCCCAGGTCACCCTAATTACCGAAAATGCTGCACAGTTATTAGGATTGCCTCGGCAGCAGATATATGCATCTGTAACCGGAGTGGGAGTTAACACGAAAAGAAGCAAGGGGAGGATCCAACTTGACTGTCAATCTATACACGATGACTACGCTTTTACTGCAAATGCCTTAATTATGCCACAATTGATCAACAAGTTGCCTAGCAACACGTTCGAGAAGCAAGCCTATCCACATATTCAACACATTCAACTTGCCGATCCAGATTACAACATATCGAAACCAATTGACATTTTACTAGATGCAAAAGTTTATTCTGACATTATTATGAGTGGTCTCATAAGAGGAACGGACCGGCAACCAGTTGCTCAGCAGACTAAAATTGGGTGGATACTTTCGGGGAGCGTTGGTGCGACTCTTAACTGCAACGTTATTATCAACAACATAGAAGATATTACTAACTATTGGGAGATGGAAGAGATCAGCAGCGACGAGGTCACTACCACACCACAAGAACAATTCTGCGAGCAATTATATATCACTACTACAAGACGAAATCAAGACGGCAGATACGAAGTGCGACTGCCTATGAAAGAGGATTTTGAAGAAAAATTAGGCCAGTCAAAGTCAAAAGCAATAGCACAATTTAAGCACCAGGAAGAACGTTTAAGAAATAATGACAAACTACGTGACAGTTACCAGAAGTTCATGGAAGAGTATGAGCAATTAGGTCACATGAAGCAATGCAGCACTCTGCTTGAACCTTCTTGTTTTTTACCTCATCATGGTGTTCATAAAGAAGATTCGACTACGACAAAACTAAGAATTGTCTTCAATGCCAGCTCCAGAACTAGCTCTTCGTACAGCTTGAATGACTTGATGGAATGTGGGACAAAATTACAACAGGATATCCAAGATCTTTTATTAAGATGGCGAACGTACGAGATCGTGTACACAGCTGACTGTGAGAAGATGTATAGATGCATTATGATCCAAGAAGATCAACAACACCTGCAAAAGATAGTTTGGAGAAATCACCCCAAGGAGACGCTTAAAGAATACCAGCTCTGCACTCTGACATACGGCATGAAGGCCGCCCCATTCCTTGCAATGCGTACCATGGCACAATTGGCCATAGATGACGCTGACAAATATCCCTTAGCCGCCAAGGCATTACAAAACGATTTTTATGTTGACGATTTGTTGAGTGGATGCAACTCTATCGAACAAGCACTGGAGACGCAGCGTCAGTTGATTGGAATGCTCAGAGGTGCGGGTATGAACTTAAGAAAATGGGCAAGCAACAAACCCCAATTATTATCACACTTATCTCCTGACCAAACAAATCAAGCTGCAATTGACATTAAAAACATGACATCTACAAAGACGCTCGGGTTACAATACAGTCCGAGTACCGATTGCTTTATGTTTCACTACACTGATACGCAGGGAAAAAATAATATATGCACTAAGCGCATATTACTCTCAGAAATATCTAAAATATTTGACCCACTTGGGTGGCTGTCACCAGTAACTATAAGAGCAAAAGTACTTTTCCAAAATGTTTGGCTTGCTGGAATTGACTGGGACCAGGAAGTACCGCAACATATACAAAGCGAATGGCTTAAAGTACGAGACGATTTACACTACATTGATAAAATTAATATTCCTCGCTGGATTGGAAATACCACAGGACCGATGAGTTTAATCGGATTTTGTGATGCATCTGAAAAGGTTTACGCGTGTGCCGTATACTTAAAATCAATAAATGACAATGGAGAAGTTATGACACGAATAATTGCAGCAAAAACGAAACTTGCGCCAAAAAAGGCGACATTGACTTTGCCCCGGTTAGAGCTATGTGGAGCAGTACTACTGTCAAAATTAATGGCAAAAATCATCAAGGCTATGCCATGTGTCAACATCCCTATATACGGCTGGACTGACTCATTAGTGGTATTAGGGTGGCTACAAGGAAACCCGACTCGCTGGAAAACATTTGTAGCAAACCGCGTTAATCAGATTCATGAAATAATGCCATCACAATGCTGGAGACACGTTTGCTCACAGAACAATGCAGCTGACTGCGCAACTCGAGGGATCTCTACAACGCAATTGTTATCCCACTCGTTGTGGTGGGAAGGCCCCGAGTTCATAAAAAATGACATCCCGGAACAAACTGACAAACCGATCGTGACCGACTGTGAGGTCAAACTTAAGCCGAAAACTTGTGCCGTTGTGACATCATCCTCTATCATCGAAGATTTACTGGAGAAATACAGCTCATTATCCCGCATAGTAAGAATCACATGCTACGTATCACGTTTCATAACAAACCTGCGTCACCGTAGTGCATCGTACACGCAGACGGCGGAGCAAGAACATGGTATTGTGCAAGACCGCATAATTACTACAAATTATTTGACTACAAATGAAATTGAAAATGCATACAACATTATTGCAAAGACGGTGCAAGGGCTGGAATTTCAAAATGACATTTATGACATTAAGAAAAAAGGGTCAGTGACTTCTCAGAGTACTCTACTCGACTTGCACCCGTACCTAGATGACTACGGAGTCTTGAGAGTTGGCGGGCGACTGCAACATTCATATTTGACAGAAAATGCCAAGCACCCCATTATTCTACCCAAACATTCAAGATTGACAGAATTGAGTATCAGCCAAGCTCATCAACAAACGCTTCATGGAACTGTACCCATTACTTTAGTTGCCCTTCGACAAAGGTTTTGGGTGCTAGACGGAACACAAAGGGTTAAGAAACACGTGAGTCGCTGCGTGAAATGCGTTCGATTCAATACCAGCACTAAAAAACAACTGATGGGCGATTTACCAAAACCGAGAGTGACACCATCCAGGCCCTTTACGCATACGGGAGTTGACTTTACCGGCCAAATTGAACTGAAGGCTAATAAAGGTAGAGGAATAAAAACGACTCGGGGATACATTGCAGTCTTCGTGTGCTTTGCAACAAAAGCGATACACCTCGAGCTTGCATCCGACCTCAGCACACCTACATTCCTAGCGGCATTCAAGAGGATGTGTGCCAGAAGAGGGACACCCTTGCATGTATACAGTGACCAGGGAACGAATTTTATTGGGGCCTCGCGAGTTCTCAAGCAAGAAAAGAAGGAGATATTGCAAACCATAAATAAAGATTTTTTGGATGACATCGCGGAGATGGGGGTCACCTGGCACTTCAGCGCCCCATCTTGGCCAAGCGGAGGAGGATATTGGGAGCATGCCGTGAAAGCAACGAAGCATCATCTTAAGCGAGTGTTAGGGGATCAAAAATTGACATTCGAAGAATTTACTACACTACTGACACAAATCGAAGGCAAGGACGGATATGTTCGTGTCGTCACACTTAAAACAAAAGGAAGGGAGATCCAGCGACCTGTGGTAAAGTTAGCCCCGTTGCCGATTGAACACGCCGAACAAAGACCCCAGACATCTGACTCCGAGCCACCAAAATCACATAAATGCGTACGAAAGCCGAAACAAAGTTTCATCACTTCTATAATGTTACTATTTATGACATCCATAGTACCAACGGCGACGCAACCGGCACTCAATATTGACATGATCCAACCAGGAAGCAGAAGATAAAGTGGCTTTTTCCGCACGCTACGCGTACGGAAAAAGTCGCTTTCTGGCCAAGTGTAGATATAAAATTATGTACACAACACGGGAGGTAATAAAGAAAGTCCTCAATCGCATATTTACGTCCCTCGCTTGCAGCTCGGGCCACAAGCATCTGCGATCTCGGCCTTTCTTTGTATTACCGCCCTAGTTGTGTAATGTACTATTTTATATTTGACACATTTTATTTGTGCGAAATGACAAGAGAACTCTTCAAAAAACCATAAAATATATAATTTTAGCAAAAAAGCATAGTTTCAAATGATGCTAATAGATGTCGCTAACCTTATAGACTCAATTGCACGTTCATTCCAGTTTTTTGAGACTTCTCATGTTATTTCTTTTGCTCTATCAACACCGGTCCGTTGGCCGACTGTATTATCCTAAGACTGTACTTATATTGTCATGTGATATACCTACTGGGAAATGTTGATTAAAAGTTCATATATTATTGTACTATGTTTTTATTCACTATTATGTACTACTATAGTCTGCCTAAGCTAAGTCTGCAGAGGTCGAAAAAAGGTTTTATTTAATAATATATTATTAAATAAAACCTTTTTTCGACCGATATTATTATAGACATGGTAAAATTACAGTAAGACCACAAATCGATCTAGCCCCAACCAAAGTAAAAAAATTGTGACAGAGTCTTGGATACTTTCTATGTATTTAAGTAACTAGTATATTTATATATTATTTACATGCAAAGAAGCAATGTTAAGTGGTTGGGACTAGATAGATACATTTGTGCAAGACTGTCCCGGATATTCATTTAGTAGGTATGAAGACACATTACATAGTTATTAAACGGAGGGATGATTGCCAAGTATCAAGACTGGAAATTAATCATCTCGCCATTTGTACTTTTTAAAATAATGCTCTGCTCATCTCCGCCTCAAAGGAGGCGCAGCCTAACTCCAAAGTTTGGCGATATCCAAAAGCTGCTGTAAATAAAAAGACACTACGCTCAAGACCGGGTGAGACATGTCATACCACTCCGTTTGTACTCGTATGTTATAAGTAAGAAAACATGTGAAAATTACCCGGTCTCGACGAGTGTGTACAGGTAAGAATAAAGATTTCTCATACCTACCAACTAAAATTGGCGCTACACAGTGGATGTGTGTGATTTTTTTTGCCCGATCAATAGGCTGATGAAATTGGTCTCGTCTGGAAGCAACATGAATGAGACATCGAGTGTTAACTGCGTTAGATTATCTAGAGTGCGACTTCGATAACTTTGCAGAGCGGTACATGGCAACACTTCCATTTAAAAGTCGCATTTTCATAGAAATTTGACGTTTAAACGGAGGTGTTGCCGTTCCGCTCTGCAAAGTTACCGCAGTCGCACTCTATTTTACCTATCCTTTATTTATTTTCTACCTTATAATACAATTTGGTGTTCAAATATCGAAAACGTTAATACAATATCTGCGTACCATATATTTCTTAAGAATACCATAATTTTGTCAACCCTGTACAATATTTTTTGAGCTGGCATCTAACATCACTGGTGTCCGTCGACGTATCCGCCTTCTCACACCTCCATGGTCTCCCGCTCGCAGACGATACGTTCCATACGCCCGCCGCAATAGATGTACTTTTGGGTGCATCAATATTTCCGCATTTGTTGTTACCAAATATAGTGCGTAGTAACATAGACGAAATACCACCCGCCATCCAGACGGTCCTGGGATATATTATAATGGGTTCCGCGCCCGCTATACAGGTGCCGCGTAAAGTTACCTCAGTGTGCTGCGCTTTTACACATGACTCCGCGGACTACCTGGTTCCAAAGGAACCCGAAGAAGGGTCCGCCTCGCTCGCTCCTAATCAGGATGACCACGGCTGCAACGATTACTCCCGTGCCACCACTGTGTTAGTCGCTAGAAATAACACAGACATGCTGTCAGTTCGAAATGACGTGTTTAAAGTAGCGAAGTATGCTGGTAGGCATACTCTACCGCTAGAAGGGAAGTTAGAAACGTTGAGCACTTTACGTGCCGCCTACGACGATATCATTCGTGAATACGTCAGTAAAGGTTACCCATCGGAGGTAGCGAGCTCGATGGAAGACTTACCCGCCGCTTACATAATCACACACCGCGAAGACATTCGCAACGACAAGACATCGACGAAGAAATGCGTGGATTTGGATTTGAGCGACAAGACCAGTACAGCTCTATGCTTGAACGATGCTTTGCACTCGGACTATAATCTACAAAGAGACATAATTTCGACCGTCTTAAACTTTCGCTTATTTAGAATAGCGCTTTTACCCGATTGTCAGATGTCTTTGCAAGCCGCTATTCAAGAATCGGATCGCCGACATCAGCGAATCTTATTCAGAATTTTCCCGCCAGATCCCATCGCTATGTATGACTTCAATCATGACTACTTCGCTATGATGTCGGGTCCACATCACGCACTCAGTATTGTTCACCAACTGACTGCTGACGTTGGGCATAGGTTTCCCACAGCTACAGCAACCGTTTCATCGTTCTCGTATGTGGATGATAGCCGCTCTATCATTGTGCGCGAGAACGCTTCTGAGGAGCTGCTCGGCCAATTCAAATACGGTCTATCTGATATAGTAAAATGGACCTGCAACTCTGACATCGTTTCATCGGCCTCCAAGGATCCATCGGTATGGCCTTTGAAAGAGGTCGAAGGCAATACCATCGGAGAAGCACCAAAGCTCAAGTCACTCGCATACGCTTTGACAGTAGATGTAACTAAGTTACTGCTGCATTTTATCGCCCAACGAATTGTTTGGTGGTTCAGATTCCTACACATCGTAGTGAATGTATTCCGCATTTTTATACCAAAGCCCCGCGCCGCGAAGCTTAATCGCTATAAACTAGAGCTCGCTGAATTTGAAGCTTTTGCGTCAGCTAATTTATTAAACACCGCACCGCTGTTGTCTATGCCCGCGCCTTTAGTTCTATCAGTAAATCTACCGGATCGACATGCCCTTCTGGATAAGACAGTGCAGTCTTTCTGGAAGCGATGGCGTGCTGAATACCTGCACCAGTTGCAGTCGCGAGCAAAATGGTCTACACCATCAGTCCCTATACGCGTTGACACAGTTGTTGTTATAAAGGTGGATAATGTGCCACCATTTTCATGGCCCTTAGGCGTCGTAGAGGCAGTACACCCTTCGAAAGACGGCACAACTCGCGTCGTCACCGTTAAGACGAGTAGGGGCAGTTTCACCCGTTCTGTTGTGCGATTGTGTCCACTGCCAACCCAGTAATCTAAGTAAATATTATTTTCGCATAGAGTTGTTACTATTTATGTTATGTTACCCGCGTGAAGCTCGCATTTATGAGTTAATATTTTTGATTCTATATCCAAAGCATTCGCATGCACATTATTTATTTACCTCAATTGCTTGAGAGGAGCTCATTCTACTTTTAGTTTTCTTTTAAAGGCAACCCTTTAAGGTCGGGGGGAAATGTTACCGCCAGTTTTGTTCTTTCAACATAATATCATCCCTCTCGCTCATTCACTTCATAAAACCTCCGCACAATCACCCGCACGCCTTCCTAGAGAAAAAGAAGAATACATTAAAAACGGTGACTTCAAAATTACCAAAAAAAAATAGAATTCGCTGTCAAACCCGCAAAAACTGTAAAATTAAATATCGCTTATAAACAACGAAGAAAGGAAAAGTGTGGAGTGTGATTTAACGCAGAACCAGCAAGTGGCGGCCGCCTGAAGCTCGAACTCCGGTTCATAAAGGTAAGGCGTGCTCCATTCCGCATACAGCCCATCTCGCCTTCGGACCCTATAGGGACCTTCGTCCCTCGGGTCCACGTATTCCCGGATAACCGGGTGGTCCTTCATCGCATCTTTTCCGCGCCGCATCATAAACACTCGTAAAAAAAATTAGGTATTTTTGGAAAAATGCCTAAATTTAGGTATTTTGAGGTTGAGTTGTTTTGATATTTTGTCATTTCTGCCATTCGGTAATTGAAGGATTGTGCATTTCAATCTTCAGGCATTTAGAGAATATGCCGTTTTAAGTCAAAGTCATAATAAATTTCGTTCATTTTAAGAATGTTACAATTTAACATTTAGGTTTTATGAGCTCATGGTAATTTGAAAATAGGGTGTATTGGCAAATAAGGTATTATGAGATTTAGTGATTTTAAGCCCAAAGCAATTTTGAGAATTTTTTCCTAATTAAACAAAATGGCGAAGAGAGTCGTTGAATATTTTACAAAAGTTGTAAACCTGGCCCATCAATGTGAATTTGGTGATCTTCAGGACAAATTAATAACGAGCAAAATAATTGCTGGATTGGATCATACATTTGATAATTTGAAGACGAAACTAATATCGTTATTGTATTAACGTTGGAATACGTGACTACTTATCTAAAAAATGCGGAGGGTTCAAGGCGATATGTACAAGGAGTGTTCTGTCCAATGCCTCTAGTGATCTCTTATGGGCTATTGTGCATTCGTCCCAAACTATCAATTTGCATTTTTGTAGGATCTTGGCGGTTGCGCTGTTTTTGGAGATGTTGCAAACAAGTGTTTCATTAATTTGCATGTTAAGTGGTAATTTTAAGGCAGAATGCGCCGTTCGTCCACCTTCTAAAAGGGTCGCAGCTATACCGGATGAAGCCAACGCTAGGGCTACTTCTTTTTGGGATCGTATCTTTGCCAAAAGCAATGAAATTAAAAAAGTTTTTCCAGTCCCTCCAGGGGCATCAAGAAAATAAATTCCACCAGCTGCACTATTTAAAGCTTCTGTTAAGGTATCATAAACAATCCTTTGTTGTGCATTCAACTGTGGGACATTTGTGCGAACTGTTTCTAATAATGCTTCTGTATCATACTGTTGTTCTCTTTGTAATTCATGGTTAAATGCTTCGTGCGCTGGGCGATTGGGTGCAATCATACCCAAGGACGATAAAACTTTATTTGCCATCAATAAGCACATATCTTCTATCATGACTAATGTTTCATTATCAATTTCGGCAGTCATTTCCAGTGAAGGATTTAAAGTTTCACAACGCACACGATGCAAAACATCCTCTGACATGTCATCCCTATATTTTAACCACAAATCTTCCGGATTTGAAGGGAAACATGTTGAAATTATAATTGCAAATAATGTGCGAATTTGATGCGGCGATGAAGATATTACAGAATCCTTGAGCGTATTATCCCAATGCAAATCGTCCTCCAGTAACTGTAGTTGTTGACACGCCTCACGGTAAGTCGCACACAAATGTCCATTTACTGTTCTCAGTTGTTCGAATGATGTCGGTCCACAAACATTCACCAACAACAGTCTGAGATAAAAACATTCATCATTATTAGGATGTACAGTGTAGATGCGGCCTAAGGCATCCGATGCAAATACGTTTGGATGTCCTTCAACAGGTGTTCCTTGTTTTCGACGCTGAAACGATTTCGATGATGCATTCCATGTGTAGTAGCGTGGTATATCAGCATACATCAAAGTGCGGGCAAAATCATCTTTTTGACAAATTGAGAAAAAACTTGTCAATGTTGTTGATGGTGGATTAGCCGCTCGGTCTTCAGCGTTTTCAGTATTGAAATAGACTATACTACAATAGCTACTTAACCTACATATACTACTACTTAATCTACTAGGTATAGTAGAAAAACAAAAACTACACTACAATAGTTCTACAATGGGAAAACATAAGTGGTTCAATAATTACTTGTTAACAATAAATGTGTAGTGATATTTCACCAAAACATCAACAATGATGTTCCTTTTTTGTGAATTCAATTGTTTGTATTTTTTATAATAATTTAAAACACTATTTCCCTGTGGAGATGATTGGAGGATAGTCTTCAAATCAAATTCTGGCAGTGAAAGCCTACTTGGTATATTTAAGTAGGATTCCAAGTCTAACGTGATATCCGTCAGAACAATCGATTGATCTTGATCAACTTGCATCATTTCTGGACAATTTGCTTTAATAGTCATTAAATCTTCATTTAAAGAAGATGCGGTTTCAGTGTCAGTAACTGAGTTTAAGTAATCCTGCAGTTTATTTTTAAGTTTAATTCGGTGCCCAATATGTGGGCAAAGTTCTTTCAGATAAATATCGTTTGAAACCAAATATTTGAATTGTTCTTTGTCAATATCATTTTCTGTAAAAAAAAACTTTAATAAATAATCGAATATGCAGCCTTAGTAGCCATATGGATAGTATGCATATGGATACAAAAATAGGAGCAAGCGGTATATTTGTATGGAAAACTAATAATCATTTTTTTCTGAAATCATCTTAAGCAATATAATCTAATGCCACACATAGATATGGCTAATCCATTTTCTACACGAGTTTAACAATCCAACATGCCGTTCTAAGCCAAGGGGGAGTCGAGCTTTTTTGAGAATTTAAAATATACATTTATATGTTACACTGCAGAAGACGGAGCCCAATAATCATAAAATTAAAAAATAAACATTTAAACTACAACTACTAGAAAAGCCATATCCACCGAGAAGCTCAATTCTCAGTCCTGATTGAGAGAGGATTGCATGAAAATTTAATGCTATTTCTATGGAATCTAAAATGAACATCTTGATCGAGCCCTGAGAAGTGTGGCCGTAGTATAAGGCTGCGGTTCCACTGTGGCGGAAATGAGCGGAGCTGAGTGGAGCGGAGCTGTGAAAAGAGTTCCTACATGTCTCTTCTCTCCTCTTCAACTAATATGATTGGTTGATCCCTACACATCTCTCCGCTGCGCTTGACTGTTTCCATTGAAGCGGAGCGGAGACGAGATGTAGATTTCAACTAATATGATTGGTCGATCCCTACATGTCTCCTCTCCGCTCCACTTGACTGTACATTCCCATTGCAGCAGTGCGGACACGAGATGTAGATTTCAACCAATATGATTGGTCGATCCCTACACGTCTCCTCTCAGCTCCACTCGTCTCCGCCTCAGTGGAGCCACAGCTAAATAAATTACGCTTTCGTTATATTGATTCAAGCTTTCACGATTTACACACATTATGCCATTTTAAAACGACATGCTGGAAACATACACTTTGTATACATAGGCGAGGAAGGAGGCACGCGGTCGAGCGGATTGAAATTTTGTATCACGATGCATGTAATCCGCGGACAATGATATCCACGCGGAGCCCGTGCCGCACCGCTCCGCGTGTTCCTCGCCACAGGTGTAATATATCACAAAAAAACTGGTCGAAAAGGCATTTTAAGGCCCACAAATTAACAATAATAATAAGTAATCATAAAAATGCACAACTTACTTTTGAAGTTCTCTACGACTTCTGATGGGACATCCCAGGATACCAGGATGTCTTCTGCAGTTCCTTTCTCGTCCATTATCTTATCCATCAAATTTTGGTTATAAGAACACCGGTTACCAAGTTTGCACTTACAAGAAACGACGCCAGCGAAAGAAATTAAATTAAATGAAATGAGTGTCGGTTGGTGTGGGTGACAAGTTTAAAATGTTGCCTGTACTTGATTTTTATTTTACCTAATAAATACATCACTTAATCAATAGACTCTGTGCGGAAAGAGAATAGGCGTGGCGAAAAATGGAACTAACCTAACCAGTATGGCCACAGAACAGAAAATACCGCACATACGGTAGAAAAGCATTACAGCGCCGCCCAATGTAAATCCTATTCTCTTTCCGCACAGACTCTAGTATGGTGTAGGTAGATTGACATGAAAAAATCGGTTGTCTGTAAAGTCGGTTTACTGACGATAGTCGAACGTGATAACGTTGACTTCTTGTCATACAATAGAGATTTTGACAGTCGTATCTTAGGGAATAAGGCCTAATTTATTAACAATTTGTAAGAAACTATCGCCTTAACGACATTAGTGCTGGAATAATATAAAGTACCTATTTTGCGCAAAAACGCGTAAGATGTATGAAATCCTGCGGCGCTTACTGTTTTTTCGAGTTGATAAAGTTAGTTTGCACAAAAACGCGTAAGATGTATGAAATCCTGCGGCGCTTACTGTTTTTTCGAGTTGATATGGTAACGGCAAATGACGTCACACTTTTTCGTGCGTGCAGCCGGCTCCATCGAATTAAAAGACGTTATCACGTCAAAACAAATTTTGAAGTGGAACTTCTTTTGTCGCAAAATATGTTTAAGTAGGGGTACAGTACAGTTCAAAATTCGTCACATCCAGACCATCATTTTTATCTTTGACAATAGTGAAGCCTGCCAGGCTAGCACAATAGCAAAATGACGACTTTTATGCTCATGATTCATGTCCACAACATATGTATTATTTTATGTTGCGAGATTACCATATTAGCTAAGTAACGTAAAAATGGGCACAATCGTAAAGTTATACGTCCGAACGTAAATGTATGTCCGATTAGTGTGCTAGCCGGGCTGTACCTTTACTCTGAAATCCGAAAAACTTACAACGTATCGTGCCGTTTTCTTCCCTCTCTGGTTATACACCATATATTATGAGTGAGTAGAACGCAAGACATGAAGTTGGATCGAAGAACTTCGGAGTAGGGGCCCAGCATGGCTATCACAGGACGGCCCGCGAGCTGTATCGCGGCGACATAGGCTATCCGTCGATTTCTAAGCATTTTTATTACAAAGAGACGGATAGTCTTTCTCGCCGCGACACAGCTCGCGGGCCGTCTTGTGATAGCGAATCAGGTAGATAACTGTTTTTAGGGTTCCGTACCAAAATGGTAAAAAAGGAACCCTTATGGTGCTACTCTGTCTGTCTGTCCGTCTGTCACAGCAAGATATCTCAGGACCTACTGATGCTATCGACTTGAAAATTGGAATAGTGTTAAAAATCGCTAACTCAAGCCTATTGGATACAAAAAAATAATCTTATACCTTTTTAATTTTTTTTAAAGGGGTCCGGAATGGGATGTGGAAAAACAAAAGTAGAGCTATTATATCGAGTGGGATATCAAATGAAAGGGCTTAATTTGTAAATTCCAAAACCATTTTTTATTTTTTTTTATATGTGTACTTTTTGATTTATTACCAAAAACGTTCAAAAAAATACCCCCCCCCCCCCCCCTATTATCTTCGAAGTTACTGAATAGAAAAATCTGTAATAATTACCAATTATTAATATCATCCTAAATATTACAAAAAAATAATTTTCCTAAATTGTATCGTTTTTTAGAAATTTTCAAAAATCGTAACATATACTTATTTGCTCCTACTATGCTAACCGCCATACAGTTTTTCTTGAACTATTCACGTATCTACTTACGAGTTTGTACGGAACCCTCGGTGCGCGAGTCCGACTCGCACTTGACCGGTTTTTATTTTTTTGTCACGGATTAAGTAATTATTCTTTTTCAAAGTTTGTTTTATTTATGGCTTTTATAATTCAAAAACCATATCAAAAGCGTGGTAGATTGTGTGAATGTGAAGATTATATTATGCAACCACAATATTATGTTCGCTAAACATTTTTTCCAAGATGATCGGGTAAATAGCGTATATAGCAACACTGCTCATAGTAAGATAATCTATCTCTTGAGACAAGATTTGTAAGTTTTGATGCAAGAATTGGCTAGAAATAATATCTTGGTGTAATATTGCTTTTAGTTTCGACGGTCTTGATTCAAGATTCATGAATTTTGCTGCATCAAAGAATTGATCACACTTTCGACTACCTTGAGACACATTTGACGAACTTTGCTGTAAGAATAGATACCTATAATTATGATAAGCAAAAATTATTGATAATTACAGTATGGCACGATATTTACATTATTTATTGACAAATCTTGTATTAAGACACAAAACTGAAGAAAAAAGGTTATTAGAAATTTACTTCAAATCTTGACCAATTAAGAGTAATTCTCAAATGTGACGTCTTACGTGAAAAGGTACCTTATGAGGGTTTCTAGTTACGGAGATATGAACGGTTTTGTGAAATCCTTCAAAATCATCATTTTTTTCTTTTATGCAAAATTGTAAAATATATGAATAGACGTGTATTTGTAGCTTGGTTTCACTCTCAGATCATAGAAAGAAATAGATATGAACTCGCACGTAACTTCCATGAGTACCAGTGACGCCACATTTTGCCCACCGCAGCTCCCACACACACATTGAACTGAGTAAAAACAAAGCGACGGGCGGAGCCTGAGAGTCTACGACAACAGGCATTCAAGCGCTAGTGAGAGAAGAACGATAAAATGGAGTCGATAAGATGTCGATAGTTGAAATCCTTCGGGGTATTGAAACGTTTTTCTTGTAACAGTGAAGTTCTGATAGAACTGTACATATATACTATCCCATAAAATATTTAATGTAAAAATAAGCCAAGTCTCGAATTTTATTCACTACAAAATCCTGTGTGATTTTTTTTATTGATTCTCACTGTAAGTATATAAATAAAATTTAGTGATAAGAAAAATAAATCACTAATAAAACATAATGGTAACCTAAATGACACAACGTGAGTAGGTACATATTTATATTCTTTTTAAAATAAAACAATTTCAATACAATCAATTCTTTATTATATTATACACTAGCAAATCGCCCCGGCTTCGCACGGTGTTTCTCTATTATATTATGCAAGTATTATACATATAAATCTGACTGATTTACTGCCCTGTAAAATGCAGATATTTATTCAATACCTGCCGTTTTGATAATTTGGGTGCTGCGTTTTTTGTGAGGTAATGAAGCCTGATATTTAAATATTTCTCCATTACCGCTTTGGTAAGTAAAATTAAATGGTTTGTTAATGGTGATTGGTCATACTGGTGAAATTCTATGTCCTTAAATAGGTCCAAACCAATAAAATGGGGCAGAGCTTTAGATATCAGCTGTTCTTTGATATTTTTTGTGGTCACATTCAGCTTCCTTTTATCTGAGAGAACACCTGATTTTATGACCACTTCCATTCTCACGCATATGGTGATGACATCTTGAGAAGGATACATCAGTCCACCTTTATCTTTTAATGTGATAAACCCGTGATGCGCGTCTTGAATTTTATTTGCGATCAAAGCCCCAACACAAGTTTGACATTTCAGGGCTTTTAATAAAGCGTGCACTACAAAGCCTGCAATGTAAGATACAGTCTGAGAGCCAAATTCTGTGATGTCTTTAACGAGTACATTAACCTCCTCGTCAAAAACAGCCTGTTCGTATATTTCACTTATGTCATCCTCCTCAGAACTATCGTTAAGGTAACGCGCTTCTATAGATATATTTATTTGTTTTGAAGCTGATGAGCATGTCAGTATGTCAATTTTTTCAAGCGATTGGCAATTTCCGCTATCCACGTCCCTGAGTTCCGCTTTTATCGTTAGTTTCTTATAAATCGCAAGAAATTGTCTTGCTGTGGGGTTGGTATTACACCCACCGTGGGCTCGTATATTCCCAAACATGAGTTCAAGATGGTCTTGACTGAGCTTGTACGCGGGAATATATTGCAATTGTTTTTCGTTTTCAACGTACTCATTGTAAAGAGCTTTCATGCTTTTTATGCAGGTTAGAAACCCTATAAAGCCGGTTTTTCTATCGGATTTCACGACTTGGGTCTTTTCTTCATCATCGAGCTTCAGAGATGTTATATAAGCCTCCATTTGATCAAAAAACTCAAATACTTTTTCTTTGTTTCCGGAGTACAAAGGTTTCTTAAAGTCATATTGGGCCATATTTCTGGAGTTTAGGCAATCAAATAAATTATTTATGTTTCGAATAAAGTCAATTGTTCCATCTAGACCTCGACTATCAGTTATTATGTTACGCTGGGCACAAAACTTTAAGGCATCCGCTACGCTGTTGCTAAACAATTGTGACGCCAAACGAACCTTCATTTTTTGGTTTTTAAAAAAGATATGGCCTCTCCTTAGTTTATTAGCTAAATGCAAGTTCTCTTTTTCTTGGATGTCATTTAGGTTTTTTATATGACTCCACGTTGAAACTCTGTCTGAACCGTCAAGAAACGTGCCATATGCTTCAAAGGCATTTCTCAACAATTTTAGCATATGACACGGATCAGGCATTATAAAGACAAGTTTATGCGTGACCGGATGCTCAAACCCCGTTTTAAGGTTGTTAGTGTCGAAGGAACATCCAAGATTCTTGGCCATGTTCATGTTTGCCGGACAACCGTCGAAAGTCAATGATGTTATTTGAATACCCGT
Organism: Eudemis profundana; assembly: GCA_947034925.1. Taxonomy (NCBI): domain Eukaryota; kingdom Metazoa; phylum Arthropoda; class Insecta; order Lepidoptera; family Tortricidae; genus Eudemis; species Eudemis profundana. Next base: position 7,844,553 of record OX344806.1, on the reverse strand, counting down.
TTCTTCAAGTAGCTCTAAGCACTGTAGCACAAGGCTTGCACGCTGTTCTGCAGTTACACCGGCCACAAAAAAATACCCAACCGGTATTTTCCATGGTGCGTTGATAGCAGTAACCAAAAACACTAAAACCTCTTTGGCTTCAGGCAAATAATCTCCCGATTTCTTTGCATTGCACATGTCAACATAGCCATGCATTTTTTTTCCATCCCACTCCACACGCTGCCTGATTGCCATTTCGTCCATTACCAAATTGCAAAGCAATTTGTATTCTGATGCTTCAGCTTTTTCTTTTAAAGCTTTAAAGGATTCGTGTGTGAAACCCGGCTCGGCATCAACAGTTTGATACCACTTTTTTATTGTTCTTGAATGTGGTAGACACGTGTGAAATTTTTTCCTTACATACTCGTATGCCTTTGGCGAATAGAAATGAAGTGTACAGGCAAAAGCTCTTAAAGCTGGCGAATATTTAGTTGCTACATTTTGGCCTGATTTTTGTGTTTGACTAAAACGTTGGATTAAGTCATTAACACCCAAATCTTCTAAATGTGCGGATTGCTCTGCGTTGACTAGATTTTTTTCATTCAGTTCCTTCAGTATATCTTCCAGTTTTGATATTTTTTTCTGGTAGCGGCTGCTTTTCTTCTGAAGCGACTTAATTTTGGCCTTCTGTTTATTTATCATGTTTTCACATTTTTCAATTTTCTGTCGCATTTTAAATTTTCGGGGTGTCTCAAAAATATCGTTATCGCCCGGTAGCTGGAACATGAAAAAAATACGCAACTCTAACAAACTGAATTATTAAAACAAATAAAGTTACGGAAAAAGTGGGGTTCAGTTCTGACAAATTTAGCCTCTGTCGCTTAAATAATTTTAATATAAAGTATCATACAACACTTTCGTATGGTATAAACCTCAAAGAAACTTACTAACATCGTAATATACTTAATAATAAAAAAATACGAACTTTAGTTTTATTTTCCGGTGAGCAGGACCGTTTGGGAACAGATGCAAGCATCTCAACACCTGAATATGACGATGTTGATACAGTGATGTGTGTTGCTGTCTGTAAATAACAATAAAAACTGCAATGGTTAAGTTACGGTACTTGGGCCTCAGGTAGAGCCGCAATGAATTCAAACATTAAACAATAAGTACAGTTAACATTTTTAGCCATCTGGTCAGAACGTGAACGCAATAAAATCAAATTTCTCAACAGAACTTTTTGTTTCTACATCGAAAATAGGGCTTCCAATACCGTTATTTGCAATACCGTAATTACGGTATTGCCCATACTAAAAATAACGGTATTGGAAGCCCTAATCGAAAATGAATCTCTGATAAATGCTTTAAGTTATATAAGTCGTTAAAAAGCATACACTTCTACTGTACATGAAAACTAGGTTTAAAATAGTACCTGATTTTCTTTATTTGCATTTGTTGGGGTTATTTTGTGACCACAAGTCACGCATGTGAAGTTCGGCTGAAACAGAATAAGTAATTCAACATGTGTATTTTACAAGTCCCAATAGACAACTTATCCTTAAATCTGAAAAACGCATAACTTAGTAAAGTAATTAGAAGTGTACGACTATCAAATGCTTTTCTTATTTATTAATTACTGCTTATTTGAAATGCTGTCAACTGATTCGTTATAAGAATTGATTAAAAGTCTTTGAAACTTACTGTGATATTTTTCCTCGCTAAATTATCAGTGTTTGATTCGGGAATCTGTCTTAACGTAGGCATAGGTTTTGAACAATCCTAGAAACATAAGTGTATATATTGAGACAAATAAAATGTAACACATGATATAGATATGCAAAATATGATAAAATCCATTTAAAACGATTCAGCTTCATACCCTAAGTAACATTTACGAATAAAAATGTTACTATAACTTCAGAACCATAAGTATGACTAGATTATTATTTCTTCAACTTAAATGAGACCAACAATTTACTTATAACTTGCATGCTTATTTTTACAGAATACGGAAGCTAACTTTATTTCAAGAAGTAGGCTAACAAGCACACTTCCAGGACCTGATACTGTATAAATGGTAAACTTACCGATGAAACAATGTGACAAATCTTCAAAGTAGGTATTGCCCATTCGAAAAGTCTACGGCTTTTATTAAGAGGTTGAAAACATTTTTCCTGAAAATGATCCGAACATATCACGCTTCTTTGGACAGGAAACCAATTAGGACCTCTGCCCGTAGCGTCTATCCATTTTTCTTTAAAAGTAGGAGTTTTCGGAAAACTGGAATAAGACCAACGTAGTTTAATTAATTCTCATAATCTAAAAGTCATAATAACTTTACACACGCAGATAATTTTAATGTCCAATCTAGTAATCTATTAAACAAAATATTTAATTCTAGGAACAAGTAACGTACAAACTATTTGTATATTTTATTCGTAAACATTCTAAAATATGCTCACTTAATATATACCTAATGTAGCAATTAAATTTTAGTCAGGTAACAAAAAACGACAAACATAAAATAGATAATACTAATCTACATCTTATTTATCGATAATACTTAAACCGCAATAAAACACGCGCGCAACACTAAGTTACGAACGGCACATGCGGCCGTACCATGTATTTTCACGCGGCAGTGGATATCGGAAGAAGTATAATACATTGCGCTGTAGTTAAACATGACGTAAAGTGGTTGCTGAACTAAATCGTCAATGTATAACGTGTTTAAAATTTTATCACTACTAGGTGCGGTGTCGCAGTAACTAATGTGGAACTGAATTTGTTCGTTAAAATGTTTGTTTTTTTTAGATTTATAAGCAAAATATCAATGCATTTGCAATACTTACATATGGTAAGTGATTCCATTATTCTTGTAGTTCTTCGTTTGGCTTCTGTTATTACACGTAACGACAGAACAGTTCGGCATTTTGCAAAAATATCGGAGAACGTTACCGAAGTACGTCTGAATCGCGACTAACTTGTGGTGCCACTTGCTTCCCGAGCGATGTTTCCTTTTGGCCATGTCGCGGAGTCACGCGCCACGCCCCCGTTTCATATCTATTTCTTTCTATGATCTGAGGTTTCACTGCTGTACGTTAATTTTTTCTATATAAAAATTGGGTTCAAAGTTTAGTAGAAAAGATTCCTATACAGATCGATAGAGTATTTCTTTTTTACATACGATGGCGCTAAAAAATCAAAATCGACCCCCTGAGGGTTAGCGACCTTTTAGTTAACGGACGGCAGAATTACACCAAAAATGTGTCACTGAAATTGAAAATAGTGGCCTAGACTTGGTAACTAACGTTCCTTCTTTATCCTCTGTTCAGCATAAGTTGTACGAGATACGAAATAAGGAATTAGGTGTTAAAAATCTGTATACAACAAATTCAAAGATGTCGAAGTGCCAATAAAATTTAAAAAGTCCATTTTGGCAGACTATTACGATGAAGTTTCGCGTATTTTAGTCTTTTGTAGCCCTGAAGCAAAAAAATAATGCCTGCAATTGAAGAGTGCTTTGGTGATGCAACCTTTGCCAGCTGTCCCGCCCCCTTTTGTCAGCTCTATATAATACATGGCGAGATAGGAAGTTCTATTACTCATACAAGAACTGTGCCTCTAATTTATGCACTTATGCCTGATAAAACGCAAAGTACATATTCTATTATGTTTGAACTAATAAAACGACAGCTACCACAATTTAGTCCAAAAAAAATGCACTGTGACTTTGAAAAAGGTGCAATGAATGGTATAAGAGCTGTATATCCGGGAATACAGTTAAAAGGGTGTTATTACCACTGGAATAGAGCTTTGTAGAGGAAGGGTAAAAAACTGGGCTTAAAATCTAAATCAGACAAAAGGATAATTGTACTGGCTGCGGCTTTACCTTTACTACCGCCACAAAACATCGAGCAGGGATTGGAATATATCAAATCAGAATGCCTCAATAAACTAAAGAGAGTCCGATTTTGCAAATACATCAAAAAGTTTTGGTTAACTAAAAATTTTACAGAGATTTTAAGCGTATTTTCGGAAAAACACCGTACAAATAATGTTACTGAAGCATTCCACTCCAAGTTACGTAAAACAGTCAATAAAAGAAACAGTACACAGAAAAAAATACTTTTTTGAAACAAGAACCAAGTATGTTTCACCTAATATTTCTTAATCTCAAATATATATATCTTGAAGTAAGATAATCCCACTAACGTTCCAAAAATGTCAATTTCTTCAATTCAAGATCGAAAATCTTTGTTTAAAAAAAATATTATTTGGGTCAAAACTTATATCTCAAATCAAAACCAATTTCAATCTCACATTAAGAATGCTTATTTCTCAGCTGCGCGGATTTGATTTAACAATTAATTCTTGTGCCAATATAGAGTCAACATTGGTCCAAGAATCAGTTCATATCTCAAATGAATAATTTAAAAATATTCAAGCAAGTAATGTGTTACTTGGTAGGAAATTTTATTTATTTCACCCAAGAATTTGTTAAATTCACAGTCAAGTATTGGGATATTCTTAAAGCAAGTATTATATTTCCCGGTAGGAGATATTACTAGTTTCACCCAAGATCCAGTGAAATTCACAGTCAAGAATTAAGACATGCTTAAAGCAAGTAATATATTTCTCGGTAGGAGATATTACTTACTAGTTTCACCCAAAATTCAGTTAAATTCACAGTCAAGTATAAAGTCAGTCAAAAAGCAAGCTTTATATTTCTCGGTAGGAGATATTACTAGTTTCACCTAAAATTCAGTTGAATTTACAGTCAAGTATAAAGTCAGCCGAAAAGCAAGTAATATATATTTCTCGATTTCATCCCCCATTTCACCCCATTAGTGGATGATTTCCGGGTTAAAAATCTTTCCTGTCCTTCTCCGGGACACAAACTATTTCTTTAGCAAATTTCATCTAAATCGGTTCCATACAAATATTTAATATAATATTTTCTAAATAAAATCTATCTTTTGTCCTTCCCCGGGACTCATCTCCATACCATTTCATCTAAATCGGTGCAGTGGCTTAAGTAGTTTCATTTCACCCCCTTAGGGGATGATTTCTAGGATTAAAACTATACTTTGTCCTTTTCCGGGACTCAAACTATCTATATGTACCAAGTTTCATTTAAATCGGTTCAGTAGTTTTAGCGTGAAAGCGAGACAGACAGACAGAGTTACTTTCGCATTTATAATATTAAAGTTAGGATTAGGATAATATCCTACATAGGAGCTGACGACGCAGCGGAGCCAAACCGTTATGTCGCCTAAATGTGTCTTTAAAATAAGTCTTTATAATTGTATGTACAGTCTTTGAGGTATTTGTTATATGGGCCTTAGGATGCCTTAATTAAACTAGTAGCTGTAGAACTCGCAAGCATACCTTTTTAAAAACATAAAATGTTTTTTAAATTTCGAAAAATCTATACTACTTATACCTAATTAACAAACCTGAGGGCCTACCGTGAAACGAAAACGAACTTCGTTTGTGTATCTCCCTCTCTGTTGCTCGAACCAGCAAGTGCGACCGAGAGGGAGATACACGAACGAAGTTCGATTTCGTTTCGCGGTAGGTAGGTAGGCCCTCTGCTCACAAAATTTCACGAGAATCGATTGAGAAATGCGACCTGAGGAAAACAACTGGACGGACAGCCGGACACCGTGTCACACACCGGACAAACGATATTCGGCCCAAGCTGAAACATAGAACTTCGTTCGCTTCGCTCGCTCGTTCGATGAATTATTACTTATGGCCCGCCATAAGGTACCTTTTCTCAAATGTATGGGAATAATTTGTGATTTTTACGTAACTTCAATCGTTTATAAATAAAAAAATACGACTTGTAGAATAATAATGACACTTTTGAGATACTTGTGTAGACTGATTAAATATAATTTAGAACTCATTATACGAAAATTGTGAATATTATATGAATGATGAAACATATAATAAAAATGACATTTTAATTAAAATAAAAATATTTCGTTAACAATGTGATTTTATTTCTATCCCAAAATGTGCAGTCTAATATCTCTAACTATATACAATGGTTCAGATTACAATATGTTAAAGAACAGGCCGAATTTTTTTTTTTTAATTTCGTTCTCATAAGCGACTTGCTCTAATCAAAGGCTGATTTTTCACGACCTGGAAGTCACATTAAAGAAACCATTACTGATTTCGAAAGAAAAATACCTTGAGATACATAATCAATCATCATCTCCATAACTTACAACGGGAACATACTTAAAATTAGTTTTAAACTTCTTTTGACGATTTCTCAAAAGTGCAATTTTAGCATGTGCAGGTTTGATGTTTTTTTAAAAAAAAAGTATGGGACTTAGGTTCGTGATTCTTTTTGTATTAGATAGCTTATTTAACACAGATTTAGGATCTGTGCTTAACTCAATACCAACCATAAGGTACCTTTTCCCGTGGAACGTCACATATTTGTAAGGTTTATAGTTTTTGCATAAAGGTCGTTAATTACTATATTGTTAATACTTTACACCACTAAAAGTACGTTAACCATCAATATTTAACTAAAAGGTCACAATTAGCCCTTAACGCTATAATGTTTTGAAATTGTTTAGCATCTTTACTTACTTTACTTAGCAAAAAAGACGCATTTCGACACTACTACACAAGAAAGTCGTGAAGGGACTTTAGTCACTTTCAAGCCAAGATTTATTGGGTATTTTTACATTAATATCCTATACTAAAAAGGCGTTTCTTGAAAAAACTACACTAAAACGACTTTAATATCTGTTAACGTCGGATTCATAAGACTGAATTCAAATAATCCTTCGCTAAAAGTACGTTAAGCCACAATACTTAGCTAAAAAGACGCAATCTAAAAATTTTTATTTATTTTTTGTGTTTTCTTGTTTATTTTTTCTATTTTATGTAACTTTTTGCTGTCATAAATAAATTGTCTTTTCTTTCTTTCTTTCTTTCAATCGGCTCTCGCCGCCCCCACCCCGCGCTGCGTGTTCAACGGTTTTTGGTTGACACACCATGGCAGTGACGCCTAGGCTATTATGGCGGAAGACCGCGCGCACGTACTAGAGCGGAAGAATTCCCGCCAAATGATTACAATGGCTGACAAAATGCCTAGCTGGAGGTAAGTGAATACTATTATTTAAAAGTATTATGCACAATATTATTATACGTAGTGAATTGTTTCATATTGTATTTTAAGTAAAGTTATAACCGATGATGAGATTCCGCTAACGTAGTAAACCGATTTTAATGTGGTTTTATAAATAACCATTTATTATTGTAAATTATCTAAATATGATTTTATTTAACTTACCTACTGGATAGCTTAAATATTTGGTACCTACCTTACTAACCCGGGGTCATGGGTTTTACTAACATTGCATTGCATTGATGTCGGTCATTCGGCCTAGTGGTTCGCGCTCTAGACTGAAAAAGAAGGTCAATGTACTAGGTATTTAGCTTCGAATCCCGCAAGTGGCTAATGTTGAGTGCTTAGCAGCAGTAATTAATAACATTTTGACCCATTATTAACCCCCAACACAGCAAAGGGGTATATAAGTTTGACCGCTAAGTATGTTTGTCTGTGTGTCCGCCCGTGGCATTTTAGCCCCTAAACGGGTGAACCGATTTGGATACGGTCTTTTTAGTTTCATGAAAATCAGTTCGTCCGTTTCGGAGTAGAGCAGCTATTGTGTTATGCGGGGTGGGGTGTTTTTTAATGTTTAGTTTTATTTGAATGGACATTCATTTGGGATTGGATTAATAAGTGTGCTGTTGTGTGCCTGCCCGTGTTTGCATGATTTATTTTGTCTTACAGATCCAAAAGATCGCTGATTTCTCAGCGAGCTAAAGCAATGCTCGATATGGTAGGTGCTGAAAATAACGATGCGTCACTTTCATCAAGTACAGTTGGAGAGAAAATTAATAAATTATATGCACGACCTTACTCTATGACATCGTCGGTGTTTGATACATTTTGTGATACACAAACTACAATAAATTCATACCACTTTCAAGATCTAGATAAATATGTAAACAAGTTAAAGCAAGAGACGTTTCCTTCAAGTACCAAAAATACCACTTGCAAATCACCATCTACTCAAAGTAAAACACCTGCGATTGATCTTAAGGACTTGACTTGTTACGAAGTACTGCCTTCTGTATCTGACGAACAGCAAAGTTGTAAAATGAATATCGTACAAATTCCCGTTGTTCATAATAACAATACACCAAATACTGAAGTTTTTTCGCCAGAATCAACATTGCCAGGTACTCAGCCTGCACCTGATTTTGAATCCGATGACTCAGTTCGCGACAAAGACTATGTTCCGACTGACTCAAGTGATGATTCCGACGATGATTTGCCAGCTGCATCTTCTAGTCGAAAAGTATTGGTGAATGCCCTGCAAACATCAAAATTAGCCAGACCTACGCCGCGCCATAGCACTATCAATTTCTGCAAATGCGTAGAATTACAGAATGATGAGTGCCAGCATCATAGTAATGCCGATGCAGTACAGGAGAGTTCTATGAACAACTCTGGCTTGAATCAAAACACTCAGTCAGCACCGCTTAATGAAACCATTCGCGACAAGTATTCAAATTCAATTCTCGGTTATAACGACAACCTGACTACTGCAACTTCAACTCAAAAAGCTTTGGTTAATGACAACTTACAGGCGTCAACATCAGCCAGACCAGCGCCGCTCCAGCTACTCATTCCTAACAACCCCTCCCCTCAAGGCTCAAGCCAGTCGGACCAATCTGCTCAAAAGATTTTGAAGAAAAGACGTAACACTGTCGATTTTGGCGAAATAAGACCCACAGAAGTCGAAAATGTAACACGCAAACGCCGTAACACTATTACAACTATACAAGAGAGTGAAACACAAAGCTCAGACTGCGTTCCATCTAAGAAACGAAAACTTTACGACACCAGTTTGATCCATAGAAAAAAAAAAACAATAAATGAAAATGATGGAATATACTGTAAAACAGGGTAGCAATGAAAAATGTTACACCTATATCAACGAAGAACAGCGCAAAAAACTTAACCAAGAATACTGGAGCCTTACTTGGACTGAGAGACGATTATACGTACGGCAACGAGTAGCTACTGCAATTCCAAAAAGGAAATACACAAATGAGCCCAAAAGAAAGCCAAAAAGGTCCTTTACACTAAAGTCAAGCGACGGAAATGCATTCGAGGTGTGTAAAGTTTTCTTTTTGACAACACTTGGGTTCAAACAAAATAATGATAAAATTTTGAGATTCGATGACACTACGAATGATACCGACAAGCGAGGCAAACATGTGAACACTCCCGCTTATGATAGACAGTTACTTACCCAACACATCCAATCGTTCCATCCATATGAAGCGCATCATAGACGAGAGCACGCTCCTTTGAGACGTTACTTACCAAGTGACATAACTATTACTCACATGCATAAGGATTACTCTGCAAAGTACCCCGATGTAGTTGTGTCCTATGAAATGTATCGTAAACAATTAAAAAGCATGAACATTTCATTCACACGACTTGGCAATGAAGAGTGCGAGACGTGTGAGAAGTATCACTTACATATTAAACAAACTTTTCATGATGCAGACACCCAGTTGGAGGCAGGATGTCACGAGTGTATAGAGTATAATCTGCACCATAAGAAATATACAAAAGCAAGGCAACTTTACAGTGAACATAAAGATTTGCCACAAAATGAAAACCAATTTTTTTTTTCTGCGGATTTAGAAAAAGTAATTATGCTCCCGCGAATGGAAACATTCAAGTCGGTTATTTTCTGTCAGCGCCTTATTGCCTTCAACCAAACTTTCATATTCATATCATTTATTGCATACATGTGTTTATAAAGGTCTTACTTAAGTGTATAGTTCTAACATGTACTTTTTCCCTTACTCCTTACAGATAACCGTGGCTAGATAACTAGTGAACTGTGAAGATTTTTTTTCCTAGAAGATAACTAGTTATCTCCGAGGATTTTATATTCTTCGCAGATAACTTTTTTTTTTAACAGTTTTCTGTGAGGAAAATCCAATCCTTGTAGATAACTGGTTACCTCCAAGGATTTTATATTCTTCGCAGATAAATATTATTTTTTTAAGTTTTCTGAGATTAAATTGTATTCATCGGAGATAGCTAGCTAGCTAAACTTAAAAAAATAATAGTTATCTGCAAAGAATATAAAATCCTTGGAGGTAACCAGTTATCTACAAGGATTGGATTTTCCTCACAGAAAACTGTTAAAAAAAAAAGTTATCTGCGAAGAATATAAAATCCTCGGAGATAACTAGTTATCTCCAAGGAAAAAAAATCTTCACAGTTCACTAGTTATCTAGCCACGGTTATCTGCAAGGAGTAAGGGTACTTTTTCACCTATTGGAAAAATTACCAACAGCAACAAACCGGTTACTGTAATTTGGCACGATGCAATAGCAGGACGCAAGCAAGAAGACATAATGAGTGCGTATTATGCCTTTTTGATTCGTAATCGCGATATTGCTAATGTGAACATTTGGCTCGACAACTGGAGCGCCCAAAATAAAAACTGGTTGTTATTTTCATTGCTAGTTCATGGTGAACAGCGATTTGATGTCCACCAACAATATCACATTGAATTGTTTTGAACCTGGACACACGTTCATGAGCGCTGATCAAGTGCACCACCAGGTTGAACTTTTTTTTTTTTTTATATAGCCTGTCTAGGTGTCCCACTGCTGGGCAAAGGCCTCCCCTCTTTTCCGCCAGTCGTCCCTATTCAGTACATCCTCCCGCCACTCCTTGCGAAATGTGTCCAAGTCATCCCGCCATCACCTTTTCGGTCTGCCTCTACTCCGGTAGCCGTCTTGTGGGATCCATTCAGTAGTTGTCTTAGCCCATCGTTCCGGATGCATTCGGCACACATGCCCTGCCCAATCCCACTTGAGTTTTGCAGCCTTCGCTCCCACATCCTTGATTCCAGTTCTGGAGCGCAGGTCGGTGTTTCTGATGCGATCAGTTCTTCGAACATCCAGTATACTGCGCTCCATTGCTCGTTGGCAAACCTTGAGTTTAGACTTTTCAGCTTCGGTTTGAGACCAAGTTTGGGCGCCGTAGGTTAGAATAGGCAGGATGCACATGTCAACAAGTTTGCGCTTCAGTGAAAGCGGAAGGTTGCCCTTCATTAACGCTTTCATGGACCAGAAGCTCTTCCAGGCATTTTCGATTCGTCGATCGATTTCCTTGAGCTGCCTGTTTTCGAAGGATACTATCTGGCCCAGATAAATATACTTGTCAACATACTGTATATCCTGCCCGTCTACCGTTACCCTACGTTTCACGCTATTGGTCATCAGCTGTGTTTTGGACCTATTCATGGTCAATCCGACTTCAAGGCTTGCCGAGCTGAGATCTTGAAGCATTTGCTCCAGTTAGGGAGCTGTGTGAGAGAAAAGAACAATGTCGTCGGCAAAGCGTAGATTAGTCAACCTTTTGCCCCCGATGTCAATGCCCATTGTCTCCCACGAGGCTGCCAAATCTCGGAATATTTGTTCTAGGCAGCTGGTGAAGAGCTTTGGAGATAGCGGGTCGCCCTGTTTAACGCCTCTTTCAATGTTAAATTTGGGGCCGGGAGCATGTAGTTTGATGCATGCAGTGCTATGGCGATATATAGTGCTAATGAGTTCGATGTAAGTATCATGGATATTTTGATAGCGCAAAGCGGAAAATACTGCAGAGTGCAGGTTGAACTAGCAATGAAAAAAAAAGGGAAATTGTACGACTTTCAAGATTTTGTAGACGCTGTTTCATCGATAAATAATAGCAAAGTAATAGTACAGTCGCTCTCACCAGAAAACTTTATTAACATACCAAATATGACATCAGACAGGCGGATTCAAAAATCCAACCCGAGAGCCTATTTAAGTAACTCGGTGCAAGTAGCGTTTAAACGAAACGATTACGATCTGTTTTACAAAAATGATTTTGACGATGAATTTACCGGATTGCGTTTCATGAACGACAAATATCTAAAAAATCCACGAATAATGAGCATAACTCACTGCTCTTCACCAAAAGGTATAGGGGAAGGCAGAAAATCTGCTATAATTAATAAATTGACAGCTATAATTCCTCCACACAAAATGGCATTTTGGAGAAATTTGCCAATAAGTAACGGGACCGAGACAAATAATATTAGAGGAAGAAATACTATATAGGTAAGTTCGTAGTTTGTAGTAGTAGTAGTGTGAGATAAAGTGTCTTAATTGACTGATTCCAATGCCATAATACGATACGAGTAAACGAGTCGTATGTGATAATTTTTGTACACATTTATAAAGTTAAGTTGTTATAAATTTAGTCTTAAAATACAAGTACTTACCTACTTAAAAGACTGATTCAAGTGCCATTACTTAGGGGAGACCGGGGCAAAACGGGATATCTAAGGATAAAAAAATTATATAAAGAAAATTACACTGTTTATTTGAATAACTTTTACACAGATAGCATCATTTATAAATCAAAATAATATAAACAACTCGTCTTACTCGCTAAATCACCTGATTTTGGATAATTTGGAACAACAATTAGGAACTAAATTTTCCCATCTTGCCCCATAGCCCGGGGCATAATGGGAAATTACACGGGGCCTAGTGTGGGGGTCAGCATAAATGCAAAATTTTGAAATTTTATTATTTTAATCATTGTATGTGCTCGAGGCTCGTAGAAATCCCATTCTTTCTGTAATAACAGCACTAATAGCTCTTCTCATGTCTTCTTCCTCCCATTTACCGCGATCAGTTTTACGTTTATAATTGCGGACCATTTTGGCTGAAAAAACGAAAAAATTTGAGAAAACCTACAAAATTTTGAACATAAATCGTAAACACGGGGCAACACGCGATAGTATCCCGTTATGCCCCGACCATTTTGCCCCAACGAATATTTTTTGCAATAATACAAAGCATTCCTAACCTAAAGCTGTGAAGTTTATAAACAGTGTATAATATAAAAATTTGATCTTTTCTTACGGTGCCTAGGTTAAAAATATTGTAAAAAATATGCTTACTTACTTCGTAACACATCTATACTTGTGGTACAACTTCGGAATATTATTCAAAATATTAAGTTTTTTCACTCAGAGCACCCAAAACAAGCAAAGACACGTTTTTTTCCACTGACCGGCGAAATGCGACTCAAGTTCGAAGTAATGGCGCTGCCGTAGCTCAATAGCGTGCAAAACTCACGCACACCAGCATATTTCCCGTCCTGCCCCGGACCTCATCTTGCCCCGGTCTCCCCTATAACACAATACGAGTAACGAGTAGTATGTGATATTTTTTTAGACATAAGTAAAGTTAATTTGTTAAAATTATAAATTGACTATTATGATACCTATGTAAGTACTTAAAAGATTGATACGTATAACGAGTAGTATGTGATAGACGAAGAAGTATTATAGTACATTACACAACTAGGGTAGTAATACAAAGAAAGGCCGAGATCGCAGATGTTTACGGCCCGAGCTGCAAGCGAGGGACGTAAATATGCGATTGAGGGCTTTCTTTATTACCTCCCGTGTTGTGTACATCATTTTATGTCTACACTTGGCCAGAAAGTGGCTTTTTCCGTACGCGCAGCGTGCGGAAAAAGCCACTTTATGGCCAGGTGTGGCATAAAATATGTTATAAATTGAGTATTAAGATACCTAAGTACATAAAAGACTGATTCCAAGTGCCATTACTTATAATATAATACGAAAGAATTAAGAGTACTGTAGGACCTATGTGATAAATTTTGTAAACATTTAAATGTTAACTAGTTGTGAATTCAGTAGGTACTAAAAGATACCAAAAAATATTTAATTTTTATTCTTAAGGTGCAGTTTTAACCCTTAAATGGATTTTGTCCGTTTTAAATGACATACCAATAAAACGCACACAATTCAAATTTCAACGAACTTCTGCGCGGTTCAAGTGTCACGTGACATTCGTTAGGCTATCCCCTTTCCTCCTTGCGTATCGAGAAGCCTTGCGCACGCGACGCGTGACAAGGAGCAAGTATTCCTAAAAGTACAACGATCGAAACGGTGTAGGCTCATCATCAAAACATTTTTTTCGTAAGTATTACTAGGATTTATGTTATTTTATTGTGTAAATAAGTTGTAATAACAGTTAAATAACAGTATAAAGTAGTTGTTTTGCTAAAGCGACCTGTACTTTTTTCATGATGCTTGCAAAAATCAGAGTGTCACTTAAAACGGACATTGCCCGTAATACCTTAGAGTTGTGATTTTAATGTTTGTCATTTATAACGGACATTGCCCACGTTCCCTAAAAGTTGTGATTTGAACATATGTCATTTATAACGGACTTTGCCTGTGATCCCTTAAAAGTTATTTGTCACTTATAACAGACAATGGGCCTTAAGATGAACATGGACAAGACGAAGATCGTATCGAATGTCCATGTAGCGCCCACCACAGTATTGCAAGGTATCTCGGTCCTTGAAGTTGTCGACGAATACGTCTATCTAGGACAAACAATCAAGCTAGGTAGGTCCAACTGCGAGAAAGAGATCACGGACCGACGGATCTAAAATACCGTCAGTAATACCACCTATCAGACTCAACACGGTAGCCCTAGAAAGGGTATACCAGTACAAATATCTGGGTCATATAGTTAGTTCCGACCTCAAGGACGATGCTGACATAGAACGGGAACGTAGGGCCCTGTCGATCAGAGCTAATATGATTGCACGCAGATTTACTCGGTGCTCAAGGGACAGTAAAGTTGCTTTATTCAGGGCATTCTGCACAACTTTCTATACCTGCAGTCTATGGAGGAAGTTTACCTTGAAATCGTATAGAGCCCTACAAGTACAATATAATAACGCATTTAGGGCGCTGATGGGGCTGCCGCGATACTGCAGCGCATCGGGGATGTTTGCGGAAGCGCATGTGGCGTGTTTTAAAGCTACCATGCGCCTGCGAGCCGCATCCCTGGTGCGACGCGTGCGCGCCAGCTCCAACAGCGTCCTGTAGGCGTATGATGCTACGCTTTGTGACGCGATAAATAAGTGATAAAGCATCCGTCACGTTCTGACAAATAGTGTATGAGTAGTGACGGATGCTTTATCATTTATTTATCGCGTGACAAAGCGTAGCATCATAAGCTTACTGGCGATGATTGCGGAGTTTTGCCCGTATATTTCATTTTGCTGCGGGCTTCTCTATGTGTTAACCACGGTTGCCTTAATGTTGTAATGCACATATGTACCTAATTGTAATTTTAATGTTAATGTGAGTGTGTGTAATGTGAATATTTTATTTAAGTGTTTAATTATGAGTCTTGTGATACTCGAAATAAATGAATTTTAATTTTAATTTTTTTTTAATAACTAAAACATCATTAAGCTCAAAAGTTTAACGTTTAACGGCTTTTAAGTGTAGTAAAGGTTACATACAATTTCCCTTTACAAAAACGCAATAAGACGGTATATTCAAATAGTTTACCTAAAAAGACATTAAAGTACTATGATGTTGATATAGCTAAGATTACAATTAAATGTAAACCTGCAATACATAGCTAAAAAGCCACTTAGTACCTTAACGCCATTTTAGTTAAGTAATATCGAATAAAATTGTGAAAGAAAAAAATATGTGCTTTTTTTTGTTGGTATCATAAACTAAAAGGTCGCTAAGGTGTACTTAGTGACCTTTTAGTCATGTATTTCTTTTAATTTACTAAAATTATGCACAGCTAAAAGGGAAAAAGATTTTTTTTTAACTTAGGACTAGGTATTTGTTATCAAGATTATCGTGAATTGATAGTAAATTTGATATGCTAACTCTGGACATTTACCTTTTTTTTGTAAAACATTAGGTTTTCAAGTAGCATATTTTTAAAATATTTCCCGCGTATTTTGCTCATATCTACAAAATTACATTTGTGGCTTAGCGACTTTTTAGTTAACGGACGGCAGAATTGTGGTATGGGTTCAATTGTATTCGCAACCGTTTCTTTCAGATGTTCGAACTCTTTTAAGACCAAGTTTTTAGATAGGTCTGGAACACGAATGAGCTTTCTTTTTTCTAATATCATTGCCCTGAAAAAATTACGAGGTAACATTGAAAACATGTAAATTGGAATATAGTGAATAAAAAGCATCGTATTTTGCGAACAGATAATTGGCGTTTATATATTGGTACCTAAATTAAATGAAACCTGTGTACAATGGAAAGCATTTCCACTGTGCACCTCTTTAAAACCATATGTATGTATACAGATTCGAAATCATAAGTATCTCAAAACGCACCAGTACGGGGATACGGTGGTAGGTGTAGGTGGAATAAGCGAAAAAAACACAAATATCAGTGTTAAACCCATTCATTACAAACTTACCATAATAATTAATTATGTTTCCGCTACATTTGTTCTTTTTATACAATGCACACCTCCACATGATTGCACCATTTTTAAAAGATTTCACTTTATAGTACTGATACTCTTCATTTAACAGCACTGTTCCACCTTTGTTTTTAATATAACTTAATTCATGCGACATGTTTGTTGAAAACGCATACTTATCATCTATTTCTAATAGGTTTTAACTACTCGGGTACTGGTTTGGGCGATGAGTCAAACTAGTAGTTAACACAATTAAATACAGTTTATTATTTCACCTTTACAAGTCTCAAATGTTCCTTAAGGTGGTTGCGTTCCCATACAAAAGTTGGTGCACCTTCATGGGCTAACGGCAGGGTATATTAAGAAACTAATTTGACAAATATCAATTAATTTACGTTTTATTTTGGGCAAATGCATAAAAAATGGTATATTTTCACGCTAAATACCATATTTCACCGATGAAAAACTTGGATATTCTATCACTGTGTGCGAATCACCTACAGGTGGGTAACACAACTCACGCAAACACAGGCAAATGGTGTATGGGTGTGTGTGTGACTTTTCTATTGACACTTCAAAAGCGATCTTAATTTACGCCTTGTTTTAGTGTGCATCCGTAGCCGAGTGGTCTAAAGCCTTTACATGGTTACCTTCGGTTGTGGGTTCTATTCCCGAAATGATTTTATTTTTTCTTTTTTTTTCGTTTTTATCGAATACTACACGCTGTAATTAATTTTGTAATTTAGCCTGTTTATACCAAATTACTAAATATTTTGACTAAATTTATATTGTGAAATATATATGTACCTACTAAATATTGTTTTGTTTTACTTTTTAAATCAGGATACTTAAATAAAGAGATATAATAATAATACGGAGGTAAATTTTACAAAAACAATCTAAGCAATGCTTATTAGGGTAAAAAATTACCAGGATTTGAACCCGGGACCTCTAGCTTAGTAGGCGGTGTCACTCCCGCTAAGCCAAAAGTGTCGTCGATCGTTAGGCATTCATAGATGTCTGACAAACGGTGACAGATGGCAACGGCGCATGTCACGGTGGCAACGCAACGTTGCAACTCTGGGCAATTTTTTGATTCGCGCAAACTAAAATACGAGAGTCTAGTAGTCAGGGACGTTCAAATACTTTTCGAGAAAATTTATATTGTACCATCACCTTATTACTTTACCCATCTTATTGTTTTCTAATAAATACAAGTGATGTGAAAACACAAATCTACTATACGAGTACAAAATTAATATTTGACATTCCATATTTAGGATTCCACAAAATGAAGAAGGTTTTGGAACATTACGCTGTCACCAATAATGCTGTCATTCGTTTTGTTTCTAAATTTTCCAATTGGTGAAGGGAAGATGCATTTATCGTAGAGAGGATGCCAGAATTGATTTGTTCTTTAAAAAATATGTTTTGGTACCTGAAATCGTGACGCGAATCGTAGAACAAAATACTAAGTTCCTAGACCTGAGATGCACACATATAAAAGGTAGTCAGTTAATTTAATATTAGACTGAATTACTAGTGATTTGCAATGCTAGTTTTATTGACTTATAGTAACATTGTACTTTATTTATTACAGAACGACTGACAGAGTCAACTCGCATCAATCTCTGTATTCGAGAAATTTGGCGTCCCTTGACAAACTTCAAGTAATGTGCTCAATGCCAGTTTACTTGTAAGCCTAGAAAATCAAGAGTTCTCTCAATAACACATTGAATAAGTCTGAGTCTGCCTGTTCAATGTTTATACAACTTATAATATGTTATTGGTCCGTAAACTTACGGCCCTAAGAATCTATAAAATATGGAGATCGGCTTCGTCAAATTTGAGAATAAATATATTATGAATAAAACTATTTTACTCAGTTATACGTCTTATTCCATTCAATATATTCCCATACAAAAAAGAGCTGTACATTTATCGTGAAATAAACGGTTGCTTTTGTTTCACAAATTTATTATACAGGGCTATTTTTTTTTAGTGCACAAACTTTGCGAATGTGATGGTTATCGAAATTAAAAATACCCGTGTTTTTTTGTTTAACCCGGTTTAGTAGAAAAAAACAAAAATAACTGCATCTGAATTTATTCATTAAAAATGTTTGGTTTGTGCTGACCATACCTGTCACACAAACACGCGGGTAGTTACAGCGTTACGTGAAACCAATTTTTCCTTCATACTTAAATGGGCTTAGGACCATCAAAATAAAACATTAATAATAAAACAATTAGGCTCATGAGGTATGGTGATTTGAAAACCGGTAATTTCATTTAGGCGTATTTAAAAAATTGGAATCAGCTTTTTAGAATCATTCACAATCAAAGCCTAACCTAGCCTAATTACTGGAGTCCTTTTCCTCAACACTAATCGACATACTTAAGCAAATGTTCAAAATGATTACCTTCTTGTTCTAAACAAAGTCTCGTACGTTTTTGAATGTTTTTTTCGAGTCGTCCTAGTACAGTCCGGTAGTTCTCACTTTTGAGTTCATCAAACGCACGCACAATTTTATTTTTGAGGTCCTCAACACTTTCACTTCGTAAAACTCTCTGTTGGTGTACATTTTCACTAATTATCGATCGCGATCGCAGAGGGTGAGCGCGTAACGTCGCGAGCGCGGGAACGACACACATGCGCACACCTTGAGAGCACGGCGCAGACTGAACGGACGGCTTAGAGCGAGTCGCAGCGCACGCGCAGGCGCACAGGAAGGTAGTCGCGCAAATGTACGATCAGCACAGCAAGTTTTATTCAAGTTTACGGGATGGTAAAAATAAGTGATAAAATTTGCAAAAAAAAAAAAATTTTTTATATTTTTTTCGGGATCTATTAACGATACCTAATACGTTTTGAAAGTTTGTGCACTCAATAAAAAGTAGCCCTGTATTACCCAGTGGGTAAAATAAAATTGAGTAATACCCATGTGGGTATGAAACTAGGTGGTAATTATAAAAGTTATTTTTTGACCGATCAAAAAAATGTGGGGTAGACAAGGGGGAAAATCGGCGTTCTATATTTGTTTGTTCGATGGTAACTCGTGAATATTGTTGCTCGAGTACCTACACTTTTCTTTATTTTACCTTCTAAATTGCATGACTATTACCCGAGTTTCTGCTTATACGGGTTTACACAATAGCCGGAGCGCCGGAGCACAATTAGGCGAACTTACAAGTTAGAATCTCTGTCAATAGATGTCACTTTTATCAATGATTTTGCTTTAGTGTGCGTGTATATATACCTGTCAAAGTACTACTCGAGTTTCATGCACATTCCTGCGCTTGGTAAGCACGTACATAAATTATTATGAATTAGAAATCATCGAAAGGGACTCAAAATATTGGGCTAATTGATTCTCATGCTGGTAAAATAAGCAGATATCATAATTATAGTCTTGAACATTTGGTCACGTGACCAAGACAGCGCCATCTCTGAGCAATTCTGCCCCGGGTCACCGTGCGATACGCCCTTAAATTTAAACGAATATCTATGCACTTTCAAACGGGGTCCGAAAGACGTGAGTGACGCGTAATTATCAGCGATCGACTAACTCCGGATTTGTACGGGGCTCGCCAGGCGAGTTAAAATTGCTGACTCGTATGTAGCACACCGCTACAAGGTATTTCAAGAATTGATTGAAGTCGTTGTCAGTGTCAATTAGATGATTTTAAGATAATGCAAGTGAAGTGCTAATACATGAAAGAAGGTCTTTTAGCAAAGTTTACATAGGTGTACCACGGGTAAAAAAAAATGCCCGTGGTTCACTTTAGTCCACCTAGGTGGACCACGGGTAGAAAAAACTTCCCGTGGTCCACCCAGGTGAACAGATTAGGTGGACCACGGGCAAGGAGGGAAAATAACATGGTTTCTTTTACCATTTTTCAATTTTGTTCTCTTATTGAAATAAAACACTATAGCTTGGCAACTTCATTGGTGATATGATATATGTGCTTTTTGTTATGTTACCGACGGAGGCAGCCTCCGGAGGCCCCCGGAGGTGGTAACTTGTGTAAGTAGTTACGGCTGCAGACATAACAAAGACCACACATGGGAGTGTCACCAACGAAGTTGCCAAGCAAAGAAAGGCCGAGATCGCAGAAGCTTTCGGCCCGAGCTGCAAGGGACGTAAATATGCGATCGAGGGCTTTCTTTATTAAGGTCAATGTGGCTAATTCCGTCTGATGGGGCAATTCCGTACAGCGGTTTTTACGGCTTAACTATCTTTCTAACAAACTTCTAATTTCGTCAGTTAGTGTGAAAAGTTTCGCTCCTGTGCCAGTCGAGTCATCAAGTGCATACTATCGTTTGTTTGGCCGCAAAAGCCGCTGTACGGAATTGCCCCACCAGACGGAATTAGCCACATTGACCTTACCTCCCGTGTTGTGTACATAATTTTATGTCTACACTTGGCCAGAAAGCGGCTTTTTCCGTACGCGCAGCGTGCGGAAAAAGTCACTTTATGGCCAGGTGTGGCATAAATGAATTTATGCAACACCTGGCCATAAAGTGTTACCACCCTAGTTGTTATTTATTATGAGACTACAGTCAAATGTATATTCGGAAAATAAAAACAGCAAGACAAGTATGATACATTCATTTATTTACCCATATTTATTATTGGAGACTAAACATTTATTGCATCAATGATTGCTTGGACATTTGCTAGATATTTGGTTTTACTTGAGTACATTTTGTAGCAGTTTTTGGAGTGGAAATTACAGACTTGTCTTCGAAAACAGGTTCATCTTCAGTTATAGTTTCAGTTGTCGGTTTGGATATATTTTTTAAACTGGCACACCGATTGCAGTTTGGTGTTATTTTTAGATATCTTCCACGATTCATGGGTTTCAAGGTCATATTCCAACTGTAAAATTTAAAAAATACACATTATCTTTATATGTACCCATGTTGTATGTATCTGCGGTACCCATGTACCGCACAAACATTTCATCCATATGAAATGCTTGTCCGGATTCTTAGAAGAGTTATTATTGCAACTAGGCACGAAACAATATTTAGTGTACTTCGGAGGAGTATACACCTTGTCGATCCATACGGGTTAATCCATAGTAGGGCTACTTACTAACTAAAATAAAATGTAAATAATCTTTTAATTTTACTTCGGTACGTTACACATTAAACATCTATTAGTATGCATTGACAATGTCAAATTCAAAATTATGACAGCTTATTTTTTGTGTGGCAAAAGGCACTGGAATTTCATCTATTGTGCCGTAGAACTGGTAAAATGAGAACATATTTTTTATTCGTTTGTATTTTTTATATTAAGCGACATAAAAATAGTGTAGTGTTCAGCAGGCAAAATGCTTTCGAATCGTATATACATTTTGAAGTGTTCTTAAAATGAAATGTTGTCAATTATTTGCCAGTGCTTGTGAACTGCTAAAAAAGAGACATTTATCACTAATGAGAGAAATGGCAGTAAGATGGAATTCCACAAATTTAATGTTACAGCGTGCTTACGAGATGAGATCCGTTTCAGATCACAATATGTACAGACAGAACGTTGGTAACCTAGGAAGACGTTTAAAAAATAAACATCCCACATTACCCCTAAATACTGACTTTAGAATCAGCAGCATTTTAAGAGCAAATGAGTGTATTAAGGCAATTGAGAATTCCAGCTTCGCGAGCGCACCTGAAAACAAAACTGCAGAGGCGAAAGCTCAAAGCATAATTATAAGTGGGGTGGCTGACAGCCATATTGATTTAATGATTTTATACAGGCGGAGAACACGGCGTACATACAACATGATTTATGTACATACAAGTATATATATTAAGTACATAGAAGGAAGGAACACCATTGATGGAACATTTTATCACCATGTCTAAAATATGTGGCCAACTAAAGGACGCCGGCAGCGTCTTGTCAGATGAAGAAAAAACTAACTTCCTATTATTATCAATGCCGGATTCATATGAGATTATTGTGACAGCGATTGAATCATTGCCGAACCTCACAGTCAAAATGGTAAAAGACAGACTTCTAGGCGAAGAGGAGAAAAGGACTATGCCACGAGCCCAAGAGCACCACAAAACTTCGTTTTTATGCTTCAGTTGTGGTAAAGAGGGCCATAAAAACTTTGAATGCAGAGAAAGACAAACTTATCAGAACCCTCGAGGTGGCTATCAGTCGTACCAGAGTTCATCTAAAGGTCGAGGATATCAAGGATAAAGGACAGGATTTTCAGGACGTGGTTTTCCAAGCAGAGGACTAGGATCAAATAGGAACTTTGGACGTGGACAAGGAATACAAGGAAATACTTACACCGGACGAGACTCTCTTTCATATGCAGCATCAACACGGAATGAACATGCCTTTTTAGCAGGAGGAAAAGGTGTACAAAAGTGTGATGACAATTGTGATTTAATATGGTGCATAGACTCGGGCTGCTCGGAGCACCTAGTGAATGATGAAAGTGTTTTCTCAGACTATGTGTCGACCTATGGAAATTGCCGCTGCGAAGAATGGAGTTTCTTTGATGGCAGTTGGTGCTGGGAACACACAAACACACACACACACACACACACAAAATATATATATATATATTAGAGCACAGTGTTTTATAGGTAAGAGATCAGTTGTTATAAACATTAAAAATGTGTATTATCTACCTGACTTGAGGAAAAATTTATTGTCAAGAAAAAGAAGGTAAGAAAAATTTAAAAGAATGGTTATAGAGTAGAGTCTAAAAATGGAAAAGACAGAATTTTCAAACACAATTGTTAAACAATGATAGGTAATAGTGAGGGGTCTTTATACACCGTGGGCCCGAATAACCCGACCAACTTTAACTATAGATTCTAACAACTGTTACACGGAAAAAAATATTCGAGGATATTCTCGACCCGAGACATTACATTATCTTGAAAATATTTTCTCCTGAGAAGTTTTTATTTCCTTCGTCAAAACTCCTTCTTCTCTTCTTCTTCTTCATCTTCATTTTTAAAACAAAATCATTTAATTCTTAATTAACGAAAATATTCTCTTGCGTGAAGATTTGTAATTTTTTAAAGATCTTAGTTTTAAATCAAATGGTAATGGTTGTACACAGCGTTTTTGTGGTGTCCCATACTTTTGACACACTATTTTGGGATAAAACTGTAAAACATAACTAATTGATTTTTTTTTCATCAAAATCTACATTAAGTTCATAATTATTTTTTAATTTTATTTCGTTGTGTAATATAGTAAAACAATTTAAAAAAAAATGTAAGAAAGAAAGTGCAGTTTCTCTCTGTCCCAACTCAATTGTTGATTTTTCAATCATTTTTCTCTAAATACTGTTGGTGCTAAAATCAACTGACGGGTAATTATTGAAATATTAGTATGTACTTGATAATATCCTTTAAAGGTTTTATATTTTTAAACTATCCTTTTTATTTATTTATGGAACAAATGTTGAAACGGAAATTGAATCTAGCGGAATTTTCCACTCCGCCGAGACCGCTATTTGACCGTTCAATTTAAAACATCATTTCTACTATTAAAGTAACATTTTACTCACCCTGGCAACACTAACCTAAAACTTCATATGAACCGCCATGTTGGGCCGGTCAGTTGCCGAGAAACACGGATTGTATGTGCACGTACGCAGCGGTAACATTTAGTGATTCCACGTTCCGATACCA
The DNA here is from genome assembly GCA_947034925.1 of Eudemis profundana. Classification (NCBI taxonomy): domain Eukaryota; kingdom Metazoa; phylum Arthropoda; class Insecta; order Lepidoptera; family Tortricidae; genus Eudemis; species Eudemis profundana. The sequence continues at coordinate 7,820,481 of OX344806.1, read as the reverse complement.
AATTTTCAGGTAAGTGAGCTATATATTACTTGTAAGCTCTGATTACTGATATTAGTAACGTATACAGAAACAAAGACAACTAATTTTAGACTAGAATTAAAAAAATATATCAAAGTATTTAGCAAAAGAATGCCGCAGGTAGTATTAAGTTACCTCCATTCCGAAACCAGATCGTCGGTTTCGTATAAGCGGAATGAAAAAAGTAACGGAATGGAAGTATAAAGCAGCATACATAATACTGAGTTTATAAATATTTTATATTAAGTATTAGTAGTATTACATGGTTTAATTTGATAGCGGCGTATAAATCAAGCGTGTTTTTCAGGGTGCCCAAAAATGATAATTCACGCAGATGTTGCTTCTTATCCAGAAGCACAATAATGTCGCTGAGACCATCAACGTGGCCATGGATTACGACCCATTTTCTGTTGTCTCGTAAATGTTTTGGTTGTGGTTTTGATAACACCACTGATGTTAACAAGCCGCTTCATGTTGTCATTAACAAAACAGCACATGAAAACTCTGTTGTCACACATTTTTTTCTGGTGCCGTGGATGGTATGTGTTTGCTGCTTATGATCATTACCCCTCAGATGAATGCGATTTCTGCACATAACATTTTCATCAGCTGGTCTACTTCTACTTTTGTACTAATATGCCTGACTATTTATATTAAACTAGCTTATGCCCGCGACTTCGTCAGCGGTGTAAATTATAATTAGGCAATTAATGTTTATAATAATAAAATTTTATTTATTAAGACATCAAAGGTCCACATTGTTAGTAGGTACTTAGGGCTAGGTTAGTTTTAATTTAATTTATACAGTAAACCCTCTGAGAATGAGGGTTTATTAGTTATAATTAGTTGCTGATATTTGTTCATAAACTTGGTTGTAATAAAACAAACCCCTTAAATATTGGGACCAAAACTGCACAATGCACATTTACCGCGAAAATCAATTCTTTAGTCCATTTAAGGATTATTTCCCAAAAATTAAATGCACTTCATAAACCACCAGTTTCTTACATAAAAAAAAAACAATCTACTAATTGTTATATGCTATGCATGGAGTTAGAAACCTTTTACTTTAAAATTTGTACGGTCCCTAAACAAACTTTCAACCCCTACGTACTCAACCCGTTTTCGAGATAAATTTTAATGAACGATGAAATCATTTGAGTTCTATTCAGTTTAATCAGTTTTAGATACCCTACTTTAAACATCATTTGGTCCCTTTATAAAGTTTTAACCCCTTTTGGAGATGAATTTCAAAAAATGGTTTTACTTTTTTTCTGTACACTTATTGAAGGATCTATGTACGAAGTATCAGATTTCCTACTTCAAAAATCCTTTGGACCCTATAGGGTCCCTGTATAGGAACTCTGTATAAGAGTTTTAACCCCCATTTAAACCCCTTGGATATAAATTCCAAAAAACTGAAAACACTTTTCTCTTTTGGATGAGTTCAAGATCTACTACAAAAAACGTTTGGTACCTTTACAAAGTTTCAACCCCCGTTTGATCCCTTTTTAGGGATGAAAAAACGGTAAAACCACATTTCTTTGTTCTTATTATGGAGTCTATGAACAATGTATCAAATCTCCAACTTCAAAAATCGTTTGGTCCGTATACAAAGTTTCAACCCCCATTTAAACCCCTTTGGGGATGAATTTCAAAAAACAGCAGTCACTTTTCTTTACTCTTATGGATGAGTCTATGTACGAAGTTCAAGATCTACTACAAAAATCGTCTGGTCCCTATACAAAATTTTAACCCCCGTTTGACCCCTTTTTAGGGATGAATTAGGAAAAACGGAAAACTACTTTTTTTTATTCTTATTGAGGAGTCTATGTACGATGTCTCAGAGCTCCAACTTCAAAAACCGTTCGGTCCCTATACAAAGATTCAACCCGCATTGAACCCCTTTTGGGGATGAATTTCGAAAAACCGTGAAATTACTTTCCTGTACTCATATTTAGGAGAGTATGTACGATGTCTCGGAGCTTCAACTTCAAAAATCGTTTCAACCCCATTTAACCCCTGTTGGGGATGAATTTCGAAAAACGGTAAAACTACTTTCTTCGACCTTTATTGAAGAGTCAACATACGAAGTCTCAGCTCAGATCTGTAACTTAAAAATAATATGGTCTTTATACAATATTTCAACCCCCGTTTAACCTCTTTTAGGGATGAATTCCGAAAAAGGATAAATTATATATTCTCTACTCATATTGAAGGGTCTATGTACGAAGTCTCAGATCTCCAACTTCAAAAATCGTTTAGTCCCTATACAAAGTTTCAACCCCCATTTAACCCCATTTTGGGGATGATTTTCGATAAACGGTAAAACTACTTTTCTTAACTCTTATTGAAGGGTCTATTTACAAAGTGTCAGATCTCCAACTTCAAAAATCGTTTGGTCCCTTTACAAAGTTTCAACCCCCATTTAACCCCTTTCGGGGATGAATTTCAAAAAACCGTGAAATAACTTTTCTGAACTCTCAGATCTCTAACTTTAGAAATCGTTTGGTCCCTTTCACAGTTTCAACCCCCATTTAACCCCTTTCGGGGATGAATTTCAAAAAACCGTGAAATTACTTTCCTGTACTCATATTGAGGAGATTATGTACGATGTCTCAGAGCTCCAACTTCAAAAATCTTTTCAACCCCCATTTAACCCCCGTTTGGGATGAATTTTGAAAAACGGTAAAACTACTTTCTTCTACCTTTATTGAAGAGTCTATATACGAAGTCTCAGATCTGTAACTTAAAAATAATTTGGTCCCTATACAATATATCAACCCCCGTTTTACCCCTTTCAGGGATGAATTTCGAAAAAGGGTGAAATTTCTTTTCTCTACTCATATTGAAGGATCTATGTGCGAACTCTCAGATCTCTAACTTCAAAAATCGTTTGGTGCCTATACAAAGTTTCAACCCCCCTTTAACCCCTTTTGGGGATGAATTTCGAAAAACCGTGAAACGACTTTCCTGTACTCATATTCAAGGGTCTATGTCCGAAGTCTCAGATCTCCAACTTTAAAAATCGATTGGTCCCTATAGAAAGTTTCAACCCCCGTTTAACCCCTTTTAGGGATGAATTTCGATAAATGGTGAAATTACTTTTTTCAACTTATAATTAAGAGTCTATGTTCGAAGTCTCAGATCTCCTACTTTAAAAATCCTGTGGTCCCCATATAAACTTTCAACCCCCATTTAACCCCCTTTGGGGATGAATTTCGAAAAATCCCTTCTTATCCCTTACTTACGTTATACAACCACCCTACTGTGAAAATTTCAGGTTCCTAGCTTCAGTAGTTTCGGCTGTGCGTTGATGAGCCAGTAAGTCAGTCAGTCAGTCAGTCAGTCAGTCAGGACATCTTCTTTTATATATATAGATAAACCCTTAACTAACCACTTATTTCGCACATTGCAATATTAATCAATAATTAATAATATATAAATATATTTTTATATAATAATACTCAATATCGATGAAAGTTATTTTCTCTCACTGTCTAGATGTTGATAGTGTTTTGTTTTGCTCCAAAAAATCCGGTCTCTGCTAATACAATCATACAAAGATGTCTGATTTTTAAATAACCTACCTGCCTACATAAATAACCTATTATGGTTATTATTGCATTCTTTGTTTTTTCTTAGTGTCTATATGTATTTTGCCTTAAACTCGTTTTTAGGGTTCCGTACCTCAAAAGGAAAAATAATATAAGATCACTCATGCGTCTAACTGTCTATCAGTCTGTTTTGCAAACCTCGTTATGTGGCAATTCTAATGAAGGGGCTTATTGTAAGCATCTCAAATATATTTATTTTATTATTTTAACGTAAACAGTTTTTAAGTTATTTGAGAAAATTATCTATATATTTTTTTTTGTTACCCCCTAAAAGTGGCACCCTAGCACACTTCATTTATTTACGTTATGCATCCGTCTTTGAGTTACTAACTTACATACGTGTACCAAATTCCAACTCAATCAGTCCAGTAGTTTTGGAACAAATCAGCTGTCCAAGACGGACAGATAGACAGACAGGGAGACAGGCAGATAGTAGTAGTCGAACTCGCACTTGGCCGGATTTTTTTAAAGTAAATAGTTTATTAGTATTTCGATATCAAAATACATAAATTAGGAAGCAAGTTATTATTCTTCATCGTTTAACAACAATTATTCCATAAAAATGTTCATAGGCTTATAATTCCATGCTAAGCTACACAAATGTGCTTTAACTCTTCTTGTTCACTCTATTCTCTTTTTGGTCAGTTGGTTATTTTTTATTCTGGGGCTTGAGTTTTTCTGTATCTTGGAGATTTGGTGAATATTTGAGTTATTATTTGTTTATCTTATATAGAGATATGCCCCTCACGCCTGCGGAGAAAATGAAACGATACAGAGAAAAATTAAAAAAAGATCCGGAAAGATATAAAGAGTATAAAAACAAATATTTGCAGAGAATTAAGATGAAAAAGAAGCACAACGAAAAGCGAGAGCAAAAACGTAAAATTAAAATAACTGGCCAAGAGCATGTCGGACCATGCTCAGTGTAGGGTTCCATAGCCGTAACTATAAGGTAAAAAATACGATGTAAAAAAGTACAACAACAAAAGAGCGTATCTTCATGGCAATTACGTCCTTTTGTTGAGAAGCGCAGTTTATCGGCAATAACTCAAAAACGGTTAATTCGATCTTGTTGAAAATAATTTTCGTTGAAAGTATTAATTAAGCGTTACCTTCGTGATTTTATTCTTATTTTTCGTACGCACGGTTTAGAAAATAGAGGGGGGGGGACACAATTTACACAACTTTCGGAGCGATTATTTCCAAATACATTCATTTAATCAAAAACATTACTTAGAAACCTTATAGTGTTTTTTAAAGAGCTGTCGAACTATGTACCACACGTTGATATTTGCTGAATTTTTTTTTTTTTCTGTCTTTAACATGTATGGAGTGCCATGTTTTAATTATTTATATACCAAACTAAGTAGCGGCTCATAAAAGACACCTATATTCCAAATTTCATCAATATCTATCATGTAGTTTCTGAGTAAAATGCCTGTGACATACGGACAGACAGACAGACAGACAGACAGACGGACGGACATGACGAAACTATAAGGGTTCCGTTTTTGCCATTTTGGCTACGGAACCCTAAAAAAGAATAGTATGAATGAAGCCAATACTCAAAAATCAAACTCGGTCCCAAAAGTGTATTTCGAGTTTCGTTCTTTTTGAGAATAGGTCTTTTAGATATTAGGTCGTATTAAGGCTCCTACACGCGCTAACGTCCTTGAGGGTATGGGCGGAGCCTAGAGTGCTCTTCGCTAATACGACGCTTCGATAATTACAACGCGACGTCTAGTAGTTCTAGTGCTGGCAGCTATGAGAGCTAGAGCCCTCTATAATTAAATTGCTGAATTACCGCATCGTGTAGTAATTTAAGGCGAAAGTTAGCTGTTTTCAAAAATATGCAACAGGTGGCGTGTTACATTGGGTTAGTGATGACTTTGCTTATAGTTTGGGACTAGGTCGATTTGTGTAAGATTGTCCAAGATATTTATTTATTTGTGATTTAAGAATTTATTACTCATAAATTATTTATTTATAATAAACTTGGACCGTAAGTATTCAAATGTTATTTACTAATAATATAGTAAGATAGTAAAAAAACCTATAAAAAGGCTGTGCAATCTTGCACAGCATCTATATAATTACTTATTTACTACGTACTTATTTACAACTATAAAATATTTACAATATGATTCACTGTAGGGAGGGACCGCAAGTAAGGCTCACAATCACAAGAAGGAATCGTACCTATACGTCCTTCGCAAACAAATACACTGCTGTGACTGACCCTGTACCTACCATTAGTTGACTTTTCGACAGTCTATCTCTTTCGTACTATTGGCGCGTGCGAGAGAGGTGCACTGAATCTCGATACGAGAAACTCGCTAGCGCCGATCGTACACTCAACTCATTATTACAGATTTTTCTGTTCAGTAACTTCGAAGATAATAGAATGAATGAATGGGGAATGGTATTTTTTTGACGTTTTTCGTCATATTAATCAAAAACTACTTATTTAAGAAAAAAAAACGGCATTTTAATCTACAAATCAAGCCCTTTCATTTGATACCCCACTCGATATAATAGCCCTACTTGCTTTTTTCAGAGTTCCATTACGGACCCCTTTAAAAAAAGTAAAAAAAAAAGGCATAAGATTTTTTTTCCATCCAATAGGCTCGGGTTAGTGGTTTTTAACACTATTCCAAATTTCAAGTCGATAGCATCAGTAGATCCTGAGATATCTTGCTGTGACAGACGGACAGACAAACAGAGTCGCACCATAAGGGTTCCTTTTTTACCATTTAGGTACGGAACCCTAAAAATAGAGGAGAGAGGTTGAAAGATTTAGAACAGAATATTCCAGTAAATAGATACAAGATAAAAATTAGTAAGGTAATCTATATATATAAAAGAAGTCTATCTTATATATTATTATATAAAAGAAGATGTCCTGACTGACTGACTGACTGACTTACTGGCTCATCAACGCACAGCCGAAACTACTGAAGCTAGGAACTTGAAATTTTCACAGTAGGGTGGTTGTATAACGTAAGTAAGGGATAAGAAGGGATTTTTCGAAATTCATCCCTAAAAGGGGTTAAACGGGGGTTGAAACTTTGTATAGGGACCAAACAATTTTTAAAGTTGGAGATCTGAGACTTCGGACATAGACCCTTCAATATAAGTACAGGAAAGTTATTTCACGGTTTTTCGAAATTCATCCCTAAAAGGGGTTAAACGGGGGTTGAAACTTTGTATAGGCACCAAATGATTTTTGAAGTTGGAGATCTGAGACTTCGGACATAGACCCTTCAATATGAGTACAGGAAAGTAATTTCACGGTTTTTCGAAATTCATCCCCGAAAGGGGTTAAATGGGAGTTGAAACTTTGTAAAGGGACCAAACGATTTTAAAAGTTGGAAATCAGAGAGTTCGCACATAGACCCTTCAATATGAATACAGGAAGGTCATTTCACGGTTTTTCGTAATTCATCCCCGAAAGGGGTTAAATGGGGGTTGAAACTTTGTATAGGGACCAATCGATTTTTGAAGTTGGAGCTCTGAGACATCGTACATAGACTCCTCAATAAGAATAAAGAAAAGTGGTTTTACCGTTTTTCGAAATTCATTCACCCTTGAATATGAATAGACAAAAGGTATTTTACCCTTTTTCGAAATTCATTCCTAAAAGAGGTTAAACAGGGGTTGAAATATGGTATAGGGACCAAATTATTTTTAAGTTACAGATCTGAGACTCTTCAATAAAGGTCGAAGAAAATATTTTACCGTTTTTCGAAATTCATCCCCAACAGGGGTTAAATGGGGGTTGAAACGATTTTTGAAGTTGGAGCTCTGAGACATCGTACATAGTTTCCTCAACATAAGTACAGGGGGGTAATTTCACGGTTTTTCGAAATTCATCCCCAAAAGAGGTTTAATAGGGGTTGAATCTTTGTACGGGGACCAAACGGATTTTGAAGTTGGAGCTCTGAGACATCGTACATGGACTCCTCAATAAGAATAAAAACGAAAAGTAGTTTTACCGTTTTACGAAATTCATCCCTAAAAAGGGATCAAACAGGGGTTGAAACTTTGTAAAAGGACTAAACGATTTTTGTAGTAGATCTTGAACTCATCCAAAAGAGAAAAGAAAAGTGAATGCAGTTTTTTGAAATTTATCCCCAAAGGGGTTTAAATGGGGGTTCAAAACTCTGTATAGGGTCCAAAGGATTTTTGAAGTAGGAAATCTGATACTTAGTACATAGATCCTTCAATAAGGGCACAGAAAAAAAGTTAAACCGTTTTTTGAATTTCATCCCCAAAAAGGGTCAAATGGGGGCTAAAACTTTATAAAGGGACCAAATGATTTTTAAAGTAGGGTATCTAAAACTGATTAAACTGAATAGAACTCAAATGATTTCATCGTTCATTAAAATTTATCTCGAAAACCGGTTGAATAGGTAGGGGTTGAAAGTTTGTTTAGAGACTGTACAATTTTTAAAGTAAAAGGTTTCTAACTCCATGCGTAACATATAGTAATTAGTAGATTGCTTTTTTGTGTTAGTAACAAGTGGTTAATTAAGTGCATTTAATTTTTTGGAAATAATCCTTAAATGGACTAAAGAATTAATTTTCGCGGTAAATGTGCACTGTGCAGTTTTTGGCCCAAAATTTATGAACAACAATCAGAAACTATTTATTGCCTATTAAGATTAATTGCCTAATTATAATTTACACCGCAGACGAAGTTGCGGGCATAAGCTAGTTAATTATAAACAAATTACATTTTTGAACAGCATGATTTATTAAATCGTCCGAAAATGTTTCAGCGGTTATATAGGTATTATACTGTTATGTAGGTATTTCATATTTAAATAAATAAATATCAGGGACAATCTTACACAAATCGACCTAGGCCCAAACTAAGCAAAGCATGTACTATGGGCGTACCAGGCGACGATACACATACTTTGTTATAGATAAATATAAATGTTTTGTTATGTATTTTATCCAAAAATGCCAAAACATAAATAATAAACATGTTTTCATATTATTAATAAGTAAAAAAAAGTGACCATCTCGAGGATTCGAACTATAGACTAATACTTTGGCCGAGGTGCATTACGCGCCCGCTCGTTGAGCCGTTCGGCTATAAAAACAGTGTGCCCGCGCTCGAAAATAGGAAGTTCTTTCTACACCTTCAGAATGGCCCACTAGTCGCGACGCGGCCGCTGGGACAAACGAACACAGGTCCGACCTCTGTAAAGCCTCACCGGCGAATGGGCGTTACTTGTAATAAGGGACGCATTTATAGTTCACGCGCATCACAGAAAGAGAACGCCATATACAGTACGTGCCTGGGTTTTTTGGCGTAAGCGCCAGATATAAAAATACGATTAAATCAAAGATATTATTATGTTTTATTAACATTTTTTTTAATCACTTAAAAGATAAAGGCATGAATGACATTTTTACATAATTTTACCGTTTATTAATCGGTTGTTTGTTCATACTACACAAAAAACGGAATTTGAAGACGCATTTTCGGATCTCTTATCTATCGAAGAAATTTTAAGCAAACATGTTTCCACCGTAATCACTGAATAGGTTATATAGTCAAAAAACACATATCTGAAAAGCAGCCCATTTCATAATGTAGATTTTACAAAAATCTCACTAAAAAATAGCTTAAATTTTCGATGACGAGCCTTAAGTATTAGTGTATTTTGAGTTTAGTGCCGAATGCACCGAAAGGCTCTAGAGCGAGAAAACAAAGCAGTAAGCAATCAGTATGTCTCTTATACGCTTTGTTTTAAAGGTTATTTTCCTATAAGCGAGGTGCATATAAGTACTTTCCAAGTCTTTATTTATATTTACTAAGAAATTTACACCAGTCGGGCGAAATAAACAAATGCGCATTGCGTTTTTAAACATTGTTTATTATTTGAATTTTGAGTTGCGAGCGAAGAACTGTAAATACATAAATATGATAGTTTTGTGTTGTTTGTGTATATACTGAGAACTTATTTTTGTGTGTTTGATAGGAATAAACAAAAACTTGTACATTCGTTTGTGATTATAAACTTACATCGCATGTTTATGCACTGATTAAAAAACAATAAAATAAATATGTCTTCAAGAAAACGAAGTGCTGTTTAGAACCACTTTGAAGAAGTGGAGCCAAAAAGAGCTAAGTGTAGTTATTGTGCGAACATTCTACAGTTGGCATCTGGTAACGTAGGAAATCTAACAAGACATATGAAAACAAAGCACCCAACTGTACTGCCGTCCCATGTCTAAAATTAGACTAACCTGTATGGAGTTGTATAGGGGTTAGTCCAGTTTTAGATATCGGACGGCAGTGTAGCAATTGTTCCCCAGAGACAAGAGGCCGTCCCTGTTCAAAACGATGAGCAATCTGACGATTGTGACCAGCAAATACCGTCGTGCTCGGCCATGCCCTCCACTTCCGCAGCCAGGGTAAGTGCAGCGCCTATCTCTTCTGTGCGTTTGCAACCTCCATCGAAACTTTTGTGCACGTCACAAAGCCACTGGCACCTAAATGCACCGAATTGCTCGATGAGCAATTAATGAAGATAGTTGCTAACGGGCATCATCATTTCACCATTGTTGAAGAGCCCGAATTTAAAAAGTTTATTGGCATGTTATGCCCAGGCTATTCAATGCCAACAAGGAAAACACTTTTAGAAAGTTTATTGCCAAAAATGTTCCAAAAAGAACTGGAAAAAGCTAAAAAAAAATGTTGGCGAGTCAGGCTATATGTCTAACTACAGATGCATGGTCGACAACAAATGGAGAAAGTTTTATAGCAGTTACGGCGCACTACCTGCTGGCATGTGAAAAAGAAACGAAAATGGAGTCTACTTATATATGTTAGGGTGTGTGCAATATAATGAAAGACACACAGCCGCTAACCTAATGGCTTTTCTTCAAGATAATATTCAAGACTGGGACTTAAATGTAAAAGTTACTGCGATTGCAAGTGCCAATGCCGCCAACATAACGGCGGCATTGAAAGAAGGCAATTGGCGCCAAATACCTTGCTTCGCGCATTCTATAAATCTTTGTGTACAAACAGCCCTCAACGCCATTGCTGAAACAACTAATAAAATAAAACACGTAGTCGAGTACTTTAAAAGAAGCAATCAGGCGTTGAGCAAGCTTCAAGATATTCAAAACCAATTAAATCTGCCCAAGCTCAAACTCAAGCAAGATGTACCAACGAGATGGAATTCGACGTACCTCATGATTGATCGAATAGAAAAAGTAAAAGACGCAGTTCGAGCTACACTGGCAATAACCAGGCCAGAACTAGCTTTATTACCATCGGACTGGGAAATAATCGAAGCCTCTATATCCATTTTGAAAATGTTTTACGAAGTGACAGTCGAAATAAGCTCAGAAAAAAATGTCACACTTATTATTGAAACGTTTTTCTTGTAACAGTGAAGTTCTGATAGAACTATCTACTATTAAAGCTCTAATAAAACATAGTGGTAACCTAAATGACACAACGTGAGTAGGTACTGCACAAACGTAGATATGACCGATTTAGGCGGCCAAAAGTCGATTTTGCAAAAATCAACATATTGATAAAAAAAATACCACGTGGAGGTAGTCTATAGACCCAGGCATATTATATGACCCTTCCCACTCCTTATCATCAAACCTGAACCGCATAACAGGCAGTCGAACTCTGACTATCGCTCAGCGCGCAAGTTTCTGTTCTCGACGCTCCAAAATATTGCATGTTTTCCCAAGTGTTTAATTGGTTTTTCTGACGTTTTCATAAAGTTTATTTGATAGATTCCAGTTATTCAGGTAAAAATTTATATATCTCAATAATTTTACATTACATTTTTAACATTTATCATATATTTTGTGCTCGTTAAATATGACCCTTCACAAAATGTTGTTTTTTCATAGATTTTGATTTTCAATGGTATTTTTGTTATACTTCTGGTTAAAGACATTTATTTACTCAAAAGAAATATTACATTTCACTTAATGAGTATTTAAGATAAACAACTAATTTTAAGTCTATTCGTGAGCGACTACAAAGAAACGACTATAAGTACTATAACATATCATTTAAGTAGGTACTAAACTAAGTCTAACAGACAATAAAAATCGTTACCACAAAAAATATATATATCACAAATACTTTGTGCGTGTGCGGTATATGCGACGTAGCGGCTGGTATTAGTGTAACAATGCAGGTAGACGTACAAAATCATACTTGCATTGTTTAGCCGGCGACCGATGGTCGGTCGGTTGCCGAGCGCGAGATAAGACGGTGTGGCTGCCAGGGCCGTATTTAGATCACCGAGATTTTGTTCATTATGTGAGATTTTAATTTATTTTTAAAGATTGGAAAACTTGGAGCTATTTTAATATTTTTCGGAAGGTTGTTATACATACGTGCACCTTGGTATGTAAGATTTTTATTACCAAAGTTTTTAGTGGGTGGCACGGTAGAGATAAATCATTTGTATTTCGAAGGGTTTTTTTACTAATTTCTTTATTTGTTGTGAATTTTATTTGACTGTGAATTTTGTTATGTAGAATGTTTCTTATTAGAATAATGGTGTTATAACAAAAAAGTTGATTAACGCTCATGAGTTTAGTTTTAGAATAAACTACTGTTGAAGGTGTTAGGTAATTCAAATGAAAAAGTTTCTTCACTATTTTATTTTGGACAGTTTGAATTTTTTTTATGTCAGTTTTAGATACTTCAGGGTGCGTCCCTGTCTTGTATTGTATATGCCTGAACAGATTACTTAGTCGTCTTTATGATGTCTCAGAAATTAGCCGCCACAAGCCGCCTCTATGTGGTCTTAGAGGCTTTCAAAGATAACCTATGAAAAAAAAATATTTTCGCACATTTAAAAAAAAATTGTTAATTTAGTTTTATCTTTTTACAGGTGAACCCAGTGCTTCGGGGAGAAAAGTATTTGCTCGAAAATATAATTTTGAGCAAATACAAGAGCAAAATTTGCCAAGTTTAAGTGAAAAGTGCGATTATTATGAAAATTATCTTGTGCTTACCTACGGAACATCGGAAGAGCTCAAAAAATATATAAAACATGAATTTTCTTATGTGAAATCACAAATAAAACAAAGGTGGTTGAAAGCAAACAAAACAATAGATAAGTTTTTAAAATTGAATGAGTCTTGGTTGGAAGGAACTTTTGAGATTCCAGTGGCATCCTCTAACACGTCAGGACGACCGTGTAAATCCTTTGGGGAATTAAGTGAGCGAAGCAAGAGAAGGAAAACCGAAAAAATTCGAGCTGCCCTACCTGATGAAATTATTGTTCATGCAGCACAATCGGTTCTTCAAACTAATGGCAAAAGAGATGCCTCAAAAGTGCTTAAGGATATTACTAATACTCCAGAATGTGCTAGTAAATACAAAAGATCATCCAGCGTTAATGAAATAATCGCTCCACTGACACCACAAGAAGCTCTACAAATGTATGTAGATGCTGACCTCAGCAGGCATCAATACGAAATAATAAGGTCAACAAACAAAAAACACTTCCCCTGTTATGATCTTTTGCTGAAAGCAAAACAAGAGTGCTACACGCCAAAAGAATCTCTACGGGTAACAGCTATCTGCGCAGAAACAAATCTACAATCCCTGATGGATTTGACCGCCACTCGCTTATCAATGTTTTTGGAAGAAGTGCTGATATCGCTTAATGACCACTAGAGAAAGTCATTAAAGTTAATTTGTAAATGGGGTTGTGATAGGTCTCAACAATCGAAATTCAAGCAACAATTTGATAATGAGAATGATTCTGATGGAAATATATTTATGAGTTCTTTTGTGCCTTTACAGATCGTTTGCGGAGAAGAAGGCAAAAAAGTGGTTTGGAATAATCCGACACCGTCTTCGACACGATTTTGTCGTCCAATCAGATCTCGTTACGTAAAAGAATCAACAGATGTTACAAAAGAAGAAATTGATTATGTGCAGAATTCTGCTGCGCACCTAAATGATTCTAAAGTGACCTTGCATGAAAATGAATTTTTGTTTGGGTATATTTTTAAAATGACCATGGTTGACGGAAAGGTCTGTAATGCTGCAACAGATACAAAATCCACGAGCAAGTGTTATATATGTGGTGCTAATCAAACGAAGGATTTTAATGATCTCAACAAGAAAAATGAGGAGAGTCCGGAAGCTTTGGATTTTGGATTATCAGTCTTACATGCTAGAATCCGTTTTATGGAAAGCATCCTGCATTTAGCGTACAGATTACCTACAAAGAAATACAGACAGAGAAAAACACAAGAAGAAAAACTTATGGAAGAAGAGAGAAAAAAGCTGATTGATATACCGAAGGCTAACTTTGGCAACACCAATGACGGCAACACCAGTAGGAGATTTTTTGATAATCCGGAATTGGCGGCTGATATCACAAAAGTCAGCTACGACTTGATTTTTAGGCTGAAAGTTATTTTAGAGGTAATATCTAGTGGTCATAGAATAAATATTGCAAAATTCGACGAATACGCTTAGGATACAGCAACATTATATAAGAATTTGTATGGGGAATGGCATCCTATGACTCCAGCCATGCATAAAATTTTGATCCATAGGGGACGCGTAATAGGAAACGCTCTATTACCCATCGGCCAGTTGTCGGAAGAAGCAGCAGAAGCCCGAAATAAACATTTTAGGGCATACGGACAAAATTTTGCAAGGAAATTTTCAAGAGAACAATGTAATTTTGACGTTTTTACTAGACTTTTACTAACATCCGATCCACTCATCAGCAGTATGAGACCAAAAAAGCAATCGCCTTGCAACGAAGCCTTTCTTCCTGAGACAATCGAGCTTTTGTTGCCTGCGGAACCATATATACCAGTGTAGATTTGTGTGTATTTTAATTTTGTATTAAATAAATTTAAAATATATTTTTTCATATTTATATATATATATATATATATATATATATATATATATTTTGTTTTTAATTGACAGAATACAATTGATTTGAGTATAAAACAACGTTTTTAAATTTTTTATCCCATTTTGTACCGAATTTTACCCTAAAATAATTTTGGCCGCCTAAATCGGTCATATCTACGTCTGTGATACTGTGTTACAGCTGTGCAGAACCACACTACTTCGCGACCACTATTATAATTTTTTACCTCCTTTAATAAATGTCAACACAGGTCACTTGATTATGGTGTGGTACATATACAGGGTGGGAGGGACTATACCGACATACTTTAGCCATGAATTCCTGGTGGTGTGACGAGTAAATAATGTTATATCAACATGGGTCGAATATTGTCATTTTACATTAATAGTCTTATGGAACAAAATAAATCAGTAAATCCAGCCCCTCGTTATAAACATGTCCTTACTGGAGAAAAAGTTATCAAAAAGAAAAAAAAAAGCTAAAATGGAAACGAAAGGTCAATTTTTTGGCCTCGTAGTCGCTTACCATCAAATACTGCGAAGGTTAATTGCTGTTTAGTTAAAGGATTTAAAAAAATTAGTTAAACTATCCTAGTCACATTTATTAGGGCTTGTTACACACTTGGGAGTTTTCATTAAAAAAATAATGAATATCTCTGAAAGTAAGCGTTTTTCGACTATACATCACATAACTTTTTTTACTCGTCACACCACCAGGAATTCATGGCTAAAGTATGTCGGTATAGTCCCTCCCACCCTGTATATATTATTTTTAAAATAAAACAATTTAAATACAATCAATTCTTTATTATATTATATATATTTTTTATTATAAAGGATTTGGTAATCTGATTGATTTACTGCCCTGTAAAATGCAGATATTTATTCAATACTTGCTAATTTGGGTTTAGTTTAGTTAAATTTGGGTGCTGCGTTTTTTGTGAGGTAATGAAGTCTGATATTTAAATATTTCTCAATTACCGCTTTGGTAAGTAAAATTAAATGGTTTGTTAATGGTGATTGGTCATACTGGTGAAATTCTATGTCCTTAAATAGGTTCAAACCAATAAAATGGGGCAGAGCTTTAGATATCAGCTGTTCTTGGATATTTTTTGTGGTCACATTCAGCTTCCTTTTATCTGAAAGAACAGCTGATTTTATGACCACTTCCATTCTCACGCATATGGTGATGACATCATGAGAAGGATACATCAGTCCACCTTTATTTTTAAATGTGATAAACCCGTGATGCGCCTCTTGAGTTTTATTTGCAATCAAAGCCCCAACACAGGTTTGACATTTCAGGGCTTTTAATAAAGCGTGCACTACAAAGCCTGCAATGCAAGATACAGCCTGAGAGCCAAATTCTGTGATGTCTTTAACGAGTACTATTAACCTCCTCGTCAAAAACAGCCTGTTCGTATATTTCACTTATGTCATCCTCCTCAGAATTATCGGTAACGTAACGCGCTTCTACAGGGTGTCCCATAACTGACACGTCACAGTGACACTGCAGGTAGACCAGGTCAAGAGGTACCAAACCAACTTAACATGACCCCAGTAAAAGTGGTTTTTGAGTTATTGTCGAATTAAACATTTTCGTGAATTATCACCGTTTTTAATATTGTTAGTGCCAGTGTGCACTCGGAAAGGTATCAAGGTTAGTTTTTTTTATGTGTACGGTAACAGAAATGGTATTTTATCCAAAAACTAAGTAAAATTGAAAAAAAAAATATTAGTTTGATCTTGAATTAATTCACAGCGAAACCTTTAACCAGCAGTAGGGTCAGCCGTTCATCAGTTAGCCACTAGTACACAATTAGCCTTACGAATATTTACCGAACGCGACGTTGCCACTTGGGGCAACCGAGCGCAATAGATGCCTTAGCGCCGGCCCGCCCCGCTCCCCAGTCGGCAGCGAGCACGCGTCAATGACGGACGAGTTAGAGATAAATTTCGAAAATTGGTGTAAAAATTGTCAAAAAAAACGTAAGTACTTTTTCACTTCACGCTTTTTAGTTAAGTATTAGACTAATCTTAATATATGAGTTACATGAATGCATTTATCATGCTTCTTTTGGTGTTGGTATTTTGCATCTACTGCAAATAATATAAAGCCAAGGTCAATCAAACCGTGTCGGGAGGGGGGTGTCGAACATTTAACCAAAACGTGTTGTCTAACATTTAGCCATGGCTAACTGTATGACAAGTGCGGTTAAATGTGTACTGATTGCTTTTTTTACTACTTTCCAAATACATTACAAAATTTTATTAATATTTTAGATGGGGCGTGTCAAGGCAACGCCTCGAAAAAGAGGCGCACATAGTGAAGACGACATGAGAAAAGCCCTGGAGCTGGTTCATGCAGGGATGAGCATCAGAAGTGCTAGCAAAGAATGCAATCTGCGCTATCCAACAGTTCGGCTATACGTTAAAAAATTAAACGAAAATCCAGGTAAATCCATTCGTTTAACTCCTAACTATGAAGTAAACCGAATATTTACATTAGAGGAAGAAGAATCCCTAGTAAAATATATTGAATATTGTGCTCAATTATTTTACGGCCTTACCGTGAAAGATTGCCGTCGTGTTGCTTACCAAATGGCCAAAATAAATAATAAAAAAAATTCTCAACCATGGATTGATGCAGAAATGGCTGGAATGGAATGGCTTCGGTCATTCAGGAAAAGACACCCTGAAATTTCTTTGCGGAAACCAGAGGCCTGCAGTTTGGCAAGGGCGACAGCATTTAACAGACACAACATAGAATCATTTTTTCGCAATTTAAAAGTTGCTATGGAGAGACATCCAAGCTTTGCAGATGGCAGCAGAGTGTATAATTTAGATGAGACTGCGACCACCACAGTCCAGGGACCTGAAAAAGTCTTGGCTCGAAAAGGTACAAACGTGGCCAAGGTTACAAGTGGTGAGAGGGGTACTCTAGTTACAACGTGTTGTATTGTCAGCGCAATGGGACAAGCTTTACCACCAGCTATGGTATTTCCGAGAAAAGTGTTTAAGCCTCATATGTTGCATGGTGCACCGCCGGGTACATTGGGTTTGGCGGCAGCTTCTGGGTGGATGAATACCGAATTATTTGTAAAGGTGATGCAACATTTCATCAAGCACGTGTCAGCTTCGAAAGACAATCCTGCTTTACTAGTTATGGATAACCATGAAAGCCATCTCTCGATTGAGGCACTAGATCTCGCAAAATCTTCGGGTGTCACCATCTTAACTCTCCATCCGCACACAACCGCGAAGCTTCAACCACTAGATGTGGGTCTAAACGGCCCGTTTAAGACCTATTACAACGCAGCGGTAGACTCATGGTTGTTACGAAATCCAGGACGACCCCTAACCATCTATAATATTGCAGAGTGTGCAGGTCCCGCCTATCAAAGAGCAATGACAGCAGTGAACATAACACACGCATTTAAAAAATGTGGAATATTTCCATACGATGACTGCATTTTTACAGACGCTGACTTCTTGCCTAGTACTGTACAGTACCTAGCATAACAGTTCCTCCCAAGAACCCCCCCTTTCTTTAAATTAATGGCTAAGCAGCAATGCCTTGTTTGGTTGAAGACACCCATTTATTCAAATCCATTCTTCCCTGTCTCGTCTCTTCCACACATCCTCACAGCACATATCACATGCACATTTATCTTATACCATACCTCCCCCCTCTTTTAACACCTTCTCACACATTCACTCAATCTGTCTTGCTTATATCTTTCTGAATCATACCGTTAGCACTCATCAACTTTTATTGCGCGTACATTCATTTAATTTCATTCAACCGACCAAGGTAATGAATAATTATTAAATACAACTCTTTTATCAGAGAGCCTAATGCAACATTGTACAACTACCGAACAGACTGGGAAAGCTTCAAAGAACATATTGATACAACAATAAATCTGAAAATTCCCCTCAAATGTGAAGACTGAAGAGGACGTTGATGAGGCTACATTTTACATAACAAATTTAATCCAGGAATCAGCTTGGAAATCAACACCCTACTTTAAAAGTAGACAAGAAAACATAAATTTACCGCTAAAAATTAGAGACATGATCCATCAAAAGAGAAGACTATGTCGTCAATGGCAATCAAGTCGAAACCAAAACGACAAGAAAGCTTTGAACAAAGCACAAAAAACGTTAAAGGAAATGATAGATCAACACGAAAATGATACTCTTCATGATCGCCTCCTGACACTGTCACCATCAAAACAGGATAAACACTCACTGTGGAAATTTACTAAAACTTACCAGAGACCACAACCAATCAATCACCCCATTAAAATAGGCAATGGTGGGTGGGCCAGAAGCTGTCAGGAAAAAGCTGATATATTTAGTGAATTTCTCACTAAAACCTTCAAACCAAATTACTCTCATACGCACTGCCAAGAGCGTGAAATAGATGACACACTTCTGCGAGACCATCAAATGTCTCCTCCTATCAAACCTGTGACGCCAAGAGAAACTTCAAGAGAGATAGCAAAACTGAAAGATAAAAAAGCTCCAGGATTTGACCTAATTACTGCAGAGATATTGAAACGTCTACCCAGAAAAGCAGTAGTGTTTATAACAATTCTATTCAACAGCATACTCAGACTGCAATATTATCCAAAACTATGGAAAGTCTCAACAATCAACATGATACCAAAGCCAGGAAAACCCCCTTGCGAGGTGTCATCTTATCGCCCAATAAGTCTACTTCCTGTCCTGTCAAAGCTCTTCGAAAAAATCCTAGTAAAAAGACTTAGTCCTATTTTGGAAGAACAGAGCACTATTCCTGATCATCAGTTCGGCTTCCGGTCTCGCCATTCTACCATCGAGCAGGTACACAGAGTCGCTCATAAGGTCAGAGAAGCTCTAGAAAACAAAGAATATTGCTCTGCAGTATTCCTAGATATACAGCAGGCATTCGACAAAGTCTGGCACAAGGGACTGAACTATAAACTCAAGATCAACCTACCACACACTTTTTATACACTCTTACGATCGTATCTGGATCAACGGGTCTTTCAAGTGAAGCATGGGAATAACACATCCAAACTCTGTCCTATTGAAGCAGGAGTGCCTCAAGGGTCTGTAATGGGACCAATTCTGTATACAATATATACATCAGATATTCCTCAAAATGAAGAAACCCTGACGGCAACTTATGCAGATGACACTGCTATTCTAGCTAGTCACAAGAACGCAGTGGAAGCCTCGGAAACGCTACAGAGACACCTAGATGATGTAAACGAATGGCTTAACAAATGGAGAATCCAGGCAAACCCAGCGAAGTCAAATCACATAACATTTGTACTCAGAAAAGGAGACTGCCCTCCTGTGAAAATGGGAAGTGAAATCCTACCCCATAAGTGACCTATAACTGCAGAGTAGGAAGAATCAACCAAAAGGTCAGTCAGCCATGATAAAACAACAACATTGAGAATTTTCTCTATCATATTCACTCCTAACAGTCCCTCTAAACTAATCTTTATAGAATATGTAAACATCGCTGGGGTTAATCTAACTAGAGAGACGACGGGAGGAGATGTAGAGGGCTTGGAGCTGGATGAGCTCATGATTTCCTTGAGGCTTCTCATTTTGTTGGATTATTTTTATTGGTTTTTTATAATCATGCCTTATTGTCACCTAATGAAAATGTATGTTACAGTAAATTGTATCAAATGCGAGTCCACTGACCTTCAACTTTTGGACAATTTCTCATCAAGTCAGAGAAGAAAGCTTTCTTTTCTTCAATTGTGAACTGTGGATAACGATTCACCTTTGCCTTCTCTAACTCAAGCTTCTGTGCTAATGCATCATGATCCAGGTTCATTATCTTATATAAAGCATCCTTCTTTATTCCCAGCAAGAAAACACATTTGATCGCATTTCCAGTAACAGATAACGGTGCAAATGTGACCTCACCCTCCTCAGTTACATTTAGGGTTCCATTTACACTCTTGTATGAACATCCTGGTGTGAATTGTTTATCCTCTGTAGCTCAGTTGCATAAGTTGTTATATCTACAATGGCCTTTTTAGCTTCTTTGGAAATAGCAACTTGGTAAACAGTTAGTGCGGTTTGGGTAGAACAAAAAAGGGGCCAATAACCTTTCTGTGCTGCATAGGATAGAGATGGTCGAAATTGATGAAAGTCTGCTCCAGCTCTCTGCACCAGACTTTCATAATTTTTGACTAACTCTTGGAGATCACGGTCGTGACGCGTACGGACGACCGGTTTAGCCTAGTGGTTAGTGACTCTGCCTACGAAGCTGACGGTCCTGGGTTCGAATCCCGGTAAGAGCAAATATTATTTGTGTCATGGTATTTGTTTCTGAGTCTTGGGTGTTTTCTATGTATTTAAGTATTTGTATTTATTAAATATATCGTCGTCTAGTATCCATAACACAAGCCTTATTGAGCTTACTATGGGACTAGTTCGATTTGTGTAAGATTGTCCTCTAATATATTTATAAGTCATGCATCAAGTACCTAGGTATGCACTTGGACAGAAGACTCACTTGGAAGGAACATATAAAGACGAAACGAACAGAAGCCAACCTAAAATTCAAAGATATGTACTGGCTGATAGGCAGGCAGTCAAAGCTATCACTTGAAAATAAACTTCTGATTTATACTTCTATCCTAAAACCTATATGGACCTATGGAATTGAGCTATGGGGAACAGCAAGCCACTCCAACATTGAAATTCTGCAACGGTTTCAAAATAATGTCCTGAAAACCATCACAAATTCACCATGGTTCACAAAGACCAATGAAGTACACGAATACTTGGAAATAGACACGGTCAAAGAAACAATTAGAAAAAGAAAACAAACATACAAGGAACGACTGAATGGACATGTAAATGTGTTGGCATACCATCTAACAGACACGACCAACAACACTGTCCGCTTGAAAAGGGCACACATCCTGAATTAGACAATACATACCTATATAAAAGAGACCCAATATGGCAACATGTCACTGGACCTGTTCGCCCCCAATATAAATTGATCACTTCTGATTATAGCCTGAATGGCTGATTGCAGAAAGAATAATACCTACTGTACTAGGCAAGAAGTCAGCGTCTGTAAAAATGCAGTCATCGTATGGAAATATTTTACATTTTTTAAATGCGTGTGTTATGTTCACTGCTGTCATTGCTCTTTGATAGGCGGGACCTGCACACTCTGCAATATTATAGATGGTTAGGGGTCGTCCTGGATTTCGTAACAACCATGAGTCTACCGCTGCGTTGTAATAGGTCTTAAACGGGCCGTTTAGACCCACATCTAGTGGTTGAAGCTTCGCGGTTGTGTGCGGATGGAGAGTTAAGATGGTGACACCCGAAGATTTTGCGAGATCTAGTGCCTCAATCGAGAGATGGCTTTCATGGTTATCCATAACTAGTAAAGCAGGATTGTCTTTCGAAGCTGACACGTGCTTGATGAAATGTTGCATCACCTTTACAAATAATTCGGTATTCATCCACCCAGAAGCTGCCGCCAAACCCAATGTACCCGGCGGTGCACCATGCAACATATGAGGCTTAAACACTTTTCTCGGAAATACCATAGCTGGTGGTAAAGCTTGTCCCATTGCGCTGACAATACAACACGTTGTAACTAGAGTACCCCTCTCACCACTTGTAACCTTGGCCACGTTTGTACCTTTTCGAGCCAAGACTTTTTCAGGTCCCTGGACTGTGGTGGTCGCAGTCTCATCTAAATTATACACTCTGCTGCCATCTGCAAAGCTTGGATGTCTCTCCATAGCAACTTTTAAATTGCGAAAAAATGATTCTATGTTGTGTCTGTTAAATGCTGTCGCCCTTGCCAAACTGCAGGCCTCTGGTTTCCGCAAAGAAATTTCAGGGTGTCTTTTCCTGAATGACCGAAGCCATTCCATTCCAGCCATTTCTGCATCAATCCATGGTTGAGAATTTTTTTTATTATTTATTTTGGCCATTTGGTAAGCAACACGACGGCAATCTTTCACGGTAAGGCCGTAAAATAATTGAGCACAATATTCAATATATTTTACTAGGGATTCTTCTTCCTCTAATGTAAATATTCGGTTTACTTCATAGTTAGGAGTTAAACGAATGGATTTACCTGGATTTTCGTTTAATTTTTTAACGTATAGCCGAACTGTTGGATAGCGCAGATTGCATTCTTTGCTAGCACTTCTGATGCTCATCCCTGCATGAACCAGCTCCAGGGCTTTTCTCATGTCGTCTTCACTATGTGCGCCTCTTTTTCGAGGCGTTGCCTTGACACGCCCCATCTAAAATATTAATAAAATTTTGTATTGTATTTGGAAAGTAGTAAAAAAAGCAATCAGTACACATTTAACCGCACTTGTCATACAGTTAGTCATGGCTAAATGTTAGACAACACGTTTTGGTTAAATGTTCGACACCCCCCTCCCGACACGGTTTGATTGACCTTGGCTTTAAATTATTTGCAGTAGATGCAAAATACCAACACCAAAAGAAGCATGATAAATGCATTCATGTAACTCATATATTAAGATTAGTCTAATACTTAACTAAAAAGCGTGAAGTGAAAAAGTACTTACGTTTTTTTTGACAATTTTTACACCAATTTTCGAAATTTATCTCTAACTCGTCCGTCATTGACGCGTGCTCGCTGCCGACTGGGGAGCGGGGCGGGCCGGCGCTAAGGCATCTATTGCGCTCGGTTGCCCCAAGTGGCAACGTCGCGTTCGGTAAATATTCGTAAGGCTAATTGTGTACTAGTGGCTAACTGATGAACGGCTGACCCTAATAATTAAAAAAAAAAAAAACTCTTATCAAGAGATTCAATTGTTGTTTCTATAAGGTATGAATCCTTTCCTGTTTAGAAAATAATTGTTTCATGCCGCCTCATGCAAAACTTAATATAAAAGGCAAATTTCGTCCCACCACCAATCATATCCGTGGTAGAAATAGTTTAAAAATTGCTTCATCTTCCCTAAAATGCTATAATTATTATTGTAATAATCAAATTACCCTTTTTTTTAAAACCTCAAACTCTCTATATGCCATTGTATTTCTAATATAATTAAAACCTTTTGTAAAGATAATATCATTAACTTATACAATATTTCTCTAACCTTTTTAAAATATGTTTCTACAATTTTCCGTACTTGTAGTGCCATATTAAAGAACCATAAATATTTCTGAGAGAATGATAAATTTGAGTACTTAAAACCGTTTTTCAACAACATTAGCATGTAAAGATTCTGGCTTTTCCAAAATCTATTTATTCCGATCGCGGAAGAGATTATCTAGACAGTTCGTAACCATAATTCCAGAATAAAATACTAACTGATATCCGTTATCCTAGCTTTTTGGATTACGGCCGCGACGGCGTTACTTAAGACCTAATGGTTTATTTTCCAAAAGCGTTATAACAAACCAACTTACCACGCTCTTGTGTTGTTGTTTTGATCAAAACTGTCACCAAATTATCCTGTGCACTGCAATCCAACCTCTTGGTTTTTTTCACTTTCCAGCTAGCCACACAAAATAAAATCACTTTCCCCGTTGCTACTAACATATTTTCTTGAAGTTTTTAACTTTTCCTATTAAAATCTTATATTTTTTCATAAACCTACCCCATACATAATAGGGTATTTGACAACAATCAAAATAAATTCATTAACTCTAACCAGCAAATTACGCTTCCAAAACAGCCTGGATAAAATCATTCAAACTTATTTTCGTGCCATCAACGATTTTACAATGACGAAAACTAAAAACAAGGCACCATGTTGAGCATGACGTCACAAGCACGTCACAAGATAGTATTTCATACTAAACTGCATACTTTCGGAGCGTTTTGACACTTCATAAAAAGAAGCTGATTTGAACTGTCATCAAGTAGCCTATAGAGCATTGTTGTTTTTTTTCGTTGCACCTGACAATGACAACTGATTTTCAGTGTTGCCTTGCCTATGTTATCTAGTCGTGCTGTTTGATAGTTGGTACTATATCATTAACTTTACTGCATATAATTAAAATTTCAAAGTGTTCGTAAAGACTTTGCTCTCTTTGACTAATTGATTATCAATATAACTTATAATTATATAAAAAAAAACCCGAAACTTTTCAACTGATAATGTGTTAAATTGGCAACTCAGGAACGAGCTTTTCAAGATACACTTTAACCCGTGCTAATTGTTCCCTATTTGTGTTCATTGACAGAGTTATGGTCGCGTTCACCTTTTTTTAAAATTACAACTATGCGCTTTGGTAGTGAACCTCGCGTTCCGGATTCCGAATTTAAAAATTATCTCTCTTAAATGATATTATCTATAAATTTTACTGAATAGCTTAGCAACTTTAACTTTTCAAGTCTCATGTATAATTTGGAAAAATATTTATTCCAAATTATTACTTTTCTCTATGGTAAATAAACGAAAGAGACGCACGCATACATGACCTTGTCTGAGGAAGTGAGAAACACTCACGTATAATTGTTTTCTGTTACTTTTGCTGTGGTTTCCATGATTTTCTAGTGCTGTCTTGTGATTGGTCAATTTGATAGGTTTAATAACAAATTGACCAATTACTACTTCCTAAGGTGCGTTCTTCTTGTACTAAATTTAGATTAGTCAAATTATTTTCTTATTGGGATTTTTGATATATCTAGGTTATTTTTAGAGCCTACAACTATGTGTCTCGATATTAACACCGTTATTTAGCTGAATCGGTCCTCTCTATAGTTCTATTTCTGACTGGCTATCGTGTAATTTATATCCAAACAGAGCATTATGATTTATAGATCAAAGTTTGGCTTATTGTGTGTGACCATCTACAATCTACGCATATTTATTTCATAGTGAGTATTAGAGATTCTGGCTTTGAAGTTACTTTATATTCCTTTTATACGATCGCTTATATATTCTTTCTCTCCTGTCATAGGGTTTTGGACACGTCTACGACTTTTTGAAGGAATAACTATTTCTCGTGACAAGTCCGCATTATTAAATTTGTATGGATAATTGAATCCTGATATCGCTGTCGGACTTTATTTCAGGTAAATGGCATTACGTAAAAACCTATATTTTATTAACTAACCTTGATTACAGTATCCGTAACCATTTATTTTTATTACAGGATGTCATTTCCTCAAACAATTTTACTATGGAACCTCAAAATACGTATCATAGTTTATACTGAAGGAGCAATATTTTTCGGTCAGAGTATAGCAAAAGGGGCCCTTTGGTTGGGGTATAGCAAAGGGGGGGCCGATTTTGAGATGCTGTTTTTAGGCTTGAATCGTGTAGATTACGCTAAAATAGGCATGTTTTGTTATATAAACTTTTTTCTCTGACCAATATTTACCAAGATATTGGGGTTCAAAGGTCAGTAATTTTCAAGGGCTCTGGGACTTAGAAAAATTTCGGAGTCGTGAAATTTATGTCAATATAACACCTCATTTTTGTTAATGAGTCCTATAAAACATGCTAAAGTAAGCATATTTTGTTATATAAACTTTTGTTTTCCGACCAATATTTACCGAGATATTGGAGTTCAAAGGTCAGTAATTTTCAAGGGTTCTGGGACTTGGAAAAATTTCGGAGTCGTGAAATTTATGTCAATATAACACCTCATTTTTGTTAATGAGTCCTATAAAACACGCTAAAATAAGCATGTTTTGTTACATAAACTTTCTTTCTCAGATCAATAATTATAGGGGTAGACCGTAGAGGTGGTTCAAATTACAGACGCCCAAGGACTTATAAAAATTAACAGTGGTATGAAATTTAAGTCAACATATCAGTAGATTTTTTATCGTTTATCGTATAAAACGTGTTAAAACAAACCATTTTTGTTTAAAAACTTTTTTTATTTAAGCAATAGTTACGGTACTATTTCAATTTCTAATATGAAAAAATGTATGAAGTTTTCAGGACTTGTACCTTTTTTTAACCGGATTCGCGTCATTACAACATGTATATTTCATATTTTTATTAGGTAGAATTAAATAAAATGAACATGTTTTGTATGGTACAAAACTGTTTGTGGACAACTCATAACGAGTTAAGATTTTTTTTTAAATTCCCCGGAGCGCACGTCCGTGCGTAGTGCCGGCCTCGCGCGGTGTGCCGGCGCGAGTGATGTGTTTAACGGCTAAACGTTTTGAGTACCTAAAACCGAGGCGATGTAGGCGCGCGAAATGCAGCGAGTTTTCTACTAATTTCTTATGTTCTTAGTGCGCTTTTCGTGGGTATTGTAGGTATTTTCAGGTTGTTTTGTTGTTGGTTGGATTGTTATAGTTTGTTGTTTTAGTTGGTTTTTTATAGTTTATTATTGGTTGTTTTGTTAAAATTTGTTATAGTTTATATTGGTTTGTTATAGTTTATTGTTGATTTGTTGTTATTGTTTGAGGCATGTTACCTTTAGAGGTAATCTTGGCGCGTAATTTTTCCTTTTGGAATTACGCTGCCACGATTGGTACCGAAGAAGACGCGGTTAACGCTACAATGAAATGGCTGTTGTTGCCTAGTCGACCTCCGCGTTGCCCTAGATGTAGAAAAAGGATGTGTAGGGAGCAAAAACCATCCTATAAATTAGGATTTAGGTGGCGGTGCTATAGAAAAGGTTGCAAAGTGATAATGTCACCTACAAAAAACACATTTTTTGACAAGACCAAGGTGAGTGTCATGAAGACGCTCCGGCTTGCGTTTCACTTTTTCCGAAAAGAAAAAGTGACGCAAGCCGCTAAAGACGCTGGTGTCACAAAAATGACAGCGGTACAAATATACCATTACCTCCGCGAAGTCTGTGAGGTGGCTGAGGCTCACGAACGCCGCATGATTGGGGGTCCGCAGGACATCGTGGAGGTGGATGAGAGCCACCTCTACACAAATAAGTACCACCACAAATAAGTACCACAGAGGCAGGCTATTAAAGCGCCAAACTTGGAGTTTTGGCTGCATTAGTCGGCAAACAAAAAATGTGCATGTGGAACTCATAAAAGATAAGACGCGGGGGACATTAGACCCCATTATACAGGCAGCGGTGCAGGAAGATACTTATATCATGTCCGATATGCACCGCGCCTACAGTGGGGTCCATTTGCGGTTGGGGATGCGCGGTCATTCCGTGGTAAACCACAGTGCCGAATTCGTGGCTGGTACTGTGGATATAGAAGCTGACCCCAGTCTCGGGGAACCGATTCCGGGGTCAACTAAAGTAAGAGTGAAAATTCACACCAACACTATTGAGCGGCAATGGCTAGAGCTAAAGCGCCATTGCCGCTCATGCCGAAGTGAACCAAAATTAAAATGGTACATGGGGGAGTATATGTACCGTCAAAACATCATCCGACGGTGCGATTCAGATGCAGCGAGATTTCGTCGCTTTCTCGCTGACATCCACCGCGTGTATCCAGGAATAGGGCGACATGGCATTAAATTGCGAAATTGTATATGCCGTCCTGGTTGCCCTTATGGCCGAAGAGCCGATAATTAATAGTAAAAAAATATATATATAAAAACTAAAAAAAACAAAAAAAAGTTTTAAAAGTAAAAAAATATATATATAAAAACTAAAAAAAACAAAAAAAAGTTTTAAAAGTAAAAATTAAAAACAAAATAAACATAAAAAATATAAATAAATATATTAAAAAAAAGTAAAAAAAAAAACAAAATTATAAAAAAATGTCTTTTTTAATGAGTTTTTAGGCTTAAATTAGATTAAATCGTGTAGATTACGCTAAAATAAGCATGCTTTGTCAAATAAACCGTTTGATATTAGGCTGCGAAAGTCCGAATCTAGGGCTCTCGCTGGTTAGGACGCGTGCCGACACAGCGCACCCTAGAGTGTTTTTGTAGAGCCGGAGGCGCGGAGGGAGAGCAGCCCTCGCCCGCCATGACGAAGCGCGGGAACGAGTGAGGCGAGCGGCTGAGGCTGGTCGCCGAAGGCGACCAACAAGCCGAAGCTGCGGAGCCGAGCGAAGTGACCGTGCGTCGTCATGCAAGGGCGGAAGGGCTGCTGTTCCCGCAGCGCCGGAGACGGAAAGTCACTTACCGCCTTATACTTCTAGTCGTATCCATTATCCGAATATCTCGGTTATTTTTGATTTCAGAGAAAAGTTTCTTCCACTAATTCCGTTTTTACGCTTAAATGAGATTGATTCGTGTAGATTACGCTAAAATAAGCATGGTTTGTTATATAAACTTTTTTTCTCCGACCAATATTTACCGAAATATTGTGGTTCAAATGTCAGTCATTTTCAAGGACTCTGGGACTTAGAAAAATTTCGGAGTCGTGAAATTGATGTCAATATAACACCTCATTTTTGTTAATGATTCCTATAAAACATGCTAAAATAAGCATCTTTTATTGATAGAAGTTTTTTTATAAACTTGACCATTTAGAAACTAGAGCAATTCGAAATTGTAAGTTTGGTCATACAAATGCTATGAAACCAGGACTAGTAAAATAGATAAAAAATTTATATATATTACTAAATCATGTGGATCATGATAAAATAAGCATGTTTTTCATATAAAGTTCATTTATAAACTCAATTGTTTAGAAGCTATGAATTTTTTAAATTAATAATTACTAGCTGCGAAAGTCCGAATCTAGGGCTCTCGCTGGTTAGGACGCGTGCCGACACAGCGCACCCTAGAGTGTTTTTGTAGAGCCGGAGGCGCGGAGGGAGAGCAGCCCTCGCCCGCCATGACGAAGCGCGGGAACGAGTGAGGCGAGCGGCTGAGGCTGGTCGCCGAAGGCGACCAACAAGCCGAAGTTGCGGAGCCGAGCGAGGTGACCGTGCGTCGTCATACAAGGGCGGCAGGGCTGCTGTTCCCGCAGCGCCGGAGATACGGAAATTCCAAGTCCCAGAGTCCTTGAAACTTTGAACCTCAATATCTCGGTAAATATTGGCCAAAGAAAAAAAGTTTATATAACAAAACATGCTTATTTTAGCACGTTTTATAGGATTCATTAATAAAAATGAGGTATTATATTGACATCAATTTCACGACTCCGAAATTTTTCTAAGTCCCAGAGCCCTTGAAAATTACTGACCTTTGAACCCCAATATCTTGGTAAATATTGGTCAGAGAAAAAAGTTTATATAACAAAACATGCCTATTTTAGCGTAATCTACACGATTCAAGCCTAAAAACAGCATCTCAAAATCGGCCCCCCCTTTGCTATACCCCAACCAAAGGGCCCCTTTTGCTATACTCTGACCGAAAAATATTGCTCCTTCAGTATAAACTATGATACGTATTTTGAGGTTCCATAGTAAAATTGTTTGAGGAAATGACATCCTGTAATAAAAATAAATGGTTACGGATACTGTAA
Source organism: Eudemis profundana (assembly GCA_947034925.1). NCBI lineage: Eukaryota > Metazoa > Arthropoda > Insecta > Lepidoptera > Tortricidae > Eudemis > Eudemis profundana. The sequence goes on along the minus strand of OX344806.1, from coordinate 7,790,586 downwards.
TCAAGGTTAGTTAATAAAATATAGGTTTTTACGTAATGCCATTTACCTGAAATAAAGTCCGACAGCGATATCAGGATTCAATTATCCATACAAATTTAATAATGCGGACTTGTCACGAGAAATAGTTATTCCTTCAAAAAGTCGTAGACGTGTCCAAAACCCTATGACAGGAGAGAAAGAATATATAAGCGATCGTATAAAAGGAATATAAAGTAACTTCAAAGCCAGAATCTCTAATACTCACTATGAAATAAATATGCGTAGATTGTAGATGGTCACACACAATAAGCCAAACTTTGATCTATAAATCATAATGCTCTGTTTGGATATAAATTACACGATAGCCAGTCAGAAATAGAACTATAGAGAGGACCGATTCAGCTAAATAACGGTGTTAATATCGAGACACATAGTTGTAGGCTCTAAAAATAACCTAGATATATCAAAAATCCCAATAAGAAAATAATTTGACTAATCTAAATTTAGTACAAGAAGAACGCACCTTAGGAAGTAGTAATTGGTCAATTTGTTATTAAACCTATCAAATTGACCAATCACAAGACAGCACTAGAAAATCATGGAAACCACAGCAAAAGTAACAGAAAACAATTATACGTGAGTGTTTCTCACTTCCTCAGACAAGGTCATGTATGCGTGCGTCTCTTTCGTTTATTTACCATAGAGAAAAGTAATAATTTGGAATAAATATTTTTCCAAATTATACATGAGACTTGAAAAGTTAAAGTTGCTAAGCTATTCAGTAAAATTTATAGATAATATCATTTAAGAGAGATAATTTTTAAATTCGGAATCCGGAACGCGAGGTTCACTACCAAAGCGCATAGTTGTAATTTTAAAAAAAGGTGAACGCGACCATAACTCTGTCAATGAACACAAATAGGGAACAATTAGCACGGGTTAAAGTGTATCTTGAAAAGCTCGTTCCTGAGTTGCCAATTTAACACATTATCAGTTGAAAAGTTTCGGGTTTTTTTTTATATAATTATAAGTTATATTGATAATCAATTAGTCAAAGAGAGCAAAGTCTTTACGAACACTTTGAAATTTTAATTATATGCAGTAAAGTTAATGATATAGTACCAACTATCAAACAGCACGACTAGATAACATAGGCAAGGCAACACTGAAAATCAGTTGTCATTGTCAGGTGCAACGAAAAAAAACAACAATGCTCTATAGGCTACTTGATGACAGTTCAAATCAGCTTCTTTTTATGAAGTGAAAAAGAAGAAGAAGAGAAGAAAATCATTTTATGTACAATAATAGATTTGATTGAAGGAAATGGAAAAACACAAAATAGTAATATAAAAAAATGTATAATTAAACACGAAGGAAAAATAATCAATTATAAGAAAAAGAAGAAGAAGAGAAGAAAATCATTTTATGTACAATAATAGACACAAAATAGTAATATAAAAAAATGTATAATTAAACACGAAGGAAAAATAATCAATTATAAGAAAAAGAAGAAGAAAAGAAAATCATTTTATGTACAATAATAGATTTGATTGAAGGAAATGGAAAAATCTGAAACAAACCAAGAGACAATCAGGTTGGAAAATTTATAAGTAACAAACAAGGAAACAGTGACGTCTGTTGTACTCAACTGCTCACCAGCTAGGAAAGGAAGGTTCTCTACGGGTGGAACCCTTCATCGGAACTACCGTAAATCTAGAAAAGGAGAAATGGAATGAAGAAACATGGTAAAATGCTGATTATGAAACTGCAGAACAACAGAATAAAAGAAACTTACGATTTGCACACCATGCTCATCCAAATGAAACCGAACCGGGGAATAATTCAGCTCCGAGGAGTCTGACGGCAGCGGAGGAGGGGTCCTTCCGCGGTCATCGACCAGCTCCGGAAAGGATAGCGGGGAAACCAAGTCTATTGTTTCGATCTCCGGAGCGGGATCAAAAGGTGCGACCATTCCAATGGGCCGAACGTGGGACTGCGTCTGCCGATTCCTGGCCAAGAGACTCTTCGGTTGACCCGGTTGTTTCCAAGGAGACATTTGTGGGACTTGAATGATCCTAGGATAGGAGTAAGGAAGGAGAAATAGGTTGATTAGGACTAGGGAAATTATTAAATAAAAATAAGACAGTGACAAGAGCAACCCGTTAAGATGATTTGTGTAAATAATGTAAATTGGTAATTTAAGAAGCTAAATTGTAGATTTGTTTTGTATATATATATATTTTTTTTTAAATTTGCATATTAGTAATTAGGTCTTCGGTTGTATAGGATATAGAATGTAAAACAATCTCTCGCAATACAGAGAGGTAACGCCGCCAGCGTAATGGGAACTATGCCGCAGGCAGACTTGCTGGGCGGGGTACTCTTTTTATAATTTTTTAAATATTTATTTAGTAATCAGGTCTTCGATTATTTATTTTTATAGGGTAGGTTGTATAGCTAATTTAGGAATTCAATTTTTTTTTATTAAAATACATAAAGAAATTTAATATTATAGGAATGAACTTATAGGATTGTTTAGGTTAAATAGGACTCATATTTTAAATAATTAGCCATAAGATTGTTCTATCTAATTAAAATGAATTTTCATTTAGCATTATACTAGAATGGTAAATTGGTTGTGGGTTATAGATAAAATTCATAGAGGGGGAGTAGGTTAATTGAATAATAATAATAATAATCTATAACATAATAGGAAAAAAGTCAAAGTAATTCACCCCAAGCAATCCCTGCCTCCGAAATTCATTGGTCCAGTGTGTGAGTAGGTCTGGTGTTAGGCTGTAATCCAGGAAATGGGTGCCAAACAACTCTAGGATCTCCCGCCTGGCGACATGCCTGGCCGTAATATTATAATAATTGTTGTGGGAATGATCCCACAACACTGGGAATTCCTTGATTACCTCAAGAATGTAATTCATGATTGTTTTATCGCTTTTAGTTCTGAACTTAGTTAGAAATACGCGGGAATTGATATAAAAGGAAAAAAGTGTAAGCCATAAAGTTAGGATAGTGATTATTATTTTCCACAAGGAATTTTTAGGCGTTTTTAGGCTTAAATTAGATTGATTCGTGTAGATTAAGCTAAAATAAGCATGTTTTGTTATATGAACTTTTTTTCTCCGACCAATATTTACTGAGATATTGTGGTTCAAATGTCAGTAATTTTCAAGGGCTCTGGGACTTAGAAAAATTTCGGAGTCGTGAAATTGATGTCAATATAATACCTCATTTTTATTAATGAATCCTATAAAACGTGCTAAAATAAGCATGTTTTGTTATATAAACTTTTTTTCTTTGGCCAATATTTACCGAGATATTGAGGTTCAAAGTTTCAAGGACTCTGGGACTTGGAATTTCCGTATCTCCGGCGCTGCGGGAACAGCAGCCCTGCCGCCCTTGTATGACGACGCACGGTCACCTCGCTCGGCTCCGCAACTTCGGCTTGTTGGTCGCCTTCGGCGACCAGCCTCAGCCGCTCGCCTCACTCGTTCCCGCGCTTCGTCATGGCGGGCGAGGGCTGCTCTCCCTCCGCGCCTCCGGCTCTATAAAAACACTCTAGGGCGCGCAGTGTCGGCACGCGTCCTAACCAGCGAGAGCCCTAGATTCGGACTTTCGCAGCTAGTAATTATTAATTTAAAAAATTCATAGCTTCTAAACAATTGAGTTTATAAATGAACTTTATATGAAAAACATGCTTATTTTATCATGATCCACATGATTTAGTAATATATATAAATTTTTTATCTATTTTACTAGTCCTGGTTTCATAGCATTTGTATGACCAAACTTACAATTTCGAATTGCTCTAGTTTCTAAATGGTCAAGTTTATAAAAAAACTTCTATCAATAAAAGATGCTTATTTTAGCATGTTTTATAGGAATCATTAACAAAAATGAGGTGTTATATTGACATCAATTTCACGACTCCGAAATTTTTCTAAGTCCCAGAGTCCTTGAAAATGACTGACATTTGAACCACAATATTTCGGTAAATATTGGTCGGAGAAAAAAAGTTTATATAACAAACCATGCTTATTTTAGCGTAATCTACACGAATCAATCTCATTTAAGCGTAAAAACGGCGAAAAAAAAATTTTGGTCGTAAATTTTCGAATTCCTAAAATCGGGCCCCTTTTGCTATACCCCAACCTATAAAACTTATCACTATCCTAACTTTATGGCTTACACTTTTTTCCTTTTATATCAATTCCCGCGTATTTCTAACTAAGTTCAGAACTAAAAGCGATAAAACAATCATGAATTACATTCTTGAGGTAATCAAGGAATTCCCAGTGTTGTGGGATCATTCCCACAACAATTATTATAATATTACGGCCAGGCATGTCGCCAGGCGGGAGATCCTAGAGTTGTTTGGCACCCATTTCCTGGATTACAGCCTAACACCAGACCTACTCACACACTGGACCAATGAATTTCGGAGGCAGGGATTGCTTGGGGTGAATTACTTTGACTTTTTTCCTATTATGTTATAGATTATTATTATTATTATTCAATTAACCTACTCCCCCTCTATGAATTTTATCTATAACCCACAACCAATTTACCATTCTAGTATAATGCTAAATGAAAATTCATTTTAATTAGATAGAACAATCTTATGGCTAATTATTTAAAATATGAGTCCTATTTAACCTAAACAATCCTATAAGTTAATTCCTATAATATTAAATTTCTTTATGTATTTTAATAAAAAAAAATTGAATTCCTAAATTAGCTATACAACCTACCCTATGTAAATAAATAATCGAAGACCTGATTACTAAATAAATATAAAAAAAATTATAAAAAGAGTACCCCGCCCAGCAAGTCTGCCTGCGGCATAGTTCCCATTACGCTGGCGGCGTTACCTCTCTGTATTGCGAGAGATTGTTTTACATTCTATATCCTATACAACCGAAGACCTAATTACTAATATGCAAATTAAAAAAAAAATATATATATATACAAAACAAATCTACAATTTAGCTTCTTAAATTACCAATTTACATTATTTACACAAATCATCTTAACGGGTTGCTCTTGTCACTGTCTTATTTTTATTTAATAATTTCCCTAGTCCTAATCAACCTATTTCTCCTTCCTTACTCCTATCCTAGGATCATTCAAGTCCCACAAATGTCTCCTTGGAAACAACCGGGTCAACCGAAGAGTCTTGGCCAGGAATCGGCAGACGCAGTCCCACGTTCGGCCCATTGGAATGGTCGCACCTTTTGATCCCGCTCCGGAGATCGAAACAATAGACTTGGTTTCCCCGCTATCCTTTCCGGAGCTGGTCGATGACCGCGGAAGGACCCCTCCTCCGCTGCCGTCAGACTCCTCGGAGCTGAATTATTCCCCGGTTCGGTTTCATTTGGATGAGCATGGTGTGCAAATCGTAAGTTTCTTTTATTCTGTTGTTCTGCAGTTTCATAATCAGCATTTTACCATGTTTCTTCATTCCATTTCTCCTTTTCTAGATTTACGGTAGTTCCGATGAAGGGTTCCACCCGTAGAGAACCTTCCTTTCCTAGCTGGTGAGCAGTTGAGTACAACAGACGTCTCTGTTTCCTTGTTTGTTACTTATAAATTTTCCAACCTGATTGTCTCTTGGTTTGTTTCAGATTTTTCCATTTCCTTCAATCAAATCTATTATTGTACATAAAATGATTTTCTTCTCTTCTTCTTCTTTTTCTTATAATTGATTATTTTTCCTTCGTGTTTAATTATACATTTTTTTATATTACTATTTTGTGTCTATTATTGTACATAAAATGATTTTCTTCTCTTCTTCTTCTTTTTCTTATAATTGATTATTTTTCCTTCGTGTTTAATTATACATTTTTTTTATATTACTATTTTGTGTTTTTCCATTTCCTTCAATCAAATCTATTATTGTACATAAAATGATTTTCTTCTCTTCTTCTTCTTTTTCTTATAATTGATTATTTTTCCTTCGTGTTTAATTATACATTTTTTTTATATTACTATTTTGTGTTTTTAATATAAGTATCCCAAACGCCTAGTCATTTGTGTCATGCAAAGTTCGTAACCTATTTATTGTTTAGTAGGTTTGTGTCAGTACTTTGTACCGATCTGTTGCAATTTGTAAAAATCTCAACTTCTGGCGCTGAAGGTTGTAACCATAATATACAGATTGAAGATTCATACCCTGAACAACTGTAGATTATTTTTAATATGTTGATGAGGCTATGCTTCGTCACAAATTGAGTGTTGATGAAATAACATATTCCATCTACATTGAGATTGCTGCCCCGAGTGAATGTGATTGAACTTCATTCAAAGGACTCTTCGTGAAATGAACGACACAATAAAATTTTATGGCAGTTTGTCGTCGAATTTTAACGAATTGAAAAGGTTTGCTCAGCAATTTATTTCTATGTTTGGTAGTACATATATATGCGAGCAGACCTTTTCGATTCTAAATTACAGGAAAAATAAATATTGTTCGCGCCTTACGGACGAGCACTTGAGTGCCATCTTACGAATTTCAAATACCAACATGACGGCAAATATAACCGATACAGCTGTACAAATACAGCCTCAAAGGTCGCACTAGCTGACTTTTGAGAATGTATTTGACCGGCTTAGAAGCTGTTGTTTATGTGTTTTTATTGTTTGTGATCTCAGTTATTAGAAATGCCAATTTAATTTATTTCTCTGTTTTTGTACTAATTACCTATAACTTTTATACAAATAAGGCATTTATTTATTTATTTTTAGTACCCTTAAAGATAGATACTTGTAAGAGCCAACGCCGACGCCTCACGGGTGCATATTGGAAAATATTATGAGCAGCGCTAAGTGGACCGCCGCGGGCGCTGGTGTCATAGTTTTTCTGCCCTGCGTGCGCCCGCTCCATGCACCCGCGACAGCTAGCGTCGGCCCCTAATAATTGTGTCGTCTTTAGGCGAAATGTAGACATTGCCGGTTGTTGATAAGGCGCTCTTTGCATAATAATGTACATTACAAGTCGTTCTTATTGACAACCGACACGTGGTATTTTGCCTAAGAAAGTCACAACAAATTAATTATATCTGTATCGCGACCAAGCTGTCAGCGCGTAGCAGTCTATCAGCGGTGCAATGTATTTCATCAAACATTTTTTGAAATTAAAATATTATAAAGAGCTGGGATAATCTCAGACAAATCGGCATAGTCTAAAACTAAGCAAAGCTTGTACTCTGGGTGCTAGACGACGATGTGAATACTTATATGTCCATAGATAAATATAACACTATATATTGAAATCAATCACTTTTGCCAGAAGTCCCGAATATGTTCCGCGCGAGACAGGCTCAGTACCGCTCTTTCTTCATCTTTATTAAAGAGAGAAATGGAAACTTTACAAGAAGTTAACTCTTCACAAAAATATCATGAAGTAATTCTTATAAATAATTGTTATCTTATTTGTAAGCCTGATAATATAGTTCCATATAGAACTAAGTGTCTTTACAGATATATAACTATTATCAGGAAATTCCAAATCTATATAAATTACTAGCTGCCCGGCGTACTTCGTACTGCCTTATGCTTGGAGGCTCAAAACAATGAGGGCTATCGCGAGTGAATTTTCCGCTAGGGGCGCTGCTGTGAGTCATAAGAACTGTCTAAATGCATACATTCTGTCGGAAAGTTTCGGGTTTTTTCGCAATTTCGACTAAATAGTCTTTGTAATATTTTTGTTGTTTCTGGTTAATAAATCTGCAATACGGGTCTAATTATCAACATATTTAAAACAAAAACGAAATAATTTATAAAATATACGGTATTAAACGATTTTTTGAAAAACAAATGTATTTAACTGAATAAACTAAATATATATTTATAACAGTAATTTATAGAATTTATTCTTCCATTGCACAATTCTTATCATTTTTTCTGACTGACCTCGACAGTGGCGCCAACTGGTGAGCACAAAAACGATAACACTCATATCTGACAAAAAAGGGACAACACTACGATGCTGCTACTTTTTAAAATCTATTCTTTTGTGTCGCACTATAAGTACCTACATCATAAATTACATTTCATTCTGTTGTGACAAATCATTCTCATTAATTTCATTTCAAACGTTTTTAGCCGCATTGACGGGGCCGCTACATTCAATTTGTTGCACGCTATAATCCTGAGACCCTTTACGATGGTACCGGTTGTTGTACATCACTACTCATGAGAAGAAAATTTGTAATCTGTCAATCAATTTGAATTTTTCATTCCATTCCATTGTTGAGTCTCAAACTAAAACCAAACTTGTACCAGCAATAAAACTGCAAAATTTAAACATGCATTGTCCTTTCTGTGGCAAATGGCTTGAAAGGCAGAATAAAGAAAATTTCTGTACACAGTGCTCCAAAAGATTGCTAAAGTGCGACGAATGTGGAATAGTAACAGTTTATTCGTACAACTATTGCGTGAAATGTGGTAACAATTTAACCAGAATGAAAAGAAAACATCGTGCCGAGTTACAAAAACAGAAACTTACCAACAAAATCAAATCGAAAATATGTTTTCCACTAATGTCTGCGAATTCCCAAAAATTGGAGAAAGACGACGGTTTTCCTGTTTTAGACGTAAGTTTTGAAGAATTAGATGAAATAGAAGAGAGCCAAAAATCCAATTTAAGTGTTATCACACAAAATGAGAACTCGTCGCAGACGCTTAGGAAGCCATTAATCGCCGAACCGAGTTGCGACGACGCTAGGAGTTCGCCAGTGCTGTTCAGAAGTCCCAGTCCCAGTCGCCTCGAATCAAATGGAGACAGCGAATCGGAGTAATCGGACTAACTTATTTATTTTTTATTTAGTTTATTTATACGTTATAAACCTGTGATTTTCCCAAAATCGCCGCAAGTAAGTGTAAATAGGGAAATTGTCCATACATTTATTATTAATTTCCACTTCGTTGCAGCAAAATTGATAAAAAAAAATATAGTAGCTTTAGTAACTGTCAAAACCAACTTGGGATGGTTTTTTTTTCACTTACATGCATTAGTGTATTCATGTGAATAAAGATATGTCAATGAAAGAGCTAACAAATTTAGAATAAGGAAAAATTAACATGAAGCTGATGGTACAGTCGAAGACACTGATACAGTACATACAGCTGCATTCCGCGGCAGCTTCCGTTACGCAGCCACCAAGTGCTGGAACGATATTCCCCCACCCATTCGATCTCTCAAATGTTTAAATAGTTTTAAGTCAAAATTGCGGGTATATTTAATGAATGGGCAAATTGGTGGCTAAACTTTCCATTTAAAGTAGGTTAGGTACCTAACTAGTTTTTATTATTAGTTACTTTCTTTTTTTTCTGTTTCATTAAACGCTCAGGTCTCACGCATTAGAGTATTTTTATGCAACAGTTTTATGTATAAGTGGGCTCGGGAAATGCGAATGGCGCGAGTTGCGATACGAGCCGCCGCGGCGGCGAGTATCGCAAATAGAGACGCCGTGAGCGTTTTTTGACTTAATTGTACAGCGTTGCATACAATACTTTTTCTTAAGTTTCTGTTTGTTAAGTTGGTAGTTGTGCATTTTTATCGTAAAGTTAGAATTGAGCACTTTATCTTTGACCTAAGTTTAACCTAGATTTAGAAGTCTGTGGCTGCTGGCAGTATCGTTTTGCGACTGTAACGACGCTTGTACTGTTGTGGGGAGTGGGGTATGGACTTCTCTAAGCTCACATTGTGTGTGTTCTTATAATGGTGTTCGTGACCAAGTACTAGTAAAAGACAAATAAAAGTACAGGAGTAGAAATAGTACATTACATAACTAGGGTGGTAATACAAGGAAAGGCCGAGATCGCAGAAGTTTGCGGCCCGAGCTGCAAGCGAGGGACGTAAATATGCGATCGAGGGCTTTCTTTATTGCCTCCCGTGTTGTGTACATAATTTTATGTCTACACTTGGCCAGAAAGCGGCTTTTTCTTTTCTTTAAAAGTCACTTTATGGCCAGGTGTGGCATAAAATAATAATAATATGGAGTTAATACATTAGTTTTTGTGTCTGGTGATAGTTAGTGGTTAATGTTTACTCGTGTCGTCACATATTTACAATACAAATGTTATTAGTTGTTAGGTTACGCTACCACAAGATGTTTAAATGTTTAGTTTAATTTAATTTAAACAGTTTTAGTTTTAGTCTCCGAGGGCCTCACCGAAAATCAGCGTCACGGCTTGCCGTGACATTATGCTGAGTGGGGTCCTTATTTAGCGCGAACCTACTCAAGGCTCAAATGTTGATGTTGTTTTTATTGTATAATGTTTTTGCGCTAAATAAATTATTTCTTTCTTTCTTTCTTTCTATACACTTTTAAGCTAATTTAAACTTTATTTCACCGAGTTAAGGTCTATGTGTGTAAGGTCTATGGGTCTTCGTGTGTACCAACATAATTGATATTGTATTGTATTGAATTGTATAATAATAAGTGTTATTATATTATGTTGATTGATTGATTGATAATTAACTAGTAATATTTTAAATAAAAATGCTCATGTTTGTTATAAAATACATTTATTTACACCACCTACCAATACCCATTTACAAAATTTAATGATGAAATGACAACTGTTCAGCACTTTTTATGGTAATAATCTTATTGGATCTTTAAACAACCCTTAGTCAGGACCAGGCTGATTTGCTTTAGTTTCTCCACATGTTTGTTTGTCTTTTATTGTTCCACATGTTTAAAGACATTAGTATGCAACTACTTTCTATATACAATAACAAATACCTACTAATCAGATTAATTATTTTAATGCTTTCTCATACACTATATTTTTAGTTTTGTTTTGTGGTGCATAAATATACAATGATGATGGTTTACCAACTCGAGAACACGCAACATATAATTGCCCATGCGCAAAACAGGGAAACTCCAAATTGATACCACAAACTTCCGATGACTGGCCTTGCGCTTTATTTATGGTCATCGCAAAGGCCAGACGCACGGGGAATTGAAGACGTTTAAAATCGAAAGGTAAATCCGTAGGTATCATGGGTATACGCGGAATTAAGACGTCCTCTCCTTTGTATTTTCCCTTGAGTATGGTTGCCTCGATGACGTTACTCATTAGTTTTTTTACTGCCACTCGTGTTCCATTGCACAGTCGAGGCTGGTTAATGTTACGCAACAGCATGACAACCGAGCCTACTTTTAATCGCAAATTGTGAGGTGGCAGTCCAGGTAGTTCCAGTGAATTTAAAAATTCTGTGGGATAGTTCACCACATCGTCCTAATTCATAATTGTATCCACTGATTTGTAGGAACACATATCTCCTGGAAGAAAATTTTGAATTTTAGCATTGAGATCATCAACATCTTTGTTCTTTGCTGCTAAAATGGCTCGTTCACTCAACCAATCGTGATTTTTGTACTTTTGCGCTATATCCGGAAATACATGTACAATAAGATCATTTTTTGAGTTTGTAAAATTACAGAAATCAGTGGGAAATGTGATGAATCCAGTAGAGTTTTCAATTGGAACTTTACCATTTCCAATGTCTAATAACTGTGTTGAAAACATTTCTGCAGTTTGATCGTGTTGCAAAAACACTCGCATGTTGGTTGTCAAGGATCATGACTCCACCGAAAATGTTTTGGCAGTCACGAAGGTCTCTTAGTGTTCTGTCCAATGCCTCTAGTGATCTCTTATGGGCCATTGTGCATTCGTCCCAAACTATCAATTTGCATTTTTGTAGGATCTTGGCGGTTGCGCTGTTTTTAGAGATGTTGCAAACAGGTGTTTCATTAATTTGCATGTTAAGTGGTAATTTTAAGGCAGAATGCGCCGTTCGTCCACCTTCTAAAAGGGTCGCAGCTATACCGGATGAAGCCAACGCTAGGGCTACTTCTTTTTGGGATCGTATCTTTGCCAAAAGCAATGAAATTAAAAAAGTTTTTCCAGTCCCTCCAGGGGCATCAAGAAAATAAATTCCACCAGCTGCACTATTTAAAGCTTCTGTTAAGGTATCATAAACAATCCTTTGTTGTGCATTCAACTGTGGGACATTTGTGCGAACTGTTTCTAATAATGCTTCTGTATCATACTGTTGTTCTCTTTGTAATTCATGGTTAAATGCTTCGTGCGCTGGGCGATTGGGTGCAATCATACCCAAGGACGATAAAACTTTATTTGCCATCAATAAGCACATATCTTCTATCATGACTAATGTTTCATTATAAATTTCGGCAGTCATTTCCAGTGAAGGATTTAAAGTTTCACAACGCACACGATGCAAAACATCCTCTGACATGTCATCCCTATATTTTAACCACAAATCTTCCGGATTTGAAGGGAAACATGTTGAAATTATAATTACAAATAATGTGCGAATTTGATGCGGCGATGAAGATATTACAGAATCCTTGAGCGTATTATCCCAATGCAAATCGTCCTCCAGTAACTGTAGTTGTTGACACGCCTCACGGTAAGTCGCACACAAATGTCCATTTACTGTTCTCAGTTGTTCGAATGATGTCGGTCCACAAACATTCACCAACAACAGTCTGAGATAAAAACATTCATCATTATTAGGATGTACAGTGTAGATGCGGCCTAAGGCATCCGATGCAAATACGTTTAGATGTCCTTCAACAGGTGTTCCTTGTTTTCGACGCTGAAACGATTTCGATGATGCATTCCATGTGTAGTAGCGTGGTATATCAGCATACATCAAAGTGCGGGCAAAATCATCTTTTTGACAAATTGAGAAAAAACTTGTCAATGTTGTTGATGGTGGATTAGCCGCTCGGTCTTCAGCGTTTTCAGTATTGAAATATACTCGTTGACCATTTTCTAGGTGAACAGCCAAATGAACTACTGTAGGGTGTCTTTCGTGGATAGCAAATGAGAAGATTCGCCATAATGCTTCGTTGCTGCTTACATAACGACCCATCTGATAGAGAGTCACTTCATCATTAGCATTTGTTACAGCAAATACGGCCATATCACTTCCTTTGTTGACATATTTGCAAATGTACTTTATTGATTTTACGGAGTTACAAAATTCCACATTGATGTGAGCATCAAAAGCTTTTGACAATATTGGCCAGTATGGAACAATCCAACTATTGTCAACGTCAAATTCTTGTCCTTTCAGTTTCACTACTACCGATCGCCCATTGTCGGCAACTGATCGCCGGCGATGCAATGGGTATCCATCATTTCCTGTAATGGTGTCAGCAGTCAACTCTCTTGGGTATCGCTTGGAACACTTTCCGTCGACCATACAGGGTGAGCTGTTGTTGAAAATTCCGCAAGGTCCATGAATCATATTTTTAGTCACTGTAGCATGCAGTTTGGGGTCAACTGTCTCATCAGGAATTTCAGCTGATATGATGTCATCAATTTCATCTGGCCTAATTTTATCTTCCAGCCATACTAAAATGTGTGCAGGAGGTAGGCCACGCTTCTGCCATTCAACAGAGTACATCCAACAACGAACTGTGCCATAAACTTTATGCTTGACAATGAAATTCATAAGAGATTTTAATTTCTGTTTAAAAACTCTTGCAGTAATGTCGTGTCTATCCAGTGGTTTTTGGCTATGTAGCAATTCTTTCTTGATTTCGATCCATTGTGGGTGCAGGTGAAAGTTATGAAAAGGTCTGTCCGACCATACTGTCTGACATAAGTCATCGCGTTTTGTGCATATTCATGCATGTGACGTGGGCTTCCAATGTAAGTAGCTGGCAAAATAGTCATTCTTCCCACATCATTTACATTGGTATCTGTATTGATGGCATCACGAAGATGAATATACTCTTCTGAGCGTAGTTTTTTCTGGTTCAGACGAATGTATGTCAATCGTTCAGTTTCAATTTTGACATACATATCAACTGCAAATTGGTGAAATAGCCGTCGACACATCAATATATGATTTAATTCACCTTCGCGGATCATCAGTCTGTATGAATAGAAATTCATTGCACTAACTTTTTTGTTAGTTTCAGCACCTGCAATGGTAAAAAATGGTAAGTAAAAAATATTTTTCCAGCCATCTATTCAGCCCATACATGTCCTACTGTTAAGCTGCTGTGAATACCCCATTCCAAGTGGAATGGGGTATTCACATTTTGTTCTTAATATTTTTATGATACAGACACATGAATTCTTTTTCACCATTTTATCTGAGCAAAATATTTACCAGTAGCTATTTGGTAAAGAAAAAGATTGTAAGGAAGAAATATTTATAATAATAATAATAATACGCCAATGGCCTTCTCTCAAAATGGATGTAGGGTTGGGTCACGTGGTACTAAAGAGCTCCTCCTCATCGACACGGCCATTTGCCAACAAGTCCGGCGGGACAGGGGGTCTCTCTCGGCTGCTTGGATTGACTACAAGAAGGCCTATGATTCGGTGCCTCATTCATGGCTGGAGAGGATCTTGGAGCTGTATAAAATCAATACAGCTTTAAAATCGTTCTTAGGCGCATGTATGAGGCAGTGGACCACAGTCCTTCGTCAACCAGGCGGCGGAGATGGCCCCCCTGGCCCGCATGACTTTATAAGGATTGAGAGAGGTATTTTCCAGGGTGACAGTCTGAGTCCCCTGTGGTTCTGCCTAGCCCTGAACCCACTCAGCACTCTGCTGAAGGATTCAGGACTGGGCTGTCGGCTTCGGAGAGAGGGTGAGGTCATTTCTCATCTGCTGTACATGGACGACCTCAAGCTATTTGCACCCAAACGCCCAGACTTGTTGGAGCTACTGAAAGTCACAGAAACCTTCAGTAGCGCCATCAAAATGGAGTTTGGTGTAGATAAGTGTGCGGTCATGCATGTACAACGAGGGAAAGTCGTAAATTCTCCGAATTTGCAACTCTCCGAGACAATGACTCTCAAGTCTATCTCCGAGGCTGAAACCTACAAGTACCTTGGTATGTCACAGGCCTTGAGTATTGCGGACAGAGACACTATACAGGCGGTGAAGGAGCGCTTCTTCTGTCGCTTGACAAAAGTACTTAACAGTCTTTTGTCTGGCGGCAACAAGGTGCGGGCCTTCAACGCTTGGGTGATGCCCCTGCTCACTTACTCCTTTGGCATACTAAGGTGGACTCAGACTGAGCTGGACGCCCTGGATAGGCGGGTCCGTGTGCTGCTCACTACACACCGCATGCTACACCCACGCTCGTCAGTTATGAGACTGTACATCCCGCGTAAGTGTGGCGGCCGTGGCTTTTTAAACGCCAAGGACCTCCATAACCGCGAGGTGTGCAGCCTCAGGGAGTACTTCCTAAACAACGAGTGTGAGATACATCGCGATGTAGTAGCAGTAGACAGAACCCTTACCCCTCTTTCCTTGGCAAACGAGAACTGGCGTAGACCTAAGGTGCTTAGCACCGACGACCGCAAGGACATATGGAAGAGTAAGGAGCTACACGGGCGGTTCTACAAGGCCCTCACGGGGCCCGATGTAGACCTGCTCGCGTCGGTGAACTGGCTACGCTTCGGTGATCTCTTCGGGGAAACTGAAGGTTTTATCTGTGCAATTGCGGACGAAGTTATGATGACGAACAACTACCGGAGATATATCCTGAAGGACGGTACGGTCGACATCTGTCGGGCATGCCGCCGTCCCGGAGAGTCTATCAGGCATATTATCTCTGGTTGTTCCCATCTAGCTAACGGCGAGTACTTGCACAGACATAACCAAGTAGCCAGGATCATTCACCAGCAACTTGCTGTTCGATATGGTCTTGTGGGGTCTGAGGTGCCGTACTATCAGTACGCACCAATGCCAGTTCTCGAAAATGGCCGTGCCACGCTCTATTGGGATCGATCCATTATCACGGACAGGACTATTGTAGCCAATAAGCCTGATATCGTGCTAATAGATCGATCCAAGCGCCGTGCAGTGCTCGTCGACGTTACCATCCCCCATGACGAGAACCTCGTGAAGGCCGAGAAGGACAAGCTCAGCAAGTACCTTGACTTGGCTCACGAGGTTACCGCCATGTGGGATGTTGATTCGGCGATCATTGTTCCGATAGTCGTTTCGGCGAACGGGCTTATAGCGAAGAGTCTCGATCACCATCTCAAGAGACTCTCGCTAGATGGCTGGATCAAGGGTCAGATACAGAAAGCGGTTCTTCTGGACACGGCGCGCATCGTCAGGAGGTTCCTCTCTCTGCGGCCCTAACCACCGGTAGCCTGGGCCCCGCCCCGCTGCCGGCGGCACCCTAGGTTAGGTTTTTTATAATGTGTTTATGTTTTGTAATTTCATTTTGTATTTTACTTTTTATATATATATTGTAAAAAACCTAACTTAAGCAAATAAAGATATACGGAGAATAATAATAAATAATAATAAATATTAGGGGACAATCTTACACAAATCGAACTAGTCCCATAGTAAGCTCAATAAGGCTTGTGTTATGGATACTAGACGACGATATATTTAATAGATACAAATACTTAAATACATAGAAAACATCCATGACTCAGGAACAAATATTCGTGCTCATCACACAAATAAATGCCCTTACCGGGATTCGAACCCAGGACCTCCTGCTTCGTAGGCAGGGTCACTACCAACTAAGCTAAAGCGGTCGTCAGTTTAGAAAATAAGTGCAAATACCTGTTACTGGATTGATCATTTTGATGTTAAAATGGTATCCATCTTCTCCTTGCCAGAAGATCAACGGATATTGTAGTGCATCATAAGCCCTGTGCGTCGCTGATACACGTTTTAATTTGTTATTGCGACGATGAAGCACAATATCTCTCGCTGGCATATTTTCTCCAACAATAACAACGGCGACTTCATCGATTGTTGGTGCATTAAATCTTCTTGCATGCTCACCAGCAGGTGTTTTATCAGCTTTGATTACAATTTTATGGCTGTCGGATGGCATACGTTCCAATGCTGTTTTAAACATTTTCACCAAATTATTGTTCTCGTGAAGCAGTTTTTGTAAGTCACGTATAATGGGTGGCTTCAATGTTGGGTTTTGGGAACAACGTATATTAGCTTCTGCATCTGTATTCCCCATAAAATACACTTGTAAGAATTGATGGTTTGCATCTGGTGGTGGTAAGAGCGCTCCGAGTAAGTGATAAATTTGGCCTTGTATCTGCAGAAGACAAAATAACATAATTAGCTTCTTTACATATATTTATTTCATTGGTACAAATATATAGTGATAATAAGTTATAAGTTGACATTAAGGTCTTTTATCCAATGGATTGCGTCGTTTCCAAGGGCGAATAAGTCTGCAGGGTCACCGTTGTATTTGGTGAGAGGACAGTCTCGGATGATGTGCCTGACGTCTTGCACGCAATCCATTGGATAAAAGACCTTAATGTCAACTTATAACTTATATTATAATTATGAACGACTGTACACAATTTGCCATACGAATAAATAATAAATATAGTGATAATGATTTATATACATTTCAAATGGATACCTAGGACTTATAATAAAGTGGGAATAAAATTCTCCTGTACAATGTGTGTTGCACCAAATGATGTCATTTGGAAAGAACTGTTGTATTTTTGGATGTTGGCTAAGAAATGGCTTGAGTCATTATCGTGCCCTGAAACTAATGAGTTCAGTGGTTCCGGAGGTGGCACTAATTCGGGCAGTTTTACTTTTCCATTGGCGCAACATAGTCCATCAGTTTCGCCACTGTATTTTAATGCCTTACAATAACGACAAATGTTTGTCATTTCCCCAATTATTACCGATTCGTCGGCACCGTAATCTATTTCCGGTTGGTAGCGGAATGCAGCGCGTTCCAGGACCACAGGAGCATTGAGTCTACGTGATCGGTCCATTACATTACGTCGTGCTCGCTGTCGTTGTAATTGTTGAGCATCACGTTGTTGCATTCTTCGTATTTCCGCTCCATTATTAGCACGTCTCGAACGCAATTGTGACATACTAACACGGCCATTAATCTACGAAGCAAAAATCTGGGCATTATGGCAATGCTTGTATTGATGTTGACGTTTACCCCTCCCCCTGCACCCATGCCAACTGTCATGTTGCCGCCGCCACTTTTTAAACGAAAGTTTGACAACTGCTCATTACTGTTTTAGTTTTGATCGAGTGAAGTGTCGTTGATTTCAATCCGCGCTTATCCTCTCAACTAAAGCAGTAATCGTTTTGTGCTACCGCTACCGTGCTTGTTATGTGCTAGTTACAATGTACTACAAGTGCTGTGTTGACAACTGTGGAAGCAAACGAAAAGACGTTAAATTCCATCAGTTTCCCTCATCGGAGATAGGACTCCAGACATGGTTAAAGTGTATAAATAGTGATCGGCTTCGCACCTTACCCATCCGGGATGTTCGGAGATTCTTTGTGTGCCACAAGCACTTTGAACAGAGATTCATCACTGAGAAATCTCGGATACGTCTCGGTGCCTATCCCACTTTGTTCTCTGAAGAAGAGATCAGAATTGGTATACCAATAGGGTTTGCTATTCGAATATTCGCCCGAAATAATATTCGAATATTAAAGTATTAATTATTCGAATAAAACGAATATTTCGAAGACTAAAAATGATGAATGAATTCATACATTTTTCTCTTAAAATTGCCGGGATTCATTATTCTTTACGTAAAGATTAAGCCCACCTGATTAGTTAGACAATAAAACAATATTTTCGTGAAGTATTAAGATCAATCTCGAACCGTTAGCAGTTCGTGGCGTAGAATTCGAAAGAGGCCTCAGGGAAAACCTTGACTTTGTCTAATCCGTAATTTAAAAGCTACAACATAAACTAGGGTTCTGTACCAGTATAACAAACGCAGTTACCCATGGTATCCATGGAGCAGGCCCACGGCCCAGCACTAGGAACATACAAAGGCGCAAATAGTGCAGTCTTAGCTCAAGCTATTATTAAAATTGCATTTTTGTGCCTAAATTAATTACTATTTGCTGGGTTTCGTAGTTTTGTCATTCATTTTATTTAACACGGAGGTGTCCACTGCTGAATATAAACATCGCCTAAAGACATTAACAATCAAATTGACGACGTTTATTGCCCCCATCAACTGCTGGTCATCCTAACCTGGACGTCATCTTGTGAACACGCTGCGTTTTCCGGTTCATGATCTTCATTCGAGAACCTTAAGGTCCCATCGCGCATCGGTTTATCGAGTAATCTAGCTCGCTTATGCCAAGCCCATTGTCACTTCAACTTTTTAACTCTGACCGCTTTATTGCTCACCTTAGTTCTTCTACAGATTTCTGATTTGACTACTTAAAAGGACTCCGATCAAGATTATAGTTCTCTCCATAGCACGTTGAGCGACTCTGAGGCAGTTCATTATTGTTATTGTTGAAAGTTTTGGGCCTTTTATATGCCGCTTCGACCATTGCTGATCTATTGTGGCAGCCCTTTTGTTATATTTCACTGCATAGGCCCGTTGAGTCTAGGAAATTCCAAATTCTTTGGGCAGTGAGTAGTTGTATCTCATCCGGAAACAAAATGTGTCGCCCTAGATCAGTGGTTCCGAACCTGGGGGTAATTACCCCTTTAGGGGTAAAATTAAGTTTTCTCTGGGGTAATACTCATATTAAGGCGTTTTTCTTTGAGTATTTTCATATACTTGTCTGTATTACCTATTTTTTGGAGGGGTAATTATACAAATGTAGAGGGGGCCTGTGGGTGATGTGGTTATAAAGGTTAGGAACCGCTGCCCTAGATGGATACTGCGTTTGCGCATAAGTGGTCCGCATGAGCAAAGGATGTGCATGGCAGTCTTCTCTGACTCTTGGCAGAACCTGCACGCTGGATCTTGTTTCATACCCATTTGAAACAGATGTTTGTTCAGTTTGCAGTGGCCAGTGAGGATTCTGGTCACTGAGCAAATTTTAAATCTTTTGAGTGATAATAACTCTGTAGATTGTTGGCTATTGAACCCTTCAATAAGGGTTTTTGAGTGCTGTTGTTCTTTTACGGACTTCCAGTTTTCGATTGCCCTACCTTTGTAAAGGTTGTGTAGCAGAGAGTAGGCTTTTTGCTTGGTGGTACCACAAAACGGTTCCGGGCCGACGTGGGGTTTATCGGCTCCTTTCCTTGCAAGTTCGTCTGCTTGTTCGTTTCCGTGTATGACCTGGTACCCATCTAAGTGTAACTTTGTTGGATATGGCCAGGGTGTTCAGGTTGTCCTTACAGTTTTGGTCAAACTCAAGTGAATCTAGAGCCATCAGAGCAGCTTGGCTGTCCGAGTTGATGTAGATGCAACGGTGTCTAGGGTTTTTTTTTCAAGGATGAGTTCCGCACATTTGTTGATGGCGAAAACCTCCGCTTGGAAGATTGAGGCCTCTTTACCCATGCTGATGCGTACCCTGAGTTTTGGCCTTTGTCCATAGACTCTACATCCTACGTCATCACCTTTTTTTGAGCCATCCGTGAACCATATTAGGCTGCCCTCTTCGAAGGACGTTTGTTCATTTGCCCATTCGTCCCTAGAGGGGTATTTCCACCGAGTATATTTTTGTGAAGTTACATACAACATTCATATCATCAGTGGGTATGCATAGGGTGTTGTTTTCAAACACTGAGGCTTTAAGCTTGGTCAGTGTTTGTGAGTGCCATGTAGTCCTCGTTTCATTATGCTCACAGTGAGAGACTACGCTTCTACTTCGTATATCGTCAGTGGCTACAAACCAGTAGCACTACTCCTGAAGAAAAAGTAATCCAAATCTGCTCCTCATACTCCGGTCATATGCTTCAAAATGGGCAAGCCGGTGGGAATCGGAATCTGAAATTCCGGAATATCTCAAGACCAGTGTGTTTGTTTGACCAGTAACTAAGTATACCGAGTAGAAGAGTGGTTTTTCGCTATGGGCCTTATGAATGGAATGTAACATGTAATGGAAACAGCTATCCTGTCTCTTTGAACTCTGTTTATTCATCGTAGATAACTTGTTAGTTTATTGTGATACTATTTACGTGATTTCAAACCTTCGAAATAAGTTTTTTGGTTAATATTCGAAAATATTCGAATTATTCGAATATTGGAAATCTAAGTATTCGTATTATTCGAATACTAAAATTCGACGAATATTGCAAACCCTATATACCAACTGTTATACGCGAAGCCAATCCAAACGGTAAGCCCGTCATTCATCATATTTTAACGTTTTATTCTGTTATTCGTTTTCTTGATATAAAATACTCATGTTAAGTATTATTGTCACGTTGTTCACGTTACACAGTCAATAGTTTGTAAAGAAATACCTCTATAACTGTATTTGTATCCGTGAGCATGGTATTTAGTAGTATACCAGGAAACTTATCTTGGCCTACACTTGGACGATAAATTAAACTGGAAAGGACACATAGAACACGTAAGATCAAAATTAAGCGCCCTTACTGGTGCGCTTCGCAAAGTTGCAGGATGCGTCCCACGCAACGTACGAATGACTATATACAACTCTCTGGTAAAATCTCATTTAGAGTACCTCATCGAAATATGGGGTTGCGCTGCCAAAACTAACTTAATAAGTCTACAGAGGTCTCAAAATAAACTAATTAAATCATTATTTCAGTATAACTACTACACAAATACTGATACGCTATACAAAAAAACAAAACTTTTCAATATAAAACAACTATACACTCACAATACCTGTATCCTTATTAAAAAAATTCTTACAAATAAAATACACACTAACATTACATTGACTAAACGTACGTTTAGACACTGCCTAAGGAATACTGATAAAATTCAACTTTTTAACCATAGAACTGGATACGGTAAAAGAACTATCATATCCGAGGGAGCACAGCTGTACAATAACTTACCTAGTGATGTGAAAGAGTGCCAAACATTAAATATGTTTAAAACCAAACTAAAACAATTCATAAGTGAAAATGTATATTAATTATTAGTGACTAGCTGGACTGTAACTATACTTAAGATTTTGCATTTAATTTAAGCTCATTGTAAGTGAACACATATTAGTAGAGGATCCCAGTATAGAACGACCTTCACCGAACTGGTTAATGGATGAAAAGTATTTTATATTAAATTAAATATGTTAATAAATATATTGCAAGTGGGTTGCCTAAAAAATTTCAGTCCAGAATATGATTAATTAAAAGTTTAAGTTAAATTTGCACCTGGTTGGTATGTGATGCTAAGGAAACGAGGTGCAAACTTAGCTCAACCGGTTAGTATGAGAAAGTTAGGATGAAGTCGGCACAGGTTCCCGTTCACAAAATGAGCAGATTTTTGATTTAGGGACATTTGAGCACATAACACTCTTCTATCGCATGGGATGGTTCGCTGGGACCTCTCTGTCGCACGTAGGTGAAGAACACACGGAGCGGCGCGACTTGCTATGTGCTAAAATGCCCCTAAACCAAAAATCTGCTTATTCTGTGAACCCCCCGACCCGACTCGTGCCAACTTCATTCTAACTTTCTTCATACTAAGCGGTTGAGCTAAGTTTGCACCTCGTTTCTTTAGCATCACATACCAACCAGGTGCAAATTTAACTTAAACTTTTAATTAATCATATTCTGGACTGAATTTTTTTAGGCAACCCACTTGCAATATATTTATTAACATATTTAATTTAATATAAAATACTTTTCATCCATTAACCAGTTCGGTGAAGGTCGCTCTATACTGGGATCTTAGACTATATGTTCTTTATGAGTAATAAAGATCTTTAAACCTATTTGTTTATAAGCATTTTATTTATAATAATTAACATTGAGAACTCTATAACTGGATTTCTATATCAGTATATGAAGAGAAAATTATGGTACCTATGTACCTACTAAGAAAAAAGTGTTTTTAACTGTATCCTAATGTGGCGTGGTGGAGGCCTTTGTCCAAAAATGGACAGACCCAAAGAACTTTTAAAAATGTGATTATAATTTAATTTGTGATTTGAAATAGTTTAGTTTAATTTTAATTTGTGATTGTAATTTTGGTTAATTTAATTGTTTTAATTTATTATATTTGACATATTGAATGGATTAATAATAGCTTTAAATACCTACTTGAAATTAATTTATTATTTTAACTCTAACTTATGCTGCGACATTTTTATTATGCGATTTAATCAATTTTGTGCCTGTATAATTTAATGTTAAAAATAATGAAATGTTGACATATGAATGGGCTGAAATGTATTAATTTTGAAATGTTTAATTATTACTCGTAGTTATTATTGTTGAATTATTTTTGAATATTGTTTGCTTGATAGTTTTTAAGTAAATCAGATATTATTTAGCGATGTCCAAATCACAATCATCAAGACTTTCAAATTAACTGTATGCATGCCTTATATTTGGGTAAATAAATGGCTTTATTATTATTATTATTAAATGTGGCGTGGTATTTTTACTAGGATCAGTAAACACAATTATATGTATAGTAATTATAGAATGGGGCATCAACGCTTGTTTAGTCTTACTGTTAGTGTTAGCTAGTAAACAATTGTGATATTTAAATTTGACTGAGTTTTGGTAAAACTAAACTTATTCTAGCCTTCTATTATTCTAAAATCACTGAGCTTCCTTTTTACGTGTCGAACAGTGTGCTAAACAAGAGTGTACATAAAATTATATTCTATTCATACATAAGGATTTCTAAAATATGTGAAAAGTGGATGATTTTTCTATTATTTCCAACTTAATCCTAAATTATTCCGCTACTGTTACTATTTATTTCCAGTTCTAATAAGTAATAGTTTCTTTATTTTATGTTTCAGTGCATGTGACCTTTGATCATTGTTATGATAGACGTCAACAGCATGAAGATCACACATACTCAAAGCCAAGTGATGCATTACTGGAAGTGGCAGGTAATTTTTAACAGACATATGTATGAACTAGGAATTTAGGATGGGTTCCCCTATTTGGTATAATTTTATTAGTCAGAATGAATTGTTTGCCTATATTTTTAATACACATAATTTTGCTTCAGGATGGGACCTATTTCAGAAAACATTTAGTTCTAAAAAAATACCATTTAGGAATATGATTAATTGCTAATTGCGTCAGAAAGAAAAATAACCTGCAGAATTAGAATAGTAATTATAACTAGTTTAATGCTAGAAAGCTATCAATTTATAAAAAAAGTCTATTGCACTTAAGATCATGTCTAGAGATATAGGTATAATTCGTTTCTAACTTGAATTGCGGATAAGAGGTTCATGTAATGATTAAAATTACATAGCACTCCTTTCTTTTGGTATTCTTATTATTCAATTCAAACCTGACATACGACTAGATATTTATAAAACAATTAAAGTTTACGGTTCTAAGATTTTTTTATAAAATTACTGTATACGAATTAGAAGGACGCTATTTCGAGTATTCATTCTGTGTGGAGCAAACTGCTAGATTTATTTTCTTGGTTAGCAACAGACACTAGTATTTCAAGAAATTCTACTAGATTAAAGTCGACATCATTTCAGATCCACCACTGGAGCAAAGACCAGCCCTCCGAGAAATACAAATCCTACAGCAGCCTACTGTGTCAGGTATTTGAGCTAAGCAATTTTATAGCATGTATCTATAAATAAATAGAATAAAAGCGCAGCGTAACTGTGTCATATTATAGTATATTACACAACTAGGGTGGTAATACAAAGAAAGGCCGAGATCGCAGAAGCTTGCGGCCCGAGCCGCTTGCAAGCGAGGGACGTAAATATGCGATCGAGGGCTTTCTTTATTACCTCCCGTGAGTACATAATTTTATGTCTACACTTGTACGCGCAGCGTGCGGAAAAAGCCACTTTATGGCCAGGTGTGGCAAAATAGTACATTACACAACTAGGGTGGTAATATAAAGAAAGGCCGAGATCTCAGAAGTTCGTGGCCTGAGCTGTAAGCGAGGGACGTAAATATGCGATCGAGGGCTTTCTTTATTACCTCCCGTGTTGTGTACATCATTTTATGTCTACACTTGGCCAGAAAGCGGTTTTTTCCGTACGCGCAGCGTGCGGAAAAAGCCACTTTATGGCCAGGTGTGGCATAAAAGATTTTTCCAAAAAAAAACACAAACTGTTTTTAAAATGTTGTAAGGTTTACTGCTAAAGAATACCCTAAGGCATTAAGTTCGCATATTGTGCCATAACTTTTCTTTTTTACAATAAACTATTATCTTATTAATTGTGCAATTGAAAGGGATCCATATTGATCTTAATATTATTTTTTTACTTTCCACACTTACAACTATTTTCCAAGTCATAATTATGACTTAGAAAATATATTAAAATCAATATGAAAAAAGAAATATGACAAACAATGCATTAATGTTGTTTGTCATTTTTATTTTTTCTCTTAAATGTTTTACTTATCAGAATTGTTATAGATCAAGCCTAACGTAATGGAATCTACAACACGATCTATTAAAAATCCTGAGAACTGAACGGTTATGAAGCGAAAACAATGTGACAAACAATACATTATGTCTGAATAATTATGCATCTGAGTGCATGTCTGAACACGCACCATATTAGAAGACTAGCAACTATTTATTGAATAAAAATTACCTTGATTTCAGATCTACCACTGGAGCAAAGGCCAGTTCTGCGGGAAATACAAAATCTTTCACCCCAGCCTTCTGTGTCAGGTATTGCAAATAGCAACTAACCGACTTAGTAGTTGAACTAATGCTGACTAGTAGCATGTATTGTTAGATAACCGTGAGATACTTCTCCGGAGAAAATTACTGATTTCATATAGTTTATAGGCATAAAAGAACAAGTAACTATTTGTTAACTAAAAATTACCTTAATTTCAGGTCTACAACTGGAGCAAAGACCAGTTCTACGGGACATACAAAACCTGCCACCACAGCCTTCTGTTTCAGGTATTGCAAATAGCAACTAACCAACTTAGTAGTTAAACTAATGCTGCCTAGTAGCATGTATTGTTAGATAACCGTGAAGTCCCTTTCCGGAGCAAATTTTCATATAATTTGTAGGGAAAAAATAACAAATAACTATTTGTTAACTAAAAATTACCTTTATTTCAGGTCTACTACTGGAGCAAAGGCCAGTCCTACAAGAAATGGAAAACCTGCCACAGTACTGTGTCAGGTAATGTGATTACATCATTCAAATATTTTATTACCTACAGCTTTTAATATTTGAAAATGAGAATTTGCCCCTCGTTACATAAGAGAAAGTCTGGAAAGATAATGGCATTCAGTAACCATTTTCACAGCCCAGGCTATGACTAAAAATTCAATGCATTAATTACATCAAATTATGTCAAAAATACCGCATCCGCAACATTCCTGCTGTAAACATACAAATAAATAAGTAATAACCGGTATTTATATCTTCTCCTGACCACGTTTGTTGTGTGGTACTGTCACTTAGCGAGACTCGTTGGAAAAAGAAGACAGTTACAGCAATTCCCCGACAGATGACGACGTCCATACAAACGGCACAGTTCCCATACTGTTCTGCATCTCACTATAGAAGTGTTTATAACGCTAAAACTACATATACCACTTCCAACCAACTTCCTTCGGACTTCAGTCTCCAGGCACAACACGGGTGTTGTGCCCAGGCGGGCTTGGAGAGAGATCTCTCTTCCACAGCTGTATTGACATCAGTAATTTTTTATATTTCAGAAATAACGAGTGACACTGGAGGTGGACGTCGTAATGATGGCCGTTACAAGGTTGTAACAAAACGGCGCAAACGGGTAATCCGCAGAGTGGCAGATTTACCGCCGGATTGTCGCATTTTATATGAAGAATATAAAAAGTCGAAAAAGCAGGGGGACTTCATAAAAAGGGCTAAGCGAGCAGTGAAGTTTTCCAAAAGTAAAATGTTTGAAAAACTAACGAGCAAATTAAATCCTTTGGCTAGAAAAATAATATGGATGCAAATCAGCCAAAGCGAAAAAAAAAATAAAGGGCAGGCGATTTACCGATGAGGAAAAAATGATAGCATTGTCAATATTTAAACATATTTATTCTTCCCTCGAAGAGTACACTAAATAAAATGACTTCGTCTCTACATATACAGCCTGGCATCAATAGTCAAATCTTTGACGCCATTAAGGATCAGGTACTGATCATTTGTTTACTTAATTAATTAGCAACACCTATTGTTGCGTACAAACAAGCAGATTCCAGGGAACCTATAAGGACGCAACTATTTATCAAAAAGAGTTACGTGATCATGTCTCACTCTAACTGGTAGGCGTTTGGAAATTACTCGTTTGTGTGCAATTTATTAATTAGGTAACGTTTACTTGTATATTGTCTTTAGCTATCTCATTGTACTTTTTTCCCCGTCTGTGCATATAGAATATGTTTAGTTCTGTAATATTCTGGAAATTTATTTTTGATCTCGTATATAGAGTCTGTGCGGAAAGAGAATAGGCGTGGCGAAAAACGGAACTAACCTAACCAGTATGGCATTTTTTTTTTTGCAAATACGTTAGAAAAGCATTACAGCGCCCCCAAATCTAAATCCTATTCTGTTTCCGCACAGACTCTATAAGATATTTATAAAAAATTCAGCCACCATTTTATACCCATAGGGGTGGATTTTTAAAAGTTATTTTTTAACCTGGACGGTGCGGACAAGCTATTGATACATCGTTTAAAATCATCTTTTTCCTATTTCAGGTGGAAACTTGGAGCGAGAACAAAAAGTTCTGCTCTATTATTTTTGACGAGGTGTCCCTAGAACCAGGGTTAAATTACGACAAATCAATAGTTCAGCTGAATGGACTTGTTCATTTGTCAAGAAGAAAGAAACAATTTGCCGACCACGCATTGGCATTTATGATAAGAGGAGCAGTACACAAGTGGCAACAGCCCATTGCTTTTTATTTTTGCGAAGGAGCAACAAAGACGGAAGAACTCAAAGTTATCTTAAAAGATATCATTAATGCTGTCATTGATACGGGCCTGCTACCAATAGCACTAATATGTGACCAAGGCCAGTCATTTCAATCGGCGCTTAATGGCCTTAGTAAAGAAACTCAGCGAGACCGACGTGACCAGAGTGGTAGGTATCATTTTTTAACATTTCCGCATCCACGTAGTGCTAGACTCTTAGCCGATAACATAGGAAAAACCGTATGTAGAGGAAATTTGCTACGAGCCTAGCGGAGCGGGTTCACGGTGTTGAAAGTGTGCAAAAACGTAAAACTATTGTTTTTACTGTCATATGTTAAATATATATATTTCTATTTTCAGATCACGTTGTAACTGTGAAAGGGCATGATTTAAATATTATGTTTGACCCTCCTCACTTAATTAAGGGCATTAGGAACAATTTCCTTAACAAAAACTTGAAATACGGACAAAAGATTTGCCAATGGAGTGATATCATGGACGTGTATAATATTGACTGTGGACATGCCGAGACGCGATTACTGCATAAATTAAATGATACGCATGTGATTCCCGAAAAAATTAACAAAATGAAGGTAATATATTTCATGAATATCATTTAGGTGAATCGAGTCGCTCACTTCTCCGTACAAATAAAAATATAATGTTATTGGTTATTATATTAATCACATTAACGACATCAAATTTAGTTGAAATGTATGTGTATGGTTGGCATTTTATAGCAAAATATACGATGAGCATGTACTTCAATAACAAATATTGCGCGAAATAACATAAATCATCATAATATGGCGATCATAAATTATAGGCTACATACTAAAACACATTTTAATCTAATTTGATATTGAAAATTCGATTCTTAATTCTCTTTTCGTTTGCATAGAGAACCGGACGACTCGAATCCTTAAACGAAAAAATCATTTATACGTATAATTATATTCGTTTTTAATTGGTTTCTGTAAAAATGCTATAAGATTTATTGATAAAATGTATTATATAGGTAGTGGCTTTGCTTCCTAAGTAGATTTAGAATTTGGGTGGTAAGTTGTGGAGTCTGTATCTTCAGGGCTATCGTAAATAGTAAAGTAACTAATTTATACCTTCGAAACATAGTATAAAACATAGTTATAAAGTAAAGATACTGTTTTCTTGTAAATAATATGCGAAGTTTATGTTCAAAATCTTACTTTGAGTTACTAAAGTTACTTTATCTATAAGGTACAGAGCCGTTTGTCAGCAGAATGGTTCCTTGTGACCACATAGATCTTCCCGAAAGTCGACTATGGTGTGATTGCGTGACTCAGTATTAGTTAAGCGGTAAATACATACAATATTGTAGTGTGTTAAAGTAGTTTCCATTTATGTACCGTTTGTTTTCCCACCCTTTATGTCTCAAAATAATGGCCATTACATTTGCCTTATTTTCTATATCATATTCCAGGTCAAGAATTGCACACGAGTCCTGATTAAAACTGTGGCGGCCGCCTTGTCATACACATCAAGATTTCGTAAGTTATTTCGTATTCGAATTTTATACGAGTATACCACAAAAGAGCCCAGGCTCTGTTTCGAGAATTGCAAAAGACCACAAGATTACATGAAGCGCGCTGTAAAATTCAAAAGTAGACTTTGGGTTGTTTTCGAATTGACCGATCCAGTTACATACAGTAACGAGAAATTGTGCGTTTAGAATCACGTTTTTTTTATGAAAAGCTAAGCATACACACATTTCTTGAATCTTGCATTAGAAAATAAATGTCAATGGTAAATGAAATATATTTACACTAAAAAGTGTCTAAAGACTTAGGAAACTTAAGAAATAAAAATTGGAGAATGCTCCAAACTGATAGCTTTGTCATGTGCATTCAAGAATATTTCCATCGTTTAGTAGATAATTTCGTACTTATCAATTTAATTTTATTTTTACTTTGCAGCTTACTATCCAGATGGCACAAAAGTGAGCAGTACGCTCAAAAATACTGCCGAAGCAGTATCGTTTTTTGACGATTTATTTGACTCGGTGAACGGAGCAACTTTGAGGAGCAAGGAGACGCGGGGGAAAGAATTTAAAAAAGCAGTCACCGAGACTTCCCCCCACCACAAATTTTGGCGAGACGCAATAAAAAAGTTGGAGAATATAAAATATATAGACGAAAAGCGTGGAGAGGTATCCGTGCCAACATTAAAAAATTGGGTCATAACATTAAAAAGTTATATAAGGGTGTGGCAATTTTTTAAAACCAAAAATATAAAAATTATGCGTCCGAGATATTTCAACTCGGACCCAATCGAAAACTTTTTCGGCCAGGTACGGGCGTACAACTTTCGCAACAATGACCCAAGTTGCCACGCCTTTATAAGCACCTTCAAATCTCTGCTTATAACCAGACTCATCAAATTCCACTCGGCGGGTTATAATTGTGAGGAGGCGTCTGGTGCTCAGCTACTCAATATAAAAAAATTGTTCGAACACAAAGAAAATATTCAACCAAGCACCACTCTTTCTCCCGACGTCTCCCCGCCGATGGACTTTGAGCAAGAAAGTATTCAGGTACAAGCACGCCGGGAACATATTAATGTCCATTCACGGGCATATACTGCAGGGTGGCTGGTCAGAAAAATAAATCAACAAATTAACTGCGCCGACTGTATGACTGATCTAACAACGACGGAAGGATCTATACATAGCTGGATCAATGCAAGAGAATACAACGCAATAAAAAGCAAACGGCACACATGCTCACTTCGGCGGCCATTGCTTGGCTTCACCCGCGTCTTAGACCGCGCGGTATCCTTCTATTTTATACATCCATGCTATGGAACCTCAAAATACGTATCATAGTTTTTATACTGAAGGACCAATATTTTTCTCTAGCTGAGAACGCTTTACATCTACGATTTTTCTATTGAATAATGGTCAACTGTATATATATCGTGTATGACTTTGGGTGTGTTTCAATTAAAAACCTTTTCGAAAAACCTTTTGGCTCTTTACTTTTGACTCCTTTGCCTATAAAACTTATCACTATCCTAACTTTATGGCTTACACTTTTTTCCTTTTATATCAATTCCCGCGTATTTCTAAAAGAAGCGTAGAACTAAAAGCGATAAAACAATCATGAATTACATTCTTGAGGTAATCAAGGAATTCCCAGTGTTGTGGGATCATTCCCACAACAATTATTATAATATTACGGCCAGGCATGTCGCCAGGCGGGAGATCCTAGAGTTGTTTGGCACCCATTTCCTGGATTACAGCCTAACACCAGACCTACTCACACACTGGACCAATGAATTTCGGAGGCAGGGATTGCTTGGGGTGAATTACTTTGACTTTTTTCCTATTATGTTATAGATTATTATTATTATTCAATTAACCTACTCCCCCTCTATGAATTTTATCTATAACCCACAGCCAATTTACCATTCTAGTATAATGCTAAATGAAAATTCATTTTAATTAGAACAATCTTATGGCTTATTATTTAAAATATGAGTCCTATTTAACCTAAACAATCCTATAAGTTAATTCCTATAATATTAAATTTCTTTATGTATTTTAATAAAAAAAAATTGAATTCCTAAATTAGCTATACAACCTACCCTATGTAAATAAATAATCGAAGACCTGATTACTAAATAAATATTAAAAAATTTATAAAAAGAGTACCCCGCCCAGCAAGTCTGCCTGCGGCATAGTTCCCATTACGCTGGCGGCGTTACCTCTCTGTATTGCGAGAGATTGTTTTACATTCTATATCCTATACAACCAAAGACCTAATTACTAATATGCAAATTAAAAAAAATATATATATATACAAAACAAATCTACAATTTAGCTTCTTAAATTACCAATTTACATTATTTACACAAATCATCTTAACGGGTTGCTCTTGTCACTGTCCTATTTTTATTTAATAATTTCCCTAGTCCTAATCAACCTATTTCTCCTTCCTTACTCCTATCCTAGGATCATTCAAGTCCCTAGAGATGGGTGATAAATAACATCACGATGAAAAAATAACGGCGATCAGCCGCTTAAAGATATCGCCGTGACTGACCGCGCCGGAACGACGTTCCAAAATCACATAGGTTGTTCCTTCATCACTCTAACTATCTCAGTCACGCACAGTTAAAAAAACCGGCCAAGTGCGAGTCGGACTCGCGCACCGAGGGTTCCGTACAAACTCATAAGTATATACATGAATAGTTCAAGAAAAACTATATGGCGATTAGTTTAGTAGGAGCAAATAAGTATGTGTTAAGATTTTTGCAAATTTCTCAAAAACAGTGCAAGTTAGGAAAACCGTTATATTTTTCCTGTAATATATAGGATGACATTAATAATTGGTAATTATTACAGATTTTTCTGTTCAGTAACTTCGAAGATAATAGGGGGGAACGGTATTTTTTTTAACGTTTTTCGCCATAAATCAAAAACTAATTATTTAAAAAAAAATACAAAAATACTGTTTTAATCTACAAATTAAGCCCTTTCATTTGATACCTCACTCGATATAATAGCCCTACTTTCAATTTGCAAAGTCTCATTACGGACCCCTTTAAAAAAAAAGTGAAAAAGTTACAAGATTTTTTTTACATCCTATAAGCTCGGGTTAGCGGTTCTTAACACTATTCCAAATTTCAAGTCGATAGCATCAGTAGATCCTGAGATATCTTGCTGTGACGGACGGACGGACGGACGGACGGACGGACGGACGGACGGACAGACAGACAGACAGACAGACAGACAGACAGACAGACAGAGTCGCACCATAAGGGTTCCTTTTTTACCATTTTGGTACGGAACCCTAAAAACCGGAACGCGTTCTTCGTTCCATTCGCGCGCCTTGGCGTCGCTCGTCGCAACTCGGCGCCAGTCGGGCTTATTCGGCAATGCCGAGTGAGAAGAAGCATCTGTCTAGCTCGCTCACTCGAGCTCTAATGCTAAGACCTAATACTTGATAGACACGCACGGCTGATGAAAAATTTGACCATCAGTTTAATTAAAATGATATAATTATGTCAATTTTGAAACTATTTTTTTTATACGCAATATACGAGACGTTTTCAATTTATTGTAACAACAAAAATACAGCCCATGAATATTGGAATTTTAATGAGATGAGATAAATAAATTAACTATGCTAATTGAACCACTATAATTAATTATAAAAAAATATGGTTATTAGGTGTACCTAATGTTGTTTGTTTTATGCACTTAATGTACATACAAAATTAAATAATAAAATTGGTTATTCCTGCCTTCCGTGTGGCGATGCCGTGTCTATTCTTATTATACGTATCGATCTAGGAGCAAGGATTTCCTAGAACCTCGACCTTGTACTTGAAACTCTTAGTTTCACTCGGTCACTGTCGCGATTACTTTCTAATTAAAATTATTTTCGTCGTTTCATGTGGTTATGAAAATTTTCATCGTTATTTGTAGTATATTGATAGTGTAAATATAGTTTGCACAGTGCGTAGTTTAGATTTCTTGTGTATAAAGTTTAAATATTAAATAATTTGTGTAAATATAAATAATAAGTGTAAATAAAAATGGCAGATAACCGTAAATTAAAGACAAGTAATTTGTGGAAATGTTTTGAAGACGTTGGGGACAGTGTAAATAAATTGGCGATGTGTAAAATATGTAAAGCGAAACTAAGCTATAAATCTTCGACCTCTAATTTAAAAAAACACTTGGAAAGGAAACATCCCACAGTTCAGTTTGTATCAACAACAAAATCCTCTTCGTCGGATTCGGCCGGACCGCGACCGCGTCCATTGGAATCGGAACATTCAGAACCATCTACGTCTGCTTCAGTTTTGAATAATGCGCCAATAACACCTAACCCGGATTCAACTATACATAATCAAAATAACAGACCTTTACCTGTTATATTGAATAACCAGACCATGACTAGATACCTGAAAAAAAAACTGACTCCAAGCGAGAAAAAGAAATTGGATGACCTGCTAATGCAGTTGTTTATTTTCGATTACCAGCCATTTTCTATAGTGGAAGATAGAGGATTTAGAGCATTTGTGGGAGGTTTAAATCCTTCCTACCAGTTACCAGACAGGAAGGTTTTGTCTAATAACTATTTGCCGGCGTTGTATGAAACATGTCTGACACAAGTTAAAGAAAAATTGGAAGCAGAGGCAGAGAGTGTCTGCTTGACTAGCGACATATGGACGTCGAGTGTTAATGACGCCTATTTAGGACTTACGGCTCATTATATTGATGAGAACTTCACGCTCAAGTCCGTCCTATTGGAGTGCGCAGCTCTATTTGGCGCACACACGGCCGAAAATATTATCCGAATAGTTCAGGATTTCAAGTTAATGGACAAAGTTCTCATTATGGTGACTGATAACGCAAACAATGTTAAGTGTGCTGTGGAAAGGATGGGGTTTAGGCATTTTGGCTGTTACGCCCACACGCTTAATTTAATTGTAAAATATTGCACAACTGAAAACACTGCCGACGAAACTATTCGAGACCTGATAAGTAAGGTGAAAACAATCGTTTCTCACTATAAAAGAAGTGTTAAACTAACAGAAAAGTTGGTCATTTACCAAAAACAAAATGGTGCTACTCTACCAAAGAAATTACTCCAAGACGTGTCGACTCGGTGGAATTCCACTTTGAAAATGTTGGAGCGATTTGTTCTCTTAGAAGACTCCGTCAAAGCAAACATGGCCCTGCATGAGGAAAGGTGGGAAACCTTAACACTCGAGGAATGGCGAATATGCCGGGAATTGTGTGTCATCTTGAAACCATTCGACCAACTAACCGAGACAATGAGCGCGGAGAAATACGTGTCTGGAAGTCAAATAATCATTTTGACGAGAGGTCTGATGGCAGCCTTAAACCAAATGTTGCAGCTTAGTATCATGGATGACCCCCTTGCGGAAAACTTTGCGGACAGCCTACATGACGTTTCAAAACGTCTCATATGTAGTTTGAGGTCAGAAACAGAGAGGAGGTTCCCTAACCTAGAAGCAAGCAAGACCATCGGCATTGCTACCATATTAGACCCACGCTTCAAACTGCACGTCTTTAAAAGTCCAGCATACGCCGCAGACATTCGTAAGACCGTTACGGAAATAATTACAAACAATATAAAAAGAACACTGCCAAGACCAAGCCAATCGACTCAACCGATAGATATTTCTGAAGCTGAAGACGAACCCCCGAAGAAAAAACCGAAATTTGACATCTGGAATGAATATGACACTATAATAAAAACAGCGCGTCCTGAGGGAACTCCCCAATCACAGGCGATACTGGAAATACAGAGATACCTAGAATTACCTGTCATAGGAAGAATCGAAAATCCCCTAGAATGGTGGAGGACCTTCAAATGTAGCTTCCCCAATTTAGCTACATTAGCAAGAAAAAAATTGAATTTTCTGGCAACTTCCGTGCCTTGCGAAAGACTATTTTCAAAGGCAGGAAACCTTTTAAACGAAAGGCGAACTAGGCTTGGTGTGAGAAAGGTGAAACAAATCCTCTTCTTAAATTCGAATTACGAGCCTAGTAATTAAAAATATGTGAATATTTATCTTGTAAATACTGTAAATACCAAATCGTTGTATATAGTTCATCAAAAATAATAAACACGCCGCAATACTACATGTACTTACGAGCGCGACAGTCCTAAGCCTGTTAAAAGTGTGAAGGTTATTTCTGAGCAACTATATTTATCTACTTCCGATAATAACGTGAATTATTATGTCAATTAGAAAACCAAACCAAGCGTCGTGATGCGAGTAACAGACGTGACAAAATCACGGCGATTTTTCACTGTGATTTTCTTGGAACCGGAACGACAGTCACGGCGACACAAATATCACGCTTTTCCCTATCTCTACAAGTCCCACAAATGTCTCCTTGGAAACAACCGGGTCAACCGAAGAGTCTCCTGGCCAGGAATCGGCAGACGCAGTCCCACGTCCGGCCCATTGGAATGGTCGCACCTTTTGATCCCGCTCCGGAGATCGAAACAATAGAATTGGTTTCCCCGCTATCCTTTCCGGAGCTGGTCGATGACCGCGGAAGGACCCCTCCTCCGCTGCCGTCAGACTCCTCGGAGCTGAATTATTCCCCGGTTCGGTTTCATTTGGATGAGCATGGTGTGCAAATCGTAAGTTTCTTTTATTCTGTTGTTCTGCAGTTTCATAATCAGCATTTTACCATGTTTCTTCATTCCATTTCTCCTTTTCTAGATTTACGGTAGTTCCGATGAAGGGTTCCACCCGTAGAGAACCTTCCTTTCCTAGCTGGTGAGTAGTTGAGTACAACAGACGTCTCTGTTTCCTTGTTTGTTACTTATAAATTTTCCAACCTGATTGTCTCTTGGTTTGTTTCAGATTTTTCCATTTCCTTCAATCAAATCTATTATTGTACATAAAATGATTTTCTTCTCTTCTTCTTCTTTTTCTTATAATTGATTATTTTTCCTTCGTGTTTAATTATACATTTTTTTTATATTACTATTTTGTGTTTTTAATATAAGTATCCCAAACGCCTAGTCATTTGTGTCATGCAAAGTTCGTAACCTATTTATTGTTTAGTAGGTTTGTGTCAGTACTTTGTACCGATCTGTTGCAATTTGTAAAAATCTCAACTTCTGGCGCTGAAGGTTGTAACCATAATATACAGATTGAAGATTCATACCCTGAACAACTGTAGATTATTTTTAATATGTTGATGAGGCTATGCTTCGTCACAAATTGAGTGTTGATGAAATAACACATTGAGATTGCTGCCCCGAGTGAATGTGATTGAACTTCATTCAAAGGACTCTTCGTAAAATGAACGACACAATAAAATTTTATGGCAGTTTGTCGTCGAATTTTAACGAATTGAAAAGGTTTGCTCAGCAATTTATTTCTATGTTTGGTAGTACATATATATGCGAGCAGACCTTTTCGATTCTAAATTACAGGAAAAATAAATATTGTTCGCGCCTTACGGACGAGCACTTGAGTGCCATCTTACGAATTTCAAATACCAACATGACGGCAAATATAACCGATATAGCTGTACAAATACAGCCTCAAAGGTCGCACTAGCTGACTTTTGAGAATGTATTTGACCGGCTTAGAAGCTGTTGTTTATGTGTTTTTATTGTTTGTGATCTCAGTTATTAGAAATGCCAATTTAATTTATTTCTCTGTTTTTGTACTAATTACCTATAACTTTTATACAAATAAGGCATTTATTTATTTATTTTTAGTACCCTTAAAGATAGATACTTGTAAGAGCCAACGCCGACGCCTCACGGGTGCATATTGGAAAATATTATGAGCAGCGCTAAGTGGACCGCCGCGGGCGCTGGTGTCATAGTTTTTCTGCCCTGCGTGCGCCCGCTCCATGCACCCGCGACAGCTAGCGTCGGCCCCTAATAATTGTGTCGTCTTTAGGCGAAATGTAGACATTGCCGGTTGTTGATAAGGCGCTCTTTGCATAATAATGTACATTACAAGTCGTTCTTATTGACAACCGACACGTGGTATTTTGCCTAAGAAAGTCACAACAAATTAATTATATCTGTATCGCGACCAAGCTGTCCGCGCGTAGCAGTCTATCAGCGGTGCAATGTATTTCATCAAACATTTTTTGAAATTAAAATATTATAAAGAGCTGGGATAATCTCAGACAAATCGGCATAGTCTAAAACTAAGCAAAGCTTGTACTCTGGGTGCTAGACGACGATGTGAATACTTATATGTCCATAGATAAATATAACACTATATATTGAAATCAATCACTTTTGCCAGAAGTCCCGAATATGTTCCGCGCGAGACAGGCTCAGTACCGCTCTTTCTTCATCTTTATTAAAGAGAGAAATGGAAACTTTACAAGAAGTTAAATCTTCACAAAAATATCATGATAAATACCAATCTCTGGGGGACGATGGTCCTTATTGTAAATTACTGTATCCCCCTCAAGAGCTCACAGAGTTCACTCAGTATGGACTGAGAATATTTGCTGCAATTGCGAGAAGGATCGCGTTGCAAGAAGGGATGGATTCCCTGAAGAATTATGCTGGGGCGGCCAGCAATAATATAGCATCCCTTATAACCAGAGCGATTTATCTAGTGAACGCAGCCGGTGGAGCAAACACCTACACAACACAAGGAGTGAGAGCTAATTACCTCATCAAAGAGGAGAATAATGCTGCACTAATCTATGATCTAGGATTAGGTGCATATGTTGAAGGCAGGGAGGGGGATTCTAGGTCAGAAAAAGATGATGAGGAAGAACCCAACTTAAGGGCATGATTGTGTGGGCGATTCTCCGAGCGTTTTGACCGCGCGGTTTGACAATCATTATTGTCCGACGATTATTTACTATAACGAAAGGACAAATCGTGACAATTTTTGATAAAACTATACTTAACCTCGGGACTGTTTTTCGATTTCACAAAAAGTTAACTCTAGGCATCGTTTTTTTGAACAATATTTACTGAGACAATAATGACGAAAATAAAACGCCGTAAAAACGCTGAATATTGGCCCGTGTATAGCTATAATCTTACAATTAAGGATAAATCAACTATCTATATTAGGGCCTAATGCTGAAATTGTTCATTATTTTGCCTAAACTCTGTTTTTTCTAAAACCTAACGCCGAAATTACTTGTTTATTTTTTTTTTCTTAACGCTGGCGCGTCGACCTATTTAAATCGCCGTGCAGTGTATTTTCTAATTTATTTAATGCTGTGTTGTGTAAATAATTTTTACATTATATTTTGTATGTGTGAATTCGGTGTTTCCTTTCTTTAAACCAGTTTATGCTACAGTAGGTTCTCTTCACTACGGTTACTTCAAATAACAGACTGGATCAAGTAGAAAATGTATCTATTAGCTGCAAACCAGTTGACAACAAGGAACATAGGTAATTTAATTAATTTTAGACAAAACTTACAGCACGAACGAACATTGAGAGCAGAAGGACGTGTAATGGCGGCCGGGGCGGCAGCCAATAGGAGAGCAGGAACGGGCTATAACGGGATAACTTCAATTTGTTTTTATTCGGAATACTAATTGTTAGAAAAAGTATACTTATTGTCTATGCTCCTTTCCTATAAAAAGCCGTGTGACCACTGTCTCTCTCTGTCATATTAGCCGCCTATCAAAATGTAAGTTCTGTCCTGTAACTGTTTCGTCAATTATAATTCTATATTAATGCAGCTCTTTTACCGTGATGTTTATTAACCAATATACAGGATTATTTTTTAGTTAGTTAACAAAAAAACCCTGAATACGGTATCGTTAATGGAACCCATTTCAATAAAAAAACATGTCCTTTTTATTTTAACGATTTTTTATTTTTATTTCTAATGGTAGGTTCACACGCGCGCGTTCAACTCTACATTTAACGTGCACATTCACATTCACGAGCGTGTAAACGGTACGCCCGAGCCCGTGAACGCGCCTGTGAACGTGAATGCCGCGAATCGGGCAAGTGTCGGTTTTTTGGCAAAGTTCAAAGGATGAATGTGCGGGCGCCCGGTGACTGTTTACACGCGCGCGGGCAGTCAGTCTCTCCCGCGCTTTCGCGACGAGTGGATCTTCATTCAACGTTGCTAAGAAAGTCGCTACGATCGGAGATTACAACATGGCGGAATGGTCAAACGAGACAATTTTGACGTTCCTGGAATATTACCAGGAAGAAGAAGTATTATGGAAACCCGGACATAAATTCCATAAGGACAAGAAAAAAATTCACGATGCTTGGACGAAAATTGGTAGATTACTAAATGTGTCAATCAAGGATTTGAAAACAAAAAAGGAGACCCTAATGGGAACATTTAGGCGCCATCTGAAGAAAAAACAAGAATCTATACGATCTGGTGCAGGTAGGTACTTCTGTTTACTTTACGTAAAGTTGCATCTTTTCAAAAGCTAAAAATAAAAATGAATTAGTTAATTATATTTTTTTATTTTACCTAGGCTTAGGCCAAGATTGGTTTGGTTTCAAATCCGAAGGTCCCAGGTTTGATTCCCGTATGTGGTACAACATTTTAGTGATTAATCACATTTTTCAGGGAGTGACGAGATATATGAACCCATTTAGTTTGCATACCAGATAATGGAGTCCTTTCTGCTGCCTGTTTATACCAGTAGGGCTACACTCAACCTTCTATGTTGGTTTCGTATAACAAATTAGTTTCGTATGTTTTAATCATTATATTTAAATAAAGGTACTATTAGTATTAGTAACTTAGTAGGTACATATTAGTTTGATAAAAATAGTTAGTTTTTTTTCCTGGCGGCACGGTACGCCGGAGGTCATGGGTTCGAGTCCCGCCTGTGTCATTTATTTTTCAGTTTTTTCTATTCTACATGCGTTAAAACAAAAAAGTTATACATTTATATAATTTTAACATAATATGTAGGTAGGTAAATTGTTAGTGGATAGCCCTATAAAAATATGAAGAAAATTCGTCCCTGATTTCTCTAGCGTTCAGAGGCGATCTTCGTGCTATCATTGGCAAATCTCTTATAGCGTTATATCCACCTGCGTTTGTTCACCACGATCCACGCCTTGTCAGATTGCCGTCATCATCGTATTCATCAAACGTTCCTGGAGGAGTATATCTTGCTGCGGAATTTTTACTGTTTCTGAGAAAGTTGTGTAGCAGTACACATGTCATTGTCAATTGTGATACAATATCTGGATCCAGATCAATTGGTCGTCGAAATATTCTAAATACTGCACTTAAGATTCCGAATGTGTTTTCCACCACAACTCGGGATCTGGACAGACATTTATTAAATATCCTTTTTTGTGAATCCGAATCATGATTGCCAGGCTGAATCACATGATTCACAAATACCAAAGGAACCTTTTGGAGATGAAACAACACCGGAACTACATGAAGCTATCGACAACGAAAGAACTGATAGCGAAGTGATGGAAACATTACAATCGCCAAGGACTCCAACCTCACAGATGTAGCCTACTCAAGCAAAAAATAGCCGTCGTCGCTCAGTACCTAATACAGCCGAGCAGCAAATGGCTACAGCATTCGGTCAGTTGAATAATGTTTTAGGACAACGTCAATCACATACTGCAATTAAAGAAGATGATGACTGCGATCTCTACGCCAAGCTTTTGGCTACAAAACTGCGAGAACTGTCCAAAGACGAACGTAAATTAATATGTATGTATGTATGTATGTATGTAAACACTTTATTGCACATAAAATCATACAGAAGCAGTACAAAAATCAATGGTTATGTACAAAGGCGAGCTTATCCCTGTAAGGGATCTCTTCCAGCTAACCTTTGAGCAGATGAGAAAGAATAACTAATACCACAGAAGATAGACAAACTAACAAACTTGATTCATTTACTTACACAAAGAAAATAGGGCAAGTTTTGAATACACATAAAAACCCAACATAAATACATGACCAATTATACATATCAGATATAACCTAACTACATATATAAACATATACTACTAAATAAATAAATAGATATACATACCTATAATATATACATATATATATATATATATACATATATACACATATCAAGTATTCAACCGTATCAGAAAAAAAAAAAATAATAATAATAAGGTAAACCTTTTTCGTCAGGAGTCTGAGAGCCATAGCTTTTTTAACTTCTCCTTAAATGATGCAACAGATTGAGATTGCCTCACGGCCACTGGTAGTGAGTTCCATAATTTCACGGCATGGACTGTGAAGGATTTCCTATATGTGCGTGACTTAGTTGGTGGAATAGCCAGAGAGAGATTGGCACTCGATCGCAGTCGATGGCCACTACCGACAGCCATATAGGTAAATCTTTCGGAAAGATAGGAGGGGGAAGCAGGATTAAATAACACGTTGAAAAGCAATGACAGAACATGCACATCCCTGCGACGACGGATCGGAAGCCAACCGAGCTGTGATCGGAACTGAGACACGTGGTCAAATTTCCGCAGACCAAATATGTACCTTATGCAAACATTTTGCAATCGTTCCAACTTGTCAAGTAGCTCTTCTGTAAGGTCCAGAAACGCAATGTCACCATAGTCAAGAAGAGGGAGTAGGAGAGATTGGGCAAGAGAAATTTTGGTGTCTATCGGAAGGAAATTTTGCAGACGCTTCAAAGAATGAAGTGACGCAAACAATTTCCTGCTGACCTCGGCTAAGTGAGGAGACCAGGAAAGTGTTTGGTCAATGGTGATGCCTAAATTTTTAACTGTAGAGGAAAGAGGGATCGGGGTCCCATCAAAAATAATATTAGGAACCACCATGTCCGACAGTTTTGACATGAAGTGAGGACTACCAACGACAATCGCCTGCGATTTTTTAGCATTAACCTTTAACCCAAAATTAGAAGCCCAAACACGTATGGATTCAAGGTCAGCATTAATTGTATCGACTAGCAGAGGAAAGTCGTCGATAGCAGCCGCTGCGTATATCTGCAAATCATCCGCGTAAAGATGGTAACAGGAATGCAAGGATTTAGTAATACCGTCGATGAAAATTGAAAAAAGGAGAGGGGAGAGCACACCTCCCTGGGGGACACCAGCAGATAGGTCACACCACTCGGATACCTTGTCGTCCACTCTAACTCGCTGTCGCCGCCCAAAGAGGTAGCTTCGAAACCAAGATAAGGCGGTGTGAGAAAGATTCAACGTACTGAGGATCCCTAGAAGGATATCGAAGTCTACGGTGTTGAAGGCACTACTGAAATCCAACAGAACGAGAAGTGTGAGCTTCTTGTTTTCAATGTTAAAACGAAAGTCATCAGTGACCTTAACCAAGGCCGTGACTGTGCTATGCCCGGGACGGAAACCAGACTGAAAGGAGTTGAACATTTTGTTCCTATTGAGATGTGATAAAAGGCGACGATTTACAAAATGTTCAATAACTTTGGACAGAATAGGGAGGATGGAGATTGGACGATACTCAGAATAAGTTACAGGATTGGTGGTTTTGGGGAGAGGAATTACCTGAGCATATTTCCAGATTGAGGGAAAGGAGTATAATAATGTATGAAATAGATGGCATATTTGTTAATAGTATTCAATGCAGGCTACCTAGACGTGAAACACCATCTCCACTATATTCAAACCCATATTCTAGACCACCGTCAGTATCGACTTCATGCAGATCACAAGCGAAGCGAAGCCGACCTTCAAGTACTTTAAGCTCATATTCCGAACCAATTTCAAACATTCATGCATCAAATCAACCTGTTGAACGCACATCTATTCAATGTGCAAACGACCTCTTAATGCAAACCCCATCCTTTGAATCTGCAAACGCACACTCAATCCAACCCCCATCTTTTCAGTCTGCAAACACACACTTAACCAGTCAGAAATTTATTCAGTCCAATCTCCATATGTTCAATCCGCAAACACGTACTCAATCCACCCTGCACACACACAATCCGCAAACACGTACTCAATCCAACCTGCATACACACAATTCGCAAACACGTACTCAATCCAACCTGCACACACACAATCCGCAAACACGTACTCAATCCAACCTGCACACACACAATCCACAAATACGGACTCAATCCAGACTAAACCTAACATTATACAAATTGCATTAGGAAATTCATTAGAAACATTTGGATCTAATGAAACAAGTGAACCATGAATGAACCTAATAATTAATTGTCATTGTTTTTGTTTGCCAAAAATTTTGTTGTCAGTGTCTGATTTTTGTCTTTGATATCTTTATTTTAGTTCAGTAATTTGTGGTGATTTGTGTTTATTTTGTCAATAAAAAACCTTTAAAATATAACTACCTTTACTGCATCTTTTAGAACTTCATTAAGAGCTCTAGAGACTTCCCGTATAATTCCTGATATAGATGCTTTGGAGACTTTAAACAGATAGTGTAGACTTCTGTAGCTATCACCAGATGCTAAAAATCTTAGCGTCATGATAAGACGAAATTTTGCTGGAATAGCTTCTCTGAAATCTGTGTCTTGCTTAGAAATTATCGGTGAAATTTTACTCAGCAAAATTTCAAAATCAGTAAAGGTCATTCGACAAAAATTATCGAACTCTCCAGACGGTTCATGCAAGAGCTCATCAAATTTTTCTTCTATGAACTCCATGTAAACGAAAAACAAATTATGAATTTTAGGAGCCCTGGAAGTGTGAAATACACAGAGTGTCCCACGGCGATGCTTCATCGAGGGGAAGTACCTTAAAATATTGGAAATAGAGCAATTTACAATAAACAACTGCATTCACAGATTCTTTTTAATTCTACGAATTTTAATATTTTGTTAAAATTTTAAATTATTTTTTATTTTTTTAATTAAAATCTGTGAATGCAGTTTAAATTGTTTTTAAAAATAAACTAAAATCATAAATGGGTAATTTTGTAAGCATTTTACACCACTGAATCACGATCGGAGAAAACACAGGTACTTACTTGGTACGATTTTTGTGAACTGTTATCATCCACCATCTTCTTTGCAGTCTTTTTCTCCGTCGTTCATAATTTTGTTTCTTTTTCCATTAAAAATAAGTTAAGCCAAAGGATATGGCAGCAACAACACCGAGATCCTCGCTGCTCGCCATTCTGGCACTGACTGACACGACGGCGTGCGTGTGAACAGCTTGAATGTCCGCCGGCCCGGGACGGGCTGCATGCCGCGCGGCCCGCCAGGCAGCCCGCCGGGCTGCACGGCGCGCGTGTGACCGTAGCATAACAATTTTTACAAATTATGGACACCCTACACACAGCTGCTGTTTCGGGGTCATTGAAGTTCATGCGCGGCGCATGAGGGGGTGTGCGGCGGGGGACGGCGCGTGGCGGGTGAGCGCGCGCGCAGTCCGTGTCCTTTGGTTTGGCCAGTCTCGCGCCG
Organism: Eudemis profundana; assembly: GCA_947034925.1. Taxonomy (NCBI): domain Eukaryota; kingdom Metazoa; phylum Arthropoda; class Insecta; order Lepidoptera; family Tortricidae; genus Eudemis; species Eudemis profundana. The sequence continues at coordinate 7,745,888 of OX344806.1, read as the reverse complement.
CGCTCGCTCGCTGATGGACCGTCGTTTCATGTTCTCCTCGCTCGCCGTTGAGCTAACGCGAAACAATGTACTCAAACCGCGAGTTTTACGAAATGGTGAGAGTGTACGCCAGGGCCGAAAACAATCTGCGAGCGGCTCGTAGGTTGTACGAGGCAGAGATTCTGCCTATGTTAAGAAATGCCGGTTTTTCTAATGCGCGTCTCCCAAGTCTGTATACAATTTTGTCGGCGAATCAAAGGCTGCTGGATTTTGGACAGTTTGCAGTGTCGCGGAGCACCACATTTAGCTGTGGAAATTGAAGAGGACGTGTTAGGCTATTTCGCAGTTAGAACTGTTATCTCACACATAACCGAATCGCTGCCAGAAAAGTAGGTTAGGTTAGAACTGTTATCTCACACATAACCGAATCGCTGCCAGAAAAGTATATTATGTAAGAACTGTGACGCAACATAAAAGAGAACTTTTAAAAAAACTTTTAAAATTAGGCTTATGCGTTTAGCAATTTATGCATTTACTTAGTATGGTTAATGTGTTGTATGAGCAACCTATTTATGCGTTTAGCATTTTATGCATTTACTTAGTATGGTTAAAGCGTTGTATGAGCAATCCATGTATGCCCATTATAAAGTATGCTTGAATAAATGTATGGGTTGGGTCCGGAACGCCTTACTTGCATTTAGCCTTGGTATTCCAAACGTCTCAGTTGTACACTGGCCAAGTATGCAAAATGACTTGTTAATCTAATCCCATGATTACAAAATGGTCCAAGTTTCAAGAAGACTTAGGGAGCAAAACGCCTAGGTCGTGAAATGCACAAGTTGGCAGAATGTCTCAATTGTGTAAAGTCTTGCTTGTTATAAGGACTACGTAATCAAAAGATCTTGTTTGTTTAATGTCTTAGTTATAAAATGAGGAAGTGGATGAAACGTCATTATTGCTAAATGACTACGTTACATTCATGTAAAATGAGTAACTGCAGATTAACATTTTGTGAAGCCTTTGCCGGAAATTGCGATTTCTGATCATACCTACTTAAAACTCTCGATCATGTCGCCTTTAAAATAGTACATTATGATACGAGTGGGCGAAGTTGGTCATTACAGTCGATAATAAAATAATGTTATGTCATTATACAACCTGGACAAATTGCTACTTAAGACATTTTTTATACTTTACGATTTAACTACATAGTCTTTATACTATAAAGACATTCTACAATATTGGACGTAAAGATTATTCAGACCATATACCTATTAAAACATTATGACGTTAAGACGTTTTGCAGTCAAGTCATCCAGTCTACTAAGTCTTATAACAGTGAGGGCGTTTTACAGACCAAAACATTTTACTCCCCGGACAAAAATACAACTAAGGTGCTCTGCTCTCTAAGGCTAAATGCAAGTAAGGCGTTCCGGACCGGACCCAAATGTATGCATATCAACTATATGCCCATTACACAGTATGTCCATAAACATTATGTCCATAAACATTATGATTAAAATCGTTATGCGCATAAATGTATGACTATTTACAGTTATGCGTAATGATGAGTATGACGAATCCTCGTATGCGTATCAAAAATATGACCTTAAACTTTATGCAACCCGACCCCTACCCCAGTATAGTTACATAATAGCTTTAAGTTAAACATTTGATGATTTGCGTACAATTATTACAAGTCATATAATACTTAATGTCTTAATTCATTCAAATTTGTCATCCAAAAAGAAGTCATAATAAATAACTAGTCATAAGTCATCATAAATAACAATGACAATTAATTTGTCTTAAAATGTTAAATGGGTGTTTATTATTGACTATCGACATGGGTTTTGACTAACCTAAGCCCGTGAAAGTATGAAGGAAAATTTGGAATGGCAGTTTAAAACCGGCGGGCATCGACCCGTTAAGGAGGGGGGGGGGGGGGGGGGACGCTCCGCCCGCCACTCTTACCACCTGCGCAAGCGCTGCCACTGGCCGCGAGCGGGTGCCCCGCTCACTCCTCGCCTCCACCACTGCCGTCAGAAAGTAGGGTGACCAAATCTTCTACTGTTTCTGTGGAAACATTTGGGTGCTCTTATCTTTTTTTTTTTTATTTGAGAAGGGATAAAAATAACACAAAACGTATATTTCATTTACCTTAGCGATCATTTATACGAAGTTAGTTAACTGACTAAAAAATAACCCTGTATGAACTGTATGAAGTACCAATTGATAGTTTAATTTGTGCTCCGCTACCACATAAAACCTACCTGCGCTCTCGATTCTGCTAAAAGGTTAGTGGTCTCAGCTAGTAAAGGTCTACTGTTTTATCCCAAGAAGGGATTTTTCCATGTTTCTACAATTGGTATAACAGGACCTATGTTCGTGTACAATAAAACTTAATTGTTGTCAAGTTACACAAGACACGGAAGTAACATAACCTCAAAATAGCGGTAACTGACTGCACAGTCAACTCATTCGTCTATAATGTCAATTGAAGAATTAGAAGCATTTACTAATTATCTTTCATGGAAATTTGCAATCAAAATGCTGGTAACATTAGAAAATATCTGAGGCTGCGCGGATGGTTCCGAGACAGACGGCGGCAAGGATGCGAGCGCCGGCGCGCATCGGCCTTTTAATTTTATTCAACCCAATTTGTATCAGCTTGTAGAAAGCGTACGACAGCTAAGCCTGGAAGAAGCTCGCTGACACCTCTGAAGACAAAGGACTCTACAGGAAAGTACTCCTACTTTGATAGTTACGAGTTGAGTACCACAACTATTACTGCATGTCTGACTTAATAGGTGTGATGAAGCTTGTCACCCAGCTTTCTGACACAGGGAAGAATATTGAAGATGGCGAAGTAGCCGTATTATTGCTCTCCGGATTGATTGCTGGAAGAATACAATGTGCTATTGTCCGGTTTTGGAAACTGCCGGCTTAACTAACGCACTTATTATTGAAATCGTCTGTACTCGCTTTTTACAAGAAGACCATCGGAGAAGCAACATTCATACTTACTTACTTCAACGGCAACACAAATATGTGTCTTGTCGAGTACAAGGTCACACTCACAAAGTTACACAAACAGGTGTTACACAAACAGGTGTTACAAAACACTACAGAAGTAAATGTTTGCAGTTTAGTGCAACTGTGAAAGATGCTGTAACATCACCAATACATCTAATTACTCAACAATCCACTTCAACATCTCCTATTAAACCATCCATATCTGGGCAGTCATCAAGAAGAAAACTGATTTTCTTTGAGGAAAATTATAATAGTGATGCATCATATCAATAGGGATGATGACTGGGTTAAAAATATGTTATTCTATTTAGTCCGTCAGTTAGATTATGGAAAAATATGGGACACGTATTTTTTGGTTTATCAAAATATTAAAAATCGACAAAGTTATAGATCATCAAACTTCTGGAGTGGGGGCTTGTGACGTCACTCTTGAGTACAATTTGTACTCAAGAGTGACGTCACTCGAAACTTCTAAGCACTCTATCCTCGTCAGTTTTTGTTTGTCAAACAAAACAAAAAATACGTGTACAATATTTTTTCATAATGTAACAGACGGACTAAACAGTTTTTTTTAGTCATCTAGCCTATTATCTCCAGGAAGATCATCTTTTAATTCATCTCCGTCAAAACCTTCAAGTCCAACTCATACTCATACTCTTTTATTCGTAAAATACAGAAGACAGTTTACTGGACCTGAAATTAAAATAGAAAGAGGAGTAAGACTGGGGGATCCTCTATCTCCAACGTTGTTTGTAGCAGTTTTAAAACATACAATGAGAGCTCTACAGTGGAAAGATAAAGGAATAACTATATAGCAACCAAAATTCTCACACATCTTCGCAGACGATATAGTGCTCATTTCGGACACATCAAATAACCTTCAACTAATGTTAACATCTCTAAACACAGTGAGTAAGAAAATCGATCTCGAAATCAGTTTTCTTGCTATCATGCTGTAGTTCATCTGGTGTTGGGGTAAGCAACTTTCGTTTTCTGTCAGTCAAATCTGGATGGTATATATGCATTGGGGCTTCATTCGGTTTCTTTTAAATGAGCCCAATATTTTGTACTGCATGTAAATTTCCATGTCATTTTCTAACTGAAATATAAGTTAGATAAATAATAATTAACAATACCTTTAAACGCTTAATGTACTTATTTATTTTCCATCTTTTTTTTACAATAGGAAAGCAAAATAATTATGGCCGCCATCACATATCTGAAGAAGTCAAGGTGCCCACAACCAGTTTTTAGGAGGAAAATGGAGTGCTGCGGTGGCCAAAAAAGGCTATCGTGAACAAATTAATTAAAGATGAAAAATCGAGACCGGGTGTGGACTGGACATCAATGAGCTACACCTTAAAAAGGAACGATTTAAGATTATACAAAGAAGCCGACGACGAGCTATCCAACATGGAAAACAGATACAGAGGAGGCTGGTGGTGACGTGGACATGGGCTTAACGAGACCCTTCAGTCCACTTTCACAACTATTTTTCACAACTAGTTAAGAATAAACACTTTTTTTTTCTTCTTTCTTAACTAGTTATTAAAATGGAATAAAAAGTGGCATTTCATAACTGTCATTCGAAATTATTTTAGTTAAGAAAGAAGAAATATGATTCTGCTTTTACAACTAGTTATGAAACAACAATCTTAACTCGTGTCGTATCGTCTAACTAAAAATCTAGGTATTCTAAATACCACTGAGCCCATCTGAGATTGAACTTTGGTTAGCAACCCTTCGCAAAAAAAGAGCGCCATCCCAGCTATATTATTGTAGTGGGTGAGACATTAGACAAAATTAACAGTTATTTAATTGTGGCAAGTAGATCAGTTATCTATGAAAGATTATCTATTATGCACGCAGTTGATACGTGAGTGAGCCGTCAGCTTAATAGCTCAACGGAAAGCGTCAAACTGGAGACGACGCTAAACAAAGTCAACAATGACCCATTGGACAAACAAAGGGTAAACAATAACGCTCCTTGGACTACTTCGAAGTAGGGAAATTGATCAATATAGAAGCCGTCACAACACCACACTCGTCGGTTGCCTCAGCCGGGGTGGTCCGGCTAGCGACCTGGTTCGACCCCAGGTAACGCCACGGCCGACCATCCGGTCATATTATTGCTACGCCCACTAGGGTTGCAAGTTAGTAAGGTTTAAAAAAAAAGCCCGGTCACTACCACTCCGGCTCCTGTAGCATTAAGTCATAGTTTAGGCTAAATAACGTTATCGTTAAGATTATTCTTGTAATATTTCTTTGAAATTAAAAAAATTATAACAACAAAACTTCAAGATTTTTAACTGGCGCCCAACGTGGGGCGGTGAAACGTGATCGTCTCGACAACGCTTCTAGTTCAAAAACTGTCAACATCCAGTTTGCTGAGGCGCTTCGTCGGACGGGCGCACAGGCTTTCAAGTCTACAAGCATCGCTTACCCAAGAAAAACACGTTAGAATCTTCGAAGAAACCGGACTTATGCTGCGTAGCGGAGTGCTGCTGTGTATTTGAGTACCAAGTAGTATTTCCTACCGTATGACGGCGACGCTACTACCATTTACAATTATATAACAAGTGCCAACCAATAGTTGAATTTATCCGGTAAAAATCCTGGTAATGTAATGTTGCTTCTTAGTAAATTAACTGGCAAGGCAGCTCTAACTATCTCCATTCTTAATCATTACTTTGATTGGGACCTGATTAGTGGGTGGACAAAGAGTGAGTGTGGAGATAATCGAGGATTAAATACCTTGTTAATAGAGTTATCCAATTTAAAACGAAGAGGTTCGTATAAATATTATATATTTGAGTTAAAGCAAAAACTGATTTTTATAAAAAGTAAATTATCTGATAAATACCATAATGAATCTGGCCTAGTTGACGAAGTAATAAAACCTTACATAAACATGGAACAAAATACACCGAGAAATAGCTTACCTTATCCCGACCAAAATATGGCTACATGCCATAATATACCTCTTTAAGATATATAAACTTATTTAAAGAGTTCAATGTAAAATACCACAGCCACGCGAAATAATCTAAGCCTGTAGGAAATTAAGGATAAGGAAATTGGTGCCAAATCTGCCAACACTGCTAATCAGTTTATCAAGTACCAACGTTATTTGCTGACAATAGCGGCATTTCATACAATTTAATTAATTAGTAAGTAGCTTTAGTAGCTGTTGGCTTAAGGCCTTCCCATCAATTATATTAAAGGTGAAATTAAAAGGTGATTTAATTTTGGCATAAGAATTAGCTTGAACCGACGCCAAAATACCTTAACTATTTTTATTTTTCACTAAATCGTCGAGCAACAGTCCCAATGTTTTCGACCGCAAAACTTAACATTCATCATTTCGGTTCTAATGAAATTGTTTTCAGTTTCAGAAGCTGCTGGATAGAGGAACGGAGGCCCAGAACAAGGAATGCGCGCCCATTATAAGACAAATTTTTGAAATAACATCTTATATCAAGAGACACGAGACTGACGGCCAAAAAAAACCAGCCCTGCTTAAACGCATTCCGGCATTAAAAGAAATTAAGGAATCACATGTAGTGTATCTTCAGCGCACCATGACATCCTGGGGACAGGATTGTAGTTATGCGAGGCTTGAACGTTTGTTTAATTAATAAACGTCTATTGTTGATATTAAAATTGCATTAATTAATTATCTCGCAGCCATACCTTACCCATATAGCTCCAAAGATTCAACGAGACTCTGAGTCTCCTCGATGATGAACTAAAAAACCTTGGCAAGAGGCGAGATTCTTATGGAAATTCATATGAATGAAATATACGCTTAAAATGTTAAGTAATTTTTTGCGCATATTTCACTCGTATAAAATTTCAGTTCTAGAAATCTTATAACAGAGTTCACCTGATCGAGACAGATCCAATGAGTGCAAACACATACACAGCTTTTGATAATTTTTCGTAGCTATGAAACTCAAGGACTTCTGTTAAAATAACCACGAGACCAAATCCCTTTGGGACTTAGTTCAGGACCACTGGAGGTTCAGACCAGCTGAACAAGTGTAACGTACTTATTTCTACTTTCCCATGAAGCAGACGGAGCCATCTAGCGGACCGTAGGAAAGCTAGTTCGATTAAGTCTGTACTCGACGAAAGGCGACACCTGTACGAGAACTATAGAACTTGTGAGTCCTTCTTACGAGGGTTTACATTGTCGATGGCTGGAATTTAGTTTTGTTTTATCTTCTTAATTTTGGAAAATACACTCTTCTCGTTGTAGTTTTTATTGATGTAGTTTAATGCAGAGTGGAGAAGAATATTTGGGTTTGCATTTTGGTAAATAAATTTGAGCAGGACATTAGAGAATTGAAAGTGTATAGGACATGACAACGTGGGTGGGTCACTTAAGAGCGTGTTTTGGCTATGGTCAGTTGTCGAGGGCATCGTCACTTTTCAAGTGTTCACCATGCCGTGAGGATCTTTTTGTCGTCACTGGAAGAAGTCAAATGCGGCTACGCCCGCACAGGGCAACCGCCATTAACCTATGTAAGAATTAATATTGGAGAACTCCTCTGCACAACACCGAGTCACGGGTGAGTATTTGAAGCGTGATATGCTCATAGCTAGGGTGCTAATTCGGTGCGTCGCAAGATGTAGTTAACAGAATGTCTTTGTGTCTTGTTACAGAGAACAAAATGGCCGCGTAAGCGAGTCCATCTAGAAGCTTCTGCATGAAAGGCAACTATCTTATAACTGCATTATAACGGTGAGATGCAATTTCGGTTGAATCTGTTTTTCTTTCATTCTTTTATCTTTTTTTTGGCTCAGTCTAATTGTTGCGAGCAAGGACGGAAGCTATTTGAGATTGCCTGGATTTAAATGCTTGTGCTAAACTCAATTTAATTTTGCAGCTTGAAGTCTGATGTGTGTGACGAGTTGCCCAGGAGTATAGCGTGAAATGTACTTCTGGGGAATTTGCGTCCACGTGTCTGCAGTCGTGGAAGTTGGTTACATCGTCGGCGTGAAACGAAGGGTGTGACCAAATCACCGACTAGGAACCACGTGCAACGTAAGCAAGGCAGACCACGCCTAGCTATTTGTCGTGCCGGGTGAGTGAAAAGATATGACTGTTCATCCCGTTCAAATGCTAAGCACTAAATCTGTTTAAATCTGTCCCTAGGAATGTCTGTCTCTCTAAAGTCTTTCAGGAATTAATAGCATGGTTTTGAGTGTCGTGTTAAGTGTGTGTCTCTTTACAGCTCATAAAGAGTCGGTGCTTGACGTTGGCGAAAAGTCTCGCCTATGCGCAGCGGTGCCGGTGGTGTAGCGGCATGCAGCAGGATTTTCTAGCCAGGTGAAGACGCTCCATTTCACTTTATTCACACACAAACACTCACACAAGCATATCCGTGCCATATCTAGTTAGTTTTATATTTTTAGCTCCTATCTTTGGGTTACTAAGCCGACCCCTTCAAATCAACTTACTTTGATTTAGAGCAGTGTCCCTTAATACTGCACTAACCTTATGGCAGTATCTCTTATACACTTGTAACTAACTATAGTAATAAGCCTGGAGTCATTTATTTGTGTGTGACTGAATAAAATAAATAGTTATTTAAACGTCTGTCCTTAGTATTATTCATCTCTCACCTTCATACTTTTCATAACCTAATAGATCTTATCACACCTACACCTTGTCTCGCTTCAAGGTGTTAGATTATATGTTAAGCGAGTGGCGCCCCTATTAGTATACAGCTTTCAGTCTACCGATTCAGCAGTTTGATCATTGTCGAGTGAGCTTGTGTCATGAACCAAGGGCAACGAGCCGGCTGCCCTGAATTCTAACGTTAAATAATAAAGTCTCACCTTCTAGCATAGTCCGTGGCATATTTCTGAGCTTTGTAAAAATTCTAGACATTATATTGTTACATTTTAGCAGCCTTAACGTGAACAAACATTCTTTTAATAATATATTCTTACATTCTGGCCCACAACAACGTGAGGCAAACAAATTTTAATAAGTATTGTTACACAAGTCTGTCAACTGTGACAAACGCTAGGTACTCTTCTGGTCGTGAAGGGCCACACTATGAAGGTACACTGATGGAAAAGGGTCCTATTGGATTCTCCTCGCCAGGCCGAATCCAACGAGCCATTAGCCGTCTCGAACTACCAACGGAAAGTGACTGATCAGGTGGCGAGCTTGGCTGCCATATGCATATCTCACCGCAGCTTATCCCTACGCTTAAGAATATTGCAGCTAGAAGCGGAGGGGCGGTTTGACAATATCAAACAAAAAGTAAGACTCAAACCAAAATACGTAAATATTTTGTCATGTAAAGTCATTTTTACCATACTTCGAACGAAACAGATAATCCGAAATAGGGTTTCTGGTTTCTCGCCTCATTTTTTTTCTCGAGTTTCGAGAAATCTCGACTCCAATTTCTCGAGTTGTCTCGACTCTCGAGTCTTTAGTAAGAAATTGTAAATTATTGTTGAAAATAAAATAAAAAACAAATAAAAAGGTATCATTTAATCGATTACCAAAATATTCATATGAGCGTGAGCAGAAATATGTATTTGGTCAGCCAAAATAGCTAGTTGGTAAGCAACTTATGCTTAGCAAACATTTATAAATCTGTCTGCAATTAATGATATACTGAACTGCTCTAAATTATTTTGGTCAGCAAATTGAGTATTTGAGCTGCATTAAGCGACCTACAATTAATCAAATTTTGGTAAGCAATCAGTAGGTAAGCAAAATATTTCATTTTATCCATCAAAAATAAAACCTAACTGGTCATTCACAAAATGGGCGCAACTATTCTGCCGCCAATCGTGTGCGTATTTTGTCATTCGGTAATTGTTAGCTGTCAAGTAGCAGGTGTCACTGTGATTATATACTGGGTGTCACTGTGATATCACAGTGACACCCAGTATATAATCACGTAATGTGTATATATATACGTGGTGTCACTGTGTTATATACAGGGTGTAACGTTTCAAATGTTTATCATTGTTAAAAGCCAAAAAATGGCGAGCCTGACTTTAGCCCTTATTTCGTTTTTGCCGGAACTCGAGAGTCAGCTATTTATTTCTCGTCTCGAATGGAGGTGAAACTCTCGAGTTGTCTCGAGTTCGAGAAGTCTCGAGCAGAAACCCTAATCCGAAATCAACAGTTTTAATTGACACTGGTAGCCAAAGATCATTTATAACAAAAGGCGCTTAATTGAAATATTTCCATAGTTACTGGAAACCGGAAAACTTCGCAGTAAAAACGTCGCATGGAATAACCTCACATAATGGTAAAATTGAAACCCCAAAATCAATTCAATCAAAATCAATTCTGGATTTGACTGACAACAATTGAAAACCAGATAATGATTTCTATGGAAACTCAAGACCTCAATAGGCCAAGTTCTTCATCGTCAATAATATCTCATCCACATGCAAATACACCATTCCCACCTTCGACGACAACTGAACAATTCAATACTGTGTCAATGTCTTTGCACGCAGAGACATCTAATCAGTCAAATCAACCAAGATTTTTACTCACGCAAGATGTTATTATTATTAGGGAGGATTCGATGCAAGAACTTACTTATCCGCCCGATATGATTTATCAGGGTCCAGCAGAAGAATTAAAAAAAATTAACATATCTGTACCTCCGAATAAATAAGTGTACTTAGTTTATTCGCGTCCTTGAGAGCTTAAGAGAAATAAATTTTATGTTATAAATGTTATTCCTTAATGAGAGCTTACGAGAAAGATTATTTTTTATGTTTATAAAAAATCCACAGCAAAAATTACAAATAATTTAGGCATTTTATGTTATAAATTTTATTCCTTATCAGTTCTTTTCTTACCTACCTTAACATAGTCCTTAAGCACCTGGTATGGTATATGGCAACGCAGACTTCTTGTACAATTTTCTATATGATTTGACCTGAGATCTTGAACAAATAATGTAGGCTCCGGTAGCTATCGCCAGAAGCCAGGAACCGTAAAGTTACCGCTAGTCTAATTTTTGGTGGTATACACGCTCTCCATTTAGTAGGTATCTTTCCTTGTGATTATTGGTTCACTCCCAACCCATATTATTACTATTCATATATATATATTTTTTTTATTATTAATACTAAAATATTTTTATTGTTCTAAAATGTTTCTTTTCCTCTTTGTAAAACAGGGCCGATCCTTTAACCGACGACTGGCCACTTAGGGCCGATTTTTCAATCCCCAGTTAAACAACAAGATAAGGTTTATTCTTCAGATAACAAGATTCTCAATTTTTCATTTCACAGATAGGCTCTAACAGCCAGTTAAACTATGTAACTGGCGAATAAACTTATCTGGCCCTTCAAGCCCCAGTTAGCACGTTATCTGTTGAGTTATTTGACGTTTCTGTCATAGTGCGCAAGTGTCGATTGTAGGTTATATTTGTGTTTTCGTTAGTTACTTTTAAAACTATGGATATTTTTGATTTAATTGATGATGCAACAATCGAAGAAGATTACACAGTGCTAAACTATTTAAATCCTGACAGAAAACAAAGAATTGTAAGAGAGAGACCTGATAATATGTCAGCATGGGACGATGTGGAATTTCACAGGAGATTTCGTCTCGAAAAAAACACTGTGCAATTTATATTAACACTCATTGAAAGTAAAATTGCAAATACTACCAGCAGGTAAAAACCGTTTTTATTAAAATCGAGTGGGTATTTTGGTATAGAAACATATTGTTAAAAGACCAATCTATGTATCAATCAACATTAATTATACCTACACTTACAACAACTCATATTTTACAGAAACGAATCAGTTCCGCCATTACAACAATTATTACTGACTTTACGGTTCTATGCGTGTGCCAATTTCTATATAACAATTGGTGATTTTGCTGGCCTACACAATTCAACCGTATGTAAAATTATAAAAAAAGTAACCGAAGCAATCGCCTCACTTCGCCAGGATTATGTTAAATTGCCAGCTAACAGAGAAGAAATATTGTCAGTACAGGAAGGATTTTACAATATTGCCCGATTTCCAAGGGTCATAGCTGCATTGGATTGTACTCACATCAAAATAGTTTCTCCAGGTTAGTTAGTGTGATCCAAAAATTATTACATTTCTTGAACTCTGTTGGGGATCCGATGATCTGATTAAAGAGAATGATGAAGTATTTACGCTAAATTAATAAGTATTTACTTAACACATATTTATTCTTTTAGGTGGGAATACTGCAGAAGACTACAGAAATCGGAAAGGTTTCTTCTCATTAAACGTACAAGCTATGTGCACTAGCAACTTAATATTTGAAGATATTGTTACAAGATGGCCAGGTTCAACACATGACAGTTTGATATTCTCAAACTCTGCAGCCAAGTTTCAGTTCGACAGCAACAGGTTCCAGAATGCAGTTGTACTAGGAGACAGTGGATATTTTTTAAATAATTATTTATTGACTCCATTAAGTGATCCTCGAACAGAAGTTGAAAGTCTATATAATGAGTCTCATATCCGCACTCGAAATGTTATTGAGAGGTGTTTTGGGGTTTGGAAAAGGAGATTTCCAGTTTTAAGTATAGGGCTAAGATGCCGAATCCCACTTGCGCAAGACATTATTGTGGCAACAGCAATTTTACACAACCTTGCAAGGAGTGCAAACGAGAGAGAACCACCTGTTGATCCTGAAGTCCAAATACCACAACAACCACAATTTGAGCCAGTTATTGCTGATCAGCCAGAACGCCAACGCAATAGCACAAGGGACTCATTATTGGAATATTTTGAAAGTCTAATTTAGAGAATTGTGTATTTAACCCATTCAAGGCCCATGACGCGTATGCGCGTCATAGCTGAACTCTGCCGCCCGGCCCGTGACTGGTATGCGCGTCATGAATAATTCCCGATTTAAAAATAAACTAAAAGTAATACGAAAAAATACTACTAGTGACCCTAAAGCTAACAAACACAATTAATAGTGTATTGTAACAAAAAAATATTATCATAGTATTTTGTACTTGTAAAGGGTATGGAAACACAAAGTTAGGTTTACTATAAGTAAATTAAATAACTCTGTGCTGAAATTTGGTACACATATTCGTTACATTTAAATATGGTGGGTTTACTTTCACACTATTTTCAAAAATCGTATATTTTAGGAGTTATTGGCATGACGCGGGGTATGCGGCACGGTGGCCTGGCACTTCCCGTAAAAATTTTGACTCTTTTGGTGTCAGGCTAAAATAAACTTTACTGCGTTGATTTAAAGCTTATTTTGCTATGAATGTCGTTCGGACATGTCTTATTTTACGAGCGGTACAAGTTTGGACGGTGTTACACTTTTTGTCCACAAACCAAGCAGTATAATAATGTTCAAACTTTTAGAAGTTAATGTGTTATTTTACCCCCCTATGAATGATACCATTATTTGGGCATGTTTTTTAAATTGCTACCGAACACTTAATATTTATATTAGGTAAATTTTGTGATTCCTACTCAGAAGCGCGAGGGCTATGAACTCCGATAGGAGATAAAATGTGTCCCAATATTTTTAGTCCCGTTCCGATACTTTTATACCATGTAGACTTGTATGGCGGCAACGGAACAGAGGAACGAAATTTGGATAAAAATTTTGGGACACTTTTTTTCCCCAATTTGACTAGGTCGTACTCGTGATTCTGAGTAGGAATCACATACAATTTATCAAACTTTAAATATTAAGAGTGCGGTGCACGGTGGTAGCACTTAAAAACACCATTTACTCATTTATTGCAATGTGTGTAAAGTTTCTTAGTCGTTAAGAGCAAATTGAATCTACCATGGTATTTAGTTACACACACCTAAGTCTATAAGACAATGGGCAATGGATAGTGATAATGGCCGACCTAATAGCACACTGGTGTAATTAACAATGACTGCATCTGCGCGGCGGCGGTGCGGCTTTAAGGAATCTACGTGGTATTTTATGCGGTCCAGGTAAACCCAGCAAGCTGACCTTCGCCACTCTACCTGAGCCTGGTTTTAGAATAATATTAAATTTTTAATTTAGGTAAGAATTATTCGTTGACAGCCTCTACCGTGTTACGTATCTAGTTATTTTGTTGTGAACTTGTGACTTGGCTATGGATTACCGGAATATAAAATTTCTTAAGCCGACTGACTGTGCTATGACTCTGAATCAGCTTAACCTGAACGACTTGGCTACGAATTCTATATTATATTTCAGAATAAAATAAATATTTCTATAGGGATATGTTAGTTTTAAAAAATTATAGACCCGTAGCGCTAGATTTTGAGATCTCAAAAATGTTAAAGTTGTTTGTGTTTCGCATGTAGTTGCCGAACCGTTTGCTTAACCTAATACATTACATTGTGTTATCCTACTTGTACTAGCATTGGTAGATATTTATTTTAGGAGTTTATCTTTTAGATCAGTATTGGATGAATAGAAAATTGGAGATGAAAATTTTACTTTCATAATAATAATGAAATAGTAACTGATGTACATAGGCATGTTGTGTCATTTCTGTCCACGATAATCCTGATATTTAATCAGTACCTAACACGTTGCCCAACTAGATCTAAAACAATAAGGGTTGAATCCGGCCCGCTAAAAGCCATTTATTTCATTACAAAATAACAGTATAAGGTAAGGTAAGGTATTTAGTAAATACATATATATGCTCAAAAACACGTTTATTGTATGGGAACCCATATTTATGTTAAACGTTATTTAATTTTTATTATTTGTTGCTATAGCGGTAATAGAAATGCACATTCTGTGAACATATCAGGCATCTACCTATTACCATGATTAAAATCGAACACAAAACACCGAAAAATCTGGTTTCTAGAAATAAAGGGCGCCCTGGATTTAATCTTATTTTTATCTTTTAGCGACAATAGTACACATTCTGTAGAAAAGTCAAGTCCCTATCTATTATGGTTCTAAAGATCCTGTGACTGATCGACACAAACACGTTTCTTGTATGGGGACCTTTTCTTATTCATTTTATTTTGTCCTTATTATTTGCTGTTATAGCGGCAATAGAAATACACAATTTGCGAAAATTTCAATTCACTACCTATTACGGTTCAAAAGCTAAAGCCCTGCCGGAATCCTAAGAATAAACAAAAAACAACAATTAAAGGGGGTCCCCATACAAAAGACATGTCTTTTAGGTGTTTCTTTCCGATTTTAATAATGTCAATAGATATATTACCGCTATAACAACAAATAATTAAAACTAGGGATGTAACGATACCGATATATCGGTATCGCCGATTATATGCAACCGATATCGTACCAACATCTTATATCCGTGTACCATATTTGCGTAAATAAACTTCATTCCATTTCATTTCGATATTTGAAGAGCGCGAAAAGAATTTGCTGTATGAAAAAAAACTGCAAAAAGTAATTTCAATTACCGACTTAATTTTTGTATCGGTATTAGAGATGCAGCGAATAGTGATTCGGCCGAATATCGAATACCGAATATTCGGCGGAGTCGACGGCCGAATAGCCGAATATTATATTATAACGTACCTAACTATCTTTCACTTGAAATATTACATTTTGAATAAATATGTAATTTATCTAAGATTTAAAACCTGAAGATCTACTAAAAAAAAAATAATATTGAATCTCAAAATAAAATTTAAATTAATGCAGAGAAAAAAGTTGGTTACTAAAAATCTTGCATAAACATATCCTGCTAGCCGATTTTATAAGCGGCGCGCCGTTTACAGGAAGTGCCAGGCCCAAGACGCATGAGCTGCGTCATGAGTTTTAGCGAAAAATAATTTGTATGGGGGCCTGGCGCATAGTGTTCGCGCGGGGAGGCTTGGCCGTGAATGGGTTAAACAGTGCTGTTTTAATTTTATTTTATAATTTTTTTTATTTATCGAACGCAAAATAGTAATTTTACCATCTATGTACATTTTGGAGACATGCACTTTTGTGAAAAATAAAAGATACTTATTCCCACAATACTCCCATTTGTCAAGCCTACGTCCCAAAAATAGACTAGCAATGCCAAACTCGAACATGAAAATGGTCAATTCAGGTCCCTTTGCCATATGCGTTAAGATATACAATAAGATCCGAAAGTTACTTCAGGAAGAAACTAATATAAATAATTTTAAATTCCAATTAAAAAGATAATAGACAAGTCCTACTACTCAATTGAAGAATTCTTAAATGAGAAATAATTTCTATGTCCTGAACTGACTCGGCAAATCTATTTAGTTTTTTTAGTTTATTGTTTTAATAGTAATAATGATTATTGTATGTTCAATTGCTATGATATATGTAATACGAATTATTGAATCACTCATAATTATTAGTACTGTATTAGTATTTCAGAACTTTATAACACAATAAACTGATTTGATTTAAAAACTCAACAAAATGTGTTCTTTTTACTACTACAAATAGCCCTTACTGTAAATTTCTCATTTGCTGGTTAACCATCTTAAATATTATTACTGTCACATAAACAAATTATAACAAAAACAATAATAGGTACTTATCCATATAAATCTTTATTCATTTATATTTAACACATCAGTTTTGAAAATGCACTTTATTATTTAATTGACGGACAAGAATTTCATGTAACTCCTGTTTCCTTTTTTCATCATTCTGCAGATGCAGCATTTTTAATTCGTGCTCCTTTCTCGCAATTTCTTTTTGTAGGTCCACCAACTCTAAGCGAGCCTTACTCAATTGGTCCAGTTTTGCAGCGACTCCTGCTTTGGTAACATTTTTATGAGCAGGTGGTATTAAACCTGGGTTAATTCTAGTTTTTAATGACTTTGGATTCCAAGATGACCAATTATACTCTGAAAAAATGATAAGTTTAAATTAATCTTATATAACTTACATTTTAAAATGGAAATTACAGTTACAGAAACTGAAATTACATTTAACACACCTTTTTGAGTTTGTTCCACTTCTATATCTTGTATCTGCACAGTATGTGGGGTTTCAAAGGCTCCTTTTTCTAAAATAAAATTATAATTTTGAAGTTTCCAGTAAATCAGTAGTAATGATATTTCAAAAGGAACTTAGAAGCTCACATTAATGTAGGTACTGGGGATTTCCACAGTAAAATTGTACATCATAAAAAACCAAAACATCACAGTTAACATACCATTTTCAGTTTCACCAATAATATTATTATTCTTTAAAACTTGTGCAGGGCAAAAGTCTTCTTGATCTAAAAAAATATGATATGAATATTAAAATGTCATAAAGATTGGGGATTAAACCATAAAATAATTTATTATTGTACGGGATTACTTTACCTGAAGTACTAGGAATACTGTCATATGACCCAAATAATATGTTGTTGTCTAATGTTTGCAAGGGCAATGTTTCCGCAGTAACTTTGGTAGTCTCTTTAGGTTTTGGTTCTGAAAAACAGTAACATAGAAACTAATAAAAAATGCTAAAAAGATATGAATGTAGCGCGTTATTAACTTATGAGTGTCAACTTTATCAACACAACATCAGTGAGATAATTGTAATTCAATAGTAAGCAAATATAATCTCCGTCAAAAAAAATAAAAATAGCTAAAAATATTTGACTTAACACCTGAAATATTGTCACTATCATTGCGGGCATCTAGCCCGGTGATGTTGGAGCAAATAGTTATGACTTTTTCGTCGATTTCCGTGATATCTGGGCCTGAAGCTGGCCCGCCACCAGTTTTGTAGAGTTCCTGCCGATGTTTAGCCATTGTTTTCTTCGTCTCTTTTTTGATACTCTCATACTTAAGTCTTAAACTCTTCGTACTCCGTACTGTATAGCTTGTAGCGGCATTAAATAGAGATCCTATCTTTTTCCAAGCTGCTTCCTTTTCTTTATTTGTTACGGCGTCACTCTTTTTATTTTCAATTATAAACCGATGTTTAGCCACTAATTCAGTTAGTAACCTAACTTCATTTTTAGTGAAATTTGTTGATCGTTCCCTTTTAATAATTGTATTATTTTCCATAATTTAACAGTAAGAACGCAAGTCGCAAACAAAATATTACCACGGAGCAAGCAAATAGAGAATAGGTTATGTTTTTACGTTCAGTATGACATTCGCTGTCAATAAGTTGAAAGTTGTTTGTCTCTTTCGTAAAACAGAAAACCTAAATAAGCGCGTCTCGCTCTTGCACAATCAGTGTGAACTTGTTACAAATAACAGTCGGATAGTTGGGCGAATATTTAAGAGGGTCAAAATTTATGTCTCGCTCTGATAATCCAGAATACTAAAGAATTCCTAAGCCGAAGTATTTTGTATCGTTACTTGGACAAATAAGGCAGATGATGCAAAAACCGCTTTGAGCTTGAATCACCCAAAAAAAAGATATTGAGAAAATTGTGTCTAAAATGGCAATAATAGGCGTGTCCCATTCCCGTTTCTTCCAATATTTGATGTTGTAAAAAAATAACTATAAAGATTTTTTTAAGTTCTGCATTGCAGTATTATACTTCAATAGATAAAGATTGTTTTTCATCAAAAAAATGATAAAAAAGTTTATTATAAATGGCCCAAAAATGTAATCAAAAAATGTTTAAAAAAAAACCATCACTCAGAGAAACACTGTTTTACGTACGATTTTTGCCTATAACGAAACGCAAAAGCACTGTCTTTTGGCGTTTAAGTTACGCTTCACCCCGCACCTCAGTCGACCGGCAAGCTTCGGAGAGGAAACGCGTCCCGAGATTCGAGCAGTAAGTGTTTAATTTTCATTCTCCAAAGTTTGTCATCATTATGGCAATTCATATTTTTCACCATATCTTCATAATTTATTTACAGTAGACTATTATTGTATAACCACGTGAAAGTGTGCATGGGACTAACACTACTTAGTACAATCTTGTCTTGTTAATATACCTAATTCTTTTGTAAAGCCGCATTTTCAAGAATTTGTCATTATTGGCAGCATCATTTTCGGCAATATTGTCAGATACACTAATGACGCGTGTTGGTAATAATGACAATGTGTTTAGAGTATAATGACGATTGTTACCAATAATGATTTTAGTATATGACTTCCTAGATAATCGATATGTATTTCATAGTTTTGAACATGTGAGTGAGTGAGAGTGATTGAGTATGTGAGTGAGTGAATAAGTGTGAGTGTGCGTGAGTGACTGTGAGTGTAAGTGAGGTTGTGTGAGCGTGTGTGTGAGTGAACGTGTGACCGTGTGTGGGTGAGTGTATAAGTGAGTGAGTAGGTGAGTGAGTGAGAGTGCGTGTGTGTGTGTGTGTGTGTGTGTGTGTGTGAGTGTGTGTGTATGCGTGTGTGTGTGTGTGTGAATGAGTGTGTGAGTAAATGAGTGAGTGGGATAATGTGTGAATGAGTGGACGAGCGTGAGTGAATGTGGGTGAGCGAGTGAGTGAGTGATTGAATGTGAGTGTTTGCGTTTGTGTGAATGAATGAGTGTGTGAATTATGAGTGAGTGTGAGTGGATGAGTGTGAGTAAATGAGTAAGAGGGCGAGTGTAAATGGGTGATTGTTAGTGAGTGGGTGAGAGTGAGTGAGTGAGTGGGCGAGTGTGAGTTAGTGAGTGTGAGTGAGCGATTTAATATAGGTGTGAGTATGTGAGAGTGAGTGTGAGTGAGTGAGTGTGGGTGAGTGAGTGCGAGCGAATGTAGGTGAGTGTGAGTATGTGAGAATGAGTGTAAGTGAGTGAGTGAGTGCGAGCGAATGTAGGTGAGTGAGTGATTGAGCGTTTGCGTTTGCGTGAGTGAATGATTGTGTAAACGTGAGTGAGCAAATGAGTGTGAGTGAGTGTGAGTGGATGAGTGTGAGTGGATGAGTGTGAGTAAATGAGTAAGAGGGCGAGTGTAAATGGGTGATTGTTAGTATGTGGGTGAGAGTGAGTGAGTGAGTGGGCGAGAGTGAGTTAGTGAGTGTGAGTGAGCGATTTAATATAGGTGTGAGTATGTGAGAGTGAGTGTAAGTGAGTGAGTGAGTGTGGGTGAGTGAGTGCGAGCGAATGTAGGTGAGTGTGAGTATGTGAGAATGAGTGTAAGTGAGTGAGTGAGTGTGGGTGAGTGAGTGCGAGCGAATGTAGGTGAGTGAGTGATTGAGCGTTTGCGTTTGCGTGAGTGAATGATTGTGTAAACGTGAGTGAGCAAATGAGTGTGAGTGAGTGTGAGAGGAGGAGTGTGAGTAAATGAGTAAGAGGGCGAGTGTAAATGGGTGATTGTTAGTGAGTGGGTGAGAGTGAGTGAGTGAGAGGGCGAGAGTGAGTTAGTGAGTGTGAGTGAGCGAATTAATATGGGTGTGAGTATGTTAGAGTGAGTGTAAGTGAGTGAGTGAGTGAGTGAGTGTGGATGAGTGAGTGCGAGCGAATGTAGGTGAGTGAGTGATTGAGCGTTTGCGTTTGCGTGAGTGAATGATTGTGTAAACGTGAGTGAGCAAATGAGTGTGAGTGAGTGTGAGTGGATGAGTGTGAGTGGATGAGTGTGAGTAAATGAGTAAGAGGGCGAGTGTAAATGGGTGATTGTTAGTATGTGGGTGAGAGTGAGTGAGTGAGTGGGCGAGAGTGAGTTAGTGAGTGTGAGTGAGCGATTTAATATAGGTGTGAGTATGTGAGAGTGAGTGTAAGTGAGTGAGTGAGTGTGGGTGAGTGAGTGCGAGCGAATGTAGGTGAGTGTGAGTATGTGAGAATGAGTGTAAGTGAGTGAGTGAGTGTGGGTGAGTGAGTGCGAGCGAATGTAGGTGAGTGAGTGATTGAGCGTTTGCGTTTGCGTGAGTGAATGATTGTGTAAACGTGAGTGAGCAAATGAGTGAGTGTGAGTGAATTCGGGTGTGTGAATGTGAGTTAAAGTGAGTGTAGATGAGTGTGTGAATGAATGTGTGTGAGTGTGAGTGAGTGTAAGTGAGAGTGAGTGACTGTGAGTGAGTAAGTGTTTGGGAGTTAGTGAGCGTGTGTGAGTGAGTGGTGTTACTTACATTTTCATACCTATTACAACACGAATACAAACCAAAACCAAATAATTTGAAAATCTACGCATTCAATAAATCATAAATTAAAATAATCAAATTAGTGTTGTTATTGTGTAGTATTATATCGTTATATCATGTACTTACCTAACTTTGTACCTTCTATCAGTCTGTGCTCTTTCTAAGTCTTAATTAGACGTGGTCTTTGTTTTTAAATGATTGCGTTTCTATTTGTTTAAAGTATATTTGATTTTCTATTTTTGTAGTTCTGGCCAAAAGATGAAGCTGACATATTACGTCTTAGTAATAGACACTAACAGATACAGTGTGAACATCAATCGTTTCACTAATATTTTGGAAGACTTTAAAGTAATATTCGCCACATATCAAAGTGGTGTGTGTAAAGCACTTTGCGAAGATCAAGAAAATTGGATTTTGTATAGAACGTATAATATTAATAATCCATATCGATATGAGAGTGTTCATATTGAACTGGAGGGGAATAGTACAGAGCAGATATTAAATATGTACCAACACGTAAAGGACGAGGGAACAATAATTATTGATAGATGGAATCACAGCTAGAAGCTTATAAATACCTACTGCTCTGTGAGCTGTGAGGTATGAAAAAAAGATAACACCTACGTAGTAGTTAGTGTAATCGTAGTTTCTGTAGTATGCAAGTGCTTGCTATTATTTCATCTTCTTTAACTCTACCCTGGTATTAAAACCACCAAGATTGGTCAATTTTTGTTGGTCAAAGAGGTGTGATGCTTAATTGAATTTATAACTTTAACTTTTGTTAGCCTGGCTCAAATAGCAATTAGTAATGAACGAAAATATTGGAAGAGTTTCGATTTTATTCTGATGTTAGAAATAAGCTCCCTTAACATTAGAAATATTTTATCCATTGCCAATTTTGTGTATAATTATCTAAGTATTATGGTTGACTTGCTATGTATAATACTCATTTGCTGAGGGGATGTTCTAAGTAAAAAATAAGGGAAGAAGGGATAATACGAGTAACTCAAATAGGAATAGTTTAAACATGAGTTATGGCCATAGAAAGTGATACTAGCTTACACTTTTCTTTTCCAGGTTGTTATTGCTGATTTTATTGACCACCTAAAGTAGAAACAAAAAATAATGTAACCCTGGCTATATATAAAATGTAAGTTCTTAACGTTATATTGTTTGTTCTCAACCTTATTTTGTTTGGTATTCAAATAAGTACCTAACTTACACGATTTTTCTGTCTTTTTTTACAGATATTACGTTTTATTCACTAACCACTATCAAAATGCCTCCTAAATTAACGAAAAAAGAAGAAAAAGCACTGGCGAAAAGAAGACTAGCTGAAAAGATATGCAAGCGACGACGGTATAATCAAATAAAGAATGATCCTGATTTGTTAGCAATAGAAAGACAAAAGAGGAGAGAAGAGTACTTAAAAAAAAAGGAGACTAAAATAGGAAAATCTCCTCGTGAACAAAAGGAACAACGAAAAAAGTGGAGAGAAAATTCTAAAAGGTATTTGAAATTATGAGTGATGCATGTAAAAGAGTAACTTTTTTGTTTAGTAATTTTTAAAAAACCACGTAACCATATATTTGATAAGTCATTCATTAGTATGTAGAAACTGTTTCGACACAGATTGTCTTGTAATGCTTTGAAAAATCTATAGGTACCGTCAAAAGAAAAAAGAAGAGTCTAAAGAGTCTACTGGAGTGAAGGAATGCCTATTTCAAACGATTAATATCCCAGCTGACGTCTCAAACTTCCCAGATAATGAAGCCCAAAGTAATACACTAGTTGATCCATTGCACCATTGTCCATACATTCAATCTGAAGTCAGAAAGGTTCGTTATGAAGAATTGAAAAAACGAAAAGAATTACTGCGAATCATAGCTGCATATAAAAAAAAGACAGTATCACAACTGAAACATGTCAGCAGACTGAAGAAAAAATTGATAGAGTTAAAGATAGAGAAAGAATTTCAAGACTGGAGTCAAAAATCTGAATCAGATGATAGTGATCTTTGTGATTCAGAGCTCGATAAAGAAACTCCTGTAATGGAACTAATAAAAAAATTCTACACAGAAGACGGAAACAGTGTTATTGCTGCTGGTAAAAAGGAATTTATCACACGCAATAAAAATCGCAAACAAAAAAGATATTTATGTCTCCCTTTAAACGATCTTTATAAAAAATTCCGTTCAGAGACGAAAGTTAGAGTCAGTTACTCGTTCTTCTGCAAACTTCGGCCTTTTTGGGTGGTTTTCCCAAAAAACTGTAATAGAGAGACTTGTCAGTGTGCTGTCCATGTAAATATGGAATTACTCATATCTGGCTTGAATAAAGCATTCATATTAAAGGAAAAAAACAGCCATCAAGTGCTTTCTAAACTATGTTGTGACGTAAAGAATGTCCACTGTTTGCAAAGAAAATGTGATGCCTGCAGATGTAATCGTCTAGAGTTTAACAATGAGTTTAGAAACAAAAATGTTACGTATTTTCAATGGGTTAAGGTGGTTAAAGACATAATTTTGAAAAATGGCTCAAAGAAAAAACAAATAATAACAGAGAAAAAAATTATAACATCCCGTTTTACAGAAGCAGTTGCCAAAATGGAACGTGATCTGATAATATTTTTTAAACATGTATATAAAATTACGGGCCAGTACCAAACAATCAAGAATCTTAAAGAAAATCTGAATATTCAAGAATGTTTGATCCACGTAGACTGGTCAGAAAATTATTCCTTGAAATATGCCGAAGAAGTCCAGTCTTTTCACTTCGGCAGCAGTAGACAACAGGTCTCTTTACACACCGCTGTGGCATATGTTCACGATTTTGATAGTGGTTTAGTAACTCCTTCATCGATATGCACAGTAAGTGATTGTTTACGTCACGACGCTCCGGCAATATGGGCTCATCTTGTGCCTTTAATAGAAGAAGTAATTAAATTAAACCCACTAATTGACACCGTTCACTTTTTATCGGATTCACCGTCGTCACAATACCGGAATAAAAACATGTTTTACATAATTACCCAAATTCATAACGATTTTCCGGAATTAAATAAAATCACATGGAACTTCTCCGAAGCCGGCCATGGCAAGGGCGCACCAGATGGTGTTGGTGCTACATTGAAAAGAACAGCGGATAGAATGGTTCTCTATGGTGAAGATGTGGGAACATTCAATCAGTTCTATAATCTAATTAAAGGACGCATCGAAACCGAACAGCTCAAAATCCATGTCAAAAGAATAGAAGAACAACATGTCACACAAAAAAGTAACTTGATTCCCAATGGCATTAAATCTTTTAAGGGCACCTATTCCGTACATCAAGTATTGTGGGAAAAATCTCAATCTAAGCTAACCTTGAGAAAAATGAGCTGTTTTGGATGCTCTGCTTCACAAATCTGCGAGCACGGACACCATCTTGGGCATATAGTTAATTTAAATACTGTATCTAAAGATGTTAAAGAGCCCGATACTCTGAAATTCCTAGAGGAACCTTCGACATCAAAGGTGTCCAACAAAGTAAAAGTGTTATCTGATGTTTCACTGAATCTGATGCACACTCGAGAAATTGTAACTTCGTCCTCTAAAAAGAAAATAAATTATGTAATCATTAAATCGAAAAGCAATCCAAAACTACTAAAAATAATGACGGAGAAAAAATAAATCGTAAATATTAAGTAAACAATTCGCTATGTAATTTAAAAAAAATTGTGAGGTCGACGTCTATTTAAACTTTTATTTTAATCACTAATAACCTTTGGTGTTATGCATAATGTCAATATCATTATGCATAATATGCATATCACCAAAGGTTGTCACCAAAGCCAAATATGTCATATTTGGCTCAATTAATTTAAGTTGTGTTAATCAATAACTTCTTTCTAAAAACTTTAATCAGTATTTTATAAATGTTTTGTTTAAAAAAGTTCTAGCTAAGAATTTTTTGTTCATACTGCAATCAGTGTCAAAATAGGATTATGTTGATAAGTATCTGTTTTTTTATAAAACCGTTAAAAGTAGAATATAATTTAAGGTGCAATCAGGGTCTAGTTTATTTAAATGACAATGTATAACTATAAGTGAAATCATTATTTAATATTGCTCATATCAGGTTGTCATTAAATAATACATAAATGTAAGAAAGAATAAGTATTTTCTATTTTTGTTAAAACTTTATTACAGTAAGGTCCTGTCAGGGTACAAATAATTTTATAAGATTTAATTTTCATATGGGGAGATTTAAAGTCTGATTAGTTAAGACGTTGAAAGTTTATAAGCATTTAATTTTTTGACTGAAATATGTAAAGTTTCCTGGGCCGATTTGGAATACCGAAGCCTGGTTGTGGACCACAACCAGGCTTCGGTATTCCAAATCGTCGTAACTGTTAAAGTAGGTAAAGAATAAATAAATATTAGGGGACAATCTTACACAAATCGAACTAGCCCCATAGTAAGCTTAAGTAAGAATAAGTAGTAATATTGTTTTGTTCAAATATCGAGGCTAGCGGGTTCACTTAAACATATAACGGTATCACGACGTGTTGTTTATACTCTTTTTTACTTTTTTTTAACTGCTGATGATGATAACTATAGATTGATATTTTTAAAAAGCAAATCAAAAGGTTTGGCGACTTATGTTTAAGATCTCGCTAACCTCTGTACCTGTATGTCCAAAGATAAGGAATAAGGAGCTTGTTGAATTTGTGTTTTAGCCTTAGGCTGATTGTTTATAAAACATTATTTAGATTTTAATAAAGAAATCAAACAGAAAAAGTGATGCTACGATTGTTATTTTTGAAACATTATTGTACGTTTTAAAACGTTTAAATATAAAGGTATCGATTCAAGGTGTACCTGCCAGATTAAATTATTAATAAAAACGATTTTCAAATATTCGAATTTTATTTTTGTCTTCCCCATCATAAACCATAACATATTCTCATCTTAAATCAATGTACATCAGGGCCCCGTTTCACGAAGCTACAAGTTACAATTTAACAAGTCTAAACTACCAACATTGGTCAAATCAACCAATAGCGTTGTTGTATTTGACCAATGTTGCTAGTTTAGGCTTGTAAAATTGTAACTTGTAGCTTCGTGAAACGGAGTCCAGACCTGATTCTTAAGTGAAAATCATTGTTAGCAACGAGCCGTCATTATTTTCTGCAAAAATGTCATTATTATCTTAAGGCGTCATTATCGGCAACACCATTTTAAACACAAAAGTAAATATAATGGAAATTAATGGGTTTTGTTCCGTGCCTTTATGATAAAACGTTATGTTTTTCATGTATGTATACATCTGGCTTAATAAAGATGCTATGTTGCGAGGTTTGTAAAAAAGACATTTTTTTGGTCAAGAATAATGTTTTGAGGAGAACCGCCCAGTTATCCGAGTGTTATCTGAGCTTTGAAAAATTGAAACTCTTTACTCGTCCGTTAAAGTCTCAGGTAAAGTTATCGGACAGATAACTAACTGACATTTTATCTGGCTATTGAAAAATCGGCCCTTAGTAAAAAAGAAAATCGCGTTCTATTTTATAATTCCGAGACTTCTTTTATTCGAATAATTTTCCCGA
Organism: Eudemis profundana; assembly: GCA_947034925.1. Lineage (NCBI taxonomy): Eukaryota > Metazoa > Arthropoda > Insecta > Lepidoptera > Tortricidae > Eudemis > Eudemis profundana. The sequence goes on along the minus strand of OX344806.1, from coordinate 7,719,315 downwards.
CAGTCAGTTCAATTTGTGCTGTTGCGTGGAAATACCAAACATTGGTACGTATCATTTTTTTTCCTTATAATTTCGTTTCAAAAATATATATTTTTTTTAACTGCATGTTTCGCTGGCCAGACTCTAGGAACTTAACCTTTATTTGATAAAACTACTACTAAACTTACTTAAATAAATCTGATGTAATGGAATGGGATGTATAGCTTACTTTTGGAATACACTAACATACTGACTTTTTTCCTGGTTAAGCTTATCCTCTGGGCTGGGGGTCACTGTTTTACAGGCTAGGTACTGGGTGCTAGAATCTTTGACTTTGGCATGTCATGGGAATTTGCATGCTATCATAGGATGAAGAAGAAATTCCGTTCAATGCGACGCTTGCCGAAGTCCTTGCTGTCGACTCCGGCAGTGAAGCGGAGGACGACGAGATGACCCTTGAACAGCTCCGAGCGCTCCTACAAGATGATTTGCCGTAGGAGGAAGATCCCGCGCCCATCGACGTGGAAAATCCCGTGCCAGTTGACTGGTCTGAGGACTATACTACATTTAAAGGGCAGAGGGAGGAGTTCATCGAAGAGTCTGGTCCCAACATTGAGGAAACCGTTCCACTGAACATATTTACTCAATTATGGGACCAGTCTTTAATAGAATCTGTGTCGGTAGAGACCAACAGGTACGCGTGGGAATCTATCGCTCCACAAACCGAAAACCCCGACGGCATTAGCGCCCACTCAAGAAGAAATGAATGGGTCGACACCACGGTGGACGAAATTTATAGACCCATAGGTGTTATTATTTTAATGGGCATGTGCGTTAGGTCTAGGATAGATGAGTATTGGACTACAGGTATTTTGGGTATGCCGGGATTTAGGACCCTGATGAGACGAGATCGCTTTCTTCTCCTGATGAGGTACCTGCACTTTGTAGACAACGCTACCCTCGGTGCCACCGGCGAGGAGAAAAAAATAGGTAAAATTAAACCCGTGGTAGATTATCTCAACAACAGGTTTAGGACTATCTACACGCCTCGAAGAGAGCTTTCTATAGATGAATCGCTGCTGTTGTGGCCCTTCCACAACAGCAGCGATTCATCTATAGAAATCTCAGCTGGATTCAATGCATTCGAACAAAAGCAGCGCGATTTGGAATAAAAACATACGAGCTCTGCGAGGCAATAACGGGCTATGTCTTAAATATTATAATTTATACGGGTAAGACTGCAAACACACAGGAGCCTATATACGGTTTTACTGGTTGTAGTGCAAAGGCAGTGCTAAGATTGTTTACCGATTATCTAGGTAAAGGATACACCCTTTTTATGGATAATTGGTACAACTCAGTTGCTCTCACAAAATTTTTAAAATCACAAAAGACGGACGTTGTTGGCACCCTAAATAGGCGTAGGGTTTACACGCCTGTCGATATACAAAACCTGAAGGATAACAGAATGGCGAGGGGGGCGGTGGTAAGTAGACACTGTGGTGATGTTTCAGTTTTATCATGGAAAGACGTAAAATTAGTTACCACGGTCTCTACTTACCACAATGCTGAGTTGACGGAAGCTAGACGAGCTGGTCAAGTTATTCAAAAACCCATTGTCATTAAAGACTATAACAGTTTCATGGGGGGAGTGGATCTTAAGGATCAAAAGCTTTCAACGTACTTGCTAGAGAGAAAAAGGGGGATTAAATGGTACATCAAGGTTTTTAAACGGTTACTGAATATCGGAATATTAAACTCCTACATCATATATGTTTCCAACATGGGCCAACGCAAGAAAATGACCCACAGGCAATTCAGGTACCAACTGGCTGCAGAGATATGTGAAAGATACGGTGTCAACGCCCAGCCCCGCCAAAATCGTAACCCGGCTCGCGCAGACGTCTGTCGCCTTGACAGGCAACTGAATCACTTCCCTGAACACATCGATATTGCAGAGGAGCGGGTTGCGAAACAGGCGCGGTACAAGAGAGGGCGTTGTGCGAGATGTGTAGCGCAGCAACGCCGCACGACATTCTCCAACATTAGCTGCAGTCAGTGCCACGTATTTCTTTGCGTTGGCCAATGTTGTGTAGAATACCATACATTAGAAATTTTATAAAGATCTAGATTTAGAACTTTAAATCTAGAACAGCATTTCAGTTGATTGTTAGTAGATTTTGTTCAGTGGTCGGATTATGTAATTACAATTATAATTTAATTATAATTAACTAAAAATATTGATACAAAGATCATATGCAGAAGGAAAAATCAACTGTGATTCGTCTGGTGCAGGCCGGGCTCGAGCCGACATCTCTGCCAATCCGGGGCAACGTCCTTCCATTTAGACCACCGAACGATTAGGAACCCTAGCCGAAATTTTAGACCACATTGTATGACGTTACGTCATTAGCATTAGCATTTTAAAATAGATACATCGATCACTAGGTTCCTAATGGTTCGGTGGTCTAAATTGAAGGACGTTGCCCTGGGTTGGTAGAGATGTCGGTTCGAGCCCGGCCTGCACCAGACGAATCACAGTTGATTTTTCTTTCTGCATATGATCTTTGTATCAATATTTGTAGTTAAAATGTAGAGTGTCCGCAATAAATAAAAAAGTATATTATTCGATTTTTTGTTATTTACAAAATAATGAGTCGCTAAAAATTATTTCTAAACACGTAAATAGGGTAAAACTATTTTTCACACCTCTGATTCAAAAAAGTAACTTTTCACACCTCCTATTCCGAAAAAAAGTATTTTGCTCCCTCATAAGAGGGATCAAAGTGATACTTTTCTGTTCAAGGTCAACAGGGTATTTTTAGTTTGAACCTACTTAGAATATGCCATACCATAGACAGCTTTATTAATATATTACACACAGAGGGCGGTATAACAAGGAATGGCCCAGATCACAGGTGTTTGCAGTCCGAGCCGCAGGCGAGGGCTTAAATATGTAACTAAAATTAATACTTAAATTGGGATAGCTTCAGAAAATACCAAAATACTACGAAATATACAAAATTTGATACAATTATCTGAAATCGGATATGTCACATAAGCGAACTGGCAGATTTCGTTCTGCTGAAGTATGACTGTCACATGAATTTTGAAGCAACACCTGCACGATCTATCATAAAATACCTCTTTAAATATGTAACTAAAATTAATACTTAAATTGGGATAGCTTCAGAAAATACCAAAATACTACGAAATATACAAAATTTGATACAATTATCTGAAATCGGATATGTCACATAAGCGAACTGGCAGATTTCGTTCTGCTGAAGTATGACTGTCACATGAATTTTGAAGCAACACCTGCACGATCTATCATAAAATACCCTTTAAATATGTAACTAAAATGTATACTTAAATTGGGATAGCTTCAGAAAATACCAAAATACTACGAAATATACAAAATTTGAAACAATTATCTGAAATCGGATATGTCACATAAGCGAACTGGCAGATTTCGTTCTGCTGAAGTATGACTGTCACATGAATTTTGAAGCAACACCTGCACGATCTATCATAAAATACCTTTTTAAATATATAACTAAGGTTTATACTTAAATTGTTAGGTCCTGCGGCTAGCTCACGCGTAGCGCATCTCATCGACTCAATTTACGCCAGTCTGCAGGGGTCTAACAGCTTCACTTTCAGCTTCAGGGTTTTGGCGCTAGTGTAGCGTCCTTTTTTACAATACAAGATGACCGACATATAACATACGAGCAGATCCGGGCACTCATAGGCATTGGAATGACTGCAATCTAAAAAATATTTTGCATAGTGAGTTGGGTGTGAGAAAACTTGTTTCCCGATGGGTAGCCTCTAATTTGTCAGAAGAGCAAAAGAGGGATCGTGTTGATTGGTGCCGGTCTGCTCTGATCGTTTTAACGGAGGGAAGTCAAAAGCCGTGTATAATATTCTCTCAGGTGATGAATCATGGATTTATTCTTATGAGCCCGAAAGAAAACATCAATCGGCAGTTTGAGTCTTTGAAGAAGAAGTTAAGCCAACGAAAGTCATGCGTTCCCGCAGTGTTTCTAAAAAAATGGTAGTTTCGTTTGTGTCAAAAACAGGACATGTTGCCACAATTCCACTACAGGAACGTAGAATAGTTACCGCTGATTGATACACTTCGGTTTGTCTACCAAAAAATTTAGTTCAACTCCGTAAGGAATATGGCACCGTTAAAGTGTTGTGTTCTCGGTTGTGAATCAACGAAGGGTACTCACAGACTATTTTGCATGCCTATGAACAAAAATTTAAGGAATTTGTGGATGTCCTACCTGGTTCCGGTTAATCTACATTTACTTCGACTGACAAGGGATCAGTTAATGACGAAGCGTGTTTGTCAGAAACATTTTGACGAAACCCAGTTTTATCAAACGGGAGCAAGACTTCTTTATTCGTACCCTTTTCTTTCCACAGAAAAGGAAATTCTACACGGCGTCCCACTCTCTTCTGAGTGTAAGTTAGTTCAGAAAATGCTACTTTTTACTTTTGTTACTTTTTGCGTGATATTTTGTTATTATTATTCAAGTTTGTACGGCGTTCGTGTTTACTGGCATGGTACCTATTTTATTTTAGCATTGAAATTAATATATAGCCATTAGTATCCAAGAACAATTATTATTTATTTATGTATGAGTTCAATGTACTGCAGTTATCAAGCACATGATGATGATATAGCTACTTAAAAACCAGCTACGCTCATGGGCATTTCAGGTACTTGTGTCAAAATATGATTTAATTTCTTGGCCAAATTTAACATACTGAAACTGCCAAATGTATTCTAAATTTTATAGCCATAAAGTGAGCCTGATCTTTTAAATAACTTCGACAACACGTTTAGCTTAATGGGAGTGACACCGCCAATGAAGCTAGAGGTCCCGGGTTCAAATCATTAGTTCTTTCACATTTTTTGGTTTCACTAATCAATCAACCAATTGTGAAGACGATGACGGCGAAACTTTGATAGAGTTATCTTTTTCGTGCAGACGCACAGTATGAAAAGAAAACTTACCGCCTCCAATAAATTTTTAATATGCCATCATCGTTTTCACTCACTCCGGCCCCAGTCCAAGAGGAGAATACTTATAAGAGCAATCAGCTATAGTGGAGAAAGCTAAAGTCCAGATTTCTGCCTACCCTACTGGATATATACATATGCAAGAAAATGAACAATCAAATTGGATGAGAAGCATGCGCAAAAACGTATACGACCAAAGAACATGAGAGCATCCATGAATGAATATAATAAAACAAAGAGAGTATAAAAGGCTCAAATGTAGCAATTTAGTCTATCCCAATTCCAGGATTTTGCGTTTACACCGAGAATGTGCCCAGATCGTAGATAATTTTTTAAACGAGCAATGCCACCAAATGAATGTTAAACAAAAATTAAAATCAATAATCAATGCACGCTTCGACCTGTCTTGGCTAGGCTGCAAAAAACACGAAATAAATGAAAACTTTCTGTCAATAATTACTCGCCTAGAAATTCACAATCGGTGTAACATTATAAACAAAATACTCAATGGGAAAATAGAGGAAAAATATATTTGAAGAATGCTCACTGTGCACTTAGCGGCATTTAAATCAAATCAAATCAAGTGTCTTTATTTGCTTAAAATGTGTTACAATGGATGGTATCTTACAAATATATCGATACCTTTAGACTCAAAGGGCGTAAACGCCGTAGGTTCTAATGGCGTTTATACCCTTTGAGTCTAAAGGTATCGATATAATCATGAACACGCACATTTTATCAGCAGCTGGCATGCAAAACATAAAATAAAATGTTTCCTGGAACAAACAAAACGAACATAGTAATAATGTCAACGGTATAACACAATCATGGTTCAATGTTTGATTACTTTCAATTAACTAAAATACAATAAATACAGTGACATGACGACAGCTATTCTACATGATCAGTATTCAATAAAATTATGATGTTTCGTTTGATTCCGCTGTGTCAACACATTTACCTACGTAACTTTGGGACCAAATAGTGATTACCAGTAACATTCTGTACATTTTGTTCCGGAACATTTACTTGCCAAGTGCACACAGTCACAAACTCAACACTATGTTCCCTAAAATTACCCCATGATATTAAGTCGCAACGTGTAAAAACTGTGTCGTAACAAAATAATCAACATCTTGGTACTTTGAAATGTGTTAACAATGTTACCACATAAGGACCGTATCGAAAAGAAAGTAGACAACTTTTCCACTGCATTTTTTTTTTCACGGACATCAAATAAACATGTAGGTTGTACTGAAATGTATAAACCTATTTCGTAACTACATACAAATTAAAAATAAATTGGACATTCAATCATATCTGTCAAAATGGAGAGGATTCATTTAGAGATGAGAAAAAATATCTTGGACGACTGGTGCAAAAATAAAGGGTTAACCATAAGAAAGCTTGCTAAAAAGTACAATGTTAGCCCTGCAGGTGTACATAAATTAATTAACAAGTTTGGCACTACTGTTACCTTAGAAGATCTACCAAAGTCTGGAAGAAAACGAGGCCCTTCCGACCCGATATTGCAGAGAAGAGTCGTTCAAATGTTCAATCGAAAACCAACTCTTTCTATTCGGGATGCTGCTCGTAAAGCAAAAACATCTATAGGAATGATCCAGCGTATCAAGAAAAGGTGCAACCTGAAGACATACAAAAAACAAAAACAGCCCAAACGTGATGAAAAATAGACAGTTGCGCTGTTCGAAAACGCACCAGAAAACTTTATGACCGAGTTCTTACTAAAAAAGTACAGTGTATTGTAAATTCGATTACAAAACTCTACCTGGCCCACAATTATAACAGTCTCGGCAAATAAAAAGGTTTCTCAAAAAGATAAGTCGATCAGTATGGAAAAATTTGGAAAGAAAATTTTAATTTGGCAAGCAATTTGTCAATGCGGGCTGAAATCAAAACCTTATTTCGCTACGGGAACTATAAATAGCCAAGTTTACCGCGACGAATGCCTACAAAAGAGGTTGTTGCCTTTTATCACGACACATGGGATGCCTACATTATTTTGGCCAGTCTTGGCCGCCTGTCATTATTCCAAAGTGACCATAGAGTGGTATAAGGCCAACAAGGTAGTATCGTCGAGAAACACATGAACCCGCCTAATTGTCCGGAAGTCCGTCCTATCGAGAGATATTGGGCCCTCATGAAGAGATATCTTCAAAAAAATACTAAGGCTGCAACTTCCCTTGCTGACTTTAAAAAAAAGTGCAATAAGGCTTCTGAAAACGTCACCAAGAAAGTCGTCCAGGACCTGATGCAGAACATCAAAAAAAAAAGTCAGATTGCAGGCAAAGTAGGGGCATCGCAAGTTGTATAATCTAGAAATTCGTTTTTTAGATTACATATTTCTATTTTCTTTTGTTATTTTTCAAAAACATTATCTAATTATAAACCTTTTAGACATTTGTGACCACTATTGTTTTTTTGCGACCAGAAATGGTTGTATGGGATACTTTTAATAAACTTGTTTCTTTTAAGCTAAGCTACATCAGAATCATATATGTTTACCGGGTAAGTTCGTCTCTATACGCCGGACCAACATTTTAACTTATGTAATAACTATCTTAGCAAACAATAAATGTTGAAAGTTTAAGTGATTAAAAATGAACATGGATACGCTGACATCACCAAGTGCTATATGCTGCGGTATATTATAGATAGTTTTGAAAGTGTACTATGTATGAAAGGTGTTTTTTGGGAGGAGATGTTGGCTTCGATATCACTTATGGTACGAGCCTCATTAATGAGTTTAGAACTCAGAGCGATTTATATGGAGGGCGATGCGAGCACCCTTAAAGAGGTATAAGAGAGTTGAGTACTTGGAATCGACACATTAAGTATGCACAGCGGTGGGTGGGGAAATATCATCAAAGGAATATATTCCTAAATTAGAAATTCTTGTACTCATGCAAGAATGTAAAATAATAATAATAATACCGGAAAAATGTTTTGAATTCCTTATCACCCTAAAACGAATTCAGAGTTAGGCATTTATTATGATATTACAGGTTACTCGAACATCAACAGCATAATCAGTCAACTGATACCAGATACCTGATACCGGATACCTGATCCTGGATACCTGATACCGGGTACCTGATCCTGGATACCTGATATCGGATACCTGATACCGGGGGCTGCTTGTTCATCTCAAAACGGTTATATCAAATGTATAATTGGTGGTGGTAATCCCTAGCAGTTAGCTTTTTGCAGTTGAGAGAGGGTGTTTTTTCGTTTATCAGCGGAGTAGGATGTAGGATGCGATCGCAGTCATGTTATCACCGAATGTCATCTAATTTGTTTAAAATGATGGGAATTTTTAAAATAAACAAAAAATGTTTTGAATACGAATAGTTTTATTTAAAAATATCTTATAATAGTCAACTTACAGCTAGACTACATTTATATAAGTCAAAAAACACTTTAAACTTATTAAAGAGCTTGAACTAGCTGTGTAAACATAGCAATAACTTAAGTCTATGAAAAATGATCTAGTACAAGTTTTTATAACAATTGATAAAACTCTCTATAAAGAGTATTACTTTAATCTATACCCCTATAAATTGACCGGTATATAAAATAATATTTATCCATGGATTTATGACCCCATGCTAGCGTTTCATGTAGTGGATTCGGTATTACAAATCTGGAATTTCAAAGCGAGAAAGTAGTTGTTCACAATCTACATGAGAAAATTCGTACACTCTACCAGGAAATCCTACTGCGTTATTTACAACGCGAATATGTCATGAGGCTAAATCTTGGTGAAATAAACCCGGAAAGTCAGCGACATCAGCTCCATGACGCTGCCATGTATCTTGGCGTCAAAGTGTATGAGCTCTTGAAACATCCAGATGTGATCAGACGGCCTGCAGATATTGCACAGTTCTTCTCGTGCTGCAAAAATTTCTACAGGGTTGCAGCCACCGAAATCAAAAAACGATATAACATGGAACATCCTGTCTTGTCGAAGTTACAAGTTTTTGAACCTGCATCAGCGCTCTCCCACAATTTTAGGAGCCATTTCCCTACACTTGTGCCTCTTATGCAAGTGGTCCCCCGCATAATCGCACCAGCTGATCACGCAAAGAAACAAATAACTGACAATCAATGGAGGAGTTTGCCAAATGCACAAGCTCGTCATCCTAAAGGGTTGAATGAAATTAGTGAGCCAGATAAGTTTTGGGCTGAATTACTAAAAACTGAAGACTTCCGAGCTGGCTCATTTTGCCCTATCTACACTGTCCTTACCCCATGCGAATGCTGACTGCGAGCGGGTTTTTAGTAAAGTCAATTTAATAAAGACAGAGCTAAGAAACCGACTAACTGTGGAAACAGTGAACGGCACACTTCTTGCTGCAGAGAGCGCAAAAGGTTCAACTCGTACTGGAAACTGTGTCAATTTTGAACCCACAAAAGAAATGTATAGCCGCATGACAACAGATAAAATATACGGCAGAAAAAAAGATGACAGTGGTGAGGATGTTCCTGACATAATATTTGGAGAGGAGATGTAAAATAAGTTACCTTGCAAATTTTCGTAATAATATATGTGCACACATTTAGTCTTTTGTGATTTTACTTGAGTAATAATGAAGATTTTTTGAAATACAACACAAAGTGATGTTTTATTTAGTAGGAAACTTGCAATAATTTATTTCATTGGGTTAAAAGTCCTAAATCCAGTAGTTCAATATGCCTTAATTTTGGTTTGAGCACATTTTCGATGCATAATAAAATGTACGAGGTTTAAAAGTCAAAATACGAGATTTTTAGCTGCATATGTACGAGGGTTTTTTTTACGGTTGGCAACCCTGGTTGACGCCATTTTAGTTCGCTCAGGGACAGCGTGTGGGCAAAACGTGTACTTTAAAAATGACAGAATACGACGTTGATTTTTTAATATCACTGATTGAGGAGCGCCCTGTTCTTTGGGACACTAGTAATGAAGATTATAAAAACAAATTCATCAAAAAAGATGCTTGGAAGGACGTGTGTAAAAGTTTATTTAAAATTTCGAGGAAAAAGAAAACAATGAAAAAACTAAACTTGGTAAGTACACAAATACATTTATTAAGTATAACTTCTTTTTACTTTTTACTAAAACTACCTACAAATCAAACATTCTATTCATATAAGCACAAAAAATATTCTTTAAATTGTTTACATGTTTAGGCGTCGACAGCGAGTTACTTTAATGTTTTACGATGTGATCCTTTTGTACCTGTTGTATTGACTTATTACCAAGAACGCGAGCAACAATGCAAGTCGCATTGTATATTCTTAAATTTTTTGTAGTTGCCAGCTTAATGCTCGAACTTCACTAGTAAAGTAATCCGAATATTCGTTTCTAATTATATTTGCACCTTACCACCTGACTACCTACATTCAACCCTTGTTGAAGTGGTTGTAGTTCGGAATCATCTATGATCATTTCAATAGGGGTGTCTAATTCATCACGGTTAATTACAAAGTTATGTAGTATGCAACAAGCCTTAACAATATCTATTGCAAAATCATATGAAACGTTAATGGGCCGGTGAAATATTCGCCACTTATTTGCCAGTATGCCGCAAGTACACTCGACATATCTTCTTGCCCTACTCAAACGGTAGTTGAATACTCTTTGTTTAACAGACAAATGCTTGCCAGAATAAGGACGCATGACATTATTCGAAATAGAAAAAGCTTCGTCTCCGACAAAAACAAATGGAACCGGTTCTTGAAAGCCCGGTAACGGCCTTGATGTTGGTATAGGCAAATCACGTCTCATCAGTAAGTCGTACAGTTTCGTGTTGTGGAAAATAGTGGAGTCACTTTCCTTTCCATATGCTCCTATGTCCACATAGATGAATCTGTATTTCGAGTCCACAATAGCCAACAAAACTATTGAATTGTAGCCCTTGTAATTAAAAAAAAGTGATCCACTTTTTGGGGGACTACGAATACGAATATGTTTCCCATCAACGGCTCCAATACAGTTAGGGAAGTTGGCTTTCTTGTCAAAGTCCGCAGCTATTTCTTCAAACAGCTGTTGTGTTATTTTTGGTATGTTTGCATTTAAACAAAATGTCCATATTGCATTACAAACTACTCGTATTATCTTAGCAACTGTACTTATTCCTCGATAATAATCTAAATGTATATTTCTGATTTCATTTCCGGTCGCTAGGAATCTGTAACATAAATAGAAAAAAAAAGGATTTATTTATATAACAAACTTGAAAAGTAAAGAACACTAACCTAAAACGACATAAACATACATAAATTATTTTAATTTAATTAATTGGTAGACAACGCTTCTAGCGTTAAGTTCGCCTATTGTTCTGTACAATTGGTATTTGATGAATAATAATTTTGTAACGGCTCATAAGTTGTATTAATATTTACTGAGAACTTCTTTGTTCGCATACATCTTACTCTCCCAAAGTAGTATCAATATTTTTTTTGTAAAATATTAAATATCTGACGCGCGAGCGATCTATCTACTGTGCACACGCACTCTGCATTGACGCCTCCCCCGGCCCCCGCCCTAGTTCAGTCGATCTCTGTCAATCCCCTTCCTTCTTTCTTTGTTGCTCAGTTCTCAGTTCGTGTAACACAGTCGGAGCGGGAGCACGCGTAGGCGTACGTCATATTATCTTTACTTAGTCGTAATGAGCTTAGAATCTTCGATCTTGCTAAAATACCTAAAACAAATTATGTTTGAACTTATTCTCTTATTCCTTGAGAGGAATAAGAGAATAACGCTATAGTGCTTCTGCTTAAATTTAAAACTAATAACACAAAATTAACACAGCTAGGTATTGATCAGTCTTTGTGTAATAACGCTCTTTAGGTAGGTATTTGGTCACTAGGAATCCTTTTTACTAAGTGTTTTAATTAAAAAATATGCCTTTTTAGATTAAGAATGCCGTATAAAATAGTGAAAACTTCGGAACGAGGGCAACCCAGGCTAAGCATAGTGCCCAGTTTTTGGGAAGAAAATGGGGTGCTGGGGTGGCCAAAAAAGGCTATCGAAAAAAAATTAATTAGAGATGAAAAATCCAGACCGGGTGCGGACTGTACATCCATGAGCTGCACCTTAAAAAGGAACGATTTACATACATACAAAGAAGCCGACGACGAGCTATCCAACATGGAAAGAAATACAGATACAGAGGTCGAGGAGGCTGGTGGCGACGTGGACATGAGACAGCTAATGGTACGTTTACACGCTTGCCAAGCCTCGGCAAGCTTCCACAAACACAAGCGTGTGAACGGGGGTGTTTGGCTTGGCTTGCGTGAACTTGCAAGAGCTTGTCGCGATCCGGACTAGTGTCGGTTTTTGAAGACAGATCAAAGCAAGCTTGCGGCAAGCGCTTGCGACGCGTTTACACGCCGGCGCGTGTTTAGTGTCGCTCACGAGCTCACGCCGGACGGACGTGCTGTACCTGTACGTTTGTGCTGTACCTTGATCGCGTATCGACCATGAGTTGGTCAAACGAAGAAACCATGGCCTTTCTCGAGGCATATCAAAGCGAATCGTGCATATGGGACCCGAAGGATGTACAACACAAAGATAAAAAGAAAGTGGCAGACGCTTGGTCTCGACTTAGTCACGAATTAAAAAAGCCAGTTAAAGAACTGAAGGCGAAAAAAGAAATATTAATGACAACCTTTCGTAAACACTTTAAAAAAAAACAAGACTCTATTCGTTCTGGTGCCGGTAGGTAATCATTTTATTACTTTCAGTTTAGTTACTCTGGAAATAGGAAGGTGTTTATAATATCAAGAAATAAAATGTTTTTTCTCTTTTAAGGTACCGAAGATATATACAAACCCTGTTGGTTCGCATTCGAATTCATGGAATCATTTTTAGTTCCAGTATATACCTGCAAGTATACTTTGAATACCGAAACGGTAAGTAAAAAATCTTATTCTATCCTACTGTTACTAGTTCGTGGGCAAAAGCTATTCTAATCTGAATGAATGAAACCAGCATTTTAATAATATTATTATTTATTTATTTGCATTACATGGGTACAGTGGAAAAAAATTAAATAAAATTACGTCTATAAAAATACGAAGTAAATTCTTCTCTGATTCGTTGGGCATTCGGCGGTGACCTTCGTGGAATATTTGGTAAATTTTGCAATGCATTATATTGATTATCATCTTGCCGCCAGAACCCAGATGTTACCAGAGTGTCACTATTGTCATAAACGTCAAACGAGCCTGGAGGTGTATATCTATTTGAAGATGTTTTACTCTTTCTTAGAAAGTTATGCAATAATACACAGGTCATTGTTAATGTTAATACAGTTTCTGGATTTAAATCAATAGGACGTCGGAAAATTCGAAATTTTGAGGTTAATATTCCGAATGTGTTTTCCACTACTACTCGGGATCTAGATAAAATTGCGTTGAATTTCCTTTTCGGTGAACCTAAGTCATGGTTTCCAGGATAGGGCTTCATGACATGCGTACTTAATGCAAAACCGTCGGCTAAAAACACGTATGGAATATTAACATCCGAATCCGATCCTGGCAGTGGGCATGGCGGGGGAAAATTAATTTCGTTTCTGCAGATTCTTTGCCATAATAATGAGTTGTTAAAAACACCACCGTCACTAATTCTCCCTTGACTACCAATATCTGCAAATGTAAATGTATATTGGCTATCCACCAATGCCAAAAGAACAATGCTATATGTCTTCTTGTAGTTAAAATATTCAGTTCCACTGTGAGCCGGGCTTTCTATAACTACATGCTTGCCGTCTAGTGAACCTAAGCAATGTGGAAACTTGCTTTTATATCCTTCTTCTATTGTCATCCATTCTCCTGCTGTTGAGGGCATCTGAAGTCATAAAATAATATGCTAGTATGTAAAAGTAAATAAATAAATAATCTGTAATTAAATATGTACTGACAAAAAAAATGAAAATGATGCCACATGACAATCTTATATTAGGTATGTTTTAAAACTTTACTACAGTTACTGAAACGAAATAAACGAGTTTTGTTTTCATTTCAGCAATCACAACGGGATATTGATGACATTGACAATGAACCTGGAGATGGAGAGATGGATAATGATACTCCATTGCAGGATAATGAAACACCCAACACATCTTTACGTACACCTACATTCACACAGAAGTCGCGTCGTCGTCCTGCTCCAGACCTGGCTGAACAACAAATGGCTGCTGCATTTGGACAACTTACAAATGTTTTGGGTCGAAAATCTGAACGTCCACCTCAACTCGAGGAAGATGAATGTGACCTTTATGGCAAGCTACTAGCGAAAAAGATTCGAGAGCTACCTAAAGACGAAAGACAGATGATAATGTATCAAATTGATGGCTTATTTATAAATCGATTACAGTTGAATCGAGAAACACCATCACCACAATACTCCTATACCAGATATTCATCCAATCCAAATGTTCATCGGCCTGCATCTACTCAGTCGTCTTATTCAGAGTCCTATACTGTTGGTTATCGGCCTCCGTCTACCCAGTCAGCTTATTCAGAGCCCTATACAATTAGTCATCGGCCTTCATCTACCCAGTCATCTTATTCAGAACCCTATACAAGTGTGACAGCTCCAAAGCGACCATTCCCCACTGAAAACTTACATTCTGTTCCCTTGCATGCAAAGCTCGTCCCAAAATATCGAAGAACTTCTTCTGTGCTGCCGCCACAGTCTCAAAATGCACAAAAAATCGACGATAACATAACTTATGCTATTGTTCATCGACTTCCAGAAAATGACGACAACACAATAACTTTGCACTCAGACCAACCTAACTCTTCGAATCTTCAAAACTCAAAAATCAGTGTTACATCTGATCAGATAATCGTACCTTCGTCTGAGCAGAATATTATCACCGAAGCTTTATATAGCGCTTTGAATGACTTTGACGGAGAAGAGAATTAAATTACCTACAGGTACTTCTTATTGAAAAATATATCAAAGTTTTCTACGAAGAAAAATAATAAATAAATTAAAATGTGAGATGTGTTTTATTTTACCACCTTATTACCTTAACTTCATCCTTTAGATCTTCATTTAGAGCTTGACAAACATCGCGTACGATTTTTGATATGACTGGGGCGGATACTTTGAATAAATAGTGTAAACTTCTGAAGGACTCGCCAGATGCTAAAAATCGTAGCGTTATTGCAAGACGATATTTAGCTGGTATAGATTCTCTGAAATCTGTATCTTGCTTCGCAATTCGTGGTGAAATTTTACTCAACAAAAATTCAAAATCAGTGAAGCTCATACGGCAGAAGTTGTGGAATTCTCCAGATGGTTCATACAAGAGCTCATTAAACTTATGTTCCATAAATTCTCTGTAACAAAAAATGTGAACTGATTAGATTTAGATTAGATTAGATTTATTTATTTCATAATATAAAATGACAGTAGGTATAAATTATGCCAAGTCAATTTACATGCATTTTATGTATTTACATGCATTTATTAACACATTAATTTATCATCTATTCATACCATCAATTGATTATCACGAATGTGTTGAATAGATTAAATTATTTATGCATCATCTATTCAAACCATTAATTAAATACTTTTTATTCCCGTGTCTTTCGTACTTTAAATTCAATTATCACTGTAATAAAGTGTTCTAGTCTATTCTATTGAAATAAAAGAAAATTTCAAATCGACTTATGAGACATATAGATTATAAATATATCTTAATTTCATATAAAGAAACCTCAAAACATCAACAAACTTTTTTTAAATAGTGATTTGATACAGACTTGTTAAATCGAAATGTCATTTACTTGTAGTCGAGATTACCTCACAATTTTACTATTCTACCATAGATATTCTAACACAGCCGTGTTCGAGAAACACTTGCGCTTGTAAATTGTAACTTTTTGAGCTTGTTACTTGTGAACTTGTAACTTTACTTGTAGCGTCGTGAAACGGGGTCCTGTTCTCTTGTTTATATTCTGTTAATACCGTGTTATAAGAGTTGAAAATCATAATTTGTCGATATTTATCATTAACACCTGTGCCCATTAAGGAAAGTAATATGGAGTGCGTGGCGCCAGGAGTAACATAATTCCGTCTGCGCTCATGAGCATATTTAATATCGCTAGTGATCCGCCGATAGATAAAAACACATCGTCTGATAGTAGTCTGTCTGTCTGTTGGTAACCTATTCACACCTAAACTAATAAACTGATATAGATGAGTTTAATTTGATATAGATATAGATAGATTGAACCTTAAAAAAGAACAGGTGGTAAGACCAATTTTCATCGTGAAGGTATAACTACATAATTTTACGAGGACAAAGTCACGAGGCACCAGCTAGTTATATGTAATTTCTATTTGTTTCTATTAAATGCAAAGTAAATTGTAAAGTTGTGGCAGTAAGAAAATAAGAAGTTATAATATTAAATGTCTATTAAATTCGTAAATTCATACAAACCCAAGAAACATAGCTTGTGTTATCTTTTAAACAATGTTTCGTCGTCAGCATAAGATCCATGCGTTTTTGCATTTATCCATTCTAACGTCTTACTGCAGACTCTTGTGTACGCATCCTCACATAAACAAACATGTTTTCGGCATATTGCAACGAGGCAATTGACAAGCTTGCCAATATGCTAAAATCGAAAGAATACCAGCGGTGTGCAGCCAGCGACGGGACTGGGGCTCACGCCCGACAATGGCAGCAATGTAATAGATACACGCATAGACGTTTTAAGTACTGTGACCAGCATCACAAGCTACTGAAAATGTCGTGTGAAATGTATCATTACATGGGACGGGGCCTGGCAGCAGACGAGGCGACTTTGGCTGAGGTCGAGCTTAAAATGCGACGGCAGTATGCGAAAAGATTCGGAATAACACCCGACGAGGGACATATCTTTTTCGAACGACGTTTGGAAAAAATTATAAGTGCCGGTAAATCTAGGTCACCGACGTATAAAAGTGCCAGTGACAGTGAATTTTTAGAATATTTGCGCGAAGTTGTCAACTTTTACGACCCCATCACTACATCGCCTTCACCAACCGTAGCTATGTTAGGTTTGGATGCAGTGCCCGGGCCACGAAAGATAAGTTCTCTTACTACTACTGGCGGTTCTCCGCCAGTAGTAGATAAGTTAAATTTAATATCATCCGTAGAAATTAGTGACAGTTATAACTGGTTATTAGATAGGAACATAGAGCTAGGTAAATACGCTATAAATTTAACATATTATAATTTACATTACAAAATTTACAACTAATCACTCGGCTCCACCAATACAATTAACCACTCAGTTCCCACCAATAGTTGATAACTTAAACTTAAGTTTAGTAAATACACTGGAAATTTAACATATTGTAAATTAAGTTATATACCGCTGGATCAACAAAGTTCACCACCACAAGCAGCTAACAACCATGTAAGTGAATTTGAATTACTCCGCTTAATTTAATATTATTTCAAAATTAACACATTCATTTATCATCTATTCATACCATCAATTGATTATCACGAATGTGTTGAATAGATTAAATTATTTATGCATCATCTATTCAAACCATTAATTAAATAACGTTAATCAGCTGAACAGATAAATTATTCATCTATTATACAGTATCACTGTTAATTAAAATATTTTTTGTTAAAACAAGTAAATTATATAGGTATAGGGACAGTTATGCATTGTAAGCAATCCTTGTGCGCCAACGGAAAGCTCACTGTGTAGCCGACTCGCTAGTTGTCCCCCGACCGTGTGCTTGAATACACGATTTAATTAAGTACATACTGAAGTATCATTCCAACTCCCAGATTACATTAACATAGGCAAAAGGTCCTATAACTGGTGACCCCGACTGAACATTTAGTGGAGACATTTTGTGAAATAATAATAAATAAAAAAATAATAAAGTAATCTGGTTGAGTGAGTGCATTTACGGTTTCGGTTCGAAAGTGACGTTATTAACTATAGTGTGTGGTTATCATTGTGATTGACATTATCGGAAGACAACTCCCCGCGCTCCAGGGTCATCGGAAGCATAAGGCTGCAATATGAGCCCGCAACCACCTGCACCGCCAACACCACCTTCTTCGCAAGGGGCTGCGACAACAATAGAGTTGTCGACTATATCACTGGCCGCGCGGATTCCAGACTTCTGGCAGGACCAACCGAGGCTATGGTTTCTTCAGGTTGAGGCGATACTGTCACAACAAAAGGCAGGGGATCAAGCAAATTATAATATAGTGATCGCAAAGCTGGGGAAACATGCAATACAGCAAGTGGCGGATGTCCTTGAAAAGCCGCCCGCCGAAAATAAATTTGAGACACTTAAGAGCAGATTACTTAGTGTTTACGAGAAAACTGAAGGTGATAGGTTGCAACAGTTAATGTCCGACATGGAGTTAGGAGATCAACGGCCGTCGCAATTAATGCGAAAGATGCGCGACCTTGCACGAGACAAATTTCCGGACGAGACCTTGGTTTATTTCTGGCAAGGTCATCTACCACCATCGGTGAGGGCCGTCGTAGCTTCAGCGGATTCGAAAAATTTGGAAACTTTGGCAAAGATCGCAGACAAGGTAATGGAGACATTCAAGCCCAATGAGGTAGCGGCGATTCAAAGAGAAACTGCGATGCAAAGGACTTCACGACAGAGCCCGCCAAAAGATAATATAATGGCGGAGATAGCAAAGATTAACGACCGAATAACGGAATTATGCAGTTCACGTGGTAGCAGACCAAGTAGGAGCCAAGGACGAACAGGGGCACGTAGTCGCTCTCGCGCCAACAGCCGTAGCCGTCCTGGAACTTCTGGAAGAGATAAGAATAACCCTGACTGGCTATGTTTTTATCATTACCGTTATAAGACGAAGGCTAACAAGTGTGTGCAACCGTGCAGCTGGAAAGGAAAATCGCCGACGGGAAACTAGAAGAGGTGCAGACGTTTACGGCGGAACCCTGCACAGTGGTAAATAATTATCGCCTTAATGTTATTGATAGAAATTCGGGTTTTCGATTTTTGGTTGACACAGGTGCGAATGTCAGTGTCGTTCCTAAGAACTTCAAGTTTTCAAAGGATTCTTTACAACCAATTGAAAATTGTAAATTATATGCCGCAAATAATACAGAAATTAAGGCGTACGGTTATGTAAATTTAACGTTAAATTTGAATTTAAGACGTTCTTTTAAATGGTCATTTATTGTATGTGACGTAAAAAAACCTATTATAGGTGCGGATTTTTTACTTAAGTACAAATTACTCGTAGATTTACATGGTAAAAGATTGATTGATGATTCGACTAATATTTCTGTGATTGGAACAATTGTAAACCATGACAGCTTATCAATCAGTACAATTAACAAGGATAATAAGGCATATCACTTATTGTGCAAGTACCCAGATATATTAAAGCCGTTGTCATTTATTGAGGCACCCAAACATAATACGTATCATCACATAGAGACGACGGGGCCTCCGATTCATCAAAGAACTAGACCACTACCTCCTGGTAGGTATGACATAGTTAAAAAGGAATTTCAAAAAATGCAGGAGATGGGTATTTGCAGACCATCAAAGAGTCCGTGGTCTAGTCCTTTGCATGTTGTTCTTAAAAAGGATGGAGACATCCGGCCGTGTGGTGATTACAGAGCTCTGAACGCGGTTACGAAGCCGGATCGTTATCCTATTGCTAGAGTGCACGACTTCACCTATTTGCTACCAGGTAAGTCCATATTTTCTTGTGTAGACATTCGTAGAGCTTATCATAACATCATGGTATATCCTGAGGACGTGGAGAAGACAGCAATAACAACACCTTTCGGTTTATGGGAATATACCAGAATGAATTTTGGAATGAGGAACTGTTGCCAGACATTTCAGCGATTTATGAACAATACCGTTTTAAAAGACCTTGATTTTGTATATTGTTACTTAGATGACATACTTGTGGCTTCTCTCTCAGAGGAAGAACATGACGGTCATCTCGATCAATTGTTTAAGAGACTTAGCGAATTTGGCATTACCATTAATTTGGAGAAATGTAAATTTAAGGAAACTAAATTAGAGTTCCTAGGTTACGAAATTTCGACGGAAGGTTTTAAACCGCTGGAAAGTAAGGTTGAAGCTATTAAAAACTATCCAAAACCGCAAAATGTTAGTCAATTACGAACATTTTTAGGAATGGTAAACTTCTATAGACCGCACATATCCCACGCTGTACAGTACCAGGAATTATTGCTTAGGTATATTCATAAAGCGAAGCGTAACGACAAAACACCTATAGAGTGGACGAAGGAAGCTGACGAAGCGTTCGAGCAATGTAAGTGGAGCTTACAGAACGCGGCAGCGTTAGCGTATCCGCTTCCCACAGTACCTATTTCACTGTATGCTGACGCTAGCGACACATGTGTAGGTGCTGTGTTACAACAGTATAGCGAAGGTAAGTGGAAACCGTTAGCTTATTTTTCTAAGAAGCTAACTACAGCTCAAACTAAATATAGCACTTATGACAAGGAGCTATTGGCTATTTATTTGGCTGTGCAACATTTTAGGTATCTGCATGAAGGTAGAGAACTAATTATTTACACAGACCATAAGAGTTTGACGTATGCGTTCCGTAAATTAAACAAAGACAATAATAAAGAGCTACCCAGAAGAACGAGGCAATTACTTTTTATCAGCGAGTTTACTACTGATATTAGGCACGTACAGGGTAAGGATAACATAGTGGCGGACGCATTGTCTAGAATTGAGACTGTCAACTTTCAAAATATTGCAATAGACTTTTCTTTGATAGCAAAGGCACAGAATAAGGATGCCGAGCTAAAAACGTTGTTACAAAATGATAGATTGCAATTTAAAAAAATAATGTTGCCTAACTGTACTTATGACATGTATTGCGAGATATCTACAGGTAATGCGAGGCCATACATTCCTGAGCAATTTCGTCGTGACATTTTTAGACATATACATGAATTAAGTCATCCAGGTGTACGAGCATCGCGTAAGATGGTTGCTGATAGGTATTTTTGGAGGAACATGAACAAAGATGTAGGCCTTTGGGCCAAAACCTGCGTTCAATGCCAAAAAGCCAAGGTCATGCGACATACTAAATCGGAACCAGGTAAGTTTCCAGTAGTAGACAGATTCCAGCATGTCCATACCGATTTAGTCGGACCTCTTCCGACCACGGTTGAAGGTTACAGGTATTGTCTTACTATCATAGATCGAGCTACCGGCTGGCCAGAAGCGTTTCCATTGCAGAACATCTCGGCAGAAACGGTAGCACAGACAATTTACGATGGTTGGATAGTGCGATTTGGCTGTCCAATTGCATTAACTAGTGACCAAGGTAAACAGTTCGAGAGTAGTCTGTTTCAACAGCTAATGAGGTACGTAGGAACACAGAAATTTAGAACTACACCGTATCATCCGCAGAGTAATTCTGTAATTGAACGCTGGCATCGTTCATTGAAAGCAGCGTTAGTAGCACGTTTGAATAATACTTCTTGGGTAACCGAATTAAGCACAGTTTTATTAGGTCTTCGTACGGTACCTAGATTAGA
Source organism: Eudemis profundana (assembly GCA_947034925.1). Classification (NCBI taxonomy): domain Eukaryota; kingdom Metazoa; phylum Arthropoda; class Insecta; order Lepidoptera; family Tortricidae; genus Eudemis; species Eudemis profundana. The sequence goes on along the minus strand of OX344806.1, from coordinate 7,697,723 downwards.
TACTGGTGTTAGTGCCGCTCAATTGGCTTATGGTTGTTCCATACGTTTACCAGCTGAATTTTATTGTGATGTTGATAATAAGGTAACAGATTCACATGTTATGTTGGATAAAATTAAAGATACAATACGTAAAATGAAACCTAGACAATTTGCTCATCATAGAGATGACAAATTTTTTGTAAGTCCAGACCTTAAGACTTGTAATTTCGTATTTGTACGTCGAATTGGGAAAACTTCATTACAAACGCCTTATGAAGGGCCGTATAAAGTTATTAAAAGAAATAATAAAGTTTTCCGAATTCAATTAGAAGACCGTGAAGTAAACATGTCTATTGACAGGTTAAAACCTGCATATTTACTTGAGGACAGACTGTACTCACCACAAAACATAATTTCACCAAGTACGGCACAAGCGGATAGCGGAAACGCTTCGCCTGTGCATACCGCCGCACCATATGTTACACGTTACGGGCGGACGGTTAAGAGGTCAGTGAGATTTTGTGATGAGTAAACTTAAAGATTTAGTAGGCTAATATTTTTATGCAATTAATGATTGTAATATTATGTAATGTAGGTTACATGTGTATTCGTTTTGTAAAATAAAAAAACAATTCGCACTACATTTTAAAGAGCGGAGCAGTTAACACGTAATTATGGGAAATTACGGAAGCAAAACGGATTCTGATAATACAGACAAATCTAATACGTTGATGGCAGAAGCATCTATTAACGTTTCCGGAATAGCTAATCAGTTGAACACATTCAGTATAATTTTATTGGTGGTCATTATACTTTTAATAACATTTTTACTGTACTACTTCTGTAGTAGTTGTAAAAGGAGAATGAACAAGTGGTTCACTAAGAGAGTTCGAAATTTGACAATGGATCAGCAGATGACTCCGGGGTTGCAGGCTTCTCCAAACCAGCCGCAACAAATTTTTGTGAAAGTTTAAAAGCAGTGCGAATCGTTTTATTGTGTTAGAATAAGTAATCCTTTAACTATTAGTAAGTAAGTTTTATTTTACACCGTATTGTGTTGTGTAATTTGATTACTAACTCTGATGTATTCTAAATTCAACTTTATTACTAGTATGTTACACTGTAGTGACATCGTGTTCTCTTATCACTGGCGGATTCCAAGTAATACAGTAACACTGCGACATTGTTCGCGTGGGCGCAAGTTATTCTGTTGGGACTTAAGATTGATTAAAATAAAACAATAGTGATAATTGACACAGTAAATTTATTTTTAAGTTTTCAAATATTGATTAAAAAAGACATAAGACATGTAAAGCATAACATTTTTCATTGTTAATATTAATAATTTCATGTTTTTAAAAATTTTTCTTGTGTAAAATTTTTATTTTTTTTTAGGAGAGGCGACTATAGGGACAGTTATGCATTGTAAGCAATCCTTGTGCGCCAACGGAAGGCTCACTGTGTAGCCGACTCGCTAGTTGTCCCCCGACCGTGTGCTTGAATACACGATTTAATTAAGTACATACTGAAGTATCATTCCAACTCCCAGATTACATTAACATAGGCAAAAGGTCCTATAATAGGTATAGGTACATACAGAATATTTTATTCTAGATTGCTTTGATTATTGCATATGGAATTCAGTGCCCAAGATAATAATTATACTTAAGTAACAAACATTTTAAATTGTACGTTGAGAAAATCTTGCAAATAATAGTTTCTTTCCCGCTGACTACACCCCCACTTTTTAGTTTAATCATCATTTATTAGCTGGTTTTATTTTCTTTTATCAGGTCTCTTGCAAAATATCTATTCCTGTCCGATGAGGAGTGTGAGGCAGTGCAGCACCCCAAACCTGCGAAGCACAAGAAACGTTCAAGATGTGCGAGCGTGAAGCGCTCCGACATCTCGACATCGATGGCGAGTGCGAGTAAGAAACGCAGCCATGAGCCTTCGACCGCCTCCATGCACAAGAAAGGAAAAACTAGCATCAACCCGATCAGGCTTCTATAAATGTAGGTTAATATTTTTTCAGAAGTGTTTTGTTTATATTTACACGTGCTACAGTTATTTCAAGCCCACAGACACTATTTTACAGATTACTATTTTAATAAAAGAGTTGAAATTTCATTTTTGAGTAAGAGTTTAGCAATGAACGAATAGAAGTATCTTTTACTGAACATTTAGTAAATAGCATTTATTATTGTAATTATTAATTTATTTTCTTAAAATACAGTAGATAGCTACCTACCTGATTGCTAAGATAATAAATAGTTTTGGAATAGTAAATAGCCACATTTCATACGTAACTAAACAAAAGTTTGTATAAACGAAATGGTATCTTTGTTTCAGGAACTCTTTAATTTCGTACCATCGGAGGTTGCGCGCTGCACCCAAAGAAGACTGGGTTTTAAATGCTAACCGCAAAAGACCAGCTGCAGATAATGACCTCTCGATCCAATCATCCCCATCGAATTATTCGTTTATTAAAAAAGCTACCCGTGGTTCTAAAGTAATACGAAAAGAAATATACGATGCAAAGGATTTCAAGAATCAAGAAGACAGCCTCTGCAGCTGTAAAGCTGACCTATGCGTTCAACATGTTGTTGATAATGTTATTTTTCACGATATTTATAAAAACGTGAGAGACGTAGTTTCTAAATACAAGAAAAATTAGAATCTAACTTATAGTATCATGTGGTCATGTCATCATAACGAAACGTACCACCTTCATGTCGCACCGCATACGAGGCAGCATCAATAGTGTGTTATTTTCAATTTTAAATTTTGACAATTTGAATTTTATACGACCATTTGCAATGTTAAGTTTTCTATATTTTTAAGTTAACATGTTGTAATTACTAACAATAGATGCGAAGCGGTACAAAGCGTAACACGATTCATACTAGCGCGTTTATTTTAATAATTGTTTTTGAATAAAGAGTAAGCTTAGTTATATGGGTAGAGTGATGGAAGGTTGGCGCAGATAAAAATAGCTGAGTAGCTATATAACGTCTGTACTGAGCCACTTGAGCTGCTGGCTCTGTATCGCAGGTCTTTACAGAGCCAATGTTTCCCTACTATACTGAACCACTTCTGTGGTATTTGAAAGGGAATCTATATCAAAACAGTTGAGTTAATGGCTCTGTATCGTACGTCTGTACTGAAACAATGTCTCCCTGCTCTACTGAATCACTTCTGTGGTATTTCAAGGGTGTCTATACCAAAACAGTTGAGTTAATGGCTCTGTATCGTACGTCTGTACTGAAACAATGTCTGCCTACTATATTGATTCACTTCTATGGTATTTCAATGGTGTCTATACCAAAACAGTTGAGTCAATGGCTCTGTATCGTACGTCTGTACTGAAACAATGTTTTTTTTTCCTGCTAGTGACTGTATGTGTTACCATGACGTTATCTGAATTTATTAATAAGCTTATTTATGGTGTCATAATTGAAGTATTACTGTTGTCAGGGTAATTGAGGAAAAAAAAACAATTAAAACAGGAAAACGGTGTTAAAATCATTTATTTATGGCACTAATTATTACAATTTAGTACTGAGCCACTTGAGCTGCTGGCTCTGTATCGCAGGTCTTTACAGAGCCAATGTTTCCCTACTATACTGAACCACTTCTGTGGTATTTCAAGGGTGTCTATACCAAAACAGTTGAGTTAATGGCTCTGTATCGTACGTCTGTACTGGAACAATGTTTTTTCCTGCTATAATGAATCACTTCTGTGGAATTTGAGCAGTTGAGTCAATGTTTTAGTATCGTATGTCTTTACTGAAACAATGTTTTCCTATACTACATCACTGTTTATGGTATCTGAATGGGTAGGTAGGTATGGTATCTGTGTGAAGGTGATGTCATATGTAGTTGGCAAAATCATATGTTTATTTAGATTGATTTAAAAATATGTCTTTTGGCATGGAATACGCATCACATCCAATCCCATTTTAATGATGATGTTAATTGTTTGGATTGCTACTTTGTATTATAATGAGATAATTGTGCCAAAATTTTAAAGACACTTGTAAATTATTTTTATGTGCAAACGGATCGCATGCCAATGTTTTTCAGATATAAAGGGCGAATGGCGGCGAGCGTTCATTATTCTGATAACGATCGGGCTGTGGTTTATTTGAAAAATGTTTATTACAAATTTGTTGCCATTGACAGTATTTTTAACAATAGAGTCCCCCATCAGTGGGGAAAATAAAAATGTTACGTTATCGCCATCAATGCGAGATCATTATTTTCCAACGTGTGCGGTTGCAAACGAGTGGTTCATGTCTAAGGCGTATGTCTTAGATAATACGAACGGTGTCATGAGAGGTGATTGGTTAATAAAACTTGAATTGGCTCCGAAGGGTGTTGCAGTGTTGAATAGGAGCATCTGGGTGAGGCAAAGTGAAGTTACAAGAGTGCCTCTTTGTACTGATGAAGAAAATGTGATGGTGTTGCGGATGGAAATATCACGTGAGGGTGTTAAACAGCGCGGCAGGCGTGAGGTGTCGGTTAAACAGGCGTGGTCGCCTGATACTTATACTCAAGTTGTGAGGGATGATGAAGGAGTGGAATTTTCGCTCAGGGTGAACAGGAAACTAACGCCTGCTGCAGGTCAGACGGTAAAAACACCCTCTTTAACTGAGGAGAGACCAGTTACGGAACGGATGGATGTAGAGGAGGAAGAGGAAGAAAAAATTGAGGGAAAGAAAAAAAGTGTGCGTTTAAGCGGAGACTGCTCAGCGTATAAGAACACTTTGGAAAATATGCTAGTTTGGTTAATGTCAGAATTGGATAAACTAAACAAGGGGCAAGTCACGTTTTGTGAAAACGTGCCTCATTTTATATAAAATCTAGTTACTTAAATACTGATAAACAGGAAACTAATTAACTGTAGTGAATACAACTGATTGAATTAACAGGAAATATTTACATGAAAAATCTTAGTTATTGTAACATCACGCCATATAGCTTATTAGTGAAGACCGATTTATCGGAATGTTTACAGGTAAAATCTTGTTATTGTAACATTATGCCATATATAGCTCATTAGTGAAGAATATTAAATTAAAATCTAATTGCCTTTAAACAGGAAAACTCATTCCCATTATCACCACTGTCTATACTGAGCCAGGATAATATATAGAGCCCGTACCACAACGCTTGTAAATTATAAACAACTGTAGTACAATTCTGCTTTATCCTCAAGCAAATGGTATATAAACGGAGGTGTGAGACACTGCACATCATCATTTTACCAGTCACCGTTGTAGATATTGTAAGTAATCATGTCACTCAGTGAACTTAACGAGCTCGGTGGCAAATACGCCACCTGGGTCCACATCAAGGAGTTACCATTGAACAAACCCCTGCTGATTGAGTCCTGCAGCAGGCAGGAGTCCAAGTACGACCAAGCGAATGGGAGCATCGCGGTGGTCTTAAAAGGCGTTGGCAATTGCACCCTGCCGTGTCGATTCGCTGCAATGTCAGACGAAGCGATGTCGACCCTGAACGCCGGTGGTGTGTTTATGGTTGTTAAAAAGGCGGTTGGACGTACTTTCGAAATTGTATTCCTCATTTATATATGCCCTACAACACCTCAAGCGAGCGACAGACCTCCAAACAGCGCTTTCCGTTTACTACGCATACGCGTACTCAAGAATGACATATGGTCTCGTACTCTGGGGGAATAGTACCGAGGTAGACAAAATATTCATTCTCCAAAAAAAATGTATTAGAATACTCACAAACATAGGCCAAATGGAATCTTGCAAAAACCACTTCAGGAAACTCCAAATACTTACTCTCCCATCGATGTATATTTTGGAATCATGTAAATTTGTAAGAAACCAACCTCACCTATTTACACCAACCACACCAAAAATCAAAAGAAACAATCGCAACTTAAACAAGCTTAAACTGCCGCTTTCAACATTAAAAATAGTCACATCAAGTGCCCCCTTTATGGCTATAAAAATATATAATCACCTACCAAATTTCATTAGCAATATAGAAAAATTATCCCTTTTCACAAAATGTCTAAAAACATTTCTAATTAATAAATGTTTTTACAATTTAAACGAGTACTTTTATGAAAAATACAATGAGTGAAAATTTCTTTCGGTCTCTCTTGCCCTTACGCTAAAACAAAAAAAAAATATACATATGCATGTTAATTTTAAGTTTTAGTTTTAAGTATATTGCTGTGCCCTTGCAGGGCGTCACATGTATACCAAAGTATCAAATCCTTCCATCTTATAACTATGTAATGTGATTAACGCAATAAACAATTTGAATTTGAATTATGCACTGCAAGTCCGACAATACCAAGATGCAACATATCCCGATAGATGGATCGGTCGCGCAGGTCCCATAGCATGGCCGCCACGTTCTCCGGACTTGAATCCGCTGGATTTTTTTTACTGGGGCTGCATTAAGGAAATGGTTTATTCTAAAGCCATGAACTCAGTTCAAGAATTGCGTCGCAATATTCAAGCTGCTGCTCGTGACATCAGCGAAAGACGGTACGCTCGAATGCTCAGAAGAAATTTTGTTAAGAGGTGCAGAGTTTGTATCCGGGTTGATGGCAGGCAATTTGAGCATTTATTATAAACGATTTTAAGAGACTTTTTGTTTTACTTATTTACTAGTTAAATATTTCATAAGATACGTGTTTTTCAATAATCCCTTTTTGATTTTATAATACTAAATGCTTATCTCTTTAGAACAATGACATGATGTCATTTGTTAAACTTACCGCTAGTACTGATCATTAGGCCATTAGGAACGGAAACAGGTAGGCGATTTTTTTAACAAAGATTAAGTCCAACGCCATTATACCGACGATAAACTTATCGTCAATCAATTGCGCAAACAATTGCGTCATTTTGGATAAAATGTTATCTCTAACCAATTAAGCCACGAGCGCGTTAAAATGGAACCGTACTTTGGCAAATGTCGCTCTTAATGAATACTAACAGCATATTTATTTTTGTGAAATAATAAATAGCATGTATTATACCATTTTAGAATCAGCATGAAGTAAGCTATTATTTAGGAAGTTGGCCGCTCTTATTTTCATACATTTTTTTTTTACCAGAGGCGATCAAAGTTGTGATTTTTTTTTGTGTAAAATGTATTTCTGCGTATTAGGGCAAAATTACTGAAAATACACCATGGCTACGATGTTTTTTTAATTCTAGTCGGTAAGCAGCACTATTAGAGAATATTTTTCAAAAAACAGAACGTAAAAATATTTTCATTTGTGACCTAGACGATCATTACAGTGAAACAAGAGACCAAAAACTGAAAATTAAGAAAAGTGTGAAAATCTCGAAAACCAAGGGACTTTTACTAAACCTCAAAGTCGATTTTTTGAACCAGCCTAAGGTGCCCTTTTAGTAGTTAGAAGCTTGGCTATTAATTATTGGACACCCTGTATAACTAAGGAAAGAGAATGTTTTATATACTGTCGTGGCGACTGGTTCTTCACAGCCGGCGCACACAAATACAATTTTCGGCAATGACTTTTGTTGTGCCAAAAACATATTTCTGGCACAACAAAAGCCAATGGCCTTTCACTTACTTCCCTCGCGAAGACAATTATCACGATTCCAGCCTCTGGGATCGCAACCCGGGGCTGTAATGCGTTCCAAAAGTGACCCGCTGCTGGTCACATTAAAACGGACATAATTCTTTGACATCAGCCGCAGTCTCGCGGCCCGGGCCAAAGGCATCGGGGCGGCGCGGCGCGCACTGTCGACTAACATCTTTCCAAACATCGAAAATCACGAACTTTCGCTGAAATAACTACGTAAATAGTTCTTCGTCTTATCAATTTTATCATTGCAAACATAACCTCGACATCTGTCACTGTCACAACACCGCACCATAGATTAGAGAAGCGCGTGGTTCGAGCTATGTAGGAAAACGTCTTGGTTGTATTTAGGATAAAGTTACATTTAAACGTTTTCGTATGCTCGAGCCAAAACGTTGGTTGTTTTCACTGAGATATCGTTTGTTTCGTTGCGGCGTGAGTTCGTGAGGCCTTGGGATAATGTATAGCGATCGATCTGAATTTAAACCGAAAACATTTTGGCTGTATGCGTTTAGTTCCAAAGACTCGCGAGTAGCGGAAAAACAAAACGTATTGAGTCTGTGGTGTTTTTTCCGGATCGAGGCGCGTCGAGATGACGCGGTTTCCTTTTGAGATAAGAGATAGCTTTCTTTTCGGGGTGCGCTTGGCCGTGACCAGACGAGAAGCGTGCTAGGAGTGATTTTCTGAGGACTGGGACTGACATACCGGTAGCGTAGTATCAAAATATTGTCTCGTAGTGCCGCCCGGCCTGCGCCGACGCAGGACCGGGCGTGAACGCGGAACTGTCGTCGCGCCGACCGCGCGGACAGGCGGCGAGACACCACGCCATGCGACGCCTGATGCCGTCGTAGACCCTCCTGCTCCTCCGTAGGCCCCGGATTCCGGCGGGTGGTCCGGGTGTGTCCGGCCGCGTAGCAACGTCGCGCTGCGCGTGGATACCGGCGCGCTCGTTGCTGCGCCATCGGCACGACGCCAAGGAGGCCTCGTCGACACTCGCCCTTCAGAGCCGCTATGCGCGGCAGAGGGCTCGCGTAGGGCCTTCCTCGTAGGCCTGGGGTTCATCGGAGACGGCCCCAGTGGCACCGGGAGAGGGCGATTCCCCTCGTCGCTGTGCAGCGCCCCTCGTGGCACGGCGCTCGCCCCGCGCTCGCCCCGCGCTTGTGAAGCACAGCGCCGACCTGGCTCGCCTTCCGCCGGCGCGAAGCCAGAGACATCACATCTCCCTCGCTGCGGAGCGCAACCCTGGTGGCGTGAGTCTCATGCGACTAGACTAGCCGCGTCGAGGACTCCGCCGCCCTCCTTGCTACCGAGCGCGCCAGCCTACGGTTCGGCGACGCCCGTGACACACCCCGAGCTGCGCAGCGAGCCTCCGTTCCTGACACCGACACGTATGTGAGTGCACGAACAATAAATATCCTCGTAGGGGCCCCTTTAGAGTACCGTAAATTCACCACCAGTGCGCGGAGTGCGTTTAGTATTAAGCCTAGAGTTTAAGGTGCCTTCAGCACCGAGTCCGCACCCATGTCGCGCTACCCCCAATAAATAGATTGTAACATTACTTAGTATTTTTCTGGCTCTATCCCCTAATCACATCAACCCCAAAGGACGGTCCTTGAAGCAAAAGGCTGATGCCTCACGGCCGATCACTATCCAGGCATTTATAGTACCACAACGTCTGCGGCGAATAAAAGGAAGTATTACCACTCTGTAAGTTAGCATCCACCAACAAATTCTCTTTTTTTTTTATTCGCTACAATACGTAGAAAGAAAATTAATGCTTTACATTAATTTTAACTATATGTCCAAATTTACGCGAGCCGTGTTTGCGAATATGTTAAGCAATTTTTGTAGATATAAATATAGAAGAGTTATGCTTAGTAAAGTCTAAATAACGCGTTATTCATAAAGACATTATTAGAAGAAATAAAAAATAATGAATCATGGACCGGTCCACGGATAAATATAATAGGAAATGTTAAAAGAATAAGCGAAAACGATGAGAAAACTATAATATTGAATGATTACCATATACTACCAACCAGCGGCCACGCAGGTGTGCGTAGGATGGTAAATAACATAAAGAGTAAATATTATTGGCCAGGTTTAGAGAAGGATGTGAGAAATTTTGTAAGTAAATGTAGTAAGTGCCAAGTGGCAAAGTACTCTAGAAATATAATACAACCAATGGCTATCACTACGACGGCATCATCAGCGTTCGAGAAAATTTTTCTCGACGTCGTGGGGCCAGTTGACACCGATATAGAAGGTAATACCTAAGTACATCCTAACATTGCAATGTGAGCTTACAAAATATATTGAAGCGTATCCATTGCAACGCACAGTGGAACGAAAATCGGCTCCCATAGACATAGAAATCGAAGCTCTCATATCTCGATTTTTTTGATTGAAATTGATTTTACTAATAGTTACAATGCTAAATTATGAATATGGTATGATTTGGTTAGGAAATGAATGAGTAATAATTTTTTTCCGTAAAAAATGTATGGAGCTCGGATAAAAAACCCAAATATCTCTAAAACCGCAAAAAAAACCGTTATATCCTCGCAGACTGTTATAAAACGAATTATTTATGATTTTTTGGCATAGTTCGTAATTCAGTCACAGCTGCGGTTTTTTTTTTAAAAATCGATGTTTTTTTTAATTTTTTTTTTAATTTCATTTGCCTTATTTTGACAATATATGATTAAAATATGTAGCTTTTGTCTCTTATTTACTTAAATTATGAACGACACGAATTATTAATGAATTATGAACGGTTACAATAATATGAAGTTCATTTTTTCCCGTAATGAGGGGATTACTACGCATGATTTACAAACTATATTCAGTAATGGAGTTCATATTTTAATTGGTGTTAATTTGCAATTACTACAATAATTTAGTAATAGACCTTTATGAGATTCAGTAATTAGTAATAGCCCTTAATGAGATTACTACAATAATTAGTAATAGAGCTTTATGAGATTCAGTAATTAGTAATAGCCCTTAATGAGATCTAGTAATTACTTCTGGTAAGTTATTGATAACTAAGTGAAAACTTAACGAATTGTAATAAGGTAATCATCATTAGTACTCGACAATAAATAGATCAGACGTTTCTCCAACAAAGTTAATCGGAATTATTCTGTGTAACTGTGAACATCTGTACTCCTGCTAAAACCTAAAAATGGCAAGTTTATCTACCAACTTGGACTTATTTGTCATTTTGCAGAGCAAGAACCCGTCTTTTAATCCAGAAGTACTATTAGAAACAGTAGTGCTACGTTTAGGTTCTAGTTTATCTGAAGATGACAGTGTAACTCTTAGTGAATTTTGTCGAAGATTTACACGAGCTGCTATTACAAGATGGCAAAAAAGTAACCGGAATAGTAAAGACTTCAGAAAAAATTACGAAAGTTGGCTTCAAGCAGATGTTGTTTGGCCGAGCTGTGTACAAACGAATCTACTCACCGCTGAACTACTTCATGATTCTACGTGTTCTGAACCTTTGGAATCGTCAGCTAGCACTGATTTCACTTCACCAGAATGTTCAACATCATCAACTTCGATTGGAACAATGACCAAGAGACCCAGAAAATCATTTGAAGATCTATCGACCAAGCAAAAGAAGAGAAGATCCAACACTTATACAGGAGAAGACTCAACTGAATTGACATTTGCAGCGGCAAAACTCTTGAAAGAAGACGGTCGTGAAGACATAGCATTCGTAATTGAGTACATGCTCAAAAGCCCAGAAGCAGCAGCAAATTTACGAAAAATGATCAAGGAACCAAGATCTTCAGTTATATATTCACCAGACAAGGTACTCGGCCTTTTCATATCATTAAAACTGACTAAATGGAAATACACGACCTTAAGAGAGTCAGCTATTCAATAAGGAGCCCAAGATCTTTATCCATCTTATTACAAGCTTCAATTGGCTAAATTACGAAGCTATCCTCCAAAGTCCGCTATAACCGTAACAGATTCATCGGCTGAGATAAAACTGCAAGCTCTACTGGATTTGACTACGAAAAGGATTCTAGAGGGATTACCGACGAATGTTGAAGATAAGGCGTTGACGCTGATATCAAAATGGAGTTTTGACGGTGCATCCAGTCAAAGTAGATACAAGCAAAACATGGATGGCAAAAACGACGACTCAAGCATATTTATGGCATCCGTAGTACCACTGAAACTGATTTGTGGAGAGGACGTTTTATGGACAAATCCAAAACCTTGCTCACCTGATTATTGTCGTCCACTGATGTTCCATTTTGTGAAGGAAAGTGAAGCAGTTGTTTTGTTCTGGAGCAAAGATCAAAGATTGAAGAAGAGATTAAAGCTCTACTACCTACGGAGTACAATAATACTAAAATAAAACACCTTTTGAAGATGACCATGATTGATGGGAAAATTTGTACGTATCTTTCTGCAGCGAAGTCCAATGCTACGTGTTACTTGTGTTTGGCTAAACCAACAGAAATGAACAAGTTAGATTCTGTTATATTGAAGCCGATTTCGACTGATTTATATGAATGTGGGTTGTCTTTACTGCATGCTCGCATCAATTCAATGGAATGCCTTCTACACATTTCATATCGACTGAGATTCAAAAAATGGGCTGCAAGAGGCGATGAAGATAAAAAGGTTATGAACGAGACGAAGAAAGCCGTTCAAGATGGATTCAAAGAAAAACTGAACCTATTGATCGATAATGTGAAGCAGGGATCGGGTACTACGAACGACGGAAATACAGCAAGAAGGTTCTTCGAGTTTCCTGAAAAAACTGCAGCAATAACCGGAATAGATGAAGAGCTCATTCGTAGATTTTCCGTAATACTACAAGCAATAACATCTGGAGAAGAAATTGATGTTCCGAAATTCAAAGAATATGCTTTTGAGACTGCTCAAAGGTATGTGAAATTATATGATTGGTACTATATGCCATCAACTGTGCATAAACTTTTGATTCATGGAGCAGATATTATCGCCAGCAATGCCATTGTTCCTATCGGGAATCTGTCAGAAGAGGCTTCAGAAGCCAGGAACAAAGATTTTAGGAATTTCAGAGAGCACAATTCTAGGAAAGCAAGTAGAGAAGCCTGCAACGAGGACATACTAAATATGCTCTTATTATCGTCCGATCCCTATATCACAGCACTAAGACCTAGTCTAGAAAAAAAGAAAAAACAGCCATTATTTACTGAAACTCTGGCTTTATTTAAGATTCAAAAACCGCCACAAGATGTCTTAGATCCGTATGACATAGAAAATGACTCCGAATCAGACTCTGATATGGATGATTAGTTTAGGTTAGGTTAGCTAAAGTAATACTATTATTTTTATTTCATTATTTGTAAATAAGTTAAACAAAATGTATATAGATTATGGGTATAATAAGTTAATTTATATTTTTCTTTTATTTTTGTATATAAACGGAAGAAAATACTATTGTAAGACTATAAATTGTATTATATTTTACTTTTTTATTACAAATAATGGTATATGTTAGCCGAGTAGTTATTTACATTGGACCCTCTTTCGTAATTTTATATCAATTTGCCTTTATATAAAGTGAACATGTAAAAAAAAACAAACATCGATTTTTCGATCGAAAAACGCCTAAGCGCCGTCAAAGAGAAAGACACATATTTTGTTTACTCCGTTAATTTTATTTACTAAACATGTCAAACAAACTCTGCGCTCATTAAAGTCAACGGAATTTTAAATAAAAGAATAAGTGTTACAAATTAGTGATAAATACTTCGTCACATACGAACCATGGTACCGTGAGTAACGATGTAAACAAATTGATATTATTGTTCAACCGCCGATAATTTAAACCTGCTCCTTCAACTACTTACAAGCGCTTCTGCGCATGCCTACTGTGCTTAGCGCCCTCCAATCGGCTATTGCGCATCTACACACACTAACGTACGGCAGAGGAGTTTTTTCGAAGCAGGACAACCAAATGTGTTTGTGAACCTCAATTTACTGTTTGTGTTAAACGGTCCGAATTGGACTCATAAATCACGGTCCAAATTGAGCACACAAATTGCGATCTACTTTGAGCACTTAATTGGGCTTTCAATACAAGCTAGTTTCGAAAAATTAAAACTACTTTTGGGAATAACTTTGCGTTTTCAAACGACTACAAAATGCTGCCAATATGTAAAAAATGTAATTTGACGATAAAACGACGACAGTTATTAACATGTGCAGCATGTACCGGAAAATATGATTTAACTTGTATGAATGTTGAGCCTGCGGCGTATAAAGTCATGACTGCAGTACAAAGATCAAACTGGAAATGCGCCGAATGTGTATTGGCAACCAGAAAACACAAGTCGTCGTCAAAGAGTCCATCTCTAAAATTGACTTGCGATGTAGAAGATATCGCCCAAAAAAGCAGATCTCTAGTCAATATCGCTACGAGCAACTCTTTTAACTCACTTCCGTCAGAAATAGAAGAATCCATGGATGAAGAATCTAATGATGAAAGTGGCTTCAAACGCACAAAATTGAATAGAAGCTGCCCGGAGATTGCGCAAAGAAATTGCCTCGACTGCGAAAATTTACAATTTAAATACTCAGCACTTCAAGAAAAATATACTTCTGCTGAGAATGAAATCGAGTCATTGTTAGCAGAAAATTTCAAATTAAAAAAGGTACTTCAAGATCATGAACTAAAAATAAACAAATTCAAGACTATTTGCGCATCCACTGAAACGACACCAACGGCAAAAAGTTGTAGTGCTAAAAAATCAATGTCTAAAAAGGAAAAGAAAATGATAAGCAAGTTAAACCCTGATTCCTCTCTTACCGAAAAAAAACTAGAGCCATGCAGCTTTCAACAGATGCAACCCGATGACATGGATAAGGACACCAGTTGCGTAAAAACACTTTTCAACGAACAAAAGAGCCCTAATCAAGGAGTAACAACTCCGACACCAAATATCTGTCTCATCAGCAGCAGCAGATCACGAATGCTAAAAACTGCAAGACGAGTACTACCAGAAGCAGAGCTATGCCATTACTCCATGCCCGGAGGCGGAATAAATCAGCTCTTTCAGTGCCTCGAAGGGAAACTCAAAAACTTTACTTTTAAGGATTTTTGTATTATATACATAGGTGAGAACGATTTTAAAAACACACAAGATTATGCGAAATTGGTAATGTTCATAAGAGAGCAGTTGCTTAATGTACAACACACAAATATAATTATCTGCTTACCTACATACCGACTGCATAACTATGCGAATTTATTCAATAAAAGAGTGGAAATATTCAATAACCTACTGTATCTCGACAATATAACATATGAATATGCCTACATTTTGGACTCTAACTTAAACATACCATTTAGGGATGAAATGTTCTTATTTAGTTCAGGTAGCATAAATCAACGTGGCCTACGATTAGTTTTAGAGGATCTCGGAAATTATATTCAAACCATAACGAATGAATGGTCACACTATGACCCCTGTGAAGAGGATAACAGCCCGTGCAAAGATACTCATCAACCTTTTTTTCGTGAAATCTACATCTAATAGTTTCACCGTAATGCATCAGAATATACAGGGTGTCCTTAACAAATTAGATTTTATAGAAGCCTCCTTAAAGGAAATAAAAAAAAACAGTCTAGACGTTGATGTGCTTTGCCTAACCGAAACTTTTGTTCGAAGGGGAACAGAGAACAATCTTAAACTAGCGGAATTTAAATTAGCATCCCATTTTTCAAGACCAAAGGAAAAGAGAGGCGGGTCGTGCATTCTCGTCAAACATAAAGTAACGTCCAAACCACTAAACATATGCAAAGACCTCAGTATTACAAGAATGTTTGAATGCTGTGGAATCGAAATTTCCGAACAAAAACTTATAATAATAAATATTTATCGTGTCCCTAAATATTCCTACGAAACAATTTTCCTTCAACAACTAGAAGCGCTATTACATTATTTATCTAATAAAAAGAAAAAACATAAAATCATCCTTAGTGGGGACTGGAACTTTAATATTTTAAAACACAACAAGAATACAGTCGCGATGATAAGTTTATTAAAGAATTACAATATTCAAATACATATCACTGTCCCCACGAGGGGACAGTCATGTATAGATTTAATAGCAACTAATATGAAAAAAATTACGTCCAATGTAGTCCCACTAGCTCTTTCAGACCACGAAACCGCTCAATTTGTCTCGTTTAAAATACACCCAGCCATAAAAAAATCATATTACGTTGTAAAAAGAGATTATAGCGTCGAAAATATGAACAAATTCAAGGATTGTATATCGTCACTGTCCTTCTCGGAGGTATTTAACAAGGCAGACACTGATGAAGCGTTCAAGGAACTTCACGAACTATTAGTTTTATTTAACGATTTGTGCTTTCCATTCATTCGAATAAAAGTTAATCAAAAATGTTGTAATAGCAAATGGTTAACACGCGGATTAAGACTGTCGTGTATTAACAAGAGGAAACTATATTTGAAATACATAAATGAACATCCAAATAAAGCATTTAACAAACGGAAATACGCCAAGTACACAAAATTGCTTAGAAAGTGTATAAATAA
The DNA here is from genome assembly GCA_947034925.1 of Eudemis profundana. Taxonomy (NCBI): domain Eukaryota; kingdom Metazoa; phylum Arthropoda; class Insecta; order Lepidoptera; family Tortricidae; genus Eudemis; species Eudemis profundana. The sequence goes on along the minus strand of OX344806.1, from coordinate 7,681,553 downwards.
GGCTCGACAACTGCACAATTATCGAACAATTAATCTTGCAAAAAGCAAATCGAAGGCAACTTGGCAAATTATTAATGGGAATTCCTATACTGAACCCCACTATATTGACTGCATTATTAAAAACCAAACCAAATATACAGATCCCACTGAAATTGCTGAATTGTTCAATGATTATTTTATTAACCTCACAAACGAATCTAAAAATGTGGTAAAATATAACTATCACGGCCAGCCACACTCAAAAATTCCCGCAAATGATAAAACTATATTTCTTAAACCATACGACACATATGATGTATACAAGATCATACAGTCCCTCAATAACAGTAACGCAGTTGGGGTAGATGGAATATCTACGAAAGTATTAAAGCTATGTGCCGAAGAAATTTCCGAGCCTCTAGCACACGTTATAAATTTAACATTTGAACAGGGCTGCTTCCCAGTAACCCTTAAACGCTCCATAGTTAAGCCGGTATTCAAAAAACAGGACAAGACCTCAATGGATAACTACAGGCCTATAACCCTCATACCAGTCATATCTAAAATATTTGAGAAAGCCATGCATAAACGGTTATTAGGATTTCTTAATTCATGGTCGATTCTCAATAGTCAGCAATACGGCTTCCGCAAAGGAAGTTCTACCACACTAGCCTGTTTTAATCTTATAAAAATAATAACAGAGTCAATTAATAATAAAATACCAATAGCAGCAGTTTTTTTAGACCTAAGCAAAGCATTTGATTTCGTAAGTCATTCGTTACTCTTGCAGAAACTAGAGTTATACGGTATCAGAGGAAATGCGCTAAACTGGATACAAAGCTATCTATCACATAGAAGCCAATGTACAGAAATACAGATTACAAATGGTGACCTTAATGTTTCTAAAAGATCACAATATAAGTACAACCACTGTGGAGTGCCCCAGGGAAGTATTCTGGGCCCGTTACTATTTCTGCTCTACATTAACGATTTGCCAAATCATCTGGAGCATTCATGTATTATGTTTGCCGATGATACAACGTTATTAATTAAATCCAACAATATAGATAATTTTAATAAAGAGATAACTGACACTTTAAATAATGTAATCAACTGGCTAAATCATAACAATTTAAATATAAATATTAAAAAAACAAGCTTAATTCAATTTAGGACATACCGAAACAAGGATAATAATCTAGATATTCAGTACAATAATGAAACAATAAATGAAGTAGAATCCGTAAAATTCCTCGGTATATACATAGACAAATTCTGTAGCTGGACATGTCATATTGCTGAGGTCTGTGGAAAACTAGACAGGTTTGTATTTGCCCTGAGAAGACTAAGCACTACTTCTTCCAAAGACGTAGCTCTAGCTGCTTATCACGGATATGTCTCTTCTGTTTTGAGTTACGGTCTGTTGATTTGGGGCAACTCTATAGATGTTCAGAAAGCATTTCTGGTACAAAAAAAGTGCATACGGGCCGTCTGCAATGCCCACTACTTAGAACCGTGTAGACCCTTATTTGAAGCCACTAAAGTTCTGACTCTACCTTGCATGTATATAAAGCAGGCGTCTATATTTGTAAGAGAGCACCCTGAATATTTTGATAAGCATAGTAGTTATTTTCCCAGGTCAACTAGACATAGAGAAAAGATACATTTGCCAAGGGCTCACATTAATATGTTTAGAAACAATGCATTGTGTATGTCGGTGCAGATCTATAACAAGTTACCAAAACACATAAGAGAGTGTCAACCTAGGTTATTCAACGCAGCTCTTAATAAATGGCTTTTGTCTAGTTGTTTTTATTCTGTCAAAGAATTTCTAAATGGTAACAATTAGAATTCTATTAAAATAATTCTCATAAACTGTATATTGTATTCTCGTAATTGTAGGTATGTCAATATGTTTTCACTAATCAAATATAATTTCCATGGATTTGTATTCCAGTATCATAAGTAGTATTTTAGTATTAAGCACAAGATTTTTGCATGCCTATACGGTAGAACATAAGCACCTCCATTTACTATTATCATCTAATGTACTTACTATGTTCTTGCAAATAAAACATTCTTATTCTTATTCTTATTCTTATTCTTTAAAAAAAAAACCGCAGCTGTGACTGAAATATGAACTATGCCAAAAAATCAGAAATAATTCGTTTTATAACAGTCTGCGAGGATATAACGGTTTTTTTTTGCGGTTTTAGAGATATTTGGGTTTTTTATCCGAGCTCCATACATTTTTTACGGAAAAAATTATTACTCATTCATTTCCTAACCAAATCATACCATATTCATAATTTAGCATTGTAACTATTAGTAAAATCAATTTCAATCAAAAAAATCGAGATATGAGAACTTCGATTTCTATGTCTATGGGAGCCGATTTTCGTTCCACTGTGCGTTGTATTGTGATGATAATTACGCATTAGAGTTAAAATATAGGTTACAATTAGCGCATAAAGATGCTAAAGAAAATTTGTTAAGAACTAAAGAGATAAGAAAACATTTTTATGATAAATCATCAAACTCAGTGACTTATAAAAAGGATGATTTGGTGTTAGTTAAAAATGAAACTGGAAAGAAATTTGAAAATATTTTTAAAGGTCCTTATACTGTCATAGAGGATGATGGCGTAAATGTTAAGCTAAGCATAGATGGTAAGATCGATCTTATCCACAAAAATAGAACTAAGTTATTTGTAAGATAAAAAAAAAATTAAAAATTAAAAAAATACAAAAAAAATGTATAAAACTTACAACAATAGAACAAAAAAAAAAAAGTTTTGTATAGAATAATGTTTATTAATAATTGTGTAACACCAGTAAAAACAATGTCAATACAGTAATTTCATACATGAAACGTAGCAAATTGAGTTCTTCTTAAATTTTATTGCCAGTGAAAGTATTACATACTATAGAGATAGAGACAATTGATGTATAACTACTAAACAATTTATACCAGTAACACTATGTATAACAAAAAAAAAAATTGTAAACATTTTTTTTTTTTTAAAAGTACCCCTCAGGTGAGGTGGTGCAATAGTATGTATGCCTACGCAAGTAAGTAGCTATAGTAATGTTGTATGTGTATGAATGATGTGTGAAGTTGTTTTAGGGCTGATTTCGCCGATCTTGTTGTAATCCGAGTTCAATAAAACCAAGTTTTAGCTAACCAAGATCAAAAGTTTAATTTGATCTCGATTAAAGACCAATCGATTTCACCGGCTGACTTTGATCGAGTTTACGAAAACGCAGTTTAATAGCTATGTATCATGTATATAACGTAAAACGTCATTGTAAACACAGACAAAAAAATGGTTTGCGTTTTGTATTTGCACAAAAACAAAACCGACTGCGCCTTTTAATAATGTTTTTTCAGTAACTAAACGCATCTATCCCGCCAACTATCACGACGACCGCTACAAAATCCTAACCTATCCTATCATCATTTGTTTTCTGTTTTTGTGTTCCGTGGATTTTGCGTGTTTGTGATTACAAAAGAAGAAACGAGTTAAAATGACGAAAAGAAAGAGGGACCCGACCTTTGCTGCCAGTGAAAAAATGGCCTTAATTGATTTAGTTCAAAGTCATTTTAATATTGTGGAGTCTAAAAAGACAGACGCTACAAGTATGCGCATTAAAAACGAAGAGTGGCAAAAGATTGCGTTGGAATTCAATTCCGTTTCCAGCATCCATCCAAGGGAATGGCTGGTTTTAAAAAACTGTTGGGAGAATTTAAAAAAAAGAGCAAAGCAACAGCAAACTCTCAAGAACCAGCATTATTTAGGAACAGGTACTTATATCTTTACATATTGATACTTATGTCATATTTGGTCAATACCTATTTTCTATTGCCTAATACCTATTTTCATTCTAATCTAAACATGTTTACAGGAGGGGGACCCCCAAAAAAATTTGATGATGACCCAGCAATTGAACGTGTCCTTGTATTAATACAAGCTAGAGTGTCAGGCTATGTTAACAGCTTTGACTCTGATGGTACCTGTGTCGTAAGCCGGGAATACACATGCCTTTAACTGGCACACTTGCATACCAGCTCCTTGCACGTGCCAGCTATTGTCATGTGTATACACTAACTGGCATGCCTGTATCTGTGCAAGCAAGTAGATTGCAAGCAATTTGATTTACTAGCATGCAATATGAGGGAGGGGACGCGGGGGGCTGCAAAACCGGCATGAGTGAACGCACGCGACAGCTACAGGCATGCCAGTAGCGAAAAGAGTTGTCGATGGGGTGCACGTTTTTGTAGTTTTGTGTTCGCGTCAAGTTTTTGTTTGTTCTTTATCTTTTGGATTCATCATGTCACGATGGGGAGATGAGAAGACGATACAATTTATACATTTGTACAAAGAATACGAATGTCTTTGGAACCCGAGTAGCTCTCTTTATAAAAATAAAATTGCCCGCGACAATGCCTACACTAAAATTCAAGAGGCATTTAAAGTAACTCAAAAGGAAATTAAAAATAAAATAAAAAGTTTAAGAAGTACTTACCATCAAGAATTGAATAAAGTGCAAAAATCAAAAACATCCGGTGCTGGATTGGGTGACGTCTATAAACCTGGTTTAACTTGGTTTAAGGAGATGGAATTTCTGAATGATACTTTTGAGTACAGGCAGTCAATCCATACAGAAGTAAGTACCTACCTATGCCTACCTATCTACACTTCATTTATTACAAGCTTTCTTGCAATTTAGGTAGGTATGTATGTATGTTTATTGGGATGGAATACATAATAATATGGTACCATGGCTTTGTTGATGAAGCCGGAAGGTGGCCGTAGCAACTCTGTAATAAATAAAGCAATCGTACCGAGTTTGGGCTCTTTAGAATTGTCTTGCTGAGCAGATGATGGATGTTCAAAGAAAAGTACAGTCGGCTATAAAAGCTTGTCAGAAAAAAATATTTTTTGACAGAAACATATTTTAGTATTAAAGAAGGTAAGCGATCTAGACGTGTGTTTTATGCGTGCGTTTTTCAATAAAAAGACACGTCAAGTTTGATTACCCTTTTTCTAATGATCAGTTTCGAATTAGGCACCTAGTTAAAAAAAAAGAAAGTTGGTACACATAACAGTTTTATTAGTAAAGTAAGCATTTACATTCATCCTACAATATTGATCATACGATCTTGCCAAGGCACTGCTTCCGTTGTAATAAAAAGATTAGCATAATTCTCTCGAACAAGTGTTGCTTCTCTAGATGGATGATTACTGCGTGTTGGTGGTAAACTCTCTAATAACCTTCGTAATTGTTGACGCCAAGAGCCTTCAATTATATCACCGACTTGAATATCTTCATAATCTACACATCTTTGAGTAATATAAGTTGGAGAAGTTTTACGCAACCAATTGTGTAAAGAACATGCCGCTAATACTATAACGTCAACTTTTTCCGGCTTTAGGGCTATATTTGATTCAAAAATTCTAAATCTCGATACAAGGATACCAAACGCATTTTCGACGATTCGCCTAGCCCTTGATAACCGATAGTTAAAAACTTTTTCTCTGTGAGTTGGCATGGTTGGAAATGGTTTCATGAGGTACTTTTTTAATGGAAAAGCCGTATCTCCAAGTATAACAAAATGATCAGGAAAATCCAAAGAATTACTAGCTAGTGCTTGTCCTAAGCTTGATCTTTCAAATACTCCTCCATCTGAAGCTCTACCGTTGCATCCTATATCAACGTAAGAAAAACAGTAGTCATCATCCACCAATGCTAGTAATACTATGCTACTATTTCCTTTATAATTATAATAATTTGAACTGTCTTCAGGAGCTATTATATTAATGTGTTTTCCATCGATAGCTCCAATACAGCCTGGAAAATTCCATTTAGTTCGAAAACCATGTTCTATCACCTTCCATTCTTGCATCGTAGGAATCTGAAAAACATTAAATCCCTTAGTAGATAAAAAAATACTCTAATATAATAATAATAATAAACTAATAAACTAATATGTTTTTTTTTTATAGCTACAATCGTCCTCGCAAACAAACACTCCAAGAGTCGAGCAATCACAGCAGTCAGAGCCATTCTCTCAAGCAATGAACGCAACAGTCGAGCCACCACAGTCATCCCCTCAAATAGCAACAGTTGTGCCACCACAGTCATCCCCTCAAATAAACGCCGCAACAGTCGAGCCACCAAGGTCATCCTCTCAAGCACCTACAAAAAAACCGTTCAGAAAAGAAAACGTATAGAAGAAAACGAAACTTTAACTGCACTTGAACGCCTGGAAAATATTTCCGCTACTATTAATGCATCTTCTAAAGAAGACGAATTTTATTATTTCGGTCAAAACGTTGCTGCACAGTTAAGATCGTTACCATCACACAATGCACTGGATCTACAATCCAAAATTCAAACGTTGATATCCACAGAGAGGTCGCGATTGTCGGCTTCCTATTCTCAGCCTTCCATTCCGTTTACTTTAACGACACATTCTGAAGATACAACAGATTCATCTGGCAGTTATCAATTAATGAACACAATGTACTCTGACGCAAACACAATATATGAGACACAACTGGCTAATGGACAAGGCTCAAACATTTTGAGTGAAGCATGGAGAAATGCTTCAAATAATATTTAAAACCTATTGTTAAGAACGATGACACAGAGGTCACACTTGGATTTACTTAAATAAAGACTTAATTTAAAATAAAGACTGTTTTACTCACTTTAATAAAATCCTTTAATGCTGTAGCTATTTCATTGCAAACATCAGGAACAAATTGTGAAATCGTCGACTTTCCTACTCTATACAGTGCTTCTAGAGATGCAAATGAATCGCCAGTAGCTAAAAATCGTAAAGTTATTTCCAATTTAGTTTTGGCCGGGATAGCATTTCGCATATGAGTATCATTTTTTTTAATTTTGTCTGCAACTTTTGCTAACAATTCGTCAAATTTTTCTGGAAGCATTCTTAAATGATTCCTGTAACCACCTATATCTTCTTGTCGCATTTCTGTAAGCAGACATGAACTTGCTCCGTAGTTTTCCCTTCTGGAAATCCAATTTCTCACCCAAATCTGCCTATTCTTTCTCTTTTTCTTTTCTCTCATCAATTTAGCCACACATTGTATTGCTAGTAGCAATACCATACTATTTAATTCACTTCGAATGTTTTCCATTGCAAGCTCAACGTGAAACTGGTGAAACTAGAATGCAAGTGTGCCAGCTACAGTCATGTGTATACGGCTCAGAAATACAGGCATGCAAGGAAGCAGATTGCATGCAAGTTTTACTTGCAAATGTATTCACTGTGGGTCAGTTACTTCTACATGCCATTACCTAATATGCAAGCTACTGATCCGTTTTACAGGCATGTGTATTCTTAGCTTTAGGTAGGTATTTATTTTTTTCTACTATTTTGATAGAAATTACAATATTATGGTAAACAAAACTCTCTTATTTTTTAGTGTCGGGTAGCGAAGAAGCAATAAGAGAACCAGTTTCACAAACAGAAATAAGTGGTATGTATTTTACAAACTATCATCATAAAGTATCTTAGCACAGATACACATTCTCCAACTGAATAATGGTACATATGGGTATTGTATATTTTACAGATATCAATGTCATCGGGTCACAGTTGGAGATCAGCAACAGTGAGCAGCAAACGGATGGCATATTATCATTTGTTAGTTTTGCAAAAGTTGATTTGTGTTTGTTTTAATTTCTTTTACTTATTATAAATACATAATAATGTTATTTTTTCATGCAGGACTGGTCTCAGTATACTCCCAGTATGCTGAGAACTTTAAAGAACCCGGCTTTGGGCAGATCACCAAGCCCATCCCCTGATGTGCAGCCTAGTGTTGATCAGCAGCCACCTACACAACCTAGTGCTGATCAGCAGTAGGGAATGCAAACCGGTATACCGGTTTACCGGTTTACCGGTAAACCGGTCAAAAATGAAGCCGGTAAATTACCGGTAATTATAACCCCAAACCGGTTTTTTACCGAAACATATAAAAATAGATAAATATTGGTTTACGCTGATGTTTATAAATGTATGTACTACGAAACGCCTGTACTTTATCGAAATCCAATGATTTTATGTGATTTAACGATTTAATTAACTTTTTTTTGTTTAAAAAATGTTGAATAAGTATTTTTATTCCTGTCTTTCCATATCTTGTCTCCTTCTGCCTTTCCGATCCTTCTGCGAATTTCCGTCTCGCAAGAGCCATTATTGCTTATGCTGGAACCCAGGTATACAAAGTTGTCTGTAGTTTCTAAATTGAGCGTTCCGCTGAGCTAGCTTGCCTGAGCGATCCATTAAATCCGATCCGATCCGATAAAAGGGTGGTGTCGTCAGCATATCGCAAATTAGAGATCTGAGCAGTGCTGCCACCATTCCAGCCGTCACATGTTTTCCGTACAATGTACTCGCCGTATGTATTGAATAGGATGGGTGAGAGGATGCAGCCTTGTCGGACGCTCTTACGAAAGCTGAACGGATTCGATGTACTCTTGTCGACTCTCACTATTCCCTGGCTGTTGTAATATTGCGACTGAAGTAGTGCTGTGAGGTGTCGAGGTACACCCAAATCTGTCAGAACCTTCCATAAACAGCCCCAGTCGATACAGTCAAAAGCCTTACTGTACTTAGTCGACGAAGTACATGATGACTGGCGTGTCGAACTAGTAACATTTTTCCACAATTTGTCTGATATTCAGTATTTGCTCCCTAGTACCTACCTTTACCCTTCACAAAACCCGCTTGCTCTTGCGGGATTTGCCAGTCTAGATAATGACGGATCCTGCTGTTCATCACGTGAAGTAGGACTTTACTGGCATGGGAGATCAGAGCAAGGGTACGGTAGTTATCGCTCTTTTTAGTCGAACCTTTTTTGTGCAGCGGGATGATTACTGATTGGGTCCAGTTTTTCGGCCACTTGCCTTTGTGCCAAATGTGGTTGCAGATCTTGTGCAAAAGGTCAATTCCCCTGTCACCTAGGGCCTTGAGAATTTCGGACGGGGTATTATCCTGTCCTGGGGCCATCTTAGTTTTAAGACGATCAATTGCTGCCACTATCTCGGACTTAAGAATACCAGGTTCCAGGTCCATGAGATTCCAAACCATTCAGGGTTCGATTATTGTTGAGGACTTCTCATACAGCTGCTCACAATATTCACGCCAGCGCTCTGCAATTTTGTCAAGTTCGTGCAAAAGTTGCCCATCGGAGTTTTCTATGACCCAAGATTTGGGCTTAAACTTTTTGCTGAGCAGCTGGGCTTTCTTGAAGAGATCTGATGTTTGCATCTTCATGGCGTGAGACTCAACCTCGCGACAGATGTCCATGATGAAGTTGTTTTTGTCTCTGCAGCATTCCCTTCTGGATCACTTTTGATAGACTGGAATATTCCTTCATCCTCTTAGGATCTTGGAGGCTTTTGGCTTTCATGTCTTTCCTGTGTTGGACTAGGTTCCACGTTTTTTCAGTAATCCATGTGGATCTTTTACGGTTCTTTTCTCTTTTAGAAACGATGTCATCCAAAGCCTCGTTTACTTGGGCTTCGAAGTGCTTCCACAAACACATATTCATATATGGAAAAGGGGGATAAATGAGTGTATTTTTTGGCGTATTTTTGCTCGACAATGGTACGGAACCCTTCGTGTGCGAATCCGACTCGCACCTGGCTTGATTTCTTTTAGTTTATGGATGGTTATCATACAGAAATCTTAAATTAAACAACATTTTCGCAGCTTTTTACTTCAAATCACCAATACCGGTAATTTACCGGTTTACCGGTTTTGAACTACCGAAGTCGGTAAATTACCGGTTTCAAAATTTTCCCGGTAATTGCATTCCCTAATCAGCAGCCACCGCCACAAACTACAATAAATGTGTTGCATCAAACATCTGAACCGAACGTCACTCCACTGAGGTAAATCCATTTTACGAGGTGCGGCAATACTATAAGTAATACACTATTTACAAGCTTTTATTCAACTTGCCTTATTAGTATGTGTGGGACAAGAACCACTTCCTGACGTTATTGGGCTCAAATTTGGTACACTAGCATATCCTCGGTGACAATGCAATATTATGGTACCATGAAACCAGTTTCAAGATGGAATCGGAAGGTGGCCATAGGAACTTCTAAATTAAACAAGACAAAGCCACCGTGTTTGGGCTCATTTGATTTATCTTAGCGAGCACTCTGGTGCTATATGATATCCAGGATCTGGATTTTATGTGCCTACACATTTCCTTAACATAGTCGGCACAAAAGCTTGTTTTTAAAAAAATATTTTTAATATTAACATATACATTTGTATTGCAGAACTCGTACAGAAGCAGTAAGGGCTGATTTATGTCGCAGGAGGCCAGTTTCGAGGCACGAGAGAAAAAGCCAAAATTTGGCTCAAGAAAGATTGACTACTTTAATTAAAACAAACAATCAAGCTGAGCAGCAGCATGAAGTCCAAATGAGGATTTTGCGGCTCCAAGAAGAAAGAGAAAAGGAGATGTTGGAGCAGGAAAAGCTCAGGACTCTACAAGAGCGCCTTAAATTAGAATTACTGGAAATGGAATTAAAGAAATTAAAAGATTAATTTTTTGTTTAAGATTTTTTATTTATTGTTAGGTATATGTTATATGAGTCATTTTCAAAAAAAGATTTCCGTTATTAGGGTTTTATTAAACAAGTGTTAACTTTTACAATTTCCTGACAAAACTTAACCATATAAATTGTATGGTTAAGTTTCGTCAGGAAATTGTAAAAGTTAACACTTGTTTAATAAAACCCTAATTACGGACATCTTTTTTTGAAAATGACTCATATATAATGTAGGTAGATGTTAGCCAACCGCTGGACCAGCCCAATGTTTGCTCGCTGGACATCTATGCATGTCACAGGTTGTCTTGTTCTCATTTAATAAATTGTATATACTAACACTTAATATTAAGGTCTTACTAACATATTTGAATTTGTATGGATCGCATTATTTGGTCTGAAATAAATGTTATTATTATTATATCCTTTTCCTTATCAAACCATAAGCTAATTTTTATCTTGCTAATGGTGCAAAATAATTGGTCACAAGGTCTCTGCGTCTTCTATAATTTGGATTATTACCTTGTGTTCTTCCTGTGCCCATATTTTCATTATAAATATTACCTTGAGCTAATACAGCATCCCAAGAAGCAGGAGGGATTACTTGATCATCATTAGGAGGTATGGCTTCTCCGCTTCTTCTTGCAATATTGTGCAGTATGGCTGTGGCAATTATTATAGGAAATGAGTTCTGTAGTGAAACACCTAAACCAATAGCCATGGCTGGGAAACGTCTTTTCCAGACTCCGAACAATCTTTCTACACAATTCCTTGTTCGAATTTGAGACTCATTATACAAGTTTTCTGCAGCAGTATTACACTGTTCTAATGGTGTCATCATGTAACTGTTACACGCGTAGCCTCCATCTCCAACAAGAACACCACTTCCATATCGACCCTGTTCAAACATTGCCCTTCTAAAACAGTTATTGAAAATATATGAGTCGTGTGTACTGCCTGGCCACCGAGCAACCACATCAGTAAATTCCAAATTAGCATTGCAGATGGCCTGCATGTTCAGAGAAAAATAGTTTTTTCTGTTACGAAACATTTCTGGCATCTCTCCCCCTGGTGATTTTATGAACTTCACATGAGTGCAATCTATAGCACCAATGACATATGGTATGGAAATCTAGCTCTCTTATAAAATTCAGTTTGCGTCTGGAGTATTTCATTGGATGACTCGGGGAAGAAAATGTGACGTGATCGTAGTGAAGCGATAGCAGTACTGACTCTTTGCACAATTCTATGTGCAGTAGAGGTGCTAAATCCACATAAATCTGCAGCAGTCATTTGATAGCACCCTGTTGCGTAGAAACGCAGAGCACATAGCAACTGATTAATAGGAGACACGCTGTGATTTCTGGAACAAAAATTAAATTAGTTAGGTATTAGGCACTCAGCTTTAAGCAACGAACACTGAAATTGTCATGTTTTGATAAATAGGTACTTACATGTCTGTAGGAAACTCGATTTTATCTTCAATAGACTCCAATACTGACAGAACGGTTGGTTTCGTAAGACGAAATCTTGTTACGAAGTCTTTGTCGTCAAGGGTGTCAAAATGCTCTTCTCTCTCACGAATCCACCTCGGGCGACGAACAGTAAATTCATCCTCACAGTCTTCAAAAGCTAGTGTCAACGCCCTTCTCATTTTTATCTTGATAAAAGCCAAATATAAACTAAACTCCTCAAAATAAATGTGATTCGAACACAGCTCTTTCTCTTGATTTGACGTTTAAACATTAAACGTAGTTATAGCGAGCTAAACGACAAAAATCGAGCGTTCAGGGTTTAAGCTGCGTTTAACTTAAACTGCGTTTAGTTGATAATGGTGAAATGCAAATTTGAGTTTTAAACTAAGTTTAGTGCGTAAGCTAGTTAGTTTAGCTTGAACTAATCTCGGTTTAGTGTACACGGTGAAATCAGCCCTTAGTCTTAATACAGCCTTTAACAAGTACAAACGTATTTACTTTCCTGACCCCCCACACCTCAACTGTAGCATAAACGCATATTGCTTGTGTCAGCGTTAACCCCAATTGTACTAGCTATAAATATAGGAACATCTATAATTAAACGGCTTACTTCTAACCTACACAAGAGACTATTACTTGGCTTCGGACCCATATCCCCTGCATCCATCTAGTACATTATTGCAGCTTGAATACATCTGGAGATCGTGGTAGACCAACAAAACCATATGAAGAGTGCTCTGAAAATACGAAAAAACGTAAAAACATGGAACTGATACAGGAGTACGGAATGGGACGTGTGCATAATTAAATTAAATTAAATTAAATTAAAAATCATTTATTTCGGACTCAGTATCCATAAGTTGTTAGTAACAATATTATACTTAAAGCTAGGGTTAGAAACAAATTAATACCTATTAACTAAAAACGGCGGGCAGGGGCACGCACAGGAGCATGTGCCTCATCCCAGTACCGCATTATCGGGCAGTCCACCCGTTCAGCGAGCGCAATCAGGATGCTGTTGTTACTGCCCCGCACTCTACGCATGAGTGACGCTATTCTGTTCCGCATTATTGCGTGGAACCCCGGCACGTCCGCCGCCGCGAACATGCCGGACGCACTGCAATAGCGGGGCAGTCCCATCAGCACCCTGAACGCATTATTATACTGCACTCTCAACACATTGACGGCCCGTTGCGTATGCCTAACCCATAATGCGCACGAGTAAAAAGACTGACAAAACGCCTTAAATAAGGTAATCTTAACACTGTCACTGCATCGCGCGAACCTACGAGCCAGCATGTTACACCGGACCGCCAATGCTCGGCGCTCCCTCTCTATGTCGACGTCGTCACATAACGTATCCACTACCCAGTGCCCCAAGTACTTAAATTGTGACACTTTTTTCAAGATTGTACCGTCAAGTAAGACTGGTGGGACAATATCGTACGTTTTATTGCCCGCCTTAAACACTAACAGCTCACTCTTCACTGCGTTGTACTTGAGGCCCTGGGCAGCAGTATAACGCTCGCATACAGCCAACAACTTCCTCAACGCACTGATCGATGGGCTCAGCAACACCATATCGTCCGCATAGCTGATGTTGTTAACAACTTTTCCACCAACGGAACAACCAACTGGCATGTTACTGAGCTCCTCGATCAGCCGGTTCATATACAGGTTGAAAAGCTTCGGAGACGTCAACCCACCCTGTCTCACTCCGCACTCCAACCTGTATACATCCGACACACAGCCAGACCACCTCACAACGTTCGTCTGGTGCCTATACCAATATTTAAATATTGATATAAGCTCCCTGGGCATGCTTGTCTCCTCGGATAATTTTGACCACAAGATATCATAGGATACTAGGTCGAAGGCCTTAGAAAGATCTAGGAAACAAGCATACACAGGGGTTCTCTCTTTTATTCTCTTCTTTTATAATGCATACATACAAGGATTACGATCTATAGGTGAAAATGATGAATCCTCTATTGTAAGTATTTTGAGAAATACGGACAGACAAAAGAAGAATGACATTCTGCAAAATATTTTGAGAGGACCGGATGCTGCAGCTTCTTTCAGCAATGACGAAGCTCTGAGTATATATATTGAAACAGATTTAACCAAAACTCAATATAGATACCTGAGGTACATGCTAAATGAAAAGGGACATTCTGTATTTCCGTCATACAAGTCTTTGGGTGAAGCATAGAAGAATTGCTATCCACTTACATCAAGCATAACCGTTACAAACATCAGTGCTAAGGTGAACCTTCAGGATCTTTTGGATCATACTGCCTGCCGTATTATGAAGATAGATACGATACCAGAAAATTTCAACAAACTTAAGCTGTACAGTAAGTGGGGTTGCGATGGATCTTCGGGGCAAAGCGAGTATAAACAAGTGTTGCCGGAAGAAAGGGAACAAATATCGGATGCAAATTTGTTTATAGTTTCACTTGTACCACTGAAATTAGTTGACGAAGAAAGTAAAACAGTGATATGGCAAAATCCGACGTGCTCTTCTGTTCGATATTGCAGGCCTATTTCTCTGGAACTTGCAAAAGAAACTAAAGATAAAACCACATCTGTTGTGAATGAACTTGAGACCAAAATCAACGAATTAACTCCAACGCTTGCAGCATTAAATGGGAATGTTGTGGAAATAAAACATGAGTTGTTCCTGACAATGATAGATGGAAAAGTTGCTCAGGTTTTAACAGAGACATCATCGAGCGCTAAGTGCACTATTTGTGGAGCAACTCCTAAGCAAATGAATGACCTGATGAAAGTAACTGCGAGAGTTGAGAATGAAGATGCATTTAAATACGGACTCTCGACTTTACATGCGTGGATAAGATGTATGGAAATGATTCTGCATATTTCTTATAATCTTGCGTTTGAAAAATGGGCAGCCTCGACTCCTGAAAATAAAAAACTAAAAGAAGAAAAAAAAATATTTGTCCAAGCTCGTTTCCGGGAAGTCCTTGGTTTACACGTTGATAAACCTCGCCAAGGATCAGGAAATAGTAATGATGGGAATACGGCAAGAAGGTTCTTCCAAAACTATGAGTGTTCAGCAGAAATTACGGGTGTCGATGAAGAGTTGATTAAGAGATTATACATAATACTGCAAAATATGTCATCTGGGTTTCCTGTAAATGCGACCAAATTTGGTGAATATGCGCTGGGAATTGCCCAGGTATATGTAAACAATTATAACTGGTACTATATGCCATCTTCAGTTCATAAAATTCTTAAACATGGCTCCAAAATCATAGAGCATTTTGCCATTTTACCCATAGGGCAATTGTCTGAAGATGCCCAAGAAGCTCGGAACAAAGACTACAAAAAAATTTGATTAAATCATGCCCGGAAGTGTTCGCGGTCAGCTACAATGGAAGATGTTTTTCACACCTTACTTTATACATCAGATCCCTATATATCCAGTATTAATAGTAGTGCAAATGTCCTATTCACAAAAGAACTATTGAATGAAGCGAAAGAACTTCTAGTGACAAGTTACGGGGATTGATGTTTTTTGTTACTAGGTAGTTGTAAATTGCCTAATTACTTCACATTTTTTATTTATTATTCTGTATATCTTTATTCACTTAGGTTAGGGTTTTTACAATATATATATAAAAAGTAACATACAAAATGAAATTACAAAATATAAACACATTATAAAAAACCTAACCTAGGGTGCCGCCGGCAGCGGGGCGGGGCCCAAGCTACCGGTGGTTAGGGCTGCAGAGAGAGGAACCTCCTGACGATGCGCGCCGTGTCCAGAAGTACCGCCTTCTGTATCTGGCCCTTGATCCAGCCATCTAGCGAGAGTCTCTTGAGGTGGTGATCGAGACTCTTCGCTATAAGCCCGTTCGCCGAAACGACTATCGGAACAATGATCGTCGAATCAACATCCCACATGGCGGTAACCTCGTGAGCCAAGTCAAGGTACTTGCTGAGCTTGTCCTTCTCGGCCTTCACGAGGTTCTCGTCATGGGGGATGGTGATGTCGACGAGCACTGCACGGCGCTTGGATCGATCTATTAGCACGATATCAGGCTTATTGGCTACAATAGTCCTGTCTGTGATGATAGATCGATCCCAATAGAGCGTGGCACGACCATTTTCGAGAACCGGCGTTGGTGCGTACTTATAGTACGGCACCTCAGACCCCACAAGACCATATCGAACAGCAAGTTGCTGGTGAATGATCCTGGCTACTTGATTATGTCTGTGCAAGTACTCGCCGTTAGCTAGATGGGAACAACCGGAGATAATATGCCTGATAGACTCTCCGGGACGGCGGCATGCCCGACAGATGTCGACCGTACCGTCCTTCAGGATATATCTCCGGTAGGGGTTCCCTCTATGTGGCATAACATTTATTGTCCGAAACTGTTTTAGTATAACAGATGTGGCATAATCGGTTTTCGCCGAATGGTAATGTGGCAGAAACCTTATTAAGCATAATTAGTTACATCCCGAATATGTAGTTGTCTGAAATTAAGTTCGCATACTATTATTATGACCGATTATTTTTACGCATAATTCTATTGTGCAGAATTTTATTCGGCATATTATCGATTGTCCGAAATTGATAGAGTAGGTTTAGGAGAGGTAAGTTATTATAATAATCAAGTGATATAATTCCATTGGACATCTTGTTCATTCAGTATAACGATGAACTAATAACATTTAACATCTAGCAATTCTAACCTAACTTAGTAGGTTAGGCTAGAACTTTGATCCCTCACAAATCTCATAATAAAGAACTGTTGCTAAAAACGTTAGGTTACATTTAGAACTGTGTCCTTACAAAATAAACAATTGATAGAAAAGGGGCTTAGATTAGGTTAAAACATTTAAGCAATTAGAGTTTTGCACGAGTTCATAGCTATGGAAAGGCCAAAAAAGGGGGGACGGGGGGCGAAGCACTCTACAAGGGGGGCTCGGGGGGCGAAGCCCCCCGCAAGAAAAAAAAGACTAGACAGAAAAAGTAGGTTAGGTTAAGTTAGGTATAGGTTAGGTTTGAACTGCATCCCCTAACAAAAACGAACTGCTGGCAGAAAAAGTAGGTTAGGTTAAGTTAGTTTTGCACGAGTTCATAGATATGGAAAGGCCAAAAAAGGGGGGACGGGGGCGAAGCTCCCCACAAAGGGGGCTCGGGGGGCGAAGCCCCCCCGCAAGAAAAAAAAGATTAGACAGAAAAAGTAGGTTAGGTTAGGTTTGAACTGCGTCCCCCAACAAAAACGAACTGCTGGCAGAAAAAGTAGGTTAGGTTAAGTTAGGTATAGGTTAGGTTTGAACTGCATCCCCTAACAAAAACGAACTGCTGGCAGAAAAAGTAGGTTAGGTTAAGTTAGTTTTGCACGAGTTCATAGATATGGAAAGGCCAAAAAAGGGGGGATGGGGGGCGAAGCTACCTACAAGGGGGGCTCGGGGGGCAACCCCTCCGCTCCGCTCCGCTCCGCCGTCGCGTTCTGCTCCGGCCGTCGAGGTGTAACGTCGTGTCTCCGCTCTGCGCTGCGCCTCTTCTCGCGGACAAGGACGTCGTGGACATCGTGTTGCTGCTGCTTGAAGACTTGAAGACACTGTGTTTCTTGCAACACCCAATAAGAAAAATGTTCTTATTAGAACAATCGGATGCCTTTGTGGGTGTCTGCGTTTCTTGGAAATACGACGATCAATCAATCACCTACATGTCCTTTAGAGCAGAAATAGAAGGCTGTACATTATTGGGACGGGGAATATTGGGCTGGGCATTATCGGTACAGGGTTATAATTGGAGTTCCTGAATCAAAAGCGATGTACACCAATTATTTGGTTGCGCATTATCGGGCTGGGCATTATTTGGCCGCGCTTTATCAGGCTGAACAAGTTTGGTTCAGGGCGATAATTGGAAGCCACGTTTTGCACAGGGTGATAAAGCCCGGTCCGATAATCCGCGACCATTTTTGGGGTCGCCAGTTATCGGCCTGTACAATACGGGGCCGGGCATTAACCGGACCCCATAATGCAAAATGTGTGCAAAATAATATCAATGTTGCCAGCACTCAGCCCAGCAGCTAACTTAACTTGGCATGTATTAAGGGCATCACACACGGCTAAGATACTATTTTATTTTATCTTAAGATAAAATATCGCTCACCATACAATTTGTATGAGCTATCACACACGGTTAAGATAATATATATTTTCATATTACAGTATCTTAAGATACCGAGCGATATGGACATATTATGTTAAGATACCTTAAGATACCGTAATATATCTTAACATGATATTTTAACATACAAAATATATATTATAATATCTTTATACAGAGTGTGCAATGAATATCGGAATCGAAATGGAATTAATGATATTTTATTTATTCAACAACCTTTTCTCATGAGTTTTCGTGTTTACTCGTTGTATTTTTTGTTAAAAGGATAAGGTATTGAAAAGGGGGGCCGGTTTTGGGGACCTTTTTCATAAAACTTTTTTTTGTTTTTTTTTATGCTTAAATTAGATTGAATCGTGTTGATTACGCTAAAATAAGGATATTTTGTTTCATTAACTTTTTTTCTCCGACCAATATTTACCGAGATATTGGGGTTCAAAGGTCAGACCCTTTCGAGGGCCAGGGCTTAAAAAAATTCGATCCGAGTGGTCGCATTTTTGACTATATCCATAGGTACAGACATTCTAAAAAAACTGAAAATGGTAATCTGATGCATCATCATACATATAATGAGTTGTCTGTTAAATCTAACAGTAGGGCCGTATTATTCATAGTCACCCTGTATATATGAATTCAGTGGCGCAATGTACATGTGACCTCTAGCCAAGCCTTTGAGAGAATGATTCAAGCAGATATATTATCGTATCTTAACCGTGTGTGATACCTTAAGGTACTAAAAGTAAGTAAGGTTAAAAGTAAGTAAGTAAGTAAGGTTAAGGGTAAGTAGGTAAGGTTGAAAAGATCTTCTCTCAACGGTTCAATGAAATCTTAGTGACATACTCCTTGTCTCTCTCTTCTCATCGTCCAGTTGCCGAGATTTCTACGCCTAGCCTTCAAGTTCCACACCGTCGTCATAAACGCCAAGCGATGAGGATAATCCTTGCATTGCTAAGAGCAGTTAGGCCAGTAGCGAGAATCGGTGGAAAACTAACAAAATACGGCAGATTCTGGAAGACGATCAAATATACCTCCTATGCTGCAAGCGCTGGGATGCTGTCATACGAGATTGCAAATATAGTAGGGGCGGTTCCAGATGTCAAATATGATGCACTTATCGAAGAAATAAACAAGCTTCATGAAGCGAGAATTATGGATTTAAGTTATATGAAAAATTTGACCCTTGCGACAACCCAGCTATCAGACGTAATCACTGATATATATATGGAAATGACGCAGATCATTGGGAGCGCTAAAACTGTTTTTGATATCCAACTCCAAGGATCAATCATATTCTCATCATACTTAACAAGCATCACCAACGCACTCTCTCTTCTCACCTCCAAACGACTTCCAACAACTTTAATGAACTTGGACAACCAAAGGAGTTGGTTAGAAAAGAAGCTTCCGTCCGCTCTTCTCAATTCTGTAGGTACCATCTCCCCTCACTTGCCAGTAACTCTTGAAAATATCGACACAGAAGAAAATTTGTTGTTGCTGAAGGTGGAGGTACCAATTGTCGATACCCGATTTCAATTACTCAATTACATTGAATGGGAACCTAAATTTATTATTCAGGACAAGTGCTACTCATCACCTGTTCCTATGCTTTATCTTGCATATCCAATCTACCGAGAGGGGATTCCCCTAATTGAAAATCCTCTAATCATCGACCCTAGATCATGCTTATCGGACGGATTCATAATGTGTGAGTCTGACTCTTTGTTAAATGCCATCCCAGATATTAGTGAGAATGTCTTATGCACTAAACATAATCTTCTAAACAGCCGTCACAAGAGAAACGTAGATGATCTTTATTTTGAGGCACAATCTCCTGAATATGATATGAGTGCAGTTTGTTACGTTATAATATCTTTATACAGAGTGTGCAATGAATATCGGAATCGAAATGGAATTAATGATATTTTATTTATTCAACAACCTTTTCTCATGAGTTTTCGTGTTTACTCGTTGTATTTTTTGTTAAAAGGATAAGGTATTGAAAAGGGGGGCCGGTTTTGGGGACCTTTTTCATAAAACTTTTTTTTGTTTTTTTTTATGCTTAAATTAGATTGAATCGTGTTGATTACGCTAAAATAAGGATATTTTGTTTCATTAACTTTTTTTCTCCGACCAATATTTACCGAGATATTGGGGTTCAAAGGTCAGACCCTTTCGAGGGCCAGGGCTTAAAAAAATTCGATCCGAGTGGTCGCATTTTTGACTATATCCATAGGTACAGACATTCTAAAAAAACTGAAAATGGTAATCTGATGCATCATCATACATATAATGAGTTGTCTGTTAAATCTAACAGTAGGGCCGTATTATTCATAGTCACCCTGTATATATGAATTCAGTGGCGCAATGTACATGTGACCTCTAGCCAAGCCTTTGAGAGAATGATTCAAGCAGATATATTATCGTATCTTAACCGTGTGTGATACCTTAAGGTACTAAAAGTAAGTAAGGTTAAAAGTAAGTAAGTAAGTAAGGTTAAGGGTAAGTAGGTAAGGTTGAAAAGATCTTCTCTCAACGGTTCAATGAAATCTTAGTGACATACTCCTTGTCTCTCTCTTCTCATCGTCCAGTTGCCGAGATTTCTACGCCTAGCCTTCAAGTTCCACACCGTCGTCATAAACGCCAAGCGATGAGGATAATCCTTGCATTGCTAAGAGCAGTTAGGCCAGTAGCGAGAATCGGTGGAAAACTAACAAAATACGGCAGATTCTGGAAGACGATCAAATATACCTCCTATGCTGCAAGCGCTGGGATGCTGTCATACGAGATTGCAAATATAGTAGGGGCGGTTCCAGATGTCAAATATGATGCACTTATCGAAGAAATAAACAAGCTTCATGAAGCGAGAATTATGGATTTAAGTTATATGAAAAATTTGACCCTTGCGACAACCCAGCTATCAGACGTAATCACTGATATATATATGGAAATGACGCAGATCATTGGGAGCGCTAAAACTGTTTTTGATATCCAACTCCAAGGATCAATCATATTCTCATCATACTTAACAAGCATCACCAACGCACTCTCTCTTCTCACCTCCAAACGACTTCCAACAACTTTAATGAACTTGGACAACCAAAGGAGTTGGTTAGAAAAGAAGCTTCCGTCCGCTCTTCTCAATTCTGTAGGTACCATCTCCCCTCACTTGCCAGTAACTCTTGAAAATATCGACACAGAAGAAAATTTGTTGTTGCTGAAGGTGGAGGTACCAATTGTCGATACCCGATTTCAATTACTCAATTACATTGAATGGGAACCTAAATTTATTATTCAGGACAAGTGCTACTCATCACCTGTTCCTATGCTTTATCTTGCATATCCAATCTACCGAGAGGGGATTCCCCTAATTGAAAATCCTCTAATCATCGACCCTAGATCATGCTTATCGGACGGATTCATAATGTGTGAGTCTGACTCTTTGTTAAATGCCATCCCAGATATTAGTGAGAATGTCTTATGCACTAAACATAATCTTCTAAACAGCCGTCACAAGAGAAACGTAGATGATCTTTATTTTGAGGCACAATCTCCTGAATATGATATGAGTGCAGTTTGTTACGTTCCGACATTGAATCGGAACGCGCCCTATGTCAATGTCAAACTTGACAGCTAACGAAAAGGCGGGCTTCATGACGTTTGGGCTGTCATGTCGACACAACGTTTTCGGAATTTGGCAAAGTAACGCACTCAGGCGATCGGATTACTTTTGTGTGCCGAATTAGTGGTTTTGGTTTGTGAATTTGGTGTACACGAACAATTTTGTGTTTGGAAGTGTGAGAATTGTATTCGCGAGTGAATCCACACATATTTTTGGCGTTTGGACCGGTGCTGTGATTCGCCGCGTGGCGACCCGGGGCCAGTGCGCATCATCAGCGTATAGCTGAAATTGACGAGACTCTGACTGTGACTGACCTGACTGTGATTTACTTGACGGAAATGGGCCCACGTCAACGAGCGACTAGGTAAGTCCAGGTTGTCCTTTGTATTTTGAGGGTTTCGTTTGCACTCCGTATCGGGGTCAAATTTCGTCCGGAACATCCGGGTTACGTACGAAACAAATTTGGTAGCAGAAGCATATGGTTTGATTTTGCGATTCACGGCAAAAAAATCGCATTTTTTGGTACATTGGCTGTAACACGTGTACACTTTGAGGTTAGAATTGCGGAACAAGGGTTACAATTTCGATCACTTGTATTGATTATTGATTGTCTGAGGGTGGTTCCCTAGCATATACAAGTAATTTGGATAGAAATTGTACCGAAATTCCTGTTAGTTAAGTGATTTTCTAATAAATTGATTGGCCCCGAGACCCAATAGTTTGTGTGAGGAGTATTAGTTAAATTAAGTGCATTCTAGCATGATTATTTGTTGCCTATAGGCTAATCATATTGTCTAGTTGTGTATATTGTACAAATATTGGAGAATTGGAAATATATCTCTCGGGTATAACATTGAAACTAATTGGAAATCACTTGTAGTATTCATTGTAAATTTAATAGCATAATTATTTATCAGCTAACTTGTAATTGAGTTTTGATAGCTTATTGATTGAGTGGTAAATTTGAATTTAAAATTACATCCAATAGTGGACACCCAAAATAAAAATAAGAATAATTAAATTGTTTTGTCTGGTAAGTAATCTTATAGTTGGTACCACAAGTAGGGTGACCAGGTTTGTTTATATTTGAGGAATTTCCACAGGAAATAAATTTGTTTTGTTTGTGTTTATTGAATAAATTGTTTAAAACATGTCGGATAAAGCAGTAATACAGGCCGCGTTGCGTTGGTTTGCCTCAGCGGCTGCCTTGGTTGGCCGACAAGACCGGGAAGATGCACTGTTGTCGCGATACGAACAGGTACCCCAGCGTCTCACAGATTTGGAGTCACGATTTGGAAAATTTTTAGCGGGAGCCGACCAGGAAGCCTCGGACTGTGGGCAAGTAGAGGCTCGGACTGTGGGCAGGATGAACTCGTATACAAGTTTGAGTTGTGTTTAAAGCTATAAGTGTAGTCAAACACTGTTAAACCACTCATTTAGAACATAAAGCTATAAGATAAGCTGCAAAATTCACTAATGTGCTGCTTGGGCCGCACCTTGTTGCCGCCAGACAAAAGACTGTTAAGTACTTTTGTCAAGCGACAGAAGAAGCGCTCCTTCACCGCCTGTATAGTGTCCCTGTCCGCAATACTCAAGGCCTGTGACATACCAAGGTACTTGTAGGTTTCAGCCTCGGAGATAGACCTGAGAGGCATTGTCTCGGAAAGTTGCAAATTCGGGGAATTTACGACTTTCCCTCGTTGTACATGCATGACCGCACACTTATCTACACCAAACTCCATTTTAATGGCGCTACTGAAGGTTTCTGTGACCTTCAGTAGCTCCAGCAAGTCTGGGCGTTTGGGTGCAAATAGCTTGAGGTCGTCCATGTACAGCAGATGAGAAATGACCTCACCCCCTCTCCGAAGCCGACAGCCCAGTCCTGACTCCTTCAGCAGAGTGCTGAGTGGGTTCAGGGCCAGGCAGAACCACAGGGGACTCAGACTGTCACCCTGGAAAATACCTCTCTCAATCCTTATAAAGTCATGCGGACCAGGGGGGCCATCTCTACCGCCTGGTTGACGAAGGACTGTGGTCCACTGCCTCATACATGCGCCTAAGAAGGATTTTAAAGCTGTATTGATTTTATACAGCTCCAAGATCCTCTCCAGCCATGAATGAGGCACCGAATCATAGGCCTTCTTGTAGTCAATCCAAGCAGCCGAGAGAGACCCCCTGTGGTGTAGTCCCAGCTGATACATACAGCTGAACATTGGAATGCATTACAATGTATCACAATGTAATAATTAATTTCATATTAGAGGCAGCGCTCGTTATATGTAGCGTAGCCTTGATATAAATGTAAATCCTTTGTTCTTTCTTATTTAAATATTGTGTAATAGATCATATGTAAGCCAGTATAAAAAGGCATGTAATATTATAATAAACGTTCATTATTCCTACGAATCTCGTGTTGTTATTATCTACCAACACCAAACACTTCATGGCGACCCTGCCAGTCGGGCTGCTCGAGGCAGCCTAGCTCTCCGAGACATCAAGACCCTGCCAGTCGGGCTGCTCAAGGCAGCCTAGCTCTCCACTACAACAAGACCCTGCCGGCCAGGCTGATCCAGCCTGCCCACATCGTAGACTTCATGAAGCCGAAAGGAAATTCATCATTAACCTAGACGCCCCCCAACCGACCAGCCAGCCAACCAGCCAACCACCCGCCAGCTCAGCCCAAAAGACGACAAAAAGGAGGAAGTCATCATGGTGCAAAACGGAGCTTCCAACGGTGCGAGCACGAGCCAAGCTGACAGCGGCACGCACGGCACGCAGCAAAATCACGGCGTACGTGACAACAGCGGCACTCTTTTCGTCGGCATCACGCAGTATGGAAGAAGATTGAGCGGCAAGCGATAGCAGCAACAAGCCGGAGCAGAGCGTCTAACAACAAGTCTACCCAGCGTCAACCAGTCATCAAACACTCCATGGCACCACCAGCGCTACAGCACGTCTCCACAATTTAGAGGTACAAAATTTAATTTGCGTCAAGTTTTTATTGTTATTGTTCATAACCATGTGTTATTAATTTGTATGGCCTATGTAAAAAATAGTAAGTAGGTATATAATTTTTTTTTAAAACAAAGAGTCACAATGGCGTCAAATGGTGTCAATGGTTTTAGGGAAATATAAAAAGAAAAAAACTTATTGGTGTTAGAAGTAACCTTTTTTTGTGTCGTTTTATTGTGAAATTAATTTTAAATTGCATATTTTTATATAGTTTTATCATGGTCCTACTGTTTAGGTATCATATAATCTTATTAATCATTTTTTCTGTTAAAATAAGCAGGTACTTACATAATAAGTATAAATTTAAATATTACAATAAGTAGTTAAAAGTTAAAAGAAGTTTATAGGATACATGCACGAATGTCATACTGTGATGTCCTCCTTTTATGTCTCACAGGGTAAGCAATAAAACACAAGATTGTCAAACACCGGTGCGCACTCGCAGCCTCGCTCGGCGGCGGTCGGTAAGCAAGTGCCGGCCCCCCGCCTCGCTCCCCGCTCCCAGTGCTAACCGTTCATTTACTCATACACCACACCTCTCTTATCTTTTACAAAATCAGTTATTTAATGGTAATAATAAGTATAATCTAATGGTTTACATCTTCTTCATTGTTATCACCTCCACTGCTGTCATCGTCTATGATAAACTGATATGTTTATTTTACAGGCAGGTATTTATTAATTAGGTTTATTATCACATTAATATATTTTGTTTTATTATGTTATTGACTGTACGTATTGATGAATACGGCACCGATCGAGCTAATTTACCAAGATAATTTATTCGAGCTAATGGGAGTTTTAGTTGTCGGTTCGCTACCCCTAGCCCAGCTAAGAAGACTCCGACAAGAAACTTAGCTGAGCCCGACAATGGTCGGAGTGAATTTAATTCGGAATATTTGGATCCTGGGCAAATCGGGTCGCCGGCCTTGTGTGATGGTGTCGCGTGGAGGTCGCCCTCGCCGACGGGGTCTTGTATCCTGTAGATTGCATGTTGTTACGTCACCTTGTAATCTGGCTCTGATCCATGCGTATTGTAAGTTTTATATGTGGTAAATGTTCACTTATTAATCTTTTAGTTCCATCTGATACTATGTATTTTCCAATTTATATCCATGTATTTCAGATGGAATAAAGTATTTATTGAAATTAATTTGTTTTTATGAAATGTTAATATTCTTCCTGATTACTCTCAATATGATTCTCGTGCTTTCCTTCCTTCTTTTTCCTCAATTTTACTTTTCCAATTTGTGTGTCTTCATCAGGTATCAGACAGTGTCAGCATCGCCTTACGACAAGAAAATGCTGCCAGCATCTATGGCACCATATTTAATATATTATAATTTATTATTGTTATTCTTTAAACTTAATTTCCGAAAACAAGTAAGTACGGCATTCTCTCCCAATCAACCCTCGGGGTAAACAGAGATATTGTAAGTGCGACATTTAAATTTACGGCTTGTTCAAAATAATTCATCACTAAAAAGTAATATAGCTTAATTTATAGTTTCATATTTAGTGCAAATATTTTAGCTTAGGCCAAATTTTATGTTATTGTTATTTATTCTTATTTTGTTATTGAATTAAAGTTACATAATATCGCAAGGTACAAATATACATCTTTAATATCGTTCACAAAACACTCTTTTTGTATATCATTTACTCATTAATATGTTTATTTCCTGAGATTTAATGAAACAAAACATTTTCATGGTTTTCTGATATTAAAGGTGTCTGAGACTTTAGACCATTTATTGAACTAACTTTGGTTCAAGGTCACCTAGCGTATATAAAATTATTTTCTATTATCATTTATCGTAACTGAAACTGAACAAACTCATATTGAATTATTTACTCTAGTTCTAGTTTATAGTATATTTATTTTTTGATTACCGATTATTTATGCTATCTTAAATATTACATATTGAATAGCATTAGTAACAAGTGTACTGTTAAGGTTGTCATTTCTTATCATAAAATTGCCTTTGAGCTCTCGTTATTTCAGGTAGGTTAAGAAGACTAATTTTCCCTGTCTAGAATGCATCACTGCAAGTAAAAAGCAAAATGTATATACATGTGTTTACATGCCAGGTGTAGGACCTACATATGGTCAACTTTGACTATTGCAGCTTTCCGGGCTTTTGATCCTATGATTATTAATTTCTACCTGGATTGTTGATAACAATCCACTGGCCCGTCTGTTCACACCATTTCATTTCCATTTCCAAGTCCGTTTGGTTTATTTATTTATCGTATGGCATATAATGTCACTGGATTTAATATAAAACTATTAAGTAGTATTAAGAGCTAAAAAGTTGCCCGTTTCAGGTACGCCACTGCATTGTCGGTAAGATTTATGAGATCTTCTATGTGGCTTGTGTATTTTGTAAGGGGGTACTCCAGAACCACATGCTCAACGGTCTGATCTGGATGTCCACAGTCGCAAGTAGGAGATCGTTTGATCAGTGTTCGGTAACTATTTTAAATAATCAGACTTTTTGTCTTGCCTTTTATAAACCTCTTAACTCTTGAAACAACGAGTGCGGACTTGTATCGCGTCGCGTCTAGCGCTTTCACTCACTGTGATATCGAGCTGTTACAGAAACAGATATGTTTTCTAGTTGTTTATGTAGGTATATTTCACTAATAATGCATCCTAAACTGAAGGCTAATAAACTTGTAATGACTGGTATATTAGCAATAATAATTATATCAATAAGTTACTGAACATTTCCAGTCAATTCTTAGAAGTTATTATATTTATGAGAACTGACTTATATGCCTTACTGATGAGCGCCGCCTGCCTGAATAATGATCAAATCAAATCAAATCAAATTTCTTTATTGCACTCATGTTAGTATAAGGCTCTTAAAATAGGTTATTACAGTTCAACATGAACCCTATCAGGGCATAGCAATTTTATAGGTAACATTCGCTCAAATTTTATTCTAGATCTGATTTTGTATTATTACATTTAAATTGATTTAGGCAAGACTTTGACTAAATATAATAGTCATAATACTATGTAGACAACACATCAACGTAATATCTGTCGTTTTTTAACTCACTTTTCAGGCAAATCGCAATGCAAATTATTCGTGCAATTATACATTAATTTCTAATATGCACCTTGGCAATTTTACACCTTTGTGTATGTTATTCTTCCATAGCCCTTGGCATTTTGTGTGTACATAAGCACAATCGTACCATTTGTACACCTTTGTGAGTTTTTATCGTTTAAAACGTCCGATTATTCAGTGTAAGTATATAATATGTATAGTTATTAGCACTAGTCTAAGTTACTAATCAATAGAATAAAACAGAATAATGTAAATCCGTCAAGTTTTTTTTTCCACGTATATAATATTTAGGCAACTCTGGTTCATTTACGTTAATGTTTGACATATTGCCATTAATTAGATTCCAGTGATTTTGTAAATCTTACAATAAACATCTATCATTGTTTTATTTATTCCGTATGGAATGAAAACGATTTTATCCTCTAAGTCCCACAAACAACATAAAATGCATTGCATTTTTTTTTTATTATTATTTAAATAATATATATATATGTATATATTATTTTTCTTTTGGAACTTCATTGTGGGGACACAACCCCTTTGTGGAGTCACGCTCCTTTGTGGGGACACAACCCCTTCGTGGAGTCACGCTCCTTTGTGGGGACACAACCCCTTCGTGGAGTCACGCTCCTTTGTGGGGACACAACCCCTTTGTGGAGTCACGCTCCTTTGTGGGGACACAACCAAATTTTTCTCTGGCTCCTGTTCCATAAGTCGAAACATGTCCCATTCACACTCAAACTCCTTTATTGATAATAGTTAACTATCACAGATCACCTGCTTACAGGCGAGGGTATAATAACTTTATAGGCATATTTACAATATTTATCAAAATTATACAACATATAAAGGACTTGACCACATTAATGTTAAATTTATTATTACCATATTAAATAATGCCTTATTTAATGAATTCCTTTTTTATTCTAAAAATTCATCAACTATAAAACGTCCACTCGAAAAGCCAAGTTTTAAGTTTGACTCACGGACCATGATTTCGGGTCAGTGAAATGCCGCCACATTTCCTAAAATACTCCAGGGTTCTGAAATTATTGAAACCCGTTTTGATTTTTAGTTAATCGTAGATATTATCTGCAAAAGTAACATTGAAATTAATAGCAATTTCAGGTTTCGATCTAATTGTTAGAAACTCATAAAAATAATTACGACAACGGAGAGAAATATCGCAAAAATCACCATTTTAGGATAATAATATTTTATGATGGGTTAGCGCATATTGCTAATACAGCCAGGTATTATTATTATTAGTTTTAATTACTATTTGATATTTTTAATATCGATCAAATTCTTAAAAACCCATAAAAATAATTACGACAACGGAGAGAAATATCGCAAAAATCACTATTTTAGGATAATAATATTTTATGATGGGTTAGCGCATATTGCTAATACAGCCAGGTATTATTATTATTATGATTTTTTAATTACTATTTGCGTATACTGATATTTTTAATATCGATTTATGAGGAACTCAGGGAATTTTCTCTCCTTCGTTTTTTTGTTTTTTTTTTTTTTTTAATTATTAATTGCATATACACTTTAATATCGGTTTATGAGAAACTCAAGGAATTTTCACTCTTTCTTTTTTTGTTATCATTTGCATAAACTGATATTTTATTTTACTATCGGTATATGAGGAACACAAGGAATTTTCACTCCTTCGTTTTTTTTTTTTTTAAATTATTATTTGCATATACACTTTTAATATCGGTTTATGAGGAACTCAAGGAAATTTCACTCCTTTTTTTTTTCATTTGCATAAACTGATATTATTATTTTATTATCGGTATATGAGGAACTCAAGGAATTTTCACTCCTTCGTTTTTTGAAATTATTATTTGCATATACACTTTTAATATCGGTTTATGAGGAACTCAAGGAAATTTCACTCCTTTTTTTTCATTTGCATAAACTGATGTTTTGACTTTTTGACTTTTTTTACTTTTTTGACTTTTTTGACTTTTTGACTTTTTTGAATTTTTGGCTTTTTTGACTTTTTTGACTTTTTGACTTTTTTGACTTCCTTGACTTCTTTGACTTCTTTGACTTTTTTGACTTCTTTGACTTTTTTACTTTTAATATCACAACTTACAAATCAAATTAAACCAATGCAAATTAGGTTTAATTTAATATTTTACTTAAGTTTAGATTAGTTATCTTACATCTTGACAATAAATTTATGCAAACTAATAGTCTAGACTAAATTTTAGTTTTAGTTTAATACTCGTATAATCCAGTCTATTATCTAAGCCAGTCCAATACCTGTTTCATAACGACCTTCGGTTATTAAGTTATTTACTTATTTAGTGTGGTAATTTTTTTTTTTTTTTTATCCACCTTCGGGATAGTAAACGCACATTTACATCTATATAAATGTTTATTTCCGTTTATATTTCCCACCTTTGGGGTACTTACATATAGTATTGAAATATACCTTACATTTACATGTAATACATTATATTTTTACCACCTTCGGGTATTAATCATTTTGTTATCCCTGTTAAGACTTCTCAATCTTCCCCGCTGACAAGGTATAGTAGGTAGACGAACACATACTATCATTTATGAACATGCAATACTTCTGTGACGAATTGAGGGGTGGACTTAAGAAATAAACATTAGAATGGCACGATTACATTATTGAAGTGAGTATTAAATGTCGGTCTACAAAAATTCACACCGCGTAGCACGAGGTCAGCTACGAATTTATCATGAATAGACTTCGTCTACGCATTCCGTAGTCGATCACGCCGTACGCAGTGTAAGTACTGTGGCCGCTGACTAGCCTTTGTTACTTGAGTATGCCCGCGTTATTAATGCAACCGATTGACGGTAGGTAGCCACAATTTATCAATTTTAATGATCAATATAACAACAATTACTTATGCTTGTTTATACATTTGGTTGTTATGTAGATTACTACGAATGTACCAAAACCAAACCAAATATGCAGCAATAATCTACGTTTAATAATGCTAATTATTGGGATAAGCATCATAAAAGGTACGGGAAACTAAATATTTATGTTTTTAAATTATATATGCTCAAAACTCGTTGTACGCGACTAGGGTTCGTTCTTTGTCTACCTCTTTCCTTGTCAACGAATTAATTTTTTCAACGATTTACCAGGCGGTTTTCCGCTTTTTACATTTTATTTTCATATGAGGAATACATTCACTTACTTAAGGGCTCGTCGCCACGTGTGATGTCCTCCTTTTATGTCTCACAGGGTAAGCAATAAAACACAAGATTGTCAAACACCGGTGCGCACTCGCAGCCTCGCTCGGCGGCGGTCGGTAAGCAAGTGCCGGCCCCCCGCCTCGCTCCCCGCTCCCAGTGCTAACCGTTCATTTACTCATACACCACACATACAATAAAAGTTTAGATGCGCGCGTGTACCCCAATATGGTAAGGTATGCGGCGTTTGATATTACGCGTCAGGTTTCGCGACAAATGTGCATCGAGTGAGCTTATGTACACCGATTTGAGCTACTATAAAATATTAACGTAATGAAATATGATTAGAGTTATACGTCTTAAACGAGTAAGTTAAAGGATTATAGGTATAGTTTTTATCGGAGTTGACTATTTACAAGGACATGACTTTTTAATACTAATAAGACATGAAATTTAATTTGCATGGAAAGTTTTTCTTTGTTATAAGGTATGAAATTGCATGGTGTTTGTTTAAGATTTGGAAAGGTATGTTTAAAAAGGGAAATTGATTGATATTTGGATGGTGCTGTAAGCATATAGTGACTGGAAAACTGAAGTAAATAAGTTTTTCAAAGAGCAGTTAGCCTGATCAACTAAGTGTTGTTGAATTTCTTATATGCTAAGGTTTTCATTATGTACGAGTTATTTGAAAGTTATTAAGAATCTGTTCTAACGTATGATTATGGAAATAAAAAGATATGTATATGGAACTGATAAATACTATTTAGGATCAACAGTGACCCGAGCGGCGCTGTTGAACGAATATGTATTTTGTTTATAGTAAAGCAAGGTACACCAGGGTACAAGACAGGCAGGGATATCCTTGAGATTTGATCAGGATTCGGTCGAGTACCAATTGTGAAAATTCTTGGACACATGGTAAGTACTAATGAAAGTATGTGTTAAAAGAACTGCCTGTATGTATGTTGTATAAAAGGTATACACATATAGTGTTGTGCGCGCACATGATAAATATTTTTTTTTGTACCCTGAACTCAACTGAAATTCAATGTATGAATTAAGTACAAGGTCGGCCGGCCACAAATAAAGTGTCGTGTACCTTAGCCTAAGTGATGCCTGTGAGATAAGTTGAGGTTTGGATGGGAGTTTTCAAGTAAAACCAGACATAGTACCGGAGATGTTGTATTCACGGTATGTCAAAATATAGAACACTGTTAATCTAGGTTAATGAATACTTATAGTTAATTATTGCTTACTGGCTAATATCCCACTTCGTGCGTCATATGTTGCGAGGCGTATTGGTGAGTTGTAGTTAGTCGAGGCACACATTACACCTCCCCCGCAGAGTAAGCCTTCACCCCCGCAATAAAAGAAAAAAAAAATGACATACGTAGTGGAATTTTACATTTTTTTTTAAGAATTATAATTAATTTTAGGAATTATTTAAATATCATTATGATACAACTTAGTGTTATTCTTATGAGTGATATAAATCAAATTATTTTTCAAAATTTTTACATTAGGTGACATATCTTCAAGTACTTTATAGGGACCAGTATAGATACAGTCTAACTTATTACCAATTTGATTTTTTAATAGTACATAGTCACCAGAATTATATGTTAATGAGTTAACTTTCTTATCGTATGTTAGTTTCCTATTGTATTTACTTGACATTAAATTATTCTTAGCTTCTAAGTGCGCTTTCTGTAACCTGTATTTGAATTCCTTTGGATAACTATCATAGTTATAGAGAGGGTCGACAGAAGAAGTTAAATTACTTGGTAACTTACATAATTTTCCGAAAACTAGCTCATGTGGCGTATATTGTGTCTCGGTGTGCACGGTAGTGTTGTATGAAAAACACCAATAGCTCAACCAGCTGCTCCAATCTGTGCTGTTGTTGCTGCATTGAATTCTTAGATACGCACCTAGACACTTGTGTGTATTTTCTAGGGAACCTATAGTTTGATGATGGTACGCGGTCGAGTTAAGTTTATTAATACCTAACAAACTACATATTTCAGAGAACACGCTCGACATAAATTCGGTACCTAAATCTGTCAAAACAGCGCTTGGTATTCCGTATCTTAAAATAAAGTTATTTACAAAAGCTTTACTTATCGATTCAGTATCTTTTCTTTCTAGAGGGTAAGCCTCAACAAATTTTGTTAATTCGCACTGAAGTGTTAATATGTATTTAAAATTTAAGTTGTCTATATCTAAGGGGCCTACTACATCAAGGGTAATTTTTTCGAAAGAGGTACTTGGTGTCGACGGATCTGGCACCAGGTTTGCTGATGATCACGATGACGGGCCGGGCTAACCCTGGACTCCCTCGAACATGGGCCGGGATTTCCCTGGACTCCTCTTGAAATGGGCCGGGATAACCCTGGACACCTCTTGATTTGCGAGCCGGGATAACCCTGGACAACGCTCTTCTGTTCTTCTTAATATTGTTCGTGGTGCTTCTTCGTATGCGTAATATTTTTCTTCTTTCTTGATTTATTTAATTAATTATTATCTTCATTCTTGATATAGTCTTCAATTCTTCTATCTTCAATTTGTTTCTTCTTTCTTCAAAATGTTCCTCGTTTTACAGTCTTTTATTTTTCAAAATAATCTTCATATGAATTTCTTTCTTCAAAAATGTCTTGATTTCTTCAAATTTGTTGTATAAATCTTGGTTCCTTCGATTCCTTGGTCGTCTGGCAAGGTCGCCATGAGATAAGTTGAGGTTTGGATGGGAGTTTTCAAGTAAAACCAGACATAGTACCGGAGATGTTGTATTCACGGTATGTCAAAATATAGAACACTGTTAATCTAGGTTAATGAATACTTATAGTTAAATAGTGTAATGTGTGCCTCGACTAACTACAACTCACCAATACGCCTCGCAACATATGACGCACGAAGTGGGATATTAGCCAGTAAGCAATAATTAACTATAAGTATTCATTAACCTAGATTAACAGTGTTCTATATTTTGACATACCGTGAATACAACATCTCCGGTACTAAAAAAAAAAAAAAAAAAAAAAAAAAAAAAAAAAAAAAAAAAAAAAAAAAAATAATTCAATCTCAAAACTCTCACCAGATAGCGCCATCCAGTATGATACGATTGGCAACCTTAGCAAGTATCTTGGTCCTGTCAGAGACCCTAGTTCTCCCATCTGGCGATGGGGTGCTTCTCACCAATACCACAACCGCACACTCTTTATCAATGCTGTTCCAATTTAGAGAAAACTCCAGTGTGAGTTTTCACACATTTCCAGCTGCACCGGATTGTTCCAAATATCTAACAGTCAACTCACCACAAATCTCAGCAACCGTAACTGTTTGGAAAATAGATTCGACAAACAACATGGAGCATGGAGCACTCGTGTGGTCAGAGCAAATAGAGACAAAAGCCTCATGGGGATTCTTAAACACCTATCACTCTTCTATAGTGTCCCGATCTGTCATCTCAATGCAGAATCCTCCTGGAAACAACACTGTTAACTCTGTCCTCAATTGGGAACTTGGAAGCGTGGAGGAGATTCCTATCCTAGACGATTCCTCAAAGTTTGATTGGAGATACTGTCGATACAATGTACCTCATACATACAAGACTACCTACGGTCAGCATGTAAAAATAACAAGGAATTATGATGGGATGATTCGATCACCTCCAGGATCCTGGTCACGTGTTAGCTCAAAAATTTACTTTGATGGAACACGTTTTCTTATAGTTCGTGGCTCCGACAATCCGAAGTCCTGTCCCATGAAAATATATGATGTCCGAGCCGCTGTGTTATCTCCTACACCGGCCGAAAATTGGCTCTTGACCCTTCCCTCTGTGTCTCTACAGTTTGATTTATCTCCCACTCCTTACACCATAACTTGTTTCTTTGGTCATACTCAATATCAAATCCTACAAACTCTGGGAGGTTACTTAATTTCTGTATCAGTACCTGGTTATATTTCTTTTAAAGAGTTTGTTGATAAGAGACCCTTATTCATCGATATCACCGCTCCCCCAAGAGCCAAGCGCTCCCTCTCATCTGTTGACATAGTGACAAGGCGTCTGTTTCAATTTACACATAGCAGGAGAACAAAAAGAGAAGTCGAAGATTGGGAATTCGCATCCTCCCTCAAATCAACCATAGAATACTCCCGTCTTAGGTACGAACAACAGTTTGTTGTCAAGCAACTTAATGATGGTTTTGCAACACTACAGCACAGCATATGTCAAGCCACCTCAGATAAGTGGTTCTCATTAACCCCCCCCGAGCTACCCCGAAAGATTGCACATTACACCTGAGTTGCACACTTAATAAAGTTAAAAGTTGAGAATTGAGATATGAAGTATATGTGAAGTAAATCATGACTGAATGATGCATTTAATAAATATGATGACGTCTACTCGTAAGAATTGAATAAGACTTGCAAGTCAAGGACAGACACATAAGAGCCTATATTTATGGAAAAAACATGACAAACTAGGTACCTAGAGAAAAGAAAAAAAATAACTCGGTTGTGACAAAAAAATAGTTAATTTAGTAGTAGTTTTCTAATATTGCTAGGTTAGAAAATAATACGTACTTATTTTTTTTGGAATAATTTGTTTTTTTTATCCCTAATTTTAAATGTGTATTCCTTTTTGAATCTGATATTTTATGTTTATACAATTTTATATTGTCAACTTACTAAATAATTGCATGTTTATTCTTTATAGGGATACTTAATAATAAAAATACACTTTTATTGATTATTTACAAATGTTATCTTTTACATAACACAACTCTTGTTTTCATTAATATTGTTTTAACTATTAGATTTAATATGTTGTTTTTTTATCGTATATTCTTATGTTCGTTCATATGTATTGAAAAAAAAACACAAATTTTGAAATTCAGTGTAATTTTGAGATTTTATATACAGGGTGGTCCAAAACCTGACGTCTAAAAAAAAAAATTAGATAGCTTGCGTCTAGGGCTATCAGAATATACCCCATGTATGTTAACCGATTTCTTGTAGTTTACGAGTTATTAATATTTTAACGTTTTTTTTTTAAGAATTCTTCGGGTGTGCACTTCAAGTCATGTAACTTTTTTTCGGTAGGTTATTTTTGCGTTTTTGTTTTTGTGACATTATCCTTACTAACTGTACTTTCTCTCATAAAATATTCAGCTTCCTAACTTTTAGTTAAGTTACACAAAACAACATCAAAAGTGAAAGTTTTCTGTTCAAGTAAGTCGCAGTTAAATTTTCGCACTAGATTTAAAATTAAAAAAAAACTGGTTTTAATGAATTTATGTAATTTTAAAAACTTCATGAGACGCTAAGCTTTCAAGAAAATACAAAAAAAAAGAGGTAATTGATTGGTCAATATTTGTCGAGACCGCCCTGCAAAGGTACTGAGGTGGCAAGTTCCCAGTAACTAAAAGTTAGGAAGCTGAATATTTTATGAGAGAAAGTTCAGTTAGTAAGGATAATGTCACAAAAACAAAAACGCAAAAATAACCTACCGAAAAAAAGTTACATGACTTGAAGTGCACACCCGAAGAATTCTTAAAAAAAAAACGTTAAAAAATTAATAACTCGTAAACTACAAGAAATCGGTTAACATACATGGGGTATATTCTGATAGCCCTAGACGCAAGCTATCTAATTATTTTTTTTAGACGTCAGGTTTTGGACCACCCTGTATAAGGTACATATTATGTAAACATTAGCATTAAGATAGTTTAAGAACCAATTACTTGTATTAGAATAGTATGTAAACCATAGATATAAGAATATTAAGAGCATATAAGCTAAAAATAGTTCTTTAAGACACTATTTTTACCTCAAAAAGTGGAGGAGAGATGTGGTGTAGTCCCAGCTGATACATACAGCTGAACATTGGAATGCATTACAATGTATCACAATGTAATAATTAATTTCATATTAGAGGCAGCGCTCCTTATATGTAGCGTAGCCTTGATATAAATGTAAATCCTTTGTTCTTTCTTATTTAAATATTGTGTAATAAATCATATGTAAGCCAGTATAAAAAGGCATGTAATATTATAATAAACGTTCATTATTCCTACGAATCTCGTGTTGTTATTATCTACCAACACCAAACACTTCGCGTTTTTGAAAACTGGCGACAGTGTTCCATCCCCCCATATTGAGAAGAACACGGAACAAGTAACAATCGCGTTTTAAAACAGCGAATTAACACTCCGCATAATTGAGGGTTGCTCCTTAGCGGCTATCTCTCCAGCTAACAGCGCTGGGGTTTGAAGGTCGGGCGTACCTGTATACAGGGCGTAAATTGTAACTTCCGACAAAAAGCATAATTAAAACGATGGACAACAACAACATCAAATCAAACAAGAAAAGACAGAAGCCGCGCGTAGATAACACTAACGCCACCGGCAAAGAGAAGATATATCGGACCAAGGCTTATACATACATTGAAAAGGACGGTAATATGATAAGAGTGCCAGGCGCAACGCCGGTGCAGGGTGTGAGTGTAGTGCACGGACCACCGCCGCAAGCAAAACTAGCGGCACTAAACAAAAAGACGCCGATGCCCAAGAAAGTGTCGTTGTCTGCTGTAGCGATCGTCGTCATAACAATATTTATAACACATGTTTCGGCACAACATTACCAAGTGTCTACTAACCCCGGATGCTTTGGTAATGACAGGGAGTGTTGGTGGCTATCCAGTTCCTGGACCAGGCCAAGACCATGCACTAAATGTCCGTATAATGATCGGCGTAAGCATTTTATAATAGGAGCAGCCGGCTTCGTCCATAACTTCAACGACACCCTGCTTTATGTAAATGTAACATCAAAGACGGTGAATAATGATTGGCTGAGTATAGGTAAGCTAGCACCTTTTAGGGAAGGCACCATGCTCTATCATCTATACCATAATAGCATTAAAGCAGAGGATGACATCAAGGAATTAAAAACCAAAATGCACAGCGGAGACAATTCAAGGGTATTAAGCAACTTGCAGGTCAAGTTACATGAGAGCACCAGAGCCATCAATGATTTGCAAACACATGTGCGTGATAAAAGCAGCAAAGCCGAAGACGCTATAAAAGATCTAAAATCGCAGAATCTGCAGCTCGTCGATAACTTGATAAAAACGGAAACTGCACTGCAGTCGCTGTTAAGTGCCCACTCAGCCTTGGTAGCTAAGATGCAATTAATGGATGATCAGATTAAGACGCTTCATAGCGATATGCAACATCTAGTGCTCGATGCCGTCAACAACTACATATTTAAGCAGCCCGTCGTGGACATCGAATACGGCGTGCACGCCGCAGAAATAGGTCCTAGGCAGAAGAGAGCTGATGTAGCAGTGCCCGTCGACCAATATGTGCTCGATGAGCAAATGATGCGTGAACAAGCAGATACCAACGAACTCCCTAAAACACAGAGTGACAAGACTGACAAAGCGACGAAAATGTTAAAAGTAAAATTGGGACCAACTGAGTTCGCAATATCGCAGGAAGCGACGAGATGGTGTAGTTGCACAAATAGTGTAATGAAATTGTGCAACATCGAAATACATTTCAACAAAACTGGCGTCGCAAAACCAGACGAATCGACGTACTGTTTGGTGGAGGGTGATATCGACAAGGGCTCGATGACACGGAAAGAACGGCTAACGTGTAAACAGTCAGAGATGCGCGATGGATGCGCATTGTCCATTCTTGCGGTTGTTGAGATAGACTTGACTAATGTGACAATTGCGAAACTCATGAGTAAGTACATGATGCTAGACGCCAAGCGAGTCGAGTTTAAAAACAAGTTGACCACCGATGTATGCGATTTTGCGGACGAAGGCAGCACCTACACCTTAAAGACTGTGAGCAAGTACAGGCCAGTTTTCTTGGCGTGTAATAACACCAGTGAGGACCCGCCCACCCCGCGAGATTCGAATCAATTTCACTACACCACACCCCTGTCCCGCCGGACTTGTTGGCAAATGGCCGTGTCGATGAGGAGGAGCTCTTTAGTACCACGTGACCCAACCCTACATCCATTTTGAGAGAAGGCCATAACGTTGTTCGCAACAATGTGCGAGTTGATTTTTGATCTCAGAATGGATGTAAGGAGCTTGTACAGCGTGGGCAAGCACGTGATGGGTCGATAATTCGTGATGACGAGGAAGGCCTACAACCATACCTTTGGGTTCCAGATCACCTTTGGCCACCCTAGTGGTATGGTCCAATAATCATCCAATAATCCAGTATCCGCACCAAGTAGCTATATAACGTCTGTACTGAGCCACTTGAGCTGCTGGCTCTGTATCGCAGGTTTTTACAGAGCCAATGTTTCCCTACTATACTGAACCACTTCTGTGGTATTTGAAAGGGAATCTATATCAAAACAGTTGAGTTAATGGCTCTGTATCGTACGTCTGTACTGAAACAATGTCTCCCTGCTCTACTGAATCACTTCTGTGGTATTTCAAATGAAATGAAATGAAATGAAATTTATTTGCATGAGACGTGGTTTACAATTTAGGTGGGATAATTTTTTTTTGGTATCAGCACATCTCGCCAACATTTGAACATGCAAAACTTTGTATACTTATAACTAATAATAATTTAATAACATACATTTAATTATAATTACTCTTGCTATTAAATAATAGTACATATTCATTGAAAATTATTCTTATTATCATTTCTAATAATTAATTCTAATATACATTAATGAATTCTTGAATTGAGTAAAAACATTTGTTTACAAGCCATTTGTGTAATGCAGATGTGAATGGTTTTAGGGCAAGCTGTCGTATTTCAACTGGTAAATTGTTGTACATTTTGATTGCCATGGCATAACTGTTCTTGCTGCAGAGCTTAGTTTTATAAGCGACTGGCAATACAAGTTTTTCAGGGTCTCTGACATTAAAATTACAAACACTGCTTAAATGGATAAATAGGTCAGGATGTAATCTGGTAAATTTACAAGCTTCAAAAATATAGAGCGAAGGTAGGGTCAGTATTCCAAGATCTTTGAACAGCGGTCTACATGAGGTTCGTGGTGGTAACCTACAGATAGCTCGGATGCATTTTTTTTGACTAACAAACACTCTATTTAAATCACTTGAGTTACCCCATAGTAATAGACCGTACCTTAAGACTGAAGCTACATAACCGTGATACGCAGTAAGGGCTGTACTTTTATTTACTAGTGTAGCAAGTCTTCTGAGGACATAGACAAAACGATTGATTTTTGTACATATTCTATCAATTTGTGGTTTCCAACTACAGTTTTTGTCTAGCAATATACCTAAAAATGAGATTTTTTCTGTTTCTGCAATTTGTTCGTCATTGTATTTTAAATTAATGTCAACCCTTCCCTTACGATTATAGAATTGTACATATTTAGTTTTTTCTAAATTAGGCTGTAAATTGTTCATTTTCATCCACATTATTATATCATTTATTGTATTATTTATGTCCATATTATATAATTCAATATCATTACAAGGAATAATTAAAGATATGTCATCGGCAAATAATATACATTGGTATCTGGTGACTAAAGGCAAATCATTGATGTAGAGCAAAAATAATAATGGTCCTAATACGCTACCCTGTGGTACTCCGGTTTTTACTTCTTTAAAGCACGATTTTGAATAATACGCT
This sequence comes from Eudemis profundana, assembly GCA_947034925.1. NCBI lineage: Eukaryota > Metazoa > Arthropoda > Insecta > Lepidoptera > Tortricidae > Eudemis > Eudemis profundana. The sequence continues at coordinate 7,640,767 of OX344806.1, read as the reverse complement.
ACATTGTTTTCATCAATATTTTCCACTTCAACCGATTGGGTGCGCTTGCACAAATAACTTTTTATCCAACTCAATGCCAAGCCACGAATACCATACATTTCACATTTTTGGAGTAGGCGGTCATGACAGACAAAATCGAAAGCCTTACTCATATCGAAAAATACTGTAATAACAGGTTTCCTTTTATCAACCTCATCAGTTATGGCTTTAATTAAATTAAACGCGGCCAATGTCGTGGATTTGCCTGTTTGAAATCCGTTTTGATTTTTATTTATTACTCCATATTTGTCACAGAATTTTGTGATTCGAATATGCATTGCTCTTTCGAATATCTTCGATAAGACAGGTAATAAGGCTATCGGACGATAATTATTGAGATCCTCTTTACTGTTTTTTTTATATAATGGTTTGACAATGGTTTTTTTTAGGCTCTCTGGAAATAAACCAGTCGAAAAAGATAAATTAATTAAGTAAGTTAATATGGGTGCGATTTCTCTAATACATCTTTTGATAACGACTGTCGATATTCCGTCATAGCCTACTGATTTCGTTGACCTCAGCAATTTTACAATTTTTGTAACTTCAGTATCGTCACAAGGATATAGGAATATGGTAGATGGATTAGTTACGTTATTCAAATTATATTTTTTATAATCATATTCATTTTTTGTTACATTAATAAAAAAATCATTAAATTTCTCTGCTATTTCTCGTTTACATTTAATTATTTGTCCGTTTAAGTTTATTTGTTCTATTCTATTTGTAGTTGAGGTGTGATTTGTCTTATTCTGAATTAAGTCCCACGACGCTTTGCATTTATTTTTAGCCCTATGTAAATATTGATTATTCGCCGATTTTTGAGCATGCTTGACACAGGTTTTTAATATTTTCGAGTATTTATTCGAGTATTTCAAGGGTGTCTATACCAAAACAGTTGAGTTAATGGCTCTGTATCGTACGTTTGTACTGAAACAATGTATGCCTACTATACTGATTCACTTCTATGGTATTTCAATGGTGTCTATACCAAAACAGTTGAGTCAATGGCTCTGTATCGTACGTCTGTACTGAAACAATGTTTTTTTTTCCTGCTAGTGACTGTATGTGTTACCATGACGTTATCTGAATTTATTAATAAGCTTATTTATGGTGTCATAATTGAAGTATTACTGTTGTCAGGGTGATTGAGGAAAAAAAAACAATTAAAACAGGAAAACGGTGTTAAAATCATTTATTTATGGCACTAATTATTACAATTTAGTACTGAGCCACTTGAGCTGCTGGCTCTGTATCGCAGGTCTTTACAGAGCCAATGTTTCCCTACTATACTGAACCACTTCTGTGGTATTTCAAGGGTGTCTATACCAAAACAGTTGAGTTAATGGCTCTGTATCGTACGTCTGTACTGAAACAATGTTTTTTCCTGCTATAATGAATCACTTCTGTGGAATTTGAGCAGTTGAGTCAATGTTTTAGTATCGTATGTCTTTACTGAAACAATGTTTTCCTATACTACATCACTGTTTATGGTATCTGAATGGGTAGGTATGGTATCTGTGTGAAGGTGATGTCATATGTAGTTGGCAAAATCATATGTTTATTTAGATTGATTTAAAAATATGTCTTTTGGCATGGAATACGCATCACATCCAATCCCATTTTAATGATGATGTTAATTGTTTGGATTGCTACTTTGTATTATAATGAGATAATTGTGCCAAAATTTTAAAGACACTTGTAAATTATTTTTATGTGCAAACGGATCGCATGCCAATGTTTTTCAGATATAAAGGGCGAATGGCGGCGAGCGTTCATTATTCTGATAACGATCGGGCTGTGGTTTATTTGAAAAATGTTTATTACAAATTTGTTGCCATTGACAGTATTTTTAACAATAGAGTCCCCCATCAGTGGGGAAAATAAAAATGTTACGTTATCGCCATCAATGCGAGATCATTATTTTCCAACGTGTGCGGTTGCAAACGAGTGGTTCATGTCTAAGGCGTATGTCTTAGATAATACGAACGGCGTCATGAGAGGTGATTGGTTAATAAAACTTGAATTGGCTCCGAAGGGTGTTGCAGTGTTGAATAGGAGCATCTGGGTGAGGCAAAGTGAAGTTACAAGAGTGCCTCTTTGTACTGATGAAGAAAATGTGATGGTGTTGCGGATGGAAATATCACGTGAGAGTGTTAAACAGCGCGGCAGGCGTGAGGTGTCGGTTAAACAGGCGTGGTCGCCTGATACTTATACTCAAGTTGTGAGGGATGATGAAGGAGTGGAATTTTCGCTCAGGGTGAACAGGAAACTAACGCCTGCTGCAGGTCAGACGGTAAAAACACCCTCTTTAACTGAGGAGAGACCAGTTACGGAACGGATGGATGTAGAGGAGGAAGAGGAAGAAAAAATTGAGGGAAAGAAAAAAAGTGTACGTTTAAGCGGAGACTGCTCAGCGTATAAGAACACTTTGGAAAATATGCTAGTTTGGTTAATGTCAGAATTGGATAAACTAAACAAGGGGCAAGTCACGTTTTGTGAAAACGTGCCTCATTTTATATAAAATCTAGTTACTTAAATACTGATAAACAGGAAACTAATTAACTGTAGTGAATACAACTGATTGAATTAACAGGAAATATTTACATGACAAATCTTAGTTATTGTAACATCACGCCATATAGCTTATTAGTGAAGACCGATTTATCGGAATGTTTACAGGTAAAATCTTGTTATTGTAACATTATGCCATATATAGCTCATTAGTGAAGAATATTAAATTAAAATCTAATTGCCTTTAAACAGGAAAACTCATTCCCATTATCACCACTGTCTATACTGAGCCAGGATAATATATAGAGCCCGTACCACAACGCTTGTAAATTATAAACAACTGTAGTACAATTCTGCTTTATCCTCAAGCAAATGGTATATAAACGGAGGTGTGAGTCACTGCACATCATCATTTTACCAGTCACCGTTGTAGACATTGTAAGTAATCATGTCACTCAGTGAACTTAACGAGCTCGGTGGCAAATACGCCACCTGGGTCCACATCAAGGAGTTACCATTGAACAAACCCCTGCTGATTGAGTCCTGCAGCAGGCAGGAGTCCAAGTACGACCAAGCGAATGGGAGCATCGCGGTGGTCTTAAAAGGCGTTGGCAATTGCACCCTGCCGTGTCGATTCGCTGCAATGTCAGACGAAGCGATGTCGACCCTGAACGCCGGTGGTGTGTTTATGGTTGTTAAAAAGGCGGTTGGACGTACTTTCGAAATTGTATTTCAGTGATGTGAAGTGTGTGTGCATAGTGAATTAACGATTTTTTTTTTTTTCAGTGTAAAACCATATCATGTCGTTATCAAAAGCCAAATCTGTAATCTTCAAAAAAAAATTCATTCAACATATAGATCGTAATGAATTTATCCACTATTGGGTGAATGACATCTCTACTAAAGTCCTTATAACAAGAATGAACTATTATCTCACAACATTGTATGTGAAAAGTGATTCTCAAGAATATTACGTGTTATTGTCCATTTGGGACGGTATCTCGACATACATAGAGGATGTCATGGGCGATGTAAATGTGAACTATGTCGAGTTTATGTCAATAATTGAGACATGTCCAGGCGATTGTTTTCGGTATAAAACTTTTACACCGAGTCTTGCTAATAGATTCGTATCATTGTTATTGATTGTGACTAATGATTATCTTGTTATTGATGACTAATTTGTAATGTGTCAAATGTATGTGTCACATGCGAATGTATATTTTTTAATGTATCTGTTTGCCACATGCGAATATATATTTTTGTATGATGTTTGTCAATTTTTTCATGTACTTGTATGTGTGTGCGTGTAATAAATTATGTGTATGCAACTGAATTTGTCTTTTTAATAAAACTAAAGGTGCCTACTAGGTTCTCAATAAAAACGATTTAAACTTGGATAGTTATATTTTATTCAAAATAATACATTAATTGACAACATTGGCTTTATCAATCCACGATCTTTCATTCAAGCCAAGCCATTGAACGTAGACTTTGTTTCCTCTCTTCTTTAAAACTTTCTCGACGAGGTAAATGTCAGGATTTTTAACTTTTTGCAACTCTTGCTCATAAAAACAACCGGCTATGGGTTCCTTTTTTGCATCTTGCAACAGATAAGTCACGGGGTATGTTGTTTTCACTTTGACAATTTGAAATATTTCTGCAGACCAATTGGCGGTATATCCTTTTGTAAAAATCGATTTATACTTGCTTATCCTCACATAATCTCCGACATTGTATTTAGCATTAGGCTTGACCTTTATATGATTATAAACCTTGTGTAGAAGATGCTTAGAGTTGGAATCGTTAACATTTGCAGGAGCCATGCTGATGGTAGAGTGAACCTTGGTGTTGTAGCGTTTCGTTAGACTTTCAATATGTCTCGTCCAATTATATGATCCGTTCAAGGCGAACATCTGCCACAGCCAATGTTTCACAGACCTTATCACGCGTTCCACGATTGACGCTTTCAGGACGCTAAATGTAGAATAGTGATTAATATTAAATCTGTCCATCAGGTCTCGAAACTTTCCATTGAAAAATTCCTTCCCATCATCCGACTGTATGTTTTTAGGTCGTCTTTGACCACGCAATATTCGCGACATTGCCTCCGTAGTGTCGCTTTTATTTTTAGACTTTAACGGTTGTAGCCATAGATACTTTGAGAACGTATCAATGCAAACCAAAATGTATTTATATCCACCGTTATCTCTGGAGTACTTTTGCAAATCGATAAGGTCAATTTGCCAGGTGTCGTCTATTCCTTTCTGTATGAAACGTCTTCGTGGGAATGTCCTTCTGGCATATTTGTAAATCTCGCGAACCACATCGGCTTTACTCATTTTTGGGCTTGGGCGCGATAGTCGGAGGCTTGACCCCGCCAACTGGTGAAGGTTTGACGCGTTTGATACCGATGTCGGCGGGCGCAGCAGGTTTATGAACTGTTCCTGTTGATAACGGAACGGGTGCTGATGTGACTGTTGATAGCGGAACAGGTGCTGATGTGGCTGTTGATAACGGAACAGGTGCTGATGTGGCTGTTGATAACGGAACAGGTGCTGATGAAATCCCCAACGGTGATGCAACAGTTGATAACGGAACGGGTGCTGATGGAAGACCGATGACAGTTGGGGGTAGAGGGTTGGTGAAGCGCTTCTCCAAGTTTTCGATCCTTACACGCAAGCCGGCAATCCTCTTCGAATTTTCTTTTATTTTTTTCACAGTTAATACTCACATCGTCCAATTGGTATTTATTAATAGAATCTTCCTTATAAATACCCTGCTGAACGTTGTGCAATCGTTTTCCTCCACAGTCAATGACGTCAAGCTCAAGTTTATCACTGAAGAGCGATGACGTACGCTGGTCTTCATTCAAATAACGTCCAAACTTGTTGATTGGCATGATGGATGTGATGTTGCTCGTTTCCAATCTTGCGGTTTTATTTGACAATTACCCCCGCTTCGGTCAGCTCTTCCACGATGGAATTTATTTCATTCGTATGGTTATTATTACCGGCGTCCTGTGATGCGATCAGCAAACGCAATCGTTCCACGAGTTCATTGGGATCATTCCAATAAATTAAATCGGTATCGGGATAATACTGTTTTAGCGACAGATGACCACTTCCGCTCACTTTTGACGTCTTTAATTTCAAAACAAACGGTTTAATGTACTTGGTGTATTTTACACTTCTGTCACCCTGTATTTGACCTGAGGGGGTAAAATTGCGACGGTGCGCATTTGTATTTATAATAATATGCGTGTACTGTTTGACATCACTGTCTAGGATGAGTTTATCGTTGGGGGTTTTTTTAAACAGCAACTCCATCAACCCCGGGGTGCGATTATAAGCCTTTCGTTCACAATAATTAGTTTTTTACTGTCATCAATCTTGAGGGGGGAGTTTCCGATAAATATCACATCATTAGTATTCATATAAGCGCCAAAAGGAATTTTCACCTTTTTATAAAGACGCGAAAGGTACGCATCATTCGAGTATATATTTGAAGGTACCGTTTCAGTATCAACACTGTTCTCGTACCCACCTTCATCACCATCATCATCATCATCATCATCATCATATTCCTCATCCGCATCATCATTCTCGGGTCTTTTGCTGTCTGCTTTCTTTGTCAGTTTTAAAGGTGACATCTCGTGCTTGTCATGCGCGGTCGATGAAGGTGCTGCGAGTGATGATGATGATGTTTAATTTTTCACAACATTCGTCTCGTTTTTAACATTTTTGGCTAGTTTCGTTTCAGATAACAATTCGTTTAGGGGCCTTGTGATCGGTTGAAACGTTTCCTCCAGAGAAGTGGTCAGCAAAGCCTTGTCCGATTGGAGCGATTTTAATTTCTTTTTCACCGATTCTACTGATTTCAACAATTTCCTCTTCAACTGTTTATCTCCAAAAACACGTTCAGTGCCGCTTGACGTCATTTTTTTAAATGAATCAACGTGAACGCTCTCCCGTCCATTTATACCGCAACATCAACGTCACCATCATCATCAGCGTCATCAATCGAAAGAGGCTCTCAGATGATAACAACACGTTCAAAACACTTGCGATACTGCCCTCCTGTCAAGTCTCTTCCCTTGTCTATGGTTAAGAACCCATACCTATCACTCCAGCATGTTTCGCAAACTTCCTTGAACTGCTCCCACGTCATATCAGTATTCACGTGATCATTAAAGGCGTGGCGTAAATTCATTTCGTCCTGTTTGAATAGTAGTATTAAATTCGCATTGTCTCTCACCAGCTGTTTAGGTATTTTGCTGTAAGTCTGACACAGGTAGAAACAATCCAAACCCCTGTGACGTCCCATAGCAAAGTACTGTCGTATAGTATCCTGATCTTGCAATGCGACATCGTCAAATATAACCACACTGTTCTCCTCGGCCTCTTCCGGAGGGATCACATCGCTCTTATCGTGGAACGTGTAAAATGTCAGGTCGTCAACCCTGTTCAATATTTCGCTTAAAAAAACATATTTCAGTTGTTGAAGAGATTTCGAGTACAGGTACACGTTAAAAAACTTTAAACCGTTCGGGTCCAACAGTAACGATAGTAACACATTTGTCTTTCCACATCCAGACGGTCCGCAAATAAGGCAACGAATGCTGTTCGGAAGCAGATCGCCGTGTTTATTACAACACTGATCAGCATTGCCGATGCAAACATCCCAACTGTGTATTTTTATACACGTGTCTTGCTTTTTGAGTTCCATTCTGTTCTGAATGGACGTATCGCGTAGACGTTTGTTTTATATATATATTTAGCCATCGCTATCATCAGCGTCACCACCCATGGAGATGTCAGATGAAGATGTGCAACTCCTACCGAAAAATGTTCTTTTGAAATATTTCCAACGTGAACTTCCATATTGGAAACACCTATTATCGGAAAAGTTACAAAATGACCCTGAGATTAGTCAATATTTTTATTGTGAACAACTCCCGGTCAACTCGCGCGGGGACGATGACGCCCACTCGTATCGTTCTCCACTCGAGTGGCAGACGGCTTTTACCTGCAAACAGTGTCCGTACTGCAATAGCGTCACCACTAACGCCATCACCACCACCACCACCACCAACCACGATGAATCTCAATCTATGGAGTTGGATGAGGAAAATAACGACTGGCGCGAGGAAGAGGAGAATGACATTGCTGAGCTAGAGGAGCGGGAGCAGCAGCAGCAGCAGCATGAGGAGGAGGAGGAGGAGGAGGAGGAGGTGGAATGTGCAAACTTCGACTGTAAATGTGATTGTTGGTTGAGCTAAAAAAAAAACTACTTAAGCGATAGTCACGCATCATCAAAGTCAGTATGTATCGTAAAATCGCGAAAGTGAGCGGTCGTGGACTGCTGCTCAATAATTTAATCGATAATTTGCCCTTTGAACTCCACCTGCCCGGCTATAATTACTGCGGACCCGGTACAAAACTAGACAAGCGATTGTCTCGCGGCGATAAGGGTGTCAACGCATTGGACGAGGCTTGCAAGTTGCACGACATAGCCTACAAACAAAACAAATCTCTAACAGAGCGTCACAAGGCAGATTCCCTGTTGGTCGAGGCGGCCGAGAAGCGCGTGCGCGAATCGAATCATATCCCCGAAAGACTGGCCGCCTGGGTGGTGAATAAAATCATGAAGCAAAAAATCAAACACGGCATGGGCGTGCCCCTGTCGAAAGTCATCAAGACGAGTCGTGATGGCATCAAGAAACATATCAAGCGTGAGTCGCAGAGACGCGGCGGTGGCAAACGACCGTCCGATCGCGCTCTGATCAACATCGCCGTCAAAGCGGCCAGGAAGCACGCCAGAGGCAAAATAATAAAAATGCCACGCGTCATCCCAGTGCCGAAGAAGGGTGGTTTTTTACCCCTCTTACCCTTGTTGGGAGCGTTGGCCGCGACCGGTACGCTGGCGGGTGGCGTGGCCACGGCTGCAAAAAACATTTACGAGATGGTGAAAAAGAACAGAGGCGAGAACGCGCCGGTCGGAAACGGAATGTACCTGAGACCGTACAAAACCGGCATGGGACTGTATCTATCGCCCTATCAAAAAAAAAACTAAAACTGCCGAAGCGCCCTCTAACGGATGATGACATCATTAAGTGCTTGAAAAGGAGAAAAATACCACACTTTAGAGGCATCTTTATGAGGAACACTCTGCCCGCGAGCGGGCCTCGCGTGAACGAAACTGGAATCCTAAATTTAGACACCTCGAACGGGGAAGGGACTCATTGGACGGCGTACGTCAAAAAGGGCGATCTGTGCATGTACTTTGATAGCTACGGCGACCTGCGTCCTCCCACAGAGTTTATCCAGTACATGAACTGCGGCGGCGGAGGCATCGCTTACGGCATCACCGGAGGCATCTTCGGAGGCATCGCTAACGGCATATCTAACGGCATCGCTAACGGCATCGCTAACGACACCGCTAACGGCATATCTAACGACATCGCTAACGACATCGTTGGAGGCGGCCGCCGCGCCCGCGCCCCTAGAGCGGGAGTGCGCATATATTATAATTGTGATAGATTGCAGAAGTATAAAATGATGATGCTCAAAGTTTCGCACCTCTGTTTATATCCATTTGCTTTAGGAAAAATGTGCGTGTTTGTGTGTAATGCAATATATTAAGTCCTATGACAGCGCCATAGAGAAAGTTAAGAGAAGTAGATAGTTATAGATTCAATTAATGACTGTAATTCATCACATTGTATCTCTGTATTCTGGTGTAATTATATAGAAAGAGCTGGATGATACTTGTCAAATTGATCTTATAGATTTATAAAAGTACTCTCAAGATAATGCCGGTTATAAATATATCTTGATGTACATTGATACATTCTCAAAGTATCTATAAATGCAACCGCTATATGGATGCTACCGCTAAAGTCTAAGAATAAAACTGATGTATGTCACACCATGTTAGAAATATACACTACATGTAGGGATACCAACCGTGCTATAAAATATAGTATTGTACTATATTTTAACTTTATGTACCATGTACTGTTACATGATTATCTGTACTACGCATCCCACCACGTTTCGCGATAACACATCTCATATAATGAACTCAAGTTTTAAAGCGGGTAAGCAAGAAGCTCATGTATATAGAACATTTTCAGAAAAAATGTATGCAATTAAGGGATTTAATTAAACAAAACTTAATTAATTCCTTTATGTAACAAAAGTTAGGTATATCGCGATTTTGTTTATTAGACCTTAACTATACACAATGTTTGAAAACGATTCATACCCCTAATGATGTTAATCAACTTATTAAAATACATATTTTTATCAGTTGTAAGCTTCATACTACTTGTTTTGATCATTAGCTAGCGGCTAGTTAGCATATGTCGTTATCGCAGGTGCAGTAACAAATGAATAAAGAGCACATATAACAGAATGTCTTTACGGTAGAAACGGATATATTCTGCCTACAGCTGCAGTAGTTCAAAAATATTGATTAAAAATGATACCATTTGTTCAAAATCAGTCTTTAAAAATATACCCATTTTACAAAGGCAAAAAATAAACCGTCCGAACGAAAAATTAAACGTACGACTGAAATGATTAGTCGTACACACACGTACATGGCACAGTCGCAAATTTAGTATTTCAGTAAGTAGGTACGTTTAGTTTTTAGTAGGTTAGGTTAGTTTTCTTTCAGAGGTTTTATTAGGTACTATCCTACTAAAATGGAAATAAAAAAAATATAGATTGCACTAAGCATATAAAGGTTAACGTATCCAGAAGCTGTATCATGTACATCTTAAAAATGGGTGGAAATCATTCATCTTCAGAATCGTTGAGAAATATTACCCTTAAGCGTATTGCTAATTGCATTACCTAATGTTGATAAATTTTAAACTCGTAGGTATGAGTAGTCATAAATGTTCCCCCAAAATGAGTTTCACGTCTGTTATTGCATGTTTTTTCATAATCTTTCTGTACTGTTAAATCGTTTTTTGCACTCGCGATAACGATACATTATAATTAGCGTTTTTAAGGAAAATCATTCTAGCCGGAAACGAGTTAAAATTAATTAGGTCTCAACTGATATTCAGGGGTGTCAATAGTAGTTTTACCACTAAAATTGAGGGGGGTTTAGGAGCTTAATATTTTTAGTAGGTTTTAGAGATTTTTTTTTATTTTGTTTTGTGTGATATGAGAAAATTGGTTCATGATGTGAGAAGCAACATACTATACTGAAAATGGAAACGTTGAAAATACCATAGATAGTGTATTCCACTATGTGCTGCTTGAACTCATAAGTTTGACTGAGAAGGAAATACACGGTACATATGTATAACCATAAAATGTTGAACTAGTTGAAAATGATTTAATGTAAAAAAATCTGGAAAATGTATAAATAAAGAATTAATTAAACGTATAAATTCTTTAATTTTTTATTTGAGAGGGTTTTCCAAACAATAGTACCGTTTTAGAGGTTTTTAAGTTGAGTTCTAGGCACTAGAGGTAAAAAAATTAGAGTTGACAACCCTGACACCGGCAAACAGTACCTATATTTATAGGAGCGAACGTCTCAGTCTCAAACTTTCCTGCCAATATACCGATCGTGCTCAACGATTTCGAATCGCTGCGTAACCGCTAACGTTCTGAAAATAAAGTAAAAGATGAGCTTCCAACTTACGTACCAGCATCGGGAGGGTGTGCGGATTGCGCCGCTGCTGTATAAGCTGGCCCAGCTCGAGACAGCACTGCAACAAGTTGATGCAGTGCTCGGATCAGGGCTGGGGACTCCGCAATATCAGGAGGGCGTGCGGATTACGCCGCTGCTGGGCAAGCTGAGTGAGCTCGAGACAGCACTGCAACAAGTTGTTGCAGTGCTCGGATCAGGGCTGGGGACCCCGCAACATCAGGAAGGCGTGCGGATTACGCCGCTGCTGGGCAAGCTGAGTGAGCTCGAGACAGCACTGCAACAAGTTGTTGCAGTGCTCGGATCAGGGCTGGGGACCCCGCAACATCAGGAAGGCGTGCGGATTACGCCGCTGCTGGGCAAGCTGAGTGAGCTCGAGACAGCACTGCAACAAGTTGTTGCAGTGCTCGGATCAGGGCTGGAGACCCCGCAACATCAGGAGGGCGTGCGGATTACGCCGCTGCTGAGCAAGCTGAGTGAGCTTGAGAGGGCGCTGCAGGGGGGAGAGGAAATAACCTATCCTCCGAGGCTCGTTAGCCCGCAGCTGCGAAAGTTGTGGCGGCTGAGCAAAGTGGTGCAACAGAGGAGGTAGGTGGAGGCAGTGTCTGTACCCAAAGCCTATATTGCAGCGGAGGAAGGAGGTGCTCAGTCGCTGCAACTTAAGCAGCTTCGAACTGATGAGCAAATTACACCGGGGGAAGAGGAAATAACCTATCCCCCGGAGCTCGTTAGCCCGCAGCTGCGAAAGTTGTGGCGGCCGAGCAAAGTAGTGTTGCAAATGTTGAAAATGAAAGCACTGAATAGATTATTAAGTTTAAGTAGGTAGGAATTAGGGGTTCTAGACCACTTTTATTTGCGGTTGGTAAAATAAGTTTGTGATAAGAAATGTATGGGTGTAGTATGGGTGTGGTTAGTAGATAACGAATTACCAACTGCAAAAAGCGCAAAAGTTGGTAATTTGTGTTCTATTATTTTGTTTCAAGCTCGCTTCAATTTGTAGTGGGTAAAGTATGTTAGTGATAAGAAATGTATGGATGTAGTATGGGAGTAGCTGATAGATAACGTTTTACCAACTGCAAATAGCGCGTAGCTTGGTAAAATACATTGATTGTGAGTCTCATAGAGTCGATAGTATAAATATGCATGCATTAATTTATTATTCTATAATTTCAAGGTCAGCGGTATTGGTAATCTAGTTCCCATGTTACATTGTTATTATCATAGAGGAAGCAGTGTGGGTGTAGACCTAGGTTTCATTATTGGTCTAGTTTTTATTAATATTTAGTTCAAGTTCTAAGCTCTCGGAAATAGCACTGGTCTCTATATTGTATCGGTAAAATGTTCATTTCCATCTTATTGCCTCTATCTGTAATGCTTCAATTGCAAGCAGTGAGTGATACAGATGTTAGAAATGTTACAATATCGCCGTATAAAGAAGATTACTTCCCACCGTGTGCGGCTAAAGGATGGTTGATAAAACGTGCGACAGTGTTGGAAGGTAGCCTTCAATCGGTATCTAATGTTCAGACGGGACCATCTGAATGGTATGTTAAGTTTTTTATGGGTGAAAAAGGTTCAACGTATATCTCAAAAACTGTAGTGGTGTATCAGAATCAGATAGTGAATATACCATTATGTATTGACGGTAATATGGTTGTGTTTAAAATGGAAATTTTGAAGAATCCAATTCCTAACACTTCTTCTGCTGCATCCACTGCAGCACGAGGTAGACGTGTAAGACGTGAGACAAACATAAAACAATCATGGTCGGATAATGAGTATTATCAAGTGATTCAAGATGGTGATGGGATAGAGTTAACCGTTCGGGTTGCGAAGAAAAAAGACAGTTCTACTACTACTACACCTAGCTCTTTGCCTGTAGCAGTAGTAGTAGGGTCTTCCACTACCGCCAGTACCACTACCACCACCACCACCACCACAGCTGATACTTTGGAAAAGGAGCCAATTATATTGAGTGATGAATGTATGCAATATAAGAGCATGTTAGAGCATATGCAACGGTGGGGAGGGGAAGAGTTGAGGCAAATAGAGACACATCCGAATGCTGATGCTTTTTGTAAAACTCGTCTGCCACCCATGTGAAAAGGAGATATCCAACGAGCACCGGTAAGTGATTTTTAAAATTTATCTTTTGCGGTTTCCTATTACTCGCGTGAGAATCATACTATTTAGCGTATGTCACAAATGTAATAATTAATATTTGTTACTATCATTTTTTTATTATCGATTGAGGTTTCCAGTTGCTACCGCATGTGAGACTCCTACTAATAGGTCTCACACACACACATTTTCTGCTATATAAGGTTGGTTCCAGTGTGTTTTGAAACATTAACTCTCCTTCTCCCAACCATAACGGTGAGCTACTTTGTAATAATTCATTATATCTATATAATGTCAAAAAATAGCAAACCCTGTACCCTTGAGTACCTCTCATTCCAGGGAGGTAACCCTACTAAATGGATAAAGGCAGAACAATTAACGCTTAACTATCCTTATCCAATACTTGATTGTTATCAAAAACAGTCTAAATTTGAAGCGAAAAGAATGAATACAATATTAATATTGGAGCAAGGGCATTTAACGCTGCCTTGCCGTTTTGATGGTTTAGAGAAGGAGCATATTGAAAATCTGAAAAAAGGAATAAGTGTAATTTGCGAGGGGCCACAGGATCAAACGTGGCTGTATAAATTTGTGAGCAGTGAAAAGTGAAAAAATGATGTGAGAAGCAACATACTATACTGAAAATGGAAACGTTGAAAATACCATAGATAGTGTATTCCACTATGTGCTGCTTGAACTCATAAGTTTGACTGAGAAGGAAATACACGGTACATATGTATAACCATAAAATGTTGAACTAGTTGAAAATGATTTAATGTAAAAATTCTGGAAAATGTATAAATAAAGAATTAATTAAACGTATAAATTCTTAAATTTTTTATTTGAGAGGGTTTTCCAAACAATAGTACCGTTTTAGAGGTTTTTAAGTTGAGTTCTAGGCACTAGAGGTAAAAAAATTAGAGTTGACAACCCTGACACCGGCAAACAGTACCTATATTTATAGGAGCGAACGTCTCAGTCTCAAACTTTCCTGCCAATATACCGATCGTGCTCAACGATTTCGAATCGCTGCGTAACCGCTAACGTTCTGAAAATAAAGTAAAAGATGAGCTTCCAACTTACGTACCAGCATCGGGAGGGTGTGCGGATTGCGCCGCTGCTGTATAAGCTGGCCCAGCTCGAGACAGCACTGCAACAAGTTGATGCAGTGCTCGGATCAGGGCTGGGGACTCCGCAATATCAGGAGGGCGTGCGGATTACGCCGCTGCTGGGCAAGCTGAGTGAGCTCGAGACAGCACTGCAACAAGTTGTTGCAGTGCTCGGATCAGGGCTGGGGACCCCGCAACATCAGGAAGGCGTGCGGATTACGCCGCTGCTGGGCAAGCTGAGTGAGCTTGAGACAGCACTGCAACAAGTTGTTGCAGTGCTCGGATCAGGGCTGGGGACCCCGCAACATCAGGAAGGCGTGCGGATTACGCCGCTGCTGGGCAAGCTGAGTGAGCTCGAGACAGCACTGCAACAAGTTGTTGCAGTGCTCGGATCAGGGCTGGAGACCCCGCAACATCAGGAGGGCGTGCGGATTACGCCGCTGCTGGGCAAGCTGAGTGAGCTTGAGAGGGCGCTGCAGGGGGGAGAGGAAATAACCTATCCTCCGAGGCTCGTTAGCCCGCAGCTGCGAAAGTTGTGGCGGCTGAGCAAAGTGGTGCAACAGAGGAGGTAGGTGGAGGCAGTGTCTGTACCCAAAGCCTATATTGCAGCGGAGGAAGGAGGTGCTCAGTCGCTGCAACTTAAGCAGCTTCGAACTGATGAGCAAATTACACCGGGGGAAGAGGAAATAACCTATCCCGCGGAGCTCGTTAGCCCGCAGCTGCGAAAGTTGTGGCGGCGTGAGAATCATACTATTTAGCGTATGTCACAAATGTAATAATTAATATTTGTTACTATCATTTTTTTATTATCGATTGAGGTTTCCAGTTGCTACCGCATGTGAGACTCCTACTAATAGGTCTCACACACACACATTTTCTGCTATATAAGGTTGGTTCCAGTGTGCTTTGAAACATTAACTCTCCTTCTCCCAACCATAACGGTGAGCCACTTTGTAATAATTCATTATATCTATATAATGTCAAAAAATAGCAAACCCTGTACCCTTGAGTACCTCTCATTCCAGGGAGGTAACCCTACTAAATGGATAAAGGCAGAACAATTAACGCTTAACTATCCTTATCCAATACTTGATTGTTATCAAAAACAGTCTAAATTTGAAGCGAAAAGAATGAATACAATATTAATATTGGAGCAAGGGCATTTAACGCTGCCTTGCCGTTTTGATGGTTTAGAGAAGGAGCATATTGAAAATCTGAAAAAAGGAATAAGTGTAATTTGCGAGGGGCCACAGGATCAAACGTGGCTGTATAAATTTGTGAGCAGTGAAAAGTGAGTGTTTAATTATGTTTTTTTTATCTTTTTTTTTACAGAACTTGCCGACTCCTACCTTTAATTTACTTACACATACACATATAAAAGAATGGAAACTCCCTCCTCCCTCCCTCTAAAAACAATGGAATCATTAAGTCACTAAAATTTGTGAATGTTGTATTTTTCCAACACACTGGGACATACAACGCCAGCACTTTCTCAGCGTATGTTCAATTACATACGCAAAATTCTTAAGAGGAATGCCATTGAATACATTCACCCAGACGTTTTCAAACCGTTAACTGAATTGATAGCCCAACATAAATAAAAAAATAAGTAGAATTTGTCTAAAAACAATCTAATCATTAAGTCACTAAAATTTGTGAAAGTTATATTTTTCCAACACACTGGGACATACAACGCCAGAACTTTCTCAGCGTATGTTCAATTACATACGCAAAATTCTTAAGAGGAATGCCATTGAATACTTTCAACCGGACGTTTTCAAACCGTTGATTGAATGATATACCAGCATAAATAAAAATTAAGTATAAGTTGTGTCTAAAAACAATCTAATCATTAAGTCACTAAAATTTGTGAATGTTGTATTTTTCCAACACACTGGGACATACAACGCCAGCACTTTCTCAGCGTATGTTCAATTACATACGCAAAATTCTTAAAGGAATGCCATTGAATACATTCACCCAGACGTTTTCAAACCGTTAACTGAATTGATAGCCCAGCATAAATAAAAATTAAGTACCTATAAGTTGTGTCTAAATACAATGGAATCATTAAGTCACTAAAATTTGTGAATGTTGTATTTTTCCAACACACTGGGACATACAACGCCAGCACTTTCTCAGCGTATGTTCAATTACATACGCAAAATTCTTAAAGGAATGCCATTGAATACATTCACCCAGACGTTTTCAAACCGTTAACTGAATTGATAGCCCAGCATAAATAAAAATTAAGTACCTATAAGTTGTGTCTAAATACAATGGAATCATTAAGTCACTAAAATTTGTGAATGTTGTATTTTTCCAACACACTGGGACATACAACGCCAGCACTTTCTCAGCGTATGTTCAATTACATACGCAAAATTCTTAAGAGGAATGCCATTGAATACTTTCAACCGGACGTTTTCAAACCGTTAATTGAATGATATACCAGCATAAATAAAAATTAAGTATAAGTTGTGTCTAAAAACAATCTAATCATTAAGTCACTAAAATTTGTGAATGTTGTATTTTTCCAACACACTGGGACATACAACGCCAGCACTTTCTCAGCGTATGTTCAATTACATACGCAAAATTCTTAAAGGAATGCCATTGAATACATTCACCCAGACGTTTTCAAACCGTTAGCTGAATTGATAGCCCAGCATAAATAAAAATCTATAAGTTGTGTCTAAAAACAATGGAATCATTAAGTCACTAAAATTTGTGAATGTTGTATTTTTCCAACACACTGGGACATACAACGCCAGCACTTTCTCAGCGTATGTTCAATTACATACGCAAAATTCTTAAAGGAATGCCATTGAATACATTCACCCAGACGTTTTCAAACCGTTAACTGAATTGATAGCCCAACATAAATAAAAACAATCGAATCATTAAGTCACTAAAATTTGTGAATGTTATATTTTTCCAAGGAAAAAAAATTACCTAAATGTTTGAGTATTTCATTCCAAATAAAAGGCCCTTTGATCGTATTGTTTATTTTCTTTTAAAAGCAAATTATTAAATAATATTGAAACAATGCCGTTACCTAAGGACCAACAAATGGGCATCGGTAAGTGTTAAAAAAATTATTTTATGTCACACCTGGCCATAAAGTGGCTTTTTCCGCACGCTGCGCGTACGGAAAAAGCCGCTTTCTGGCCAAGTGTAGACATAAAATGATGTACACAACACGGGAGGTAATAAAGAAAGCCCTCGATCGCATATTTACGTCCCTCGCTTGCAGCTCGGGCCGCAAACTTCTGCGATCTCGGCGTTTCTTTGTGTTACCACCCTAGTTGTGTAATGTACTATTTCTTGTTTAGTTGTTTTAGTGTATACATAAAGCCATGTAAATTATCAATTAGAGATGATATTAAAAAAATATTGAATTTTTGCATAAGAATTAGCTTGAATATTTATCAAACGGCACGAAAACGACGGCCAGACAAGACCACACCTTTTGGAGCGAATTCCAGGATTGATAGAAAAAAAAAAGATCGTAAGACTTAATGTTCATCATTACGATTCTAATGAAATTATCTTTAGTTTCAGAAGCTGCTGGAAGGAGGTACGAAGGCCCAGATCAACGAATGCGCTCCCATAATAAGAAGAATTTTGGAAATGACATCTTTTATCAAGAGACACGAGGCAGACGGCAAAAAAAAACCAGCCCTGGTTCAACGCATTCCGGCATTAAAACAAACGAAGATATATCATGTAACGAGTCTTCAGCGCGCCATGACGTCCTAGGGACATGATTGTAGTTACGCTACGCTCGAACGTTTGTTTGATTAATAAAAGGCTATTGTTAATATTAAAATTGTATTAATTAATTATCTCCGAGCCATACCTTACCCATATAGCTCCAAAGATTCAACGAGACTCTGAGTCTCCCTGATGATGAACTAAAAAATCTTGGCAAGAGAGGCCAGATTCTTGTAGAAAATACGAATGAAATATACGCTTAAAATGTGTGAAATTTTTGACCTACGTGAAAAATATACGTAACGAGTAATTTTTCGCGCATATTTCACTCGTACAAAATTTCAGTCCTAGGACAGTTCATCCGATCGAGACAGATCCAATGAGCCCAAACACACATCTTCTGATCATTTTTCGTATGTATGATACTCAAGGGCTTCTGTAAAAACTAACCTTCGGTGCAAATCCCTTTGAGACTTAGTTTAGGACCACTGGAGGTTCAGTCCAGCTAACCAAGTCAGCCAATTGTGACGAGGAAGTCCGATTTCGCTCAGGGAAGGTTACAAGGATTACCTCAACTGCAGAGCGATGTTCACGGAAACGGATGGAGAGAAGCGGGCGCCGCTCGTTTCAGTGATCCACCAGAAGAAAACCCATACAACCAATGTCAGAACCGTCAACTACATGTTACAAATATAGAAGATAGAGACAATATGGATGAGGATGAAGTCACAGCCATGTTTGAACAATGAGCTACCAAGACAGGTGTATTGGGCTTGCTTACTGCATTCTCCAAAGGCCGAGTAATGCGCACTCCAATGGCTGGTATGGAAGCGGTAATGCATGTGTGTGCACACAGGCTTTTCCGTTTTTTCATAGCGGTAAACCATTACAACCGTGAGAATTGGTACAGTTCTTTACGTCCGAGCGAAGAACGTGCCCAAGTATTGTACAACGATGAATTAGATGCACCGATCATTCATGAAATAACTGGGAGGACGATTCTTTACATGATCCGATCGCTTGATGAAAACAGCGTCGGTTCACGACGTAATCCATACGAAAAACAGTTCTAGCTTGAATGCGGAATAATGCGAGACTGTCTCGAGATACAGCTCCGTCAGACTCTATTTGAGAGAGCAATGATTACATTCGGAATAGATCAAGCGAATTTTAGCAGAACAGAAATAAAATTTTAAAGTTTTCAAACCGTTGATTGAATTGATAGCCCAACAAATAAAAAAAATAATTATAAGTTGTGTCTAAAAACAATCGAATCATTAAATCACTAAAATTTGTGAATGTTATATTTTTCCAATACACTGGGACATACAACGCCAGAACTTTCTCAGCGAATGTTCAATTAAATTAGAAAAAATCTTATAGGAATGGCATCGAACACCTTCATCCGCACGTATTCAGACCATTGACTGAATTGAAAACAATTCAGTATAAGTTGTATCTAAAAAAGCAATCGAATATTAAGTCTGTAAAATTAGTGACTGTTAATTCGTTCCTGCACACTGGGACATTTAACGCCAGAATAAATAAAAAATGAAGTGCACCAAAAACAATGTTTTTCAGCTACAAGTTTGCAACGTTGTATCTAAACCCCAACCGAATCACAAAGTAGGTAAAATCAGTAAATGTTGTATTTTTCTACACATTGCGACAAACAAAGCTAATACCTTTTCGGCTTGTATGAAATTACATTGGCTATAACTGCATAGAGATCTCATAGAATAAATACTTAAGCATTTGTACCATTAACTGAATTGAAATCCTGACAAAGAAAAAATAAGTATACAGAATAAGCACAAACCAAAAAACGTAGTTAAGTACTGACTGAGTTCCTTTACTCTGTTTTAAGTTAGCTTAAAATGTAGCTTAAAGTGAAGCAACTTTAGCTTCTTAACACGTATTAATTAATAACCATGACATCCGCGCACGTGATTTTTAAAGTATTTGCTTGAAACGATTTTATGACCGTTCCTAATCCGTTGAAACTTACCAATAAGTAATTCATTGTGGTAATTGAAATAAAAGTATCAATCGGGCACTCAGTTTTTAATTGAAATGATTCAACAACGCTAACGCTACTTCGAGCCACCTGGATCAACGGGCCACGACAAGCATTTTTCTTAAAATATTAACTACAACAGAATCACACAAGTATCCGCTAACTTCTCTAAGCCAAGAAGTGCAGGTGTAAATTTTGAACGTTTTTACTTCACTTCATGTCTCACAACGCAGCACGGTCAACAGAAATATGATAAACCATTTCCAGTAATTATTATGCTCACGATAGCTAACCATGTGCTTGAATACAGTTTACATTTACAAGAGATAACTGCAATGTGACCGAAGTTTGCGATAGCCCTTATCAGTAACATAACGTCGACGCTCGCTCTTATCGAAAACATGGCCGTTAAAACTTATTTTTATTTAAATTTTGTAATAACTATATTCTTCTGCGCGTTTCATGTATTTTTAGAAATGCATGTTGGGCTTAATAAATGCCGTTTAAAAATTTAATTTTATTACGAATTGCGCGCAATTACCCAGAAATAAACTATAAGCGGAACGAGATGAAAGCTTTGGCACCTTGTATACATATCTGAACTATTCGAGATGGTACCTACAAAAGTTACTTATAAATTAAGCGAAGCCCAGATGCGCTTCAGTCTATCTATTTAGATTTGACTAGACTCACCATGACGAAGGATGGACGAACATTACCTACACAGAAAGTAGTGAAAAACAAATCTTTCTACCTCAAAGACACCAAGACAAATTACACGCAATTGCGCTTGCAAACCTTTGTACTTCCTTAAAGACACCAAGACAAATTGCAAGGTGCTGCTTCAGTTGCACTGCACTGCACTGCACTTCAGTGCACGAAGCGCTAGTAAAGTCAGACATGTAAAAGGGCCGAGTAGCCAATTAGTTTTATTTATTGCGTGTTTTGAATCCATTTTGTACCAGTTAAATAATACAAATGAAAAGAAAATATATACTAATAGGAACGAATCGGAAAATACTGGCGACGAACAGGAACCCAGTCAGACATTCAACTCCTTGCTAGACGATATTGTGCAAACGCGCTCAAAACGAAGGGTACATCGAAAATCTCACAGAGTATTTATGTACAGGATCAAGACGAATGCATTACTTTGAAATTGCCGGGCAGGTTTACATATAATTCTAAATATCTGAGAATTGCTAAGGTGTAATAAGCCGCATAAAACGTGTTCATACGAGACAAGATGGAATATAAACATTGGAATGTATGGAAATTTATCGAATTGAATAAGTAGCTGGAGCACATTAGTTCTTAACCGCCAAAATTAGTTTACAAACTAAGAGCTTTAAATTATACATTATATACAAGTTACGTTATTGATGGCAAACTATTTGAGTCAAATTTTAGTAGCGATAATAATATCCTGCATAAAATGAACCGCGAGTCAAAACGCTTGGAGGCTGTTATTGACGTGAAACACACAAAAATGAATGGAATGTTTTGTATGAAAAAAAAGATGACACATCCTTACCAGTTTTTAGCGTTTGAAAACTTGTACTGACTTGATATAACTTTTAAGACTGACTTGATGAACAACAATGATAAAATCATCTTGAGGATGGACGTAGAATTGTTCCACTGCGTAGGGTTGTACAACGTCCCTCATGAACATTGGTCATCAAATAGAAAACTCTAATTTTAATTATAAACTTTGATGGACAAATGAAAGCCCACACCAATTATAAATTCTGTTCAGATGAAATTCGCAGATATTAACCAAATAATTAACAACATAACTTTGATAAGACATTTTCGACAAAACTGTTTATCTCACTTTTAGGCAAGTCTGGCAATATCTGAGTATTCATTGTGATAATAATTCAAAAGTCAAGAGAACAAGGTCACATAATACGCCCCATTTGTCATGAAGACAAACTAATCCCATCAAACCATGACATGTAAAAAAATTGTCTCGCAACCTCTTGTGGTGTAGTCGCAGCAGATACATACAGCTGAAGATTGGAATGCATTACAATGTATCACAATGTAATCATTAATTTCATATTAGAGGCAGCGCTCCTTAAAGTGGCATTGTTTCAGCCCGATTTCGATATTGCGTGTCGCTTGAGTTCCACAATAACCGACTCAGCTTAGAGTCAGTAGTATTGCTTCAACTTGTGAGGTAGAATTAAAACAGCTCTTCCCTCAAGTCACTGTCTTACTGTGTAGAAACGGACCCTGACCCTTTTATTACTTATTTTTTCTTAATCAATCGTACGATGTCGTCCTTAATTGACACTATCTTGTTAAAGATTTTTGAGGTGTCTGCCTTTTTCGATTTGAAATTCAATGTGCCGTTCCTCTTTTGCATGCGGTGCAAAGGGCAATACATCAGTTATTTTTCGGCGGTAGTGGGGCACCCCCTCATGTGTCCCCATGTTCCTGACCCAGACCTCGAATTCACGCTTTGTCTCGTATTGTTATTATCTACCAACATATCACTTCACTCTACTGCGGAAAGTTGTGAGATATAATATAAAACCAAGTCGGTTAATTTATTGAGTACCTATCTATGGGAGCCTCTATCCAATAACTTTCGTCAATAATCATCAATCAATAAGTCATGAAGTAATTACTAATTAAAAAAAAACATTCCGGCTTCAGCATAACACATTAGGGATGTTTGGAACTCTGGGACTATGATAGTCAAATGTGTATTATTGTCAAGGAACACTGCCTACCAACAAGTAGAGTTTCTGATATAATGAACTACATGAAGAATGGATACAATTTTAAGAAAAGGTACATTTTAGAAACTGTTCATAAACAAACTACATTTTTTCCCTACCCCAGATTTTAGAACATCTCAAGACGCACAACCCAATGACAGTTCAAAATCTGTTATTTTTCCCTACACCAGATTAGGCAATAGTGCTAGTTTTTATTTTTCCCTATCCCTGCAATTTTTAGAATTGCTCCCCCTTTAAAACAAAACAGTACTAATTCACACAGCTAAATGTGTATAAAAACCTGATCACAAAACTAAAAACAGATCCAGACAATGAAAACAACCAAATGGAATATCCAACTTAGACCAATAGTAGCTGCCTCTATAAACTGCTGGCAGAATCCTACACCTACCACCAACTTCAAAAAATGCAAAGAATACTTGGAAGCCCAATTGAACTCATTTGTACAAGAATAAAGTACAGTTAAATTAGGGCTGAAATAATACTCAATTTTAATACCGCCGAAACTGTTTCTTGAACCGTTCATAATGATAATCATCAGTCGCTCTCTCTCCCTTAGCTTTCTTAACTATTTTCTCCACACTCTCATCTATAGCACTAGTAGCAGTCTTTGGAACCTCCGGTTTATCCACCTTACGTTTCTTAGCATCACTATCAATATTAAATCTATTGTGCTGTACGAAATTTACAGCCATGTTTGTGGGAACAAATTGAGAAGGTCCATCTTTTTTGTTCCGCCTTTCCCATAAGAGTTTCATTTTTGCTTCTTCCGTAGCTTCTATGTTTTTAATTTTAGCATCTATGCCTAGGTCAACTTCGGGAATGCCACTCAGCATTTGATTTGACAACATTTCTTCAGATCTGTGCGCGGAGGACACCCGTAAGTGCTCAGGCAGGGACAAGAGGGCTGCCTCTTCTGGTGACAAATACTTGAGCGAGTCATTGTGTTCCGCATCTCTGTTGTCATTGTTGCGTCCCTCTGAAAAGAAAGAAAAAACCATGACATAATATTAAAATCAAATATGAACTAAACTTATATAGGTGACATATAAAATAATCTTTCAGTCTATATTTAGAATTATTGTGGGTTGTCCAGGTCTATTTATAACAACCATATGCACAATTCGAATGATAAAACTCGATACACCTACAAATTACCAGTCAATAATTGTAACACCACACAAAATGAAAAGAGGTTATTTATAATCGCAAAACAGGCCTACCGAGTTGAAGAGGAAGTAGGTATGACCTAATTCAGTTTTTAAATGCAGTGGCAATATAGACGCAATTTAACTTGTAATAATAACATATATGAACCAACCTTTTCGCTTTGCTAACTGCTCGTCGATATATTTCATCATTTCCTCATCCTCATCTCTTTTATTCGTCTCAGCAGAAAACTGGGTGCCTATTCCTGTGTCGTAGGCGTCATCTACTTGCTTTACTTTCCCGCTTTTCAGTGCCTGCATGTTCACCATGCCTCCAGCTTTCACCTTGAATGGGTCTTTGCACGTTACCTCCTCTTCAATGGTGACTTTTTGACCCGTAGCAAGGGCAATCACGCTCACGCCGTTGGGACGCTCTCGAAGTTTCTGCAGCTCTTTCGCCTCTTCCAGTTTTGCCAAGATCTGTTCTTCATCATCGGAGTCTTCATCTTCTACTTTAATACGCTGGCGCAGGTTCCGTTTTTTAACTGGTTTAAATTTTATCTCTTCTGCAGTTTCAGAATCCATTGCGCTCATGTTGTATCGAATGTCAATCAATTATTGAACATCTAGATGAAAGTTATTATAAATATGAATTTAAACTTATCAAACGTCGTAGGGTAATGATCCAAAGAAACACTTAACACGAGAATACTATTATTAATAGTAAATTGACTCCAATTTCACATTGACAATACCGAATGGCTCTCAAATCACAAATGGCTGCTCATGCTCAACGCTCAACGCTATCCGTACCAATTTGGTTTTTTTTTTTAATTTATTTCTTGACCATGGATACTGAGTTTTTCAGTCGGAATACCAATTTGGTAGTTACCCAGTGTTGCCAACTACGGATTACATTCAATGCTAAAATTTTGCTGAAAATCTAATAAATTATGCTAAAATTTGATAAATTCTGTTAAAAAATGTGCTAAATAGAAAAAGCATTATTCTTTCAAATTTAATGTATTGTGATTATTACAGCTTTACAATATAATCCTTTTTGTGGCCCATACTAAACTTTCAGCAAAAAAAAAATGCAAAAGATAAGTAAATGAAGAATTTAGTGCTATTATGTTACTAACAAAGTATGAATTATGGACAAAATGTCTGAATTAAACAATTTCAATTTAATTTTTTTTTATATTAGAATCAAATTAACTTTTTACTACAACATACAAACAATCATAGTAAAATATGTTAAAAATGAAAGTTGTAAAAATTTAATTAATTTACGCTTTTATTACATGTTTATTACGACTTAGATAGTTAAAGAATAGGATTTTTTTAGATTTGGGGGCGCTGTAATGCTTTTCTACCGTATTCGCCGTATTTGCCATACTGGTTAGGTTAGTTCCGTTTTTCGCCACGCCTAGTCTCTGTCCGCACAGACTCTTTATTATTGTCAACCATGCAATCGAAGATTATTTTACAAACATATGCCGTCATCAACTTGTATGTTTCTAAATTTACCATTTATCTGTGTGTTTGTCACCAACAGGTAACATTTCTATTATTTACAAAATTATGCCAAAACATATGCTAACTGCTAAATGTAAAAAAAATCTGCTAAACCAGTCCATATTATGCTAAATTTAGCACTGAAACTGCTAAATTGGCAACACTGAGTAAGCGTCTTGTAACGAGTTTGTGTTGTAAGACAGAGCCGAGGCAGACATGCCATTCCTTTCGAATACAGGAAGTTTAGAGAAGGATGGTACGAGCACGCATCCATACACGAATGTACACGTTACTTTGTTTTGTCTATATGTTGGTATTACTGTCATAAAGTGCCCATTCACCGCGTATGTAAGAGCGCTTTCCAGTGCTGCCAATTTAGCAGTTTCAGTGCTAAATTTAGCATAATTTGGACTGGTTTAGCAGAAAATTTTTACATTTAGCAGTTGGCATAATTTTTGGCATAATTTTGTAAATAATAGAAATGTTACCTGTTAGTGACAAACACACAGATAAATGGTAAATTTAGAAACATACAAGTTGGTGATGTGATGACATAAGTTTGTAAAATGACCTTCGATTGCATGGTTGACAATAATATAACTATCAAGTTTATTATTTATCTTTTGGCGTGCAATGAAGTTGTATTGTAAGTCGTAATAAAAGCATACATTTTTTGCCACTTTCATTTTTAACATATTTTACTATGATTGTTTGTATGCTGTAGTAAAAAAGTTAATTTGGTTTAATATAAAAAAAATGTCGATTAACACATTGACATTCTTAATTTACTTATCTTTAGCAATTTTTTTCCTGAAAGTTTAGCATGCACCACAAAAAGAATTATTGTAAAGCTGTAATAATCACAATACATTATTTTTTTATTTAGATCCTTTTTTTTTAACAGAATTTATCAAGTTTTAGCATAATTTTAGCAGATTTTCAACAAAATTTTAGCATTGAATGAAATTAAGAGTTGGCAACACTGGCACTTTCACATTGCACGGCACGATATCGTTATCGGACACGACAGCCGATAGCCGATATCGTGTGATGTCTAAACATTATCTCCGATAAAATCGTGCCGGATCGGCCACTTTTCGAGCTTTGTGCGAACAATGCCAGCCTATAATAGAAAACTTTATTTGCTGTATCTAAGTATTATATTTGAGATGCAAAAAAAGATTTGTCCACAGAAAATATTGGATACAATACATCCCATGGTGCAAGCTAGATACTCAGATATTACATCCTCCTCACAGCCCAGTCCTTATTCACACACAAAAATTATCGTCCGATATGGCTCATGGCTCCTTTACACGATGGCCCATCGTGATGGTCCACTATGATGGGCCAGCGTGTGGAGGGCATAGTGGTGACGGATGGCTTATGGCGCGTGCGATGGTCGTGGGATGGCGTCGGTGTCGGTTTTTCGACCGCACATCAAAGGTAGTGGGCCAGCGATGGCGGTACGCATCTACACGATGGCCCATTCCATAGTGTGGACATCAACCATCGCATGGCCATCTCGCTGGGCCAGCGATAGCCCATCGTGTAGAGGAGTCATTAACCATCGCATGGCCATCTCGCTGGGCCAGCGATGGTCCATCGTGTAGAGGACCCATCACGGGCCTCCGATAGTGCCTCCGACATATCGGTGTCGTCTCCGATATCCGATATCGTGTCGTTCAATGTGAAAGGCAGGTACATATTTTACACATTTTACGTAATACTTGCCCCGATATCGTGTCGGTGAGCGATAACGATATCGTGTCGTGCAATGTGAAAGTGCTCTAAATCGGACCGTAAATATTCGATTGTGGTGCGTACACACCAAGCCAACGAACGCCGACGAAAGGTTTGTTGGCGTTGGCTACCGCACGTTCGTTGGTTCTCTGTCAACTGCGTACACACCAGACCAACGAACGCCAACGAATGGGTTTCGTTGGCCTTCGTTGGCCGTGTGTGGACTGTTTAACAAACGCCAACGATCGTTCGTTGGCGTGGCAGCAACATCAAAGGATTTGGAGCAAACTCAACGCGGTGTGGTCGGATGCACGAAGGCCAACGAACGAAAGTTTTTGTAGACTTTTAACGTAAAAAGATATTTTGTACTCAAAATATAACCCATTGGTTATGTTTTGAGTACAAAAACAAAGAGTGAGGTAGCGACAACATGTTTTTGTTAATTGATTTGATTCGACTGATGCCTCACATTCGTTGATTATTGAAGGTGCATCCAAAGAACGCATCTTCGAGTACCAACAAACGTGCGGTAGCCAACGCCGACGAACCTTCGTTGGCGTTTGTTGGCTTGGTGTGTACGCAGGTCAAATGATACGTCATGCTGCGAATTGCTGGCACACGACAACGAACGATTATCGAACGCTCGTTGGCGTTTGCTAAAGGTGGGTTTAGACCAAACGAATTCGAACACATTCTAACCCCACTCTACCAAATTCATTGTGTACACACAAAGAATTTGGTAGAGTGGGGTTAGAATGTGTTAGAATTCGTTTGGTCTAAACCCACCTTAAGTCGTCCACACTGGGCCAACGAAGGCCGGCGAAACCCATTCGTTGGCGTTGGTTGGCTTGGTGTGCATGCAGTTTAAGACGATAAAAAAATATCGAATTGTAAAACTCTGTGGTCTCATAACTTTATAATTTGTATATATTTTTTGTTTATTTCTTCTGTGGTATGATAATTTAGTATTTTCCAACCCAAGTGACTATATTATTTTATAAAATTCAACATTAGTCGACACCCCATTTTGGGAACCCTGTTCTATATATTTTTCGAGCAGGCATCTACATCACTACGTGACACTTGACAGATGGTTGATAAGGAAGAAAATCGTACCAATATAATATAAACTGATACCTAGTGATAAGGAAACCAAACTTTGACCTTCGTCATGTATTTACTTCATTATAAGTTATTATCAAGCTGTAAAAGTCATTATAATTCTTCTATACTTCGTAAGAATTAGTTGTTTTCTCGATTCTAAATAAAATACAAGATGGCAAATGTTATACTGCTTCAATCGCCTCCACCGAAGTTAGAAGATGTACAAAAGAAAGTTTTTAGCGCCGAGGCTTTAGAGTTCATTGCAGATTTGCATAAGGAATTTGATGGAGAAATTAACCAGCTGTACGAGAACCGCTTGATAAGGTCTGTGGAGTTACAATCGTCTCCAAAACTAGATTTCAAGAAGTCTCCAGAGAGGCTGGATAGATCGTGGACTATTGCGCCATTGCCTTTAAGACTTCAGTAAGTATGACATACATACTTACAATTTATAAAATCTTGAGGCAGGTACTGAGCAATATGAACTGTAATGTACCAATTGTGCCAAGCAGTACCCACCTTTTGGTAACAAGGATTCTGAAACAGATATCAGTGTTTTTCCTGAAATATACATTATTTTGGACATAAGTTCTGCAGTGCCTCCTTAATCTTCCAATGAGAAAATATTGATGCAATTAGATTTTAAACAATTCAAGAATCTTTTTGCGAGGCATAAACTGACACCTAGCTGTCACTGCTATTTTGAAGATGTAGTATATAGGGTGTCCCTAAAACCAGCGTACATATGAAAAGAGCTGATAGTACTGCTCGTAAGACACCAGATTAAGTAAATTTGACCTCAATAATTATCTCTTAGTTTTCGAAATATTGACATTGTTTGCAAAACTCGTGCTAAGTAATACCCTGACTCGGTATTTTGAGTGTCATGACTAAATTATGAAGTATTTTTCAAATCTGTTTTTTGATATGGGTTGCCAAATAACTGTGCTATTGAACGTAATTCCTATTTCTGTTAATTTCTTCAAGAATAACAAAAAAAATTTTTCATATTTTTTGTTATAGAGCTCGCTATGTGAGTTTGCGATGCCCATAAAAGAGTGCTCAAAAAAAACTGCCGACATCTGAGCGAAAGTTACGAGCGCATGCTTGGTAGGCTAGGCGGGTTGTTGGTGAAAGTGTTAAACTAAATGAGCTAATCTTTCTACAAATCATTTCTAGAAACCGTCATTTAGACCTTGGAGATGTCTCTCCGTCCAACACAGCACATTTTGTATCAGCCCTGAACACAGCAGTCCAGGGCATTCAAGTGGACTTTGATGATGGACACTGCCCTACATGGCGCAACCAGTTGTTAGCATACCAGAATGTCTACTTGGCGGTGAACGGAAAGCTGCAGGGAGCACCTTTGAGCATCAGCACATGCCCTGTACTCATGTTGAGGCCTAGAGCCTGGAATATGCTTGAGCATAATATTCTAGTAAGTGTATAGTTTGGCCTTTTTTATGTAATATGCCTCTTAGCTAGCAATTAACAGGTCATTACAGAACAGACAATTAGTATCAAACTCCATAAATTTCATCACCAAGCTCACCAGCTTAGACGGAATATAAACATACTTTAAGTCTCTCCTAACCATACATTCTAAAATAGAAACTAGTGGTGAAATGATCAGGTAAAGGTATCCTATATAACTGGGGTCATAAAATACTTGTATTGTATAACAAATTTCATGGAAATTGGTCTGGTCGTTTTTGCATGTTGTGCAAACAAATATGAAATTTCTACGATTTTAGTATATAGATGTAACATGACCAAGCAAGAAGATGATTTTTTAGACAAAAAGATAATGTCATTGTCAGTGGCGTAGCAAGGGGGGGGGCCGGGGGGGCCATGGCCCCGGGCGGCACATGGAAGGGGGCGGCAAAAACTCAGCATTTTTTCTATGCCTAGGTAAAATTAGGAAACCCTTTTCCAAGTCGCCCCCGCGAAAATTTCTGCTCTCAAATTTTAAATCCCAAACAAGTACGATACCCAGTTATTTACATGTTATTTGTATCAAAATTAGAACTTAATTTAATTTGACTTTGTAAGAAAATAGGCGCCATTGGCGCCCTAGTGACGCCATGTCAGCACTGTTGCCAGATCTACTGATAAAGCAGTAGCTTTACCTGATTTTTGATAAATCTACTGATGTACTGAATTATAAAATGCTTGTCTAAAAAAATATAATCTAAACAACCGTTGAAATTCGAGAAAGATTCCAACAATTGCAAATCTGGCCCAAAAATATGACTTTTTAAGGCCTGTTGTATTATTTATTGGGCGTCAACGAAATTAACCTAGATCATAGGTTCCCAAAGTGGTCCCTACCACCCCCCAGTGGGCGCTGGGAATTCGAAGGGGGCGGTAGGGGCCTTGGAAGAAATTGGGAGGCGTTGATGCTATCCAGGGCGGCGCTATCGCTTTTGAAAATAAAAACTGAATATTACAATAGGTACCTATATCAACTAGGTACAGTATTTTTCCTTATTGCTCACCTGATTTAATTTGCGTACCTACTCAAAACAACCACGCATCGACAGGAATATCGTTACCGATGTACTATCGCCCAACGATACGGGTGCCCAGTTTTTCAACAAAATCGCTCGCAAGGTCATCTTGACCAGACCCGCCCCTCAACGAGCCAACCAATTAGGGACAAACACAAATGTTTTGACGGTTTTTTTACTCAACCTCAGGTTGCATCTTCGAAGTCATTGTGAACGCGTATTTTTTTGTCTAACAACTTTCTTTAAAATGAATGAACAATCTCAAGTTAAGGGAACACAGCAGAATAATTACCTACTCTTACAGATTATGGACTGTATATCTCAGGTAGCTGAAGAGCTCAATATAACGGAAGTCTCGATCTCCGGATCTAAACCCCATAGAAAGTCCAGAGGTGAGACAATAGAAACAAACTTGGGCTCGGCAATAGATATTATAGAATCTATATCTATTATAGATAGTACTGTCCCTAAATGACTGCCTTTCTCCAAGCTGCGTCAGTCCCTATTTCCACCTCCCCGTCGTAAAAAAATTGTCGTGGGGGGCGCTGAAACATTCTTATCATGCCTAAGTCAAAAAAGGCGGCAAGTCAAAAAAGTTTGGGAACCTATGACCTAGATCAAGTTCCTCTAGATATAAATACAGAAGAATTTAAAATTGAGCGCATGCGTCTACGGGGTTTTATAGCTGCAACAGACCCAGAGTGTCACAAAAAACTCATGAAGTCCGCTCATTGGCTTTGTTAAAATACATAATAGAGTCTAAACTTCAAGATGGCTTACCTAATATTATTGTAATGCTTAGACTATTTTTAACAACTGTCATCAGCAATGCTAGTCGGGTCTATTGCAGAGAAAATGTACCTTTTACTTTTTTTCTCTGATCATGGTGTGTATTATACCATTTTACTCAGAATCATGAGCACTTTTCATTTCTGAAATAAAAAAAGCTGTCCAAAATGTCTCAAATTTCCGTACAAATTTTGAATCTCAGTTTCGTTACGCCCAAACTAAATATAGGAGAAATAGTAACGAAAATGATAAAAAAAATTATCAGTTTCGTTACTATTTTGACCCAGTTGCGAAAGAAGTTTTTCGAAACTAAAATTAATAAAAAATTACGTGCGGTTAACTATGTCCGCGTTGAGGCTAAGAAATTTAGCTATATTGGCCATCGAACGTGAGATACAAATTGACATTGACAATTTTATACACGACTGCTTTAAAAAAAGCACGCAAAGTAAAATTTTAATTAATTTATATACTCTGACTTTTTAGCAATTTTCTTCACTACCTAATAGAGTAGGCGCTGAGGGCGGCGATTTTTCGGTCGGCCCCGGGCGGCAATAACCCACGCTACGCCACTGGTCATTGTAGACCTATTGCATAGACCTTAGTAAAGTGATACCTGTTATTCGAGGATTATGCAAAATGATTACTTATTATTATTAATTATAAGAGAGTTTACATACTTATCCTTTTAGACATGATAGACGATAGACAGAAACTAACGGATCTGTACCTATTATTTTGTGCAACAAAGAGTTTACATACATACCTACTATTCCAACCAAACTTTGTTGTAAAAGGCAAAGATTAACATTGACAGCAAGGCTGCTCAAAGTTAATAAAACCAAATAACTAAAAAAAACCGAACATGCAATTACTAGAGGGTCTCCCACAAATGATATTACACTCATAATAGAGAGGAAGGTCTAAATAAAAATATATATAAACTAAAT
This sequence comes from Eudemis profundana, assembly GCA_947034925.1. Taxonomy (NCBI): domain Eukaryota; kingdom Metazoa; phylum Arthropoda; class Insecta; order Lepidoptera; family Tortricidae; genus Eudemis; species Eudemis profundana. The sequence continues at coordinate 7,608,065 of OX344806.1, read as the reverse complement.
AAAAAATGATATTTATTTCTGCAAGTAGGCCGGCCCTCAAGGGCTCTTTTACATGTCTGATTCTATTTTTTTCTTTTGGCCCTTTGTTTTTTGTATTCCGAAAAATCGTGCGGCATTATTTATGGATGATCCCTGGGCATTGCTACAGCCTAAGAATGTATATACTTACCAACAAAATAATTTGCTCAATTGACTCTGAACATAGGCATCCTTATTTCCATTAAAAATATTGCAGCTCATACCAGATGGTAATACAAAGAAAGGCCGAGATCGCAGATGTTTGCGAGCTGCAAGCGAGGGACGTAAATATGCGATCGAGAGCTTTCTTTATTACCTCTCGTGTACATCATTTTATGTCGACACTTGGCCAGAAAGCGGCTTTTTCCGCAGGCTATGCGGACGGAAATAGCCACTTTATGGCCAGGTGTGGCTTAAAATACCATACTTACTCATATATTGATTTGTGACTCAAATGTCCTTTCGGCTTTGAAAAATCCTGCACCACCTAAACTCTTTGTTTTACCCGATGGTTGACTGGTAGAGAATGCCTTAAGGCATTAAGTCCACCGATTGTACTTTTTTTATTATAGTGCCTATAAAGTTTAATAAAATAAAATAATTATTTTTCAGATTGACGGTAAAGAAGCCATAGGCCCACTAGTAGACTTCGCTATTTTAATGTACCACAATGCCAAGAAACTTCATGAGGCGAGCAGCGGACCGTTCTTCTATTTGTCCAAACTAGAGGGCGCTGGGGAAGCCAAACTATGGAACAGCATATTCATTTGGGCCCAGAACCGACTGGGTATACCTCGAGGAACTATCAAAGCCTGTGTTCTGATAGAGAATATTATTTCCACATTTGAATTGGAAGAAATTCTGTACGCTCTGAGGGAGCATTCTTTGGGACTGAACTGTGGTATTTGGGATTACTGTGCGTCTATCATTAGTAAATTTGGTGAGTTTACTTTTTACTATGCCATTGAAGAATTACCAGTATGCATTTAATATAGGCCATAAGCATACAGCGCTGTATTTTTAACACCATTTGAATGGGCCCATTTTTTTATTGTGTTAAAATTAATTTATATGAGTTTAAAAAAAAGATACATTTTTTGAGGTAAACGATTGAACGAGCCAGTTGATTGAAAGAGGAACATTGTCGCAACTCGCAAGGAGGTCTGATGACCTGGTGTAGGTTACTGGAGTCCGCTGGATAAGGGTCGACCGACCGACCGACTTTTGAGGGTCCTGGTTTTTGAAGAACCATCGACCAACCTTATACCGAAGGAAGAACTTCAGGAGCTCGCTCTACATATCTATATATTTTAATTTCATTACAGGAAGCCGTAAAGAGTTCCTCCTACCAGACCGGAATAAATACGTGAATATGTCGCGTCACTTCCTGGACTGCTACCTGCGGCAGGTCGTGGGCACGTGCCACGCGCGCGCCGCGCCTGCTACAGGCGGCATGGCCGCGGCCATGCTCAAGCCGGGCGCCTCGGCCCGTGACAAGGAGTGAGTATTATAGGACCCAGTACAAAATGTGTCATGTCCTGGACTGCTACCTGCAGCAGGTCGTGGGCACGTGCCACGCGCGCGCCTCGCCTGCTACAGGCGGCATGGCCGCGGCCATGCTCAAGCCGGGCGCCTCGGCCCGTGACAAGGAGTGAGTATTATAGGACCCAGTACAAAATGTGTCATGTCCTGGACTGCTACCTGCAGCAGGTCGTGGGCACGTGCCACGCGCGCGCCGCGCCTGCTACAGGCGGCATGGCCGCGGCCATGCTCAAGCCGGGCGCCTCGGCCCGTGACAAGGAGTGAGTATTATAGGACCCAGTACAAAATGTGTCATGTCCTGGACTGCTACCTGCAGCAGGTCGTGGGCACGTGCCACGCGCGCGCCTCGCCTGCTACAGGCGGCATGGCCGCGGCCATGCTCAAGCCGGGCGCCTCGGCCCGTGACAAGGAGTGAGTATTATAGGACCCAGTACAAAATGTGTCATGTCCTGGACTGCTACCTGCAGCAGGTCGTGGGCACGTGCCACGCGCGCGCCGCGCCTGCTACAGGCGGCATGGCCGCGGCCATGCTCAAGCCGGGCGCCTCGGCCCGTGACAAGGAGTGAGTATTATAGGACCCAGTACAAAATGTGTCATGTCCTGGACTGCTACCTGCAGCAGGTCGTGGGCACGTGCCACGCGCGCGCCGCGCCTGCTACAGGCGGCATGGCCGCGGCCATGCTCAAGCCGGGCGCCTCGGCCCGTGACAAGGAGTGAGTATTATAGGACCCAGTACAAAATGTGTCATGTCCTGGACTGCTACCTGCAGCAGGTCGTGGGCACGTGCCACGCGCGCGCCTCGCCTGCTACAGGTGGCGACAAGGAGTGAGTATTGTAAGGACCAGTACAGTGGCAGACTAATCTAAAATCTTCCTGTGTTAACCCCTACAACCTCTTGGATAGGTTCGTTCATTACCTTGCGACTCTCAGAACGGAGATAGAAGCCCCGCGTAGCGGGGCTTTGTCGTCTCGTCCTTAATCCGCTTTAGAAAGGAATCGGATCGTTCTGACTCGCCACCTAAAACAGCTTGGAGATTTGATCAAATCAATCAAATCATCAAAATTGCGCTACGGAAATAACACAGCGCGTCGTTATTTTAACATTTCTCGGAAGTTGATCATCTCCCTGAGGGGTTTGGTCATACCAAATATATGATAAGTAAACGTTGTTTTTTAGGTCGAAGGAGATTATTAACAAGATACTGGAGTCCAAACTAAAGGAGATTGAAACCGGCGTAGACGGCTTCATGGTGTACGACTCGAGAGTTGTGCCACATGTTAATGAGGTAGGCACACATGATACTCTACCGTCCTTAAACTAAAAGGCCGCTAATTTGTATGAATTTTCATACAAAGTAGCGGCCTTTTAGTTTGTGGACGGCAGTACTGCCTTCATTACATGTAGAGCTAGTCACATGTACGGTTAGGGGTTAGGGGAGACCGGGTATGGTTGTCTGAGGTTGCTTGTTACAGCGGTTATAAAATAATACCTACTAAAAGACTGAAAAAGTGAATGGATCGATGTTAAAAGAGCGCAAGAGCTTTAACTTTCCGAAATTGAGTATTGTCGCTGTGACTACCAACCTGTGAGACAACCATAAGACTGGGTATCGCCGGCGCATCTTCTCACCAGAAGGTTATTACCCGAAGCGCCAAAAGAAAAGAATAGAATCAGTCATTTAAAGGAGCCCTTGAAGAAATAAATTATTTTATTTATGCCACACCTGGCCATAAAGTGGCTTTTTCCGCACGCTGTGTTTATTGTACAAAACACGGGAGGTAATAAAGAAAGCCCTCGATCGCATATTTACGTCCCTCGCTTGCAGCTCGGGCCGCAAACACCTGCGATCTCTGCCTTTCTTGGTATTACCACCCTAGTTGTGTAATGTACTAATACACAACACGGGAGGTAATAAAGAAAGCCCTCGCTTGCAGCTCGGGCCGTAAACACATGCGATCTCGGTCTTTCTTTGTTTTACCACTCTAGTAATGTACTATTTATTTTTGTTCTCTCAGAGGTTGGTTGTCTCGGGCCCTACTATATTTGGTAATCTCAGGATTTTTTCTGAGATTTTAGGATTCCGGCCGGACTTTAACAATCTCGGGACTTTCCATTTTCCAGAAAATTTGTACATATTTGCAATGTAATTTTCTTTTGGTGTACAATAAAGTATGATTGTATTGTATTGTACATCATTCGATCTTTTTGATTGTTGGAATCAAGTTTTATGAAGTAAATTATATAAATAATCAAACGTGTTGTTTGGGTGTGCACTATTTAGGTACATGACGTGCGTGAATGAGTGAGTATGCCTCGTTACAAAATCCCAAGATTTTTTTATGAAAATCGGGCTTTGCTAGTTTTCCGCCGGTAACCACGATGATTGCTTGGCCTTATAAATAAATAAATATTAGGGGACAATCTTACACAAATCGAACTAGCCCCATAGTAAGCTCAATAAGGCTTGTGTTATGTATATTTATGCCACACAAAGTGGCTTTTTCCGCACGCTGCGCGCATGGAAAAAGCCGCTTTCTGGCCAAGTGTAAACATAAAATGGTGTACACAACACGGGAGAAAATAAAGAAAGCCCTCGATCGCATATTTACGTCCCTCGCTTGTAGCTCGGGCCGCAAACTTCTGCGATCTCGGTCTTTCTTTGTATTACCACCCTAGTTGTGTAATGTAAAGTGAAGGAATTTAATTTCCAACCCACCTAAGGTCAAATATCGTATAGCATACTGTCATCATAAGAGCTAGCTAGAGTACGACGTTACTTTGACATATCACACGCATTGTTTTGTGTCAGTAACTAGGTAACAGATTAACAACGTTGACATGGTGAACTGAAATTTGGAATGTCAAGACACTACCAAAAAAGGACGACAACCGCGGAATCGAAATTCGAAGAAAGTCCATCTTTCTCGCTCTTGCAATATTCAAATGAAAGGAACGCGGATAACGAAATTTAGACTATCGACGTTTGCGGTAGACTTTCCGGAGGCTGGATTCGGAATTATTTTAAATTTTTCCCGATGGACACTGACACCAACTGACATGTATTCGTAATTAGATGAGCAAATGACTTCGCAAAGAGGTTACCTGTAATGTGCAGTGACAAATAATACGTATTGACATTTAAGTACTATCACTGAAATAGAAATTTCGACCTTAATGCATCGTGAATGCTTAACAACATTTCAATGAAACGGGTAGGAAATTAAATTCCTTGACTTTACTATTTCGGTCGAAAATCGCTTCTGCTGTAAGTGAACGTATTTTATTTAAACTTTATTGCACAATACAAGAGAGTAGAAAAGGCGAACTTAATGCCATGAGGCATTCTCTACCAGTCAACCATTAGGCTAAACAGAGATATTATAGGTGCGGTATTTAGATTCACAAATAATTTGAATTATTCAATGTATTGCTGTACCTATTGGTATTTCCATCGATAATAACCGTAATAAAGATTTTAGAGATTCCACGTTAAATTCTAAAGAATTAAAACATTTCCAGTGAATACATTTGTTAGAATACATGATATTTTTTAGCACTCTGCCAAAAGAATTAAAACATTTCCAGTGAATACATGATATTTTTTGGCACTCTGCCATACACAAGGTTGCCGCCTTTCGTGTTTAACTGCTGACCCCACGGTTTTGCTTTATAGCAAAAACTAACAGTAGCCGGTCTGAATAGCTTATTTGATTGAATGAACTTCCATTTAGTTTTTGCCTAAAGGCGGAATAAGGAAGTTATTTACATTCAGAAATAAGGTTTTACGCAGAGAGGAAAACTTAGGCTTACTTAAAACTTAATTTTGTTTTGTAAATAGGCAATTAACCTTTTCCCGCTCATTATTGTAGTCTCAAAGCTTGTCTGAAAGTGATCGCTCTTTAGAGATAAGACCTATTGTTTTCCACTGTTTTTTTGTATAAGTTTGCATTGTAATTTATCTTTTGGTGTGCAATAAAGTATGATTGTATTGTATTGTTTAGTAAGACATAATAATATGACTTGATATATACCTTAGCCTTTCTGTGAAGGAAAATCGTGACGAAACCTTACCTCTAAAAAGATCAAATATATATGTGAAGTGAAGTTGTGAAGAAAGAGTCGGTCGCTTTTCCAACCAAACGTAAAGAGGGTCATCGCTGGCTTCTACGGCATCAGTTACGTTTGAAATGTGTTTTATATTATAGCACGATACATCTTATTTGAGTAGTTTCAATAAAACAGAATTAACGTGAAATTAAGCCTTTAAGGTTAGCGCCACCTATTAGCTTAATTTGAAACAAAATGTTTTTTGACTTTTTGAGAGTTCTCATGTCATTTTGCGCAAATAAAACGTATCAAGCTATAAAATAACACACTTTAAACATAATGGATGCCGTGGTAGCAAACAATGGCCCTCTTTATGTTTGTATGTCAAATTCAAAGTCAATCATTTATTTTATAGAATACCGATCGACACAAGTCACCTTAAGACCTCCAACATTTGACACCTAGGACAAAAAGCGTAAATCCCCGGATTTTGAAGCTTAAAACCCGGACACGTCAACAGCAACGCGGGGGGGGGGGGGGGGTTCATTAGCTCTCGCGGGCCGGAGTATTAAACCCGGACTACAAATGACCCCGCCCGGAGGTTCCCCGGACGCTCTCTAAACTAGGACAAATCCGGGGAAACCCGGACGGATGGCAGCCCTACCTTAAGTCGAAGTAACTATTTTCTTTGCAGCTCTGGAACAAAAACGGCTCAACACCCAACCAAATATCAAAGCAGCTACCACTCAACATCACAGCAGACGACTTGCTAACCATTCCCAGTGGAGGGGTGACGTTACAAGGCCTGAGGCATAACGTGGCCGTTTCCATACTGTTTATATACCACTGGCTAGCAGGCATCGGGCATTTCTTCTACAGTGGGCATGTAGAGGATTCTGCCACTGCCGAGATTTCTAGGACGCAGATTTGGCAGTGGATTCGATTCGCGGTAAGTACAGTACATATTTTAATAATATCAGCCATTCTCACGAAGTATGACTGCACCTAATTACCTCGTCTCCATACATTTAGTATGAAAACAGCGTCGTGGTAATTAGGTGACCGCAGACATACTTCGTGGGAATGGCCGATATTGTAAAATGTTACATGTCAAGGTTTTGTGATTATAAAATTATAATGATGTAAATTAAAATTAATATTTTATGGAGTAACAATAGTATTTTATGCAACAGTTGTATAAGAAGGTTCAAAAAATGCGAATTGCGTGAGTTGCGATACGAGCCGCGAATGCGGCGAGTATCGCAAATAGAGACGCAATGAGCGTTTTTTGACTTAATTATACAACGTTGCATACAATACTTTTTCTACGACTAGGTTAAAATATAAAATACATGGACGTCACGCGTGTCTCGTCCGGTCTCTCCGAGTGTGTACAGCCGGCATGACAGTTGTGTCTATGGTAAACTTTTTTTTGATATGGCTGGTGACACGATGTGACGATAATTAAAATACTTTTTTTTTATGTTGGCATCAATTAATTTAATTCGGAAAGTTTTGTTTTTCTTATGAATCGTAGGAATTTAATTGTTTGTTAAGTTGGTAGTTGTGAATTTTTATCGTGAAGTTAGAATTGAGCGCTTAATCCTTGACCTAAGTTTAACCTAGATTTAGAAGTCTGTGGATGCTAGCAATAACGTAAAGTGACTATAACGACACTAGTGCTGTTATGGGGAATAGAGTATAGACATCTCTGAACTCATATTATGTATGTTCTTATATTAGTGTTCGTGACCAAGTAAAAGACAGATAACAGTACAGGAGTAGAAAAAATAGATTACTTATGTTAATGTAGATATTTAGGGTTAGATTATTTCAATAATATTATTAGTCATGTCAGCAGTCAGTTAGAATGAAATAATTGATATATGGCGTAAAAGGCTTTACTACTAAGCCATTTCTTTAATTGAATAGAATGAGTACAAGTATTTTGAAGAGAAGCTTTGAAACTGTAAACATCGACGTCTATTGAGCAGTGGTGTGATCCCAGCTTTAAAGAGCTGTAAACCAATGTTATTACACATCAAAAAATGCCTATACACCTACCTATATTATGGCTGAAAAATTCAATTTTATTTGTCATTCGGCCACTTTAGATTAAATATTGTCTTCTCTTCTTTTTACAGATATCTATATAAAATTTAATGTACCATATTAAGTGATCACTATAATGTAATAACTTAATTTTATCGAATCACCAAATCCCTTCTCATAACTAGATTTGGTAGACATTAATATATTTGGTACTAGTGATGGGTCGGCGGTAACATTCCCGTTACCAGTAAATTTCCAACTGGAATATTACTAGTAACTTACCGGTAAGTTACCCACGATCGGTAAGATTGGGTAATATTGAAAAAAAATTTAGAAAGTAGATGTTTTATTCGTGTTAAGTACTAACAGAGTTTACATTGCACCGATTTTTAATGATAAAAGTTACGAATCTTTTTTAAGTTAGTAAATTACCAATCTTACCAGTAACATTCTCAATGTTACTGGGTATTTTCCCAATGCTACCGGTAATATTACCAGGTAAGATACGAAACTACAGTGTTACTTGAAATTTATTGATCAGTTACTTAGTTCAAGGTGCAATATATGAATATCTAGAGGCACGGTAGTGCCCCGCCAAGTCGAGCAAAACAAAGGCACGGCCGTACCATCTTGTTTTCAAAGCCATTCAAGCCATTTTCAGCCTCCTGTAGTTTTGTGCTGGCTAAAGCTAGAAACCTTGAATTTACAGGGATATATAGAGCATAATAAGACTTAAATATATTTTCAATAACATTTAATTTGAACGTGTAGTTTAACAACTATTGCACGTCAAAGTTCTTTAGTTTTGTCACTGACTGCCTGACTGATGATCACCATAATTCTAAGGTACTTCTAGCAGACGGCAGACACACAAGCTCCAAATTTTTAGCTGTTAGGCTATCATGTCATGCAAGACCTAAAAATATTCCAGTTTCATAATCACTTTTTTACATTTAATGTTTTTGATGAGATCTCATTTCTTTTTGTCAGTGGTCTTCCTTTATTATTACATTCTAATCCAAAGTGTAAAGGTGTAAGTTTTGCAACGCAGTCTATCCATTCTATTTACTATTTGAACTACAAAAGTAACTTTGTAATCGCCTGTATTTATATAGGATTACAAACTTATTTATGCAGTTTATATTGATGATTATGAAATTGCAATATTTTTAAGTTTTACATGACATGATAGCCTAACCGCTAAAAAATTTGGAGCTTGTGGGTTTGCTAGAAGTACCTTAGAATTATGATGATCATCAGTCAGTCAGTCTGTGACAAAACTAAGGAACTTTGACGTGCAATAGTTCTTAAACTGCACGTCGAAATTAAATGTTATTGTGAATATATTTAAGTCTTATAATGCCCTATACTACCGTGCCCCGCCAAGTCGAGCAAAACAAAGGCACGTGCGTACCATACTTTTTCGAAGCCATTCAGGCCATATTCAGCCTCCCTTCATTTTGTGCTGGCTAAAGCTATAACCTTGAATTTTCAGGGATATATAGGGCATTATAAGACTTATATATACTCACAATAACATTCAATTTTTACGTGCAGTTTAAGAACTATTGCACGTTAAAGTTCCTTAGTTTTGTCACAGACTGACTGACTGATGATCATCATAATTCTAAGGTACTTCTAGCAAACCCACAAGCTCCAAATTTTTAGCTGTTAGGCTATCATGTCATGCAAAACCTAAAAATATTGCAATTTCATAAGCATGAATATAAACTGCATAAGTAAGTTTGTAATCCTATATAAATACAGGCGATTACAAAGTTACTTTGGTAGTTCAAATAGGAAATAGAATGGATAGACTGCGTTGCAAAACTTACACCTTTTTACATGTAATGTTTTTGATGAGATCTCATTTCTTTTTGTAAGTGGTCTCCCTTTATTATTACATTCCAATCCATTCTATGCCCATATTTGAACTACAAAAGTAACTTTGTAGTCGCATGTATTTGTATAGGATTACAAACTTACTTATGCAGTTTATATTGATGATTATGAAATTGGAATATGTTAGGTCTTGCATGACATGATAGCCTAACAGCTAAAAATTTGGAGCTTGTGTATCTGCCGTCTGCTAGAAGTACCTTAGAATTATGGTGATCATCAGTCAGTCAGTCAGTCAGTGACAAAACTAAAGAACTTTGACGTGCAATAGTTGTTAAACTACACGTTCAAATTAAATGTTATTGAAAATATATTTAAGTCTTATTATGCTCTATATATCCCTGTAAATTCAAGGTTTCTAGCTTTAGCCAGCACAAAACTACAGGAGGCTGAAAATGGCTTTGAAAAAAAGATGGTACGGCCGTGCCTTTGTTTTGCTCGACTTGGCGGGGCACTACCGTGCCTCCAGATATTCATATATTGCTCCTTGAACTAAGTAATTGATCAATAAATTTCAAGTAACACTGTAGTTTCGTATCTTACCTGGTAATATTACCGGTAGCATTGGGAAAATACCCAGTAACATTGAGAATGTTACTGGTAAGATTGGTAATTTACTAACTTAAAAAAGATTCGTAACTTTTATCATTAAAAATCGGTGCAATGTAAACTCTGTTAGTACTTAACACGAATAAAACATCTACTTTCTAAATTTTTTTTCAATATTACCCAATCTTACCGATCGTGGGTAATATTACTGGTAATGTTACTGGGAATATTCCCGCCTTTAGTAAGTTACCGGTAGCGACCCATCACTATTTGGTACCGATTCACCGATCCGATTCCGATCTTTATTGTACTTATTTAAATTTGTCGAAGTTTTTTATCATCACAACATTTTTTTTTCCAAACCGTTTTAAAGTTTTATTGTCCTTTCAGCCGTTCCTAGAAGACGATCCAAAGCAGCAAGTCACAGTTAAACTAGTAGAGAAAGTAGCTGCGAGCTTCGCTGGCCACGCGCATAAGAATCTATGCCGGTCCAACGCGGAGAAGAAACGGTTAACTGCTGCAAGGTATATGAGTATGGAGTTATTCCTAGCGCGGAACCCTCCGGAGTTCATCACTAGCTATTTGAACGACAACCATAAGTTCAGGACGCTGCATAACAAGGCGTTACTTAGCAACCTGTAGGCCACAGACGCTCACGAGAACCTGTGGAATAAAAGTGACAAGCTCTTAGTTGTCTTAGCGACAACCATAAGTTTCGGACAGACAATATACAGGGATCGTTACCGGTATTAATTACAATTGAAACATCTTCCTTAATTTGCAACATTTCCTTGATATTTTTGATTTTAATTTAGGTAGTATTATACTATTGTATAAATTCATTAAAGAGATAAAATACTTATTCAATAATAAGCGAGATACTGAAATAGAATACCGGTATTTTTGTATGAAAATAATACCGGTATACAATCCCTGACAATATAAGGTGTTTCTGGGCAACCTGTAAACCACAGAATTCAGAAGAAACTATGGTCACAAGAGTTTGTCAATTAAATGAGTGACAACCACAAGTTTGGGACGCTACAAAACAAGGTGTTTCTTAGCAACCCGTAGAGCGCAGATGATCACAAGAACCTGTGCCCGCCGAAGTGTCACTTTCCTGATCGGGAACCACAAGTTCAGGACGCTGAATAAAAAGGTGTTACTTAGCAACCTGTAGGCCACAGACGCTCACGAGAACCTGTGGTCGCCCGAGAGCTTGTCACTTAACTGAGCGACAACCACAAGTTTCGGACAGACAATATGAGGTGTTTCTGAGCAACCTGTAAACCACAGATTTTCAGAAGAATCTGTGGTCATCAGCGTTCGTCACTTAAATGAGTGACATTGACAACTACAACTTTAGGACGCTACTAAACAAGGTCTTAGCAACCCGTAGACCACAGACGACTACAAGAACCTGTGCCCGCCGAAGTGTTACTTTCCTGATCGGGAACCATAAGTTCAGGACGCTGCACGGCAGGGCTTTTCTTAGCAACTAGTAGAACACAGACGCTCACCAGAACCTGTGATCCCTCCAGAGTTCGTCACTTAACTCTGCGACAACCACAAGTTCAAGTTTTCTTAGCAAACTGTAGATTACAGACTTTTATGACGTGTGTCTATTGGAGTTTTGTCACTTACCTAAAGAATAAACTCAATTTCAAGGAGACCCACAAGAAGGCCTAAGCCCAATAAGCCTATGTATTTCTATACCAAGAATTTGTCTGTCCCAAAGGCATTTTCCTCGCTCTTTTTGCATGTGTCCTTTTAGTGATATTACTGACTGTTAGAATACCGGTATGTTATTTCAATGTTTTAAAAGCAAAAGCAATTTCACTATAAAAGATTTCTAAATGTCATAATCATAATTAGTAAGAAATATGTGGGACCAATACATACATGTATATATACATATTCTAAGTTATTTCAGGGTATACTAAATACTATAAAAAGGTTGTGTTGCCAAATATATGAATTGTTTTTACACATGTTACGTCTGATATTCTTTAGTTAAAATAGGTACATGTACAATATTTAAGAAAATGAACATTTGAACAAAATTTACCAATTTTTGACAAGTTAAAATATAAAAAAGGTGTTGGGTATCAATCACGTCTGGGATCTTTTTAATTAAGTTATATTACTGTGATAATTTAAGTTATGTATTTTAATCAAATGCCAAATCGTGTTTTGACTTGTTAATAAAGTTTTATAATGTTACATCTGTGATATTATTTTTATCCTAATTTTAGCACTTTCAGTGCCAAGTCCTCATCATACAAAATTAACCCGATAGTCGGGATCTGGGCACTCGCTTCGTCCGGTTCTCCATATAAACGAAAAGAGGATTAACGATTTACTTTAACAACATCAATCAACTTAATTTAAGTTCCTTTAAAGTATGCGATCCTAACTTAACCATCAAGGCACGAGCGAATATGCTGTTCCCAGCGAACTATATCTCAAACTTCAAAGTTGCTTACCATCAGCTGCAGCGGACGGCAACCGTTTAGCAACCAAGGGCCACATAGTAGCTAACGAAATTGACGCGGGCTGCACTTTGTTAATAACTTGTGACTTTATACGGTTTTGAATATTACGACCTTTACATACAAAATAGCGGGCCGCAGGTTGCCGACCGCTGGGCCATAGAATAAAAGAACACAAGTTAGAAGCTTTATGTAATTCATTTTTTTCTGAAACTGCTGACAAGGAAATTAGGTAAAAGAAATAAAACTCAACAACTCATTTAACATTGATGTATGTATCTCAAAAATATAGATCTTGACAATTCTTAACTAAAGTGAACACAGCGCAAGCGTAGGTAGGTGTCCCAAATTGAACATTTTGAATGAGAATGAACTGGTTGCTTCAATACGTTAGGTACATTTTTATAAATAAACCTTGTTTCTAGAATTCGTGTGGTCGAATTGCGAATGAGTAAAAAAGCGCTTCTAAAGGTGGGTTTAGACCAAACGAATTCTAACACATTCTAACCCCATTTTACCAAATTCTTTGTGTGTACAGAAATAATTTGGTAGAGTGGGGTTAGAATGTGTTAGAATTCGTTTGGTCTAAATCCACCTTAAGAATACTTTCCATATAGGGTAACCAAACCCCTTGGTTTGGTTGCCCTTGCATTAAAATAAATAGCCGGACGCAGCCTCGTTTACAGATAACTAAAGCACCTCTAGTAAGCCGGTCTCTTGACGCTGGTTGATGTGTGCGTGCTGCTCGTAAACAGTAGAATGCGACTGGCTTGCTACTATCACGGTATACGGTAGTTTTTCTTCGAACAAAAGGTACATCGGGAGCGCGCATGTGTGCGCGCCGTGTACGGACGCACCACAGGCAAGCATTGCCGACTGCGCGAGACTGCCACAGTATGGCGTTCACTCACACAGACGCGCGTCGTGCGTCTGTAGAAATACGTGTCGCGCGCTCCTAAACTAGCTAGGCTAGGTTTTTAGCGAACCGGCACCTACAACTCCCATTAGTTCGATACACAAGTTCACATAAGGACAGGATGACCCGAGTCATCCTTCCCGCTGGTCCGCTGCTCACTCTGAGCAATCAGCGCAAAGTCAAGGTGGCCCTGGCCAAATGACCTGGTTCGACTCCAGGCGTTCAGGCCCTCACCTAGCCCGATTCTATCGAGGTGGACCGCGGCTAGCGATCTGGTTCGACCCCAGGGAACGCCACGGCCGACCACTCGGTCCGACAATCGCTACGCCCGTGCATGGGTTGCGAGTTTTTCTGCTTCAGTTTTCTGTTAACGAGCCTACTGGCTTTTATTTTAAGGTCCTAGAACCGAATATAAACTTTATTGTATTTTTTCTACTCCTGTACTGTTATCTGTCTTTTACTTGGTCACGAACACTAATATAAGAACATACATAATATGAGTTCAGAGAAGTCTATACTCTATTCCCCATAACAGCACTAGTGTCGTTATAGTCACTTTACGTTATTGCTAGCATCCACAGACTTCTAAATCTAGGTTAAACTTAGGTCAAGGATTAAGCGCTCAATTCTAACTTCACGATAAAAATTCACAACTACCAACTTAACAAACAATTAAATTCCTACGATTCATAAGAAAAACGAAACTTTCCGAATTAAATTAATTGATGCCAACATAAAAAAAAAGTATTTTAATTATCGTCACATCGCAAAAAAAGTTTACCATAGACACAACTGTCATGCCGGCTGTACACACTCGGAGAGACAGGACGAGACACGCGTGACGTCCATGTATTTTATATTTTAACCTAGTCGTAGAAAAAGTATTGTATGCAACGTTGTATAATTAAGTCAAAAAACGCTCATTGCGTCTCTATTTGCGATACTCGCCGCATTCGCGGCTCGTATCGCAACTCACGCAATTCGCATTTTTTGAACCTTCTTATACAACTGTTGCATAAAATACTATAACATACTTCAATCAAAGTATAAAGTCGAACAAGTAGTCCAACTTCGGCCATTTAGGAGCGCGCGATACTTGCGACGCACGTCCGCGCGTCTGTGTGAGTGCGATGTATACTGCAGTATTCTTGCGCATTCATAAATCTTTTCTTGTAGTGTGTTCGTACACGGCGCGCACACATTCAAGCGCGCAATGTACCTTTTGTAGAAAGAAAAAAAATACTGATTTTACTGTGTTTCTATTACATTAACATGAAAGAAAGCATCCTATTCATTCTCAGATCCATTTAACATTGTGATATTTTATTTGAAAAAGCTTGTGAACAAACCCGTGTCATACAAGTGTAGATTTTTATGTGATATACAAATCTTAATAAAATTTCATAGATATAAATTTAAATAGACATTGAAAATTCATTACGCTATTACTGTTTTGCCCCAAAATGTATCGTGTGATTTTTAAAAATTACGGACGTTAAATATTTATTCTTTTTTTTTCTTGGCACTTATATTGGATCAATTTTACGTGCAACGAAACTTTTCGTCGCAAAACGGTAACAGCGTAGAGTCAGATAGTTTTTAAATAATTAAGATAAAAACAAACTGATATTCTCTTTTATTATTGCTATTTAATACAATAAGGCTGGAATAACGGCGACCACTGACCATATCGAGGGTTTCAGGCCAAAGGGGCGTATACGCAATAGTAGGACTATTGCGTATATGCCCCTTTGGCCTGAAACCCTCGATATTAACATTAAAATAGAATAAGTATACTAGCACTAGTTACCTATCTAATAAATCGAACGAGATATGTTTCAAATCAACCAATATCATAGAATTTATTGAACATTAAAAACAAGCATTGTGTTGGTGAAACAATCACAATTTACAAATTAGCAACCAGGGGCCCGTTTCACGAAGCTACAAGTTACAAGCGGAAGTCTCTTTTCAATATCTTTTGATAGAAAGAGACTTCCGCTTGTAATTTGTAACTTGTAGCTTCGTGAAACGGGCTCCTGTTAACATATAGGGCCGTCTTTAAATTCAAGTCTGTATATTCACCAGTGCTCTTAAAAAGTAGTGGAGTAGTATTCGAGGAAAAAATCACCAATCAGCGTTCCTAGCCTCGCTCAGCGTGGTTCGGAATTGGCGTTTTCCTCGCTCACCGCTTCGCTATTTCAGACCGCTGTGTAACAGATATGACGTGAGCAGAGGACTATTTTCTAATTCTCAACAAATATATTAAGTAAAAATTAGATTATTAAATAGATGTCTTTTATTTATAATATGTTAGTCTTGTGCTGAAAATAACAGCGTAATATTTGGACTTCGCAGTGCAACGTTATCTGCCCTGTTTAGTAAAGAATATTGCTTTAAACGCATTCATAGTTACATAATATATGATTGATGATATTAAACATTAAAATGACAAAGTAATAAATGTACAATCACACATTTTCATAATAGTAATATGCATAAATGTATTGTTCTCACGCTAAAGGTACCACGCCAGTGAATACCATTTTAAGTTTTTATGCAAGTGGCAAAATGGTACCTTTTCCTGGGAACGATACACAAAAGTATACAATCACCAGTATTGAAGTAATACAAACAAATTATTGTAACGCCCCATACAAAGTACATTTTATAAATTCTTTTGAGTGCGAGTAACTTTATTTAGACCAGTAAACGCTATTGAACTTGCCCTACTACGCACAATATTACAATAAGTTACAATTCAAATTTAGAAACAAGCAACACCGATATCAAATCCAGAAATTTGGCTCACCAGTGTTACCAGTCTCTTCATCACATGGCATCAATGTCAGTATTGCCCTTCGGACGTCATAGGCGTCACGTCTTAAAGCCACGAGGTACAATTCTGTGGCTCTAGTGAAAAGTGGTACAAGTCGCATTTAACCTAGGAGCAAAAGGGCTTAAGTCATACTATAGAGTTGTGACCTTTTGGTCCTGTACCCCTTTTCACTACACCCACAGAATTCAATTCAATCATTTATTGGTAAAATATAAGGTACACAATTAGCTTACGTGATTCTATTGGTCTATCACTCTAAAACTTATTTTATGCCACACCTGGCCATAAAGTGTCTTTTACTACATGCTACGTGTACGGAAAAAGCCGCTTTCTGGCCAAGTGTAGGCATAAAATTATGTATACAATACGGGAGGTAATAAAGAAAGCCCTCGATCGCATTCTTACGTCCCTCGCCTGCAGCTCGGGCCGCAAACATCCGCGATCTCGGCCTTTCTTTGTTTTACCACCCTAGTTATTGTGCAATATACATCCTTAAAAATGCCCGTAACTCGGACTTCTTATGAACACTTGGCGATTTCTACAGCAATAAAATAATATTAATATGTGACTTTTTCGGGCAAAAGGTACCACTTTTCCAATTGTTGATAAAACGATTTTTAATTAAATCGTCATATTAAAATAGTAATTTAGTTTATTATTTAAATAGTTATTCCGTTTTTAATGATGTTTATTCTCAAATCACCTCAAAAACATATAGTAGCTTATTGACAACTAGATAAGTGGTACCTTTTACTCAAAAACGAATCATGTCTTCTCTTCTCAATCAGGGCAGTTAGAGGGTTGTTACTCATTTAAACATATATTTTAGACTAGCAAGAACATACAATGTTACACACACTGCAGCCAAAATCTTCATAATTTCAAGGAAATTTTGGAAATTGGTTCTGAAACCGTATCTGCCACGCGTGAAATTCTCTACGCTGTTGTATTGGTGCTCGGGCTGTCGATACGGGCGCCTAACTTGACTACTCGTACCTTGAGCTGTTAGGATACAATCCAAGGTATGGTTTAGTCCAATCAACAAAAACTTAACAATCATGGAGAACTCGATTCTGCTACTCGTGACGAGCAAATTAAGTAATAGGGATTGCATGTTAAAAAAGGTCAGAAAGGGCTCGTCCAGAAATCATGTGATCAAATTTGGCCTATTTTTGACCCCCACCCCCTCCCTCTTGGTGATTGTAACGCTACCCCCCCCAATCCAAGATCACTTTGTCAAGTATCACTAGACGCTGAGCAAGTCGTATACATGTATAATCTTAACTGTATTGCGTATGTGTTCAATATCGCAAATCAGCTATTCGCTGAAATACCTATACAATATTGTTGAAATGTTATTGAGCAATTTCGTTGCTTTTGGCTTTCCCGTTGTGTAAAAAAATTACACGTGATGTCTTCTCAGACACCCCCCCTCTCCCCCATTGTGATCATTCGTGATATTTTCTGACCCCCCCCCCCCCCCCCCCCCATTAGACGATCACATGATTTCTGGACGAGCCCAAATGAAAGTCGAGCGTCTCCGCGCGAGTGTTATATCGCTAAATACAATAAGATAATAAGAACGTAATTCGAGACGTCATCACTCGCAGGACCGAAGTTGTACAATCGAAGACACACTTAACCCTCTGTAACCCTTATTACAATGGGACAAGGTCTACTAATGGTCACTTAACAGTGTGTTCGTTTCTACATACTTTAATAGCAAGTGTCTTGGTCGTTGATCTGATGGTAGCATTGAATTAATTTTACTTGAGATGATGAATCATTATTTCTCAATCGCATCAAGAAATGTAATTTTCTAGGAATTATAAGTTTACAACGTAGGTAGTAATTTTAAACCTGGGTAAGTATAATTAACATTTTTTATGCAAGTTCTCCATTATTGTAAATGAGTCCTTACAAGGTTACTTATTTAAACTTGGCAGAATAAAAAACATGTAAAAAACCTTATTTAAAAAAGGACTTTGTTATAATGCCAAGTAAAAGGTTAGTCAAGATTGATTGTTCATAATAGTTATTGGAACAAAATTGTCGCGTGACCAAAACTCATTATGTAAATCAGTGGTTCTTAACCGGTGGTCCCTGGAATCACCCGAAGTGGTCCGCGAAGCCATCCGAAAAAATACTGTATTACCTTCAAACCTATTTACTTTACATTACCTCCAAACAGTTGGTGGTCCGTGGCAAGACACAAATTTTGTTAAATGGTCCCTCATCGCTATCGCATCGATGTAAGTGTAACAATGACATAAGTATAATGAATATAGAAGTAAGTAAACTATGAGCAAAAAAAACAATGTAACATAGTTTCTGCACTGCCACTGTTTAGCGAGTATATATATATTTTTTGCATACCAGTTATGGTTAAACATGAAAACTTGCCAAGTAGTTATCAATAAGACCAAATGTAACGGTAATGTTTATTGCAAAATAAAGATTCTATTCTATTCTAAAAGGTTAAGAACCACTGATGTAGATACAAAACAGTCACAAAGGAAAATCAACCGTGTTCGAACTTAGAAATTTCCCCGTACGTTCATTATATTTAGTGAGTTTTGGTTATCATCCAACGAAATATCCGCCCATATCATGCGTAGGGTTAGCCAAAGCATATAAGCGTTAGGGCCTTTATCGACTGCCTATGCTACGCAACGCAACAACAGGCCAAAAACAGGCAGACTCGATACTTATCTTGCAAACAAAGTTAAGTTCAGTTTGCACTAGCCAAAGTCACATTTTTGTTGCGTGGAGTAACTTATTGAACAATTCAAGTAGTCTTTATATTCTTTATTAATAAACCCATTTTATTTCTATTATTTTCAGATAAAAATTATCTATGGGACGTCTGTCTTTGACAATTTAACATTAGTATTTGTAAGAGATTTACAACAGTCATGATGATTTTTGTCATCAAAATGTATATAATATGCAAGTCATTTTATAGAGATAAGTAAATAAATTACGCATAAAATAATAATATAGGGCAAACAAACAATAACATAGCGCTGATCTTTGTAATAAACACACTACTACACTATGTATGTATGTAATTAGAGTTAGGTCTCAGTGACTAAATAAAATAATAGTACATTACACAACTAGGGGGGTAAAACAATGAAAGGCCGAGATCACAGATGTGGCGATTGAGGGCTTTCTTTATTACCTCCCGTGTTGTGTACATACTTGTATGTCAACACCTGGCAATAAAGCGGCCTTTTCCGTATGCCTAGCGTGCGGTAAAAGTCACTTTATGGCCAGTGGCATAAAATTAGTTAGTAAAGTCCAAAACTCGCCTTCTGTATAGCTCTCGTGTAAGGCGCGTAATTGTGGTATAAAGTATCCTAAGAGAGTTACAAACGATTTAGAACTTTAAGGCGTTGTGATAAGATAAGATAAGAACCATTCTCATGTAAGGTACTTAAGATAAATCGCTTGCAAGACCCCCCGCTCTGCAGGCATAGCGCGCGGAGTTAATAGTTACCATACGATTTTGCACTTTATGTTTTTGTGATAAGGTTGAATTTAGTCTACTAAGATTAATATAAAGTATCCTAGGACACGGTACAGCGCGAGTTTTGTTCAACTCCGGCGCGGCGGGCGAGCGTTAAAAACGATTTAGAACTTTATTCCTTTGTGATAAGGTTGAATATTGTCGGCTAAGGTCCGAAGGTGCAAAATCGTTTGGTGACTATTCAATCAGTGTTAGTAAAATTCGCCAAACGATTTTGCGCTTTATGTGTTTGTGATAAGGTTGAATATATAAATATAAAGTACCCTAGGAGACGGTACAGCGCGAGTTTTGCTCAGTTCCGGCGCGGCGGGCGAGCGTTACAAACGATTTAGAACTTTATTCCTTTGTGATAAGGTTGAATGCTGTCGGCTAAGGAAGGTAAGTGTATTAAAAGGTACAAAATTGTTTGGTGACTATTCAATAAGTGCTAGTAAAATTCGCCAAACGATTTAGCACCTGAGTCATTCCGCGTAAATGTAACGTGAGTCACGATTTCATTGCGTGTTTTTTCATTAAAGATACAAATTTTAGTGTTAATATATTTAGGGATGATAAGTAACACTTCTTTGGAGATATATTAACACTTTAATTTGCATCATGATGATTAAGAACTTAATGAAAATTGTGACTCACGTTACCTCTTACCGTGGAATGACCCGCCTTATGTCTTTGTGATAAGGTTGAATCTATAAATATAAGATACCCTAGGAGACGGTACAGCGCGAGTTTTGCTATATAGCACTGATTGAATAGTTAGTAGTTACCAAACGATTTTGCGCTTTATGTCTTTGTGATAAGGTTGAATCTATAAATATAAGGTACCCTAGGAGACGGTACAGCGCGAGTTTTGCTATATAGCACTGATTGAATAGTTAGTAGTTACCAAACGATTTTGCGCTTTATGTCTTTGTGATAAGGTTGAATCTATAAATATAAGGTACCCTAGGAGACGGTACAGCGCGAGTTTTGCTATATAGCACTGATTGAATAGTTAGTATATAGTTACCAAACGATTTTGCGCTTTATGTCTTTGTGATAAGGTTGAATCTATAAATATAAGGTACCCTAGGAGACGGTACAGCGCGAGTTTTGCTATATAGCACTGATTGAATAGTTAGTATATAGTTACCAAACGATTTTGCGCTTTATGTCTTTGTGATAAGGTTGAATCTATAAATATAAGGTACCCTAGGAGACGGTACAGCGCGAGTTTTGCTCAGCTCCGGCGCGGCGGGCGAGCTTTACAAGCGATTTAGAACTTTATTCCTTTGTGATAAGGTTGAATGCTGTCGGCTAAGGTCCGAAGGTGCAAAATCGTTTGGTGACTATTCAATCAGTGTTAGTAAAATTCGCCAAACGATTTAGCACCTTATGTGTTTGTGATAAGGTTGAATGTATAAATATAAGGTACCCTAGGAGACGGTACAGCGCGAGTTTTGCTCAGCTCCGGCGCGGCGGGCGAGCGTTACAAGCGATTTAGAACTTTATTCCTTTGTGATAAGGTTGAATACTGTCGGCTAAGGTCCGAAGGTGCAAAATCGTTTTCATCACACTTGCTCGAAAATGGTGTCATTACATGTAGGTTTTGCGGGCCGTAAATGACCTATTACGCCCTAGGGCGTAATGGTTTTCTTTTTAAATTTGAAACGCTGGTTCTGTTTTACTCTTATTTGTCATGATCAAAGGAAACGCCAACTTACTTTTTTAACTTTTATTCCTGAAATATTTATTTAAAGAGAACTGTTATTGCAAATACATGTAAACACATATTTCTGTAACATTAATTAAATGTTTAAATAGTGTATTTCAGTATTTTGCAAATATAAAATCAACCATTTTAAGTCTTTACCGCTATGGTTTCTGAACGTGACTTGTCGTTTTGATATATGTCACTAATGTCACTGTCAGTTTTACAATTTTATTTAGGTTAAGTAAGGTTATTTTAATCAGATTTCCTCACAAGTGTGATGAAAAACATTGTGTGTGCCACGGGCGGTAAAGGAATTACAAACTCGTGTTGTTAAAGCCCTCGGCTTCGCCTCGGCCTTGTAACAAACACTCGTTTGTAATTCCTTACTTACCGCTCTTGATACACAATGTACTATTGGTGACTATTCAATCAGTGTTAGTAAAATTCGCCAAACGATTTAGCACCTTATGTGTTTGTGATAAGGTTGAATATATAAATATAAGGTATCCTAGGAGACGGTACAGCGCGAGTGTTGCTCACCTCCCACGCGGCGGGCGAGCGCGCGCGCCACGGCGAGGTCGCCGCCCGCGAGGCTCGCGCTCTGCAGCGACAGGGACAGGGCCCGGGCTAGGGCTTCGTCTTCCGACTGCATGATTAAAAATTACACAGCTCAAAATTATTGTATTTAAAAAAAAAATAGCACATAGTATATGATAGTTTGAAGTTTAAAATTATGTTATTTTTTATACAGGGTGAAATTTTTTTCATCGTCCAAATTTCAACAGTGGATTGTTTTGTTTTTTCAGTTTGTATCTTCCAGTACTAAAATATTGAGAAACAGCAGCTGAAAGATATCCTAAAAAACATACATTTGTGGATACCGCGGTAGCGCACTGCGCGTGAGACGGCAACGGTCCCCTACCCGCGACCCCTACCCCGCTCCCACGTTGAGTCACCGGGACAACTTACGCGTCGATACGCGTAATCCTCACGTTACAAATTATTTTTTCAGACAGCACATTTTAGGGTGAAAATTTTAAATACATTTTTTTCTTCACAAATGGCATCTTTTATTGATACCTAATGCCTAGGAAAAATTTGGATGGTCAATAAAATTTCATCCTGTATAGGCTTTTTGTTCAAAATTATGTTCTTTTTTGCATAAGAGCCTTATCACCAGGCATCGGAAATTCGGTTGCTTATATACTTAAACTTTGTCGTCAGCGTCGATGTTGAGTTGTATGAATGCGGACACAATTTAATTAAATTTCTAAATTAACTTATTATGCTAACATAAACACATACTAACTATTTAAGTATTTAAATTAATTATTTGCTATTTTCATGTACTAATTTTTAAAAGCCGATTAAAAGTAGCCATAAGCTAAACATTCGCGAGATACTGCATTATAGCTTGGCAACTTCCTTGGTGACACTCACCTGTGTGCTTTTTGTTCTGTGCAGCCGTAACTACTTACACAAGTTACCGCCAACACGAACGGGGGCCTCCGGAGGCTGCCTGCGTCGGTCACCGTTCGTGTTGGCGGTAACTTGTGTAAGTAGTTACGGCTGCACAGAACAAAAAGCACACAGGTGAGTGCCACCAACGAAGTTGCCAAGCTATGACGTTTTGTATAATCGCGGAATCCGGGAACTTGCATTATAAAAATCAAATTTTTAAGAAGCTGATTCCATATTTGCTTAACTTTATCCGGAATTTTGCCAACTTTACACTGACATAATTGTCATTTTAGAAGATTTTTTTCACTTCAACCGTATAGATATTTATGATGTTGGCTGTACCATAACCATTAGACTTGGATAGTTTATCGATCAATACGTACCATATTGCCCTGTACGTCGGCGAGTGTGGTCACCCTCGTCTGGACGGGATGGCTGGCGATGGGTGTGCTCAGGGGCACCCTACTCGACTCGCCCGCTATTCTCGCCATAGCTGCGTTACTGCAGGCAAAATACAAACGAATATTATAAATCACAGTAGTCACAGTATACGGAACGTGCACGAATAGGTAGCACTAAACGACAAAAGAGACACGGGCGGACAATAAAGGAAACTATCGCCCCTGTCAAATCAAGCTTTCAATGTCAATGATGACGACCGCTTTAGCTTAGTTGGTAGTGACCCTGCCTACGAAGCAGGAGGTCCTGGGTTCGAATCCCGGTCTTCTTCTTTAACTTAAGAGCCTTGCTCTTGTCGGTGAAGCAATCGCCAGTCCTTCCTATTCTGCGCCAATCCCGGTAAGGGCATTTATTTGTGTGATGTGCACGAATATTTGTTCCTGAGTCATGGATGTTTTCTATGTATTTAAGTATTTGTATGTATTAAATATATCGTCGTCTAGTATCCATAACACAAGCCTTATTGAGCTTACTATGGGGCTAGTTCGATTTGTGTAAGATTGTCTCCTAATATTTATTTATTATTTAATGATAATATGTAAGTGTCAATGTCAAATACATATAGTAAGTCGTAGCTACACTGACGTTAATCGTCCTTCAACGCGATAAATTAACGTTATTCACGGCGTTTTCGTCAATGTGGCCCCAGCATGAGAGGGTATGTGATTTAGACTGGCGGCACCAGTTGGCAACACCTTCGTCGTGCACGTTCTATATAGTAAGTAACAGTAATTTTTCTTTCTACAAAAGTGCACGCTGCGAACGGACGCATTACAAGCAAAGTTTTAGGAATGCGTAAAATGTTCCAGTACGGATCGCACCGTCTGCGCCTCGACTTTAAATAGATATCGTGCGCTCCTAAACAGCAGTGTGAGTACTTGTATGTCTTTATATTTTGTAAAATGTGAAAGTGACCCTGTTCACGCTTACACCAGTTAACCGATTTAGATCAAATTTAATAATTAATATATATTTTTTTTTAATTTTAGTAATTTTCTTTTTATAATAACAGGTCTTTTTATGGTAACATATCAAGAAACTTTCTATCGGCATATTATGCTGCTGGACATATGAACGTTTCTATTTTTAATTTACCCAATTACGAAATTGCTAACATGGAGTTAAATTTTGTTATACACTTTTTCAAATTTTAGATCAAATTTGGTAATGTCATTGCGCCAACGCAAGTGACGCCATTCTTTTCGTACTTCATACGGCTTTATGCGGATTCACACCCCAAAATATACTTTTTATGAAATTGTATGCAGCATAACGCACTACGTGGTGTAATGTGTTATACCGTCGACCAAAACTCACCAACAACATTGAAATTATTGGAATATCAATATAATTATTCGTGCTGTTGATTGTTAATTTGTTAGTGACGTAATTAGTGAGTTTTGCTTGTCACCCGACGATACCACATACAATTTCATATAATATTTTGTCACACAGTGCATTTGTATGTACAATCGAGTTCATTTACACATATAAGAGAACAAAAATATCTGAACACGGTTTTATGCTCCTGACAATAGGGTCGTGTTCAGATATTTTGGTTTCCGTATGTGTGTAGATGTAATTGAACTCGACTGATTGGGTTCAAATCCTGGTAAGGGCAAATATGTTTGTGTGATGAGTACGAGTATTTGTCCCTGAGTCATGGATGTTTTCTATGTATTTATCTATATATGTATGTATGTCGTCCTCTAGAATAGGTAATTTCACGAGAGTTGAGGCCACGCACACAACAACACTGTCATGTAATGACAGCGAGATTTTGAAATTACTGTTGTTTTTTCGTACCGATAGCAGGTTCAACAGTGAATTGCAAGATAGACCAAAAAGTTTGTTTAAACTATAGCCTTGTGTTTATTTACTCACTCATTCATTTCATTCATTCACTTTTTTTGCAATGAGTTCTTCATACTAGCTGTGTGTGTATTCATTCACCTCAACTCTCGTGAAATTACCTATACAAGCATTGCTTAGTTTGGGACTAGGTCGATTTGTGTAAGATTGTCCCCCAATATTTATATTATATTATTGTACCAACGTAAATAGAAAAGGATGTAAGTACTCACGCCGCCTGTCGTCTCTTGGCAGCCATCTTGCCCTCGCACGCGTGGTCGGCTGTGTGGCGGTGCTTGAGACAGTAGTTGAGCGAGCACTCGCCACATACTACTGGTATCATTTCTTTCGTTTTACAACCTTTGTAGGCGCAGCGGTTTGTGTATACCTGAAGAGAAAACACAATAACATAAGTTGACTTATATCAACGCGTGTGGTAGGTGAAAATGCAATTAAAGACTTTATATCACACCTGGCCATAATGTGGCTTTTACCGCACGCTACGCGTACAGAAAAAGCCGCTTTCTGGCCAAGTGTCAACATAAAATGATGTACACAACACGGGAGGTAATAAAGAAAGCCGTCGATCGCATATTCATGTCCCTCGCTTGCAGCTCGGGTCGCAAACATCTGCGATCTCGGCCTTTCTTTGTTTTACCACCCTAGTTGTGTAATGTACTATAAGACATTCATAAAATTGTACAATCACTGGTAATACATGATTAAACAGATCATGCAAAAATATCTGACAATATTCTATCCCTATAGCAATTAGGTTGTTTCATTATTTATTGCTGGTGACTGTACTCTTTGAGTAATGAATTGGAAAATCAACTCTCAAAGCTGATATTTTACATTAATTTGCTTTTTATAATAACAGGTCTTTTTATGGTAGCACATGCAGGAAGATTCTTGGACTATCAAGAATCTTCCTGTCTGCATATTATGTTTATCCACTGCTAGACATATGAGTGTTTCTATTAAGGAAAAATATTTCCTTTACCCAATTAAGAAATTGTTAACATGGAGTTAAATTTTGTCATATTCATATTTATGTCCTTTTGGTTACACACTTTTTCAATGCATAAAATTAAAAAAAAAATACATGAGAAACTGGACATGTGTAACAATTATTAACATAAAGTAAAGATTGCACTGTTTATTTCGTTTTTTTTTTAATACAGAACTAAATTCAACTCTAGTAATTTCTGAATTGGCTACAAGGGAAAATCTCACATGGATTTCTATTTGGATCTCACTGTTGTTTTTTAACCAGGTCAGCCTGAATCCACACCAAGAAAAATCCTGGGTGTTTCAGGATTCCCATTGGAGCAATGCCACAAGTAGATTGATGTTAACAGGAGAGTTCCATAGGCTAACAAAATAAATTTTGCTATACAAGGAGTGCTGCAGTGAATCTTTAGTTTTCTCGCTGCAGAAATTTATTTAAAAGATAAGATTATTTATACCTTTTTTCTTCTTTCTTTTGCTGGGTCTGACATGCACTGGTTATCTATATGTTCGCTGACAGCCACATCCGGTCGCTCTCCCCTACGCCCTGGCACGGGCGCCCCACACAGCGGGCACTCAGGTACCTGAACATCTCTATTATTGGGCTCTGGGCAGTCATGGTTTATGTAGGCAAAGTGATCCGAACTGAAAATGAATGGTACTACATTAATGAAATTGAAAAGGAATGTGACAGATGATGGTTCAGAATAGTAGTAAGTAATAAAATGCAGGGTTGGGTTTTGTTGACATATATTATATGCCTATTGTGATAAAATGAGGTTCAAACAGGTACTAGGATGATGGTGTTATCAGCAGAATAGTTACTTACAAAAAAAATAATATATATGTTTTTATCAGTACAGCCCACAACAATATCTTTTAATGGTAAGAATGGATATGCTAATATACTAATATTATAAATATATACAATACAATTCAAATATACTTTATTGGATACTGGAGAAACACATTACAAAAGGCATATAACATAATTGAAACCATTTAATATAGTACACAAAAAGTGGTCTCTCATCTCAAAAATAAATAAATGATTTGCTCAGCTGGATGAGTATCAATTTGTATATGAATGATGCAATTAAACAAGCACATTTCTGTAGACATAATAAAAAAACAAAGTACAGTCAAGTGTGAAAATAAGGGTGCATAGAAATGCTCAAAAATATGGTTGAATACACCTTCTGCAGTGGCAATTAGAACTTCATACCATATTAATGAAATGAATTATTTGTTACATGTCTTAGCACTTGACTGTACTACATATTTTATTTATGTCACCACAAATAATAAAGATGGTAAGGTTGAGAATGGGACACAAATAGAAAACATACACACATACATTAAATTTGTAAAGGAACCCTAAAAAGATGTTTTCAATTGTAAATACTTGCTAAACAATTGATGGCCACACACATGTGACTAGGAACCTATGTGCCATACAAATTTTAAGGTTTATTAGTTCTTTTACATAGTTTTCTTTGTTCTCTTGTGCAAAATGTAATGCTGTTATACTATACATAGCAAAAATCTGCATACTTTTGAAACATGAATATTGCTTATTAGCACAGCTACATCATTATGAGATAAATTCAGCTAGTTACTTGTACAAAAAAGCGTAGGAGGAAATGAAATAATATTACAATCTTGTAGGTACAATACAAAATGTTAAGTGGTGTTTGACAAAAAGATGAATAGAAAATTTTTAAACATGCAGTAACTTACCAAAATGACTTTAGGCAGGATCCACATTTCATGGGAAGAAAATCTGAAAATTCATAAGGTACCTTAATAAAAGTAAAGTAAATATTGGAGGCGAAACAATAATGCAAGTCACACTGACTAATATGAGTATCTTCTAGAAGTAAGGACTGTCAGCGAGAGGCGGCTCAAATTGTAAGCGTATTGTAACTTACCTAGTCTATTACAAGTACGGAAAGCGCAATTACTGCCAAGATGCGGAAACTCCATTATTTTTAGTGTTCTGCTTGGCTATTACTACTAAGAAAGCTCAAAACTGAATGGTACGTAACAACCACTACTTCTTTGAAGCGTCAACACAGAATAAATAGTGATACATGTTGCAAAACAAATTTATACGTTCGATACGATAATGAATTCGTCATCATTCATGTATTTCTCAATGACAATGAAACTTCATTTTCGAATCATTTTGAAGGATCCGTCGTGTACGAATATAGCTTTTAATCAAATATGGCTGTCAAACTAAATAGTACTATGTACTGCAACTCAAATTTATACATTTAAATGTGTTAATTAATTCATCATAATTCATTTATTTCTTAATGAAACGACACTTTCGCATAATTTTGAATCAACTTGAAGTTTTTGAAGAAAGCTTTTATTCAAATACGACTGTCAAAGCAACCACAGAGTAAGTAAAGTTTATTGTTAGGGCAGTAGTCCGTTTAATGCCCGGCCCTGTATTGTACAGCCGGGCTTTATCACCCTGTGCAAAACGTGGCTGCCAATTATCGCCCTGAACTATTGTTCAGTCCGATAAAGCGCGGCCAAATAATGCCCAGCCCAATAATACGCGTCCCGATAATTGGTGTACATTGCTTCTGATTCAGGGACTCCAATTATCACCAACGATCGGAATAGGTAGAGTATATTTACCTTAATTTCGAAGAACGTAGTCGAAAAGTGGAGACTCCCTTACTCCCTTGGGACTTGAAGTCTCGGAATCTTACTAAAAATGTACATTATTGGTATTCTTTCGCACATTTCTCGAAAATTTTCAGTATAGCTGTCTCTTTGTAATAGTGCTGTCTCTTTCACTCCTTCGAGAAATTTCGCCATTATATGAAGTGTAGTTCAAAGGCCCATAAGGCGTCCTGAAAACGGGGACTGAAAACATGTTTCAGGCGCCTGAAAACAACGGTAACTTGGGTGAATTTTCGATCTTCTACTATGACTATGTGAAAGAGCTATCTCTGAAACGGCCTGAAATCACCTTTCATACCCAATGCGACCTGCGGCCAGGTCGCATTGGGTCAGGATGACTGAAACTCTAGGGGGGGATGCCTTTGCTCAGCAGCGGGACACCTATTTGTTTTTTTGTAATTTGGGCTATTTGAAAGTCTGTATTGCGCATTGATTTTTCGGCATTATTCAAAAAGTACTTATCTTCTGTTTAACCAATATTGGTCATAACATAATTATCCTTTGTAAAAGTCACAGAAAACCTAGAAAATATTTCAAGGTGGGTGGACCTTGCAGTGAAAAACGATCGAAATTGTGCTGATGAGTGCATATTTATTTTGAACGAATTTATATACAAATCTTATAAAATATTATTATTTGCGTCATGGTGAGACATGATGACGGTAAAACATTTAAGATGAAAATGATAGTAAGTACTTATTTAAGTAGTAAGTTTACCTATATAGAAATAAAATGTCAGTTTTTCATTTGGTCCTTCGAGCCGGATTAGTTTCTCGCTAAACCTAAGCTACCACGCGAGTCAAACGACACAGCCCTAAAAAACATACTGGTCGGTGAGCGCGCGGAGCAGGCGAGCGCGACGTATGGCTGCGGCCTCGCGGCGAATATCATCGCTATTATTGGCGTTGAGCTCCAGAGTCCCCGAAGCCATGACGGCGCGCGCGCGGCGTCCGCCCTCGCCGCGCCGGCCGTGCATCGCCGCCGCCACTTCTAGTAGCGTCCCGTCCCATAGACAGCCGTAGTATGCGTCCATCGAGTCTGCCGTGTTACCCGTATTTTCAGCGAAGCACTTGAAGGCGCGTGTATAGTCGCCTCCGTCTGGCAGCTGGTACAACGCGGCGGCCTGCGTGGGCGCGCCGAGCGTCTGGCAGCAGCGCGCTGCACGCCTCGAAATACTTCCCTCGTCCGGCGCGCGCTTCGTAAAGTGCCATGAGCTCACCGCTAACGAGCATAGGTAGCCCCGGAGCCCTGTGCCGTATCGCCCGCCCGCCATCTCTAAATCACCTAACAACCGTAGCCAAGAATTATTATAAGGGTACAGCTTCAAGCCTCTATCGAGCACCTCAGTCAGAGTCTCCAGAATATACTTGGGATTGTAATTATTGACATCCTGAATCTTGTTAGGCCAGAGATTCGCGTATTCCACGACGAGGTCAAGGGAGGAGTCGTCGACGAGTACGTTGTATATTCTGGCGAGGAGCGAAAGCACGATGCTGATTGCGAGTGGCTCCCTCAAGGCGTGAAGCACTGCGTGGAATGCGCTGCGGTGTTCCAACTGGCCGTGATGATTCATGTGGTTTTGGTGCATGTGGTAGAGGCTGTTTGTATGTATGGAACGCTTAGGATAATCGCTTGCGTTGGAGAATGTCGACAGCACGTAGTCCCAGAGTGTCCGGGGGAACTTGTGCACACCCTTGCCGCGCTGCAGCTCAGCGCAAGCAGCGCATAGCGCGGCCACTAGCTCAGAGGTGCACGCGCTTAGCCCTAGTGTCGGTACGCTTTTTGTCTCCCACTCGCACAGGTTCAGCAAGCAAATCCAAGCCGCCAGTGTCACCTGACAGCGCGGGCCGGTCGCGTCGCTAGAGTTAGCAGCGGATATGGCGGCTTTACACTTGCTGGCCAGCAAGGTGACGTTCAGCCGGTGGTGCGGCCAATCGGCCAGCCAGCATAAGGTCGACCTGTAGCAGTAGTACCTCCCAGGCCAGCGTGCGGCACAGCCGGTATAGGACGGGGTCGGAGCCGCCCACCAGGTGGTTGCGCATCTCGCTCTCCACTGCCGACAGCAGACTCAGCGCGACGCGTAAATCACCCGCCTCGGCGCGGGCCCGCGCCGCCCCCGACACCACCACGCTGAAATCTTGTAGGAAACCTCTCGGGAGAGACGCCAGCGTCAACGACAGATTCCCAATCGGCTTCCAGTATGGCGTTAGCTTCCACAGCGGCGACGAAGGCGACATCGCGGCCAGCTTAACCAAGCATATGCGCACGTCATCGGCGGCGGACGCCTCTAGCAGCCGCTTCTTCAGGCGCCCCATTTCGAGTTCAGGCGAGGCTTTATACACGAAATCGGGCGCATTGTTGTACTTGAAATCCGGCAGCTCCCAGTCGTCTGCCAGAAGCTCGCGCGGCACATATATATTTTCATCGTCGTTGTTGATCTGATCGTTAATTATAGCTTGAAAATGCTCGTCAGGAATCAGCTTCCGTCTGATTGCGGAAGCAAAACCGCCCGCGTGTTTTTTTAAATACTCATCTATTCTATCAGTCAGTAATGTGCATTGAAATGAAGTGGCCAAATGAAGAAAAAACATCCTCAATTTATCCCAGTCATCTTCCGATAAACGGGTAGATATTAAAACCGGAGCTAATGCCCAAATCAGTACATCAAAGAATTTTATACCAATGGTTTTAAACTTATTTAAAAAATCTGGGTGTGTCGACGGCAAGCCTCCTTCTAGAGCATATCTAACGGCATTTAATGCTGAAACGCGGATTACTAAGTCCTTAGGTACAATAACAGCACCGGACAAAACTGAGACTTGTATATCGAGTTCAGCCACTTGTCTGTGGATCATAGGAATTTCTCTTGTTAAATTATCTGCCTGTAAAATGGCCATGATGCCTACATACTCATTGACTTTTGATTCCTGCAGCCTTTGTAACAGAGGCTGATCCTCATTTAACAATTCATGGCCCAAATTAAGTGCTCTTATGTAACCGAAAATATCTTCCTTGGACATGCTTGCATAATTGAACTTTCCCCATGGCACTTTATCATATGGGCTGTAACCGTTGCATATGTCATGTTCTAGCAGAGTTAGGTTCTTCCTGCAGCCTAAGATGTGTTTCTTTGCCTTGGCATGTTGTCCATAAAAAAAATAGTAAAGGCATAGATCAAAATGGATTTGCATTAAGAGTTCATAATGACTTATGTGTGTACTACCAGCATCCCAGTTGTGGGCCATGGTATCTGCATATTCTGTTGGATGCACAAAAGTCTCTATAACAGGAACCTTAATTAGTTTATGCTCCTTATTATTAGTTTCTTGTGAGTCATAAAATGCCATCACATCCTCCAAATACTTAATGCTTTGGACTCTTGAGTTCTCATTTGTCCTAATTTTTTTTTCAATGCTGGAACTTATATGGGTATACCCATCTTCCATAGGTGTGCTAGAAATGTGTATAAATGGTAATTTTGCTTGGAGAACAGCTTTAACAGGGAACCTCAGGATCCATCTATGATATAAAATTAATGCGAACTGCACATGTGGTTTTTTTAGCATGCATATAGGAATTTCCTGAGGTGGTACAGAGAACGCGCCATCAGTTGCCATGTATACCAAATCTTGGACTAGTTGTTGTTGAATCAGAGGCGTCAGTTTAGATTCAAAGGTATCTAAATTCCATTTAAGAGTGGATGCAATTTTAAGTGCCAGTATTTTAAGCGCAAGATGCTTCTGTGTAATGTTGTGAATATCAGGGCTGGAGGCCATGGGTGGTGAAGGCAAAGCGTCCAGGTCATTCGGCCTCCCATCATAGAGACTATTACTTGAGTCAACCGACAGGAATTCTACTATCAAATCTGTAGCAAATGGCTCCGAGTAAGGATACTGAAGATGCTCTTTGAGAAGTTTTTGGTCCAATAAGAACTCGAACCATAGTATTGCGTCGGGAGAAAGGGGCACGGCGCCCGGACTTGACAAATCCACCTCCATATCCAAAACTATTACCAAATTGTAGAGTACTTTGTTTACATTTTTACCGGCTTATAAGTATCCACGTTCGGTCGGAAATTGCGAATGAATAATATTCAATTTTACTATTAACGACCTACTATTGCTTATGCAATGATGACTTGTTTGTTAGAAGTAACCCGCGGTTAAATAAATGCAATAATCCTAAAATGTATCAAATAGAATAGCTAGGCTTAATTACATTTACATTACAAAATAAATAAAATAAAATGATGTAAGATGTAACTGTCAATTGTCAATAATTGACTTGTCAGAATGTCAGCATGACAATGACTTTGACAAGTTTGGCACTAATCAGACGTAGTTCTATTAGAGAAAGTGGTAAAAACATCGAATAATAGTTTCGATAATTTTCGATTGCACATTCAGACATTACTGAAATACATATAAAATATGGGTAATGTCGATCGTCCTTTTATATGTTTTATCTCAAAATAATATTAACCATTTCCCTGGACTTCAAGGAAATAGCGGTGATATACGTGTCATGAATACGTGACCTTTTTGTCCTGAATGACATCTGTCAACTCTTCACGATCAAGTAGATATCGGGGGTCGGTCTGTGTTTCGAGAATTAAATCAATTAAAACTAATAAAGTGGTCCCGATTGTGGATCACTGATTTATACTGGGCTTTATAGAAAAATTAGTGTCCAAAATGAGTAAGTTAATCCCCTCAGCCGCTAAACTTTTCTCTGGAAACACAATCACGGTGAGTGCAGTTTACGTCGCGTATTTTCGGCTTCTTTTTGCGAAAACATGATCAGCTCGTGATCAGTAAAAGTTGTTTTAATGATTTGATTCTTATTTTATTTTGTAGAAAGCGGCCGCCCCAGTCGCGACGTCCACGAAAGCAAAATACAGCACGAAAAGCGAAGCTACGTTTGAAATAAAGGTAAACGCAAAGAAATACATTTATTCGTATACATTATGAGTTAAACGAGCATTTATTTTATTTACGAGGCCCAAATGTGTATTTTTTAATATTTCATAGTCTAAGTTAAAGTTAGTTTCATTGGGATTTCTCCACTTATGTAACCTAACCTTCAAATTTATTTATTTTGAACTTGATTATCTTTCTCTATGACATCGCTATATCAGATTATTTTATATACTAGATATGACGTCATTATGAATGCTCACATGAGACTATGTCATAATAAGCATAGCTGCCGAAATATTTTATGTAGCTTCAAGTAAGATGTAAACAATATTGTAACCGGATTGATATTTATTATTAGAAAAAAAATCTGTCTGTGACACTTTCACAACTGTACTCTTTCTATTACATTAACAGCATCTAAATGCAGTTTTTCATGTTTTTAGCTTCTTTTTTGCATTATTTACTACTTTATACTGTTAAATTCTTCCTTTTTTATTTAATTTTCTCAATTCAAGTCAAAACCCTTTCCCCTTAACCCTTCCTCAACCCTTATGGAACTCGCTGTCAAAGTGTAGTCATGTGTGATGGTAGAGCTCGGAATAGGTAGTGCTTATTTACCTAAACTTTGCGGAGGACGTAACTAAGAGTGATTAGAACCATCAAAAATAATTGATTCTTTTTATTGAACCCAGGATTTCCCTGATTTAATAATAATACATTATCCATATAAATTCACACTCAGGGTTAGATTATTAATGAAATACAATTGTCTAATGCAGAAATTTTGTATGAAGTTGATTTTTGAGTTCTCAATATATCTTGTATTTCATTAATAATTTAACCCCGAGTGTAAATTAATGTACAGTCGCCATCAGATATATCTGAGCTGTCAGTGTACTCATAAATATCTGAACACGGCTCTAATGCTATGAAAATAGAGCCGTGTTCAGATATTTATGAGTACACTGACAGCTCAGATATATCTGATGGCGACTGTACAGTATGTATTATTAATCCCAGGAAATCCCGTGTTCAATAAAAATAAATAATTATTTTTGGTGGTCGTAACCACTCTTAGTTACGTCCTCCCGCGAAGTTTAGGTAAATAGGCACTACCTATTCCGAGCTCTGGGTGATGGCCGTTTCCTCTTGTAACCATGAGTGCTGTAAGGAAAAATAATATATCACTATCATTCAATGACATTATCTTTACCAGCCCTACAAACTCCACAAGTTGGATAAGGGGCCAGCGCAAACAGCCACTCTAACCTCAGAAGATGCCCTCAAGATCTATGAAAAACTTGCCGTCCTGCGGAGAATTGAGACAGCCTCAGGGAACCTGTACAAAGAGAAGATCATCCGTGGCTTCTGTCACTTGTATTCAGGTGGGTCTAGAATATTATGATCAGGCATCGGATATTCCTGCGCCTATTTACCTAAAGTCGTCGAATTCCTGGAAAAAACTAAGCAAGTATGGAGTCGGCTTCTTAAAAATAAAATTTTAAATAATATACGTGATTACCTGTTCATTGCTATCGTCTTTTTGTTAAAATTATATTTAAGATAAAACTTAACGCAAATTGTTCTACTAATAGTAGCTATAACATTAATTCGTTACCGAAATGAATTGCACGTAAATTAAATAATATGTAGTCGTTCTGTACATGAGAAATAAGTTAGAATAGTACATTGCAATACTATAATAGGTATGTGTTTATGTTAGCCTAATTTACGTACTAAAAAAAGTAAAAAAATAAATTGAGTCCGCCTCCATACCATTCAACTACCTACGCCGACGCCGAAGTTTAGGTAAATAGGCGCAGGAATATCCGATGCCTGATTATGATATTTTTAGAAGAACAAAAAAAAAGAAATTTATTTATTTATTTTATTGATATATATTACAATGTCACTAACAGTTAATTATACTAGGCATGACATAATTTAATTTGATTTTGGTTACATTATTTATTTATAATAATAATAACATGCACAAAGGTACGTTAAGTCAGCTGTTGACTATGGTGCTCGAGGCCATAATGGTCTCAAAATACCGTCCGGCTGCGGCTAAAAATCTCGGTTCGGAAGTCCAGAAAAGGTCAAGCGTTTCGTCCTGGTCGAGTATGTCGTTAATATACTTTATAGCGCGATGTAGTGGCGAGTTGGACAGTGCCTTAGTACGGGTGGTCGGGAGGCAGAGCAGGGGGAGTTTACGAGGACGCATGTAGTGTCTAGTAACTGGAGGAACATTTAGGGAAATGAATGGAAAGAAAAGTAGGAATGGATAGAGAGTGTTAGAAAATTCTAAATAAACAAAGTAATAATAAGGGAAGCTTTCCTGACAGATCAAATCAGTTACTTTTTATGAAGTGTCAAAATGCTCAGTATGATGTTTATATAAAATATAGTGTTATGAATTATGTCATTGTTTCCAGTGGTCAGTTTGTCTCCTTATTTTAGGGTTTTTAGCATTTAAAAATTGATGGACTATGTAAGTGAAGTTTAGCTTAATTTTACAAATTTTCGAAAACTGTGTATAAAAGTTAGCATGAAATAACTATGTTGACTACGAGTATAATCATTTAATCAAGTACCCAATTATTATGGATGTATGATATAACTTTTTTATTGATACCAGGTCCTTGCCAGGAGTACTTATTATGTGAAAAGATTATGTGGTATTGTTCCATTCTCAATCGGAATTAGAAAGTAGACCTACTTTACATAGCATATCATCAAAAGATTATCACTTTCATCCAAGTTACTAAATTGTATCTAAAAATTTTGTGTAATATGTAAAACAGTCTGTCACTCTGTTATCTATGGTTTTCATTATTATTTCAAAGGTGATAACCAATGTTATGGCTACTGCAATCTGTAAAATGATAACAAAAGAAATAGGCAGTGTAACATTGTAGACTTGTCTCTCTCATTTATAGTTTTCCAGATTTTCTTATTAAAGTTTTAGAGGTCTACTTATCTTAGACTTTAAAAAAATCTGTTGGCCTTAAGTACAAACAAAGCCACTTTTAACTGACCACCCATATACTTAAACAGGTTGCAATAAAGTTGACATTAGTTTACATATGTACAGTTAACAGTGTGTTCGATTGTACCATCTTAATACTTTTACAACCAGAGAAAAAAATTGAATCACACCCCAGAAACCGACAGAGCCCACTAGGTGTGTTTGTGAAGTCAATAATGTGCAACGCAAAATTGCCGGCATCTGAGCATTACGAGCGCCTACTAGGCGGGTTGTTGGTCGTGAAAGTGTTAAGGAGGAAAATATGCAGGGCCGGATACTCATGTTGGGGCCCCTAGGCAATGTAAGTCTTTGGGGCCCTGTTCTGTCGTTTGAAGATCATCACCTCTCTATGAAACATTTTCATTTTACTTGCGCGCGCGGGGCCCCTATGCCCCTAGCTGATGCGGGGCCCCTAGGCAATTGCCTACTCTGCCTAAAGGTTAATCCGGCCCAAAAAATATGGTATTAGGTAGATTTATATATGGTATGAGGTCTCAGCAAACAGCGTGAATTAGTTTTTTTTTTAAATAGGCCAAGAAGCCGTAGCCGTCGGCATGCGGCAGGCCATGCGTGACGCAGACTCGGTGATCACTGCGTACCGGTGCCACGGCTGGACGCATTTGATGGGCGTCAGCGTGCTGGGGGTGCTGTCCGAGCTGACGGGGCGCCGGACGGGGTGCTCGCGCGGCAAGGGCGGCTCCATGCATCTGTACGGCAGGAACTTCTATGGAGGGAACGGGATTGTTGGGGCTCAGGTTAGTGTCAGGTATAGGCCAACACTGAAGTTGATCTGGAGGCAACTAATGGGGGTCAGCGTGCTGGGAGTGCTGTCCGAGCTGGCGGAGCGTCGGACGGGGTGCTCGCGCGGCAAGGGCGGCTCTATGCATCTGTACGGCAGGAACTTCTATGGAGGGAACGGGATAGAAGGAGCTCAGGTCAATGTCAGGTATAGGACAACACTGAAGTCTAGTCTGGAGGCATCTATTGGGGGTCAACGTGCTGGGAGTGCTGGGCGTCGGACGGGGTGCAAGGGCGGCCCCATGCATCTGTACGGCAGAAACTTCTATGGAGAGAACGGGATAGAAGGAGCTCAGGTCAGTGTCAGGTATAGGCCAACACTGAAGTCTGACCTCGAGGCATCTAATGGGAGTCAGCGTGCTGGGAGTGCTGGGCGTCGGACGGGGTGCAAGGGCGGCCCCATGCATCTGTACGGCAGAAACTTCTATGGAGAGAACGGGATAGAAGGAGCTCAGGTCAGTGTCAGGTATAGGCCAACACTGAAGTCTGACCTCGAGGCATCTAATGGGAGTCAGCGTGCTGGGAGTGCTGGGCGTCGGACGGGGTGCAAGGGCGGCTCCATGCATCTGTACGGCAGAAACTTCTATGGAGAGAACGGGATAGAAGGAGCTCAGGTCAGTGTCAGGTATAGGCCAACACTAAAGACTGATTTGGAGGCATCTAATGGGAGTAAAAAATTCTGATGTATACAATTGCAATTCCAGGGTCCCCTTGGTGCTGGTATCGCGTTCGCACACAAGTACAGCGGTGACGGCGGCGTGTGCTTCGCGTTGTATGGCGACGGCGCCGCCAACCAGGGCCAACTGTTCGAGGTGTACAACATCGCCAAACTGTGGGACCTGCCGTGCGTGTTCGTCTGTGAGAACAACGGATACGGTGAGTAGAACACGACCAGGGTCCACTGGGTGGATGCAAAGGTGCCCATAACGCATCGCATAGTTAGTTTACGGTTTTTATAAAATTGTGTTTTTTTTGGGTATTTATACACCGTGGGCCCGTACAACCCGACCAACTTTAACCACGTATTCCTGATGGTATTACAAGTAAATAACGTTATATCAACATAGGTCGAATTTTGTCATTTTACATTAATAGTCTTATCGGACAAAACAAATCAATAAATTCAGTCCCTCGTTATAAACATGTCCTTACTGGAGGAAAAGTTATTAAAAAGGAAAAAAGAAAGCTAAAATGGAAACGAAAGGTCAATATTTTGGCTTTGTAATCGCTTACCATCTAATACTGCGAAGGTTAATTGCTGTTTAGTTAAAGGATTTTAAAAAATCAGTAAAAGTATCTTAGTCACATTTATTAGGGCTTGTTACACACTTGGGAGTTTTTATTTTAAAAATTATGAATATCTCGGAAAGTAAGCGTTAATCGACTATACGTCAATACGTCACATAACTTTTTTACTTCTAATAGTTGTTAGAATCTATGGTTAAAGTTGGTCGGGTTATACGGGCCCACGGTGTATATTGTATTCGGTTTACTGTATTGTGATTTAATTAAATTTTTTCAGTTTTTAAACGTAATTTGGTGGTTACAGGTAATTCATTTATTTTGATTGCTGTCAAACCCTAGTGTTTTTTTTTCACCCAGGCATGGGCACGAGCGTGGACCGTTCGTCCGCCAGCACGGACTACTACACTAGGGGCGACTACGTGCCCGGCATCTGGGTGGACGGCATGGACGTGCTCGCCACCAGGGAGGCCACGCGGTACGCCATCGACTACTGCACCAGCGGGAAGGGTGAGTCTGTGGCGACACTGCCACCTAGCGACACTCGATGGAAGAAGAAGACAGTTGACAGCAATTCCACGACAGATGGCGCTTACGTCAACGCCCATACAAAGACTGTCATCTCCATACAGTTCTACAACCCGCTATCTAAGTTTCTAAACCCAATTCCAATATATATCACTTCCAACCATCTTCCTTCGGACTTCGGTCCCCAGGCACAACACCCGCCTGGAGAGAGATCTCTCTATTGTCCTCTCTTCCACAAGTCCCTCGTCACACGACACTAGTCGCGTCTCCACCGGACGCATGGCCGAGCGACCCACATTCGGCCGAGCGGTTCGGCCGAGGCTGGCGAGCGGGGCAGCCTCGTAGTTTACCGGAAACGTCGAGGCGGGCAAGCCGAGCCATCAGTTCCACCGAGCGATTTAAAATGGATAGTCGTGTTATTGCTGCAGCAGCTATCTTCTTATCGGCGTACTGTTTAATTAAAAGGAAACAGGCATCAAAAACAAAAAAAAGAAAGCCAAGACGCATTTGGATCAAAAGACTTTATGGGCGTAGCGAAGATTACGGAAGCGACCAATTTCTAAAGGACATCTATTTTGATAAGGCTTCTTGAGAGTCCATAATAATATCAACGGAAGCGTCGTGCTCGCGAGCCAAACGCACTACCGTCCCCACCGAACGCACGGCGCACACTGAGGCGCCTTTGAGCACTTGCGCTTTACCGACGCCGCATGGCTCGGCTCCGAGGCATGCTCGGCCGAGGCACCGTGCGCCCGCACAACCCCGAGGCACGTCCACGCCGACCGAGCATTTCGCTCACGAGGCTGCCTCGCCCGAGCATGCGTCCGGTGGAGACGCGGTTACGTGCCCGGCATCTGCGGGAAAGGTGAGCTGTTTGACTAAGCGAACAAAGTGAGATTAATCGTGTAGACTAAATATAAAAAAAAAAACAAAAAATCAACATCGAGTACAGTTCGAGGAGTTCACTTACCATCAGGTGAGACCAAGACCAAACGCAAACCCATCATCCATAAAAAAAACAGAAGCAAGCAGGGCGTCCATGCGGTCAAATGAGACAAACATGTGAATCCTAAATCTGTCTGGTGCCTCTAGCAGGGCAAGATATTGTAAAATAGGGTTGTCGTAGTTATCACCGTTTTTTTTTTCGTTCCAGGTCCTCTAGTAATGGAGATGGAAACCTACCGGTATTCCGGGCACTCCATGTCGGACCCGGGCACCTCGTACCGCACCCGCGACGAGGTGCAGGAGGTGCGCCAGACCCGGGACCCCATCACCTCCTTCAAGGAGAAGATCATCACCGCGGAGCTCGCCACGCCCGATCAGCTCAAGGTGAGACAGACAGATAGAGGGGCAGAGATGACGATAGAAAGGAGTCGGTAATCGGATTCGGCAAACCGACTGAGACATAGGCAAATAACCTCATTACCTTAAAAAAAACACGTATCTGATACTGACTCCAGGTAAAAACGCAGTAAGTGTATATGAAGTTCGTATGTAACTTTTGACGTTTTTCTCTACGACGTTTTTAGATACGAGTTTTTTTCAAAGTAGTGATTATTTGCTAGGGTAGATTAAAATGCCAAAGGATCTCAAGGTCCTAGAGAGAAATAGAGTGAGAGAGTTGGAGTATGAGAGCGAGAAAGAGAGAAAAAAGGCAGAGTAAGTTAAAGATAGAATAAAATGGGGTCGGATTGAGTGAGAAACCAGTGTGTTGGAGTGGGAGGAATATAGTGTGAGCGAGAGAGAGAGAGCGTAAGAGAGAGAAAAAGGCAGAGTAGGCTAAAGATAGAGTTAGATTGAGTGAGAAACCAGTGTGTTGGAGTGGGAGGAATATAGTGTGAGCGAGAGAGAGAGAGCGTAAGAGAGAGAAAAAGGCAGAGTAGGCTAAAGATAGAGTTAGATTGAGTGAGAAACCAGTGTGTTGGAGTGGGAGGAATATAGTGTGAGCGAGAGAGAGAGAGCGTAAGAGAGAGAAAAAGGCAGAGTAGGCTAAAGATAGAGTTAGATTGAGTGAGAAACCAGTGTGTTGGAGTGGGAGGAATATAGTGTGAGCGAGAGAGAGAGAGCGTAAGAGAGAGAAAAAGGCAGAGTAAGCTAAAAATAGAGTTGGATTGAGTGAGAAACCAGTGTGGAATTATACTTACTATAGTTTGTAATTTTAGGTATTTAAAAAAAGGTACTCAAAAAAACCACGTGACTCGGGTCGTTCAGCCAATCGAAGTAACGTTTTGTATCTGTGGCACAATACCTCAGGCTGAACGACCGGAGTCACGTGGTTTTGTTTGTTTACCTTTTTTTAAATACCTAAAAGTACCGACTATACGTTGGCTCAGCGACGCGAAGTGGATCTTGGTCTCCAACACTAAAATTCACCGTTCTCTGTCCTGGGCAGCTGGTCGCCAACCGTATCGCCAACCGTTGGCTGTTTGTTATAAAAATCCTAAAATAACTGGCCAAGAGCATGTCGGATCATGCTCAGTGTAGGGTTCCATAGCCGTAACTATAAGGTAAAAAATACGATGTAAAAAAAGTACAACAACAAAAGAGCGTATCTTCATAGCAATTACGTCCTTTTGTTGAGAAGCGCAGTTTATCGGCAATAACTCAAAAACGGTACATTCGATCTTGTTGAAAATAATTTTCGTTGAAAGTATTAATTAAGCGTTACCTTCGTGATTTTTTCATATTTTTTGGACGCACGGTTTAGAAAATAGAGGGGGGGGGACACAATTTACACAACTTTCAGAGCGATTATTTCCAAATACATTCACTTAATCAAAAACATTACTTAGGAACCTTATAGTGTTTTTTAAAGAGCTGTCGAACTATGTACCACACGTTGATATTTGCTGAAAAAAAAATTACTGTCTTTAACATGTATGTAGTGCCCCCCTAAAAATATTTATTTTAATTATTTGTATACCAAACTAAGTAGCGCCTCATAAAAGACACCTATATTCCAAATTTCATCAATATCCATCGTGTAGTTTTTGAGTAAAATGCCTGTGACATACGGACAGACAGACAGACAGACAGACAGACAGACGGACGGACATGACGAAACTATAAGGGTTCCGTTTTTGCCATTTTGGCTACGGAACCCTAAAAAGAGAGTGTGGGATAGGGAGAGTGAGAGATACAATCAAAATTAGAGTGAAAAGGAGACAGCGAGAGAGATATTAGGAATGAGAGAAATACAGAGTGAGAAAAAGATACAGAGAGGGGAAAGGGATACAAAGCCTGTGAGTTATGTATCATGGAATTATATAACCTTTTTTTTGCAGGAAATCGACGCAAAGGTCCGCACAGAAGTAGACGAGGCCACCAAACAGGCCAAATCCGAGCCGGAAATCGGAGTCGAGGAGTTATCAGGTGACATATACTACAACAACGTTGAGCCGCTGGTGC
Organism: Eudemis profundana; assembly: GCA_947034925.1. Taxonomy (NCBI): domain Eukaryota; kingdom Metazoa; phylum Arthropoda; class Insecta; order Lepidoptera; family Tortricidae; genus Eudemis; species Eudemis profundana. Next base: position 7,565,080 of record OX344806.1, on the reverse strand, counting down.
GAGGATTGCACCCAGACGCGCCTCTGAGGCACGTTGAAGTCATGCCCAGAGCCCGCAACTAAATTAGAAAATGCAATATTGAATGAGGTTAAACATAAGGCGCCACTATTAAGTGTTCCTTTTTTATTGCGATTTGAAGCCACACAATATTGATAAAGTTAGCAGTTTAAAATTATATTTGTACAGATTTTTTTACGTATATATTCATATCAAGTTGGCAACATTAGCTCCGTTAGTTTTAGTTAGTGATTGTCACAAAACTGACGAACAAATGGCATGTTTTTTCAAATAATGTGACTCAATTGTACATATTTATACATAAAAATACTAAATAAAAATACCATTATAACTGTTGCTATTTTTGAACACTGAACAGTGGTGCCATCTAAAGTGAGCAGTTTGCAGTTTTTACCTCGTATATAAGAGATCCATAGCAAGTTATAGAGTTCTATATTCATACCGGCTGTGTATAAAACGTACCATGTACCATGATGATATTGCAAAAGTAACGCCATAGATAAAATATACAGGGCAATCTAAGTGTTTCCAATTGAAACTGATATTTACAAATAGATCGTCGGTCGACAGCCAAAACGCATTAATCATAAAAAAAAATTAAGGGAAAATTAATCAATTTACGTCCCTCGCTTGCAGCTCGGGCCGCAAACATCTGCGATCTCTGCCTTTCTTTATATTACCACCCTAGTTATGTAATGTACTATTTTCGCAGCGGTCGGTTTCTGCATATTTTCAGTAATTTCCCATTTTGATCGTGGAAGAACGGACGAACCTTATGTCCGGGGTTTTTAAAACTCGCTAACCAGAAATTAATAACAAAGAAGGGTGTACCAGTTAACAAAGCAATTCCCTATTAGTCTAAGTAGTAAAATCTATGAAATAATCACGAATAGCCTTTAAGAATAAAGGAACCTTGCCTTCCACAGTCGGATAATTAAGATTTACATTAAATGGGAATTAATTCATTTGAAACGAATATGGCTTTTATAGTTGCTTTTGAATCACAATTTTTATCTATTTGTACAAAACATTATATGTAGAAGAGTTTTATAGCGAATGTGATTATGAGTAACTGGTTTTTACCGCATTATAGTGATTTGTTATGTTATATAATATATTTGTATATAAAAAATATGTATATTTCGTTGGGATTAGATCTTATTTCGTCTAATATGCTGTGGTCACGCTTACATAGCTATAGATATATGGCATCGTATAGGTTACAACCTGTTCTTATGGATTTATGCAATAATCAACGAATTTCTAAACATAGCCTAAATAAACGATATATATCTGAGTAATCTATATGATGTTTCTGAGTTTAAAAAGGGTACATTATGTTTTTCGTCAAAATTTCACCAATTTTTGTTTCTTTCTGTCCTGTATAAAAAAAATCCTACTTTAGAAGAAAAAACAATGTCTCTTTTTAACTCCCAAGCGTGATTATAGCATTTTCATAATGGAATCTATTGTCCGTAAGGATATCGAACTGCCAAATCAACAATACATTATACTATCTGGAAAGCGCACATGTTTATTTAAAGTGTTGCATATGTTAAAGTTGTGCAAGTATGTAAGGGTAAATAAATTATTAATAAAAACAAAATAATAAGTTATGCCTTTTTATTTTACTCTCATTTTGCTATTCGAAATTAACATTTTTACCCGACTGCGGCGAAGCCCAAAGGAGGGTTATGTGTTTGACCTGTATGTAAGTATGTATGTCCGTTCCTGTGTCCGCTCGTAACTACTCAACGGCACATCCGATTTTGATAAATGATACATCATTAGATTCGTCTTGATGGTGCGAGTGTCACTGGGTATGACGTTCGTTAAAATAAACAAAATGGCGGATTTTATGCAGTTTCAAAGTGCACCGCGGTCGGGTTTTTTTTAATAAAAATGTGGTTATTACTATTAACAAGTTGTTTGTTAACAGGCGGGTTGTTAGTAACAACTCGCCTGGCGCCCATCGTCTGTAATTTTAAGTATTTAAAAAAAAGGTAAACATAAAAGCCACGTGACTAGGGTCGTTCAGCCAGTGGTATTGTGCCACAGATACAAAACATTACTTTGATTGGCTGAACGACCCGAGTCACGTGGTTTTTTTGTTTCATCATCATCATTTCAGCCAAAAGACGTCCACTGCTGGACATAGGCCTTCCTCAAGGATCTCCACGATTGTCGGCTTTGTGCTGGTTTTTTTGTTTACCTTTTTTTAAGTACCTGCATAAAAGTATAGAGTATACTAGGCGCCCTTAACTTTTGCTCAGATGTCGGCCGATTTTGCGTTGTGCATTATTGGCCCCACGAACCCACCTAGCGGGCTCTGTCGGTTTCTGGGGTATTGTTATCTGCGTTTTTTGTCTGGTTGTGAAAGTGTTAAAAAAGGAATTTCGGTGAATATACAGCTTATATTTGATTCTAACTTATGTAAACGATGTGTATGTGTATCAGTGGCGTGGCGTAAGCCGGCATCCTTGGGCAAGCCGGTGCAGATTTGGCGTACATTTTCCTTAAGAGCTGTAGAATAAGGTGGTAAAATGCCTGATATTAGGCAAGCCGGTAGGAATCGAGTTCTTTGGACGCCACGCCACTGATGTGTATATTCGTCGTTCCGCGGATAAAGGTACCTTATACAGGGTGGCAGGGACTATACCGACATACTTTAGCCATGAATTCCTGGTGGTGTGACGAGTAAAAAATGTTATATCAACATGGGTCGAATATTGTCATTTTACATTAATAGTCTTATGAAACAAAATAAATCAGTAAATTCAGCCCCTCGTTATAAACATGTCCTTACTGGAGGAAAAGTTATCAAAAAGAAAAACAAGTGCGAGTCGGACTCGCGCACCGAGGGTTCCGTACAAACTCATAAGTAGATACATGAATAGTTCAAGAAAAACTATATGGCGATTAGTTTAGTAGGAGCAAATAAGTATGTGTTAAGATTTTTGCAAATTTCTCAAAAACAGTGCAAGTTAGGAAAACCGTTATATTTTTCCTGTAATATATAGGATGACATTAATAATTGGTAATTATTACAGATTTTTCTGTCCAGTAACTTCGAAGATAATAGGGGGGGAACGGTATTTTTTTTAACGTTTTTCGCCATAAATCAAAAACTACTTATTTAAAAAAAAATACAAAAATACTGTTTTAATCTACAAATCAAGCCCTTTCATTTGATACCTCACTCAATATAATAGCCTTACTTTCAATTTGCAAAGACTCATTACGGACCCCTTTAAAAAAAAAGTAAAAAAGTTACAAGAATTTTTTTACATCCTATAAGCTCGGGTTAGCGGTTCTTAATACTATTCCAAATTTCAAGTCGATAGCATCAGTAGATCCTGAGATATCTTGCTGTGACAGACGGACAGACAGACAGACAGACAGACAGACAGACAGACAGACAGACAGAGTCGCACCATAAGGGTTCCTTTTTTACCATTTTGGTACGGAACCCTAAAAAAGCTAAAATGGAAACGAAAGGTCAATTTTTTGGCCTCGTAGTCGCTTACCATCAAATACTGCGAAGGTTAATTGCTGTTTAGTTAAAGGATTTAAAAAAAATAGTAAAACTATCTTAGTCACATTTATTAGGGCTTGTTACACACTTGGGAGTTTTCATTTAAAAAATGATGAATATCTCTGAAAGTAAGCGTTTTTCGACTATACATCACATAACTTTATTTACTCGTCACACCACCAGGAATTCATGGCTAAAGTATGTCGGTATAGTCCCTCCCACCCTGTAGATATTGTCACTTGCGTCCTTCTATCTTGATATTATAATATTTATAAGGTACCTGTACCCGCGGAATGACACATAAATAAACGTCCCAGTGTTTGACGCGCTAATGTCCAATAGCTGACACCCTATTGTGACCCTGCACTCTGAATGTCTTCATTAAAAGTTCGTATCCTGCAGTCCCGTTCACTCGTATACTAGCTATAACGAGAGCAAGAGGGACATCACGATATGAACTTCGAACAGAGATATTCGGGGTATAAGTCTAGAATCTTTTTCAAGCCAATATTATAGTATTTATAGTTAAGTAGTTAATTAAGGTAAGACTATTATAGACCATCTCGTCACTGTCCACTTTTCTGACATGGTACAACGACGGCACCATAGACTTTAACACGCTGCAATTCATTCACTTCACGCCAAAATCTATATTTTTGCAATAGGGTATTTGACAACATTCAAAATATATTAATTAACTTCAACCATCAACTTACGTTTCCAAAACTGCTCGGATAAAAAACACTATGAAAGGCTATGGGTATTTGAATACCTACACTTAGTTTCGTGCCACCAACGATTTTAAAATGACAAAAACTAAAAATAAGACACCATGTTGAGCATGACGTCACAAGTCAGTATTTCATAGTAAACTGCATACTTTCTGAGCGTTTTGACACTTCATAACAAGAAACTTATTTGAACTGTCATCAAGTAGCCTATTGTTACCTACATATTAAACGAATCGGTGAAATTGAGAACCTTCTAGTTCTTTGAGTCTGTTGAAATTTTAGATTGAGCCTGAGAAGAGGATTTAATGCAGGACTATTTTTTTATTTCCTTAAATATCCACAAACACGACATTTTGCTTTTTCATGACATTGCATTGACGTTTCTATAACATTTCAAGTGTATTTCGATGATTTCATAGGAAAATAATTAAAACCAAAATTCTGCAAAAATGTTAACCAAATTCAGTAGACATGTAAATAACAAGTTTAGACATTTGGTAAAATATGTTTTGGTAAATTTGGTGAGTACTTTAGTCGTTTAAGCCATTGCCAATTAATTTAGTTGGTCGTGCCTCAATACAATTTTAGAACTAAATATATGAAAAAATATTAAAGAATCATTGACTTCGCGTGTAAAAACTAGGTACGAATATATTTCTTGGAATTATGACACCATACATTTTTACATGACAATGTCTCATGGTAGTGACACAAAGGACTCGAGCCTTTTAGCCCTTTTTAAAAAGGCTCGGAGCCCTTTTTTAGAGCTGGCTTGAAAAAAAAGGCTTAGTATGGCTCGAGTCTTAAAAAAGCCTCGAGCCCTCTATAGGCTTTAAAAAGGACTCGAGTCTTTTTTAAGCCTATATAGGGCTCAAGCCTTTTTTTAAGCCTCAGCCTTTTTTAAGACTCGAGGCTTTTTTAAGATTCGAGGCTTTTTAAAGTCTATTGAAATTTTTAACATTTATGAATGCTGTCGCAGTCTGGGTTTGCGGCGTTTGGGAATCTTTACTTAATTAGTTGTTAATTAATTCATACATAAATGCGAAAGTAATTCTGTCTGTCAGTCTATCTGTCTGTCTATTTGTTGCCTTTTGCACATTAAAACCGCGGTACTGCTGATTGTGATGATTTTGATAAAATTTGGTATGCAATGACCCGCCCCCGGTGGATCAGTCCATCATCATCAGAGATCGGAATAGGCTGAGTATATTTACCTCAACTTCGCGGGAGGACGTAACTAAGAGTGGTTACAACCATCAAAAATAATTGATTCTTTTTGAACCCGGGATTTCCCTGGTTTTGGGAACTCCGTAATAAAACGTCGGAACCCCATCATGTTTGGGCTCATTTGTTTTGTCTTGACGAGTACTCTGAACCGAAATGATATCCAGGGTCTGATGATGGAGCCGAAAGGTGGCCATGGGAACTCCGTGATAAAACGTCGGAACCCCATCGTGTTTGGGCTCATTTGTTTCATCTTGACGAGTACTCTGAACCGAAATGATATCCAGGGTCTGATGATGGAGCCGGAAAGTGGCTATGGGAACTCCGTAATAAAACGTCGGAACCCCATCGTGTTTGGGCTCATTTGTTTTGTCTTGACGAGTACTCTGAACCGAAATGATATCCAGGGTCTGATGATGGAGCCGAAAGGTGGCCATGGGAACTCCGTTTTAAAACGTCGGAACCCAGTCGTGTTTGGGCTTATTTGTTTTGTCTTGACGAGTACGCTGAGACTAAACACGATGGGGTTCCGACATTTTATTACGAAGTTCCTATGGCCACCTTCCGGCTCCATCATCAGACTCTGGATATCATCTCGGTTCAGAGTACTCATCAAGACAAAAAAAATGAGCCCAAACTCGATGGGGTTCTGACGTTTTATTACGGAGTTCCCATGGCCACCTTCCGGCTCCATCATCAGACCCTGGATATCATTTCGGTTCAGAGTACTCGTCAAGACGAAACAAATGAGCCCAAACACGATGAGGTTCCGAATTTTTATTACGGAGTTCCCATGGCCACCTTCCGGCTCCATCATCAGACCCTGGATATCCTTTTGGTTCAGAGTATTGGTCAAGACAAAACAAATGAGCCCAAACACGATGGGGTTCCGACGTTTTATTACGGAGTTTCCATGGCCACCTTCCGGCTCCATCATGAGACCCTGGATATCATCTCGGTTCAGAGTACTCGTCAAGACGAAACAAATGAGCCCAAACACGATTTGGTTCCGACGTTTTATTACGGAGTTCCCATGGCCACCTTCCGGCTCCATCATCAGACCCTGGATATCATTTTGGTTCAGAGTACTCGTCAAGACAAAACAAATGAGCCCAAACACGATGGGGTTCCGACGTTTTATTACGGAGTTCCCAAAACCAGGGAAATCCCGGGTTCAATAAAAAGAATCAATTATTTTTGATGGTTGTAATGTAACCACTCTTAGTTACGTCCTCCCGCGAAGCTTAGGTGAATATACTCAGCCTATTCCGATCTCTGATCATCATCATCACGAACCAAAAACCCACCCACCTTCTACCCACCTACCCTTCTACCCACGTACCCTTCTACCCACGTACCCTTCTACCCACGTACCCTTCTACCCACGTACCCTTCTACCCACCTACCCTTCTAGCCACCTACCCTTCTACCCGCCTACCCATCTATCCACCTACCAACTATACTATCTCATATGAAAAAGGCTCGAAGCCTAAAGGCTTCGAGCTTTTTTAAAAGGCTAGTCTTTTTAAAAAGGCTAGGCTTTTTAAAAAGACTAGCCTTTTAAAAAGGCTAAAGGACTTTTTAGCCCTTTAGCCCTTTTTTCGAGGCGAGCCTTTTTAAAAAGGGCTAAAAGGCTCGAGTCCTTTGGATCACTATCTCATGGAGAGTATCAAATGAAAAGTCTCGGAGATAAACAGAAAACTCGAAAAAACGCGCTTTCCTAGAGATAAGACCAAGCTAGATCGATTGTTCGGCCCGGAAACTTCTACATAACGAATTTCATCAAAATCGTTAGAGCTGTTTCCGAGATCCCCGAAATAAGTAAATACATGTAGGATTACTCGATTAAAGGTGTTTTACCATAAATATGTAAAAATAGAACGCAACAAACTAACTTTTTTTTTATTTTTTTTAGAAGGCCTTTCCGATGGCGCGGTCCGCTCGTGTCCAACGCTTTTTCGAGCTAATATCAGTCCGCCTAGCTCACACGAATCCTCAAGACCGCTTTTATCGTAAAGCTATCGATAGATCGAACATTGTCGAACCTCTCAGACAACTGAGCTGCGACTGTGACACCAAAAAGCAATAGAATGTGTTGGTATATTAGCAGTGGCGTGTACTCCATAAAAAGAAAAGGACACTGCCTACCTACCCTCTATTTTTTTTCCTATTAAAGGTAGGAGGGTAGAAATTAGTAGGGTAGGCACTATCTTAACATAATACCTAAGTACCTCTCCTACACATTCATATAGGTAGTTTCACGAGAGTTGGGGCCACGCACACAACAACACTGTCATGTAATGACAGCGGGATTTTGAAATTACTGTTCTTTTATCGTACCGATAGCAGGTTCAACAGTGAATTGCAAGAAAGGGCAAAAAGTTTGTTTAAACTATAGCCTTGTGTTTATTTACTCACTCATTCATTTCATTCATTCACTTTTTTTGCGATGAGTGCTTCATGTGGCTGTGTGTGTAATCATTCACCTCAACTCTCGTGAAACTACATATACCCTTTTACCCTTAATAGCGTAGAAATTCTAGGGTAGGCAGCAGTGGCGTGGCGTCCATAGAACCCGATTCCCACCGGCTTGCCTATTTTGAAGCATATGACCGGAGTATCTACTACGCCTGAAGAAAAAGTAATCCAAATCTGCTCCTGCTTTACTAAGAATACATTTGACGCCACGCCAATGGTAGGCAGTGACTTTTTTTTTCTTCATGGAATGCACGCTACTGTATATTAGGGAAACCGAGGCATCATTGGCCACTCGTTGCCACTAGTATTTTGACATGATTGAGATAACTAGCTAATAGCCTTCTGACGCTTTGTGCCAGATTCGCATAAGGTCAGATTCGCATAAGGTCAGATTCGCATAATCCCAGATTAGCAAAATGTCAGATTCGCATAATGCCAGATTAGCACAATACCAGATTACCATAATGTCAGATTCGCATAATGCCAGATTAGCAGAATACCATTTTGATCTCTCACACGACAATTCTGTATTAGGAAAATACCCGTGAGTGGCGGTGGGTTCGTTTTCGTTAATGGTGGCAAACCGACGTAATATCTGTCATAGCCTAAATTCCTCTTAAATTTATATAATTTTCTTATCCTCGTCCTGCCCAAACATATTTAAATAGACTTTCAGTTTCTGCCCAATGTTCTTAAGTAAGCACAAGTTAATTTTAATGGTTTCTGCCCAAGACATTATTTGCTGAAATTTGTGTGTAAAAATTAAGTCGGATTTTTTATATTATTTTTTAGGGTATAGGGGTTACATATTAAATAGACTGAGCTAGATATTTCAACGATATCTTATGTTCTTTTTTAAGAACATTGGGCAGATTTAAGTAAATTTATTGTCTTTGATTTGTCATTTATTCAGAACATTGGGCATGAACTTCATAATTGAAATATAGTATTTATTGAGCAATTAAAGGAAAATTAATTAAACAGCTTAGATTTAAATTACTTTTTTAGCATGGAAAATAATACGTATACAGACCTTGGTGGTCCACACTGGGCATGATTAAAGTAACCCCATTACACCTTTTCAATTACACACAATTCAGGTCTATGCTATTTCCTGTTTTTTGCACCGCAGTCTGGTTAGTTTTTTCAACGCATACAGTCAAAATATCATCATTTAAATGTTCAGTAAAGTAGTCCAAAATTGAGAGACGTTCAGTGCGGTTGGCCATCATATTAGGGACTGATACCTGTTCTGGCAAGTTAGGTGCAAATGAGTCATCACGCCACGCAGGAGTTGGAACTGGTGACGACTGCAATGGCGAAGAGCCTCTGGTTGATCCAGCTTGTAAGTCTCTACTTCAACTACCTCTCTGCCACCACCTCGCCTACCACCATGTTGACCGTGAAATCTGCGACCACATCCACCTCTGACATGTCTAACTGTTTCGTAGATAGAACTTGAGTTAAGTGGTATTGGTAGTCAGTTCTGCCCGTTGTTCTCAATAAATCACACTTTTCGATGAGTTACCTTGAAAAATCTAAAATAAACACTTTTCCAAAAATAAAGCTACCGTGACATATTAGAACTATATAGCTTTACATAGATATGGTACTCATTAAAAACGCATGGTTGATTATCAAGATAAAGAGGGATAGAAGTAGCCTCTCACGCGAAATTGCACCATCCTTGACACGTGGCGTGACACTGATCGGGGAATCCAAGGAAGTTCACCACAAGGGCTTGATTAAGTATTGGCTAATACTCCAACCAATCAGAAACAAGCAAATAAAATCGTAAAGTGCGAAACATTTGGCCGCTGAGCGGCAAATTTGAATATGTGATTAATTGAGAACACTGGGCAGAATTCGGAAGTATAAATAAAAAAGCTTGGGCAGGAACTATCAAATCTAATTTGTTCTTAATTGAGAACATTGGGCAGGACGAGGCTATACATTAAATAATGTGTTGAAAAGTATACTTTTATAATACCAACTAAAAGGTGCCCGCGACGTCGTTCGCGTAAAACTTTTTAACCGTACTCGGATAAATCATGGCTATGCCTACACTAAAACTGGTTAAAATCTATCCTATCGAATAAGATGCAAATAATAAATAATCAGATAAGTATCATAATCATATGCGTTTTATTATGTTTGTCAGTCAATCTGTCATCCAGTCAGTCAGTATGTCGCTGTGAAGGTGATGTGTAATGTGAAATCAAATCTGGCATTCTGCTAATTTGGCTTTTTGCGAATCTGGCATTTTGCGAATCTGGCTTTTTGCGAATCTGACATTTTGCTTTTCTGGTATAAAGCGTCTAAACCGTAAAAAAAAGTGTCCCAATTTTTTTTCCATTACGTCACCATTTTGCATAGTGTTTGTATGAACGTGACGTAGTGGAAACACAAAAATCCCATACAAATTTTGGGACACTTTTTTTACGTATAAGGTTCGAATGTACTAACGATTCTGAGCCAGAAAAACCTCAAAAGTCTATATTTTGAGAAAGTAGCTACCCCGGTATTATTTTTGGAAAACGTTCATTTCACCGATATAAAATTGCCAACGGATATCATCGACGCATCCGTTGTCCCTTTCTTTCCATCACTGTAGAGCAGCGGTCGGCAACCTTTTAGCAGCCAAGGGCCACATAGTAGCTAACGAAGTTGACGCGGGCCACACTTTGTTAGCAATTTGTGACTTTATGCGATTCTGAATATAACGACCTTTACATACAAAATAGCCAGGGAGGCTCGCGGGCCGCAAATAAGCTGTTCGCGGGCCGCGGGTTGCCGACCGCTGCTGTAGAGCAGCGATACTCAACGTTTAGTTCGTAGGGGCCACAAATACGTTTTAGACATGGTGCTCCGGGCTAAATGTTAAATAGTTAACCATAATTTTGGCTAATCATACTCGTAATGGCTCGGCGGGCCGCAGGTTGAGTATAGCTGCTGTAGAGCGAAAAGGACGGGTTTATAGTATATACGCTCCTTGTTACAGAATTCAGTCCGACAATATGCTGATGAAGCTACAGTAGAAATTTCTGTATGTCAAGTTACGTATTTTTATATCATACACACAACGCTGATTCGATCCTAATTCATAAAAATAAGTAGTTAGGGGAAGGCCGGGTAAAGTGGACACCCCAGGCAAAATGAATTCGGCCTCTCTTTCTCGACTTATTCGCCCTTGTCGCTCCACGCGCCTATATGATGTTCGCGGGATCCTTCGCTCAATCAGCGGCATGCGTCGTAGGGAGCGATTGTTGCGCACGTCGTCGGTGACGATTCGAACCGTGATTTTTGTGAAAAAGATCGATGTTTAATGATAAGTACATTGTCTGTTGTCGGTTGCTTCCAACCGAATTAAATGGAAATCTATGAGGGAGGCCTATGTCCAGCAGTGGACGTCCTATGGCTGAAATGATGATGATGATGATGACATTGTCTGTTATCTTGTTAAAGTATTTTTCTCGAATCTTAATTGTCGATGCTTCGATGGCCTATTAAAATATCTTCCGTTTACAGCACATATTTCTTTGAGAACGAAGCAACGGTTATTTTTTGAACGTGATTAATTTCGTAAACTGACTGATTGGGCAAAGTTAGGGAATGCAATTACTGGTAATTTACCGAACTTTAGTATGAAAGGACGGTAAATTTACCGGTAATTTACCGGTAATTGCATACCCTAGGCAAAGTGGATAGGGCAAAGTGGACCTTGTGTTCAGCTATTCACTTTTGCCCGTAAGTTTTATATTTATGAGGTTAAATTCTCTAATCACAATATTTTATTACAGATGGTATATACATATCAAATAAAGACCAATCAGAGCTCAGGAGCTGTAACAGGGGCAACATAACTTATGGATATGGCTGTCAGAACGTGCATAGAGTGCAACTACAATAACTTTGCAGAGCGGAACATGGCAACACCTCCGGCTGAAAGTCAAATTTCTATGAAAATGTGACTTTTAAATGGAGGTGTTGCCATTTTCCGCTCTGCAAAGTTATCGTAGTCGCACACTAGTTTCACTTTGCCCGGCACTTAGTTTCACTTTACCCGGCCCTCTGGGCAAATCGAATAAAATATCTTTTTTGATTTTTTGATCAAAATTTCAAAAACTGTTTAACATTAGGGGCTAATTATGTTTCTTTTTTAAAGATGATTGATTAAAGACTGATTACAGACATTTTTTTCATTTCTTTCTTGTAAAACTTTTCTGTTATGTCCAGTCAAAGGTAAAGGTGTTCACTATGCCCGGACTTCCCTCACACACACACACACACACACACACACACACACACACACACACACACACACACACACACACACACACTCTCTCATCCACTGTCTCCTATAGACGGTGCGCAAAATATTACCCTTAGATACTCCAGTACAGTCAACGTCAAAGAGTTGTAGCATCCAAACGGCTCTTACACATAAACACGATACGATAACGCGTCGTGCGACACGGCATCGTTTCATGATGCGACGTCGTATCGTGGAAAATTTTATTTTATGGTAGTGAAAGTGTTAAAACTGCTATTGGTGGTATAAAAAAACTTTCCAGCCTCTAGAAGTTCACAATTTCGACGCAAGCAAAATCCCTACACAAGTAAAAGTTAAGAAGACAGACGCTCTCGAAATGTACGAGACCATGGTTCTCATCCGACGCATGGAGACCGAAATTGCTAACCTGTACAAAGCGAAGAAAGTATTCGGGTTCTGCCATCTCTATGTTGGCACGGAAGCAGTTGGCACGGCTGTTGTAGCAAACATGAAGCCAGTTGACAATCTTATTACTTCATACAGATGCCATGGTAAGCGTGAGGATCGTAAGAGGTCTGAATTCTAGATTCAATCTTAAAATCTTCATGGACAAAGTAAACTGTCAAAGAACTACCGAGGAAAATGTTACTTTATGCCACACCTGGCATAAAATGATGTAGGTACACAACACGGGAGGTAATAAAGAAAGCCCTCGATCGCATATTTACGTCCCTCGCTTGCAGCTCGGGCCGCAAAAATCTGCGATCTCGGCCTTTCTTTGTATTACCACCCTTGTTGTGTACCTAATGTACTATTATTTCGCCATTTTTGCGAATTTGGCAGTAAATTTCTTTTTTTTGAAGTCTGCGCCATGTAGGTAAGGTCCAGAAGCGTTTCAAGCGTCCTTTCCGTTGCGTTACAAAATATTCATTTATATTTTTTTTTAGGAATATAGATAATATATTAGCGGATCTTCTAATTATCATTTAAATTTAAAGCATTTTCTTATTGCTTGTTTGAATATTTCGTAGCACAACGGAAAGGACGGTTGAAACGCTTCTGGGCCTTACCCATTTGTTGACGTCATTTGAAACCATAGGTTTTTTGCTAAAATAGTACATTACTTACCTAGTATACCTAGGGCTAGGATCGCAGGTAGGTATTTGACGCCCGAGTCGAAGGCAAGGGTGATAAATATGCCATCTGAGGCTTTTTTTATTACCGCCCCTGGTAAGTACATAATTTTACCTCTCCCCCAGGCCAAGAAGCGGGATTTTCCACTTTATGGCCAGGTGTGACGTAAATGTATATTTCTTAGGCCTTTTACGAGTTCTCGTGTCATTTTGCGCATACAAAATGTATCAAGCTATAAAATAAAGTATATTTTAACCACGACTGATGTTGTGGAAGCAGATAATGACCCCCTTTATGTTTGTATGGAAAACCGACAGACTCGAATCACCTTAAGCCAGTGGTTCCGAACCTGAGGGTAATTACCCAATATTAGGGGTAAAATTAAGTTTTCTCAGGGGTAATACTCATATTAAGTCGTTTTTCTTTGAGTACTTTCATATACTTGTATGTTATCCATTACCTATTTTTTGGAGGGGTAATGATACAAATCTAGAGGGGGCCTGTGGGTGATGTGGCAATAAAGGTTAGGAGCCACTGCCTTAAGTCGTATCGTATTCGTATCGATGTCACTTCGGCCTTAATACCTTAATTGCACTTACAGCTTTTGCCATGATGTTCCAAAATAAGAAAGGCAAAGAAGGGCCGTTCACGGTGATGTCGGAGCTCGTTGGAAAGGGCGAGGGTATATCGGCCGGCAAGGGTGGCTCAATGCATATTTACGTGCCGCCGTATTTCTACGGCGGCCAGGGCATAGTCGGCGGGCAGGTCAGTACTGGCATTGAAGGTACATTTTTGTTGTTTCCCTGGCCTTAGGTAGATATGCAGAACCTCATCTCATTAATGGTCAGACAGCAACAAAATAGTCAGTAGTAGAGACCGGATTTGAAGTAGCGATCTCAATATTAATATGAATATGACTAGTGCAATTTGCTAAATACATGTCATGTTGGTTATATAAGGTCTTAATTTTTACCGTGCATTGTGCAGAAGAAATATTAAAGAAGAAGAACTTAAAAAAATAAACTATTTCAAAAATTAAAAAACGACATATTTATTTATTACCTATCACCATAATTTTTGCCCAATACTTACAAAAGCTTCCAAAAAAGGTTTTTACTTTTTTGTTCCGATAAGTTACATTATTTTTGTGTGTAGAAAATATAATAAATTATACCAGTCATATCCATATTAATGTTGAGATCGCTACTTTAAATCCGGTATCGAGTAAGTAGCATCCAAAGCGCCATATATATCGTAACATTTATTAGACATACATATGCATAACAGATATATATCGGTATCGTAACAGGCAGGTTACGATATCGATATACATATATCTTTGGCGCTGACGCCATGCTAGGTATATTTGACGCTGGCTGGAAAAGCCCTAAACTATTAGTAGGTAGGTACCTAATTTTGACTTTAATTGATTCAGGTGCCGCTTGGCATCGGACTAGGCTTCGGGCACAAGTATACCGACGACGGAGGCGTGGCCTTCGCTTTGTATGGCGACGGGGCTGCCAACCAGGGACAGGTAATAGCGTATTTGAAATCAATCGAAATAAATAAATTAACTCTAACCATCAAATCACGTTTCCATAACTGCCCGGATAAAATCAATTAACTCAATTACGTGCCGCCAACGATTTTAAAATGACAAAACCTAAAAATAAGGCACTATGTTGAGCATGACGTCACAAGTCAGTAGACCTTTCTCAGTGTATTGACAATTTGACACTTCATAAAACGAAGCTGATTTGAACTGTCATCAAAGCCAGCCTCAGCCTTCTGGCTGTCTTCTTGAAAGTGTTAGGCTGCCCTAACCTAACTTTTCCAAGATCCCTTAACGTCACTTTCACGTGATGATAAGTTCGCGGATCCCAATTTTGTTTTAAAATGAGAAGATCTAGGTACTAATATTTTATCTATACCTCTAAAGTTTATGTATTTTTCATCGTATATATCAATACAATACAATATTCTTTATTGTGCACCAAAACAAGATCATAAAACTCGAAACACAAAGGAAAGGATCGTTGAAACGCTCCGTTGCCTTACCCACCCCCGTCTACTTGTCATGCCCATCTTTCGCCAGGTATTCGAATCATTCAACCTCGCATCCCTCCTCAATCTGCCAGTGGTGTTCTTGTGTGAGAACAACCAGTACGGGATGGGCACCGCGGCCAAGCGGTCTTCATCGAGCACGGAATACTACAAGGCTGGCCGCATCATCCCGGGGATCAAGGCGAACGGCATGGACGTTATTACTACTAGGGTAAGGGTGGTTATCGGCCATTCTCACGAAGTATGACTGCGTCTAATTACCGCGTCTCCATACATTTAGTATGAAAACAGCGTCGCGGTAATTAGGTGACCGCAGACATACTTCGTGAGAATGGCCGTTATAGGGAACGTGAACAACGGTGCCAACTGGTGCCGCCAATCCGAATATTGTACTCTATCATGCTGGGGCCACATTAACAAGAAACGCCATTATCGCGATAAAGGACGATTAACGTTAGTTTAGCCACAACTTACAATAAGTACCTATTTGACATTTATTATTTATTTAACAAGAAATCAACAAGTAACATGAAACTATAAAAACCAAAGCAATACAAGATCTTAACAATATAACATAGATTAAAATTAGATATAATTAAAGCTGAAATTGATATTTATAACCGGTATGACATTTTTCAGGCCTGATGAGTTTCCTTCACTGTCCGCATAGTGTCTCTTGTCGATTTAGTACTGCCACCAATACACGTTCCCTATGCTTATATTGAAGCGAAAGTTAATAATATGGGGATCAATAGGGACCTGGAATGAACTTCCTGATAAGGGCCTATGCATACGGCGTCTTTTAAGGCGCGGTAGGACCTGGCTCGCATTTCACATACAAACTAGGGTCGGGCGGAATGCAGATTATTGCAGATTATCTTCGATTTCTAACATAAAAGTATACGTTATCAACCCAAACATGAGAGGATGCCCTGCATGACTGTGAAATCATGATTGTCAGGTATTAATTTTGTCAGAAAAGGTAACTGGTGATGGACAAAATGAAAAAAAATGAAAAAAATACTTTATTTTATAGTGTTTTCGCGCTACTTTTCTATCGAGCGAAGTGTTCGCTATCGTGTTCTAAGTGAGAGGAAGCCCTAGATACAGTTCTGAATATTATTATATATGTTTTACAGTGACCTAAGAGTCAAATAAGTGCTCTAAAAATGATTTGGAAACTAGGCTTCCGTGCCCGATTCTGGTCTCACCTCGCCTTAAACGCGCCGGAAACGCGCGTTTCGCAGCGCAGTGCGCAGTCCCTTTAACACCCTAAAAATAAAAGGAGACGGTGCTACGAAACGCGCGTCACCTGGCGTGTTTAAAGGACGGACGCCGTGTGCGTAGGCCCTTAGATTACGACACGGCTGTTGCGCTGTAAAAGTATAAAGACAAACAAGTAGTCCAACTTCGGCCGCTTAGGAGCACACGACACGTAGGGGAGACCGGGTATGGTTGTCTCGCGGGTTGGTTGTCACAGCGGCCATAAAATAATACTAAACGAAGGAATAAGTGCATTGATTGGTGAAGTACGGAAGGATGAACAGCTCTTGCGATCTTTTAGCACCAAGAGATGTACTTAAATTTTCGTTTAGTATTATTTTATGGCCGCTGTGACAACCAACCCGCGAGACAACCATACCCGGTCTCCCCTATTCACGATCGTGCGATCCATACTGGAGCATTCTTGCGCAATCTTAAATCTGTAATGCGTTCGTACACGGCGCGCGCACATTCAAGCGCGCTTTGTACATTTTGCAGGAAGAAAAATACTGCTATTATATGTGGTACCGTAGTCCGTAGAACGCTGATTCCCATTACGTAGCGAAAATCGTGCGGTGAACCCGACTAGCGGGTCGGTGGCACTCAAAGCGTTAAAAGATGCCGCCTGAAATTAACAAAAATAAGTTCAAAAAGTTCAATATATAAAAAATAGAAAGTATTCATTCGGATTAACACATCATTATAGTACCATTTATTACAGGAAATAATCAAAGTAGCAGCTGAGCATTGCCGAGCTGGCAACGGCCCCATACTCCTCCAGCTGGAGTGCTACCGCTACTACGGGCACTCCATGTCGGACCCCGGCACGAGCTACCGCCCGCGGGAGGAGGTGCAGGAGGTGCGGCGGACGAGGGACCCCATCACTCACCTGAAGGAGACGCTCGTGGCCGCGCAGTTTGCCACGGAAGACGAGCTAGAGGTAAGGGATCATTGTCGTAAAGAACATCATCAGCACCAGGAAATGCGGATAATCTTCAGGAGATAGGCTAAAAATATAATGTAAGTCACTAAAACTTGAGGTACGGTCAGCTGCCCCATAATCCAAACCTATTAAGTGCTTTAGATAAAAAGATTTTTGTGTTTGTTTTTAAGCCTTTTTAAAATTTGATCAGGAGCACATACTAGGTTTTGATATGGGGCAGCCGAGGTGGGGTGTATCTATCTATTCAGCCTGTATCCACCCACTGCTGGGTAAATCCCTTTCTTTACGCCACTCTCTATGGTCCTGTACCAGTGCCATCCTCATCGACTGCTTGGTTGCCGAGAGCGGTAAGATTACATAGGTAATTACTAGGCAATAACAAAGGGGTAGTTACTGTCGTCATGGCAACGGCCCCATGCTCCGCCAGCTGGAGTGCTACCGCTACTACGGGCACTCCATGTTGGACCCCGGCACGAGCTACCGAGGTCCAGGTGGTGCGGCGGACGAGGGACCCCATCATACACCTTAAGGAGACGCTCGTGGCCGCGCAGTTTGCCACGGAAGACGAGCTAGAGGTAGGGGATCATCATCACCAGCACCAGGAGATGCGGATAATCTTCAGGAGACGCTTTGGAAGATGCGCAGTTTGTTAGAAAGGTGGCGCTAGTAGATTTTGAGGTAAGGTAGAGTATGATAACATACATACCAGGAGACGGATGGAGATAAGGGTTCACTGTCACCATCATGGTCCTGGATATGCGAACTATCTAGGAGACGCTCTTGGACACGCGTCACTGGTTAGAGAGACGATGCTAGTCACTAGAATTTGAGGTAATGTGGAGTTTCATCTATCTATTCGGCCTGTACCTATTCACCCATTTGCCATGGCCCTGTGTCATACTAATCCACGCGTAGTTTGCGACGGAAGATGAGCTAGGTAAGGGACTGCTATCATCATAATCTCTAAGAAATGTCGCTCTAACGGTAAAAGTAACGGTTCTATGCGTATCTTTATGGATTGAAATTTAAATTTTGCGATTTGATCTAATGGTGTACCTATCTATGAGGCTCTATGGCAACCGTTTGCTGCAAAAACAGGCTTCTTTTCTCATCGATACCCAGTCGCATACTTATATCTCAGTTCTGAGTGGTGTAAGTATACTGTACTGTAACACTTGGTATGTTAATTTCATGCTGTAACAACTTACACCGAATACCTAGATATATTTTTTCCTTCCTCCTCCTGTAATTCCATAACTAAAGCGTTTCGGTACTAAAATGCCTGTGTTTGTAGTAATTCAATTTTGTTTTAGGTAATTAACAAAAAGGCGAAGAAGCTCTGTGAAGAAGCAAAGAAAAAAGCTGACGCAGCCCCCTTCCCTGATGCGAAAGAACTTTATACGCATCTTTATGTGAAGTACCTTGAGGAACCTAGGAAGAGAACGTGCGTTGGGTAGAAGTTATATCAGTCCTTTCGTTTTCAGTTCATCTCCCTTTCATTAGTTCTGCATTTGCTACGTGTTAACGTCTCGTTATTTTTATATGTCAGAGAAAGAGATGCCAACACGAATCCTCGCTGAATCCCTGAAAATGAGGCCGTAGGGTCAAAGAGACGCGTCTGAATACAAAATTAATCCTTAGGTGCATACAGTATCAAATAGACACTATTGAAATCACACAAGTATAGAAATCAAATTTGTTAAACTCGTCACAAAATCTCAAATTGACATGGATTTGATTTTTAATTGGTACATTTCAAAAATAAAATGCACGATACAGTATGCATTTAAGGATGAAACAAAAGTGGACGTGATATGAAATAAAAAAAAAATCTTCTCTCAATGTCTTTCTAATGTCAACTTAACTTTCTGCCATGGGCAGCAAACTAGTAAATATCTAAGATTTTTTTATATCTCCGCATCAATATTTCAAATGAAAATCTAGGTATACAAATGTAATAAATCGTCAAGTATCTATCTATAGAAGATATCTGGAAAGTGCAATCAATTTGTTTTGTAGAATGATGTATACATTTTTCGTTTTTTTATACATACCTGTGTTTTGTTTTCGTGTTGCAAATAAATTATACCACAACGTGACTTCGTTTGTTATTCAATAATAAAGTTTACACGACTGTGCTTTCCTAAATGGTTAAAAATACCCGAAAAATAAAGGTAATGAAAGAAAACGAAATATATAAGTTATTTATTAGTTTACCTAAAAGTAAACAACTGAATACAATGCTACAAAACGAACAATTATAAAAATATTTCGACTTCATAAATCGATATTTGAGCACGATTTATCATGGAACTAGGTATGTTATTCGACTAACAACTTTTGTTCTCTTAACAACTACGTCTAGAAAAATGCATACAATTATTTATGAAACAGCATTTATGTTTATTTTATTAGCCGTAAAATTGGCTTTAATGCACAGACTAATATAGGCACGAGAAAAAAAATCTAGATAGGTATAAGTACAGTCGGCCAATGCCAATGATGAGCACTTTTGTACCTATTTTGTCATGTAATAAAGTACGCTACGTCAAAATAAAAAGTTAGAAATCAGACGCCATTGACGCCATGTCATAAAACTATCAAAATCAAACTTTATGATGGTGCATGCAGGTCTATATATCGCTCCGCGTTTGTGACACCTTTAGGTGTTCTTGGCATCTAAAGGGTTACGTTACATATAATCTGTCTGTTATAATAAATTAAAATAGAATATTAAGATAGTTAATTCGAATCAGTTATAAATGTGCTTAGCATTTTAATTGATCGACTGTACTGCTTTACGTTTGTAACAAAGCACGTCTTAGATTTCAATCGACTAATCAACCTAGATTGAAATGTAAGTTCTTGCACAAACAATCTGGCGTGCTGAAAGTTGAACCCAACAGGTAAATAACTGATTTACATCAACTTTCAGTAAAATTATTCTATTCATATTAATAACATAACAATAAATTGACTGTTGAAATTGTGTAAAAAAAACGGACAAAGGATTCAGGTAAACTGGGCTATACACAGGTCAAGTTATAAATTATAAAACTTATTTACATTTCTATATACATTCCTAAGCGTTATTTTTAGGTAAAAATTATAGGCAAGGCCAATTTACAGTGAACACCAAAATTAGGCAAACTGGTATAACAGATAAAAAATTGCCAAGAATATGACAAATTTAATACACACATAATGGATTAAATTGTATCGATATAACGTTACACCATACTTTGAACTACATAGTTTGAAAACTAAACTTCTTGTACTTAGCCTTAGTTGAATTGTGGCAACTAGCAAGCAGCATTTGTACTTTATGTTGAACTGTTATGTTAATTTATCCGCCTTATTCTGGTGTTCAGTTAGCTGCGCAAAAATTATGTCCATTAGCATACTCGAAGATACACAGCCGAAATCAAAGGACGTAAACGCCGTAGGTTCTAATGGAGCTTACGCCCTTTGAGTCTAAAGGTATCGATATATTCATGATTTCGAACTTCTTTCATGGCAATAACACACAACATTAGGTAAGCAGGGGTAAATATGTATTACACAATACCTATGACTTTACTTGGACTTATAAGTACGGAAAGATGTTTTATGCCACACCTGGCTGCGCGTTCGGAAAAAGTCGCTTACTGGCCAAGTGTAGACATAAAATGATGTACACAACACGGGAGATAATAAAGAAAGCCCTCGATCGCATATTTACGTCCCTCGCCTGCGGCTTGGGCCGCAAACATCTGCGATCTCGGCCTTTCCTTATATTACCACCCTAGTTGTGTAATATACTATTTTACACAGGCTAGGCTTAGATAAGGATAAAGGGAATGACTCCAGGGAATGTAGGATAGGTAGGAACTTATCGATAGGTACTAAGTATTTGGGACATAACAAGGTGACAATACTGTATTAGATGCTCCGGATGTCACCTATCAGGGAGGTGACACCCGGCGAAAGAAAATGGGGCTTATGGGGTGACACCATAGATATCCGCCCCGGGTGTCACCCATACTAGCTACGGCACTGCTTCGCACATAGCTAATAGACTTAAGGATACTTATCACGTCACTTGTACGCAATGTGACTGCACTCCTAACTCAGAAATTGTTGAATCAACTCACACTTGCTGCTGATATGGTTTCGAAGGCCTTGGTCTCGTAATAACACAACAAGAAGGTAGTGGCAAAGCCATGCAGGTAGGGTTGCCAGATTGAATTACCCTATTATCGGGAGCAGGAAACAATATGTCGGGATTTTAAGACTTTGGTCGGGAGATGCCCCGCGGGCTCGACGCGCGAGCTTTTTTTTAGCCTGAAAGAGCAGAAAACTTCGCTGGCCGGACCACCTTGAGTGGATCGGAAAGTTTTAAAATGAAGTCGTTTGTCGGGAGATTTTCTTTTTTGTCGGGAGTCGGGAGGACATACAAAAAATCGAGAGAATCCCGCCAATTCCCGACCATCTGGCATCCCTACATGCAGGCCAGGTGCGAAAAAATTATGGGGCCCTATTAAAACTGGCTTACAGGTTTTTTGATATAAATTCGAATGTCCAATTTTAGGTAGATGGCCAAGTCAAAGCTCAGTCAGTTTCGAAGCTCCGGTGCGCTGTACCACCTAGCTCCTGCAAATAGTAATGTCGTCAGATGACAACCAAAACTCAGTAAATACACTAAACAAATAGTCCTTCTTACTCTTCTAACACGGTTGATTTTCCTTTGAGATTTTTGGTGATTAATGACTTTTGGTTGTCACCCGATGATGCATTGTCAAGTGATTCCTTTCCAATCAGCAGCAAGTATCATTATCATACCAATTAACAAAAAATTACTCAACATTCTCTTCATTCTCCTCCACAAAACCGCACTGGAGCTCATAAAGCCGGGCGTAGATTCCTTTAAGCGCGATGAGTTCTCTATGCGTCCCCTTCTCGGCGACCACGCCCCGGTCGATGACGACAATCATATCGGCGTTCTGGATGGTGGCGAGGCGGTGGGCTATGATGAGGCAGGTGCGGCCTTCGCTGGCGCGGTCGAGGGCTTCTTGGACCACCTGGAGGGAAAAATGGAGAAGATAACATTATTAGGGAGGTTCGGAGCAAGGCACTACTTCCGATTGCTCGGAATGGCTATTTTACTGACCAAACGGGACACAGCTAATAAAAATAATATTAAGAAGGTACGGTTAGAAAAAGAATGAAGACACGGCATTTATATGCAAACTTTTTTGTTAATTATTTAAAATACGTGTAGAATATTTTTTTATAATTTAACTGACTAACTGACGGACTAAACAGTTTTTTTAGTCGTCTAGCCTTTTGTCACAGTGTACCTTTTCGCTGTGGGTGTCCAGAGCCGACGTGGCCTCGTCCAGCAGCAACACTCGCGGGTTCCTGACGAGCGCGCGTGCGATCGCAATGCGCTGCTTCTGCCCGCCCGACAGCTGCGATGCGCGGGCGCCGATGCGCGTGTCGTAACCCTGTAACGAAACGATTCTGTAAATGGCCTAACATCTCCAATCCGTACTGTGCCAGCGTGGGAACTACAGCCCAGTGGCGTGGCGTAAAAGGGCAAACCGATAGCACATTTAGTGTGCATTTTTGTATTGACGAGGTATATTATATTACTAAATGAATCGATATGGATATGAATGGTTATATACTTTGTGTATAGTGCCGCCGAACAGCATTGGCTCCTGCGATTCAATCTCCTGGTTAAATACTTACTTTAGGCAGCGATTAACGAATGCATACTAAGAATATGCTATATAAGTATGTGTATCGTCGTCTAGTACCCATAGTACAAGCATTGCTTAGTTTAGGACTAGCTCGATTTGTGTAAGATTGTCCCCCGATATTTATTTATTTATATTCACTTCCTTAGCCGCCTGGATGATCTACTCGATCGGCACGCCTCGGGCGTTGTTGCGGCACGCAATGTTCTCCGCTATAGTGCGGTCGAAGGGCATTGATGCCGTGGCAGTGCAAAAAATGACTTTTAATTGAAAGTTTCCTTACAAAAGGCGGTCATTTACACAAGCACGGCAGATTGGCTGTTGCGACACGATTTCGGACTCACTTTAGGCGGCCCCGCGATGTACGAATGCACATTGGCTAGTTAGCCGACAGAATTATTTATTTGTTTGCACGGCTCGAGCGTTATTGCGTACGAGTACGCGATGTTCTTCGCTATAGTCCGGTCGAACAGCACTGGAGCCTGTGATAGATACGTCATACGATGGTTGAACACTCACTTTAGGCAGCGCCGCAATGAACGAATGCACATTGGCTTCTTTAGCCGCCTGGACGATTTGCTCGATCGGCACGACCCGGGTGTTGTCGCCGTACGCGATGTTCTCCGCTATAGTGCGGTCGAACAGCACTGGCTCCTGCGACACGATGCCCAGGTTGTTGCGGAGTGTGTTCAGCCGCATGTCGGCCGTGATGCTGTGGTCGTCCAGGTACTGGAAAACAATTACGGGTTAGGATTTGCTGTGGATATACAAGTTTCAGTAGTACCTAGTGTTCCTAGATGTAGTACCTATAGTACATTACACAACTAGGGTGGTAATACAAAGAAAGGCCGAGATCGCAGAAGTTTGCGGCCCGAGCTGCAAGCGAGTGACGTAAATATGCGATCGAGGGCTTTCTTTATTACCTCCCGTGTTGTGTACATCACTTTATGCCTACACTTGGCAAAAAAGCGGCTTGCGCAGCGTGCGGAAAAAGCCACTTTATGGCCAGGTTGTGACGCCAAGGGCAGGTGCCCCGTGTTATTTTCAAATGATCGTCTCTTCAGTATAGATGAAATAGTTATCTTACTATTAAGATGTTTGTAATTCTTTATATAAATAAAGAATAATCAGAACTAGTTCAAATTGGTTTGATTTTAGTGAGGTAAGCGGAGAAGAACAATTATAGCATGAAAGAAACATGATATTTCCTTATCGGTTAAATAGGGTAATTGCAGGTACTTACTGACTAGGGGGAAATGATTTAAGACATTAATGCTTACCAAAAATAATATATGCATATATTCATTCACTCATTGTTTGTCGCTGGTATTTTATTGAAAGCCAAATGTGGTTTTAATGATTAATTTATGTTGTTTATTAATAATACTCTCTGTTAGCAGGAACATATGCAGCGACTTTCTTGAAGTAACGCACCGCAGTAATTGTTGATTTTCTGGAAGGAATATTAGACACAGTCTCGTCAAAGTTATAGATAAAATGGGTCTTTGGATCTAACTATGTGATTTCCACTGAAACTGTTAATTTTATTAACTAGAATAGAATTTTATTATGTATTGAATTGAGATTTTGGAAGGCTTAAATTATCAACCACGGGATGATATTGGAATACAGGAATGGTGTTTTGAAATCGGAATTTAGTTAAGATATGTTTATTTTAAGAGAAATTGTTGTTTAAAGACGTAAAAATGACAAGCTTACCTGAGATCTGCATTGGTAATAATAATGAAGGGTGTCATGATTTTAATATGTGAAATTTGCGTTCTTGCTCTATCCGTTATCCGGCTATCATACATTTACTAAATATCCAAAGGTTTGGCGTAGATAAATTGGAGGATTTAACAAAGGTTAATTCCGAGGTGGAAATTCGCGAATATGAAACTTAAAGGTTATGTTAAATAGAAAAATTGACAGTTTAGAATATAGGCATTTAGTCGTTTAAAAATATGTCTTGAATAAGATTAGATCTGTTACGAACGAGTGTTGACAGAACCAAGACGAAGAAATATTCATTCCTTTTGGCCTACAAAAGGATTGAATAATTTTATTTCAAATTTTAATTTAGAGGACGCAAATTATAAAATCATGTTATTTTAATTAATTCTTAAGCAATGTGTAAATTCAGTAGCCATAAAATTAATTTTAAGATAAAACCTTTTTGTTGACTTGACATTAAGAATCAAACTGGCAGGTATTTTTAACGGAAAAATAAAACCGTTATAATTTGAAATGTGTTCGATTAATTTCGATTCGCATTTGTTTCGGGGTATATAAGCAGTACAAAACGAGGTCGGATTGATTATCCCTGGAGCCGCCGCGAAGAACACATCAAGAAGTCAGAAGTTTCAACAGGACCCTGAAGAAAAATTCTCAACGCTTGGAAGACTGTTGAAGAAATCCTACGGACGGCGTAGTGGAGTGCATCGCTAGAAGAAGTTCTGAAGTGCTCGCTGGTTGGAAGTCTGCTGAAGATCGTGGATTTTTGTAAGAACTTTTATTCTTTTAGCCTAGGTACCGAAACAGTGGAAACCTTACGGTGTCAACATAAACTGTTTCGAGGGCTCGCCGTAGCCTACAGGCCAAGTAGCTTAGTTAAATATTTGTAGTTAGGCTTTAGCCAATCTTTAGCTTTTGGGGCAAGTAGACGCTTCGGTGTCTATAAATCTTTTCCCGAATGCTTATAGGTTGAGCGACTGGTCTAAAAACAGTATATATTTATATAAATAAATTCAAATTGATTTATTGCTTTAGATTAGAGTTCATCATTACGCGAATATAATGAAGCATTCTGTATTCGCGTACGGAGGACTGATTCCTTGGTTAATGTGTATACTAATTCTATTTATCCTAGGTTTTACTTATGGAGTTGGTAAGATCAGAGTTTTATTTCATTTCTGTTTTTATGTGTGAGTATTTTCTTTACGATGGCAAATAATGAGTGTATTGATAGATTGCTCTGTAAAATTTATATAGAACGGAACTTAGTCGTTTATTGACACTTTTGTATTGAATTTGGATTAAATAAATATTTCTGTAATTTCTGGGGTTGGGAATTAAAACATGCATTAAATGTATTAGTAACATTATCTTGGCAACATTCTGTTCGACATTCTAATATTCTTTTCAGAGTTGTAACTTTTATTGATAAACTTCAAATTGTTTGACAAAGTACATCTAATTTGATTCTTACGTAGTTGTCTTAAGAGACAAAATTGCATAATAAGTTTTGAAACTTAACTTTAGTTAAATGAATTTGGACTCATGTATAGAACAGAGATTGACATTGACAGTCGATAAAAGACTGTGGATAGTTATAATTTAATTATTTCTTATGGGTGTTTAATCTGAGATGGCTTAATTCTATTTCTCTAAAATTGAAAAGTTCGTGTGTCTTGTGGTGATTTGATCTTGCCTGATACGTCAGAGGGTACAATAGCCAAGGCTAGTTCCCTGCATTTGGACCAATTAGCCAGAAGATACACGGGTCCAAGGACTCACTTTTAGTAAGATTTCCGATACGTATCTCTGGCTCAAGAGTCTGATTTACGTAAGATTGAATCAAGAATTCAGATCTTGTCGGGATCTCACTAGTTTTCTAATTGATTAGATTTTGAAAGAGCCTTTCTCGGTGAAAACATCTCGTGAGAGTTAACATGCTTAGGGGATGATTTATGATCTTTTTCCAAGGTATTCAGAAAGGAGGATTTCATCCAACTTTCAGACACAGACGTTTTGACATGACAATACGAAAGTAATGCCTACCGGCGGACAGATATTTAGCTGCATTTTTCTGTCTATATTGCCCATGGTTTGAATGCAGTGGTAAATTATATTATGTGAGGAAAAGGGCTATATATTAGCACCTCGCATCTAGAGTATATTTTGTTTTAGCTGTCTCATAATATAGCCTGGTTTGATGGATACCCTGTCTTCCTGAAGTACAGGAGTGTGTTGTCAGAACGGTGCTACAAAGTTGTTACCCCTTTTGCGAAATCTCCTCTCAAGGAAAGACTAGTTTTTGAGCTAGTCATTAATGGACTCTAATAGCCTCTTCTAGGCTGGGCAGTAGGGAACGACCAAGCAACAGGCCGCAGTTCCGCTGACGTCGCCGGAGGAGGTGACGGCGTCCAATGGCCCTTTAAACTCTAGAGTTCATTAACTACACTTAGGTAAATTCAGACATACCCTGACTGACATGACCGCTAAGCTTATACTGACTACAGACGAATACCTGGCTTCATTCCTTTATGAGTATTCTATACTTACTTTTCCTTTACCTTATTTCGCATCATTACACTAATTTGTGATTCTATATCTGTCTAGATTTCTTTATGGACTTGTACTTTCAACCTAGAAATTAGAACTTTCAAGTAAAATGTTCTCAACACGTATTTTACAATCATTTATTCATCTTTATATTAAAAGAGGGTATCTTTTACCGAGTTCTCACTTAATCGAAAAGTTCTTGGGTTACTAGTAATTATTTCACAGCGTAGAATGGGTTGTCCTGACTCTATAGATCACAGATTGGCCATAAGTTGTATTCAAAGCAAACTATTATTGTTATAGCTCTTAAGCAATTAAGACTACCTGTACTCTGTTGTTGTCTGATTTTGTAAATTCTTACTATGTGGATTTGAAGTGCAATAAAATATACTTGTATAATAAAATCTTATCATTTTATAATTATATGGGGTGGGCTTTGAGTCGTGGACTATTATTAAATATAATAAGGCCTCGAACGTTACAGAATTGGTGGGTACCGTGAACAGGATATTTTGCACTTTGAACCACTTTTCCCCATTTAGATTGCGGCTAGTGATATGCAAAATTTAGGTTTTCAATACTTGTGGTAGTTTGCTTTGAATTAGGTCTGTATTTGCAGGCCAGAATTGTTGTTGTGAAAACGATAGATTAATTGTGAGAGCTTGGTATAGGAAACATTCCCAATGTCTTGTGCGGGCTTCTTGTTGAACTGGGGGGTTACTTGTGAAGCCAGTAGAAGATTCATTTTATCTCCTTGCTGTAGAAAATAGGCAGCTTGCCTGTTTGTCACAGCTGAAAAGAAAAAAAAGGTATTTTTAGTTCATTCACAGTTAATATGTTTTAGGTACCCTGCTTAAGAATTTACAGGATATGTAGTAATGTATTATTTTAATAATAATAGGTAAATTTAGGATAGACAGGATAACATAGGATAAGGGTTTATCTCATTTAATACTAACCTCTGTTGCATTTTCATAGATTCTCCGTTCCTTTTGGAATCATGTTTTTGAAGTAAGGTTTCTTCTCGGAAGACAAGATGTTATAATCTTGATTAATTATCTTGTGTTTAAATTACTCAGGAGCATACTAGTAGAGTTTTGTTGTAAACCTTTAAAACCAGTTTTTCACAGAACTTGATTTAATTCAGTTCACTAGATTGCTTTAGCAAGTAATCACTTTATGTAGTTTATTGTCTTGCAGTTCAGTTAATGAGATCATTTTAGGGTGGATGCAGCGCTGGTCGGTATTATAGTAAATTTCTTAAACAGTTTCAAGTTATTCAAGTAGCATTTGTTATGAAGTAGGATTCTTCATAAGAATATAGATTATAATGTAGGACTATTTCACTTTTCTCATAGATTTCTGGATAGATTCACTATACACTCTTTGAACTCTGGTAGATAGGCACTTCTTGAATCTGGAGTAATCAAAACTGTTTTGTTTACAGTATAGGTTAGGTTAATTTCTTTAGTTTATTGCCGAGCATTCGGTGTTCTTGACAATATCTTCTTCTTGTCTTTAATCTCACACACAAAGCAGAGGAAGCGTAAATTCTTTAATTTTATGAATAACCTGTTGATAATACGAATACTATTTCGACAGGAACAGACGGTTACACTTAGCACACGAAATCCGTTCATTTCAGTTCAGAACCGCTAACCTATATGCAGCACACAGTTGTAGTCATTTACCACTTTAAAACACGGGTTTTACTTAATTTATATCATTGTTCTGATTAATTTTCATAATAAAAAAATTTCGAGTTGATTACATAAGGCGCCATTTTGAGAAGCATCGGTTTTGTCATTTATTTATCTGTGATTTAACCCTGTGTATGTCAAGAATGTTTAAGACAGAATTTGTTCAATATAATGCACAATTATTTTGAGATAGGTTTCGCAGAGTGAACAGACAACTTCAGCAACATATTGGGAATTTGTAAAGTCATCAATTACTCAATTTATACGGTTATCATTTGCACAATCTTTACGTTTCTTAATTGCACAAATTTGTGATTACTTTGACAAGCTGAATGCAAATAAAACTATCTATATCTTTTAATTTAGTAGTCAAGTAGGTTGGATTTCTATTCTAATAAAATAAAAAAAAAAACATGGATAGTAAGCCAGGAAGTTGCGTTAGTGTACATTTACGACCAGGAAAAAAAAACTAGATGCACAGACTCTAGCGTAGTTAGGCGGGTTTGGAAAATTCAAGATAGCGGCATGGACAAAAAGCAGGGGGGGGGGAGGTTCGTTGGGACGGGTTTTAATAGATTCTTGAGTATTTATGATTTTAACAGAGATGTATTGCACTTGCGCTAAAATAGTTACAATTTTAATTTGTTCATTATAGTGTACATATCATTGAAGGGTTAAGGAGATTTAAATTTTAATCAGATTTAAAAATTTTAAAAAATAATGTCCAATGTAATGGGTCTACTGATGGTAGATGGAACTAATTTCATTATTCATTTTAATACTCTGATAGAATTCTAACGACTCTGAAAACAATACTGTTGCATCTTACCTTTAGAGATTTTTACGGATAAGTCGGGAATTGGGATTAGGTAAATAAAAGTCGTTTCAGCATAGGTTGGTAGTGGCCCTTACTGCCAGGATAGTTGTAACTTGACTGTGAGCAGCTTTCTTTTAAATCTATTAGAGATAAGAAATAGTAGTATATGCTTGGAACAAAGTAAAAGACAACCAAGTAATATGCGAAAATTATTTATGCCTTCATGCAGTTAATAGCAATGAGGTACCCCTTGCTGCAAGAAAAATTACTATTAAACACTAGAATGGTTTAGAACTGATAAAATACATTTTGTTGTGATTCGAAGACATTTTACAAACAAGGGTTGTGTTCTACCAGTATTATAGAAGCAATGGTTTTGAAATTAAGATAGAAATAGTATTTTGAGGGCGGTCAATGTTTAATATATTGATATGTGAAGTAAGCATCAGTTAGAGTTCACTTATTGCTCTGGTAAGAGTTGAATGGAGAGCTGTTTCATAGTTATATTACGTAGATACAGACTTATACACAGTAATGCAAAAAGAAAACACCTAGATAATTACTGAACACTATTTTCTTGTGATAGCCTAGCATATTTTAAATGTATAATTGCAAACAGACATTACATAATATCTTTGTTTTAGGTAGCCTAGCAGTAAAATGTCTTATTTAAAGCCTTATTTTAATTATAAACTTAATTGGTACTGGAAGTTGATTGGCAGAGGAATTGACAGAGTCCTGTTTCATTTTGGATTTGAATAAAAATCGGGTAACATTTCGGAGTCATAGTTAATAATGGATGAAACATTATTTTTATAGAACAAGTATAAACTTATAGAAGACTGTCAATTCATTCTGCCTAGAAAAACTTCTAGTTTCTTCGTGTGGGATGAGAAGTGTTTCATTGCTGATTTCTCATGAACATAAAGCAGTTTTTCTTGTTACACGGAGCTCGGAGCTAGAGATGAATCTTCTTGGAACTAGATGAAGTAACTTGATGAGGTGGTTGAGACAGGAGTTATAGTTGCTTGAAACCAACAGCTCTTTCCCCACTAGAAAAAGAAAATAATAAGAATAATATTAACAAAAAAATATGAAAGCCAGGACAAGTTCCATTTTTTCAGTAATAGATACAAGTATATTTTTGTAGATTTCCTTATTTAAGTGAACTAATCCTTATATATTTAGGAATGTTTAGTCATAATAGCGGTAGAAAAGAAAAATTTAAGATTTCTAATAATGTTACAATTTTAAATTTGCAACTCTCACATTTTCAGTGTGCAACAATACATTTCTTGAATGCAGAATATTATTTTTACTTGTAGACAGAACAAGGGTTTTGATCTGAGTTATAAAATAGCATTGAATTTTGATAGGTAGCCTAGTATTTAACTGCAGTTTAACTTGCATGGGTTTTTCTTGCGTTAAACAAAGTCTATACATTTAAAACGGTGTAAAAGATATGTTAGCGTTTGTACTAAACACAGAAAAGTATCCATAGTATGACCAAAATGATTTATGCATACTTACAAATAGAAAATCCTTTCTTTGATAGTATCAAAATATAAGAAAACAGTTTCAGGCATTGTTTTGTAAAGTAAGAGACATGTTCTAGCCGGATAGTCGGTAGGTGTGCTATTTCTTGCTCTGCTCTCAGTAAATTCAGCAATCTTCTTACTCTGAAAAAAGTATAAGTAGTTTAAATTAAAAAAAATATATAAGGACTACAGGTAAAAAAAAAAAAAATTGTAGTCTAGCTATTGTCAATTCGCACACTTTAAACACAAAATAATAAAAGTGAGTGGAAGACAAAAATAGTTCATTAATCAACTAGAGTAGAAATGCGGGGAGGGATCAACATCACAGAAGTTTGTGGCCCGAGCTGCAAGCGAGGGACATAAATATGCGATTGAGGGCTTTCTTTGTAGCATCTCGTGTTGTGTACATCATTTTATTTTTACAGTTGGTCGGGAGTTGGCTTTTTCCGTACGCGCAGTGTGCGCAGGGGGCCACTTTATGGCCGGGTAGGGCATATTAAAAATAGTTAATAGTAATGAAGTCCTACACATAGATTTTACTGAGCACTATAGACAAATTTTGTAGACAAAAGTAAACAGTCTAGCTCTTAAAGTTAGCTTAACTTGCAACCCCAAAGCCTAGACTCACAGCCTATGCTATAAATAAAAAAAATCATTTTAACATCACTATAGGAATGTATTTACTATTTAGTAAATAATTTGTTAATAGTTCGTTATATACAGATTACAGCATTTATTGTCAGTGCCAAATTATTTTATGTGCTTAGTGACACATATGTAGGTATGCTTGCTTTTTATAAAAATAATTATTCATACTTACAAATTAGGAGATTCATTCTAAAACAGTAGCCTTTTCATTCTGGAATATTATAGTGTAATATTGTTCTCGACTTCCGCAATTATCACTCATAGAGTAGATAATGCTATAATTTAACGCAGCTTAGAATCTTAGGTATTTTCATTTCCCTGTTACCAAATAATTCTTTAATGATGTTATCATAGTCCCCAATATAAAAATTGAGAAATTTGCTCTTGTTAGAGAAATGGCTACCATCCCGTTCTCTTATCGGCCACCATTTTGAGTTCCTGGTGTAATTTCGCCATAAATCATTGATTAGTTTGATCCATAAATGCTCGTGTCCGACTTCCGCTGTATTTTCTTTCACTGTAGATATTCCTATTTAAGATGCCATGTTGAAACAGTAACCTCAGCATATTCCATTTTCAGCATTCTCCGATAGTCATTCTCACTGAAAAGTTTAAGTAAAGTAAAATTAAAATAA
Organism: Eudemis profundana; assembly: GCA_947034925.1. Taxonomy (NCBI): domain Eukaryota; kingdom Metazoa; phylum Arthropoda; class Insecta; order Lepidoptera; family Tortricidae; genus Eudemis; species Eudemis profundana. Next base: position 7,532,054 of record OX344806.1, on the reverse strand, counting down.
GGAAAGGGTTAAATAGAGCCAGAGACATTCTAAATTGTTAGTATTTTAAGATATGAAATAGTACCGGGGATCTCAAACTTTATAAGATAAGTACTTTGTCATAAAGGGCTATCCTATTAACACTTAAAATAAAAATTGGTTTTAACATTAAAATAATTGTTTAAAATAGAACTTGGTGAAGAGGTACTTCACACTTATACACTTAGAACAGATTCAAGTTCATTTTGCGGACGTCACAAACACTTTGTTTGTAAAGAAATCAACATTTAATGGCCAGAAGTTTACGTACAAAGTTATGCTTTCTAGAATTTTCAAATACCGTATACGCCAGTTTACTTTTTAACGGAGTTTATTGGATAAGTACGAAAAAATGTCAGAACTTACTTGTGGAATCTTTTGTTTTCCCAGCAAAATTTAACGAAATAGGTCCTTCCGAAAAATATTTTGAGTATCCTTATGATATTAGTTAACTATTTAACTTTGCTCCCATGAAGAAATGTTGTAGTGAGCTCGTGAAATCTGTAAAGAATATTTGAGAAAAGGTTATTCACCCTTGCGAGGATTTACATTGACAATCATAGCTTATAGTAACTTTTGATGTATATTGTAGTTAGCTTACCTGTTTTAAGACATATTTATTGTGAATTATTCACATTTCGTTTTGATTTCAACACATTTTAATTCTCCAAAACAGACTTGCTTATGGAACGCGGCAAAATTATCGTTGATGAAAAGTCGCTGTCATTTTTTGACAAGACAACTCAAATTTCAAATTTGACGTTTAAGTTTGACGCGTTCGAGTAATCATTGTGAGACGTTTTTCGTACACGGTTAAGTCAGATGGTGTAGTTGGATGATTTGTCTATAAATCAATTATTCTAAAAATATTGATAATTATAACAATTATTTTTTTTGTATATTAGGTAGTTTAATTTAGTTTTGAGATTTATTTGTCTTAGGAAGTTTGAATTTATCTTGTTTTTGTTTGGTTGATATACCTATTTTTCAATAAAGGAGTATTTACACAAAATTTTAAAATTATAATTATATGATATATTTCGAGTTGTGTGATTGTCGAAACTACAGAATCCTAGCTGTTGAGATATGTTGACTGAAGAAGAACATTTATGTTAAATCAAATTGTTTATTTCTTCTGATTCCTTCGGCGACCTCGGTACCAACCTAATCATAATGTTGCCGCCCTCGTGCAGATAACACTCAAGTTCTTTGCATGACGTTGCCTAACCTGTCAGTTAGTTTATAAGGATAGCAAACATTAAAAGCGCAGCAATGCGTTAACTAAGTTGTCACAATAGTTCACGAGTCTTCCACTGGTGGCGCTAGTGGCGTGACACGACGATATGCGAATGTAATTTTGTGCGGTTTAAATTGTAATGTTTGTTATCGGTTTTAGTGTATAGTACGTCATACGTCGCGAGTTGTCGATTAATTTCGTAGCAAGTGTGTACAGCTTTTAAAAAAATAAGTTGTGGTATTCTAAACGCGAGTGTATAACCAGATTTAGGGTGAACGTTCGGTGTGGCGGCAATTTTAAAAATATGTTTGTGTTACGGGTTTTAAAAACACAATAAAGTGGTGTTTTAACCATTTGCGTAAGCGTTTATTTGTTATAACGAGTGAAGTGTTTTTTTTTTAAAGTGTAGTGCAGTGAATTATAGTGTGGAATTCAGTTCAATTTAATTAGTTAATTGAGAATAGTAACGGAAAGTGTTCAAGTGTTTAGTGAGTGTTGTGATAATTGTTTGTGGTGACTTCTGAAGTTTCACCGACTACCAGCTGTGGAGAATCAAAGGAGAGGAGAGGAGGAAGACTCGTCTACACCGATCGGAAAGTAGTCAGCGGCCGTGATCGTCTAGTGGTTAGGACCCTACATTGTACATCGAGAGTCGACATCTTTTGGAACTGAAAAGAAGCTGAGAGACTGCGTCTTCGGAAGGAAAACTTAATTAGTAGTTAGAATTGTTAATAATAATAAAGCCTTTTATTTTCCCATAACAAATTTTACATAATAATAAATTTCTATATCCAAGTTTTATATTATAGGAACCCCATTTTGTAGGGTATAGACCTCCTCCATTTTTTTTTTCCAGTTCTGACTTTCTTGTGCGACTTCATGCCAGCTTTGTTATATCGTCGACCCACCGTTTTTGTGGTCGCCCTACGTTTATTTTCCCTTGTGGGCCAGTCCATTTAGTAGTTGCGAGGGTCCAGCACTGGTCGGTACATCTTGCCACATGTCCGGCTCAATTCCATTTTAGTTTTAACGCTTGGCCGAGTGCATCTGTAAGTTTCGTCTTACTTCTTAAGTTCTTATGTCTTGACTTCTCACTTTGTGTTTTTTTTTTTCAGACTTAAGATGCTCCTCTCCATTGCTCGCTGACAAGTTGTTATTTTATTTTTAACTTTATTTGTATACGTCCAAGTTTGGGAGCCGTAAGCTAAGCAAGGCAGAATGCAAGTATCCATCACAGTTTTTTTTTTATGTCCAGATCGTAATTACCTTTGAGTATATCTTTGTGAGCCCAATATTTGTTCTAGCTGGATGTTATACGTCTGTTGATTTCGTCTTCGTTGATTTTTTTTTAGAGAATGAGACTTATATTCATACTCCAGCTCTACATCGTCTAAAAAGATTTTTTTTTTCCTGTTTGCAATTTGTCATCACTTTTGTTTTGCTTAGGTTCATGTACAGGCCGACCTTTTTGCTTCTATGTTGAGTTGTTGTATCATATTCTGTAATTTGTGATGGTTATCGGTAGTTGGCGATGTCTAGTGGGTCTCCTTTTTGTATAGCAGTACAATATCAGACTTGTGCCACTGTTCTGGTATTTTTCCTGTTATAAGAGCCAAGAATGTCTAGGTTGATATTTTGGATAGCGTGCATTAGTTCTAGGTACTTTTCAGTGGTAGAGGGTGATCTGACGTTGTATGTTGCTATTTTTAATGATTCTTTTTTATCTACTTTCGTGATCTTTGATATGTTTGATGGAGGGTTGTGGTCGTATTCTTCCACGGTGACCAGCCGGGTTGGAAGATGGTTAGAGAGAGGCCGTGATTTTAATTGCTATTTGTTTTCCGATTCTAACGCTTGACTGTCGAGATTTGAATTGGATCCTTGGGATGGTGCGAACTTGAGGGGCCAGTAGGAAGTAAGAGTGCTATTCGGACCGGTTTTATTTTTCTTGCTTGCTCTATTGGTAGCGTCATTATTAGCTAGTGTGTATGTTGGTGTCTCCGGAGACGTAGACAGGTTGCGTTTTTGATTGTTTTGGTTTTTGTTGTATGTGTTTGCGCCCGGTTTGTTTTTCAGGATGACGATTTGGTTGTACTTCAAAACCGCATTTTTCCCTTCGTCTCTTAATTTCTTCACTTCCTCTGACAATTGTTTGCGTTTTTCTAAAATTTCGGGGGGGGGGAAATCCTCTTTTATGTAGTAGGGAGAGGTGTCTAAGGCTTTTTTCTTTTTCAGTATTTTAATCTTTTTACCTAGTGTCGTGAGGGTGAAAACGATTGGCCTGACTTTATTTTCTTCTTTTTTGCCTCTTCTGGTAACTGCTTCTATTTCTTGTCTCGTTAATGGTACTTTCATAGTTTTATTTATTATTTGAAGTACATTATTTTCTAGTTTTTCGTAACTTGAAGTCGTTTCGGCAACTCCGAAAAATACGATGTTTTTCTTCCTTATTTCTCTTTCAACTTGTTTTAAACGTAGTTCTTGGTTTTCGATTTTCTCTTCTATAATTTTGTGTTTTTCTTCCAATATTTCGAATTTGCTGTCTAGGTTTTTTATTATAGTGGATGTAATTCTGGTTTCCATATCCCTGTTTTCTGCTTTTAGCTGTTTCATTTCTTCTTGTATGCTTAGCAGCACATGTGTGATTCCCTCCATTATATTTGTGTTTTGCGCCCTAGAATTGTTGTTATTGTATAACTTATTTTCATTTTTAACTTGTTCATCATAGATATGAGCACCGCCGCCGGCCAATTGTCCATCAGCGCTCATATCTAGTTCATCATTATCATCAATTTCATTATCATTATCATAAATTTCATTATCATTATCATCAATTTAATTATCAATATCATCAATTTCATTATCATTATCATCAATTTCAATATCATCATCATCATCACTTTCATCATCATCAACAATTTCATTTTCATCTTCATCAATTAGATTATGGGGGGGGGGGGGGCAAATCTTAGTTCATAATGGTTTTTTTTGTTTTATTATAGGATTTAGTTTTAATTTGGTTTATTAATTTTAGTTTTAAGTTTAAATGTATGTATATTTTTCCTTTTATTTTAACCTCGTTAAGCTGAAGAGACTGACATGGGGATGTTTCGTTTTAATTTGATCGTGTATCGAAAGGGTTTGATTCGACTGAACGGGGTCAGATGAGAGAGTATGGTATGGAAGCAATTGTGAGGGCTGGAAGAAATAAAAAAGAATGCAAGGTAGAGTGATTTTGTTTATTAAGGGATGCATGAAAGGGAAAAGCGCTTTGAAAGGATGTTTGGATGATGATGGTTTGCTAGAGTGTGCAGGATTCCCTCGGTTGAATCGGACTCGGTATGCGATCACCAGTCTAATTGTATTTAGCCTTGCGAACTAATACAATATGGTGCCATTTACAGACTGTTGGTGTGAGGCTAGGTGATTTAATTTTTGCTGTTGACTGGCGCGTCAGTAAATGGTGCTACACTCCACAAGAAGCTAGGAACCCGAACTAAGTACATACCCGCCTGTTCAGCATGTGATTCATTCAAAAGAGCTGTGCTATATTCTGCGGGGCAGGTATAAGAGCTCGTCCCTGGGGGGGAGGGGTCGCTAATTTTACTTATAAAGAAACCACAAGATAGAATCTTGGTTGATTTGATTGAATCATTTGTTTGGATGTTAGGAGGACAAGCACAAAGAAATTCAAGGGGCAGTTTTGGTGGTTTAATCTTTGAGGCTAGCTTTGACGATTGGGAATTTAACGTTTGCGGTTATTTCAAAGCAGTTATTCTGTCTTGATAGGAGGGGCAGGTGCTAAATCTGTAAGGTTACGACTGAGAATCTAGATGAACAGAAGGGTCTAGTATTCAAAAGGTATGGCACAGGCTGGACCCACAGGGGTCTGAGGTGTAAAAGCCTTACGACTGTTGGGGCAGAATGCTGTGGCCGTGGACAGTCTATTCTCATTTTGATGAGTGGTGAGACACTTTGGTTAATAAGGCGAGGCTGTTTCCTGTTGAGTAATTGTTGAAATACACACCACACTTACATTGCAAGGTGAAAATATAAGACGGACTGGGTTAGGTTTAACCTTTTGACCGCCATAGTCGGTAGAGTTCTTTTGGATGGTTATTGACTATAAATTTGAATCAGCGTTTGCTGATCTATGTTATTTGATCTTTGAGAGGGTATAATAATGTTTATAGCTTTATTTATAAAGTAAGAATATTGAAATACTTCAGTTTTGACTTTCATATTAGGAATTTGTTTTGAGTTGGCGCCCAGAAGGTTAAAGAAGGTTATGTTTGTTCTACGTTTTGGAAGCTTTGAACAAACAGGGGGGGGATTGTGACGCCAAGGGCAGGTGCCCCGTGTTATTTTCAAATGATCGTCTCTTCAGTATAGATGAAATAGTTATCTTACTATTAAGATGTTTGTAATTCTTTATATAAATAAAGAATAATCAGAACTAGTTCAAATTGGTTTGATTTTAGTGAGGTAAGCGGAGAAGAACAATTATAGCATGAAAGAAACATGATATTTCCTTATCGGTTAAATAGGGTAATTGCAGGTACTTACTGACTAGGGGGAAATGATTTAAGACATTAATGCTTACCAAAAATAATATATGCATATATTCATTCACTCATTGTTTGTCGCTGGTATTTTATTGAAAGCCAAATGTGGTTTTAATGATTAATTTATGTTGTTTATTAATAATACTCTCTGTTAGCAGGAACATATGCAGCGACTTTCTTGAAGTAACGCACCGCAGTAATTGTTGATTTTCTGGAAGGAATATTAGACACAGTCTCGTCAAAGTTATAGATAAAATGGGTCTTTGGATCTAACTATGTGATTTCCACTGAAACTGTTAATTTTATTAACTAGAATAGAATTTTATTATGTATTGAATTGAGATTTTGGAAGGCTTAAATTATCAACCACGGGATGATATTGGAATACAGGAATGGTGTTTTGAAATCGGAATTTAGTTAAGATATGTTTATTTTAAGAGAAATTGTTGTTTAAAGACGTAAAAATGACAAGCTTACCTGAGATCTGCATTGGTAATAATAATGAAGGGTGTCATGATTTTAATATGTGAAATTTGCGTTCTTGCTCTATCCGTTATCCGGCTATCATACATTTACTAAATATCCAAAGGTTTGGCGTAGATAAATTGGAGGATTTAACAAAGGTTAATTCCGAGGTGGAAATTCGCGAATATGAAACTTAAAGGTTATGTTAAATAGAAAAATTGACAGTTTAGAATATAGGCATTTAGTCGTTTAAAAATATGTCTTGAATAAGATTAGATCTGTTACGAACGAGTGTTGACAGAACCAAGACGAAGAAATATTCATTCCTTTTGGCCTACAAAAGGATTGAATAATTTTATTTCAAATTTTAATTTAGAGGACGCAAATTATAAAATCATGTTATTTTAATTAATTCTTAAGCAATGTGTAAATTCAGTAGCCATAAAATTAATTTTAAGATAAAACCTTTTTGTTGACTTGACATTAAGAATCAAACTGGCAGGTATTTTTAACGGAAAAATAAAACCGTTATAATTTGAAATGTGTTCGATTAATTTCGATTCGCATTTGTTTCGGGGTATATAAGCAGTACAAAACGAGGTCGGATTGATTATCCCTGGAGCCGCCGCGAAGAACACATCAAGAAGTCAGAAGTTTCAACAGGACCCTGAAGAAAAATTCTCAACGCTTGGAAGACTGTTGAAGAAATCCTACGGACGGCGTAGTGGAGTGCATCGCTAGAAGAAGTTCTGAAGTGCTCGCTGGTTGGAAGTCTGCTGAAGATCGTGGATTTTTGTAAGAACTTTTATTCTTTTAGCCTAGGTACCGAAACAGTGGAAACCTTACGGTGTCAACATAAACTGTTTCGAGGGCTCGCCGTAGCCTACAGGCCAAGTAGCTTAGTTAAATATTTGTAGTTAGGCTTTAGCCAATCTTTAGCTTTTGGGGCAAGTAGACGCTTCGGTGTCTATAAATCTTTTCCCGAATGCTTATAGGTTGAGCGACTGGTCTAAAAACAGTATATATTTATATAAATAAATTCAAATTGATTTATTGCTTTAGATTAGAGTTCATCATTACGCGAATATAATGAAGCATTCTGTATTCGCGTACGGAGGACTGATTCCTTGGTTAATGTGTATACTAATTCTATTTATCCTAGGTTTTACTTATGGAGTTGGTAAGATCAGAGTTTTATTTCATTTCTGTTTTTATGTGTGAGTATTTTCTTTACGATGGCAAATAATGAGTGTATTGATAGATTGCTCTGTAAAATTTATATAGAACGGAACTTAGTCGTTTATTGACACTTTTGTATTGAATTTGGATTAAATAAATATTTCTGTAATTTCTGGGGTTGGGAATTAAAACATGCATTAAATGTATTAGTAACATTATCTTGGCAACATTCTGTTCGACATTCTAATATTCTTTTCAGAGTTGTAACTTTTATTGATAAACTTCAAATTGTTTGACAAAGTACATCTAATTTGATTCTTACGTAGTTGTCTTAAGAGACAAAATTGCATAATAAGTTTTGAAACTTAACTTTAGTTAAATGAATTTGGACTCATGTATAGAACAGAGATTGACATTGACAGTCGATAAAAGACTGTGGATAGTTATAATTTAATTATTTCTTATGGGTGTTTAATCTGAGATGGCTTAATTCTATTTCTCTAAAATTGAAAAGTTCGTGTGTCTTGTGGTGATTTGATCTTGCCTGATACGTCAGAGGGTACAATAGCCAAGGCTAGTTCCCTGCATTTGGACCAATTAGCCAGAAGATACACGGGTCCAAGGACTCACTTTTAGTAAGATTTCCGATACGTATCTCTGGCTCAAGAGTCTGATTTACGTAAGATTGAATCAAGAATTCAGATCTTGTCGGGATCTCACTAGTTTTCTAATTGATTAGATTTTGAAAGAGCCTTTCTCGGTGAAAACATCTCGTGAGAGTTAACATGCTTAGGGGATGATTTATGATCTTTTTCCAAGGTATTCAGAAAGGAGGATTTCATCCAACTTTCAGACACAGACGTTTTGACATGACAATACGAAAGTAATGCCTACCGGCGGACAGATATTTAGCTGCATTTTTCTGTCTATATTGCCCATGGTTTGAATGCAGTGGTAAATTATATTATGTGAGGAAAAGGGCTATATATTAGCACCTCGCATCTAGAGTATATTTTGTTTTAGCTGTCTCATAATATAGCCTGGTTTGATGGATACCCTGTCTTCCTGAAGTACAGGAGTGTGTTGTCAGAACGGTGCTACAAAGTTGTTACCCCTTTTGCGAAATCTCCTCTCAAGGAAAGACTAGTTTTTGAGCTAGTCATTAATGGACTCTAATAGCCTCTTCTAGGCTGGGCAGTAGGGAACGACCAAGCAACAGGCCGCAGTTCCGCTGACGTCGCCGGAGGAGGTGACGGCGTCCAATGGCCCTTTAAACTCTAGAGTTCATTAACTACACTTAGGTAAATTCAGACATACCCTGACTGACATGACCGCTAAGCTTATACTGACTACAGACGAATACCTGGCTTCATTCCTTTATGAGTATTCTATACTTACTTTTCCTTTACCTTATTTCGCATCATTACACTAATTTGTGATTCTATATCTGTCTAGATTTCTTTATGGACTTGTACTTTCAACCTAGAAATTAGAACTTTCAAGTAAAATGTTCTCAACACGTATTTTACAATCATTTATTCATCTTTATATTAAAAGAGGGTATCTTTTACCGAGTTCTCACTTAATCGAAAAGTTCTTGGGTTACTAGTAATTATTTCACAGCGTAGAATGGGTTGTCCTGACTCTATAGATCACAGATTGGCCATAAGTTGTATTCAAAGCAAACTATTATTGTTATAGCTCTTAAGCAATTAAGACTACCTGTACTCTGTTGTTGTCTGATTTTGTAAATTCTTACTATGTGGATTTGAAGTGCAATAAAATATACTTGTATAATAAAATCTTATCATTTTATAATTATATGGGGTGGGCTTTGAGTCGTGGACTATTATTAAATATAATAAGGCCTCGAACGTTACAAGGTGTGGCATAAATAAAATAACGCTCATGGTTAACATTCCTTAAACCCGATACCTTCCTCAGCGCTCCTCTCTATTTATTTAGATTTACATAGAAATTAATTAAAGCTAAATACACTCACGTCTCCTGCCATCTCTCTAACACTACCTTCCATTCGTTCATCAAAGCCTAGGTAGCCCTGTCGCAAACAGATCACATTGCGGTGAAGCTGCGAACAGAGAGCTGAGGAGTGCTGTAACGCGGGGGATAGTCGAGTGCCGGTACAACTGCGTGCGATGGGGTGCAGAGCTATTGTAGCTATTGCTGCCTCTTATATATAGAAAAGAAAATCAATCAAATTCTATCGCCATCTAATGATAAAGATTCTGATCAGATACTGTTCTGAGATAAGATACCAGATACCCCCTACCATAAAGACATTCAGGATTTTGATTTCTCTTGACTGTTTTTATGTCTCGACTCCTCTCTCGGGTCCCTTAGTACATCTCCCCTGGATGTTTTATGGCAACTGCAGAAATGTATCTGTTACATCTGTACAAGCTATAGGTAGAAGTTTGTTGACGTAGTTTTCTCCGCTTACCAAGCAATAAAACATTTCTCATATTTCACTTACCACCATCCCGTCCTCAGGGTCATAGAGTCTCTGTAGCAGTTGTATGAGCGTAGACTTGCCGCAGCCGCTGGGGCCGACGAGCGCGATTCTCTTCCCGCTGGGGATCTCTAGCGACAGCCCGCGTAGCACTTCTACTTCCAAGCGGGTAGGGTAGCGGAAGCGAACGTTCTTGTACTGGATCTTTCCATTGGCGGTCTGGGGAGTAACATGTCTTTGTTTAAATATCTGCGTAAGAAGTCACACCCTAACACAACCTATAGTACATGTATGGACCAGCTATAACTATAGCAGTTAGGTAGCGAAAACGTACGTTCTATTGGTGGATCTTTCTTTTAGCGGTCTGGGGCGTAAAACATGTCTCTGTTATAGTATAGATAGCTCTCACTGACAGCTCACTCAGAGCAGGCGCAAAGGCAGTTGAGACAACCGCCCACGTCATTTTCGAATGTCCGGGGATGACCGTGTACCGGGCACAACACCTCAGGACTCTGAGGTTAATCCCAGAAGGTCTGCTAGGTTTCTTGGTAGAGTTGGGTTGGCAAGAGTTACTTTATTGTTCGTTATATGGTTATTGTTATTCACATAGTTCGACGCGAAGTCGAGCGCCTGTCCCATCATCCACGAGCCAAACGCACACGACTCACACGAGCTTTTGATACCCTGATGACAGTGCCGTAACAAAAACGGTACCTGACCAGTCACAGGGCAGACTGGAGGAGCGCAGAAATGACCAGACCAGGACCTTTTTCAAGGCTGCAAAGGCGCAGTTATAGAAGCTCGCACCGGGTGCATAAAAGCCTAGTTACGGTACTGCCTGGTGAGTGAGTATTGTTACTCACATAATTCTCAGCGGCGGCGCGAACGCGTGTGCCTGCCCCATAATTCACAAAGCAAACACCATATCTGATGCCCTGGTGAGTGATAATTATTACTCACATAGCTCAAGGCGACGGGTGCCCCATAATCCACGAACCGACCAACGCCTCTGACACCCTGGTGTTTGTAACTCACATAGTTCTCGGCGACGGCGGGCGCATGCGTGCTGTCGATGGTGGGCTTGCGCTCGAGCAGCTGGAACACGCGGCCGGCGGCCATGACGGCCGCGCCGAAGTTCGGCGCGAACGCCAGCGCCTGCCCCATCATCCACGAGCCGAACACCAGCGCTTCTGACACCCTGGTATATGAGGGTATTTTACAATTTGCTTTTCTAGACTATTGCACGTGCATTAATGCGTCGATACAATACCATAAGGAATGTACCTAGTAATGGAAATCGCGTTTCTTCAATAATATTCTCTTCATCATCATTCTTAGGATCAGCAGTGTCGAGGTATCTTTTGTGGTGATACTACCTATACACAGCAATTGGTTAGCAATCTTAGGGAAAGCGGGGAACACCCATGATCTGATGAGAAGAGATTCAGTGTATCCTAGCGTACACCTACGTAATCGTGGATAAAAGTACACGAGACTCGAACTTCTTTATGTCCCGGTATGAAACATCGTAAGCTCCGAGAAGTTTGCCACTTACTTGATAACATTCTTGTATGGCACTTCTTGGTTAGACACCAGTACGCCACCGTACCACAGCGACAAGGCGTAACCGGCCACTGGTGCGGTCTGCCCGAAGGCGAACACGCAGCCACGCCAACGTAGACTCTTGATTGCCGTATTTGCGGCCGCCTTGCCCGCGTTGCAATAGCGGGTGATCACTCCTTCTTCGCCGCCTTGAGGAGAGATTGTCTGGTTAAGCTTTACTGGGTCCTTGAAATTCCTCATTTCCGCTTTAATAAAAACGATGTAAGCATTCATAGGTTCCCATTCCCAGACTTTTTGACTTGCCGCCCACTTAGGCATGATAAAACTTTCAGCGCCCCCACGACAAAAAGAATCATATTGTTGTGAATTTTTTTTTCAAACACCGCGGGGGGGGGGGGAGTGCAATCGGGCTGACGCAGCCTGGAGAAGTCCCTGCCGGCGTAAAACGCCAGGAATAGTTTGTACTGTAGCTGATATTGTGATTTAAGTTTTTTTCAAAAGCGATAGCGCCCCTCTGGATAGCGTCAACGCCCCCCAATTTCTGCGGGGAATCCGCAGCGCCCACTGGGGGGCGGTACGGACCACTTTGGGAACCTATGGTCAAGTGGCTAATAGCTCTGAGTAGGGCTTAGACAGGCGGTTGCCTCTACTAAGTTAGTCATATGATCATATCGCATTGTATGAGGACCTTAGACTAACATAGTTGAAGCTTTCGTTTAATAGAAGAGTAGGTAGATGTGATTCTTTGTCCGTGCCATTTTTTTCTTGTTATTTAGGCTATAAGTGACTACATATATTACTCGTATTATTATTTAGATTAGTTAGCATTTTGTGTTTTTCCTGTTTAAATACAAAATTAAAGGCTTTAAAGCCTAATTTTTCTACCTACCACCTAACTACTCAAGACCTGTAAGATAAAAACATAACTAATATAGGTACCAAAACCGTTACCTGAATATTGTATATCCAAGACAAAGCGTCTGGTTTCTGAAATCTGTATGACTCATTTGCATAGACAACTGTAAAACTCTGAGTTTTGTTGCTAGATGACATAACGTAACCTTAAAAGCTAGAAACAATTGAAGGGATGTTCATAAAAATAAAATAACTGACTACTTAGACTGGTTGATATTTATAGAGAAACATTGTCAATGATGTCAATGGTTGGCACCTAGGTACTGACCTAGGTGCCAACCAGTTTAGTCAGTTATGTTGTATTTCGTCTGTTGACAAGCAAAACTCACTAAGTAACAAATACCTACTTAAAGCAAAGCTCGGATCTCAGTATTGATTTACTAATTAGATTTTTTTTTTATACAACTAGGGTGGCAAACAAGCGTACGGCCTGCCTGATGGTAAGCAGTCACCGCAGCCTATGGACGCTTGCAACACCGGGGGCATTACGTGCGCGTTGCCGACCCTTTAAGAACCTATTCACTCCCCTCTTGAAGAACTCCATACTGTAGCCTTAGCGGGAAAACCGATACGACCTTTTGAAGAGCAGTGACAGAAGTTTTAGTGCCTTTTGCTTGTCACCAGGCGATTTGTAAACATGCCTTCATTTTCATGGCAATAGACAAAGGTCTACTTACAGAAAGCCGACACAGTCCTTATATTGGATATCGCCTCGGTTGCTATAGTGGTCGCTTTGTGCGCCGCCTTCATCACAGTATTAAAGCCCTCGGCCAACACTCTGCTCTCCAGCACCACGGCGCCTATCACCATCGGCACGGAGACCAGAGACACGAGGGTCATCTTCCACGTGAAGTACATGGAGAGGAGGATGCCAATGATGATGGTAGCGCTCGCTTGCATAAGGGCTCCGATGCGGGTGCCAGTTGCCTGGGCAGGAAGGATACAAACTCTGTGAATATGTAGGGATATTGCGGGTGTTGATTTTTTGACATCGGTGGATGTAAATAGCCAGCAAAAAATGCGGATGCGGAAGTCGGGAAAATTATCTTTTAAAGAGAGAATTTAGAGATCGTATCTGTTTAAATTGGTTACTGCTAATTATTAACAATGAGGCGTTACCTACACAAATAAATAAAATTATAACCCTCCTAAAAGATGGAGATGAGTGGTGACCACGCACCAGGCGCGACTTTTAAAACTATTCCAAATTTCATATCGATAGCAGCAGTAGTTCCTGAGATATCTGGCTGTGTGTGTGTGTGTGTGTGTGTGCTTTTTACCATTTTGGTACGGAACCCTAAAACGACTACTCACTCCTTGCACAGCCGCGGCATCAGCAGCCAGCCGGCCGCACAGCGCTCCTACGCCGTTGATCGCGTCGTCAAACCATCCGATCTCCTGCCTCAACATAGCTTCGAATGCTGCCACCCTTGAAAATGAATGGCATTATTAAAAATCTACTTACACTACAAAACCACGGTATACGGTAGTTTTTCTTCCTACAATAGGTACATCGGGAGCGCGCATGTGTGCGCGCCGTGTACGGACGCACCACAGGCAAGGATTTGAGCATGCGCGAGCATGCCACAGTATGGCGTTCACTCACACAGACGCGCGTCGTGCGTCTGTGTAAATAAATACGTGTCGCACGCTCCTAAACGGCCGAAGTCGTACTACTTGGTTGTCTTTATCCACTTGCTTGCCAGAATTTCATTTGCCATACTATTCAACTGTCATAATGTGGTTTCCCATAATTTCATATGTCGTCATACTCATTGTTTACTATATTAATCATATGCCCGAATCTTTGTTTCCCATAAAATCATTTTCAATAATATCATATGCCAGAATCTTTGTATCCCATAAAATCATTCTCAATAATAATCATTTGTCATCAGATTTGTTAGATGAGGTTCCCAAACGCTTGTTTTCCTTGCTGAAATTTTTCTTTTCGCTTTTTTTCCCGAAAGTGATTATCACCATTCACTTTTTCCTCTGAAGCTTATTTTCACAGTCTCGTTGTTTCCGTTTCTCATATTTTCTCGCCTAAATTTTAACCTGCAGTTAAATTCTACATTCGTTTTTTCTTTGTTGTGTTTTTTTCTGTGTCTCCTTTTTTCCCGCAGGCAGTTTTTATACACAATGTATTATTATGGCCAGGTATGATTACTGATATGTAAATGCAAATGTAAAAAAATGAAAATAACTTTCAGATCTACATATTATGTATACTATAGCAGTCAGGGGACCTGCTCTATTCTATTAGGCTGCGGCTCCACTATGGCAGAGACGAGCGGAGCGGAGAAGTGTCGTGTAGCGATCAACCTATCACATTCGTTTTCGCTGTTTCCATTGAAGCGAAGTGGAGACGAGATGTGGATTTCAATTTCAACTGATGTGATTGGCCTACTTGTCTCCTCTCCGCTCCTCTCGTCTCCGCCTCAGTGGAGCCACAGACTTAGGGTTCCGGAGCCAAAATTACTGAATAATTTTACACCCAGAAAAAAAAATTGCTTTAGGGAAATATTGCGAGCAAAAAATATGCTACTAAGTAATAAACCGAATGTGAAAAAATGCGTTTGTGAACAAATGCGATTAAAAGAACTCGCTACTAAGAAATGGTAAGACAGGGAAATTAGAGAAATGGGAAATTATGAGACTAGGAATAACCGCGAAAAGAAAATTTGCCGCAAGGAAAACAAGCGTTTGGGAACCTCATCTAACAAATCACTCCCACGTGGTCTTGTCTGCCCTACCCCTAGAGTATTTTTGCAAACCCGGAGGCGCGGAGGGAGGGCAGCCCTCGTCCGCTGGAACGAAGCACAGCACCCGGGCGAGCACTGCCCGCAGCGCCGGAGCCGTTGCATGGCCAAATTACAGTTTCAAAATCAAATGTTTAGCAATTCCCGACTATTGCTGTCCCTTTCTAGTTGTCCATTATATAATATTATTGCACTTAATAATATGGATAACAATACGTATGGCATTCGTAACATTATGGCATTTAATATTCGGGTAAACAATAATATTGCACTGAATAATATGGATAACAATACGTATGGCAATCGTATCATTATGGCATTTAATATTCGGGTCAACAAGAGTATGCCAAATAACTATTATGGTAAACGAAACATTCGGGCAAATGAAATTCGGGCAAGTGCAATTCGGGCAAATGAATTGTATGGCATATGTACTTCGGGGAAACATCACGTCACCGGCACGTTACCTACTGTACGTACGGCCTTTTGAGTAACGGTGTGATTGCACCTTAAAATAAAATAATTTATTTCTGCAAGTAGGCCCAAGGGCTCTTTTACAAGTCTGATTCTATTCTTTTCTTTTGACGCTTGGCGTAGTGACCTTCTGGTGAGAAGAAGCGCCGGAAGAAACTCACCAATTAAATATTAGTAAGACGCGATGTAAGGCTGATAAGCGATATTTCTCGCTACTAATATTTCCACGGTGATACTTAGTCATCTCGTCATTTGTTAACTCATGATGGGCGACACAATACATGACTGGCTCGGCTAGACCACAGCGCGATCACCGCCTTTTGCTTAGGCACTTGAAATAGTATTATGTAGTGTAGTGATGACTATAACGACTATACCTGAGCCTGGCCGTAAGCCGCACGCCAGTGAGATTGAATATGTAGATCTGGAAGAAGATTCCCAGGCCCGTCAGGAGACCCACAGCTAGGAACAACATTGCTATGAAGTTGGTCTCTCCCATTACGTAGCCTTCGTCCTTGCTTTCCAGTAACTACAAAAAAAATGAACTAAGTTATTAAGGCCTTACAGAAACCTATAAGTAGTGCATCTAAGTTCAGAGTCAACGGTCTTATTTTAAAAATTAGCTTCTTTTTTAACACAATACACTTGCCAACAGGGTCGGATTGAGGTGGCGTTTGTCACTGGGGGCCTAGTCTGTGCGGGCTCTCTACTCTAACAACTCACTTTACTTACCTACGTCGCGTCGTATCTACTCTTGATTCGGCATTGTGGGAAGTTCTTAAAATTATAATTCGACGCGGGTCCTACTGGCCCAGTTCGACCCTGCATTCCCATCACATCTGTCTCCAATATGACAGGATTTTCATTTAAATCCCCTCCTAACTTTAAAGTTCTAAGATAGTACTACTAGTTAACATCTTTACGTAATTTATGCCCCTGTCATTTTACAATAATTGTAGCGTTCCTGACTACTAACAAGCCCGATTTTAAAGTATTTATGAAGCTGGTTATATGGACGTGCACTTACACCATAAGTTTCACCAAACAGTATAGCAAACATTGGGAACGACGAACCAACAGCAATAGCAGCCAGAACTCCTGCCACCATCAGCCATTTTTCCGGTTCGCACAACTTCAGGATCCGCCAAGTAGAAGGCTTGTATTCTTTGGGCCCCTTCTCGTCCAACGCCAAACTCTCTTCAGACACGGAGTCATCCGAAGCCATGCTTTTCATGGACTCCACTGATGCCAGTTTCTCGAGTTTTGGACGTCGCATTCTGGCATCTGTGAAAATTGAATCGTTTGAAAATAATAGTTTATGGGACTGTACATAATGCCTAATTATGTATGTACAGTTACATACATACACTGTTTTATCTACACACATGAACTATAAAAACTCGTGTGTTCGGGAATCATTAGAATGACCGCTATTGCAGCGCCACCGTCGCAGCACCGCCATTGCCGCCATTGCGACGTCGCCTACATGTTCATTCAAAAATCATAATAACATCGATTTGATTTTATTATGATTTTTCATACATTACAATAACACTGTCACAGATAACAGCTTATCAACCTAATTGTTATGCCCATACATTGCAAAAGGAATCGGTCGCGTTTGTAATGAGATACACGTTTGACATCTGTCTGTTTATTGTTATGGTGTAAAAGGGACAGTGCTACGAAAACCGCGACTGCATCGCTACAGAAAGTCGCCGAGCGCTACCACTCTTAGATTTAAACATGACTCAGACAAACATTTAAGGAATCACTTTTGGATACCGTCTACCACCCAACTACCAAACACGCTGTATAATAAGCTTATACAGCGTTTAAAACGCCTGTTTGAGAGCTATAAGAGCTCAATAAGCTCTTACACAGCTTGCGTGTTAATACAGTAATGCAAAGAGCCGTTTGTTGGAAATGAGGGTTTTCTTACGCTTCTCTCCGCTTGGTTCAGCATCATTGCCAGGCGCGATACTGGGTTCGTTTTCTAGCACCAGTTGGTAGTACCGGCCCTTCAATTTCAACAGCTCCTCGTGAGTGCCTTCTTCTATCACCTCGCCTTTGTCGATGAATATTATGCGATGCGCGTTCAGGACGGTCGCCAATCTGGAAATGTTCACACATAACTTCTTAATCTTTGTTTACAGCGTATACTTAATTTTCTTTTTAACATCAAATGCCCTTAAGCATAAGCTGTTTTAATTCTCAATTTAAACAGCGTATTGATGATATACAAAGTGACAAAAGCACCCTTCTCGTATTCATTCCAGGGTATAAGTATGTTTGTTCTAGTATACCCTAGCTTGGTGACGAGATATTGTATTTATGGAATTAGTTCAGTCGATCGCGTACTGAACCTGTGATCTTTAATTTCACGTTCTCTAAAATCTTTACCTACACATATCCGACCATTTCACACATTTGTATCTACCTGTGGCTCACCATAATGGTGGTCCGTCCATGCGCCGCAGCGTCTAGTGCCCTCTGCACCTTGGCCTCGCTGTGGGAGTCTAGGGCTGACGTGGCCTCGTCCAGCAGCAGAATTTTTGGCCTCCTCACCAGCGCCCTGGCTATGGCTATCCTTTGTTTCTGCCCCCCTGAAAGCTGGGCGCCTCTTTCACCGATCAGTGTACTGTAACCCTGGAAAGACACCAATATTATCAACTTTGCATTAGTATATGGACACATTTATGCATAAACGATATTCTTTATTATTGGTATGGCATACTATGGTAACTTTATTTATTGGAAAATGGGGGCCTTTAATCAGTGGAACTCGACGAATAAATAGATGGTTCTCAGTAGCAGATTCCGATGTTCTGTTTGGCAGGCACTTGAGGGGGTAGACGATAGGTTATATCAAGATAATTACTAAACTAAAAAGTAAACATAATTTGATGCTTTTAGGGCAAGTTTGAGCCCCTTAGACCAGGGGTTCCCAATCTTTTTCAGTCCGTGGCGCACTTACAAGTTTAGTACTTCGTCACGGCGCCCTACCCTAGTTCGCTCAAAATAGGTATTGTTGCTTTATAAGTACCCGCGAATATTTGTAGTTTTCGATAATGATAGAGGATCGACTCACTTTCTACTTTCTACGGCGCACCAGGGCGCCGCGGCGCACAGTTTGGGAACCCCTGCCTTAGACCCTTCTCCTGTGAATTGGGAAGTTGGTTTAGTTCTGCGTGGCGCCTTAGACTTACTTCAGGTAGTTTCTTGATAAAAGTATGGCAGTAGGCTTGCCTAGCAGCTACAAATATTTCCTCATCGGTACACGATGGATTGCTCATCCTGCAAAAACCAAGGTAGGATAAAAAGCTAATTGGGTAGTGCAAACACGACGCATTTCATTGCAGGATTATGTATTTGAATTTATATTTCTCCTTAATAACAAAACCATGAAGAAAGTCGTTAGCATGAATATTCAATAGGAAAGAATAACGTACGATTTTCAGTTATTGTTACTGTTCTAAGACTTCGCAGCTCACCTTATATTCTCCAGAATAGTGCCCGCAAACAGCACCGGCTCCTGCCCCACCACGGCTATATGGTCCCGCAGGTGCCTCACGTTCATGTTCCTCAGGTCGTGACCCGAGGCGGTCACCTTACCGGAGTCAGGGTCGTACATACGCTGCAGAAGCTGGAGTACCGTGGACTTGCCGCAGCCGCTGGGTCCCACCAGGGCTACGGTCTCGTTGCGGGGGATCTTTATGTTTATCCCGTTGAGGACCTGGACAGTTTTATCATCATTAAGCCGCGGAGCGATTTAAAACATGTAGGCAACTCAGACTTGGGTAGGTTTGGCCTTTTTAGTTTAATAATGTATTAATAGTATAAATACGTTACAAATTAGTATGCAGAAAAAGGATCTTGTGGCTGAGCCTGAGATCGTTAAGCGAGTTTACTTTGGATAGCCTTGCGGTAGACATCCTGTCGGAAGGGACAGGGTACCGTTGTAGCGATCAGGTTGAGAAAGATCTAACTCAGATTAAACGGTCGCTATGGCGTGAGGAGGCTCTGGATAGAAACAAGTAGCGCACTCTGGTTTCGGAAGCCAAAACCCACGTTGGGTTGTTGAGTAAGGTAACACTTATTTAAATGGATAGCACTATTACTTATTTACCTCAGCTGTGTCATGTCAAAATGACATATATATATCTTTGTATGAAAATCGTATGTATCCTGATTCTGATATAGTATTTCGGCGAAACGCAACAGATCTATCATGATTATGATAAAACGTCAGCAATAAAAGTGTATAAAATGTGTTCTAAACATTGCTCTAGGAAATTATCGTAGAATAAATACAATCAAACGGAAATAACCACTGTGCAATCACGTAATATACGTCAATACTTACACTGACATCAGCCCTCGCTGGATACCTAAAGTACACATCAGTAAGCTCTAAATTCCCGTCCAGTTCCGGTCTTTCGCCTTCAGTAGACAAGCTGTCTATGACTGGTTTCCTGTCCAGGACCTCAAATATGGCACCAGCAGATGAGCGGGCGTTCGATACAGCTTCAAGATGCGGTGATGTCAACCCCACGTTTTGTGCGCCTTGAAGTATACTGAAGAATATCTAAAAGTGTAAAAAAAATCTACCATCATCGTTATCTACATACATTTCATGAGTTACTTCTTGGTTCGTTTGGCCGAGTTTTTCTCGAAAAGTAAATTTGGGTGTCTTCAAGTCAGTAAATTTAATTCTTGGTAGGTAAACTATCTTATTCTTTGCACCAACTATCGATAGCGTTGATAAAACTGATTCATGAAGGTACCTTTAGCACAGTGACCTGCCTTTATCGGGGGCCCACGGGGTATCTCAGGCAATCTGATGTGTATATTTTTTTATAAATTAGAGAGACAAAAAACTACTCACAATCATCAACACAGCAGGCGTGTACACTGGTATTTCTTCGTGCCTGCTCTCCAAGATGAGACCCACGCCGTACCAAAAGGACAAAGCGTACGTCGCGTATATAATTAGCCACATCACTCCGCTGCCTATGCCTGAGTACATGCCTTTTCTAACTCCTGTTTTTTTCGCTGGATCGAGAAGAACCTCATATCTGCAAAGCGTAAGTCACTATAAGTTACATTTCAGACAATTCATAACTTGCAAGAGACTAGTAACTAACATTCGGCTTCCCTTAATCGAAATGCGAATACTTCCGAAATTTGAATTTCACGGTAGTTTTCTGAGTCATATCGATGTGTAGGTAGATATATACGTAATAGGTTACTAGCCTTTTTATTTCTTTCTGTTCTCCTCCAAAAGCGACCACTGTTCGGATTGAAGACAACACCTCTTCAGCAATAACACCGGCAACGCTGTATGCTTTTAACTCTTGTGTCGTTAGTGACGATTGAACCTGTGAAAGCAAAATCAAATTTAAAATGTTGTCGTCTTATGAATGTGTACTAAGCAACAATAAGCTATTTTTAATAAGCACTGTGAAGGTTACATGCCTATGTAGCCCTCACATTTAATGCGAGACGGACTGGTACAGTAAAAGAAGTAAAGATGTTTTTGATTATTTGAAAGCAATTTGTCTCGCTCTAACAGATGATAAAATGTTTAGTCTTCCTTAGAGCAACACGGACGGGAGTCGGATTAATCCAATACAACTAGTTTTATAGAAATAATATGATCACTGATACTAATTGCTTGGCAGAGGGGAAATAGTAATGAAGGCCACTCCCTACGAAGTCCGCGTTGCTCTAAGGCAGAGTTTCTTAAACTTTTTTGGTCACGGACCCCCTACATTATTTCGAAAACCTTACGGACCCTTTCCGAATATAATCTGAGAAAAATAAAATCAAGGGCACATGTAAGTTTGTGTTGAAGGTATAGCCACGGACTCCCGGCTCTCGTATCACGGACCCCTAAGGGGTCCATGGACCACAGCTTAAGAAACCCTGCTCTAAGGAGTCTAAGGTCTTAGCTTAGACTTAAAAGATCAGACGAAATCAAAATATTCTGAAGTAGTCTCATTTCTCAATCCGCCCCTTTGAGATAGTGGAGGTGCGGGAGGGGGAACCCTTCGGAGACACTAGAATTCATTGACAAAGGTAAGGGACTGCCACTTGGGCTAATTGACTACCGTACATTAACATTTTACGTTAAGTCCAGTGCTCATTATTATACTTCTCAAATATAAAGGAACTAGAGTGTAACTGTTAATTTCTGTGCCACTTTGATGTAGAAGAGATGCGAAGTTAGCTTACGATAAAACTGACTCAAGATATAATCGTACCTTGGCAACCACTGCAGTGGTGGCAATGATGATCGGTGTGCAAGACAAGACGACCAGCGTGAGCTCCCAGCCGTAGAACAGCGAGATGATGATGGAGAACACGAAGGACGTAACCAGATACACCAGCATTGGGATCTTCTCACCGATGCCGTCGCGGTATTTCTCCACGTCACTGTGGAAAAATACTTGTCTTGATTTATACGTTCGTCGGGCTACGTAGCAAAATATCTAAAGACACATGTTATACGGTCGTTTTGCATACGATCAAAACACATAAAGTCGAAATGCAGAACGTACGGAATCCAGAACATCTTTTATCATAAGATTCAAATATATACGGTCTAAATTCATAACATAACCTTTATAATTGCTGAATATATAGTATGTAGGCTCAAAATACATAAAGCCAAATTATGTAAATACAAAATGTTGTATTTACATAATTTGGCTGTCGAAAATCGAGGAGAGAATTCAGAATTCAGAATGCTGAATTCTGAATTCTCTCCTCGATTTTCGACATTCTAGACATATGTGTAAGAGCTTATGACATTCGATCTTCGATATTTTGCTACGTAACCGTTCGTCGGTAGGTAGTAATCGAAACCTATCCATATTCCATGGCTGATTATGATAAACTAAGCACGGGATAAACGGCTGAAAATTGCCGTGTGTGTGGAATTGTGGGTACATGTATTTATATGTATGTTCATTGCGTTCTTAGCTTGAGAGAAACATTTTGGTCTCAAAAACTTGTGAGATAGGTGGAAAGACAATTAATAATCCTCAGTTTGTGTGGAATGGAAAACTTATCGATATAAATTAATTGAGTAGCTTCTATATGAAAGCAATATTTCAACTTACTCTGATACTTTGGTCGCAAAATTCATGGTCGTATTTAGGTCGTACCACGAGATGTCTTGACGAAGCACAGCGCGCAGAAATTTCTCCTTTACTCTGTCAATCTACACAGAAACAAGGACAAACTTTAACTTATTGAAACCAATAGCCAAATTAAGCGATCCTCAACATAAAGTATTGTTATTAAAAATATCAACCGACTGAATGTTGTGTTTGACTTTTTCCCACCGCTTGTCATGTTCAGCAGTGTTTCCGGGTTGAAACGTTTTTTTTAACTCGCCTTTCCTATCGCATTTGACCTTAGCTGTTCCACTCCTCAGCTGCGCTAATAAAGAAATTAGAAGCAAAACGCTTTGTGCGAGTCGGGAATGATGTTGATGACCTGTTTAAGCGCCACGTAGTTGAAGATGTCGACGCTGACGGCGGCCGCGATGAACTGCAGCACCGCGAACACGGTGCAGCCGATGCCGAACGCAGCCGAGTCCTCCACCAGCGCGATCTTGTTCTCTTCACGACTCGCGTTCGTACTGGAAAAACGTATTTCTTGTTATTAGACAAAAAACAAGCAGAAACTGTAAATAATAATGGGAAAAATCAGTACATTGAACTCAGCTTGTGTACAAGCCAGCAAGAAATATGTCACGGGTATCATTGAAAATAGAAGGTTATGGCAGGCTATACGTGGATACTAATTTCCTTTCCGGTACGGTGCGAACGAGGCGGTTTCGGGAGCGTCTCAACGCTCTCAAGGCGCGCTTAGCGAACAGCGCTGACTCTTGGACATATAATTTTCAGTTTCCAAAATAAATTCAATTAAGTATACATTTTTGGACAATGTCGATTGTAGTAATACTAGCTTTTGCGAGTAGGCGTCACTCTTTTATTAATTTTCATGACCTTTAAGTACACGATCACGCCAATAAGAAAAGACAGGCCTCACGAGGTCGATGAAGAGACCAAGCTCCACAGTGTCCTTACTTACAGTATCCTGCCTCCGCCGAACATCACTATATTCCACGTGGTGGTGGAGGTGCCCGTTATGACCGTCTGGTCTATGAGCAGCGACGTGAACTCGCCGTGCGCCATCACGCCGATAGATACAAAGAGGCCATTCAAGCTGGCCATAATACTAAGGCCATCCTCCCATAGTGTCCTTACTTACAGTATCCTGCCTCCGCCGAACATCGCTATAGTCCACGTGGTGGTGGACGTGCCCGTCATGACCGTCCGGTCGATGAGCAGCGACGTGAACTCGCCGTACACGATCACGCCGATGGGCACAAAGAGGCCGTTCAGGCTGGCCATAATGAGGCCAATGAAGAGGGCGAACAACTCCCATGGTGTCGCGAATCTGAACTGTAAAGAGTGAAAGGCTCTGAGTTATCAGTTCAGGTTTAATGAATAAAACACAGTATGTTCTTCTCGTCATAGCTGACGAGGTATTTTGAAAACTTTGAACTCTTTTTAGATGTGGAGAAAACAAACCTTTATGTTTTTTTGAAACCTAGTTACAGGTCTATATCGAATTCTACTTATACGAAACAACCAATTCTTATATTAAGATAATACTTACTAGTTTAGCTACAGTTGTTGCAGTTCCGTACTCCGGTTCTTGTTCCCTGAAAATATATAAATGAACCTGCGACGTCAAATATTTATAGCTCTATTTAATAATGGTAATGTAAGTAGTAGTAGGTAAAATCACTTCTGCATGTCTGAATATAGGTATCAGCATTTTTCATCAAAAGAAACTCAGAAGTCAGTTGAATACTTACATCGGAAGGGTACTGTTTTATACTACTGGAATGGCAAACAAGCGTACGGCTGTGTTTGATGTTAAGCAGTCACAGTAGCCTATATGGACCCTTGCAACACCAGGAGCAATGCGTGCGTGTTGCGGCGAACTCCAAGCTGTCCCCTAACAAAATTGCGGTAGGGACCTCATTCCCACGGAAGAAAGAGACTACTCATTCCACATCCGGAGATAATAGAAGATGATATTTACTGGAGTTTGTCAGTTAAGTAGGCTGACTGCTGCTTAAGATGGTAAGCGTAAGACTAATAATAAGCGAGCTCAGGCGCAAACCAATACCAAGCGCAGTGGCGCCCTGCGAGCTGAGGCGGCGGCTCGAGGTAAAGGTCGAGTATCACCGGATGGATACTTACTGGAGTTTGTCAGTTAAATAGGCTGACTGCTGCGCTAGAGTGCTGATAGTAAGCGAGTTCTGGCGCCAACCGATGCCTAGCGCAGGAGCGCCCTGCGAACTGAGGCGGCGGCCTAAAGTCAAGCACTTACTGATGGCTACTTATTGGAGTTTGTCAGTTAAGTAGGCTGACTGCTGCGCAAGAGTGCTGATAGAGAGCGAGTTTTAGTGCCGAACATTGATTACCCCTGGCGCCCGGTGCGTCGATTCGACGGCCCGAGGCCAAGCAATTTCGGATGGATACTTACTGGAGTTTGTCAGTTAAATAGGCTGACTGCTGCGCTAGAGTGCTGATAGTAAGCGAGTTCTGGCGCCAACCGATGCCAAGCGCAGGAGCGCCCTGCGAGCTGAGGCGGCGGCCTGAGGTAGAGGTCGAGTATCTGCGGATGCTCTTTACCGACTCATCGCGTTTCATTCTCGGTCAACCGCTCTGAAACAATTTTTTTTTATTAAGGGATCTTACACATGCTACAACCAACGATGGAGAGAATTACAGCCGTTATGTCAAGCAGATGTTTGTTTATCGATCGGCTATCGTTGGTTGCTTGGTAGAGGGACAGTGGCGGACTAAGGCAGTTGGCGGCCCGGGGCACAGTATAGTAATAGCAGTAATTTTTGTTCCTACAAAAGGTACATCGCGCGCTTGTATGTCTGCGCACCGAGAACGAACGCATTACAAGCAAAGTTTTAAGAATGCTGGAGCATTGGTGTCTCGCGCGATTGCGCGTCCGTGTAAATAGGTATCGCGCGCTCTTAGACGGCGGAAGTTGGCCGAAGAGTGGTATTTTTTTTATGACGAGGGCGGGGGGTGTAGGGTTAGGCTCACAAGGACTAGATTGCATATGGACTAAGTAAACAAAACGTCCTAATTGCATCATGTCTCAATAAACAAAATGACTGTTTTGAACAATGACCTGGTGAGCAATATGTCTTACTTAGTTGCACGAACGTCATTATAACAAAATGCCGTAGTTGCACAATGACTAACTTTGTCAATTTACTATAAGGGTGTTTTGTATATTTCACCGTTATAAAAACAACAACTAAGTTCATATTATACAGAGTCGTTTTAATAATAGGACGTTTTACATGCTTTGCATTTCACAACTAAGACCTGATGCAAATTAGACCTTTTACTTGCATGGTCATTCTGAAACCTGGAGGACCAGGTAGCCCGAATACACCCCGGGTTAGGCTCATAAGGATATGAGCCTAACCCGGGGTGTATTCGGGCTGCCACAGCTGGAGGCCCCTGCTGGTGCTATTTGGTGCCCCCCTAGGCTGGAGAACCGGGGCAGACCGTCCCTTCCGCCCCACGCTTCGTCCGCCACTGCAGAGGAGAGGAGGAGCGTACCTACGAAGTCTAGGCACAGCTGACGTCAGAAATATATTTATACTTTTCGACCTTACTCCAAGCCAATAAGGTCGAAAAGTGTAAACATATTTTTGACGTCGACGTACGGGAGTGACTGCTCTACACGCTCTACCGTAGAGCCTGTCCTGAGTGTCGAGGCACTTTGGAATACTTGTTTGGAGGTGTACGGAGTTTGCGTGCACAATAATATTTGCATACCAAGAGCGATTAAATATAGAATATCCCGGAACAAAGGTATTTCTGGCTCAAACAGTAGGTGGTTTCTTTTTTAACCACCCGTGGTGTGCATATCATTTTTGGTCTTCCTCTAACCAGGAAGTGGATTTTCTTATTCCGTGTAGCTGATAGAAATTATGGAAAAGTAGGTAAATTATCATAAAGTTTACCTTAACTGATTTTTTTATTGATATGTTTTTCGTACTAGACATTATCTGAAAAAGGTACGTTGATTTGCCACTTGTCATAACTATCCCATGATGCGAAGATACATTTTCCATGAGGTATTTACTAAAACAGTAGCATCTTTGATAGCCTCTGAATGCGTTTTGGTTTTGATAAGTGATTGACTGACAATTAGACTGACACATGAGGGCTCCGTGAGGGCATGTGAGGGTAAACTTCTCGATTTTCTTTAATATTCCCTCTGGTTTTAAAGAATCCTTTTTTATTGTATCGTGTGTATGATTAAAAACTTATGGAATGACAATATCAATATTAATTATTTTGACATGCCGAGTCAGTTAGTTTTTTGGGGAATATCATTTTAGCTAGAGTCGGACTACGCAAAATTTGAAGAGGTAAAAAAAAGGTTTTATTAAAAAAAATATATATGGCAACATTTTGTATGTACCTATTGTGTATACTGCAAAAGCGGCCAAGTGCGAGCCGGATTCGCACACGAAGGGTTCCGTACCACTGTCGACCAAAAAAACGCCAAAACACGTTTCTTTAACCGTTTTAATTAATAATTTTATTTCGTTTTTATTGTTTGTTGTTATAGCTTATAGCAGAAATAGAAATACACAATTGTAATCATTTCAAGTCTCTGCCTAATTACCTATTACGGTTCAAAAGATACGGGCAGATGGAGGGCCGGATGGACGGACAGACCGACAGACGGACGGACGGACGGACGGACACACGGACGGACAGACGGACGGACGGATGGACAGATGGACAACGGAGGCTTATTAAGGCTCCTGGCACCCTACCCATCGTATATTGAGATAGCAGAAACAGTTCGTCGATTTGTATAGCGACTAAGCGTATAACCTTTTTCTCTTGGCGCTTGACGCTAAAAGTGTAATTTATTGATGAAAAGCATAAATTTTCCATTTCATTTGGTGGTATTTGAACAATTAATTATACCATTATTATCAGATTTTCAAATCTAATAATAATACTGACGGCAACTGTAGTTAACGGCGTGCAAAGTAGTTCGCCGCCACTTCTTTTTAGGACGCGAAGTACATACACTTTTTCCTTCTACCTGTGGTCGTACCTAAACCCTAAAAAACATATATTTTCTACAAAAGATAGGCACGCCGTGCAGTGAAGGGTTAACACCCTAGTTAATGATCAAGTCGATGAAAAAGCAGTTTTGATTCAAACAAGCGGTCGCCGTTTATTACCTTCGCTAATAACCCCAGTCAATGAGGATTGGTCGAGTTGTTTCATGTTCTTAAGCAAGACGTAAATTAGGCAAGAGACGTTTTGCGAGGCCTATACTGGCGCATGAAAATGGCGTGTGGTCATATATTTATTTTTTTGTCGTGGCTAACTGTTCACGATTTTTTTTCGTTGCATGAGGCCACTTGAACCGTGAGGCAATAGAAATACAAACTGCATGAAAATTTCAGGTCTATTAGGGTTCAAAAGATACAGAGCCTTGTGACTGACGTACATCATCATGACCTCATGGGACACGGTGTCTTAGTAATAGGGTTCCGTTAGCACCGTTTGGGTAAGGGACTCTAAAAAAGGTATTTTTACTAAATAAAACAGCGATGGATTAGCTACATAGATAGACAGCTCCGTTGGTTGGACTAAATGGTGAGGTTATTTCATCGATTATTAACGTTTGGCTCCTGACTCCGCATTGCGGTCGCGTGGACGAACAGAAAATGCGCCCTTCGGACCCGTGTCTCCCCTGGTCAACCTGGGGGAGACATCAGGTATCTTTAGTACCGGTGTCTCCCCTTGCTGGGGGAGATAGAGGTACTAGGTTTTGATTTGAATTACATTTGAAGTACTCCTGCATCCCCTGTCAGATATGACTTACATTACACCTTTGAAATATAAAAAATAACACGCTTCGAGCCATGGAATGGAATGCCCCGCTGTCGCAGGATTTTTGCGATGGTGTGGTGGGCCATTCCTGTTTCGCCTCAAGGAACAGATGGTCCTTCCTCTTCTTGAATCTATCTAAGAACAAGAGACCCTCGGGCGCTTGAGAGGAGCAATCGCAAAGTATGATGTAGTTCTGATTTCTTTGCATGTTGTTTGGACCTGTTAGGGTAGTGTAAATCAGAATTTGCACGTTCTAAAAAGTTGTGCTAGCTGAGCAACATGCGAAGAACTGCGTAATTTTTGGACTTTTTAGGATTCCTGCTCTAACTTCGCATTTTTTGACAGTAATATATTTGGCACAAACTAACTGCATTAAATTTGCTATAAATTCGGTTCCATTAATTTTTACTGTAAGTGTGATAGTGACCGAGAATTAAGGTTTTGAAATTGATGAAACTCCAAAAAGCAGTGGTGCTCTTTTAAGTTTTGTGTTCACCTTGCCCGTTTAGTTAGATTCAGAAGTTTTTTGGGGAGGCGTATGTTGAGAAGTGGACATGTCAAGGTAAATTATGATGATGACAGGATTAGTTAAACGGGACAGGTTAGAGGTTAGCTATATTGAGAAATTGAGATCTAGGCGGGTAACATCAACAACTTTCGCACTGGTGTTCTATGTGGAATGATCTAATGGATGGTGCTGGTGCATTGACCATTGATGCACCAGCATTGTATGTTTTTGTTCTTTTTCAGACTTCTGGTTTTGTGGGGACAAAATATAGGTAGCTTGATAGCTATAAAATAAAACACATTTCAACCAAATTGCTTTTCAATTGGATTGCTAACACCAGTTTTGTTTGTAAACAGCCAAGCGCAAAACACTTTAAGAACTTTTTACTTAAGTTTTTGGACGCTTCAGACACTTAAAATAACACGTCGCTCTTGGAATCCCCAACTTTTTGTCATATTGGCGAACGAGGAAGTTTCTCGTACATCGTTCATTATTGTTGTACAAATAAATGGAAGTGAAGTGGCTCTCGAGGTTGATTACCTCCTGAATGTTGACTAATGCTTATCTGTCACACGGTATTAAATAATACGTGTAAATAAAGATGATTATTGTATTTTCTTGATCAAGAAGCGGGTTTTGAGACAGTTGCTTCTTCTATTATACAGGGTGTCCCATAACTGACACGTCACAGTGACATTGGAGGTAGACCAGGTCAAGAGGTACCAAACCAACTTAACATGACCCGCCGAACGTAATTTTTTTTTCACTACTGGTGGTTGAAGTCGAAATTAATGTTTCGCTGTGAATGAATTCAAGATCAAACTAGTATTTTTTCAATTTTTCTTAGTTTTTGGATAAAATACCATTTCTGTAACCTTAATTAACAATTTATGTTACCGTACACATAAAAAAAACTAACCTTGATACCTTTCCGAGTGCACACTGGCACTAATAATGTTAAAAACGGTAAAAATTCATGAAAAACATTAATTCGACAATAACTCAAAAACCGTGCCACTTTTACTGGGGTCATGTTAAGTTGGTTTGGTACCTCTTGACCTGGTCTACCTCCGGTGTCACTGTGACGTGTCAGTTATGGGACACCCTGTATATTATAGAATCGTAGAAATTTCATGTGTGTTCGCGCATCACGTTAAAACTACCGAACCGACCGGAGATTTGATATGCAGATAGGTTATGACCCCGGTTAGGTACACAATATACAGGTGATTCTTCTTCTTCTTAGTCGTGCACTCTTGGCAGAGTGGTCGTGGTCACGTCTTGGTCGAGATTTCACCACCTCTTCTCTCGTGATGCGACGCTATGTTTGGGGGTGGTTTGGGGTGTGAGAGTTGATATTTATGCTGGAGTAGATACGTCACAGATTTTATGAGGTATGTAGGATATTTATCCGAATACTTACCGCAGAAAAGGGATATTAAAACCATATGGCATTATTTACCAGTTAACCTAGAGGCACAGTAGATAATTTGAGAACTTGGTGCTACTAACGCCCAAATAGAACATTACACAACTAGGGTGGTAATACAAAGAAAGACAGATCGCAGAAGTTTGCGGCCCGAGCTGCAAGCGAGGGACGTAAATATGCGATCGAGGGCTTTCTTTACTACCTCCCGTGTTGTGTACATGATTCTATGTCTACACTTGGCCAGAAAGCGGCTTTTTCCGTACGCGTAGCATGTAGTAAAAGACACTTTATGGCCAGGTGTGGCATAAAAATTATAAATGATGACATAATAACTAACATAAACTTTAAATAACAACAAAGAAACTAAAACTAAATTAAAATTATCCGAATTATTTCACCTCCACGAACAAAGTTCAGGGCCGGTTCACTAGTAGATATTACATAACATTATTTTCTGCCCTCCGGCCGGAAAGCGTCACCTTGCCGGCCGCTACGCTAAACGAAGATGCCGCTTTCTGGCTCCGTCGAATAGAAAAATAGTATACAAACCTTGGCTAGTAAAAAAGAAAGCCTCAGTAGGCTTATGATGCTGTGTTTTGTCACGCGATAAATAAATGATAAAGCATCCGTCACGTTCTAACTAATAGTGTGTGAGAGTGACGGATGCTTTATCACTTATTTATCGCGTGACAAAACGTAGCATCATAAGCCTACAGATCACATGTTTGTCGTGTCATGTTACTGGCCGCGGTATATAATGTACTATTTTTATAAATTTTAAAGAAGGTAAGAATGAAAGGGAAGGGCGGTGTGTACCTGGTTTTCCTTTTCGTGAGAATCTCTTTTTTATCATTTCATTTGAAGACGGCAGGATCGATTTGGATTTTTTTTTAAACGGTGTGGGTACTTCCCAGATGTTCTCATTGGCTCTAGATCTGAGAAATCGAGGGAACTCTCCTCATATTATAGGCACAGGTATAACGACTTGGTTATGTTTACAGTAACTTATACATGGGAAATTATTCGGCATTCTATGTTAAAGTGTATTGTTAACCCTCAATTTGTTTGCACGGAAAACCAAGCGAATCGAATCACCTTACCTAATACTTAGTTAATCGATGATGTGATATGTTACGCCGGCAATGGTATGACTAGGACGTATTTCTTAACAACCGAACAAAACTTAAAAAAAAAACCGGTCAAGTGCGAGTCGGACTCGCGCACCGAGGGTTCCGTACAAACTCGTCGGTAGATATGTGGATAATTCAAGATAAACTGTATAGTAGGCCCCATACATCGACATATGATTAGTAGGAGAAAATAAGTTTGTCTTACAATTTGAACGAATTCCTAAAAAACGCTGCAAGTTAGGAAAATCGTTCAATTTTTTTCTGTAATATTTAGGATGATATTAATAATCGGCAATTATTACAGAATTTTCTGTTCTAGTAACTTCGGGGATAATACGGGGAATGGTATTTTTTTAACGTATTTTGTCTTAAATCACAAACTACATGTCTAAGAAAAAA
The DNA here is from genome assembly GCA_947034925.1 of Eudemis profundana. Classification (NCBI taxonomy): domain Eukaryota; kingdom Metazoa; phylum Arthropoda; class Insecta; order Lepidoptera; family Tortricidae; genus Eudemis; species Eudemis profundana. Next base: position 7,499,948 of record OX344806.1, on the reverse strand, counting down.
ATTAAAACAGTTTTAGAATCTACACATTAAGCCCTTTCATTTGATATCCCACTCGATGATAGCTCTACTTTTGATTTTCGACATCCCATTTCGGTCCCATTTAAAAAAAAGTAAAAAAAGGTATAAGATTTTTTTCTGTCCAATAGGCTCGGCTTAGCGATTTTTAACACTATTCCAAGTTTCAAGTCGATAGCACCAGTAGATCCTGAGATATCTTGCTGTGACAGACGGATTGACAGACAGACAGAGTCGCACCATAAGGGTTCCTTTTTTACCATTTTGGTACGGAACCCTAAAAAGACTTGCATACATTTTCAGACTCAAGATCCATCGGTTCAGGTTGTTTAATTAGTATAATTCCTCAATAGGGAACGTGCTGCCACCTAGTGCCGCCAATCCAAATCTTGGGTCATACAGATTTCGAAATAACTGGCCAAGAGCATGTCGGACCATGCTCAGTGTAGGGTTCCATAGCCGTAACTATAATATAAGGTAAAAAATACGATGTAAAAAAAGTACAACAACAAAAGAGCGTATCTTCATAGCAATTACGTCCTTTTGTTGAGAAGCGCAGTTTATCGGCAATAACTCAAAAACGGTACATTCGATCTTGTTGAAAATAATTTTCGTTGAATGTATTAATTAAGCGTTACCTTCGTGATTTTTTTGATATTTTTCGGGCGCACGGTTTAGAAAATAGAGGGGGGGGACACAATTTACACAACTTTCGGAGCGATTATTTCCAAATACATTCACTTAATCAAAAACATTACTTAGGAACCTTATAGTGTTTTTTAAAGAGCTGTCGAACTATGTACCACACGTTGATATTTGCTGAAAAAAAATTTTTTTACTGTCTTTAACATGTATGGAGTGCCCCCCTAAAAATATTTATTTTAAATATTTATATACCAAACTAAGTAGCGGCTTATAAAACACACCTATATTCCAAATTTCATCAATATCCATCATGTAGTTTCTGAGTAAAATGCCTGTGACATACGGACAGACAGACAGACAGACAGACAGACAGACAGACAGACGGACGGACATGACGAAACTATAAGGGTTCCGTTTTTGCCATTTTGGCTACGGAACCCTAAAAACGACTTCCCTGTGGACAATACAATGATAGTTAAAGACCCGAATACACACATCACTATGTTTTTATTGACATTATTTTGTTGACGTGTCATGACGTTGTTGGCGGGTGGATTTCAGGCGTTTTTCCAGCGTTTTTTGTAACTTCATTAGTGTCACTATTATAAATACTGTTTCACCGTGAAGGACTATCGAGTGACGACAACTTTTGATTAAATCACGTGTACTTAGCCTCGATAACGTTTATAGTAAAAGTTAACATTGATCACCACCGCTTGCTGCTATATTTGCTGGAACACGAATGAAAAAAACCGCCGCGGTCGAAACGCTCTGAAATCGACCCTGGCGCTGTCGAATTCTCGATTTGATACGCACTTAAGTAATGTGGTCTACACAATCGCAGCCGAGCGAGACGTTGTTAACACGCTTATCTGATTAACATGGTTTTTTAATCAACTTTCAGCTTACCTTTGATGAGAATGTGGGTTCATTTTGATTTCTGTAAGTCCTATTTGCCTATACTAGCATATTTCTATTAATTCATGAGAATGGTGTTACCTACTTACATTATTATTATCAATCGAAAGACGTTCACTGCTGAACATAGGTCGCCTACACCGGACTAGCACAACTGGGCCGCGACCTCGCTTGTCGAGCACTTTGTTGAATGGAAAGCGTGTCGATTTCAGGAGTTTCTCCAACGTACACACCACAACCATCGAGTGACGACATCTTTTGATTAAATCATGTGTGCCTCGAAACAGTCCATCGTTTACAACATAATCACAAAATTATTATTTTTCAAATAACCGACTTCCAACTTTCAATGAACCTATTTTGATAAGCACTACACGAGTCGCTATGGAAAATATCCGCTAATTCCCAAAATACCGCATTCCTACAGTACCAGATTCTTCGTATACTATGTTCCCAAAATAATACATTCAACAAAATCATTTAGATCCTTGAGTAACTTAACTACGATTTTATAATCTAGTGCAGCGGTCGGCAACCTGCGGCCCGCGGGCCGCATTCGGCCCTTGAATCGCTCACTTGCGGCCCTATATTCCGGTCTGTATTGCCGTCGCTTTATTCCGAATAGGTAGTATAAAATCACAAATGGTTAACAAAATGCGGCCCGCGTCCATTCCTTAGCTACTATATGGCCCTTGGCTGTTAAGCGGTTGCCGACCGCTGATCTAGTGTAACGGGAACGGGAATCTGGTATTGTGAAAAATCTGGTATTTTAGGAATGCGGTATTTTGGGCATGAGCGCCCTTGACTTCTTTCGAAATTTGTACCTTCCAATATTCATATTTTTTAAACTCACATGTAGGTCGGTACAACTAAGTATAATTTAAATAACACGAGACAAAGAAGTGCGTTATTAAGAAAACAATTACTTATTAATGTTATACCTTAAAATCTGTAGTTGTCACCCATGTCGACAGCTATATAGTCCAGTTTATGAGACCTGTCGCCAACAATAATTTAATCAAGGCTCTTTTTAATCTAAATGTAGATATTCTGAAAATTACATATTGCTAGCTGATTGTTCATACATATTTGTTCAAGTCGTTGTCATTGTATACCTAACTTCATTGATTGAGGTATGTTTCTAACGGCTTGCAAAACTACAGGCTGCAATCAGGCTTTTTTATAAAAATCTTTAAAATGACTACTTAATCCAATCAACGACGACCCGCACTTTAATTCTGTAAGTAGATACAACACAATTAACAACGGAAGTTACATAAATGAAACCTGTCCAAAAATCTTCTTTGACTGGAGTACCACACCAACGACTTGTGCGCATGTAATCCAGTAATTAAGGTGTTAAATCTTGCCCTATAAGTGTCCATATTTCATAATTATTCTTCACACGCTTATCATTCTGTTACGTAACCATACATTAAGGCAATCTCAAAAAGCGTAAAAGAAAGTTGAGCGACAGCCCTTGAATGTCATTGGCAGTCATGGAGCCAGTTATTACGCATGCGTGACCGTGAAATGCCTACATGTTAATTTTTTGCAACAATATTTGAGATTTTTGGTGTAAACTTAACTTGATAAGTTTTTAGTACATTAGCGCGAAGGGCCCTGAGGGGTTTTCTAATTTTATCGAAATCGTTAGAGCCGTTTCTAAAATCCCCGAAATAAATAAATCAATATAAAATTTAAAGGTATTATTAAGATTTGTAGATAGATAGATAAAGTATAAAGACTAACAAGTAGTCCAACTTCGGCCGTTTAGGAGCGTGCGACACGTATTCACATTTGCTTGTAGTCTGTTGTACACGGCGCGCACACATTCAAGCGCGCGATGTACCTTTTGTAGTAAGAAAAAATACTGCTATTGTACTGTGCCTACGGTCTGTGTTTCCGTTCCGTATTATATCCCTAGTTAACACATAAGTAGGATATTTTTTATCAAACTTATTTTATCTTCACGCACGAAGTTGCGGGCAGATCCACTAGTATTCAATACAATTGTGCTACAGTTGTGTTTGACAAATAAATAATTCTGATAAGTAAGCTGCCTAAACTAAATCTGCACTATCTGCAGTGCAGCTCGTAGAAATATGCACCTATTCACCCGCTGTCGATGATTTCCCTGAGGAGCCGCAGTGCTGAAATTCTAACATCGCCCTCATATGTATAGAATCTTACCACGTAATATTTAAGCAAACTTAGCTCACGTTTTCCCTATTATTCCGAAAGCTCGGGAACCTTGACCGGCAAGAGAGGTGAAGATCAAGCTGCGAGTTATACATAGTACCTACTTATTTTCCTCCCGAAATTTCTCGGTTTTTTCGATTTTTGGTAAAGTTGCGTTCAGCGCTCGAGGTTACAAACTTCGATTATTCTTGGGCCAACATCATAAACAAGTCTGCAAAAAATCAGAACTACCGGATTTGACGCACACTCTGACTTATTAAAGTTACTGGATTATTAATGTAGTATTTAGTATTCTATGATTATAAATTGTGTAATTTCCATAAATTGTTAACCTCCGACGGAAAACGAAAGGTAGGTATTCTAAGTTTTACGCCTGTCTGTTTGTGGCACCATGACATTCTGTTGTCTAACCTAACGGATTAGGAATCACAATTTATGTGATTCCTAATCAGAATCACGAGTACTATCAACTCTGATAGAAGAAAAAAGTTTCCCAAAATTTTCATACAAATTTCGTTCTTCCGTTCCGTTATCGCCTTACAAAAAGAATAGGAGTAAAACATATTAGGACACTTTTTTTTCTTTCTTTTAGAGTTATAGTACTCGCGACTCAGTAACATTGTATTGAATAAAAAAAATATTCTACTGCCTGCAACTGACGGCAGGTTCTTTTAAGTACATTGTTATTTAATTCGTATTTATTAATCATTAATGCATCCAGACATCAGATGATCTAGATCAAGGGCTAGACAGAATCGGTGGGCTATAACGGGACTTTGTCATTAGCCAAGTGCAACTGCCAGACGGCTATTCTTGTAATTAAATATTCGACAATCAACCTTATGTTATGCCACGACCCAACTACCAAAATCTACTTATAAATATTGCTGATTCATCGCAATTTGAACCATACGTACATGTAGATAAAGTTGTTTTTCTTTCTATAACTCTATAGCGTTTAGGATGGTTTCGATCTAAATTCTGGACATTTCTTTATCTCAGGCATGCGGTTGTAGTTACTCTTATGACTGGATATTAAGGTCTAGTTTCCTGTAAACTGGGTGATTAGGGAAGTGTTCATTGATAGACGATAGTGTCAGGTGCATTGTTATGCAACGTCCGTTGACGTAGGTCTGGGGCAGTCACGTGTGTTATGTAAGGTAAGCGTGGGTTAGAGCTTAGGTAAGCTCAGGATCGAACATAGAGGTTGCACGTGTAGAAAATGGGTACCTATGGGTAAAAAACTTAAGTAAAGCTCCTCTTGCATGTGTAAGTGAGGTGTTCGGATAGTACTCAAATTGTACGGTTATATTTTGTACTCAAAATGTACCTCCAGGCTTTAACACTTCTTTTTATATAGTTTTGCCATACATATATTTTTTTAATCAAACCTTCTTTTGACCTCTGCGAACTTATAGCGTAGTCCGAATATAAGTAAGCTGGGTGAAAGCCGTAGAGCACACAAAACGCCGATATGGGTCTGTGGCGTAACTGTGACGTCATCCGTTGTGACGCTCACCCTGCGTTGCCAAAGCCCTAGCCTTCAACCCCTGTAACCTCTATTTCGCGTGATTGCTTTTCTAGTATCGCATTTCTAATCAACTCGAAATGAAACTATTGGCCGGGCAGATTTTAAAAAGAGGCGATTTTCTGTATTAGTTACAGTCACCACACATATGGTGAAACAGGACATGCAAGTATATCTGTAATCCGGAGTACATGGTCACGATGCAGACCAGACTCGGTATTCACAGTAAAAAAAATATACACAATGCAATAATATCGTAGTTGGTTTGATAATATAGTCGGAAGGTCTTTGGGTTAATTGGATTGGTTTTTACATGCAGTCTACGATTGTAAAAAAAGTACACACGGCAATAAAAAGCTTGTCTAAAAAATATTTTTTGTCAGAAAATAATTTGTTAGTGCAGTTGCGTATTAATGATTTTGGAGGGGCTTTATCCCTTTCCCTGAAACTATTGTATTTGTATGTAAGCTTTATGAAAAAAAGTCACCACAAACGCAGTAAATTAAGGGATTAAGACTTTGCCGATCATAAGCAGATGTGGTTTGAATATTTCTCAAGTAAGAAGTTCAATTACTTATAGGTGATTAGCACGGAGGAATATAAAAACGAAGAAAATCTAGTAAAAGCCTATAATGACAGTTAAATGTCTAGTAATTGCTGAGGGCCTAGTTTATATGCGTCACCCAGTTAGTCTGGACACTTAATTTTGTCGTAAATCCTGAGAAGCCCGTCGAGACGTCGCCAGTACATGCCGACGAGTTATTTAATACCCCTAACCACTAACGTGAATACTAATAAAAAGCAGCGCTATAGTTAAAAAAAACCGGTCAAGTGCGAGTCGGACTCGCTCACCGAGGGTTCCGTACAAACTCGTCAGTAGATACGTGAATAGTTCAACAAAAACTGTATGGCCGTTAGCTTTGTAGGAGCAAATAAGTATGTGTACGATTTTTGAAAATTTCTAAAAAACGATGCAATTTAGGAAAACCGTTTTATTTTTCATGTAATATTTAGGATGATATTAATAATTGGTAATAATTACAGATTTTTCTGTTCAGTAACTTCGAAGATAATAGGGGGGGGGGGAATGGTATTTTTTTGAACGTTTGTGGTCATAAATTAAAAAGTACAAAATTAAGAAAAAAACCAAAAATTGTTTTGGAATCTACAAATTAAGCCCTTTCATTTGATATCCCATTCGATATAATAGCTCTACTTTTGTTTTTCCAAATCCCATTTCGGACCCCTTTAAAAAAAAAGTAAAAAAGGTATAAGATTTTTTTTCTATCCAATAGGCTCGAGTCAGCGACTTTTAACACTATTCCAAGTTTCAAGTCGATAGCATCAGTAGATCCTGAGATATCTTGCTGTGACAGACGGACAGACAGACAGACAGACAGACAGAGTCGCACCATAAGGGTTCCTTTTTTACCATTTTGGTACGGAACCCTAAAAAAGTCTGTTAAAAATCATTTTTTGAGACACGCTTTTATTGCTGACTGTACTTTTTTGTATAATATTGCATTGTCATCTGATTTACATATTCTTGCAAAATTTCAGAACTCGGAAAGTGGGTTAAGTTGAACATGCAAGATTTGATTACAGACACACAGACGGACACCGGGACAGGTGAAACTAAATAAAAGCTTGTAAAAAAACCGGTCAAGTGCGAGTCGGACTCGTGCACCGAGGGTTCCGTACGAACTCATAAGTAGATACATGAATAGTTTAAGAAAAACTGTATGGCGATTAGTTTAGTAGGAGCAAATAAGTATGTATTACGATTTTTGCAAATTTCTCAAAAACAGTGCAAGTTAGGAAAACCGTTATATTTTTCCTGTACCTAATATTTAGGATGACGTTAATAATCGGTAATTATTCCAGATTTTTCTGTTCAGTACCTAACATCGAAGATAATAGGGAGGGCATGATAATTTAAACGATTTTCGTCATGTATCAAAAACTACTTATTTAAGACAAAAACAAGAAGGGTGTTTTCACTATGCACGTACGGAAAAAGCCGCTTTCTGGCCAAGTGTAGACGTAAAATTATGTACACAACACGGGAGGTAATAAAGAAAGCCCTCGATCTCATATTTACATCCCTCGCTTGCAGTTCTGGCCGCAAACATCTGCGATCTCGGCCTTTCTTTGTTTTACCACCCTAGTTGTGTAATGTATTCTTGCATGTCTGTGCAAGTGTTCGGATAGACATATTCCATCTTTGAAATTTGTATTACCTAATTAGTTAGCTAGAAATCTTATAGTTTTACTACTGATGATATAGTACATTACACAACTAGGGTGGTAATACAAATAAAGCCCGAGATAGCAGATGTTTGCGGCCCGAGCTGCAAGCGAGGGACGTAAATATGCGATCGAGGTGGCATAAAATAAATAAGTTCCGAATTTTATTAAATAGCTCTCCCGGCGAACTCTGTTCCGCCTCATCTCATATACCTAGTTCCATTTTCCGTTTTGTAATGAAAAACCGATCACGTATATTCAAACCATCCAGGGATCGCCTCAAATATACACACAAAATCTAATCTAAATTGGTCCATCCATTTAAGAGGAATTAGTGACAAACGCACGTACCTACAGAAGAATTATATAAATAAAGATATAAAAGGATCGAAATATGCCCAGTAAATATATATTTCAGTTGATTCATCACGTTTGGTGTTTAGTCTAAGGTCTCGCTACCTTTACTTTTAATAAATAAGTAATATACCTAGGTATACAACATTATGCTTTGCCTAGCTCAGTGGTTCCGAACCTGGGGGTAATTACCCCTTTAGGGGTAAAAATAAGTTTTCTCAGGGGTAATACTCATATTAAGTCGTTTTTCTTTGAGTACTTTCATATACTTGTCTGTATTATATATTTTTTGGAGGGGTACGATACAAATCTAGAGTGTGCCTGTGGGTAGCTAAAGGGTGGTCTCTTGAGGAAATACTGGAATTGGTTTATATTGGTCCTTAAAGAAGGGTTTAATATTTCACGTTACATTGGTTATCATTATCTGCGAGTTTATTTCTAAACTGACTCTTTTTTAATCTTAATTTTTTTAGGGAACTTTTGTCAGACTGACAATGCCAGTTCCGTTAAGCCTCTACTATGTTACAATCTTAAAAAAAAAATAAAAAAATATACACAAAAATGTTATCTGTGGACTGTGCACTGTGTTAAAAAAAACTGTATACAAATTTAAGTCTGATTTAACTTGTACTTATCGTCATTGGTCCCTAATAGGCAAGCATCCTAACAGATCAAATCAGTTTCTTTTTATGAAGAATAAAAAAATGCTCAAATAATAATTATGCGTGCAAAGAAAATACGAACAAATAAATTCGAATTTATTTACAACTTTTAGAAACTTTCTTCGATATCCAATTTTATTGCTTGCCAAGTCATAAATAACTAGACACTAAGACTTTATAAAATTTGCATGATATAGAATTAGTTTTAGTATGATAAGTAATTGTTAAATACCTACATGTAAATTGCTACAACCTACGTTTAACTCCTAATGTAGGCATTGATTTGTGCAATAAATAAATAAATACTAAATAAAAAATAGAAAATGTAGTTCTTGTATAATGGACTAAGATCCTTATAGACGGGCAAGGTCAAGGCAGGTTGTAACCCCATTCTTTGACATTCGATTATAGATTACATTTGTGTTAAAGGCTGCGTACAAGTTATTTTTCGGAATTTGAACACAATTAATTAACGTATTTGCACAGAATAAGAATAGAACTACGTACAGGAGTTTCTTCTCCTAACAAAATTGACGTTCAGGTCCGATCACCGGACGTAACGTACCGCATCCGACTGTCTATCTCTATCGCATAACGCGTGCTCTTTCTGGTCGCTGGCTAAGCCCTCCTGAGCGGCAACATTTGATACTACGGCGAAATCGCGGAGTGAAGCAATCATGGCTGCGTATAATAAATTATTTCTCAGAATTTGAACACAATTATTTAACGTATTAATAGCAACATCAAGGCCTCAGAACATAAAAGAATAGGGAATATGCATGAATTTTTTTAACACATTTCTTAACAAAATCTGAAAATACCGTAAAAAAGATGACATAAAGTTAAAATAAAATTAAAATCGACCGAGAAATACGGAAGATATAAACATTTTAAAGCACTAATCAGACAGCGATTAGACAGAGAGATCCGATATGGACTATGACGTCATAGTACACGGCCGGCATACAATCTCCATACTATATTTTGTTTTGCTAGAAAGAGATAGAGATAAATTTTTGTTCTCTTATATCTTGGTTGTTTTTATAGTTATTTGAAAAATATTTATTTTCTACTGTTTGTCATACGAATGAGCTTTTATTAAAGTAAATAAAAAATGTCATGCATATTCCCTATTCCGACAAGTCATTTCCCCAGCAATTTTATTCCGAACGCTATTTTTCGCTAAAGCATTATTTTTCTGTAGACGGTATAACAGACAAAACAATTTTCACGCCTCCTATTCAGAATAAAGCCTTTTCTTGCTGCCAAGCTTTTGTTCAAGGGCCGCAGGTGCAAGTATGATTTTTTGTACTTTCTACACAAGAAAAAACCATTTAGGTAACTAACGTATTCAAAATCAATTTAAATTGGTATTTAATGTAATTTCTATAACTAAAATATACAAAGTTTACACGCAAAAAGTAGGGGAATATAACACATTGAGTTGCAGAAAACTAGCCCACCTAAAACCTAAGCACCCTAAGTATACAGTATAACTGTGGTATAACGTTACATTTATAGAGCTAATTTTAATGTGTAGAAGGATTTATGGACGTCATTTTAGATTATGAATAGTCTGAATCAATAAATAAGATGTATCCAGCTAGTGCAATAGTGCGCAACCATACGTAGCTTCAGTGCCAATTCTCTTTGCGGAAGTCTACTACAAACCACAATGCTCCTCTAAAATGCTTCGAGCGCTACGCAGCGCCTACGGCGTAGCGCACGCTACGAATTACCGCATTACGAAATATCTATGTCACATTTTTGTTCTATCTATAAATAAGTTAAGTCTATCTATCTGTAATATTATACAAATGTAATATCTGTACATTGAAAAGTATATTTTCGAAAAAGCTGTAATTGGCTGAAATTTAATAAATTTATTTTTGTGGGTTTGTGGGCATGTCTGTGAGTTTGTAGCCACATGACGTCATAACGGCTGGACGGATATTAACCATTTTTGGTACAGGAATAGCTCAACATCCGAGGATGGTCGCAGGACACAACTAATTAATAAAAAATACGTAAATTATATGGACTTTGTCAGAAATAAAGTTACTAATCAATGAACAACACGTTGTTGTAATTAAACAGAAAAAATGCAATTAAAACCGATTCGATCCGGTAAAATCCGAATCATTATGTAAATTCAGCCAACTTTGTGTTACTACCCCATTCGTTGCCAAACGGGGAAAACCTAAAAGGGGAGCGTTCCCATCATACCGAGAACTGGCACCCTGCCAGCCAGGCTGTGTAACTGTCGGAAAATGGCGCCAGGGAACTGATGAATGAAGTTTTATTTTTTAGGCGAAATAGGGCAGTATGTTTTGTATCCTACCTGTTGATAAGTAACAATGAGGACGATGTTTAGCTAGTGCCTAAATATTACGATAATTCAATCTTAAAATGAAGTTAGAATTTTGCTTTGATCTTTGGAAGTGTATAGTTAGGTAAGCAGGGAGTGACTGTGAGTGGGACTGTCTGTAGAGCCGTTGTAACACTAACATTAAGTTAGCTTTTTATAGACTTATCTATTTTAAGTTTGAGCTATTACTAAGTACCTACAATATGGAGCGACAATTGTACGCTTTTCGGCTGGTTAAGTTTCTTACGCTTAATAAAAATTCTTACTTTACTCCCAATAAAGTGTTGTTCTGTTTAGTGATAGTTTCGTGAAAAGTTTACGCTACGATTTCTTACTCAAGCTACTTTATTTGAAAAACCTGTTTATCTAAATCATGGGCAATTATACGTTAGTTACCACTGATTATTAAGAATAATTAAAGATGTGCCGTTTTCCTATGTCCTACCTTACTCTAGATGAACTGGTCCATTTAATGGACATAAATAATAGAATGTTGAAATAAGATTCTCACTTACCTAATATTCTGTAGAAATTATTATCCCGATAACACTTATAACTGTTCGCAACACAATCGAAAACGTCGATTACTTCCGTCATAAGGATTACGTGTTTTCGAACTGCCCGCTGAAAATGCGCGGGAAGGATCCAAAATGGCGGCGCGACCACCCCGTATAGCTGTTGGCAACCGACTGAGTGAATTTTGGCACAGGGCGCGTATCACACTGCGGAGTGCAGTTATTGTGCATTTTTAACGATAAATCTTAGGGCTAAATAAAGGTGCAGACTGGAATTTGCTGACGCATGTCCTAGATGTACCTAGTAATACACTCACGAATAATGAATTCGGGACATTTTCCATGAACAATTATTTAGAAAAGGACCCGAATTCAGTATCTTTTTTTACGTTAATTTAGAAGTTTGATTTTCACAGATTCAAGAGCCTGTAACCCTGAGTATATGGTTTTATTTTCAATTCGATGCCTTCACACGTTCCTGAGATAAGGGCGAGACGAGGCGCGACGCGGGTTGAATTGAAATTTGTATGAAATTTCAATCCAATCCAATCCCGGCCGGATTGGAAGAGGTACCAAACCAACTTTACATGACCCCAGTAAAGTGGCACGGTTTTTGAGTTATTGTCGAATTAAAGTTTTTCATGGATTTTGACCGTTTTTAACATTATTAGAGTCTGTGCGGAAAGAGAATAGGCGTGGCGAAAAACGGAACTAACCTAACCAGTATGGCCACAGAACAGAAAATACGGCACATACGGTACAAAAGCATTACAGCGCCCCCCAAAATTAATCCTATTCTCTTTCCGCACAGACTCTAGTAGGGATGTAACGATACATAGTTTTGCGGATACGATACCGATATATTGTAGTAAATATCGGCGATACCGATACCGATATCTTAGCTAAATAATAAAGTTTGAACTTCAGATATTTGTATGTCCTTATTATACCTAAAACTTGGCTATATTTAACAGAGAGTCAACCTTGAAAGTGTAAAGTAAATATAAATAGATTGTCAACTCAAACTTCATTTTTTTTTATTAGGAACCATGGATTTAATTACCATAGTAATTGTCAAGGTAATAGACCAATACATGAAATAAGTCAGTAATTGAAATTACTTTTTGCAGATTTTTTTTCATACAACAAATTCTCTTCGCGGTCTTCAAATATCGGTTGTATATTATCGGAGATACCGATATATCGGTATCGGTATCGTTACATCCCTAATTATTAGTGCCAGTGTGCACTCGGAAAGGTGTCAAGGTTAGTTTTTTTTATGTGTACGGTAACATGAATTGTTAATTAAGGTTACAGAAATGGTATTTTATCCAAAAACTAAGTAAAATTGAAAAAAAAAATACTATTTTGATCTTGAATTAATTCACAGCGAAACATTAATTTCGACTTTAACCACCAGTAGTGAAAAAAAAAAATTACGGTCGGCGGGTCATGTTAAGTTGGTTTGGTACCTCTTGACCTGGTCTATCTCCAGTGTCACTGTGACGTGTCAGTTATGGGACACCTGTATATATGGTACAATCGAACACACTGTTAATTGCATATTTGTAACCGAATGCAAACTTTATTGCAACGTGTTTAAGTCTATGGGTGGCCAGTTAACAGTGGCTTCGTTTGTACGAAGTTCTCATTGCTACTGGAGAAGATGTATTCGGAAATGTGTTTGAGTGACTGTACCAGCTGATCTGACAGTGGCGACGGAAGGTGGTCATAGGATATTTTAAATTACATAAGATAATAAGTGGCAGTGGGCTGGGCACATGTATAGCCGACGACCACTGGGGCAGATGAGCTCTAGACTGGAGGCCGCGAATCGGAAAACGTAGTGTAGGGCGCCCTGTAACAAGGTGGAGTGACGACATCCGAAGGGCAGTAGGAGGTGACTGGAGGAGGAGAGCTGAAGATCGAGCTCAGTGGCGTGCCATGGGAGAGGCCTATATCCAGCAGTGGACTGATACAGGCTGATGATGATGATAAGATAAATCCAACTTACATATATAGATACAAGAAATCAAAGTACTTACATAGAAAAATTAAATGGCACTCACCTGTGTCCAGACCGGGTATCGAACCCGGTACCTCTGGATTTCCGGCCCAGCGACTCAACCACTAACCCCGCATTAAAAAAACTAACTAATTTATACTTTATACGAAAGAAACATTTTGTCTCTTTACAAAATGTTTCTTTCATATAAAGTATAAATCCAACTTGCTTCGATTTATTCGATTGGTTATGCAGTTTGAGATTATACAACTACAGAAAAGTTTGCCTTAAAAATAAAATTGTTGATACAAATTTATTTCATCGGGTTTTAAGGAGGCTGAAATGGAAACACGCATATTGCCAAATAAATCTTTTAATTCTTCCCAAAGTGGATACGACCAACATTTTAACAATATAAAATGAAGCGGTGTCACAATGAAGTATATTTACAAAAGCATCGTAAATCTACACTATCCACGTAAAGAACCAATTGACTTAATGTTTTTTGATATTCAATTAGGTACCTATAGACAGTTTCAAAAACGCCTATTAATTTTATAAACGATATTCGTCACAAATACACGCAGATAGTCATTAAGTAACACACTATAGCTTGGCAACTTCGTTGGTGACACTCACTACTAACTACTCACACAAGTTACCGCCAACACGAACGGGGGCCTCCGGAGGCTGCTTCCGTCGGTCGTCGTTCGTGTTGGCGGTAACTTGTGTGAGTTGTTACGCCTGCACATAACAAAAAGCACACATGTGAGTGTCACCAACGAAGTTGCCAAGCTATAGCTGTATTCTTATACGGCCATTATACTTTCAGTTTAAGCCCTATAAGGGTTGTATAAGCTCTTATATACTTAACATGTGTGCGTCTTGAGAGTCAATCAATCAATTATAGGCATCTACATAATATCGCTCGTCATACTTATGAGGCAGTTCAACTAAAATATTAAGGTTCGACTACACCGAAGCTTATAATACGCTGGCGGGGCGTATACCCAGTGACACACTGTAGAAAACGTGGCACTTAGGTACAGACTGAGGTGCCCTTAGGACGTTTTCACATTTAGGTAACCGATATGTCGTCGATATCCCCTGTTCCTATCTCTCCATCGCTGTAGAGTGAATGGGACGAGGGGTGTCAGGGTGACATATTAGTATCGTGTGTAAAAACGCTGTTAAGGATTTTTCGCATAGGACATTCCCAAGTTGCATGGGCTATTTAGGTAACAGCCCTAAGGTGGGAATATGCCTCATTCAAATAGGGAACAATGTGTTGCTATGTAGAGATATGTCTCTACATACGATGTAAGTCATAGCGTAAACACAATATCAGCGTTTTGTCACCTTTAGTGCGGCTGAACCTTCAAGTCATGCGGTTTTTTATATTTGCGAATCGAAAACTAACCGTACATAACTTAATGTGACATGACAATAATCAGCGTTTGTGAAACTGCATATCGGGTGTTCAGATGTGTAGAGTAAGCCAAGAACAAGTCTACCAGCTTTCGACTTTATTGAGAGGTATTAGAGTTCAAAAGTGGTAGAACAATTTCTTGGCTTACTACATATCACTGGTCAAAGTGGTTACTACATATCCAATAAAAATATATGAAGGAATTATAATGCCCAAATTCAATTCAAGATTACAACAAACAAAAACACGTTCTCTCATCTTATGTCTATTCTAAAATTTAATTATCAATAAATCTTAACTTATATGCAGTTAAGCTATTTGTTTACTCTACAGTGAACTAGACATTATTGCACTAAGATATAAATTCATTTATTCACAATACACGGCCAGTTTAAATTGGTGCTTAACTTGTAAAAACCTTAGCTTTTTCATAGGCGTTATCTTAGTCATTTAAAAAAAAATAAACTTAAATATTATCTTTTTTTAACCTTTTAACCGCGCTTGACATTTTATTTCTTTTTAGGCAAATAACTTCACATTTTGAACTTTACTTAAGGCGTTTTAACTGTTTTCACGTTTCAGACAGAAACAGCTAAAAGGTTAAGGCTAGATTAAAAATTGATTAAAAGAAACGTTTCTCAAGAGAAATCACAATAACTATTTGATAAAGAGCGTTTTTCCTTGCAAACGATTTCTTAATTTTGTTTTATATGTACATTTATACTGTTAATAATATACAAAAATTTTGTTAAAAAATAAACATTCCATTAAAATTACATAATAATTAATTTCGAATGACTACGGCTCGCCGTAATGTCATCTCTATAAGGACTGTCGGTGGTCGGTCTGTCTGTCACAGCCAATTTTTATTGATGTCGCTGATTAGTAAAAAAAACATTAGCTTCCATACTGAGAACCATTCAAATTATTATCTAATAGTTTGCAATGTGAAAGTTTACGTCTAATTTCACTAAGTAAGCCTTGATTAAAAAATTAACATCCTACAAAATCTGCTCTGTTAAAAATCAGCAAATATTGAAATGATCTTTTAAACGCAACTGTCTAGTTATACTTATAATTTACGACAATTTCTATTGGCACGAACATTTGAAATGTGGGAAGTTTATATCAATCTATGTAACGCCAAATTTCATTATGAGATTAGCTTGGGGGTGTTCATTCTTACATATCTTATGACAGTTATGACCGTAGAAATTCTAGTTTATCCGATTGACAAATTGTAACCTTTTAACCTACACATTCTGAATACCTTGCCAATTCTGGCATATTTACAAATTACAGATACAAATTTGTAATTTGTAAATTTTTAGATTAGGCATGCCAGGTAGACATTTGCTGGTCAAAAGGCTACACATGTTTGAAATAACAGAAACAATATCTATGTCGCGTACAGTCGACATCAAAGCAAGTCCGAACACATTTCCGACTGTATGGAAATAGAATATGAGCATTTCTAAAAAAAAAGCCAATTTCTTGTGAAGTTTTCTAGCAATTTTATGTTATTTCTACTTAGAATTAAGAACCCTTTCCATCCTAATGGAAGAAAAGTGTCCCAAATTATCCATACATTAATGGAACTTTCCTTTGTGTTAGTTCCACAAAGTATATGGAAAAACGGCAACACTATAGGAAAAAAAATGTGAGACAATTTTTTTGTTCCATTGTAGATATAAAATAAAAGTGGCAGAAAATTGCATGATAAAAAATGGCAAATATTTTGAGAAATATTGTATTGCTTATCTTAGGGCCTTATCACATTGGCGATTTGCGAGCGAGTTGCGAGCGTGTTTTCATACAAAACTTTCATACATCGAAATTTTTTTGAAAACACGCTCGCAACTCGCCAGTGTGCCTTATGGTGCCGCGAGTAACTTGCACAAGTAGTATGCTCAAGCTTGATGCAACTGTTATAGTCCGTACAAACTCCTAAGACCAAATGTCAAACGAACGCAAGCCAAAAACTACCTTATAATCAGAGCATAACGTAGTTTTTGGCTTGCGTTCGTTTGACAACATTTGGTCTTAAGAGTTTGTATGGATTATACTAGCGTACACGTTCCAATCTTTGACATCGACCCTACTAAGCTAATATTTGTAAGTAGATATCTTAAGAAAGACGAGAGCAAATGTGTAGAATGACATCACACTGATGGGAGTAGTGAATATATAGGTATCTAGTAAAATCTTATACAAACGTTCAAACAGTATCCGGTACATTTGACAAAACCATTCAAATGGTTGAATAACTAACCCTAAAATTGAGCTTTATCTGTAAGGCATATTGATATTGCTAAAGCAAGCTTGAAGACGATCCTTGTGAGATTAAGATCTTTTCGCTCGCGAGGCTAACTGATAAATAACTTGAGTTTCTTCCACGTATTTTATTAAGTTTGCACCTGATGTAAGCGACGGTGTACCGAGTAATTAAAGTAGTGAAATTTTTCGTCAGAAAATTCAAAAAAAAATCCTCGTGTTTTTTCCTACGTCGATAATCTCCATAACCAATAAACCTCATTCTATGACACACATGGAAAAAGCATTTCTTTGGAAACCAGTAATGTATTACAAACAGTTTGATAAGAGTTGCAAGAGCACCGGCCGGTCAGCGACCGCCGCGTCTTCCCCCCGCGATCGCCGCCCGTCCGTCGCGCTTGTAGAGTCTGTGCGGAAAGAGAATAGGATTTAGATGGGGGGGGGGGGGGGGGGGGCTGTAATGCTTTTATACCGTATTTGCAAAAAAAAAATGACATACTGGTTAGCTTAGTTCCGTTTTTCGCCACGCCTATTCTCTGTTCGCACTGACTTTAGAGTCGGTACCTACGCATTGGACGCGGTAGCTAGGACTGACTCACTCCACGATTCCGTTTCGCGGTAATTATTATTAAGGTAAGTACTAATTCTAATCGTCACTTCTTTAAACAAAACTCGTATCTGATACTAACTTCAGGTAAAAACGCAGTAAGTGTATATATGAAAATTGTATGTAACCTTGACGTTTTTAGACGAGTTTTTTTTCAAAGTAGTGACGTTATTTTGTGGCGTAGCGGAAATTATTAAACATAGAAATTGTTGTCCTCAATCAGAAAAATTAATACTCGGATTCAATTCCTGATTACAACCTGAAACTACGTTTTCAATTTAGGTACACCGTCGCTTACACCCTGTAGGTACCTATATCTAGCGGTGCAATCTTAGTTTAACAGGGTTGTAAATCTGTCGTACTTAGTCACTATACAACTTAGCGTAGTACGCTTCAGTAGCCGTATAGCGGAAGAAAGCTTTATTTTGTTACTTAAATAAAATATACTTCCTTCTAGTCGTTGTTCAGTCAAGGGCAAAGATATAAAGCCACACAAAGTTTCAAAATATGTACACATCTACTCTACTGTCATAGTAACAAGGTACTTAAGAGATTTTGTGGTGTTTACTTATTTTTGCCCTTGACTGTTCCAATATGTCTATTGCATCGAACAATAGCCTCATGGATCAAATGTCTTATAATAACAAACTTGATATTATATCGTGCCACACTTACTTAAATAGTATTTGTTTGAGTAATTACCTTATAAGGGTGTATTAGTTATTCTAAAGAGCTATGACGTCATAGTCTTGATGTTCAACTGGCAGATCAAAAGCCTATGGCCATGTGCGAAGTGTATCATAACAAGCGACCTGGTAAGATCCCAGGCGCTACGGCCCCCACCTAGTCCGACCCTCTCAAGGTGGTCCGGGCCAAGCGACCTGGTTCGATCCCAGGGAACGCCACGGCCCCCACCTGGTCCGATTTTTACAACAGCCAGTAAGACTTATAAGTTTGTCAGTTGCAAAAAAAGCCATCATAACATAACTCATCCAGATGAAAACGCGAAAACAGTGAGCGCGAAACACAGAATTTCAATCATTGTAATAAAACAACTCAAACGGATTAAATCGCTTAACATTACTTCATTTTTACGTCCCGACGTTACGTAACACTTTTCAGCGTTCGTGGTCGCGGAAAGACGGCGACGATGGGGCGTTTAAGGTGTTTTATTTATTACAGTGAGTAATCATCGCGGAAACCGAAGACAATATAGGGAACGTGCACGACGGTGCTGCCAACTGGTGCCACCAATCTAAATCAAATACCCCCTCATGTTGAGGCCACATTGACGAAAACGCCGTTAATAACGTTAATTTATCGCGTTGAAGGACGATTAACGTCAGTGTAGCTACGACTTACTATATTTGACATTGACACTTACACATTATCTTATCATTGGCATTGACAGCTTGATTTTTTTTTTTTTTTTTTATGAAATAGGGGGCAAACGAGCAGACGGGTCGCCTGATGGTAAGCAATCACCGTCGCCCATAGACACCTGCAACACCAAAAGAGTCACAGGTACGTTGCCGGCCTTTCAGACAGGGGCGATAGCTTCCTTTATTGTCCACCCGTCTCTTTTGTCGTTTAGTGCTGCCACCTATAGTTCGTGCACGTTCCCTATTAAAAAAATCATTCATTATTCAACAAGTCCTATTCGATGGAACTCCCTAAACGCCGCTATATTCGTCCTTGGTCATGGTCTAAATTAGGTACTTTAACCATTTTTCACGGTTGACAGTTCGCTCTATTACGAACGCTAGGTGAGTCTAGTCGCGCACATAGCCTTATTCTATATTGGCTATGTACCTAATTGACAACATTTCATTTTGAGACCACTTTAAAATGTATATACGATTCGAAAGCATATTGTCTTCTGAACACTACACCATTTTTATATTTTTTTTATATCGCTTAATATAAAAAATACAAATTAATAAAAAATATGTTCTCATTTTACCAGTTCTACGGCACAATAGATGAAATGCCAGTGCCTTTTGCCACAGAAAAAATAAGCTGTCATAATTTTGAATTTGACATTGTCAATGCATACTATCAGATCGCTTACTTTTTTTCGACCGCGATAAGACTAAAGTAATGGTTTATTCTACCGTAGAACTGTAGTTACGCCCTTTTAGAATAAGTAAATATTAATATATTAATTATAAATTAATTACAAATCCTGGTGAAACAAATAAACTATCAGCGTATTCGTATTTTCAAACCAAATACAGAGAACCAATAAAATTAAAGGCTCAAAAAAATGAAAGGTTGTCAATTAGATAACGTATGTATAGTTCAAATGAAGCCACTGTTAACTGACCACCCATAGACTTTAACACGTTGCAATAAAGTTGACATTCGTTTACCAACGTACAGTTAACAGTGTGTTCGATTGATAAATGACTATGACAGTGGTTCTTAACCTTTTAGTGATGAGGGACCATTTGACAAAACCGGTTAAGAACCACTGTTCTATGACGTCGTAGCTGTGTAGAATATGGGAATCACCCGCAAACCGGCTAAATACAAACCATTAATTATAGTAGTAAAAACACGGTGCTAGCAAAAAGTTTAGCGATACAAAAATAACTCTCTTATAGCTAATAACTTTTTGTGTTGACAAAAACTGTAAGCGGGATTTTACACGATCAGTATGAACAATTGAAGTTTTAATTAGACAATAGATGGGGGAATACTTTGACAACTGTAACTGTAAAAATGGTATTAAGATATTATTTCATAAAAATATGAATTAAAATATGTATAAATACGTATACATATGTATTAAGATAACTTTGACTAATTAAAGTGCTGTACTTAAAGCATAACGCAGAAACCCCATCAAATATACGCTTTAAACCTTCAAGAAGCTATAATTACAGTATCTCAATCTAACGAAAGTTCTGATTTTAGCTCGACTGTGCTGTGTCACACGACAAATAGTACCCATCCTTTTCCATTCAATTAGTGCGAAATTGATAGGTCATGCTGTGACACGAAAAGCGAAGTTGCGCCAGTCAGCGTCGCTGGACTCTACCGGCCATATAGTCAAGGTGACGTTTGCTAGCCGGGCCCCAGCCTGCACGCCCCCCCACGGGCCTGACTTGCGCAGGGGCGTAGGCCCCCGGCTTGTGGGAAGCCACCCAAGCCCTTCTAGCCTACTCCGATCCTGTCTCCAGTTGTGCTAGCCCAGTAGTATGGACTATGGATTCAGTACCAGGTTTTAAACACGGCTGACAGATTTTTTGGAGTTTTGAAAATCCACTGTGTTCGTATAAGTCCCCAAGTAGGTACGAAAAATGTCTACGGTCGAATTACAAACCTCAAAACCATAATAATTTAAATTTTTCGCGATAGTAATAATAATTAAGCAATCAGATGAATATATAAATATAACTTAACATTCTAAATGTAAATCAATCAAACAATTAACATTTTTATTTGTATATAAATTTACCCTAAATGGAATGAAAAAGTGTAATTTTTTATTTGACCAAAGACCATTCATTATCCAGATAGAGACAAGTGAACGTTGGATAATTAACCCTTATATTTTAGTATAAGGTTGAAATTTGAGTGAATTTGTAAGAACCATTTTCCTTACACGTTAATGGGGTATTCCCCGCTGTAAGGTTTTATTCGAGCACAATTAACTATTCTAGACAAAAGTTACGCTATCGCACCGGATTATTTAAGCTATTCTTCGAAAAAATCATACCTCTGCCTTCTCCTTTCGTCTTAAAAAAAATTATAATTCAAATTTCCGTTGCGTCACGAAAATGTATTAGTTTGACTCTAACTTCCAGTTTCGTCACAGATCGCTTGAAATATGTACACTATATTTTTTTTGTAGAACTTGACAATTTCTACATAATAAACAAAAATTCCAATGGATTCATAAAAAAGTAGTTAAAGGCTTAATTAACAAAATGTTAATCTTATTCCTTTGTGTGACGACTGTTAACCATATAAATTGTATGGTTAACTTTCGTTACACAAAGAAACAAGATTAACATTTTGTTAAATTAAGCCTTTAACCACTTTTTTAAAGAATCCGTTGGCATTTTTAGTTATTATGTAGAAATTGTCAAGTTCTACAAAATAACTAGAATTTCCATTCTAGTGACCAATTTTCTGATTTGTGGCCACGTGGCCAGAGGTATCATATGTTCGAAGAACTCATAAAGTTCTCAATTAAATCCCTCACGGGCTTATGACTTAAATTAACGAACATACCTAAAAACAAAAAGTATCGTGTAGTAAATTATCTACGCTTCTCTATTACTGTGTCAACTTCAATGATGCACTAGTTCTAACTGGGAATATACGTCTGACAAATAAGACAAATGCCAGTCATATTAACTTTAAATGTTACTTTTTGAGGTATAGGTAGTTTCACGAGGGTTGGGACGAATGATTACACACACAGCTACATGAAGTTCTCATTGCAAAAAAAGTGAATGAATGAAATGAATGAGTGAGTAAATAAACACAAGGCTATAGTTTAAACAAACTTTTTGGTCTACCTTGCAATTCACTGTTGAACCTGCTATCGGTACGAAAAAAGAACAGTAATTTCAAAATCCCGCTGTCATTACATGACAGTGTTGTTGTGTGCGTGGCCTCAACTCTTGTGAAATTACCTATACACATACTAACATCTCTATAGATAGTTTACAAGGAACTGAAATCAATCCAGTCTTGATGTCATTGGATGCCAAAAGATCGCGATTCGTTTAATTGAAGCTAGCTACTGCTGGACTAAAAACACATTTACGTCATTGGGTAGTAAGTGGCATTTGCTGGCCGCTACGAGGAGAGAAAATCCCATTTACTGGCCAGGGGGTGACTGATGATGATGGCCAGAGGATGTTTTAGGGACCGTAAGATAGTCAGTTTCACCATACGGTAAACAATATTTTTTAGAAAAAAGAGCAACAAGGTAGAGTTTGGGGCTTAACGTGCTCGAATGTAGGCCTCTTTAATTCGATTTTGGCGGAACCTCATTCAAAGGTTGCCAAGTTTGTATAATTTTTTTTTAAAACATAGTGCACATATTTGGTAATTTTTTTATAGTGGTTTATGCATCTTTTTTTATTTTTCTTTGAAAATTGTATAGTAGAGGCTGGTTTTTATTATTTATCGTGTGATAAAACAGACTATCATAGGCTAGCTGTCACAAATACCTGCGCATTTTAAACTTATGGCAATAATGTACACAGAAACAAAAATGATTCCAATGTCCAAATATAGCGAAACTATCAGAAATTATTTTTCAGTCTGTGTAGAAGTCACGTACAGTAAATTTTTTTCCAACTATAAAGTACTGATATGACGGTGTCCTTTCTTATTGGCCTCTCTCTTAAGCCGGCATACACATAATATCTTCCAAGCGAAGCCGCCTTAACGAACTTAATTTGAATGAACCAATGTGCCGTATTCAGCCTTAGTATAGTCTATCCGGCGCCGTTAGAGTAAAAAGCCATAAAACTTGTTACAATAGCATTATTACTTCGAAAGGTGACAAGTCGGAATACGAAGTAGTGAATTTCGACCTAAACACTTTCTATTAAAGTTCAAAATGCTTTTTGTTTTAAATACAAAAGGTATCTTCAAACCTGCATAGGGTTGTCAAAACTGTTATAAGTGAGTAAAATATTAAAACACAACCTAAACCAGATTCAACGGAAAAAGTTACTAGTTGAAAATTCCCGATTGTTGCAACCCTACACTCCAATGGTTTTTATTGCATTTGCAATTTTTGCGCTGTCATTTGATATTGTACCTTAGTACTAACTATTACGTTAGCTTTTTGTATACGTAAGAAATCACTTACACTCTTTCTATAATAGATAATCAATTAGCTCATTTTTATGACTCTTTACTCTTAAGTTGGTGGTCAGACTATACGTTATAGGTAAAAAATATATATGATGTCAACTAGCTTAATAGAAGTTAGTACAACCGTACTCAGTTAAGACAATTATACCAAGACAGGACAACTGTACTAAGTTAGTACAGTTGTTCTAATTTAGCACAGTTGTACTTAGCACACCTGTACTAGATCACCTGTACTAACTTAGTACTCAGGTAGTACAACTGTGCTAAGTTAGTATACTAAGTACTAGTTAATCCATTGATAAGACAATAGCGATAGATATTTTATAAAGTACAATCACTTAATATACCGAGATCGAAACACGTTTACTAAATTGCTATCCTTTTCTAACTTACATAAAAGAAAGAGACGAATATTGTGCTTCGGCAATATTTTCTATAACATGAAAAAATGTGATTCGACCAAAACATGCGTACAGTAGATGAAAGATAATCTTAAGCATATTATAGTACATTGTGTATCAAGGGCGGTAGGTAAGGAATTACAAACGAGTGTTTGTTACAAGGCCGAGGCGAAGCCGAGGGCTTTAATAACACGAGTTTGTAATTCCTTTACCGCCCGTGGCACACACAATGTTTTTCATCACACTTGTGAGGAAATCTAATTAAAATTAACCTTACTTAACCTAAATAAAATTGTAACACTGACAGTGACATTAGTGACATATCCATAGACAATGCGCAACGTTCGGAAACCATAGCGGTACAGACCTAAAACGGTTGATTTTATAATTGCAAAATACTGAAATACACTATTGAAACATTTAATTAATGTTACAGAAATATGTGTTTACATGTATTTGCAATACCAGTTCTCTTTAAATAAATATTTCAGTGATAAAAGTTAAAAAAGTAAGTTGGCGTTTCCTTTGAACATGACAAATAAGAGTAAAACAGAACCAGCGTTTCAAATTTAAAAAGAAAACCATTACGCCCTAGGGCGTAATAGCTCATTTACGGCCCGCAAAACCTACGTGTAATGCACCATTTTCGAGCGAGTGTGATGAAAAGAATCTTACGTTTGTGGTTCAAATTCACTTTCCTGTATTTTGTTTCAAGTTTGTTGTGACAAAGTATTAAAGTACTCAAGATTTTCATTGTCCCACTGCACTGTGCCAAGAATGTACTAAAGAAAACTTGACCTTATGCTTACCACGAAATAGTTCAAACTTGAATACACTCAATTTGTACATTAGGTCGTTGATTGATTCACTCACAACACTGGTCTAAGTTACAATTAAGATTGATGAACATTTATGGACTGTCAAATACGATAGATCGACAGAGCTTATGTACACGGCGTTTTATAAACGCGCTGTTGACGCGCGTTTCATAGCGCTATCGCTTTTATACCCTAAAAATAAACAGAGACAGCGCTACGAAACGCGTTTAACCTTTTCGCCGCTACGTAAAACATAAAAGTCGCCAATCAGACGCCATGACATAATAGTGTCAAAACCGAAATTGAACTTTATGCTGGTGCGTGAATGTTTATATCGCTTTGCGGTCTGTGACCAATATATGCGTCGTTGGCGTCCAACCTGCTGTGCCAATATACAGGGTGGCCCATTTCGATCGGTCAGTATGGGAGTGTCTGAAACTATAAGAGATACGAAGATCTGTTCTTAAGAACCATGTCATCGATTTTAGGGACAAGAAAAACTGCATACATAGATTTGATAAAAAAAAATACTTTAACCGGGAATCGAACCCGGTCGTTTTGGAAACTTAATTGAATTAAAGATATTAAATACAATGGATTTTATTCGTTTTAGACATCGTGTTTCCTAGTAACATTTCCTGCTTATGACCTACACAATCGATATCCAATTAGAAATAATGTAAGTTCTATTTTTCAAAATGACCGGGTTCGATTCCCCGTTAAAATACAAGTTTTTTTTTTCAAATCCCTGGGCATGTGGGCATAGTTAGGGTGAATCAGTTTAAGTATCTCGGCCATGTGGTAACGGAGGATTTAAAAGATGATAGCGATATTGAGAGGGAAAGGCGGGCGATGGCGGTTCGCTGTAACATGCTGGCCCGCAGGTTTGCACGATCTAGCATTGAAGTAAAAATTACTCTCTTTAAAGCCTTGTCAGACCTTATACAGGGTGTCCCTAAACTATGGCACATGAAGGGAAAGTACCTCAAATATTGGAGATAGGATATTTTACTGAAAGGACACTTTATTTTATTTTTAAAAGTAAGTAATACTGCATTCAAAGATTTTTTTAAAAATTACTTGTTTTGTATGGGAAATAATTTTCTTAACATTTAAATCAAATATTTTACGCTATTCCTCTCTTTTGGGATACTATGTTACTTAAGAGGAATTATTTGTTTTTAACCACTCTTTTGATTGTCATCTTAAAAATATGGGGTGTTGTTTTTTCACATTTGTGTCGGTTCGATTCTCCGACGAAGCAAGTAATTTTTAGAAAATCTTTGAATGCAGTATGTCTTACTTTGAAAAATAAAATAATGTTCCCTTTCAGCAAAACATCCTATCTACAATATTTGAGATACTTTTCCTTGATGTGCCATAGTCTTGGGACACCCTGTATACGTGCAACTTGTGGGTCAATTACACGCAGCGAGCCCACAACGCCCTCCGAGTACAATACAATAATGCCTTCAGGGTGTTGCCGGGGCTCCCACGCTACTGCAGCGCCTCGGCAATGTTTGCGTACGCGCACACGGAGGGGTTCCGCGCGGTGATGTGTCACCGAGTCGCATCACTCGTGCGCAGGGTGCGGGGGAGCCACAACACCATCCTGAAGCTCATCAGTGAGGACGGACTGCCCCATTCTGGGACACTGGGTGCGTACGCATGCGCACGTACCGGGTGCTCCAGAGGGTGGTAGGTATATGAATCAATTAATTTTTCTACTGTACTGTACTAACATAGCTATTAAGTATCATGTAACTAACAATATATGGATTATGTCCGAAATAAACAATTTTTATTTTTATTTTATTTTATTTTTTTATTTTAAATCAATGTATGCAGTTTTTCTTGTCCCTAAAATCGATGACATGGTTCGTAAGCACAGATCTTCGTATCTCTTATAGTTTCAGACTTTCTCATACTGACCGATCGAAATGGGCCACCGAGGTTAAAAGACGTGTGCAAAGACTCAGATTGCAATGATGATGGGTGAATATGTGAGCGTTTTAACCACTCAATAAAATCAACACACACATCACACATCAGAATTACGAGTGACAATAATCATTAATAAAATCAGACTCTGCCTCGATACCGTCGTTTTATTAAAATCTGATCTCTGATCACCATTCAATGCGAAAATATTTGCTTTAACCGTAATGACAAAAAACCCGGCAGAAATATAATTTTATACTTTATGTCTTAATACAATGAAGATGAAATAGTGGACTTAGTGCTGAAAGCATTTCTATACAAGCACAGAGTTACAAATGGTTGTCTTTTTTTTACAATTTCTATAATTTCTACAACAACTTCCAAGCTATGGATATGACTTGTCCTCACCTCACCCCATACTGTAGGTAAGTAGAATTTACCGGTCAGAAAATTCCACTTCCCAGCCAAGGGAATGTGTAATTGTGTAAGCACTAAGAACGCAATCAACGCTTCGAATCATATGATTTGTCCTCACCCCGAACCGTAAGTAGAATTTACCGGTCAGAAAATTCCACTTCCCAGCCAAGGGAATGTGTAACCGTGTAAACGCTAGCAGCACAATCAACGCTGAATCGCATTTTTATCATCGCCTTCGGATCGTGCGATAAGAATTCTTTATAATTGCACCCTAGATGCGAAAGGTTAACATCAGACGGGTCACTCAACTGAAGGTTACATTTTATTTAACTTCAGTCGTTTCGCGCAAACAAATCGTATCAAGACACATTTCAAACATAATTTGATGCCACGGAAGCGAGTGATGACCCTCTTTTTGTATGGAAAACCGATCAACTCGAATCACCTTATGTAAAAGTCGGAAATTAACAGGTGACCTGTCTGATATCAACTTAAACCGATTACACACAATCAATTTCCTGTCCCATCGCAACTTCCACGCGGTAGACCCACCCACCGAGAACATCGGCCTCTACAAACCTCGCGAGGCCTACACCGTGGCTCGAGGCCGACGGGGGCCGAGGCCGCTAGTAGAAGAAGAGGAGGCGTTCCTGGGCGGTTCCGGAGAGGAGGCGCCAGCCGCGCTTGATGTTCAGGTATTGGATGATGGCGCGGACGCAGATTAGAATACCTGAGATAAAGTGTTCTTTGAATGAGGGCATGTACGAGTAAATACAATTCATTTCATCGCATGTCATAAGTTTTCTTGATAGGCATTCGCAATGAGAGTCCACTTGGCCAGCGAGAGGCCGAAGTCAGACAGAGCTCTAGTGCCAGGGTACAAACAGCAACACAGTTAACTATACACTTCAAAAATGGGAAATACTGCAAGAAAGAGAATCACACTTGGCGGCGTCGTGTTATGCATGTGTGCGTGTGTTTATGAGTATAAATTGGCTATTATTCAAAAGAGTTTTGAAACAATAATTTTTCTTTTATGGCTGATCCAACGTCATTATTGACATTAATGCCATATTATTGAATTCTTGGAAAAGAATGAATGAATAATAAATATAAATTACATTATATTGGTGCATCATATCAAAAATATGAAGCACCAATAAAAGCATTAGCAAAATAATTAGTTTATTTCATCCCAACATTCGTCTGAAAGCTAAATCATAATTTTGACAAATTCACCTGTCTTGTTGAAATAAAACCTTTATTTACAGTATGGAAAAAAAAAACTTTGCCCAAACAACTACAATGACAAAGCTCAAAGGCACATTACACATACGCAAACGTTATTTGATTTGAAGTTGACATAATACAAATATATATATATCTCTTTCAATCGTTATCATTTTCTCTCTGCTCTGTCTTTAATGGGCAGTTAAGTGTGTTGCTGTTTGTACTCACCGAACGTAATGATTAGTCACCAGAGCCACGAGTTCTCGTGCGAGGCCAGCTCTGTGGAGTGCTTCACGATGGGAGTCCACTTGGCCAACGCGAGGCCGAAGCCATACAAAGCTCTATACTGCGAAAGTGCTCACCGACTGCCATAATTAGCCACCAGAGCCAAGAGTTCTCGTGCTAGGCGAGCTCTGTGGAGTGCTTCACGATGAGTCCACTTGGCCAGTGAGAGGCCGAAGCTAGACAAAGCTCTATAGTGCGAGAGTACTCACCGAACGCCATGATTAGCCACCAGAGCCAGGAGTTCTCGTGCGAGGCCAGCTCTGTGGAGTGCTTCACGATGAGAGTCCACTTGGCCAGGGAGAGGCCGAAGCCAGAGAGTGCCCCATAGCGTGATGCCACCGTGTGACAGAAACACATCAGTAGCAGGAACCCGATCCAGTTGAATAGGAATGCCACTGAAAAAAGGGACGAGTAAATTACTTGTATGATAATCTTGACGAAAAACTTTCAAGACATTGGTAAGTTATAATCGAAATTTGTTGTACCAGTAGGTTTACGCGGACAGTTTCCGCAAATCGGAGTTTAATAATGCGCCTATTTTGCGTAAGGCACTACTCTTGCCATCCCAAGTTAAATTAGTACAATAAAATTCAGTAGATAACACTTTCAGTTAATATAAAATTCAGTTGGCTTCAGGATTGTTATGATTTTGTGGAAGTTTCATTAATTGTAATGGTATATTACACAACTAGGGTGGTAAAATAAAGAAAGGCCGAGATCGCAGATGTTTGCGGCCTGAGCTGCAAGCGAGGGACGTAAATATGCGATCGAGGCATTTCTTTATTACCTCCTGTCTTGTGTACATAATTTTATGTCTACACTTGGCCAAAAAGCGGCTTTTCCGTACGCGTAGCGTGCGGTAAAAACCACTTTATGGCCAGGTGCGTCATGAAATATTTTTTCTACTCCTGTACTGTTATCTGTCTTTTACTTGGTCACGAACACTAATATAAGAACATACATAATATGAGTTCAGAGTAGTCTATTCCTCTATTCTCTATTCCCCATAACAGCACTAGTGTCGTTATAGTCACTTTACGTTATTGCTAGCAGCCACAGACTTCTAAGTCTAGGTTAAACTTAGGTCAAGGATTAAGCGCTCAATTTTAACTTTGCGGTAAAAATGCACAACTACCAACTTAACAAACAATTAAATTCCTACGGTTTGTAAGAAAAACAAAACTTTCCGAACTAAATTCATTGATGCCAACATAAAAAAAGTATTTTTAATATAGTCACGTCACTCAGTAATTAAAAAAAAAAGTTTACCATAGACACATACTGTCAGTCATACGTCATATTTGCCTTCTTTGCAGGTTATGCTTTTAATTTTGTATTTTTAAAACCCAGTCGTAGAAAAAGTATTGTATGCAACGTTGTATAATTAAGTCAAAAAACGCTCATTGCTTCTCTATTTGCGATACTCGCCGCATTCGCGGCTCGTATCGCAACTCACGCAATTCGCATTTTTTGAACCCACTTATACAACTGTTGCATAAAATACTATTTCTTGACTATAGTAAAATTGGTACCTACTCTATGGATAAATTAGTTGCGAAGCTTAATTACGGTTTGAATCTTATTAAACGTGGCTTGATAGTGTCAACAACAGGTGCCAGCATAAATTAAAGACAAACATTGGAATGAGTATTGAAACAAGTGGCTTAAGGCAAACAGCAGATTCAGTGCAATCTTTAGCTCACTCGCTTAAATCCAGACTACCCGGAGACGTCCACTGCTGAATATAGGTTATAAAACATAGTGAGACCTATTTATTTATTTACAAGTTTTACAGCATACATTTCACTATCACTATGATATAATAGGGAATATGCATGATATTTGTTATTTACTTTAATAAAAGCTCATTCATATAAAAACAGTAGGAAAAAAACATTTTTCGAATAACTATAAAAATAACCAAGATATAACACAACAAAGATTTATCTCTATCTCTTTCTCGCAAAACAGAATATAGTATGGAGATTGTATGGCGGCCGTGTACTATGACGTCATAGTCCATATCGGATCTCTCTCTCTAATCGCTGTCTGATTAGTGCTTTAAAATGTTTATATCTTCCGTGTTTCTCGGTCGACTTCAATTTTATTTTGACTGTATGTCATCTTTTTTACGGTATTTTCATATTTTGTTAAGAAATCTGTTAAAAAAAATTCATGCATATTCCCTATTGTTCAGACGAGCGTTTAGAGACATGGTGTGCAGTAACAGCCCAAAAAGACCAAGGCCTGTGTTAGGGCTAGTTACGTGCTACGTGACACAATTTCTAGAGAGCGATCGCTTACTTAATTTACTTCTATTCTATGGCCAATGAATAAAGATATTACCAAGGACCATTAAAACAAGAGGACTGTCATTCTCCATACAAAAAGCTGTTCCTCGAATTTACAACGCCATCTATGTATAAGCTTGGTAAAAGAATTATATTATTTACAATTATTCAACTTTGCAAACGTGACACAGTATTTAAATGTTAGAATTTATTTATTATTAGCTGTTTACGAACTAATTGTTACTATACTATGTTTCTTTGTTCAATTCTAACATCGTTAAATGTTTAGTTTTTTAGCGCCATCTAGTTTATGACCGGAAATCCCTTAGCGGTCGGGTTACAATCCAAAGTATGGAGAATGACAGTCTTCTTGTTTTAATGGTCCTTGATATTACTTAAAAGAATGTGTGTTTTATGCAACTTACTCTAATTGCTACTTGTAAATATATTTTTATTGTGATAGTACTATGTTCAGCAGTTTCCCGTTTAGTTGAAAGTGAAGGAAAGTGACGTAGTCAGGACAGGAGTGGCTCACTCTGCGATTTCGTCGCGCGGTAAATACCCGACCTAAATAAAATATCCGACCGTCTCTCTCTATCGCATAAGGCACTGGTCTCAATGCCGGCAAGTAAGCGAGTAAAGTTGGGCGAGTAACAGTTCATTGCGGGCTGAACAGGTACAGTGTGATCAAATGAGCTTTCCAGATCCGCAATGTAATGCTACTCGCCCAACTTTACTCGCTATCTCGCCGGCGGTGAGACCAGAGCCTTATGCGATAGAGAGACGGTCGGATGCGGCGCGTCCGGTGGCCGGACCCGAGCGACAGTTTTGTTAAAAAGAGACTTCTGTACAGTCAAGGAATTCTATTTCCTACCCGTTTCATTGAAATGTTGTTAAGCATTCACGATGCATTAAGGTCGAAATTTCTATTTCAGTAATAGTATTTAAATGTCAATACGTATTATTTGTCACTGCACATTACAGATAACCCCTTTGCGAAGTCATTTGCTCATCTAATTACGAATACGTGTCAGTTGGTGTCAGTGTCCATCGAGAAAAATTTAAAATAATTCCGAATCCAGACTCCGGAAAGTCTACCGCAAACGTCGATAATCTAAATTTCGTTATCTGCGTTCCTTTCATTCGAAAATTGCAAGAGCGAGAAAGATGACTTTCTTCGAATTTCGATTCCGCGGTTGTCGTCCTTTTTTGGTAGCGCCTTGACGTTCCAAATTTCAGTTCACCATGTCAACGTTGTTAATCTGTTACCTAGTTACTGACACTAAACAATGCGTGTGATATGTCAAAGTAACGTCGTACTCTAGCTAGCTCTTATGATGACAGTATGCTATACGATATTGGACCTTAGGTGGGTTGGAAATTAAATTCCTTGACTGTACATAGTATTATTACTTATTCTATGGTCAAGGCCAAAAACATCTAGGTAGGCAACAGTAGCGTGGCGTTCAAACTACTGGATTCCTCCTGGCTTGCCTAATAGCAGGCATTTGAGCACCTTATTTTACAGCTTTTGAGGAAATCTGCACCGGCTTGCCCAAGGATATCTTTTACGCCACGCCACTGGTAGGCAAGATTGAATACGTGTCGCGCGCTCCTAAACAGCTGAAGTCGAACTACCTACTTGTTTGTCTTTATATAGGTAATTTCACGAAAGTTGAGACCACACTCACAACAATACTGTCATGTAATGACAGCGGGATTTTGAAATAGGCTACTTGACAGGTTTCTGAAAAGTAACTCAGATTGTTTAATGATGTCTATTGAGCACTCAAAAAGTGGTTATTTTTAATTCTTTTGTGTATTTTTTCTTAAAAAAGCAAATAAAAATGCACTTTTAAAATTAGGCGCCAAAACGCTTTCTCGGACAATATGGCGTCTATGACGTAACACGATAGTAAACCGACAAACGTCAACGAGGATCGCATAACGTTCTGAATGACAGAATTACGAACGAATAGGATTGACAGATGCTGTCGATGCCGTTTACAATGATGTGACGTCATCGGCCAATCCAAACCGTTTTCGATAAAATGGCGACATATAAAAAATAATCAATTTTCATCCGAGTTTTATAAATAAATTACCCATTTATTTTTAGTAATATTCACGTAAATTGGTTTTAATACTTATAATTAATACATATATCCATAATTCTTCCATTATTTTTCACACTGTCAAGTAGCCTATTACTGTTTTTTTTTGGTACCGATAGCAGGTTCAACAGTGAATTGCAAGATAGACCAAAAAGTTTGTTTAATATAGCCTTGTGTTTATTACTCACTCATTAATTTCATTCATTCACTTTTTTTGCAATGAGTACTTCATGTAGCTGTGTGTGTAATCATTCACCTCAACTCTCGTGAAATTACCTATGCTTTGGTTAAGACGGATATAGAAGGTAACTCACCGAAGAATGAAGTGAGGAACATGATATCGGTCCCGAGTAGACTGTTCTCGGGGTCAAGCTGCTCTCCATTGCCCTCTGTGGGCTCCACTGTGACGAACGCGGCGAACGTTGGATGGTGCGGCGGTGGGCCCTGCATCTGTAACAATCAGAATGATTGCAGAGTTGGTGAGCTAATTGAAACGACTGTTCTGCTGTTCAATAACCGTGTTTTAGTACATTACATAACTAGTGTTGTAATATAAAGAAAGGCCGAGATCGCAGAAGTTTGCGGCCCGAGCTGTAAGCGAGGGACGTAAATATGCGATCGAGGGCTTTCTTTATTACCTCCCGTGTTGTGTACATAATTTTATGTCGACACTTGGCCAGAAAGCGGCTTTTTCCGTACGCGTAGCGTGCGGAAAGTCACTTTATGGCCAGGTGTGGCATAAAAAATATTACTTTTTACTAGCATTTCCCCGCGGCTACGGCCGCATTGTTCCCGTTATTGTCTCAAAGGAACTATTTACCGGGATATAAAGTATCATATGTTTAAGTTTCAATCTAGGACTTGGACCACTTACAGGCCAAATTTCAGCTTGATCCATCCAGTTGTTACCCCGTTATTAGGTAACAAACATCCAAACATCTTCAAAAACTTTCACATTATAATATTAGTAGGATAAATCGGCCAACTTTAACTAAACTTGCATCCAATTATCTGCAGTTGTTTAGTCCATCTGTATCTTAGTTAGGGAACTGTTTTATATGTATATATAGAGAATTAAATACATTAAAACATCCGTGACTTAGGAACGCTGATGAATCTTGCTCAACACACAAAAAATTGCCCATACCGGGATTTGAACCCTTGACCTCCCACTTCATAGGAAGTCTCACTCCCACTAGGCTAAATGGATCATCGTGTAGATATAAGTCCGTACAAACTCTTAAGACCAAATGCTATCAAACGGCTGCAAGCCAAAAACTACGTTATGCTCTGATTATAAGGTAGTTTTTGGCTTGCGTTCGTTTGACAGCATTTGGTCTTAAGAGTTTGTACGGACTATACAATCGAATTCATATCATTATGCAATAGACAATTGGTGACGGCGTACCTGTGGTATCCCCTCCCCTTCCATCTGCTTCTCTCTCTGCACTTCCTCATAGGTGGGTAGCTTGGAATTAGCGGCCACATCGTACGGAGGAGGGGCGGAGAAGTCGGCTTGCGGCGGTGGTATATCTTGTGTGTTGTCTGAAATAAACATAGTGGTTATTTAGTACATTACTACAGAGGCCGGAAAGGAAGGGGTCGTCGCCCGAGTAAATATAGATGGCCGAGCGACAGCGAGGCCAGATAGTTACGAGGCTCAAATATGCAATGAAATAAATTAAAAACACTCCAAAAATTCAAACTTTATTTTCTAGAGACACTAAAAGTAAAGAAGACAAAAAATAGAATTACAAACTGAAAAATTTTCAATTTCCTTTCCAAAACTGTTTCAGTCTACATTTTTACCGCGAATATTTAGATGAAAATGTTTTAAATGTGTATTCTTGTAGTTAAGTTTGCAATTTAAAATAATTGAAAATTGTTTATAATGTGTTGTTATGTTATGTTCATGTCGATTTTATATAAACAAAACTGCAAAATATAGCAAACATCGTTTATTGTTTTTGTTAATGGCCTAAAGCCGTGATACCGTGTCACAAACAAATGTGGCCTTCGCCCGCGTTGTTCCCGTTACTGTCCGAAGGGAACTATTTACCGGGATATAAAGTATTATATGTTTCAATCCAGGACTTGGTCTACTTGCATGCCAAATTTCAGCTCAACACATCCCGTTACCCCGTTCGTAACAAACATCCTATCCTAATATCCAAACATCTAAACATCCAAATATCTAAACATCTTCATAAACTTTCGTATTTATAATATTAGTGGGAAGTGGGATACTAGAATTTAGCTTCGCTTGCGTCATTTCCGTTATCATCCCAAGAAAAGTATCCTATGTTTCAATCCAGGACTTGGTTTACTTGCATACGAAATTTCATCATTGAATCTTATTCCGATCAATAACAAACATCCAAATATCTAAACATCCAAACCTCCAAACATCTTCATAAATTTTCGCATTTATAATATTACTGGGATTACCAATTAGTTTCTACAGGGGTCCGGTTTTTAAAATAAAATGACCATCGCGGTCCATTTCTACTTGAGTTTATTAAAGCATTTATTAAATTACGAACTTAAGGTCCGCACAAAATAGGTGGGCGGTCTGGATCCGGACCGCGGTCCGCCATTTGATGAGCCCTGCCCTGCGGTGTAAAATGTATATAATAGAGATAGCCAACTTAGTCAAGTGACCGACCAGTAGGCGAACAGATATGGATTAGTTGCTTCAACTCTATTATTTCCATTGTTAAACATGTATAGATTAAAGCAAAACATTTGTTCATTGCTTTACTAATTGATCCATTGTCAAGACAGTTAACCTCATGTGATAGATCACTGTTAACTGTCATGATTATACACAAATGAGTCATGAAAAAATATTGCTTTGTTCATGTACATTGTAAATGATGGCAGCAGTTAATTAACAACCAGAACTCTTCGTACACGCAAATAATGTATGGTATATTATGGTTCAGTCAACGGCATAAATATGGTTACAATTTTCGATCTTATTTCATTGATATAAGGTCGAAAAGTGTAAAAATATAATAAATATATAAATATTTGTGTCGTCCATGCCCATGCCCTGAATTTTGCAGCCCCTGGGAATTTGCCGTCTTGAGCACTAGCTCCTAGTCCCCGTCCTGTAACTCCACTACTGTTCTCATCAATAAGATTAGCCATTCCATGTAGTATTTTACACTAGACGCATTTCGCAGCGATCAATGTTTGTTTGGGATTCTATTTAATTTGACATGTTATGCATTTGTCATTCGTTAAATATAATTTTTGTGACTAATAAATAACAGACAATACTCTGTCATTACGAAATTTAAGTGCTATTAAAAAAAAGCCAATGAATCCTTTACAACCATAATAATGTTTCATACTAACACATATCCATGTTCTGTAAATACACAATTAGCTGTATAATTACACAAGGTACATATCTATAACACATATGTTACCATTCAAGTACAGCAACAACCACAATCAGTTTTATTCTTTGTCAAAAACAATAGGCATTTAATTTTGAACCCTATTTTAAAAAGCACTGAATCACTTTTAGCGTGTAAATAAGCTCCATAGAATCTTATTGTAGGTAACTAGAACTTATCATATTCTAATAGTTATCTAATATGAACATCACAATGTTTACTAAACTCAGTGAGTCATACCTCATACATATTTTAGTGCGTATCGTTGGAAAATGTATAAACGCTATCAAAACTCAAGCACTAAAAACATTGATAAGAAAAAATAGAAAATAAACAGTTTGAACACTTACTCATGTCAGTAAAGGGTGGTGGCATATTAGATTCCATTGATGCCGGCAATATAACTCTCAAATGCGCCGGCGGACATATGTTATCCCCTTGAGGATGGTTCTGTAAAATATTAACCATTTCACGTCACATAATGAACGAAAATAAGTTACATAAATAAAGAATTGCGCTCGTCACGAACACGTACCATTTTGTTATCGTCGAACATGCGGCAAATCGTTTGTCACGATTAAAACTTAAACACTTTTAGGCACTTAATTTTTTCAATATTTGGTAGGGATTGGTAAATGTTTTAGGACTTATTTTATTTTACATAAAATGTAGAATAATCTGTCTGCCAAACACCTCTGTCTAGTGTACTCAGAGAAGTACGTTCAAATTTCAAATCACAATACAATACAATAGTTCAAAAGTCATTAAATAACTAGTTACTGAAGGTGAAATGACAACAAGAAATAAATTTAAAAAATGTTACAGCCACTAATTAAGAAATACCTCTTTTATTTATATCGGTATACAATAAGCCCAAAATATATTTTTTTGGAAAATGTTTAACCAGAAATGGTGAGGTTTGAATTAATGTAGTCAGTATTTAGAACGCGTTTTCTAAAACGTCAATATTGTTCTTTTTGTTACCAGAAATAAATTTCTTTACAGTATTTTCGTCATTGCAACATACTTTTGCAAGATGTACACACTCTACAACGGGCGATACGCGAGAAAAAACGCCTTTGTTATGTCAAAATTGTCAAAAGCAAGTGATGGCGGATATCTAGTTTGGTCGGCAAAACAGCGTTTTCGTAACTTTCCATGTGGGAGACTGTATTAATAAGTTAATACAAGATGAAATCTGTTTTAATGGTGGCTGAGAAGCCATCGTTGGCCCAGAACCTGGCCAATATACTGAGTAACGGAAAATGTAACACCAATAAAGGTAATTACCTCAGTTCGTACTCCCATTATTTATCCAACAATTTTCTAATTAAAACATATTTTCTAGGTTCAAACTCTGCGTGTGCCGTTCATGAATGGAATGGCACTTTCAAAAACGAGGCAGTTCATTATAAAATGACCTCCGTGTGTGGGCATGTGATGAGTTTGGACTTCACTGGCAAGTACAACAACTGGGATAAGGTGGATCCTGTGGAGTTGTTCAGTTGTTGCACGGAGAAGAAGGAAGCGATGCCTCGGCTGCGGATACCGGCGCATCTGGCCCAGGAGTCCAGGGGCTGTGATTATCTTGTGCTTTGGCTGGATTGCGATAAGGAGGGGGAAAATATATGTTTTGAGGTTTGTTTTGTGTGACATATTCCTTAATACTGGGGAGAGAAGCCCCGTGAAGCGGAGCTTCGTCGACTTGCTCACAGTCCTCTGCATTCGAAAACTAATCAATCCTCTAGTTAGACTATGTTACATTTCTTCTTTTTTTGTCAAGTTTTGATTACTCTTTGAGTCCCCATTGCAACACTCTGACCTTTTTTAGTATTACTCTTTAGTCCAAATGACATAATTATGGTGTAGAGCTTCAGTTGATTGATTGTTCTAGGTCATGAGCTGTGTGGCACCATACATGAAAGGTGACATCTGCTCTCCACAAGTGACATATAGAGCCCGGTTCTCTGCCATCACAGATAAGGATATTAAAGCGGCCATGTTGAACCTGGTGCGGCCTAATGAGAATGAATCCCGCAGTGTTGATGCCCGCCAGGAGCTTGATCTGCGTATAGGCTGTGCGTTTACGCGATTCCAGACTAAATATTTTCAGGGTAATATTTAGCTTAATATATTTTATAATTATTTCTATAACCGAACACTCTCTTTTTGTATATGTCTGATTCGACACGTCGTCATTGGCAAATACACCCCGCAGCAAGGGTGTGTGCGGCATTAAAAAAAAAAAAAAAAAATTAGCTTTTTATTTCCAACATACATTAACAGTTATTATATCAGACATAAACAGTGTGGTGTTAACTTTGTTTAAAGGCAAATCAAATTTAATTTGGGCAACTTTTTCTATAAAAGCAATGAGGGTAACATACTCTAAGGGATCACCAATTAGTTTCTTCAGGGGTCTGGTTTATAAATAAAATGACCATTGCGGTCCATTTCTTAGTAACAGTAACTTGTATTACTGTGTATGTCATACTCAGTAATACAAGTTACTGTTTAATAAAAACATGCGGTAATGGTTATTACACCAAAAATCCCATTGGGTTGAAGTGTATCCGAAAGGACCCCTAATATAGTAATTATCCGTTCAACAGAGCTAATGCTGTTAAAGAATACAATAACTATTGAGAGGTAAACCACAAATTAGGATAACAAGAATATAGTGTCAATAAAGTATAACTGCCTTGAAAGATCATTACATTATAGATTCTATTTACTAGACAGTAAAGTGTAAATGCAGTTATAGATAACTGCGATCTTAATTTGTTTTGCATTTCACATTCGCCCGACGGTCTGCAAGTGCGTATTCCGTAGAGAAAAGACTTAGAGATACTATGAGCTTTCAACGGATTATCGGTTCTATGACCGTAATGATACGGCGGCAAATGCTTTCAAACAAAAAAATAATAATGCGTTTTGCTTTTACAGATTCAACGGGGAGCCAGGTAGACCGCCCGGGTTTACTCGTGTTACGCATTGTTATTTTTTTTTGTGGTATTGTATTACCTCAATGGCATTGTTCGCTCAATGACATTGTATACTTTAACAGCATTAGCTCTCTTGAACGGATAATTTCTATACCAAGATAAGATATCACATCTTGCTTGTGACTTTAATATTAACCTTTGAAATTGCAGGTAGATACTCCGATTTAGATGCATCCTTAATTTCCTACGGGCCATGTCAGACGCCGACTCTGGGCTTCTGTGTCCAACGTCACGATGAGATCCAAACATTCAAACCGGAGACATACTGGGTGTTGAGAGTTACCGCTTCTACGTCTGAGGGTAGAGAGCTCCCCCTGGAATGGAAGAGAGTTAGGAGCTTCGATAAAGACATTGCTAATATGTTTTTATCTGGGATCAAGGAGATCAAAGAAGCTCAGTAAGTCAGTACTTATAATAAGATCCTTTAGGTTAGGGTAGTCCTAAAACGTCAGGTTTAAGAATTTATTTTGTCAACAAAAGATTGCTTCGACATTGGCAAATACACCCCACATCCAGGGCGTGTGCGCCAAAGAAAAAAAAAAAAAGATTGCTTTGAAATAAAACCGGATCACCCCCATTGTAAGTTTACCTGCGCCCATATGCGCCTATTTTTTACCCGAATACGCGAAGCAAGAAGGAGGGTTTTGGTGCGTGATGGATGGGTTAAAGGCGCTCTTGGCACCCACGTTGTAAGAACACGATTTCTTGACGTGTCAACTTTTTACGACTTGAGTAATCTGTTTTTATTATTTTGATCTGTTTGAGTCTCACGGCAAGTATTTATAAACATTTTGAATGTTTTAAGTACTTGCCGTGAGACTCAAACAGATCATTTACTTGCTAAAATAATAAAATAGGCACATATAGTCACCACATGGGAATGTTAGGGCACTTGCCAGTGTTCTTAATTTAGCCGTGTAAGGCAAATCGGGCGTATAGGTAATTTCACGAGAGTTGAGGTGAATGATTACACACACAGCTACATGAAGTA
Source organism: Eudemis profundana (assembly GCA_947034925.1). NCBI lineage: Eukaryota > Metazoa > Arthropoda > Insecta > Lepidoptera > Tortricidae > Eudemis > Eudemis profundana. Next base: position 7,459,432 of record OX344806.1, on the reverse strand, counting down.
CTCATTGCAAATAACCACATTTTTACTAAAAAAACCCGACCGCGGTGCACTTTGAAACTGCATAAAATCCGCCATTTTGTTTATTTTAACGAACTTCATAACCCAGTGACACTCGCACCATCAAGACGAATCTAATGATGTATCATTTATCAAAATCGGATGTGCCGTTGAGTAGTTACGAGCGGACACAGGAACGGACATACATACATACATACACACAGGTCAAACACACAACCCTCCTTTGGGCTTCGCCGCAGTCGGGTAAAAAAGTGAATAAATGAAATGAATGAGTGAGTAATAAACACAAGGCTATTGTTTAAACAAACTTTTTTGTCTATCTTGCAATTCACTGTTGAACGTAATTTGTTGAAAGTAATTTCAAAATCCCGCTGTCATTACATGACAGTATGCTTGTGTGCGTGGCCTCAACTTTCGTGAAATTACCTATACTTCGGGCGTACTTGAGAATAATGGCAAGTGACGTAACATCGGGAATGTTGTGGTGACCGTACTTTACCCGCTTTGGGCTTAAAATCACTAAATCTCATAATACCTTATTTGCCAATACACCCTATTTTCAAATTACCATGAGCTCATAAAACCTAAATGTCAAATTGTAACATTCTTAAAATGAACGAAATTCATTATGACTTTGACTTAAAACGGCATATTCTCTAAATGCCTGAAGATTGAAATGCACAATCCTTCAATTACCGAATGACAGAAATGACAAAATATCAAAACAACTCAACCTCAAAATACCTAAATTTAGGCATTTTTCCAAAAATACCTAATTTTTTTTACGTGTTATTTGATATAAATTTAGGTATTTTGAGGTTTGGTTGTTTTAAGCATATGTTGTTTTGCCATAATGCTGTTTTGAAGTTTAGGTATTATGAGCCTAAGGTATTTTGAACATCGGCGATATTAAGGTTTCGGTTGATTGTGAAAAAAATTTAGGCATTCTGCAATTTAGGTATTTTGAGGCCATGAAGTTTTGAGATCTGGGAATATTGATAATGAGGTAAAATGAAATTTAGTGATTTTAAGCCCAAAGCCTTTACCCTTATACTTCCCCATCAAAGCATTTTCCCTTAAATTTTCCACAGAGTAATAGCAGTTCAAGCCAAGGAAAAGGTGAAGGCTCGGCCCACCGCCCTCAACACCGTAGAGCTAATGCGAGTCGCTAGCGCGGGTTTGGGAATGTCACCACATCAAGCTATGCAGGTAGCTTACTACATTATTACCTTAATGATAAGGTGCATTTTACTTTGGCAAAACGTCTTGTATTAGATGTTCAAAAGTAGTAAGACCACTTCTTTGTAGCGGGCAATAGACGGCGTACCATTGACGGTTTTTACACATTGCGTTGACAAAGTGTTTAACCTTATTCTGTGAGAGCTACAGCACATATTACTTTGACATCTCTGTGATCAGTAGCGTCATCTAGACAATTAGTAAGCCTTCTAAGAAACTAAGTTCTTGTGGGCAACAGACAGTGACCTACTCCGAAGGATGTGCCATCGCACCTATAAAATATATAAGTTGGATGCATTTTATCATTTGTTACTATCATCTGGTGCTTTTATGAACCCTGACATGGTTCAAAAGCAGATGGCAGAAAGTAAAGAAGGAAAGTTAATACTGGGGAAAAACTGGCGAGTTTCTTGCGACATAATTTTTCACCAGAGGTCGTTTTCCGAAGCACTGATGAAATCGTCCGTCTTTGTTTTATGTGTATAAAGATTTACCATTAGCTATTCGATGGAGGAAAAACATCGTGAGGTAACCTGCACACATCCGCGATGAAATTCAGAGGTGTATGTGAAGTCCCCAATCCGCAGTGGGCTAGCGTGGGGACTACAGCCCATTCACTCTCGTCTTATGAGAATTGGTCTGTGCCCAGCAGTGGGACGTATATAGGCTGATTATGATGATAGCAGGGCTCGGATACCGGTATTGTCTCCATACAAAAATACCGGTATTTTTTCCGTTCTTTTCGTTCTTTGGTTTATTATTTAATTTTTTAATCGGACAATCTAATAATACGAAGTCATTACTGAAATACATTATTGAGCCTTTCGTAAAAAGCATAAAATAATTCAAATTATTGGGCTATTTCGTGGTTTATGCAAAATACCGGTTCCGAGCCCTGGATGATAGCATGATTTCTTTTTAACAGGTGGCTGAGCGTTTGTACACTCAAGGTTACATTTCGTACCCACGTACTGAGACTACTAGTTACCCGGAAAACTACGATTTGATGTAAGTTTCTCACTATCGTATAGGGAACGTAACGTGAAAAACGCCGTTAATATCTCTCTACTCGATTTTTTTTCTGTCGTAAATCGATTCTGCTATTTGTGAGGAACAAATATCAATATGACACCTGCAGTAAACACAAATAAATAACAACACAAATAACAGCCACAAATTGTAATCAAAAGTAGCAGATCGCATTGAGCATTGATAACGCTCTATACAAAACGGGAGGAACCTATGACGTCATCGGTTCCATCACTGTATAACGCATTATTATTTTTTTGTTTGAAAGCATTTGCCGCCTTATCATTACGGTCATAGAACCGATAATCCGTTGAAAGCTCATAGTATCTCTAAGTCTTTTCTCTACGGAATACGCACTTGCAGACCGTCGGGCGAATGTGAAATGCAAAACAAATTAAGATCGCAGTTATCTATAACTGCATTTACACTTTACTGTCTAGTAAATAGAATCTATAATGTAATGATCTTTCAAGGCAGTTATACTTTATTGACACTATATTCTTGTTATCCTAATTTGTGGTTTACCTCTCATTAGTATTGTATTCTTTAACAGCATTAGCTCTGTTGAACGGATAATTACTATACTAAGTTGTATGAAAAAAATAGCATTTTGCCATTTTGAGCACAAAAAAGTGCGTTTAAGCACATAGTTGTGATACATTTATTTTTTCAGTGTTATTGAAGCATTTCGAAATTGACTAATTTTTCTTTAAGACGATAAAAAAAATATCGTTTTTAGGGTTCCGTACCAAAATGGTAAAAAAGGAACCCTTATGGTGCGACTCTGTCTGTCTGTCTGTCTGTCTGTCTGTCTGTCTGTCTGTCCGTCTGTCACAGCAAGATATCTCAGGATCTACTGATGCTATCGACTTGAAACTTGGAATAGTGTTAAAAGTTGCTGACTCGAGCCTCTTCTTAATCTTATACCTTTTTTACTTTTTTTTTAAAGGGGTCCGAAATGGGATGTGGAAAAAGAAAAGTAGAGCTATTTTATCGAGTGGGATATCAAATGAAAGAGCTTAATTTGTAGATTCCAAAACCATTTTTGTTTTTTTTTCTTAATTTTGTACTTTTTGATTTATGACCAAAAACGTTCAAAAAAATACCATTCCCCCCCTATTATCTTCGAAGTTACTGAACAGAAAAATCTGTAATAATTACCAATTATTAATATCATCCTAAATATTACAGGAAAAATAAAACGGTTTTGCTAAATTGCATCGTTTTTTAGACATTTTCAAAAATCGTACACATACTTATTTGCTCCTACTAAGCTAACGGCCATACAGTTTTTGTTGAACTATTCACGTATCTACTTACAAGTTTGTACGGAACCCTCGGTGAGCGAGTCCGACTCGCACCTGACCGGTTTTTTTTTTTAAACGTTGTGGTCTCATAACTTTATATTTTTTATTAGGGATGTAACGATACATAGTTTTGCCGATACGATACCGAATACCGATACCGATATATTGTAGTAAATATCGGCGATACCGATACCGATATCTTAGCTAAATAATGAAGTATGAACTTCATATATTTGTATGTCCTTATTATACCTAAAACTTGGCTATATTTAACAGAGAGTCAATCTTGAGAGTGTAAAGTAAAAATATTAGAAAAATTGTCAACTCAAAATTCAAATTTATTTTTTAAAAATAACCAAAGATTTAATTAACATAGTAATTGTCATTGCACAAGGTAATAGACCAATACATAAAATATGTCAGTAATTGAAATTACTTTTTGCAGATTTTTTTTCATACAGCAAATTCTTTTCGCGCTCTTCAAATATCGGTTGTATATTATCGGCGATACCGATATATCGGTATCGTTACATCCCTATTTTTTATACATTTTTGGTTTATTTCTTTTGTGTTATGATAATTTAGTATTTTCCAATCCATGCGACTATATTATGTTGAAAATTCAACATTAGTCAACATCCGAATTGTATACTCTTTAGGTTGGGGTTGTGTACGATCTACTTAAAGAAAGGAATACTGTTGTGTGGTTTTGTACCTCATTATCACCCGTCATAAAAGGGAAGCATGCTTCATAGATAAAGCTTTGTGCATTGACATTTCAGTGGATTTACAACTCTAGGGCCATTGCCAAGATATAAAATTGTTTTAATAGAAATCTGACTTTAGACGTATTATGAATTTATACCCTTGCCGTTTACCTGACTACCTGAGAATCGAACAAATGCGAAGGGAGCTACAACGCCATGTTTCTATTTATGCACTCGTAATCTATGGTTCATGGAGATAGAGTTGATAATCAATTGGGTACTTGACTGTAACTGAAATTTGTAAAAATTATATAAGATCCTGTTAAAATAAGCATAATAAGGAAATATTTTCAAGTGTTGAGTTTGATACCTAACGTGTAACTTTTTTTATGAGCCTCCAAAGTTGGGTGGGAAAGTCCATTTTAAAAGTATAAAATTATTAAATGATATTAATAGTTATTAATATCATTATATAACCCATAAAATGTATAGTAACTTTTGTTATGAAACCGTTACGATAAACGCTAGTTTTAACATAGTTGCAGAACAAAGTTATTGATTTCCCCAAACAACGTATGAGTAGTGCCGTCACTGTATAACGGGCTTCAGTAGGGAACGTTTCGACACGTATTTGGGAAAGTCTAAAAATGTGATTTTAACATTGTAGTATCTCGGTGAGTTTTTATGATATTGAAGTGGTTTTTTCACTATTTTTTCTATTATTGAGAGGTGTTTCTATAACATATCACAGAAAAAAGTTGTCAAGTAGCCAATTGAAGTTTCAAGGAGGTTCTAACATTTGTAACGACTTTTTACAATGTGGTCATTTTGGTGTTTTTGGGGTTAATCGCTTTGTTTGCTATAAGGGCATTTTTATTTTAAAATGTACGGTTAGGCGAAACTTTAGCTATGTTCAAATACCGTCTAACCTGTCAGTCCGTAACGAAATGTATGGAGTTTGACAATAATCGTCAGTTTTGTAACGGCCTGTTAACTGTCAGTTAAGAACGAACTTTAAATAAAAAAGGCCATAAGTGGATCGTACACAACCCAAACCTAAGGAGTATAGCAACAGCTTACTATACTTGACATTGACATGTATAACCAGTATGACATTTTTTCAGGCCTGATAAGTTTCCTTTACTGACCGCATAGTGTCTCTTGTCGATTTATAGTGCTGCCCGTTCCTGCATGTTCACTGTCATATTTAGGGTCCTGTACCCAAACGGTGCCAACGGAACCCTGATACTCTTTGCTCTTTTGAACCGTGATAGGGTAGTCTTGAAATTTTCAAAGAATGTGTCTTTTTATTGCCGCTATAACAACAAATAATAAGAATGAAATAAAATTAAAAATAAAAGGGGGTCATACAAGAAACGTGTTTAATTTGCGTTTTTTGCTTGATTTTAGTAGTGGTAACAGGTAGATGCTTGATATGTTCACAGAATATGTATTTCTATTGATCGCTGTAACGACAAATAATAAAAACAAAAGAACTAAATATTTTTACTAAAAAAACCTGACTGCGGTGCACTTTAAAAGTGCATAAAATCCGCCATTTTGTTTATTTTAACGAACTTCATACCCAGTGACACTCGCGCCATCAAGACGAATCTAATGATGTACCATTTATCAAAATCGGTTGTGCCGTTAAATAGTTACGAGTGGACATAGGAACGGACATACATCATACATACATACATACAAGTCAAACACATAAGCCTCCTTTGGGCTTCGCCGCAGTCGGGTAATAAAACTAAAAATAAAAGGGGGTCGGTCTACATACAAGAAACATGTTTTTTTCGCGTCTTTTTGCTCGACAGCGGTATAGAACCCTCCTTTTTCCGTTTTATTTGACTGACTAGACTATTGTGATTCTAATATCGTCAATACTTTGAAAAAACTCGTATCTAAAAAACGTCGTACGGAAAAACTTCGAACGTTACATACGAACTTCATATACAAGTTTATGCATATTCTTCATAGACACATTTAGCTTAGTGGGAGGGCCACCGCCTACGAAGCTAGAGGTCCCGGGTTCAAATCCTGGTAAGGGCAAATATTTGTGTGACGAGTATTTGTTCCTGAGTCATGGATGTTTTCTATCTATTTAAGTATGTATTTATCTATATAAGTATGTATATCGTCGTCTAGTACCCATATTACAAGCATTGCTTAGTTTGGGACTAGCTCGATTTGTGTAAGATTGTCCCCCGATATTTATTTATTTATTATTATTATTTATATACACTTACTGCGTTTTTACCTGGAGTCAGTGTCAGATACGTGTTTTTTTTTAAGTAATGACGATATGTATTATACTATTTTTACCCGACTGCGGTGAAGGCCAAAGGAGGGTTATGTGTTTGGCCTGTATGTATGTATGTATGTCCTTTCGTGTGTCCGCTCGTGACTACTCAACGACACATCCGATTTTGATAAATGATACATCATTAGATTCGTCTTGATGGTGCAAGTGTCACTGGGCATGAAGTTTGTTAAAATAAACAAAATGGCGGATTTAATGCAGTTTCAAAGTGCACCGCGGTCGGGTTTTTTTTTATAAAAATGTGGTTATTATGTAGTGGCACTCTACGGCAGCAGCAAAACTCGAATAAATGGGGCGCCGAGGTGCGTGCGTTGGTCGCAAACGGCATCAATAAGCCCAAGAAAGGGCACGACGCGGGCGACCATCCCCCTATAACGCCCATGAGGCCTGCTTGTAAGTATTTAAAGAATAAATTAACATTTAAATAACTATTACGTCAACCGCGGCTGAAAGTGGCTTTTTTTGTTCGCTACGCGGAAAGAAAATCCCACTTTTTGGTCGGAGGAACATGTAAAATTAACAGCATGTTTTAATTTTTTTACCACTATTTTATCTATACTCATTTTATAAACTCTTTATAATGCGTTCAAAAACTGCAAATTACGACCAGCATAAAGATATACTGTTTTGTTAGAAGAAATTTGTAATTTAGATAATTTCTGACATAATAATATATTTAATCTTTATTGCACATACGAAATAGTACAAATGGCGGCTACGCGTACGGAAAAAGCCGCTTTCTGGCCAAGTGTAGACATAAAATGATGTAAAACGGGAGGTAATAAAGAAAACCCTCGGTCGCATAATTACGCCCCTCGCTTGCAGCTCAGGCCGCAAACTTCTGCGATCTCGGGCTTTTTTTGTATTACCACCCTAGTTATGTAATGTACTATTACATACATACATATACATACAGTATATAATAATCTGTTTCCACAGCCGAGTCTGACCTAGAAGGCGACATGTGGCGTATCTACGACTACGTGACGCGACATTTCATCGCGACTTTGTCGCGCGACTGCAAGTACCTCTGTACTACCATCACATTCAGTATCGGGACCGAGACGTTCAGTTATACGGGGAATACTCTAGTGGACGCTGGTTATACGGAGATCATGCATTGGCAGGTCAGTTGACAGTTTACACACAAACACGCATATCGATACCTTTAGACTCAAAGGGCGTAAACGCTATTAGAACCTGCGGCGTTTACGCCCTTTGCGTCTAAAGTTATCGATATGGCACATTAAACATTACAAGATTGAGACTGAGACGTTTAAGTTATACGGGGAATACAGCCATAGAGAATCCTCCCTCTATGGGTGCGTTTCCACTGACGCGGATCTGGGCAGAGCGGAGACGAACGTACCGTGAATTGACCAATCACAGTGCTCGACATCTCGAGTCTTAGTTGGTGGAAACAGTGTGATTGGTCAACTCACGTTCTGCTCCGCGTCGGTGGAAACGCACCCTGACGGTCTCGCAAAGCATCTTGTATTGCATTCTCTTTGTCAGTTTAATAAACTCTGTTCCGTTCTTTAAGCTTGTGTTATAAGGAACTGTTTACACTTGCAGATAATTTATTGTACCTATTTTTTGTCTTCATCATCATCATTTCAATTTTGAGACGTTCACCGCTGAACACAGGTCTCCCTCAAAGACTTCCACAATGCACGGTTGCACGTTTTTTGCCTTCATCGACTTCCGGCAACCTAAATTAACCAGATCGTCAGACTATCTTGTAGGAGGCCAACTCACGTTGCGTCTTCCAGTTCGTTTCGGATTTTAGTAAGTTACTAATAGTAACTAGTACTTATAATTGTTCATTTTGCAGGCGTTCGGCAAAGATGAATTCGTGCCGCTGTTGTCGGTGGACGATATGTTGCGCGCGCACGACCACCGCCTCGTCGAGTGCCAGACCTCTCCGCCCGACTACCTCACCGAGTCCGAGGTAAGATGCTGACATATAGTTCGTCTGAGGTACGATACTTACACGTCGTTCGTTAGAGGTACGACACTCGCACATCGTTCGTCAGAGGTACGACACTAACACATAGTTCGTCGGAGGTACGACACTCACACATAGTTCGTCGGAGGTACGACACTCACACATAATTCCTCGGAGGTACGACACTCACACATAGTTCGTCAGAGGTACGACACTCACACATAATTAGTCAGAGGCACGTCACTCACATAGTGCGTCAGAGGCACGACACACACAGTTCGTCAGAGGTACGATACTTACACATCGTTCGTTAGAGGTACGACACTCCCATATAGTTCGTAAGAGGTACGTCACTCACATAGTGCGTCAGAGGCACGACACACACATAGTTCGTCAGAGGTACGACACTCACATAGTGCGTTTAGGCACGACACACACAGTTCGTCAGAGGTACGTCACTCACATAGTGCGTCAGAGGCACGACACACACATAGTTTGTCAGAGGTACGACACTCACATAGTGCGTTTAGGCACGACACACACAGTTCGTCAGAGGTACGTCACTAGGGCTTGCAAATATTCGACTTTTTCAAATATTCGAATATTCGAATATGATTTTGTAGATATTCGAATAATTCGAATATTATTCGAATACTACCAAAATCTATTAAAAAATCGTTTTTTTTAGTATTTTTTGTGAAAAACATGTTAGAAGAGATATTTTTTACGCTGCGATTACCTTAAGACTAATCAAACTTAATTAGTCTTACTCAAAACCTATTACATTAAAAAAAAGCGACCGCTCAAACCCATCCAACTACAGGCCGATACCCATAACCTCTCTGTTATCGAAGATAATGGGAGTCCATTATCAACTGCCTGCTCCTTTGGTACCTAGAGGACCACCAGTTGCTTAGTGACCACCAATACGGTTTCCGTAAAGGCCGCTCAGCTGGTGATCTTCTGGTCTACCTAACACATCGTTGGGCACAGGCGATCGAGACTAAGGGTGAAGCATTGGCCGTTAGTTTGGACATGGCGAAGGCTTTTGATTGGGTTTGGCACAAAGCACTTCTTTCTAAGTTTCCATCTTATGGGCTTTCCGAGAAATTATGCGAATGGGTCAGTAGCTTTCTAGCAACCAGATGCATAAAGATCGTAGTTGACGGTGAGTGCTCTGAATCCATGTCTGTGAATGCTGGTGTCCCGCAAGGCTGTGTGCTATCGCCCACGTTGTGCCTTCTGCATATCAACGACATGCTGCAAATCTGTGGCATTCACTGTTATGCAGATGACAGCACGGGTGATGCCTCCTACACCGGCCGCGCCAATATTTCTCGGGATAACGTCATCGAGAGCCGTAACAGACTTGTGTCTGAAATTGAAACTTCCCTAAAAGAAGTTTCAGAATTGGGTCTACTTAGTCTAGTCCGTTTTAACCCTACGAAGACACAGGTTTTCGCTTTCACCGCTAAAAAGCTTACGTTTATTGCATCACCTCGTTTTGAGAGTACCCCCACCTAACTGCCACAGCCACTATTGCAATGCTTGGTGTCGACATATCGAGTGAAGTCTAGTTCCGCGGCCATTTAGAGGGTAAAGCTAAATTAGCCTCTAAGAAGAAGAGAAGTGCTCAACAGATCGAGACAGTATTTCACTCCGGCCCACCGCCTACAGCTTTATAAGGCGCAGGTCCGTCCACATATGGAATACTGTTCTCATCTGTGGGCTGGGGTTCCCCAGTACCAGCTTCTCCCTCTAGACCGCAATCAGCGGAGAGCGACTCGTATCGTCGGCTGCCAAGATATTTCAGATCGGCTGGACTCCTTGGCACTGTGTAGAGATGTAGCCTCGCTCTGCATCTTCTATCGTCTCTATAACGGGGAGTGCTCCGAGGAATAGTTCGAATTGATCCCTGCCGCATCTTTCCGCCATCGTCCTACGCGACAATATTTCCATCCTCACCACTTAGATGGTTGGCAGTCAACAACTGAGCGTTTTGCTAGAAACTTCCTGCCTCGCACGACTGAACTGTGGAATAAAGTGTCGCCTGCAGTGTTTCCGGACCGTTTTCTCGTTTGCCCCCTAATTCATAAAAAAAATCCTTTGGGGGAGTTATGTCGGACTCACCCCCTCAGAAGGAGAAGACATACCCCCACTAAAACCACCTGGACCCGAGTTACATGAGAATAGCAATCTGTCTAAAAGTTCCCCACACATGCTCTGAAGGTCATGCTCTGGTGGCATGGAGGTTAATCAGGTGGGGCGACACGGCCTTTCATGCAACAGAAGCGCCGGCCACATGGAAGCTCCATAGAGCCCTGGTGCACATGCTGGTGCAACGTGTCCACAAGCCCTGGTGGGTAGTTAGTTGGCTGCATTCCGCATTCAGGCAACCTTTAACAGGCCGGTTCAGCGTATCAGTCCCAAATCATAAAGCTGTCCCGTCACCGCTTTTTTGTACTTTAACTAAATTGGTAGGTTTATCCTCGTAAAGCCCGTTTCCTAAATTTAGGATACTTTGCTGAAGTCATTTTCGAGGTTATTGAGATGAGAATAGAATTCTAATTTCATAAATGCGCCCCTGCTCATCACCTCCTCATGGGCCTTACGAGGATATTAATTTAAGAAATTTTAATTAACTGGTCCATGCTTCGAGAGATCCCAGAGCTGGCGCATAGTTCTCCCAAAAAATTGTCCTTGCGATTAAGAAAGTTAATGACGCGTGCAAAAAGAACACCATACCACAGGCTGCAGCTCAGCCTAGAGAGGATATTCTATTTTTTAATTTAATCATTGTTTTTTATATCGTAAAAAGTTACGCTGCGCTATTTGAGGTATATTTAATTTGAAAAAAATTAATTGATTAGTTTATTCTTCTTTATTATGTCCTTTGTTAGCATTTTAATTAAAATTCCATTTAATTTAAATAGGTAGCAAAATTATTCGAATATTCGAATACCTTACCAGGTATTATTCGAATAGCAAAATTAGCCGAATATTCGAAGAATTCGAATATTCGAATATTCGAATTGCAAGCCCTATACGTCACTCACATAGTGCGTCAGAGGCACGACACACACATAGTTCGTCAGAGGTACGACACTCACATAGTGCGTTTAGGCACGACACACACAGTTCGTCAGAGGTACGTCACTCACATAGTGCGTCAGAGGCACGACACACACATAGTTCGTCAGAGGTACGACACTCACACATAATTCGTCAGAGGTACAACACACACATTAGAGCTGAAATTTTACATGCATTCTATTTAAATCGGATGAGAATGCAATATTATGATGATGGAGCTGGAAGGTGGCCATAGGACCGTCTAAATTTGATAACCGATAACCGAGTTATTTGATTGCTTTCACATGCAGATAGCGATTATACAAAAAGGTACAGTTTGCAATAAAAGCGTCTCTTAAAATTAAATTATTGTCATATACTTATTTTGTCCTAGGTGATCACTCTAATGGAGAAACACGGGATTGGCACCGATGCATCCATCCCGGTGCACATCAACAACATCTGCCAACGGAACTACGTCACCGTTGGCAGCGGCCGGCGGCTCGTGCCCACCAACCTGGGCATTGTGCTGGTGCACGGCTATCAGAAGGTGAGCAACACTGGTCATTATAATGTGAACCTAGCCACCCAACCACCCAAGATATCAGCAAAGTCATAGAGCATTTACAAACTTACTATGGTCTACCTACCTGTCGTTTTCTACAGTACAGGTCGATTCACAAGAGTTGGCGCGGATTTTGTATGCAGCCAGTGCTTATTTCATACTAAATCCGCGCCAGCTCTTGTGAATCGACTCGTACTAATCTGGGCCCATGCCTAAATCCTCACAAGACTTCAGTCTATGGCACATAGACGGCCATTGGAGCTGTTTAGATAGAGCTTTTTCCGTCGGCGTCGTCAGTTTGGGGGCACCTGGGTGACTGTACTGGCTCACCTTTCCGGGTGCATTCAGCCCAAGACATTAGTACAGGAAATCTTTTAAGGTCCCATCCCTCCTAAATCCGCCCTTGTAAGGCCTCTTATTGGTGAGTTATAGATTCCAGTGGGAAAACAAACAATAATATTTTACGCAATATTAAGATATTTTTTAAAAAAGAGTCTGAAAAACTTGTTTTATTATTTTTTTTGTATCTTCAACAGATCGATCCAGAACTAGTCCTACCGACCATGCGGTCAGCTCTCGAGGAACAGTTGAACCTGATCGCCATCGGACGAGCGGACTTCCAGGCGGTGCTCGCCCACACCGCGGAGATCTTCCGCAGAAAGTTCCAGTATTTCGTGCGCTCTATAGAGGGCATGGACCAACTGTTCGAGGTGAGCTGCTATACAGGGCGTGACCTGATCGCCATTGGAGCGGATTTCCAGGCGGTGCTCGCCCACACCACGGAGATCTTCCGCAGAAAGTTCCAGTACTTCGTGCACTCTATAGAGGGCATGGACCAACTGTTCGAGGTGAGCTGCTATACAGGGCGTGACCTGATCGCCATTGGAGCGGATTTCCTGGCGGTGCTCGCCCACACCGCGGAGATCTTCCGCAGAAAGTTCCAGTACTTCGTGCGCTCTATAGAGGGCATGGACCAACTGTTCGAGGTGAGCTTCTATACAGGGCGTGACCTGATCGCCATCGAACGAGCGGATTTCCAGGTGGTGCTCGCCCACACCGCGGAGATCTTCCGTAGAAAGTTCCAGTACTTCGTGTGCTCTATAGAGGGCATGGACCAACTGTTCGAGGTGAGCTTCTATACAGGGCGTGACCTGATCGCCATCGGACGAGCGGACTTCCAGGTGGTGCTCGCCCACACCACATAGATCTTCCGCAGAAAGTTCCAGTACTTCGTGCACTCTATAGAGGGCATGGACCAACTGTTCGAGGTGACCTATACAGGGCGTTCAAAGATGGCATGAAGGGAAAGTACCTCAAATATATTAGATAGGATATTTTACTAACAGGAGACTGTATTTTATTTTTAAAAGTAAGGATTATCCATGGTTTATGCGACAGCACAGTACAGCTGATAGAGTGTTTCAAGACCGTCGAATATCTTATTTTAGGTTTTGTTTTCGAGATATTTACATTTTTGTATAAATCGAGTTTTTCTCCCTTAGCTCAGTCTTTCGAATGCCAAAGTCTCAAACGTAACAATATTGTAAATCCGGTTTTTACTAAATATTGTCATCCACCATTAAACTTTTACTCACGGGATGAAAAGGAAGATTGTATTAGAAATCAACAATTTTCAATTGTATTTTTTTGTATATAAAACTAATCTACACAGATGAAGTAGCGGACAATGCTGGATACTAACTCTGTTGTTATTTTATTTGAAGGTCAATTTCTCTTCGCTGAAGGCGAGTGGCAAGGCTCTATCGCGGTGCGGCAAATGTAGGCGTTACATGAGGTATATTCAGGTAAGTCTTTTTTATTTTACAGATTTTCTGCGCACGGTGCCGACATGGCTGCATCCTGATGATGTTGATTCATTTGATAGTGTGCTGAAGGAGACGACTGAGTCCATTTTGAATGTTTCCCTAAATGCGAATCAATGGGCTCAAGCATCTCTCCCTATTCGCAGCGGGGGTTTGGGAGTACGGCGCGCGCGGGACGTCAGCCTTCCGGCCTTTTTGGCATCGGCGTATGGGGTTGTGGACCTTGTGACTGATATATTTTCCATAGAAGGTAACAAGGCAACCATACCGTACGCGTCCGATGCCCGGGATGCTTGGATGGCTCTTAATCCGAATGCGTGCGCACCAGATAAGCCCGATCGCCAGCGAATGTGGGATGACGCAGGGGTGAGGCGGGTATCGGCCTCTCTGGTGGAGTGTGCGGGGGGTGTGGATAAGGCTAGACTGCTGGCGGTTTCGAAGCCAGAGTCCGGGGCATGGTTACAGGCACTTCCCTCTCCACATCTGGGCACTCTGTTGGACAATGAGTCGATGCGGGTGGCTGTTGCTTTCCGCCTGGGCTGCGATGTTTGTGAACCTCATGTATGCATCTGCGGTACCATGGTGGAGAGCAACGGGCATCACGCATTGAGTTGCACTCGTTGTGCGGGGAGATTCTCTCGGCACCACGCGCTCAATGACATTGTCCGGAGGGCGTTGGTGTCAGCCAATATTCCTTGCGTGTTAGAGCCCTCGGGTCTAAGCCGGTCAGACGGTAAAAGGCCAGATGGTTTGACTTTGGTACCGTGGCAGAAGGGTAAGTGCCTGTTGTGGGACGCAACATGTGTTAGCACTTTCGCAGCTTCTCACATTGGACGCACCATCAGGGCGGCAGGGGCTGCAGCCGAGGCGGCTGCGCTCAGGAAGCGGGACAAGTACTCGGCTTTAACTAATTATTTATTTGTCCCGCTGGCGGTAGAGACGACCGGTTGCTGGTGTTCGGAGGCCAGAACCTTTTTGGCGGAAGTGGGGCGCCGTTTGCGAGAGAGAGGTCATGACGCCCGTTCCGGGTCATTCCTGGTGCAAAGGTTGTCAGTCGCGGTTCAACGCGGTAATGCGGCGAGCGTGATGGGCACCTTTGCTCCCGGAGTGACGCGGGGCGGGCTATTTGACTAAATTACTTATTTAGTATGTGCCTAGTTGTTAAGTGACATATTTTTAGACACTATTTATTTGTGTATATAAAGTGGTTCTTATGAGATAATAAAAATTATAATATTAATTAAACTATATTACCCCAAAGAAATGGATAATAAAGGTTTTACAGATAATTAAATATAAGATGCGATGCAATAATACTTAAAACTGTACCAGCATTGACATAAAGCTCAAAATCCCCAGGCCAAGCCGACGCGTCTCCATTGCTCCCACTGTGACGACACCTACGGATTGCCCCAGAACGGGACCGTCCGCATATACCGTGAGCTCAAGTGTCCACTGGACGACTTCGAGCTACTCTCCTGGTCCACTGGGACTAAGGGGAAGAGCTTCCCGCTCTGCCCGTATTGCTACAACCATCCGCCGTTCAGGTTAGTGGATATGCTGGTATCTATATAAATTGCGAACTAAAATGTCCACTGGACGACTTTGAGTTACTCTCCTGGGGCACTGGGACTAAGAACTTCGTCACTGTGGAGGGCCAAGTACATATTATGATTGTGTTTAACGTGTCAATAAATTTTTTCTTGTTTGTAATTTAGTCCCGTTGTCCAAGAGACAAGTGTCTGAGTTTCTTAAAAAAACTTATAATATATGCTAATAATGTGAATATGAGTGAGATAGTCCATAAAATAATGGGCTCATAAACTATGACAAAAATGTACGTTTGATGAATTTTAACTGTAGAAAACCTTTAGAGAATCGAAGGAGGGTTATGTGTTTGCCCTGTATCTATGTAAGTATGTATGTATATATGTATGTATGTACGTCCCTATCAGTAGCGTGGCGTCCAAAGAACTCGATTCCTTTCTGCTTGCCTAATATTAGGCATTTGAGCACCTTATTCTAGAGCTCTTAAGGAAAACGTACGCCAAACCTGCACCGGCTTGCCTAAGGATATCTTTTACACCACGCCACCGGTCCCTATGCCCGCTCGTAACTACCCAACGGTACAACCGATTTTGATAAATGATACATCATTAGATTCGTATTGATGGCGCAAGTGCCACTGGGTATGAAGTTAGTTAAAATAAACAAAATGGCGGATTTTATATGATATTAAAAAGCTGTCCAGGGCATGACAAGAAAAAGTTGATCGACCCTTGTGTAATGTTTCCAGGGACATGAAGAAAGGCTTCGGTTGCAACTCGTGCACGCACCCGACGTGCTCGTACGGCGTCAACTCCACCGGCGTGTCGGGCTGCGTCGAGTGCGAGGCCGGCGTGCTGGTGCTCGACCCTGCCGCGCCCAAGTGGAAACTGGCCTGCAACAGGTACCATCATCATCATCACCACCATCATCATCATCATCATAGTACGCGGCTATAAGATCCAATACTCACCCACTCGCTGGCTTGTGCCTTGCAGCAATTCAGTCAAATCTAAGTCTTATAGGCCGTCAAATCAGTCAATAGGTCTAGTCCAAGCCGCGGCAGCAGGAGTGGCCGGCGTCGCTCACACGAAAACCAATCTATCAATCGAATTTCGCCACTCGCGATTTACTCGCGGAAGCAGTCTAGCATTTGTTTGAGTAAATGTCCCATCAAATTTCTCACAATACGGTGCACAAAACGAATTCGCGGATATGCGTTTGTCACCGCGCTCGTAGAAGTCCTATTCTCTAGATCGAAACCCGCACACGATGCGTCCGTTCTAGGTTATATTCCGACTGACACCTCGCTATTGTTGTCCTATCAAAGTCTTAGGCCGTTTACAGACGCGGCCGATGCGTTTTGTTAAACGGTCGGACTTAACTGACTCGGACTGAGATTTTGTTTTCACAAAGCAATATATTCGTTTTGTTAAGCCATTTTTAAAGTTTGCCTACATATAATTACAGATGCGACGTGATAATAAACGTGTTCGAAGACGCCATCCGCGTGTCAGTGTGTGAGCAACAGTGCTCCCTCTGCGGGGCACAGCTCGTCACAGCAGAGTACCGCCCCGAGCGCACGCCGCTGCCCGCCGCGCTCACTGAGATGACCGGCTGTCTGTACTGCGAGCCGGCCTTCAGCACACAGGTGACGTATGCAACAGTGCCCCTCTGCGGGGCACAGCTCGTCACCGCAGAGTACCGCCCCGAGCGCACGCCGCTGCCCGCCGCGCTCACTGAGATGACCGGCTGTCTGTACTGCGAGCCGGCCTTCAGCACACAGGTGACGTATGCAACAGTGCCCCTCTGCGGGGCACAGCTCGTCACCGCAGAGTACCGCCCCGAGCGCACGCCGCTGCCCGCCGCGCTCACTGAGATGACCGGCTGTCTGTACTGCGAGCCGGCCTTCAGCACACAGGTGACGTATGCAACAGTGCCCCTCTGCGGGGCACAGCTCGTCACCGCAGAGTACCGCCCCGAGCGCACGCCGCTGCCCGCCGCGCTCACTGAGATGACCGGCTGTCTGTACTGCGAGCCGGCCTTCAGCACACAGGTGACGTATGCAACAGTGCCCCTCTGCGGGGCACAGCTCGTCACCGCAGAGTACCGCCCCGAGCGCACGCCGCTGCCCGCCGCGCTCACTGAGATGACCGGCTGTCTGTACTGCGAGCCGGCCTTCAGCACACAGGTGACGTATGCAACAGTGCCCCTCTGCGGGGCACAGCTCGTCACCGCAGAGTACCGCCCCGAGCGCACGCCGCTGCCCGCCGCGCTCACTGAGATGACCGGCTGTCTGTACTGCGAGCCGGCCTTCAGCACACAGGTGACGTATACAACAGTGCCCCTCTGCGGGGCACAGCTCGTCACCGCAGAGTACCGCCCCGAGCGCACGCCGCTGCCCGCCGCGCTCACTGAGATGACCGGCTGTCTGTACTGCGAGCCGGCCTTCAGCACACAGGTGACGTATGCAACAGTGCCCCTCTGCGGGGCACAGCTCGTCACCGCAGAGTACCGCCCCGAGCGCACGCCGCTGCCCGCCGCGCTCACTGAGATGACCGGCTGTCTGTACTGCGAGCCGGCCTTCAGCACACAGGTGACGTATGCAACAGTGCCCCTCTGCGGGGCACAGCTCGTCACCGCAGAGTACCGCCCCGAGCGCACGCCGCTGCCCGCCGCGCTCACTGAGATGACCGGCTGTCTGTACTGCGAGCCGGCCTTCAGCACACAGGTGACGTATGCAACAGTGCCCCTCTGCGGGGCACAGCTCGTCACCGCAGAGTACCGCCCCGAGCGCACGCCGCTTCCCGCCGCGCTCACTGAGATGACCGGCTGTCTGTACTGCGAGCCGGCCTTCAGCACACAGGTGACGTATGCAACAGTGCCCCTCTGCGGGGCACAGCTCGTCACCGCAGAGTACCGCCCCGAGCGCACGCCGCTGCCCGCCGCGCTCACTGAGATGACCGGCTGTCTGTACTGCGAGCCGGCCTTCAGCACACAGGTGACGTATGCAACAGTGCCCCTCTAGGGGCACAGCTCGTCACCGCAGAGTACCGCCCCGAGCGCACGCCGCTGCCCGCCGCGCTCACTGAGATGACCGGCTGTCTGTACTGCGAGCCGGCCTTCAGCACACAGGTGACGTATGCAACAGTGCCCCTCTGCGGGGCACAGCTCGTCACCGCAGAGTACCGCCCTCACTAAAACTTTCTGCAACTTTACAACCAACTTCATTTCTGAGTTTCTAATGATCTGATGTGGTTAATGCTGTTAGTCTATTAGGGTAGGTTATTCCCTAAACATTTCCTGTCACCATATATGTTTGAGCCGTCCTATTCTCTAGTAGGGTGGCTAAAATATGGCCAAAAATATTGGTTGTCCATAATGGTCCGTAATCTTATGATTACAGTTGGAGAAGCACCGTGCAGTGGCGATGCGTGCGCCGGCGCCGCGCGGGCGCGGGGGGCGCTCGCGCGGCAACAAGCATCGCAACAAACAGCCCAAGGATAAAATGGCGCAACTTGCTGCGTATTTCGTTTAACTTCACTGCTGCACGGTCAGGCGGCAATAGGGTGTTTCCAACTATCGAAATAAATTAACAAGGGTTTACAAAAATCATCCACACACTTTGGAACCAAAAAATGGTCGCGCACCGTGCGAACCCAAAATAATTTCCCCATTATTCTTCGTACATAACTGAGTTACACTAGCAATGTATAAAGAAACAATATTCTTCGTATAAAACCGGGTAATTCACAAAGCAACCCTCCTTCTTTGCTCATTACCAGATACAAATGACAGTTATGTACGAGGAAGTATAAATTCTTCCTACATAACCCGGTTCTGAACAAAGAAACAGCTGTTCCTTGTACAAAACCAAGGAGGTTCTTCGACCAGTGTATCTGGGTGAATCAACTTTTTTTGCTTTATGCAAAGATTGCTCTTTCTCCTTATTTATTCACCTTTTGTATGTTTTAACATGATTTAAATGGAACAAGATCTTACATCTAGAGATAGATTAGGTAAAAATAAAAATAAAACTCGTTTTTAACAAATAAACAGCGTGACCCAGCGGACGTAAGGGTTCGTCCGCTGGGTCACGCTGTTTTCATACAAAAGTGGGGGACAGCTATATCTGCTGGGTTACTGCTTATAAAAACAAGTTATAATAAACAAATTATAAAAAAATTTGCATTACGTAGCTTTATTGTCTGTCTTTTAAATGAGCATACACTTTATTCAAAAATATCCGAATAAAGATTTCCTTTCAATTTTAGTCGAGAAGGTGAAATTTTGTTCATAAAGAAAAGTTGATTCACCTATCTATATATAACTTGTTAATGTGGGTTCATCTTTTACTTTTTAAATATTTACAAGAGTTGTGAAATGTGAATGCTCCTGAACCGCAGCAGTGGCTTGGCAGGTTTTTATTTATGGCTTACTCGGAGACCTTGGTTTTGTAGCATACCATAGTACATTACCTGGTTTTGTATGAAGACTATTTTTTCTTTACACCTTGCTAGTAATGTAACTGTTATGTACTAAGAGTAAGAAGAATTTCCTACCGTGCACTATCCAAATGTGGAATGAGCTTCCTGCCGCGGATTTCCCAGGAGGCTACAGTGTGGAGTTCTTCAAGAGGGGAGTGAATAGGTTCTTAAGAGGGTTCGCAACACGCACGTAATGCCCTTGGCATTGCGAGCGTCTATAGGCTTTGGTGATTGCTTACCATGAGGTAGGCCGTACGCTTGTTTACTACCCTAGTAGTATAATTATTAAAAAAAAACCCGACCGCGGTGCACTTTTATTTTAACGAACTTCATGGCCAGTGACACTCGCACCATCAAGACGAATCTAATGATGTATCATTTATCAAAATCGGATGTGCCGTTGAGTAGTTACGAGCGGACACAGGAACGGACATACATACATACAGGTCAAACACATAACACTCCTTTGGGCTTCGCCGCAGTCGGGTAAAAATGCCAGCTGGTACTACGGTCGCGAATGGTCTTTTCAACAACAGATGTCAAAAACCACCGATTGGTGGTTTCACACCGCAAGACTGAGCAGAAAGACCATTCGCTACCGTTTCGCTATTTGCTAGATGTGTGATTTCTGGAAACCTTGAGCTACTTGTCTTTGTTCGTACTAACCGAGTTAAATAAAACAAGGTTATTTAACCATATTAGCTTGTGTTGTTGGCAACAAAAAAACCTCCCTTTGTTGCCCTAGTGGATATTGAAACTTGTGGTTGATCCACAAAATTGAATCTTATTTTTAGTAGCAAAACGTTAAAATTTGATTAACCGTGTATGTACCTTGTTTCATTTTAGATAACAATGGTTAAATGACAAAAATCCAGAAACCAAAGTGATTGGTTACAAACCTACAGACGTGAGAAATGACGCTAGTTTTTATGCCACACTTGGCCATAAAGTGACTTTTTCCGGACGCTGCGCGTACGGAAAAAGTCGCTTTGTGGCCAAGTGTAGACATAAATTTATGTACAAACACGGGGGGTAATAAAGAAAGCCCTCGATCGCATATTTACGTCCCTCGCTTGCAGCTCGGGCCGCAAACTTCTGCGATCTCGGCCTTTGTATTACCACCCTAGTTATGTAATGTACTATTATGTAGTCCGTGGGGCCGATTTTGAGCGTCAATTACACCTCCATTCCATACTTATTATTAGAGACCGGATCTGATGTAGCGATCTCAATATTAATATGGATATGACTGGTATAATTTATTATTTTTTCTACACACAAAAACAATGTAACTTATCGTAACTTCTTTAATATTTCTTCTTCACAATGCACAGTAAAAATTAAGACCTTATATAACCAACATGACATGTATTTAACGAATTGCACTAGTCATATATCCATATTAATATTGAGATCGCTACATTAGATCCGGTCTCAATTTAATATATTTCGATAGGTTGTCCTGGAAAACGTATGACGCACGATTATTCTCATCTAAAATGAAACTTGGTATAATATCGCAGCTTTACACGTAAAACCTTACAAGATTGTGTTTTTATAAAACTAAAATCATTTTAAGTTAATAGGCTAGATGACTAAAAAAAACTGTTTAGTCCGTCTGTTACATTATGAAAAAATATTGTACACGTATTTTTTGTTTTGTTTGACAAACAAAAACTGACGAGGATAGAGTGCTTAGAAGTTTCGAGTGACGTCACTCTTGAGTACAAATTGTACTCAAGAGTGACGTCACAAGCCCCCACTCCAGAAGTTTGATGATCTATAACTTTGTCGATTTTTAATATTTTGATAAACCAAAAAATACGTGTCCCATATTTTTCCATAATCTAACTGACGGACTAAATAGAATTACATATTTTTAACCCAGTCATCATCCCTATTGTAACATGAAGTTTTCAATCAAGGCAGATTGTTTATTTACATTAGATACGTTTTGTATTTATTTTAGTTTAAGGTAAATAAAAAAAATCTAACTTCTATATGCGTTTTTATTACTTTTACATTGATTGCAGAAATCAGGTCCAGGTAAGGTATTTAAAAATAAATCCATTAATGTAAGAGTCTTTTTAAAAAAGAATGTACTTAGTTAAGGGCCTAATAAAAACAAAATCACGATCGCTTCCTCTATGTTACGAAAGTTAGGCATACAAACTATATGGGTAACTTTCGTAACACAAAGGAATAAATTAAGTTTTGTTTTAATTAAATCCCTTAATTGTGTACAATTTTTTTGAAAAAGACTCATAATCCATTTTAAATGTTACTTTAGTAAAAAGGGCTTATGTACAAAATGACGTCATGTAGCTGAACTACACCGTATCATATCATGATCGTACTATGAACGTATCAGACACGGTACTGTATGAAATTTCATACAAACTAGCGGCCTTTTAGTTTGAGGATGGCAGGCTTTGACAAATGCCGGTCGGTGACGGAACGTGCGAGTGAGTGGGCATAGTCTCATACTTTTCAATACAAAGAATATTTATTTTAACCTGAAACGTTCATAGTATGGCCATGATATGATACGGTGTAATGGGCAGAGACCTTTATAAACATAAAAAAAATAACTAGACAAACGACTTATTTTTGAACGTATTTTGTATAATGTGTAGAAGGTTTGCGAACTTAACGAAGTTGACGTAACTGGGCTTTTTTTATTTAAAGTGCGTTCTTAACTGACAGCAGGTCGTCACAGAACTGACGATTAGTGTCAAACTCCGTACATTTCGTCACGGACTGACAGGTTAGACGGTATTTGAACACAGCTTAAGTTTCGCCTAACCGTAGATTTTAAAATTAAAATACCCAACTATGGCAATGACATCCATGTTGACAACCTGAAGGGTTTAAAGCAACTAAGGCAGCCAATATGGCATCCTTGTGGCAGCTGTGACGTCACCTCTGGTTTAACCATTTCAGATCATTTTCGCGAAAAAATATAGCAAAAAATCTCTAAATTTTCCTTCCTGTATATAGGCTTCGAATTTTATTTAAATAAAAAAATTGTAATGTTGTCGATTATTGACTTATAGGGAACGTGCACGAACTATAGGTGGCAGCACTAAACGACAAAAGAGACACGGGCGGACAGTAAAGGAAACTATCGCCCCTGTCAAATCAAGCTGTCAATGTCAATGATAATATGTAAGTGTCAATGTCAAATATAGTAAGTCGTAGTTACACTGACGTTAATCGTCCTTCAACGCGATAAATTAACGTTATTAACGGCGTTTTCGTCAATGTGGCCCCAGCATGAGAGGGTATATGATTTATATTGGCGGCACCAGTTGGCAGCACCTTCGTCGTGGACGTTCCCTAGACTATACTGTTCTTTTATCCGCTGTGGTAAAAATAAAACAAATCTCATATTGAAGTCTTCATTTTATTGTGAAGGTTCTCACCTATTATAATGTATACAGTACGACACAAGCTTACATTGTATTACTGTATTTCTTGTTACTTAGTGTTATGTTATGTTATACATTTTAGTTGTCTCGTAAGAGCGAACAGTATGTCGTAGTAAAAATTCGACTTAACTAATTCTGATCGTTGTCGTTTGGCCACGATTGTGTCATACTTTAGTCGGTCGAATTCTGCCGCCATAACGCAAAAGGGCACAACTAACTTTTTTTTTCGACACTGAGTCAGCGAAATTTACTGATTCCGAATATTTAAACATCTTAGTGTCGAAAAAAAAAGGTAGATGTGCCCTTTTCCGTTATGGCGGCAGAATTATAAGCGGTCGGTAAAAATATTGATCTCTATTTACACATAATCGCAATTATCGTATGCCGACGGTCTCATTTCGGTCGAAATTTGTATAATTGTCAAATGAGATCAAGTTTATTAGCAACATGTCGCGTAAGAAGGTAGTGGCGTAACTATATACCCTTATCTTAGCCAGTGGCGAATTTATCGAGGATGGAGCCCTCGAAATTTTGTACCAAATGTTGGATTCCTCATATCTTCAAACAACTTTTCGGGCCAGGGGCTCCCTCAAGCCGAGGGCCCGTGGCATTTTACCCACTGCGGCTCAATAGTGTTACGCTACTGCTAGAAGGAACAAAATTTATAGCTGCTATTGCGAGTCACGCGTCTGTGTCTACTGTACTGCCAAGTGTTAGAAGGGCGTAAGTATCGCATATTCTGCCGTCCGATATCTAAAACTAGACTAACTTCTATACAGCTCTATAGATGTTACTCTAGTTTTGGTCTTAGGACGGCAGTATTGTCGACTATGATACGCCCTTTTTCGTAAAGCTGTACAGACTGCATCGACAATCGCTCATCAAACGCGACCAAACTACAACATAGTGATATGAAGGAAATACTATGCTCCAAGGACCTTCAAACAAATAGCCGGACGGCGCATCACTAACAAATAACTGAAGCATGTCTAATCGGCCGGCTAGCTGTCTGTGTGTGCTGCTCGCAATAGGAAATAACCACATTCTTACTAAAAAAAACCCGACCGCGGTGCACTTTGAAACTGCATAAAATCCGCCATTTTGTTTATTTTAACGAACTTCATACCCAGTGACACTCGCACCATCAAGACGAATCTAATGATGTATCATTTATCAAAATCGGATGTGCCGTTGAGTAGTTACGAGCGGACACAGGAACGGACATACATACATACATACATACAGGTCAAACACATAACCCTCCTTTGGGCTTCGCCGCAGTCGGGTAAAAACTAGTTGATGTGTGCGTGCGGCTCGTAAGTACAAGCAGCCGGCGCATTAGAAATGGCTTCAGTTCTCTGTTGGTGAGCCTCCGTCCGGCTATTTATTTTAAGGTCCTTGCAATGCAATGCTCATTATATTACGTTTTCCGGGTGCCAAGAAACATAGGGAAACAATAGAACCTGTCCATTATACTATACGAAGTCACTCTTATCTAGAACATGCGTTGTTTACTTGTTACTTATAGTTTTACTAAATGTTGCCAATTATAAAAAAATAGCAATAAAACTTTCCTACGGAATATCAAGCGGTCGTACAAATAATATCACACAGTCCCGTGAAGAATCAAGTGTCACAATTTCACAATTTACTTTTGTAAATTTAATACCGAAAGCAGGTGTAAAAACACTGAAATAATGGCATTCTTACGTTATGGAGGTATGTTATTTTTAAAAATTACGACGTCACGGCACGTCCGAAAAGTCGAGGTAATAGCATGTTTTGTTATAATGATATAGCGTCACTAGTTTGAAACAATCGTGTGTGATCACCAGGAAATAACGCAGTAAGTATGTTTAGGACGATATACGACTTGGGACGTTCTTCTATGATGTTACTAGATAGAAGTTTTTAGAGGAGGTATTTATAGGTCCTGAAGACTCACACCCTCTTGGCACTCTTTCTGTTTTATTTAATTCTAACGTTTTTTTGTGAATAATATAATAACGACACAAATATAAAAAGAAAATGGTTTATAGAGATGCACTTAAAATTATGACTTGAAAATCTATAGACGCGGTATAACTA
Source organism: Eudemis profundana (assembly GCA_947034925.1). Lineage (NCBI taxonomy): Eukaryota > Metazoa > Arthropoda > Insecta > Lepidoptera > Tortricidae > Eudemis > Eudemis profundana. The sequence continues at coordinate 7,433,844 of OX344806.1, read as the reverse complement.
GTGATAGGTATGTTTATTGTTTCAGCAGCTTCGATTTGAACGTTTTTGTTTAAAAAAAACTGCCATTATCAGCATAATTTACAAGTAAATTGTGAAATTGTTGACAAAGCGGTTCTGTGTCTCTTCTATCAGTTATATATCACAGATTAAGCCAACATTATTTCAGCAATACAAAATGGATATAAATATGTACATATAATACTTGGGATCGATGAAAGTCCCTGTGAAATTCAGGCCAATTCGATAAAGTAACGTTTATTACGTGTTTTAGAATAAGGTAGTTTCCTATAGTAATATTCAACGCTAATTATCAAATTCAAAACTTATCCCAAATAGATCCAGATTCACTTATTTTCTTGCCTTTAACAATTTTAAAATGACAAAAGAATTATAATAAGGAGACAATTTGACTGTAAGAACCACTGACGTCATTTGTTCGTATTTTCTATAAAGCTGCATATTATCTGAGCGTTTTGACACCCCATAAAGAGACGCTGATTATTAGGAAACTAGCCTATCTAGGTGTCTTTTGGTCACAATCATGGAGAATTAGGTACACAATAATATCTGCCAAGTGCCAATATGTGCCAGACACCCGCGACCAAACTAATACTAAAATTAAACTTATAAATACAAATTACAAAAATAGGAAAATTATAAACTTTTCTATACCCAAAAAGCACTGATATGGTTCAATAACTTCACAACTTCCAACGAAATCAATTTAACGCCGTCCAGGCATAATAAAATTTCAAAAGTAAATTTATTTACTTACAGTAATTAGATATTCTTGTCAAATTTTAATTGATTATCCGATATGAAATGTTTTTATTTAGAGAATACTGTGGAGTTACTATTTGGCAAATACAATCAAGTTTCAAGCGATCTAGCTTTGGTCCTTCGATCCGGATATATTTACATTTGAATGGCAGATTAGAGAAGATACCTACGAGTTACTTTTTGGATATAAAGTGTTGATTAATTGTGTACTTTGATTGTATTTGCCAATGTCAAGTTAGCGATGGCACTGACTTACAATGAAGACTTATGCATGTACATAGATTAAATTAACTTAGTAAAGGGTTGTGCATGTTATATATTATCTTCCTATTCGCTACGTTTCAGTAGTACTCACTAATTGCGTACAACCCTAATGACGAAGTATGAGACCTACGCAATGCAAATTTCATACATTTCCAACGATAGCGTGAGATTCTTTATATTGGAAAAATATGAAAAATGCAAGTTGTGACTAATCTAATATTTTAATTTTAATCTCACTGATTTTCTTGATAATTATTTTCTAATAGCCTTTATATACTTATAGCGATTATTTACATCCATACCAATTACCTTCCATAAATTATTTCCGCGCCACCAGTGTTGCCATTTCTTATCTTGCCTATGGGAGATAAATGTTGCCATTTACAATAATGACAATGAATGCTATTTATATTGAATTTCGCGGTATTTATTTTGATTTTACATACTAATTAAATTTATGTATACTTTATCAACTAATAAGTATGTCATAAAAAATTAACATTAAAATTCGTTATTCACTTATTTAATATAGATATTTGTGAAAAAAATTCGTATTCAACTTTACTGATTGTGAATTGTACTCTAGAAACTGACTACGACAAAATTCGAGTATACCTAGTCTAAGCCTTTAGGACGCCATTGAATTAAGATGTCACATCACAATACACTACAACACCGACCTTTGCGAATTCGCCGTAGCCCGGAAAAATAACTGACTAAGGACTATAACCTACTATTATTCATTCTGTCTTTACTCACTGACAACTACGAAATACCATCAGTGGTGACGTCGAACTTTTATGAAGTTAAACATTCTCTATGGTTCTGTCGTCAGTTTGCAAAAACAGATATACAAAACATCTCTGCGATCAGAAGTGGGATATACACATAAACGTCTGCAAACGCACTTAAATGTTATGTGGTACATAGACTGAGTATTGAACGTGTTGATGCGTGTATTTTGTACTCTCGAGATATTACAATAGGCAAGGGTTCGTATGCCACTACGATGACTAAACTCTATAACCTCACTAAATGGTCCGAATTTAGTATAAGAATTATACATAGAATCAGCGATACGGGCGTGGTGAATGGACCCTTAAAGTCGATCCTAACCCGATCCTACGAGAGGCCAGCTCAGTTCAATATATTGTTTTTAAATAAATAAAAATCGAAGTATTCACATGACTAAGAACTAGAGGGTCTATGTCGTCGTCCACAAAACCTACGATGATGGTTTCTGCTCGTTGCTATTTATGTTATTGTCGTAATAATAATGACTATAAACTGTGACTATTTCGATTATTAATTACATTTCGGACGACGTCACAAACCCGAACAGGACTCGAAGATACGTTGGATTACAGTAGATAAGCTATGGAATAGCTTACATTATTGAGCCACTGAAGTATATAATATATTATATTTATTTTTTCACTATTTAAAGCTCTTAGTTTTCATTTTATGCGAGTTGTTGGCTCGCGCCGAATACTAATGCCCTTCGCTTGGAGTCGAGACTCGGCAGCTTTCGGGCGAGTTAGACAAAGTATAGATAACAACTAGTAAACTGGTATAGAGCGACTAAGAATAAGTATATTAAAAACAAAAGCTTCGCTTTTGGCAATTTCACTTGTGGTTTAACACAACAAGTCCGTATCGCGGTTGAACGCACACTCACTTGAGAGTTCAATACGAAGGTCACTTGGATAGCGACGCGACGACTTTAATGCCACTGTCAAAAGTAACTTTGTTCTTAAGTTCAGGCACCGGCGAAACGAGTTCGATGTACTTAATCGTGAAAAAAATTAAATAGTCCACACTTGAACTTTTTCAGCGATAACACACCAGCTTGCCTGGTCGTAGTAGGAGGAGACAACGTGGAGGCTTTCCACATACTGTTCGATGAGTTGGTCAAGTTCGCCCCTCTTGAAGACGTGGTAGTACCTGTGGTAGGTGACCGCGCCGCCTTCAGAGGGCAAGCTATCGGAGCCGTCGCTCAAAGAGGGCAGTAAAGGAGCATGTGGCATCGCGCGCGAGGGCGCCGCCGCCGGCGCCGTGTCTTCCGACGACGACCGAGTCTCCAGCAACTTTCTGTCCTTCGAACACTCGCTACAAGAAGGCAGCGAAGCTAAACTTGCACAGCCAAGTGAAGCGGTACTACCAGTTTTGTCGCGTCGACTCCAATCGCTGCCCGCGTACGTGTCGCTGGATTCGATGGAAAACCCTGATTTTAATGGCGCCGTGCTGGCGCTCGAACGTGATGTAATCGATTCCGGACTTATCTCCATCTTATCCAAATCGCTCGAATCTGTCGATTGTCCGACTTTGAGGGAGGATCGTTTGTCGGTGCTCGTGCAAAGCGAGTCTACGCTTATTTCTGATTCCAGGGAGTAACCGGTTTCGAGTGACTGGCTTGTGTCGTAAGCGCCAGAGTCGATTGTGATCTCCGGGTTTCCGTTACTCGAGCAGATCGCACTGTCGTCGTCTGGGTTTTTAGTCTCCGTGTCGGTTAGTTTGTCATCTGTAATAGGTTTCGTTACATTATATTGGATGTTGGCACAGTTGTTCAGGTAAATATCTTCATCGCTCGTCACTTTCATGCTCTTTTTCAGTTCCCTGTATTTATTTATGATAGGGTCGACGTCTTTTGACCTCTTTTTGCTTTTTGTCTTGGTTCCACATTTGGGGAAGAGTTTATTTATATCTGTCTCTTGCGAGTCGTTTAACGACGCTATGTACTTCTGTCGTACTTGTATTTCGGCGCTCAGTTTGTTCAGCCCCTGCATTTCAGTTCCAATTTTACTGATATATGGATCGTCGAGATGTTGTAAACTGTCCGAAAGCTCATCAAGTATCTTTTGTGTATTTCGGTCTTCCTCCTCCCGCTTCAGTCGGAGAGAAATGCTCTTCTCGCTACTACTGCTACTCGGCAAGTCAAAATCCTCTTCATTAATACGCTTCGAGTATTGGTCTATTTCCTGAAGCAATTTCTCACTAAGTTTCTCAGCAAATTCAGTTAAATGATGACCGCGTTCTTGCTGATCGGTTATCCAGTCTTCTTCTTTAGACAGCATGTCAGATTTACACGTTATTAGAGGTTCGTTTTGTATCCTATTGAAACTTTCAGATTTCGAAATTGATTTTTCAGAGTCAGTACTTGACATGGAAACTGAATCGTAAGGTATCCTTGTCGGACTTCTGTGGCTTTTGCTGAGGTTTTCGTCTAACGAGCGTCCTTCGGGTCTATTAGGAGACAGTCTGTTAAGACTCCAAGTGGAATTGCTCGTACTACCGAGTTTTGGAGAGCGGTCTTTTGACCTCCGACCTGGTGACAAGCGTTCTAAGCTCGACGAGCTTCCGCTTGAGCTAGTGTGTGACCGAGATTTATCTTCCAATATCCTTAGATCGCCTGGAGACAGCTTGTTGAGACTCCAATTACTACTGCTGCTACTGCTCGATGCCCCTTGCACTATGGCCATTGCTTCCGTACTTTCGAGTTTTTCTAGATGCTTTCGCTTTGACCTTGGGCTGGATTGTATGACAGTTTCACAGGTTTCGTCCAGAGAATGCGCTACTTCTGCAGCAGCTTCTAAAAGGTTTTGAGGAGCTGGCGACGTTGAGGGAGATTTCTCAGGGCGGCTTTCTTCTTTTTCATTCTTAGGCTCTATTATTGATGGATTTGGAAGGTCTGTAAAGAGACAAAGAATTATAAGTAAGTATCAGTCGTAAAATATAAGATATATAACATTATACTATAAGCGTAAAATATAACCTTAAAATTGTATTACCTTTCTCAATTGCAGTCTTTCGTAGCTCTTCTGGGACGACGCTTATGACGCTGTCGACAGAGTCTGGTGACGACACGCCGCTCGAGTCGCTGTCGACGTCATCGGTGGCCGGGTTGAAAAGCTCAAGAGACATCAGTTTAGGATGACTTTTAGCTATAGCTTCAGCTTTTCTATTACATTTAACTATCGGGAAAGGTGGTCTTTTACTGACATTTGCTGCTGGGATTCCTTTATTGAGCATCTCTTTAATTTGTCTTATTCTTTCTTTTTTCTTTCGCTCCGCTGCTCTTGAATCTAAATTATCGTTCGTTGGAGATTTTCGAGGTTCCTTAGGTTTGAATTGCGGAATTTCTGGTAGTTCGGCTACCGTTTGTAACGTTATTTTCGGATACGGTTTTACGTCCTGTAGAACGACTCGTGGTTTTAGTTGATTACTTTCAGCTGTTAGTTTGTGAATTTCTTCTATGTCTCGACTAATTTCTGCCAGTAACTCTTTCGTCACGTCAGAAGGTGTCGTTTCCTCTTCTTCTTCTATTGGTGGTATCGGATCTATTTCTTCAAATATTTCTATTGGAGGTGGTATTTTATTTATTATTGGTTGTGGTTCGGGGATTGTTACCAGTGGTTTGGGATTAGTAAGTTTCTCATCTGACTCTGATTTGGGTGGAGAATTCGGTTGGCTTTTTGACTGAGGTTTCAGAGGAACGGTGCACACTGCACTAGAAGTAGTATAATTTTTAAGGCTATATTGGGCTACTAGTATTTTATTGACGGGTGCTTGTACAGCACTAGGGGATGCCGGTGGTCGTATGAGAGGGAAAGCTTGTTTTATCCTCGGAGACGGCAGGCCTGGTGAACTTTTCATTCGTGGGGAAGTTGGTACTGAAGATACTTTTAACCTAGGCGATGTCGGTCCAGGGGACAGCGGTGTAGGAGACAAGGGGTCACCGGAACCGTCCGCTTTGGGCACATAAATCACAGAAGCAAAACTGTCCTCCGAATCCACACTAGTGTCACTCTGTAGACTGCTATCCTTTGAGGAATCCGACCCGTCTTCCTTAGAATGCCGTCTCTCCGGATATATCTTTTCACTCCCAGTATTAATGTCGCTCGGCGTAGGAACTTCCGGCACCGGTCCGTGATTTTTCCAACCTTGTAGCATTCGCACGAACACGGTTACCTTATCTATATTCGTTGTAGACGTTTTGAACTTACTCGTGAGGCCGTTTTTCAGCGACTGAAACTTTTTAGCCGTATTCGCTGACGTGGAAAATATCGAGTCACGTATGGAATCGAGAGCTCCTGGTCGACGGTATAGGTACTCCTCATTGAGAGACGCTTGCTTTTGAATATTTTTCCTCAAATGCTCCTTCTCGCGTAACCTTTCCACGGACATCAGCTCTTCATTGAGAGACGTCTGTTTAAAAACTCCAGGCTTCTTCGACGATAACCTATGTGTGTGAATTTTAAAATTAGGCATCTCTTCAACTAGACTCTTCATGTCCGTCGGTTTGTCTAGATCTTCTTCAGCGTCATCCTCGTTAATAGATTTCTTTTGTTTAACGAGTCGCGGTTTCTTTCGCGGTTCTACAGTTTCGAGTGGAGGCGGTTCTTTAGGCGGTGGTTCATTCTCCTCCACTCCGAGACTTGGTAGGCTAGAGCGAGATCGGACGAGTGCTCGGCGTTCGATCTCAGCGATGTCCGTGAGGCTCCGCGACTTCGTGGTGTTGGAGGCGTCGGATTGTTGCGTGACGAGTCTCGGTGGGAGGACCTCATCGAGCTTTCTCAGTTCGATGGGCAAGTCGGCCGCTGGTGGTTCGGGTCGGAGGCAGGGTCTGGGCGGGATCCTGCCGGCCGCGAGCCCCCAGGAGGGCAGGAATGAGCGGCGGCCCGCCAGGCGCTGTAGCGCTCGCCGCACGAACGAGTAACACGTCTCGTTGGGCGACGACAGCGATGAGGAGCCTGGCGATCCGTCGCGACTCTTCCACGGTTCCGCATTACTGGAAAGACGATTATACAGTTAAACCAAACTCATTTATGTCAGGAGTTTCGTAATATTAACCTCAAATTTAATCCAGCTACTTACTGGTCGTGGTCAACGGAGAGGAACCTTCGAGGAGCTGGTGTAGGTGGGCATAATGTTGCAGGCCGATGCCAAGGAATGAGGACGTCCTGGAAAATAACATAAATTATTTGTCAGTCAGCTGAAGTCAGCTCACATAGTCTGAAGCATCTGTATCGGGGAGGACTATAATACTAACAACATGTTGGTAGAAACAAAAATGTAGCTTTGATAAACTATAGGCACTCTACTGTATGTCGTATAAAGCGGTGAAAGGCGGGCCGTGAGGATTGCAAAACTTTCGCGGTGGACGCCATAGAACTCGCCTGGCCTAAGGAAAGGCCCTCTATCACCCACATTATCAAGTGGTCATAGGTCCATCAGTCAGACTGACTAAGGATTGAATGGAGGGAAATCGCATTCGGCTACAATCTTAAGCTATGACAGAACGCCTTTTTCGTCATTTTCACTATTGACTGTATGTATGGTCGTAGTTGCCACTCCATGGGTTAGTGGCATGCATTACATTATGCTGCCATTCGTTTTTTAGAGTTGCCTTACTTGTAGGGTAACCTAATATGAAGGTCTAAGAAGTACCTGAGAGTGAAAGTTCCGTCCCTCATGCTCCATAGCCCAGACGGTGAGCAGCAGCCTCCCGCCGATCCTGGTGACGCGGGCCAGCTCCCGCAGCGCCATGGCACGCCGCTCCACCGTCGCGAAGTGGTGCACCACTGCGATGGACAGCACGGCATCGAAGGACTCGTCCCTGAACGGGAGGCAGAGGTTGTCGCAGACCACCACCTGGAATAGTATAGTATATTTATATATAAAAACCAATACATACGGGCGTAATACTAGGTACCCTGGAATAGATGGTGTTGGAGATTGGTATAAACACTTTCGCAGCCACGACTTTTCATTTTCGGCCGACTGTGCTTAGACTGCCCCAAAGCCCTTTTACTCGTGGCAGGAGTGACTCACTCCGTTATTTGAGGACTATTTCACGGCGTGACCTTAGGCCACGCCATGAAATAGCCCTAGATGGATTTAGCCAATGACCAGGAAGAGCACGCGTTCGTACGCGTTATGCGATAAATCGGATGCGGTACGTTCCGTCTGGTGCTCGGACCCGTACGATAGTTTTGTTAGAGCTTACTTACTTATTCTGTGCTTGTGGAGACTTATTAGTACTTAGAATAGTGGCAACTGACCTCATTATCATGATGACGCGCGTGCGCAGTTAGCCGGGTGCACCGGTCGCCACCCACGGCGTACACGGACGGATTCACGCTCAGGTATTTGCCGTTGCCGCAACCTGGAAATCAAAATTAAATATTTGGAATTTGCTAGTGCTAGCAGACGCTAATATAGTGTTAAAGAGACAGGTTATGCTCTGTCGCGGATAAACAAATAATGAACTTAATAACTACTATTAACACCGGGATATTTATCATGTATGTTGGTTCCAAGTGAGAATGTGGACGGTAGTAGTAGTATGGATGTCGCAGCCAACTGGTTTAATTAGCCATTTGGTTAACTGGCTAGCATTTTCACTAAACGGCGCCATTTAGTTAACTGCCTGGATGAAATTTAGCCAATGCGTCAATGTATTAATTAACGATATGGCTGGCCAATGCTTAGGCCGTTCGTTTAGTAGGGCAACTATGGCGGGGTTTCTATTTCTGCTCTGATGGACACAAGCTGACTAACAAACCTAACCTGAAAAAGAGTTTGTTTTGTTCACTTTTTTGTGGGGTCTCCGAATGTGAGATCAGGTTCTAGGACAAAATAGATTACAAGCTAAGGCTAAGGCTAGGCGGGTTATTTAATGTTGTCGAACGAAAGTAGCTTGCCTAGCCGTTTGATAGAAGGGCTAGACGGCCCGATGTTCATCCAGGCACTTAACTAAATGGCACCGTTTAATGAAAAGGCTAGGCAGCTAACCAAATAGCTAATTGAGCTAGTTGGTGGCGACATGGACAACGCGTGGAAGAAGCGAACCCGTAAGAGGGTAGATCGCTATGGTATGTGGGTAGACTACAACTAAAAACTCGCAGCACGTCTGTTACTCCGTTATGATGGCGCTTGCAACAGTACCGAAATATACATGGTAAATATCCCGGTGTTAATAGAAGTTATTATGTGAATGACCATGTTAGCCTAAAATTGTAAATAATGACTTTGCCAGACGGTTTTCCATACAAACAAAAAGACCGTAATTATTTGCTTCCACGGCATCTTTATACATAATCTCAATCCAGTATGTGTGTGCTCGTCCGTACTAATCGTATAGAAAAGGGTGCGTTCGGAATTCATAATCTGAATTTTCATATTCTGAATTCATAACGCATGTCAGTATTATTCCGACCGATCAATCTGAGAAATTCATAATCTGAAAAAAATCAGAATGTGTGTGGACAATAGTTAAATTGTATGCAATTCCGTGCATTCTGAATTAATAATATGAATTCAGATTCGGATTCAGACTGTGTAAGGCCGGCCTAAGGCCAGCCTATAGGTCACTCACAGACCTTAGAATTAGCTTCACACAAAACTATATCTAGTTTAGGTACATTAACAGAAACATTTGTCGTACCTACCCATAGAAGTGGGCGTAACATCTATCAGAGAGTATAAAGTTTATCTAAATCAGAATTATTCTGGAATAAACCTCGGTTTACACTTATGACAGACGGTTAACCCTTATTAATTAACGCTTACACGACACCCTATAGGTACGAAAACTGTTCATGAATCGTCTTACCGTCTCAGTCATAGCCTTTTCCTAATGGAATTTCCAGATAAACTTTGACCCTCTGGGATATGTACATTTTTAAGCATAACAGGCAATAAATGGACCTCTGTTTCACTTGACGTTAATGATGAAGCCTAATTCACTTTCGGCTTGAAAAAGTCCAAATTATACCTACTTTTCGTAAAAGTCGATAAAAGGGTAGTACTAACAGCGTCACAACCGTTCTTATTTTCCTGGTTGGATTGGATAATACAGAAACATTCCTAGTATGTGTTACATCTATCGGAGTGTACCTACCTACAAAGTTTGTCTATACCGGACTAATTGTGGCTCGGTTTACAATAATGACTGGTGCTTAATAAACGCCTACATTACAGCACCCACGCGATAACTATTTATAAAACAGTTTAAGGGCGGCCACATACACTCGGAATTCCATTTTGTCAATATGGACGACGATTTTCGGATTGCGATTGCATTGTTGCTGTATCTTGCTAATGCTAAGAAGAAAATACGTCGCCGTTACTGGGTGCATCTCCTGAATACCCAAATATTGCATTGATAGAAGGAGCTAACAACTAAACAAACATCTGTTCACTTCGGTCGTGCGACGCACACTGACTCGTATAAAATCTATGGAAGAGTTGCGTTCGGAACGGCTTTTTTCCGTGCGGGATTCCTAACACACAGGCCACCATGCGGGATTTCGAATCAAAGAAAACTTCGAACGGAAAACCACTGTTTGTATGTGGTAGGTCCATAGATTTGTATGGATTTACTGCGTTCGATATCCCGAATAGATATTTTCAATCGAAATTCCTAAACGGAATTCCGAGTGTATGTGGTCGGTCTTAGTCAATCATAGTCTGTTCCTCATTTAGTTAACTAGCCGTAGGGCCATATGTTATACCTACTCATTGCACTCAGCCCCAAGTAGAGGACACCTGGGCAAGCATTAACTTTAACGTCCGATTGCCCAGAATGGCCATTTGCTGACCAAACGGGATACAGACAAATAAAAAAAGTCTGCTCCTGAAGGGATTACAGGTAAATTTTTACCACGGGATGATTTGTTTATGCAAAATAGGCAAGCACCTTTGTCTCACTAACACTTCGTTTTTTAGGTTAGATCAGTGGTTCCCAACCTTTATTCACATCACCCACAGGCCCCCTCTAGATTTGTATCGCTACCCCTCCAAAAAATAGGTAAACAGACCAGTATATGAAAGTACTCAAAGAAAAACGACTTAATATCAGTATTATCCCTGAGAAAACTTAATTTTACCCCTAAAGGGGTAATTATCCCCAGGTTTGGAACCACTGGGTTAGATAAATCATGCCTTATCTGTCATACTACTCACGGACAATGAATTCGGATCATTTTCTATGAACAATTATATAGAAAATTACCCGAATTCATTGTCCGTGAGTGTATTCCAAGGCAAAGGGAAAATATGCATAGTGCTATCTTTAAAACGTAATAAGTCACTGAAATAAGTGAAATTAGTACAATATTTGATTCTGCTACCCTAGAAAAACGAACTAAGGAGGGCGAGAAAGAACATTAAAATCCTAATCTAAAATTACGAAGTAAGTATAATAGGTATTAAGCAATGCTTGTAAAATTACGGTTTAATAAACAACAAAATAAGATTGTCATGTGCCCCTAAAATGGTAACAGAGACCCCAATCAAAATATAAATAAATAAAATAAAAATAAAAATCATTTATTCTCAGACAATTACAAGTCCATAGTTTGTTAGTAATGACAACTACATTCTATGTTAGTTATAATTAACGTTCACACACACAAAGTTATGATGTCATTTTAACCAATATATCAAACTGCACATTTCCTAACATGCACTTCGATATATCGGCCAGGAATGACGGAGTCGAGCCTGTCGGCTATCATCTTCAGGATACCGTTGGTGCTCCCCCGTATACGATGTACCACAGACGCAGTTTTTTTGCGTATTATGGCATACAAATCGTATATACCGGCATCTGCAAACATGTCAGAAGCACTACAGTATATAGCATATAGCTTTATAACTATTTTTAGTATATAGCTTACTAAATAAAAATGTGCTATAAAATAACCGCTTGCGATATTGTAAAAACATAAGTAGGCGAATAATTTGATTTGCCATTTCGTTAATGGAATATAAATATTAAATGAACATTTATGAATTTTTTCTACTCCTGTACTGTTATCTGTCTTTTACTTGGTCACGAACACTAATATAAGAACATACATAATATGAGTTCAGAGAAGTCTATACTCTATTCCCCATAACAGCACTAGTGTCGTTATAGCCACTTTACGTTATTGCTAGCAACCACAGACTTCTAAATCTAGGTTAAACTTAGGTCAAGGATTAAGCGCTCAATTTTAACTTTACGGTAAAAATGCACAACTACCAACTTAACAAACAATTAAAATCCTACGGCTTTTAAGAAAAACGAAACTTTCTGAACTAAATTCATTGATGCCAACATAAAAACAAAAGTATTTTTAATATATTCACTGCGTGTCAACTTAATTTAAAAAATAAAAAGTTTACCATAGACACATACTGACAGTCATACGTCATATTTGCCTTCTTTGCAGGTTATGCCTTGTTTGTATTTTATATGTATTTTAAAACCTGTCGTAGAAAAAGTATTGTATGCAACGTTGTATAATTAAGTCAAAAAACGCTCATTGCGTCTCTATTTGCGATACTCGCCGCTTTCGCGGCTCGTATCGCAACTCACGCAATTCGCATTTTTTGAACCTTCTTATACAACTGTTGCATAAAATACTATTATGACTGTTGTTTTATCTCTTAGAAACGGCGTAGGTGTTGTGTAGGAAAATGTGAAAAGGGCAAATCTCAAAGGTCGCAATTCATTTTTGATAATACATATTATGAATATCTTAACATTCCTTAATGTCTGAGATTCTATAATACGTGGGATGAACCCTAATGCTTAAATTTTCCCTTGTGTTTTTGTAATGGTAGAGTCCGAGTCAAATGTTAGTAGGTAATTGTATTAGAATCTATTTTTCTTGTTAAAAAGTTGGGTAGGGGGCATTGGGGTAATTCTGATGATTAAGAATTTCTGCTAATCCACGCGACATATTATATTTGCTGTAGGTAATACACTTACACGACACTAGACACGCCGATGATAATTCGACTAATACCTAATTACATCTCAAAAATCATGCTGCATTGGTAGAAATCCCATATTTTCAAAATGACCCCACGTTCGAATTTACCCCCAAGCACTTCAAATATACTTAGGCTATTTGATGACAGCTTAAATCAATTTTTTATGAAGTGTCAAAAAGCTCAGAAAGTACGCATTTTAGCACGAAAAGTACTGACTTTGTCATTTTAAAATCGTTGGTGGTACGAAAACGAGTTTAATTGATTTTATCCGGGCAGTTTGGAAACGTAATTTGATGGCTACAGTTAATTAATTAATGTTGAATGTTATCAAATACCCTATTCTACAAACATGCTACAATAACACTTTTAAATATCTGCACTTATCAGCGCTTCAGAGAAGGTGACATGTGAAGACTTCTCAAGACGAAGGCTAAATTTCACTAATGCTCTGTTAGTTATTATTATGGATGGTAGAAGTAGAATCGTTTCTGTGTATTGAAAAGTGTCCGTCGAAATGTGCTAAATACTGGTGGTGACTTATTGCAGATGGGTAAAATTTGGTTTGCTTTATTAAATGCCTACTTTACCAAAAATATTAAACTTTACATTTACGTCTACGACTGTTAAAAGTGCATTACTTACCTAGGGCGGTATTTACAAACGAGTGTTTGTTAGAAGACCGAGGCGAAGCCAAGGGCTTTAATAACACGACTTTGTAATTCCTTTACCGCCCGTGGCACACAATGTTTTTCATCACACTTGTGAGGAAATCTAAATAAAATTTTTAACAGTTTTTTTAGGGTTCCGTACCTCAAAAGGAAAAAACGGAACCTTTATAAGATCACTTTGTTGTCCGTCTGTCTATCCGTCTGCCAAGACCCTTCATCTCGGGAACGCGTGGAGGTATCGATTTGAAAATAAAACCACATGCTCAGGTCTACGATCTCTTGAAGCTGTGAAAAAATCAAACTTCTAATCTAAGCTAACGAGAAAAAAAACTGGACAAGTGCGAGTTAGACTCGCGTGGAGAGGGTTCCGTACGTTCAAAACAATATACCACAATTATAAAAATTATAAAAAAAATATATTTCAGATTCTCAGTGAGCCCTTTCATTTAACGTGTCACACATTATATGTAGTTAGCTAACTTTTTTTTTAATTTTCTTTTTGACCCCCCAAAAGTGACCCCCATGATTAAAATTCCTATATTTCCGCGACACGTCCGTGTTTGGATCATTAACCTTAATATATGTACCAACTTTCAACTCAATCGGTTCAGTACTTTCGGAGCAAATTGGCTGTGACAGACAGACAGACATACGAGTGATCCTATAAGGGTTCTGTTTTTTCCTTTTGAGGTAACTTTAAAAAGATACGACTGTTTATGCCGCAAAAAACGTAAATTTCGACACACTTAAGCAAACCAACATTTATTTACACTTTACGTTGACCTAAATTACGAAATTTGGCAAGTAGGTAATACAGTCTTATACTACAAGTATAGGGAAAAATCTGAAACTAGACATTTTAAATTAAATCATTAAAAAATAGACTTTACTAAGGGAATCAACATATAGTACATATCAATTTATAGAGTACATACTTTCATATAAATAAGTTATTGTTTCATATTAAAGAAGTCACCATCACCAGCGACATAATATTCAGTATTCACTAACAAACTCAAATCCATGGTCATAGTCCTAGCTTATTACAGTGTGGACGAGTTTCTTGAACGTGATCTTTGACCTATATGTAATAATTGTAATGAATAATATAATTATGAACATTGTAATGTATAATATAATAATAATTTAATAGTAATTGTAATTTATATCTGATGATAATAATGTAAAATGACTTGTAAAATACCATAATTATTTTATCAATAAATTATCTGAATCTGATAAGTACCTAGAAATTTGTACGGAACTTTCGGTGGGCAAGTCCGATTCGCGCTTGATCTTTTTTTTTAAATTATAACCGTTGAAAATAAGTAAACAGAGGAAGCTAGGAAAAAAAATTACGAATTTATGTAAACAGTAGCTTCAAAAGCTTACTTAACAAAAATATATTAAATTTCGATCATAATCTTTGACGTTATGCTAATATAATTTTACGCATATGCCCCAAGATTACACACCAAGATAAGTAAGGCCGTTGCCCTCACACCTCGCGTAATAAAACGATAATAATTTCACAATAAATCCCAAGGTGCATTCACAGCAACAGGCGGTAGCGGACGCCCACGTTACAGCTTCCGCCCAGAATCAAAACAGCGAACAAGCATTGTATCAACGACTATGCTTAAGCCCTTCTGTTTAAATAAGGTAGCATATTGCATTAAAAAAGGTTGTATGTGACTAACAAGCTTGTACTTTTTTCTAGAATGGCTAATTAAATGGCTCATGTTCCTCCCACTGAAAAAAGCTTGTTGGGACGTTTCAAAGGTTGCGCGTGGGTGCGTTTCAGTAGAATTTATCTAACAATGAGGTATTTGTGAACGGGAGATTAGGTATTCCCTGGCTGTTTGTAGGTACATGTTTTATGAAGCCGCGAGGTAGTTGAATGTTTGTTAATTCATAAAAAGCTGTTATTTTTTTTATAGAAATCTTTCAATGAGTGTTAAAAAAATTATGAATAAGTATAATTACGAATTAAGGTTTACTGTTCAACAAAGAGATCACATCGTTCGTCATCCTAAGCATCGATACGTACCGTACTTCACTGCTCTTTCACTTACGAAGTGACCAAGATCTGTGTTCTCTTTGCTTAAGAATAAACCTTAATTCGTTTGACTTAAATACTAATTTAGTGTAAAAGTTATTTGCACTTATAATGCTTACATTTCGAGGTAATAGTTGTGGCCACAGTTAACAATGCAGATAATGAGTATTGTTCGTCAGGTACAAAGCTAAGTGAATTCGCTCTAGAAAAATAATTTCTACTATACGTACTTGGAGGGTGCAAACACGCAGGTGAATAGAATAGGTGTACTCGCACTTGAAGATAATAATGTAAAAGCTTTTATGCCACACCTGGCCATAAAGTGGCTTTTTCCGCACGCTGCGCGTACAGAAAAGGCCGCTTTCTGGCCAAGTGTAGACATAAAATGATGTACACAACACGGGAGGTAATAAAGAAAGCCCTCGATCGCATATTTACGTCCCTCGCTTGCAGCTCATCGGCAGGCGGTTCATCCCCATTTCCTTGAATCATTACAATCAACAACGCGCCGGTTCTCTAGAACCTTTCTAGCGCGTACAATAAGGATCTGGAATGAACTTCCTGCTAAGATTTTCCCACTGCGCTACAATATGGGATTTTTTAAAAAGGGTGTCATCAAATTTCTTCGAGACCGGCAACGCATTGGCAATGCATCTAGTGTTGCAAATGTCTATAGGCGGCGGTGACCGCTTTCCATCAGGTGGGCCGTCTGCCTGTTTGCCAGTCTATAGCAATAAAAAAAAAAAAAAAAAAAAAAACATCTGCGATCTCGGCCTTTCTTTGTATTACCACCCTAGTTGTGTAATGTACTATTGAATGCACACCTTGATAATGATATGGCATAAGAAACTTATTGTCTCTAATAAAATGTCCATACAACTAACTTGAATGTTAAAGATATTCGCTTAGTGACTTCACTTCGAAGACGGCGGATTAAAAACGCATTCAGTCCCACTTGTACCAAAAAATGTAAGTATTTGTAAACTCACTTTTTTGGTCCAGTACACACAACTAAGGTATAGGCAGTTACGCATTATTTTTAACTTGAGTTATCGAATGCAGTATATAGTTATTCAATTATTGCTCATGATGCACACGACTAAAGAAAAAATTGGGAGTACCATTACTCCACAGTTCGGACCATAGTGAGTGCATTAGACCATAGGAACCTGCGTTTACGGTAATAATATTTTTTTTGACTTTACAATGGCTTTGAAGAAGTCATAATGAGTCGTTCTCAGGCAAAAGTTACTAGTTACCTACTTTTCAATAAGGCTCTTGCACAATTTCTGCTAAGAACAACAAATTATCCTTATAGAAAGCGGCTAAGTACCTTCTGCTTGAGAATGTTATGTATAAATAATGATTATTAATCAAAACTAACCGACATCGCAGACAAGGCTCCCCGGGTCCAGATCGTCAAGGAAGGCCTGCACGCGAGGCGCGGGCGAGCGCGCGTCGTCCCCATCCTCCCCGGCCTGCTCATACACCTCGTGCACGTACGCTCGTTCGAGCGCCGCGCCGCGCGCCGCCGACTCGCCCGCGACCGCGCCCGCCTCCGCGCCATCCATCACCGCACCGCCATCACACCACGCTGGAACGTACAAATGAGTCGTTATCGGATTGTAATGAGTTAATTATGAACGTTTATCTTGCTAGTTTCCCGTATTAGAATAGGCAAATACTATTACTACAGCATTGAAAATATGAACTGGGTAAGGCTGAATCGAGTCGTTTGATCCGCCATAACATCACGGCATGAATTTTGTTTACAATGTTTTCTAACATTTTGCCTGTGCGAAACAATCTGAGAACTTGAGAAGTCTCAAAAGCCAAAAATATATTCCCGATTGTACTTTTTTTCTGATATTTCGAAAATTGTTCTGATGTTTTGCGCGGATACAATGTCTCAGGCTAAAAAATTAACACACATTTCCACCAAATTTGTTGTGGTTAACATCGATTGTTAACCTCCTTTCCGTTTGTATTGAAAAAGCAATAGTGACTGGAATCAATTTAGTTTAGGTTTTTATGTGGTTAGTGACATTGTGAAATAAAAAACACCACATACGTATTACACAGTCCTACTCGTTTCAATACTAATCTACAACATTTCACAACTAACAAATTAAACTTCGTCCAATACCGTACTATACCATGTGTTGCACACAGAACGTCGTAAGTATCTAGTACATTAAGGATGTCCCCGCATCTATCGACGCGTCGGCTTAAAGGCATACACATACAGATCGGTACCGGAACAGCAGTTGATAAAAAACAATAAACCGGTTTGTAACCGGCTAACCGGTTGTTTTGGTATCACTTCGGTTTTTAACCAGTTTTTAAATTTGTCCGGTTATTGCATTCTATAGCCTAGCTCTTACCGAGGCGAGCTACCGCCTCGCAGTAAGCACGCCGCACAGCTATGTACGCAATAGGGAACGTGCACGAAGAAGGTGATGCCAAATGAGGTGACCACCACCTGGTGGTGGCCACCTGAGGTGTTCCCAGCGCGCTATGACATGTGGTACTTCAAGAAACAAGTAAACAGGGCTCTCAAAGATCGGCAACGTATAGGTAACACCTCTGGTGTTGCAGATATCCATGGGCGCCGTTGACTGCTTTCCATCAGGCAGCTCGTCTACTCGTTTGCCACTTATAATATAAAAAAAAAATGGTGCCGCCAATCCGAATCAATGCCGCCAATACTTTATCATGCGGGGGCTACATTAACGGGAAACGCCGTTAATATCGCGATGATGGTCGTGTTACTGTGGTCACGACTTACTATACTTGACATGGACATTTATAACCAGTATATTATTTTACAAGTTTCCCTCACTGTCCGCATAATCTCTTTAGTGTTGCCACATAGTTCCTGCACATTCCTTAACTATAAGAGAGCAAAGACATCGTCGCAGTCGGTACTGATTGGTCGCGCGTGCCGCGATCGACGTCTTTTTCGCTCTTATTGCATGAACATAGGGTTGCCAGGTCGCGAAACCTAATAGCCAGACAGGGGTCAATTGCAGAAAAAAATTATCTTTTACTTTTTTTGTCTGATCATGGTGTGTCTTATACCATTTTACTCAGAATCACGAGCACTTTTCATTTATGAAATAAAAAAAGTAGTGCAAAATGTCCCAACTTTTCCGTACAAAATTTGAAATTCTCAGTTTCGTTACGCCCAAACTAAATATAGGGGAAAATCGTAACGATACTGAGAAAAAATAAAATCTCAGTTTGCAATTGACCCACAGACCAGCCAGTTTGGCCGGACATTTGGGTAAAACGGCCATTATTGACGATTAGGCGCCGTACGCCGTGCCGTAGACATGGGTCCGCGCCCTTTTTCTCAGTATTAATAGATATAAAAAGCCGGACAGGCCGGACACCGTTTATTTTGGCCGGACACGCAATCAAAAAGCCTAACTATGTCCGGCTTTATCCGGACGCCTGGCAACGCTACATGCAGGACATAAACTTTTTCTGACCGGCTTCATCCGGGTTCGGTTCACCTTTTGACGTCCTCAACCGAACACCTTCAGCCATCATCAATTAGTAACAAACATCAAACATCTTCACAAACTTTCACATCTATAATATTAGTAGGATTTCCCAAGGCCCGTTAATGTCGCTTATGCCCTTGTGGGTGAATATATGTTGGATGTATTAGCGGTCTATTGATCCGATATGAGCTGATAAAAAGGGAGCTGGCCTTTATCAGTCCATCTATCATAATAGTGGTAATACCGATTGGGGTAAACCCTAGTTTATTATATTTCGATATACCCATATTAGTTGTTGCGTCATGTATATTGTTGGACATTGGATTTGTTGGATAGAATTAGTCGTAGGTAGAAAAAAGTTGCGAATGATCCAAATGATATAAAATAAAAAAAATATATATTGTCGATACTAAATCACGATACTTGAACACATAATTTATATATGGATCTGAATTACGTAAATATTTACTTTAAGTTAAAAGTAGTCGAACTTCCAAACCCGAAATCCTTCTCACACAACGATCCATAATATATGTAAATATATCGCCGAAAAGCTACGCTCCTATTGGCACGCTGCAACACACACACATTCATGTCACGTGATCCTTTCTTTGAAATTAAACTACGGGGGTCAATGAAATACCGCCATAATTTCCTAAAATACTCGAGGGTTGTGAAATTATTGAATCCCGTTTTGATCTTTAATTAATTTTAGATATTGTATGCAAAAATAACACTGAAAATAATAGCAATTTAGGGTTTAGATCGAACTCTTAAGAACCCATGAAAAATAAAGACGTTAACGGAGTGAAATATCGCAAAAATCACCATTTTTTGATAATAATATTTTTACGATGGGTTAGCGGATATTGCTAATACAGCCAGGTATTATGAAGAATAGTATATATTATTATGTAAACGAAACGAGTGTCAAATATTAAAAAACACCTATTTAAATTACGGTGACCCGAAATTATTGACCGCGAATGTATTCTATCGAGTCGTACTACTCGTAGTTGTCTAACTTAGATTAAATTTGTTACAAATACAAATGCAAAGAATAGGGCATTTCGAAAGACTAGGAATTTGTTGCATTCAACATTAGCTCCGTCGCATTTGTACATAAATCCGGGTACGTACGTGCTCCGCTTCGCCTTAAATTGAACTCTTTTTGCGCAAATGTTCCTGAGATTTCACCGAGTGCTTTAAATTTATGTAACAAAAATGCAGGTAGATAGCAGAACAAATGCAATGCACTCCGTTTTGCTGGAAATGTAAACGCCGGTGTGGGTTCTGTATATGTAGTTGGTATATAGACTGTGTTATTGCACTTTTTAATCGCGTTCACAAAAAACCCTCTGAGACAGTAGTACTACCACGGAGTTCAACTGGTAGCACAAATGTTACACCCTAAGGTCACTAGTACTACTACTAAAAATACAAGAAAATCACTCGGGTTTTGTCGTAGACCACAGTGTTCAAAGTTCAGCTGGTAGTAAATATGATACACATGCCAGATGTAAACAAAACACATAGGTAAACACATAGTTTAAAAAAAGTCCCTTCGAGACCATGGACAAGATGTGACGTCCAAAACGTTGCAAACGTTTGCGTCCAAACGTTTATTTTATACGTGGTTAAGTCCCGTATGTCATTATTATAATAATGTGTCAAAATTGTGAAAGTTTATATCAAGAAGTTTACGAAAAAATTGTTTTCCTATGCTCCTCGCAATGAGCGCAACAGACTACAGGACAGTTGTAGTACCGGTCCTTCATTATGGTCGCTAGTACTACTGGTAGTACTAATGACCTTAGGGTGTATCATTTGTACTACCAGTTGAACTCCGTGGTAGTACTACTGTCTCAGAGGGACAAAAAATAGGTGGTTTCCTGTATACATACTCTTTTTTAGAGTGCCATTACCTCGAAAGGAAAAAACTAAACCCTTATAGGATCGCGCCACCACCATCTTACCAGAGTATAAAGATGAACAAAGTAGTCCAACTTCGGCCGTTTAGGAGCACGCGACACGTATCCACACCGACGCGCGATAGGACGTCTGTGTGAGTGCGATCCATACTGGAGCATTCTTATTTCTTTGCTTGTAGTGCGTTCGTAGACGGCGCGCACACATTCAAGCGCGCGGTGTACCTATTGCAGGAAGATTATATTGTCATGCTCACTAACCTGCCGCCACAGAGCGTGTTGTGTTCCGGTGTGGGGGTAAGACAGCCAGTGAAATTACTAGCATGGAGGTGTTCTAACCGTGAAGACTAAGAAGTCTTCACGGTTGGCAACGCATTTGTAATATTAAGATTGCAAATGTCCATGGGCCTCAGAAGTCACTCACCATCAGGTGACCTGTGTGGTCGTTTGCCTTTCCCATGATATAAAAAAGATTAAGGGCTAAAACAATAAATAAAACCTTTGGCCACTTGTCCGGTTGGCCCATCAACATTACTCTTACGACGGCGCGGAATCAAATAATGGTGCCGCGTGTGCGCCCAAACATTTTATTAACAAAGTTGTGCAATCTGCCTCGCACCACTTGCGGCCCGTGGATGTATTGACGTGAGCAGCTTGTCACATTATCTCATACGTGGTAGACCTAAGCAAAGTATAAATACAGAAAAGTAGTCGCACTTTAGGAGCGCCGTTTAGGAGCGTGCGGTCCGGACTGGAGCATTCTTACACATTCATAAAACTTTGCTTGTAGTCGAAGTGCAGGGAAACAGACGTGGTGAAACAGGGGTGAAGAAGGAAATGATACGAGAACTCAGGGTCAAGGTAATTTATTTACACTCAACAGTGTGCCACCAAGCCGTGGATAATAGTGTAAACCAATTAATAAAGTGGAAAATACGGTGCGCATCTTTCCCGGAAGTTACACATGATATTTAGTGACTTTTTGGAAAATATTGATCATGATCGTCCTTTGATTGTTTTGTTGCCCTAAAACGAACGTATCGAGCAATCGCCTAGAAGCTGATCTGCGAAAGAGTACGAGAAATGTCTAGGCTCTCCAGGCGGATCTGAAGGTGAGCAATGCTACAAACTTTTGTAAGAAGAAAAATTACTACCTCATACGCGGTGATAAGTGGTGACAGGGTGTCAACTATTGAGCATTAGCGTGTCAATCACCAGTAAGTGTATGATTTTGGCTTTATAAGCCTACAAGACGTTTACTTTCATCATCATCACGTGTCACTAAAGAGAAAAGAGTGATATGAATCTTTAGCTCTCAAAGATATGTGTCACTCTTTTAGTTCTGTAGCTCCGCGATGTGTCAACGGCGCACTAGCTCGTATAGCAGCTCAGCAGCTCCATATCTGAACATTTCCGAATGAAAAAGAGAGCAGTAAAAGGTATAAGATGACAAGATAAGGACAGAACGCTGTCTTTTCTCGCAGCTAACGGCTTAATAGAGCTACTTGAGAGCGAGTGAACGAGTGAGTTGAAAGATATACTGAGTTGTTTCGGAACTGAGCTAGTGAGCCGGTGAGGTAGACCAACTGATATAGCTCTTTTGAATCACTCACTCGCGAGTTACACATGTCTAGAGCTAGTTATTAAGAGCTTGTAATGGGTAGGTTACTCGATTTTACAACGGTTTACGTATTACAAGGCAGCACGCTCGCTATTAGTTTATTACATAACCCTTCCTTGTAAGAAGCTCTTAAGGACTAATTGCCTGCCAGCGCACCGTAATAGGGTTACCTCGTCGCTAGGGTTGCCACCCATTTATATGTATTTTATATACACTCAGCGGCGTGCAAACGGCGCGCTTCGTAAAGGCAAAAACATTTTGCCCGCCCTCTATTTTTTTCCGTAGGAGGGTAGAAATAAGTAGGGTAGACGATATCTTAACACACTACCTACCTATATACTACATTTCATGAAAATTGATCCATTAGTTTTTGCGTGACGCCCAAACAAACGAACAGACCAAGATTCCAAAGAGTTTATTGACGTTTTTACTTATTTTTAACATTCCCAGTTACTTTTTCATAATGAAACGCATTAAAATACGAGTGTGGGTTTATGAAACCAGCCGACTGGACATTTATTCTTGAATAAATAATACAACTATGATGAGATGAGAGTTTTCGATCGGACTGGGTGGGGGCCGGGGGCGCCTGATGAGGTCGAACCAGATCTCTTGTCCCGGTCCACCTCGATTCGGTCGGACTAGGTGGAGGCCTGAACGCCTGGGGTCGAACTAGGACGTTTGGCCAGGGCCACCTTGACTTTGCGCTGATTGCTAAAAGTGAGCAGCGGACCAGCGGGAAAGCGAATCAACCTGTCCTTATGTGAACGTGTGTATCGAACTAATGGGAGTATTAGTTGCCGGTTCGCTAAACCTAGCCCAGCTAAGAAGACTCCGGCAAGAAACTTAGCTGAGCCCGAACAAGGTCGGAGTGAAGTTAAACCAGGACATTCGGGTCCTGGGGCAAGTCGGGACGCGGCCCTGAGATGAGGGTGTAATATTTGGCAACTAAGGCGAAGAGGAGAGTGACTGCTACGATACGCGTAGCACTAGATACCGCGTAGCGGCATTCGTAGCATCGTAGCACATCACACATCTTTATATTTTGTACTATTTATTACAAGCTGCTTTGCCTTAAGGTTAACTGGTAGAGAATGCCCTATGGCATTAAGTTCGCCTTTTGTACGATACGTTTTCGTTTGTGCAATAAAGTTTCAATAAAATAAATAAGTCGGATAAATCGTGACTGTCAGGAAGGGCTAACTGCAGAATCCTGGCCATTGAGGAATGTTGATTGAAGAAGAGCATTCATGTCAAATCAAATCGTTTATTCGTCTGATTCTTTTGGCGACTTCGGTAATGACATTCTGGTGAGAAGAAGCGCCGGAAGAAACTCACCAGTTTCTCTTTTAAATCATCAGGTATAACAATAGTTGTCACAATATTGGCGTAGGTATTTGAGTGAGCGAATAGATTACAATCTTATGAAAATAAGCCTTTGGGTTAAGCCTTCAGGATAACGCTTCAGGGAAACGTGGCGTATTCAGCACGAGGCTAACGTCTGTACTCTGTCGCGGTCAAAAGAAATCTGCCGCTGCGCCAGAGCGCAGCTAGCGCCCAGGAAATCAACGGTTGGCTAACCTGTCTTTTTCCAGTCTACCAACCTAACCATGTTGCCAGCCTCGTGCAGACTACACCCAAGTTAACTACTTGACGTTTCTGACTACTCAAACCTGTCAGTTAGTTTATAGGGACAGTAAGCGCTCAAAAGCACTAAATGCTAATGCGTTCACTAAGTTATCAGAATAGTTCGCGAGGCTTCCACTGGTGGCGCTAGTGACGCGGCACGACGACACGGCCATCCCACGGCCCAGTCGGCTCATTCTCCGACAAATAAATATTTTTATTTCATTATAACACTTTTAGCCTATAGTCTGGGCCATTTTGGACCACTTTTATATTTCATAAATGAAAAGTGCTCATGATTCTGAGTAAAATGGTATAAGACACCATGATCAGACAAAAAAAGTAAAAGGTACACTTTTCCTGCAATTGACCCTATTAGAGGACGCCAGGGTATTCATTGCACACGGGCGCTACATGGGCTAGAGCCGCTTCTGCAGACAAGCCGCGGGATCTACCTTTCGTAGGAAGACAAATTCTGTGGGTCCAGTGAAAAGGGTACAAGTCAAATTTATACCAGGACTAAAAGGTCACAACTCTATAGTATGACTTAAGCTCTTTTGCTCCTAGGTTAAATGTGACCTGTACCCCTTTTCACTGGACCCACAGTATTAGGTACTGCTATTATACTGTGCTAGAGCGGAAGGCAGTGTTATGTAAGCGAGGACAGTTAGACGTAAGCGCATTAACACTGAACATGAAGCCGTACACCGACGCATTTTATAGCGCCAAATACCGCTTAAGGTGATTCGAGTCGGCCGGGTCTCCATAAAGTCATCATTTGCTTTCACACCATCAATCGTGGTTGAAATGTTCATTTTATAGCTTGATACATTTTGTTTTTTTTTTTTATACAACTTGTCTGCGCTAAAAGACAAAAGAAGTCTCAAAAAAACAGAATTAACGTGCAATTGGATTTTAACGCAGTGCCATCTATCAGCGTCATTCGAAACTAAACGTTTTTTACTAAAAATACCGGGTGTTGGCTGTAACAGGAGCAAATAATTAAAACGTAGATTCTACTCATCATACAATAACATTTTCGTTCAGCAACTTTTAAACATTATGTAATGTTTAGATTTTATCTTTTTCATAGAAATTAAATAGTATTTTCAATGTATACATTAACATTAGTCTAATTGGCGCCGCTTGTCACGCTACTAACATAAAAAATATCGCGATACATTGCGGTTTCAAATAAACTTTAAAGTGTAGGTACTAAAAATTAAAACATAATAAATTATTTTTAAATGTCGCTGAACAAATGTAGTTCAGTTTGAGGAGTACAATCTACGTTTTAATTATTTGCTCCTAGTACAGGTCATACTTTAGGCTTTTTCAGAGTCCTCATCTCATTTCACGCCAGTAAAATGTATCAATCGCCACCTGTTAGCATAATTCGAAATTAATTACTAAAAATCTATACTTCCCTGGCTTCGTGACAATTCTCATGCTGTTTTGCAAATAAAATGTTAATAAAGCCATGAAATAAACATAATTTCAGACAAAGAAGTTTCGAATGAAATATTCGATAAAAAAGTGTCAACAAAACGACAGCCCTAAAAAATGCAAGCCCCATCGGCTTCTACACGCGCATCGCCTATAGCAGGTAACCCAGTTACTCGCACAATAAGGGTGCACCTAATTTAGCGCACTGCAACGCAACAATGGACCTAGAGTCCGACCGAGCTTTCGGTTTCGGCCTTTCGGCGTAGTTTCGGTTTCGGTTGCCATCGGGCCAACACTACGGCCGTAACCGTAACTGAACTCGAGAGGCTTCGCGCTGCGATTGGACAGTCTTTATTTCAAAAACCACATTTTGTATAAATAATATTTGATCATATTTCATTAATGTAACTTTTTTCTTCAAATATCAGAGACTGAATGATTAATGTATTCTTTAAAAATTAAGACTGGCTGTTATGATTTTGTTTCTTCCCACGAAAACATAACCTTATATGGAAGTTTTGGTTTCGGCCAAAATTAAGACAGAGGCCGAAATTCGATTTCGGTCGGACACTAAATAGACTTGATGCCACGCCCCAGGAGGAACGACATATTTACCCACAACCAGCATAACTGGCCGCGACTTCGTTTCGTCCGCGACACAGCATCACCTGTCACTGTCACACTATTGTGGAAGAGAGAACAATAGAGAGATCTCTCTCCAGGCGGGTGTTGTGCCTAACCTAAGTCTGAAGGAAGTTGGTTGGAAGTGGTATATGTAGTGTTAGCGTTATAAAGACTTCTGTAGTGCGATGCAGTACACTATGGGAATTGTGCCATCTGTCGTAGAATTGCTGAAACTGTCTTCTTCCAACGAGGTGTCAGTGTCACCACACTATATTGAGTGGAAAGAGATAGGTAGCATTTGTTGCGCGACAGAGTCATAGTTGTGCTAGAGGTACAGGAGCGGCTCACTACACCTCGAGAGAGACGGTCGAATCCAGTGCGTTCTGTCCAGTGGTCGGGCCCGAACGTCAGTTTTGTTAGAAAGAGGAACTTTTGTATGTTGTACTATTACTTATTCTGTGCCACAACACGGGAAACCATATCGTTTCTCTTGTCCTTTTGCTTGCTTGCTTTTTCAAGTTTCTTTCGGGCTACGCATTGAGTCAAGTACACATGTGCAATTTGCAGAAAGATTTCAAAAAATTATGAAAGTAATTTCAGGAAACTTCGACACGAATCCGAATCATCATTTATTCATAAGGAAAAATTACAGGCCCCTTTGCTTAAATCGGTTATATTATTATTTAACACATTCACATAAGTTTATAGCTACAAACACAATCTGTGGCGCCCAACGTGGGACTATTAGATGATATATTTCTTATTTATTACACGAAATGAAATAAAGTTGCCATTTCGTTCTTACGCACAGGCTTATGCTGATGGCGTATGAAACGTGAATGATTTTGGATGCGGGGCACTTTAGGACTTTTTTAGACAATTTTAATCAACATTCAAATGCAGATGCTCTTTATATCAAACAAATGTTCAGTTGACATTAACCATATCATTAACTTTGCACATTCAAATACTGCAATAAAAACTACAATTCGTTCCGTAACTTTTTATACCATAACTTCAAAGCCTGAATCGGGCCCGCTACACCAATCCAAAGTACTGTCAAACCCGCCCCGCCAAGCTATGAAAACGACAGTTTAAAAAAAAAACACTGCAAAAATGCTGGCACAAATCAAATGACGTAACCCGAATTAAAAACGTCATATCTTTCGTTATTGTGTTGTTGAAAAGTCTACCTTTCTGCGTGGTAATAGGGTTAGAATTGGGTTCAAAGGTTGTGTGAAAGGCTTACAGTCGATTTTGGGTTTGCATGCGAGGCCACCTAGCTCTGAGTGGGACTATCGAATAGCTATTTGTGGAGCTTCAGTGACAGCGGGCGTTAGAACGTTGGGTGCATTAGTTACTAAGCTCATGTAAGCCCTGAATTACAGCGGCTGTGGACAAGTGACACTTGATTGGCGTTGACACAAGTAGAATAGAGTAAAACTAGTGGCTTTGGGATCTGCCCCCATGGCTCCGACATTTTGAAACAATCCAAAAACTGAGTCGCCAAAAAAATCTGTATAGTTACCGAACTTACTTAAAGCATTTTATGTAGAGGAGAATAGGCAGATAGAAGTCCGTCGGATATACGAATGCATTTTTGCTCTAGTTGAAACGGAGAATTTCATTCGCTTCGATTAATCAGTCAAATATAAGTGAAAAAGTAAATTTATATCTTAACGGAACGAAGTCTTTCGTTGGTTGGAGTATAATGATTGTGATAACATTCTTCTTTATTACACTGAGGTATCTTTTAGTAAAGCTCAGTTTAAATACCTCAATTACAAAATATCACGCATAAGTAAAAGGTTCTTCACTAATCTTACTTTTACATCAATCTGGTTCAACCAGCAAAAGAAAATATTTCAATTTTTTTCCGAATAACTCACAGTTTCGTACGCCAAGTATCACATATCTTATAGTTAGGGGTTTTCCAATATAGTCCTTTATATGGCTGACATTGAAAATACAAAAAAAACACGTGACTCGGCTCGTTCAGCCAGTATAGTATTGCGCCACAGATACAAAACGTTACTGAGTCAATTGCAGAAAAATGTACCTTTTCCTTTTTTTATCTGATCATGGTGTGTCTTATACCATTTTACTCAGAATCACGAAACAGAGAAAAAACTAAAACTCAGATTCGTTACGATTTTCCCCTATACTTATTAAGTTTGGGCGTAACGAAACTGAGAAATTCGAAACTAGCACGGAAAAGTTGGGGCATTTTGCATTAGTTTTTTTATTTCATAAATGAAAAGTGCTCGTGATTCTGAGTAAAATGGTATTAAGACACATCATGATCACTGATCAGACTAAAAAAAGTAAAAGGTACATTTTTTCTGCAATCGACCCTAATTTGATTGGCTGAACGAGCCGAGTCACGTGGTTTTTTTGTTTACCTTTATTTAAGAGGAAATAGGAGGGCAGTTTTTCCATACAAACGTAGTCCCCTGTTTCCTCCCTGGATAATGCCAGTAGAGCAATAATTTTTTGTCTTAAAATCCATGGCTACTATTGATATGTTCTTATGTTTTCCTTTTTACGATAAATTGATTCTCAAAAGAGATATTAACCTTCAAAAACCTAAAAAAAATGCCAGATTTTCCGCTGTGTTCACACATCCAGAAAACAAATTTGACTAGATTATTAAAAAAAAGGAAAACATAGGAACACGGCCAAAGCCTTTCTTTAATGTTTAATGAAAAAATTAGTTAAATAGGTTAAGTTTTGGGGAAGAAATCAGGGGACTACGAAACGTTGTTTTCATGAAATTTTAAAAGGTATTTTCGGTCCAAGCTGCAGTTGTCTCTATCGCGCTCTGCGGGGGACAGGCGGGCAGTGCGGGACAGCGACACATTTTACAAATACCTAATTTTCAATTCTCTCGGCCTTACTGTTTCCTCTTAAATACATAACAGGACAGAATATAGTAAGATTAGTAAGGCGGGTTGTTGACGCGCCCGCCGGCAGTGGCCCGCGCCCGGCTTATCTCTCCCTCGTCCATCTACTCGACATCATTCGAATCGGATTACTTACGTCAAAAAGCATTTATTGATTTATTTCGAGCGTATTTGGATACGGCGGGTGGTTTGCGATGTTTCGAGTTTAATATGCCAGTCGAAAGCAGGTTCGTTAATTGCTTTCATAAGTTTGGAACCACGAATTTTTCTTTTCGGTGCAACCTCTTTTACAGGGGCTTAGCATAAGAGCATTTAACCGACTATTTATTTTCGGCGTCACCTCGACTTTGAGAGTCCACAGAAGTACAGTATAATAGCAGTATTTTTTCTTCCTACAAAATGTACATCGCGCGCTTGTATGTGTGCGCTCCGTGAACGAACACACTACAAGCAAAAGATTAAGAATGCGTAAGAATGCTCAGGTATGGATCGCACTCACAGAGAAATGCTATTGCGCGAAAGAAAAAAATCAAAATTCTTACATGCAAAATAACTATACTTAGAACACTAAACAGGCTATTACGAGACCAAAATAACCCATAACATTCAGCATACGCTTCAACCGCACTAGTGATCGAATGATATGCCGTTTTCAGGTCCGTTTACACAGACCCACGCTCCAAACACACCTGTTTTACTCGAAACACGACTTTATGTCCTGTAGTATAAGGTTGTTGTCAACTGCACGTTACGTTACAGAGTTATGTCTTATCTGAATGCAGGTGGTTTAAACAGAACTCGATCTTAGCGAGGAAGGAATAAGGGTTACCAAAGATGCAATAAAAATGCAGGTTTGGCAGTGGTTTTATAATGGAAAAGCATGAAATTCGTTCGTGGCATCCGTACATTCGGCCAATTCTGTTATCGGCGGATAAAATTGGTTCACTTTTATCCAAAGTCGGATTGTCACAGATGAATCAAATGTGATTTGCGCTTGGATATGCATGTGCTTTCAGCCCTTTGTGTGCAGTTGTCATTTATTGAAGACTCATAATGAAATTCTAAAGATGGCAAATCAAAACACGGGAAACCCTGTCGTCTCTCTTGTCACTTTGCTTGTTTGCTTGCTTTTTCAAGTTTCTTTCGGGTTACGCATTGAGTCAAGTACAGATGTCCAATTTGCAGAAAGATTTCAAAAAAATTGGAAAGTAATTTCAGGAAACTTCGATACGAATCCGAATCATCATTTATTCATAAGGAAAAATTACATGTCCCTTTGCTTAGATCGCTTATACTATTATCAGACCTAGGAATGTAAGGGGCAAACGCCTGACAGGTTCTAGAGGTAGACGAAAATTTTTATCGACATTTATGGATATCGATATTTTTGTTTTCGACTTTTCTTACCATATGAAGTTCTTGACAAATAATACTAAAGAAGTCCTTTAAGACGAAGACTATTAAGTTAATAATTTCCATATACTTGAATAAAACACAAAGCTGGGTATGATTACTAGTTTAGGCGGAAAGCATCGAAGGAAATCGCGCATCGTGGAGAGTATCGATACGCGAACTTTCTACTTGCCATTCCATTCTGCACCAAAAACTTAAATATGTTAATGCCAAAAATATCGATATTCATAAATTTCGATAAAAAAATTGGTCTACCTCTAGTACCTGTCAGGCGTTTGCCCCTTACATTCTTAGGTCTGATTATTATTTAACACATTCACATAAGTTTATAGCTACAAAAACAATCTTTGGCGCCCAACGTGGGACTATTGGATGATATATTGCTTATTACACGAATTGAAATAAAGTTGCCGTTTCGGAAATTTTCCTATAGAAAAATTTTAAAAATTACCGAGAGTTTCCCATGTGGATAGTTTCGATTTGGTGATTAGAAAGAGAAACTTCTGTACATAGTACTATCACGACTCGTGTCGCTTGTTTTCGACTTCGTGACAGTATAGAATAGAATATATTCAACCGATTAAAGTCTGTTTTCTACACGCTTAACGGCACACACACACACACACACACACAGTTTGACGGCGATATAGCCCGTGCTTCGAGAGACATTTTCTAAATCTTGTTAGATTGGTGGTTTTTGAGACCTGCTGTAAAAAAAAATCTCCCCCCACACTGGTGGATTTATGATTTCTAAACACCCATATTAGGTCGGTCAATAAGGGCGCATTTCTCTAATGATTTCTGTGGCTTTGACTTCGGTGGCATAATTAACGTTGAAGTTTTAGGAGATTACGACATTTTCGAGTATTCGGTAGATAACCTCGACGTCTGAAAATATAATGCAAATCTAAAACTTCAACATGAAGTCATCGAAGTCCATCCAAATACCATGGAAATCACCGGAGAAGTGCCCATAATGTTTTTATCGTAAAAGTGTGCAAGGAACTTGCGATTATAATCCGCTTCCGTATAAAATGTAGTTGTGTTCAGCGGGCGGGTCGGCGGCCACGCGACCTACTTCAAGATGCCCCTGCCCTGGCAGACAAGATGGCCGACACGCTAGCTACCAACAATTACGATTAAAATTGTATAATTTAAAATAAGTTCGTGTCTAAAATGTTTTTTAGACAAGCTTTTATTGCCGACTGCACTTTTTAGGGTACCCAAAGGTGCCAACAGAAGCCTATTTTACTAAGCCTCCGCTGTCCGTCTGTCCGTCGGTCACAGAGCTCTATCGTTTGAACCGTAATAGGGAAAAAACTTGAAATTTTAACATAATGCGTATTTTTATTGCCGCTATAAAAACAAATAATGAAAACAATAAAAAAACTGGGTCCTCATACAAGAAACGTGTATTTTTGTTTCTTTTTTCCTATTTAATAATGGTAATAGTTAGATGCTTGATCAGGCCCGCGCCAACCCCCGGCAGCGCCTGTGTGCGAAACCTATGAAGCACCTCTTTACTGTCGTCGTGTTTCGACTTACGGCGCCCCTATTGCCTTGGCGCCTGTGTGCGCTGCACACTTCGCACACAGGGGCGGCGCGGCCCTGTGCTTGATACTCGTATGTTCATAGAATATGTATTTCTTGTGGGTCAAATTTAACTTGCAAGATTTGATTACAGACACACAGACAAACCGACACCGGGACAGGTGAAACTTAATAAAAGCTTGTTATGAAACTAAATAAAACCTTACAAAAAAATCGAACCGAAACAAACCAAAAGTAGTCTTCCAAATTTTTTTTTAAATATCGCCAAAACCTTATCAGGATATACCAATCTTGGGACCCAACCTATTGTTTTCCATACGTTTTAAAATATCCCGAAAATAAAACCGTTTTAGAAAAACAAATACTACTTACACTCGGGTGCAAAGAAATCGAGCCACCTTCACATTTTTTCTAAAATCAATTTTATGGAAAAACTGTAAAAGGAAATCTGAAAAATAGGGTATCGTTTGAAAGATAATTTTGTTTTCTATCGAATGAGCTTATTTTGACGTGAAAAACGTGTGATTTTCCATACATTTAGGGCGGAAAACAAAACTCATGTGAAAATGCTATTGCAGCACCGCTATGAAAATTCGAGTATAGGGAAAAAATTCATGGAAAATTAAACATTTTTTTTTCTTTCAGTATTTTGTATTCCTTCCTCTAGCTCTACGACATGCTTCCATGCGATTATGCATGGATCGAATCAAGTTGCGGATGTATTCTTGAGGGATGTCGGCCCAAACCTCTTCAACGGCGGTTTTCAGCTCACGAAGAGTTTCAGGAACTGGATTCCTTTCTCGAACTCTCCTTTTCAGTTCGTCCCAGAGGTGTTCTATTGGATTGAGGTTAGGACTTCTTGCTGGCCAATCCATGACAGGAATACTGACGCTCCTAAGGTAATTCTTGGTGATTGTGGCGGTGTGCGGCCTAACATTATCGTGCATAAATAAAAAATTATCACCGATAAAGCCCGCAAACGGAACCGCATGTTCAGCTAAGATCTCTTGTATGTAGCGATGAGCAGTTAAGCCTCCTGCGTTAGGCCTATTAGGCCCTACGACGAATACAATATCGGTCTTCGCCTCCAATGAAATACCGGCCCAGACCATGACTGATCCACCGCCATATGCGACCTTTTCTTCGATGCAACACTGCGAAAATCGCTCTCCTGGTCTTCGGTAGACCCTTTTTCTTCCATCGTTGCCAAAAAGACAGATCCTGCACTTATCAGAAAACATCACGGTCCTCCAATGCTCAAGGGTCCAATTGATATGGTCCTGAGCGAAAACACGGCGAGCTGTGCGATGAGCTGCAGTCACCTTGGGCCCATTGGCAGCTCGATGTGGTATCTGGTCTCGTTCCTTGTGACGTCTTCTCACGGTCCATGCACTTATGGACACATTCCGGACCTCCTGCAGTTTCTGCTGTAGCTTAACAGCATTGAGTCGGCGCGCCCGTAGAGAAGTCATGACGATGAAGCGGTCGTCTGTTTGTGAGTTAGACCGTACCCTGCCTGTGCCGGGTCTTCTCGTAAAGGCACCACTCTCTCGGTACCTCTGGAACACTCGTTGGACTGCTGATCGGCTTAAATTCAGTTGTTGGGCCACTTGACGCTGACTAAGCCCAGTTTGGAGCAGAGCTACGGCTTGGGCGGCTTCAGCAGGGGTAGTATCCATTTTTTATGAACTTTCTGGCAAATTTAATAGAGAACAATGTCAACGGTAGAGTTGTAATTCACAATTGATGGGCAATTACTGAAAATTTATCATTTTATACCTTCCCAAACGGCATAATCCACACGTGCATTAATTAGCTCATTAGTAATGGGACAACATTATCACCCATAATTTCGTAATGACACCATTCTTGATTATAAAATTAGCTTTATTTAAAAGCTGAATAAATTACCTTTCTAACGACATCCTAATTTGTTTGTTTTCATGTGCAGATCTTGAATAAATCGAACAAACATGAAAGTTGCGCAGGTGGCTCGATTTCTTTGCACCCGAGTGTATATGACTTTCGATAATTATGACTAACAATACATTATGACTTATAACTTTATGGGAAGTAAGAGGATTCCACTAATCTTAAAGTGCTAAACTTTCAGACTGGTAGGTATATCCCCTCGAGCAATTCTGTGGCTGGAGATAGTTTCAGCGGCAAAAATGCTTTCGTATGTCAGGCTGTTCTTCTCTGCTGAGCACTGAATCGAAATAAAATATATGTAAATGTGGTAACACCTTTTTCAAAATGGCGAGGCCATGAGGTTTACCGCTCACAGTGCCATAAGTAAATTAAAGTATTGGTTGTATTTTGGTATTGTAGCATCTAGTGCAGTAGGGTGAACGGTCTCGTGACCTATTTCAAAATGCCCGGCCGGCAGACAAGATGGCGGTATCTATCTGGTAACAACTACTCATCTGGTAACAATTGTAAGTATTTGCACATAATAAATCTTTGTTAACACATTGTTATCATAAACCGGGCCAATGCTGGACATAGGCCTCCCAACCACCATGACTGATGCGCCGTTCGCATCCAGAGGACTCCAGTGTCGTTTACCAGGTTTATCAGGTTGTTCATTATTATAAGCATACTTCTTTGCTTTGTCGTAGTCGGTATTATACCCGATTCAATACCTGTTTCGTATAAGAAGTAGTTGGTTTGTATCGTACAGGCAGTCTCATGATTTGGTACAAGATTGACGGACAGACGGACAGAGAAGGCTTAGTAATAGCAAAGTATTAAGACAGACAAGTAGTAAAAATTCGGCCGATACGTATTCAAGGTTGAGGCGCAGACAATGCGATCCGTACGCATTCGTAAAACTTTGCTGCACATACAATCGCACTTTCTTTCGTAGGGAGAAAAATTACTGCTATTATTACTGTGGTAATAGGGTCTCGTCGGAACCACCTGGGCAAGGAACCCTAAATGGTAGAATGTTCAATCATTTAACTTGGTGTTGTATTTAAATGTAGTTACTCGTGTGCATTGGGGTCGACGACCTCGTGACCCATTTACAAGATCCCGGCAACATGCAGGATCGCTGGGCTCCATTTGTGCAGTCTAACTACATCAACCTTTATTGCGAACTTCCTATAGACCTCTGCATTTCATGCTTGTATGTATAATGGAACCAACTGAATCATGACCCACCATAAGCTCATTCTGTTAAACCCTTCCCCTCCCTTCCCCTTAAAAAGTCCCTTAAATGCTCTCCAAAGAAACCACCTCTCTATCTTTCCACTCTTTCTTAAAGTACATTATCTACAACCTTAAATCATTTAATGGGACTTAGCATAAACACAGGCAAATCTCTATAGGAATAAAAGTCATAGTCTTAAACACCAAAGTAAATTATTCACCTTATAACCTAAAAATTACAACACTCTACAATACAAACACGACACTTCTCACAAACACACACCCAAAACACACACACACACCTTACACACCCCACAAACAACGTGTAAACCGATAGCGCCGCGTTTCTGGAACAAAACACTACTGGGAGAGGAGGAATCCTCCTCCCCAAATTAAAAAAAAAACCCCTAAATGCAAGTAGGTCGAAATTCGCTTGAAGATAGGTTTCCATGGTGAGGAACTTGTTATCATTTTATTAGCCACTGACATTTACTGAG
The DNA here is from genome assembly GCA_947034925.1 of Eudemis profundana. Classification (NCBI taxonomy): domain Eukaryota; kingdom Metazoa; phylum Arthropoda; class Insecta; order Lepidoptera; family Tortricidae; genus Eudemis; species Eudemis profundana. The sequence goes on along the minus strand of OX344806.1, from coordinate 7,398,036 downwards.
TGCACTTTCATAGCCTTCTTCACTTAAGACTATAATCCAGGCTCTCTTTTCTTCTACATTGGCCATTATTTAAAATGATTAAGCTACTACTATTTAGTTTCTATTCTTTCACATTGACTGACGACTTGACATTTGACGCACTTTTAGAACATTGATTTTTGAAATATTTTTTCCATCATCAAAAAGTTAAGGTTATCAAGCGAGAGCTAGCTCGAGATTCAAACATTGACTGTATATTGTAAAATGTGTTTCTATTGCAATGACAACAAAGGTTACAATTGTCTCCGACCTGTATTGACGTAATTTTGTTAGTATCTAAAACGTCCTAAGTGCATTATACGCGACAGACCTTACAAGTTTAAATAAATAAATAAATATTAGGGGACAATCTTACACAAATCGAACTAGTCCCATAGTAAGCTCAATAAGACTTGTGTTATGGATACTAGACCACGATATATTTAATAAATACAAATACTTAAATACATAGAAAACATCCAAGACTCAGAAACAAATATCATAACACAAATAATATTTGCTCTTACCGGGATTCAACCCCAGGACCGTCAGCTTTGTAGGCAGAGTCACTAACCACTAGGCTAAGCCGGTCGTCAAAAAAAAAAGTTTCAAAGTTTCAAACGAATTGTCAGCTAAGTGAGTCATGATTCAGTTGGTTCGATTGTATAATAACGATATTTAATAGTTTGCCCACCTAAACATAGGAGTGACTCACTCTGCGATTTCACCGCGACCAAAGAGCCCGTGTTAGCACGCGTTATGCGATAGAGAGAGACGGTCGGATCCGGTGCGTTCTTTCACAAAATAAAGATCGTGGATGTACCGATGAAGTTTCCAAAATTGCGAATCTTTCCATATGGAAAGATCTCGGCAATTTCTCAAAATTTTCTGTAGGGAATTTTCCAATATAGAAACTTTCTTTAAATTCTTGTGAATGTTACCAGAAATTTCAGAAGACTTTTTCAACTTTTTGGAAATTTTCTGCAACTTGCACATTGAATGGAAAGAGATAGGTACCTACCTGATAATATTGCGCGACAAAGAGTGCGCAGCGTAGTTTAGTAGCGATGCCATTAATAAACAGTCTACATACTTCGCTGATGTCTGCCTTTTCAAAATCCAAGTTAGCCCACTTTAACGTCTATTAGTTTAAACATTAACTACTATTTTTAGACGATAAATTTGAACTAGTACGGACTGGTAATAAATTTAGTAGCGTTAGGCACTTAATAATGTCGAATTAGGGGGAAAGCCACTTATAGAAATAACACGCAATATTACACAGAGTAAACTGCTTCACTTCCGCATTGTAACGGTAAAACATGGCCGACTTATTCTGAGATTTGAGCACGATCGGAAAACGTCGAAATATTTGAGAATTACCGAGAAAACCAAGTAAATAATAGTAGGTACATTACACAACTAGGGCGGTAAAAAAAAGAAAGGCCGAGATCGCGGATGTTCGTGGCCCGAGCTGCAAGCGAGAGATGTAAATATGCGATCGAGGGCTTTCTTAATCACCTCCCGTGTTGTGAACATCATTTTATGTCTACATTTGGCTAGAAAGCGGCTTTTTCCGTACGCGTAGCGTGCGGTAAAAGCCAGGCCGCTTATGGCCAGGTGTGGCATAAATAAATATTGTGGGGACATCTTATACAAATCGACCTAGTCCCAAACTAAGCAATGCTTGTATTATGGGTACTAGACGACGATATACATACTTATATAGATAAATACAAACTTAAATAGATAGAAAAATTCAAGACCCAGGAACAAATACTCGTGCTCATCACACAAATATCTGTCCTTACCAGGATTTGAACCTGGGACCTCTAGCTTTGTAGGCGTTGTCACTCCCACTTGGCTAAACGTGTCGTCAAGTGAGGTTTATTATGGTAGAACTCTATGGTCAAGTGTAAAACTATGGCTGCATACAATACACCTTCTGCAGTGGCAATAAGAACTGCGTACCATATTTATGAAACGTTTCATTCGATACATGTTTTTGCACATGACTGTACAATAAATCAACATAATATATTCTTCCCGCGAATGTTGGTGACGTCGTGTGATCTTGACTACGTCATAATCATATGAAGCCACAGAATAAGTCAGAGTACTACGAACAGAAGTTTCTCTTTCTAACAAAAATGACGTTCGACCCGACCACCGGGCGGAACGCACCGCGTCCGACCGTCTCGGGCGTGCCCTTTCTGCTCGCTGGCTTAACCCTCTGGGGGGGCAAAATTTGGTACTCGTAGCCGCACGACAAAATCGCGGAGTGAACGACTCCTGTAGGCTTATGATGCTACGCTTTGTCGCGCGATAAATAAATGCTAAAGCATCCGTCACTCTCACACACATATTGTCAGAACGTGACGGATGCATTATCATTAATTTATCACGCGACAAAGCGTAGGATCATACGCCTACTGATGAAGCTTTCTTATACAATGACAATGGCATAATATTGAACTCCGAAAAAACAAAACTTCTAATTATTAAATCACCTTATTTATGTATGACAGAAACGCCCTTGCCTATGTATACTCACAGCTTCACATGTTTTCATAATAGTTTAAAAAATTGTCAATGCAAACCTATAGAAAAAGTCGATTGTGTAACATATCTTGGTGTTAAAGTTGACACTGCATTTTCTTGGAACCAGCACATAGATTATATTTGTAATAAACTTAGAATTCTCTTGGGAAAATTTTATCACTTAAGTTTCAAAGTACCAAATAGTATGTTAAAATGCCTATGTTTTGCAATAAATGATTCTATATTGAGTTATGCCCTTGATTGCTACGGACTCACATTTAGTTCATTATATCCATAATACATACATACATAAATAGTTTGCCCGAGAACATCCTACATGAAGCTAACAAGAACAAATATAAAAAGTCGTTAAAAAACATTTATTGGAGACAATAGAATGATGTTAATTAAGGAATTAAATTAAGACTACAGAAGTAAATACCTAAATATGTATAGAAAATATCCTGCCGTCAAACTGTTTATACAGTTTGGCAGGAAACTGCCTTAGAATTAAGAGTTAATATGTATTTAATAAATAAAAAAAAGGCAAGTTCTATCTTGGGAAGAACTTACAGTGTTTAATTGTATAGTAATTGTCCGTTCAACTGGGCTAATGCTGTTAACGAATACAATGCCATTGAGAGGTAAACCACAAATTAGGATAACGAGAATATAGTGTCAAAAAAGTATAACTGCCTTGAAAGATCATTAGATTTTAGATTCTATTTACTAGATAGTAAAGTGTAAATGCAGTTATAGATAAGTGCGATCTTAATTTGTTTTGCATTTCACATTCGCCCGACGGTCTGCAAGTGCGTATTCCGTAGAGAAAAGACTTAGAGATACTATGAGCTTTCAACGGATTATCGGTTCTATGACCGTAATGATAAGGCGGCAAATGCTTTCAAACAAAAAAATAATAATGCGTTTTGCTTTTACAGATTCAACGGGGAGCCAGGTAGACCGCCCGGGTTTACTCGTGTTACGCATTGTTATTTTTTTTGTGGTATTGTATTCTCTCAATGGCATTGTTCGCTCAATGGCATTGTATTCGTTAACAGCATTAGCCCAGTTGAACGGACAATTACTATACCATAAAATGTGTGTGTGTCAATGAGAACGTTTATTGAATCTGATCATGTTCAATTTAAAAATCAGTAGGCCTCAACAGCACTTCTACCATGGAAAGAGGAAAGGAGAAATCCACGATGTATCTGTTTGGAATGCGCCAAAGTACTAAAAATAGCCCTGCTTATATATCCAACTGCGACTCATTGTATGTCGGTAACCGGTTGGGTTATTTCGCTTTACTTTACTTTTACAGGAACAGTCCTGATTCCAGGGCATTCACCATGGTGGCAAGCGTTGTGATAGCGTTAAAGTTTTGCTAAAGTCCTGTCGCCAGAATACAACTCTTGCGGGCATTTTCCTGAAAGTTTTATACGTTCATCATCACCTTAAGTGTTGAGTAATTTTTATAATGTACCGATAAACGCCCGGCTCGGCCTTAAGTGCAGAATTTGGTAAAAATACGCAAGGCTTTGTATTAAAATTTGTAATTTTTGTGTAACACGAACAGCTTTATAACTTTAATTAAAATAAACGTGGTAGTTAGGTAACATAAAAGTTACCCTTTATAGGTTTAAAGTTTAATCTTATTTGCATTATTTATAACATTCCTGGTTCAGATTATAGCTATTATACCTTCTTTTGATACCTACCACACACACATCACATCACAGATTACGGGTGTATAAGTTCGATCACACACTCTATACTCTACATAAGGACTGGTTGAACCGTTCAACCGATCCCGCTGGTCCGTCGCTCACTTGGAGCGATCAGCGAAAAGTCACGGTGGTCGCGGCTAGCCAACCTGCTCGCAGCTTGTGACCCTCCCTTGGTTAGGATTCCTATCCAAGAATCAGTAGGACTCATGGGTCAAGTTAGGTTATCGCGTTTTAAGCACGTAATACCACTCTACTACTACTAATACCATGGTGATATCTACTCTATCTACCAGCCACGGGCATCCACTACTGGACATAGGCCTCCCACATAGAGCACCACAGAGTGCGGTTCTGTGCAAATCGCATCCACCCACCCCCGCTACCCAGACCCGCTAGTCTTACGAGGTCGTTAAATATATCGTTTAATTTGAAATTTGTACCCGTTAACCCTAAATTGCACCCTAAAGTTGACGGACGAAGTTTAATAAAAGTATTTAAAAGTTCCAAGATTTTCCGTCTATTATAAATTATAAACCATCCAGTTCCGTTATATTAAATTTCAGGTTTGAAATTCGAATATCAAAATGACGTTGCGTCCGATGCAAAATTCGCTCGAAAAATTATTCTTACCGAGAACGCCTGCATAACGGTTTTGGAATTGAAAGTTGAACGAACTCCGCGCCGGGCGACCAATGGGAGGCCTGCACGCGCAATGCGACGACCCCATTGGCTGGTGCAGCGGGGACACAGGCTTTGGAAAATGGTTTACAATGTGCTCGGAAAACGCAATAAATAAGTAGAAAGGAAAGGCAGGCCATTTTGATTAAACGTTTGACGGATTCTTTTGTCAAATAGATTGTTAACTTTGAATTCAGTAGTAGGTAACGAGTATCTATAATCTATTTGAAATATTCGTTTACAATGTTTGTGATTACCACAAGATGTTATGTATTCCCGTAAAACTTATTCATATTTTGAGAATCGAACTAAAAGTTCTCGAACCTAATTCAAAATTAAGGTAGGTAGGTATAGTATGACTTTGACTCTACATACTTGCAAGCGTTCGGGTGCGGGATACACTTAGAGCAAATATTCCGGGTCACTAACATGTATATGTAATGTAGTGTCCCGGAATATTTGTTGTATAACAAGTGACGAGAGGAAACGCCACTGAAAGAACATATTTTATGTAATTTTAATTTAGATAATAAAAATAAATAAAATATAAATATTGTGAAGACAATCTTACACAAATCGACATAGTACCAAACTAAGAAATGGTTCTATAAATGGTACTAGACGATGATGTACATATTTATGTACATAGATAAATATATACTTATATAGATAGAAAACATCCATGACTCAGAAACCAATACTCGTCCTCATCACACAAATATTTGCCCTGACTCGACTGTTATGGATTTACACTTACAGATATAATTAAGATATAGAAATCGGTAGCCACGTACACCACCGATCTTGTAGATCTGTGGCGTAGAGTTGGGGGGGGGGGGGGGGCAGCCCTCTGCCATGGCCATGGCTCCGGGTGACATACGAAAGGGAGAGGAAAAAATTAAGGGCATGAGCTTTTTTTTTAAAGGGCGGGCGGGGAGCTACTTAAACATTAGGGTTCCCGTACCGGTATTTATAACAAAGTCAAAAAAAAATCAACACAAAAATATTGGAAGCTTCACTACCTCCTATGTTATGTCCTAATAACTTACCGGGATACGAACTCTGGACTTTTAGCTTCGTAAGCTATACTACATCCACTCTATTGCTCATTTCACCGTAACTTAGTTTTGGATCATTTTTAATCTAGAATGCCATCGATATCCAATTCGCGCGGAATGTGAGCGGTATTACAATCAGCCTTAAATGCTAAAATACCTAGTTGGATCCCGCCCAGAAAGCCTAACTTCATGCAAGCCCTCTCATATTTAGGTCATCCTCAGATCGTGGTTTACTGCAAAAACGTTGACACTGCAGTAGGATTGCATTTGCCGGTGCTAACTTAAGTAGAACACTTCTTTTATGCAAAATAAATACATTTTGGCACGATTTAAGCCTCTATAGCCCCGACGTTGAAAGCACGCCAGTTTCAAAGTGGCAATTGATCTATTTTGCTGTCTAGTTTTGTTTTTTGCTTGAAAGAAATGGGTATCATTTAATCGATCAGCAAAATATTCATATTTTGGTCAGCAGAAATATGTATTTGGTCAGCCAAAATAGCTAGTTGGTAAGCAACTTATGGTAAGCAAACATTTATAAATCAGGCTGCAATTAATGATATACTGATCTGCTCTAAATTATTTTGGTCAGCAAATTAAATATTTGAGCTGCATTAAGCGATCTACGGTAAATCAAATTTTGGTAAGCAATCAGTAGGTAAGCAAAATATTTCATTTTGTTCATCAAAAAAAAGGGGGCAATAAAATCTAACTGGGCGCAACTATTCTGCCGCCAATCGTGTGCGCATTTTGTCATTCGGTAATTGTCAGCTGTCAAGTAGCAGGTGTCAACTGTGATATATACAGGGTGTCACTGTGATATATACAGGGTGTCACTGTGTTATATACAGGGTGTAACTGTGATAGATACAGGATGTAACTGTGATATATACAGGGTGTCACTGTGATAGGTACAGAGTGATACTGTGATATATACAGGGTGTCACTCTGATAGATACAGGACAGGATGTCACTGTGATATATACAGGGTGTCACTGTGATATATACATAGTGTCACTGTGTTATATACAGGGTGTCACTGTAATGTATACAGGGTGTCACTGTGATGGGCTCATATAAAATTGGTATTTCGATTTTTTATACATCTCATAATGTTTAGAAGTTATATTATTTATTCACAACGTGTATCGTTTCGTTTTTAGGGTCAGCAAAAAAAATAACCCTAACCTACCTGTTTTTGAGAGCCGTTTCGTTTTTAGGGTCATCAAAAAGAAAATAACCCTAACCTACCTATTTTTGGGAGCCGTTTCGTTTTTAGGGTCATCAAAAAAAATAACCCTAACCTACCTATTTTTGGGAGCCGTTTCGTTTTAGGGTCATCAAAAAAAAAATAACCCTAACCTACCTATTTTTGGGAGCTGTTTCATTTTTAGAGTGACACCCTGTATACATTACAGTGACACCCTGTATATAACACAGTGACACCCTGTATATATCACAGTGACATCCTGTATCTATCACAGTGACACCCTGTATATAACATAGTGACACCCTGTATATATCACAGTGACACCCTGTATATTTCAATTAAACTGCTTACAGACATGTTTTCTCTGCTGACAGTGACATCCTGTATCTATCACAGTGACACCCTGTATATAACACAATGGCACCCTGTATATATCACAATGACATTCTGTATATATCACAGTAACATCCTGTATACATTACAGTGACACCCTGTATACATATAACACAGTGACACCCTGTATATATCACAGTGACATCCTGTATCTATCACAGTGACATCCTGTATACATTACAGTGACACCCTGTATATAACACAGTGACACCCTGTATATATCACAGTGACATCCTGTATCTATCACAGTGACACCCTGTATATAACACAGTGACACCCTGTATATATCACAGTGACACCCAGTATATATCACAGTGACACCCTGTATATCTCAATTAAACTCTCTGCTGACCAATTGTAAAATCTTGCTACCCAAGTAATTATTTTGCAGCTCGACTGTTTATTAGGCAGCCAAATGATAAAAAAAGCAGATTAATATTGGTTAAAATGTTAACCGTTTTTAAACTGTTTGCTGAACAAGAGTTGCTGCCCAATTTTATTTATTGCCAGCCAAATCTTTGTATGCTGCCCAAATGATTTAACTGCTTATTTTTTTTTGCGGATCAATTTTAATAACGGCTGACCAAAAATTTACTTTCCGAAAGAAATGGGTCATAATGTGTCTTTAGTTAGTATTCTTTGTCGTGTAAGAAATTCAACATGTAAGTGGCAATTTCATAATATATATAAGGGATGAGGAGTGAGTATTTTGTACAGAGAACAGTTCAAAAATACTCTGCATATAACTATTCTTGACAGAAGACTGCTCGTATCTTCTATCAACTAACACTTCGATTCCTTGGTCCCTCTGTTTTTTAGACAAAAGATTTTTTTACATATACCATTAATTCCCATTTGTAACAAAAAAACTCGCGTAGACTCAGAACCCGATTATTGGGTCGGTGGCCCTGAATGTGTTAAAAAAGGATAATTATTAATTAGACTTTTTTTAAAAAGACTATATGTATTTACGTCAACGTTTCGGGTTATTTTCCGTAACGTCGTGTACATGGTTTCGTAGAAACTAAACGGTGAAGCGGTGTAACGCAGACTGAAGACTGAACAATTAAGACTGAATCCCATCAAAAACATTACATGTAAAAAGATACAACAAAAACAAAACACAACAAAAAAGTTTTGAGGTGTAATTTTCAACCAAGTCAGTACCGGAGGGGTGGCCATAGAACTCGATCCACACAGGTTAGGTAAAAATAAAAATAAAACTCGTTTTTAACAAATAAATAGCGTGACCCAGCGGACGAACCCTTATTTTTATACAAAAGTGGAGGACAGCTATGTCCGCTGGGTTACTGCTTATAAACAAGTTATAATAAACAAATTATAATAAAAACTATTTGCATTACGTAGCTTTATAATCAATCTTTTAAATGAGCATACACTTTATTCAAAAAATATCCGTATAAAGATTTCCATTCTATTTTAGTCGGAGAAGGTGGCATTTTGTTGACAAAGAAAAGTTGATTCACCCAAATGCTGGTGATGGCCGCCAAATCGCCCATAGATACAGCCGCAAAAATAAGAGCTGTTTATGCGTCGCTGCCTGAGGACTAAGATGAAATGTCTCTTTGTGCCATATTTTACAAGTCACATTAAATATAGGTTTTGGTTAACCGCTTAAACGATCCTGAGGAGACCTAGCGTCTGAATTTTGCAGTTATACAATGTGTGGCCTGTAACCGGGGCGAATAATTAAAACGTAGATTCTACTCATCAAACAATAAAACTTTTGTTCAACAACTTTTAAAAATTATTTAATTTTATCTTTTTCATACAAATTAAATAGTATTTTCAATGTACGTTAACATGGGTCTAATTGACGTCGCTTGTCACACTACAAACATAAAAACATCGCAATACATTGCGGCTTCAAATAAACTTTAAAGTGTACTAAAAATTAAAACATAAGTTTTTTTAAATGTGACTGAACAAGTGTTGTTCAGTTTGAAGAGTACATTAATTATTAGCCCCGGTTACAGGCCACACATTGTATAATTTGGCTTTATGTATTTTGAACCTTATTACTATAGATTATAAACGTAATGAATTTAGACCCCGTATCCCGTAGATTCCGTACGTTCTGCAATTTGACTTTATGTATTTTGATCGTATGCAAAATGACCGTATATCAACATGTGTTTTTAGATATTTTGCTACGTAACCTTCCATACTTTTTACATTTCGATTAGAAATATACGAGCTTTGAGATAAACCAGAAATGTAAGAAACATTTTGCCTATGTCGCTACATAATACACATTCTAGGTCAACCTGATGCTATTTTAGGCCAATCCCGCGAATTTGAAAGCTCGCTCGTAGGCCCGGTGCTATCTCCATCTGATAAGGAGGCTGTTATTTGAGTAAAACATTCGTTTTGTGCAACATTTTCGGACCTTGCAAAACTAAATTTGCAAAATATAATGATACATATACCTACAAGGTGTTTCATTGAACGTAATACAACTTAAGCAATTCCGGCTCAGTTAACGACCGAGAACAAAATGCACTAATTGATTTATTAAAATTCGTCATAACTAACATTTCCTAGTTTGCTAACAGAATTAAGAAATTACAATCTCGTAGTGTTGGCCTCCCTCATGACGTCACGCTTACGTGACCTGTTTGTTTGTTATGACCAATAACTTCAATAATGTGTCAGAATGCATGCATTTTATTCATGAATTATCGACCTAGATAAGTAAAAAGATAAGTTTTCACTACAAAATTAGATTCAAACTTTTTTCTCTTAACTCTAAGTAGGGTAACCACGATAAGACCAAAAACATGAATAATTAAAACAGTGATATTAATGAATTAAGGTGACTTTAACAACACGAGACCTAGCACAGGGTTTTAGCACCAGGGAGAGGAGTTTAAAAAACATGAGTTGGATTACGTTCAATTAAACACCTTGTATATATACAAGAAATCAAAGTACATAGAATAATTAAATGGCACTCACCTGTGTCCAGACCGGGAATCGAACCCGGTATCTCTGGATTTCCGGCCCAGCGAACCAAAAAAATGTGAAATGTGTAAAAATGTGGTGTAATTTACCCTCATTAAAAACTAATAAAGGAACATCATGTTTCTTTCATATAAAGTAAAATATAATGAGTTTACTCCAAGGACCTAAAAATAAATAGCCGGACGGAGCCTCGCTAACAAAGAACTGAAGCATGTCTAATATGCCGGCTACCTATGTGTGCGTGCTCGCAATAGGAAAAAAGTAGTTGATGTGTGCGTGCGGCTCGTAAGTACAAGCAGCCGGCTTATTAAAAATGGCTTTAATTCTCTATTGGTGAGGCCCCGTCCGGCTATTTATTTTAAGGTCCTTGGTTCACCCCTGAGCGCATTTAATGAGTGAAATCTTGCATAGCAAACAGAGAAGTAACTGTGTCAACAAAATTTCACCTTCTCCGACTAAAATTGAAAGGAAAGCTATATTCGAATATTTTTTGAATAAATTGTATGCTCATTTAAAAGACAGATAGGTAATAAAGCTACGTAATGTAAATATTTTTCATTATAATTTGTTTATAAGCAGTGACCCAGCGGACATACCTAGCTGTCTCCCACTTTTGTATGAAAATAAGGGTTCGTCCGCTGGGTCACCCTATTTATTTATTAAAAACGAGTTTTATTTTTATTTTTACCTAATACATCTCTAGATGTAAGATCTTGTTCCATTTAAATCATGTTAAAACATGCAAAAGGAGAACAAATAAGGAGAAAGGGCAATCTTTGCATAAAGCAAAAAAAAGTTGATTCATCCATAAGCAATTAAGCACGCATATTTTTAAAACATATTTTCATCACACTTGCTCGTAAAGGGTGTTATAACACGCGGGCTTATAGAACAGCTCGAGCCGATTTACCTCCCGTGGGTTATAAAAATCTATAACTCCCACGGGAGGAAAAACTGTATGAAAATCTATAACTTCCGTGGGAGTTATGAGTTTAGTTTTAAAATATAGGACCTACCCGTACGTCATTTCAGACTAAGGAGGTTTCAAATCAGTCAAGGCTTATTTCACATCTTCAAAACTTGGCTACAAAACCAATTTTAGTGTATATAAAACTTATATGGTATATTTTACTATTATTTCAGTAATTTTTGCAATTATTTTAATGCAATTAAATTAATTTACTTTAAAACTTTATTATGAAAATCGGTACAATCTGGCGGCATTGACTGTCAAGTTTAAAAACTAAACGCAGTTCTTAGCATTGTCTGTGGAAGACTATATTGAAAAAGTCACGAAAAAGTTGACAGTTGAAGTTGTCTCTTAGCGGGTGCGTTTAGTTTATTTATGTTTTATTTTTTTCCTCGCAAATGTGATGAAAAACATTGTGTGTATCACGGGCAGTAAGGGGATTACCAACTCGAGTCATTAAAAGCCCTCCGCCTACGGAGTCGGGCTTCTGATAGACTCTCGTTAGTAATTCCCTTCTTACTACCCTCGGTGCACAATGTACTATTCCTGAACTATTTTATTCTCTTTATTTAAAAAAATTACATAACTAGACGTTTACGATTAACTTATCAAACTGCTAATACAGTTTGTTGGCAGTTTGATCACGCTCATATCTTACCGTTGTTAGCTATATTGACCTCGTTTACTGTTTCTAACAAATAAGTAAAGTCCAACTTTGCTCTTGATAATCATACAACGTAGACAATTTTAAAATTAAATTTGTAACGCTATTTTTTATTGGTGCGTTGGTAGTTCTACGAGCGTTATCAGTACCCTGGTCGCGTTTTTGACTATTTCCCTGTAAGCTCGGATAACCATTTTACTTAGGTAAAAAATAACAGAAAATGGTAATCCGAGCCTACAGGGAAATTGTCAAAAATGCGACCAGGAAAGTGAGGGCGGTTGAAAGGCTATCGGAACTACGCGCGTATATATTTTGTGGAAGAGAGAGATAGACAAATATTGGATTGGATGTACTAATTTCAGATATAGATACAAACCAAGCCGTCTTTGAGAACAATTATGTAACCTATCCTATTTACCTGTGTAATGTGTCTTCTGGTGTGCAAACACTACATAGTATAAAACAAAGTCGCTTTCTCTGTCCCTATGTCCCTATGTATGCTTAAATCTTTAAAACTACGCAACGGATTTAGATGCGGTTTTTTTTAATAGATAGAGTGATTGAAGAGGAAGGTTTATATATATAATACATGCATAATATAATAGAAAAACACCGTCCGAAGCCGGTGCGGGTCGCTAGTAAAGAATATTTGTATTTGTTTTTGTATTTTACCTTTACACCTCGAAAAACCAAGAAAGCCAAGACAATGAATACACCTCTGTACAGATGTAGTGCAAAATGATTTTCCATCGTACTTTATCGGAAAAGTTCGTATTTATCGTGCTCTCTCAATAAGCTTCAGTACCCATCTTACAGCTGCCATTTTTCACTTTGACATTTGACACTAAACAATAAAGTTTCATATTAATGGATATGAAAACGTCACTCATTTAATACAATCATTGATTGACAGTTCGGGTGCCATCGTATTCCAATTGAGATCCGAGTTTTCCCGATGGAAAATCATTTTGCACTACATCTGTACGGCCATTCTCAAGAAGTATGACTGCGTCTAATTACCGCGTCTCCATATATTTAGTATGAAAACAGCGTCGCGGTAATTAGGTAACCGCAGACATACTTCGTGAGAATGGCCGTGTAACGCTTGCAGTTCAAAATCACCCACAGTGTCTAGTCTAGTCCCTAATAAAGTAAACGAGGTGGCCGGCTAACAAAGGCATCGAGTTAATAGGGCGCGCTCAACTATTCTATTTCAACGGTCATTTGCCGAAGGCACCCACTGCAAGTTGTCACAGTTCCAAAATAATAAACGCGCCGGCCCGAGTGAAAAGCGGTGAGCGAGTTGCGAACAATTATGCAAATTGTAAGGCCAGTGACTCGTTTCACGAAGCTACAAGTTACAATTTTACAAGTCCAGTAACATTAGCAAAAGCAACAACACCATTGGCTGGTTTAACCAATGTTAGTGACAAATGCATCGAGTTAACAGGGTGTGCTCAACTATTCTAAGGCTTCCACTGCAAGTTGTCACAGTTCCAAAATAATAAACGCACCGGGCCGAGTGAAAAGCGGTGAGCGAGTTGCGAACTATTATGCAAATTGTAAGGCCAGTGACTCGTTTCACGAAGCTACAAGTTACAATTTTACAAGTCCAGTAACATTAGCAAAAGCAACAACACCATTGGCTGGTTTAACCAATGTTAGTGACAAATGCATCGAGTTAACAGGGTGTGCTCAACTATTCTAAGGCATCCACTGCAAGTTGTCACAGTTCCAAAATAATAAACGCGCCGGGCCGAGTGAAAAGCGATGAGCGAGTTGCGAACTATTATGCAAATTGTAAGGCCAGTGACTCGTTTGCTGAAGCTACAAGTTACAATATTACAAGTCAAATAACATTAGCAAAAGCAACAACACCATTGGCTGATTTAACCGATGTTAGTGACAAATGCATCGAGTTAATAGGGTGTGCTCAACTATTCTAAGGCATCCACTGCAAGTTGTCACAGTTCCAAAATAATAAACGCGCCGGGCCGAGAGAAAAGCGGTGAGCGAGTTGCGAACTATTATGCAAATTGTAAGGGCAGAAGACTAAGTAATAGGTAAGTTTTTCTAGCTTATGCATTTTGTTTAAGTGCATACTGTCGAAGCAATCCACGACAAAAAAATAGTGTATTAGGTTAAGGTAAAGTACAAACGATTATGAGTAAGACAAAACTCAAAAAAATGAATATTCTGAGAAATATAAATCACGTATACTTTTTTAAGACGCTTAATTGACGTAAAAACAGGAAAATTAATATCCCCCTCGAGGCAGAAGGCGTTGCGTATATACATTATACATCGTAAGGCTTAGTAACTCGAGACCTACAGGGCTGAACCGGTGAGCTACATTTTCGGCTTTGTATTCACTCACTATCAGGCGCTACTAAGGTCAGGAACCGGTCAATTATAGAATAAATAAATATTCCGTCCAATGTGCCATTGACTAACAGTTAATTGAAGTAAGAGACATAGCTTTATCCTTCTCTTACCTCAATTGAAGCACGCTACGGTTGACGGTTTGTTTTTAATAAGCGGTTAATTTAAATTGTTATCTTGGTTAAGTTAAATCCAAGTAATTCTCTAGTTACTTAACTGCTCGGCACTCGTGGCGGGTACCACGGAGCAAATCCGCAACCGGCGACGCATTTGGCAGGGGATTCGGAACGGCGATACAGTAACGTATATATTGTTTGTGCGACTTATTGAAACTGCTTACTTCGTGTTACAATAAAGGTTTACGAGGCACGTTTTCCGCAACTCGATGTCTAGTATGCGCCTACTGTGCGTGACGCCATATACATTATTGTACGGTGTCAACGTCCCTGTACCATTTTACAGGAATCCTACAGTGTAAAATAATGCTCTTTATATAAGGTGCTAATAAATTAGGTATAAAGTCAAAGTTCTTTATTCTTCAATTTAGGCATATTAAAATGCACTTATGAAACCTCTACCCCGAGAAGAACCGGCGTTAGAAACTTGGCGAGGTATATATTTTTTTTCAAAACAGTCACCCTGATTTTAGCTTTTCCTAACAAAGTTGGGCTATGCGTGAGGTGGGAAGGGGCCACGATGATAAGTCTAGTCCAGCTTTGTCTGTTCTCACCCTCGTACCTCAGCTATGTTTTTTTTTATATTTCTATAGACTGGAAACAGGCAGACGGCCCACTTGATGGAAAGCGGTCACCGCCGCCTACAGACATTTACAACACTAGATGCATTGCCAATGCGTTGCCGGTCTCGAAGAAATTTGATGAATTAAAAAAAATCTCATATTGTAGTGCAGTGGGAAAATCTTAGCAGGAAGTTCATTCCAGATCCTTATTGTACGCTCTAGAAAGGTTCTAGAGAACCGGCGCGTTGTTGAGTGTAATGATTCAAGGAAATGGGGATGAACCGCCTGCCGATGACGAGTGGTGCGATGGTAGAATGATGCGGTAGGCACCAACCCAAACAGTATGTATGTATGTAAACTCTTTATTGCACAAAATAATACAAGCACAGGGTTACAAAATAAAGGTATATGTACAAAGGCGAACTTATCCCTTTAAGGGATCTCTTCCAGTTAACCTTTGAGCAGTTGAGTGATGAGACAAGAGAGGTGGTAGACGAACAGTACTATGTTGCTTAGACTGTATGTTCTTTAGACCGTATGTTCTTTACACTGTATGTTCTTTAGACCATATTTTCTTTACGCTGTATGTTCTTTAGACCGTATGTTTCTTCTACTGTATTTTGTTCCTTAGACTGTTTCTTATACCGTATGTTTTTTACCGTACGTTCCTTAGATTGTATGTTCCATAGACTGCATGTAGCTTAAGCCGTGTGTTCCTTAGATTTACGTGCCTAAGTTGTATGATCTTTAGACTGTAATGTTTCTAAGACTGTGGTAGTAGCGCGCGCGCTGGCGAGCCGCCCAACGAGTGCCCCAATTACCAACTTGAGCCTTACACTGCTGATTTATAACCCACTTACCTACAAGTTTTGTTCTTAACCAGTTAAACCTCAGTCCAGAGGGGACACAGCTGTAAATATAGATAACCTTTTCCATGTGAATCATCGCCAAACCACAGTATAGATAGGTAGACCGTAAGTTCCTTAGATTCTATGATCTTTAGACTGAATATTCCTTAGACTGTATGTTTCCTACACTGTATATTCTTTAGTACGTGCCTTAGACTGTATGTTCCTTAGACGGTATGTTTCTTACACTGTATATTCTTTAGACCGTTGTTTTTGTAAGTGCCTAATACTATAAGGATTTTTGGACCGTAAGTTCCTAAGACTGTGGTAGCAGCGCGCACGCTGGCGAGCCGCCCAACGATCGCCGCAATACTTTCTCAAAATATGGACAAAATATTCTGAGCCAAAAAAACCTCACAATCACAAGTCCATATTTTGAGAAAGTAGCTACCCCGGTATTTTTTTTGGAAAACGCTCAATTACCAACTTGCGACTTGCACTTGCTGATATACAACCCACTTGCCTACAAGTTTTGTTCTTAACCAGTTAAACCTCAGTCCAGAGGGGGTACAACTGTAAATGTAAGTACGCCTACGCGTATACACAGTTAGTATAGTTGTGACGCGGACTATGTAGGACCTGAGGCACTTGTCCCACCGCCGGCGAGTCAAATTGGGCGAGTAACAGTTCATTACGGACTGGCGAGGTACAGTCCGATCAACCGATCTTTCCAGATGAGCAATGTAATAGGTACTATTGCCTAAGTAAATGCCTGCGCTTTCTGGCCAAGTGTAGACATAATAAAATGATGTACACAATACGGGAGGTAATAAAGATAGCCCTCGATCGCATATTCACGTCCCTCGCTTGCAGCTCGGGCCGCAAACTTCTGCGATCTCGGCCTTTCTTTGTATTATCACCCTAGTTGTGTAATGTACTATTATAGCAGTTCTAAGTCGATCGCGAGCATGCATCCATAGATGTGGGGAGCCCCTTAGCCTGTTCCCCTTTGCCAAGCAATCGTCAAACAACCTGACTAAATTGAGCAAAGGCTTATGATGCTACGCTTTGTCGCGCGGTAAATAAAGGATAAAGCATTCGTCACTCTCACCCACTATTTGTGAGAACGTGACGGATGCTTTATCATTTATTTATCACGCGACAAAGCGTAGCATCATACGCCTACTGATTGGACTTTGTGGTTGTTAAATTGTCAGTGTTGTGTGTGTTGTGTGTTATGTTACTTCGTTATGTGTTTAGCAGTGTTAGTATCGTAGTGATCGACGATTTTTCATGTATAGGTAAGAGCTGGCGTGCAAGTTCGTATGCAACGAGTGCTTATTACATTAAATTTGCGTCAGAATATAATTATACAGGTTGTTTGGTAACTAGGCAAAGCTTTAAGGGGTGATTAAAATGTTTTAGGTTGGAACGGAGTCATTTTTCTGTGCCATAAAAATGAATTCAAGTGTTTCTTTGAATGTCCAAACACTTTTAAAATCATGCTTGTTTATTGTTCTTTATTTTAAGGTACCATTCATTCACATCGCTTGCCAAATCTCTGAGTAAAGGAGTAAAAACCAAACTTAGGAAGCACTCGTAATAAAACTATGGACTTTAATTTTCAACTTCAGTGACAAAAACAAAGAAAAAAAAATTAAATGTTCAAAATGTAAACCGTGATTCATTAAATAGCAACGGAACGAGCCCTTTTGCGCATTTCTGTGGTATTTTTAGCTGTATCTCCGCTCTCAAAGACAAAAGCTTCGCGAAATCTCGTAATTAACTCCTGTTTTGCTACGATTTCTGAACACGAGCTATTTGGCCCGTCCCCAAGTGAAAAAATCCAAAGGAGCTAAGTCGGGGGACCGAGTGGGCCAGGGGATTCCTCAGTAAATTCTAAAGAATCAAAATGTTTCCAGCAAATATTTTAGTTTGAAAAAAGCTATGGTAGCCGAGTGGTTCGGACATGCGCCTTTCAAGCAAAGGTAATGGGTTCGAATCCTGGCTCGTACCAATGAGTAATTTGGAACTTATGTATGAAATATTATTCGATATTTACCATTAGCTTCTCAGTGAAGGAAAAATATCGTGAGGAAACCTACATACATCCGCGAAGAAATTCAAAGGTGTATGTGAAATCCTCAATCCGCAGTGGGCTAGTGTGGGGACTGAAGTCCTACTCTCATTTATGAGAGTGGCCTGTGCCCAGCTGTGAGACGTATATAGGCTGATGACATCAGTTCGAACACATAGACATTATAAACTTATTAGGTCTATTTTTAATGAAACGTCGATATGGAGATATGCGTAGTGGGTCATCAATTAGCAACAGCTGAAGGGTCGTTAGTGACGTCACGCCTGGACGTGGAAAGGTCGGTGGTGGACGTCACAGCTTCTGAGTAAACAAGACCGATGAGTATGAATTATTTCGAATTGTAGCTGTTGCTACTATACTCGTATTGACTGACGCTGCTAGGAAACAGAAATCCGTTCTAATGAATGAACGTTTTCGATTGACGTCCGTGCGTGAGAAACGTGAGAGCAGCCACGACGGTATCACTGCGACGAAGCGAGAGCGCCAGGCGCGACGCGAGCGCAGGCCGCACGTCTTGCAGAGCGCCGACGGACTCCATCCATCGGGTTTGTCCATTGTAAATACTCGAAATAGCAAATCTCATTTGTGTGTACATAGTCTAGTTGTAAGTGTAAATTTTTAGTATAAGTATAGGCAAGTTTTGTAAATAAATTCATTCCGATTCCGACACGCATCTGAGTTTCATTTAATTAGGAGTTACTCTCTCTACCAACCAGTTGAAGGGGAGCCATGGAGCTGTTCCACTTTAAGAGTAACTCCTAAATAAATGAAACTCAGACCCTTTGATGACACATCACACAGAAAAGCAATACATGATTAAATAATAAAATGATGCACTATCGATTCCATTTTTGAAACAGGATAAATGGCCGGCGACTACGCCAATTTATATTTATGTCATTATTATTCATTCGCGTCACTGAGACTTTCACGCGCGTCACACATTTTTGCCAAGATTGTATTTGTTAGTAGTCCTGGATATGTAACTACCAAATATTTTGATTTGAGACTAAAATCTGAGGGAATATATACTTCGTCATGCGATTTCAAAGAAAACGATCTTTTTAGCGGAAAACACGAGTCCTGCCATCTGTACAATGTAATCAGTGCATTTAGTACAATATTACCCTCTGATATCTTGGGGAAACGAGGAAATATGGCCAAGAATGACCGTTAACATAGTAATCTAAAATGGAACATTTGGCAACATAAGACACGGTGATACCATCGCTGTATGAGTATGACTAGTATGTGTACCTACAATAGACCATAATACCAAACCACCTTCCACTGCATCGCACAAAAGCACAATATTGTATGATAAGCAAAGTATCAGGGCCCCGCGCTCGATTAACGCGGACAAAGCGAACAATTTGCCATTCAAACCATTGAAAAGTTTCCGCCCTGAGGCTACGGACCCGTGTGTTGGTTCAGTACAGGAGTAAATATGTGACGTCTGGCAAACGTGGTACCTACAATCTACACGTTTCTATTTGACTATAAGGACGATGTTACACAACCAGTAAATGGTGCCAGCTTTCTCGGCACAAGCCATAGGCGTTCATTTTAGAAAAAGATTTTTAGTATTAAATAGATTTAATTGTTTTCACTTTAAGGTTTTAGTTTTAGCTTTAGTCTTGTCAGCAGTGTATAATACGTTGAATCTTACTAGTAAATGGGTTATTCTTCAGAAATATGTCTGCGGTCACTTTATTCCTCTGGCCCTTTTTCAGACTAAATATACGGAGACAGAGGAATAAGTCGCAGACATATTTCTGAAGAATAACCCAAATACTCTATAAATATGGTATATTTGGGGTTAAGATATTGTGTTAAGTGAAAGAAACGAGTTATTGTGTGGATTTATAAACGATTCTTAATCTACGATCCACCACAACTGGCTATATCAAAGTCCGAAAGGTGTTTTATCAGTATAAATAAACCACTTCAACCGTCCGCCGCGCGTAATTTGACGCGCGACATTTGATTGTCATTGACTTAGGTCGCAAATGGTTTCAGAATAGCACCCCAGTTATAAACATCTGTGACGCATTTACTGAAAATAGATTTATTGGTTATTTGCAAGTGGTATAAAAAAACTATATACAATTAAACTAAACTAGACTAAAACTAATTGATGTACGCCAGATCGGGCATGCAGCAGGGTCCCCATTAGGCTGGCTGCGTTCCCCTCTGGATCGCTATGCTGTTCCGTTGAGTGAGGAATGAGCCAGCTCTATGGTCCCCAGAGGTCTGGACGAGCTTTTGACTCAGCGTCCTGACCAGCGGTGGGCATCTGGACTCCACAGACCGGGCTATTTGAATGACGACGTTACAATATACTCTATCTCATGGATCTCATAATTAGGTCAAATCAGGAATTCAATTAAGAATATGTATTCTTTTTTATAAAATAACGGAGTTTTGAGATCGAAAAGAAGAAGGTTCCTTTTTATAGAATCGATAAAAAAGACAAATGGAATTCAGATTACAATTTAATTTTTTACACTTTTATAGCAACTAACAGAAATGCAAAATTAGCGCCAAGCAATCAATTGTACGCCGAAGGTCGCAAAGCAAATTGTATAAGTTCTATACACACGTATACCTATAGTCGGTAATCCGCGACGTCGCCTACCATACTGTCTGCTAGTACCCATTGCTACAAAGTCGTATGTGCTTTGGAAAATGATAAAGCTACGCCCTTAGCTAATACCGATGTTAGGCGAACTGCAGGGACCGAAGGCCTTCTATAATAAGACTTCACATAACTTTACGATTGTATTATTTAATTAATTTCGCATGATGGCGTGGCGGTACAGCTATATCCTTTTGTGACACGAATACAAAGATTAAGCACAAAGGAACTTCATTCACGAGGCGCACTGGATTACAGGTCCAGCTAGGGATTGCAATCCGGTCCGGCGGATCCGGTAATCTGGCCGGATCCGGTACTTTTTGACGGCGACCGGATCCGGTAAAAAATCGCCGGATCCGGACCGGATCCGGTAGGCTCAAAGAGATTGAAGGTAAGTCTTACATTCGGAGAGAAAAATAAACATTTACATAGATGGACCATTGAATACATTGGACAGACTTCGTATTTATTTTATTAGTATGCATAAAACTCGCTTATTGTTCGCGTGATCGTTTAGCTTAGATTGCACGTTCGCGGATTTTGAGTATGGTAAATTATATGTTACGAAAAAACTCAAGATTCAATATAATCTAGTTAATCTTCAAAGAACGATGTCTTTCTTAATTTTCTGTTAATTTCTTTGGAATGAGACGTTGTTTTTGTTTAATGATTTTACTGGCCAAAGTAGAAAAATATTTTTTTCGATTAACGTTATGATGTTACAACATATACACTACTATTTAGACAGCTGCCCTGTCAAACAGTGCCGGTTACCATGCCTACATCGTCTTATCAGTAGACATTTCTGACATTTGTCAAAGCGCAAAGGGCCATTCACAAGTTAGGCAAGTAGTTGGCCGGTATCCGAGGCGTCGTGTCGTCTGTTACATCATGTTGGCACCAAATATTCAGCGGTAATATGATGTTTATAGCCGCGAGTGCCAAACTCGTGTAAGTTCACTTGCCTGCAGTTAAATGGAAGTTAATTAAGTTTACTCTTCCTACTAGTGACTTTTGTTACACTCATACATTTCATGCTGCATGGCATGCATAAAGTACTCAATCTTCAATTATTCTATTTAGGCACAGTAAAATCTAGAGCGCGATAACTTTGTAGAGCGTGACATGGCAACACCACCGTCTCAAAGTCAAATTTCTATGAAAATGTGACTTTTAAATGGTGAAGTTATCGTAGTCGTAGTAGTAGTAGTATCGTAGTAGTATTGAGCTCTCCAGTACCTCTAGCACAACTGTGACACGCGACTCTTTGTCGCGCGACAAATGCTACCTATCTCTTTCCACTCAATATCGTGTGACAGTGACAGGCAATGCTCTGTCGCGCGAGAAACAAAGTCGCGGCCAGTTATGATAGACGTACAGATCCGCAATGTAAATGCTCAATTTCACTCGCTTACTTGCCGGTGGTGGGTCAAATGTCTAAGCTTGCTGAATTCGTAATCGTAGCAGAGGTAGATAAAGAAGATGGCGGGACGCCCGGGATGCATTTAATCGGGTGTGGCACGGGGTATGTAATGGGGTGGCATAACAACGTTTACACGTAGAGATGTGCCGTTCCCGGGAATATTCCCCACTTGTATAGGGAATATTCCCGGGAATGGCACATCTCTATTTACACGAGTAAGTAAAGTATGAAATCCTACCTGTGTCATTTGTGCTTACAGCAAACTTGGTTTTTTACTATTGCTATATATCCTAACATCCCAAAAACTCGGTGCAGTGATTTTTTGAGCATTTTGACTTACGCATTGATATGTCATTGACGCCCCCCTGACCCTTTTACTCTATAGCGATGAAAAGAAAAGGATAGGGAATATCATCGACTACTTAGGGCGCGGACCCATGTCCACGGCACGGCACTGTACGCCGTGAAACGGCACCGCGCTCGCCATACAGTTTCTATGGCGCGCGCCGCGCCGTGGACATGTGCCCAGAGCCTTATTGGCGAAAGATGAAAACGGCCTCTTCGTCTAGCGGCCGGTAAATACCACCTACTATGAGCCAGGTATAAATACGCTTAGAAAATATTGTTGAGTAATTTCGTTGTTTTTGGCTTTCCCGTTGTGTAAGAAAATTACACGTGATGTCTTCTCGGACCCTCTCCTACCCCATCGTGATCATTCGTGATATTTTTCTGACCCCCCCCCCCCATGTACGATCACATGATTTCTGGACGAGCCCTGACGTAAAAACATACAAAACCGGTGGGTAAATATGGAATCCCACCTGTGTCATATTGTGCAGACAGCTTGCCGACTGTGTCCCGGCGCAGTCATAGCCGGCTGCGCGGGCGCGCGCCGAGGGCCGCCATCCCGCTCTAGCGCACGGCGGGCTGACAGTTTGCAGAAGGTGGCATGGTTCACTGCACTAGACACTGTTCGGCACTTGTGTATCTGTAAAAGGAAAAGTTTATGTTAGAAAATGTTTTTTTGCGACCAGCTTTTATCGTCGACTGTAATTTTTAGGGTCCCGTACCGAAATGGTAAAAAAGGAACCATGGTGCGACTCTGTCTGTCTGTCCGTCTGTTTTTTGTATAATCGTAAATTGCATGTCAAAACTTATCAAATGAGCCCAAACACGGCGGATCTTATGTAATTTAGATGATCCTATGTCTGCCATCCGGTCTATCATTAGATTAGCTCCATATCATAATACTTAATATTGCATTCTCGTCTGATTTACATGATTCGTACAAAATTTGCAGCTCAATCGGGAAGTGGGTCAAATTTAACTAGCAAGATTTGATTACAGACACATAGACAGACACCGGGAGAGGTGAAACTAAATAAAAACTTGTTATATGACGTCATTTCTATAGCAAAAGGTTAACGTGGGTTCCCTACAAGATATTCTGACAACCTGGTTAAGGACGTTGGAAGTCGATTAAGGCAAATGCGTACGACCAGTACCATTCATAGTGGAAGTCTTTGGGTAGGAGGTATGTTAACGAGAAGAAAAATGGCACAATATGGAATGTCATTTGTGATGTTCCCAAGAAAAGATATTGTCACTTTCCTGCTGTTCATAAGGAGTTTATTATTAACAGGTTACTGGTACTGGTACAAAGATGCAACACAAATTTAATCTTTATTGATAGTCTAAAATATGGCCTATCATTGAACTTCATCCTTCTTGCTAATGCAACTAAGTAACAAGGAAAGGTGTAACTGTCCGACTCCGAGTTGATTCATTTTGATATATGTTATAGCTTATAGAGAAGTCTAAAATAGCAGACACGTATTTTTTTTAGCTGCCCGAGTTCAACTTTTTAGGAGATATTGTCCTTCAAAGTACTGAAAAGTGACTAAACCCTCCAACTTCTACAGAAAAAAAATGTATTACTGGTTTCATTATATGTTGGAGAACATGAAAAAAGAATAGACACGTGTTTTGTCATTTCACCTCAAACTTATATTTTCCTAAAAAAAAAAACACCCTCAAAAGGCTTAAAGGGTGCTATTTTAGACTACTTTATAACATATCGCCGCTATACTTACTCAACCACGTATCTACTCCAATAGTTTCATAGGAAAATCGCACTTTTCTATAGGTGCGTTTTCTATCAAACTATATCAAAATGAATCAAATCGGAGTCGGAGAGTTGGTACCCTTCCTGGTAAGTTTGAGCTGGTTGATCTAGGGTTGGCACAATTCAGAGGATAAATTAAAAACCTGGTTTGCGATATTCCAGCCTGGCATAGAAGTCGGCAACCGAACCTCGACGTTTTATTTATGTCTTTACCATATTGAATTCTTTAATTAAAAGAAGAGGTAAAGATAAACATCATCCGCTGGGGTTGCCATCCCATACGTACTTTTTTATTTACTTCAAATTCTCTTGTGTCACTTAGTCTAGGAGTATAAGAAGTAATATCCTTATTTCATTGGAGTAAGGATGACATAACATATATTCATAGATTATAGCAGTTGTAGAACTTTTTCCTTTATCAAAAATGTATGGAATACGAGGTAGAATAATATAAATATACATAATGTGTTAGGGTTGCCGTCGCTTATCCACAAACACGATGGCATGTGGACACGATGGTTACTTTTGCAAACGTTGGTTGATCTAGGGTTGGCACAATTCAGAGGATAAATTAAAAACCTGGTTTGCGATATTCCAGCCTGCCATAGAAGTCGGCAACCGAACCTCGACGTTTTATTTATGTCTTTACCATATTGAATTCTTTAATTAAAAAATGAGCTAATATTTTTTTTTTAAATTAGCTGTCAGATAATTGATTTGCATTAAAGACATTTCCTTTTAATTATTGCCTTGCCAGGATGTGGGCTGGCAACCCTAGGGGTTTGTGTTTATTTTTATTCTATACAGAATTGGTTTATTGAAGAAGGGAAGGTCGGTGTTTGGCCGTATCGTATCTTTGAGTTACATTTTTTTTTCGTAGGCAACTTCGGAGATAATAAGGGGGGAAATGGTACCTATCTTTTTGAACATTATTCATCCTAAATCAAAAACTACATAATTAAGACTAAAAAAATATAAATGGTTTTGGAGTTTACAAATTAAGCCCTTTCATTTGATACCTCACTAGCCCAACTTTAAATTTTTGACCTTCCATTTCGGCCCCATTTAAAAATACTTAAAGTAAAAAAAGTATAAGATTTTTTTAAGTCCAGTCGACTCGAGTCAGCAGTTTTTTTATAAATTTCATATCAATAGCAGCAGTAGTGCCTGAGATGGCTGTGATGTGGGTTCCTTTTTAGGGTTCCGTAGCCAAAATGGCAAAAACGGAACCCTTATAGTTTCGTCATGTCCGTCCGTCCGTCTGTCCGTATGTCACAGGCATTTTACTTAAAAACTACATGATGGATATTGATGAAATTTGGAATATAGGTGTCTTGTATGAGCCGCTACTTAGTTTGGTAGTTAAATAATTAAAATAAATATTTTTAGGGGGGGCTCTCTATACATGTGAAGCTAAAAAAATTTTTTTTTCAGAAAATATCAACGTGTGGGACATAGTTCGACAGCTCTTTCAAAAACATTTTAAGGTTCTTAAGTAATGTTTTTGATTAAGTGAATACCTTTGGAAATAATCGCTCCGAAAGTTGTGAAATTTGTGTCCCCCCACCTCTATCTTCTAAACCGTGTGTCCGAAAAATATGAAAAAAATCACGAAGGTAACGCTTAATTAATGCTTTCAACGAAAATTATTTTCAACAAGATCGAATTAACCAATTTTGAGTTATTGCCAATAAACTGCGCTTCTCAACAAAAGGACGTAATTGCTATGAAGATACGCTCTTTTGTTGTTGTACTTTTTTACATCGTATTTCTTACCTTATAGTTACGGCTATGGAACCCTACACTGAGCATGGTCCGACATGCTTTTGGCCAGTTTTCACCACTTCCCCATAAATTATTGAATGATTAAACTTCAATATTCAACAAAATATAAGGGAATCCCCCAAAAACAAAACTTATTGTTTATTTTAAATTTGTTATTTAGGTATCTACTTAACACGTTCCCTCTTCCGGTGCGCCCAATGTGGGGTCATGAAGGTATTTTTCAGGAGTCCGTGCTTCCATTATGAGGTCACTTCCCCATACTGATTGACAGTTGGGACTTGTGATATTATCCGATATGCCCGGGCTACACGAGGCTAGTTTTACAGCTTAAAATTGCGTATATTAGTAGATCTACGAGTGGTCGGGCTGGAAAGTACAGTCGAGTTCATCATTATCTGAGCAAAGATTGGACCAAAAATATCTGAACAAGACCCTATTGTCAGAAGGATAAGAACTAGATCAGATATTTTTGATCCGTTCTTTGCTCAGATAATGATGAACTCGACTGTACACTCCACAGCCAGCCACTTTTGTTGACCTATAATTTAAAAACTGCAGAGGTACAATTAATTTCTAATATGGTACAAACAGCAACACAGTTAACTATACACTTCAAAAATGGGAAATACTGCAAGAAAGAGAATCACACTTGAAGGCGTCGTGTTATGCATGTGTGCGTGTGTTTATGAGTATAAATTGGCTATTATTCAAAAGAGTTTTGAAACAATATTTTTTCTTTTATGGCTGATCCAACGTCATTATTGATATTAATGCCATATTATTGAATTCGTGAAAAAAAATTAATAATAAATATAAATTACATTATATTGGTGCATCATATCAAAAATATGCATTAGCAATATAATTAGTTTATTTCATCCCAACGTTCGTCTGAAAGCTAAATCATAATTTTGACAAATTCACCTGTCTTGTTGAAATAAAACCTTTATTTACAGTATGGAAAAAAAACTTTGCCCAAACAACTACAATGACAAAGCTCAAAGGCACATTACACATACGCAAACGTTATTTGATTTCAAGTTGACATAATACAAATATATATATCTCTTTCAATCGTTATAATTTTCTCTCTGCTCTGTCTTTAATGGGCAGTTAAGTGTGTTGCTGTTTGTACATAAAGGTACATAAAGGGTACATTTTTTTCACAATAACAACAACCCCGTTCGGCTTGGTGGTCCGGCCAGGTAGGAACACGCAGTTTTTCAAGCTAGTATAGCAAGCTGGTAAGCTAGAGGACAGTTTTTAATAATATGGAGTTCTATTTTTAGGCTAGTAGCGTCCCCCCACCACTGATTTTACTATCCTATCTTGAAAAACTAGCCTCGTGTAGCCCGGGCAATAGTTTTGTATGAGAATGTAAAGAGCTGGTTGGTTTAATTCATATAAGCCTTTAAAGTGTCGTTACCAGCAAAATGTCAGCGGCATGAAAGTTTGTTTGGGTGTTTAGAGGGATGAATGTTTGGAATGCAAATGACAAAAAATGCAAACTATTGCATGTTTGTTTTACAATAACGCGGTACAAATTGCATTGAGATGAAATTTGGCGTACGAGTAAGCCAAGTCCTAGTTGAAACATAGGATCGTTTAGCACCCGATAAGGAGTCCCTTGGAATAGTAATGTGAATAACGAGAACATAGCCACGGGTGAATGTTAGTGTGGGCTCTTCAGTGACGTGACGTAAAAGATATCCTAGGGCAAGCCGGTGCAGATTATGCGTACATTTTCCTTCAGACCTGTAGAATAAGGTGCTCAAATTCCTGATATTAGGCAAGCCGGCATGCCGCGGCAGGAATCGAGTTCTTTTGACGCCACGCTACTGGGGCTCTTACACATAATCACGATACGATATCGCGTCGTCGGCATCGTTTCACGATGCGACGTCATGTCGTGGAAAATATTCAATCAAAAAACAACTTTCCACGACACGACGTCGCATCGTGAAAAGATGCCGGGTCGTAGCACGACGCGATTTCGTTTCGAATTTATGTGTAAGAAGCCCTATGGTATAGTGACAAACATAGTCTTGAAAGTCTACTTAAAATGCAAGTATTTTTAACGACACTATATAACTTTTATAAAGGCTAACTTCATATTTCAGATAGGGGGTGTCCGGTAATAAATACGAATAAAAGAGACATTTATTGCCTACAAAGCCCGTTTGGCTTTAAAAGGTCTCAATTTATTGAAATTCATTGCACACTGTACTTATATATAACCCTCCCAAAACATCTACTAACTACATAAGTAGGTATATATACAAAGCAGTGCTGCAAACCCCTACCTCTAAGAAAAAAGGAGATTGCCAAGTAAAAAATCAGGAGACTGCAAAAAAAATCAGGAGAAAGCCGATTTGCCTTTTTTGTGCAAGAAATATAAGTATGCGTGTATGTATGTTAGTAAAGCTGTACAAATGCGCGTCCTATTTATATTTATTTAAGAGTAGGTATGCATTTCAACAGTGGGACCAGTAATTTTTTTTGTATTCCACCCGCCAAATCTGCACAATTTTCGAAAACTCGAGATCAGCATACAAACAGTATAGAAAATAAACAAAAACAAAAATAGGTTTCAACGTATCTATCTAAGAAACATTATTTTTCTAGGTTGCACTATCCCAAACTTATTAGTGGTATTTTTAACCTAATTTTATTTATTATACCTACATGGATGTTCAGGATACGACGAGGACATAATGATTCTCCCAATTGTACAATTTTTGTAGCCAATTATACACTGGCAACCTTGTATTTCAAGCCTATAACTTCCACAGACTATACAAAAAATACCTACTCAATACAAACTTTGAAAAACACACCTTGGGACCCTCGGGTTCTGTTCGACAAATAAAAAAATCCGAAAAACCAGTAGATTTTCTCTATTTATGAAAAAAAACCAGTAGACCAGGAGACTAGGCCTAAAATCATGTAATCTCCTGGTAAATCAGGAGACTTTGCAGCACTGATACAAAGATACCTAACTTCACGTTAAACGCGTCACAGACCGAGTTATAATAGGTATATATTGATATACGGGATTATATATATTTAGACAAGCGAAAATATAGCTTAATAGCAATGCCTTAAGACGCCTTACTAAAAAACATAGGTAACTATAGCGTCTGTGGCATCTGTCAAGTAGTATTGAAAATATATCGTAATATGTGGTAATACTCGTATACTGAGCTAAAATATATCTTAAAAGTCTGAGTGACGCGCTTACAGTTGATAATATAGATTTAAAATACGTGTAGGAGTCTAAAATTGGATTCCGCAAATAAACTTTCAAAGGCTTCTTATAGATCCGCCGTTAACACTAACTTCAGGTCGTAGTTACATCAATAAATTTCATTCTTAGCCCTCGGGCGAAGCCCCATAGCCCCGGGTCACGATCTAAAAATAATGGTCCGAGCTGTCTATTCGATGCAATTATCAAACACCGCCTTCCCACGTCACCCTCATTCAAGTCATACTTCGATCGCACGCACACAACCACACGCCGGCCACACCTGACCTGGCCACCACCGAATCTGCCATCACATACCCATCACCGAACCGAGTCACCCCTACTCTCACACAGCCATCCACCATCTTAAATTCATTCACAAAAATCGCTATGGCACATACTGCTTGTTTACCGTTTTACGCCTCCGTGACCACTTAAAATCACCAGAATTTAACACTCACACGTACTAAAGAGGTAACTGATATATTTTTGATAGGTTCACGCGTTTGATTTGGCTTTTTAGCTCGTTTTTTGTTGGTGATAGTGTCGTTTGGTTAGGCGCGGGGTCATGCCGCCCGCTCACCGCGGTAGTCTGTGTGCAACTGAAGAATGGTGGTAGGACTGCGGACGGCCGCGGCCGCGCCTGCGCGCTGACTACCCGCCAAAACACCTACGCGCATGTAAGAGTAAGCTATGTTTAATGTTTGGAAACTTACAATGAAAAACCATTTCGTTATTAAAATGTCAACGCCATCTAGCGACCACGAAACCAACTAGAATACTTTTGTTTTATTCCTGTAGGCTTCGATCTAAGAATAGACTTGATTTACCCTTGAAGGATCAAATGTAATGTAAAGCAATAAAAAACGTTTTATTTTAACCGTCGCGGCGTAGCGGTGCTACGCGTCTACGGCGTAGAATCGCTACGCTATTAATAGAAGTTGTTTTTCTTTACAAATTAGACGACAATAACATGAACGTTATATTTATGGGTGCTGTTTGTTTGTTTGTTTAGTGCTTTGTTTTGATTGGTCTGAACAATAGGATAACAATAAATATTGTACATAGTGGGCGTCAAATTATTTGTTTTATTTTGTTGGTTAGTAATCTATTTAATGATAGATATGCTTATTTTTATCCACATATTTCCTGATAAATAGTGAAATATGTATCAAAACATGGTTTACCTATACGAAGGTACATAATTAATGATCCTCTAAATGTTGAAAATCTTTCCCCCCTTTCACGTAGATACGAATTCCAATATCTTATATTCTTGGCCTGTATTATTGAATACTTGGCTAGAAAAAATCAGTACAAAGTTTAAAATAGTATTTGGTTCTGTTTAAAAAACTTTTTTCCTTCTAAAAATTGCACAAGTTTATTCAATCAATGTCATTTAAATCGGCGCGAATGTATCTTATGTCCGAACAGACGCTATTATTAAACGGAAAGTAAATTTTTGGTCAGCCGTTATTAAAATTGATCCGCAAAAAAAAATAAGCAGTTAAATCATTTGGGCAGCATACAAAGATTTGGCTGGCAATAAATAAAATCGGGCGGCAACTCTTGTTCAGCAAACAGTTTAAAAACGGTTAACATTTTAACCAATATTAATCTGCTTTTTTTATCATTTGGCTGCCTAATAAACAGTCGAGCTGCAAAATAATTACTTGGGTAGCAAGATTTTACAATTGGTCAGCAGAGAGTTTAATTGCGATATACAGGGTGTCACTGTGATATATACTGGGTGTCACTGTGATATATACAGGGTGTCACTGTGTTATATACAGGGTGTCACTGTAATGTATACAGGATGTTACTGTGATATATACAATATGTCATTGTGATATATACAGGGTGCCATTGTGTTATATACAGGGTGTCACTGTGATAGATACACGATGTCACTGTCAGCAGAGAAAACATGTCTGTAAGCAGTTTAATTGAGATATACAGAGTGTCACTGTGATATATACTGGGTGTCACTGTGATATATACAGGGTGTCACTGTGATAGATACAGGATGTCACTGTGATATATACAGGGTGTCACTGTAATGTATACAGGGTGTCACTGTGATAGATACAGGATGTCACTGTGATATATACAGGGTGTCACTGTGTTATATACAGGGTGTCACTGTAATGTATACAGGATGTTACTGTGATATATACAATATGTCATTGTGATATATACAGGGTGCCATTGTGTTATATACAGGGTGTCACTGTGATAGATACAGGATGTCACTGTCAGCAGAGAAAACATGTCTGTAAGCAGTTTAATTGAGATATACAGGGTGTCACTGTGATATATACTGGGTGTCACTGTGATATATACAGGGTGTCACTGTGATAGATACAGGATGTCACTGTGATATATACAGGGTGTCACTGTGTTATATACAGGGTGTCACTGTAATATATACAGGGTGTCACTCTAAAAACGAAACGGCTCCCAAAAATAGGTAGGTTAGGGTTATTTTTTTTTTGATGACCCTAAAAACGAAACGGCTCTCAAAAATCGGTAGGTTAGGGTTATTTTTTTTGCTGACCCTAAACACGAAACGATACACGTTGTGAATAAATAATATAACTTCTAAACAATATGAGATGTATAAAAAATCTAAATACCAATTTTATATGAGCCCATCACAGTGACACCCTGTATACATTACAGTGACACCCTGTATATAAACACCCTGTATATATCACAGTATCACTCTATATCTATCACAGTGACACCCTGTATATATCACAGTTACACCCTGTATATAACACAGTGACACCCTGTATATATCACAGTGACACCCTGTATATATCACAGTGACACCTGCTACTTGACAGCTGACAATTACCGAATGACAAAATGCGCACACGATTGGCGGCAGAATAGTTGCGCCCAGTTAGGTTTTATTGCCCCCTTTTTTTTGATTAACAAAATGAAATATTTTGCTTACCTACTGATTGCTTACCAAAATTTGATTAACCGTAGATCGCTTAATGCAGCTCAAATATTTAATTTGCTGACCAAAATAATTTAGAGCAGATCAGTATATCATTAATTGCAGCCTGATTTATAAATGTTTGCTTACCATAAGTTGCTTACCAACTAGCTATTTTGGCTGACCAAATACATATTTCTGCTGACCAAAATATGAATATTTTGCTGATCGATTAAATGATACCCTTATTAAACTTGCTTAGGCGAAGAACACACTGAAATCGCCAGTCGCCGCGACGGGCGAGTCGCGGCGTGACGCCGCGAGTCGCCGGCGTGACGCCGCGATTTTTCATAGTCATAGTCATAGCATTTATTGCAAACCACAGTTGTACAGATCTTAATAATAGTACATTCAGTCTCATATGGGCCCTAGTAGGGTATAACAAACAGTTTAAAGTTAATAGTAACATAACTAGACGTAATACTACATTTAAATTTTGACCCAAAAATATTTTAATTGCACTTTTACATTTAACTTTAAGATACTATAAGATAATATACATCACATTTAACTTTGAAACTTTGAAACTTTTTTTTTCCGTGTAGCTGCGCATAGTAGCTGCGATTCGCGGCGACACGCCCGCGAGTCGCTGCGAGTCGCCGCGATTTACGCGCCTACGCGCGAGTCGCGACTTCAGTGTGCGCCACCCCGCGATTTTTCTATACAAATCGATGATTCTACATACAAAGTTGAAAATCGCTGAGTCGCGTGTCGCCGCGATTCGCGCTGCAGTGTGAGATCCGCCTTACGATTAAGGTTTCATAGGCATGCAGTGTCCATGCTCAGATTTTGAAACTGCGCTACAATATGGGCTTTTTTTTAAAACGGTGTCATCAAATTCCTTCGAGACCGGCAACGCAAGTCAAATGTTTATAGGCGGCGCGGCGGTGACCACTTTCCATCAGTACGTCTAGCATAACTGGCCTCGACTTCGTTTCTCGCGCGACAGAGCATCACATGTCACTGTCACACGATATTGAGTGGAAAGAGATAGGTAGCAATTGTCGCGCGACAAAGAGTTGTGCTAGAGGTACAGCTGGGCCCATCGAAATGTATAATACAATACAATACAAATATTCTTTATTGCACACCAGAAAAACATATTACAATAATGTACCCACATTGCACAATTAACATAACTTAAAAGGTAGACAACAGGCGGTCTTATCGCTAAAAAGCGATCTCTTCCAGACAACCTTTGGTTAGCGGAATTGACGCAAAATTAAACCAGAAAGTAGGTGGTGCGAAGGGTAACGAAGCGAGAGCTAATTTAGTATCAAAGGTAAATACCCGTGAGGGCAAGCATAAACATACATAAATAAAATAGTTAGATAAACCTACATATACATACATAAATACAAATAAATAAATAGGGGGAAATATTAACCGCAAAACAGACAGCAGACATTTTAAAGAAACAGTTTGGAGAAGTACACCATTTAAATTATGGGAGGAATAGGTAATGCTCTTTAATATAATGTAGTGAAAGATAACGACGAACAGAAAGACGTTGCAATTTACACCATAACGCCCACTTTTTAAAATCAAATCGTGTTATGTGTCTGTGGGGCTGATAACCAATTTAATGTTTACTATGTTTGAGTCTACAGTCGTTTATGACAAATATTAATATCAAGTTTGAGAACGCGCAATTTCATAAAGGTTGCATATCACTTAATACATTACATAACTAGGGTGGTAATACAAAGAAAGCCCGAGATTATACTCGCTTACTCACCGGCGGTAGGACAAATGCTTTATAGATGTTTTGTATCAACTTAATACATAAAGGATGCTAACAAATTAGCTACCGATATTTTTACAGTTGCTATGTAAAAACACCCTCTTAATGATATAATTAAATGAGCCCTTTTTAATAGATTCTAGAAACTTTTTTACTACCACTTAACTGGCCACTTCACGTTGAATAAATCAAATAATGAAAATACTTGAATGTCAATGACACGCTATTTGTTGTCTGGTTGTGTTGGTTGCAAATAAATCAGATGATTATTTTTAGACGAATTATAATCTATTTTATTTGTTCGGTAAACGATGATCATCATCGTTTTCTTAATTTCTAGTTAATGTTAATAATTATAACGTAAAGTATCTTTTCTTAAAATATCGGTCACTAATTTGTTAGCACCTTATACAGGGTGGGAGGGACTATACCGACAAACTTTAACTATAGATTCTAACAACTATTAGGAGTAAAAAAAAGTTATTTGATGTATAGTCGAAAAACGCTTACTTTCAGAGATATTCATTATTTTTTAAATGAAAATTCCCAAGTGTGTAACAAGCCCTAATAAATGTGACTAAGATAGTTTTACTAATTTTTTTAAATCCTTTAACTAAACAGCAATTAACCTTCGCAGTATTTGATGGTAAGCGACTACGAGGCCAAAAAATTGACCTTTCGTTTCCATTTTAGCTTCTTTTTTTTTCTTTTTGATAACTTTTCCTCCAGTAAGGACATGTTTATAACGAGGGGCTGAATTTACTGATTTATTTTGTTCCATAAGACTACAAATGTAAAATGACAATATTCGACCCATGTTGATACAACATTATTTACTCGTCACACCACCAGAAATTCATGGCTAAAGTATGTCGGTATAGTCCCTCCCACCCTGTATAGTCCATAGTTGAAAAATTACTTATGTTAGTTTGGGCCCAGGGCAATGCTATCAGGCATTCTCTACCAGTTAACTCCTAAAAGTTAAATCCTGGTAAGGGCAAATATTTGTGTGATGAGAACGAGTATTCGTCGATCCTGAGTCTTTGATGTTTTCTATATATTTAAGTATACAGCGTGTAAGTCTAATACGGGCGAACAAATAAACCAGATATAGCGTTTAGTAGTGTTATCATTAATTAATATGATTTTTTAAATTACACTTAATAGTGACCTCGTAATTAATTTTTGAAAATTTACCAAGCAGCAATGTACCGCATACATGCTTGTTATGACATTGCGAGATACGAGCTTTTTTAAAGTAACTGTCAACTAGCGTGTTTGTCAACTTGAATGTGTTGCGTTACATTGCGGCCCGAATTATTTTGTATGGTAATTATTTTCATTGTGGTTTTAAGCAATAGTTATCTAAATATGCTTCTTAGGTCCTATGCTAAACAACCGTTTCAATATACGCCCGTATTAGATTTACAGGCTGTATATGCATCTATATAAGTATGTTTAATGTATATCGTCGTCTACTACCCATAATACTCGTACAAGCATTGCTTAGTTTGGGACTAGGTCAATTTGTGTAAGATTGTCCCCGCAATATTTAATTTAACTTTAACTTTAGGGCAAAACAAATAACTTGTGGCTGATGCTTCTTCACTTAGAGGGTCCATCAACCTGGAGACGTACGTCCACTCTAATCTTGAACATGAGATTCTCCCAAAGAGTTTCGAAACAAACGGTCGCACGACTTCCAGAGACCCTCCTCCATCGACTTCCAGTGATATGTGTATCCATGGATGTATAAAATAGAAGGATACCGCGCGGTCTAAGACGCGGGTGAAGCCAAGCAATGGCCGCCGAAGTGAGCATGTGTGCGTTGACGGCCCAATGGCAGCCGACCGGCCCATTATGCTGGTTGATGTGTGCGTGCGTGCCATTGGGCCGTCAACGCACACATGCTCACTTCGGCGGCCATTGCTTGGCTTCACCCGCGTCTTAGACCGCGCGGTATCCTTCTATTTTATACATCCATGTGTGTATCTGTGATAGTATCTATGGATTGTTTATGAGACTAATGCATCTACTCGACGACTGCCCCTGTATCCGCAAGGTCAATCGTCGACTACTCCCATTGACCCGCTCCATTCAACCATGGACCCAGACCGCAGACGGTTACATAAGCCTATCAGACATCCGCATGGGATGTCTCAGACGCAATGACGCACGTCTGGAGACGCTCAGGCGCCGACCTGGCTAGACCGAGGTCAGACATCATTCAGATACGCCAGGAGTCTTCAAACTTATTCTACAGACATACTAGTTTAAACCACCAACGTTTGAGATACCGCCGCTTATGACTAGGGTTACCAGAAGAAATAAAGAAAATTCCGGAGAAAAACTAATTTTTATTAAAAATCTAGAGATTTGGTACCAGTCACTTCAAACGAGTCAATTTTGTCAGCGAACCAACAGCCACAGTCCTCTCATGAGTCTAAAAATCCTGTAATCTCGAGACAAATCCTGAAATATAACTACTTACCTATGAAGTGGCTGACAGTTATGTCCGGAATAGCTATATACGGCACTGTATGCGATTCGGGTTTGCCCCAACCACAGAATAACTAATAGTACTACGTCCAGAAGTTTCTCTTTTTAACAAAACTGACGTTCGACCACTGAACGAAACGCACCGGATCCGATCGTCTCTCACTATCGCATAACGCGTGCTCTTTCTGGTAGCTGGCTAAGCCCCTTTGGAGGTGCAAAATTTGGTAGATACTAGTAACCGCGTGGCGAAATCGCGTAAGCCACTCCTTTTTTTTTTTTTTTTTTTTTTAAGAGGGGAATATGCGTTAAGCATACCACCAGGGTGCGGGGACGGAACCTGATGGTTATGTGGGACTCCCTTGTTGGCTGATGAGGCCCAGGTTTACCCACTAAAAACCCCTCTATATGCCGCCTTCGTGCTATAGGGCGAGACCATGGGAACGGTGTTAACCACTCCACTATAGCCTCGCCAGCGGTTGTCCGTACTCCGGACTCATCTCTGGGGAGACTCTCTCCCCCTTCCTCTCTGCCCCAACCGTGTCTCACCCCACGACCCAGTATGATTATGATTACTCTGTCTAAACTGCTCCGAAGGTTGATTGTATGTTCCTTAGACTGTGGGCATACCTTGATAAAATTGTATCGGGCCAAAATACAAGGTTGTAGACTAGCAGGCCTATGATGCTACGCTTTGTCGCGCGATAAATAAATAATGAAGCATCCGTCAGTCTCACACACATGTTGTCAGAACGTGACAGATGCTTTATAATTTTATTTATCGCGCGACAAAGCGTAGCACCATACGCCTATAGGAATAATACTGGTAGTACTTAGTAGACTCAAGTGGACCAGTTTAGTACTGGTCCACTTTGGGGTTGAATGATTTTTTTGGAGGACCTACCCACGCTCCTTCTGGTGCGGGGTCGCCACTCAAGCACTGGTCAACCCAGTGGCCATTTGCTTTACGAGCAATGTGCCCTACCCATTGCCAACTAAAGGGTCTATGCACTTTTTTTATTTAAGTCTGACATACTTGTAAGTCTTACTGACTGTTGCAAAAATCGGATCATTCCCTGGTGGCGTTCCCTGGGATCGAACTAGGTCGCTTGGCCCGGGCCACTTTGAGAGCGGGTCTATGCACTACTCATGCACACGGCGTCTTTTGAACGCGCCTTCGACGCGCATTTCATAGCGCCTAAGTATAAAGGCGAACAAGTAGTCCAACTTCGGCCGTTTAGGAGCGCGCGCGTCTGTGTGAGTGCGATCCATACTGGAGCATAAATAAATGGTGGCAGCGTTCCAAAACGCGCGTCGACGGCGCCGTGTGTGTTCTAGGTGTGGTGTGATAGGTAGGTAGGTGTGGGATAGGTAGGGTAGTGGTAGATTGATGACTTAGTGAGGATTGCTGTAGTCTGATGGATGCGGGCGACCCAGGACCAGTCAAGGCGTTCTTCGGGGGAGGCCTAAGTCTGCGGCTGATGGAAATGGATTTTTTTAAGAAAATCTTAAGTTGACGGAGCGAGCAAAGCGTCTTCGTTTCTATCCAGGCGTCCGGTGGATGTCCGGCTGTCCTCTACAGGTCACATTTTTCAACCGAATCTCGTTATTCTACATATGTTCATTTATTATATAGTTGGGGTGCCGGAGTTCTCCCCACGAAGGAATGTCAAGTTTGTTAATGCTTGAGTGTCTTTGGTTGCGGTACAATGACGTTTATTCAAAATTGACGGGGTTTCTGTCTTGGTTGTTAATCTTTTGCATGTCAGAAAATTGGTGAATAGTATTGGAGAAGGAATCAGAGTCAGTGATGGTAGATCTGAGTATTTTGGGCGAAGGAACACGTCCCGCAACCAACCTCACTGCATTTCTACGTTTATTATGATTAGTTAGTGATACTATCGAGCTCCAACCGATGGAAACGTACACTCGACTGCGGTTTATTGGCAATTTAACGGTCATCCTGACGACTCCTACTCCTTGACGCCGACATCAGAAGTGGGATTACCCATTCTAGGCCCACAGGAGAACCTCGATATACAGGAGAAATAGAAAATTGTATGTCACGACGCGGTATGCTGAAGGGATAAAAGTTTGGTATAGACTTACTGATTTGAACCGTTATGGGGTGAGTTGTTTGAATTTTCTTACACTGCCAAAACTTACAATTAGCTAAAACACTGTTGGTTCTCTAAAATGAGCGCGGGGCATACAAGTTTGTCCTGAGGTTATTGAAACTGTTCCACAGTTTGGCGAAGTCATGAAACAGAGTAACTGTTTACTGTGTATGTGAGACAACAAACTGAAAAGAAAAACGTGGTATAACGGTTAAACTTCCGTTGACTGGAACATAAAGATCCCAGCCAACTACGATTATTTTATGTCATCACTCTTTTGCTCTATGCTGATAGTAAATATTCGCTATATGCGTTTAAAGGATGCATTTGTGGCAGTTGCTGGTTATGGGTGTGTATGACGGGTTAGGGCGGAAACCGGTTAGGGTTACTGCGAGCTTTCACTGTCGGTTAACCAGTGATGCAGATGGTGGGTTACACCATTAAGGGCAGAGTACCTGTTAGGTACTGCTGCAAGCTGGGTGATTGGTGAACAGAATGTGTGAGTGTCGTAGTCGGCAACTGTTGCGATTTTCATTGTTCGTAATGTAAAGACAACAGAGCAGTTGAAACGTTGTTTTGAAAATAGAGCAAAGGAGAATGCATTCTAAAGTTATTTTAAAGCGGCCCTCGGGCCTTATGATGCTTTAAGTGTAATGTTTGGAGTCATTGTGACTACCCTAGTTTCTCCACAATTGTGTAATGCTGCAGTTGTAGTCAGGACAGCCGAGCGAACTCTTTTACTTTCCTGGAATGTTTTCTAGCAGGTCCTCCAGCCCACGAGGACGTGTGCAGAGTCGGATGGCCGTGCCGCAGTGTCGGAGTTCTCCCCACGAAGGAATGTCAAGTTTGATTATGCTTGAGTGTCTTTGGTTGCGGTACAATGACTTTTATTCAAAGTTGACGGGGTTTCTGTCATGGTTGTTAATCTTTTGCATGTCAGAAAATTGGTGAATAGTATTGGAGAAGGAATCAGAGTCAGTGATGGTAGATCTGAGTATTTTGGGCGAAGGAACACGTCCCGCAACCAACCTCACTGCTTTTCTTCGTTTATTAAGATTAGTTAGTGATACTATCGAGCTCCAACCGATGGAAACGTACACTCGACTGCGGTTTATTGGCAATTTAACGGTCATCCTGACGACTCCTACTCCTTGACGCCGACATAGTTTTTTTTTCGATGCAATTATTGTTTTTTTTTTTCAAAATGGCGCCATCTCACTCGTGAGGTTTAGAGCTCACAGACTAGCCCAATAGTAGGTATGTCGGCGGCCATTCTCACTAAGTATGACTGCGTCTAATTACCGCGTCTCCATACATTTAGTATGAAAACAGCGTCGGGGTAATTAGGTGACCGCAGACATACTTCGTGAGAATGGCCGTTGGTTAGTATCGGACGGGCCCGCGGGCGATAGTTTGGAGGCCCCTGCCCTATGCGGTAAATCGGCGAATTGATTCATGTTTTTTGTCGGTCGTTTGGCGGCTGTATAGCTTAGAGAAGCTGGAATTAATTTAGCGACATTCAGTGACAGTAGAAATGTAATTAAATTTTAACTATAGTTAGATGAGCTATTGTATATATTTATTGTATATACGTTATTGTCTGTTTTTCATACATCCGAGTGTACAACACAATTCACACTTTCGGTAAAAATTATCTTTGAAATCGAAAAAAACATGTTTACTTTGGTGTATGTCAAAATCAAGGCTCAACAGTTGGGTACTGCATCATTTGGTTACATTTTGTGGTTGTGTGACAAATTCCCGATACTAAATATAATAAGTACAATTATTGAAGGGATGTTTACAAAAACAACATAAAGAAAGAAAGTAAATACATTTATTTATGACAGCAAAAGTTATATAGTAGAGAAAAAAATAAAAACAAGAAAACACAAGAAAAAATAAAAATCTCGCTGCCACAAAAAGGTCCCACCTCAGCGTATTTGCCAACTTAGTGGTCTGTGTGCCAACTGTAACTGACTAAGTAGACTGGTTGATACATCTAGAGAAACATATTTAATGGCAGTAGGTGTCAACCAGTTTAAGTCAGTTTTGTCGAAGTATAAAAACGAGCAAGCAGTCCAAGTTCGGCCACTTAAGAGCACGCGAAACGTATTCAGACAGACGCGCGATAGCGAGTGCGATGCATACTGGTGCATTCGTACGCGTTCTTATTTCTTTGCTTGTAGTGCGTTCGTACACGGCGCGCACACATTCAAGCGCCTTTTGTAGCCGCAATGTGCCTTTTGTAGGAAAAAAATACTGCTATTAAAGCGTGGTTATGTTATCTTTCTAAACATCTCTTCAATTTCACTACCTACTTATTTCTTCTGATCTACCAGGTATCTACCGGTAGAAGTCATAACTATTGTTATTTGGGCATTTTTATTTTAAAGTCTATGGTAAGGCGAAATAGGGTATTTGACAACAAACAAAATAAATTCATTAACTCTAACCAGCAAATTACGCTTCCAAAACAGCCCGGATAAAATCATTCAAACTTATTTTCGTGCCATCAACGATTTTACAATGACTGTTATAAACTCCTTAGTGAGTTCGTGGTTTAAAAAGAATAATAAGTAACTTTAACATGTCATTAATTTTCAATGTCACAATAAAAATATGCTTATTTACAATATAAAGTGATTTATTTCATTGGCGACGAGATGGACGCCGAACAATTCGCTCAATTCCTTAGCGTCCAACAGACGCAGCAGGACCAACTCTTAAAACTCCTAACCGTGGCACTC
Organism: Eudemis profundana; assembly: GCA_947034925.1. Classification (NCBI taxonomy): domain Eukaryota; kingdom Metazoa; phylum Arthropoda; class Insecta; order Lepidoptera; family Tortricidae; genus Eudemis; species Eudemis profundana. The sequence goes on along the minus strand of OX344806.1, from coordinate 7,356,396 downwards.
GCGCACACCGCTACACCCGCGGCTGCGAGTTCCACGTCACCGGACGGTAGCGTGACGAGCGCTACGACGTCGCAGGAACGACCACGGGATAAAATGGCTACACTCAAAGCGTTCACAATAGATAAGTACAACCCAAATAACTTTCGAATAACCGACTACATAGACTTTTTTGAAGCCAAGTGTACAATCCACGGCGTAGAAAAAGATGAAGAAATGAAGAAAGACCTACTACTCAACAACATCACGCCTGACGTGTTTAGGGAATTAAAAACGTCTCTCATTCCCAATTTCGAGATAAGCACTTACACAGAGATACGCACAAAACTGTTAGACATATACCGCGTCAAAAAAACACGATATCGTGCTCTCGCCGAATTTTGGAGCTGCGTAAGAGAAGACAATGAATCCATGGAGCACTATGCAAACCGATTAAAGGCATTAAGCGTTGATTGTGGCTATGACAACGTATTGCTCGAACGGCAGCTTCGCGACCGGTTTGCGACTGGCTTGAATCACACGGAGCTGGAAACCGACCTGAAGCAGAAGTGGCCTGATCTAACAGAAACATATAATAGACAGACCACGGAAGTCTCATTTGCACAGTTATTTGCAGTTGCACAGTCACGCGAACAAGCGGAACACGATACACACACGGCAATGACAAATATCAAACGTATTACAAGGAAAAGCAAAACAAACTACAGTCAACGCCCACCTACCAGTTTCAGAAACCCCCGGAAAATACGGTCCACTCAATGTCTTCGTTGCGGCAAGCACGACAAACATGATGTGGCTAGTTGCCCAGCCAGGAAACATACATGCGAAGAATGTAACACAGAAGGGCACTACGAAAGCTGCTGCATTAAGACCGGCCGAGCGTACATAGCAAAATACAGCCCAAAAACGCCGCGACACAAGCTACAACGGGTAACAAATACCACGGGCAGTGGAACATCTTCTGGCTCTAACGTTTCCTCGGAAGATGGCGACACCGACGACGAACTAGTCTGCAATGTCATGCCGATTCAACATCGAGACTGCAAAAGGATCGACACCATCATCAACGACAGACGCTGCACCATGGATTGGGACCCTGGATCAGCATATTCCATCATTAGTACAACCTTTTGGCGACAAATAGGGGCCCCAGCCTTAACTAAAGCACCTAAGTTGAAGGCATACTGCAATTACAAATTGAAATCAAAAGGCCTCACGGACGTCATAGTACAAGTCGAAGGGAAGCAGAGAGCTCTACCTGTAGTAGTCATGAAGCATGCAGACCCAATGCTCTTTGGGTTGCAATGGAGTGAGGCGTTCGGAATGGAGTTCCCTAAGCCTGTCTACTCCATAAAAAACGCGGAGCCAAAAACGCTGCAACAAGTCCTGGAGAAATACAAACAAATCTTCGACGGCAAGCTCGGTAAAGTAGAGAACTACCAAGTGAACATACACGTTAAACCAGGAGCAGAACCAGTACACTTACCAGCACGACCTATCAAGTTCGGGATGAAAAGAAACATCGAAAAAGAAATCGCACGTCTTGTAGCGGAGAACATTATATACCAAGTGGACCCTAACCTGACACCTGTGGAGTGGGCCACACCCACTGTCAATGTTGTGAAACCGAACGGGGACATTAGAATCTGCGGTGATTATAGAAGCACACTTAACCCTGTATTGGTGAAACATCTGCACCCAGTTCCGCTGTTCGACCAACTACGACAAAAACTAGCACATGGACAAGTATTTTCGAAGATAGACCTAAAGGATGCTTACCTACAGTTTGAAATAGCACCAGAATCAAAGAAGTACTTAACGCTTTCAACCCACAAGGGATATTTTCGATACAACAGAATGCCTTTTGGAATTTCGACAGCGCCCTCTATTTTTCAACATTACCTCGACGAACTACTGAGCGACTTACCAAACACGGCTGTGTATTTCGATGATATTGCGGTAGCAGGAACTGAGTTGGATGAGCATCTACGCACTCTATGCCTCATCTTCGAACGTTTACAGACTGCAGGACTTAAGGTAAACCTAAAAAAGTGCTCGTTCCTAGAAAAGGAAATAGAGTACCTGGGACACACCATCGACAAAAACGGCATACGCCCCACAAAGAAGAAACTTGAAGCAATTTCTAAAGCCGCCGCACCGACAAGTGCTAAAGAACTAAGATCGTTTCTCGGGCTTGTCAATTTCTACGAACGATTTATCCCACATCTACATGGACTTTGTGCAGACCTTCATGAGCTAACTAGCGGTCGGCATCCGTGGCTTTGGACAGATCACGAAACACACATATTTGAAGCCACGAAGGAATGCATAGCTGCCTCAAAACCGCTAGCTGCGTTTGATGTGGATAAGGCGATTTTTCTCGCATGTGATGCTTCAGAAAAGGGGGTAGGAGCCGTGTTGTATCATAAAAATGGAAACACAGAACACCCCATTGCTTTTGCATCGAGGAAACTACGGTCGGCTGAAAGTAAATACTCTGTCATTGATCGGGAAGCTCTTGCCATCTTATTCGGAATTAAGAAATTCGACCAATACTTACGCGGAACTAAATTCACATTAATTACTGACCACAAACCCCTAATACACATATTAGGTTCACGACGCAACCTACCTAAAGTGGCCAACAACAGACTTGTAAGATGGGCACTAATAATTGGCAGTTACAATTACGAAATTTGTTACCAAAAGGGGGAGAACAATGTTCTAGCGGATTGCCTCTCTAGACTACCTAACCATGAAACGCAACCATCAGATATAGAGCGAGCTGTGCATAAGATAGAGTCACGTCTTCTAGGAAGCAGAATCATCGACTTATATCTCTGCGAAGACCTCTTGAGAGCAGAAACGAATCATGATGATACGTTGTCACAAGTATTAAAGAATATGAGAACTGGCTGGAGAGAATTGCAGTATGCCAACAATATCAAACATTTTTTTAAAAAGCGCAATGAACTCTCAATAGAAAACAATATAGTCATGTGGCAAGGCAGAATGGTCATCCCAGGGAGCTTGCAGCGCAAAGTACTGTCATACCTTCACAGAGGTCATCCTGGCATATCAGCGATGAAGGCCCTTGCTCGTTTTTATGTTTGGTGGCCATCTATTGAAGAGGACATTGATGACTTCGTTAAAGGATGCAGCAGATGTCAACAAAATAGACCTCACAACACAGAACTCCCCATTTACTCTTGGTCTATCCCAGAACGAGTGTGGGAAAGAATACACATCGATTTTGCGGGTCCCTTTGAAGGCACTTACTGGTTGGTCCTGAGTGATGCTTTATCAAAATGGATAGAAATCAGACCCATGAAAAATATCACTACGCCAAACCTCTGCGCCGTGTTAGATGATATATTCTGTACTTTCGGCCTTCCGGAGATGATTGTCTCGGATAACGGCCCGCAATTCACCTCATCAGAATTTAAACAATACTGTAAGACGCAAGGAATTGTGCACATCAAAGCATCACCGTACCATCCCCGAACTAATGGCCTCGCGGAGCGTTTGGTAAGGACCTTTAAGTCGAGATTTGCCTCTGCAACTGAGCCTCAACAACGGCGACTACGTGAATTTCTATTCACATACAGAATCACTCCTCATAACACCACAGGCAAATCGCCAGCTGAGATAATGTTTGGGAGACAATTAAACACCGTATTATCCAACATACGACCCAATAGAAGAAGAACATTGCAGCACAAACAAGTGCAGGCTAATATTGAGAACACGGTGAATAAAGCGAATTATATGCCCGGTAATACAGTGTACCACAGAACACGGCTTGATAAAACCTGGCAGCCCGGAGTCATAGCAGAGCGGAAACACCGTTACTCGTACACAATCTCAACACCAAATGGGAACATTATCCGGCGACACGGGGATCACATACGCTCTCGTTTGCCTTCACCTATTAGCTCGCCACGGGCACCAGAGATGTCGCAACAATCACAGTCAAATAGTCCCACGACGATAGAATTTCACACACCTAGCGGTAGCCCGAGGCCCGGACCGTCACAAAACGCTACGACTCCTTTGCCGCCGAATTTACCAGTCAGGCCAGAAGGAATTTCTACCCCACAATCTAGTCGGGCAGTCGCACGTCATCCGGCCGCAGCCCCTGAAGGCTCACCGCAGATAGAGGTCGATGCGAGACCACCGCCTGTTGCCATACCCACACTGGCACCGCAGCGCCGTAGTCAGCGAGTAGCTAGACCACCTCGCCGACTCATTGATGAGATGTGACCAAAGATGGAGAGGGACGAATGTTATAAACTCCTTAGTGAGTTCGTGGTTTAAAAAGAATAATAAGTAACTTTAACATGTCATTAATTTTCAATGTCACAATAAAAATATGCTTATTTACAATATAAAGTGATTTATTTCAATGACGAAAACTAAAAATAAGGCTCCATGTTGAGCATGACGTCACAAGATAGTATTTCATACTAAACTGCATACTTTCGGAGCGTTTTGACACTTCATAAAAAGAAGCTGATTTGAACTGTCATCAAGTAGCCTATTTAAGCTATGTTCAAATACCGTCTAACCTGTCAGTCCGTGACGAAATGAATGGAGTTTGACACTAATCGTCAGTTCTGTGACGACCTGTTAGCTGTCAGTTAAGAACGCACTTTAAATAAAAAAGCCCATTTACAGAAACATCTTATTATTATGGTATTTATGGTACATGCCAGTGGATGGACATGTGCCAGTACCATCGTCTATTCACATTTACAGTTGACCGTAGATTTAAATGCCGTAAGGGACAGCTATCTAAATCGATGAACCTACCCTTACGCCAATGAACCTATGGCAGACGGTATACGTAAAAGCACACTACAAAAGGTTAAACAGGCCATGTATTACTGAAACGGATACAATAACCGCAATTAAGGCTCCAAATGACTGCTATCGTCAATCATATCATAGGTACCACATCTAAACTAAAGCTATGAAAATACAAAAGAATCTAACCCAATTTATTTGCCCTAACTCTTCACCCATTAGGGTTATCTAGGTACTACAACATAATTTAATTTAAAAAGTGGTTAAACCTTTTTAACCATTTCACCGTCAAACATCCTCAGGTCAAACTTATTTACAAAACAAAACTCTAATAAACCAAACTCGTAAATATCGAGTCCACATCGCAACGGCCGGGTACGCACGAGACACCCACGGATTCGAATTTCAAAGCATTCATACGTGCGAGACAAGGACAGAAGACGCCTCAGCATATAGAAGCGTTGAAGTTAGAAAGAGATGTGTATGTTTATCGATCGGCTTGCGTCACAGAGAACGCGTGGGCGCTATGACGTCACGTGGTTCCGGCCAATCGGGGAGGAGGGAAAAGGCGCCACGATCCTGCGAAAATGAGGGGAAATGTTGCAGAATTTTAATTCGAAGTGGTATCAATGACGAAGTGATTTTCTCGTGTGACGTGAGGTGGACATCCATTAATGCGATAGTGTTTCAAATTTACGTTGATATTTTAACGATAACCACAAGTCCTTTATATAGAAGGGACTTTTTTTTTATAGAGAATAGTTCGGAATTATATTTTAAATAATATAAAATATATTTTAACGAAATAAAATACATTTTAACATTGTATGTGCTGCGGGGTGCTGCCAATTTATAAAAAAAGTTATTAAAACGATGTGTAATATTTTAGTTACCCATATTTGGTTAAATTAATACCTAGTTGGCGTAGTAATTGAACTGGTATAAAATATGCATATAGACATTAACAGATGCTTATCATTTAAATACAATAGTTAATATGAATACTACTCATTTAATTATTATATCGTCATTACTTTGAAAAAAAAAACACGTATCTGACAGGTAAAAATGCAGTAAGTGTATATGACGTTCGTATATAACTTTGACATTTTTCTCTACGACGTTTTTAGATACGAGTTTTTTTCAAAGTAGTGACGATTATGTCTTTTAGGTTAAAACAATATTACTATTCGGTGACGATATTGCCATCTATTGGATTTTTTTAACACTTGTCTTTACTGTTTACCTCACAACAACACTCTTAAATTAATTATTTATATTGCACATTTATTTTACTACATATTAACAGTTCAATATAATTATTATTGTTATACGTTTTAGGAAAATATCTAATTTGAATAGTGATTTATTACAGCACTATCTATCGGCGCTATCACGTACTAAGTAAATAAAAGCTTTGCTTTGGTTGGTACTGTTTACTTTACGTTGTCTACAGATTGACACAGATGGCAACTAAATCACATTTACTAAAAGTTCCTTGGTTTGTATCACTTATACTTATTTAGTACCTTTTAAAACTAAGTTGACTAAGTTGTTCATTAGGATTTATATGCTAAATTTGCATTTGCCGTTTTTCTAATCATAACAGGTTTCCGGCCGGAATTTTTCAAGAATGAATAATACATAAGGTTTCATAAAAAAAGTTCCAATAAATATAAATAAACAAAACATCTTAAAATAATATCGTTGCACAAAATAAAAACATGAAAACAACAAACGGTATTTTTTTTATAAAAGTAATTTTGATTTATCTATTTTTAGCATTGATATATTTTTAGACATAAGTAGTGGATAATTTTTGATAAAAACTGCGTTTCTGTGTAGCGATGTTCTAACTTTATTTCCTCGACTACGTTGCTTTATAACAATAGACTAACAGTTTATGTTTTTGTGGTAAGTAATGATAGTATCATGATTTAAGACACATCATAGAACAATCGAAGGCAAAAACGCAATCAGAGGTCGTTGCTCTTGACATTGCTTTTTGTGGCTCCGTCCTCTAAAGGTTACAGTTCCGAATGATATATAATTCAGAGATGTATTTATGCACTTTTAAAATTAGTTAGACATAATAGAACAAAGTTGGAAATTTTCCACTTGTTGCTAGTTGACACTCTGCCGACATATTTAAAATGGCAGAAGAATCAAAAGAGCAAGTTTTGTTCATAAAATACAATCAAGGAACTCGGAATTATCACTTATTGTGGCTTAACTTTTTCTTTCTTAATGAAGTATGCCTTTAAATTTGACCATGAACACACCATTATTAGCGGGGCGTAGATGGTCCACTGCGACCCGTAAAACTGACTGGTCCCAGCAACGAGGGCTGGCGACGGTCAGGAGCAGGTGATGGAACGTCGGGTAGGGGCATGTGCTCTCAGGGGAGTTTGTCTTCCCGTGTCGGCGAGGGAGGGGCCGGAGCACCGTGTCTCTGGTACTGGTGCCGGACGCACGGTGTTCCGGTTCCTCGAAGGACCTGAGAGGACGATGATCCAGGGGTCGTTCGCAACTCTCCCGGAGTCGGAGGTTCTTGGTGAGGGTAGGATGGATGCATGCGGGTTGCAAGTCAGGTTCCTCCACGCGTGCTTGGGCTTTACCAATCCATCTTGATCCGCATGGAAGGGTACTGCTTGGGCCGGTGCACCCTGGAAACAACAACAAGCAATGCGTGCATGTACATGTGTTTGAGAGGAGCCTCAGGGGGCCTGCAGTAATTTTTATTCCTACAAAAGTGCGCTTGTATGTGCGCGCGCCGTGTACGAACGTACCACAAGCAAACATTTAGCACTGCGTAAGACTGCTCCAGTACGAAGCGCACTCACACATCGCGCGAATGCGTCTGTGTGGATACGTGGTGCGCGCTCCTAATCGGCCGAAGTTGGATTAGGTAGTTACTTGTCCCTCCTTCTGCGAGGATGTGATGGCGCAGAAGGAGGAGGCGGAGCGTGGAAGGGAGGAAGATCCGGCCTCCCAGCCAATGCGCCGCAAACGCGTGGGGCGACGGTGGTTGGCCTACGACCGCCGACTTCCCCCATAAGGGAACCCGTGGGCGACAGGCACGGGGACGTCTGTCGCCTACACGCAGGTCCCCGAGTGGCCGGCTGCCGACCATCGGCACGCCCTAGAGAGGAAGGGGGAGAGAGTCTCCCCAGAGATGAGTCCGGAGTTCGGACAGCCGCTGGCGAGGCTATGGTGGAGTGGTTAACACCGTTCCCATGGTCTCGCCCTATAGCACGAAGGCGGCATATAGAGGGGTTTTTTAGTGGGTAAACCTGGGCCTCATCAGCCAACAAGGGTGTCCCACATAACCATCAGGGTCCGTCCCCGCACCCTGGTGGTATGCGTAACGCATTTTCCCCTATTAAAAAAAAACAAAAGGTAGTTACTTGTCCGTCTTTATACTTTGCCATTACTGTGAGAGAGCATGCTACCGTGCAGTGGTGTGGCGTAAAAGATATCCTAGGGCAAGCCGGTGCAGATTTGGCGTACATTTTCCTTAAGAGCTCTAGAATAAAGTGGTCGAAAGCCTGATATTAGGCAAGCCGGTAGGAATCGAGTTGTTTGGACGCCACGCCACTGCTACCGTGTGGGTTTAGTCGGTAGTTGGGGTCTTCCCCAAAGTCCGAGATTCCGTTTCATTGAATGACAACCTGTTCCCCTGGTATGCGGGATACGTGCGGCATTCCTACACGTAAAAAAAGGTTAGCTCGTGGCTTGTTTGTCCTCGGCTCAAATTAATGAAACAAAAAAAAAACCTTTTCCAGGGGATATCAGCTTGCTTTTTATATTTTAAAATAGTTTCAAAATACGATCCGGGACGCTACCTATGTCATGTCATGTCTATTTTTAGGGTTCCGTACCAATATGGTAAAAAAGGAACCCTTATGGTGCGACTCTGTCCGTCTGTCCGTCTATCCGTCTGTCCGTCTGTCACAGCAAGATATCTCAGGATCTACTGATGCTATCGACATGAAATTTGAAATAATGTAGAGACTTTGAAAATGGAAAGTAGGGCTATTATATCGAGTGGGGTATCAAATGAAAGGACTTGATTTGTAGATTAAAACTCTATTTTTGTAATTTTTTTTAAGTAAGTAGTTTTTGATTTATGGCGAAAAACGTTAAAAAAATACCATTCCCCCCTGTTATCTTCGAAGTTACTGAACAGAAAAATCTGTAATAATTATCAATTATTAATGTCATCCTATATATTACAGGAAAAATATAACGGTTTTCCTCACTTGCACCGTTTTTTTAGAAATTTGCAAAAATCGTAACACGTACTTATTTGCTCCTACTAAACTAATCGCCATACAGTTTTTCTTAAACTACATATGAATATACAGTAAACGGCGATAAAGAATGCACATCGATCTTTGGAAAGAGACAATCGGCTAATTTCGACATCGTATAGCGATATCTGTGTCGCACACACCATGACGTTTGTTTTGTCAGTCGTAGTTTAAATGCGAGAGAGTGCAGTCGCAGATCCAAGTCAATATATATATATAGAGTCGCTAAAACTTTTACAAAATTAAATTTGTACTATGGCATAACACCAACACATTAGAATAACACCAACCTTTTCTTGAGTCGACTTAGGGTACAGGGTTAAACCGTGTTGTGGACGATGGCCTAGCAACTTGTCACCGCAAAATTACACTTTTTGTCGATCTTTAAACCCACATTTAAATATGCCAGTAGTATAACATCAGTTGCTAATGCTCAGTCAACCCCTTTTAGGAATATGGGCGTGAATATATTACGTATGTATATTATTTTTCCCCAACAAGCAATAATTAAATATAATTACATCGTGTTTTACAGCTCTATATATTCCACGTGAAATCAAAACAAAACAATAATAAAGTACTTAGTTCTAAATTCAAATTCTGATGAACGATTAATCTAATAATTGATGTACATGGAAATTAGTATTCGTTTGTATTCGGAAATGCGATGATTGCCGATGTGCATTCTTTATGGCCGTTTACTGTATCTACTTATGAGTTTGTACGGAACCCTCGGTGCGCGAGTCCGACTCGCACTTGACCGGATTTTTTAAAAAGACCACGTTTGACCCAAGACCCGGAATAACAAAATACGAAATGCCAATGGAGCCGTTAAACATTTTTTATTTGGCTAGCGACCTTAGAATTAGAATGTCTCAACCCTTAACTTAAAGCAAAGATATCGATGAATAAAATAAATCAAACTCGTTTCTTTTTAAATTAAGAACATTATGCCAGTTCGCGGTTATTTATTACCTTATTAGATGTATACCCGGTTTTATATCGCAGTATGCTAATCTATGGTCGAGGTCAAAAACCATTTTATTTTCTTTTGCTATTATTTTTTATCAGTAACTTAATACCATGCTCCATTATGTCATTGACCGCGTTTATTTTGTCTGTTGCCGTGGTTTTTCTTTAGTTGTTTTTGCGAACGATGGGAGGTTTTTTAGGTAGATGTGCACTATTAATAAGTAAAGGTCGTGATCTATTGATTGAGTTGCTTTTTTTCTTATCTGTATGATTGAATAAATACAATAGCCATGCAGACAGTCACGAACATCGCCCTTTAATTAAATTTGGTTCGCTAAAATTATGTAAATTTAGGTACAGTCATTTTATTAATTATACACCAAACGCACTTTTTCTATACAAATATAACCGACTTCAAATATTGAAAACACATTAACGGACGCATTAAATTATTTACCCCGTAATTAACATGTTTATTTTTTTCACATAAAGAAGCAAGATTATCTGAGATCATCATTTTGCTGTTAATTACTGGGTACAACTGCGCTTAACGTGTTCATCATCATGGCAATATTAACGTGTCATCAGCATGTCAGATTTCGGGAAGTACAGACCTGGTTTTCTTGTCATGGTTCTAATAAAATGGCAACTACGAGGGCAAACAGAAGAACGCAGGTCCATAGCTATGAGAGGTAACCCCTGATCCCATGGCATTCGCGCAGTGGCGCAACACTGCCGGCGGCTTTGTGTCGCGATGCGCGATAGGGTTGTCAACCGGATAACTTTAACACATTCAGTGCCAAGCAGGGGTCGGATACCGGTATTTTCTCCATAGAAAATTCAAGTGTCCGACCGAAAATTCGGTTTCGGCCTAGTTTCGGCAAAAAACGGGTTACAAGCGGAAGTCTACGCTACCTATGTCATGTCATGTCTATTTTTAGGGTTCCGTAGCAAAATGGTAAAAAAGGAACCCTTAGGTGCGACTCTGTCTGTCTGTCCGTCTGTCACAGCTAGATATCTCAGGAACTACTGCTGCTATCGATTTGAAATTTGGAATAATTTTAAAAATCGCTGACCCTAGCCTACAGCACATAAAAAGTTTTTTTTAAAGAAGTTTTTTGAATTTTTTTTTTCTTAATCATGTGCTTTTTGATTTAAAACGAAGAACTTTAAAAAAAATTCCATTCCGCCCGTGTTATCTTCGAAGTCACTGAACTGAAAAATCTGTAATAATTATACTAATGATTGATATTATCCTAAATATTACAGGAAAAATATAACGGTTTTCCTAACTTGCATCGATTTTAGAAATTCGCAGAAATCGTAACGCAAATTTATTTGCTGCTACTACTAAACTAACAACTACAGTTTATCCTGAACCATGTTTGTACGGAGCCCTCGGTGCACGAGTCCGACTCGCACTTGACCGGTTTTTTTCTTCCCATGAAAACATGACCTTATATGGAAGTTTTGTTTTCGGTTCTGATTTCGGCCGCAATATAACAGACTATCAAATAGACAACCCTAGTACATGGCATGTAGCTGCCAGCTTTGTGATCTTGCTGCAACGAGGTATGTAGCCCCTTTGTTGTCTTTGTAAAATGCTACACGCTCCTGAGTGAGATCGGATCGCCACGCACTATTTAGTGATTTTGTAATAGATTACTATGTTTTTAAATTTAAATTGGATGATAGATTTCGCATGGGATTTTGTAAGTTGACATGGAAAATTGGGCCAAGTTGCTATACTCGTAATGAGCTAAGAAGCTTCCAAAGATGCTAAATACTGATATTTAAGTATGTATAGTGACTTCGTATCGTGTCCTAAGGCTGGTTCAATGGCGACGAGAAAACGACCAGCCAATTGCCAGCCATCGACAATTTCCTCGCTCAAGAGGGCATTTCTCCAGAAATATGTCAGCGATTCATTCATCTGTCTCCATACATTTAGTATGAAAAAGGGCCAGATGAATGAGGTGACCGCAGAAATATTTCTGGAGAAATGCCCATGAAACTTTTAACGGATCAAATGATTTTTACCCGACTGCGGCGAAGTCCAAAAGGTGGGTAATGTTTTTGACCTGTATTTAAGTAAGTATGTATGAATGTCCGTTCTTATGTCCGCTCGTAACTATTTAACGACACACCCGATTTTAATAAATGTACCTACATCACGGGTACGTAGAATTCTTAAAAAATAACAAAATAGCGAAATAGGTATGCATTTTAATGCGCGGTATTTTTTGCACCGCCGTCAGGTATTTTTTAGCAGCATAGGTCGGCCCCAGTCTCACGAGTCGGACAGATGACCTCGTAAGAGTAGCGGGGTGTCGGTGGATGTGTGGGAAGAGAGGATAATAGAGAGATCTCTCTCCAGGTAGATCAAGAAATGCTGTTTAGACACAGAATAAGAATTAGTGCTATGTAGTGGCGTGGCGTAAAATATATCCATAGGCAAGCCGGTTCAGATCTGGCGTACATTTTCCTTAAAAGCTGTAGAATAAGGTGGTGAAATGCCTGATATTAGGCAAGCTGGTAGGAATCGAGTTCTATGGACGCCACGCCACTGCTAGGTACCTCTCCTCACTCCCTAACGAAACGGCCGTCCGCGTCGGATGACCGGACGAAGCTGACCCCGTATCCGACCTCTCTATCGCATAACACGACGTGCTCTTTTTTCCACCTACCCTAGGTAGCGATATTCAATAATAATTAGGTACCGCGCAACGGAATCGTGGATTCAGTCAATCCTGGTTTAGGCTGCGTTTCTACCAGAGCAGTGCGAAAAATCCACCAACCAACGTGCCTAGCCTCACTCAGCTCGGCCCGGCATTGGTGGATTTTTTCCTTGCACGGCTCCGGTGGAAACGCAGCTTTAGATATACACCGTGGGTACGAGTAACCCGACAAACTTTAACTATAAATTCTAACAACTATTAGGAGTAAAAAAAGTTATGTGATGTATAGTCGAAAAACGCTTACTTTCAGAGATATACATTATTTTTTAAATGAAAACTCCCAAGTGTGTAACAAGCCCTAATAAATGTGACCAAGATAGTTTTACTAGTTTTTTAAAATCCTTTAACTAAACAGCAATTAACCTTCGCAGTATTTGATGGTAAGCGACTACGAGGCCAAAAAATTGACCTTTCGTTTCCATTTTAGCTTTTTTTTCTTTTTGATAACTTTTCCTCCAGTAAGGGCATGTTTATAACGAGGGGCTTAATTTACTGATTTATTTTGTTCCATAACACTATTAATGTAAAATGACAATATTTGACCCATGTTGATATAACATTATTTACTCGTCACACCACCAGGAATTCATGGCTAAAATATGTCGGTATAGTCCCTGCCACCCTGTATATAAATGTAGGGATATAATAGTGCCCTGGTAAAGACGAGCCTCCGACAGGCGGGCACTACCTTTTTTCCCAGAGCGCTGTGCTATATCTTAAATTAAAACTCTCAAACATGGTCTTACATGCGGCCTTGATGTGAAAAATTAGTCTCAAATTGATACGAGCTACAAATAGCCTAGTGTAGCGATTATAACTTTAAAACAATGGACACAGGCCAGGGTTTCCCATGGGCATTATCGAAAGAAATAGTTTAGCAACCCGCTCTATTGTTCGACCAAACACTATTATTATGAAAAAACTTTTCGCACGTAAGTTGAGACGTAGACACGGATTAATTGTTTAATTTATATTTAATTGATTTAAGTTATGCTGGTTTGTGAAACGGATATATTGTTTAGCACTAGTTTCCTGTCTTGAGACTTTTCTTAGTTGGGATGGCCGCTAATAGTTATGGAGATTTGTTTTCTAGGCGATTTTAATAACACATTACGCAACTAGGGTGGTAAAACAAAGTAAATTTATTACTTCCCGTGTTCTGTACATCACTTTATCATTTCCCGTGTTGTGTACACTTGGCCAGAAAGTGGCTTTTTCCGTACGCGTAGCGTGCCACTTTATGGCCAGGTGTGGCATAAATGTTATTTCTGAATAGGAGGTTTTCACACCTTTTAAAAGTACATGTGAATTGTTGAGTGCCTACCAAGGCTACTACGATTGATCGCATCGTTTACATAAGGCATGTATCTAGTCCAAGCATCCAGATCACATCAACAAAGAGGCGTGTCGCAAATGTTCTCACGACACTGTCGTCACGTGACGAAATCGTGACGCAAAATGACCTTTGTGAATGAGCTTATGTTTAAAGACGGTTTAGTATGCGCCAGGTGTAATAGTGGTATTAGATACTAGAAGATGCAACTCAGTTCGATGGTGTGAAATAAACAGCTTAAACGTCCAAAAATCCAACATCCAAATTTCATTGTGCTCTATGCGATAGATTAAGGCCCATTTAGACGTGGCGAGAACTCGTATGCGCTTTTCATTTCATGGTATGGCGACGATTAATCGATCAACTGTACGCATCGTACCTAAGTAGCCCGCAATGTACTAAAAGTCGCATAAGAGTTCTCGCCCCGGCTAAATGGAGCCTTAATAAGATATTTTAGTTTTATTTCATTTTCTCAGCCATGTCTAATTTTTGTTGGTACTTTTATTTTTCTGTCAAAAATTAACACTTATAAAGTAGGTCATGTATTGTGAATTGGAATTAGTTTTATAATTTTCAACTGACGATACCCTTGATCTATATTTACTTATAATAGTTAAATTAAATTGCAAATACGTCAAAAAGTATGTAATTAAAACGTCAAACGTCATAATTAATCATCCTTGATACTCGCAAGCGTATCAGATCCTTGCTGCCGTCAATTTGCAATGATCAAGATACTAGCTCCAGGAAGTGAACGTAATATCGACGGTATTACTGCTTATTACGATAATAATGAAAGGGCGTTGTATGTTCGTTTGTGTTGAAGGCTGTGCAAAACTGACCAACATTTTAAGGTAATCAATTCGAGACCTCGGCGTTATGTTCGAAACTGGTGTTTTTCGTGAATTAAGAGGCATTCCATCTTAGTCCTCAGTTGGCAACGCATTTGTAATATTAAGATAACATATATTTTTATGCCACACCTGGCCATAAAGTGACTTTTTCCGCACTTTTCCGCACGCAATGTAGACATAAAGTGATGTACACAACACGGGAGGTAATAAAGACAGCCCTCGATCGCATATTTACATCCCTCGCTTGCAGCTCGGGCCGCAAACATCTGCGTTCTCGGCCTTTCTTTGTATTACCACCCTAGTTGTGTAATATACTATTGTAACTTTGTCAACAACTGTTTGTTTCTCAATAAACTAAAAAAAAAAAGATTGTAAATGTCCATGGGCCTCAGAAGTCACTTACTATCAGGTGATCTGTGTGTTCGTTTGCCTTTCCCATGACATAAAAATAATACTGCTAGTGTAAGTATGCTAAATCATCGACTTTATCGTTACTTAGCAACAAGTTACATTGTGATCAAATGCTTTCCAATTGTGAATAAAATAAAGAGTAAATCCGCGGCAATATAATATACTGTAGAATACATAAAATACACAGCAATTACTCTAGTGTTCCGGCCCAGTTTGTATCAAAAGGTGAAGGCGTCGGAAAGGTCTGTTACGCCAACCCAATAACATTTCGTTCACAATTAACATGGCTTTTGTTATCGATGGTTTGACCTTTGACATGACATAGTTTAAGCACATACAGTGGGTCTACGAAGATATCTTTAAGATTCCAAGAGGCAAAGGCAATAGACTATCAACCAGTAGGCTTATGATGCTACGCTTTGTCACGCGATGAAATAATGATTAAAGCGTTCGTCACGTTCTGACAATATGTGTGTGAGAGTGACGGATGCTTTATCATTTATTTATCACGCGACAAACCGTAGCATTATAAGCCTACTGGAGATAACCGAGAGGGACCAAAGGGCGAGACGAGGGAGGGCGAGCCTTATTGAATACGTTGCCATTTTAGTACCTAAAGGCAGAGTATAATAACGCCACACGTATTCACACAGACGTGCTATCGCGCGTCTGTGTGATTACGTATGGCGCGCTCCTAAACAGCCGGAGTTGGACTACTTGTTCGTCTTTATACAGTCAAGGAATTTAATTCCCTACCCGTTTCATTGAAATGTTGTTAAGCATTCACGATGCATTAAGGTCGAAATTTCTATTTCAGTAATGATATTTAAATGTCAATACGTATTATTTGTCATTTGCTCATCTAATTACGAATACGTGTCAGTTGGTTTCAGTGTCAATCGAGAAAATTTTAAAATAATTCCGAATCCAGACTCCGTAAAGTCTACCGCAAACGTCGATAATCTAAATTTCGTTATATGCGTTCCTTTCATTCGAATATTGCAAGAGCGAGAAAGATGGACTTTTTTCGAATTTCGATTCCGCGGTTGTCGTCCTTTTTTGGTAGTTAGTGCCTTGACGTTCCAAATTTCAGTTCACCATGTGAACGTTGTTTATCTGTTACCTAGTTACTGACACAAAACAATGCGTGTGATATGCCAAAGTAACGTCGTACTCTAGCTAGCTCTTATGATGACAGTATGCTATACGATATTGGACCTTAGGTGGGTTGGAAATTAAATTCCTTGACTGTACTTGGCTAATAACCACATTTTTACTAAAAAAAACCCGACCGCGGTGCACTTTGAAACTGCAAATCCACCATTTTGTTTATGTTATCGAACTTCATACCCAGTGACACTCGCACGATCAAGACGAATCTAATGATGTATCATTTATCAAAATCGGATGTGTCGTTGAGTAGTTACGAGCGGACACAGGAACGGACATACATACATACAGGTCAAACACATAACCCTCCTTTGGGCTTCGCCGCAGTCGGGTAAAAAACCGGCCAAACCGAAGCTTGACTCTGCGTATACGTATACGCTGTGATGCATCGTTGGCGTTACGTTTTGTACATATACATATGTGACGGTTTTTGGGAAAACGTCCCACTTCGTCGATATGGAGTTAAGAGTAGTTCCTAATACTACAGATCATACGCTATCTTTTGGTGAAAGATTCATGTCTCTAGGTGCTATAGTTATTTTTTAAAAAATCTGCAAAGTTGCAGAAGTGAAAAAGCGACAGTTGAGAAAACGTTGGTTAAAGTTTGGGATGGCAGAAAACACACTTCTACTTTGAAGTTATGGAGTGGTTGGTATTAAATGAATGGGCATACTTTAGGGATTTTAAATTAGTTAAAATCATGTATGTAACCTTAGTATTTTGAATGTTATGGAGGCTTGAACATAAAAACAGGACGAAAATATATAAATCCTGAATATGGGTTTATCTCTATATATTCTATTATACGGCACGCAGATTTATCATTAAAGTTGTATTTATAAATGGTTTCCCATGCTAAAAAAGACAGAAATAATTCTGTGTATCCTTTTATTAAGTTATTATGTCAAAAAGTTAATAACAAATGATTTGAAGAGTGCCATGCATAAAAATTAAAATACATGTGTCTCTTAATATATAACATGAGATTACTTAAAAAACATACTTATCAAGCATAGAAAGTATGTAAAATATAAAATTATAAGTACTTTTTGTGTGTATAAAGTTTAGTGATTTTATATAGGGAGCGTCCCACTTGGTCGGTTTACTAAACTTTAGTGCTTCTTCATTGAAAGTGTTTGTGTTTGGTATATTTTTCAGTTCAATGTATGAGATAAAGGTTTGTTATTGTTAATCTAAGAGTCTTTGATACTAACGTCGTTTGTTTAAACTTTTTTAACGTAATTGAACGACATTTCTTTTCGACTCAAGTTTAGTGACCCACTTTGACGGTTTGGTGGATCATACGCTAAAAAAATACTACAAGTATAAAATCATAATTTATAAACATAGGTGTAATTTGCTGAACCAAAAACAGTATAATTACAAACCAAAAATTGTGTACGTATTGAACCTATGAGGTGTAGCAAACGGATCGAACTCATCGCAACGTTTATATAAGTCGCCGTATAAATATAAAATATTGTTTGTGATAAAAATACTTGGATATGTCGTTTTGAAATTATATTTTTTTTGAATATTAGGTACTGTTTTAATTATCAAGCGGAATCATCTATTTGTTACCAAGATTTTCAAAGCTTTCACGTCAAAATTAACTTCTTTGGCAGATAATTAAGGTTGTTTTAGACTTATGTTGCCTTAATTAACAATAAAATTGCAATTTTGCTGGGTTGCAAGCTAAACATCTTGGTAAGAAAAAAGAAAACTTAAAATGTGGACGTTTTATCGACTTAACTTTATATAAACTGTTTTAAAAATGCTCTTATAACTTTCTTTCACATTTAAATGACACCGAAAATCATAGAAATCATTGAGCGAAAATTTTCTCGTGTTAAATTCATGCTGACGTGACACAGCCAATTTTCAATTTTAAAAATATACTCAGTTATAATGGGAGAGTTATATTTGCAAAATTGAACTTACTTTTTTATTAAATCATTTACAAATGGCTAGTTCTAAAAACTTTCAGTGCCACCCTCGTATGGCAAATAATTTTATACCAACCCCTCCATAACTGCAAACAACAAAATTGTCGCTTTTCACTATTGCAAGTTTAAAGAATTTTCAATAAATAACTATAGCTCTAAGAGACTGTGTTATATGTGGTAATCTAAAACGAAAGGAACCTTCTGCAGCTTCGGCAGGTGCTTAAGAAGTTAATGCCTTATCTTTAATGCAGAAATCGAATGAAATTGCGTGTGTGTCTGCGGCCAGAAGGTCCCTTTCATTTTGGATGACCACATATTACAAATTACTCATAACACCATATCGGCAAAGTAGAAATTGTTCTCTAATAACAGGTACAAATATGATATCGACGATTTTTTTCTGTATGCGACAAAGTGGGTCGCTGGTCACTAAACTTTGAGGCCCTAAAAAGGTGCTTAAAATGGAGATTTATGCGTCGTCATCAAAATCATAGGTTTATGACAGTATGTTCTATCAGTTTTCATAGAAAGTTGATTTTCGGTAAGTTTTGCCATATTTCACTAAACTGCCCGTAACTCCGTAACTAGAATCGACAAAGTGGGACGTTTTACTAAAAACCGTCACATATTTGGTCGCGGAAACGCACTGTTATCGTATTTGGGCCGGTATGGTCACATTTTATCTCGGGACGTAATTTTTAGGGCTCAATGACAGCACACTTACCTACTGTCACAGTCATAGACGGCCGTGTCAGCAATAAAACCCTGTCTCAAAAAACATTTTTTGACAGAAACTTATCTATGCGACTGTAGTTAGATAAAAATGTCATGTAATTAACTTCTTTTAATTAAAACAATGGCCGCTATATTGTTCTTTTGATCTAGCGATAAGGGTAGTCGATCGATCTTTTGATTCAATGGAAACTCTTCCGACAAGCTGATGTCTCGATCTTGATTAGCAAATGTTGGCTTTTACCTATCACAGGCGGACAGTGCCGCTGCTATTGGAGGGATAACGATTAGAGTTATAAGTTATAAGGGTCTTTGATTGACTGTATATGAAACGGTCTAAACCAGCCTCTGCGGTACGAAATGATTAAAAAATATTCGCAAGTGCGATTCGAATACGCACATATACGAGGGTGGTATGATAAGTAGTGAGCATTCCCATGAACATTTATTTTTTTATTTTTATTTTTCAACGTAGTCCCCTTTCAAGTTTTTGCACTTTTCCCAACGCGGCTCCAACTTCTTTAAGCCCTCCAAAAAATATGTCTTCGGAAACTCTGCAAAATACTCATCCGTGGCCTCTATATGACCTCTTCATTTGACATGAAGCGTTTGCCTCCGAGTCAAGATTTCATGTTTGGGAACAGGAAGAAATCACACGGAGCCAAATCCGGGGAATAAGGATCGTGCGGCAGTATTTTGTAACCCAATTGATCCAGTTTGGCCTTGACGATGTGAGATGAATGGGCCGGAGCATTATCCTGGTGAAACAGCACTTTTTTGCGGGCTAAACGGGGCCGTTTTTTCTTTAATTCTTCATCAAATCGAGACAATAAATCAGAGTAATATTGCCCCGTGATCGTTTTTCCCTTCGCTAAATAGTCTATGTGGATAATTCCTTGGGAATCCCAAAAAACGGTCGCCATCACCTTCCCGGCCGACGGAACCGTTTTTGC
The DNA here is from genome assembly GCA_947034925.1 of Eudemis profundana. Classification (NCBI taxonomy): domain Eukaryota; kingdom Metazoa; phylum Arthropoda; class Insecta; order Lepidoptera; family Tortricidae; genus Eudemis; species Eudemis profundana. The sequence continues at coordinate 7,336,171 of OX344806.1, read as the reverse complement.
TATCTCTGGAGCACTTTCGCCGGGACAAGTCCATTGCTTCGATTGTTGTTTTGTTTCGGGAGTATAGTGGTGGATCCACGTTTCGTCCACGGTAACGTAACGCGTAAAGAAGTCCTTCGGATTACGTTTTAATAGTGCCAAACACTCTTTGGAAGTAGCCACACGATTCTGCTTGTTTTCTTCAGTTAGCAAACGCGGTACCCATCGGGCCGATAACTTCCTCATGCCCAAATGTTCATTAACGATATTTTGTACACGCTCCAGTGATAAGCCACATACCTCAGCTACCTCCCTCAACTTCAGCCTACGATCATCAACATATCACGGACTTTATTGGTGGTTTCCTCCGTGGTAACTTCAATTGGACGTCCTGGGCGGGCCTCATCACACACAGATGTTCTTCCATTTCTGAACTCGTTATACCACTGCTTAATTGTGGCAATCGTAGGTGAAACATCGCCATACACGCTATCTAACTCATTTTTTATTTCACCACGCGTTTTACCCTTCAAAAACAGAAAGCGAATCACTGATCGATATTGTTCTTTTTCCATTTTACACAAAAAATGCCACTTATACTGTTTAAAAAGCTATAATTCATGAATTAATTGACGGAATCATTTGAAACTGTCAATTTTCCCGCGTCCAAGATGGCGGCTGTAGGTAATGACATTTTTAATATTCAGCCATACCGCATTGATTCAAGGCTCATTACTTATCATACCACCCTCGTAGGGTTTCGTACCACGGTCGAGCAAAAACGCCAGATAAACCATTTCTACGGGGGTCCCAATATTTTTTTTTATTATTTGTTGTTATATCGGCAATAGAAATGCAGATTCTGTGAAAATATCAAGTCACCTATTACGGTTCAAAAGATACAGTCCTGTGTAGTGATGAGTCGCTACCGGTAATTTACTAAAGGCGGGAATATTCTCAGTAATATTACCCACGATCGGTAAGATTGGGTAATATTGAAAAAAATGTTAGAAAGTAGATGTTTTATTCATGTGAAGTACTAACAGAGTTTACAATGCACCGATTTTTAATGATAAAAGTTACGAATCTTTTTTAAGTTAGTAAATTACCAATCTTACCAGTAACATTCTCAATGTTACTGGGTATTTTACCAATGCTTACGGTAATATTACCAGGTAAGATACAAAACTACAGTGTTACTTGAGATTTATTGATAAATTACTTAGTTTAAGGAGCAATATATGAATATTTGGAGGCGGTAGTGCCCCGCCAAGTCGAGCAAAACAAAGGCACGGCCGTACCATCTTTTTTTCATAGCCATTCAAGCCATTTTCAGCCTCCTGTAGTTTTGTGCTGGCTAAAGCTAGAAACCTTGAATTTACAGGGATATATAGGGCATAATAAGACTTAAATATATTTTCAATAACATTTAATTTCGATGTGCAGTTTAAGAACTATTGCACGTCCAAGTTCCTTAGTTTTGTCACAGACTGACTGACTGATGATCATCATAATTCTAAGGTACTTCTAGCAAACCCACAAGATCCAAATTTTAGTTGTGTTAGTACTTAACACGAATAAAACATCTACTTTCTAACATTTTTTTCAATATTACCCAATCTTACCGATCGTGGGTAGCTTACCGGTAAGTTACTAGTAATATTCCAGTTGGAAATTTACTGGTAACGGGAATGTTAACGCCGACCCATCACTAGTCCTGTGACAAACGGTCAGACAGACAGCGGAGGCTTAGTAATTAGGGTCCTGTTGGCACCTTTTGGGTACTAAAAAGTAAACTTTATAACTAGAATTATTTCCAAATACTCGAATCTGTGGAAGAGAGGATAACAGAGATCTCGCACCCTCACCAGGCGGGTGTTGTGCCTGGGGACCGAAGTACGATTAAACTTGGTTGGAAGTGGTATATGTAGTGTTAGCATTATAAACACTTCCATAGTGCGATGCAGAATACCATGGGAATTGTGCCGTTTGTATGGGCGTTGATGTAAGCGCCATCTGTCGTGGAATTACTGTGACTGTCTTCTTTCAACGAGCTTCGCTAGGTGGCAGTGTCGCCACAAATCTACCACAAGGGCTCAGTACCTCTAGCACAACTGGCCGCGAATTCGCTGGACGCGACATACCTGACCTGTCACTGTCACACTATATTAAGTGGAATAAGATAAGTAGCATTTGTCGCACGACAAAGAATAGCGTGTCACAGTTGCGTTAGAGGTACAGGTTTATTAGGGTAAATTCATGTGCTTTATGACGAAATAGCGGCCCTTTAGTCCAATATGTCGTCAGATAGGACAATGTGGAACGTGCCTTGTCCACACGACGAACTCATTTGGCCGACAGTTGTAATAGGCGCCTGCTTTCACTCTTTTCCACTATTCGATTAGATAACAATTTGGATTAAAACCTGGCTAGCTGTTTTAAATAAATAATAAATAAATATTAGGGGATATCTCAATCTTACACAAATCGAACTAGCCCCATAGTAAGCTCAATAAGGCTTGTGTTATGGATACTAGACGACGATATATTTAATAGATACAAATACTTAAATACATAGAAAACATCCATGACTCAGAAACAAATATTCGTGCTCATCACACAAATAAATGCCCTTACCGGGATTCGAACCCAGGACCTCCTGCTTCGTAGGCAGGGTCACTACCAACTAAGCTAAAGCGGTCGTCAAATATTTTTCGTCGTGTTTTGGCACTATAGTCTATTTTTTTTAACTATAACGTACCGGGATGATTTATAATCTCCCGTTTTATTGGTTACATGTCGGTGTTCACATAATATCATCCACGCCGTGAAAGCCACCTTAACGTACTTAACTTGAATGAACCAATGAGCGTGTCGCATTTAGCCTTAGGAAAAGGCCCTTAGCACTTTATACCTAAGTAAAAAAAACTGGCCAAGAGCATATCGGACCATGCTCAGTGAAGGGTTCCATAGCCGTAACTATAAGGTAAATAAAAAATACGATGTAAAAAAACACAACAACAAAAGAGCGTATCTTCATAGCAATTACGTCCTTTTGTTGAGAAGCGCAGTTTATCGGCAATAACTCAAAAACGATTAATCCGATCTTGTTGAAAATAATTTTCACAACTTTCGGAGCGATTATTTCCAAATAGGTATATGCACTTAATCAAAAACATTACTTAATTTAAATGTTTTTGAAAGAGCTGTCGTACGTGGTACATAGTTACCACACGTTGATATTTCCTGAAAAAACTTTTTTAGCTTCTGTCACATGTATGGAGTGCCCTCCCTAAAAATATTTATTTTAGTTGTTTAACTACCAAACTAAGTAGCGGCTCATACAATACACCTATATTCCAAATTTCATCAATATCCATCGTCTAGTTTTTGAGTAAAATGCCTGTGACATACGGACAGACGGACGGACGGACATGACGAAACTATAAGGGTGCCGTTTTTGCCATTTTGGCTACGGAACCCTAAAAATAGTAATGTATCATTCTGTATGCAGCTTGACGTCATTTGTAATCAGCATCAAAAGTACGACTATTGCTTATCATATAGATAGTTAGAATAATGGTTAAATGAAAGTCACGTAACAAACAGTTAACTGCAAGTTAATGGCCGCGATTATCAGGATTTAAAAAGTCATAAGTATTATTCATTACATAACTGGGATAAAAGTAGTAGTATTGTTGTCGTTAAGTTTGTGATACCTTTCATATTTCTGTGCGATAATCGGTTTTTACCGCCTAGTGGTATTACTTATATTTCTATCTTATAATCTATACATATAATAAAATCGTAGAAAGACTGTGTTTTTACATTAAAGATGTTTCATAAAAAGATAACTAGGGAGTGTTAAAAATAGAACATCAATAAATAGTTTTTGAAATTTTTGTCAGTACGTCTGTTTGTGCGCGTATCAGGTAAAAACTACCAAACCGATTTGCATAAAATTTAATTTACATGTAGATTATGGTTTACATGTAGATACTTTTTATTCGACTAAGCCGGAGCAAAAATGAGACATTTAACTATTTCACCTCCGCGAACGAAGTTGCGAGCAAGTCCACTGGTAAGTAATAAAACTAATTAAATATGTTTATTACTTAGGTGATAAAGTAGGAACAGGATGGCTGAGACTTGCTTTTAGGTATTCATTGACGGAGCGAGTGCAAAACGCGATGGAAGCGTCCCCGTTTAAAGGTGGTTTTCCACCGGCAGCCCGAGACGAGGCGCGACGCGGATTGAAGTGAAATTTGTATGAGATTTTCAATCCTCTCCGGCCGGATTGGATTGGATTGGATTGAAAATTTCATACAAATTTTGGAAAACCAGCTTCAGTTTAGGAAAAACGCTTTCGTATGTGTACCTCTCCGGCTGTTCTCCTCTACAGGTCGGATTTTTCATCGGATTCTCACGAAACTGTGTGAGCAGGTCCGATAATTACGTAGATAATTTTTTGCTGACTCAGTTTTTGGACTTATCTTCAAAATGGCGGAGCCATGGAGGTTGTCACAGAGCCAAAGTAAATTTTAAGCAAATTTAAAGGTACTTTTTTGTATTAATAACAAACGTCAAGTCACAACTAATCAAATGAACCCAAACACGGTGAATTTATCTTATGTAATTTAGGTGATCCTATAGCTACCATCCGGTTCCATCATCAGATCAGCTCCATCCATGTCATAATAATATTGGATTGCCATCTGATTTAGGGCCGATACAGACGGACTGCATGAGTGATGCAGTTCCCATACAAATCGTAGGGAGTTGCAGTTGGGTTGCAGTCCGTCTGTATCGGCCGTTACATATTCTTGCAAAATTTCAGCTCAATCGGTTAAAGATTGAGTGGCAAGATTCCACCCGAACATAGTTACATACATACATATTGCAAGTTAAATATATGCTTGTGAAAATGAATATATGTAGTATTGTATCGTATAAATGTATTTGATTGCTAGTATAAAGTAAAAAAATATTGAATAATAATTGCATAAGTGTCTAGTAATTGTCGACTATATCAATTATTTGTTACTTATAGCCATAAGGAAGGGGTTATTATTTTAGCCACACCTATCGATTAAAAGATACTAAGTTCTTTTGAGAAACAATTACATAAACGGCATTTTAATAGTGAGCAAGTGAGATAACTATCAAGTATTGTTCTTCAACAACTATTACGTACTTTTACCACATCTCCTCTATAGTGACAACATTGTCAACTGTGTTACAGCATTTTGTAACGATACAGGTTTTCTAACGTTACGTGTATCGGTCTAGGCACTTAAGTACCTTGTCACATTAACAATATTAATCAGACACCCTTGAGCTTATTTTGGAAGTTAAAGCGGTAAGGTTCTATAGATGTTTAGATATTTGTGTACGCAACTTGATTGATGAAATGGCTTTTGCATTTTATATTGTGCGTTTGGAAATGCTTTGTGGAATTCTGGTGCCTAAGCTAAATTAGGATTCCGTAGTAAATGACAAATTTTGGACTCCTGTACAATTTAGGGTGGAGCGGAGGGAGAGAGGGAGAGAGGACTTCCTCAATATCATAATTGAATAGCACTAAAAGGTTGAGTTATAGTATTAATAATTAGGGAATAATAATAGAAAAAAACTAGCTATATACTTTTGGCTCTCTACCGTCAGTTGAATAAAAAAAGTCATACATTTATAAATTTTAAACTTTATTTTGTATGCTCAAAAACCATTTTATTCTTTGAACACATTCTTTTTGCTATAGGAATACTTAATTATTATTATTACTCACCTTTAGATCAACTTATATTTTAACCATGACCTACTTAGTCATTTATTACGTAAGACGATTTTTGCCAGTTTTTGACCCCCTCCCCCCTTATGTAAGAAAAAATAAGAATCGGCTGACCCCCTCCCCCCCTATTTAATATTTATTACGTAAGAATCTAAAGGAAAAATGATTTTACGTTTGGGCTGTTGTAATTTTTAATTTCAAAGAATCATTTTTGTAGGGACGTTTATTTGCAGTTTTTAATTTTTTAGTAAAGTACCTACGCAACCGAGCACGGGCCTACGCTCTCGTGTGGATTTGGGCGCTTTTTCAAAAGTTAAGATTATTTTGCGCATTTTTATGATGTTACGTAAGAACGATCAAAACTCCCTCCCACCCCCCTGTAAGAAAAAATAAGACATGGTTGACCCCCTCCCTCCCTAAATCGTCTTACGTAATAAATGAATGGCCCCTTAGGTACATGCTTATTATTTCTTTTCTTAGTAACCCATTTTAGTCGGTAGTAAGGAAAAAGTCAGCGTAACTTTAACTTATTACTCAATAAAAGAGTCCTTGAATTTTGAATATAATTTTTAACTGGATTGACATCATGAAATGTATCGAAATTCGTACTATAATTTTATACTATACGCTCAGGGAGAAAATCGCACCTAGCCAGGGAAGATGTACTTTTCTTCCCAAAATAGTTTCTTATGATTTGGCTAGTAGGTTGTCACCGATGTCACGTTTTTGTTTCATAGACATTTTTTCGCAAATGTATTAAAAATGTCGTTTGATACACGTGTGGAACTGTCATTTCTACTTGTCCCGAGTCATCTTGTCCCTCGGGCCAAGACAACGGGACTAGCTAGCAGTGGCGTGGCGTAAAAGATATCCTAGGGCAGATTTGGCGTAGGTACATTTTCCTTAAGAGCTCTAGAATAAGGTGGTCAAAAGCCTGATATTAGGCAAGCCGGTAGGAATCGAGTTGTTTGGACGCCACGCCCAATAGCTTGTGAGAAATGACATACTTTCCGCACTGATATCAAAAATTCATATTTAAGATATGGTCGACAGTCAACATTAATCATCAATCATCATAATCGTAATATTACAAAACCGGCAGCAGAAACCGTGGCCGCCTCAGTGAGGTCGCGATGATTATCTATAATAGTTTGACATTTAAAGGAATTCGATACGGTTTTATTGTTCTTTTATCGCGTTTTTAATACGAGTGGTCAGAGAATTTGACAGATTTATGGCTGGGCGTGACAGTTGAAAAAATAGAAATGATTGTAAATGGATGGGTATCAGCTGGGTATCGATAAAATAAAACGTTGCGTTTTAAGGAATGTGTTTTTCTTTATGCCACACTTGGCCATAAGCCACTAGGCTGCGCGTACGGAAAAAGCCGCTTTCTGGCCAAATGTAAACATAAAATGCTGTACACAACACGGGAGGTAATAAAGAAAGCCCTCGATCGCATATTTACGTCCCTCGCTTGCAGCTCGGGCCGCAAACTTCTGCGATCTCGGCCTTTCTTTGTATGACCACCCTAGTTATGTAATGTACTATTTCGTTTATATGGAAAACAAAGCGATTCGGTAAGAGGGGGATACATTAGCCCCATCATTATTATGGTCCCATCGCCGGCGAGTAAAGTTACATTCCGGTAGTAGCATCTGGAAAGGTTGATTGATCACACTTTGCCTGGTCAGCCCGTAATGAACTTGTTACTCGCTCAACTCGCTCGCTTGTGACACTAGGTACCTACTATTTCTAGTAGTCTAAATAGTAGGTAGGTACCTAATATTAATATTATTTTGCATAGTCGTGGGAAAAAATACCAAGGGTCATCTCTGTCTGACGACTAGAATTGTACTTCGTACAGAAAAAATATGTGAGCACCAAACATTGCAATAAGGTGAAAAAATGTTGTTGTTGATGTACAAGCAGCGAAAGGTCCAAAAATATTTGGGTCTAGTCACCGAGTAAAATTTTATTCCTTTGGGCGTCGATACCCTTGGCTTGCGGCGACCCAGTGCCCGCTAGTTTTTCTAGCAGTCCGAAATGCTGGTCGACGTCTGAGGGCACCGAAGAGCTGGCCGCTTTCTAGCGCAATGTAGCAAAAAAACCGCCCCGGGTGCCAAGCTCTGGGGGGTGACACAGCGGGCCGCAATTCATTTGTCTAAGGGTGCCTGCCGAATGCACCCCCTCCCCTCCCCCGGGCGAAAAATCAAAAAGTTGCCGTTTACGCCCGGGTACCCGCGGCGTAAACTGGTTGGACTGGCTTACGCCGCCACTGGTCAGATATGAAATGCATCCTCCGCTTCATCATATGACATTTTTGCCACAGACTGTACCCACGGTAGGCTTCAAAGCAAAGAAACAAACATTTGTGCATAAGTAACATGTAGGTATATCAGATATTGGCGAGATGTTCTTATACGTAGCTTCTATATAGAACTCGATTTCTACCAAAATACCGGTATTCTTTCCGTTCTTATCATTCTTAAATACAAATCATGACTTAAAATCATGACATCAATACGAAATCATGACTTAAATACTCATTGAGCTCTACACAAAAAGCATAAAATAATTCAAAAGATTGGGCTATTTCGGGGTTTTTGCAAAATACCGGTTCCGAACCCTGCCTACCCGTATTGGCCGTATTCCACTATTTTAGAAGTAAAGTAGGCAAATAGCTGAAAAGCCATATTTGGCGTTGTAGCGTGCAGAATAGCAGTGAATAAAAAAAATACCTGAGTACCACCTACTACATATTCATTGATATTGTAAGTTACTGGTACCTAAGAAAAAATATACCAACAAATCAAAAAGATAATACTCATAATCAGTAATCACGAGATAAATGTGTTTCTTAATCAGTTGTATTGTTTCGCTGCGGTAATCTTCACTATCGTTATTTATATCGGGTGGTTGTTTTCTCAAGATAGTATCCAGTCTAGATATGCAGTTAAAAAGTCGACTTTCCCCATAGTACATATGGCACGTTTTCCAATGACTAATAAAAATGCTAAATAGGAGTTTGTGAAAATTATAGCTCGGAAGACGATATCATAGTAAAGAGGAGTTCGCACGATGACGTAACATGTTATTCTATAACAGTATATATGTCAAAGGAACCTAATGGGAAATTTTGAGAGGAAGAGCATCTGCCTCCGTGGCGCAATTGGTTAGCGCGTTCGGCTGTTAACCGAAAGGTTGGTGGTTCGAGTCCACCCGGGGGCGCAATATCTTTTTGTATTTAAAAAAAATATATTTTTTTACATCCACTCGTATTTTTTTTACATCCTATATTTTATATAAAGTAATATATAAAATATATTTATTTTATTGCAAGGTCATTTTATTTCAAAATATAGAATAACAGCCTAATTTGTAAGTTATTATGTGTTTTTTTTTTGGTAGTTACTCGTACTACAACATAATTTCTTTGTTATTTCTTGAAATATTTAACTTTTATCGGGCTTTCCATTGTAAACGACTATTTCGATCCGCTCCATATCACCTTCGATAGCTCAGTTGGTAGAGCGGTGGACTGTAGATGTTTAATAACTGTTATCCATAGGTCGCTGGTTCAAATCCGGCTCGAAGGAGGAATGAATTTCTTTTTTGTTTTATAATCCGGATGTTTAATAATTGAAAGATTTGAGGGTAAAAAAAAATAGTTTTTTACTATGTTGACCATATAATTACAAGTTACATTGTTAAATACAGTTTTTAAAAGTACGTATTGTTTAGCACACATTAGTGTTAATTTGTCGTAATTGTAACTAATGTACTCTTTGTATTTAGGTCGACAATGCATGTTACCGCCCAGGACTATGACAACGATAAATTAATGCAAGCCTTATGCCATGGGTAGCCCAATAGGTATTCTGCGGAAATCTCGTCCCCAAAAAACTGTGACCCGTGAATAAGTAGTAGGAATTTTTCTATGTTACCCGACGAAGTTGTTATGTGACATTGAGATGAAGTTTATGTATGTATGTGTGTAAATCGCGACAAAAATAATCCACCTTATTGCTTGTTAGCAATGAAATACGAGAATTATACAAGTCTACTATCTACAGTCTACAGGTGAATTCTGACTTTGACCCACATCGAGTGACTTAATATGGATGCAGTTTTGGCGACATTGGAGACATACAACGTATAAGTAATTGGAAGTCTATTTAATGTAATGCCATTAGCCTTTTATTAAAAGGTGCGGTGAAACTTTTTTTTCGAATTTTTACATTTGAGTGAAAAAATTTAAAAAAATACATTGAAAAAAAAAAAAAAACTTACATCGAATTGAGCACTTTTCCATGATCAAAATTACAAATTTATTTTTATAAGAAAGACAATTCATCATGCTTTATGAGTGAATCATAGTCTATTCAAAATAAACAGGAACTTAAGAACTTTAGAGATAACCTCTAAAGTTCCTAGACTTCTAGTAGTCATTTAGCCCTTACCTTACAAACCGACTCTAATTAATCTAAATAAAGTTTCCTTTGCACTATATTAACATCCTGCAATATTATCAGACCGGACTGCCTTGAATTCAATATTCCTTTCTAAATTTTGCATAGTCGTGGGAAAAAATACCAAGGGTTATCTCTGTCTGACGACTAGAATTGCACTTCGTAGAGAAAACATATGTTAGCACCAAACATTGAGATGAGGTGAAAAAAATATGATGATGTACAATTGGCTATTTGACAACTTTTTTCTGTGATATGTTATAGAAACACCTCTCAATAATAGAAATATTAGTGAAAAATCCACTTCAATATCATAAAACTAACCTACCTATACTAACTTTCCCAAATACCTACGTGCTGAAACGCTTCCTACCGAAGCCCATTATAGGGACCGTGCACGGCGAAGGTGCTGCCAACTGGTGACGCCAATCTAAAGGTTCTGCTCTATATTTGACATTGACAGTGCTGCCACCAACTTCGTGCACGGTCCCTTTGACCGCGTCACGAGACATACGTTGTTTTGGGAAATCAAGAACTTTGTTCTGCAGGTATGTTAAACCTGCGTTTATCGTAACGGTGTTATAACAAAAGTTACCATACATTTTAAGGGTTAATGGTTGGGTTAATGGTATTAATAGTTTTTGATAATTCTAACTTTTAAAATGGACTTTCCCTCGGTCCCACCCAACTTTGCAGGCTCATAAATAAGTTACACGCTAGGTATCAAACTCAAAACTTTAACATGTTTCCTTATTTTGCTTATTTTAACAGGATCTTATATAATTACCTATGTTTTACAAATAATTTTTATTCTAGGTATTCTATTCTATTTTTTACAAATTTCGATTACAGTCAACCCAATTAGCGAGAGGTTTGTATATTTGAGTCTCGTCAAATTTTATTCTTTTATGCGTCGGTACCCTTGGCTTGTGGGGACCTGCCTGCAAGTTTTTCCATAAGTCCAAAATGCTGGCCGCCGTCTGACGGTCGGCACCGAAGAACTGACAGCTTTCTAGCGCAACGTAGCACAAAAATTATGCCTGCGTCTTCCGTACTAGGTCTAGAGGAACCGTGCACGGCGAAGGTGCTGCCAACTGGTGACGCCAATCTAAAGGTTCTGCTCTATATTTGACATTGACAGTGCTGCCACCTATAGTTCGTGAAGCGACCGTGCACGACGAAGGTGCTGCCAACTGGTGACGCCAATCTAAAGGTTCTGCCCTATATTTGACATTGACAGTGCTGCCACCTATAGTTCGTGAAGCGACCGTGCACGACGAAGGTGCTGCCAACTGGTGACGCCAATCTAAAGGTTCTGCCCTATATTTGACATTGACAGTGCTGCCACCTATAGTTCGTGCACGGTCCCTAGAGGACCTAATTTTAATTTGTTTATTAAAAATATGTATTAGTTTTTAAGAACATAATTCTTTAGGGATTTTTATGCGTATTTAGATTTTTTATTAGTACCTAAGGCAATCGCGAAACATATACCAAACTGCCATGAGACGCAGACCGTGCGATCCGGTCCGGCCTGGAGCATTCTTACGCATCTGTTTGTAGTTGAACCTGCGTTCGTACACGGTGCGCACAGATACAAGCCGCGCGATGCGCTTTTTGAAAGAAGAAAAATTACTGCTATATACTGTGGATTCGTGTCGAAAGCGGGACAAGACAAGTAATCTCACTTTATTGAGTCAGGTAGGTTTACGAGCTTAAGCCGGATTTATATTAACGGATGTCTGCCTGTATGTTTATTTACAAGATTTACAGACCATAATCCATTAATCCAATCTGGACACAGAGATAGTAAGATACCAGTAATTACCGCGAACCGCAAAAAAGATACCATGACATCGTGCAAACAGTTTTTTTTGTCATAAAAGTGGTGAGAGCAGTGGTGGGGCGAGTTACGGGGAGGTATTCTAAATAATGAACTCCCTTTTCCACATATAATATAAATTTATTTTTCTCAAGAAAAAACCAAAGTAATCCTTCTGACCCACCAAAAAGTTACATTCTTAATCTTAATAGACAATACCTTAACCTTGACTCAGACGAACGAGGGGGTTGAATCTACTGACCATGTTATAGCGGCCAGGCTCACCTTCTATCTGTTAGTTTCATAGTGAGGGGCCCTTTGAGATGGAGGAGTGCATCGCTTAAGGTTGGGACGGTAACTGTCTCATGGCCTACCGGTCCGATTTTGAGCCAAAAGCTGAATGTTCAGTTCGGGCTCGACTTTGAGACTGGTGGTAATCGGGTCGTCGGGTTCAGATGACGTGTTTAGGACGTCTGTTTTGTGTTACTTGGGTGATCCACTTGTGAGGGGGGAGGGGGGGGGGGGGGGGGGGGCTTCGGCATCATAATGTATGGTCTCGCGGATGAGTCTATTTCTAGAGTTCGCTGCCCGTCATTATACAAATTAGCACGGAGATGCGCTGCGTTCCGGCCCGGCCCGGTCGGTGGGAATCGTAGGTACATTATTCCTCCCCTGTTTTTGCGTTACAGGCCAGATCCCGAAGTTTTGGTAGGAGACTGAAAATTATTTAAACTTTAAACGATGTCTTTGTTTTGAATCGATAAGAATGCAACCAAGGCCGATCACGACGCCATCCGGATAGACCCGCGATCGATTGTCGCACCAACAATATATCTATTACATAACTGTCGTAATAGTAATAGTGCCCTGAATGGGTTAGACGTGATTGTCGTTTGTTTGCAGAGAATGTCCGAAGATTGGTTTAGTTTTTTGCTAGTTAGTCAGTGAATAGTGATTTGGAATAACTAATGTATAGCGCTATGAATGAAGGTATTCGTATTTTGGCTACTCTTAAATTACACTAAATATTGAATTATGTCACAATACAAAAAAAAAATTAAGTTCCTTTTAAATATCGTGACTACATTGAAAAAAAAACTCGTATCTAAAAACGTCATATAAAAAGTTACATACGCACTTCATATAGATACACTTACTGCGTTTAGTGCGTTTTTACATTGAAGTCAGTATCAGATAGGTACGTACTTTTTTTAAAGTAATGACAATGACGATATAACACAATGCTGCCTGAAATTAGTTAAGAGTTGGATGTGTGGAGTGAACAGAGAGGATCGGATTAGAAATGAATATATAAGGGGAAGTTTGAAAGTAGCACCGGTAACGGAAAATATGAGGAGCAGGGTTAACGTGGTAAGGGCATGTAATGAGGAGGGATGAAAATCATAGATAAAAGAATGTTAGGGATAAATGTCGAAGGACGGAGTTGGTAGGCCAAAGAAGCGATGGATGGATTGTGTGAAAGAGGGTATGAGAGAAAGGAGTGAATGCTGGCGAATTATGAGGAGAATGGAAGAAAAAAACATGTTGCCGACCCCGTAAAAATTCAAAATGATTTATTCCTGCAAGTAGCGCAAGGGCTCTTTTACATGTCTGTTTCTATTCTTTTCTTTTGGTGCTTCGAGTAATGTACTTCTGATGACAAGAACCGCCGGAAGAGACTCGCCAGTTTCTTTTTTTTTTAATATGAAGTATTACAATAATTATGTCATTAAACTTAAAAGTACATTTTGATAGATGTAAATACATAAAGTGGGACCAGGGCAGTGAAATGATAACTGCCTGAAATTAGTTGAATTTAACTTTGTAAACAAGGTAGCTCATTTAAATTGAACCGACAATACAGGGTGTCCCATAACTGACACGTCACAGTGACACTGGAGGTAGACCAGGTCAAGACGTACCAAACCAACTTAACATGACCCCAGTAAAAGTGGCACGGTTTTTGAGTTATTTTCGAATTAAAGTTTTTCATGAATTTTGACCGTTTTTAAAATTATTAGTGCCAGTGTGCACTCGGAAAGGTTAGTTTTTTTTATGTGTTTACCGTACACATGAATTGTTTATTAAGGTTACAGAAATGGTATTTTATTCAAAAACTAAGTAAAATCGAAAAATATACTAGCTAGATCTTGAATTAATTCACAGCGAAACATTAATTTCGACTTTAACCACCAGTAGTGAAAAAAAAATTACGGTCGGCGCGTCCTGTTAAGTTGGTTTCGTACCTCTTGACCTGGTCTACCTCCAGTGTCACTGTGACGTGTCAGTTATGGGACACCCTTTATAATATCTGACATGTCAGCATTTAAGTATCTGACACAACTCTATTCTTAGATCCGTTAGAATGTGTCAGTGGCGGTTAACTATATATCTGAAACACTAAAAATGTCAGTCCGAATTTCGTTTCGACAAAAACTATTCGACAAAAATATCGTTTAAATTTTTTTTCGTTTTTCCGAAAATTCATTTCGAATTCCTACGATTAGGCATTAATTGGTCGGTTTTTTAATAATTCGACAAATTATGTTTTGGCCTAAATCTCATTTCCCCGTAACAAGTTATTCGATGTAACGTTTCGAATTATTAATCATTCGAGATTTTTTTATTCACTTTGATTTCATTTGTCCGATGTAACGATTTGAAGGACAATATTTTTGGACTTTTGATGAATTGAGATTTCGATGAGTAGTCAGACTCCGCGCCTTCGGCTTTACAAAAACACTCTAGGGTGCTCTGTATCGGAACGCGTCCTAACGAGTGAGAGCCCTAGATTCGGACTTTCGCAGCCTAATATATTATCGTATCGTATATGAAGTGGTATGGCATTTGAATTAGACAAACAGTATTATAGGGAAAAGTACTTCTGTCGAAAATCTTTAAAAGGTACACTGAAAATTTGTCGCAACGTATGCAGTGCCATAAGTATCATTGAAAAATGGGCTACGAAACAAAATACGTAACAACTCATAGGGCAAGTGAATGAGATGGAAAACTACCTACTAGGCGACCTATGATGATGGCGTTTATTGCGCGACAAATAAATGGTCGTGTTCTGTTCTGATAAGTGTGTAAGTCATCATGGGCCCGCGGGTTTAGGTGATCGCTATCAATAGAAAAAGCATCTGTGTTTGTTTATGTATCGGCGTATGCGCAAGGTTAGATATTTAGGGATCGATTTCGTAATGATTACATTCCAGATTCTTACAAAAAATTAAGATACATTCGGGTTTCTTTCAATTGTTATGCATATAATAATTGTGATGAGCAGAATTATTCCGAAGAAACAAATAAGACTAAAATTGTTTGTTTCAGATGTACCTACACAGTACCTATTCATAACAATCACTTCAAATGAAAGTTCTTTCTCTCTCTCTCTCTCTTTCTTTCTTTCTTAATTTTAATCCAGCTGATTAAATTCAACATAAAAGCGATGATAGAAGTGATAGAAGTCTTCGTCTTAGGCTTGTGCGTCAAATACTTGCGATGTGAGATAATCATCAGAATACATAAATTATCCGAAATGAAAACAGGCGTAGAAACTCACTTAGTTACAGAATTGACAGGATTTAACTTTATATAACTAACTATCCAATAAGACTACAATAAATTCCGAAGATTTCTAGTTAAAACGAATTAAATTCGTATCCATAGCAATCACTCATATTCGTGTTCCCAGAACTGCTTCATTAGCGCTTTTCACTGAATTTCAATGAAGTTGCAGGTGCGACTGCCGAGATTGGTTTTGTTTTGCGTACTCTCCTCCACACGTGATGAAGCGGTCCAATTTCCCTACTAAACACCCATTGCTGCCTAACCTAGGTGAGTACCACAGATGTTGCGAAGAAAAGAAGCAATATACAGTGGAAAAGCTTGGGAATCTAAGTATTCTGCACGTTCCATCACGCGACCTGCGTTGACCGATGCGCGGGGGAACGAACGCAGCGTTCGCGGACTCCGCACAGTCGCCTTTTCGCACGGACGGCCGCCACCCGTGTTCCCGAACGCAACCAACGGCAACGAATTCAAATTTCGAATTTCGAAATCGCGATTCGTGAAGTCAAGTGGCTCGTGATTTTTTTTTAATTAAAATCGGTGTTGCTAGATTGAAGTTGACGGATTTTTTGGTAGTTTTTGTTTCTGCTTTTCGTCGTCTCCCTTACGGTAAGTGAAAATGGATGCTGTAATGATACTGATAATCGTATGAGTTGATCTCGCGACATAGCGTGCTGGCTTAATTATATCAATTTCGATTTCTTTCGTTGATGATTCTGCGGTGGTTTTGTAATGTTTAAATTATATGTCGTAGGATAAGTAATTGGTGAACGCGATCTGGGATGATTGCACTCTGGTGGACCAATCACGTGCGATATTTGCCAAAAAATGACAATTAACACATTACAATAATAACAGCTCTTAGTAGATGTGAGATTCATTTAAGTAAAAAGAAATTAACACGACGTCTCACACTAATTCAATGAAATATAATATAGCATATACCTATAGGTAAATAGATGCAATTTCCCATCTCTTCAATAAAAATATGGCGATGAACATTATATATATGTATTATTAATAAAAATGATAAATACCGAATAAACAAATTGCTTTCGCTACATATGAAAGAAACATGATGTTTTTTTTATTTTTTTTAATGCGGAGTAATTACACCACATTTTAAGTTACAAATATAGATACATATATAGGTAAATTAGACATCAACGACTGTGCTCTAAAAAAAGCTTGTTACGTAAAACTTAGTATGCACTAGCTATGTAAGCGATAGATAGTTTATTTATAGACTTTAGATAATATCGAGGTCTATTACGTCTTTTTGTAAATTAAGTAAAATCATGTGTATGTGTTGTACTCGTTTACGAAATGATTAGATATTTACCATTAGCTTTCGGTGAAGGAAAAACGTCGCAGGAAACCTGCATACATCCGCGAAGGAGTTCAAAGGTGTATGTGAAGTCCCCAATCCGCAATGGGCTAGCGTGGGGTCTACAGGCCATTCATTCTCATCTAGAGTCTGTGCGGAAAGAGAATAGGATTTAAATGGCGGGGCGCTGTAATGCTTTTCTACCGTATTTGCAAAAAAAATGCCATACCGTAGTGACCCCTAAGTTCGCCTAGGGTGCCTAACTTTGCCTAGTTGATTTTCCTAATAATCTTCTGAGACAAGCTGCACATACAACTATTCAATATCAAGTAATATACTTGATATATACATAATAGTTTTAAGTATAGCTTGTCCTACAGCAAGTTTAGGAAAATCAATTAGGCAAAGATAGGCACCCTAGGCGATCTTAGGGGTCACTACATGATTTTAAAAATAAAATCAAATTATGCCGTTTTAACACACACATACACACACATACTCAATAAGTGGCTCATTAAGTCTTTTTCTTTTATTTTGTTAGCATAAGTTTTTTTCTTGTAAATTTACCTTTATCTAGTTCTAGTTAGTTATTAACTAGTTGGCGCAGAGCATACCTACCTAATATTTTTTAATGTGGAAATCTAAATGTGATATAATATAATGTAAGCTTCTCGCCCTGTAACATTAATAGTTTTAAACTTAATTTAATATTACACCTATATTGTTATTTTACTTAGTAAACCATTAAGGAAGAGCGGTGTCTCTTGACACAGGTATCCTGAATACTTAAAAAGAGACACCAACCCGAATAATGTTAAGTTTTCATGTTAATGAATAAATCATTTTTATTTATTTTTATTTATTTTTTATTTACTACGGTACTAGTTAGGTTAGTTCCGTTTTTCGCCAAACCTATTCTCTTTCCGCACAGACTTTATGAGAGTAGGCCTGTGCAGCAGTGGGACGCATATAGGCTGATGATGATGATGATGATGAATATGTTGTTTAAGTAAAATCATTTTAAGCGAATAAAATATGCGGATTGAACACTGTTAGGTGTGAAAATCATATTTGGTTTTTGAAATTATATTTATGACCTTCACATTGTTGGAGCCAGGGCTCGTAAGCCGGTATTTGCTCCATACAAAAATACCGGTATTCTTTCCGTTCTTATCGTTCTTTGGTTTATTATTTCGTTTTTTAACCACACAATCTAATAAAAATAATACGAAATCATGACTTAAATACATTACTGAGCTCTACATAAAAAAGCATAAAATAATTCCAAATATTGGGCTATTTCGGGGTTTTTGCAAAATATCGGTTTCGAGCCCTGGTTGGAGCCACCACGCCTCAGATATGGTTCATTCTTCATTTTACCGCCCTATGTATAATAATGTGGGTCTATATTGCCTCCCATAGTTTTTAAAAGTCATACTGTATTGTTAGTCATAATTATCGAAAATCATACAACCTATTTTATAAACCGTTAAATTTTCAGAATTGTTATAAAACAAATCTGACCAAACCTATTGTTTTCTATATCCTAACGTTTTAAAATACTTATCCTAAAAATATTACCGTGTTAGAATACAAATATTTTATGACTTTCGATAATTATAACTACAACCTAACCTAACCTATTGTTTTCTATATCCTAACGTTTTAAAATATCCTAAAAATATTACTGTGTTAGAATACAAATATTTTATGACTTTCGATAATTATAACAATACAATATGACTTATAACTTTATGAGAAACAAAGGGAAGGGATCCCATATTGGGAACTATTTACGAAGCGTTTTTTTTTTCATTAATATAATTTGCTTGCTAATTATGTATGATATGACCGCAGAATCCTAATAAACATAAACAGATTCATATTACGCTTGCGTTTACGCACACACATTTCAATTAGAGTGTTACAGTTGCGGCAGTAGGCCGCTCTTCAGACCCAGTTCTTGCGCAAGAGTTGATTTTTCGTTATGTAAAGAAAACACGTGAGGTTTATAAGGACAGGTTTCTTAGTACAGCTTACGGTCGTTAATCCTTTTCAAATACTCCACTTTCAATACAAACACAGAATATGCGTGCATGTGTGCGTAAGTTTGAGTGTGTTCATGAACTTATCGTAGGGCAGGCACCTATACCTGGCTATAGGTAATGCAGTATTATGTACACTGGTTTTAGATATCGTCATCCAAGTAAAATCGATGTTTCTTACGTCAATTGAACGACAATATACTTACTTAGTTTAATTTCTAAAGCAATCGTGAAGAACTCTCCTGAAGATAGAGTCGGTTTCTTTCTCGCATCACTTGTCAGCAAAAAATGGATGCCTTATTTTGTTTTTACTGTCCGATAAACACTACTATATGTGGTTAGCTCACAACTGAAGTTCACTGAAAATATTAATTAAGTATGTTCATGTGACAGCGATTTGCCAGTTATAGATGACATTAAATTCAGTAGTTATAATTAAGTACCAAAATCTATGGAGTTTGTAGGTATAGTTTTACCTATGGCAGAACTTTTTATGCGTAGGTCACACGAGAGCATATTGTAGGGCAGAACGTGTCACTTGTGGTAATTAGCGTGGGGTGGCGCCCATAGAATTCTATTCCTACCGGCTTGCCTATTTTCAAATCGATTAGTACTATATTCCTCCTGCTCTCAAAGAAACAGTACGCTAAAGTATTCCAGCTTGCCTTCAAAGAAGTTTGACACCACTCCACTGGTAATTAGTTATCTTTACCAATCAAAGATTATTAATGGGCTTAGAACGAAAACGAACGATAGGAAATCTAGGGGGGAGCCCTTTACCCAGCAGTGGGATACTACGGTAGCAAAATAAATTAGAAAGTGAATGAAGTGGATGATTGTCACTTGATCAGTTGTTCACTAAACCAGCCAATCATCCAAGCGTTAAATGAAAAAAAAATGCTATGCCTAATAATTCTCTGTCATAAATTAATTATTAGCATTGTCTTCAAATGACCTCAAACATACTTCCTCTTACATTTTTCACACATGCTTAAATTTAACCGTATTATTGGAAATCAACATGCATCAGCTGGCAACCCTGATTCCAAGGTCAAACAAAAGGCCAAGAAAGGATAACAATCACACTCGATTGTTTTTCTCGGTACGCTTTTAAAAACTTATTTCTCACCTTTTATGATTATAAATTGTTATTACTCGTGGCGATAACTACACGAGTTTAAAGTAGGTATGTTTTATATATGGATGAGCTTTACAAAATGAAGCCTGAATTTACAAAGGTAATAAATGACAGTAAAAAAAACTTATATTTATTTTGATCAACGCTGTTGCATGATCTGAGAGATGATGATAGAAGGATAGGTCCATCCGAACAGTTCGGAACTATTTTCCCCGTAACAAAAAATTCAGCCATAAAGACCGGCTGCGTAGTACACGCGCCGCGTGTCGCACTACCGGCTGGTACTGATTTGGCGGTATTTTTACCGCCAAAGAGTTGGAACCGTCTGTGCGCTCGCTTAACCCTGTCCTTTGTATACGTCAATGATATTAGCACATTAAAAATCGTAGTATACTCGTAAAATAAACGTAAATAAAATAACATATCAGTTATAGACAAAGTAAATATTAAGGAGCCCATCATTTCCAATTTGTTCTTGTAGTCAGTATTCTTACACGTGTTTGTTTTCCTTTTAAAGGCATGCAAAAAATATATATTTTGTCTTTTATTGTTATATGTATTGCTGACAATATCCGGTACTTACCTCGCTTTCACTATATACATGTCACAAAATGTAATGGGTACACAATTGCGCAATAAAATTGATGGTCTATAGGGGCCTTAAGGCAACAATTAGCGTTCCAGTAATTTATGAATTAGCTATTTATTATTGGTCTGGTACCGGCCGACGCACTGGCGTAGTAAGTATAATTTGCGTCCAATAATAGCGAGTTGGATGCGCGGATCTCAATGCGCACTGGTAATTTTACGGAAATAAATTTTTTTTTACAGGTATAATAAAATAGGAAGTGTATTACTAACCTCGTATTTTTATTTTAGGTTAAAATAAAAGTCGCTAACGAATTACTGATTGCTTATTTTAGATTTAAAAAAAACTTCACTAATTTAACTTATTTACTAAGTGTACAGTTTGCAACTGTTTCATTTGCTTCTACCAAACTCTGCCTTTGTTTTTTTTTTGTTTTCACCATATGATTACTGCACAAAACCATCAGGTCACATTTATTTCATAACGATTCCGAATAGATTATGGTTTCAAAAAAAAGACCCATACGTGGGCTTTTCAAATTCAAACGTTAATAAACCGCTTATAATTTTTTTTGCGTATTAAGCATCAGGCTTACTTACCGATGATAGATTTTTTTATGTCCAAAATTTCTAAAAAATTATGAATGAGTGATTCGCGGGAACCTGCATTTTAACTACGAGTGGGATATAAACACTATTCCATTCACTGCATTTCCTGACTGCCGATTGTTAAAGCAGTCTGTGGAATTACCCTATCGGTATCAATATATTTGAGCGGTTCGGTTTCATCGGTTACTTTCTCGCGGCAAAAACCCGTTGTGCGCGCTGCCGGAAGGCGCCGTAAGCCCATTCCGGACATTCTTTTCTTATACAGCCTAGACGCAAAGTGGTACAACTCACAAAAATTTAAATTATTATGTCAAAGTTATATTCTTCAATTAAGCACAGTAAAATCCACCTATAAAATAAATAAAATAAAATAATTTATTTGTGCAAGTAGGCCTGGCTCTCAAGGGCTCTTTTACAAGTCTGATTCTATTCTTTTCTTTTGGCGTTTCGGGTAGTGACCTTCTGGTGAGAAGAAGCGCCGGAAGAAACTCACCAGTAGGCGTATGATGCTACGTTTTGTCGCGTGATAAATAAATGATAAAGCATCCGTCACGTTCAAACAAATAGTGTGTGAGAGTGACTGATGCTTTATCACTTATTTATCGCGTGACAAAACGAGGCGTCATAAGCTTACAGTTTCTCTTTTTAAAATGTTTAAATATAACAAGTTTAAACATAACGTCGAATTTAAAAACATGTAATTTAATTACAGTTTTAGGACCTTATTCACACCGCTCACACTATCTATATATCTATCTCCTTTGCCCTTAGATAGTAGAGAATGTCTTTTGGGATTAAGTTCGCCTTTTGTACGATAAGGTTTTTTACTGCAACAAAATAAAAATATAATAATTTTAGGGTAACCAATGACAACTCTGAAAATATTGTGAATAATAAATAATTAACAAAATATATCGCGTTACTCCAATTAAACCTACAGTTGACGAAAGTATCCTACATGAACAAGAAAATCATTGATTGAAAAGAATTTATTTTTTCTTATGACATAGAAATGTACCTGATTAGTGTCGTAGACATTATTGTACTTTTTGTGTAATTCCAAAAAATAAGGGAATTGCAAAAAATTTAAGACGACATCTTGTATTCTCTATTTTTAATACTTTCTCTAACTATAAGAATATGTGTACCCATTCTACCAACTTTCAAAATAATTGAATAGGGATTAATCTACCTATACTATTAATCAGTAGAAGCAGACGACGTTAAAAGAAAAGTTTGGAAAATAATTAAAAAGTAAAATGCAGACAAAACAAAAAGTAAACACTTTACGCCTTTTGCCATGGCGCCGCAGTGTAACGGACAGTTTTGCATGTAAAAAAACTGTTTGTTACAATCATTGACTTTGAAATTAATGATAGAAATTAACAATGTACTTAAGAATGTGGCCGTGTAGACCCAGCGTTGGATAACATTGGAGAAAAAATAGGAAAACGGTAAAGAAAAATAACGGAAAAAATATTTTTGAAAATGTAAATGTAACAAGCTAATGCAATTACTTGAGAGTGATTAAACATACATGCTTAAACAGCAACAATT
This sequence comes from Eudemis profundana, assembly GCA_947034925.1. Lineage (NCBI taxonomy): Eukaryota > Metazoa > Arthropoda > Insecta > Lepidoptera > Tortricidae > Eudemis > Eudemis profundana. The sequence continues at coordinate 7,313,273 of OX344806.1, read as the reverse complement.
AAAATTTGTCTAGACATTTTTTACTTCCTCTTATATTTCGTGAAAATAATTACAATGCCTAACTGTTGGAATGCTAAATAATTTCAACACGTATAATAATACTCCATTGTTAATCTTTTTATTGCCTATTCTTGCAAAATGCTTGGTTTGTTAAAACATTTGTGGCTTAAAATATGCACTAATTAACTTCTAGACATACGTGAATTATTGCGAAAGTTTAAATACACTATTATTGCAAAATTGAAAGTGTGTGTAACTTGAATGTGAAACTATGTACCTATTGCAAGGAAATAAGTAAAGCTATATTTATTTTAAGAAGCTCATATTCTATTATTAAAAAAACCGGACAAGTGTGAGTCGGACTCGCCCACTGAGGGTTCCGTACAAATTTGTAGGTACAGGTCGATTCACAAGAGCTGGTGCAGATTTAGTATGAAATAAGCACTGGCTGCAACAAAATCCACGCCAGCTCTTGTCAATCGACTTGTACATGTAGGTATATTAAAGTACCCTATAAATATCGATTCCCTTAGTATTTTTATGATTTAATTAAAAATGTATAGTTTTCAGATGTTTGCCTAAACTTGTACTTAGTATAAGACGGTATTTTAATGTTTCCGAATACCACACCTTTAAGCAAGTATTAAGTCAATTTCATACAATTACATAAACACAAGTATGCGTTATTGATTCGACCCAATTGCCGGTAATTGTACAGCCAAAGACTTCCAGTGCTCAGGTGGGCAATTAACTCCTGCCCTCATTGCTCATGACATGCATTTAGCTGGATGCACCTAATTTATGCATGTCATTGGTGAATTAGAGCATCCTTGAACTTCGTGTTAAGAGGCATATTGAAAACTGGATGAAGCCCCGCTACTTTGTTTGACTACGTTTGTCATGTAAAGAGTATATTATAGTCTATCAGTTATCACTTTTGAACTACCACGCTTACGGACACTCGTGGTTGCAATATGGAATTATAATATGGGGTATATTTGATCTGACTTCAGAGCGCAATAAGCCGGATTCCTTTTATTATTTTGCGAAACTGAACCTCCTTCAGCAGCGCTTGCGGCACTGCGCACGCGCCATTGCGCGCGGTAAATAGGACCTGCAGAATTACCGCCCATAATGTTATACTGAATTCCTTGTTAAGCATAGATTGAGTATAAACTCTATAATTGCTACTATTTACGAGTAACATCATTTTTAACCAATTTATTTGTTGTTTTTTATCCATTGACCAACCTATGATAATGAAATGTTGATCACGCCCATTGATTGCTCTTTGTTTATATTTAAATAGGTGTTACAGATTTTTAGTATGGCTTATCGCACCTTTCCTGTGGGCATCACAAAAGTTGAGAACTTAAACGCAATTTTGTTGCTGGACCCTTATAAGCATGTAAAACCCTCTAGTTCTACTATACTCGTATGATAAAGCATAGATATACGTACCCACGTCGTTAACTATTGTATTATCTTGTGGAAAAACGTTTACTTCCATAAATCTGTACTGTATCTCCCTGATATAACTAACTCTATATTATCTTGGCCTAGTAGAAGATAAGAAAGGTCGACACAAGGGCCCCATTCAACACGTAGTACGTAGCGTAACATTAACACATTAATCGACACTAATTGCTCCGGTCACTGTGAGCGTGTCAGAGCAACGCCATGTCCGAGAGGATCACACCTCAATTTGGAGGTGGAACGACCTAAAGACATAACATACCAGTCGGTCGAAGATACCTGAAAATCGAGATGATAGGAAGGTTTTAGGTTAAGTTTACGTGGTTTAGTTTTCCGCAAGTCAACGACAGATATGCGCCTATTTTGCGTCGAGTTCAGACACTAAACCAAAAGGTTTTTCATTGACCTATTCTGTTCTTGTCAAAATTCATCCGCTAAATGAGGTATCATTTTGCACACCTTTCTAAATTATGACCTTAAATTTTGCATAGGCTTCGTAATTGTAGATATGATAAGTAAAATTATCTAATACAACGATATAATAATCTCTTACTTATTTAAGACACTAGGTACTTAGTTGCCAAAATTGTTTAGAAGGGGACAAGTATGCGTTAACAGCTTAATTGGCAACTATGTAATCGTAATCGGAAATATTTTGCAATTACGTATACTTAGTAAATACATTCGCCCAAGGAGACAGCAAATTATGCATTCCTGGCCATATTGCAAAGAAATTCTTACGTATAAATTACGTCTTCAGAATTTTCAATTACTTAATGAGCTTCTATGTCTTGCCATTATTTATTGTTGCCGTGACCTCGCAAAAAAGTGACTGTATTTTGGTATGTAGGATGTAAAGTAATCCGAAGTCAATGTTTATAAGGTCTTATCTTATTTACCTATCAGTTTAATTACAGCCTTGTCCTTTGGAACTAAGGTTTAAATTTGAAATTCGCGATAGAGATGTGTAATTGGTATCGTAAGGTATACTAGTTATGTGGGTGGAAGCTGTCATAGGTTTTGAGAAATTGCTATGCGTTAGTTTATTAAATTTGGTGATGAATGAAGGCCGCGAGTAACTGTTACAAGGTTATGGTGTCGCGGAATACGGATTTCTTTTGTTTTACGTCGATGAAGTTAATGCACTGGTGATTGTGGACTTGGACTTCGGCAGTTTTTAGTGACGTTATGCTTTGCTTCCGTTTAACGGACGCTTGGTTTTTGATCTAGATGTCGATTAAATACGGATTATTATGTTTATTTCTTCACTTTATTTTTTACAAGTTGGGGTCGCATTTTTTTACTACTTCATTTAAAATGTTGTAATAAAACAACTTAAACGGATCGCGTATATTACTCCATTTTTACGTCCCGGCGTTTCGTAAGTCGTTTCAGCTTTCGTGGTCGCGGGTAGACGGCAGAGAAACGTTGGGACGTAAAAATTGAACTAATATACGCGATTTAATCCGTTTAAGTGGTTTTATTACAATGAGTGATAATAGCGGAAACTGAAGACAAGAATATTAAATTTTTATCAAAGGATTGAAACCAGGTATTTAGGTACCTATCTTAACAAATTCAGCCTTTTCCTGGGGTATGGTCACAAGCTTATTATTTGTATAAAATGTTGTAGGCGGTGCCTTGGGAGCATACAGTTTAATGTTAATGCAATAATAATCAACACTATATCTACCAAAATTAATATAGTATTTGCGAAGCCTTGTACTACCTCTCCCTGTCAGTCATTACTGTCAATCAACGCCAAGCTATCAAACGTTAAAACTTAAGAAACATAATCCTATCCGGATACCTTTTACAGCCTCAGATATCGGATAATATATGTTGAAGAACGATATCCAGACTTCAACAATCTTATAACTCCATCAATCACGTTGTTGCAAAATAAACTGTATTTAAATAGTCTTAATGTTCAAAATTAGAGCAAATGTTGAAGTAAGATGCGAGTTCGCGGTAGTTATGGAGATGTATCTAGAGTTACGTCAGTTTGTTTCGCAATGTTCGATACGGTGCTGTTACTATTATATCATACGGTAACCTTGCCTCGAATAGCTTCGAGCTTACAGACGCTTACGTGCAAGATAGGTCTGTTTATTTTACTAAACTCTTGTTTTTAACCGACTTTCAAAACAAGGACGGTACTCAATGCGTCATTCTTGTTACTTACGCGATTACTCGAAGATGGTTAGACAGACTTGGAAGATTCTTTTTGTTTGAAAGGGTATAAATGTCCGAGATGGTTGTGGTTGTTTATTACAACAGCCGTGTTTTGAAGATTTTATTTTATTTACAGGTTAGCTTAGGAAATATTTTTAATACGTCGACGTCTACCTGATATCACAGAGTAAGTGTTTTGTAAAACGAACACTTTTTTGTAAGGCCTGAAACAGACCCTATAATAATAATTTAATGATTTTCTGAAAAAATCTACTCTGAATGTTCTTTCAAAAAGCATCTATAAAATATTATTTCCATAGATATGTCGTGAACCAGGGCTCGGAAACCGGTATTTGCTCCATACAAAAATACGGTATTCTTTCCGTTCTTATCGTTCTTTGGTTTATTATTCCGTTTTTTAACCAGACAATCTAATAATACGAAATCATGATTTAAATACATTACTGAGCTTTACATAAAAAGCATAAAATAATTCAAAATATTGGGCTATTTCGGGGTTTTTGAAAAATATCGGTTTCGAGCCCTGTCGTGAACAGTCGCGACATATGAAGTGTATCAATGACCAGCAAAAAAAAACATGAATATTTCAAGTCGTGCGTGTCGGTTACAATTTTTCGCATAAGTGATGTAACTTTAGATGCTTTTTGCTTCTTTTAACATATAGTTGACACATAATAAATAATTACGTCACCTTTAGTGATACAAATTGGATAATTTATGGTATTAAGGATCAACATGAGCAATGGAAGCCTAGAGGCAAAATGTAAATTGCTATGCTGACATTTGACCTGTTCTGTAATTGAAATTCTGAATAACTAAAATATTATAACAGCAAGTGAAATTACTGTTAGATATTGGTCCAAGGAAATGATAAATGTTCCCGTTACATTGAAAACGGAAGTTTGATCACAATTCCTTGAATAGTAATGAAAAATTTCAAACGGATATCGCATTTTTGCTCCCGTAATTCATTACATGCAATAAAACCAAATATTAACGCGACCCTGTTTTAAAATCATACATAATTATCATGTACAAGTAATTGCCCGCGGCTTTGCTCGCTTTGTCCCGTTACTATCCCCAGGGAACTCTTTACCGGGATATAAAGTTTGCTATGTTTCAATCCAGGACCTGGCCTACTTCGTTGCCAAATTTCAGCTCAATCCATCCAGATGTTACTCCGTTATTTAGTAACAAACATCCAAGCATCCAAATATCCAAACATCTTCACAAACTTTCGCATTTATAATATTAGTGTGATATAGTGTGAATAATTACTACTTTTATCATAGTGTTGATTGAAAACATCTAAAATTAACTAAAGCGTTGCTAGGATTTAGAAACCGTATACTTTGTTAATACTCGAACTCAAGTATATCTAAAATCATAATTACGCTCGTGGCATTTTATCAGATTGAAATATATCTGCTAAATTATAAGTTTGATCGCATTATTACCCAAGACTTGCCCAGAGCAAGGCGAATACGATTATTCGGATGCGTGGGCACTTCTGATGAAATTGCTACAGGTTTACTGGGTGTAAAACGAACTATCTTATCTTGGTAATACGAGTAGGTTTCCTTTGGGATACACTTGGACCCAGCGGAATCTTTTGCCGTACCTTAATTCGTAATTGCGTTTTGGGAGAGGCCTACGTCCAGCTGATGATGATGATGATGAAGGCCTAATTTAATAAGTGAGCTAATTTGGGGGACCAAGTGAAAGCCGCTGTAGGAAACTGTGTTAGAGTCTGTGCGGAAAGAGAATAGGCGTGGCGAAAAACGGAACTAACCTAACCAGTATGGCCACAGAACAGAAAATACGCCACATACGGTAGAATAATACATTACACAACTAGGGTGGTAATACAAAGAAAGGCCGAGATCGCAGAATTTTGCGGCCCGAGCTGCAAGCGAGGGACGTAAATATGCGATCGAGGGCTTTCTTTATTACCTCCCGTGTTGTGTACATCATTTTATGTCTACACTTGGCCAGAAGGCCACTTTATGGCCAGGTGTGGCATAAAAGCATTACAGCGCCCCCCAAAATTAGCCCTATTCTCTTGCCGCACAGACTCTAAGATAGTCTGCCAGGGAGAGATGGCGGGAGATCGTGCTGAGAGCGTGCCAGCCTCTACCGCCGATGTGGTCGCCTTAATGTGACCACGACCGCTCTGCCAGGAGCGAATCGACAGAGACAAAGAAGGACTAATTACATTCCACCACCATTTTATGGCAGCATTCAACTTTTTTTTCTTGTTGCTGTATTTTTATTTTGTGCTGCTGTCATGCATAAATGTATTTTCTTTCTTTCTTTCTTCTTTCAAGACTCAGATTGGCGGCTTCAGTTGGCAGCCTTCGTCATGCACGTTCCCTATACTGTGTTACCGTGCACACTCCTGCTGGTGGACCGGGACTAGTGACCTGGTTCGATCCCAGGCGCCCCCGGCCCCCACCTAGTCCGACCCTCTGAAGGTGGTCCAGCCAAGCGACCTGTATCGACCCCAGGGAACGCCACGGCCCCCCACCTGGTCCGATTTTTGCAACAGTAAGACTTTTGTCAGGACAAGTTTGTCAGGATTAAAAAAAAATCCTGCTGGTGTTAATTTTTTGGCATGATCCCTGGAAATTAACCACAATACCAGGCCCGCGCCGACCCCCGGCAGCGCCTGTGTGCAAACCTATGAAGCCACCTCTTTATTGTCGTCGTGTTTCGAATTCCGGCGCCCGGTTTGCCTTGGCGCCTGTGTGCGTGGCACACTTCGCACACAGGGGCGGCGCGGCCCTGCACAATACGGCATGTCGCTCTATCAGGCAACGCAGTGGCAACACAGCAGTCGTTAAAGCAAAGGTAAAAGGGTCATTCCGTGTAAATGTAACGTGAGTCACGATTTCATTGCGTGTTATTTTCATTAAAGACACAAATTTTAGTGTTAATATATCTAAGGATGATAAGTAACACTTCTTTAGAGATATATTATTAGGTACTTTAATTTGCATCATGATGGTTTAAAACTTAATGAAAATTGTGACTCACGTTACCTCTTACCGCGGATTTACCCAAAAGGATAAAGCAGAACATCATATTGCATGTCACACTAACATACAGACAAAAATCTGTGCTAAACCGACTTCTGTTCCCGTTTGGACTCTACTTCGATTGATTTGCTCACAACAAAACTGACATTACAAGCATAACCGATTCTGAAAGGTCAGTGCATATTGAAAACTAGCAATCATCAAACATTTAATATCAATAACCATAACAGTAAACTTTTTGCATAACTACTGATTTTATAGCAAAAGTATGATTGCTGTGGAGACTTCATAGTAAATTGAGCGTATAGAAATTGGGTTTCACGGCTGCTTAGGTTTATATTACCACAGTGTTAAAGTTATTCAACCGGTTCTCTATACAAACAAAAAGAGGGTCATCATTCTCTTCCACGACATCTATCACGGTTGAAATGTGTTTCATTCTAGCTTGATACATTTTGTCTGCGCAAAAAACAACATAAGAAGTCGCAAAAAACAGAACTAACGAGCAATCGGCCGTTTTAGGCCAGCGCCATCTATCTAGCGCATTGTTTGAAAGCAAACGATCGTTTTGTGATCTTTTTTTTGGTGCACAATCAAAAGAGACTTCTCATGTTGTTTCGTGTAGACAAAATGAAACAACGTATAAAATAATTTTAAAACGTAGTAATTTATGTCGTAGAAGTGAATGCTGACCCTCTTTTTGTTTCCATGGGCAACCGAGCGACTCGAGTCACCTTAAAGTATTACTGACAATCATCGACCTCATATTGACAAGCCCGCCCAAGAACAACAAATGTTAATTATTTTTTTCCGTATACGGCCCTTAAGCCGTACTTGGAACATAGGTAGGTATTGCTTATACATTGCACAGAATGCTTTATATAATTAAATTATGTTGTGATGATATACGTTTTATTGGAGGTAAATATAGCTAAAACTAAGCTTAGAGTTAATCTTATAAGTGTGTACAATCTATATAATTATGTACATTGAATGAGGGCCTACTTGCAGAAATACATGCTTTGAATTTGAATAAAAAGTAGTCAAGTGCAAAATTATGTATCAATAAATCGTTTCATAAATATGGTACGAAGGTCATATAGCCACTGCAGAAAATAAATTCCGACATATTATTTCGATTATATTATATTATTTATTTTTAAAAATAAAGGCATGTTTCCTTTCAGTAGAATTAGCTAACTAAAGGATTTAAGGTAGTTCCCTTCCAGGGCCCATAGATTTTTTCCACCCTGTATAAGCATAAGATGAAGCATACGAATGCGATGCTATTGAATGATCCGACAGCAAACATACTAAAAAATCGTAAAAGTAACTTTCACAAATTCACATTTTAAGAAGATTTCATGAAGAAGTTCACAGGAAAATAAAACAATACGTTTGACACACAAACCATACATGCCAAAAAAACAAGATTACTACAAACATCGCTGTACATTTTTATTTACGACTAATTGTTGTCTCATATTCAGTAGCTTACATTTCTCTCAACAAAAAACTGAATTGTTCCACTATTGTGGTAAAATTTGCTAAAATTACAAAGACACAAGAACAATCAGCTTTGCCAAAAAAGATGTAAGTCACTGGTATTTGGTACACAGACCTGCCCTTTTGTGCAAGCACAAGTGTGACCACCAATTACCTCGCCTTCGGTTCTCACATATTATAATGCTGTTCATTCGATTGACATGCAAATCGGACCATTGTTGTGTGCACGCAAATAACTAGTTCGGAGCGGCTTGAAACATAAGCGGTAGCGGGTAAAGAATCATTACTGGGGGCACGGCAGTGGCCCCGCCAAGTCGAACAAAACAAAGGCACGGCCGTACCATCCTTTTCTCGAAAACATTCAGGCCATGTTCAACCTCCTGTAATTTTATACTGGCTAAACCGTGGAGGAACACATCTTATAGTTCTCAAATAAATAATTCTCTACGGGTAAATAATAGGCAAGTAAGTAAGTTTAACATTACATCTCAGAACTTTTTTGTTGTAGAAGAACTGCGTTGCGAGATTTGCATCTTTTTACATGTAATGTTTTTGATGGGATTATTATGACGTCACATAGCCTATGACACCCGGCATAATACAAGTTTTTAACGACACCTAACACGTCAAGGAGTTTAGTAATTATTGTGTTTAAAGAAGTATTGTGTTATAAGTAGTTGAAAAAGCTGTCGAAGACGTTTAAGCACAAAAATAGCGGGATTCAGTTCATTAACACAGTTAAAACATAAAATGCCCTATTAACGCGCCTTGGTTAAGTCTACAATTTAATTGCTTTGGTCCTCTTTTTACGTAAAAAATACGTGATTTTGTGACAAAGTGAATCATTAACGCAGTTAGGGACAAAAAATGTGACGCAATTTCATGAATACCCTTACTTTAGCAACACATCAGTGGCGTGGCGGCCAAAGAACTCGATTCCTACCGGCTTGTCTAATATTAGGCATTTGAGCACTTTATTCTACAGCTCTTAAGAAAAATGTACCTACGCCAAATTTGCACCGGCTTGCCCAAGGATATCTTTTACGCCACGCCACTGCAACACATCACCTACATTTTTTACAACTTTGCTAACGGTTTAATAGCGATAGAACTCATATAAGAGTATAGTGTAGTTTGTCGAGAGTTGGTAGATTTTCCTTTTCAATACAGACTCAAAATCAACCGCTACCGCTCACCGCCGATGCCGAACAAAAATGTCGTAACCCATGAATAATCGTTTAACACTTACTAGTTCTTGTTTCTCGCTTTTTGTGCGTCCATCCACCTTTGTGTCTTGCTGATTCATGTCTTGAGCAACAGTCCTTGTGTCTTGAGAAAGTGTTCTCAATTTCATTGCTAATTAGTTGCATCTGCAATCATATTAATTAATTGATAAAATAAATATAACATAGGACTAGATTCCCATCAACGCGTCCCACAAGATTTTATCAGGGCATTGAATGTGTACGCATTCAATAATATCTTAAGAAAAGTTACAACCAATACATCCACTGCTGAGTCGCGCTTTTGCTTCACGAACTTGGCTGACACTCTACCGTATGTCTAGATCTTGCAAACTTTGAACACTTGACGATGAAAATTTGCACATACATTGAGTTCCCGTGAAGTATATGACGTGACGAAGGTAACATTATGATAATTTCAACTTGGCGGAGAGTCTGGCGATGGTGTCAGAAGATGGCCAATAGATCAGCTAATGTATGTATGTAAACACTTTATTGCACATAGAATCATACATAAGCAGTCAATGGAAGAAAGAATCAATGGCTATGTACAAAGGCGAACTCATCCCGCTAATATAAATGAAAGACGAAACAATTTTTTTTTAAGTATTCACTTGTTTGACCCTCACGGACGGAGATGGCGGGACGACGTAGGTACATTCATGATGGATTGGCTAGAAACAGCTAGGGACAAAGACGAGGGGAAATTGAGGAGGAATTGAGATCTTTGTCCAGCGGTGGCACACGCTACAAGACTAACAAAAATAGTATATTACACAACTAGGGTGGTAATACAAAGAAAGGCCGAGATCGCAGATGTTTGCGACCCGAGCTGCAAGCGAGGGACGTAAATATGCGATCGAGGGGTTTATTTATTACCTCCCGTGTTGTGTATATCATTTTATGTCTACACTTGGTCAGAAAGCGGCTTTTTCCGTCCGGAAAAAGCCACTTTATGGCGAGGTGTGGCATAAAAAATGTTGTTATACATTTGATATTTTATAAATATAACCCGTTCTCATAGCACACATTAACCCAAATGGCTAATTATGCGTCGTACAACACGTTGGCCAATTAATTAAAGATGTATAATTCGTGTGCAACGGTATAATTGGTCTGGCCGCATTCTTCAAAGTACACCTTCTTAGCAAGTTATTGGAGAATATTAGAGGAAAGAAAGTCTTGAGATGCTTGATAGATGATTACGATGTTGTGAAAGAAAGTTAATTTAGGCAAATTATGAAAAAAAAAACGAGAAATACAAAAAATCTGTTGCATAGCTAATTACGTGTCATTTTTATATTGTTCGCTCTAGTGTCAAAGTCATAGTCGTCCAGTGTTCTTATTTGTAGGAAAGGTTTTTTTATCTTATATAAGTGGCAAACGAGCCGACGAACCACCTGATGGAAAGTGATAATCTGCGACCATGGATATATCGTCGATCGTAGGTTCATTTAGCGTAAGGGACAGGCAAATCAATGTCTGTTACGCCAATTGACCCGACGGCCGACGACATCGAAGTATAAGACAGACAAGTAGTCAAACTTCGGCCGTTTAGGTTTTAGGAGAGCGCGCGTTAAGCATTCAAAGTCGAGGCCCAGATAGTACGATCCGTAATCATTCTTAAAACTTTGCTTGTAGTGCGTTCGTTCACGGCGCGCACACATACAAACGCGCAATGTACCCTTTGTATGAAGAAAAATTACTACATATATGGATACAAGAAATCAAAGTACTCGTAAATAGAAAAATTAAATGGCACTCACCTGTGTCCAGACCGGGAATCGAACCCGGCACCTCTGGATTTCCGGCCCAGCGACTCAACCACTCGTCCACCGGAGCACCCAGTAAGCGCCCTCAATTTTGCCATCTACTTTGACTTCCGTATCATCTGTTTTAATAGGATCATTCTGTTTTATTATACTGTAACGATATGCAATACTGCCGCGAGCCGTGTATTTATACTCGCTTTTTGAAGAACTACTCCGCTTTTCTACATCTGTATTGTATTATTTTTATTACGGTTAACTGTACATTAGTGTGTTTTCCTGAGGACGGCAGTACCGTTTAGCGCTAAAGCCCATTATCATCGGTTCCCATCGCTTGCGTCACGCTTTGTTTTCTCCGCGCTTTCGATTTCGTTGCGCGCGCGCCGTCTAGTCTGTGCAGCGATAAATGATACAATTAGCAGCAAAGTATCCACCACTGAGTGTTGGGTCATTCTTCGAGTCTGATTCCTCTGTCCACAAATATACTGGCGATTTCCGAGTAGATATTTTGACAGAAAAACCCTATTTAAGAAAACCGGTCAAGTGCGAGTCGGACTCGCGCACCGAGGGTTCCGTACAAACTCGTAATTAGATACGCGAATAGTTCAAGAAAAACTGTATGGTGGTTAGCTTAGTAGGAGCAAATAAGTATGTGTTACGATTTTTGAAAATTTCTAAAAATCTATGCAATTTAGGAAAACCGTTATATTTTTCCTGTAATATTTAGGATATTTGTTAATTATTACAGATTTTTCTGTTCAGTAACTTCTAAGATAATAGGGGAGGAATGGTATTTTTTGAACGTTTTTGGTCATAAATCAAAAAGTACAAAATTAACAAAAAAAAATGGCTTTGGAATATACAAATTAAGCCCTTTCATTTGATATCCCACTCAATATAATAGCTCTACTTTTGTTTTTCCACATCCCATTTCGGACCCAAAAAGTAAAAAAAGGTATAAGATTTTTTTTCTATCCAATAGGCTCCAGTTCGATTTTTAACACTAGGTATTCCAAATTTCAAGTCGATAGCATTAGTAGATCCTGAGATATCTTGCTGTGACAGACGGACAGACAGACAGAGTCGCACCATAAGGGTTCCTTTTTTACCATTTTGGTACGGAACCCTAAAAGGGAAACTGAACTTATTTGTATTATATTAGAAGAAGTATAAATTAACTGATTATTTGTGATAACGAATTCATGGCATGTGAGATATTTAAATGCGATTTCTTGTAGTCATGATACTTCAAAGATGTATCAATAAAGCACATGCACATTGTCAATAGAAGATATCTTACAATGGAAATGTATGCCCATTAATGTAATACATGCCTATCGATTCGTCAATAAAAATTATAATTATCGATCCATTAAAATGCATCGGATTGTGATCTATAGCTACATTTTTCTCGCACGGGCTTACATTTGCGAGTATACAACTATTTCAAGAATAAAACAGATTAGCCACTTTGTAAAAGTATTTTAAACACGCAGACTTGCGAATGCTTGTTTACTGAACAAGAAGTAATAAACAAGAAAATAAAGAACTTCACTAGGTACCTATAATGGCATTTGTCAGAAATTCTGTTACTCGTGACGATCGACATTGCTATTACGTAATATTAATTACTCGTACACACAAGATAAAGCAACACTATAAATACTATAATCGATATAAAATCATCGTACAGTAATTATATCAACAGATCATGAACTTACTGTATTAATCTAATGAGAAACGATTGCTAACAAAGTGTATTATTGAATGGGTCTACTGGCCCTTGAAGCTGTTTTGAAGAGTGGCAACTCCGCCTTCAATCGTGTTAATGAGTGCATTTCTATGTCACCAAGTAAACGTTCAATTTATGAATCTGATTCCAAGAATTTTGACAGACAGAATTCAATGAACTAAATTGGACTAAGCAAACTGAATGAACAATATTTATATTCTCTAATGTGGTTCGCGTTATATGAACGTGTAAATTTGCAGTGAATTATCTGTAATAACAATTTTCTATGTTGATGTGTACTGGTGGACATCTCAAATAGTTTATTAATGTCATCAAGCATTAGGTAAATCGCGTGGGTACAGACGATAAGAGTAAATAACACATAGCTTAGCTGCTGTATTTACACGCTTTAGCAAGATATGTGTGAGATAATTGTCATGTTGGTCAGCATCGATCTAAAACACAGACCAAGTGACTAATTGTGTACGTTTGCGTATATTAATAAAGTTCGGTCTTCTCTGACAACAGTATCAGCAGTATCTTTAATTTCTCTATTCCAATTTGATATATCGGTAATGATTTTTCAGTTAATATTGCGTGATGCTTTTACTGTATAAAATATTCTAACGGCTGTTAGGTATTTTATTGAGAATGTATTTTACCGCGCGGATAATCTGAGATTACTTTATTGTACTTTTCTGCATGATGCCTTGTAATAAGACTGGGGTAGGGAGGGCTAATGCCATCGAAGAGGGGTAGAGCCAATACCAGTATGTAATGATGGTATTTCTTTTATCAGTCAGTATAATTGTCATTATTAAGATTGAATGAGCAGACAATAGATGGATTTAAAATTTATGAAACCGTGCGAATTTTATGCTTGGTCTAGGTACCACTTCCCTTTGGTACGTCCCTGTGTAAAATTCGTCTTTGCAGTGTTCTTTCTTTAACGACATTCTAAATACCTGGTGCCCAACTAAATATAATAACTTTTAACATGTGCATTATGCTGCTTCTGTATTTGATAATACATACATATATTGCACATAAAATTGTCGAAGTCTCGTAAAACATTATATTTAGTTTCAGTATGCAGACCGGTTTGGTGACCCATATTATAATATTGTGAAACCAGTCCGCTCGCCTGGTCAGTACTGCAGGGTGTTCAAAACTTCACCATGAAGCTCGTGTCTAATATAATTTGAACCATGAGCAGTAACAATCCCACTATCCCACTTCCCACTATCCCACTATAATATTATAAATGTGAAAGTTTGTGAAGATGTTTAGATGTTTGGATGTTTGTTACCTAATAACGGGATAGCAACTGGATGGATCAAGCTGAAATTTGGCATGTAAGTAGACCAAGTCCTGGATTGAACATAGCATACTTTATATCCCGGTAAAGAGTTCCTTTGGGACAATAATGGGAACAACGCGGGCGAAGCCGCGGGAAAATGCTAGTAGTTCATAATCGGGCTGCTATGGCCCGTCAAAAGATTGACCGTAAGCGTACCGACCGACATAATATTTTAATACTGATCTGTTAAGATCGAGCGAGCGTAGCGTGAAACGCGAGCGTTTCAGCTTTGGCAAAAACGCTTTCGTATGCCTGTCCGGATGTCCGGCTGTTCTACAGATCGCATTTCTCAATCGATTTTCGTGAAATATTGTGAGCAGGTTCGATAATTATAATAGACTAGCATTTACCCGCGGCTTTGTCCGCGTTGCTCCCTTTATTATCCCAAAGGAACCCTTTACCGGTATATAAAGTATCCTATGATCCAATCCAGGACTTGGTCTAAATGCATGTACCGCGTTATTTAGTATCAACACATCCAAATATCCAACAATTCACACCTCTAAACATCATCACAAACTTTGGCGTTTATAACATTAGTGTGATGTGATTTATTTGTCAATTCAGTAGTCAGACTCGCGAGGTATACAGCTCACAGAGCAACTAGTTACTAATTCAATTGCCGATGAAGTTACAATTATCCTACAGTACTATACTGTACAGTCGAACACAACGGTCGTACACTGAACCGTTGCAAAACATCACTTTACACTTAACGATGGCGTTTCTAAGGGCCTCCAAAACTATTAGAACTACGCAATACGCAACAATTGGAAAGAAACGTTACGTCATTACTTAATTGTTACTAAAAGCTTCATCATCATCATCATTTCAGCCATAGAACGTCCACTGCCGGACACATGCCTCCTCAATAGACTTCATGGGCTGAATGGATGGATGCATCCTGCGAGTCCCCGCAACCCTAACCAGGTCGTGCGACCACCTAAAAGCTTTAGGTTATAATACTGTGGTCTCGATTTTAATTTTGGCAGTGCCGGACTACAATAGCATAGTCAATTCTTTCCAAGATCCTTGGTTTAGCAAAGTCCTGGAGTGGCGACCACGCATAGAAACCGCAGCGCAGAGCGGCCGCAGAGTCGGTGGACAGACGACTTCTTGAGAGTAGCGGGGAGTCGGTGGATGCAATCTGCACAGGACTCTGTGGCGTTCTTAGGGGTGGCATATGTTCAGTAGTAGACGTCCATTGTGGATAGATGGATCCTTGGTTTGGTCCCCTGTCAATTGGTCTGAGGAGAGCATAGCAAAATCTGGTTAAATCTGGTTACATTATAGCGTTGCCTTCTTCCTTGAGGTCTTTATTTCCCATTGTCATCATTATTACTCTCTTCGAGTTACCAGGTCTTGTGCTCATTTTGGAGTAGTTTATGATTCCGTAGGTATTTAACATTACGCACCGAGTGCAGTATAATAAACAATGATCGCAGATGCGATTCCGAGCTACTCGTACAGGTGAGGGCTGAGATATGCGATCTAGGGCTTCCTTTATTACCGCCTGAAGTGTGTACCGTGTACACAGTTTTACGGCTTCCCTTGGCCAGAAAGCTGGATTTTCTTCTCGCGCTGCGGACAGAAAATGCCATTAACGGCCTACGGTGACGTAAAATCTTATGCGGAACTGACCCATCACGTCTTCTTTACATCCTGACCCCATTTTTTTTCTCAGTTCCTTATTGCGTTATGCTACATTCATATACAAATCACTCCTCCTTCTTTAGGTTCTTTTAGTGCCATGTTTGGTTCGTTTTCACAAACCACTTCGTCGGTACTTGTACTTATTAAAGACTTGCTTTACAATTTTGAGTCTCATGCCTCCCTAATAAGATTGGAAAGGGAGTAATGTGTTCTAGTTGGTAAGACTCGTTACATTTGGTCCAGTCCGTTGCATAAAGATTACGTGGACGGACGTGAATTAACTATAACGTCGTGTGAATTATAATTATCTATTATATGTAGACACGTGCTTATAGAAACAAGCTGTAGTGCAATAATTTATGTTATTTGGTATATAATTACTATCTGTTATTTTACAAGAGCGGTTTAAACTAGTAAAAAATGTTATCACAGAAAGGTGATCCCTTGTGGTAATAATATGTATATTATTACCACAAGGGATCACCATCTGGAAACTAACAGCCACGTTGAAATTACCAAAGTATTTGTACCAGTATTACTAGCGACCTAGTCTAATCTACTAGGAGATCTTGTAATTGTAGTAAGAAACACGTATTACTTAATTCTCTCCTAGCTTACTCAACTTCGGTAATAATCGTAATAGCAAACCCAGCAGCAAGCCATGGTATGTATAGTCGACGACAGATAGGTATATAAAAAAGTATCATACAGGTATCGGGCTTATATCTAAGTCAATCATCAGAACTGTTCTAGTATTAAACACGTACCTAAATTATATGAAAATGTTTTGTTTCAAAAGCAAAATTCATATAGATAGATAGATAGATCATTTATTTCACGACACAAAATAACAGTATAAATTTGTACAGACAAAATTATAAGTATTCACGCCATGATCGTCAAAAACAACAATACAAAATGAGAATTAAGGTAACAATTAAAAATATACTCGTAAATAACAATCAATAACAAATCATACACCATTCACGCCTGAATAAAACTTGTTTATGGTGTATCAAAATTAGTTTGAATAGGTAGTTTTAGTAACTACTGGCGTCATCTATCCACCAGCATTGTAAATGTAAATGTACCGTTATTTTCTTGAATAAAATAGTATATTGCGGAACTTGCAGATATCCGACGTAGGTTATGGGCCCAGCACGCCTCCATTATATTTTATAAAATCCAAGGAAGTCTTGTAATTGAGGCCGACTGTACTTTAAGTGGTATTGTATTGTACCATATTGCACTAATCAGTGCCAGTCCAAATTGACCTCTATTATTGTCTAATTTGACAGTAATACGTATTATTAGCTGTATTGTGGTATAATGGAGTCTGAGTGACGTTTGACGAGCGGTCATGAGACTTCATACGTATACTGAGATGCATTATCTATCTATCCATACCAGTGGCGTGGTGTAAAAGATATCCACGGGCAAGCCGGTGCAGATTTCGGCGTACATTTTCCTTCAGAGCTGTAGAATAAGGTACTTAAATGTTTATATTAGGCAAGCCGGCAGGAATCGAGTTCTTTGGACGCCACGCCACTGATCCATACATACAATAAAATCGTAGTTTAATGTTTGTTCGCGCATCACGTTAAAACTACCTGACCGATTTCCATGTGGTATACAGGTAGATTATCATCCCGGTTAACACATACATTCTTTTTATTCGACTTATTCATTTACCGAAATCATTCAGATCCTTGAGTAACTTGCGATTTTATAATCTAAACTAAATAGTGTAACGGGAATGTGATAAAACAGGAATCTGATAAATCGAAAATCGGGTAGTTATTTTGAAAAATCTGGTATTTTGGGAATACGGTATTTTTGGGAATGAGCGAAAAAAGTAAGCTTAAATTTTATCACTGGTGAATAGTATAAGGAAGGGATGGCGATAGCCGTTCGAGTGGGGCTTGCTTGAAACCCCTGAGGGTAGGTTATACTAGGTGTGATACAGGTATCGTCATCCCTATTCAATTGTACTGTACACCTATAAGAAGTACTGATCGTGACTCAAACTCGACTCTCGTCTAATTTGTCCAATGACGGCAATCAGGCAGCATGACAATGTTGGTGAAAACTGCGATAAGCGCCACAATGGCGGTCACAATTAAACCGGCTATTATGATGCGCACGATCATCCAAATGCAGACATTTTCCCTTAACAGAGGGGTTATCTCAATAATTAGCTGTTGCAGTCGATCTTCGCCGTGTGCCGGCTTATGCTACAGCCACACCACACATCGCGATAACGCGAAGATTAGTGTTGATTTCTCGTTCTTTTTGTATGTCAGAGAAAGAGATGCCAACACGAATCTTGGCGTTTTCGCAATGTGCGTAGACGTAGCATTAGAATAGGGATGACGACTGGGTTACAACTTTATAATTATATTTAATCCGTCAGTTAGATTAGATTACGGAAAAATATGGGACACGTATTTTTTGGTTTATCAAAATATTAAAAATCGACAAAGTTATAGATCATCAAACTTCTGGAGTGGGGGCTTGTGACGTCACTCCTGGGTGAAAATTGTACCTAGGAGTGACGTCACTCGAAACTTCCAAGCACTCTATCCTCGTATTTATTTTTTTGTTTGTCAAACAAAAAAAAAATACGTGTACAATATTTTTTCATAATCTAACTGACGGACTAAACAGTTTTTTTTAGTCGTCTAGCCCATTTTACGAATAGTTCGTCTCAAATAGCGACCACATGACACCGGTAAATCGAAGTGCATTGAGATAATTTCGCAAGTGGAGTAATTCCAAAAATTTAGTGCTTCTACTAAACTATGGCAGTTTTTTGCGATGTACAATGTTGGTGTGTCTTGGATAGTTTTAGCGTGTTACCGTAAATAGGTACCTATATCTTGCACAGATTACGAGAAATTCTTAATTTTTGGAAATACCCCATGTTCGAATTTACCCCAGTGCACCTAACCATTTTTCCTACTTCCAAAATTTGGTTGCAGGGTAACTCGAGTACGAAGATGATGAAAATTGTTTCGTGGGTTACAAAGTCATCGCCCAACAAATAAACATGCAAACAGGAGGCCGACTTCCTCCCCTCACCATGACCATAAATAACGTTTTGATAGATATCATAAACAACGAGAACCACAGGGCCGGATTTTCTTTTAGTGTTGCCCTGGACACCGTAAAAACTGCTGCAACATTTTCCGTATTTAACACTAAGTGGTTGATAAAAACCGGTCAAGTGCGAGTCGGACTCGCTCACCGAGGGTTCCGTACAAACTCGTAAGTAGATACGTGAATAGTTCAACAAAAACTGTATGGCCGTTAGCTTAGTATAGGAGCAAATAAGTATGTGTACGATTTTTGAAAATTTCTAAAAAACGATGCAATTTAGCAAAACCGTTTTATTTTTCCTGTAATATTTAGGATAATATTAATAATTGGTAATTATTACAGATTTTTCCGTTCAGTAACTTCGAAGATAATAGGGGGGGAATGGTATTTTTTTGAACGTTTTTGGTCATAAATCAAAAAGTACAAAATTAAGAAAAAAAACAAAAATGGTTTTGGAATCTACAAATTAAGCCCTTTCATTTGATATCCCACTCGATATAATAGCTCTACTTTTCTTTTTCCAGATCCCATTTCGGACCCCTTTAAAAAAAAAGTGAAAAAGGTATAAGATTTTTTTTCTATCCAATAGGCTCGAGTCAGCGACTTTTAACACTATTCCAAGTTTCAAGTCGATAGCATCAGTAGATCCTGAGATATCTTGCTGTGACAGACGGACAGACAGACAGACAGACAGACAGACAGACAGACAGACAGAGTCGCACCATAAGGGTTCCTTTTTTACCATTTTGGTACGGAACCCTAAAAACAAGCTCAAAACTTGAATTTTTCGCCCTGGGAATCCAACGCCCGAGGCACTAGCATTAGTCCCTAGTGCAGTGGTTCCTAACCTTTATTGCCACATCACCCACAGGCCACCTCTAGATTTGTATTACCCCTTCAAAAAACAGGTAATACAGACAAGTATATGAAAGTACGCAAAGAAAAACGACTTAATATAAGTATTACCCCTGAGAAAACTTAATTTTACCCTAAAGGGGTAATTACCCCCAGGATCGAAACCACTGCCCTAGTGCCCCTAGTGTAAATCCATTTTCACGATCGGATTATTTTAGCTTCAACAATAGCTAAGAAACGATTTAGTTCAATTTTTACCCGACTGCGGCGAAGCCCAAAGGAGGGTTATGTGTTTGACCTGTATGTATGTCCGTTCCTATGTCCGCTCGTAACTAGTCAACGGCACAACCGATTTTGATAAATGATACATCATTAGATTCGTCTTGATGGCGCGAGTCACTCGGTATGAAGTTCGTTAAAATAAACAAAATAGCGGATTTTATGCACTTTTAAAGTGCACCGCGGTCGGGTTTTTTTTAGTAAAAATATTTTTATAAAAAAAACGAACGAACGAAGTAATTTATCTAGGCTAATCAAGCATAATAATTGTCTTCTTGAAACACACATGAATTAAACAGCACTAAAGGAAACCGATTAGGCGTGTATCCTAGAATGACTCGGTCATTGTGTTGATAAAATCTGTATTTTTTCTGCTGACTTTGTATCCAGTCATTGTTGTAGGGAACCATTAAAGAGAGTAATTATATTACGTTGCTTGAGGATAATGATTATGACGTCATATTTTTCTTTGTCTCTATTACGTTTGGTCAGCTAAGTGGCAATTTTGAAAAATTGAAAATACACTACGTAATCAGGTCATTTTCTATGAACAATTACATAGAAAATGACCCGAATTCATTGTCCGTGAGTGTAATATCTTGCTCCAAAGGAACAAGGCGCAGAGTGGCTGAGTTTTTCTAACTTATCACCTGAATACTGCTGTGGTAGTCAACGTTCAAGGTTCGTACACCATCGAGAAACAACAGTTCGGAAACATGATGAGGAAACCTGCACATAGATATAACATAATATGTCACCATGATTCTATCAGTCTGGTTTTCCTATCACAAGGATTACGGAGGGAACCTATAAAGAAACGGGAAGAAGCGCTAGGGAAATGATGATCAAAGGTGATCAGCTGTCGACGTTTGAATTCATTCGTTATTATGATTCCATATGGATAAAAATGAAACTTAACTGATTTATATAACCACGTTTTAATAATTCTTCTCGTGACCTTGTTAACACGGATTTAAATACAATTTTCTATTTGATAATTTTATTCGCGATATCTGGTTCTGTTACATCTATACAAGCGTTGGACAGGGCCCAATGGACAGGAACCAATTATGTACATTTTTTTCCCGTAAAACCCACATTAAAAGTTACTGACACGAAATTTGATAACTATCAACACTATGTTCAGATAACTGATGGTCATACTTAACTGTTAAGTCTATAGTAATATAAGCCATTAAATGTTTGCTGACCATTACGGGGTACTACTGTGCTTAACGTGTCCATGATTGGTGCCATCACCCTAATACTCGGCAGGCGTGTCTGACTGCGCGATTTTGTTTCGCGGTAATTATTATTATTCCTTGCCTAATGCATTAGGCAAGCCCAGGGCTGCGCCGACACCCGGCAGCGCCTGTGTGCGAAACCTATGAAGACCAAAGGAGGGTTATGTGTTTGACCGATATGTATGTATGTATGTATATGTATGTGTATATGTAATCTTATTGTAATATTTTGTTGACATGTGAAATCGAAAAACATTTTACGAATAAATGAGTATGAGTAATAAGTATGTATGTTACCCGACTGCGGCGAAGCCGAAAGGAACCTTCCTTTGGACTACTATGTGTTTGACCTGTATGCAAGTATGTATGACGACGAGTATCAAAACAGTTATAACATATAACGTCACGCAAATATTTTTTTAACTACCTCTAATTCACTAGAAAATCCAAGCTGTAATAATAATTTTATTTTTGCCGACAACCCTAGATCTGATTGATCTGTTTTGCTAGAAAGAGATAGAGATAAATCTTTGATGCCTTATAAATCTTATAATATCTAGGTTATTGTTATAGATGTTCAAAAAATACTTATTTCCTACTGTTTCTTATATGAATGAGCTTTTATTAAAGTAAAAAAAAAATATTATTCATACTCCCTAATAAGGCGTTCATGATTCGAATAATTCGTACGATTCGTATTTTACGTATATCAATTTTGTGGTGATGAAGTACTGAAATGCTCAATATTTTCATTGGTCGATCGTAAGTACAAACATACCATCACTACTGTCAATCAATATTACAAAGATATTTACAACTTAAACTATGCAAACAATTGTAATATATGTAAATGTATGGCATATTAGCGATAGATATTTACTCTTTGTTTCTACCATTCATATATTGGTTATGTAAGCAAGTCCCATTACAATTCAATTTTCTACGCAATCCATCGTTTCAATTCTAAAATTTAGTCCAAGGCGAATGCTACCATGTTTCCATATATCATATCATTATTATGAAACCCTTTTACATTTTGCATTAACTTTGTAAGTACAATGAAAATTAATGTCTGGAAATTATCACATCTCTAAAAGTACGGAAGTTACCTACTTCAATAGATCGTTTCATTTCGTAAACTATTTATGTATATTCTACGTAATGTTTATTTTTATTTACTTAGTGTATTTTCCCAAATATATCCTAATGTCACAATTAGGGCCCATTTAAATATATGTATGTATAAAATAAATTAATGGTCTGTTTTGCAAGTTCTTAGTATTTGCATTTTTATTACATAATTAAGCCAGTTCAGCCAATCATATAGTGCCACAGATACAAAACATTACTTTGATTGGCTGAACGACCCGAGTAACGTGGTTTTTTTGACTTTGGTTTCCGCGATTATCACTCATATTAATAAAACAACTTAAACGGATTAAATCGCGTATATTACTACATTTTAAGTCCCGACGTTTCGTAACCCTTTTCAGCGTTCGTGGCCGCGGGTAGACTGAGAAAATCATAAATTTCCTCTGTCAAAATTACTGTTGTGCAAACCTACCCACTTAAAAAATACAAATTCAAAATTAGTGTTGCCAGATGGGCCTAATGTGTAAAGATGTTTACAAACATGCCAGAAGGGCTTAAAAACCTAACCTTAGAAAAACTAGCGGCGCTTCCAAAAGGCATACTTGATAAGAAAGAAGACGCCAAGGAAACTTATCAGCCACGCCTTATGCAAAAAAGAAAATAATTTAAACAAAAGACTCTAGGTATGCTATTTTTGGTAAAACAAATCAGAAAAAAGTTTAGTGTTGCCAGACGGGCCTAATGTGTAAAGACGTTCACACACATGCCAGAAGGGCTTACTATCCTAACCTTAGAAACTAGCTGCGCTTCCAAAAGGCATACTTGATAAAAAAGAAGACGCCAAGGAAACTTATCAACCACGCCTTATGCAAAAAAGAAAATAATTTAAACAAAAGACTCTAGGTATGCTATTTTTGGTAAAACAAATCAGAAAAAAGTTTAGTGTTGCCAGACGGGCCTAATGTGTAAAGACGTTCACACACATGCCAGAAGGGCTTAAGTACTATCCTAACCTTAGAAACTAGCGGCGCTTCCAAAAGGCATACTGGATAAGAAAGAAGACGCCAAGAAAATGTATCAGCCTCGCCTTATGCAAAAATAACATAATAATAAAACAACATAATATACGCGATTTAATCCGTTTAAGTTGTTTTATTACTGTTTTTTTTTGGTTTATTTTTTTTAAGTAACTAAAAGAACACACTATAGACTCGTACCTAAGGAGTGCCTACGGGACTCTATGTATTACTAAACTTCCGCTGTTAGTCTGTCCGTCTGTCACAGAGCTGTATCTTTTGAACCGTAATAGATACTTGACATTTTCACAGAATGTGTATTTCTAATGCCGCTATAACAACAAATAAAAAAAAAAAAACAAAATAAATCTAAAAATAAAAGAGGGACACGCTATTTACTCGAGGCCGGTTTGGAATGGAACCCTTGGTTTGCGGATTCGACTCGCACTTGCTCGGTTTTTAAAACCTCGTGTTGTGCCTAGTACTTTAACAAATTATGATGTATTTATTATGTATAACGGGTTATTCCCACCTGTTACCACCAAATTGATTTAGTGGTAATAGCTAGGGTTTTTTTTCCCACTTGTTACTACTAAATGTATGGTTTTATACTCCGTTTTTTTTAGATGTGAAAATTTGGTAAACAAAAGAATCAGTGGTCGTCAACATTTGTAATTATCAATGAACAATTTAAAAGTACATAATATTTATTGTCGTTTTCTTTGTCCGATATTAATTCATTAGTTTTAAGCCTGAAGTACCCACTTAGTAGGCCAAGCCAAGGCATAGTAATATAATGTATACTTAAAAAAGATTTTCGACTTACGTGCTCATAAAGTGGCCCTAATTTCATTATTCTTATGCGCGCAGCGCAGCTTATTACACACACACACTTTTTACTTCGATAAATTACAAAATAAATACAAAAACAGAAGTTCTAAAGATATATATTATATTTTTTATTCGCAACTGTGTTGCAAAACTGATCATAACGACAACGAGGTTTAAAAACCTGACCATAGCTTCAAAACCTCTGCCTCTTTGGGTATTTTATTGTGCAATATTTCTACAAATGATTAATATAATAGGCAAAAAATGAATCTGATTTTTGCTTTTAGAAAAATGTAAGTAAAATAAAATAAATGTGTTTTTTTTTCTTCATTTGTTAATTATGTAAATTGCAAACGTACATAAAAATCAAGTATTCACTATCAAATGAAATTAATTGCACAATGTCGCCACACAATGTACCTGATAAAAAACCTCAAGTTGACAGATGTCAACTTTGTTTACCAAATTTTCACATATAAAAAAACGGAGTATAGTGTACACAGCTGGGAATTTTTTTCCCATCTGTTACCACTAAATCAATTTGGTGGTAACAGGTGGGAATAACCCTCATAAGCTTCTCGTTATAGGCGTGCACTGTTTCACGTTGCTCAAGACTGCTCTGCCCTTTTGCAGCGCTATTATAAGTAAGGTCAGTTGATGCCTTAAATCGAATTAGGACATAACCGACAAGAATGACGTAACATACGGCTTTTTATGCCAGGTCAGTGGTTATCCTTTACAGTTTGGAGTATTGTGATATTTGTTGTTTACACTTAAGGCTTTGAATGATCCTTATACTTAAGTTTACCATTTAGAACGTGTTTTTTAATGTTATTCCGATGTTTGCGGTAATTTTCTAAATCGAATGGTTTAATTATGTAAAAAAAAGTATTGAACCTCAATGTAATATTTAACTGATGTACAATTTAATAATGTACATACAAAGTAGTAAAATATTACGTTTCAAGAGAAAATTATGAAAAGTTAAAGGCTATTTGTAGACAATCTATTAATCGTGTTTTTAATTACACGCATTGTATCGTTTTATTATAACCATACTATCAGATGTACTTACCTATCATCAGCTTTCTAGGTAACCATAAATTATCCACTAACGACGACCATTAGCTTTCATACCCACGAACCCCTCATTCTAATTAACGTCCTAATATAATCACCATGCTATCCTAATCATCATCAATCATCACCATCAGGCTATACACGTCCTGCTTCTTGGCTCTGTTGCTGCTTGTCTGCTGCTAATCTCATAGATGATAGTGAATGGGCTGTGCTATCCTAATTCATCCCATTATTATTATTATTCTTTGTGCCTCTTTACTAGGGTTCCTTACCCAAAGGGTCCCAACGGAACCCCATTACTAAGAGTCCGTTGTCCCTCTGTCTGTCAGCAGTCCGTCTGTCACAGGGCTGTATCGTTTAAACTTAAATATTCAGGTAGAGACTTGAAATTTTCACAAAATATGTATCTCTATTGCTGCTATTATTTTGACATATCGTTACTACTTTGAAAAAAACTCGTATCTAAAAAACGTCAAAAGTCGTCGTAGAGAAGAACGTCAAAAGTTACATTCGAACGTCATATCAATTGCTGCGTTTTTACCTGGAGTCAGTGTCAGATACATGTTTTTTTAAAGTACACATCGTCATGTGTCTATTTTGACTTGGCAATCTATTGATTTATAATAAGTAGGGAAGAAAATGGGTTCAGAAAATATTATTTTGCCCGTCAGTTAGAGTATCGAAAACTATCAATATTCCGTTCAACCCTGGCGTGTCGTCACGCGAAATTTTAAAGCACTGTATCGTCATTTTTGGATTCACAAAAAAGTACATGAGTGCATACAAAGGCTCAAAAATATGTCGAATACACCTTCTGAGGTGGTAATAAGGATTTCGAACCATATTTATGAAACGATTTATTCAACACATGTTTTTGCATTTGACTACGATATTTTTGACTAATCTAACTGACGGAGCAAACAATTTTTCTTAGTCATCTAGTCTATAATTGACATGCAGATAATATATACAACTTAAATTGTAATTTTATATTGAATTATAAACAATCTAATGTAATCTATTCTAATTACCATCCCATTCTAATCACCGTTCGTGATGGCAATGACGATCAATAATCACCGCGACCCCCAGATGAACGATATGATATAATAACCACTCCACGGCCCGCGACCATATACGTAGCTCGGCTTATCTTCGCGATAATGCCTTTGTCTCGGGTCCGTGACCTCCATGTGGATGCAGGATCAATTTGCTGATGTTATGGTAATTATAAAACAATGAGAGGCTAGATGTAGTCTGTTACTGTGGCGAGCTAACGTTATTATTTTGCTACAGAAGCTTTGTTTATTCCTTGCAATCTAAAGCCATGATCAATTTTAGCTAGGTATCTGATCAGTTTTGCGGCATTTCTTCACATCAGAAGGTTATTTTCCGAAGCCTTAGTAGAATCAGACCTGTAAAGGGTTATTCTTCAGAAATATGTCTGCAGTCACCTTATTCCTCTGGCCCTTTTTCATACTAAATGTATGGATACAGAGGAATAAGTCGCAGACATATTTTTGAAGAATAACCCTAAAGGAGCATGAGGCCTACTTGCAAAAATAAATGATTTGATTTAAGTCGAAACAATCTATGGAGTTTTTAGCACGCAAAATAAGGCAATTTATGTGATGCTTTAGGATATAGTTTTATTAGCTTAAATTAGCAACTCGATGGAAATCGGAATTTATTTTTACCGTGCCACTGATGGTTATGGCAAAAGTTATGAATAGATATTGTTTTAAGTGTCCATAATATAACTAGTAAATAATATGTAGGTATCGTATCCTTTCCTTCCTACTTAATGTTACAACTGCGTTAGTTTGTGAAGGTGTGGAGGTTAGTATGTTTAGGTGTTTGTTACTAAATAACGTGCTTAGTCTTAGCTTAGTCAAAAAGACAAGCATTGGATTAAAACACTATTATACTTTATATAGCAGTAAAAAGTTCCCTTTGGATAATAACGGGTATAACACAGGCAAAGCCGCGGGAAAATGCTACTAGTAGCTGTAAATATAGTAATACCGGTTGTAGTAATTAGTTGTCAAGGAAATGAAGTAATAATCATAACAATAACAGATTTTATCTATGCACATAATATGCATATAGCGATATTTCCAGACATATGTAATATTAACCTTCAACCGAGTCGATAACAGGAACTATTCTTACACTGCAATCAAGGTTCGTATACGGGCGTATTCTTTTCAGTTAGGTAGTTAGGATACACAATAATTTTGTGAACTCTGTGATACGGCTTTTAACAATACCTCATCACGAAAATTGGATTCAGACGAGGTTTTTTGACACTTACTCGTTACACTGCTTACAATGACACTGAAATGTCACCGCACGCATAGACATTTTAACCATAGGATTGGAGTAAATTTTAAGGTTTGGTGTCCACAGGACTTGCTTTCTATGTGGAATAAGTAAAGAAAGGTTTTGCCCAGCTGTGGGACAGTTCAAATTCGCAATAAAAAAAGCATATTCATTCATTTACTGGATACACAGTTGCTCGTGATTGGGGAGCTTCAAATCGGCAATTGGTCATGGGGAAGGCACAGCAACAATCGCTATCGCACCCAAGTAGAATAACAAGAACTAGCACATTCTTATAACAGTTTATATATTGTTTTATTAGTTTAACTTTTGTAGGTGAAATAAGCAACCTATACCAAAAGCTTCAGCTGCATCCTTCTTATATCTAACCTCATTTCTCTTTGTTACAGATAACACGCTGTTGACCCGAATGTCACCCGCCTGACGTCTTCCAAATCAGTGTCCCAAACTATGAGGACAGTTTTCTCTAGATAGTATTTATTTGCAATGGCGTTATTTTGGACCGTGAGTTTGTTGTGTGTGGTGGGCAGGAGTTGGGCGTTGGACAATGGGCTTGCGATGACGCCGCCCATGGGGTGGTTAGCCTGGGAAAGGTTTAGGTGTAACACTGACTGTAAGAATGATCCTGAGAATTGTATAAGGTAAGTACCTTACCTGAAGTCTTCGCGCATCTGATTGCTTTGTCCACAAATATAGATAAATTCCCTCTAGATTCGGCCTCAGCAGCATTTCCAATTACCAGAAATATGCAAAATAACATTATATACGCTAGAGGATGCTACAGTGGACGAAATTTTAGCAGCGTCTTTTCAAAAGGACTCTTTCATAGAGAAATAAGCCGTATTGGAAAGACACTCCTCATTTGTCAAAATTTGGAGACGTAGGAATCAGATTTTATGTTATGTATATCTACTCTCTTGATTTTATTTCTACACTCAATATACATTCTTGTTTTGCCTAAGGCCCTATTTAGACAGGGCGAGAACTCGTATGCGACTTTGATTACATTGCGGGCTACCTAGGTGCGTTGAGTACAGTTGATCGAGTAATCGCCGCAATGAAGTGAAAATCGCATGCTACTTCTCTCCCCGTCTAAACGGTCTGACCGTTTTTCATAAAATAAGCTATCTCAGAGAAAGAACTGGCAAACTTAATATAGTTTTAGATTCCTCTTTTATTTGCCACAAAATTGCTGTTGCAAATACAAACAGTACGTTTTGAAGACAGAAATGTGTTTCTTTCTAAATAAAACAGTTCAGTTTAGTTGATGTTTTCGTTATCATTTCATATAGTACATAGTTGTACAACAATACCGAACAAGCCATCAACGCTGTGAAAATGCATTAAGCGTTAATCTGGCGCTTAAGCAAGGCGCTTGATGAAGGTTTTTATAATTCACTTTCAACACTTCTAACTTAGGTACGTTGCGCTTCTTTGTGCGCAGGTGCGATAAAATTTTACATCTAGTAATTTATTTGCTATATTTTTAAATTGCCGAAGTTTTTTAAATTATTTTTTTCGCAAGATTTAATAATTTATTATATGATTAGCTTGCCGCGGAAGTGGTTGCAGTTGCAACAGGTTCAGAATTAGCATAAGTTGAGTAATAATTACGCATAATTTAGCATGCGATGTGCGCACGATTTGAAGCCTGACGGGTGTGATACGTCACAATGGGAAGAGAACTAGAAGATTTTATTTTGTGTAATTATTACAATAGTCTGTAGTGATTATGCGGCTTTTAAAATAATTTTATAATTACAATAACGAAATTTCAAAAGACAAAGTCTATAGAAAAATTAAGTTTAGTGTTCGTTCAATGCCTAGAAAAAGAGCCAATCTAATACATCCGTGAATGAATTCTGAAATCGTGTATTCTCCTGTGTTATAGACCTGAAACATAAATGAGAATTTTAAGCGAGAAAGACAATAACACTGATATACACAACAAACTTATGTTGTGAGAAGCCACGTGGCGCAATCGGACAGCGTTCGATTGAAAAAATCGACTTGAAAGGAAAGGAAGTACATTCGGGTTCACATATTTTTGTCAATGATATCTTTTTCCTTGGTCTTATGTTATGAGTTTCTTGCGACTTACCTTCTCACCGCTCTTGCTGGTAAAAACCTCTAATAGAACCCTACTATGGGTATGGGTACACTTAAAAACAAAAATCGAAGTGTCGATATTCCGAAAGCGTCATCCTACCATATTTGACGACCGCTTTAGCTTAGTTGGTAGTGACCCTGCCTACGAAGCAAGAGGTCCTGGGTTCGAATCCCGGTAAGGGCATTTATTTGTGTGATGAGCACGAATATTTGTTCCAGAGTCATGGATTTTATGTATTTAAGTATTTGTATCTATTAAATATATCGTCGTCTAGTATCCATAACACAAGCATTATTGAGCTTACTATGGGGCTAGTTCGATTTGTGTAAGACTGTCTACTAATATTTATTTATTTATTATTTATATTTCATTATTTCGAAACCCATACTGCGCTGTAATAATTTTAATTCTTTCAAGGCACACTTACTTACAACAAAATCATTGTTCCATAAAAAACATCAACAGAATAATAATACTTTCAGAGTTATATTGGTTCGGAATTTTCGAGTATTGGCCCTACTAAGTATTTAGAATTTGGAGGGCCTGTTTGCAAAATAAATATGTGACATTCTAGCCCTAACTGACACGTAAATTTCCAGCGACCGTCTCTTCCGAACGATGACGGACATCCTCGTGTCAGAGGGCTACGCGTCGGCCGGCTACGAGTATATCAACGTTGACGACTGCTGGCCCGAGAGGGAGCGTGACCCGCGCGGCAGACTCGTGCCGGACCGGGAGAGGTTCCCTTACGGCATGAAGAGCCTCTCTGACTACGTAAGTACTCACTCATATTTATAACTAGACCAGTAATTATGACATTTGTGATTTGTGTTAGTAACATCTAGAATCAAAAGCAGCGTTAGTATCTCAGTGCTCACGAGCTTTCCTAAGTCTGGAGATGTATCTCTTTTTAAACAATGTTTAGGCTATTCAGAAACAGGGCTAGTGTCAGATGGGAGCGGTTCCCTTGCCCGATGAAGAGTCTTCTCTTTCTAGGGAAGTACTTCTAATTAGATCAGTAACTGTGGTGATTATTTGACTTGTTTTGATTTGGTGACCTCCTGGATGATCATGGCATGTTGTAGCTTCCTTTAAGGACTCTATGCAAGACTTTATGAGTTGCTTTGATGACAGACTGGTACCGTATCAGGAACAGTTCCCTTATGGCATGAAGCTCTGACTACATGGATATTCGTATTTCTATTTAGATTACAAATAACAAATCTTACTGTTGTTTTATCTTTCTACAGACCACCGGTATGTCTGGGTTGTCAATAAGGAAAGCAATAAAAGGGATGATGACTGGGTTAAAAATATATATATTTAGTCCGTCAATTAGATTATGGAAAAATATGGGACATGTATTTTTTTGTTTATCAAATTACTAAAAATCGACAAAGGTATCATCATCATTAAACTTCCGGAATGGGGGCTTGTGACGCCACTCCTAGGTGAACATTGTACCAAAGAGTGATATCACTCGAAACTTCAAAGCACTCGTCATTTTTTGTTTGTCAAACAAAAGAAAAAAATACGTGTACAAATTTTTTAAATAATCTAACTGACGGATTAATCAGTTTTTTTAGTCGTCTAGCCTATTGTATTCTCTTAATAGACACAAGGTTTCACTTTAATTATGAGGGCAGTTTAGTGTCTCTAACTCAAGATTCAACGCGCTATGAAATAAATGAGTAGCTCGTTTTTTCCACGTGTTAGAGTCTGTGCGGAAGGAGAATAGGCGTGGCGAAAAACGGAACTAACCTAACCAGTATGCCACAGAACAGAAAATACGGCACATACGGTACAAAAGCATTACAGCGCCCCCCAAAATTAATCCTATTCTCTTCCCGCACAGACTCTAGTACTAATAGGTATTTAGCAGGTCTCTCAGCAGGAATTTTGGACAAACCACAAATAGAAATGGCAAAAAACATAGCTAAGCCAAGTGGCAACGTAAAGGTCAATTGAGGACATCTACATCGTAAAATAAAACGCTAATCAAATTCGAGAATCATGTTTTCTGCTAAGTTAAAGACAGGT
This sequence comes from Eudemis profundana, assembly GCA_947034925.1. Taxonomy (NCBI): domain Eukaryota; kingdom Metazoa; phylum Arthropoda; class Insecta; order Lepidoptera; family Tortricidae; genus Eudemis; species Eudemis profundana. The sequence continues at coordinate 7,281,310 of OX344806.1, read as the reverse complement.
CATTCAACATGCTTGTTGACATGTTATCTATATCTGGTTGGAATGTTTATGTTAATATGCCATGCTATTTCTATGCTAAGTTGGTATTGTACGATGACTATCCGCGCCAGCCATGAAGGCGGATTGATACATATCTTAATAAGTTTTACATATGCTTTATATTGACACCCTTGGCAAAGTCAAAGTATACAGTTGACCGACAAAGACGTTTTTACTTCGTGTTTGTTCGGATTAAGAAAATTGTGCGTTGTTTGCCGTGCATTCAAGTAAAACAATCTTGAAACGAGAAAATATGGACTGTACTGTCTTTAATATGTAATAAGTTACCGAAATAAGTGACATTACAGTATAGTATTTAGGTACAGTATTATCCTCTGATATCGTAGGTAAACGACCAAACGACTTTCACCTCCTCACCAGGAGGTGAAGGTTTTGCCCAGTTCAGAAACTGTGGTTCCCTTTCCTTATCTGTCGCTCTCAATTCGCTCTTTTCGATATTTATTTTTGCTACATCGACCATTACTTTTAAAAGTCACATGTCACGATTTCTACGCTCGTATTTCTTAGCAATCGAAATCATACGTATTAGATGGTATTACTGAATTACAACATTATTTCGGACAAAACATTGAGACATTTTTAAGCCTTTGAATTATCAAATGGCTCGATAATTTCGCTCCATACATAAATTCAGCCTACAATCAACACGAAAGCGATCTCTAAGAAGCCATTACACCAAGTTACATCAAAATTTAGTCATAATGCCAGCTCATCTTCAGTGCAGTGGCTTGATCAATCGCTTACTTAACTGTATTACTGATTAGTGTACGTAATTCCTGCACGCACGTTGGATAAAGTTAGGGTTGTCATAAATGTTGCAGACTAGTTATGGGCAGGGACGTATTTTGAAATTTGGCGCCACGGGCCAATAAGTTTCGCCGCCCCAGGAGAAGTAAAAGTTGGTTGAATGGCGCCCAAACCAAAACAATATGCAATACCCACCCCTGGCCGATTGGCGCCCCAGGCCATGGCCCCGATGGCCCTGGGGTAAATACGCCCCTGGTTATGGGACTACTGGCGTGGCGTGAAACTTGTCGGAATTTAAATAGGAATTAAAATACTATAAGTAGTGCTATAAGGCGTTTGAGTATCGTAATATAGGCAAGCCTGTGGGAATTGGATTACATGTATGGACGCTACGGTTCTGCGGGGCGTGTAAAGACGTAACAAACACAGAAAAAGCGGGTAGTAATAGTTTATCACCAAAAACTATATTTATATGCCGCACCTGGCCATATATTTACTCCAATCAATTTAAATCAAAAGAAAATCATCAGTGATCGGAAAGTAGAACCTCGTCCCATGTAAACAATACAGACAAAACTAGACATCTAGAAATATGGGACACGGTCTCGTTTACGGGATGTGGCAACCCTAGATAATATTTCTTATACGTGATGACATGGACGTATATGACTGATACTTTGGGTACAATACGCTGTTTTTCGACTAAAAGTGTGGTTTGTAGTCAATGATCGGATAAGTCTGGATTCTTGGAATAACGCTGAAAGGAAAATTGAGAATGTTGCTAAAAACGTTACGAATAAAGAAGTGAATTGGAGTGGATAGATTGCTGACTGTTTCATAAAAATATTTGTCATACGTAAGAGTACTTATAGACACCTTGTACTATCACGGAGGTAATTTCATGATTGTTCGCGCATCACGCAGAAACTACAGGACCGATTTCCATGAAATTGGGTATACCCAAAGTATCCTAAGTTTCAACCGGGGTCATAACATAATCTACCTGTATACAGGTAGATTATGTTATGACCCCGGTTGAAACTTAGGATACTTTGCGGGCGGGTCCTGTGTATAAATAAATGCCTCAATAAATATCTCCTTTCTACATACATATATATAGATCATGTGGTGTCTCATTTTCACCAGATAAACAAGGTGGACCGACGATCTGCCTGGTTTACCAACGCCAGAAACTTTTGCCATACGTAATTTGCTATCTTTAGCCGTCTAGACACTAGAGACTCATTAATTTCCACAACCAACAAAGAACATTCGTTTCACTAACCACCAAAGACTCAATTAATTGCAGATTAAATAACACCTTTATTAAATTCAACATTGAACGAACGAAATGAATGAAAGGTACCTATTTAAGCTTTGTGTTAGTTCTTTGATTCTCTGTGGTTCCCACGACTCATCTAAAGTGAATGATTCGGTTGCGTTATTCAGATCAACTGTTTTAAATCGGCAGTTGCGTAAGGATCGTTAAGAAGAGTTATGGGTCTGCGCAGGAGTTATGAGGTTTACGATGTCTGTATTATTGAATAATATTCATGAGAGACTAGACGCATCAATATACCAACTAGTATAAAAATCTAGACCGAACACTCATGCCATTTATGCCTATTACTAGTACAGTGATCGTGTTCGGTTTAGATTTCTGAAGAATGTCTTCGATATTAAAGTACCTACAGAAATGGTGGTCACATGTTGACAGCCAAGAATAAACAAAAGGTCCATAGGGTAGGCCTCAGGTTGTATTATTGTCACCAGGTTCGGATTTAATGATGGTATCTTGTATAATGATGTTATCTCACCTATAGCGATTATTGTATTGTTTATTTTTTTATATTAAACTCGTGCATTTCTAAATTTCATAGATTCGTTTGAAGTCGTTTGAGACACCATTCTCAGTGGAGCAAACATATTCAAAACATTAGGGTTGATAAAACACAGTTATTTTAAAATATATGAATAATTAAATTTATTTTAAAACTGAACGGTTCCGGCTATACATTTGAATTATAACGAACATGCTAATATAGTTAGCCTATTCCGAAAACCGTTACTAAACTGGTTGATAGACATAATGTCGCGGGTCATCCACGCTTCAGAAGCAGTTTAAGTTATTATACGCGTGAGGTCACGTTTCTCCGATTATGTTACTGCCAGTTTTATATGAGTGGAATTTTAGATAGCGAATATTTGATGTTAGCTACTATACGTAATACATATCAATAGGTGTTCACTATTTCGCCGATACGATATTCCCTAAACGCTTAACGCTTTTTTAAGCGATAAGACCGCCTGTTGTCTTCCTTTTTAAATTGTTTTATGCCACACCTGGCCTGGCTATGATGTACTGATGTACACAACACGGGAGGTAATAAAGAAAGCCCTCGATCGCATATTTAAGTCCCTCGCTTGCAGCTCGGGCCGCAAACTTCTGCGATCTTGGCGTTGCTTTGTATTACCACCCTAGTTGTGTAATGTACTATTAATTATGTAGTGTGCCTCTTGTAATGTGTTTTTTCTACTCCTGTACTGTTATCTGTCTTTTACTTGGTCACGAACACTAATATAAGAACATACATAATATGAGTTCGGAGAAGTCTATACTCTATTCCCCATAACAGCACTAGTGTCGTTATAGTCACTTTACGTTATTGCTAGCATCCACAGACTTCTAAATCTAGGTTAAACTTAGGTCAAGGATTAAGCGCTCAATTCTAACTTCACGATAAAAATTCACAACTACCAACTTAACAAACAATTAAATTCCTACGATTCATAAGAAAAACAAAACTTTCCGAATAAAATTAATTGATGCCAACATAAAAAAAAGTATTTTAATTATCGTCACATCGTGTCACCAGCCATATCAAAAAAAAGTTTACCATAGACACAACTGTCATGCCGGCTGTACACACTCGGAGAGACCGGACGAGACACGCGTGACGTCCATGTATTTTATATTTTAACCTAGTCGTAGAAAAAGTATTGTATGCAACGTTGTATAATTAAGTCAAAAAACGCTCATTGCGTCTCTATTTGCGATACTCGCCGCATTCGCGGCTCGTATCGCAACTCACGCAATTCGCATTTTTTGAACCTTCTTATACAACTGTTGCATAAAATACTATTTCTGGTATGCAATAAAGTATATTTCCTGTCCTCCGGAAAGCATCACCTAGCCAGCCGCTGCGCTAAACGAAGACGACGCTTTCTGGCTCCGTCAGAAAAATAGTATACAATCCTTGGGCAGTAATTAAGAAACCCTCAGATCACATGTTTGTCTTCCTCGGAGATATTTCCTGAGAGATTTCTTACTTTACTGGCCTCGGTATGTATAAATGTACTATTGTATTAAATTGTATTTAACTTGCCTGCGGTGCCTGTCTTTATTAAATTAATTTTAAAGTCTAAAAAAATAATCCATCAAAATATATCATCCCGAACCACGTACTACTTATCTCGAAGACTTTGCCCACCATTCCTCTATGCCATAGAGTCTGTGGCAATAGCACTTGTCCTACCGCCAGAGAGTAAGCGAGTAAAATTGGGCGAGTAATAGTTCATTGCGTGCTAACGCGGTACAGTGTGATCAATCGACCTTCCCAGAACAATGTTGTGCTACTCGCCCAGTTTTACTCGCTTACTCGCCGGCGGTGAGACAAGTGCCTATAGCGTTAAAACGTTTCATTTATTAGTACAGTCGAGTTCATCATTATCTGAGCAAAGAACGGATCAAAAATATCTGATCTAGTCCTCATGCTTCTGACAATAGGGTCTTGTTCAGATATTTTTGGTCCAATCTTTGCTCAGAAAATGATGAACTCGACTGTACCACTCTGGAACTCTAGACCGAATACCCTTGGCACCCACACATTTTGCAATCAACCATTGATTTGTACGCCCCTGCTCCTCTCATCTGTTTGTTTACTAATAAGTCTCTAATGATTGCCATTGCTTAGTCTGTGTAGCTGTCATGAAGACAGGATTACATGAATAAAGGTTATTAACACAGAACATCATTGTTTAACTTTAAAGGTTTCATGTTTGTGTTTATTTGTTTCAATCTAGCGTCAGCTTTTTCTATTAATTCTACTTTTTGTCCCTTACGAAACATTATGGTAGCTACCCTAATAAAACTGATTAGCTTCTAAGAAACAATACCCATCTTAAAGCCAAGTTATAATATTACTATACCGACATTCAGCTTCCTAATTTTACATGTCAAAAGTATTAAAAAGGTAGTGTCCCTTACGAAATGTTTTCGTGGCAGTTGCCGTGTAATTTTTTTCAGAAAACAAGAAAAGACCGAGAAATAATTGCTATATTTGGCCAAGTTTTCTCATCGGTCGTCCAAGGAGTCTACAATCTACATACATACTACCTACTACCTGATGCAGTAACGTGAAAATGTCATAAGAAATAAAAAAAGCTTTGCCTTAAAAATGTGAAAGTGATATAGTTTTGGCCGACCACCGTATCCGTTACTGTATAGTCAAGGAAATTGATTTATGTACCATTTCGTACCTTGTCACAGTGAAAAAGTGAAAATCAATATGAAAGCCGTTAGAGATTCCATATCAATGTCACTATTGACTATGATAAGTTATGAAATGGTACATAAATCAAATTCCTTGACTGTACATAGTATCTTTGCTTTTACTTTCAAGTACATCACATTTCATTTGTGTTCTTTTATGTCAAAACTATCATCCAGTCAGATTTATGTATCTATGAATCGTTATGCTAATTGTACAATTATTTCCACACGAGATAAACTTTTTGCTGATTAGTCGCATATGAGTTAATTCATTCTTTCTTTGTTGGCGTAGTTGTTATGATATTTCACGCTATAAAACGATGCTTTTTTTTTAAGATTTTCCAGTAGCTTGGTCGGCTTTTGCGACCAGTTGCTGCGCATAGAAACTATAAAACGATGCGCTTGTGATAATTGACTAGTCTTTAAAAAAAAAATAACACTCAAAATTTCATTGATAATTTATAAGTAAGAAGGTCATAAATTCCAATGTTTGGTGACGGAAGGGAATTGATCTTTAGAGTTCTATAGTCAAATTAACCCTTATAGTTTTACCATATCTATCTATCCGTCTGTACATCGAAGGCAACACAAGACTGCTGCGTCTAGGGCATGCAATAAGGTCGATTTCAGAGCGTTTCGTTTACCACAAAATATAGCAGCAAGTAGTAATAATCACAGTTAACACTACACGGCTACACATGATTTAATCAAAAGTGGTCGTCACTAGTCCTTCGTAGTAAAAATCGCGAGACACTAATGATATAAAGAAAAAAACCTCAATAAACGCTTAAAAATGCATGCCGTAGCTGATCGCAGCTCAAGCATCGGTTTGCGATACGTCTCGCGCGTGGAACGCGCATCTGTACCGTAGGTAACGCACCGCAACGTACGTACCTACAATCAAACGGAGCATTCCAAAATAATGTCGGCTACGTGACGCCATTTTTTTCATACTTCCAACAAAGTTAGGAAGTACAGGTCGCGTCACGTAAAAAGAACGCTGGTGGTGGGGCTGCGCAGTAGGCAATTTATCGGTCTATTTGGTGGTATGAGGTGCGGCGCGGGGAGGGCGGGTGCCGCGCCGCATCATTGCCGGGGCGCTATTGGTTCGTCAGTCGACCTTTGCTTTCCGCACTGTGTTTACGTCACGTTCGTTCTCAAAATACTGCCGCGCACAAAAGTGTCTTGTTTATTACAAAATGGTTTTACATAGAAAAATGATTTATGATGTATATTATTTGTTTTTTCCATTCTACACAGAAACATGTTTTTAATTCCATTTGATAATATATCAACTAATAATACTCAAGGATCCCACAGTCAAACTGTGTAAACAATTATGGGGACGATGTTTTACTATTAAGCGTCATACCAAAAAAAAAAAATAGGTTCATGAGACGGGACTTTCAACGTTTTAACATACAATATAAATTTAAATATAGACAAACCATTTTTTAAGGGCGTTATATTTCAACGAAGATTAGAAGTTGCGGACAGCTTTGTGTGGGTTAAAAAGTTGATTCACCCTATTAATAAATAAATAATAGATAATAATACATATACTTTTAAATCGAACTGCGCCGCGAGCGAAAGGCTAGTTCAAAAATAAAACAATAAACATAGTACTTTCGTGCGCGAGTGTACCAATGCGCAAACATACCCCCTCCACTTTCTTCCAGCGTTCTTTTTACGTGACGCGACCTGTACATTTTTGGTATGTCAATATTTTATGACTTGGTTTTTGAATTGATAATGTCAATTAGGACTTTCTATTTGTTTTTAAGGTAGCTGCCATAGCCGTCACGTCGCCAACAAAGTAGACGTTTTCGTGGAATGCCTCACATCACATACTGTTAACTGTGCATTTAATAAACGAATGTCAATTTTATTGCAACGTATTAAAGTCTATGGTTGGTCAGTTAACTGTCGCTTCATTGTACGCACGTTCTCATTGGCTCATCATTATAGTACAAATTGATCGTAAAGTGAGATCCTTTCGATGTGAAAAAATTGCTAGCGGTGCGATAACAATTTACACAATGCAATTTCAAGTTATTTGCAAAAGCTATTAAAAATAATAGTAATATAAACTTAGTACCGCACAAGGAAGTCTACCCACCAATCATGGCATTGCCACCGCAGATAATACAAAGATGTCACTGTTAATAGTTTGCGACCGCAGTGTAACTGACGCCTAACCGCGAGTTCTTACACGAACTCTACCTCTAGCACAGCTGTGACCCGCGACTCTTTGCCGCGCAACAAGTGCTACCTATCTCTATCCACTCAATATCGTGTGACAGTGACAGGTGATGCTCTGTCGCGCGAGAAACGAAGTCGCGGCCAGTTATGCTAGACGTACAGGTACACAGAGGTTGGGACACAGTAGGTAAACCTCAATAATCCATATAAAACGATTTAATTTACTAAGTTTTGCCAACAATTTCGAGTGCAGGAATATACATATTTATACCTATTCTTATTAATTGGCTCTCATTTTCAAACCCTAAAAACGAACTTTTCAGTTCAAATTGGTGTCAAACTGGTTCGTCCTTATTTCGTTAAACCAAAGGCCTACAAAAATTTATCCACGGTCATTAGTTTTTACCCGACTGCGGCGAAGCCCAAAAAGAGGGTTATGTGTTTGACCTGCATGTGTGTCCATTCCTATGTCCGCTCGTAACTACTCAACAACACACCCGATTTTGATAAATTATACGTCATTAGATTCGTCTTCATGGCGCGAGTGTTACTCTGGGTACAAAAAAATCACAAAATGGCGGAGTTATGCCCTTTAATGCACGGTACATTTAAGTGCAGTCGGGTTTTTAAGCCCCGGATCAAAGTTTTAATCCGGATATATGCGGTCATTTTAAATATTGTTTAGAGATGAGCTCGATGTAAGGCGAAGAACACACTGAAATCGCCCGTCGCCGCGATTTTTTCCGTGTAGCTGCGCATAGTAGTTGCGAGTCGCCGCGATTTACGCGCCAGTGTGCGCCACCCCGCGATTTTTCTATACAAATCGATGATTCTACATACAAAGTTGAAAATCGCTGAGTCGCCTGTCGCCGCGATTCGCGCTGCAGTGTGAGATCCGCCTAAGTAACATCATTCCGTAAGAAACGATACTAACATAATGTAATTAAAAAAATCGTATTTCAAAGGGGTCATCCACAAAGTACGTCACACGATTTTTCAGACTTTTACATTTTTTCCTAACATATTTCATCTTTTTAATACAGGCTGTCACATTTCGCTAACCACCCCCCCCCCCCCCCCCCCCATTGGTCTGACATACTATATGGAAGACCCCTAATTACCAATATAACCACGTCCAAAAATGTTTTTCTTTCTTAAATGTGCTTTAAAGTGTAGCCTGCTGTAACTATTGCTACTGCACTCGAAGGGCATTTTCCCGAAAAGAAATCCATTAGGTTATACTTAAGTGTGTTTAAATACCGTCAAACTTTCCACATTGTAACCAGACCTTTGCTGTTGACATTAACTGTCAGTTTTGTCACCAACGCTAACCGCTGCGCTACTTAATGGATAAATTTCGGAAAAATGCTCGAGAAAGCGCCCAGAGGTCGGTGCGCGCACTGATGACGTAACAAACAGTTCGTGAACATCATGCGCCGAGCTATTAATGCCTTTTTTCTCAGCACGCCTCTGCTCGAAGAGATGGGCGCTCGTGGGTATTTACCCGGTAAATACCGGGTAAATACCCAATCCACCCGGTATTTACCCGTTTCTACCCATTTTGGTGGGTAGAAACTACTGAGGGTCAAGATAATTAACAATTGAATAAATTAATGTGTGCAAGGGATAAAATATTAAGAAAAATACATTTTGTCGTCATCGGAATGATATAATATAACTTGGATTGTTAGATAATGCACTGTTACCGAATATTTTCTGCAGGCTTAGCGTTTACATCTGATTTGATTCGATCGTACCTAATAAAATATGTTTGTTTTATTAAAGGAATGATATTGAGTTTTTCTGTAAACTTTCGAAGTCATATTTTAAATTTATTTTTTATATGAAAAAAAAATATATATATAAGCTTCCCGTAAAGACTAGTACTAGTCCTCTCATCTCATGCTGGTTCTATGAGATTCAAAAGGTTGTCCAATAATTTTATTTCAATTTCAGTAAAGAAGTGAAGTTGTATAATTATTAAGACTTTATTAAAGGGTTTTTATAGTTTGGTGAAAAATTATTTCTACGAAGTGTCTAAATAATTTATCGTTAACTTTTAGAATTTTTTTGAGGACTTAATATCCTACGAGTACTCTAGTAGTGTTTACACAGTATTTTTAAGTTTTCAGATTCCTAGAAGCTTCTAGAAGATGTCTAGAAACGTCTAGAAGTTACATTAAAGTTTCTTCATGTTTTATGAATTTCATAGAAGGTTTAACCATATTTCTAAAAGATTCTTTGATGTCCCTAAACGTAGTCTTGAAGAGAGAAACGTAATCTTCTGGATGGTTCTATAGGGTTTATACAAGATCCTACGAACTTCATAGATGGTACTACAAGGTTTTAAAGAGATCTAAGATATTTCTAGAAGTTTCTAAGTTTCGTTTATAAAGTCTTTAGCAGCCTACAAATGAAATAATATTATTAAATGGTATCTCTCGTCATGTTTATGAATATCCTAGATGTACAGTAGGGAACTAAGAAATAAAAGGCCTCGTAAGGTTTCTCGAGGCTTCCGTAAAGTTTTGACATGGTCTTTTGAAGTTTCCAGCAAAGAATTCAAAATCTTCTGTGGTATCTCTTGTCATTTTTATGAATTCTAGATGTTACTATAGGTGACCAACAGAAGACTTGAGGTTTCTTGAAGCTTCTTTAAAGTTTTGACATGATTTTATGAAGTTTCTAGAAGTCTAAAAAAAAATATATATATGAGATGTTAATAAGATTATCAAGTTTCCCAAATGACATAAGACATTAGTTCTCTGCGACTAAAAAGTCGCACCAATCGCATCATTACCATCGCCACATTATAGATGAGCTCCGTATAAACTATGGAGTCGTTTTTGGTTATCTTGTAGAAGTCGCGTGCCTCTGCTATTTTTATCATAATGATCCTGATTGCTTTTATAAAACCGCCAATAATAGTGGCGATGGTAATGACAAAAAAATCGCGGTATAAAATCGCAGAGAACTACCCTGGAAGTCTTTAAGTGGTTTTACAAGGAATCCAGAATCTTCTTTTGTATTTCTAGCCACGCTTATGTGTTCCAGATGTAACAATAATACGCCTCAATGTCCTTGTAAGGTTTTTTGAAGCTTCCGTCAAGTTTTGAGAAGATTTTATGAAATTTACACGGTCTACAAAATAAGCAATATACAAAATTATCAAGTTTCCCGTCTGTTTTTCGACATATCTAGAAGTTTCTAGGTGATTTTACTAAGGAGCCAGAATCTTCTGTGATACATTATAGTGTTTATGAGGTTCTAGATGTTAAAGTAGGCTTCATAAAGGCCATGTTACCATGTAAGATATCTAGGAGTTAATAATATGTTACAAGAAGCTATCTGGGTATCTATGATGGTTCTAGAGATTTCGATGAGATTCCTAGAAGATTCTGTGAGATTTTTAGAAGAATTATTAAAAAAAAATTTGAAGTTCATAAAACCTTCTAAAAGAGTTTTGTGAAAGTATTTTAATACATATTCTAGACTTTTTTGTGATTTTTCTAGATGGTTTTGTTAAGTTTCTAGAAGGTTTTTAAGGTTTTATGATCATATTTAGATTGTAACCTTCAATTAAACTTAAAATTGTCAGCGTCTCGACCAAGACACAAATCAAAAATTAAAGATGAATAAAAAGCAGGGAATCCCAGATTTTGCGAAAATCCAAACTGAGTAACGCATACTAATTATGTTTGTTACGTGCTAAAGTGCCCCTAAACCAAAAATCAGCTCATTCTGTGTATGGGAACCCGTGCCGACTTCATCCTAAATTTTTCATATTAACCGGTTGAGCTAAGTTTGCACCTGGTTTCTTTCGCACCACATACTAACCAGGTGCAAACTTAACGCAACCGAGATATAATAGATTGAGCTTCTGCTTTGACTTTTTTTGTTTAATTGTGACGAATTTCTATAAGATAGTTGGTCAGACAGAATCAGAGTGTGCAACTACATGAGTATTTCAAGCTTTTCATTTCCAGTAACTTCACAAATATGAAGAAATAAAATCGCTGAATTTTGAAAATGCAATGCGGTATTTTACATAATCTATGAACAAAACATATTTTCTAGCTCTTAATTAGTCGCCACCTTTGGTACAAAATAATAAAATGCGATTTAATTATAAAAAAAGAGCAACAATAGTTGCGCCCTTCAATCCCGGTTGCGTTAAGTTTGCACCTGGTTGGTCTGTGATTCCAAAGAAACCAGGTGCAAACTTAGCTCAACCGGAAGTCGGCACGGGTTCCCATACACAAATTAGCTGATTTTTGGTTTAGGGGCATTTTAGCACATAACAAACATAATTAGAAGGTATGCGTTACTCAGTTTGGATTTTCGTAAAATCTGGGACACCCTAAATAAAAAGTGCATCATTACTTTTGTTGATGTAACCTAAGATGCCTATTTCGCTATCCATAGCATTTATTCTTACTATACGTCTATATATCAACAACGTTTTTAATGAAATTTGTAAAGAATACTTAACAAATAGTTTATAAATACCCACCAATTTGGGTATTTACCCAATTTACCGGGTAGATTGGGTAAATACCCGGGTATTTACCCGGTAAATACCTTGGGTATTTACCCACCGCCCATCTCTATGCTCGAACAATGCCATATCTTCCATGAACCATATACTATATTAAACCTTATTTCTACTTGGTTAAAACACAGTTTTGTATGCCATACGATTGGACATAAACATAATGATACTTCTTGAGAGAGATGTTACAGACGTTCTTGTAGTAATTATAGTAGTATTGACATTGACTGATACTGCAACATTTTTCATGCTGGTTTGGGTAAACTGTAATTGCAGCGAATGTATTACGTCGTTATACTGTATACTAATTTATGATATGTAAATGCTGTAATGTGATACTTACTGAGCTTAAAAATTTACATCTTGTATAATTTGCTTTTAGAATATAGGTCAATTAATTAGAGGTATGTACTTAAAAGTTTTTACAGATCATTTTGTAAAAATATTTATAATATCACTGTGTAATTGTACAGTTTATTTTTATCATATTTTTTTATTTTTCAATGCACTTCCCTTGTCTATTTAATAAAATATAACACCCCTGTAAAAAAATATGATTATACATATTTATTGATATGTATTCCATGTTGACATTAAACCAATGGGTTCATATCACTTTGTAGAATCTAATTTAGATAAAAAGCAGTTACAGTAAAAAATATCTAAGCTAAGGTCTCCGAATGTTTGTTCATTCTCTTTAGGAACATTCGGACACCTTAGATAATTCTTACTATATATGAATTATCGGAAGAACTTCTTCTAATGATAATATTGTCTTCGGTTTCCGCGATTATCACTCATAGTAATAAAACAACTTAAACGGATTAAATCGCGTATATTACTACATTTTAAGTCCCGACGTTTCGTAACCCTTTTCAGCATTCGTGGTCGCGGGTCGATTGAGAAAATCATAAATTTCCCCTGTCAAAATTACTGTTGTGCAAACCTACCCACTTAAAAAATACAAATTCAAAATTAGTGTTGCCAGATGGGCCTGATGTGTAAAGATGTTAACACACATGTCAGAAGGGCTTAAAAACCTAACTTTAGAAAAAACTAGCGGCGCTTCCAAAAGGCATACTTGATAAGAAAGAAGACACAAAGGAAGCTTATCAGCCACGCGTAATCCTAATGTAACGCGTTCTTCTAATGATGTCAATGATAATTATTATATTATTATAAATTCTTTATTTCGGAATTAGATCCATAGCTTGTTAGTAAACTTAGGCTAGGTTGTTAGTAATAATGCATTAGTTGCACTGCCTACAAATTGTCTGCTTTTCCCCAAGGCTAACTGGTAGAGAATATCTTAGAGCGTTAAATCTGCCTTTTGTACGATAAGTTTCCTTTTTTTGCATGCTTTTATTTAACTTGCAACGTTTGTGTGGAAGTTGAGGTTCAAAATTTGCAAACCATTTTTCATTATTCTTTCTTTCAATATTTTAGCTTTATTTACAGCCTTACGAATATAGGCCCCGTCAAAATTATACAAGGCTGCAAAAAATCGTTTATGCCACACCTGGCCATAAAGTGACTTTTTCCGCACGCTGCGCGTACGGGAAAAGCCGCTTTCTGGCCAAGTGTAGCCATAAAATGGTGTACACAACACGGGAGGTAATAAAGAAAGCCCTCAATCGCATATTTACGTCCCTCGCTTGCAGCTCGGGCCGCAAACATCTGCGATCTCGGCCTTTCTTTGTATTACCACCCTAGTTGTGTAATGTACTATTCTTCTTTCTTTTCTTTGTTAAATAAATTAGCTTTATTTAAAGCCTTACGAATATAGGGCCCTACTTAATTAAATATGCAAGAAAGAAATAAGTGATGATGACGTAAAATTACTGCATAGGGCTGCCTTTCCACCAAAGCTGTGTGAGGTAGCGGAGCGCTGTGTCCAAAATCCACCAATCCCGCGCCGCGTTCAGCGAGGCTAGGCGCATTGATTGTTTTTTTTTTTTTAGACCTGACAAACTCACAACCCATAACCGGGCATGGTGATTGTCGGGCCGGGTGGTTGGCCGTTGCGATCCCTGGGCTCGAACCGGTAAGTGCCGGGGGATACCTGGAGTCGAACCAGGTCACCTATCCCGGGCATTGATTGGTGGCTTTTTCCTCGCACACCACTCCACTACCTCGCACAGCTCTGGTGGAAACGCAGCCTAAATGAATTGCATACCTTCAACATGTGCCAGTAATGACAAACGAGCATTGTTTAATAATGGTCGATTTGCGACCACCGGTCTCACGAACCTCGTGTCGTGATACATTTATGTTGAGCTAATGACAGGTTATTAAGGAAACAATGATGCTAATGAAATGGAAAGGGGATATAGATATATTCTGTAATTGCTTTGCCTTTCAGAGGCTTTCGAAACAAAAGGTAACGAAAGTTTTGATAATTTCACTCAACTTATTGACGTCTGTTATAGTTTTATTTTAATTGGAGGGACTAAAGGGGTTAAAAGTTCGTTATATTTCACGTATTTGAGCTGGTATTTTAGCAATTTGGGTTGTTTTACACAATATTGCTCAGGTATTTGAGAGCCGCTTGGTGATTATCAGTTCTCACAATCGAATAGAAAAATCGATCAGTTACAACAGTAATAATACCGCCTGTTGTCTACCATTCGTTTCTTAAGCCGGGTCCAGACTCCAGACGAGTGTAACGTGTATTATAACGCGAACTCGGCGTGTGGACGGCAATATTCCCCACGAATGTGGGAAATTACACGTATGCTTACATTACACGTTACGCTCGTCTAGACCCGGTTTTATTATCTTGTTTTATTTAAGAATATCTGTACATTTTTTGGTGTGCAATAAATAACATTGTATTTCAATAGTAGTCGGTTTATCAGTTACTGGTTGATTAAACAGTAATGTGTACAGTAGTTACATAATATAATATTTGCGTGCGTTTTGTTCGTGCAGTTTGATCGGTCGACATGCGAGGTAACCGGAATTGTATCACTTCATCGTTTGTTATTGGAGCAGTGGGTGCTTCTGTTTGTTCTTCCGCTTTTAAATCATTTCACTAATTAGATATTTCGACAGCAATCTGATTACGAAAACAAGTACAGTTTCATTTAAAGATAATTTTAACCGACTCTACAAGTAGCTTGTATTTTTTCATGTTTTTTACTCATCCTCAAAATTCCGTCCTTTATAAACTGATTTCGTCCCACTTTTCAAAATCCAATTTTGAATATGGGATGCTTGAGGAATGAGGGAACTCATTAAGTCCGTTTTAAGTCGCATCCATAAGTTAGATATAAGTATGGATTAATCACATTGATGACCAAAAGAAAGAAGTATTTAACAACTGTAATTGCCAATGAGTTTACTAAGATAAAGTTGAGTTTACTTAGATACTTACAATTAGAAACAACGTAGATACTAACCTAACCTATCAACAAAATCATTTCACCAGATTTATATCGATTAATCTCGTTATTATAGAATTAAGTGAAAGTACGCTTAGTGTGATGTAAAAGCATTTAACAATTTGATAATAGTGTTAAGTGTACCAATATTTTTTGTTAACTTTTACGTTTAACACTAAACTTTTACTTTCGTATTAAGAAGTGTTTTACTTTTTTCTTATTGCTAGAGATGTACCTATTAGAGTGTGGTTTTCAGTAAATAATTTTAAGATGTTTGTTCAATCCTGAAAAACGTTATTAGGGAGATTAAGTTTTCTAACCTACTTTTAAACTTTTTTTTCCTTAAAATAAAGAAAATGATCTTCAAATCAAAGGTAATAAGGAGGAGGAGAGGAGGAATCTTTAGACTCGATTTTTTTTTTATTTTCTTGTCATGCATCATTTACTCAAATATTGCGAAAATATGCTACTTTTGGGGCACCCTGACCACAAAAATACCTCAAAATAAATAAGTAAATAAATATTAGGGGACAATCTTACACAAATCAAACTAGGCTTGTGTTATGGATACTAGACGACGATATATTTAATAAATACAAGTACTTAAATACATAGAAAAGACTCAGAAACAAATATCATCACCCAAATAATATTTGCTCTTACCGGGATTCAAAGCAAAGATGTATTTTTTCTGTGACCGACACGGTGCATAACTTTAACAAAACTTGTAAAGCTGACATAAAGGAGAACTTATAACCAAGGAAATAAGAATATTATTGGCAGATCGGTGTTAAATTTAACTCTATATCGAAATCTCGGATTTTTAATACTTGAATATAATGATATTAATATTTTCATGGCTGTGAGCACTCTATTACGTCCGCTTGGCAAGTTTTGTTGAAGTTATGTATGAGCTAGATTGTGTCGATCGCCCTAATCTTTGTGTCGATTACTTGTCCACTGCAAGCGGTATGATCAAAAAAACTTTTTATTTTCAAAAATTTTCTCTAAATAGTTCCTACCAGGGCTCGAAACCGGTATATTGCAAAAACCCCGAAATAGCCCAAATTTTGAATTATTTTATGCTTTTTATGTAGAGCTCAGTAATGTATTTAAGTCATGATTTCGTATTATTAGATTGTCTGCCTAAAAAACGAAATAATAAACCAAAGAACGATAAAAACGGAAAGAATACCGGTATTTTTGTATGGAGAAATTACCGGTTTCCGAGCCCTGGTTCCTACTCAAAATATTGCTAGTTATGAAAAAAGCAACCAGTTTAACAGTTCCAGATTTAGCATTTCTAGAAAGTAAAATCCCGAGCGTCTGTTTCGATAAGTACGCGTGTGACTTGCATAAATCTCACGTTAAATGACACTGACAAGATCTCACTAACATCATTGACATAATAACGTTCACACCGCCAATCAGCGTCATCTACAAAATGAATTATCACTAGTAACGGCCCATTAATTGTCAACATCAACTGTCCCCAGCGTAGCCAGATCTATGAAAAAGTCTGGATATCTTGGCATATTCGTTTAAAAATTTACCATTTACTAACAGTTAGTGGTCGTCAAAAACTGACAGGTTAGCTGGTATTTAAACATGGCTTAAGTTTCGCCTAGTAGTACGGAATGGAATTAAGACTCTACACAGAATAACAATATGGTACTTCTTGAATTTTTTTAGAAAATAAGAAAATTTTAGAAAATAAATAAACTGATGTAGGTAGGTATTAGTAGGTATAAGTTATAGTGTATAAAAATATAAACCAGTGTATAAAAACTTCTTTTCTCTCGGATAATTTTCTATTCATCACTTTTTTACGGTTTCAAACGGCGTAAGAATTTAGTTCAGTAAAATAATGCAAAACAATCTGTACAACTATGAATTTATTGAGTCGACTCCTTCCTGAAAAATCTGTGGAAATTCTTCAAAACTCTATAGAAAAACCTATAAAACCCAGGGAATTAAAGAAAAATGCATCTGGCAACAGTGGCTGTCTCATAAACAGAACATGTGTCATTTGTAATGGTCATCAACAGATCATGACGCTACACGATTAATGGCATTTTTTAACGCTCAAAATGACTTATGGCCATGATTCGTGTTGTATTGCGATAATTTGCTTATGCCTTAATTGGTGTGAAATTGTAGTTTGAACGGTTATTTATTTGAGATGATGGGCTTTAGACATATCAGGCGATCGAAATTTAGAATGATAGATTAAAGAATGTGGATGAAATGAAGGAAAAAACATAACACATATTCCATTAGTGATATTTAAAACAGAAGAATGTTGTTTTTGGATTTAAGAGGAAACAGTAAGGCCGAGAGAATTGAAAATTAGGTAGTAGGTGTCGCTGTCCCGCACTGCCCGCCTCTCTCCCGCAGAGCGCGATAGAGACAACTACAGCTTGGACCGAAAATACCTTTTAAAATTTCATGAAAAAGACGTTTCGTAGTCCCCTGATTTCTTCCCCAAAACTTAACCTATTTAACTAATTTTTTCATTAAACATTAAAGAAAGGCTTTAGCCGTGTTCCTATGTTTTCCTTTTTTTTCATAATCTAGTCAAATTTGTTTTCTGGATGCGTGAACACAGCGGAAAATCTGGCATTTTTTTTAGGTTTTTGAAGGTTAATATCTCTTTTGAGAATCAATTTATCGTAAAAAGGAAAACATAGGAACATATCAATAGTAGCCGTAGATTTTTGGACAAAAAATTATTGCTCTACTGGCATTATCCAGGGAGGAAACAGGGGACTACGTTTGTATGGAAAAACTGCCCTCCTGTTTCCTCTTAATTGACATCTTATTCTCCCACTGATAGTTTCACCGAAGATTCTTTATTACGCTACTTAACACTGACACAAAAGCTCATATTGACAGACAAGCAACGCCAAAAACAGTGAAAATATCTTAAATACCATATACCATGCATTTTGGTGTCCCACAGAAATATAGGACTAACTTAATAAGTTAAAACTTAATTTATAATAATTGAATTTACAATGTAACGTATGCATTTGAATCTATAAACTCTTTATAACCAAGTCTATAAAATCGAAATCTGCATAAACATATTTCTAATGAAGTAATGAATTTGCTCGTGTCTCGGAATCAATTGATATTAGCAGATGCAGCATCTGTAATAATTACATATCTACAATACCGGTAACATATTACGCATTTGAATCTATAAAATCTTTATAACCAAGTCTATTGAACTCAAAATCTGCATAAACATAAACATATTTGCAGTAAGCGGTGAACAAACTTTGTCTACCGCTAATAAACGAGAAGATTTTATGTAAATGAGTACTTAGCATCTTTTAGTGCGGGTTATTGACAGTACTGAATAGACATACAAACAAAGATGGTGTCAACAATGCTTGTATTATTTGACTTCCTAGCGGGTGTTAAACATGGTATTCTTTTTTTGATTGTTTATTCAGTAGCTTAGGTGTTAGGAATTTCTATTGCATGTTTGTATCTTTTCTGTACCTGTATAATAATGGTCTATATATAATGGTGTCTTGGACAATCTTTGCTTTCTTACTGCATTTCAAATGACATGTTGTATAGGATTAAACATTTACACCTGTTGAAGTCATTTTTTGCAGACTAAAGATACATTTTAATTTGAATTTTTGCATCTGCTGCAAGCAACATGAATATCGGGACTCGACGGATTAGTTTTGGAATTAAAAAAGTAACCACATAAAATCCTGGTATTCAAGTACACACTTAGAGCTCAGTGTTTTCTCAAAGTTTGAATTCAATTGGATTGTCATCATGTCCCAGATTTTTATTTTCACCGACGAATACGGAACGCAGAATTTCAATTGAAGCTTCCTTGACCGAAGCGCTAATAAATCACAAGTGACAGGACTTACAGCTGTTTAATTGTAGACCTTAACACGTAGTGTTAGAGTTATTTTCGCTCTGCTATCTATTGTACCGATGGCCGAGTTCCGCATTACGTTTTAAAATGCATATTAAAAGACTTTCATTCCGTGATTTGGAATAATTAATTTCGCTTTCTTTATCATTGATCGATATTAGCATTAAACTTGGTAAATAAATATCTCATTAACACATCGCGACATACTGAGTGTAAAATGTGGTAAGTGCGTAAGAAATGTTATGTCACATACGCCTATTTTATATACTTCCGTGGTTTATTAGCATATTGAATATTACTAATTAATTTTGTGCGAAAACAAATATTTATTTTGCATATTGAGAATGATCTTTGTTCTTAATGATATTCACATGTATAATAAAGTTATCGGGCTGAATTTAAAAGAAGAGAAACTAGAATTATGGTTTAACAGCGAAACAAAAAGGCTAGCTAGCTGTTACATACAATAAAAACACATTTATGGGCGCGTAACTCAATTATAAATGTGATTATATGATTAAATGTATTCTTAATTTATTTTGTTTTATAATAATGTTTAGCATGTACGGCTTTCGCTGGCTCAAAACTCCCGTGCCCTATTTCCAATACCACTACTTCTTTTGAGTTTGGCTCTCAGTCATCAAAGGTGGTCATGTAAACCACTATTACTATAAGTAACCACATGTGGAAGAGCGGTGTTCTCTTAACACAAGTATCTAGAATACGTAAAAAGAGGCATCAGCACATATGTTGTAACTCAACCTTAGTTATTGAATAAATTATTTTTATTTTTTATTTATTTATTATTCTAATATCAGTCAGTATTCACCGTTTTTACAGCGTTCCGTTTTCGTAATTATCGTCGGCGTCGCAAATGCTAAAACACCACCGTCGTGACCCTCTAACATTGTCTGTGCCACCTATATTCGCCTAACTACTAAATATCAAGTAAGCTATGATATTTAGTATAGTTTTATGATATTTAGTAGTGTTACGCACAGTAACATTTAATAGGCTTACAGTTCCCGTTTGCATTTGAGGTCGAATATTGCGTTACCAGAACTGAACTTTAGCCTACCCTTACCTTTGGCCTTTACGCCATTTATGTCGCACTTACATCCAAATGCAGCGGATGCGTAGAAAATGCAGTAGTGTCCGACTGAACTTTCGGTTTTGGTTACGACCTAGTTTCGGCAAAAAAAGGGATGTCGAGTGTCGGCCGAAATCGAAACTGATTTCAAAAGGTTTCGCGCTGTAATCGAGCACTCCTTATTTTAAAAAGCACATATAATTTCTTGTAAATAATTGATCATCAGTAGCGTGGCGTCCAAAAAACTCGATTCCTACCGGCTTGCCTAATATCAGGCATTTGAGCACATTATTCTAAAGCTCTTAAGGAAAGTGAAGGTAAGCTAAATCTGCACCGGCTTGCCCAAAGATATCTTTTACTCGTACGCCACGCCGCTGGATCATACATTATATTAATGATTAGTCCAGATATCACAGACTACTGAATGATTAATATGTCATTTGAAAAAAAAGACTGACTGATTATGATTGATCCTGCGAAAAAAATGAGTTTATGTGGAAGTTTCGATTTCGGCCGAAACTGTGACGAAGGCCGAAATTCGGTTTCCGATGTGGTTTCGGTAGGACACTAAAATGCAGTAAATGGGGCGTAAGTGACACACCTGGTCGCAGTATGCAGTTGACCTCGATGACTTTGGTTTTGTAATGTCAAGGGCAAACGTGTTTATGCTATTTTTGCAACGGAGAACGGATTAACGCTAAGTAGATTTTTATTTTTAGTTTTTAATGTCTAAGCATTGAGCATTAAAAATTGTCATCGTTAATCACATTATAAACTACCCGGTGAGTAATTCGATGTCAGGATGTAAATATGTTTTGGCGTGAAAAGCAATGTGTTCACATGGTAGCAACATTATTTTTATCTTGGGCGTTTAATACACCCATGAAATGATTCACTTTGCTCCCCTTTGTGACAATCTACTAAACTTGTTAACCTGTTAAAGCGAAGTGTTTACTTATTTCACATTTTAATAGTACCAACATTACTAACCTGGGGAGATAAAACAAAGAATGTCTCGGATCGCAGGTATTTGACGCCCGAGCCAAAGGCAAGGGCGATAAATATGCGATCTGAGAGTTTCTTTATTACCTCCCGTAGTAAGTACAAAATTTTACGTCTCCCCCAGGCCAGGAAGTGGGATTTTCCGCACGCGTGGCGTGAGGTAATTGCCTCTTTATGGCCAGATGTGACTTAAAAGATAAATGTGTACATTTCGTCTACTTTCATCTTTGTCAAAGAAAAGTAAATATAACAAGCGAACAGAGAATTGGGTCAACATTTCTAGATTCTAGAAACCTCATGACGGAACAAATACCAACCCAATTGAGGGATGACTAAAGAAAGCCAGCCGCAGAAAACAATTTGCTTTACTTGGACCGTAAACTCATCTTAGGAAACCTTTTCTAAACGCCAAAATGATTCTTACTACATTGTCTTAAAGATTATTGTAGCGTGATGTTTGTTGATATCTATGACTCGTACTACAAAGTAGTATGGTTCAATTTGGAACGGTTAAATTAATGTTTTGATCACGGGCGATTTGTCAGGAAAGCGGGTTGCGTTTAGATATGCTGACGGATTGATGAGTTCTTGAGAAACTTTACCTCTTCATGTTGTATTAGATAAGGTGGACAGTTGTACCTATGTAGGAGATTTTTTTTTCTATCTTCATTGATCTACTCAATCAAATCTAGCAAATACTGACAAACTCTAGTTAATCATCCTTTTTATTGGTATAACCAAAAACCCAAGTCTACTTTTCATTCAAATCACTGTTAATACAATTTGTCATTCATTCACTCAATCATTCAATCCAATCACTTGTTCAACCCTCGAAGTATTTTCTACTTACTTCACTTGAATACAGATCGTTGAACTGTTAACTTGTCTTGCCGACCCTGCCTTTTCCTATACTTTTCCATTATGAGGAAAATATAATCAAAGTCTCGTGCACGTTGGTATACTTTATGCCATATCTGGCTAAGTGTAGACATAACATGATGTACACAACACGAGAGGTAATATCGCTTGCAGCTCGGGCCGCAAACATCTGCAATCTCGGGCTTTCTTTGTATTACCACCCTAGTTGTGTAATATACTATATCTACCCTGTTGCCAGCGGCGTAACTTTTGGAAGGTTGGGTTGTGTAATGCACCAGGGACCACAATATTAAAAGGCTCTCTAACCTGTAAGATTGAATGTTTCTCCGTCTATAAAATTTAACCAGTTTTGATCGGGCTTGATTCTTATTTACACCAGGGCCTTGGTTTTCCTCTAATTCCCTCCCTATCCTTATATCTCGTTATTGAAACTGTTACGCATTACGCATGTGATAAGATCCTAATGCAGATGATCTGAATGAACTTGTTTAAGCTTTATGTATTTCAGGAGTTATTCCAGCGTTTTTTTTATTTCATTAGTGACCCACGATTTTTACCGCAAAGGACTATCGAGTGCCGATAACTTTTAATTGAATCATGTGTAGCCTTTATACCGTCTTTGTTTATAATAAAAGTTAATTGCTGCTATATTCGCTTGAACACGAATGAAAAAAATCGCCGCGGTCAAAACGCTCTGAAATCGACCCATTTAAGCCTGGCGGCCATTGCAATTCCTCAAAAACCTGATTACTTTGATCTTGCAAAGGACAATGCCATTCGTATTTTGTTTAATATTATTTTTAAAACACCTTGAGATCAGAAGGTATCTGCATTGCAAAAGTGCTCGTAGATTGTATTACGTTATACAATTCTGATTTAATTTAATGAAAATCAATTGAATGGAACAATTAAAGAAAGGAAAAGGTTAAGGACTTGAACTTACTATCTAATCATTTTGTTATTGATTGACGAAATTACTTCCTTAAATGTTGATTTAGTATTAGTTGCATACTGAATCAAATTACTACTATTGGTAAGATTATAAGACCTTAAAAAATCTATCGACATTATATTAAAGATTATGATCATAATAATTTCAACTTTGATACGTCCACTGCTGAGCATAGGTCTGCCCCAAAGACTTCCACAGCGAACGATCGCACGTCTTCTACCTCTATCGACTACCGGCGACCCTAACCAGGTCGTCAGACCATCTTGTGGGGGGCCTACCCACGCTGCATCTTCCAGTTCGTGGCCTCCATTCGAGAACCTTTACGCCCCATCGGCCATCGGACAACAACATACACACATCAATCCACATCACATCCTGTACATCACATACATACATCATACATAAGTCGCCATCAGATACATCGGAGCAAACAAGGCGCTCACAAACATCTGAACACGACTCTATTGTAAAGGCGTTAGAGTGCATGTTCAGATATTTATGTTCACCCTGAAGTGTACAGATGTATCTGATGGCGACTGTACATCTTCAATCCTGTAAACTACTATCGGTCAAATTTCCCCTGTAAAAAATATTTTAAAGTATTCTACTCTTTGTAACATAGTATGCCTAAGATATAAACGGATCTTCTTTCTATCTTCAATGACCCTAAATGAGACTTGTCGAGTCTGGAAACGTCGGCAGCGTTGGTAAAAATAAGTTGACTAATTTGAACCCCAGTCACGTCGGGAAAGGTCAGGATGGCTCGCTAAATCTGATTTTACCCACTTTCATCTAAACACCGTGTACACGTTGTTCTATTTCTAGAAAGCACGTACAAGGTTAAACCTTCGTGTACTATCTGATCAAATTATTATAAAGAACGCTTCTGTTTTATGATGTAAAGTTTGCATTTTTTTTATTGAATCTAGCAAAATAGTGTGTTTTATTAATATCAATAACGATATATTCAACGTGTTACACCACCTATTGAAAACCTCAGACACCCCAACTGATTTATATTATTCTGAATTAGTCTACAGTATTTCTTTTTAAATTCTGTTATTATTGCCAAGCATATTAGTGTTTCTTTTTTTTATTCTAGTCGATTAGTAACTCTAGATTTAGTTGATTACGTGTGAGTGACGTAGGTAATCCCACCGAGACACAAACACTTTGACAACACGTGATAACTCCACCTGTGTAATAGTAACACAGTCGCAAATGTTGCACTCATAACTTTTAGACTGGGCAAGATAAAAAGAGGAAAAAAAAACATGTTTTCAAATAAAATGTAATCGATTGATCTGAATAAACAGTTTTCAGGTTTTCAGTTAGTCGTGTAACAACTTGTATATTTATATCTAAACATATCGGATGATTTTAGCATTTTCAGTGCAGGCATTATGACGATTGCCATAGGAGTGAGAAACGACGGCGCCGTGATCGGCCCAGAAGGGTGGCGGGATGATGTAGACGTATATCTCGACGACTGACTATAGGCCGCATTGGATCGGGATGGTTGGAAGTCTAAAGGGGAGACCTTGGCCCAGCAGAGGGACACCTAACCGGCTAATTCAGTTAATTGATCAATTGAAAAAAAAACTATAATACGTTGTTTAAATAAAAATTGTTCACTTCTATGGCAATTTACCACTATGTCTGCACTGAAAATGACACAAAATTAACGACGTCTGGACTTATCTATTAAAATTTTCGTAATTTATATAGATATAACCTAGTCTACCCATAGATCGGCATAAGTAGGTACATTGTAACCATATGAGAGTAGTTATCTTATCAGTCTAAACTACAAATTCAAAAGTGGTAGATCACTTTCTTTGCTTACTGTACCTTGAACCAAATAACTTTAATTTAATTATCAATTCATCACCTTTAATCTCATTTCATTTATCTACTTCTCAAACTCAATAGCCGTGTAATTAGTTATCGATGGTAATTAACTAGTCTTGTCATAATTGCTTTCTTTATAAACCTCGTATATGTCCAACTCTGATTTGAAAAGTCAACTTTCTTTTCTATAAAATAGGGTATAAAATAATCATCGTTGTGTAAGACTAAGATAGCAGCTTGGTGTATATAACGTGATCTTTCCTTATTGGGTTTTATCTGCCAACAGCAGTCGTCGTAAATATATGCACACTTTAGTACTTTGTGGAATTAACATCGTTAATGAGCCGGTATACAAAATCATGAAAGGAGTTAATGCGGCAGGGTACTAAAATGTGCAGTTGTTTATGATGCCGGCCAGTACACTT
The DNA here is from genome assembly GCA_947034925.1 of Eudemis profundana. NCBI lineage: Eukaryota > Metazoa > Arthropoda > Insecta > Lepidoptera > Tortricidae > Eudemis > Eudemis profundana. Next base: position 7,255,705 of record OX344806.1, on the reverse strand, counting down.
GGCCTGGTTTCGCGATTTAACACTTTTACTGCGACCTTGATAGTTTCATTGATATGGAACAATCTCACGACAGTCTGTTGACATTGGATTTTATTGTAAACGACTGTACCGATCATATTCCTGATGCTAGTGTTTCTCTTAGTGTCTTCGTGTGTGTGATCTCTTATTCGGTCGGAATGGGATCGGATCGACGTTGTGTGTTAACGTTAGGTTAAAGGATGTAGAGGTTCACTATGAAAGGATTTTGAAAATTCAACCAGAAGATCAGCGCTGGCTCTAGAGCTGTCATTATGCTGAGGTGAGACCTTTTTGTGGCAGCAAGATTTTAGTTTTTTTGTTTCCTTGTTTTTTTAGGGTTCCGTAGCCAAAATGGCAAAAACGGAACCCTTATAGTTTCGTCATGTCCGTCCGTCTGTCTGTCTGTCTGTCTGTCTGTCTGTCCGTATGTCACAGGCATTTTACTCAGAAAGTACATGATGGATATTGATGAAATTTGGAATATAGGTGTGTTTTATGAGCCGCTACTTAGTTTGGTATATAAATAATTAAAATAAATATTTTTAGGGGGGGCACTCCATACATGTTAAAGACAGTAAAAAAAATGTTTTTCAGCAAATATCAACGTGTGGTACATAGTTCGACAGCTCTTTAAAAAACATTAGAAGGTTCCTAAGTAATGTTTTTGATTAAGTGAATGTATTTGGAAATAATCGCTCCGAAAGTTGTGTAAATTGTGTCCCCCCCCCTCTATTTTCTAAACCGTGCGTCCGAAAAATATGAAAAAAATCACGAAGGTAACGCTTAATTAATACTTTCAAAGAAAATTATTTTCAACAAGATCGAATGTACCGTTTTTGAGTTATTGCCGATAAACTGCGCTTCTCAACAAAAGGACGTAATTGCTATGAAGATACGCTCTTTTGTTGTTGTACTTTTTTTTTACATCGTATTTTTTACCTTATAGTTACGGCTATGGAACCCTACACTGAGCATGGTCCGACATGCTCTTGGCCAGTTATTTCTACTTACTGTGTAGTTTTTTGCTGTCATAAATAAATGTATCTTCTTTCTTTCTTTCAACCCCCTAATGGGTTGAAACGGGAATGAAGTTTGTATAAAATAATCGGAAATTCACGCGGACATAATCGCGGTGTGGCATTTGATAATACATTTACTTAGGAAAGGTTAGATTAGCTAGTCGGATTTCGGAATTTTGAAATTAGGCAAAAATATGGGATTCGGAATAATGGCACTACGGAATTTTATTATTAATTGTAAAATCCCAACTAATGGTGATTTATCAGCCTATTTTAGTCCATTGCTACATAACTACTACGGCGCGTCATAAATTCGGGTTTTCTATACTCCAGTCAGTGCGCGTTTTTCTACACAATTTCTTTGTCTTTTCTACACAATTAGTCTGCCGTAGAAAAAATATTAACAAAAGTCATACAAGTAAGTAAAAGAGACTTGGAACTAATTGAAAGTGTTAAGCTTCATTTTCTATTAAGTACAATAATCTTAAACTCCATTTGTTCATTTTATTTTAATTAACAGTAAAATTAGCAAACAACACAAACGAATCGAATTTCTTCTTCTATGGCATAAGCATAACACAAATAGTATTCAAATTACAATACCAGATACTGAACACCTAACCAGAGCACATATTCTTCCATCGTTTATTCAAATTTGAAATCTAACTCATATGTTTTAAGGTTCGTTTTTGCTGTAATAAAGTTTAATTCGAATTTCAATATGACCAGTCGATACATTGAACTATTTGGACAAAACGCACCTATTTCTGGTATAATGTTGCTGGGGAGTAGACAATGGTCGCAAAATTGCACGCTCGTCGAGTCGGGTTCGTCACAGTCGTGATGAGAGGGAGATGTGGACATTATGGATGGCACGTGTGACCTTAGCATTGAAACATCAGGAAAGTTCTTTGGTACCTACAATCGAACACGCTGTTAACTGTACATTTGTAAACGAATGTCAACTTTATTGCAACGTGTTAAAGTCGATGGGTGGTCAGTAGTGGCCTGGCGTTGAAGAAATCCTTGGGCAAGCCGGAGTAGCTTTGGCTTCACTATCTTTAAGAGCACTAGAATTAAGTGCTGAACTGCCTAATATTAAGCAAGCCGATGGGAATCGAGTTCTATGGACGCCACGCTACTGGTGGTCAGTTAACATTGGTTTCGTTTGTACAGTCACCAGCAGTCGTGGCAATAATGTATGATGAATCGAGGCATGCGAAACCTAACATGACCATGACATGACAGGCTATAAGAATAGAGAAGTGTCAGATATTTTAGCATGTCCCGCTTCTTCATCTATTACTGTCGGTGAATGTACATGGCAAGTACTGCGATTCGAACCCGGAACTTTTTTCCGATTCTGTTACTTTTCCATACACACTTATATGGCGCTAACGGAAGAGCGATATTTGTATGAAAAATTTGGAACACTTTCTTCTATCAGAGACGATAGTGCGCGTGATTCTGAGTAGAAATGATGCCAAATTTCTCAGTGTGCGTGTGGATTGAGTGAGCACCCTTCTGAAATAAAAAAAACATCCTGTTCATTTAGTAAAAGTTCTGAAACAATTGTAAAACTAATCTCTGTATTTGTAAAAAGATAAATCAAAAGATACAACCTTTCTTTTCAGCCAAAGGCTGTATCTTTAGATTTATCTTTTTACAAATACAGAGATTAGTTTTACAATTGTTTCAGAACTTTTACTAAATGAACAGGATGTTTTTTTTATTTCAGAAGGGTGCTCACTCAATCCACACGCACACAATTTCTCAGATCTAACAAATGTTAGTGTACAACTTTAAAAAAAAATGGCTCGTTCTGAATTGAATTAGCGGTCGTCTTGAACAACTAATTACACCATTATTATCAGATTTTCAAATGTGATAATAATATTGACGGCAACTAAAGCTGACGGCGTGCAAAGTAGGTCGCCGCCACTTCTTCTTAGCATGCGAGGTACATACACTTTTTCCTTTTACCTCGATATATTTCTGTCGTAACTACCCAAGTAGCACACAAGCTTTATAATTGCTTAGACCAGTGGTGGGCAAAGTACGGCCCGCGGGCCATCTCCGGCCCGCGGGAGGGTTTAATCCGGCCCGCCGGCGGTCCTTCGAATTATAGTAGTACTTATATGGCCCCTGATAAAACAAAATTGATTTCTGCTATAGTTCTGGCCCTTCTTTGAAATTGCTTATATTTTCTGGCCCGCCATGAAAAAACTTTGCCCACCACTGGCTTAGACGGTCAACTTCTAGTTTGATTGTCATAAGATTTGTTTAAGCTTATTGCTTTGGGTACTTAGGTACTTGTCCCACAATCGCCTAGTAAGCGAGTAAAATTGGGCGATTAACAGTTGATTGCGGGCTGCTGACGTACAGTGTGATTTATCGACCTTTCCAGATCCGCAATGTAACGCTACTCGCCCGCTGTCTCGCCGACAGTGGGACAGGCCTTACAATACAACAAAAAGGACCCAATTCTATGTTAATCTGAACACCGATCTAACCCAATCGTTTACAATGACCATTTTTTCAGCAACGATCACAATCAGTGTCGAAACAGCCCCTACAACGCTGAGAACCGGCAACAATGGCCACAACAAGTGAAACATTGTGTATCTTGTGATATATCTGCGGACCTTGTGCGGTTCGGGTTCTCACGACGTGCGTAGCGAGTAAATGGGAGTCTAGTTAAGAGGTTAAGAGGACAGCGCGATACGAATATAGATTGGGTTTATTTCTGAGATTCATTCTAAAGAGGGACCTGTCATCAATGAGGGTGTTTAAAAATCATAAATCCACCAGGTGGCAGCAGGGTGGCGAATGGTCTATTTGGCAGTAGATGTCAAAATCAGGTGATGTGATTGGTGGATTTTGACACCTACTGTCAAAAAGACCATTCGCCACCCTGCTGCCACCTGGTGGATTTATGATTTTTAAACACCCTCATTGAAGGGATGTTTATAAAAATAACTAACTATGCTGGTTGACACTTACGATCATTAAAAATTAGGGATGTAACGATACACAATTTTGCCGATACGATACCGATACCGATATTTGTAGTAAATTATCGGCGATACCGATGCCGATATCCTTAGGTAACTAATGAAGTATGAACTTCAGATTTATTATTTGTATGCATTATACCTAAAACTTGGCTATATTTAACAGAGAGTCAACCTTGAAGGTGTAAAATAAAAATAAAAAATTGTCAACACAGATTTTTTTTTGATTGTGAACCAAATATATAATTAACATAGTAATTATTATTGCACAAGATAATAGACCAATAAATAAATTAAGTCAGTAATTGAAATTACTTTTTCAGTTTTTTTTTCATACAACAAATTCTTTTCACGCTCTTGAAATATCGGTTGTATATTATCGGCGATACCGATATATCGGTATCGGTATCGGTATCTTTACATCCCTATTAAAAATGTTTCTCTATAAGTATCAACCGGCCTAGTCAGTTATGTTGATTTAGTAAATATAGGGATTCAATTGCTTCGTTACAAAGGATTAACGTTTCTGAGCGTCCCGTGTAATTTACATAGGTTCAAATTCGGGTTCTTTGTGCTTAAACAGATTTTGTTTGAACTAAGTCACAATCACAACTCGCGGGAAATTGAGACTAATCTAGTGATACACGGATAATCGGCACCTATTAGTTTTGAGATAAGATTAAAAGTTAACAGACAAAAAAACTATGACCATGACTCCCGTTTAAGTAAATGTGGCCGTCTGATCCTCCCATACAAATCAAAATTATGTTTACAACCGATCATGTCTGATACTAAACATCGACATTGGCAAATACACCCCCATCCAAGGCGTGTGCGTTATGAAAAATGAATCCCCTTTTTGCTTTGTCATAGTTGTGTAAAGGGTACCTATTCCACCCCCTATGCTGACCGCACGTCAGAAGGAAGATGCAGGAAGCTATTAGAGGTATCATTAGGTTGCGCAGCGGTTTCGAAACGCGGTTCCCACGCGCTCGCGCAACCGTCGCACGCGCACGATCCGCGCCGCCTCCTGTTAGGCTGTTTACATACTCATACAGAATGGTTCCCCTTATCTATTCTATCTATACATATAATACAGTCATTGCAAGACTATGTTTGTAAATTAAAGATTTTGCCAAAAAAAGTAAGTATAGTATAGTCAGTGGCGTGGCGTCAAGTATATTATTAGTAAAGCCGGAGCAAATTTGGATTACTTTGTCTTCAGGGGTAGTAAGTAGGTCATATGCTTTAAAATAGGCAAGCCGGTGAAAATCGGTTTCTATGAACGCCACGCCACTGGTAGTAGTATTAGTAAAGTTTATGATATTTGTGTCTGTTTGTGCGCAAATCGTGCAAAAACTACCGGACCGATTCTTATGAAATTTGGTATACAGGTAGACATAACTTATTTAACCTCCGCGGACGAAGTCACGAGCGAGTCCACTACTTTTGGCATAATTTTATATGTTCGTATGTATTGTGCGACCACGTATTCTTTTCGCGTTAGGTTTATTTATTACCCGACTGCGGCGAAGCCCAAAAGGAGGGTTATTTGTTTATTTACCTATTTAGACTTTATTGCACAATAAAGGAAAGTACAGACGGCGAGCTTAATGCCATATGGCATTCTCTACCAGTTAACCGTTTTTGTTTAGTTTACAGATACACATTGACTTTTCAGAACCGGCTCTCATTACGTATTGTTTGTATAAACTACATTAAACAACTAGGGTGGTAAAACAAAGAAAAGCCGAGATCGCAGATGTTTGCGGCCCGAGCTGCAGGCGAGGGACGTAAATACGCTATCGAAGGCTTTCTTTATTACCTCTCTAGTTGTTTAATGTAGTTTATACATTGTGTACATCATTTTATGTCTACACTTGGCCAGAAAGCGGCTTTTTCCGTACGCGCAGCGTGCGATAAAAGCCAGGTGTGGCATAAATATAATTTACAATGCTTGTAAAATAACACATACACAAGTACACTCAAGAGGAACTCTACTTAAGTTTTTTACCTATACAATAATATTTGCCTGTGAATGTGAACGCAGCCTTAGATCGTCTCAGTGCTACCCTTTTAGCTTGTACTAGTGATAGACATTTAAATGTACGTAGTCGAAGTATCGAAGGTTGGATTCGGTGCAGAATATGTATCAGTAGCAATTGCAAAACGTCGGCTCCTTTCATATTGCAATATCGTCTCGGTTTCTTAAGAGGACGCTATACCCAAGACATTCAGAACGTAGTTTGGTTCTTATTTCAAAACAACCTAAGGTGCATTGGGGTCTATTCAAATATGGGCTAAGTTTGATAATTAACAATTTTTAGTAATCCACGCAACATAATGAGGGCTACCGCGAATGAATTTCTCCGCTAGAGGCGCTAGTGTAGCGTGTGGTCTCCGAAATGTCAAATGTCACTGTTTGTGGGGGGTTACATTTTATTTGTTATTAGAATAATGTTATCGATATTTTGCAATATCCGAGATTATTTATGGCAAACATGAGTTACGTTACCGCTCAATCAATTTCAGTGCTCTGAGACAGTTTCATCATTAGGAAATACTGCATGTTCAATATTTTTATGGTACGGTTTTAAGGCATGATTAAAACGTAAACTTCGCTCTTACCCGTAATAACAAACTGACAGCTATACTTCAGGATCCTACTCGACAGTGGCGCCAACTGGTGAGCAGAAAAACGGTAGCCCTCATTATATTAACTGCAACGCATTAACACGATACTAGACAGCCGATGATGGTTCGACTAATGTCTTGAACATGGTAATAATCGAGAAAAAATATCAAGCCTTGTCCTGAATCATTGAGAAAATAGCCTAGCCTAGCTAAAGTTTCAAACATCCAAAGCCTTTCTTAACTTAACAGTTCTTTATTGCATTGTGAAAGAACGACATCTTAGAACCCACTTTGCTTGTTTCTTAAGCAATTTTGCCACTGATTGATATTGAGACATCAAACTTATTAAAAATATATCATCATAACTATTATTTCACAAACACTCAAACTAACAGAGACTACCATAACAATTTTAAACGGTGATTTACATTTCAAACTATACGGCGCTTACAATCACGATGTTAATAATATTTTATAGATATTGCTTTGTTCTAAACCAACTACGAATTTCATTAGTTTATCTACACAATAAATATGTAACCAATTGCATACAGTGCTTACAGTAAAAAGGCATCAAGTCGCATTTAAATAATAAATAAATATCGGGGGACAATCTTACACAAATCGAGCTAGTCCCAAACTAAGCAATTAGTGTATTATGGGTACTAGACGATGATATACATATCAAGGAGACTCGGGTTAGCGAGTTTTAAAACTATTCCAAATTTGAAATCGATAGCAGTAAAAGTTCCTGAGATATCTGACTGTGCCAGACGGACAGACAGACAGACAGATTCGCACCATAAGGGTTCCTTTTTTACCATTTTGGTACGGAACCCTAAAAAGAACACCCATTCATAATAACACTTACGTCCTTTTATATTTACCTATATGTGACTTGTTCCCTTTTTAAATCAAGCCTTTAACGGACAACGATTTAGAAATATCAGATCCATTTTCATTGTTACATGTATCCTTGACTTTTAACACACCAGAAGTGAATGACTCCACTTCGATCGCAGACGTTTTTGCTTTGTAATAGATGGATTAACCGACAATGCCAAATTGTCTGGTCATAATTTTGCGGTCACCTTTTTTCTGACCGACAAAAAGAGATGACCGCACTTGTTAAATGATGCTTTACAATGATGAATTACACGTAAAGAGCTAGAAGAAAAACTCGTATAAGGTATGAAGAACAAAAAATTTACTTAATCTATCGACGTACATCTTAATTTAGATCCAAGGTATGCGCGTGGCACGGGGATGAGGTAAAATCAGCATCAAATAGTCTTTAACATAATAATATTTACAGAGTACGCATAGTACATTGTGTATCTAGGGCGGTAAGGAAGAAATTACAAAGGAGTGTTTGTTAGAATCCCGAGACGAAGCCGAGGGCTTTAGTAACACTCGTTTGGCGGCGGCGGGGGTAGGTGATGATGGCGCTTGCAACAGTGCCGAAATATCGGGAACTCACAAAAACAAACATACATGGTAAATATCCCGTTGTTAATAGTAGTTATTATGTGAATGACCATGTTAGCTTAAAATCCTACTTATCTTGTTTATACGTTTTTTCTCATACATCTTTACACACATTAGCGACACTGAACTACAAGATCTCAACATGCTTTGCGTTACAAAAAGAACAATAGTTCGGTAATTAGCTTTTAATTGACCTCATTCCAACAATTTCATTAACATGAGCTTATTTAGATGTAGATATAACACCATAATTTTGCATATTATGATTAGTTTAGTGCTTTTTTGCTAGTTTTTAACTTATCTAATCTGTTTAGTGCTGGTTTTAATAAGATGTTAATTGTTACAAAGCTGTTAAACCCGGAAATTAAAGGAGATAACAATGTTACAATTACCTTAGTTAATAATGTTCCCTTAGCGACGTTTGACGTGCTTTAGAAAAAAATTCATAACATTTTTTTTTTAGTTTATTATACCAAAAATCAAAACCTAGCGAAGATATTTAAAAAATCTCAAAAAACAATGGGCACGGATTAAATCGCTTCGGAATGTAAAAGTAAATAATGTCAGATATTTAATCAGTATTAATTAAATGTTATTACAATCCCACTACTTATTAATATAAATGTGATAGGTTGTAAAGATGTTTGGATGTTTTTTTACTAAATAACGCTATACCAATTGACTGGATTGTGATGAAAAAGTTGACCAAGTCCTGGACTAAAACGTATTTTGTAACCTGTCAAGAATTCCCTTGGGATAATAATTTGAATACCGCGGGTAAATTCTAGCTAATGATAATCGTGAATACGAAGATAGTGGTATGTTAAATTAATTCCTTTTGTTACAGGTACACAGCAAGGGCCTGAAGTTCGGTATCTATGAGGACTACGGGAACTTCACCTGCGCCGGCTACCCTGGAGTCGTCGGCCATCTTGCCGGAGGTAATTATAACTTTATTGCACGTAAGAAAAAATTGCACAAAAGGCGAACTTAACGCCAAGAGCCATTATCTACTAGTTGGCCTTAGGAAAACGCTGTAACTTGTGGGTGTGTGCCACAATACTAAAAATAACCGGACAAGTTCGAGTCGGACTCGTCCCACCGAGGATTCCGTACAAATTTGTATGTACAGTCAAGGAATTTAATTTCCTACCCGTTTCATTGAAATGTTGTTAAGCATTCACGATGCATTAAGGTCGAAATTTTTATTTCACTAATAGTATTTAACTGCCAATACGTATTATTTGTCATCTAATTACGAATACGTGTCAGATGGTGTCAGTGTCAATCGAGAAAATTTTCGCAAACGTCGATATTTCGATAATCTAAATTTCGTTATCTGCGTTCCTTTCATTCGAATATTGCAAGAGCGAGAAAGATGGACTTTCTTCGAATTTCGATTTCGCGGTTGTTGTCCTTTTTTGGTAGTGCCTTGACGTTCCAAATTTCAGTTCACCATGTCAACGTTGTTAATCTGTTACCTAGTTACTGACACAAAACAATGCGTGTGCTATGTCAAAGTAACGTTGTACTCTAGCTAGCTCTTATGATGACAGTATGCTATACGATATTGGACCTTAGGTGGGTTGGAAATTAAATTCCTTGACTGTACATATATTAAAGTAACTTATAAATTTTGATTCCCGTGGTTTTCAGCCTTCACCTGTCAAATTTCATAGTTCTAGGTCAACGGAAAGTATACCCTTTGAATTTTGGTTTCTGGAAGTCTCGAAATTTCGTTTTTCGCGGCATAAAACCGCCATATCTTTTTTCCACGTTAACTAAGAAGTTTGATTTTTTTCGCAGCTTCAACCGTAGAACTGAACGACGTTTTTAGATACGAGTTTTTTTTTCAAAGTAGTGACGATATTCGACTAACTATCAAAAGTTTAGTGTCTAAAAGCCCCCACTGATCAAACTAATTTATCTGCTTAAATTAACGTACTGAATATATTTGGTTGAAACTCTACTTTCCTATAAAGTTACATAAGGCATAAGACAAATTGATTTATGTTTGTCTTTTCGCAACAACCTCCATAACAGCCTTGTTTGTCATCATCAATTTCAATTATATTTGCATTTCGAACAATAGAAGTTAACAAACCAATGTCGCTCTAGTAGAAAACTGTTACCCTACTTTTAGACTTACATCATTATGCACCATAGATATCGAAAAACAGCTATAATGTATGGCATGTATGTCTTCGCCTACATAAAAACTCTATTATACGTGTTTTAAATTCAACTTGCACTTACAATGGTGTTAAAGTGCAATAGGAATGGATTATGTAACCGGGCGAGTCCAAGTAGTGTTGCAAAACTCGTGACACCCTAGTTTCCTGGACAGGTCCATTAGCTAGTCGGACTTCGCATGCAACTTCCTTTAGGTTTAGAGAGTCCTAGCACCAATGACTCGTTTGAAACTTTGAATTATGCAGGTACTTCATACCTAGACAGTGTTGCCAATTTAGCACATTCAGGGCTTTTGGCATTATATCGTATTGATTCAGGTAGTCCCAAAGTTATTAAATTTTAATTTTACCTTTTTTAGCATAATTACTGTGAGATCAGTCAGAGAGAGAGTTGAGAGAGTCATAAGTGTGTAAGCTTTTTTTTAAAGAAGGGTTGTTTAAAAAAACTGCGTAACTAAGATGGTTGACACTTACTGTCATTAAGAATGTTTCTCTAATAAGTATCAACCAGTTTAGTCAGTTATGTTGTTTTTGAAATCCCTTTAATTTATTTGAACACGAACTTAATATTGACATGTAGTAAATGATTGACTAAATCGTGTAGTAACAGTTCGATCTACTTAGTAATCGATAAGTTACCAATGTTTGCAGTTTTCCAAATGTATCCACAATCATTTTACACACGTAATCTTTACTTGTATTTCCTACAAGTGTGAGAGTATGTTTGTTCCTCTTACACGCAATATTAGCAAGAGTAAAGGATCAATATGTTTTTTACAACGATATTATAGTATAATACAACGTATGCTGGAGAGGACATACGCTACCGCTACACACATAATTATTGCTACATGATGGGCTACTTTTTAACCAAGAAAAATGCATTTATGTCACACCTGGCTATATATGGCTATATATAGTGGCTTTTTCCGCACGCTGCGCGTACGGAAAAATCCTCTTTCTGGCCAAGTGTAGACATAAAATGATGTACACAACACTGGAGGTAATAAAGAAAGTCCTCGATCGCATATTTACGTCCCTCGCTTGCAGCTCGGGCTGCAAACATCTGCGATCTCGGCCTTTCTTTGTATTACCACCCTAGTTGTTTAATGTACTATTTCAACACACTTGCTCATAAAGTGGCTCTTATTTCATGGTTCTTACGGAACGCAGCACTCATAAGTATTGGGTTCTTATGGAATAACCCAACACTTATGCGGTAATGTAAAGTAAAAAGCACTTGTGTGTAATAAGCTGCGTTCCGTAAGAACCATGAAATTTGAAAGGCATAATTCATCATTTGGCATTTTTTTTTCTGAACACGTAAACTTTTCAGGATTATTATAACGCAAACCTAACCTAACCTACCCTTATTTAACAGGATGAGGCCTTAAAGAGTCCTGAAAATTCTACAGTTTAAGAAAAAAATGCATTATGCCTAATGATGAATTATGCCTTTCAAATTTATGCGACCCGATACGCACTCTAAGTGTTGTAATTGCCGCAAATTGGCCAATGAGAGCACGCCGCGCTGTGGGGTTAGGCCTGACGTTAGGCGTGCGCCATGTTAGCGGACATGGCGCACGCTCCGCACTACTTCATCCCTAGAAGTGTTGTTAACTTGTTAGACAACCCACAAGATAAATACAAAAACATGAGTTTTAAATGATAAGTATTATTTTTTTATTCGCAAGTGTGTTGAAAAACGTCGTATGACACTGTTTGGGCATTGGTCATTACTGTCTCGGTTATTACAGCCTCGTCTGACGTGACGCATTCCACAAAGCCAAAAAGAACCTACTTACCTTCTAGTTACTTCCCTACTAAGGATATAGGAGAGTAGAAATTAGTAGATATCTTAACACACTACTTACCCTTCTTTCTAAAACCTAAGCGTAGTATAATCAATTTGGTTTAACCATTTACATATTACAGCCTACTCGCACGTGCGGCGATCAAACAAAAACTGATCACCTTAATCATTATTTGACATATTCCGTTTATAAAACCAACAAATCGCGTGATATATTTGCATGCGATTCCGTTGTATCCAATCCCAATATGCAAATTAAGACAAATACTGATTACAACCTAATCAACTTCAATGCATGTCAGCGTCACAGTCTAAAGAACATTACCAGTCAATCATTGTAAAACAGACACTTAAGGTAATTCGAGTCGGTTAAGTTTTCCACGCAAACTTAAAGAGGATCAGTATTTGCTTACACGACATCAATAGGGATGACGACTGGGTTAAAAATATATGATTCTATTTAGTCCGTCAGTTAGATTATGGAATAATATCCAATGTGCTTGCACGCGAGGGTTCGTATCCCATTCTCGTCGTCAGTGAAGTATATGCAGGCTGCAGGTAGGTAATTAGAGAAACAACCGATTCCGATGAATGCTCGTTTATTAATGGCATGTTAGGTACATACGAATGTGTAGATCATCAAACTTCAGGAGTGGGGGCTTGTGACGTCACTCCTAGGTGAAAATTGTACCAAAGAGTGGCGTCACTCGAAACCTCTAAGCACGACTGTATACTCGTAATTTTTTGCTTGTGAAACGAAAGAAAAAATACATGTCCAATATTTTTTAATGATGACGGACTAAATAGTTTCTTTTTAGTCGTTTAGCCTAGGTGAATGGTTGAAATGTGTTTTATTTTAGAGCTTAATTCATTTTATTTGCGCGAAATGCCAAAAAATATAATTTTAGCAAATAACGTTTAGTGACGTAATGACGCTAATAGATGGTGTGGACTTTTAATGCCCAATTGCGCGTGAATTCCGATTTTTTGAGACTTTTCATGTCATTTCGCGCAAACAAAATGTATCAACTTATAAAATAAAACATATTTTCAAATAAAAATAATTTATTTAGTCATAAAAATCATTACAAGAGGTAGATTACATAATCAAAACATAAAAAAATACAATATACAAAAAAAAAACATGCAAATAAGTTAATTAATGCCGAGGAAGCAAATGATCTTTATGTTTGTATGGAAAACCGACCGACTCAAATCACCTAAGTGTATGTAGGATTATTTAAACTTTTGGCAAACTGAGCGTTTTTCGAAAAAAGTGTAAGTACAGTCGAGCTCATCATTATCTGAGCAAAGGACGGATCAAAAATATCTGATCTAGTTCTTATGCTTCTGAAAATAGGGTCTTGTTCAGATATTTTTGCTCCAATCTTTGCTCGGATAAAGATGAACTCGACTGTACATTGCTTTTAAAATATGGCTTTAAGAGTTTTTCTTACTCAGAATCGTTTGTACATTCGGACCTAAATGCACGAAAAGTTGTGTTCCAATATTTCCATTCCAAATCGTCAGGATTTTGTTGAATCGTTTTTTTTATTTCCATGAACGTGACGCACTAGAAACATAATTAATTTGCTATACAAACTGTTGGGACACAATTTTTCGTGTATTAACGAAAAGTACAAACGATTCTGAGTAAAAAAATCTGAAAAAGTCAATATTGTAAGAAAAAAAAATCATGTCATGCACTACACTATGCTATGTCAGCGTTATCCTTGTTGTCAGTAATTTACAACATACGGCGTCAATTGATCCTGTAATTACTGAAAGGCAATTATAATTGCAAATGGATAAGGTTAAGGAACGAAGTCGTGGCACAATTTGTCGGGCGATCGATCGCTGCGATTGTCGACTGTCTTCCTCAATTATGCAGCCTTGACACGATTAATTGCAGTCTAATGACTTAATTGGATCATTTCATCGTGTTATTGTTGTGACGGGCTGATTTTCAAATTACGTACGTGATTTTAATTTCATACTTATTTATTAATCAAAAATTATTGAATCATAAATATACAACATTAAAGGTTTTCTGTAGTTAAACAAAAATTATTTAAGGTGAACCATTACATTTTGTAGGCACACAAGACCAAAACTTCTTCGAACGAATATTTTCGTGCCTTAATTTTTTTAAATAACAAAACATATACTAAGCCGACTAAAGAGAAAATTTTGTCGTATTAATAATGACGTCTTTTGGGTCGATTTCAAGTGTTTTTCCAGCGTTTTTTAGTGTCACTCGATTTTTAACGCCAAGGACTATCAAGTGACGACGACTTTTGATTAAATCACATGTAGCCTCGACACCGTCTATCATTTATAATAAAAGTTAACTGGGAACTGCCTGCTGCTATAGGTAGGTATTTGCTAGAACACGACTGAAAATGTCATATATACTTTATAATATACTTTTTAATATAAAATTTATATTAATTATAACAACACTCTATACGCAATGTGAATAAGGTAATTTTGTATATGTAATAATAAACATTCCTGCGGTTTACGCCCTACCTTGAAACTCGAAATTTTCTGTGAATAATCCATGGTTGATTGATTACACCATGTTACTATTATCTCCAAGGGCCCTTCTGCCTGTACAATTAGGTAATTATAGTTTCGGTAGATTTTCGATTACTTTAAAACCATACCTAATCTTAGAGTTTGTTTTGCAATCGCTATACATTGTAATATATTAAATGCATCAATTGAAATATTTCAATTTTTTTTTATTTCCCTCCAGATGCCGCCACATTTGCGTCGTGGGGCGTGGACTACGTCAAGCTGGACGGGTGCTACGCCCTCCCGGCCGACATGGACCACGGGTACCCGGAGTTTGGCCGTCAGCTCAACCTGACCGGCCGGCAGATGGTCTACTCCTGCAGCTGGCCCGTTTATCAGATCTACGCTGGAATGCAGGTAATTACATAAGTTATACTGGACGGTTGCCCTCGCAGCCGACATGTACCATGTGTACTCGAATTCGGCCTTCAACTCAACCTGACCGGCCGGCAGATGGTCTACTCCTGCAGCTGGCCCGTTTATCAGATCTACGCTGGAATGCAGGTAATAGCATAAGTTATACTGGACGGTTGCCCTCGCAGCCGACATGTACCATGGGTACTCGAATTCGGCCTTTAACTCAACCTGACCGGCCGGCAGATGGTCTACTCCTGCAGCTGGCCCGTTTATCAGATCTACGCTGGAATGCAGGTAATTGCATAAGTTATACTGGACGTTTGCCCTCCCGGCCGACATGGACCACGGGTACCCGGAGTTCGGCCGTCAGCTCAACCTGACCGGCCGGCAGATGGTCTACTCCTGCAGCTGGCCCGTTTATCAGATCTACGCTGGAATGCAGGTAATTACATAAGTTATACTGGACGATTGCCCTCCCAACTATTTTTTTGAGATCGGTGCCAATCTCGTACCGTTATTCCGAATATTAAGGCTGGCACCGACTTCAAAAAAATTGTTGGCATTAAACGTTTATTCTTCCTTCTTTAAAGTCGGTTTAATTTTTTTTAATTACTTTTTTTTACTCTTTCCTCCACACGCAGAGTTCACGTTAAATTACACTACATTTTACACTCCTCTGGACCCGGCTTTACTCTTGGACATGGCCAAAGGGCCCAGGCTTCATCAAATCTGCCTTCGAGAATGAAATGGAAAGTTCAGCTAAAAATTTCCGGATATTAGAGATCACTTCGTGGTTACGATATTACTCTCATGACATATTGACATGTCACAACACTTTAAAGTTTCAATATATAATTCCTACTGCTTATTTACTTGTACTGTTACTGCCCAAGTGCCCACTAAGTAGGCCCTACTCACACCTTTGCATAAGTTATGCCTTAAATTTTATACGAGCAATTCTTCATGAGCTCACTTTGCTATGGTTCTTTTTTCTGAAGACAAATATAACTTTATTAACTAAAAATATTACTAACTCGATTGTACCTTAGGTGGTCCAAAGAAGTCTATTTAATGTAATTTTCTGCTTTCAAGTGTCATACTTTCTTAATCCTTTTGTTAATCGTTCGCTCATAAAAGATCTCTTAAATTCCAGCCAAACTTTTCATCTATCATCGAACATTGCAATCTGTGGCGCAACTTCGACGACATCCAAGACTCGTGGGCCTCCGTCGAGTCTATCATAGACTACTACGGAAACCACCAGGACGTGATCGTGCCCAACGCTGGGCCTGGCCACTGGAACGACCCTGACATGGTAAATACTCGTTTAATGACTACACATTGGCAGATAATTGACCTACCTACTCCCAAACCAAGCAATACCTGTTACAGGCAGTAGTAGTGTACTACTTACTACTCGTAGTATACAACTTTATTACATAGTTATACCTCGTTTTAGATTAGAATTTTGTCGGTCATTTTCGGCCACGCTTCTTTATTTTCCTGCGATTTCAGAGGGTAATAAGTTCACTTATTTTAGTTCCTTCTTAGATTTTAAAGAGAGCTCGGCTCATATATCCCAGTTTCAAGATGGTTTTCGTTGAAATCGCACAACGAACGCATTATTCGTTGTGCGATTTTTTTACGCGCGAACTAAAAAACGAGGTATAAATAGATATAAAACATCCATGCCTCAAGAACAAATGCACGTACGTACTCGTCACAGAAATGTTGGCCTATTTGCCAGGATTTGAACCATGGACCTCTAGCTTCATGAGCGGTGTCCCTACCACTAGGATAAAAGGACAAATCGTTGGATTTGCGCCTAGGCCTAGAAGGCCCTAGGGGCCGGGCAAGCATAGAGAAGCTCCAGCGGTGGACCCTTCATATACGTCCAAAAGCATGGCTTGCCTTCTCAATACCAAGTGCCTCGCGGCCCTGGAGCTCTAAATACGGGACTGTTAGTAGTAGGTACCCTTTTAGTTATCTGGGTTAAACAACGTCCATTGACGTGATGAATGATGATAAGCCTTTTAGATCTTCAATTATTGCTAACTGAGTTGTCATCAAACGGATAATGAAACGTTGACGTTATCCTAACTAGCCATTTGACACTTTTTCCTGACAGACGTCGTCATGCCTCAATCAAAAGTAAAGTTTTCTGTCCATATTTCCATCACCATAGACAAGTAGATTTAGATCCTATCAATTTACCCCCTGTGCCCGTCCCATAACACGGACAGAGATAGCATCCGCTGGGTTTTCACTTTACCGTTGATTAAATTGTCGAAAAGACCTCGACTCGTTGGCTTCGGCCCCGTGCGCGCCCCCCAAAGGTCCGGGACACCATTGTCCCATGAACGGGTAATACAAAATAATAATAAAGGCAAATATTTATTTACTTAATTCCGTACCTGAGAAGCATAACAAGTGAGTATGGAAAACAATAGAACTTACAGTGTTAATGCTTCTCAGGTACGGATATATGGAGCATGCCCACATGATTTTGAATTTAATTTGTGATAATTAATTTCCAGTTGATCATCGGCAACTTTGGCCTATCATACGAGCAGAGTAAGACCCAGTTTGCGATATGGGCCATCCTAGCGGCGCCGCTGTTGATGAGCGTGGACCTCCGAACTATCCGGCCGGAGTATAAGGCCATCCTGCAGAATAGGAAGATCATCGAGGTCGATCAGGACCCGTTGGGGATCCAGGGCAGAAGGATATACAAGGTGCGTAGAGGGAATTAAGGACTTATAAGTAGTGTTAGCCAGTAGTAGTCTGGCCAAATCCAGTTAAAAAACGTAACCTCTTTTTAATGGGGATATAAGTGTTCAAATCGGGACCGCATACATAAAACTTAATCCACTTTCTACCATTGTAAGCGGGTAACTTTTTATGAAAATTTACGCACCCAGAACGATTTTGATGAATGAACGATCTCAAGTTTCTAAATTATCGTGATTCGTCTGCTTTGTTTCACTGTCCGATTTAATCCGTATATTCTGGGACTTTCTGTTGGCAAAGTATTATAGCCGGCTGAAACTTGCGATAATTGGCTTCAAGAAGTCAGGGAGAGTCAAGTAAAACCCAGACGTGCCCTTGTGGAACAAATCGGAACGTCTGGTAACACGTTTGTCAAATACCTACCTACTTGTACATCACTATCACTACATAGTATAAAACAAAGTCGCTTTCTCTGTCCCTATGTCCCTATGTATGCTTAAATCTTTAAAACTACGCAACGGATTTTGATGCTGTTTTTTTAATAGATAGATTGATTGAAGAGGAAGGTTTATATGTATAATACATGCATAATATAATAGAGAAATACCGTGCGAAACCGGGGCGGGTCGCTAGTTTAGGTATATTGGAAACCAACATATCATCGAAATAAATGCTATGACTTCATGAGCGTTTGTTATGCCATTGCAAAGTATCAACTTCTCCTATGCCTACGTACGCAGAGTAAAATTCTTCGCTCTATTTGGAAGGCCTTTACGATTTAATGCAGGTGTGATTTTTAAAATTTAAGATCTAAAATACAATTTATTGTATTTATAAACAAAAATAGTCTTTTGCTGAGCTCATGGTCTGTGATTTTCTAAATTCAAATCCGAACAATAGTCATCTTTATCTTTCTTCAGCAAAAACTGATTCCTATAAAAACCGTGTCCAATTTTGATAAATACCCAGTCGTTAACATCCTGTCTGCAAATTGATGTTTACCGACTCATTGCGAATTACCATATTTTTTATAGAAACAATTTCCAGGTAATAAAGCGCTTATATGATGTGTAGGTACATTTGATTGTTATCTCTGTAATGATTGATGGTTACATCATTCTTTATGCTTAGCAAATGTTCAATGCCCGAAGAAAAGTGGTTCGTTACTTTTTTTACCTTTACTTATGGAATAACACAAGATATGATAAAGAGAAGTTAAAGTAAGGAGTAATGGATGATTCTAATCACCCTTTGAACTTAATCTTCTATAGACAAAGTGGAAAGTTTAGACGGAATTTAAACACAACTTAAGTATTAACCTACCCTACCTTATTACCTACTTTACCACTTACTTTATAATTTGTTTCATCCCATGTCAGCTACAGTGATAAGTAGCCCCCCTCTCATACATTCGCAGTATGGTAGGGGGTATACTTATCTCTGGAGCTACACAGTTTACACAATAAATATTTTCTGATTCTGATTCTGAACCTAACAGACTTTCTTCTCGGACCAATGCTCACTTTGCATGCTAAACTAAGACGCCGATTTTATTCGATTTTTCGTTTAGAAGACTACTATGTAAGTTTCATTTCTTTCTTCTATGTTCCAGCACCGAGGCATCGAGATCTGGTCGCGCCCAATCCTGCCCATCCAAGGGCAGTACTACTCATACGCCGTGGCGTTCGTGAACAGACGGACGGACGGCACGCCGTCGGACGTCGCTGTTACCCTCCGGGAGCTAGGGCTTAACAACCCCGCTGGGTACAGAGTCGAGGTTAGTTCTAGAAACACCGAGATCTGGTCTCGTTTTATCCTGCCCATCCAAGGGCAGCACTAATCGTACGCCGTGGCGTTACATATAACCAGGCATCGGAAATTCAGATGCTTTTATACTTAAAGTTGGCAAAATCTCGGAAAAAGTTAAGCAAATATGGAATTGGCTTCTTAAATTATGATTTTAATAATGTAGATTCCGGGATTTCGCGATTATACAAAAGTCACGTGTAGTACCTCGCAAATAGGTTTAAGTTTTGGTATGCGGTTATAACAGATTAATAATAATAAGTTAATTTGTAAATCCTGGGAAATTTAATAATAAAATTAAATTGAGTCCGCCTCCACACTAATCAACATCATATAACTCCTCAGATGTGATACCTAAATTCGATTTTGCCTCGGACTTTTCATTTCACCTTGACAAAGCAAACACAACTGAATTCTTAGTATACAGTCGAAATCAAGCTTGATTGTCAATAACAACTAGGTTTGGAATTTTTACTTGTCTTGTTGATTTAACCCCAATCAAACTGATCTTATCATCATCATCGTTATTATCCATAACAAGATCACGTGCTAAATCGGGTACCAGCACCTTTCCTTTTTTTAACATTCCGTTGTTTTCTCCAGGATCTGTACGAAGACGTGGACTACGGCGTGCTGTCGCCGCAGACGAAGATTAAAGTGAAAGTGAACCCCTCAGGTAGAACGTGTTGCGCTTGTTCAGTATCCGGGCGCGGTGTAACATCACCGGCTGGCGGTGGCTTGGGGTAGTCGAGGAGTCATTGGATTAGACCCATTCGCGCCATTCCTGGCCCATCTTGTTAGGAAAATCTCAAGGCATATTAATGAAAAATAAGGATGGGACGCAGTTCCTATAAAAATGGCAGCTGGTATGCAGCCCGTCTGTATCGGTCCTTAGAGTTGTCATGAAAACTTCACGTTTCTATCTAGTACGGTTCGAAAGATACAGCCATGTGACAGACGGACAGCGGTGGTTTAGTTAAAGGATTCCGTTGGCACCCTTTCATTTAAATTAAACAAATTTAAAAATCAAACGGGGTCTCCATACAAAAAACGTGATTTTTTGATGTTTTTATTCGACAGTGGTACAGAACCCTACGTGTGCGAATCCAACTCACACTAGGTCGGTTTTATTTAATACTTACAGAAAAAATCGTTCAAAAGGTGAACTTAATGCCTAATGCAACTAAATAGAATTTTAGGACTTGTGGAAAGGTAGGATTGTGGCCTGACTTGGCAACTGTCAGAATTTTCAAAATACCTCGAACTTTATATTCATATTTAAAACCTCTTTGGGCATAAATAGTTCCTAGGGGATTATGTTTAAAAGTTGTTAGTGCCATCCTAAATGGCATACTCAAACTACTGAAAGATCTCTATGCAAAATTTAATGTTTCTGAATCTTAATTGGTCTGCTAGTCACTGTTAGGTTTTCATAGATGACTCCCTCGCTACCCCGAAAACAACAGTACATCATCAACGCCAGCCGGGAAAGCTTTATATCATTATTTTATTGCCGGTGTAAGGTAAAGGGAAAGTTTCATCGCCACGGAGGTGAAGGTATGCCGGGACCCAATTCTTTTAGCAAACAAGACAGCAACCATACAACCCGATTTCCAACGGCTTTCCTAACTTGAGATATCCAAGATCTTATCCTTATTGCACAGCTAGCACAAAAAGGCCGTGATATGTATACTGTCGGTCTAACCAATACTACTGTGCTAAATGTAAAAGGCCGTCTTTTGTGACGAAACTCTTACTAAAAACATATTCTGGACCGGTCGCGTGCGAACGAACAACTCGCTGTGACGTCACCCTTGTCTGGTCCCACCGGAAGACCAGCACTAGCTCTACTATATTTAACTGTGATAACTGTATTGTGCTACTTGCTAAAACTGTATTTGCATGCATTTAAGTATGTTATTTACTGCAAATAAATGATTTGATTGGTTTGATTGATTGAGCTCTAGAGTCGGCATGATGCTGAGGTGCTATCATAACTAAACCCAATGGTGTCACATATCGAGTCGTAACATATCATAACCGTCATATATAATGGCTCTGCTGGTCTTGAAGAATACCTGAGTGTGCCAAAACTCCAATCTGACCTCAGTATATTTTGGTCACACGCCTTGTTGGCCACCTCCAATTTCATCAGCCATCATGGCATTTAATTTAATTCATTGTTAAAAGAATTGGGTCCTAATTGTAACATAGGCTATTATAATCGTACTTATTCATGATAGAGAGGTATGTATGAGGTGCGGGGGAAAGATACGATGAAGCTCAATTAGCCACCGTTAGTATTGGTCAGAACTCAAGTCTTTAGTGCCTTCATTTCCACAACGCGACTTACCTTTTTAGTCGAAACTTGAGTTGTTCCCTTTGGACGCCAAGAACACCTAAAGGAGTCGTGTTCTGCCGTGCCTACCGCGCCAACAACACCTAAAGGTGTTAGAGAGCGAGGAGCGATATAAACCTGCATGTACCAGCATAAAGTTCAATTTCGGTTTTGACAATGTTATGACATGGCGTGGCGTCTGATTTGCAATTTTTATGTTTGAAGAAAACGTCGAAAAGGTTCAATTTGTCAGGGACTTGAGTCTTCAGTAGAGACTTTACCGATGCTAATTACCATTGCCCTCTCATGTATACCTCGGCTATAAGTGAAGTACGCTATTGATATACATTTATGTATATATGGGTTCACATATGTAGACATAGTATTTATCATTATTACACACACAATGGTCCATATACACATTGGTTTGCTGATAATCCTGGAGCTACAAACGAGTGAGTAAACTGGGTTTGCTTGGTAAAAAAGTAGGTAGGTAGTACCTACAAAATTGAACTGTTAAAGTCCACAATATTTTATCATTTAGCATTGGAGCAGAAACTTTAACCTACGGTGCTTTTAGCTTAATTCATCCTATTACAGTACTTTATTTATTCTAGATATTTATTTTAATTTTCTTCTAATTTCTCACGCTACCTATTTCAAAAAAATTAAAACATTTTAATAGGAAAAAATATACTTGTATTTAGTGGTGATTTTAGATCCACTATCTATAAATCCCTAATAACAGGGTTAGCACAATTGACTGCTACTTCGCTTGATGCGCGACAATCGTGACATATTCTCTTACCCTCTCTTTTACGCTAACCTATACAAAAAGAAATCGAGGTGAGGAGGAGGGCCGAGGCGACCGGTGCAGTGCAAGCAACGAGGGGCGCTGCAAGCCCTCATGCTCAATCTAAAGACTGGCAATAGCCCTTAGCGCTAAATTTCAAAATAGAATAAGCCCTAGCGCAGCTAGTACGAGATGATCGCGACACATGTACCCAACAACAATAATAACCAATAAGAACGCTTGTATATTGCGTCGCAACGCAACGCACAGCACGTTACAGATACGCCCTCCCATTGGCTGCCAAACGCTGTGTCGCGCGCAAAATATGTCGCATCTCATGCTTTGCTGTGTTGGAAATAAACGATTTATAAAATACACTATTTAATGTCAGATCTAATCAGATTCTCTCGATGGTACAGTTTCAAACAAAAATTTACTTGTGTCGCCACTGCTCAAATTGATACCTTACTTTTAGATTTTGTCATTTTAAAATCTCTGATTTTCTCCGAGCAATTTTGGAATCATTATTTGATGATTAGCGTGAATAAATTTATTTTAATTATTGGAAAATGCCATGATGTCGCAAAACAAGAATCGCAGTCAGTTGAGCTAGGGATCTAACCAGTGTTTTAATCGTACCCTAACCGTACAGGTGTCGTGATCCTGCGAGCGGACGCGCAGCCAGCGTACACGTACAACGCCATCCCGACGCGGACGCCATACACGCCGCTCAACGATGTGTTTCGAATCAAGAAATAGCGCCGTCTAGCGCTACGGAACTGAATCTTGCGAGTACAATTAATTTACCGTCGCTGCGGATTTCGGGCGTGAGTATTGGGATAAGGTTCATTTGGGTTTGGTTACGTCACTGTGTGGCTTTAGCGAATATTGCCATGTTTTGTAGCTAAACAAAGTCTGTTGACGAACAAAACTCACTACAAATCTGTCAGTTCTACAACAACTGATACCAAATCTGTAATGTACGATTCTCACTGACCGCGCCAGGGCGGAGCGCGGCGCATCTCTGTGCTAAATTAAATCAATTGACAACATTTCATTTTAAGAACACTTTAAAATGTATATACGATTCGAAAGCATTTTGTCTCCTGAATACTACACTATGTTTATAATTTTTTTATATCGCTTAATATAATAAATACAAATGAATAAAAAATATGTTCTCATTTTACCAGTTCTACGGCACAATAGATGAAATGCCAGTGCCTTTTGCCACAGAAAAAATAAGCTGTCATAATTTTGAATTTGACATTGTCAAAATCATACTGTCAGATCGCTTACTTTTTTTCAATCGCGATAAGACTAAAGTAATGGTTTATTCTACCGTAGAACTGTAGTTACGCCCTTTTAGAATAAGCAAATATTAATATATTAATTATGAATTAATTACAAATCCTGGTGAAACAAATAAACTATCAGCGTATTCGTCTTTTCAAACCAAATACAGAGAACCAATAAAATTAAAGGCTCAAAAAAATGAAAGGTTGTCAATTGGGGCGGCAGCGAGGAGCCGACCGTGTACCGATCCGTGTGAACAATGAACTTTATTATAACTAATAAGTAAGTATTGTGGGGACAATCTTACACAAATCGACCTAGTCCCAAACTAAGCAATGCTTGTATTATTGGTCTACGATATACATACTTATATAGATAAATATAAACTTAGATAGAAAACATCCAAGACTCAGGAACAAATACTCGTGCTTTGACTGTTACCAGGATTTGAACCCGGGACGGGTGTCAGTGTCACTCCCACTAAAACGTGTCGTCTTCGACGAGTTATTCTATTGATGCTTTAATTTTTATAAGCATATTGCAAAATGCGCTCCGATCCGCCCCGGTCAGTGAAAATCGTATATAGGTAGGTAACTCGCGTGCGATGTGCTAGCGTCTTTATAAAAACTTACCTACTTCCTTTTATGCAGTTTTACGTGCATTTTTGATTGCAAAAAATAAAAATATAGTTCTACCTATCCCTATTTTGTGGAAGTTTGCGATAGCGTTATTTTGTATGGGAGCATTCGAGAGTGATACATCTGGTTATGTTCTCTGATCTGTGCTACTCGTGAAAACTTCGTACCTACTTATTCCAGTTCTGCAACAACGTTATCCACCGTAAACATAGGTAGTGAGTTTTATTTGTCAACCAACAATAGTTCCTTATATACGAATGTTTGATAGTTAATCCTTTATGAAATGTATTATAGAAACGTTGGAACCAGTGAATTTTCTGCTGTTGTCTAAAAGACAAGCAGAAGAGATGTTAAAGTTACATATTTATTATACTCTGAACCTTATTCCTTTACATAATATTATTTTAAAACCAGTTTCAAATATGCCCAGGCTTATGATTCTCTAGGTCTATTATATCAAATACCTTCGTTGGAAGTTCATATATTGCCGTCCCGTTCACTCAAATATACAAAAACAAGAGAGCGAGAATCACAACACGATTCGAAATTCGAACAAAGATATTTGGCGTATAGGCCTTTTCCCTATTGTTATATTGGTGTCTGTAGTTACCGTAATATTCGTTTCTCTTGCCTTAGTATACATTTATTTATATTTCATTTCAGTGTGATCAGTAGAGAAACAGAATTTGTGTGACAAATGTGAGGAATCGTTTTTGCCATTGCGTTGTATTAGTGTAAGGATGTACATTTTAGGTGCCTTTAAATGTAAGTTTTTTTGTAAAGAACACAATAAATAGTTATACATGTAACGTGTTTATTTTATTTTAAACAATAGCACTAATACTAACTTAATACTAGCAGACAACGTAATTAAATTAAGCATTCACTTGGAATTACATTTAGATACTAAGATAAACTTCCTTATTTTATTAATTTTTAGGAGATTCGAGTCGGTCACTTTTCCATACAAACATAAAGAGGGTCATTGTTTGCTTCCACGGCATCAATTATGTTTAAAATGTATTTTATTTTATAGCTTGATACACTTTGCGCGAAATGACATGAGAACCTTCAAAAACGCAAATATATATATTATTTTAGCAAAAAAACGATTAGTTTTAAATAATGGCCCGCTTTATGTTTGTATAGAAAACCAACCAACGCGAATGACCATAAAACATAAAAAGTAATCAATGACAATATTATCGTGACGTAACCCATATCTAGTCCTGTAGACTTATGATGCTACGTTTTGTCGCGCGATAAATAAATGATAAAGCATTTGTCACGTTCTGACAAATGGTGTCTGAGAGTGACGGATGCTTTATCATTTATTTATCGCGTGACAAAACGTAGCATCATTATGCTTACTGGGAAGAACGTAGGTACCTGATTTTCTTGTACGATGGGTTCTGCCCAGGGCATGCAATATCGGGATCCCGCTATTAGCCATACAAATAATACCGGGTTTGCATGCCCTACTGCCGGAGTAGCTTTGTGAATGTTTGCCTGACTGCGGCGAATTAAAAAAGGGCGTATTTACATTATTTGAATCATTTTGCGTAGGTACAAGTGTACCTTTACTATTCTTTAGGCGTTGATGTTTTTGTAGCTCAAGTCATGATTCAATCTGAAATCTTTGCCCGTATATTTGAAACCACTTAAAGTCGTTCCAAAATTTTCTTCCTCGATGATATTGTTGCTCCTGTAACATACAGAAAATTACAAAATTATTGACTGTATTAGTGAGACACAGAAAAAAGAAATTTAAGTAAGATGTTACAGAAACATGAATAAAATTGATGGGGTTAGATTGAGATTTAAACTTAAGGACTTAACAGATTTAGATCATGTAGAAAAATAGTGATAAAATTACCTTTTAAATCTGTTAATCAAAGCCTCTTTTGAAATCTCTTCTACATCAGATATATCAGATATATCAATCAAAGATTGATTTAAAATTTCTTCACTAGTGAAATTCTTGGAAATTTCGCTTACAGATTCAGATGTCATCTCTTCAGTATAATTGTAAGCCTTATCTACATTAGACTCGTTTGATAACTCTTCCCCAGCCATATTTGAAGATGATTCATTTGAGATTTCTTCACCTGTAAAATTGTTAGAAGTTTCGTTTATGAATTCAGATGTTTCTTCGGTCAAATTGTTAGATTTATCTACATAAGACTCGTTTGATAACTCTTCACTAGCCATATTTGATGATGATTCATTGGACAACTGTTCGCCAGTTAAGTTGTTTGATTGATCCACGAAAGACTCATTAGAAAGCTCTTCAGTGTAATTATTTGATGCATCGTTAATCGACTCATTGGAAATTTCTTCGGTGGTCAAATTATTAGAGTTATCAACGAATGTTTCATTGGCGATTTCTGTTACGTTATATTGTCCAGGCATTGATTCATTAGAAACCTCATTACTGTCGTCATCAACTAATGATTCCATTGAATCTTCTTCGCTACTTAAACGCTTATTAGATGCATTAAGGGAAGTCTCTTCCGAATTTGAATTAATACTTAATTCATCAGAGAGATTTTCTCCTGCATATTCAGTTTGAAGTACACTTTGTGTAGGATTTGTCATAAAATTACGGTTAGTAACATCTTCAGTGGGTGACAGTGTGGGAGAATTTTCAGGATATGTATCCACTAGATCTATTTCAATTTCTTCTTTATCATCATCAGAACTTTCTCGTTTGTTCGAGGTTTGTGATTCGTCCTTTAAAGTATCGTCAGTTTTCATATCAGCCTCTTCTTCGATAAAATTTATTAGCCCTTCCAAATTACCAACATTAAGAGAATCAACTGCATTTTCAGTCAAATCTTTTCCATCGTTTAAATCATTAGTTTCACTCATAGTATACGTATCGTCATTTGCCAAATTTTGAGAATTCTGAATAGACCCCTCGAGAAAACCTTCTTTTTTGATGTTTTTACTATCATCACCATCGCCAACAGAAATTACCTCATAAAATTTATTTGATTTTGTAATATCAAATTGCGGTACATCTTTCATGGTGTCTTTAGTTTCGTTACTAGATGCATTAAAATACGCTTTACTATTGAAATTAAGTGCAGAATTATTATTTAAGTCTTCCGTGTTATTAACAATTTTTTCTAACAAAATTTCAAGGTCGTTGAAACTCAAAACCTGTTCGTTAATGTCATTGTTACTCTCGTCTTTATCCATAGTTAAAGAATTATTGTCGTTTTGGTATACTGAAAACTTTATCTCATTTAAATCCACTATTCTGCTCTCAATCCGGTCCTTCAAAGCTTCTTCCTCGCTTGCATTAACGAATGTTTGGCTGAATTTGATAGGCTCATATTCATCTTTTACCTCACTAATACTTTTATTTACATTCAAAATAAAGTCATCACCATTTGAATTCCGTTCATCAATTGCGTAATCTTCAGAAATGTTATCTGATGTTTGCGGAGTTGTTACATCATTCATTTGAATAATTTCGGAGCCTTGTGTGTCATTAATCCTATCTAAGTGTAAAACCTTTTCTTGGGCCAACGTTTGTTCAACTTTTTCTACGCTTTTTGATGTTGAGGGCTCCGATTTTTTTACCTGAATCATCTCAATCAAATTTCCTTTGTTTACATTATGCACCTTGCTTGGTTCTCGCTCTAGTTTTGGATTACTTAACACAGTTTTTACCTTTCTTGATTCATCGGGTTTCATTTCGTCGATTTCTTTGCGGTTATTAAATTTTGGTGGTGCCAACGTTACGGTAAATCTTTTGGATTTCATGAGAGGTTCTCTTGGTGCAAAAGACCATGTTCCTTTCTCGTTTTTGTCTTGCATAACAAATTTTCTCATTAAGGGTCTTTTGGTTGGTAGTCCTCCTTTTACTTCATCGTCGTTTTTTACAACAGGTTTAGGGGTGACCACAAACTTCATGTTGTTTTTCGGGAAAATTGATAGTTTCCGTCGTTCCTCGGGAGGTCGGTGCCACGCCGGTGGTAACGGTCGCTTGCCGAGGCTTACAACTGGTTTTGTAAAGTTAGATTTTCTTTGAGCGTCAACAAGGGCAATTAAAAAGCTCGCAGTAAATAAAATCTGAAAGAATACACAATATTTGTTACATCATAATATGAGAAGAAATATTTTTTGTTTACTCAATTATAGGTACCAGTTAAATGTTGACGTCAATTTACGTGTAGGTATAAACTTTTTCATCAGAATCAAATTACTTTATTACTTATTTAGTGGTAATTTTAGCGTGATGCAAATTATAAATATTTGTATATTGAGAGTTTAACTAACTAGGTTTTTAGTACTGACGCCTAGAAAACTGACGGACCACGTTAAAAATAAATAGGTTGTAGACGAATAAAATACGTCATTTCAGCGTATATCGAGAATAATGTCTGATTCGAAACGTCGACATTGGCAAATATACCCCGCAGCCAGGGCGTGTGCGCCATTATAAAAAAAAAGCCGCTTTCTGGCAAAGTGTAGACATACAATTATGTACATAACATAACACATTATGTAATAAAGAAAGCCCTCGATCGCATATTTATGATCCTCACTTGCAGCTCGGGCCGCAAACATCTGCGATCTCGGCCTTTCTTTGTTTTACCACCCTAGTTGTGTAATGAACTATTTCCGTAAAAATTTTCTGGACAATTTATTCGAAAGTACAAAGTTACAAACGATACTAGTATGTAGTAGGAAAAGAATAGAATAGAATAGAATAAAAACCTTTCTATTCTATTCTATTCTAGTATGTAGTAGGTAAAGAACAAAAATCCAAAAGTAAGATACTCTAAAGGTGGATTTAGACCAAACGAATTCTAACACATTCTAACCCCACTCTACCAAATTCTTTGTGTACACACAACGAATTTGGTAGAGTGGGGTTAGAATGTGTTAGAATAGAATTCGTTTGGTCTAAATCCACCTTAAGAAAAAAACACACCGTACACTTTTTTTATGCTCAAAATTATGTGTAACATCTGTACGTCTAGCATAACTGGCCGCGACTTCGTTTCTCGCGCGACAGAGCATCACCTGTCACCGCCACACTATATTGAGTGGATAGAGATAGGTAGTATTTGTCCCGTGACAAAGAGTCGCGCGTCACAGTTGTGCTAGAGGTACTGATATTAGAGCGTTTTCCAAAAAAAATACCGGGGTTATCTACCCTTTCTCAAAATATTGACTTGTGAGGTTTTTTTGGCTCAGAATCGTTAGTACTTTCGAACCTTATACGTAAAAAAAAGTGTCCCAATTTTTTTTTTCCATTACATCACCATTTTGCTTTGTGTTTGTATGAACGTGACGTAGTGGAAAGAAAAAAATCCCATACAAATTTTGGGACACTTTTTTTTACGTATAAGGTTCGAATGTACTAACACTAACGATTCTGAGCCAGAAAAACCTCAAAAGTCCATATTTTGAGAAACTAGCTACCCCGGTATTTATTACGAGTACCGTCAATAATCATATTAGATAGAAAGAAAGAAAGAAACAATTATTCGATGCAATTGTTTGTTACATATGTTATTAACTTAACTTTATATAATAGGTATGTACATCGAAAAGGTTGTCTCTCAGCATGAGCAAAACGAACCGTCCGTGGTGCTAACTCTCAGGCCAACCAGCAGATGAAATAAAGAAGATACGTATATGGGTGATTCTCTGAAATTTGGTTAACTTGGTGTTAGTAACAATTTTCACATATTTATATTGATTTTATCCAATATTTGTAACTGCTAGGTGGTATTGTAAAGTCCATTTAATTTGGTCACTCACTTTGATATCAATCACAATATCCTTTATTTCCAAAAATCGCCTTTTCATACCTCAAATATCAGTCCCTAGCCATGTAAGATCTTCCAAATTTAGTAAGCATTTCGCTGTAATTTTAATTCTATAAGAAAACTTTGATTTAACTCCATTTAAACACGTTTATTATTACATTACTAACCTTTTCATTACTATTTAATTTATAATAACAATATTTTCACCAGATTATTTCAAGGCAAAAAGTGTAAGCGATAAAAAACATCAGGCCCTAGCCGTTTACGAAATTCAAAAATACACGGCATCCAAGCATAAGGCATTTTCATAACTTACTCAATAAGAAAGCAAAGGTGTGAAGTTAGCTGTAAACACGAGCCAAGCCGCGGCAGACATTTTGTTGTTACTGCAGTCGCAGACTTTGCTGCGGAAACACGTGCTGTGCCAAACTCTCAGGCCCTAGATAAGTAGTTTCAAAGATAGTTAATTAATAATTGATCTCATTACTTATTATACATTTGAGTTAGGTCTGCCTTGTTATTTTGATCACAAATTGATTTTGATGTCTGTTTTAAATAATAGGCTACGTTTGATTTTGTGTGGTTTGCGTTTGTCATCTAGGGAGGGACTGATGGTCATACTGTGTTGATGCATGGTTTGAAACATAATGCCCGTGTATTTGTAGTAGAATATGGTGCATAGAAAGAAAACAATGTTGTTTAAAGTGAAAATCGCAAAAAAAACCTGGACATGCAAAGAGGCGATTGGAAAAAAATCCAAAGTCTCCTTGTCGTAGGAAGATAACACACGGTGACTTTTTGTAGCGATGCAGTCGTGATTCAGCCGCGATGCTGTTGTTGGTCGTATACCCTTCCTTGCACACCTAAATAAGATTCTGCATCACTACTATCGCGATACAGTATCGTCCCTAGAACACTGATTTAAAAAAAATCTTAAATATCTCTTAAAATATCAAGTAAAGTGACTGGCCCTTTTAGATACAACAAAGTAGATGTTATACTCATAGTATAGAATAAAAACTTTACTGATTATTATCTAAAAACACACAAACGACTCAAAGTTAACCAAATTTCAGAGAATCACCCATATGAGAGAGATACATCAATAAAACTGTGTATTTCTTGTGAAAGGAAGCTATTTCCAGACTGCTTAATCAACTGAACTATTAGAGACGTTTTTTGTATAAATAATGACTAAATCTATTCAAAAACCTAGATAATTTACTTTTAAAATAAAATTTAAATGAAACTTACCAAAACAGTCCTCATTTTGTCGAACAAACACACTTTTCGCACACCCTGATAAAGCCACAATAAGCAAATGAGCCTACAACTTGGCGGCGAGCCTAATTATAGCATTTCCTTCGACAATACATTAATATCTTAATTAACAAATGGCAGTTGTGAATCATAATCAATTCGGCTATTAGTAACCATTTAGCGATGTTCCTCTGAGTTTGGTTTGAACTCGTTTACTGACTTAACTAAGGCGTAATGATAGTACCTGCCAATGATTTTGCTGGTCACTGATTCCTTTAATCGGTCGATTTCATTTTTCTCTCCTCTGACCATTGATGATGGATTACGTCACTTAATAAATAGCTTTCATACTAAATAAGGTAAGGTCCACCCGGGGCGAAAGCGTGTGACCACTTCTTTCGTGTCACCCTTCTGAAAAAAAAAAACAAAATGCTGTTCATTTAGTAAAAGTTCTAAAACAATTGTAAAACTAATCTCTGTCTTTGTAAAAAGATAAATCAAAAGATACAACCTTTAACGTGCGCTCACTCAGTTCTCACAAACTACCTACGAAATCAGGAAATGTATTCATATAACATATAATATTTATATACGAATCTTTAGTAAAACCTATGCTAACTTACCTTTATAATTTGTAGATCACCTAGTAACGTATTTAAGATTTTACAAATAATTTCTTATGCTCACTCAATCCGCACACTTTCGAACACCCGATTTCTGATGAAAAAACTGAAGATTTAAACTGCTATATACGTGTATAGTTTAGTAAAATTAATGTGGGAATTTGTAAAATACAAAACGAACCACTAACGTGGCAGGTTTTTGGATACCTACTAAATTTTTAACGTTAAAGGTTGTATCTTTTGATTGATCTTTTTACAATACAGAGATCTTTTTTATACAGAGATTGGTTTTACAATTGTTTTAGAACTTTTACTAAATGAACAGCATTTTGTTTTTTTTTCAGAAGGGTGCTCACTCAATCCACACGCACACGGCGAAAGCAACTCTACCTACTGATAGCAATAAAAATGTGTTTCGATATACATATATGGCGCTTAAGATTTTACTGACTATTTGATGCTGAGTGCTGTACCACCGTCGAATAAAAAAAGTACTACTTATTTTATTAGAGGAGAAAAACTGAAAAATTATATGTCGCGGGCAGGATTCGAACCTGCATCTCCTCGGCTATCCGGGCCAAACACAGGCTAAAGTACTACTTGTTATAGCGGTCATAGTAATGCACGCAGGGTCTAAAGATACAGCCCTGTGAATGACGGACACGGAATCCTATAAATGATACCTCCGAGTACAGAGTTTTTTACGTCGATTCTTCTCGGGACAGAGATTTATTTATCAGAACAGGTAGAATATATTATACCAACATACGATTTCAATATGTTCGATACTATAGCTTGGCAACTTCGTTGGAGACACTCCCATGTGTGCTTTTTGTTAAGTGCAGCCGTGACTACTTACACAAGTTACCCGACGACCGACCCAGCCGGATCGGAGGCAGCCTCTATCGGTCGACGTTCGTGTTGTCGGTAACTTGCGTAAGTAGTTACGGCTGCACATAACAAAAATCACACATAGGAGTGTCACCAACGAAGTTGCCAAGCTATAGATGTTACTCAGTCCAATTGAATCACTCATTTCATCTTAATTTTTTCAAAAAGGTGATGGATTTTTATGGGGAATTATTCATTTCTCAAGTCGCGAGCAATAGCTAATAGCTAGTTCTACATATATACGAAGATTACCTCGTAAGACAAGTTTATTTTTGTAAAACAACGGTATCATGAACACACCCATTTAATTAGTCAATTCAAATACAATGCCTAATGTAAACCGGACAAGTAAAACGATTGTTTTAACTGTATTTCGTGTTTTGTTATTGACTATTTGTTCGTAATTAATTGACGTAACGCTACTTCAATAGTTGACATTCTTGGGCTATTTTTGAAGTAGGTATTAACTTGGATGTTGGATGTTAACGTAACATTTTTTGTTTATTTTCAAATTTAAAGCTACGCTCATGGTCAGTTAGTGACTTACGATAGAGTCTGTGCGGAAAGAGAATAGGATTAATTTTGGGGGGCGCTGTATTGCTTTTCTACCGTATGTGCCGTATTTTCTGTTCGGTGGCCATACTGGTTCGGTTAGTTCCGTTTTTCGCCACGCCTATTCTCTTTCCGCACAGACTCTAGTCCAAAAACTTCAGGTTAGATACAAAACACATTTCTGGTCACAGGTGCTCATGAGTCCTAATTCAACAATAAAGCTTTGAATACAATGCATCAATACTTAATTTATGCAGTGGTTTACATATACGTTACATTGATAACATATTTACATACCTACATTCATAACTGTTGATATCTGTGAAACAGAGCAGTGCCCTTTAATACGTAATATCGTCCGTACTTTAAAAAAAACACGTATCTGATACTGTTTCCAGGTAAAAAAGCTGTAAGTGCATATGAAGTTCATATGTTACTTTTGACGTTTTTCTCCAAGACGTTTTTAGATACGAGTTTTTTCAATGCAGTGACGATATGTAAAAACAACAAAATTGTGACAATAATATCAATAAATCTCAGCTGTTTTGTCAATATAGGTGTCCGGAGTGACACTGAGTATAATATTATCATGATTATCACGTTAATAAACCACTGACTTCAAATTCTGGCAAATGTTGCACTACACGTTGAAAATCTTGAACGGTGCAGCAAAAAGTGTAACCTTCTGATGCGTTGTCTGGATGCCACGTCAGCCACCTGAAATCCTGGTTCCCCCTGCACAAGTCTTGACAGAAAAACAGCTCCCTAGCTTCACTAGAGCTGTAATATGGGTTATTTATACCTATAAACGCAATGCCACGGTGAGAATCCGTGTCATACACCACCTTGTAATAATATTGAGGGACCGGGATAACTGGATTGTTGTTTTGATCATTGTATAGATAGAGGTCCACTCGTTGGCCATATTGGTCAAAAAGGCTGGTCACTCCAAAGGTGCCAGTATAAATGATCGTATTGTAGTTAGCCGCGTGGACATGATTTCTCAAATCTACTTCAAGAGTATTCCAATTGCCCCCGTTGAAGTTTTCCCACTGCGGCGCGCAATTGACGTAGTGGAACGTAGCCCGTTCTCCAAACGCAAAAACAAAGTCTGTTTTCGCCGCTAAATGACCTCTGGACATCTTCTGATTCGAAGTAACGTATCTGTCAATAGCGGAACCCACAAGTTTCGCAATAGCATCTCTTTGTCCTCTCTGGCAGTACAATGAGTCCACTGGCACCTTTGGATAGCTATCATCCGCTTTAAAATAAGGTCTCTCGACCCTCATTTGATATAAAGCGTTATACGGCTTCTGCGTATACTTCGAGTAGATACCTCTGAGCATGCCCTCGTCGAAACAGGTCTCGTACAAAGGGTACCACTCATTTTGGACCCGATATCCGACCTCGAAGATTCGATGGTCCTCGAAGCAAGTTCGGTTTGAGCGCTGACTGATATAATCGGGAGGTTCTAGGCATTTAAACTGGTAGAAACTTGCAGGGGCATTTAGCCATTCATCGTTCTTAAAATTGTCACCAGATTCACAGGTAATAGTGGCAGTATTGACCTGGCGAATGGAATTTGGGTGGGATATAGGGCCAGAACTGCCACAACTCAAAGTGAGGGTGTCTCCAGGCTTGAGTTCCACATTGCCTTCCCGGTCATCTGGCTCGAGAAGTCTCTCATTCCTTATTATGATTGGCAACGGCTCTCCAAAATGTGTGCGAGAATTTAAAATGCATTTTTGGCCTGGAGACACGTGGAACATGCATAGAATCAGCAGATATAGACGATGAAACATTTAAAATAGTAAATTTTAAGTACCTAGATTAGTAAATAATAAACATCTAAAGTAAATCCAAAATACCGAAAATTGTTTAAAAACACTGGAATTTGACAATTTTGTTGTCAATGTCATGTCAATGTTATATCAATATTAAAAGTTGCGTTCACTAACCTAATATAAATAAATTTTGATTCCCTTAGTAAAGTTTTTTTTATAATTTAATTAAACAATTATATTTTCCAGATTTTTTCCTATACTTGTAGAATAAGACGGTATTACCACAGGTATTACTTGCCAAATTCCATAGTTCTAGATCAACGGAAGTACCCTACGAATTTTGGTTTCCTTGAGAGTATCGAAACTTACGTTTTTGCGGCATAAACGGCCGCATCTTTTTTTCACGTTAACTTAGAAATTTGATTTTTTCACGGCTTCAAGAAACCGTAGACCTGAATGTATGGTTTTAGTTTCAACTCGATACCTCCACGCGTTCCCGAGATAAAGGTTTTTGACAGACAGACAAATGGACGGACAGACGGACTACAAAGTGATCCTATAAGGGTTCCGTTTTTTTCCTTCTGAGGTACGGAACTCTAAAAAGTAGCTACACACATGCTACTCATGTTTTCGTAAAGAAAAACTACTTAACAATAAAAACGGTCAAGTGAGAGTCGGACTCTCGCACTAAGGGTTTTCCGTACAAACTCGTCAGTAGATACTTGGATAACTCAAGATAAACTGTACGGTGGGGCAAACTTAACTTTGCTCTTGAAAAACTGTTCTCCCCATACATCGACATACGAGTATGTCGCGGTTAGTTTACCTACTAGGAGCAAATAAGTTTGTCTTACAATTTTTGCGAACTTCTAAAAATGCTGCAAGATAGAAAAACCGTTTTATTATTCCTGTAATATTTAGGATGATATCAACAATCTGTGATTATTACAGATTTTGCTGTGCTGTAACAGGGGGAATGGTATTCTTTTTACGTTTTTTTTTAATCAAAAATTACATGTCTAAAAAAAAAAAACGGTTTTAGAATCGACATATTAAGCCCTTTTATTTGATATCCCACTCTATACAATAGCTCTACTTTTGATGTTCGATATCCCCATTTCGGTCCCCTTTAAAAAAAAGGAAAAAGGTATAAGATCTTTTTCTGTCCAATAGGCTCGGGTTAGCGATTTTTAACTATTCCAAATTTCATGTCGACAGCATCAGTAGATCCTGAGATATCTTGCTGTGACAGACGGACAGACAGAGTCGCACCATAAGGGTTCCTTTTTTACCGTTTTGGTACGGAACCCTAAAAACGGCTCGCTTAAACAACTTTAAACTTTAGCGAAAATAGAACTCAAAATTGCCCGATGACCGATGACGCCTGGCAATGGAAAACCCACCAGACGCAAAAAAACCCAAGCAGTCTGGTAATATAATCCAACCAGTTTATAAAACGTTTAATCCTATTAAGACTAAATACTAAGAAGGATTTTAGGTATTTGTCTTAGTAAAGCTATTGTAGCAATGTTGGGAAAATTCAAAGCCGACGGGTTTCCCATGCCACTAAATATAGACAAGACAATACAGATCAGAAGTGCAATTATTTTATGACAATACCTACTGAGAAAAAAAGGCGTCTTGTAATGATTAATGACTCACGTTATAATTTAGTTAACTGCCTAGCCTTTTAGAATCTGCCTAGAATTTGTAAATTAACTTGCAATACTGTACAGTGCTCGAAACAAATACCTACTCGCCCGTATTTTAGTTTCTTCGCCAAAAATGTCCGTCTATGATAGCCAATTTTCAGTAAAAAACATTAAAATTATTTGTAGAAGTACAATAACCAACAATTCTCACTCAAACCTAGGGTTGCCAGATGCCCGGGAAACCCGGGATTGTCCCGGATTTACCCTTAATTGTCCCGGATTTCGAACATCTACTACATTTATTTTTTTATTTTGTTACGAGTAGGTACGATGTGTGTTGGGATGACTTATGATAAGATCTAATGTTGTTATGTTTCATACCAAATTTAATTCTTATTGTATTTATAAATAAATGTTGTTTTTTTACCAAAGTTTTATTTCATGAATAATTAAAAACTAAGAGCGGTACTGAATTCAAGGGGGGTTGGGGGGGGGGGGGGGGGGCGGTCTTCGGATTGTCCCGGAAATGACATGCCTGTATCTGGCAACCTCAAACCGGTGCCCAGGTTCAAAAACGCATACGCGGGTAAGGTGTCCCTTACCCGCGTATGCGTTTTTGAACCTGGGAAGATCTCATTCTTAGTTTTTCATTTCAATACTAGTCATAAATCAAACTTAGATACATGTTCTCGAAAATTATCTGATAAAAAAAAACAAAATACCCAAATGAGTAAAGAGTTTAATCACAGTACTTATAGGATCATGGTAATGGATAAATAATGGAGCTATTATTAGGAAAGATTAAGTTTTTAATGATACACTGTTAAGGTGATTTAGCTTTTTACTATAATAGGTGTCCGTTAGCATTAGCGGATATTAATTAAGTTTCTAATTTCCTTGTGACTATTATGCCGAATCGATTATTATTATCATGACGTAATCAATTTATCATTGCAATGTCTTTGTCTTATAGACACTTTGAGACACCAGTGATTACGAGTGAGGATTTTTTACAGTAATCCGAATGTATAACAACTATCACAGTATAACAGCAGTACCTTTTCTTTCTACAAAAGGTACATCACATGGCTTATTACGTGAGCGCGGTATTCTATTTCGGTATCTCGCTTATTATTGGATATTTTATTTCTTTAATGAATTTATACAATAGAATAATAATGCTACCGAAATTAAAATCAAAAATATCAAGGAAATGTTGCAAATTAAGGAAGATATTTCAATTCGCTGCGCGTACGGAAAAAGCCGCTTTCTGGCCAAGTGTAGACATAAAATGATGTACACAACACGGGAGGTAATAAATAAAGTCCTCGATCGCATATTTACGTCCCTCGCTTGCAGCTCGGGCCGCAAACTTCTGCGATCTCGGCCTTTCTTTGTATTACCACCCTAGTTGTGTAATGTTCTATATCTCACTAGCGATTTGCGAGCGTGTTTTCATACAGATTACGAACTCGCCGCGATAGGTTTTGTATGGAAACACGCTCGCAACTCGGTCGCAAGTTGCCAGTGTCATAAGGCACTAAGAATGCCCCAGTACGGATAGCACTGTCTGCGTTCGACGTTGATTACATACATATCACGCGCTCCTAGACGGTGAAGTTTGAATACCTACTTTTTAGGGTTCCGTAGCCAAAATGGCAAAAACGGAACCCTTATAGTTTCGTCATGTCCGTCCGTCTGTCTGTCCGTATGTCACAGGCATTTTACTCAAAAACTACATGATGGATATTGATGAAATTTGGAATATAGGTGTGTTTTATAAGCCGCTACTTAGTTTGGTATATAAATAATTAAAATAAATATTTTTAGGGGGGGCACTCCATACATGTTAAAGACAGTAATTTTTTTTTTTCAGCAAATTTCAACGTGTGGTACATAGTTCGACAGCTCTTAAAAAAAAGCTATAAGGTTCCTAAGTAATGTTTTTGATTAAGTGAATGTATTTGGAAATAATCGCTCCGAAAGTTGTGTAAATTGTGTCCCCCCCCCCCCCTTCTATTTTCTAAACCGTGCGTCCGAAAAATATGAAAAAAATCACGAAGGTAACGCTTAATTAATACTTTCAACGAAAATTATTTTCAACAAGATCGAATGTACCGTTTTTGAGTTATTGCCGATAAACTGCGCTTCTCAACAAAAGGACGTTATTGCTATGAAGATACGCTCTTTTGTTGTTGTACTTTTTTACATCGTATTTTTTACCTTATAGCAACTTTTTCGGTTGCTTTGTGGAATGCCAGTACCGCTAGAAATAACAAAAAATGGTAATACGACCCTACTTAGCCGTACGATGGTTAATAATGCGACCCGTATGTCCAGCATAGCAGGGCAGGGCACATACTCGAAGAACCGATGGCCGTTGGGGCAGAAAGGTTCTCGAGTGGAGACCACGTAATGGCAAGCGCAGCGTGCGGCCACCTGCAAGGTGGTCGTATGACCTGGATAGAGTTGCGGGGACTCGCTGGATGCATGTGGAAATCTATAGAGGAGGCCTCAGCATTGGACGTTCGCCTCAGGATTGGCTGAAACGATGATGAATGATGATGATCTCCAGCACAACTAGGACGTGCGAATCTTGGTCGCGTGACAAATACTACCTATCCCTTTTCATTTGATATAGTGTGACAGTGACAGGTCATGCTGTGTCGCGCGACAAACGAAATCGCGGTCAGTTGTGGTATGCAAGTAA
The DNA here is from genome assembly GCA_947034925.1 of Eudemis profundana. Classification (NCBI taxonomy): domain Eukaryota; kingdom Metazoa; phylum Arthropoda; class Insecta; order Lepidoptera; family Tortricidae; genus Eudemis; species Eudemis profundana. The sequence continues at coordinate 7,215,725 of OX344806.1, read as the reverse complement.
TGCAGGAAAATGAGATAATGCAGGAAAATGGGACGGTCGAAATGTGAAGAGAACTGTGAGAACTACCTATCTATGTATGAGACACGTATTACGTGTAAGATAGACCTTTTTGGCTTAGCAGGACTGTATTCTAAAAACCACAGATATATACAATAATAGTTATACATACATACACCCAGCTTTTCTCGGACTTATGGAGAAGCCATTGTCGGCTTCATTAGCACAAGGATCATAAACATATTTGCACGTTCGTGACTGTATGTCACATTAGAGTATAACTATACACAGTAGGTATAGAGCGCGCAGTCTTCAACAATCCATTCCTTCTTATTTTAATTCTTGTGACTGACTAGTCAAGCGTTCTCGTATCCCACTCTCGCCTATATTCAGAATTCAGAGCAATGATAAGTAGTTGCAGTGCCCAAGAGGCAGTCGGATGGCTCGCGGTATTTGAGCTCCCGTAGTGTTGTAGAACCGCCCTGTGCAACCTGAACTGAGCCAAATTGCCATCCAACTCGGCTGGTCAGTTATCGATCCGTCGGAGTTTCAATTCATTTTTTTCGGCTTCCAACTCTGACTGCCTCGCTACAATTTCCTTTTTACAAAAGCCACTATTTCCGCCCGAGATCGAGTTGGCTCAGCTCAGGTTGCACAGAGCAGTTCCACAACTCTTCAGGAACTCAAATACCGCGGGCCATCCGGCTGCCTCTTGGACACTGCAACCACAGTATACCTAATAGCAGTAATTTTTCTTTCTACAAAAGGTACATCGCGCGCTTGAATATGAGCGCGCCGTGTACGTTCGTACAAGCAAAGTTTTAAGAATGCAGTATGGATCGCACTCAAATACGTGTCGCGCGCTCCTAAATGGTCGAAGTTGGACTACTTCTTCTTTTTATACTTTGCTGTAACTACGCGTCATTGGTTTAAGTATAGTAGCATTTACGGGTGTATTTTCAAAAACGTAATTTCGCTGTCATGACATATTGGCGAATACTGAGAAGATTCTGCCTTATTAGAATTGGACTTTTGGTTACAATGTAGGATCAGTCAAGTTCTAACAAGTAACCAACGAATGCCAGTCTAATGAAGAGGAATCTTTTAAATATTGGTGGCCAGATTAATTACGCCAGAGAAAATACACCCTTACCTTTCTTACATAACATACTGTTGCCAAGCACATACCTAATATCAAGTTAAATTCCCTACAATATTTTCTTAATCTATTCATTCACATGTGTCATAATCATAAAGTAACAACTATTGTATGCTTAATAGTTTCAAGTAGTCGGCCATCTCCACAAGGCTGGAATGTCAAAGGAAAACCATTAGTAAGGTGCACTAGCCCGTTAAAACTCCATTAAATATTATCTCTTTGCGCAAAACAATGACACGTAGTCATTGACAGTTCTAAATAAATGCAAGGATGGTTTTTGTGTGCTCCAACTGTTTATACTGAAAAAGATTAACGTGGTCATGAATTACTGGAAGACTGACAGATAGAGGTTTTCGTCCATTTTAATCCCGAGGTTTTGCTTCTCATGATATTGTTCGACGCTCACGTTTTCATCTGGTTGTGCGGCGTCAGCCTGTGCGGAAAGAGAATAGGATTTAGATTTGGGGGCGCTGTAATGCTTTTCTACCGTATTTGCAAAAAAAAAATTGCCATACTGGTTAGGTTAGTTCCGTTTTTCGCCACGCCTATTCTCTTTCCGCACAGACTCTACCTCTCTGCATCGCGAGAGCGGTTTTTTGAGAGAGGTATTATTATTATTTGTATGTCTTTCCCGTACACGAGACAATAGTGTCCCGGCCCTTTGGGAGGCGTGCGCGGAGCCAAAGCCAACGCGTAGAGGCCCTTTCGACAATTTAATGAAAGGCAACGTGTACACCCAGCGGATTCTGTCCCTGCCCGTGTCACGAGACGCACGCAGAGACAGCCCCCGCCAGATGCAAGGACTATTGTTGATTGATGGAATCTAACTTTACTGGGTTATGGTGGTGGAATTATGGACTAGCTACTGGGCTATGGATTGAGACATGACGGCGCCTGTCAGGAAAAGTGTCTCATGGCTTTCGCGGCACTGACAGACCGTGACTTGCCCTCCGCTGATGGGCCCCTGTTAAATAGCGACATTATGAGCAATGGCCCAGGGGCAACACCGCTGCCGAGGGCTGCAGGGTGTCGAGAGGTGTGCTGCGCTTTCTCCGAGGGTACTCGCGGCGTTATGCCCTTTAACACTTCCACGCCTGGACTGGAGCATATAGCTCTCGCGACTCCACTCTGGACGGCCGGTTAAGGCAAGCCAGAGGCGGAGGTCCTTTCACTAAATCCCATGACCCTCCCTAAGGACCCCCCGGAGCACTCGGGTACGTGAGTCGCTACTCCCCAACAGCTCGCCACAAGCTGCCCTGCGTTATTATTATTATTATTATTATTGGGTTATTTTGGGCCTTTTATGTGCCGCTTCGACCATTGCTGATCTATTGTGGCAGCCCTTTTGTTAGATTTCACTGCAAAGGCCCGTTGAATCTAAGAAATTCCAGATTCTTTGGGCAGTGAGTAGTTGTATCTCCTCCGGCAACAGAATATGTCGCCCTAGGTGGATACTTCGTTTGCGCATGAGTGGTCCGCATGAGCAGAGGATGTGCATGGCAGTCTCCTCTGACTCTTGGCAGAACCTGCACGCTGGGTCCTGTTTCATACCCATTTGAAACAGATGTTTGTTCAGTTTGCACTGGCCAGTGAGGATTCTGGTCACTGAGCAAGTTTTAAATCTTTTGAGTGATAATAGCTCTGTAGATTTCTTGCTGTTGAACCCTTCAATTTGGGTTTTCGAGTGCCTTTGTCCTTTTACAGACTTCCACAGCTCGATCGCTCTACCTTTGTACAGGTTGTGTAGCAGAGAGTATGCTTTTTGCTTTGTGGTGCCGCAAAACGGTTCCGGGCCGACATGGGGTGTGTCGGCCCCTTTCCTTGCAAGTTCGTCTGCTTGGTCGTTTCCGTGTATATCGGAGTGTCCTGGTACCCATCTAAGTGTAACTTTGTTGGATGTGGCCAGGGTATTCAAGTTGTCCTTACAGTCCTGGACAAGTTTGGAATTTGACTCTAGTGAATCTAGTGCCAACAGAGCAGCTTGGCTGTCCGAGTTGATGTAGATGTGTCGATGTCTTAGGTTCTTTTCGAGGATGATCTCCGCACATTTGTTAATGGCGAAAACCTCCGCTTGAAAGATTGAGGCCTCTTTCCCCATGCTGACGCATAGCCTGAGTTTTGGCCTTTGTCCATAGACTCCACATCCTACGTCATCACCTTTTTTAGAGCCATCTGTGAACCAGATTAGGCTGCCCTCTTCGAAGGACGTTTGTTCATCTGCCCATTCGTCCCTAGAGGGTATTTCCACTGAGTATATTTTTGTGAAGTTACATTCAGCATTCATATCATCAGTGGGCATGCATAGGATGTTGTTTTCAAACACCGAGGCCTTAAGTTTGGTCAGTGTTTGTGAACGCCATGTAGTCCTCGTTTGGGTGCAGATTCTATAGATACAGATTGAGAGAGGTAAGCGCCAGCCCTAGGTCCCCTTGAGGCGTCGATCAGTCCTTTCGACAGGGCTGTCATAAAAGTTTTCATGTCAGCTGACCAGGGGCCCAGTGTCCACTGCACGCGCCGTAAGTTGCGGTTATCTTCCCCATACATTCAACCGCAACTCCAATAGATCGCAACAACATGTCGACCGGCTGCAAGGGTGTGTAGTGTTTATCAAAGTAAACAACAACAATGCATGCATTGCCCGAGTGCATCTTATCAGGTCCAGACACGTTGTGTTGACGTTTGAGTTAAATAAGATCAGCCCATTTATCAAGAGTTCAACTTTGTACGCACACATACCCCGGAATAGTAGGTTAATTCATAAAATTGCCGCAAATCTCGTCTTGAATATCATTTGAACCGTGAACTAGTAACAACATTTTACACGTTTTTTCTGTCATATCGCACGACCTCTCAAAATACAAATGTTAGTGGAACAGCTACTTCAATATCGTAAAAACGCCCCGACATACAACAATGTTAAAATCACATTTTTAGACTTTCCCAAAAACGTGCCAAACACTCTTCATACTAAAACCTGTAACGAGACGTCACGAATGACGATACATACCTACAATGTTTGGAGTAATGAAAAATTTTGTTAATTACCGTAACGGTTTCATAACAAAAGTTACCAATGTTACCATACATTTTACGGGTTATTCAATGGTATGCCTTTAAATGTAAATGGGAATAAGATGCCTAACTGTTTATCTAGATTCCTCAAAGTTTATGTACTTTTCGTGGTAGGTATTAATGATCGATACTCTAGTTCACACTAGTTAGTAGTTTGTGTGCTAATTGGCATTCCAGTCAGGCTTGCCAGTTTCGCGTCGCCTGCAAGTCTCTCTCTACGACCTTTATAGGATTTTGATCCGACTAATTGGTATGTTGCAACACTGAGAAAAAAACAAGCTCCGACTACTGACGCCAGTGCCACCGACGCGGGAAAAACTGAGTTTGTGCTTGGGTTATAAAAGTAATAAAAACTGCAAAAATAACTTTTCTTTAAGTATGAGAGGGGCCTCCTGTTTCAAAGTTCAAATTATATTAGTGACAATATTGACGGTGAAATTGTGAATCACCTTACAGATTCTCTTGCGTCATTGTTACTCTCATTTACGGAAAATACCTCCTTTGTCACGTGGTTAAAGATCTAGATATTACGTGTCTGAATGTACATAGATCGCTATCACTGAGTTTCTTTGAGATTAGATTGCTAACATGCGTGGCGTTCACTTCACAGTAACCGCGCGAGATAATTGCAGTGGAGGTCTGCTGCAATCATGGTACAAAAACTTAAATTTACCCTTAATTTGACTAAATTAAAAACATACTCGTACCATAATTCAAGCCTCAGCGAATCCTAATAGTTCAAAAAATTCTAGTTAAGTCGAGTTTTTTTTTATGTTTTCTTGTTTTTATTTTTTTTCTAGTTTGTAAGTTTTTCCTGTCATGAATAAAATGTATTTCCTTTCTTTCTATGGCCACAGTAGAATAACAAAAAATATTTTTCATCACACTTGCTCGTAAAGGGTGTTATAACACGCGCGCTTATAGACCAACTCGAGCCGATTTACCCCCCGTGGGTTACAAATATCTATAACTCCCACGGGAGGAAAAACTGTATGAAAATCTATAACTCCCTCGGGAGTTATGAGTTTAGTTTTAAAAGTCGTACGTCATTTCAGACTAAGGAGGTTTCGAATCAGCCAAGGCTATTTCACATCTTCAAAACTTGGCTACAAAACCTATTTTAGTGTAAAATAAAACTTATATGGTATATTTTACTATTATTTCCGTAGTTTTTGCGATTATTTTAATGCAATTAAATTAATTTAGTTTTAAAATTTTATTTTGAAAATCGGTACAATCTGGCGAGTGGCGACATTGCCTGTCAAGTTTAAAAACTAAACGCAGTTCTTAGCATTATCTGTGGAAGACTATATTGAAAAAGTTGACAGTTGAAGTTGTCTCTTAGCGGGTGCGTTTAGTTTATTTCATTTTTATGTTTTATTTTTTTTTTCCTCGCAAATGTGATGAAAAACATTGTGTGTATCACGGGCAGTAAGAAGATTACAAACTCGAGTCATTAAAAGCCCTCCGCCTACGGCGTCGGGCTTCTAATAGACTCTCGTTAGTAATCCCCTTCTTACTACCCTCGGTGCACAATGTACTATTTCCGATTTTTCCAAATTTCACCTCTGATTTCGAAAAAAAATGATAACCCAGGTTGACGTAACGTAAAAAAATAAAGCAGTTTTTGTAAATGAAATACGTACCGTAAAACCTGTTTTTACAGTACGTATTTTTTTTAGAATTATCTGTAAATAATGTTTAATCATCCATTTTGATATCTAGCGATGCGATTATACTCTGTACGGTTATAGTATTCGCTGGGTGCGAAGTATAAGGTGGGGGAACCACGAAACGATCGCAGCGCGCGTCATGGCCAAAAAAGGAACTTTCGGCAGACCAGCTGTCACTTTTTACTAGCGAAATTTACGTTTTTAGTTGGCAAAGTGCCTTGCAGCAAAAGCCACAAAACACAAAAAAAAAGTCCGCCGTATTTGTAACCGCTAGTTGGCGCTGTCATCGCGCACCCAGCTAATATCCTCACATCCTAAGTCCGGTTATGAAAAGGAACAAACATAAACAGTACAAATAAGACAAGGGGCAAACCAAACCTGATTGCGGCCGCTAAATTTAAATAATTTGCGTGTCAATAAACTCTATATCAACGTTTTTATCACACCTTGTGTTCAAGACAAAAACGGTATAAGCGTCGTAATAACTTGAATAAGTATCACTCTTTTTCTCCCAACATCATGAAAATTTATAGTAAAAAAATAGTATCGAGACCGTAAGGTTGAATGACATGCAACGATTGAATTTTTAGAGCAGGGGTCGGCAAACCGCGGCTGGAAGTGTAGGCATATACTTACTTTATAGAGTGAAAAACTTGAAATAGGTATTTTTCCCGCATCTAGCTCTTTGTCTAAATAGTTTGTATCTGTACATTCAGCCGTGTAATCATAAAATGTGCTCGAAGTAAGCCCGATTTGAATTATGATACCCACAACTTCGGAGGCGAAATAAGTTGAGTAACTATTTTTCCTTCGCCGTAGTCGGGTAAAAATCATCATAATTATGTGTTAACCATGGTCATACTTACCTGAATACTAAATAGACAGAATAGACATGTAGCAATTACGTAAAAGCCATCGAAGTTCATAGTCTCATCATGCTTAATAGCATGCTTTAAACCAGTGGTGGGCAAAGTACGGCCCGCGGGCCATCTCCGGCCCGCGGGAGGGTTTAATCCGGCCCGCCGGTCGTCCTTCGAAATAAGTAGTACTTATATGGCCCCTGATAAAACAAAATAGATTTTTTGCTATAGTTCTGGCCCTTCTCTGAAATTTCTTATATTTTCTGGCCCGCCGTGAAAAAACTTTGCCCACCATGCACTGCTTTACTTACTTACTACGCTGGCTCAGTGACCCAAAAAGGATCTTAGCCTCAGACACAAGAACTCGCCACTCTTTCCTATTTTGTGCCATCTTACGCCAGTCGGGTACTTTGAGGGCACTTAGGTCTTTCTGGACTTCATCACCCCAGCGGTATCTAGGCCGACCAACAGGACGTTTTCCACACGGCCGCGCTATATATGCTCTCTTTACCGCTCGCTCTTCTCCCATCCGTTCCAAGTGGCCGAGCCAAAGCAATCGGGTGGCCTTAATTTCGCCCATTATGTTTGGCACCTTCACCAGCTCTTCCAGCTCCCTATTCCTTCTACGCCTCCACGTTCCATCCTGGTCTGCACTGCACTGCTTTAAACGTAAGAAATCCCCAATTTAACTATAGCAATCCTTCAATTTTACGCCAAAGGTCGGCAACCACGGCGCGCATAGTTTTACTCGCATCACTATGTTAAAGTTCACGTTACGTTAGTGTACATATTGATTAGATAACTATGGGTGCGCAGAGCCGCTTACACTGGTAGATACGGCCACGTTTTACGGAAGCCGGCAAGTTACGTAGAGAGCAGATGCCTCGCCTTGCCACCTCCGCCGAACCTTGGTAGAAAGGGTAGACCCTAAAAAATGCTGGCTTGACGTTGCCAGAGTTGACATGCGTGCCAGTGGTCTCACAATTAGAGATGCAGAAGACCGTGCGAAGAGAAGAAAATGTCTGAAGAAGCTGTGCGGCTGCGGATGCAACCGGGAATGCGCTAAGGGCCGATACAGACGGACTGCAACCCAACTGCAACTCCCTACGATTTGTATAGGGGCGTGCAGTTGTGATGCAGTCAAGAGGAGAGACAGAACTATGGGCATACGTTTCTGATTTTGCACGAGAATTTAGATTGGGTATCATTTAATCGATCAGCAAAATATTCATATTTTGGTCAGCAGAAATATGTATTTGGTCAGCCAAAATAGCTAGTTGGTAAGCAACTTATGGTAAGCAAACATTTATAAATCAGGCTGCAATTAATGATATACTGATCTGCTCTAAATTATTTTGGTCAGCAAATTAAATATTTGAGCTGCATTAAGCGATCTACGGTTAATCAAATTTTGGTAAGCAATCAGTAGGTAAGCAAAATATTTCATTTTGTTCATCAAAAAAAAGGGGGCAATAAAACCTAACTGGGCGCAACTATTCTGCCGCCAATCGTGTGCGCATTTTGTCATTCGGTAATTGTCAGCTGTCAAGTAGCAGGTGTCACTGTGATATATACAGGGTGTCACTGTGATATATACAGGGTGTCACTGTGTTATATACAGGGTGTAACTGTGATAGATACAGGATGTAACTGTGATATATACAGGGTGTCACTGTGATAGATACAGAGTGATACTGTGATATATACAGGGTGTCACTGTGATAGATACAAGATGTCACTGTGATATATACAGGGTGTCACTGTGATATATACATAGTGTCACTGTGTTATATACAGGGTGTCACTGTAATGTATACAGGGTGTCACTGTGATGGGCTCATATAAAATTGGTATTTCGATTTTTAATACATCTCATAATGTTTACAAGTTATATTATTTATTCACAACGTGTATCGTTTCGTTTTTAGGGTCAGCAAAAAAAATAACCCTAACCTACCTATTTTTGAGAGCCGTTTCGTTTTTAGGGTCATAAAAAAAATAACCCTAACCTACCTATTTTTGGGAGCCGTTTCGTTTTTAAGGTCATCAAAAAAAAATAACCCTAACCTACCTATTTTTGGGTGCCGTTTCGTTTTTAGGGTCATCAAAAAAAAATAACCCTAACCTACCTATTTTTAGGAGCCGTTTCGTTTTAGGGTCATCAAAAAAAAATTACCCTAACCTACCTACTTTTGGGAGCTGTTTCGTTTTTAGAGTGACACCCTGTATACATTACAGTGACACCCTGTATATAACACAGTGACACCCTGTATATATCACAGTGACATCCTGTATCTATCACAATGACACCCTGTATATAACACAGTGACACCCTGTATATATCACAGTGACACCCTGTATATCTCAATTAAACTGCTTACAGACATGTTTTCTCTGCTGACAGTGACATCCTGTATCTATCACAGCGACACCCTGTATATAACACAATGGCACCCTGTATATATCACAATGACATTCTGTATATATCACAGTAACATCCTGTATACATTACAGTGACACCCTGTATATAACACAGTGACACCCTGTATATATCACAGTGACAACCTGTATCTATCACAGTGACACCCTGTATACATTACAGTGACACCCTGTATATAACACAGTGACATCCTGTATCTATCACAGTCACACCCTGTATATAACACAGTGACACCCAGTATATATCACAGTGACACCCTGTATATCTCAATTAAACTCTCTGCTGACCAATTGTAAAATCTTGCTACCCAAGTAATTATTTTGCAGCTCGACTGTTTATTAGGCAGCCAAATGATTTAAAAAGCAGATTAATATTGGTTAAAATGTTAACCGTTTTTAAACTGTTTGCTGAACAAGAGTTGCCGCCCGATTTTATTTATTGCCAGCCAAATCTTTGTATGCTGCCCAAATGATTTAACTGCTTATTTTTTTTTGCGGATCAATTTTAATAACGGCTGGCCAAAAATTTACTTTCCATTTAGATTTGATTCATACGCTCTTAAACGTGTATCTATTTTAAGCGTGCTTGTTACTAGTTGTTACACTTTTGTGACGAGTATGTGAGTCACGCATTAAGTTCTGGGTATTTCTTCACTAATTGGAAATTTGGAACAGTCCGCAGCCAACTTCCTCTTTAAATTATATTGAATTTTGAACAATATTCGTTCCGTATCATAACTATAGTATTATGTATACCTATATTCATTTGTGTACAAGTAAAAATCTTATCAGTAATTTTTGTATAATCGTAATCAGGCGACAGGGGATACTGTTTTTGTACTCCTGGGATGTTTGAATAAAAATTCTAATAAAATGACATTATACATATATTTATTCAAATATTATAATCAATTATGTAACCTTTTTTATTTAATAGATAATTCTTACTTTAATAGATACTTACCCACCAAATTCTGGGGTTGGCACATTGTTTGGGCACTGAGGTGTTTTAAAATGGGCAAGAATTTTCGTAATAGAATTTCTATTAAACAAGTTTAAAAATGCGGATGGTACTTAACATGAATACATTTTTCCTTGATATTTATTCAGTCACGTATTTCCAAAAAACCAACGACAGCGATTTTGTAATTAGTGGAGAAATGCCCTTGTATCAAAACTAATACGTATGTCGTATTTTAATTTGCATACGCATACTGCATGTAAAGTACCTACACATATGGCTGTCAATCGTTTACACATTACATGCGCAGAAACAGATACCCGTTTTAGACAGACTTAAAAAAAGAGGATTCTCAGTTCGTCGAAATCATTTTTTAATGTATGTTCCTCGATTACTGGAATTCGAAAACCTTCTTTTGTTTGAGAGAATACACCATTCAGCCATGTCAGTCATTTCAACCCAGGTCAGGATCTAATAGTTGAAGAAACTAAGGAAACTGTTCAAATTAACAGAAGTTTGAAGACAATTAATTTTAATTTTAATTTTCGCTTTGAAAACTGAACGATGGATACATGGGAGTACATTTGGATAGATGAGTTAGAACGAACGGATTTCTCAAAAATCCAATGTCAAAATATATACGTGCTGAATGGTATGTATGTACAATAAATAGGTACTTAAGTATATTATTTTCCGCCCACGTCGTTTACTGTGGGTTTTTGACTTTGAAGTTCCCCAAGGACATTTCATTCCCATAATAAAATATTTTAATATTAACAATAGTTTAGGAGCTCCCCGCAAGCTACAATTTTTTTATCGGCCGATAGTCGAATCGGGCTGTTAATCAGTATGAACCATCAACCACCGTCATACATGTTCAATCATGCTCATTAACAGCCCGATTAAACTATCGGCCGATCATAATTCAGTCTGCGGGCCGTCTAAATTAAACATTATTTTTCATACTTATATCGTATATGTACTACTAGCATTATAAATATGAAATTTTGTGAAGATGTTCAGAGGTTTCAATGTTTCTAAACATTTAGATATTTTGTTACTAAATGACGCAGTACTAATTTAATGGATGGAAATGAAATTGATCATTTGATTGAGACGTAGGATATTTTTTGTCTCAGTAAGGAGTTCCCATGAGATAATAATGGGAATAAAGCAGACAAAGCCGCGGGTATATGCTATCAACCATATCTGTAATACAAATTTCCCATTCAATCAGTTACAACGTTTTTAATTTAACCGGGACTTCCAAACTCAAATATTTTACATCCAATTTGGACTCCAATGCTAATGAACTCTGGACACGTCCCCAATTGCCAAGCATGCCATATTAAAAATAGCAATGTTATCAAAATAATCAGAGCACACACGTGGAGGGAGACTTCATCTCATACTCATACATACACTCCCCATACGGCCGACCGGTCGAGCGGACGTGTGAACACCGCACTAACACAAACAAAATAAACAAGTGATGTAAACAATAGTGTTTATGTGACGTGATTAGCATTAAGTGCCACAATGAATAGAACGGTGAGTGTTCTATTTTTAAAATTCGAATGTAATTAGGCGGTGAAAAATCTGGTTATTACAGCAATTTAGTCTTCAATTGTTTTTTGTAGCGAAAAGTTGTTTGGAATTTCTGGATACTTTTATTTGAAGTTTCCATTTTAAATATTCCCTATAGGACATTTTGAGAAATTACCGAGAATTTACCACACGAAACGTTTCGTAATTTTGGAAACTTTCCGTCGGCACGTCTGTAATAATATACTACCTACGTAAGTGTAGGTATAATTTACGTTTTTTGTTTCTTATAGTCAATTTTGCGCCATTCGTTCCTATTGAGGCGGCTATTTTAATGTCAGGTATTATCGTATCTGGTATAACTTATTTTTAATTGAAGCTTAAACTATTAATAAACGATAGTTAAAAAAAACTTGCTTAAATTGCTAATTCGTTATAATGTAATTAACAAACTCTTACCAGAATACGAGATTTAATGTCGCTAAAAGTTGACATTTTGTGTCGGGTTAAACTAAGTGAGCTAATTACTTGTATAAGTCGTTAAGAGGGCCTTATCGCATTCTCCATACTTTCATAAATAATACGGAATAAAATTCAATTTGAAGCTTAAGTTCAAAATATCAATTAGAGTTCAATAATGTTATTGAAAAACAAGTAATTATAATAAATCTTATACAATACAATTAGGGAATTCAATTACCGGTAATTTACCGCACTTTAGTATGAAAAGACGGTAAATTTACCGGTAATTTACCGGTAATTGCATTCCCTAAATACAATACTATGATTAATCTAAAACTAAAACCTTTTAAAGTAAAAACAAATAAAACTACTATTAAACGTCAATTTCTAATATGGGCCAGTGGCGTGGCGTCAAATATATTCTTAGTAAAGCCGGAGCAGATTTGGGTTGCTTTTTGCTCCGGAGTAGTAAATACTCCGGTTATGCTTTAAAAAATAGACAAGCCGGCGGGAATCGGGTCCTATGGACACCACGCCACTGATATGGGCCCCTGTGGCATTGTGCCGAGAATGCTGGCAGCATTTCCTCGCTGAATCGCGATGCTTATACGCTGAGCGAGGATTAGAGTTCAATTGATTGTAGATTCAATTAAACTCTTATTAATATATTTTTCAAACCAACGTCATATTTGTAGTTATAACTATAAGTGAATTTTAAACGATGACGAAGCAGTAATATCTGTATATATCGGTTTTGTTTATCAGCATTGTTAAGCTAGGCGCATCTATAATATGCAAAATTCATGAGGTTGCCTAGAAGCGAGCTCTAAGGAATAGGTAGTAACTACGTCGTCTATTGTTCTATAATTCTGTAAAGTAAACATCAGACGCGTGATAATCGATTAATAAACAAAACGTTCAAACATTGCCTACAATCATAATTAGGTATGATAATTGAATTTTTAGGGTTCCGTAGCCAAAATGGCAAAAACGGAACCCTTATAGTTTCGTCCTTATATGTCCGTCCGTCCGTCTGTCTGTATGTCACAGGCATTTTACTCAAAAATTGCACGATGGATATTGATGAAATTTGGAATATAGGTGTCTTGTATGAGCCGCTACTTAGTTTGGTAGTTAAATAATTAAAATAAATATTTTTAGGGGGGGCACTCCATACATGTTACAGAAGCTTAAATTTTGTTTTTTCAGAAAATATGAACGTGTAGTACATAGTTCGACAGCTCTTTCAAAAACATTTTAAGCTTCTTAAGTAATGTTTTTAATTAAGTGAATACCGTTGGAAATAATCGCTCCGAAAGTTGTGAAAATTGTGTCCCCCCCCCTCCTCTATCTTCTAAACTGTGTGTCCGAAAAATATAAAAAAAATTACAAAGATAACGCTTAATTAATACTTTCAAGGAAAATTATTTTCAACAAGATCGGATTAACTGTTTTTGAGTTATTGCCGATAAACTGCGCTTCTCAATAAAAGGACGTATTTGCTATGAAGATACGCTCTTTTGTTGTTGTACTTTTTTTACATCGTATTGTTTACCTTATAGTTACGTTACGGCTATGGAACCCTACACTGAGCATGGTCCGACATGCTCTTGGCCAGTTTTACGTATTTAGTTTTTGTGTTTCGTTACTTCGGCTGTTGAAGTGTCAATGGGCATTTCTACAGAAATATGTCTGCGGTCACCTCATTCATCTGGCCCTTTTTCATACTAAATTGATGGAGACAGATGAATGAATCGCAGACATATTCCTGGAGAAATGCCCCAATACGCTTAGAAATCAAAATCATTTTTAACCTCCGACGCAAAAAGAGATATGTGTTATAAGTCTGACCACTATGTGTGTGTGTCTGTCTGTCTGTGGCATCGTAGCTCTTAAATGGGTGAACCAATTTTGATGCGGTTTTTTTTGAAAGCAAGTTTTCTAGCGTTAGGCCTTAGACATGTTTCATCAAAATTGGTTTAGTTGTTCATGAGATATTCTAATTTGAAATGAAAAGGGCGGAGATTTTTTAGTCGGTGGCTTTTTAAACGTTTTCGTAAAGTTATTATTACAATCCCAAATTAAGTTAGGGGTTCTTGAGAAATCTGATCACTCGGCCCACAATATTGGCAAATTCTCGATGGATCCGTTTCATTAACATGTCATTTTTTGGTAATTATGTGGCACTAAGTTCTATACAACACCTAACATGTGTTACATAAAATAATTGCTACTTCTAGTAAGAAATTACTTATATGCGGCGACTTCAATGTAAATATTTTGGAAAATTCAACAGTAAGTGTCAGATTGTTGAATCTTTTCAAATCTTGTAATCTCAGACCCATATTTATGGAGCCAACTAGAGTGACCGCTACTAGCGCCACCTGCATTGATAACATTTTCACTGATATTCTTCCTAATACCAAAAGTGTAATCAGCAAGTTAGAATCAGATCATCTTGGCCAACTAATGGTATTTGAGTCATTAAGGAATAATATCTTGAGAAAACAAATTAATTTTGTACCAGTAACCACGGACCGTGTGGAACGAATGAGGGACAGTCTAGTTCAGGCGCTACCCTTTTTATCTTCCGACACGACTCCTAACGACATGTACAATTCATTCTTTCACACTTTTATGGAACATTATAACGCAATATTTACTTCTAAATCGGTCGTGGTTAGTGGTGCACCAGTTTTTAGTGAGTGGGCTACTGAGGACTTACATAAACGTAGACAGGAATTGTATGCCTTGTATGAGGAACGGCGGTTCAATACGAGTGATGAATTTAAAGAGCACGTGAAAGAATATTCGAAGAAATTTAAGATAGATTGTCATTTAGCTAAGCGTAATTACTTAAGCCAGAAAATTAGAAATAGTTCTGATATTATTAAAACAACCTGGAAAGTAATTAATGTGGAGACTGGTCGATCGAAGCACACAGTAAACGATCTTAAACTAAAAATTGATGGCAAAATTGTAGATTCCAATTTAGAAGTAGCAACAGAATTTGAAAAGTTTTTTACCGAGATACCAGTATCCACAACTAAGCATTTAAATTCATCACCTTCGTCTGCCGTCACGCTGTTAAAAGACAACGCCCCAGAATGTAGTAAATACTTTCATTTTGAACATGTCAGTACCTCGGATGTAGTAAAGGCGTTTAAATCAATTAATGTTAAAAAAACTAGTGACCTTTGGGGAGTCTCTGTCCATGCTGTTAAATCCCTAATAGAAATCATAGCGCCTGACTTGGTAGTCGTGTTTAATAACTGTGTTGATTGCGGTGAGTTTCCTGATCTAATGAAATATAGTAAAATAACACCTTTATTTAAATCAGGTAGCACTACTGACCCCACTAACTTTAGACCAATATCTGTGCTACCAACTTTCAGTAAAATTTTCGAGAAATTAGTTTTGTCCCAATTAATGAAACATTTTAATACAAATAACTTAATGCATAATAAGCAATTTGGTTTTACTCGGGGTCGCTCGACAACCGACGCTGGTGTTGAGCTAATTAAACATATTTTCGATGCCTGGGAGGAGTCATGTGATGCTTTAGGTATCTTCTGTGATTTATCCAAGGCATTTGATTGCGTTTGTCATGAAACATTGATCGGGAAGCTGCACTACTATGGAGTTAGAGAATCGGCACTGAATTTATTTAAGTCGTACTTACAAGGTAGAATACAAAGGGTTGACGTGAATGGACAGCACTCACCAGGGTCACTGGTCTCGATGGGTGTACCGCAGGGTTCAATATTGGGACCATTCCTGTTCCTTATTTACATAAATGACTTGCCATACCTCGTAAAGACCCACCATGATATAGTATTGTTTGCAGATGACACCTCACTTATCTTCAAAGTTAAGCGGCAGCAGCAAGCTTACAACGATGTAAACAATGCTATCTCTAAAGTAGTAAATTGGTTCAATGTTAACAATTTACTCTTAAATGAAAGAAAGACTAAATGTATTAACTTTATCACGCGTAACGTAAATCGCGAGCAAGCAAGTGTCATTGTGAAGGATGAGGAATTGGAACTAGTTGATAGTACAGTTTTTCTAGGTATAACATTGGATCATAAACTCCAGTGGGGTCCCCATATTGCTAATCTCTCGAATAGACTTAGTTCTGCAGCTTTTGCAGTCAACAAGATCCGACAATTAACAGACATCAAAACAGCTCGATTAGTATATTTTAGTTACTTCCACAGTATTATGTCGTATGGTATTCTACTGTGGGGCAGTGCTAGCGCTTCAGAGCTTAATACTATATTTGTTCTGCAGAAGAGGGCTATTCGAGCGATATATAAGATGAACTATCGAGACTCACTTAGAGATAAGTTTAAGGACATTAATGTAATGACATTGCATTGTCAATACATCTATGAGAATATTATGTATGTACATAAGAATATCATGAATTTTAAGAAGAATTGTGACATACATAATATTAATACTAGAAATAAACTTAAGCTCGCAGTGCCCACCACTCGGCTCCATAAAATAAAAACATCATTCATGGGTAATTGTGTAAGGTTTTATAATAAACTGCCAAGAAACATAACTGAATTATCTGTTAGCAAATTCAAGAATTGTGTAAAGCGTAAACTCATGTCCAAAGCTTATTACAGCACACAAGACTACATGAATGATGAAGCACCTTGGGATTAACTGCAACTGGAAATAACTACATTTTAATATAATGTCTCTTTCGTTGATTTTTTTCTGTTTTTGAACTTGTCAACTGTTTTGACACTTAGAGACCATATACATCTCTAAGAAAAAACTGTATTCATTTTATTTTAATTTAGTTTTTAAGTTATATCGTGTGAGTTGCAGAATAGTTTCATTTCTGTAATATATCTAGTATAAACATTCCTATTTTATATTTTGACGTTTGGAGGTCCTTTACACCTCCAAAACTTAATATTTTGACAACGGAGACTCTTTACATCTCCATGAATTTTTATTATCAATTTATTTCTATTATTTTAATTGTCTTGTTTTGACGCCTAGAGACCTTTTACATCTCTGAAAATGTAGTTATAAGTTTATTGTAACGTATTAATGAAATAGAATGTAATAATGTCATACCTGTTTTTAAAAAAGAGAAACTGGTGAGTTTCTTCCGGCGCTTCTTCTCACCAGAAGGTCACTACCCGAAGCGCCAAAAGAAAAGAAATGAAATAATACATACATATTTAGACTCAGACTTGTAAAAGAGCCCTTGAGGGCCTACTTGCAAAAATAAACTATTTTATTTTTTATTTTTATTTAACGGCTTCTTAATTCAAAAAGACGCAAGTCAGTTCCATAGTTCATAGGTTTTGAGAAACAAGCAATTTATTTTCGAAAATTGCATGATTTTGGAGATGTGCTTTTCTTAATGACTTTTAACTAAGATTTCTTTTTGGAAATGTCATATGTTGCATTAATATATTTTCAATGCAAAAATGTTAAAAAGTGAAATTGGAGTTTTTTGATATGCGTCCTTTTAAGGCAGTAAGGATGCCGTGCCACTGAGGCAGAATCTACAAGGAATTCGCAAATATTTGTAAACAGAGGAATGAGATTCTCGATCAATGACCCAGTGAAATTAAATAATTTGCTTTCCATATACAGAGTTCCTTGAGATGAAAATCCCCCGTAAGGGGAAAGAGTTCCTTAAGATGAAATACCCACAGGGGGGACAGCTAAGGGAGGCACGGGTTTTAAAATACACATACGAGTATATTTCGGATAATTTTAAGAAAAAGGCTTAAGATTTACACTGATTGACAAAAAACCGTGAACAATGGCAATCATATCAAAGTCCAAAGTCAAAGTCGTATTTCCAAAGTTCAAGGCAAATCTTTTCTCAATAGCAATGAGTAGTTCACTCCGCGATTTCGCCACGCGGCGACTAGTACCAGATTTTGCTCCTCCGAAGGGGTTTAGCCAGCGACCAGAAAGAGCACGCGTAATGCGATAGAGAGAGACGGTCGGATCCGGTGCGTTCCGTCCGGTGGTCGGACCCGAACGTCAATTTTGTTCGAAAGAGAAATTACTATACGTAGTTTTATTACTTATTCTGTGTCAATAGCTTCAAAATGTAAATAATAAGTTACAAAATATAATTTTAAAACGCTTAAAACATGCATCGTAATGGACATGGTACTCCAAAACGTGAGTGCGCAATAGGCGTACACCGTGCACCGTTTACCCACTACTTACAACTTTTCTAAAACCTGTTAATATTTATATAGTCAAAATGTATGTCAGACTGTGGTACAGAGAAATTCGGCGGATACGGGTACTCCGCGTTAGTGACAGTGACAGTGTATCTAATTATTCCCAATTATGACTAATTGTGACTACTTGACAGCTGCACAAGTGTCATGGCGAGAATATATATTCGCTTTTATTTAAGTCAAATGTATAACACATATGACGCAAACCCATCATCTATAAAAAAAAAACTTGTTTCCAGATCGTTACAATTTGGGTAAAAGGTGTCCCAGAAATGGGCGATCATTTAACGGCTGGTCGTGCTCCCAAATACCACCCAGAATATAAATATGTGGGTCTAGTGAACAGGGGTACAAGTCTCATTTATACCAGGAACAAAAGGTCATAACTCTATTGTATGACTTAAGCTCTTTTGCTTCTGGGTTAAATGCTACTTGTACCCACCCCTTTTCACTAGACCCACAGTTGTTTCAACTTGTGTCACCGTCACTTTCTGGGCATTTCTCCAGAAATATGTCTGCGGTCACCTCATTCATCTGGCCCATTTTCATACTAAATGTATGGAGACAGATGAATGAGTCGCAGACATATTTCTGGAGAAATGCCATTCTGAAGCGATGGTAGATTATCACGTTCACTGTCTCCATACAAAACTATCGGACACAAGTCCCAAAAGTATTGCCGTGCCCCCAGATAAGAGGATTTTTTCTTCCTACAAGAGGTACAGTCAACCAATTTGATTCCTAGGCCACTATAGAACCATGTCACAATGAATCAATCAATCGTTTGACCCGCACTGACGTTGTAACTCTCTATTAGTTAATGCGACAAAGTTCTATAGTGGCCTAGGAATCAAATCGGTTGACTGTACATCGCGCGGCTTGTATGTGTATGTACGCGCCGTAAACTAACGCACTACAAGCAAAGTTTTACGAATGCGTAAGAATGCCCCAGTACGGATCGTGCTGTCAATAATTAAATATCTACTGCATCATACAGCGTGACCTTAGCCTTTGGACATACCGTGAAATCCACCGTAAAATTACTTCTCAGGAATGTTCTAATAAGCATATTTTTTAAATTAGGTGCCTAGATAAATATTTAAAATTTCTAACAAAATTTAAGAATTATAAAATCAAGAAAAAACTTACATACTGTATCACACATACGTAATGACGACATTGACAGTAGTGACGCCAAATAAGTGACAATATTTTAAAAGAAAATCATACAATAGAAAAAGTTATCATGCAATTCTATGAGTTTGCATTTGCTGAAGGAGTTTCAATTGCCATGTGCCTACAATCGAAGACACTGCTAAATGACCACTTGTCACCCTTATTACAATGTATTAAGGTCTACTGATGGTCACTTAACTGTGTTTTCGTTTGTACCTACAGTATGCTCAAAAGCAAAAATAGTTATTCGTTAATTTCTCCGTAAGTTCTGCTCTAATTGTTATGAGACTTTCAGAGATACCCTAATCAATATGTACCTTTCAGGTTTGTCCAGAGGCTAGGGACACCCTGTATAACTCTAGGTACTTAGTTGAAAATAGTGTCCAACCCAACTGTCTACACGTGAGTGCATGATAGTTTTGACCAGATAATTGTGTGTAATAACCATAGAAACTGTTTACGGTACATAAAAAGATTCCAACGAACTGAGAACCGACCCCATTTTTGAAGACGTTTAGAAGTAGTTGCCTTAGTCAGTTTAAAGTAAATTACAACTAGTTATTCTTACATAGCGTGACAGCCACAGAGGTCAAACAGGTTAATAATATGTATGCAAAACCTGACAGGTAAGGTAATTATGGCCTCAGTGTCATACACAACTGAACTAGGTAGGTATATCTACGCCAGGAAATACCGTTATAATAGGGATGATGACTGGGTTAAAAATATGTAATTCTATTTAGTCCGTCAGTTAGATTATGGAAAAATATGGGACACGTATTTTTTGGTTTATCAAAATATTAAAAATCGACAAAGTTATAGATCATCAAACTTCTGGAGTGGGGGCTTGTGACGTCACTCTTGAGTACAATTTGTACTCAAGAGTGACGTCACTCGAAACTTCTAAGCACTCTATCCTCGTCAGTTTTTGTTTGTCAAACAAAACAAAAAATACGTGTACAATATTTTTTCATAATGTAACAGACGGACTAAACAGTTTTTTTTAGTCATGTAGCCTATTATAACTATTGCTCTAAAAGTGTTATGTAGGAAGAATGTCGGCAAAGTATAAAGATAGACAAGTTGTCAAACTTCGGCCGTTTAGGAGTTTAGGAGCGAGTGAATACCTACGTGGGCATTTCTCCAGAAATATGTCTGCGGTCACCTCATTCATCTGGCCCTTTTTCATACTAAACTAGCGACCCGCCCCGGCTTCGCACGGTGTTTCTCTATTATATTATGCATGTATTATACATATAAACCTTCCTCTTCAATCACTCTATCTATTTAAAAAAACCGCATCAAAATCCGTTGCTTAGTTTTAAAGATTTAAGCATACCTACATAGGGACAGAGAAAGCGACTTTGTTTTATACTTGATGTATGGAGACAGGTGAATGAGTCGCAGACATGTTTCTGGAGAAATGCCCGCCCACGTATTCAAGGTCGGGGTGCAGACAGTGCGATCCGTACTGAAGCGTTCTTAAAACTTTGCTTATATTTAGTGCGTTCATTCACGGCACGCACACATACAAGCGCACGATGTACCTTTTGTAAGAAGAAAAATTGCTGCTATTATACTGTGATGTGGTGTAAGAGAGACACGGTAAATATTTCCCTTTGTCTTTGTACATAACCAACCTACATAACCAGCACGGGAAGAGGACAATATTTTTTTGCCCGCACGAGCGGGGAACGAGCCCCCTCGTGCAGCTAGGATCATCCTGTGTGTGGGAGGGCCCCAACGAGGTGCCCTACAGGCATATCAGGTTATTAAAAAAAAAATACAATAATTTATGCTGCCTAGCTGGGTTTTGTAGTAGTAACACTTTCACATTCATTCTTCCATTCCACATAACTGAAGCTAATTTTATTTTTGAATTTTGTGCTTACTCTTGCCCTTAGTCTGGTTATAAAAAAATGTAGATATTTTGCACAAATTATAATCATTATGATAGTTTCCAAGGGATGTAACGATACACACTTTTGCCGATACGATACCGATACCGATATATAGTAGTTAATATCGGCGATACCGATACCGATACCGATATCTTAGCTAAATAATGAAGTATGAACTTCAGATATTTGTATGTCCTTATTATAACTAATGGCAATGACTACTGGCTTCATTTACCAGAGAGTCAACCTTGAAAGTGTAAAGTAAAAATAAATAAATTGTCAACTCAAAATTCATTTTTTTTTTATTAAGAACCAAAGATTTAATTAACATAGTAATTATCATTGCACAAGGTAATAGACCAATACATAAATTAAGTCAGAAATTGAAATTACTTTTTGCAGATTTTTTTCATACAGCAAATTCTTCAAATATCGGTTGTATAATATCAGCGATACCGATATATCGGCGATACCGATATATCGGTATCGGTATCGTTACATCCCTAACTTTACATTGATTTTAATTTGCAAAAAAAAAAAAGGTATTTTCGAATTGTTTGGGTACGTACTTTGTAAAATTGGTTAGGTTTGAATTTATCTAATATATGATCAAACGAACTTACCAAGTGAAGTTCGATCGATATTATATGAAGACGCTTCATTCGAAGATATACAACCTTGTAGTACTTTGTAATGTACTGGCAACTTCGCACTTTTTTAAATAAACAAAATTTGCTTATTTCCTGTATGAGCCTATACGGCGTACCGCCTGTGTGACTTCATTTCTTTAGAGAGTAAGAATCCATAATACAAAATTTTCTTGTTTGGGTGCCGATAAGGCTTGTGCCCCAGGACACAAGCCCATTCGGGTGGGTGGGAATTTATATCTTCGAATGAAGCGTCTTCATATAATATCGATCGAACTTCACTTGGTAAGTTCGTTTGATCATATATTATATTTCGTCGCTTCA
Source organism: Eudemis profundana (assembly GCA_947034925.1). NCBI lineage: Eukaryota > Metazoa > Arthropoda > Insecta > Lepidoptera > Tortricidae > Eudemis > Eudemis profundana. The sequence continues at coordinate 7,193,270 of OX344806.1, read as the reverse complement.
TTCTTCAGATATACAACCTTGTAGATGTTAAGAGATCAAAAAATTTTGTAATGTTGGATTTTAATATTATAAAATAAGTCTTCAAACAAAACATATATTTTTACATTATATTTTGTTATAATCGATTAACAATTGCTTTGTAAGTTGTTAGATAATAACACGGATCGCGCAAAAATACCACCATCTGCCCTTATGGGGCGATGGTAAAATCTAGCAAATGTCTGCGATGAGCTAGACCAACCAGCAGCTTTTCTGATGCAATCTATTGAGAGACCAGACCGACACGCCGCCGTCGTAGCAGCGTGGCGGGTACTATGGCCACTGAATGTCGAAACGTCTACGCCACTAGTGCCCAGTACCTGCTTAATCCATCTACTGATCGATTGAGCAGTGGCTGGCTTGTGTGGTCTCCGGTATGTCAATATAAGATTATTATTAATTAACTCAGTTCTCATACTCTTTGTTACAAACAAATAGTCCTCGATGATCGTAGCCGGGCAAATAGCATTATTTTCTATAAAATATGGTAAATAGAGTACTGGTTGTTGACGCCCGGGTGCAGACGTTTTTAATACATCAGTTATGCCAATTTCGATACCAGATGGACGTATTACAATATTTTTGATTTTAATTAGTGATAATGTTTGTACTCGCTGTGCGGTACATAAAGCTAAAAGAACTACCAGCTTTTTTGTAAGCTTTTCAATAGATAGGTCTCTGTTTGGTATCCACTTACTTATATGATCTAGTACTAATTGAGGATCCCAGGTGTTTGCATACTTTGGTAGAGCGGGTCTTAATTTATAAGCACCTTAAGCAGTCGCCTAATTTGACAGTTGGAACTTAAATCGTTACCAAATAACAATGATAACGCCGAGCGGTGACTATTTAAAGAACCGTACGAGTCCCCATTATTGTATCGCTCAGTTAAAAAAAGTATTACATTTGTAAATGTGCACATATAGGGATCAAGTTTATTAGTCTGGCAGTACTGCCACCATGACTTTAGTGTTACACCATACTGCAGTAGAGTATTTTTCGAAAGTGAGGCCATTATTAAATTTAATGAAGCATCTGGCGTTCCTCTTGCTGTAAACGCCTTCCTGAGAGCACTGCTGCACCCAGGGTAAGCTGTCCCCTCAGACGATGCTGGGTCCTGGAAGAGGACGAATAAAAGTTTGGAGAGAAATATAGAATATTCGACCGCAGTATGCTTTTAAGTATTGGAAACCAAGGTTGGGACGGCCAAAAAGGGAATACTAATATGCCCTCTGCTTCGTCATTGATAATTTTCTGTACGCATTTAAGAACAAGTGAACACGGAGGAAATGCATAAAACTTTAAACCTTTCCAGTTCAGTGTAAATGCGTCCACTGCTATAGCGTCTGGATCCTGTTTCCAAGAAACGTACATTTTACACTTAGTATTAGTGCGAGAAGCGAAGAGATCTATTACAGGCTCACCTAAAAGGGCCACTATCTTTCCATATTCCAATTCTGATAGTTGCCATTCAATATCAGGATTCTTTTTACGCGATTCTTGGTCAGCCTCCACGTTATCCTTTGTGTTAATATATGAAGCGAAAAGCCATATTCCGCGCTCTTCGCACCAGTGCCAAACCAGTTTGGTCAATTCATTTAAGTGTGGGAATTGAATTCCACCCATTCTGTTTACATAACTGACAGCAGTCGTATTATCTACTCGTAACAATATATAGCAATTGCATTTATCGCGGGCGAAAATCTTAAGACCTAAGAAAATAGCTAATAGTTCCAAATAATTTATATGAAAACTACGTTCACTATCTTTCCAACCACCGTTAACCCGTTTATTGTTACAAAAGGCACCCCAGCCTGTTCTGGAGGCGTCCGTAAATATTTCTAAATCAAAGTTCGGAACCACGAGTGGGTTAAATGAGGCTTCAATGTTTCTTTTCCACCATTGTAAATCTGGTAGAATAACTTTTGAAAGTTTAATTCTTGTATCATATCCTAGACCTTTCTTAAGGGCAAGATATTTTTGTCTCTCTAAGGCTTTGGTGTAAATCCAGCCATATCTCACGGCTGGACAGACCGAAGTAAGGACGCCTATTAAGTGAGCAAGCTCTCGAATAGTACAAGGCTGTAAATTAGAATACCTTTGTATTAACTGTAATATATTGTTGCGCTTCCCAGGTGGTAGTGACAATGACATATTAATTGAATCGTATATAAATCCTAAATAAGTACAGGTCTGACTTGGTATCAAACAACTTTTTTCATAGTTAACTACAAAGCCCAAACACTTGAGTAATGTAAGTGTTTCGTTGATGTTAAACAAACACTCATCGTAAGTATTTCCAATGCATAAGATGTCGTCTAAATATATAACAGATTTATGGCCACAACGTCTTAGATAAGTTATTACCTCTTTCATAATTTTTGTAAAAGTTCGGGGAGCCGAGGATAAACCATAAGGCAAAGCCGTGAATTCATACGTAATTTTTTGACATTTTTTGTCTTCAAAATGAAATCTAAGATACTTGCGATGGACCGGGGCGACGGGTACAAGTAAATATGCTTCCTTGAGGTCAATAGTGGCCATAAATCCATTATGGGGTATCATTTTTGACGCAGTTCTAAAATCCTCCATTTTAAAATGGTCATGGGCTACAAACACATTTAGACGTTTAAGGTTAAGTATAAATCTCTGACCACCATTACTCTTTTTTGCCAAAAAAATGTTTGATATAAATTGATCTGTGTGAGGCTTACATTTTTCAATAGCACCTAATTGTATTAGGTTATCTATGGCTTTTGTCATTTCCCGCTTTTCCTTAATGGAAAAACAAGTATGAGGTGGTTCAGTTTGGATTACTTTACAAGTAAAAGGTATACGATAGCCATTACGTATCCAATCCAAAATAACGGGATTATTAGTGATGCGTAACCAACAATTATAATGATGTTGTAATCTGCCGGCATGATGTACCTGAATTACTGGCGTGTTCTGGCACGTCTGCTGGTGGGTGTCGTGGTCGACGCTCTTGTTGTCGTCGACAGCGGAGGCAGCGTACGATGAAACAGCCGCTGCCTTGGCGCCTTGTAGGTCGTAGTGTGCCCCCCCCCTGCTTGATGATGGAAGGCGAGGAGGGCCTGACCAGTTTCCCTGCTGACGAAGTGAAACTTTTGAGGACGATGGATGAGATGCGCTCGACTTAGTAGTGGAGCCCTTTTTAATCAGCAGACCTTGTTTCTCAATAGCTCGTGCTGCTTTAATTTTCCCCGATAGCTTGTCCCCAAAGAGGGTCTCGTCCCGGTCTTGGTCCTGTATGACAGCCAGGAACCCTTTGTCTAGACCGGGATTACTTAGTTTTGTGCGCACTACCGTCTCGACGTAGTGTAAATCGCACAATATTCTGCAACTATCGGACAAAATCTTAACTGCCTCAGCTTTGTCATCATTAGTCAATAGTAAATTTATTGCTCTGTTCATAGCTGTTATGCCCAATCCAAGCTGATTTTGTTGTTCTTGAATTTTCTTATCTCGAGTCCTGATTGTTTCCGTAACAGCAGCAGATATTTCCGCGTTCAGAGTAGGCGCCTTTAAAAGTGAACAATTTTTGGGAATTGAATATTTTTTCAATAGCTCTTCTTTTGCTTCTTTTGACATGCCTTTTTTGAGAATAGGATGCCATCGCTGAGCCAGCTTTTCATGTATGTCTGGACCATAAGTAGGGGTGTCATCAGACGAATCGCCTAAAGCCTCCAACAACTCTGGATCAAGCTCAATTGCGGGCGTAACATTGTTTTCTGTGTCGGCCGCGGCTTGCAACACTGTAGCTGTGGCCGCGTCTGGCGTTGACGTCACCGCCACAGGTGAATCCGTACCTTTGTCTTCTTCTATGTATTGTGACCCGTTGTCTAAACAAAAAAAACATATATATATATTTTTTTTAAATACAAGAAAGAAAGAAATGCCTCTAATTATGAATGTAGTATGGTAGTAGATAACTATCAGTAACAATAGTTTACTGTAACATAAACGCATATTGCTTGTGTCAGCGTTAACCCCAATTGTACTAGCTATAAATATAATAACATACATGATTAAATCTCTTACTTCTAACCTACACTCATCTTATTACTTGCCTACGGACCCGTATCCCCTGCGCGTCATAGTTACATTATTGCATGGCGACCTTTCCGTGAAACGGACCAGGAATCACCGATCACCAGACGACGAACCAGCCAGCAGCAACTCCAATCATCAGAAGGAAATATCACCAAACTTAACAGCGTCATGGAAGCCAGAATCAATATCACCGTGGAGGGAGTAGCGGTCGAGATAGTCGGCCCCATCGGGATAATGGAGAGCCTGCGGATAACCGTGGGACCAACGGGGGGAAGGACGGTCCATAGGACCGCGAATGTGTGTCTGACGGCCGCGACACCCTTACGCCTAGCCGACCACCAAACGGAACAGCAGACAGAAGACCATCACACGGAACACCTCGACTCACCACCAGCGCAGCAGCAAGTGTCACCAGTGAGGCCCACAGCGAGGGTCGCACCCCAGCCCCACCGACCGACCCAGAGTAGGATAGCGCCACCAACGGAGACGCCGCTGGTCAGGGCGTACAGGATGGCCAGGATGGCCAGAAGGGCGGCCCCTGAGACGGGTGAAGAACCAAGTGCACGGGACCAAGCATACGTGCCACTTCGACGGCCTTGGAGTGGAACGGGACGGGGATGGCACCAGAGGCACCGAGAGCCAACCACGAAGTCATAGGTTGTTTTATTTAATTTTAATTTTGTTTTTTTTTTTTTTACTTAATCGCTATCAGAATAATTTTAATTTTAACGGGTTAACGCTAATGCTTTAAAACATAAATTCATTTTTATTTCGTTTCGAAAAGTTATAAAATCATAATTGTTACCAGTGTCACTTAACCCAATTTTAGTATTCACAAATAAGTTGCGAAACGCTCGCGCACGAGCGGAGGCCTACCGCGAGCGTAAGCGAAATCTTAAGTGGGTCGTGCGTATTCGCCGCCTTCTAGAAAATTTTATGACCTGATATGCCGCGTTGTTGTAGGGTGACCATGCCCTTGATTTAAGGAGTTTTTTTTAAGGGGGCGCACAGAGGCGCAGCCCAGATATTTTGTAGGGTGACCATGCCCTGGGTGATAATTCCCATTTATGATATTTTTAGGAGCACGGCTCCAATTAAAGGCATTAGATTAGTAATTAAATATACCGTTCCCGTAATACCGTGATAATATTGATAATTTTTTAAAAAAAGAATGAATTAAAAAGGGAATAAATATAATTATGTTTGAGAGAGAGAATATTTCATTAAATGCAATTGAAAACATATGGGTCGTCTAACAGTTATTTTCTGAAATAAAATTTAGTATAACTTCATTTACGGGCAGTGACACTAGGAAATATTTCAAGGGGAATATACTTCTTATAGGTTGATTTTTTTTTTAAATGTGTAAACTTATCATAAGTAAAGTAGATTAAATAGTTATTCCCCTCAATTAATCAGGAATTCAGCACATTGTAAACAAGTAACATGCGTTTGATTTTTTTTTCTCTTTTTCCGCCTCTAGTACCCCGGGGGTGAAGGGATCTTACGGGGGAGGTGTAGTATGGTAGTAGATAACTATCAGTAACAATAGTTTACTGTAACATAAACGCATATTGCTTGTGTCAGCGTTAACCCCAATTGTACTAGCTATAAATATAATAACATACATGATTAAATCTCTTACTTCTAACCTACACTCATCTTATTACTTGCCTACGGACCCGTATCCCCTGCGCGTCATAGTTACATTATTGCATGAATAAGATCTGCGTCTGAAGTCGTAATCGGTCATAAGATAACATAATAACGCCCTCGTGTTGTCACCTAGACAACATCCAGGCTAAGTCACCCAGTGTCATGCTTATCCCTCGTGTTAACCCGCAGTTGAACCTCCAGGAAAGCTTATTGACACTGTAGATCCGATTGTCACCGGAAAAGGGGGATTTCACAAGTTTGCGAAAGATATTCCCCAAATGCATCTGAAGTTCCAAGAATCATCAGATGACATTAGAGCCTTCGTGTAGAGCCGCAGACCACCTCCAGGCTATTTATCGCAGTGTCCTGCTTAACCCTCGTGTTAACCCGCAGTTGAACCTCCAGGTAAGCTTTTAGACACTGGTTATCCGAAGACATCGGAAAGAGGCCATGGGTAGATAGATATTCGTATTCACTGATCACTATAATTTATGACGAAATCTTATGAACTTACCCGAATCCTCCTCCGACGATGATGAATACACAATAACCCGCCTACGGCTGGGTTTTTGTAGTTTTAAATTTTTTTGTGTATAATAGTTTATTTTGTCTTCTGCACTTCTTTTTGTCATTTTAATTATGAGATTAAGGAGTGTGCTTTCGTTGCCACGCACAAAATAAGAAATGAAGTCACACAGGCGGTACGCCGTATAGGCTCATACAGGAAATAAGCAAATTTTGTTTATTTAAAAAAGTGCGAAGTTGCCAGTACATTACAAAGTACTACAAGGTTGTATATCTGAAGAATGAAGCGACAAAATATAATTGCATTGTGCAAACAATGCAAGAAAGTAGAAATGACGCACTTAATGCCGTAAGGCATGCTCTACCAGTTAACCATCAGGGAAAACAGAGACACTATAGGTGCGGTATTTAAATTCAAAATGAATTTGTAGGTACAAAATAATTAACTAGATTTATCTACTCCTTAAGTAGTGCTTTTGTCTCCCAAATTTTCCTAAGAATGAAGATTGCAATACTTGACCTCAATCTTTAATATTAATCATATCACGAAAATCTTGATAGCCGGCAATAGAATCCGAAATCAACAGTAGGTAGTTCATTGTCGCGCTCAAGTGATAGTATCCTGATAAGGCATGCACTTGACTACTCATACCTTGGTAGAATAAAGACTCATGTTTTTAACCGACTTCAACAAAAAGAGCGATTCTCAATTGAAGTATACAGGGTGGTTTTCGATAGTCTGTACATATGAAAAGGGGTGAAATTTCAGCCAATTTTATCGGTAAAACTGATTTTAATTTTTGTTTGTGGTCATTCGTTTTTTTTACAGATTTTTAAACTTTTAGTGAAATTTTCGGAAGTACATCTGTTTTCCGCGGTATAAATTTTGATCTTTTTGCTTCAAATTGTAAGAAAAAATTGCATGATCATGGCAATAGATACGTTATTTAGTAGCAATAACAATACGAGTAAACCACCGACTTGAAGAAAAAAACCTCAAAAAAAAATTATAATTGTGAAAAACAGCTGCAAGCTTCAGCTTTTTTTTACGAAAAACACTGTTTTTCTCGAAAGTTTGCGAATATTGGACCATTTTTTCATGCTTATTTTCGTTTAGCACTTAATTTTGATCTTAAAAACATTTTTTTCTTACATCTTTGAATAATAAGATCAAAAGTTATACGGCGTCAGACAGATGTACTGCCCAAAATTTCATAGAAAACTGTAAAAATCTGTAATATTTTTTTTTGCCCAGAAACAAAAATTAAAGTCATTTTTACCGATAAAATTAGTTGGAATTTCACCCCTTTTAATATGTACAGATTATCGAAAAGCACCCTGTATGTTTTTTGTATATGGTACGATTATTCGAAGATGGCTGGACAGATTTCGATGTTTTTTGCTTGACCTTCGAGTTGGTCCCATTGCAACCAGGTCAGGATCTAATGATGGTATGTTGAAGAAATCAATGGAACTCTTCGCATATTATAGGCACTTAAACATCGATTTCGGTATTTTTTTTTTTATAGAAACTCATGTATTTTTTGTATTTAATATAAATATTTAATTTAGTATTATGTACCTACACGGCAGATGACTTGTAATTCTAGTAAGGGTGTGAACTGTGAACTACTATTCTGACCTACTTTATTGCAGAGAGTATGTAGTAAGGTAGTTATAAACTAGGTATATCTAACAGTGTAGTATATAAGTAAATGTAGGTAGATTGAGATTTGTATGACGTTGGCAGTTTGTCGTTTGCGATTAAACCACTACGTTGTTATCCGCGGCTTTTTATTGGAATTAATCCCCAAACACGTTAATTGGCGACGAAAACGTACTAACGCGTGTGAATAATAAAGGAACAGTAAAGTAATATTGTGATCGCGATGACTAACAACACTAATGTGGTTTTTGGCGGCAATCTCACGTTCGACCACAACGCGCAGGAGTGGAGTATTTTTAAAGAACGGTTTGAATCGATGTGTTTCGCTAATGAGTTGACGGATACCTCCGATAAGGCAGGCACAAAGAGGCGTTCAATACTTCTTACTACGTTTGTGGAAGAAACCTACCGCGTCGCACGGGATTTGGTGTTTCCGAAGTCCTTGAACACCATTGAGTACTCGAGCCTAATTACGAAGCTCGATACGCATTTTGAGTCACCTAAATGTTCGTTCGCCGAGCGATATAAATTTTATAAAGCGGAGCAGCGACCTGGGGAAGACCTAGGCGATTGGGCGGCGCGAGTGCGAAGTTTGGCGCAATTCTGCGGTTTTACTACGGAACTGGATACCGCTCTTCGTGACCGTTTCGTTCTCGGGCTCGAGAACGCTAAGGAAAGGGAGAAGTTATTTGCGGAGAGCGTCGATCAGCTGACTTTTAGTAAGGCGTTGCACCTGGCGCAAGCTACGCGCAGCGCGCGGCTAGCTATGCAGGCTACCGCCCCGGCTGTGTCACCAATGGCGGCGGTTGGTAGCGGTGGCGGCGAGGTGTTCGCGATGCGCGCGGGCCCCGCGCCGCCTGCAGGCAGCGGCGGCGGCGCGAGCAATCACAATAATTTCGCGAGAAAGTGTTGTGCAGTGTGCGGATATAAAAACCATACAAAGGACAAGTGTCGTTATGTTAATTATTCGTGCAAAAAGTGCAATACTAAGGGACATCTTAGTCGTGTATGTAAAGTGAATGATAAGTTCAACTTCATAGCTTCGGAATCCGACGACATCCACGAAGGTACGCGAGACATGTTTTTATACAGTATTCGGTGTGATAACGGTAAACCCATGCAGCAAATAGTGTCGATGGGTAACGAGCGAGTTTTATGTGAGGTAGACAGCGGCAGCGCTGTGTCAGTGCTACCCGCTAATGTTTTTAATGAGTTGTTTAAAGGGAAATATGATTTACAAGAATGCAGTATAAGACTTAATTGTTATAACGGAACCAAAATATTGCCATTAGGTCGCATATCATTACCAGTAATATTTGATAAGAAAACACAGCAGATCGATTTGTTTGTTATTGAGGCGACAATAGGTCAGCCAATTTTATTAGGCAGGGATTTCATCAGCAAGTTTGATTTACATTTTTGCAATTTGAACTGCAATAATTTAAGCAACGAAAATAATGTCATTAATGCGTTGAAAAATAAGTATTCTAAAGTGTTTTCTAATGATTTAGGCAGGTTCAATAAGTATAAAATACACCTTAAACTTAAAGAAGATGCGCAATTTAAATTTTTTAAGCCTCGCCCCGTACCCTTAGCGCTGAAACCTAAAGTAGAGGAGGAGCTGGATCGATTGGTACATTTAGGGATTTTGGAAAAGGTGAGTCATTCCGATATGGCTACGCCCATTGTTCCTGTGTTACGAGCCGACGGCAACATTAGAATTTGCGGTGACTATTCTGTAACCTTAAATAAGGCATTGTTTATTGATAACTACCCATTACCGCGTATAGAGGATTTATTTTCCAAACTACACGGCGGCGAGGAGTTTTCCAAATTGGACCTATCTAGGGCGTATAATCAATGCGAGTTAGATGAGTCGTCTAAGAATTTGACCTGTATTAACACGCACAAAGGAATTTATCGTTATACCAGATTAGTTTTCGGTCTCAGCAGCGCCCCCTGCCTGTTTCAGCAAATTATCGAAAAACTACTCTCAGGCATCGAAGGAATTTGTATATTTCTCGATGACGTGCTTATAACCGGGCCGAACCGAAAGGTACACGTCGAAAGACTTGAACAAGTCTTGAGTCGGCTTAGTGACGCAGGCCTGTGTTTAAAACAAGACAAATGCGAGTTATTTAAAACTTCTGTGGAATACTTAGGGTTTGTAATTGATAAGCACGGCCTGCATAAATCGAAGGATAAGGTTGATGCAATCCTCAAAGCGAAGAGTCCTAAAAATGTTTCGGAACTGCAATCTTTTTTAGGCATGTTAAATTATTATCGATCTTTCGTGCCCAACGCTTCCGGTATTTTAAGTCCATTGTATGCTATGCTTAAAAAAGATTGTAAGTGGAACTGGGGTTCGGAGCAAGAGGAGTCGTTTGAGCGCATAAAAGAGGAGTTGACTGGTGAGAGAGTCCTGGCTCACTACAACCCGGACTTTCCGACGATCCTTACCACCGACGCGGGCCCCGCGGCGCTCGGTGCCGTATTAGCGCAGGTGCAGCCCGACGGGTCCGAACGGGTCGTCGCGTACGCCTCTCGATCTCTCACATCCAGTGAAAAAAACTATGCTCAAGTTCAGAAAGAGGCCGCATCGATTATATTTGGTATAAAAAAGTTCCATTATTATTTGTATGGCAGATCGGTACCCTTTATTCTAAGAACGGACCACAAAGCTTTGGTCTCCATTTTGGGATGCAAAAAAGGAGTCCCAGAATTGGCAGCAAATCGTCTGCAGCGTTATGCTATTTTTATGTCGGCATATAATTACAAAATTGAGTATATTAAAAGCGAAAAGAACGTTGCAGATTTTTTGTCTCGGGCCACAGTAGATGAGACGCTGGGTTGTCCGGAGGGCGACTTAGTCGACCGAGCCACTTACATTAATTTCCTATCTGATACACTAAAACCAGTTACGGCAAAAGATATTTCTTTGGCCATAAAAAGCGATAGCGTTTTAACGCGAGTTAAGTTATATATAGAAAAAGGTTGGCCACGAAAGGTGGCAGATGAAGCGCTTCGTGCTTATTTTAACTGTCGCACGGAGTTGACCTTGGAAGAGGGCTGTATCATGCGAGGGCACAAAGTGGTCATACCTTCAGTGTTTCGCGAACAACTTTTGAACGAGCTGCATGATTCACATCTCGGGGTAGTTAAAACAAAATCAGAGGCTAGGAGACGTATGTGGTGGCCTAAAATAGATCAACACATCGAGCAGAAAATTGGATCATGTGGCGTATGCATCACGTTAAGAAACGCTCCGGCGCGTTGCCCGCTGGCGCCCTGGCCGTACCCGGCCGCGAGCTGGGAGCGCGTGCACCTGGACATGTGCGCGCTGCAGGGCCGGCAGTTCCTTGTCGCCGTCGACGCGCACTCCAAGTGGGTGGAGTGTTATGTTATGACTCAGACGGACACGGCAAGCGTAATTATTAAATTAATTGATATGTTTAGTAGATTTGGACTCGTACGCACCTTAGTCACGGACAATGCTTCGAATTTTTGTTCTGCGCTCTTTACGGAGTTTTGCGCGTTAAATGATATTAAACATGTTACTATTGCTCCATACCATCCCAATTCGAATGGACAGGCAGAAAATAGCGTTAAATTTATAAAAAAAGGCATAAAGGCAATACTTGCGCAAAATCCGTCACAGTTTAGTTTTAAAATTAAGTTAAGCAAGTTATTGTTTGATTATAGAAATTCAATACATTGTACAACAGGTCTCTCACCAGCTCAGCTGTTGCTAGGACGCTCGTTACGCTCGCGACACGATTTGCTGCGCGGGACCGGCCGCGGCGGCGATATCGACGCCGGCGCGCGCACTACTCGCGCTCCTTTGTCGTCGGGTTCCTTGGCTAATCAGAATGTAATTTCCAAACAGATCTTACAATGTAAGCATTACGGAGGCTCGAGAAAATGTAATTTTCAAAAAGGAGATAGTGTTTTAGTCAAATCGTTCTATAAAAATGGCACCAAGCATGTATGGAAAACTGGCATCATTGAGAAAAAAGTGGGATCGAGAATGTATATTGTAAAAATTTCAGACATGAACCTAAAAGTAAAGAAGCATATTGATCAGTTATTACTTCACAAAGGTAATGCCGTATCGAATCAATCGGCTTATGATGGTGACATACCTTCATTACAAAACAGTATGTCCACTGTTGTTGGCGAAAACGATATCCCCACGGTGGTCAGAGACGCACCTGAGGATAGTGGATCGTCCCCATCAACACAGGACGATAACCCCGTCAGGCCGCACGAGAGCTCCGATTTGGATCCCCACCAGATTTCCCCGAACACTTCTTTCGAGAGTTTCGCGTCATCATCGGATTCTCCCCGAAGGCAGCTTATGGAAAAGGAAGGGGATAGGACAGGACGAGGACTATCCGAGGAATTGGATATGGAGCCAGCTAATGCTGAGAGGACGGAGGATGTTGCACAAGAAGTGCCAATAGATGCTCACTGCCCTGATGAGCCTGACAGTAGACGGTTTCCATTAAGAAGCACCAGGACCGAAGGGATTAATTATAAAACTTAGGCTAATATTGTTTTCAACATTTGTATTTGTTGTACACGCTTTGTTTTGTCAAATGTGGTGGAGGGAATGTAGTATATAAGTAAATGTAGGTAGATTGAGATTTGTATGACGTTGGCAGTTTGTCGTTTGCGATTAAACCACTACGTTGTTATCCGCGGCTTTTTATTGGAATTAATCCCCAAACACGTTAAACAGATAACACTATCTAATATCTGGAAGTCTGCAGGAAAATGTGGATCAGCCTAGCACAGTACCTGGCAAAGTGATGTAACCAGACTTATTGGGCTATTCTTCAGAAATATGTCTGCGGTCACCTCATTTAACACCCCTTTTTCATACTAAATGTATGGAGACAGATTAATGAGTCGCAGACATATTTCTGAAGAATAGCCCTATGATGCTTAGCTTTGTCGATCAATAAAATTATAAAGCATCTGTCACGGTCTGAGTACCTATGTACCTAAGTGTGAGAGTGGCGAACGTTTTATCATTTATTTATTGATCGACAAAGCCTACTGCTGTTCTCAGCAGTGGGGTGGGTGGATGTGGGCTGAAATTATGATGATGATGAAAACTGTCTAATATCAGACGTTTCGCTCGAGACTGAGCGCAAAATAAAGTACATTTGCTTTCGTAAAAGAGTTTGAGTGAAAGATACAAAATGAAAGACGGAAATTAACAGAAAATTAAGCGTTTGATATCATCTTAAATGCATTTGTAATTAAATTGTCCGTGGGTATTGAGCGTAACGATCTTACTTTGTAGCACTTAGCTAATATCTTGTAATACGGCCTAAATTTATTTATACTCTACATAATATTAATACAAAATTGGATAAACTATTTTCCGTAAGGGGGCCATGATTCCAAAAACGGTTCTTCGAAATTGGGTTCGTCACATGCCATCTGAGCATTTCAGTTCAGAAGTATGGGATTTGCTCACTAGTGAACCAATACCATTCTAGAGAGGCGGAATCTTGCTCTTGGCCTGAGGGATGGCGGTTTTCTAATAAATAACCTCAAAAACCGTAAATAGTGTCCCAGAAAGCTGTAAGATTTCCTTAGAAAATATGCGGATCGCTCTTACATCGCTATCTCTTTCGACGGAATGTTTGTATAAACGGCTAGTAACTGCACGTAGTGATCACACGAGGCTTGGCCGTATTGCGGAATTTCATTGGATCTAATTTCTTACATTGGCAACAATTTACTCTATTAGTTTTTTTTTTTTTAATCTTTATTTTTAGGGAGCTTTTGTCAGACTGACTATGCCAGCTCCGTTAAGCCTCTACCGTACAATCTTCAAAGCAAAAATACAATTAAAAAAACCTACATAAATACCTACCTAAAAAAAACAAAAAGGTTACCAAATTTGTACATAATGTTTTAAAAAAACCGTATACAAACTTGGCGACCTTTGAGTGGGGCCCCGCCAAAATGGAATTAAAGAGGCCTACATTATTGCAGGTTAAGCCCCAAACTCTAGTTAACGTGGCTCTTTTCTCTCGAGTCCGGACACACTCCACCAACAAGTGCTGCACATCCTCGATGGAACCACACTCTTCGCAGTTGGGCACTCTATTAGTTATTATTATTAACTTCTGATTACAGCTGTCAATATCAACCATTTGACACCGTTCATTTACACCCATATCATAAATGAGTCGTTCAGCACCGTTTTTTGGAAATTTGCAAAAATCGTAACACACACTTATTTGCTCCTACTAAACTAATCGCCATACAGTTTTTCTTGAACTATTCACGTATTTACTTACGAGTTTGTACGGAACCCTCGGTGCGCGAGTCCGACTCGCACTTGTCCGGTTTTTAGTGTTGGCCGTACACTGCACGTATTATTTTGAAATAGCATCTATCCGTACCCTCGTACAGTCAGCACTCAGCATCGTATACCTAGTCCAGGGGTTCCCAATCTTTTTCAGCCCGTGGCGCACTTACAAGTTTAGTCCTTCGTCACGGCGCCATCCCTACCTACCCTAGTTCGCTCAAAATAGGTATTGTTGCTTTATAGGTACCCACGAATATTTGTGGTTTTAGACAATGATAGAGGATCTACTCACGGCGCCCCTCTATACTTTCTACGGTGCACCAGGGCGCCTCGGCGCACACTTTGGGAACCTTTGACCTAGTCACAAAGATGTGTGACGATATATTTGGCGCTTTATGTTACTGACTGGACCGTCATGCGCACCAATGTATCGATCCTTTCACAGCTTCGTGTAAGAACCCGCTTATCCACAATTTGTCAACAGAGGATTTTGACCTACTTTGGCCACATAATGAGAAGGGGAGATGAAAGCCTTGAAAAGCTGATCATTGTTGGAAACACGGAGGGTAAACGAGCCCGGGGTCGGTCTCCAACCAGATGGAGTGATCAAGTGAAAGGCCCATCCTCAACCAAGTTTTGCTCGGTCGTCAGAGACGCGATGAACAGGCACCGGTGGAGGCAGATCATAAAAACTAGGTGTAGACCATCCACATCCACCGATGACCACGATCCTCGGTCATGAGGGAGCGACCAGAGAGAGAGAGATGTTACTGACTTGATGTTGACTATGCCCACTACATATGAACGTTCGTTTCGATATTTACTGACAACTCTGTGTTAACTCGCTTCTAGCGCTTTACTCCTAATGTCACCTTGGTAACATGTGACACGCGACACGCCGTACCTTATAGTGCCTTAAACATTTCAAACCAATTTAGTAGAATCTTGTTTCTATTTTGTAGTATAACCATTCCATAATTTAACGCGATCTAATACTATAAAAGTATCTAGCTAAATAGTTTTAGTTTTTAAGTTATGTGTGTCATATCTCGTAAGTATTACGAGAAACAGTACCTACTTTCTAGTGTGTAAGTTGTATTGTACTTAATTGCAATGCCCTAACGGGTTATTCTTCAGAAATATGTCTGCGGTCACCTTATTCCTCTGGCCCATTTTCATACTAAATGTATGGAGACAGAGGAATAAATCGCAGACATATTTCTGAAGAATAACCCTAACAGGGCCGTACTCTTAGACCTAAATCAAATTCTACCTGCATTAAATAAATGAATATGAATATGAAAGTATTAAGAAGAATATTTAATGCTCATGTTTCAAAATTGCCAGATAAGAAGAAATTCCGTGGCTACGTAGATATGGGCATCATCATTCAAAAATGTACAGTAAAGCCATACTTAAGCGGTATTTAAATAACGTCTAACCTACCTACTTTGTGACGAAATAGGTATATGCCGTTTGACATTAACCGTCAGTTTCGTGTCACCCACTAATTTTTAAGTGAAAATGCTCGTATGTACAATACAAACTTTCAAACGCCATTGATTTTTCTCTCATCATACCTATTTGGACAGGGTCCGTAAGATTTACGAAATATTGTAGGTGGTCTGTGACTAAAAAGGAATTACCAACGAAACCCTGTAAACTAAGACGGAAGGAATCCTGCTCACTAACATACCTCGTAGTGTAATGTAAACTTTACCTAACATGAAGTGTTACTTTAGGAAACATTGACCCCATACATATTTACCAAACGATGTATGTAAATTGCGAGTTGAATCAATGCTAAGGATAAATCATACTTTTTAGTTCTTATTTTCCTCGTAAATTGTGGTAACAAATAATTTATTCAGACGAAAATAAGTAAATATTAGTCATTCTATAATTATTAACACTTAGTCATTAGTATGCCATAGTTAATTTCATTTGATGTGTACTTAAGAGGAAACAGGAGGACAGTTTTTCCATACAAACGTAGTCCCCTGTTTCCTCCCTGGATAATGCCAGTAGAGCAATCATTTTTTGTCCAAAAATCTATGGCTACTATTGATATGTTCCTATGTTTTCCTTTTTACGATAAATTGATTCTCAAAAGAAATATTAACCTTCAAAAACCTAAAAAAAATGCCAGATTTTCCGCTGTGTTCACACATCCAGAAAACAAATTTGACTAGATTATTAAAAAAAAGAAAAACATAGGAACACGGCCAAAGCCTTTCTTTAATGTTTAATGAAAAAATTAGTTAAATAGGTTAAGTTTTGGGGAAGAAATCAGGGGACTACGAAACGTTGTTTTCATGAAATTTTAAAAGGTATTTTCGGTCCAAGCTGCAGTTGTCTCTATCGCGCTCTGCAGGTGAGAGGCGGGCAGTGCGGGATAGCGACACGTTTTACAAATACCTAATTTTCAATTCTCTCGACCTTACTGTTTCCTCTTAAGTATACAATATAACACGAGTTTGAAGAAATTGGAGTCTACTATAGCTTGGCAACTTCGTGGCAGCCTCCGGAGGCCCCCGTTCGTGTTGGCGGTAACTTGTGTGAGTAGTTACGGCTGCACATAAAAAAAATCACACATGTGAGTGTCATCAACGAAGTTGCCAAGCTATAGCTTTAGGCTGCGTTTCCACCAGAGCTGTGCGAGGTAGCGAAGCGGTGTGCGAGGAAAAAATCCACCAATCAACGTGCCTAGCCTCGCTCACCGCGGCCCGGCATTGGTGGTTTTTAGGGTTCCGTACCAAAATGGTAAAAAAGGAACCCTTATGGTGCGACTCTGTCTGTCTGTCTGTCCGTCTGTCACAGCAAGATATCTCAGGATAGATCCTATCGACTTGAAATTTGGAATAGTGTTAAAAGAGGCTAACTAGAGCCTATTGGGTAGAAAAAAAATCTTAAACCTTTTTTACTTTTTTTTTAAAGGGGACCGAAATTGGATGTCGAAAATCAAAAGTTAAGCTAATATATCGAGTGGGATATCAAATGAAGCGTTTGCAGCGTTTTTTAGAAATTCGCAAAAATCGTAAGACAACCTTATTTGCTCCTACTAAACTAACCGCGGCATATGTCGATGTATGGGGACAAGAGTTTCACAAGAGCAAAGTTAAGAGGAAACAGTAAGGCCGAGAGAATTGAAAATTAGGTATTTGTAAAATATGTCGCTGTCCCGCACTGCCCGCCTCTCCCCCGCAGAGCGCGATAGAGACAACTGCAGCTTGGACCGAAAATACCTTTTAAAATTACATGAAAACAACGTTTCGTAGTCCCCTGATTTCTTCCGCAAAACTTAACCTATTTAACTAATTTTTTCATTAAACATTAAAGAAAGGCTTTGGCCGTGTTCCTATGTTTTCTTTTTTTTAATAATCTAGTGAAATTTGTTTTCTGGATGTGTGAACACAGCGGAAAATCTGGCATTTTTTTAGGTTTTTGAAGGTTAATATCTCTTTTGAGAATCAATTTATCGTAAAAAAGAAAACATAGGAACATATCAATAGTAGCCATAGATTATTGGACAAAAAATTATTGCTCTACTGGCATTATCCAGGGAGGAAACAGGGGACTACGTTTGTATGGAAAAACTGCCCTCCTGTTTCCTCTTAAGTTTGTCACACCATACAGGTTTTTCCTTGCCACCGCTCCGCTACCTCGAACAGCACTGGTGGAAACGCAATCTTAGCGTTATTGGAAAATGTGCCTATTTTTGAATGTATGTATAGTCGCACCTACACGTACGCCCGTTGACTGATTATTTGATTCGATCTATACCTGCTCGGGACTTAATTTTAGTATGAGGGTTTTTCTTCAGAAATATGTCTGCGACTTATTCCTCTGTCTCCATACATTTAGTATGAAAAAGGGCCAGAGGAATAAGGTGACCGCAGACATATTTCTGAAGAATAACCCATAAAAGCACCGGGAATTCCCGGTTCTCTCATACTAACATTTCCCAGTTCTGCACTCTACTTGGGACACCCATGTATTCCTTATATAAACATCAAAAATAACCGCTTATTTTTATTTCAGATACTCCTCGCCCTGTGCGTGATCATCATAGCCAATGACGTCACAACCTTCCTTCTCTTATCCAGGCCCGGGACCGTGTCTTCGGACGCACACATACAAAACCCCTCTGTAGAAACAAGCACACACGCGCACACCTCGAAACGCAACGTGTCAGACGACTACAGGAAATATAGTTATCTTATAACTACGTACTTATGACACTCTTCTGATTGCCTGGTAATTTAGGCCTCAGCTTGTGAAACTGCCGGCCCTAGACATGGATAAAGTGTACACTTATGATATTAAATTCTGTGTATCAAGCGAAAAGGGTACCAATAAGCCAAGCCACATAATAAGTACCGTGGACTGGGGTTACTCTGATTCACGGGGTAACATTGATCATCGATTTTTAAACCCAAATACCTTTGATTTTGAACACGTTTATTAAGTATTTTTATTGAGGTAGCCTACCTTAATAATAAATTGTTCTGAATGCATTCAAAAACCAACTTCTTATAGTTGAAAAATCGATGATCAATGGTACCCCGTGAATCAGAGTAACCCAGTCTACCGTAGGTATAATCTAAGGCACTTTACTCGCCCAATTTTACTCGCTTACTCACCGGCGGTGGGACAAGCGCCTATGACCTAAGTGCAAAAGAGCTCAAGTCTTAGAATATGTGACGTTCCGCAGGTAAAGGTACCTTATGGCGGGTAGGCGCTTACGCTGTTATTAACGGCACTCCTATATTAATTTGATGCTACACGACGTAAGTGCCGACCCTCCATAAGGTACCTTTTCCTACGGAACGTCACATATATTTGTGACCTTTTATATCTCTTTTCACTAGACCCACAGAATTATATTAATAGTACATAGAGTGTGTCACAAGGGAGCAAAATTATGTATGTATTTACGGCGAGGGCGTCCACCGAACCCAGAGCGAAACGAAGGATTCTACAATGGAATCCTGAGACTATTAGCGAGGGATTCAATACAAAAATAACATAACTGACTAGACTAGTTGATACTTATAGAAAAACATTTTTAATAACAGTAGGTGTCAACCAGCTTAGTTATATTGTTTTTGGGCGTTTTCCAAAATAAATACCGGGGTAGCTACTTTCTCAAAATATGGACTTTTGAGGCTTTTCTGGCTCAGAATCGTTAGTACTTTCGAACCTTCCTGCGTAAAAAAAAGGTGTCCCAAATTTATTTTCCCATTACGTCACCATTTTGTACTTATGTTTGTATGAACGTGACGTAGTGGAAAAAAAATCCATACAAATTTTGGGACACTTTTTTTACGTATAAGGTTCGAAAGTACTAACGATTCTGAGGCAGAAAAACCTCAAAAGTCCATATTTTAAGAAAGTAGCTACCCCAGTATTTATTTTGGAAAACGCCCTTTTGTAAACATCCCTTCAATTGCTAACCCCTAAGATGAAAATAATTTTGCTACCGCCACTGCCTTTCCCGCCAACTATGAAGATAGCTATGCCGCCTGCAAGCCCGGTGATATGATATACCTACCTGCCCGGCGGACATTTGATGGAAATATATCTGTGAAACATGTCAGGGACCGGCATTTCGAACGATCTTTAGATGAGTTTCGTCCTAACTCGTCTCATTTACTCATTAGGTAAAGTGGACACCAGAATGAAGCAATTTGACGTTCCTAACACACACCAGTTTTTTTTTTTACCTAGGTAAAGTTTAGGTATTAAAAAGGAATGATTTATTGTCTGCAAAGTTCCAACTATTTATAATGATAAATGTATATGCTATTTTTAACAGATATTACTATAGTTACCATGTGAATAAAATCATTGTACAAAATACTTATTTATATTTTATATCTTAATAGAGAAGGTTACTCAAGTGAATGAAAGTGGTTTTATTTTACTCAGTTCATCAGTGTCTATATAATATTTTAAGTAAAGTTCCTAGTGTCCGTTGTCCTTCTAACGGAACAATAAATTTTAGTGACAGGCTGCTCATAATCCACATACTCGTAAGTCGTACGTACCTGAGCGTTTTCCAAAAAAAATACCGGGATAGCTACTTTCTCAAAATATGGACTTTTGAGGTTTTTCTGGCTCAGAATCGTTAGTACATTCGAACCTTATACGTAAAAAAAAGTGTAGTCTTGATACTTAGCAATCAACCAAACCAAATTAATAAGTGTGTAATATGTCTACATACCTACTGAAATTAATATCCGGGACAGTCTTGCACAATTAGAAGAAAGAATGAAAGAAAATACATTTATTTATGACAAATCAATCTGTAATATTATTATTAGTAAATGGATGTAATGAACTTACTTAATAAGTAAATATAATTCTTAAATACAAAGAAATTATCTTAGAGCCTGGAACAAATTGCTCAGTTTAGTTGGGACTAGATCAATTTGTACAAGACCAAGACTGTCCCGGACATTTTTTTCAAAAGGTATTTAAACACACATAAATGAAATAAAATTATCCTCATGCGATTTGCCATATATTTAAAAAAAATACCTTTATTTGACCCCTGCAGGCACAGCCTGCAGGCGTAGATTAGATTGGACAGACTCTATCAATATTTTAGTATTTCTAAAATAAGTGTACTTATGCAAATGTTCATACCCAGTATGGTATTTCCCGGAACTCTACAAAAACAACGAGGTTTTAGTAAGTATCAAAGGTAACGTTAATTACAAATACCAAACTGGTATATGTAATTATGTTTAGGTACTTATAATTAGATCATGTAAGTCTATTAGAAGACGCTATTTGAGTCACATCAATACTTTCCATTAATTAACAAGTAATTAGCAGTTGTACTAAGAACGATCTTATTAGGTAATTTGTGGGGATCATTTGAGAATAGAAAGCGGGGGTTGATCCATATAAATAGTATATCCAATTATCCTGCCATCATTCCATAAGTTTGCTTCCTACCATCAAAACAAGGAACTCAGATTACTTCTAATATTATAATGGCGCAAATCCAGGTGAGTTGTCTTTTTTTTATTAAATAGTATGAGTACTACATTTTTTATGCCACACCTAGCCATACAGTGACTTTTTCCCCACGCTGCGGGTACGGAAAAAGCCGCTTTCTGGCCAAGTGTAGACATAAAATGATGTACACAACACGGGAGGTAATAAAGAAAGCCCTCGATCGCATATTTACGTCCCTCGCTTGCAGCTCGGGCCGCAAACTTCTGCGATCTCGGCCTTTCTTTGTATTACCACCCTAGTTATGTAATGTACTATTTGAGATTGATTTATTTCGGTCAGGAAATGTTTATACTATTAATAAAGGAACATCATGGTTATTTCATATAAAGTAAAACACCTACTTATCTCAAATTATAACCCTATTTTTTAACCGACTTCAGAGAAAAGAGAAGGTTCTCAGTTCAAGGCATTCTTTCGTTTTATTTTTCATTTAAACATTTGAAAGGGTGGTGCGATTGTCACCAGGTCAGGATCTCATGATGGGATCTTGGAGAAATTGAGGAAACTCGTCAAATATTGTAGGATACTCAAAGTAATTTCGGTATTTTTATAACAATATGTACTTGCAATTTTTAACTGAACAGATTCGTTTCATATCTTTTTTTTTGTATTAATTCGTTCTAGATGACGAAATCAATATTGTCTAGCATTTTGCTGACTAATTTCAAAGGAAATCCAATACCAAAAGCAATAGGTACCTGCAATGATTTGACCGATCCCATAATAATCGATTCATTCTCATGGAATGGTCACCAATGACCGTGAACCAAATCCCATTGTGATAATATTATCGTACCACATTGTAGGTACTAGTGACATCTAAATGTAGCTACAATAGTGTCCTTCCCAAGCATAATATTATTGTTGCTATTTAGTCAAACATCTGTATGTTCGACTAATGTAAGGCACTTGTCCCACCGGCGAGTAAGCGAGTAGAAATGGGCGAATAGCTTTACTTTACGGTTCTGGAAAGATCGATCGATAACACTATGCCCGCCCAGCGCTATCGCGCGTCTGTGTGAATACGTGTCGCGCTCTCCTAAACGGCCGAAGGCTTAGTTCGATTCACACGTTCACATAAGGACAGGTTGATCCGCTTCATCCTTCCCGCTGGTCCGCTGCTCACTCCGAGCAATCAGCGAAAAGTCAAAGGTGGCCCTGGCCATCGTCCTGGTTCAACCCCAGGCGAACAGGCCCCCACCTAGTCCGACACCTATCGTGGTAGGCCGGGACAGGTGACCTGGTTCGACTCCAGGCACCCCCCGGCACTTACCCAGCCCGATGTGCGTGCAGACTGTGTGTACGGCACACGGTCGGATGCCCTTGGGTGGTCTGGCCAGCGACCTGGTTCGAGCCCAGGGACCGCAACGGCCAACCACCCGGCCGGACAATCACTATGCCCGGTTATGGGTTGTAAGTTTGTCAGGTTTAAAAAAAAATGTTCGTCTTTATACTTTGCCGTTATTCGCCCATTTTACTCGCTTCCTCGCTGGCGATGGGACAAGTACCTAAGTGCTAGCGACACGGACCTAGTTGTTGCCATCTTAAAAATTAAGTCAGTACCTACCTAGCAATAGAGGTGACAGGCGGTGTCAACTATGTCGGACTTTGGTCGGACTACGCTAAGTCTGCAGAGGTCAAAAAAAGGTTGCATTGCAAAAAACACACATGGCAACATCACAAGCAAGATGATTAATTAGTCTTGATACTTGGCAAATATATTTCAGTTTAATAAGTACCTATATAATGTGTACATATCTACAGAAATAAATATTCGGGACAGTCTTGCACAGATTGATCTAGTTCCATTCCAACCAAACTAAGCAATGCTTGTATACATGTACATATTTAAATATAAAATAAAATAAAAAAATAATTTATTTCTGTAAGTAGGCCCTCAAGGGCTCTTTTACATACAATATTTTTAAGTACATATAATATTAAAATGCTATAGTTGCTCATAATTCACTCGAACAAAGCCAAAATTGGTACAAGTAGGTAATTACCCAAGACGATCCAAGGTGATACATCGCCATAGTTTGAACCATAGAAACCTGACTTTACAGTAGCAATATGTTTAAATGTCCACATTTTAAGCCCATTATAATTTTCAGATAACAATCTTCTTGCTGTGCATCACAACAATCTACGCGGCTTCCATCACGAATATGTCTCAAGAGGATTTTTCACCTGAGATCGAAGATATATAGAGTCTAATGTAGAAAAAAGTCAAGGAGAAATCACCGAATACGACCCCCTAACTCCCAGTTTCATAGTTTCTGAACAGTCACAATCGAGCGGTTTCAAAATGGGTAAATCTCTAATTGAAGCGTTGCTGGGTATGTTCCAAATTGTAAGACAAATGGACTTGAGCCAAGAAGGCCTGAAGAACGTCTCCTTTTTGGTGGCTAGAATGCTATCCGTGTTCGCCGGCCAGTATTATGAAACGTTGAAGAAATTGATGCCGTTGTTTTCTGGGATGGCTATGGCTATACTTGAGTAAGTACTATTTGTTTTTAACCTATTGCATAAAAAGAAAGAGATTGTCTAGTCTAGTCTGTATTTTATATGTGTGTTACCTCACAACTTCATCGTTTATGAACCGACTTAAAAATACTTTTCTAATTGAAAGGGCATACTTCCATATTGATCCCGTTTTTTACAAGCTTTTATTTAACTTGCAATATGTAACTATGTTTGTTCGGGTGTAATCTTGCAACTCAATTTTGAAACTGGTATTTTCAACAGATTGAGCTCAAATTTTGGAAAAATATGTAAATCACATGACAATGCAATATTATTATGACATGGAGCTGATCTGATGATTGAGCCGGATGGCATATAGTCATAGGATCATTTAAATAACATAAGATAAATTCACTGTGTTTGGGTTCATTTGATTAGTTGTGCCGTGCAATTTGCGATTATACAAAAAAAGCGACTGTACTTTTTACATTAAAAGCTTGTCTCAGAAAAAAACATTTTTTGACAGAAGCTTATTGTAATTCAGATCTGATGATGGGAGTCATGACGAGTTGAGAGAACTCCTCAAATATAGTAAGCACATGTATAACAATATCATTATTTTTATAGGATCTCGTGTAATAGACTCAATCTTTAAAGTCGGCTATTTAAAAAAAAGTTATTATTCAATAATTATTTATCAAAGAAAAACTCGTTTCGCATTATCAAATAATTGCGCCGTATCAGTTCCTGTATGGTCTGCCATACAGCTGCGCCTGAAGGCCATCAGACCATTTCAGATACTCTCCATTATTGTTTTTTTTTTCACCTAGTCAAAACAATAACATGATAACAAACAGATCATTGGCTGCCCCATATTTTGATACAAACCTTTGTTCATTAAGTGCATTTCGTTACAGAACGTTAAGATGAAATGGAACAGAGTGGGCCTTGTGCCGGCCCGATAAGCTGCCCAGCCGATAAGCGGCCCAGTCGACTGACTTCCGACGAATGGAATGTAATTAATTTATTTGTACTACTTAATAAACAATGAACAGTCTGTCTATCTTTAATTTCCTCCCACGAAGAATGTTGCCATGTGTAGGTCAGAGGTTAATTAGGCGATTGCTCTGTCGACTAAGCATTGGGAACAAACCATATTTCGTCCCGAGATAAGCCGGGTTCTCTCAAGATTTATATCTAGCAATGTTTTAGCTTTTCTTTACACTCATGATTTGTTAATTCCGCTTGATGTAGGATTTTAACAATAACGGGAGCATCAACTACTAACTTATTTTACCAGCAAATACTGGTTTTAGTAATATTGGACGCTAACTATCTGTTTTAAATATTATGTATAGCTGTCTTGATCACAGAGACCCAAGTCCGTTGAGGTAATATTACCGTGGGAAATCTGCTCAAAACTAAAAGAAAGTCTAGTTAATGAAATATTCAAGAGCAGTACTAAATTCAGGGTTTTGATTTGGTAAGAGCTTGACTTCATGAGAGTAGGTTTTATCAAGGTAAAAAGCAAACACTAAAGTTTATGTTTTTTGGGACTTGAGTCCTTTAGCTGCACCCGGGATCCGCTTTATGAATAAGCATAAGCAAAAACCTCGATAACGTTGGGGTGAATAAGTCATGAAGGAGTTGACTGAACTTCAGCGACCGGAATGGCGGGAGGACGCTCAAGACAGAAGTAAATGGCGCTCTCTGGTGTCAGAGGCCAAGATCTAATTCAGGTCGTTGAGTCAGCGTAGTAAGTAAGTAAGTATAAGTGAATACCGCAATCAAGCTTCCCTTACATTTATTGCAATGTCAAAAATCAAGCACAACGTTACCCTACACACAAGAATCATCCGCCCTTCTTCTAGTTGACGGCAACGGTTCCTTATATCGCTGCATAGATCTCCAGCAGGCAATAGCAGAGGCAGAATAAGTATCCTGATACTCCGTCCTCCCTGGGAAGTCCGCGTTAAACATTTGGAAGGATTTAGGGCTGAGTCCTGTGTGGACTTCGCGTGGGGGGTTGATCGTCGGTCTGACGATAGGAGGTGGCTCTGTGAAGTGTGTGGGGTCTTTGTAGCACTGCAGCATGCCTAGCCGATGGCCCTCCATTGGGATGGGAGCGGGGGACTGCGAGGCTGCTATTAATGCTCTGTACTCAGTTACTGGGTATGCTGTAGGAAAATAAAAAGCATTATGGGCATACTACCTACATTAACTTCGGTCATCATTAATGTCGAAATCTTGGGAGATTTTCGTGTTTTTGGTAGACAACCTCGACCTCTACTAGATATTCGAAATGCCATTCAAATGTCCACGGTACGGACTTCGGCTTTAATGATGCTACCGAAGTTTATTGGCGTAAGTACCTATGGGACTTATAAAACTACGAGTGTCTTCGTTAAAAGTTCGTACCGTATCGTCCTCACTTTAGAATATTATAGTGAGTGGAAGACTGGATAAAAACTTCGAAGGAAGCGTTTTTAGGTAGGTACCCAGAACTACATAGTTTTGATAACTACATTCTAAATATTGCTTCTGTAAAACTTCAGATATGAAACGAGGTAGGTACTTTGAAATTGTGTGGGTAAGTAAACAACGTCCACGTCCCAAGTAACACACAAACTGCATGGGAGGTTAATACAGCCTATGTGATGCTAGGCTAGTACCTATGCGTAAATAAAATAGGGACTTACATCTTTTTTTGTACGTAGCCTGATACATTGTTGTCATTTTACCGTCCAAATCGTCACATGGATGGTCCAAAATATCATTGGTGACATCTACCATCTGCAATAAAATGCAAAGCATTCAACTCACAAAACTTGTGCCGAATATGTACTTTTAATACTCAGTGAACGACAGCAAAAAAATATTATCTTTTTTGCCTCTTGGGAATAAACCTGGAGAGCAGAGAAAAATGCATTTAAATAAATGGCTGTTCAGGTAACTAAATTCTAACGAAAGGTTTTCGGCGATTCAAGGGTTAGGGTGCGTTTCTACTGAGGCGGTGCTGGTTCCAAAGTTTATTGCACGATTGCATAGGAGCCGGCCGGAAAGGGCTAACTCTACAAAAGAGACACTATGCAGACAGTAAAGGGAGCTTATCAGGTACCGTTCCTGGAAATTCCCTATATAGTGCGTCATACCTGCCGCCTCAACTGTTCATAGTCGTGGCACAGTTTTTCCTCCTTTTCTAGCAGTTTCTTGTACTGTTCCACTCTTGGGGAGTAAGAGTGGGCATCGCAGTGGCAGTATGGGGCTACGGGCGCTGGCCGGACCGTCGGGGCCGCGTCGGGAGATGGGGGCTCACATGGTCTGGAAAAATATCATCATCATCATCAGCCTATTATACGCCCCCCTTCTAGGCACAGGCCTACACTCATACATGAGAATTAATGGGCTTTAGTCCCCACGCTAGTCCAGTGCGCGTTGCACGGGTTACACCTTTGAATTTCTTCGCGGATGTATGCAGGTTTCCTCACAAGGTTTCCTTCATGGAAAAGGTTAAGGTAATTAACAAATCATATTTCGTAGACTGCATAAGTACCGCAAGCTCATTGTCAGCTTCAATGCATTATTTTTCGCACAGTTACCTAATTTGTATGCGATTCGGTAAATTTTGGTGGGAGAATTATTTAACATTCCCAAAAACAGCTTATTGGCGGTATGGTATCCTTGGGCTTTACCTTTATAAAGGAAAAAAGTAGGTAATATAGAAAATGTTGGTTGGGTGCCTAATGGATAATAGTCATTGCACACGCTTTGTTAACATTGCTAATGAAAAATGATAGGATACATAAAAACTTTACTTTTTTATAAGACTACCTAGGCTTTGCTATTGAAACCCTACTCCCGTACTTACTACCTAACTCTAGAAGTCTAGACTCTTACCTTCCCGTGATAGGCTTTGGAAAGGGCCATTGATAATCATTGGACACAGTTGTTGAAAAATCCATTTTTATATTTTCTTTTTCTGAAAATAACAATAATTATAATATGGGCGTAACGCAGGGCAGCTTGTGGCGAGCTGTTGGGGAGTAGCGACCCCACGTACCCGAGTGCTCCTGGGGGTCCTTAAGGAGGGTCCATGGGTTAGAGTGAAAGGACCTCCGCCTCTGGCTTGCCTTAACCGGCCGTCCAGAGTGGAGTCGCGAGAGCTATATGCTCCAGGCGTGGAAGTGTTAAAGGGCATAACGCCGCGAGTACCATCGGAGAAAGCGCAGGACACCTCTCGACACCCTGCAGTCCTCGGTACCGGTGTTGCCCCTAGCTAGGCCATTTCATAATGTCGCTAATTAAAAGGGGCCCATCAGCGGAGGGCAAGTCACAGTCTGTCAGTGCCACGAAAGCCATGAGACACTTTTCCTGACAGGCGCCGTCATGTCTCAATCCAGTATTTAGTCCATATTTCCACCGCCATAGCCCAGTAGAGTTAGATTCCATCAATCAACAATAGTCCTTGCATCTGGCGGAGGCTGTCTCTGCGTGCGTCCCATGACACGGGCAGGGACAGCATCCGCTGGGTGTACACTTTGCCTCTCATTAAATTGTCGAAAGGGACTCTACGCGTTGGCTTCGGCTCCGCGCATGCCTCAAAGGTCCGGGACACCATTGTCCCGTGAAAGGGTAAGACATACTATAGTATAACTAATGTAGCTATTTTATGAACACTTAAAATTTATGTAAGTATTAATAAACAAACGGAGCACTTGTCAATTGCACAATGAATTTAGTATAACTACTTACTTCAGCTCAACACGTTAAATTTCTTAAGGTTTACTAATACGATATTTGCTAAATAACACCCAACATAATTTAGAATAAATTTTGAAGCCAAAAATTTGACCTGTATGATAATTTCTTCAATCAGGGAAGATGAAAACATTTTTGAAGTTTTCTATTTTTTTTTAACTGACAGAAATGTCAGTTTCATGCCATTTTGTTACATTATCATAATTTGATAAAATTAACTATAATATTTTTACGGATAAATAATCTATACTAAAATAATAAAATAATTAGGCGGTCGCACTTTATCTTCAAAAAACGCGCGTAAATTAATAAAAATCGGTGGTGACACATGCAACGGTAATAATTTTGCTATAAACAGTCCAATGATACCTAAGTGTTATTTTATTTTAACAAAATTAGGAAACCAAACGTTAAATCTTGTAGCAAATTAAATATAAATTGCTTTCTAAACTTGTAAGAAAACTTTAATTGGCTTGTAAATTTTAAATAACTATGATTAATTTTATTGGATATTATAATTCAAAGACTGGCAACATTTAAAGTGCCAACGATTTTTCTACACTTTCAACACCGCGTTGTTTTGCTGTCATCAGTCATCAAATCAGCTGTGTATCACACACAGGGATCATGTGCATATTAAATGTGCGTAAATTATTCGTGTGAAAATGTCCACTGAGACAATTGATAAAAAAGCTACTCAATGTTTATGATAAATTCATTGTCAAAGAGCAATGGCGCGGAGGAGGAGCAGCGGAATTACGAGCCTGGGGTTTAACCAGGACCAAGGTTTGTGACACTTCCTAGTTCGATCACCTTCTTTGTTCTTCAGTGGCGCGTTTGTTCTCGTTTCTGGTGATTTGTGCGTACGTGATGAGTGTGCGAATGGGATTTTAGCAGCGTACGAACTGTGGTTGTTTTTGATGTCGATTGGGGGGCTATTTCGTGGCGGGTCCGCGGCTACGCCACGCAGCGTCGACATCACCACTCCACGTGTTGTTTATATTTTTAGTAGCACCCACGCGCAGTATCGCTTACTCCACTATTGTTTGGGCGTTATTTTGCACACCTGTGTATGAACCACCTTTGTTTACATACATCAGAGAATTTGTTATTATTGTTATATATTTTCATTTTGCTGAATTATGTTATTAGGTTAGAGAGCATTTGCTGTATGTATTAGATTAATCAAGGCTAATGTTCTCATTGTACTGGCATATGACACATCTATTCTGATTTTATATCAACACTCAACAGTGCCTTTTTATTCACTATTTTATTTTCCCAAACAATTTGTCATGTAACAAAAACATGCCAATAAGTTTTATAACTCTCATTATTATTGTAAAACAGAAAATTTACTGAATCATAATAGTTTAGAACACATGGTTTTCGATTCTATGTTCACGAATGCTAATAATATGTATATTTTAACAGGAAATGGTTGTTGAGCTACATTGTATTGGAACAGTTTATATCTATTAAAATGTGCATAACATATGTGTGAGTAAATTAAACATTCAAATGAATTTAATTTGTTAGGCATATATAGTATGACATGACAATGCAATGCCATTAGTTCAATGTTATACCGCTTTATTCCTTCATTAACCATGCGCTTAACACTCACTACCTACCAACAACCCGCCTAGTAGGCTCAACTTTTGCTCAGATGCCGGCCAGTTTTATGTTGTACATTATTAGGTTCACAAACCTACCTGGGAGCTCTGTTGGTTTCTGCCTTTTTCTGCTCAAGAAAATGTTAAATATACTGATACAAAGATAGATCAGGTTGGCTATGAAATGAAGTCAAAATAAAAACTTTATTAAGAAATTTCCGTAAAATATATTTCATTGCTTACCATGTACTGCAAGACACCAAACACCTTTTTATTTGTTATCACTGTCTAGACAGCTAGCAATCCAGATTTGATTCCTAATTCTACCAAATATTTGGATGTAGTTCTGCAAATAATAACCAACCAACACAAAAATCATTGAAACTTCAGCTTCTAGCTTTACTGAATTGAATCCTACCTAGCCGATGACTTTTGTGTGGGTCGGTTCCTGTTTGCAAAACGGTGTCCATATGTCTGAGTAACTTGAAAATATGTCACAGCGTCTTCGATAATTTTACAAGCTTTTATTTAGTTTTACCTGTTTGGTGTCTGTCTGTAAGCAAATTGTGCAAATTAATGCTGACCCACTTTCCAGTTTCCGATTGAGCTGGAATTTTGCATGCGTAAATCCATGGCAATGTCATATTTTTATGACATGGAGCTGATCTTATGATGGAGCCAGAAGGTGGCCATAGGATCATCTAAATTATGTAGGACAAATCCACTGAGTTTGGGTTCATATGATTTATTTTACTTATAAGTTCCATTTATTTGTTTATATGAATTTAGATATTATTAGAGAGTGTCATCAATACAGAGCACTTGAGAACATAGTATGTAAACACTTATGGTTCATCAATGAATAAAACAAGGTCAATAGCAAAACAATCAAGATTTACACAGGCCAGCTTATTGCTGTAAGGGACCTCTCCCAGCTAACCTTTGAGTAAATATCAAAATAATTTGAACAAGGAAAAACAAGGCAAATTTATAATGAATTTAAAAGCTCTCTTGCAGAAGTATAAGCATTAACCAAAAATAGAACAAAATTGAAGTGTTACCTTGAACCCATATTGATTACTCTGTTAGTCAGGAATATCAGGATTAACAAATATGTCTGTAATTAGAGATACATTTCTAAAATGTGTAACAAGTTACAAGCAAGAAACATTTTTACGCGCACAATTTAAACGCGGTACAAAAGAGCGCTAGAGGCATTAGATTACAAAGTTTTTTTTTCAATCAGTAAATTGAAAGTCATAGTTGTTTATGGGCATTTTTATTTTAAAATGTATGGTCAGGCGAAACTTAAGCTATGTTTAAATACCGTCTAACCTGTCAGTTGGTGACGAAATATATGGAGTTTGTCAATAATCGTCAGTTTTGTGACGACCTGTTTATTGCTAGTTAACAGGACATTTTAAATAATTAGTCTTTCTACTTGTTCGGCAAAATAAACCTCTGCGCAGAGAAGAATCGGCGTAGGAAACTGCGAGGTATCACTTTTCTAAACAGGTCAGGGCTCTAACAGGGGGGAAGTTATACAATACCTATCAATTTACATCAATTAACAAAATTACTTATTAAACACATAGTATGTTTACACCACAGGTTTAATCTTATTTTAACTCAATTTTAGTGGCTAATAAAATTATTTGATATTATGATTTTATACTTGCCAATCAGCTTTTCGGTGAAGGCAAAATTGTATGTGAGGTCCCCAACCCACACTGTACCAGCATGGGGACTACAGCCCATTCACTCCCATCCAGTAGCGTGCAATCCACAAAGAGAAAAAGACACCGCCTACTCACTAATTTCATCCCTATTAAGGATAGGAGGGTAGAAATTAGTGGGTAGGCAGTATCTTACATACAATACAATACAATACAATATTCTTTATTGTGCACCAAAACAAAAGATTACAAAAACTACATACATACATACATATTACACACTACCTACCCGAGTGATTTCTACCCTGCTACCTTTAATAGGGTAGGCAATGTCTTTATGAAGTGCACGCCAGTGCCCTCATCTACTTATCCGGCAGTGTGACGTATGTGGGTTCTGTTATTTAAAATGTCATCTTAACTGGCAGTTAACAGGTCGTCACAAAACTGACGATTAGTGTCAAACTCCATATATTTCGTCACAAACTGAGGTTAGACGGTATTTGAACATAGCTTAAGTTTAGCCTAACCGTACATTTTAAAATAAAATTGCCATATAGGTTGATGATGATAATAATGAGAGAATATTCCTTTGCAGGCTGCTTCACTTGCTGCCTCACATCAGGCCTGCGCGTCTACAATGTCGAGCCGCTCGTGGAGAAAGCACATTACAGTAAGTTTAAGGTCTCAGTCTATTTATAGCGCAGCCGTACTTGTAGGGCCGCTGTTGCAGGCCCCGCTGGGGAGGCTCATTTAAGAGGAAACAGGAGGGCAGTTTTTCCATACAAACGTAGTCCCCTGTTTCCTCCCTGGATAATGCCAGTAGAGCAATAATTTTTTGTCCAAAAATCTATGGCTACTATTGACATGTTCCTATGTTTTCCTTTTTACGATAAATTGATTCTCAAAAGAGATATTAACCTTCAAAAACCTAAAAAAAATTCCAGATTTTCCGCTGTGTTCACACATCCAGAAAACAAATTTGACTAGATTATTAAAAAAAAAGGAAAACATAGGAACACGGCCAAAGCCTTTCTTTAATGTTTAATGAAAAAATTAGTTAAATAGGTTAAGTTTTGGAGAAGAAATCAGGGGACTACGAAACGTTGTTTTCATGAAATTTTAAAAGGTATTTTCGGTCCAACCTGCAGTTGTCTCTATCGCGCTCTGCGCGGGAGAGGCGAGCAGTGCGGGACGGCGACACATTTTACAAATACCTAATTTTCAATTCTCTCCACCTTACTGTTTCCGCTTAACACTTTCACAAACAGACAAAAAATTAACAATACCCCAGAAACCGATCGAGTCCGCTATGTGGGCTTGTGAGGCCAATAATGTGCAACGCAAAATTTCCGGCATCTGAGCAAAAGTTACGAGAGCCTACTAGGCGGGTTGTTGGTCGTAAAAGTGTTAAAAAAAATTATTTTAACCTTAGTAACCGCCTCATCACCCACATCTGGGAGTAGGTAGGCTTGTGCCCAGCAGTGGGACGTATATAGAGTTTGTGCGGAAAGAGAATAGGATTTAGATGCGGGGCGCTTTAATGCTTTTCTACCGTATTTGCAAAAAAAAAATGGTATACTGGTTAGGTTGGTTCCGTTTTTCGCCACGCCTATTCTCCTTCCGCACAGACTCTAGGCTGATGATGATGAAGCTTAGTAGGCCGGAAAATACAGCACCACACGATCGATGGACTGATGACCTGATAAATGTTGCTGGAGTCCGATGGGTGCATGTGACTCAGGACCGGTCATGGTGGTTTTGGGGGAGGCCTATGTCTAGCAGTGGCCGTCTTTCGACTACAGATGATAATGAACCTTAATAGTTCAAGGAAAGGTTGAATGTACCAGACCACACAGACTAACCAAGTTAAAGCTGATTTTCTAGCCCATTCATGCACGAGATCTACTTGGATGAATGCACCAGAAAATCAGCTCTCAAACAAAACTGCCCTTGCCAAATGAGCATTTTCTGATGATGATGAGGCTAATTATGATGATGATGATGATCATCAGGTATAAGTTAAATATCCCGTTTGGTCACTTTTTATTTTCTAAAACAGCGGTTTAGTCATGTACAGCAGATCAATGAAAATTTTGAGCACTTTAGTACTCATAAGCGTCATAAACTTCAAGGTTAATTAGAATCACAAACTTTAATTGTAAGATGGCAAGGTTCTAAGCCTCCACCTAGATCATCTACCTAATGTTTATCTTCTGATTGCTGTGTTTTGCTGTACAATAATTATGAATACTTGAATAGGTACTGTATACCGACGGATTGGTGTTTGTTGTACATAATTTCCATTTTAAATCGCTGACGCACGTCCTATACGTCGATGTTTGCTTGAACGTGTGGGAATAGAAAATATGCATGACTAGTGGAAAGCTATAAATGATTATTTTTAATTATTGCTTTTAATGTCGAAATGTACTATTAATTCAAGTCACGTCTTTATGAAGACAGTCGATTTGAACCTTATGCCTATGTTAGGAAGATTGCTATTTCTGTAATGTGGTCTAGACAGTCCAAAGGGTAGTCCCATAAATGTAAAAGTGCCTGATAAATGAATCCCGGAAAAGACTTCCTAAACTTTTCACGATGACTATACTTTTCACGATGAATATGAAACAACAAATATTGAATACCTGAATCGGTTGGGTAGAACTGTATGCTTGATAGCATAAAAAGAGTAATATAGACCTAGCATATAATAAAAATGTATAAATTAGATTGTAGATTTTTACACCGATTTTATGTAAGTTAAAAATATGGTAAACACCTTATGTTTGATAAGCCTCTATCCGATCAGCTCCAAAGAACAGTAGATTAAATCCTAACTCACATCGGCATATTTGATGTCGTTTTAGCTCCGTCACACCTAATCGCTAATTAATTTCCATGTCTTTTAAGCATGTCGTATGCAGTTGAGTGCATTGTTCAAACATCGGGTGCGCAGATAAGATTTCCTTCAAATATATCTGTGCCAAGCTAAATATAGGGGGTCGTTGACACCGGCTCAACGTAATTCTGACACCTTTCCTTAAGATCACGGCTCACGGATGCGTTTCTTCCGTTCCTTTTTAGGGTTCCGTACCAAAATGGTAAAAAAGGAACCCTTATGGTGCGACTCCGTCTGTTCGTCTGTCACAGCCAGATATCTCAGGAACTTCTGCTACTATCAATTTGAAATTTTGAATAGTGTTAAAAATAGCTAACCCGGACTTACTGGACATAAAAAAAAATCTTGTACCTTTTTTACATATTTTTAAAGGGGTCTAAAATGGGACGTCGTAAATTAAAAGTAGGCCTACTGTACCAAGTGGGATATCAAACGAAAGGGCTTAAGTTGTAGATTCCAAAACTAATTATATTTTTTTTCTTAAATAAGTTTTTGATTTATGACGAAAAACGTTAAAAAAAATACCATTCCCCCTATTATCTCCGAAGTTACTGATCAGAACAATGTGTCATAATTACTAATTATCAATATCAACCTGAATATTACAGGGAAAAATATAACGGTCTTCCTGACTTTAATACTTTTTTAGAAATTTACAAAAAACTACTAGCGCCATCTAGCGGAGAGTGGCAAAACTAAGTGATGGCCTGTTTCAGATTACAGAAAAAAATATCTATTAAATACAATCATTACTCATCAGGTATCGGGACAAAACCACATTTGTGACGACCTATTAACTGCTAGTTAACAGGACAGTAAATAAAAATGCCCTTAAACTACATGAACCAATTCAATATTTATATTTAACTAGTAGAGAACAACGCCATAATGTCATATGTGTCGTTTCTACAGGCACCTTTTGCAAAAAAGTTTGAATAAATAAATACGATACTTTCTGTCGGATTGGTTCAAAAGCAAGAGACTTTAGAGGTTAACGGACTTCTAATTCCATTAATAGATTTTTTTATCAACGCGTAACTATTGTTTGTAATGTGTCATAAATGCGTATATGCGATCGACCGTCTATGCTAACAAAGAAGTCGTAGTCTACGGCGACGTCATTTCATAATGTGTAGTTACTATAACAGGGACACGTAATTTTGAAGGCTCATAGTCATCATGATTATAAATAGAACCCTTTAAACTTCGTTTGGTACCTATATCACAGCCGCTACTTTAGGTTTAAAATAGTTTAAATATATTGACCACATAGACGTTTATGCAGACGTAGTAATGATATTGAGTCTCCATACGCCTAATTTGCACAAATGTGCCCTTTTAGGGTTCCGTATCAAAATGGTAAAAAGGAACCCTTATGGTGTGACTCTGTCTGTCCGTCTGTCACAGTCAGATATTTTATAAAAAAATGACCTGCGATTGACCCCAGTAGCGCCTGATCATAAGCGACTACGAGGCCGAAGACTTTATCAGGGAAAAGGTCCCGCTTGTTATTAAGGACGATTTTAGCCGTTTGTTATCCTATTTACAGCCACAGTAGTGTGTAAAATAATAACAGTGAAGGCAAAATTACAGATTGCCACTGCGCAATACACTCCCATACTCGCAGGGCGGCCTGATAAATTTACAAATACGTTAACTCTTTTTAGGGTTCCGTACCAAAATGGTAAAAAAGGAACCCTTATGGTGCGACTCTGTCTGTCTGTCCGTCTGTCACAGTCAGATATCTCAGGAACTACATCGATTTGAAATTTGGAATAGTTTTAAAAGTCACTAACCCGAGCGTTCTATTTTTTAACATGGTCTTGTGCAGACTAACGTAGTTCATTTAGGGGGGCTCTTGCCTAAAAAGACGCCTTCGCTCGGCACACTTGTGTAAAGTAACGTGTAGGTATGTGTGCAGAAAAACGTTTTGGACCAGCGGGCTGTAATGATGTCGTGTAATGGAATAATCATCGATTCTGACCCCATGTTTTCTTCCAGGCAAAGAGGAGTTGGGCGACGTGTCACTATGCGAGATGGTGTTCCGCACCAACTGGCTGCTTGTTGTGAAGGCGCGGCGGCCGTGCTCGCTGATGCTGCTCGACGACCAGCAGCGCGCCTTCCGCGCCGAGGTGCTGTTCAAGTCGCCCATACGCGCCCTGCGCGCGCGGAGAGACAAGTGAGTGTTGCCACCGTTCGGATTCCACACCAACTGCTGTAGATGGAGGCGCGGCGCCCGTGCTCGCTGATGCTGCTCGACGACCAGCAGCGCGCCTTCCGCGCCGAGGTGCTGTTCAAGTCGCCCATACGCGCCCTGCGCGCGCGGAGAGACAAGTGAGTGTTGCCACCGTTCGGATTCCACAGCAACTGCTGTAGATGGAGGCGCGGCGCCCGTGCTCGCTGATGCTGCTCGACGACCAGCAGCGTGCCTTCCGCGCCGAGGTGCTGTTCAAGTCGCCTATACGCGCCCTGCGCGCGCGGAGAGACAAGTGAGTGTTGCCACCGTTCGGATTCCACAGCAACTGCTGTAGATGGAGGCGCGGCGCCCGTGCTCGCTGATGCTGCTCGACGACCAGCAGCGTGCCTTCCGCGCCGAGGTGCTGTTCAAGTCTCCTATACGCGCCCTGCGCGTGCAGAGAGACAAGTGAGTGTTGCCACCGTTCGGATTCCACAGCAACTGCTGTAGATGGAGGCGCGGCGCCCGTGCTCGCTGATGCTGCTCGACGACCAGCAGCGTGCCTTCCGCGCCGAGGTGCTGTTCAAGTCTCCTATACGCGCCCTGCGCGTGCAGAGAGACAAGTGAGTGTTGCCACCGTTCGGATTCCACAGCAACTGCTGTAGATGGAGGCGCGGCGCCCGTGCTCGCTGATGCTGCTCGACGACCAGCAGCGTGCCTTCCGCGCCGAGGTGCTGTTCAAGTCGCCCATACGCGCCCTGCGCGCGCGGAGAGACAAGTGAGTGTTGCCACCGTTCGGATTCCACAGCAACTGCTGTAGATGGAGGCGCGGCGCCCGTGCTCGCTGATGCTGCTCGACGACCAGCAGCGTGCCTTCCGCGCCGAGGTGCTGTTCAAGTCGCCTATACGCGCCCTGCGCGCGCGGACAGACAAGTGAGTGTTGCCACCGTTCGGATTCCACAGCAACTGCTGTAGATGGAGGCGCGGCGCCCGTGCTCGCTGATGCTGCTCGACGACCAGCAGCGTGCCTTCCGCGCCGAGGTGCTGTTCAAGTCTCCTATACGCGCCCTGCGCGTGCAGAGAGACAAGTGAGTGTTGCCACCGTTCGGATTCCACAGCAACTGCTGTAGATGGAGGCGCGGCGCCCGTGCTCGCTGATGCTGCTCGACGACCAGCAGCGTGCCTTCCGCGCCGAGGTGCTGTTCAAGTCGCCCATACGCGCCCTGCGCGCGCGGAGAGACAAGTGAGTGTTGCCACCGTTCGGATTCCACAGCAACTGCTGTAGATGGAGGCGCGGCGCCCGTGCTCGCTGATGCTGCTCGACGACCAGCAGCGTGCCTTCCGCGCCGAGGTGCTGTTCAAGTCGCCTATACGCGCCCTGCGCGTGCAGAGAGACAAGTGAGTGTTGTCACTGTTCGGACTCCATAGCGACTGCTGTAGGCAGAAGCGCGCCCTGTGCGCGCGGAGGGAGAGACAAGTGGGTGTTGTCACTGTTCGGACTGCATACCGACTGCTGTAGGTAGAAGCACACCCTGCGCGCGCGGAGAGACAAGTGAGTGTTGTCACCGTTCGGACTCCATACCGACTGCTGTAGGTAGAAGCGCGCGCGGAGAGTCAAGTGAGTGTTGTCACTGTGCGGACTCCATACCGACTGCTGTAGGTAGAAGCGCGCCCTGCGTGCGCGGAGAGACAAGTGAGTGTTGTCACTGTTCGGACTTCATACCGACTGCTGTAGGTAGAAGCGCGCCCTGCGCGCGCGGAGAGACAAGTGAGTGTTGTCACTGTGCGGACTTCATACCGACTGCTGTAGGTCGCGGAGAGACAAGTGAGTGTTGTCACTGTGCGGACTCCATACCGACTGCTGTAGGTAGAAACGCGCCCTGCGCGCGCGGAGAGACAAGTGAGTGTTGTCACTGTGCGGACTCCATACCGACTGCTGTAGGTAGAAACGCGCCCTGCGCGCGCGGAGAGACAAGTGAGTGTTGTCACTGTGCGGACTCCATACCGACTGCTGTAGGTAGAAACGCGCCCTGCGCGCGCGGAGAGACAAGTGAGTGTTGTCACTGTGCGGACTCCATACCGACTGCTGTAGGTAGAAACGCGCCCTGCGCGCGCGGAGAGACAAGTGAGTGTTGTCACTGTGCGGACTTCATACCGACTGCTGTAGGTCGCGGAGAGACAAGTGAGTGTTGTCACTGTGCGGACTCCATACCGACTGCTGTAGGTAGAAACGCGCCCTGCGCGCGCGGAGAGACAAGTGAGTGTTGTCACTGTGCGGACTCCATACCGACTGCTGTAGGTAGAAACGCGCCCTGCGCGCGCGGAGAGACAAGTGAGTGTTGTCACTGTGCGGACTCCATACCGACTGCTGTAGGTAGAAACGCGCCCTGCGCGCGCGGAGAGACAAGTGAGTGTTGTCACTGTGCGGACTCCATACCGACTGCTGTAGGTAGAAACGCGCCCTGCGCGCGCGGAGAGACAAGTGAGTGTTGTCACTGTGCGGACTCCATACCGACTGCTGTAGGTAGAAACGCGCCCTGCGCGCGCGGAGAGACAAGTGAGTGTTGTCACTGTGCGGACTCCATACCGACTGCTGTAGGTAGAAGCGCGCCCTGCGTGCGCGGAGAGACAAGTGAGTGTTGTCACTGTGCGGACTCCATACCGACTGCTGTAGGTAGAAACGCGCCCTGCGCGCGCGGAGAGACAAGTGAGTGTTGTCACTGTGCGGACTCCATACCGACTGCTGTAGGTAGAAGCGCGCCCTGCGTGCGCGGAGAGACAAGTGAGTGTTGTCACTGTGCGGACTCCATACCGACTGCTGTAGGTAGAAACGCGCCCTGCGCGCGCGGAGAGACAAGTGAGTGTTGTCACTGTGCGGACTCCATACCGACTGCTGTAGGTAGAAACGCGCCCTGCGCGCGCGGAGAGGCAAGTGAGTGTTGTCACTGTGCGGACTCCATACCGACTGCTGTAGGTAGAAGCGCGCCCTGCGTGCGCGGAGAGACAAGTGAGTGTTGTCACTGTTCGGACTTCATACCGACTGCTGTAGGTAGAAGCGCGCCCTGCGCGCGCGGAGAGACAAGTGAGTGTTGTCACTGTGCGGACTTCATACCGACTGCTGTAGGTCGCGGAGAGACAAGTGAGTGTTGTCACTGTGCGGACTCCATACCGACTGCTGTAGGTAGAAACGCGCCCTGCGCGCGCGGAGAGACAAGTGAGTGTTGTCACTGTGCGGACTCCATACCGACTGCTGTAGGTAGAAACGCGCCCTGCGCGCGCGGAGAGACAAGTGAGTGTTGTCACTGTGCGGACTCCATACCGACTGCTGTAGGTAGAAACGCGCCCTGCGCGCGCGGAGAGACAAGTGAGTGTTGTCACTGTGCGGACTCCATACCGACTGCTGTAGGTAGAAGCGCGCCCTGCGCGCGCGG
The DNA here is from genome assembly GCA_947034925.1 of Eudemis profundana. Lineage (NCBI taxonomy): Eukaryota > Metazoa > Arthropoda > Insecta > Lepidoptera > Tortricidae > Eudemis > Eudemis profundana. The sequence goes on along the minus strand of OX344806.1, from coordinate 7,152,928 downwards.
AGAGACAAGTGAGTGTTGTCACTGTGCGGACTCCATACCGACTGCTGTAGGTAGAAACGCGCCCTGCGCGCGCGGAGAGACAAGTGAGTGTTGTCACTGTGCGGACTCCATACCGACTGCTGTAGGTAGAAACGCGCCCTGCGCGCGCGGAGAGGCAAGTGAGTGTTGTCACTGTGCGGACTCCATACCGACTGCTGTAGGTAGAAGCGCGCCCTGCGTGCGCGGAGAGACAAGTGAGTGTTGTCACTGTTCGGACTTCATACCGACTGCTGTAGGTAGAAGCGCGCCCTGCGCGCGCGGAGAGACAAGTGAGTGTTGTCACTGTGCGGACTTCATACCGACTGCTGTAGGTCGCGGAGAGACAAGTGAGTGTTGTCACTGTGCGGACTCCATACCGACTGCTGTAGGTAGAAACGCGCCCTGCGCGCGCGGAGAGACAAGTGAGTGTTGTCACTGTGCGGACTCCATACCGACTGCTGTAGGTAGAAGCGCGCCCTGCGTGCGCGGAGAGACAAGTGAGTGTTGTCACTGTGCGGACTTCATACCGACTGCTGTAGGTCGCGGAGAGACAAGTGAGTGTTGTCACTGTGCGGACTCCATACCGACTGCTGTAGGTAGAAACGCGCCCTGCGCGCGCGGAGAGACAAGTGAGTGTTGTCACTGTGCGGACTCCATACCGACTGCTGTAGGTAGAAGCGCGCCCTGCGTGCGCGGAGAGACAAGTGAGTGTTGTCACTGTTCGGACTTCATACCGACTGCTGTAGGTAGAAGCGCGCCCTGCGCGCGCGGAGAGACAAGTGAGTGTTGTCACTGTGCGGACTTCATACCGACTGCTGTAGGTCGCGGAGAGACAAGTGAGTGTTGTCACTGTGCGGACTCCATACCGACTGCTGTAGGTAGAAACGCGCCCTGCGCGCGCGGAGAGACAAGTGAGTGTTGTCACTGTGCGGACTCCATACCGACTGCTGTAGGTAGAAACGCGCCCTGCGCGCGCGGAGAGACAAGTGAGTGTTGTCACTGTGCGGACTTCATACCGACTGCTGTAGGTCGCGGAGAGACAAGTGAGTGTTGTCACTGTGCGGACTCCATACCGACTGCTGTAGGTAGAAACGCGCCCTGCGCGCGCGGAGAGACAAGTGAGTGTTGTCACTGTGCGGACTCCATACCGACTGCTGTAGGTAGAAACGCGCCCTGCGCGCGCGGAGAGACAAGTGAGTGTTGTCACTGTGCGGACTCCATACCGACTGCTGTAGGTAGAAGCGCGCCCTGCGCGCGCGGAGAGACAAGTGAGTGTTGTCACTGTGCGGACTTCATACCGACTGCTGTAGGTCGCGGAGAGACAAGTGAGTGTTGTCACTGTGCGGACTCCATACCGACTGCTGTAGGTAGAAACGCGCCCTGCGCGCGCGGAGAGACAAGTGAGTGTTGTCACTGTGCGGACTCCATACCGACTGCTGTAGGTAGAAGCGCGCCCTGCGTGCGCGGAGAGACAAGTGAGTGTTGTCACTGTTCGGACTTCATACCGACTGCTGTAGGTAGAAGCGCGCCCTGCGCGCGCGGAGAGACAAGTGAGTGTTGTCACTGTGCGGACTTCATACCGACTGCTGTAGGTCGCGGAGAGACAAGTGAGTGTTGTCACTGTGCGGACTCCATACCGACTGCTGTAGGTAGAAACGCGCCCTGCGCGCGCGGAGAGACAAGTGAGTGTTGTCACTGTGCGGACTCCATACCGACTGCTGTAGGTAGAAACGCGCCCTGCGCGCGCGGAGAGACAAGTGAGTGTTGTCACTGTGCGGACTCCATACCGACTGCTGTAGGTAGAAACGCGCCCTGCGCGCGCGGAGAGACAAGTGAGTGTTGTCACTGTGCGGACTCCATACCGACTGCTGTAGGTAGAAACGCGCCCTGCCGCGCGCGGAGAGACAAGTGAGTGTTGTCACTGTGCGGACTCCATACCGACTGCTGTAGGTAGAAACGCGCCCTGCGCGCGCGGAGAGACAAGTGAGTGTTGTCACTGTGCGGACTCCATACCGACTGCTGTAGGTAGAAACGCGCCCTGCGCGCGCGGAGAGACAAGTGAGTGTTGTCACTGTGCGGACTCCATACCGACTGCTGTAGGTAGAAACGCGCCCTGCGCGCGCGGAGAGACAAGTGAGTGTTGTCACTGTGCGGACTCCATACCGACTGCTGTAGGTAGAAACGCGCCCTGCGCGCGCGGAGAGACAAGTGAGTGTTGTCACTGTGCGGACTCCATACCGACTGCTGTAGGTAGAAACGCGCCCTGCGCGCGCGGAGAGACAAGTGAGTGTTGTCACTGTGCGGACTCCATACCGACTGCTGTAGGTAGAAACGCGCCCTGCGCGCGCGGAGAGACAAGTGAGTGTTGTCACTGTGCGGACTCCATACCGACTGCTGTAGGTAGAAACGCGCCCTGCGCGCGCGGAGAGACAAGTGAGTGTTGTCACTGTGCGGACTCCATACCGACTGCTGTAGGTAGAAACGCGCCCTGCGCGCGCGGAGAGACAAGTGAGTGTTGTCACTGTGCGGACTCCATACCGACTGCTGTAGGTAGAAGCGCGCCCTGCGCGCGCGGAGAGACAAGTGAGTGTTGTCACTGTGCGGACTCCATACCGACTGCTGTAGGTAGAAGCGCGCCCTGCGCGCGCGGAGAGACAAGTGAGTGTTGTCACTGTGCGGACTCCATACCGACTGCTGTAGGTAGAAACGCGCCCTGCGCGCGCGGAGAGACAAGTGAGTGTTGTCACTGTGCGGACTCCATACCGACTGCTGTAGGTAGAAACGCGCCCTGCGCGCGCGGAGAGACAAGTGAGTGTTGTCACTGTGCGGACTCCATACCGACTGCTGTAGGTAGAAACGCGCCCTGCGCGCGCGGAGAGACAAGTGAGTGTTGTCACTGTGCGGACTCCATACCGACTGCTGTAGGTAGAAACGCGCCCTGCGCGCGCGGAGAGACAAGTGAGTGTTGTCACTGTGCGGACTCCATACCGACTGCTGTAGGTAGAAACGCGCCCTGCGCGCGCGGAGAGACAAGTGAGTGTTGTCACTGTGCGGACTCCATACCGACTGCTGTAGGTAGAAACGCGCCCTGCGCGCGCGGAGAGACAAGTGAGTGTTGTCACTGTGCGGACTCCATACCGACTGCTGTAGGTAGAAACGCGCCCTGCGCGCGCGGAGAGACAAGTGAGTGTTGTCACTGTGCGGACTCCATACCGACTGCTGTAGGTAGAAACGCGCCCTGCGCGCGCGGAGAGACAAGTGAGTGTTGTCACTGTGCGGACTCCATACCGACTGCTGTAGGTAGAAACGCGCCCTGCGCGCGCGGAGAGACAAGTGAGTGTTGTCACTGTGCGGACTCCATACCGACTGCTGTAGGTAGAAACGCGCCCTGCGCGCGCGGAGAGACAAGTGAGTGTTGTCACTGTGCGGACTCCATACCGACTGCTGTAGGTAGAAACGCGCCCTGCGCGCGCGGAGAGACAAGTGAGTGTTGTCACTGTGCGGACTCCATACCGACTGCTGTAGGTAGAAACGCGCCCTGCGCGCGCGGAGAGACAAGTGAGTGTTGTCACTGTGCGGACTCCATACCGACTGCTGTAGGTAGAAACGCGCCCTGCGCGCGCGGAGAGACAAGTGAGTGTTGTCACTGTGCGGACTCCATACCGACTGCTGTAGGTAGAAACGCGCCCTGCGCGCGCGGAGAGACAAGTGAGTGTTGTCACTGTGCGGACTCCATACCGACTGCTGTAGGTAGAAGCGCGCCCTGCGCGCGCGGAGAGACAAGTGAGTGTTGTCACTGTGCGGACTCCATACCGACTGCTGTAGGTAGAAGCGCGCCCTGCGCGCGCGGAGAGACAAGTGAGTGTTGTCACTGTGCGGACTCCATACCGACTGCTGTAGGTAGAAACGCGCCCTGCGCGCGCGGAGAGACAAGTGAGTGTTGTCACTGTGCGGACTCCATACCGACTGCTGTAGGTAGAAACGCGCCCTGCGCGCGCGGAGAGACAAGTGAGTGTTGTCACTGTGCGGACTCCATACCGACTGCTGTAGGTAGAAACGCGCCCTGCGCGCGCGGAGAGACAAGTGAGTGTTGTCACTGTGCGGACTCCATACCGACTGCTGTAGGTAGAAACGCGCCCTGCGCGCGCGGAGAGACAAGTGAGTGTTGTCACTGTGCGGACTCCATACCGACTGCTGTAGGTAGAAACGCGCCCTGCGCGCGCGGAGAGACAAGTGAGTGTTGTCACTGTGCGGACTCCATACCGACTGCTGTAGGTAGAAACGCGCCCTGCGCGCGCGGAGAGACAAGTGAGTGTTGTCACTGTGCGGACTCCATACCGACTGCTGTAGGTAGAAACGCGCCCTGCGCGCGCGGAGAGACAAGTGAGTGTTGTCACTGTGCGGACTCCATACCGACTGCTGTAGGTAGAAACGCGCCCTGCGCGCGCGGAGAGACAAGTGAGTGTTGTCACTGTGCGGACTCCATACCGACTGCTGTAGGTAGAAGCGCGCCCTGCGCGCGCGGAGAGACAAGTGAGTGTTGTCACTGTGCGGACTCCATACCGACTGCTGTAGGTAGAAGCGCGCCCTGCGCGCGCGGAGAGACAAGTGAGTGTTGTCACTGTGCGGACTCCATACCGACTGCTGTAGGTAGAAACGCGCCCTGCGCGCGCGGAGAGACAAGTGAGTGTTGTCACTGTGCGGACTCCATACCGACTGCTGTAGGTAGAAACGCGCCCTGCGCGCGCGGAGAGACAAGTGAGTGTTGTCACTGTGCGGACTCCATACCGACTGCTGTAGGTAGAAGCGCGCCCTGCGCGCGCGGAGAGACAAGTGAGTGTTGTCACTGTGCGGACTCCATACCGACTGCTGTAGGTAGAAACGCGCCCTGCGCGCGCGGAGAGACAAGTGAGTGTTGTCACTGTGCGGACTCCATACCGACTGCTGTAGGTAGAAGCGCGCCCTGCGCGCGCGGAGAGACAAGTGAGTGTTGTCACTGTGCGGACTCCATACCGACTGCTGTAGGTAGAAACGCGCCCTGCGCGCGCGGAGAGACAAGTGAGTGTTGTCACTGTGCGGACTCCATACCGACTGCTGTAGGTAGAAGCGCGCCCTGCGCGCGCGGAGAGACAAGTGAGTGTTGTCACTGTGCGGACTCCATACCGACTGCTGTAGGTAGAAACGCGCCCTGCGCGCGCGGAGAGACAAGTGAGTGTTGTCACTGTGCGGACTCCATACCGACTGCTGTAGGTAGAAGCGCGCCCTGCGCGCGCGGAGAGACAAGTGAGTGTTGTCACTGTGCGGACTCCATACCGACTGCTGTAGGTAGAAACGCGCCCTGCGCGCGCGGAGAGACAAGTGAGTGTTGTCACTGTGCGGACTCCATACCGACTGCTGTAGGTAGAACGCGCCCTGCGCGCGCGGAGAGACAAGTGAGTGTTGTCACTGTGCGGACTCCATACCGACTGCTGTAGGTAGAAACGCGCCCTGCGCGCGCGGAGAGACAAGTGAGTGTTGTCACTGTGCGGACTCCATACCGACTGCTGTAGGTAGAAACGCGCCCTGCGCGCGCGGAGAGACAAGTGAGTGTTGTCACTGTGCGGACTCCATACCGACTGCTGTAGGTAGAAACGCGCCCTGCGCGCGCGGAGAGACAAGTGAGTGTTGTCACTGTGCGGACTCCATACCGACTGCTGTAGGTAGAAACGCGCCCTGCGCGCGCGGAGAGACAAGTGAGTGTTGTCACTGTGCGGACTCCATACCGACTGCTGTAGGTAGAAACGCGCCCTGCGCGCGCGGAGAGACAAGTGAGTGTTGTCACTGTGCGGACTCCATACCGACTGCTGTAGGTAGAAGCGCGCCCTGCGCGCGCGGAGAGACAAGTGAGTGTTGTCACTGTGCGGACTCCATACCGACTGCTGTAGGTAGAAACGCGCCCTGCGCGCGCGGAGAGACAAGTGAGTGTTGTCACTGTGCGGACTCCATACCGACTGCTGTAGGTAGAAGCGCGCCCTGCGCGCGCGGAGAGACAAGTGAGTGTTGTCACTGTGCGGACTCCATACCGACTGCTGTAGGTAGAAACGCGCCCTGCGCGCGCGGAGAGACAAGTGAGTGTTGTCACTGTGCGGACTCCATACCGACTGCTGTAGGTAGAAGCGCGCCCTGCGCGCGCGGAGAGACAAGTGAGTGTTGTCACTGTGCGGACTCCATACCGACTGCTGTAGGTAGAAACGCGCCCTGCGCGCGCGGAGAGACAAGTGAGTGTTGTCACTGTGCGGACTCCATACCGACTGCTGTAGGTAGAAGCGCGCCCTGCGCGCGCGGAGAGACAAGTGAGTGTTGTCACTGTGCGGACTCCATACCGACTGCTGTAGGTAGAAACGCGCCCTGCGCGCGCGGAGAGACAAGTGAGTGTTGTCACTGTGCGGACTCCATACCGACTGCTGTAGGTAGAAGCGCGCCCTGCGCGCGCGGAGAGACAAGTGAGTGTTGTCACTGTGCGGACTCCATACCGACTGCTGTAGGTAGAAGCGCGCCCTGCGCGCGCGGAGAGACAAGTGAGTGTTGTCACTGTGCGGACTCCATACCGACTGCTGTAGGTAGAAAGCGCGCCCTGCGCGCGCGGAGAGACAAGTGAGTGTTGTCACTGTGCGGACTCCATACCGACTGCTGTAGGTAGAAACGCGCCCTGCGCGCGCGGAGAGACAAGTGAGTGTTGTCACTGTGCGGACTCCATACCGACTGCTGTAGGTAGAAACGCGCCCTGCGCGCGCGGAGAGACAAGTGAGTGTTGTCACTGTGCGGACTCCATACCGACTGCTGTAGTAGAAACGCGCCCTGCGCGCGCGGAGAGACAAGTGAGTGTTGTCACTGTGCGGACTCCATACCGACTGCTGTAGGTAGAAACGCGCCCTGCGCGCGCGGAGAGGCAAGTGAGTGTTGTCACTGTGCGGACTCCATACCGACTGCTGTAGGTAGAAACGCGCCCTGCGCGCGCGGAGAGACAAGTGAGTGTTGTCACTGTGCGGACTCCATACCGACTGCTGTAGGTAGAAACGCGCCCTGCGCGCGCGGAGAGACAAGTGAGTGTTGTCACTGTGCGGACTCCATACCGACTGCTGTAGGTAGAAACGCGCCCTGCGCGCGCGGAGAGACAAGTGAGTGTTGTCACTGTGCGGACTCCATACCGACTGCTGTAGGTAGAAACGCGCCCTGCGCGCGCGGAGAGACAAGTGAGTGCAAACATAATAGTTGCCTCGGAAGCAAACGATAGTCACCAAAACTTTTTTGAGCTGTCAAGTCATCTATGTCGCAGAAACTATAGTGACCGATAACTGTAATCCAAGGTTCATTATTATCTCTTCTATATATAAGTTAACAATCGCAGTACAGTTGAAATAGGTATACATATTATTGGCAACAAACTTCACAATTAAGAAAATTATATTGTTCTTAAATTTAAATTTGAAAAAAACCAGCTCAAAGAAACTCTTTATCTCATAAACGGTCAAACCGATTTTGGTGAAATCTAGCCAAGTATAGCCTCGGTCAAGTCGCCTTTCAAACACCCTTGGCTGAATATGTCGCACTATATCACTTTATTCCAACCAAATGTACCATATTCTGAGAAATGAACGATTTGATTTGAAAAAAAAATGCGTCGAATTCGGTCCAGTACTTTTCGAGGAAAATTGTAAAAGGCATTCAGACACACAAACAACCCCAAACACATAATATACCGCCTTCGTTCCGTTCTGTCCATCGTGGGTAAAAACTAATAACTGGCCAAGAGCATGTCGGACCATGCTCAGTGTAGGGTTCCATAGCCGTAACTATAAGGTAAAAAATACGATGTAAAAAAAGTACAACAACAAAAGAGCGTATCTTCATAGCAATTACGTCCTTTTGTTGAGAAGCGCAGTTTATCGGCAATAACTCAAAAACGGTACATTCGATCTTGTTGAAAATAATTTTCGTTGAAAGTATTAATTAAGCGTTACCTTCGTGATTTTTTTCATACTTTTCGGACGCACGGTTTAGAAAATAGAGGGGGGGGGGACACAATTTACACAACTTTCGGAGCGATTATTTCCAAATACATTCACTTAATCAAAAACATTGCTTAGGAACCTTATAGTGTTTTTTAAAGAGCTGTCGAACTTTGTACCACACGTTGATATTTGCTGAAAAACATTTTTTTTACTGTCTTTAACATGTATGGAGTGCCCCCCCTAAAAATATTTATTTTAATTATTTATATACCAAACTAAGTAGCGGCTCATAAAAGACACCTATATTCCAAATTTCATCAATATCCATCATGTAGTTTTTGAGTAAAATGCCTGTGACATACGGACAGACAGACAGACAGACAGACAGACAGACAGACGGACGGACATGACGAAACTATAAGGGTTCCGTTTTTGCCATTTTGGCTACGGAACCCTAAAAATGGCCATACGGGCGTCTTTTCTAGACGACGCCATCTCAAATTGACCTATTTTTGTGAATAAAAGAACACTGTGAAAAACTGGATCAAGTCTAGATTACCTCATTCATCCGCTACAGTTCTCACAGAATCACGTTTCATTCAAAGCATTTTATACCTTAAACTTGACGGAATAAATACCAACATTCATTAATAATACAAAGAATTCTCAAATTACAAATTCATCTTTTAGTTACTCAGCCTTGCGTGATACGCAGTTGATACTAATCTCCAAAATAGATCAACGTATTTGGCATTGTTTACTATTTATGATTTGCACAATGAAGACATTAACAAACAATTATTTTAATATGATTCGGTTATTCGCTTTCTTCGGTTTGTTCAAGAAAAATGTCCAGTATGAGGTCGTTTCATGTTTGGTAAATAAACTAACTGTTATGTTAATTTTGTTTTAATATGACTGTTATATACTTATATATACCATCGAAGACACTGTTAATAGTACATTTCTTAACGGATGTAAACTTAATTGCAACGAGTCTATTGGTGGTCAGTTATCAGTGGTTTCGTTTGTACAACTATGTACATATAGGATGCCCACAACAAAAAGTGTCATATCGTCACTACTTTTAAAAAATCGTATCTGATACTGACTTCAGCTAAAAACGCAGTAAGTGTTTGAACTTTGTATGGAGCCTTGACGTTTTTCTCTAAGACGTTTTTAGATACGAGTTTTTTCAAGGAAGTGACGATTTGTGTTTATCGGCGTCCATAATATATCTATATACCAAATCTCATGGGAATCCGCCCGGTAGTTTTTGCATGATGCGTGTACAACCATAGTACTGCTACGTTTTTATTATATGTAAGTATAGATAAAGTGTTTACATGCATTAGTTGATTAAACTCGTCATTTTAAATTGCGAATATCGGATAATAAACATGAAAATGATGCAAATCTAATTGGTTGTAACAATGCTACTTCTATATATATCAATATGTATTGCACAAACGCGGAAGTTTTGAACACTTCCTTCGAATTCTTTGTCTGGCCTTCGATTATCTTTGCCTATTTTGCTTGAGACTGAGATTTTTTCTTTAATGTTTTCAATCCAGACTATGACAAAAATATTGATCATTTCAGGCAAAGGCTTAAATCATATTTTATGATAAAGGTAAAAAAACCGCGATTTCAGCTTGGATTTTGGCTATTTAGGGTGATGTTTCACACAATTTTGCTCTATTATACAATTAGATCACAATATTTCTGGATAATGCTGTTACAATGAAAAAAATCAGCAGCTCAAGACACTTCAATCATAGAGAAAATAACACTCCACTTTTGGGCAGTCGTGTATTTAAAAAGCGTTTTAAATATATAAGACGTCTTAAGCAGCCAGTCAGTATTAGAAGTAGGGCTCCCGCTACACGTGTTACACGCCGAAACGGATACCCGTGTTCTTAAGACCGGCGGTACTAAGAACCCGGATTACACAAACCCGCCGGGTACCGGAAACGTTTCTCAGAAACGTTTCCGGTACCCGTACCCGTTCTACGTGTCCGCGGGTACACGTGTATTTAAAACCGGCCCGAACGGGTACGAACGAACCGAAACAGTCGGAGTCAAGGCAAACAATATCTACTATTTAACGCTGACTTCAGATGAACTCTTTTGGCGTACGAATGTTTAATAATAGTTTGTAACCGTGTTGGAAAATCATATTTAGCCAACTACTTAAAATATGTTTTTTATATAAATCGAAGTAGGCATCGTTATTCTACATTGTCTGCTGTATTTTATTCTAAATCTGCTCGTACTTGGTTTAGAAACTTTATTCTGATGTGTTAGGTTTTAATTTAATAAAATTAAAACCTATTGCGTCTTATCTAAGTCAATTAATTAAAAACAACATTTTATTTATAATGGCATATCAGATATGTGACGAATATGGTTTGCAGATATACTAAAATATCAATTAAAAATAACAGTTTAGAATATAATTATGAATTACTTCGCAAAAACAACAAACATCTGCCAATGGCGCAAAAAAGATAAACATAAGCGCCATTATCATGTGATTATTCATAACTGAATTTCACCCGAGAACCACAAAAGTCCATGTTACCTTAGTTAACTTGCGATAAGATTGCTTATTTCTTTAAGATAAATCCTAAAATTGGTAATCATTCAAGTTTACTTGAGTGACTTTCACAATAGGGTTAAGGTAATAAACTTGAACGCCGAACGCCTTTTTAAATTTTATTAGAAACCTACACCCCTACCCACACGCCTACGCCTTTTTGTCTGACGAAGCGAACAAAGAAGTAGGTTCCCAAACCATCATCACAAGTACGACTACCAATTATAAGCTTTATGTCGTAGCAATAAGGTTAAAACTTATGCACCAAAAATTGCAACAAATGCCCCGGCAAAATCTTAAAAGATTAGATAAGTAAATGTTTTCTATTGATTTGGAGCCGCATCGCACTAACAAGTAGTTTACTATGAAAAAAGGCAGAGCAAAAACAATTAGAATGAACAAGAAATGGGTAAGATTTTGGAAATAAGGTACCTAGTCTAGTTGTTTTTTAGTACCTATGATTCCAGTTCCAGAGTAATACAGTTGTTCCACACGGGACCCGGGTGTCTCGTGTAGAATTTGACTCCGAATGCGGAGTTCGAATGAAACTTTGACCCGGCTAAGAACAATTTTCACTTACCCAATCGACCGCTGACCGCAGGCTTAATTCCGTCAAGTAAAGTCACAGTCGGGTCAGTCAAAGAGTCAAAGTCTCGTCAAGTTCAGCTATACACTGATGATGCGCCAGGTCCAGGTCGCCACGCGGCAAATCAAATCACCGGTCCAGACGCCAAAATATGTGCCGTTCGCGTCGCGAAAACAAGGCTAGCACTTAATTGTTCACACAAATCGTTCGTGCACACAAAACAATCACGAAATCCACTAATTCGACATACAATAGGGAAACCGATCGCAAGCAACGCGTTCCCTTGTCGCAAAACCGTAAAAGTAAGTGAATCTGTCAAAAATCACGTTTCTTTTTTGGTGGCAATATTTGACGTTGACAAGTGTCCTGTCAAATAGTGAGGTGACATCCCACGATGGCAGTCCGATTTATATAGGGACGTAACAACAGTTTTGTTGCAAGTTATTTTAAAATCGTTTTTTTTTGTTTTGTTGTGTTTGGTTTTGTTGTTATATACTGTTAATGCGATAGATTGTTATTAAATGTTAAAAAAATAGAAGAAATTGGGTGTGGAATTTTGCCACAAGAGTCGATGACAAAGCTTATTGCTCATTGTTCAATTATCGCACAAACAACGAGATTTCTTGTAATATTAATCAGGACTACTATATAGACGACAGGAGCGATTGGAAGACATTTATTAACAATTCACCATAAGTCAACAAACCCGACGACCACCGAGTAAGTACAATTATTTAACTATTTTATTTATGTAAAAAAATATATTAAAGTAACTCTATTTTGTATAAATAAATAAACCAGCCAGTGCGAGTCGGATTCACGCACGAAGGGTTTCCGAACCTATCCTAGGGGTATCTGTTGTTATAGATGCTACAGAAATACATAATCTGTGAAAATTTTAACTGTCTAGCTATCACGGTTCATGAGATACAGCCTAGGGACAGACAGATAGACAGATAGTGGACTCTTAGTAATATGGTCTCGTTTTTACCCTAAAAAGTGCTAGTATTTGAACTTCGAAGTCTTATATAAAAATGTCTACTCGTATTCTATGCAAAAACTACCTGCTCTTAAAAGGCCGAAACCTTAGCCCAATAGACTGTTTATTGACTTTCGGCTTTACATATTTATACACCACGGAATAAGATATGCTCGAAACTTACCACCCCCCACCCCATTGTGTCTATTAATTTGTAGCTCGAACCACGATTTGTACCTTCGCTACTCGTTAAGGACGGATCCGGAGACACGGGTAAATAAGATCCGTTTCTTCGGGTACCCGTGTACCCGTGGAAACGGATCTTAATTACCTACACGTTGCCTAATTACCCGTGCGGAACGGGCCAGAAAACCGTGTCCGTGTTACTCAGAAACGGGTAATAGAAACGTTTACACGAAACCCGGACACGAGCGCGAGCCCTAATTAGAAGTAACGTTAATTTTATTTATGCCACACTTGGCCACAAAGTGCCAAGGTAAAAAGTAAGAGGGGGTAAAAAGGTAGGTAAAAAGCCGCTTTCTGGCCAAGTGTAGACATAAAATGATGTACACAACACGGGAGGTAATAAAGAAAGCCCTCGATCGCATATTTACGTCCCTCGCTTGCAGCTCGGGCCGCAAACTTCTGCGATTTCGGCCTTTCTTTTTATTACCACCCTAGTTGTGTAATGCACTATTGTCAAAGTCAGGCAAGGGTAGAAACTAGTATTCTACCCCTGCCTGACTTTGCCTGCGTAGAATTAGTACTTACCGTAAGGTCGGGGTACTTTCGCCCTGGGGGGTAACTTTGGCCATAGGGATTAACTCGATTCAGGTTTTATTATTGCATTTAAATTACGGCACATTGCCATGAGGTTGGTTTTAGCTGACCGTTCATGTTTTTATATTTATTATCAGACCTTATAGATTTGAGATATGTGATTTACAAAGTGGGCAAAGTTACCCTACATTTGGCCAAAGTACCCCGACCTTACGGTACTTCGAGTATCCTTTTGCTTTGGTGATTTTATAACTTAAATATAACCCTTACTTGAGAAATTATTGATTCCCTAAACAAACTCCGATCCTCCCTTTTCAAGCCTTTGAGGGATGATTTTTGAGATAAGACTATTTTATCTCTTTTCCAGGGTCGCAAACTATTTCCATACTCAATTTCATCTCAATCGATACAGCAGTTTAAACATGAAAGATTAACAGACAGATATACTGTAGCATTAAAATATTAAATTTAAATTATACTCGTACCTACATAAAAATCACGTATTCTTAATTAAAAGTACACTTAATTAAAATTTGAATTCATTATCATTCATAAATATACTTGGCTCTCTTTCAATCAGTCAATTGATTTTTCTCACATGTTTCTCGCATCGAACGTGTTGATTAGATAAGAGAACCTTAACCGAATAACCTAATAATCTAAATACAACCAAATTAAAATCGTTTATTGTTTAATAAATAGGCATGTTGACTAATGTTCAATTTTACAACCAAATGTAGGAGTTATATAGTTTGGAAACTACCAAGTTAACATAAAAAAAGAAATCAATAAAAAATATCTAAAATTTATAAAGTTATTAGCCCTCATAGTTTTACTTACAAATTTTCGGCATTTCTTTTATCGTCCAAAAGAAATATTATAGTACATTGTGCACCGAGGGTAGTAAGAAGGGGATTACTAACGAGAGTCTATAAGAAGCCCGACGCCGTAGGCGGAGGGTTTTTAATGACTCGAGTTTGTAATCTTCTTACTGCCCGTGATACACACAATGTTTTTCATCACATTTGCGAGGAAAAAAAAATAAAACATAAAAATGAAATAAACCAAACGCACCCGCTAAGAGACAACTTCAACTGTCAACTTTTTCAATATAGTCTTCCACAGATAATGCTAAGAACTGCGTTTAGTTTTTAAACTTGACAGGCAATGTCGCCAGATTGTACCGATTTTCAAAATAAAATTTTAAACTAAATTAATTTAATTGCATTAAAATAATCGCAAAAACTACGGAAATAATAGTAAAATATACCATATAAGTTTTATTTTACACTAAAATTGGTTTTGTAGCCAAGTTTTGAAGATGTGAAATAGCCTTGGCTGATTCGAAACCTCCTTAGTCTGAAATGACGTACGACTTTTAAAACTAAACTCATAACTCCCGAGGGAGTTATAGATTTTCATACAGTTTTTCCTCCCGTGGGAGTTATAGATATTTGTAACCCACGGGGGGTAAATCGGCTCGAGTTGGTCTATAAGCGCGCGTGTTATAACACCCTTTACGAGCAAGTGTGATGAAAAAGTTATTTTAAGAATGCTTAAGCATCAATGAAAAATGGTACAGCAACTATGTGCTGAAACGCACTTTTTCATGCTCAAAATGGCAAATTACTTATTTTCTCATACAAAATTAGTGCAGCGACGGAACGGATGACGTTATAGGTTCCTACCGTTTTCTATGGAGCGTTTTCATCGCTCAGTACGATCGGCTACTTTTAATTACAATTTGTGGATGTTATAGACATAACAATGTATTAAGTTTTATATAGATATTTGTTCCTCACAAATAGTGGAATCGATTTACGACCGAAAAAAAATCGAGTCAACTTGCGAATTATTAATACGCAGTTACATAAACGTCCTTTAAATTTATTGCTACCTTGAGTCGCATGCTAGTTTTACTCTTTGCGAATCATAAAATGACAGCATGCGATTCTACTGCCTAATCTTTGAGTACTTCCAATCTATTGTAATTGTACGTATAGGTTTTACAACTATGAGCTCTAACCTTATTAATATGCTAGCTGTAAATGTCTCTACAATTTCTATTGTTTTTAATGATATCAGTTTATTGTGAGGCGATCACACACGTGGTTTTGTAATCTGGTCACGTATTTCTCATAACCGTTTATAAACGTAGCTATAAGTGCAATATGCGATACATTTCTATGTATCAGACCACACGGATTTCTTATCTAGGAGTTAGTGTTTCATGCGTGTTATTGATGCCTCACGCCACCTGAGTCATCTGAACTATTGGTTCAATTATGAACTATTAAACTACAATCACAGTATTTTTTCTGTCTACAAAAGATTCAACGCGCGCTTGTATGCGTGTATCATATTGACAAGAAAATATCAAGACACGGCTCGAATTATAGAAAAAAAACACCTTAAATCGATGAGTGTTTTAAACGCAGAGACGTTTAATCTCGATAACCTCTTCGACACCCACGACGGAAATATCCGCAACGCAAGTTCAATGCCAACGACTGATTAGTTCGTCACAAAGCGCAAAGGGACATATACCTACATGAACCAGCATAAAGTTCAATTTCGGTTATGGCATGGCGTCTAATTTGCAACTTTTATGTTTTTATCTTCGAAAAAGTTAATAACGTCAACAGGACAAGCTGCACATAAATCTTTTCAATATCAAGTGACTACCTACACCCTCCTGCCCACATAATGTCCTTTCAAAATCTCATGCGCAAAACGTGTTCATCCCTGGTGCGCAGGATTCGGGCCAGCTCCAACAGCACTCTGAGAATGATTGTTCAACGATTGGATTGCGCGTATGTGAACCATTGTGTGATGGTCCACCTAAATAGGGGTGTTGTTTTTAAATTTTAATTTGTAATTTGATTTTATTGTACTAAACTAACTAACAATAGTTTTAAGTGTGTATGTATACTAACAATTGATCCAAGTTGGTCGTGAAATAAATGAATGATTATTATTATTATTATTAAAAAAAAATATACTTGCATTTTCTGCGTTCATTTTGAAACTAGAAATAAATAAACTGAACTCTAATCCATGTCATGTAGATTCAAATTTCATTGTCATGTAGTATGTAAGTAGGAGGTTAAGAAACTTGCCCTCCTACTTGGTTTTGCCTACTTCATCCAGTAGGCAAAGTTACGGCTATTGACGGTATGTATTGCTTTGGTAATTCCAGAGTCGCTGTAGTACTATCCTCGAGCATCCAAGTGCTGTCACTGCCGTCGCTGCAACGCGTGGCGCTCGTGCGAACACCCGCGAACGCTCGGCCGCTGTGCGCGCTCGCCACCGAGCCGAACGTCGCGCTGCTCGCCGCGCCCGCGCACCGCCGCGGCTCGCTGCAACTGCTGGTACTGTAGTGTCACAGATTACGAGTGGCGCTCGTGCGAACACCCGCAATCAGTAGAGTAGATCGGGTACAAACGAAGCCACTGTTAACGGACCATCCATAGACCTTAACACGTTGCAATAAAGTTGACATTCATTTACAAATGTACAGTTAACAGTGTGTTCAATTGTACTATAGCTAATTTCACCTCGCTTAGCGCAGCTCTAGTGGAAACAGCCCAGCGGAGCGTGGATAGGTAAATGAAGTGTTTCTATTGGTTCATGACAAACACATCCCTCGCTACGCATCCTCGCACATCCTTGGTGGAAACGCAGTCTAATTGTTGTCACACACCATTAGTGCTGCCCTAACATCCAAGTGATTGACCTGTCATCGACTTATTTTTACCAGTTCAAGAGAGTTACAATGACATTACGTGACATGGCCGTATCTCTGGGCAGGTTTTAAAAACGATCATCATCTTTCAGGACGTATCGCGAGCTGTGAAAGGCGCCCAGTCGAGTTCCCCAGCCGTACTGGGCTGCCACCAGAGCGAGCTAGTGTGCCTGGGGCTCTCGGCGAACGGGGCCAAGCTAGCCACTGCGTCTGCGCGGGGCACCATCATCCGTCTGTGGGACACCGCCTCCAAGCAGATCCTACACGAGCTGAGGCGAGGCGCTGACTCCGCCACTGTCTACTGGTGAGTGACAGAGCTAGAGTGTGCTCAGGGCCCTCTATCAACGGAGCCAAGCAGATTCTGTTTCTGACGTATTTTTTCTTTTGTTTGCCTAACAAAAATGACGATACGGCGTTGAAGTTTCGCGCGATGTCGCAACGTGGTACAATTTTTATGTCACACCCGGCCATAAAGCCGCTTTCTGGCCAAGTAGGTATAGACATAAAATGATGTACACAACACGGGAGGTAATAAAAAAAGCCCTCAATCGCATATTTACGTCCCTCGCTTGCAGCTCGGGCCTCGGATCTCGGCCTTTCGTACTACTTGGTGCTGTGGTGTGTGTGTCCGTACACGGCGCGCTCCCGATATACCTTTTGTAGGAACAAAAACTACCGTATGCGGGCTTTTTTATTTAAAGTGCGTTTTTAACTGACAGTTAGCAGGTCGTCACAGAACTGACGATTAGTGTCAAACTCCATACATTTCGTCACGGACTGACAGGTTAGACGGTATTTGAACATAGCTTAAGTTTCGCCTAACCGTAGATTTTAAAATAAAAATGCCCATACCGTGCTAGTTGTGTAATGTACTATAGTCTGTATTATATGTTTTCGTTTGCAGTATAAAGTTCAACCCGACGGGCACGCTAGTGTGCTGCGTATCGGACAAGGGCACGGTGCACGTGTGGGCGGCGCGCGGCGGCTACGCGCACCTCGCGGCCGCGCGCGCCGCGCCCGACACCAGGGCGCTGTGCGCCTTCGCCGGCGACGAGCAGGCCGTCGGTGAGTACTGTCACACGTGGCGACCCGGCGGGCACGCTAGTGTGTTGTATCGGACAAGGGCACGGTGCACGTGTGGGCGCCGCGCCCGACACCAGGGCGCTGTGCGCCTTCGCCGGCGACGAGCAGGCCGTCGGTGAGTACTGTCACACGTGGCGACCCGGCGGGCACGCTAGTGTGTTGTATCGGACAAGGGCACGGTGCACGTGTGGGCGCCGCGCCCGACACCAGGGCGCTGTGCGCCTTCGCCGGCGACGAGCAGGCCGTCGGTGAGTACTGTCACACGTGGCGACCCGGCGGGCACGCTAGTGTGTTGTATCGGACAAGGGCACGGTGCACGTGTGGGCGCCGCGCCCGACACCAGGGCGCTGTGCGCCTTCGCCGGCGACGAGCAGGCCGTCGGTGAGTACTGTCACACGTGGCGACCCGGCGGGCACGCTAGTGTGTTGTATCGGACAAGGGCACGGTGCACGTGTGGGCGCCGCGCCCGACACCAGGGCGCTGTGCGCCTTCGCCGGCGACGAGCAGGCCGTCGGTGAGTACTGTCACACGTGGCGACCCGGCGGGCACGCTAGTGTGTTGTATCGGACAAGGGCACGGTGCACGTGTGGGCGCCGCGCCCGACACCAGGGCGCTGTGCGCCTTCGCCGGCGACGAGCAGGCCGTCGGTGAGTACTGTCACACGTGGCGACCCGGCGGGCACGCTAGTGTGTTGTATCGGACAAGGGCACGGTGCACGTGTGGGCGCCGCGCCCGACACCAGGGCGCTGTGCGCCTTCGCCGGCGACGAGCAGGCCGTCGGTGAGTACTGTCACACGTGGCGACCCGGCGGGCACGCTAGTGTGTTGTATCGGACAAGGGCACGGTGCACGTGTGGGCGCCGCGCCCGACACCAGGGCGCTGTGCGCCTTCGCCGGCGACGAGCAGGCCGTCGGTGAGTACTGTCACACGTGGCGACCCGGCGGGCACGCTAGTGTGTTGTATCGGACAAGGGCACGGTGCACGTGTGGGCGCCGCGCCCGACACCAGGGCGCTGTGCGCCTTCGCCGGCGACGAGCAGGCCGTCGGTGAGTACTGTCACACGTGGCGACCCGGCGGGCACGCTAGTGTGTTGTATCGGACAAGGGCACGGTGCACGTGTGGGCGCCGCGCCCGACACCAGGGCGCTGTGCGCCTTCGCCGGCGACGAGCAGGCCGTCGGTGAGTACTGTCACACGTGGCGACCCGGCGGGCACGCTAGTGTGTTGTATCGGACAAGGGCACGGTGCACGTGTGGGCGCCGCGCCCGACACCAGGGCGCTGTGCGCCTTCGCCGGCGACGAGCAGGCCGTCGGTGAGTACTGTCACACGTGGCGACCCGGCGGGCACGCTAGTGTGTTGTATCGGACAAGGGCACGGTGCACGTGTGGGCGCCGCGCCCGACACCAGGGCGCTGTGCGCCTTCGCCGGCGACGAGCAGGCCGTCGGTGAGTACTGTCACACGTGGCGACCCGGCGGGCACGCTAGTGTGTTGTATCGGACAAGGGCACGGTGCACGTGTGGGCGCCGCGCCCGACACCAGGGCGCTGTGCGCCTTCGCCGGCGACGAGCAGGCCGTCGGTGAGTACTGTCACACGTGGCGACCCGGCGGGCACGCTAGTGTGTTGTATCGGACAAGGGCACGGTGCACGTGTGGGCGCCGCGCCCGACACCAGGGCGCTGTGCGCCTTCGCCGGCGACGAGCAGGCCGTCGGTGAGTACTGTCACACGTGGCGACCCGGCGGGCACGCTAGTGTGTTGTATCGGACAAGGGCACGGTGCACGTGTGGGCGCCGCGCCCGACACCAGGGCGCTGTGCGCCTTCGCCGGCGACGAGCAGGCCGTCGGTGAGTACTGTCACACGTGGCGACCCGGCGGGCACGCTAGTGTGTTGTATCGGACAAGGGCACGGTGCACGTGTGGGCGCCGCGCCCGACACCAGGGCGCTGTGCGCCTTCGCCGGCGACGAGCAGGCCGTCGGTGAGTACTGTCACACGTGGCGACCCGGCGGGCACGCTAGTGTGTTGTATCGGACAAGGGCACGGTGCACGTGTGGGCGCCGCGCCCGACACCAGGGCGCTGTGCGCCTTCGCCGGCGACGAGCAGGCCGTCGGTGAGTACTGTCACACGTGGCGACCCGGCGGGCACGCTAGTGTGTTGTATCGGACAAGGGCACGGTGCACGTGTGGGCGCCGCGCCCGACACCAGGGCGCTGTGCGCCTTCGCCGGCGACGAGCAGGCCGTCGGTGAGTACTGTCACACGTGGCGACCCGGCGGGCACGCTAGTGTGTTGTATCGGACAAGGGCACGGTGCACGTGTGGGCGGCGCGCGGCGGCTACGCGCACCTGGCGGCCGCGCGCGCCGCGCCCGACACCAGGGCGCTGTGCGCCTTCGCCGGCGACGAGCAGGCCGTCGGTGAGTACTGTCACACGTGGCGACCCGGCGGGCACGCTAGTGTGTTGTATCGGACAAGGGCACGGTGCACGTGTGGGCGCCGCGCCCGACACCAGGGCGCTGTGCGCCTTCGCCGGCGACGAGCAGGCCGTCGGTGAGTACTGTCACACGTGGCGACCCGGCGGGCACGCTAGTGTGTTGTATCGGACAAGGGCACGGTGCACGTGTGGGCGCCGCGCCCGACACCAGGGCGCTGTGCGCCTTCGCCGGCGACGAGCAGGCCGTCGGTGAGTACTGTCACACGTGGCGACCCGGCGGGCACGCTAGTGTGTTGTATCGGACAAGGGCACGGTGCACGTGTGGGCGCCGCGCCCGACACCAGGGCGCTGTGCGCCTTCGCCGGCGACGAGCAGGCCGTCGGTGAGTACTGTCACACGTGGCGACCCGGCGGGCACGCTAGTGTGTTGTATCGGACAAGGGCACGGTGCACGTGTGGGCGCCGCGCCCGACACCAGGGCGCTGTGCGCCTTCGCCGGCGACGAGCAGGCCGTCGGTGAGTACTGTCACACGTGGCGACCCGGCGGGCACGCTAGTGTGTTGTATCGGACAAGGGCACGGTGCACGTGTGGGCGCCGCGCCCGACACCAGGGCGCTGTGCGCCTTCGCCGGCGACGAGCAGGCCGTCGGTGAGTACTGTCACACGTGGCGACCCGGCGGGCACGCTAGTGTGTTGTATCGGACAAGGGCACGGTGCACGTGTGGGCGCCGCGCCCGACACCAGGGCGCTGTGCGCCTTCGCCGGCGACGAGCAGGCCGTCGGTGAGTACTGTCACACGTGGCGACCCGGCGGGCACGCTAGTGTGTTGTATCGGACAAGGGCACGGTGCACGTGTGGGCGCCGCGCCCGACACCAGGGCGCTGTGCGCCTTCGCCGGCGACGAGCAGGCCGTCGGTGAGTACTGTCACACGTGGCGACCCGGCGGGCACGCTAGTGTGTTGTATCGGACAAGGGCACGGTGCACGTGTGGGCGCCGCGCCCGACACCAGGGCGCTGTGCGCCTTCGCCGGCGACGAGCAGGCCGTCGGTGAGTACTGTCACACGTGGCGACCCGGCGGGCACGCTAGTGTGTTGTATCGGACAAGGGCACGGTGCACGTGTGGGCGCCGCGCCCGACACCAGGGCGCTGTGCGCCTTCGCCGGCGACGAGCAGGCCGTCGGTGAGTACTGTCACACGTGGCGACCCGGCGGGCACGCTAGTGTGTTGTATCGGACAAGGGCACGGTGCACGTGTGGGCGCCGCGCCCGACACCAGGGCGCTGTGCGCCTTCGCCGGCGACGAGCAGGCCGTCGGTGAGTACTGTCACACGTGGCGACCCGGCGGGCACGCTAGTGTGTTGTATCGGACAAGGGCACGGTGCACGTGTGGGCGCCGCGCCCGACACCAGGGCGCTGTGCGCCTTCGCCGGCGACGAGCAGGCCGTCGGTGAGTACTGTCACACGTGGCGACCCGGCGGGCACGCTAGTGTGTTGTATCGGACAAGGGCACGGTGCACGTGTGGGCGCCGCGCCCGACACCAGGGCGCTGTGCGCCTTCGCCGGCGACGAGCAGGCCGTCGGTGAGTACTGTCACACGTGGCGACCCGGCGGGCACGCTAGTGTGTTGTATCGGACAAGGGCACGGTGCACGTGTGGGCGCCGCGCCCGACACCAGGGCGCTGTGCGCCTTCGCCGGCGACGAGCAGGCCGTCGGTGAGTACTGTCACACGTGGCGACCCGGCGGGCACGCTAGTGTGTTGTATCGGACAAGGGCACGGTGCACGTGTGGGCGCCGCGCCCGACACCAGGGCGCTGTGCGCCTTCGCCGGCGACGAGCAGGCCGTCGGTGAGTACTGTCACACGTGGCGACCCGGCGGGCACGCTAGTGTGTTGTATCGGACAAGGGCACGGTGCACGTGTGGGCGCCGCGCCCGACACCAGGGCGCTGTGCGCCTTCGCCGGCGACGAGCAGGCCGTCGGTGAGTACTGTCACACGTGGCGACCCGGCGGGCACGCTAGTGTGTTGTATCGGACAAGGGCACGGTGCACGTGTGGGCGCCGCGCCCGACACCAGGGCGCTGTGCGCCTTCGCCGGCGACGAGCAGGCCGTCGGTGAGTACTGTCACACGTGGCGACCCGGCGGGCACGCTAGTGTGTTGTATCGGACAAGGGCACGGTGCACGTGTGGGCGCCGCGCCCGACACCAGGGCGCTGTGCGCCTTCGCCGGCGACGAGCAGGCCGTCGGTGAGTACTGTCACACGTGGCGACCCGGCGGGCACGCTAGTGTGTTGTATCGGACAAGGGCACGGTGCACGTGTGGGCGCCGCGCCCGACACCAGGGCGCTGTGCGCCTTCGCCGGCGACGAGCAGGCCGTCGGTGAGTACTGTCACACGTGGCGACCCGGCGGGCACGCTAGTGTGTTGTATCGGACAAGGGCACGGTGCACGTGTGGGCGCCGCGCCCGACACCAGGGCGCTGTGCGCCTTCGCCGGCGACGAGCAGGCCGTCGGTGAGTACTGTCACACGTGGCGACCCGGCGGGCACGCTAGTGTGTTGTATCGGACAAGGGCACGGTGCACGTGTGGGCGCCGCGCCCGACACCAGGGCGCTGTGCGCCTTCGCCGGCGACGAGCAGGCCGTCGGTGAGTACTGTCACACGTGGCGACCCGGCGGGCACGCTAGTGTGTTGTATCGGACAAGGGCACGGTGCACGTGTGGGCGCCGCGCCCGACACCAGGGCGCTGTGCGCCTTCGCCGGCGACGAGCAGGCCGTCGGTGAGTACTGTCACACGTGGCGACCCGGCGGGCACGCTAGTGTGTTGTATCGGACAAGGGCACGGTGCACGTGTGGGCGCCGCGCCCGACACCAGGGCGCTGTGCGCCTTCGCCGGCGACGAGCAGGCCGTCGGTGAGTACTGTCACACGTGGCGACCCGGCGGGCACGCTAGTGTGTTGTATCGGACAAGGGCACGGTGCACGTGTGGGCGCCGCGCCCGACACCAGGGCGCTGTGCGCCTTCGCCGGCGACGAGCAGGCCGTCGGTGAGTACTGTCACACGTGGCGACCCGGCGGGCACGCTAGTGTGTTGTATCGGACAAGGGCACGGTGCACGTGTGGGCGCCGCGCCCGACACCAGGGCGCTGTGCGCCTTCGCCGGCGACGAGCAGGCCGTCGGTGAGTACTGTCACACGTGGCGACCCGGCGGGCACGCTAGTGTGTTGTATCGGACAAGGGCACGGTGCACGTGTGGGCGCCGCGCCCGACACCAGGGCGCTGTGCGCCTTCGCCGGCGACGAGCAGGCCGTCGGTGAGTACTGTCACACGTGGCGACCCGGCGGGCACGCTAGTGTGTTGTATCGGACAAGGGCACGGTGCACGTGTGGGCGCCGCGCCCGACACCAGGGCGCTGTGCGCCTTCGCCGGCGACGAGCAGGCCGTCGGTGAGTACTGTCACACGTGGCGACCCGGCGGGCACGCTAGTGTGTTGTATCGGACAAGGGCACGGTGCACGTGTGGGCGCCGCGCCCGACACCAGGGCGCTGTGCGCCTTCGCCGGCGACGAGCAGGCCGTCGGTGAGTACTGTCACACGTGGCGACCCGGCGGGCACGCTAGTGTGTTGTATCGGACAAGGGCACGGTGCACGTGTGGGCGCCGCGCCCGACACCAGGGCGCTGTGCGCCTTCGCCGGCGACGAGCAGGCCGTCGGTGAGTACTGTCACACGTGGCGACCCGGCGGGCACGCTAGTGTGTTGTATCGGACAAGGGCACGGTGCACGTGTGGGCGCCGCGCCCGACACCAGGGCGCTGTGCGCCTTCGCCGGCGACGAGCAGGCCGTCGGTGAGTACTGTCACACGTGGCGACCCGGCGGGCACGCTAGTGTGTTGTATCGGACAAGGGCACGGTGCACGTGTGGGCGCCGCGCCCGACACCAGGGCGCTGTGCGCCTTCGCCGGCGACGAGCAGGCCGTCGGTGAGTACTGTCACACGTGGCGACCCGGCGGGCACGCTAGTGTGTTGTATCGGACAAGGGCACGGTGCACGTGTGGGCGCCGCGCCCGACACCAGGGCGCTGTGCGCCTTCGCCGGCGACGAGCAGGCCGTCGGTGAGTACTGTCACACGTGGCGACCCGGCGGGCACGCTAGTGTGTTGTATCGGACAAGGGCACGGTGCACGTGTGGGCGCCGCGCCCGACACCAGGGCGCTGTGCGCCTTCGCCGGCGACGAGCAGGCCGTCGGTGAGTACTGTCACACGTGGCGACCCGGCGGGCACGCTAGTGTGTTGTATCGGACAAGGGCACGGTGCACGTGTGGGCGCCGCGCCCGACACCAGGGCGCTGTAGGTGCACTATAGGTTAAAAATTAATGATGCGGGACGTTATCATTTCCAAATATCCCTGTTTAATTAGTTTTTCCTTTATGACAGATCTAAATTTAGAGTGCACCTAATCCAAACTTCCCTCTTTTCCAGTGATATGTGAAGACGGCACGTTCCACAAGTTCACGTTCTCCGCTGAAGGCAACTGTCACCGGAGTGAGTTCGAATATTTTATGCAAGTGAGTATTTTTACAAGCTTTTATTTAACTAGTAGTATTAAGGCTACACACTGTACACGAGCCCGGTGGGTGTTTGCGCCACCGGCACGCCATTAGGATGGCCCCTGGCCCGGCGTACGACACTGCATTTACGCTACGCGTACGGAAAAAGCCGCTTTCTGACCAAGTGTAGACATAAAATGATGTACACAACATCGATCGCATATTTACGTCCCTCGCTTGCAGCTCGGGCCGCAAACATCTGCGATCTCGGCCTTTCTTTGTTTTACCACCCTAGTTGTGTAATGTACTATTTCTTGTCTTTTTTCAGGTGGGTGACGACGATGAGTTCCTGCAATGATATTTTTTTATAAACTCTTGTGGCAGAGGCAGAACGTTCATACAAAGTGAAACTCACAGACTACACATTTAAAAGTGTCATAATGTAAGATTTGAATAATCAAATACGTGTGCAATCCTTGCAATTTTTAAGTAGACAATCTTGTCCATTTATTTACTCGTGACTTACTTAATTTTATACGAATTTCAGTAACAGTAGATATTTTCTATTTTTAAATCTTCTTGTAAATACTATATCGTTGTTAGTTTAAGTTACATTTATTTCTAAATTTCCTGTAAATTATAAAAAAATGTCTATCTATTCTAAATATAATATATAGCTGTTTATTAATAATTGCGAAATGTGTTCTGTTATGTTAGTAATATTGACGCATAACAAATGGTTTTCAACATATTTAGATACAAAGAAAACCATTATGTATAGGATATAGGTTAAAAACATTGTGATCTACGGCTTTTAAAAATAAGGTCGTATATTATAAAAGACAAGCTCTTACTTTGCTTTGGCAATAATATGATTGAATGAATGGAGATTTGTGAAGGTAATGTAACTGGTTTTAATCGTTCGCTCACAAGCATATTCGATGATGCGATACTTTTTAGGGATCCGTACCTCAAAAGGAAAAAACGGAACCCTTATAGGATCACTCGTGTGTCTGTCTGTCACATCCAATTTGCTCCGAAAGTACTAGTCCGATTGAGTTGAAATTTGGTACATATATCAAGGTTAATGACCCAAACACGGATATGTCACGAAAATATATGAATTTTAATCATGGGGGCCACTTTTGGGGGGTCAACTAGAAAATTTAAAAAAAAGAGTTAGCAAACTATATCGTGCTGCGACATATTAAATGAAACATTTTTATATCAATAATTTTGAAGTTTTTTTAAGAAAATAGGCAAAAATTGACCATTCCCCCCTCCCTTATCTCCGAAACTTTTGGACGTAGAATTTTGAAGAAAATATGGAAAATAGTCCTACACCTATAGATTACAGGAAAACCTATAAGAAGTCTGTGCAATAAAGTATAATTGTTTTATATTGTTTTGAATTGAACGTACGGAACCCTCTCCACGCGAGTCTAACTCGCAATTGTCCGGTTTTTTTCAGTCTAATATAACTTTTAAGTCGCCACTGTCGGCTATAGTCCACAATCGGTCGGCTATAGTCGACAATCGGTCGGCTATAGTCGACAACCACTCGACTATAGTCGACCGCCGGCCGGCTATCATTGGCAGCTCAGTTTTCGACCTCATACTTCCCTCGTAGCATTTTGGTTCTATTATAGCCATCAAATTATTCTAGAAATGATTTGGCGATTTTAGAACCAAACATTTTATTACACTTTGGCGCTATTTTTGTAAATAGTTGGGTTAATTAAGCTTGGTAATTATTAAAATATGTTAAAACTCCATTTAAATCACTTAAATTGGTAATGACACGGATTTTTTCCTGAATTAGTTATTTGCGCAATTTCAATATATTATAGTGCATGAGTAGCAATTGTGTTGTGATATCGTAATAAAAAGATCACATTATGTTCCCTCATGTTCAAAATACCGCATTCCCCGCCTAAAGTAGGTAAACGCCATAATAGGGAATATGCATGTTATTTTTTATTTACTTTAATAAAAGCTCATTCATATAAAAAACAGTAGGAAAAAAATATTTTTTGAATAACTATAAAAATAACCAATATATAACATAACAAAGATTTATCTCTATCTCTTTCTCGCAAAACAGAATATAGTATAGAGATTGTATGGCGGCCGTGTACTATGACGTCATAGTCCATATCGGATCTCTCTCTCTCTAATCGCTGTCTGATTAGTGCTTTAAAATGTTTATACCTTCCGTATTTCTCGGTCGATTTCAATTTTATTTTGACTGTATGTCATCTTTTTTACGGTTTTTTCATATTTTGTTAAGAAAGCTGTTAAAAAAGATCATGCATATTCACTATTAGGCGAACTAGTTTGACAGTTCCACAAGCACAAATGTGGCCAGAGTTAGGCCAGTTGTGTTTTGTCGATATAATAAAAATAAAGACTATGACTGTGACTTAATTTATAAGTTTATAACCTAATAAATAAAGGGGACACAATAAATTCTTGAAAAGGTTTATGGATTTACACGTTCCATGAATTTATTTTTTATTTTTAGACCTATCCTGATGCGTGCAAACTATTGTCGATAACATTTTATCGATATTTACCTATGACTATTTAATTTTCTGTGAGTCAGCCAACATTTTTATCTGTCAAACAAGTTCGCCTAATTATGGCGTTTACTTTAGCGGGCGCTCTTAACTTTTGATCAGGATACAAATCGGGAATCTGGTATTTTGGGCACAAGGGATTATTCTCATGTTATGATATAATGTATGAGTATAATAGCAGAATGTATATGGATTTTAACTGTTTATTTCATTATTCATAATCAACCATTTTGTTATTTTATTTTGTCCCAGACATTGTGATATAGAATCAGTTTTTATTTATGTTTGTATACTTTGTGTCCATGTGAAGATTTATTTACTCAGCATAGCTCAATGTTATAGATTGTACCTTCTTGCATTTTCTCATTTCTAGTAATAAAACTTGATAATCCAAAAGTTTAGTTTACAGATTTAAACATTAGTAAGTCGTGAATTTGCCACACGAAATCAAACTTTATTTTCACAGTTTTAAAGATGTATTTCCATCCACACCATGTCCAATAATTTATAGCATAATGTTACAATGCCATTGAAATATAACTCTGTATTCTATAGATAATCAGACTGACTTTGGCCCATTACTATAAGCAATTTTGCCTCATTAAGAGTAATTATTGATAGTATTTGATTACATTCAATGTTTTTTTAATTAGAAAATATAAATTAAATTATATAAATATTTCGCATCCACATTTTTTGTCCACTAGACTTCGATCTCACATGTTTGTAAGTGACGAAGTCGATGATGTAGTATTGTTACCTAGATAGTGTTTATTCATTATGAAAAGATCAGTTTTATTTTTCCGAATAGGTTTGCTGGAAGAACTCTTTGACTGTACTTACCTGTAAAACAACTCCATCTTTGTAACCATTTATAGTCAAAAAAATCTTGTTAAAAACAGATTTCCATCAGCGATATTTGTATTTAAGTGAGATATAGATACTTTGCAGCTCCTTTATTCAGTTTCACTCTCTAAATTGACTACTTAAATATGGAAAATTGTCAAAAACTGGCCATTTAAGAAAATGTCATCCAGTTGCCGACCATAAACTTGTATCGTCGGACTAGATCTACCGTCCGAGATCTAAGACTATCAGTGGCGTGGCGTAAAAAATATCCTTGGGCAAGCCGGTGCAGATTTTGCGTACATTTTCCTTAAGAGCTGTAGAATAAGGTGCTCAAATGCCTGACATTAGGCAAACCGGTAGGAATCGAGTTCTTTGGACGCCACGCTACTGAAGACTATACTAACCCCTATACAACTCCATAGAGGTTTTTTTTTTGTTAGCCTATCGTAGTGTCCCACTGCTGGGCAAAGGCCTCCTCCCTTGATTTCCAATCGTCCCGGCTCCATAGAGCTTAGTCTAGTTTTATTCCGAGGACGGCAGATATAAGAGGGGGACGGGGGCTTAGTTCAATCCCCCCCTCCCCCCAGGACTCGATTACCAGCGAAATTTTTGGTTTTGGTCTCGCGTTTTCCTCTGGTTGTGCTATGCCCCCCCCCCCCCCCCCCCCCCCCTAAACTTTCTATATCTACGAACTTGCTCCAAATAACACCGCGGCTAGCGTACAGGTCATGATTTAGGGATGTTATTCGTAAATAAACCATTATTATTAATTACACATACATATTTTTTCACATTATAAAGTGGTCATCTACTGGAAGGATGGTCAATTACTGGCGATTTACCTACCATGTAACTATTTGTGACATTTATTATAGTTTTTATACTATATTAGCTATTGTAATCAAATGCTGTTAGCTTTGTGGTGGCGTGGCAACTTCTATATAATGTTGTCAACTTATTTAAATGAGCATGTCTGATCTGGCGGAGATCGTACCCAGTTAGAATAAGACGGAAAACAATTTGTAAAGTTATTGCTTAGATTGAAATACTTATATCTGCTGCTAGACTGGTATAAGGATAGTTTTTAAAAAAATTATACATAGTTTACAAGAGTTAATCATACAATTTATATAGTCACATTAAAATTTTGTAAAATAAACCCTTATATTTTTGAAAATTACCGTAATGTTTGTTCAAAATTCTGCCATTTTATTTAATCACAGCTGTATAAGATTAATTGCTATGCTTTTAAAAAATTTGCCTAGTTTTTGCATATAAAAATATAACCTAAATAAATAATTAGGTATAGCTGTCAGATAAGTTTTTATCTATTTTATATTGATCTAAGCAATAACTGTTTCAACGCTTTCAAAGAAAAGCACATTTTAAATGTAAATATCATTTCATGGAGTTTCAGAGGACACTTTATTTTTCTACGAAATTGCATGCAACAGGGACTCCACTGTTTTGTACAAAGTTTCAGGCATGTTCCAAGCGGGATATGGCCGGATAGGTTATTTTGGAAATTCTAAAATAAAAACATCTTTATATTGATTTGTTGTTTTTTTTACATCCTACAAAATCATATTATAAGTATACTGTCATCACAAATACACCATAGTAACAATAGTATTTAAGCAGGCCTAAACAGTCACTACTTTAAATAACTGGCCAAGAGCATGTCGGACCATGCTCAGTGTAGGGTTCCATAGCCGTAACTATAAGGTAAAAAATACGATGTAAAAAAAGTACAACAACTAAAGAGCGTATTTTCATAGCAATTACGTCCTTTTGTTGAGAAGCGCAGTTTATCGGCAATAACTCAAAAACGGTTAATTCGATCTTGTTGAAAATAATTTTCGTTGAAAGTATTAATTAAGCGTTACCTTAACATGTATGGAGTGCCCCCCTAAAAATATTTATTTTAATTATTTATATACCAAACTAAGTAGCGGCTCATAAAAGGCACCTATATTCCAAAGTTCATCAATATCCATCATGTAGTTTTTGAGTAAAATGCCTGTGACATACGGACAGACAGACAGACGGACGGACATGACGAAACTATAAGGGTTCCGTTTTTGCCATTTTGGCTACGGAACCCTAAAAAAGCATATATCTAGCTGATACTGACTCCAAAAGAAAATGAAGTATGTACCAATGAAGTTCATATTTACTTACAACATTTTTGGATAAGATTTTTGATTGACTTTGTAATATGGAAATTTGGTAAATTCGTATTGGTGGCAAAGTTTTTGACCGCCTGGACCAAAAAAACTAAATTTAATAAGAATGAAATTTTATTCAGAAATGTGTATATTTTTGGTACCTACTTAATTTTTTTTTAACCGAAAAATGTGTGACGTCGTTTGACGTCTTTGGCGGTCAAAGGGTTAATGTTTGATATTACAATTACATCCTATTAACACCTTGAGTGCCACAGCCAAATAGTTGTGTTCAGTTCAATGTCTATGCACGATTTTCACCACATATGGGAACTTGCATGCTACAAACTATGGAACTAAAATTAACATGTTATCTGTAGATCATAAATGAGAAATGATTCAGTTAGTTTAATAAGTTACTTTAATAAGACAACATTAAACATAATTACACTATTTACAATTCATAGGATTAACCAACTCCGAGCCGGTGACACGCCAGGTGTGCCATAAAAAAAGAAAGATGAAGATAGCAGCGAATTACCCAATAAACTCTTCATTCGCTCTGTGGTTTCTTGCGGTCAAAGGGATCACTCCATACTTTCATATCTGAAAAAAAATTAAAAGTTTAATTCAGATAACCTTTCGCTTTTCCATAGTTGGGTAAAAATAGTTTATTACAAACTAGCTGAATGCCCTGGCTTTGCAGGGTTGGTGTGCTAACCTTGCCCAGACTATAACAAGCACAGCAAAAAATAATTATCCAATTTGGTGTAGTTATTCAAAAGGTCTGCGCAACATACATTTTTTTAGATTGGTAGATATTATTGGATCAGTAATATTTTTTTCATTATATCTATCAATATTTTTCAATACTTACGTCCTGGTTGTACATCTTCAATGTTTATATTCTTTCTAGCTTCTTTTTGGATACTTTCTATAACAAGAAATATTTAAATGCATTTTAGTCCCTCCACTTTTTGATTTAAATACTAGATCAAATCAATTGGTAAGCCTCAACTTCGCAGAAATGTGAGAAAAATAATAATAGTTCAGTCTGGTACCAGGGGCATTTGAGTAAGAGAAAACAAGACATGATTGAAACATTGGGTTAGGTTATGTCATTGTTTTGAAACCTTCAGGAGTTACTTTTCACAGTACAATGGTGCCTAAATTACTAATTTAGTAATCTATTCAAGTTAAATTGCTAATAAACTTACTGTATTCACTAGAATCCATCATAGGACTAAACGCAATTGGGTAAAGAGTAAGTCCGATCATTCCTACAAATCCACCAATGAAAGCAGCGTACCGCCATCCTCTGAAATAAGCCATTTTATTTGGCTATATTTATTTGAGATATTTAGTTCAATACAATAAACTAATAATACATTAAAAGACAAAATGTGATGATAACATGGATTAACTCTTGCTTGTTGTTATGTTATGTCATCGTTGAAATTGTTATGTCAATTGTCTGTCAATGTCAATTTTGAAGTGCCAACTCTGTTCGAGCCACAGCATAAAACGACCGGGATGGCAATTGCTTTTATAATGATTCGATCTATTGTGTACAGTCGCGTGGAAAAGGAAATGAAAACGAATACTCTGTAAATAATAACAAAACTTGGTCATTGTCATTTCCTAGCTTTTATTTAAATTTTTTATATTCGGTGTTTTAATATACTTCACTTTAGTGATCTTAATCTACTTTACACTTACCTTCTACTTCTAACAGAATTTTAACTTCGTACCGCTTCTTTACCTAATGTATACGTTATGTAGACCAGTTTTACCGACGACGACGACGGCGACTCATACTTGCATTATCTCAAAAGTTATTTATAGACTAAATCTTGAGTCGTTAACCTGCTGAGTAGCATTGCTGGTTCATCTCAATCTCAATGTATTTTTGAAACAAGGGGCCGTCCACATTTTAATTACAATAACACACGATTTTTCAAGAATAGTGGAAACCTATAAGTGGATCATTCTAAGTTAAGAGGTAATTCGTTGTATGAAGGGGCGGCACGGCATTTTTTTTCTTTTTTTTACATAAGTAGGTATATATTTTTTCTATTGAAACTGCATGTTTGAAGACGTTCACAAAGTGGCCAATCAATTTGCTGATTTTATCTCATTTTATAAGTGACCAGGGGAAATACTCAGTACAGAGGAGAGACAAGTATCCTGGACAGGATACTTTATGAACAGGGAAGAGACAGATATACCCTATATTAAAATTAAATGTTTCTTAAGTAAGTACTAGGTACAAAACATGAGTCTCACTTTTCCTGTCCAATAAAACAAAAGTATATAAAACTTTACCATCATCATCATGACATCAGCCGAAAGACGTCCATTGCTGACGCACATAGGCCTTCCGCGAGGATCTCTACCACTGTCGGCATTATGCTGCCCGCATGATCGCTCAAACATTTAGTTTTAAGGAATAAATAAATAGGTTATTACGAAATTAATATTGAAAAGAATTGATTTTTGTTATTCTTGCCGTCGAAAGTACCTCTTGACTTAGATTGACCCAGGTATTTCTTTTCAGTGAAGCAATGGGAAGATTAGCAAGATTTAGATAACTACTCCATTAACTTGACTCTGGAATTCGAACATTCCACATTTTTTTGCCCCCCTCGTGTGACCACCGATAAAGTTCCTATCTTTCATGACTCACTACTCATTACACGCATATCATTCATCAGTATATATGAACTAATTGTGACTTATTACCAATATTAATAGTCATCAACATAAAGGTCAGTTAAGATTAAGAGCACATAGTAATGAGTCATTATGTTACGTACGAACTTGTTTGTTTATTCCATCTTCTTTACACATAATCACAGCATTGTTTTACAATTGTGTAGTTCATCATAATTTCAGCCAACCAGTGGCGGACTAAGCCCGTCAGAGGCCCGGGGCGACAAAGCTAAATGAGGCCCCCCAGCTTTAAAAAAAATGTAGTTTTACAAGCTTTTTATTCAGTTCACATTTTTATGTATTAATAAGTGTTTATGTTTATTTCGTTAAAGTCTGGCAAGTGAAACTTAAATTCGACTTAAATTATTGTATGTTTATTTAGTCTAATTAGACTAAATAAACATACATAGTATGTATGTATGTAGGTATGTATTACATACCTACAATATGGAATGGATATGGGTGAGGAAAATAAAATACGAATTGATCGAAAAAAAATTGCTAAAATAAATCAAAGATAGTTTTACAAGTTACTTTACAATTTGAAAAAAGGTTTATCCGTTCGCGAAAATATCAGAACACACTAATAAACTATTAAATATCAATGTAGAAGAAAACCGGTCAAGTGAGAGTCGGACTCGCGCACCGAGGGTTCCGTTCAAACTCATAAGTACATACATGAATAGTTCAAGAAAAACTATATGGCGATTAGTTTAGTAGGAGCAAATAAGTATGTGTTAAGATTTTTGCAAAAGAGATTGACCACTTTGTATGGGAGTTGGACCAAGTGCTGCCCAGACTAAACATACAGTGCATTGATTGTGCAGTGTGTTGATTGTAATAGGCACGTAATAGGGTTCAGAATTGCTTGCAGGGATTTCGTAAGGAAAGATACGTGTGCACTGTTCGATGATTTATTTGCTACTACTACTGACCCGTAACTATCATACATTAAGGAATTTACTCACACATGCATAAAACGCAACTAACATACCGCCCCCCAAAAGGTCATCGACCTTTTCTTACACTACATAATTATGTATACATTATACAAAATTGTACATAGTATTTTACTATAACAAATTGTATGGTACATTATCAACATGCAAATGATTGCATTGACAAACTATAACACTATATATAGCAAGGAATGGCAAATATGAGTTACGTAATAAGTTACGTTACGATGATCTTCAATTTACAAAGTTACATGCAAAATTATTTTAAAGGTAAGATTGTTAAGAAATTTAAGAATCTGTTTCAACAGGCATCAGACACAGTTTCATAATAGTCCTTTTTACAATAGAATCGCCACTCTTTACACTATATACACGGGTGATATTGTCAGCGCCCGGATGTTTATCGACGATGCGTCCCAGCTGCCATTTCCCAGGTGGCAAGTTGTCGCTCTTGATGATTACTATTTGTCCAACTTGCAACTCCTCCTGTCGTCTGAGCCACTTGGGTCGTTGATGCAATCGGCTTAAATATTCTTGTTGCCATTGCCGCCAAAAGTCATTAATAAGTTTTTGAGAATGACGCCAACGACTCAAGCTGCTTGTACTATAATCTTTAAGGGACGGAGATGGTACATTGATTGGGGCTTCGCCAATTAGAAAATGGCCAGGTGTTAGTACTTCTAGGCTGTCAATATCCTTATTGTCGATAGGACACAAAGGCCGTGAGTTTAGACATGCTTCTATCTGGCATAGAACAGTACTCATTTCTTCGAATGTCAAGTTGCTGTTCAGAATGCGTTTCAGGTGATACTTCATTGAGCGGACGCCGGCCTCCCACAGACCTCCAAATGTTGGACTATAAGCTGGCACATAATGCCACTGGGTCCCATCTAGGGCTAGTTTTTCCACCACTTCGACGTCAAGCTCAAGTTTTGCCTCTCTCCAATCCTCTGTGAGTGCTTTGCTTGCTCCAACAAAATTGCGACCTTGGTCACTCCAGATGTGGGCGCATCGTCCTCGTCGTGCTACAAATCTTCGGAAAGCACCGATAAATGCCTCAGATGTGAGATCACTCACCAGTTCTAAATGTATAGCCTTAGTAGCCATACATATAAAAATTGCAACGTAAGCCTTATATGGTTTTGCCCCTCGACCCTTGGACATTAAAATTTGATAGGGCCCGGCAAAATCGACACCGCTATTCAAAAATGCTCTGGCTGGTGTTACTCGTGGCTTTGGTAAATCACCCATCAATTGGCCCTTAACAACTGCGTTATGTCTTGCGCATTTCAGACACCTTCCGATGTATGTCCTAAGCAGACCCTTTATCCTTAATATCCAATACCTCGATCGTATGAAATTTAGTGTTAATTGAAATCTGCCATGTAGAGTTTGACGATGAGCATCAGCCATAATGAGGTGTGTGAGGTAGCATTTGCTTAAGATCATTGGATGTTTCCTATCTTCATCCAAAGCAGAATGGCACAATCTACCGCCTACCCTGAGGATGTTATTTGTATCAAGGTACGGGTTAAGAGTCCTTAATTTGCTTCGAGTGCTTACTCTGTTCCTTTCTCTTAAGCTGTCTATGTCTTCCTTAAAACATTCACTTTGTGCAGCTCTTATACATATTTGTAGTGCATTGTCTAATTCTTGTGTCGTAATTGTGCCTTTAATGTTTCTCGTTTTTTCCTTCAGTTGTGCCAAAAATCTTTTCGCATGAACGACGGACTTTAATAATTCAGGTAACGAATCATATTCTTCAAATTTTTCAGGCAAGGATTTATATACTTCACTGGCAGAGTTTATTTTTAGATTAATACTTATTACATCTTTTCTCATTTCCAGGTCAGTGTCTTCAACTATCGGATAGTCTAGCCTCATATCTTCCTGTCTCAGCGACCGTGGTCCATACCACCACAGGCTGCAATTCTTCAGTTCCTTCACAGATATGCCTCTAGACGCAATGTCTGCCGGATTCTCCGTGGTCCGGACGTGATACCATCGATTGGGTATAATGTCTTGTATGGTGACAACTCTATTTCTTACGAAAGTTTGCCATCGCGTAGGATCTCCATGTAGCCAGGCCAATACAATCGTGGAATCCGTCCAAGCAAACATCTGACTGATCGGTATTCGTGTTGCTTCGCTTATTTGTTTTAGTAATTTTGACAGCAAAACTGCGCCGCATAATTCTAGCCGCGGAACGGTCATAGGTTTGACTGGTCCAACTCTCGTTTTGGCGGCCAAAAGAAATGTTTTGTACTCTCCACTTGGGGTTCTCACTCGTAGATAAGCTACAGCTCCATAAGCGTAATTAGAAGCGTCACAATATCCGTGCACCGTCACCTCGTCGAGCGAATCCTGTGTCGTATTCAACCATCTTTCGAGTTTTATATTCTTAATATCCTCAAAGCCTCTACGGGTGTTCAGCCATTCTTCTTTTAGGGTATTGTCTACTTCTTGATCCCAACTAACCTTCGATAGCCATAATTTCTGAATGAGTATTTTTGCCGGTAATAAAGCAGGAGAAATCCAGCCAAGTGGGTCGAACAGTCGTTGAATGTCTGCTAAGATGTTTCGCTTTGTAATTATTTCTGGTGGATTCGGTAGATTCAACGTATATTGGAAGGTATCTTCTCCCATGTTCCAGCTAAGGCCTAGAGCCTTAATTGTGCCCCCGAGTTCTATGTCTATTTTTACGTGTGTGCTTCTTTCTTCTGGGGCAAATTCCTTAAGGAATTCGCTGCTATTCGATGCCCATTTTTGCAGCGTAAACCCTCCCTTCCGTAAAATCTCCGCAATCTTCTTGGCAGCATCTACGGCTTCGTCAACAGTGTCTAACCCAGTCATCAGGTCATCCATGAAAAAGTCTTCCTTTATTATCCTGGATGCAGTGGGGTAGTCTTTGCCTTCGTCTTCTGCTACTTGTTGAAGCGTCTTCACCGCAAGATAAGGCGCGGAGGCTGTACCAAACGTAACGCGTAACAGCCGGTAGTCCTTGACAGGATCGGTTGTATTTTTACGCCAAAGTATCCTCTGGTAATCCGTATCCTTGGGATTCATCAGTATCTGCAAGTACATTTTCTTTATATCTGATATTATTGCGATGCGTCTCATACGCCATCTCATGACTAGGTTTCTCATATCTTCTTGCAGGTGTGGACCAATTAATAGCTCGTCATTCAAGGATACATTGTTAGAACCTTTAGAGGAGGCATTAAATACTATTCTCGTCTTTGTGGTCTCCTTTTCTTCCTTGATTACCGCGTGGTGTGGTAGATATACTGCTTCATTGTCGATCTCCTCTTTGGATACTTCCTCCATATAATTTAGTTCTATGTATTCTTCCATTGCCTTAACATAGTCGTCTTTCAGGTTAATATCCTTCTCGAATCTTCTTTCTAGTTGATGTAGTCTTCGCATAGCAATATCTCTCGTATTTCCTCTTGGTGATTGTGGTTCCCTTGTCTTGAATGGTAATGTAACTTCGTATCTTCCTTCTTCGTTTCTCTTATGTGTTTCTTTGAATATGTTTTCACAATCTTCCTCTTCTTTCGTTAAGCTCTTAGTTGTGTCTGTGGTGTCTATCTCCCAAAATACCTTCAGCATGTCGTCAACATTGACTTGATGATGCATCACAATAACCTCTTCTTGAAAAGCATCTGCCGAATCTTCTGCCTTCCCAAAAAGGATCCACCCAAGACTTGTGTCTTGGGCGCATGGGGTGTTAGGTGGACCCTTGATAACCATACTCTTGAAAATTTGAGCACACACTTCTACACCAAGCAACATGTCTACTCGCCCTGGTTGGTGGAAATTTGGGTCAGCCAATATGAGACCTTGTATGTGTGGCCAGGCGTGAGCGTTGTAGTTTATCTTACTTGATGGTAATTGTGATGTTAGCTTCGACGACATTATGTAGGCCTTCACATTTACCCTCACATTTTCATCTGTTCTAGACATTATTTGTAGCTGAGCCATGCTGTTGATAGTTGTCTGTGTCGAACCGACGCCAGTAACAGTTCCTTTAGCAGGTTGTCTCTTGATTCGTAGTGCTTGTGCTGCGCGCTCACTGATAAAACTTGATTGTGAGCCTTGATCGATTAACGCGCGCAGTGGCGTCGCGTGCCCATTATCATCCCTTACCATGACCATTGCCGTAGCGAGCAAAGCCGTA
This sequence comes from Eudemis profundana, assembly GCA_947034925.1. Classification (NCBI taxonomy): domain Eukaryota; kingdom Metazoa; phylum Arthropoda; class Insecta; order Lepidoptera; family Tortricidae; genus Eudemis; species Eudemis profundana. The sequence goes on along the minus strand of OX344806.1, from coordinate 7,114,733 downwards.
GATTTTTTGCACACGACATTTGACGAGATTTCCACTTCTTCTTCTTGATTTTTATTGTTTTCTGAGTCTGAGTGCTGTGTCATGTGACTGTGGTGAGCTTGTGTCATGTCTGATTCCTTGTCTTGCCCTTGGTGGATCAGTGTATGATGCCGTTTCCTGCACAGGCGACATGTAAAATTAAGGCGACATCGTGAAGCAGAATGTCCAGCAAAGAGACAATTGAAACACAGATTCGTTTTCTTCACGTACTCCATTCTCTCCACAGGTGACATCTCAGAAAATTCTTTACAGTGGCATAAGGTGTGTTCCCCCCTACATAGAACACAACTTTTCACCGTGGGTGTTGTCGATGCATGAAACGACTTCTCCTTAATACTTCTTACTTCTCTTGACACGAAGGCAGTGACAGGGTTAACCAGTTCTAGCGTGCGAAACTTCGATTCAAGATACGCCTTTAGTTCTGTCCACTTCGGTAGCTCGTCGGCATTTAAATTGTAAGCGTGTTCCACCCATGCTCTGTGCGTTTCAGAATCGAGTCTATTTACCACGAGATATGTTATAAACGGGTCCCATGATTCTGTACTCACTCCCAAATTTTGTAAATCGTTTAAGCATTGTGTCGTCGTATCAAGTACATTTTTTATTTGAATAGATGTTTGCGCAGTGCACTTCTTTTGATTAAACAATCTATTTAATAAGGAGTTTACTATTAGCCTTTTGTTAGCGTACCTTTGTTTTAAAGTTTTCCATGCTAGTTCATAATTTTGTTCCGTAATCGTGACATGTTTTAATAACGCTGCGGCTTCACCAGCAATGCTTGACTTCAAATAGTGCAATTTCTGAACCTTGCTGAGACTTGCGTTGTTGTGCACCAAAGATGTAAATAAATCGTGAAAGGTCGGCCATTCTTCATAGTTATTTGAAAATACAGGGATATGTATGGGCGGCAGTTTAACCTGGTGCTGTGTGGTCTCCGGCATAGAAACATCCAACGAGCTAGTCCCTCTTATTTGCACGGCGGCGGCTAATGCGTCCTTGATATCGGCTTGTAAACAAACATATAACTCTTCTATAACATAATAATCTTCCTTGAGAAAATATTGCATCTCGCCGCGCTCCTCTCTGTTCGTCATTTGTATAAGTTTTTGATGTGCAGTTTGAAATGTTTGCCAATAAGCTTCAATACAGGTGTACCTCGCTTCTAAGTAACCCTTTGTTAACCTTTGCTTCGGACATTTCTTTAAATTAATTTCAGTCTTCTTTAACGAACTCGCTGTATCCTCTAATATTCGTAGTAATTGCTCAGACGTACTCATATTGTAGTATTCACTAACTTATTTACGTAAACAAACACTCCGTAATTGAAATAATAACTTATAAATTCACTTAAAACGGCTCGTTAAGACTCAGGTAACCGGTCACCTATTGTTCTCGCCCGGCCGCTCTTATCTCTTATGGCTTGCTATCCGGTTCGATGTCGACCAAATGTTGATTGTAATAGGCACGTAATAGGGTTCAGAATTGCTTGCAGGGATTTCGTAAGGAAAGATACGTGTGCACTGTTCGATGATTTATTTGCTACTACTACTGACCCGTAACTATCATACATTAAGGAATTTACTCACACATGCATAAAACGCAACTAACAATGCTCCTTAAGCTAAAACTAGACTGTATACTAAAGCGCTTTAAGATCTATCCCAGGAGTCATGAAAAAAAAAACTTTTTGATGGGCACTAAAAATTAATTATTTCTTACATTAAAAGTAACAGATTTTACTGTAATCTCGTCGTCTAATCGTCGTCATTGTCATCGATAATAATTGTATCGAGGAATTGAGCAGGGCGCCGAACAACGTCTTGATGCCTCGCCCACCCTAAGAACCAAACTAGGCACATAACATGCGCACAACAGCCAATTGTTCTCCAGCCCGTGAAACATGCACAGCAATAGTTTCGTTTGCACTCTAGCCCACGATCTCGATTGTCCTCATCGATTAATATGTAACAGTGGTTAAAATGTTGTACACAACACGGGAGGTAATAAAGAAAGCCCTCGATCGCATATTTACGTCCCTCGCTTGCAGCTCGGGCCGCAAACATCTGCCTTTTTGATCTCGGCCTTTTTTTGTTTTACCACCCTAATTGTGTAATGTACTATTGATAATCGCTCTCAAACAAAAAACTGAAAGTGCAAAGTAAAACCGAAAGCGCTCGCACGCTAAAAAACCTTAAAAACATAAATTCATTTATTTTTTTTCTCCTGGACCGATTTTGAAAATATATGTATTTTCTAATAGAAAGTAACGCAAGGAACTCGTTAGAGGTATTTTCATCTCTGGGCAGCATCTTGGTCCAAACCTTGTCAATCTCCTTTCTCAAAAACGGTGAAAGTTAGGAAAACCGTTATATTTTTCCTGTAATATATAGGAAGACCGACATTAATAATTGGTAATTATTACAGATTTTTCTGATCAGTAACTTCGAAGATAATAGGGGGGAATGGTATTTTTTTTTAACGACTTTTGCCATAAATCAAAAACTACTTATTTAAAAAAAATTACAAAAATAGTGTTTTAATCTACAAATCAAGCCCTTTCATTTGATACCCCACTCGATATAATTTTCAAAGTCTCATTACGGACCCCTTTAGAAAAAAAGTTACAACAAGATTTTTTTACGTCCCATAAGCTCGGGTTAGCGGTTCTTAACACTATTCCAAATTTCAAGTCGATAGCATCAGTAGATCCTGAGATATCTTGTTGTGACAGACGGACTGACGGACAGATAGTCGCACCATAAGAGTTCCTTTTTTACCATTTTGGTACGGAACCCTAAAAACAGGTTTAGACTAGTTCAGTTCGTGGACAAGCGCAGGGCGCGCGCTGCGCTTATCCGTACACAGATGGAATTCTTTCAGCGTGTTGGACGCGTTCAGCAAAGTTAAAAGAACATTAGTACCGCGTAAAAATTCTAGATGGCTGTAGTGTTTTGATCTTGATGAAATTATGTAGGTACTATACTAACTACTAAGCACATTTTTAAAGTCTTGTTTAGGATTTGATCAGGAGAACGCGGAGGCATTTGGGGCCCCCCAAAGACCGGGGGCCCGGGGCGGGCCGCCCCTTCCGCCCCCCTGTTAGTCCGCCACTGCAGCCAACCCACCCACAACAGAGCCTTCACGCCACCTTGCCCGTTTCTGTGCTAGTCTGATCTACAGCTCCGGATTTCGGCTTAGGCCTACAAGGCCCCGGCCAGCCTAGATGCCCCAGCGGTGGACGGTTCATATAAGACCAAAAGCAAGGCTTGTCTTATGAATACCAAGTGCCTAGGGGTCCTGAATCTCCAAGTACATGCTGATCCACTATTTCCCTGCTAACATCATTTGACCAATGAGCTGGTGATCTGCCGACTGATCGCTGGCCTAGTTTTGGCTACCACTACAGATCAATACGGCTGCCCCATATCAAAACCTAGTAAGTGCTTCAGATCAAAAACATAAACATAAAAATGTTTTGTTCTTTATTACCTCCCGTGTTGTGTAGCCGAGAGTGGGGGAATTGCGGACACTTGAGCGAACATTTGAATAAAAATCATACCATTAACATTATCAGTCATTTTTTTATATAATTAAAGTTTGGTTACTGCCTTACAAAACTGCCATAATCTTTTATTTTTAAATAATTTACAAATATTAAAGAAAAACAAAAGGCTTTCTGTCCGGAATTACCCGGTGCATGTGGGGTAAATGCGGACACTATTTGGAGTACTGTGATTATTTTGGGTACTATCCTACATATTTAATTCAGCTACTCAGTACCAGTTATCCACACATCAGTAGAAGTTATAACAGTAGGATTTATGATAACTTCTACTACTCAGAGTTAATGAGCATTATAAGAAAACACGTAAAAAAATTCGTTGGTCCTTATTTTAAAATGCATGCACGGCTTTTCTTCTTGAAGACTATCCACGCACTTCATATGGTGCATGTGATCAAAAGACCGGGTTAGTGGGGTACGGGGGGAGTTAGAATTCTAGAAAAGGCTGTCTGGGATTACCCCGCGTCTGTATTTACCCCACTCTCCCCTACATCATTTTATGTCGACACTTGGCCAGAAAAGTAATTCTAAAAATACAATGTGATGTTTCCAGGCAAAAGATAATATATGTACTTGCCTCGTAATAAAAAATTACTAAAATATGAAATTTTACCTGGAAATGTCACAAATATCTTAAATAAAATAACCAAATTGAAATATAATAGTTTACTTCGGTACAGAATACAGATATGTCATAATCTCAAAAACGTTATAAAGTCTAATAATATACCTAAGCTATTCTCACATCGACATTATATCCCTAAATATTTGAACTACTCTACCCTACCTACGTAACTTTTATCGACATGTAAGCAACTTCTCTAAAATATGTGGGTAAATATTACTGTTAGAGCAAAACTAATTAAGTTCATTTGTTAAAACTTCTGAGTCAACCGTTTTATCACCTCCCTTTTCTAGCAATTGCAACAATCTTTTATACACTAACTTAGGCGCATCGATAGCCCACAGGAAATCGATATGATTGAACTCCTTCAAGGGCACTAAGTAATGCTCTATAGGATTTGGTAGTTGTTGATATAGTTTCGTCACGTCGACGTTGCTGGCTAGCCAATCATTTTGCGAACCGAACAATGCAATGGGTAACGTTATATTGTGCAGCGGATATAGAGGAGGTGTTGGAGATCCGTAATGTCTCAAATTACCTTCACGGCCGTAGTCGAACATCTGGAACTGTCCATTATTACGGATTTCTTGAGCGTAGTGGACAAGGGTCCTCGTTGATGCTCCTGCTGGAACATGCCCCAAAATGATCGGCAACAACGTCTTGTTGAATTGCTTCTCATCATGCCCGCAAAGGACGAACAGGGAATTTTCGCAAATCGCCTCTTCGTAGTGGTTTATTTCGCAAGCGTGCTTTGACAGCCATCGCAAAACGGCATTTTGCGGCAGGAATTCATTCTGACCCAAAAGTTTTAGCAGATATTCAATGTTGTCGGCAAACTTTGCTAGCAGTCTTATCGGACTTTGGACTTCGGTCATATACGCTACAGGGGCCAGAGCAAAACCTGCTCTTAAAACTTTATTGTAATGCGGCTTAGTGGACAACAAGGCAAATAACACTGAGGTTCCCATTGAATGTCCTATGTAATTGATCTTTGCGTCCCATCCCTTGGTTTCCATTATGTAGTCGATCACAGCCGGTAAGTCATGCTGGCTGACCTCGTGGAAAGTGAAGTTCCAGAAAGCAAAGCTGTCAATGCTGTAAGTCACATGAGCTCTGGAATACGTGTTACCTCTAACGTTTGCCATCCATACATCATATCCGGCATCAGACAAGATATACGCCAGAGCTTTTCCTGGGCCAGGGATGATCCAATCTGCAGAACTGCCGAGCAATCCATGGTGCAGCAGGACCGTTTTTCGGGGAACTTCTATGTTTTGAGTTCCATTACCCACTTTGACGTGAGGGATTCTGTGTAGCGTAAGGATGTATCCGTCGTCAGTAACTACAGTGTGGGACTCGGCTGCGTATCCGTGGAGGGCTATTAACTGGGGCGTCGTCATGCGAATCGCAGGATCATCGTCTGAGCAATTAAACTTCATATCCGTTGGCGCTATCGACTCAAATATCTCGCTATCAGACATCTGGGCTTCAGTTAAATAATTCTTAAACCTTTGTTTTATTCTCACCTCTCGTTCTGTCTCGGTCTCTGTTTCCAAGCTTCTTCCTCGATCGCTTCTGCCAATATAAGAATTAATTTTATTTTGCACATTATCGACGTAAAACCTCTTCAAACTGTGTCCTTTATTATGCACGTAATTCTTCAACTCCGTAGTCTTGTTTTTGACGATACCGACGATGTCGGGGAACCACGTGTTGCGACAATCTCCGTATTGTATCAGTGCGATAGTAAACACAACGAAAATCGGGAGCTTCATGGCGTCGGCTACTGCGTATGCGAGCAAACTGAAACTAATATGCCGGGTGGACGTAATTTATTGTAGAGCGGGGTCAAGGGGAAACGCGATGAACCCGAGTTTGTAAACACGCATGACTCACAAGCACGATACTTCTGGGAGCGAACGAGACATCTGCCGTCAGCAAAAATTCAACAAAATAATACCTACAGCGTGGTAGTGGTACCTACGCAAAGGCAGAGCTAATAATAAACTGCAGTGTAGATAAAACCGGTCTGAAAATGCTATTTGGATTTGACGCTGCCATTGCCATTGAATATTACAAGGTCGCACAACCTAGTAAAAAGTATAGTTATTTTAAAATGAGGTAGGAAAATGCAACGTATACACATGCACGAATGTGCATTCTAAAAAGTACATAGGTAGGCGTTTTTCCAGAAATGATTATTTGACTGACGGTATCAGTAGATCTCAATGGAATAGCGTCTAGGATAAGTATGCAATGCCGAGATTCCTCAAGTGATTGATCCGGGGTTTACTCGATTATTTATATTAGATACCTAACCACTATTCATAAAAAACAGAAATGACACAAATGTGCACAATTGAATACTGGTGAGCTTTGCGTCTGACATCATATAACGGTGTATATGTCGCAGCCAACTGGTTTAATTAGCCATTTAATTAACTGCCTAGCCTGAATGAAATTTAGCCAATGCGTCAATGTATCAATTAACGATATGGCTGGCCAATGCTTAGCCCGTTCGTTTAGTAGGGCGAAAATGAGCTTTGATTAGAGTTTTCTTTCTAAATAACTATGACCCGCAGCAGGTCGACGAAGCCCCGCTGTGCGGGGCTTCTATTTCTGCTCTGAGGGACACAAGCTGACTAACAAACCTAACCTAAAAAAAGGAGTTTGTTCACTTTTTCCATGCGGGGGGCTTGGCCCCCCGAGCCCCTCTGATGGGGAGCTCCGCCCCCATCACCCCCATGTTAGATCAGGTTCTAGGACAGAATAGATTTGTACAACTAAAATTTGACGGACTCGGCTAGGCGGGCTATTTAATGTTGTCGAACGAAAGTAGTTTGCCTAGCCGTTTGATAGAATGGCTAGACGGCCCCATGTTCATCCAGGCACTTAATTAAATGGCGCCGTTTAATGAAAAGGCTAGACAGTTAACCAAATGGCTAATTAAGCACTCAAATCACCGAGTCAGGGTGTCACTTTGCACGAGTTTTACAAAAACGTCAATATCTCGAAAACTAAGAAATTTTTACTGAGGTCAAATTTACTTAATCTGGTGTCTTATGAGCTGGTCTATCAGCCCTTTTCGTATCGACGTTGGTTTTAGGGACACCCTGTATAACCTGATAGCTGACATCCCTGTTCTAAATCATTATCGGAAAAATATTACGAGTCTTCATTTGTACAAACGACGCCACTGATAACTGACCATCCATAGACTTTGACACGTTGCAATAAAGTTGACATTCGTTTACAAATGCACAGTTAAGAGTGTGCGATTGTATACTGGCAAATAAAAATGGATAATAACAGCATTTTTTGTGGTGCGTTTTGTGCATAACTGTAGGTACCTACTTACACATTTACAAAATATTTCCTCGATAAAACACAAAATAAAATTTAAACAATGAGTTTGTACTTTTATTATAAAGGAATAGATAATAGGTATATAACTACAATACGTAGGTATTCATGAAGCCTACTTCATTCATTAATAAATTGATTTAATATCATCACATAATTCTTTAAAATTTGGTAATTTCCATTTACTCAGTTCATTTTCTAAATCTGCCGCGCTCAGGACGTCGAAATATTCAGGATCTATAACAAAGAAATTAAATTTAACTATGAATCATTTTATAGTCTTCCGTGTAAACACGGAGTTTGTAATTAGATTATTATTTTAGTCATTGCCAGTATATAGTCATATTTTATTTATATTTTTATATCCATCTCGGACATTGAACTTTGTGATAATAAAGACCAACCGCAGTATAGGGAACGTGCAGGAACTATAGTTGGCAGCACTAAATCGATAAAGAGAGAAAATATGCGGACAGTAAAGGAAACTTATCAGACCTAAAAAAAAATCTGGTTAGAGTCTGTGCGGAAAGAGAATAGGCGTGGCGAAAAACGGAACTAACCTAACCAGTATGGCAAATACGGTAGAAAAGCATTACAGCGCCCCCACATCTAAATCCTATTCTCTTTCCGCACAGAGTCTATAAACGCAGTGGCGGATAAACCACGTAGCAGATGTAGCAAACATGCCACAGACCTCGCGAAAGAGGACCCCCCAGTCAAAGTATAAAGACAAGTAGTTTATCTTTGGCCGTTTAGGAACGCGCGATACCTATTCCAGGACGAGGCACATACGCGATCTGTACTGCAGCATTCTTAAGGTGGGTTTAGACCAGTGTTTCTTAAACTTTTTTTGGTCAAGGACCCCCTACATTATTTCGAAAACCTTACGGACCCTTTCCGAATAGAATCAGAGAAAAAGAAAATCAAGGGCACATGAAAGTTTGTGTTGAAGGCATAGCCACGGACCCCCGGCTCTCGTATCACGGACCCCTAAGGGGTCCATGGACCACAGTTTAAGAAACCCTGGTTTAGACCAAACGAAAGAATGCACATTCTAACCCCACTCTACCAAATTCTTTGTGTACACACATGCATTCTTTTGTTTGGTCTAAACCCACCTTTACGCATTCTTGAAACTTTGCTTTGCCGGATTGGGCCGGCCGGAAGATAGCAGATTTGGCGTAGACCAGGTACATTTTCCTTAGGGGTCATCCACAAAGTACGTCACACGATTTTTCAGACTTTTAGACCCCCCCCCATGTCACACTATTTCCTAACATATTTGACCTTCTGAGGCTGTCACATTTGGCTAGACCCCCCCCCCCCCCCCATGGGTGTGACGTACTATACCGTAGTGACCCCTAAGTTCGCCTAGGGTGCCTATCTTTGCCTAGTTGATTTTCCTAAAAATCTTGTAAGAAAACCTGCACATAAAACTATTCAATATTCAGTACTTATACATTTACTTGATATAGTTTTAGGTAATTGTAGCTTGTCGTAAAGCAAGTTTAGGAAAATCAACTAGGCAAAGATAGGCACCCTAGGCGAAGTTAGGGGTCACTACGGTACGCATGACCCCTTAAGAGCTGTAGAAAAAGGTGCTCAAATGTCTGATATTAGGCAAGCCGGTAGGAATCGAGTTCTTTGGACGCCACGCTTATACTGATAAAGAATGACATTTAATTGCATCTTAACGGTAGTCTGTGGCTAGGACCTTGTTAACAACTGGGTAAGTAGCAACTTATAGTACATTACTTATCTAGGGAGGTAAAACAAAGAATGTCTCAGATCGCAGGTATTTGACGCCCGAGCCGAAGGCAAGGCGATAAATATGCGATTTGAGGCTTTCTTTATTACCTCCTGTGGAAAGTACAAAATTTTTGGTCTCCCCGAGGCCAGGAAGTGGAATTTTCCCTACATAGGGTGCGGTAATTGCCACTTTATGGACAGGTGTGACGTGAAGATTTTATTTCATAATCAGAACAAGAACACATTCAGTGCCAAGAACCCGACTATCGGCTTCAATTTGTATGAAAATTTGGGAGCTTGGCCCTGAATGTATTAAACAATAAAATAAATACTCACTGAACACTGGAAACCATCCGCTCAGTTCCAAAACGGCGACATTGAATGACGTCAGCTGTTTGATACCAGCGGTGCTCAACCTTGGTGTCACCAGCACTCTCACTACCTCAGAATCCTCACACCCTGGTGCAAAACAAAACAATAATTATTGCACACCAATAAAATACTATGAAACCCTATTAAGAATAAGTACAGAATTAATATTTCGTAGCAGGAAGCAACGTAAAACACTGTAAGTAAGTAAATGTGGTAAATAGGGAACTTGCATTACAGCGTTATCACATTATCATTACTGCTACCTTATTAGTTATTATATTAAGATTGCAAATATCCATGGGCCTCAGAAGTCACTTACCATCAAGTGACCTGTGTGCCTGTTTGCATTTCCCGTGACATAAAAAAATCGGCCCAGTCATGTTCGAGTAGTGGGAGAACATAAGGTATAACAAAAACGAACGAACTAAGGCCCTTCTCATTTGAAGTCTGTTAAAAAAGGGAAAAAGAGATGCAAATGACCAAGAATGAACATAGATAAATAAGTGTAAGAGAAGTAGGTAAATACTATACAGTACCATACCAGCCAAAAATATATCACCTTTTTTATAAGACAATTTTTCTATATATTTCATAAAACATTAGCACATTACTGCATCAGGTAGGTAGTATGTAGACTCCTTGGGCGACCATTGAGAAAACCTGCCCAAATATAGCGATTGCTTCTGTCTGTTCTTGTTTAAAAAAATACATGGGAGCATTCTTTCTTTTATTCGTAACACACCGGTGATATATTTTTGGCCGGTAACTACTGTATTCATTAAAAAAATATCAATTACTAATGTTGACATTAATGAACTAATTTTGATATCTACCTAGTAAAACAGGATCTCCATTTGTTATCAATATATTGTGACCAACTGACTTGGATACTAAATATTCAGTTAGCCGAAAGATGTTGGTAGCCGCTTGGGATATTGTCCCTTTTGTAACTTGAAAACAAAATGCGGGCACTATATTGTTCATGATGTATAGAGGACCTTTGAGGTGGCTGCATTTCTGTGATAAGAATAAATTAATTACTGATACAAATAAGGGGTTTTCAAAAAAAGTGTACTTGTTTGTTAAAAGCCTTGACGAAACTGAAAGTTAATGTCAAATCAATACATTTTTGTGACGCACCGGAACGAAAGGGCCTTATCACACTTGCGATTTGCGGGCGAGCTGCGGGCGAGTTTCCATACAAAACCAGTCGCGGCGAGCTCGCCGCGAGTGACATTTGTATGGAACTTCGCTTCTAACTACGGTCTAGTTAAAAGGGGTATAGTTATTATCCGTTCAAGTGGGCTAATGTTGTTAAAAAATACAATGCCATTGAGCGAACAATGCCATTGAGAGAATACAATATCACCAAAAAAAAATAACAATGCGTAACACGAGTAGACCCTGTGCGGCCTACCTGGGTCTGTAAAAGCAAAACGCATTATTATTTTTTTGTTTGAAAGCATTTGCCGCCTTATCATTACGGTCATAGAACCGATAATCCGTTGAAAGCTCATAGTATCTTTAAGTCTTTTCTCTACGGAATACGCACTTGCAGACCGTCGGGCGAATGTGAAATGCAAAACAAATTAAGATCCCAGTTATCTATAACTGCATTTACACTTTACTGTCTAGTAAATAGAATCTATAATCTAATGATCTTTCAAGGCAGTTATACTTTTTTGACACTATATTCTCGTTATCCTAATTTGTGGTTTACCTCTCAATGCTATTGTATTCTTTAACAACATTAGCCCACTTGAACGGATAATAACTATACAGTACAAGTCACATTTAACCTAGGAGCAAAAGAGCATAAGTCATACTATAGTGTTGTGTCCTTTTGGTCCTGGTATAACCTGGTTCGGAACGTTCTTCATTTTATCGCCTTAGGTATTTAGTATTTGTTATTAATATTTTAAAGATACTTACATCTGTCTCAACGTGTAAGTCGTTCTTTACATACATCAGGTGGTAATGTAGGTGATTCACAGAAGCAAATGCGCATAGGCTGTTGAAACCAATTTTCAGCTCACTGTAAAAAAAAGATGGTTAATATAGCAGGATAACCCTTGATTAAACAAAAAGCAAAATAAAGTGCAAACGAAGTAGTTTACCACTTTTGAACTGTATATAATACAGTCAACGCCAAATATATCTTAACACATCTTTATCACTATGCCACAACGTGTTACCAAAGTATAAAGACGAACAAGTACTCCAACTTTGGTCGTTTAGGAGCGCGCGATAAGTATTCACATAGACGCGTTATATATAGCACGTGAGTGCGATCCGTACTGGAGCATTCTTTTCTTACGCATTCTTATTTCTTGGCTTGTAGTGCGTCCGTACACGGCGCGCACACATTCAAGCGCACGATGTATTTTTTGTAGGAAGAAAAATTACTGCTATTATACTGTGGTGGTACTCAATGAAGTAGAACAGTGGCAGGCGTAATTGATGCCGTAGTAGGTCATTATTTGAGCGTTTCACCCGCCTCACTTTCGTGGACACATTATTGTCGAAGTTCCCTCAGATTTTAATGTAATTTTAAGGTATTTGTTAGAAGTCCTGGATATGTACCAAATAGCTCGATATGAGACTAAAATCTTAGGGAACTTCGACAATAATGTGTCCACGAAAGTAAGGCGGCCGAAACGCTCAAATAATTTCCCAGTAGCAAGTGATGACCCTATTTATGATTATATGGAAAATTGACCGACTTGAATCACCTTAAAAGTGAAACATTGAACCTTGTACTATTGAGCCAGTGATATATATTTGTTTGAACCAGACTAATATTACCTACCAAACTACTGAAACTAGGCCTCTTCAAATTTAACATGTAAGCATGTGGATAGATTACCTGCCTGAACTCACCGATCCTGCGCCAAGAATTTCACATCCAAAACCAACTTTATACTGTCTTCGGTTACAATTTGTGGCAGAAATTTGTTAACCGATGGGCACAGCAGAGTGTGGTACTGAGATATCGGACTAACATTTACTAGAAATAGGTGAGTGTCGGGATCTAAAAAGCAAAATTTGGTTATGGGTTTTGTTATTCTACATAGTTGCCGAAAATGCCATTCTAATGAGACAATATCTTCTGCAATAGCGATATCATTTGGCGTTTAAGGTCAGCGCCACCTATTAGCATTATTTGAAACTAATTTTTTTTACTAAAATAATATCTATTTGAGTTCCCACATCGTTTCGCACAAATAAAATATATCGAGCTATAAAATAAAACACAAATAGAAGCAAACAAGCTCTTTAGGTTCATATGGAAAACCGACCAAGTTGAATCACCTTAGGATAGGCATTTTAGGCTTAGTATGGCAGAATAGCTCTCTCGACATGCCAATTACATAGGATTGATGTACATAGAAGAATCTATGTACATCCATCCTATGAACATAAAATACAAGATCTATATTGAAACACAAATGATAAAGAGCCATGGAGTGCAGCCTAGGAAGGTATTAAAAGGATGGATTGAGTCCGAAACACTATGCTGCACTCCAAAACATGCATTGCTGATGTTGGAGAAAAAACCGCCCGGCTAAAGTGGGACTGGGCCAGCCACGTCCGCCGCTTGCACCCGCAAAGGTGGGCTTGTGTAATCGCTAATTGGGTGCCGGAAGATAGACAATGCAGACAGGGCAGATCCAGACGGAGATGGTGGGACGACCTGGACGCTTTTCTTATTGTTAACTGGCCTGAAGAGGCAATCGATAGAAAGACATGGAAATCAAGGGGAAAGGCTTTTGCCCAGCAGTGGGACACTAATATAGGCTAAATAAAAAAATTAAAAAAAATGGTCAACAATATAACTTACTGCCTTTTTCATGCATAGTAAATAAATGTTCCTTTGGTGATGTTTTATTAAAATGAAATTCATTATGATTGAATGGTTTGTAGATACTGTCTATAAACTCCGGTTCTCTTCTTTTGGATCCACGGTCAGTATTTAACTGGAAATAAGCTTATGTTACAATTAGTTAGCATAAAAAAATATAGCATAATAAGGGTTTAGAGTATCTATAAATATAGATCAATATTTACCAGAAGTATGTATCTGTTATTTACTATTCTTTCTCGTAGATTACTTATTTTATAGCGGAAAACATCTGGTTGTGCATGAAGTTCATCCCATTTCGTTTTGAGCAGTTGTTTTAACTGTGCACTGTCGATATTTGTTATGTCTTGGGCACTTTCCGCATTGCTGTATGAAATCTTAATTGTAAACATGTTTGTTATTTATTAATTTTGGAAATTACATGTTACATGTGTTGCAAAATTATTTTCACGTTTTGTGTACACGCAGAATACGTCAAACGTCAATGTCAACTACAGCTGTTAGCTGTTCAATCACAGATTACGTACAAAGTTTTTTTTTTTAACTTTATTTTTAGGCATTGAGTTATTGGGCATTTCTCCAGAAATATGTCTGCGGTCACCTCATTCATCTGGCCCTTTTTCATACTAAATGTATGGAGACAGATGAATGAGTCGCAGACATATTTCTGGAGAAATGCCCTATTAGTCTGTGTTATGTATACTAGAGTAGGCACCTCAACTTGATTTCTTGTAAAGGTGGGTTTAGACCAAACGAATTCTAACACCTTAAAACCTGTTTGAGCCGATCGGCACAAACGCGCTTAGTCTGTGCCGGACGGCGGCGGTAGCTGGACGCATTGGAGTGAAAAAAAATTACGTCTAAATATGCCGTCATGTGTAGTGAGGTACTGTACAAACTGCTCAGGAAAATCAAATAAAAGTCAAGGAGTGACTTTTCACACGTAAGTTTACTGCATTTTCGTTTAATCACGCTTAATTTAATAATTTTTGTATCAATTTAAACTCGTGCAGACGCGCCATGTGGTGGCGGCCATGTTTTGTTGAAATCAAAGAGTAAAAAAAAAGGTTTACACAGACGTGACAATATCGAGGTGTTATGTTAATATAGATAATGAAATTATTTTGAAGTTCCCTATCGGATATTAAATTTTATACTATTCGATTTTTTTTTATATTATATTATGGGACAATCTTACACAAATCGACCTAGGGCGGTTGGGGTATAGCAAAAGGGGCCCGATTTTAGGACTTAGAAAATTTACAACAAAATTTTTTTTTTCGCCGTTTTTACGCTTAAATGAGATTGATTCGTGTAGATTACGCTAAAATAAGCATGGTTTGGTATATAAACTTTTTTTCTCCGCCCAATATTTACCGAGATATTGTGGTTCAAATGTCGGTCATTTTCAAGGGCTCTGGGACTTGGAAAAATTTCGGAGTCGTGAAATTGATGTCAACATAACACCTCATTTTTGTTAATGATTCCTATAAAACATGCTAAAATAAGCATCTTTTATTGATAGAAGTTTTTTTATAAACTTGACCATTTAGAAACTAGAGCAATTCGAAATTGTAAGTTTGGTCATACAAATGCTATGAAACCAGGACTAGTAAAATAGATAAAAAAATTATATATATTACTAAATCATGTGTATCATGATAAAATAAGCATGTTTTTCATATAAAGTTCATTTATAAACTTTGTTTAGAAGCTATGAATTTTTTAAATTAATAATTACTAGCTGCGAAAGTCCGAATCTAGGGCTCTCGCTGGTTAGGACGCGTGCCGACACTGCGCGCCCTAGAGTGTTTTTGTAGAGCCGGAGGCGCGGAGGGAGAGCAGCCCTCGCCCGCCATGACGAAGCGCGGGAACGAGTGAGGCGAGCGGCTGAGGCTGGTCGCCGAAGGCGACCAACAAGCCGAAGCTGCGGAGCCGAGCGAGGTGACCGTGCGTCGTCATGCAAGGGCGGCAGGGCTGCTGTTCCCGCAGCGCCGGAGATACGGAAAGTCAACTTAATCGAAAACAATTCCAAGTCCCAGAGTCCTTGAAACTTTGAACCTCAATATCTCGGTAAATATTGGTCAAAGAAAAAAAGTTTATATAACAAAACATGCTTATTTTAGCACGTTTTATAGGATTAATTAATAAAAATGAGGTGTTATATTGACATCAATTTCACGACTCCGAAATTTTTCTAAGTCCCAGAGCCCTTGAAAATGACTGACATTTGAACCACAATATCTCAGTAAATATTGGTCGGAGAAAAATAGTTCATATAACAAAACATGCTTATTTTAGGGTGTGTAATGATCGATATAAAAATATTTAATATATTTTCTATCGATATATCAACATTTGATATAATTTCAAAGGGTATAATCACTCATTGTGTATAATAAACGTTTGGTATAATTTTATAAAATATATACAGGGTGATTGGAAATTCGACCTATTCCTTGAAAGGGGTTATTCTAGAGCTTATTTGCAATGATTTAAGGCCATCAACCGGGGGTCAAAACTCAATGGTTATCAAGTTATTTGACTTTTAACTTATTTTTTTTAAAACCCGCCTTTCGATCTAAAACTGCTAATTGTGAAAAAAATACTTAAATTAGTAATGAAAAAGAGCCATCATCTAATAGCCAATAAATGGTTGATTACGAAAAATCTAAAAAACATGCCAAAACCTTTGAAAATGTTACCAATAAAAGAATTTAAAGTCAAAAGTTTTTGGATTTTGTTCAAAATTTTGTAATTCTTTGAGGCATTACTTAAAAAAAAATTACGACACTTCGTGTAAAAATTAATAAAATTAGTTCCTTAGTTCATAAGCTTTCTAAAAAGGTAGAATTGTTGACATTTTTTGCATAACTTTTTAAAATAACATTAATAATAAGAGAGGGGGTAGGGAATATCACCTAGCGTACCGGACCCTTAATCAGTTTGTTTGTGTCACTTTAGTTTATCCGTGGGTTTTGTTTGTCTTCGGTTTTTTATTTTATTTCATCTTCTGAGGATTGGAATCACTAAAAGTTGCCTTCGGTGATATTTCAATAAGAAATTTATCAATCAGTTCCCGGTTGCGTTAAGTTTGCACCTAATTTGTAAGTTACACCAAGGAAACCAGGTGCAAACTTAAGGCAACCGGGAACTTACAGATAAATTACTAACCGAAATATCACGGAAGGTTACTTTTAGTGACTTCTAACCTAAGAAGATGAGATAAAATAAGAAACCGAAGACAAACAAAGCCCACGGAGAAACTAAAGTGACACAAACAAACTGATTAAGGGTCCGGTACGCTAGGCGAAATTCTCTACCACCTCTCTTATTATTAATGTTATTTTAAAAAGTTATGCAAAAAATGTCAACAATTCTACCTTTTTAGAAAGCTTATGAACTAAGGAACTAATTTTAGTAATTTTTACGCGAAGTGTCGTAATTTTTTTTTAACTAATGCCTCAAAGAATTACAAAATTTTGAACAAAATCCAAAAACTTTAGACTTTAAATTCTTTTATTGGTAACATTTTCAAAGGTTTTGGCATGTTTTTTGGATTTTTCGTAATTAACCATTTATTGGCTATTAGATGATGGCTCTTTTTCATTACTAATTTAAGTAGTTTTTTCACAATAAGCAGTTTTATATCGAAAGGCGGGTTTTAAAAAAAATAAGTTAAAAGTCAAATAACTTGATAACCATTGAGTTTTGACCCCCGGTTGATTGGACTTAAATCATTGCAAATAAGCTCTAGAATAACCCCTTTCAAGGGATAGGTCGAATTTCCAATCACCCTGTACATTTATTTCGTATATATAACGTTCGGTATAACGCTTATTTCTTATAACGATTATATAGTATAACGCTCATTTTATATACAAATCATAATATATAACAATCAAGAGGTATAATAGGTATATAAATCTTTATTACCATTTATATATTTGAAATTGTAACGCCTGTGACCTAAACCTAACCTAACCTACTTTTTGATAGCAGTTCGTTTTTGTTGGGGGACGCAGTTCAAACCTAACCTAACCTACTTTTTGATAGCAGTTCGTTTTTGTTGGGGGACGCAGTTCGAACCCTAACCTAACCTAACCTAATTGAACTTATGGTTTGAGTTTTTTTTAATGCGGGGGGCTTCGCCCCCCGAGCCCCCCTTGTGGGGGGCTTCGCCCCCCCGCCCCCCCTTTTTCTTTTGTGCCCTTATAATTTACTAACCTAACCTACTTTTTGATTGCAGTTCGTTTTTGTTGGGGGACGCAGTTCAAACCTAACCTAACCTACTTTTTGATAGCCATTCGTTTTGGTAGGGGACGCAGTTCTAACCTAACCTACTTTTTGATAGCAGTTCGTTTTTGTTGGGAGACGCAGTTCAAACCTAACCTAACCTACTTTTTGATACATTATATCAATAATGGTTATGCCAATTGTATTTTATATGAAAATAACGTTATACCATAAGTTCATTATAGGAAATAAGCATTATACTTAAAGAATGCTATATTAAATGTTATTCTATCAAATGATCATTATAAGAAATAATAATTATGTCATATGTAAATATATTAAGTGTTGTTATATGATTTAATAATTATATCAAATGAGCGTTATTGCGACTAATATTATACCAAAAATTTTTATAGCCATCGTTACGCACCCCTTATTTTAGCGTAATCTACACGAATTAATCTAATTTAAGCCTAAAAACGCCTAAAAAAATTTTTTGATGAAAAATTTTCTAAGTCCTAAAAAGGGCCCCTTTTGCTATACTCTGACCTAGAAAACATCCATAACTCAGGTACAAATATCTGTGATAAGCACACAAATAAATGGCCTGACCAGGATTTGAACCCCCTGCTTCGTAGGCTGGGTTACTACCGACTGGGCTAGAAAGCCGTTTAAATGAAATATTTATTTTTGCCCGACTACGGAAAAAAGGTTATTTTTATTAACACAAAATTTATTCAAGGTTTCCTCGGCCGGACCATGAAAAAAGAGAGGCATGGATTAAATTTGTCCAGAAAAATCGGAGTGAAGAAACATGGTTACCTTCGGCTCATACACGCATATGTTCCGTGCATTTTAAAGAAGACCAAAAATATACCACAAAAACAGGACGAGTCTACCTTAAGAAATCTGCGGTACCATGTGATAATGTAAGTATTTTTATGTAGTCTTGTGTTGTGTATGTAGTCCTAATCTATTACACGTAATAATTAATAAAAAAAATTATTAAATTAAATTACAATATATATATAGTACTGCCTATGTATAATGTAAATGCCTTGACTTGTAAAATGTTTTTTTTTTACCAATAAATGTTGTATTCTTGTACGTAAATTAAATCATGGGACAATTTTACACAAATCCACCTAGTCTCACAGTAAGCTCAATAAGGCTTGTGTTGTGGGTACTAGGCGACGATATACAGAGTGGATTTTCTGTATGGGTCAATGAGAGCAGCTACCTGATCCCGTGCTGCTACGCGAAAACGGTTTTAGAAGACCATCCCCCGATTTAAAATTAAGTAATGAAGATTGGCGTTTACAGATTTTGGAAAAAAAAAAAAGTTTAATGTGTACTTAATTTCCTTTCAGCCACAAAAAGTTGATGAGCTAGAAGTATCAGAACCGTTGTCTGATTCAGTAAGCGATTCTGAATCGATATTTGACACCCCTAGAAAAATTGTACTGAAAAAACGATTACGCAAGGAATCAGCAGCTAAGAAGAAACTTGCAGAGAAATTTAAGAAAGTACAACGACAAAATATTTATCTCAAGCAAAAATGTGCCTCTTACAAAGCAATTGTGAAGAAATTAAAAGATAAATTCAAGTGTTATAAAACAAAGTGTTACAAAATACATGTTTGCTGACATCTGATTTGGAGGTTGAAAATAATTGCGTTGCGACATCTTTGCAACAATGCTTGACCACGAAACCTTTACATGCGAGTCTAAACTTATAATGAAAATTTGTTGAAATAAACAAAATGGCGAATTTTATGCAGTTTCAAAGTGCACCGCGGTCGGGTTTTTTTTAGTAAAAATGTGGTTATTTTAAGGTCCTTGAATGAAGCTAAATAAATAAAACAAAATTTACATATAATCAGTCTTTAATGTATTTGGATTTAACGGGTTATTTGCATCATAAAGCAGTAATATTTCGATAATTTTTTGTGACACTCTACCTGCATCATAAGAATTCATTTGTGATAATTTTCTATTCACAGCTCTACCTATTCTACCATTTCTAGAATTATCTAAACCGAAAGCGTCATTTTGCACTCCTTTGAATATGGTGACCAAGTTGTTAGCTATACTCGTGCAGTCTGCATTGTTTGTAGTAGAGTTGTCTGTTGCTGCATCATTGTCTTCACTACTCCATCCTTCTTCTTTTGTAGGGAATAAACTAAGATCCTGAAATGCACAAAAACATCTCAGTTAGCGATAAAAAATTCACCATTCAAACACCTACTCACGAAATTACAAAATGACAGGAATACGCGATAACGAATTACTGCGGGAGTTACTCGACCACTACGTCCAATTAGTAAAGAAGTAATGTCACAGTTCGCGACCCCTGCCCCTGCCCCGCACAGACCCTTCGACGTCCCACCACCTTGCCATTAAGGTGCTGTGGCTGGCTTGAGGTGATGTAGCTGACTCCACTATTAGAATCTGTGCGGAAATAGAATAGGCTTTAAATGGGGGGCGCTGTAATGCTTTTCTACCGTACCTATTTGCAAAAAAAAAACATGCCATACTGGTTAGGTTAGTTCCGTTTTTTGCGTGTCCGTCAAGATAGCGTACACCGTAAAGATATTCAGAATCTGATGCAGCCAATAAATAGTACCCAAATAGTACCGACGAAATACCTAGGTGAAAAAAATAGTACCTTTAAACTTTTCGAAATATAAGGCCTGTTCACGGTGTACGCTACCGGGCGTCAAGCTGGCGTACACCGTTTGTATCTCTGGAACGGCTTTGTGTTTGGAAACGCTTTATATCTCAAAAAATAGTACCCTAGGGCCCTACAATTTCGTTTCTCTAGCTATCGTAGAAGCCGAGATATAGTGAGCTCTTTCTTTAAGAAATTCCTGGGTACGCCAGCATGACGGTGTGAAATTTTGTACACCGTTAAGTCATGGAATATCTCGGCTTCTACGATAGCTAGAGGAATGAAATTTTAGGACCCTAGGGTACTATTTGGGTACTATTTTTTGAGATATAAAGCGTTTCCAAAAACAAAGCCGTTCCTGAGATACAAACGGTGTACGCCAGCTTGACGCCCGGTAGCGTACACCATGAACAGGCCTTATATTTCAGAAAGTTTAAGGGTACTATTTTTTTTCACCTAGGTATATCGTCGGTACTATTTGGGTACTATTTATTGGCTGCATCAGATACTGAATATCTTTACGGTGTACGCTATCTTGACGGACACTTTTTTGCCACGCCTATTCTCTTTCTGCACAGACTCTACACGTCCGACCGCACTTTCGGTTTCGGCTTAGTTTTGGTTTTGGCTGCCATTCAGCCGAAACTACGGCCGTAACCGAAACTGAACTTGAGGGTATTCGCGATTGGACTGTCTTTATTCCAAAAGCACTTGTAATTCATTGAAATAAGAAGTTTCAGTATGTTATGTCAATGATTACTTCAAATATCAGAGACGAAATTATTAATATGTTATTTAATAATATAAAGTTAAAAACTAAAACCCGACTACGAAAAAGTCTAAAACAAGAATCTTAGGTTTTAGTTCACCAGGCACAGATAAATAGCAATTTTTTAATTTAGATAACGTTTCGAGTATGTCGTCAGTCGTTCGTAGTCGGAGGCCCCGGCAAGAAGACAAACAAAAAAGGGGCCTCCGACTACGAACGACTGACGACATACTCGAAACGTTATCTAAATTAAAAAAATGTTATTTATCTGTGCCTGGTGAACTAAAACCTAAGATTCTTGTTTTAGACTTTTTCGTAGTCGGGTTTTAGTTTTTAACTTTATATTATTTACGTATTTTTAGTTATTATTCAGTTACGGTTTTAAGCGCCTTTCTCTTCCTAAGAACCATATCAGCGTGTGAGGCCAACGACCGAGCTCTTTCAGAAGCACCCTCCATTTAATAGTAATGACAAGAATTACAACAGTAACACATGGTTTTCTTACAACGATATAAGACGCTTTATGCTTTGCTTTTGTCCCGCTTAAAATTACTACGGGACATGGGGTGTTTGCGGAAGAGCTTGGTTTTCGGCTTCGCAGCCTGAAACTCGGCCTTCGGACTTGCAAAAATTAGACTAATAGGTACACGTAAGTAACCAGGGGCGCTGGGTGCCTTTGGTCCAACGCGGTATTCGGTCTTTGCCCCGCTTAAAATTATTGCGGGGTACTGGGTTATTGAGTGTTTGCTGAGGAGTTCGGCCTTTGGCCTCGAAGCCTGAAGCTCGCCCTGCGGGCTCGCCAAAATAGACTAATAGGTATACGTAAGTAACCAGTGGCGCTCGGTACCTTTGGTCCAATGCGGTATTCGGTCTTTGCCCGCTTAAAATTATTGCGGAATGCTGGGTTATTTGGTGTTTGCTGAGTAAAAGAAGCCTGAAGCTCGCCCTTCGGGCTCGCAATAATTAGACATTTATATACAGTTTGCGTGAAGTAACCAGGAGCGCTTCATGCCTTTGGCTATGGGCTGTACTGCTTGCGGAGGAGAAACAACATGAATTGTTAATTAGTCTAAAAGTATGAAAACCGGTGACATACAACCGTAGCAAAACATCATGCCACACTTTTATGAAATGCTTTTAATTGGAACAACTTTAGAAGTATCAAAATCAATTCTAACGTGCTCTTCTTATACTGCAAAATACAAAGAAAAAAAAAATATCTTTCACTAACACCTATTTGAAAATCGTGATTCAACGTAACTAAATGTTGTCATATATGATTCTACTCCTCGCCAACAGATGGAATATAACAGTTTTACAACAGTGTCATCTGTTATTGAGTAGAAATAATTATTATAGGGGTGCAACTAAGTGTGACTAGAGTGATTTATAGATATCGATCTACAGTCAGCTGTAAAAAGATGATACATGGTTACTGTATTTAGAAACATCTTTACTTGAAGTTTATCGCAATTAAAGAGTTAATATTTTTGAGCGCATTTAATATGTATGTACCTATGCAGTTGCCTGAATCCAAGATTTACTTTTTCAGTTCCTTTGTTTGTATGAAATTATGAAAAATATCTTGGCCGCCGCATATTGTGCTACTGCTACGGGGCTGCGGAAACCAAAATATCCCGGCCGGTAGTATTCATTCACTCTTCTTCTACGAGCGGATCTTTCAGAAATCTGAAAGGGTTAATTTTGTATTTTAGGTGCACCGAGTTATCAATTCATACGTAACCAATGTCGATAAAAAATATCGACTTCATCTTATGACACCTCTAGTTGAGTAGCTTAACAAACTGTCATTGCGGATAGCGAAATTTGACATGGACAATTATTTCGATATTAATACAATAATACTTACCGGTGATAATATATGCCTCCTCGAGACATATTTTTAAATATGCTCGCAGTGAGGCAGCATAGGTAAAACCGCGTAATATTTACGGCATTGCAACGATTTTATTTAAACATTATTGATGTGACACAACACACGCGTCAGTTGTCGGCACGAAAATGACATGTATTCGGCAATGTTCGCAAATACGAAGTTACCCGATATCTCTCAATACGAATGAGACATCTGAAGGTCTAGCATAGTAGGCCATTTTGATATTTAGCAGGTGTCAAAATATCAAAATATGTTTTTTCTTTTTCTATCAAATGTATTATGAAAGTAACGGGTGATGTTATTTCATGCCACGACTGGCATAACGACACATTATGCTAGCCCTTGTCGAAACGAATCGCTGGAGAGCAAGCTGTTGAATGTCGTTATTGTTGTTATTAAAATGAAAATATTGTTGCATAATATACCTGTATCAGCATGTGTGATATATTTTAGCAATAGGTTTTTAAAACTCTTTAAATTGATATGTAACTCGATGCAACTCGATGACTTTTATTTTTTAATCCATGAGTTTTTTGAGGACCACGGTCTGTATATTAAATTTTAGTTTTAACTAACTAGCCTATAACCCGCGCAGAATCAAGACGAATCTAACGATACCCCTCATGTTTGAATCGGTTTAGTAGTTTTTGAGTTATGAGGGAACAAACGAACATACAAACATACAAACATACAAATATACAAACATACAAACATACATACATATATACATACGGTGCTAAAATCATAACCCTCCTTTTTGCTTCGCCGTAGTCGGGTAAAAATGAAGACTGATTCTAATTTTTTTTCATCCCATGACAACATGACCTTATATGGAAATATTGGAAATTTCGGTTTCGGCCATGAAAACTAGTTTCTGTCAGACACTAATCCAGATGGAACAATTTCATTACCAGACTGGGAATGTTTAGTTATCTGTAAAAAAGAGACCCTCCTAATTGATGAAGACATCCTTCTTAGATCCTAACAGATAGATGCGTACCTATTATTAGGATACCAAAATTGGCTTGTTTGAAATTTATATATATATAATATAATATATGGGATCTCATCTCAAACTATTTCCATATCAAATTTATTTTTATCACAATCAGTCCAGCAATTTAAGCATGTTTATTGTTTATTTATTACTACCATGGTATTACAGATATAAATATAAATATTACGGGACAATCTTACACAAATCGAACTAGCCCCATAATAAGCTCAATAAGGCTTGTGTTATGGATACTAGACGACAATATATTTAATAGATACAAATACTTAAATACATAGAAAACATCCATGACTCAGGAACAAATACTCGTGCTCATCACACAAATAAATGCCCTTACCGGGATTCGAACCCTCCTGCTTCGTAGGCAGGGTCACTACCAACTAAGCTAAAGCGGTTGTCAATGTTAAGGTTAATTTGCTACATCATGAACCCTGTTACTGCATAGCACGTCTTATGAGTTTGTGTCATGAAAAGAAGTTACATAAACATTTATAATATTAGAATGGATGGATTTCAAGTGAATCTTACCCTTTTCTCATCATCATTGGGCCCAAAATCTTCTGTAATAGATGTTGATGAATCTGCCTTTACTCTTTTGTTTACTTTCATTAAAAACTGGCAAGGCTCCCAGAGGTGCCAACTTATTTTGTATTCCTGTAACAGTAAAAATAAATTGACTATTTGTACATTAAAACAGTCTTAATAAAAAAAATCTATACAAATAGATGTAACACCCTTGTGTGCATAAGAAGAAAGAAAATACATTTATTCACAGCACAAGATGAAAAATCAGCAAAAAAATATTATAAAGGTAGAATGCCAGCGCTGGTCTTCCAGTGGAACCCGGCAGGAGCAACGTCATGCAGAGAAAGTTGCATGACCGGTCCAGGACATACAGACAGGATAATATATTACAACTTATAATTACTTTGACCTGGTTGTATAGTCTGGAGTGAGTACAAAACCCGACAGCGGCATAGCCCAAAGGAGGGTTATGTGTTTGACCTGTATGTATGTATATATGTATGTACGTATGTCCGTTCCTATGTCCGCTCATAACTAATCAATGGTACAACTGATTTTGATAAATGATACATCATTAGATTTGTATTGATGGCGCGAGTGTCACTGGGTATGAAGTTCGTGAAAATAAGCAAAATGTCGGATATTATGCACTTGTGCACCGCGGTTGGGTTGTTTTAGTTTAGTAAAAATATTTAGTTATTACAACTGTGAAATTAGAGGGTAGGCACTGTATTTTTGTCTTTAAGGAGTGCACGCCACTGTTGTCCTTTTGGTTTTGTCTGGTCGGCCGGTTTAGACAGCTCTCAATAAAGTAGTATGCTTGTAGTTTTCTTTACTTGCCTCACCATCCCCTTTCAGCCTACTAGCAGTCATTTTCCGCACATAATTAGCGAATGTAGACCGAATGTTCGTCCACCTATCTTTAACAGCCTGTCCTGTGAATTCGTTGCCGTATTTCGCTGCAAATTCCGCATAAGTCTGGTCCCTACATTCCACTGAAGTGTATTTCGGATGCTTTGGATTCCAGATGTTTGGTTTACTCTGTATATATTTTACTAGTTTGAGATTCATCTTTCGGGTCCAGAAGACCTTTTCTTTGGCAAAATCTGATATCATTTAAGTAATTTATTGGAATAAAACGGAAATAAACAAACTGCATTACGTCCAAAACAATTTTGTTGACTTGACATTGACAGTGACACAAAGCCAAGTGTAAGCAAAGTATTCGAGTTAAGTATAAAACTGTTGCTAGATGCGTTGAGAGAAATTCACTTTAAAGATAAATGATAAAACTTTGATTTGTTTATTTTATAAAAAGCTTTTCATAAGATTGTTGATTAATTATATATATTTAGTACGAAATGGAAATTATTTAATTACGAAAACCTTAGCTCGAATAACCTCGTACAAAGTTTAGTGACGTCACAAGTTTAAATGTTTCCCGCCTTTTGCAAACAAGTACAAATTAAATTATTCATTATTTTCATTAAGTGTTTGCGTCGTTTAAATTAGCTTAAACTATGCACAATAATTACGATATTAGTTACGTATATTATATAGTATGAATTATAGTTGCGACCGTAACGTTTAATTTTTTTTATTTTAATTTGAAAGTTTAATCGACGATATGAACACTTCTTGTGAGTGTTGGTATCGTGAGTTCTGTAAAATGCAGCAATATTCGAGTTTTGTAAAATTACCACACCCTGATTCAAAAGGAGAACGGCAAAAAAACTTAAACTGTTATCCAGCTCATTATGATAGCCGACCATGACCGGCAGGCAACGGTACCGCGGGCCCGCGCTGCGCTCAGTCTGCAGCGCGGCCTTAACCGCTATGGGTCGTTCCCTGCTCAAGACGTACCAAACTTTCGCCACGAAAAATGTTCGCTACGCGACCACGGGCTGCCCGTTTTCGAAACGCTCGCGTTCGCAAATAGCCCCCACGGCTGAAGTAAGCGAGGAAATTTTCGCTAACGCAAAACCGTACTCTGAGGTGCCGGGGCCCAAACCGATTCCAATTTTGGGGAATACGTGGCGAATGGTGCCAGTGATAGGGCAATTCGATATATCGGAGTTTGCGAAAGTGACGAAGTCGTTCTTGGATAAGTACGGGCGTATCGTCCGGTTGGGGGGGTTGATCGGGAGGCCAGACTTGTTGTTCGTGTATGATGCTGACGAGATCGAGAGGATGTATAGGCGGGAGGGGCCAACTCCCTTCAGGCCTGCTATGCCGTGCCTCGTCAAATACAAGTCGGAGGTCAGAAAAGACTTCTTTGGCGAGCTTCCTGGAGTAGTTGGGGTGTAAGTACTTTTATTTTTTTATTTGTAATATAATAATTTTTTTTTTCGTTTTTAATAATTAAGCTGGCTTAACCAAATTAAGCTGTCAACCGATATTTCTGAATTTTATACCTTTTTCGCTTTTAAATAGCCAAAACAAAGAAAATCAAAGCCAAAATATATTGGAAAACGTTAAACCACCAGAAAATCATCGGAAAATATCCGTTACCATACTTATTATACTCTTTGCATTACATAATGTAAATTGAAGGCAAATATATCTGTCAAACGACATACGGAACACTCCTTCCCATAATAACGGCAAAAGATACCAACACAAAATACCGTGCGCCTCAATCGTACCGGCGGCCCGCCCGGCTAGAGACAACAACTTCTACGGAAAAGAAAAAATATTCCCGCATGCGTGCCACCGGCCGGAGCCCTGTCTGTCATCAACGTCAATATGAAAACTTTGTATTTGTTTATTTGTGATTGTGTAAATTGTGTTGTATACTCTATCGTTATATATTTAAGTGCCGTTCAATGTCTAATACGCATATTGATAGCCAGTCTACCAGTCAAAATCAACACGTCGCCCTGTCTCTGGATGACTATATTCAATGCCCACACTGCCCCGCTCCGAAACTCTTGAAAGGACGCCGAGGTCTCCATATACACTTAGGCAAGTGCCACAAACTTAATAATAGCCAAAACATCTCCATACCCCTCATTCCATTAGCTCCCGCGCCGCAAAATCACATCGATTTATCGTCAAAATTAAGCACATTAAAAAATTCTGTACCAATCATCAAGAGAATCCCCAGAGGCGCGAGATTCACTGTGGCAACAAAATTAACCAAAACCATCGATGATTGCGTCAGTGAAAACTCGCTCCAAACTTGGGAACATTTGCTCTCATTTGCTTATAACATCCTCCACGTTAATAAAAACGACACCACCAAATCACTGACCTCCAAAATCAAAGCCAACTGCTCAAACACCCATAGTATAAATCTAAAAGACAACACGCGCCACCCTAAGCCCGGCAAACTAACTAAAATTGTAGAATCTAAAATCAGTGATGGGGATCTCAAAGGCGCTGCCCAACTTCTGTTTTCCAGCGACACGTCGGCCCCAGACACCCCAGATACTCTGCTCGCCCTACAGAGCAAACACCCACCAGCTCCCGCAGTACCTGGCCTCCCCGACCCTCCCAATTCAGTTCTGCCGTGCCTGCAATGCTCAGAGGACGCCGTATCACAAGCCATAGCATCATTCAAAAATGGCTCCGCGGGCGGTCTGGACGGGTTAACACCGCAACACCTAAAAGACCTAATCTCAGGTATCCCTGGAGGTCAAGGCAACAACTTGATCACGAGCATCACACGCCTGATCAATCTGATGCTCGCAGGCAAGGTGAACCGCGATGTGGTTCCCACCATCTACGGCGCCAATCTGTGCGCCTTAGCAAAAAAAGATGGAGGAATCCGACCCATTGCCATAGGCTCCACAATCCGAAGACTTGCATCAAAAATCTGCTGCAAAAACATAATCCATAATCTAGAGTCAAAATTTCAACCCATCCAACTCGGTTTCGGCAGCAAAGGCGGCTGTGAGGCAGCCGTCCATGCGTGCCGAACCTTTCTACTTAGTCCCAACGGCCAGGTGCTGCTCAAAGTCGACGTAAAAAACGCATTCAACTCCGTAAACCGAAACGCCATGTTGACAGAAATCCAAAAAGAAACTCCCGACATCTATCCTTACCTTTGGCAATGCTACAGCGCACCCACCAACCTAGTATACAAAAAAAACAATATCCCTTCGGCGGTCGGCTGTCAACAAGGCGATCCTCTCGGGCCGGCCGTTTTCAGTTTAGCCATTCAGCCCATTATTTCGAAATTAACTTCCAAATTCAATGTCTGGTATCTTGACGATGGCAGTCTAGGGGGCGACGCGACTTTGGTTCTCAGTGATCTATTAACTATTGTGGACAAATTCAAATCAATAGGACTTGAACTAAACACCAACAAGTGTGAACTATATATCAATCCAGATATCCCAAATAAATTACAAATCCAGCAACATTTTGAGAACGCCTGCCCGGGCATAAAAATCTTATCCAAGAAGTCGCTTCACCTCCTGGGTGCACCGGTCCTAGAAGAATCGATCCCGGAATTCGTACAGTCTAAAATCAACCGTTTTTCCGAATTCTCGAACCGCTTGCTAGAAATTAACGCTCACATGGCTACCCATATTCTACGATTCTGCCTCCTGGTCCCAAAATTTACTTACTTCACACGCTGTAGCCCATTATGGAAATTTACAAATATCTGCGAAACCATCGACAATGTACTGCACACGCAATTAGAAAAAATTATAAACATCAAAATTAACGACCGGCAATTTCTACACGCTACTCTCCCTATTAGATTCGGCGGACTCGGTATCCGTCAAATTTCCAGTGTTGCCCTACCAGCATTTCTGTCCTTGGTACACAGTACGCTTCCCCTCGTCGGCAAAATCTTAAAGCCATCACTGCGTGATTTCGAGGTAGCGTACCTGCCCGAGGCAGAAATCGCTTGGAAAACGGTCTGCCCGAGCGAAAATATCCCGGCCAACAAATCCGTGCAGAGAATCTGGGACAACCCAATCTGCAAACAAGTGCATGCCCACCTCCTAGACTCCTGCTCCTCGAGCCAAGAAAAAGCCCGCTTACTAGCCGTATCGGAGAGGGAGTCTGGGGCTTGGTTGCATGCACTTCCTTCCTCCCACATTTCCACACTACTGGACAATAACTCATTTAGACTGGCTGTCGGCCTGCGACTCGGCGTCCATATTGTGATGCCCCATCGATGCCCCTGCGGAGTCCAAGTGGACCGTCTGGGCCACCACGGTCTCGCGTGCACAAAAAGTGCTGGCCGCCTATCCCGCCACGCCTGCCTCAACGATATCATCCGCCGGGCCCTTGTCAGCGTCAACGTGCCGGCCACATTGGAGCCCCCTGGCCTTGCACGCGACGATGGCAAGCGACCCGACGGCATGACCCTCGTGCCGTGGCGACTGGGACGGCCACTAATATGGGACGCAACATGCGTAGACACCCTTGCGCCGTCACATCTCGCCACAACCTCGCTGAGAGCAGGCGGGGCGGCTGCAGCGGCTGAGGCAGCAAAGCGCCGCAAATACATGTGTCTCACAGATCACCATGTGTTTGCGGCCTTTGCAGTCGAGACTCTCGGACCGTGGAGTCAAGATGCCCACGAACTAATAAAGACGCTGAGCCAAAAGCTCTTTCAGACAACTGGGGACCACAGAGCTGGCTCGTTCCTCACTCAACGGATCAGCATAGCGATCCAGAGGGGGAACGCAGCCAGCATAATGGGGACCCTGCCGCAGGGGCCCGATCTGGGGGACATGATGTAGTTTTAGTCTAGGTTAGGTTAGTGTAATCATATAGTTTATATTTGTATATATTTTTTTTTTACTATTCAATGTACCTCAACTTCCCTCGTCTAATGTAAATAAATAAAATATTTCACATATAATAATTGTAATTCAAATGCCAATAAGTTTTACAAAAAAAAATAACCGACTCCAAACTTTGAATCTGCGACACTAACAAATTTACGAGACGTTGGTATTAAGTTTTTTTTTATGTTAAGACCAAATACGTAGAAAGAAATGTCCCGTCAAGACTGAGACGCTGGGTTCGAATCCAGCCTTGGCTACAGTAGGTTATTCAGCTTAATTTTTCCATGTACTTATTTGTCTTTGTACAGTCAAGGGCACCAATATGTATACACCACAATGTTTCAAAAATATGTATACAGGTCTTATTATTATGGCAGTAAGGTTTATGTATACATATTTTGGAACTTTGTGTGGATATTTATCTTTACCCTTGACTGTACCTAATATATCTATAATCGAAAATACCGAGATGCTATAAAAAATCTTTGCCATATGTCCTTCAATTTTTTGACAATTTGCTTCAAGTCATCATGAATTTCATCATCAAAACTAGATTTTGACAAAAATGAGATCAATCTGAAAATATACCGACACCGTCCCTCCAGAGTTCTGAAAGAAAATAAAATACCTCCTTTTTCATGAAGTCGGTTATAATAACCATTATTAGTAGCTCAATACTTATCTCCCGATTGGCATTACCTAAGTTTGGCACTTTAATACCTAAGTAAGCAATAGTTAGGTATTTAAGTATTGTACATGGACAAACATACTCGTACATTCACTTTATATAAATGAATGTAATTACCAGCCTACTTTTAAACTAGGGATATAACGCTACATAGTTTTGCCGATACGATACCGATACCGATATCTTAGCTAATTAATGAAGTATGAACTTCAGATATTTGTATGTCCTTATTATAACTAAAACTTGGCTATATTTAACAGAGTCAACCTTGAAAGTGTAAAGTAAAAATAAATAAATTGTCAACTCAAAATACATTTTTTTTAATTAGAACCAAAGATTTAATTAACATAGTAATTATCATTGCACAAAGTAATAGACCAATACATTAATTAAGTCAGAAATTGAAATTACTTTTGGCAGTTTTTTTTCATACAGCAAATTCTTTTCGCGCTCTTCAAATATCGGTTGTAATAATCGGCGATACCGATATTTCGGTATCGGTATCGTTACATCCCTATTTTAAATAACTCTGAAACGGTTACAAGAACTTTTATACAATCTTTGATTACTATTAGAATAATCTTACGAATCTACACAATTGACTAAATTACTAAACATGATCGTCTTTATGTCTACTTTTATGATTTTAGGTTTATAAATGGCCATTTTAAATACCGTCAGTTGGCGACGAAATATACCTAACCTTATATTTAATTAATACTAACTCCAGGTAAAACGCAGTAAGTGTATATGAAGTTCATACGTAATTTTTACGTTTTTCTATACGACATTTTTATATAAGAGTTTCTTTTTTTCTAAGTAGGGACGATATGGAGTTTGACACTAATCGTCAGTTTTCCCGTCATTGTCCCAGGGGAACTCTTGACCGGGATATGAAGTATCGTATGTTTCAATCCAGGACTTGGTCTACTTGTATGCCAAATTTCATCTCAATCTATTCTGCTGTTACCGCGTTATTTAGTAACAAACATCAAATCATCCAAATCTCCAAACGTCTCAGTAAACTTTCACATTTATACTAAACTATCACAATATTAGTAGGTAGGTACAGTAATAAATAGTTTATTCAAATTTACTAAATAACTTGTAACCCTTACGTGCATACAGTGTCAATAATGATTATGATACTACTGAAATGTCAAATAAAATGTGTGTCAAAAAATAAAATGCGCGATACGGCATGCATCTAAGGGTAAAGTTTTCATTTAACTAAATTTTTCTTCATATATCGATACATTTAGACTCAAAGGGCGTAAACGCCATTAGAACCTACGGCGTTTACGCCCTTTGCGTCTAAAGGTATCGAATATGTATGTATTCGTCATCTTTTCGAATTTGTAGCAAAAAATCAAGTATTTCTGCAATTCGATGACGTCATCTCATTAAGATCCTGTCATTTTGTTATATTTGCATATGGCGGGTACATGTAACGTGAGTCAGTCTGTATCTGAACATTAAACGGAGCACACATTGTTTTGCGTATTTGGGTGTTTTATTGAGATCCATCGTAGAAAACACAACAATTGGCGACGAGATCGATTTCTACGTGTGCAGAAGTGATATTTTCAATAAATTGGTTGAAAATAAATAAATAAAATAAAATGGCCACTACCAGTGCAAATGTAATGTTCGGCGGCAGTCTCAATTTTGACCATCGAATTCACGAGTGGAGTATTTTTAAAAGCAGATTGTCTCAGTTCTGTACGGTTAATGAAATTACCGAGGAAAATGATAAGGGTGGAGTGAAGCGCCGGGCCCTGTTGCTGACGGCCTTATCGGAAGATACCTACCGCATTCTTCGGGATTTAGTGGCACCTAAGGACTTGGATAACACGGAATATAAGGTGTTATTAGACTGTCTAAACACTCATTTCACGCCGAAGAGGAGTACTTTTGCGGAACGTTACACATTTTACAAAGCGGAGCAACGTCCAGGTGAAGAGTTGACAGATTGGGCTGCACGAGTGCGAAACCTTGCGCAATACTGTGGGTTTAAGAATGAACTCGATACCGCTTTGCGTGACAGATTTGTCTTAGGGTTAGAAAATATAAGAGAGAAGGAGAAATTGTTCGCCGAGAGTATTGATAAGCTAACGTTTAATAAAGCGTTGGAGTTAGCGCAAAGTGTTCGTTGTGCGAGGTTAGCACTACAAACAACACAACCGACGGTGCCAGAAACTCCAGTGTTCACCGTGCATGCATCGCGTCCGCAACGAAATCCCGGAACGAGTATTGCATGTTGTGAGGTTTGCGGTTACAAGAACCATACTAAAGAACAGTGTCGTTTCAGTAATTATACGTGTCAAAAATGCAAACAAAAAGGACATTTAAAGCGAATGTGCAAGTCAAAAGTACGCCGGAATAATTTTATAGCGGAGGGCGAGGATGACATTGTGCAAGGTGAGAGTGTTTACAATATTATAACTGTTAATGGCGAACCGATGCAACAGATGGTCGCGATAGCGGGCGAGCCTATTAGATGTGAAGTTGATAGTGGTAGTGCGGTGTCAATTTTGCCTCAAGAAGTTTATAATAGGTATTTCTTAAAGTTCGAGTTAAAACCGTCATTGATCGTATTGAAATGTTATAATAATAGTAAATTACCACCAAAAGGTACCGTTACCTTACCCGTCATGTACGAAGGTTTAACTAGACAGATTGTTTTTTTTGTTATCGAAGCCGGTGATAAGCGTCCTACCTTACTGGGAAGGGATTTTTTAAGTTCGTTTAAGTTACAAATATGTAGTGCGAGCGTTAATAACTTAGAAGAGATTGACTTGGAATCTAAAATATTGACCAAGTATTCAAAGTTGTTTTCCGATGAACTGGGTCGATTTAATAGGTATAAGGTAACTTTAAAGGTTAAACCGAATGTCCCCTTGCAGTTTTTCAAGCCCCGCCCAGTACCGTTGCCATTAAAAGCTAAAATAGAAACGGAAATTCAACGTCTGGTCGATTTAGGAGTACTCGAGAAGGTGGATCATGCCGATGTAGCCACCCCGATAGTACCGGTTTTGCGTCCTGATGGGAATATTAGGCTTTGTGGAGATTATTCAGTAACGTTAAATAAAGCGTTATACGTAGATAATTACCCAGTTCCTCGAATTGAGGATTTATTTGCTAAATTGTATGGGGGAGAGGAATTCTCAAAACTTGACCTTTCGAGGGCATATAATCAGCTGGAACTGGACGAGTCACGAAACTTGACCTGCATTAACACTCACAAAGGTCTCTATAGATATAATCGTTTGGTTTTTGGCTTAACCAACGCCCCCTATCTGTTTCAACAGACACTAGAAAGCTTACTGGGGGACATCGACGGGGTCTGTATATTTATTGACGACATATTGGTGACCGGAGAAAATCGAGATATTCATGTACAAAGATTAGAACAGGTGTTGAAAAGACTCGAAGACGCAGGTCTGCGTTTGAAACGAGAGAAATGTGATTTATTCAAAAAATCCGTGGAATATCTCGGGTTTATTATTGACAAACATGGGTTACATAAGTCGTCAAAGAAAGTAGAGGCTATTTTGCGTTGTGAGCGTCCGAAAAATGCTAGTGAGTTGAAGTCTTTTCTCGGCCTCATCAATTACTACAGGTGTTTCGTACCTAACACTTCGGGTATTCTTAAGCCTTTGAATTCGCTTTTAAAAAAAGACGTTAAATGGCAATGGACTGAAGAGCAGGATAGGGCATTTAACAACATTAAACAGGAGATGGCGTCGGAGCGGGTGTTGGCGCACTACAACCCCGCGTTGATGACCATAGTCACGGCCGATGCGGGCCCCGAGGGTTTAGGAGCGGTTTTGTCTCAGACGCAACTCTCTGGCGAGGAGCGCGTCGTCGCTTACGCATCTCGATCATTGTCAAAAGCGGAATCTAACTACGCGCAAATACAAAAGGAATCGGCGGCCATTGTATTTGCGGTGAAAAAGTTTCACCACTATTTATATGGTCGGGTGGTGCCATTCATTCTACGGACAGACCACCAACCCCTGGTCACAATTTTTGGTGATAAAAAAGGTATACCCGAAATGGCGGCTAATCGTTTACAGCGGTACGCGTTATTTTTGTCTAGTTACAATTTTAAAATTGAGTACATTAAAAGTGAAGATAACGTCGCGGATTTCCTGTCACGTTCGATAGCCAGCTATTCGTCGGAAGAAGAAAGCATTCCACCTGCACTATTAGATACATGTCTGTACATTAATTACTTTACGGATAGTATGCTCAGACCGGTCTCGTTATCAGATGTGAAGGCAGCGACCTCGGTTGATGATATTCTTAAGGAGGTTAGGTATTATAGCTTAAGGGGGTGGCCAAGAAATATGTCGAAAATGGATGAAAAACTAAAACCGTACTATAATTGTAGGTTTGAGCTTCATGTCGAAGACGGTTGTATTTTAAGGGGCCATAAGTTAATAATTCCACAGAAATTTCGTGAACAAATGTTAGATGAGTTACATAGTTCACATTTCGGTGTCGTCAAAACTAAGATAGAAGCCAGATCACGCATGTGGTGGCCCGATATCGACAAACATATTGAACAAAAAATAGGTTCTTGTACCATTTGTTGTACGATGCGGGCCGCTCCGCCTCGCTCCCCGCTCGCAGTGTGGACATACCCAAAGCGCCCATGGAACCGTGTACACATGGATATGTTTTCGATAGAAGGCAAACAATTTTTAGCTATTATCGATGCACATTCGAAATGGGTTGAATGTTTTCCTATGCTGTCGACGGATACGAAAGCAGTTATTGACAGGTTGGAGGAGGTCAACAGTAGGTTTGGGGCTATGATTGTTTTGGTAACGGATAATGCGGCAAACTTTTGTTCAAAAGATTTTGAAACATTTTGTTCCGTAAATGGAATAAAGCATATAACCAGCCCTCCTTATCACCCGCAATCTAACGGGCAAGCCGAAAATACAGTCCGCGTTTTGAAACGAGGTATAAAGATAATTTTGTCGACTAGGAGCGCGGAACCGATAAACAGGCGTATGTGTAAATTATTATTTAATCTGAGAAACTCCGTTCATTGCACAACCGGTTTTTCGCCCGCACAGCTGATGCTCGGCCGCCCGCTCCGCTGCCGCCTCGATCTGTTGCATTCGGCGGACACCATTGATAGTGATTTTACACATAACAACGATGAGTCACACTCGCTCTCACCGTCTATGTCATTATCGTCCCAAGCTAATGAAAATGTTTCTTCTAAACAGATCTCACAAGCTAAGAGTTTCGGAGGACGGCGGAAGTTATGTCTGGAGGAAGGGGATAAGGTGTTAGTTAAGCATATTTATCATAATGGTTCGAGACATGTATGGAAGAAAGGGTGCATAAAAAAGTTGATAGGTACTCGATTGTATTTAGTTCATATAGGGGATTTAAATCTAACTGTTAAGAAACATATTGACCAATTGTTGCTGTATAAAGGCAGTGAAACATTACATACAAATAATTATAATGGAGAAGTATCTTATCCGGAAATAACCATAGGCAACTCGAGCTATCCGGAAGAAGGCGATTCGCGACATATAGTGTCCGACGGCTGTGACTCGAATATACTCGAGACCGGAAATGAGTCGGAGGATACCGGTCAACCATTGGGGACGAATGCATCTGTAAGCAGGGCTACGTCTCATGATGACGTGTTTTTGGATTGTGAGGCGGATGGTACTGAGACGACAGTCGACCCGACCGATCCGACACACAGTCGTAATCGTAATGTTCGATGTTCGCGAAATCCTAATCCAGTGTATAAGTAACTAAATGTATTTAGGTTTAAGTAATTCCTTATTATTATTAGAAGTTTAATTACTAAAGGTGGAGGGATTGTTATATTTGCATATGGCGGGTACATGTAACGTGAGTCAGTCTGTATCTGAACATTAAACGGAGCACACATTGTTTTGCGTATTTGGGTGTTTTATTGAGATCCATCGTAGAAAACACAACAATAAATGCCGTTAGCAATAGTCAAGTTTCTCTACTCTTATACTTTCACTTTCTATCAGTGAACACTTACACTTCAAATTATATTTTTAAATATTTTATGTAAATCACATTGTGGGAAAGTTAAATTTATATAAAAATATAAAACAAAGGGGTAAATCGGTAGTTAATAAAAAAATAAATGTAGCTATACTTTAGTTAGGGCCTTTGCCTTCGTATGTTTAAGTAGAAAAGAAAAGTGAACACCCATGCTTTATCCTGGCGTAAAGAGCATGTCTCTTTCTAACAAACATAGCACATAGACTGATACTAATTATGATTTGGTTTTACTGACTTCCATACAACTACAGTGTGGGGGGCCCCAATTTGTAAACAAATCTTTCTCATTCTCACTGGTTATTTTTACCGAGCTTAGTAATGTACTGTTAAAAATGTCATTGTTAGGCCTATCGTAAGTAGTAAACTACACACCCAGCGGTATCATAAGGAAAAGCCCAGATTGGTAGCTTGTGTTTGTAGGATATATGCAATCTAGGGTTTTTTCATTACCGCCCGTGTTGTATACAATTTTACGTCTTCCCTTGGCCAGGAAAAGAGATATTCTACCAAAATGCCAGTAACGGCCTAAGATTACTACCTATATTCCTTCGATAGGTATTTCTTTTGTGTCTATAAAAAGTAGTATAGTTACATTGTCCACGTGAGACAAATGTATCTGGAGCTGGATTTTTTTTTCCTTATTTATATGGGAAAACACTTTTGCTACAGAATAATGCATTATTTGTTTATGACTTGACTACATTTGCAAACATCATGTCTACATAAAAGATTAGCAAGTAACTTGCTATGCACCTACTAAAATTACTCCAAGACGTAAAACACGTATGCTACCCTTGACACGTAAAGCAGATGCTTGAATGCACGCAACCTTGTTGGCAGTGCATCATAAAGGTGCAATGATTATAAACTCATTTGTCATCGTGGTATGTACCTATTACATAGTTCAACAAAATCTTTTATTTGTTGCACTTTTTTTTTGTTTTTTTTTCTCGACACTACTCAATTTCAGAATACAATCAGGGGTGGATCAGATTAGCGCAATTGTAGGCGACGGACAATAGGCTACTTGATGACAGTTCAAATCAGCTTCTTTTTATGAAGTGTCAAAACGCTCCGAAAGCATGCAGTTTAGTATGAAATACTATCTTGTGACGTCATGCTCAACATGGTGCCTTATTTTTAGTTTTCGTCATTGTAAAATCGTTGGTGGCACGAAAATAAGTTTGAATGATTTTATCCAAGCTGTTTTGGAAGCGTAATTTGCTGGTTAGAGTTAATAATTTATTTTGATTGTTGTCAAATACCCTATAGTGGTACTAAAATGGTGTTAAAAAAATTCAAGTCTCTATCTATTACGGTTCAAAAGATACAGAGCGGTGACTGACCGTTTCTTGTATGGGGACCCCTTTACTTTTTCTTTTTATTATTGGTTGTTATAATCGCAATAGAAATATACATTCTGTGAAAATTTGAAGTCTCTACCTATTACGGTTCAAAAGCTAGAGCCATGTGAAGGACGGACAGACGGACAGACAACTGAGGCTTAGTAGGTAATACGGCCAATCTTGAAGTTCACTGTCATTACGAAATTAATTTAAAAACACACATTTACATGAAAGGCAATAACATCATTGTTGACCAGTGTTATTTCAATGCTAAGTACCTCAAAGTGATATTTTCAGATCACGATCAATCAAACTATAACGTTAAGATCAGTCCGGGATAAAATGAAGTATGTTTGTCTTTCAAACAATGAAGGACACATTTTTTTTGTAATTCTGAGAACGATAAAGCTTATTCTTCAATCGTAAAATCCTTGTGTATATACATACAACATCTATCTAGCGACACTTAATTGTCGGGAAAGTAGCGGATCGAGGAAAGTCGGCCGACGGGTGAAATTGTAGCTTTGTAACGAATCCCACAAATGGTATTGATAAAGAGAAGAAACGCACAACTCACATAAGTGGCACAGTCGATGTATTTGGTTTCCTTCGGATAAATATTATTTTTCTTCTAGGTCAGTCGATCCCTTATGACTGAGGATCGTGACCTAACGCTATTGCTTTGCATGCCAGATTTTTCTTCCATGATATATTCAGCCTAGACAGGCATGTGAAAACTTGCGTCAGTAATACATAAAATATATCACTGTCGACAGTAACATTACGATTCTATCCTAAATTAAAATTATCAGCATAAGTCAAAGTAGAATTAAATAGTCAATATCATGTAGCAATATTATTAACCATTATTAAAGATTAATCATAAAAAAAAATACATAAAATAACATTAATTCCAAATATAAATTACAAGTACATCATTATCAATAATCGTTAAAACTCATATTTATTTTTATTTTAAAATTCATGCATTAAAAATTCATTTATACTATAAAAACAGTTTTCATCACACTTGCTCGTAAAGGGTGTTATAACACGCGGGCTTATAGACCAGCTCGAGCCGATTTACCTCCCGTGGGTTATAAAAATCTATAACTCCCACGGGAAGAAAAACTGTATGAAAATCTATAACTCCCGAGGGAGTTATGAGT
This sequence comes from Eudemis profundana, assembly GCA_947034925.1. Lineage (NCBI taxonomy): Eukaryota > Metazoa > Arthropoda > Insecta > Lepidoptera > Tortricidae > Eudemis > Eudemis profundana. The sequence goes on along the minus strand of OX344806.1, from coordinate 7,075,015 downwards.
TTAGTTTTAAAATATAGAACCTACCCGTACGTCATTTCAGACTAAGGAGGTTTCAAATCAGCCAAGGCTTATTTCACATCTTCAAAACTTGGCTACAAAATCAATTTTAGTGTATACAAAAATTATATGGTATATTTAACTATTATTTCAGTATTTTTTGCAATTATTTTGATGCAATCAAAGTAATTTAGTTTAAAAATTTATTTTGAAAATCGGTACAATCTGGCTGTATTGCCTGTCAAGTTTGAAAACTAAACGCAGTTCTTCGCATTATCTGTGGAAGACTATATGAAAAAGTTGACAGTAAATAATTTTATTTTTGTCTTATTTTATTTTCCTCGCAAATGTGATGAAAAACATTGTGTGTACCACGGGCAGTAAGGGGATTACAAACTCGAGTCATTAAAAGCCCTCCGCCTACGGCGTCGGGCTTCTAATAGACTCTCGTTAGTAAATCCCTTCTTACTACCCTCGGTGCACAATGTACTATTTCGCTCAATATTTTGTACCATTTCATTTTGAATTCATTAATCGACAGTGTTTTAACTGCCGCTGGTATTTTATTAAAAATTTGAATGCACATGTTATAGGCGCTTTTTCTCCTGAGTACAAGTTTATTACTGGTAGGCAATGCTAATCTATGTCGTCTTTGCGGTCTAGTTGTTTCTTTATCTTCCTACAAAAGGATTGCCTTCCTACATTCGTAGTATGCGTAGGGGGGTTACTTATCAGTGGCGTGGCGTAAAAGATATCCTTGGGCTCCTTGGGCAAGCTGGTGCAGATTTGGCGTACCTTAGAATAAGGTGCTCAAATGCCTGAAATTAGGCACGCTGGTAGGAATCTCAAATGCCTGAAATTATAGGCACCCTGGTAGGAATCGAGTTCTTTGGACGCCACGCTACTGTTACTCTGCAGCTGACTGTGCATCGCGCGGCTTGTATGTGTGCGCCAGCATTGCCAGACGTCCCGATTTTGGCGGGACGTTCCGATTTTTAAATCAAAATTAAATGTCCCGCGCGGGACAGCTCAGTCCCGATTTTCGGGGATAACCCGACCGTGCGTGCAGCGTGCTGAGGAAGTGCGGGCGGGTGGCAAGTAATTTAAAACTCAAATAAAAAGATAAATATTTAAAAACTTCTGAATATATACGCTTTTTACTACGTCCCGCTTTCGACGAAAGAATCCCGCTTTTATTACTCAAAAAGTTTCATAATTCCGACTTGGCATAAAAACAAATCTGGCAACGCTGGTGTGCTCGCCTTGAATGAACGCACTACAAGCTTACTAATATTAGCTTATGAAGTATTACGAATGCGTAAGAATGCCCGAGTACGGATCGCACTGTCTGCGCCTCGACCTTGAATACGTATCGCGTGCTCCTAAACGGCCCAAGTTTGACTACTTGTCTGTCTTTTATACTTTGCCAACGGTCATGAAGACATTAAATTTAATACATTTACCATTACAGTGATCGTAATTTAGCACAACAATGACTGTTGCCAGCTTAACGGTGTCATTTGTAATGGAAGATGTCGTAACAGCGCGTTATGCCTTTGTTGAGCGTTGATTGTTGGGTCTACCGTTTTATTTATAGTTACTGTGAAAATTCAACAGAAAACTATTAGCATTGGTAGTTAAATTAGCAACGTTTCTATTGAAAGTAATTAGTATATTATCACATTTCCTGGTAACTTTAAATTGAAGTTGTTAATTTACTTTCTATGATGGAGATAACATGCGTGCGACCGATCGCTGTGGAAGTCTTTCGAGGAGTCCTATGTTCAGCAGTGGATGTTATGATGATGATGATCATGAAATTTTGATGTTTTTTTATTGTAATAAGTGGCAGACGAGCTGCCTGACGGAAAGCAGTCAACGTCGCCCATGGGTATCTGCAACACCAGAGGTGTTACCTATGCGTTGCCGATCTTTGAGAGCCATGTTTACTCGTTTCTTAAAGTACCCCAACGAGTATCATAGCGCGCTGGGAACACATCAGGAGGAAGTTCATTCCACATCCTGCCAGTTCGTGGCAAAATCGATCGTGATGCCCGCTTGTTTTTGGGATGCCAAGCATCTAAAAAGTGGGGTTGGACTTTATTCCTGAGGCGGGAAGTACGGTGATAGAAGTGTGACGGAGCCACGTGTTTGAGAAGTTCCTCAAATTACTCCCCGTTCTACATACGGTAGAACAGACACAGAGCCAACGTTCTCTCCTGATGCTAAGTGGTTCCAAACCGTATGTTAGTACGGGATCGTCGACAATACGAGTTGCCCGGCGTTGGATGGAGTCCAAAGGGAGAAGCTGGTATTGGGGTGCTCCAGCCCAGGGATGAGAGCAATATGATGATGGTGGTGATTGTGTTTAATTTCCTATATCTATTTGAATAGTCTTACGATCTTGCCACTTTGCGTATAAATCGTCACACCTAGTATGAGAGCGTCCTACTTCCGCGGTCTCCACCCAAAACCTTTACTCTAGGTTATGTCAATTCTCTGGCTTTTTAACAATGGGTGTTAATGTTAGAATAAGAAGGTACCATTACCTATTTAGCACTTCATCTTCGTTCCTCCCAAACTCCAAGTCATCGTAATCTTAGACAACTCTCATAATTGAGTATCACCTTGGCCTCTAGAGCACGATACAGAAAAACCGCTTCGTCACTGTCCTCATACTGGGTAACATTTAGCACCTAGACATCGCTAAGTGTGCTAAAACATTGACAAAGGCCATAGTCTCGTGACGTTGGTTTTACTTTTATCGCAGTGTCTTTGGCATCGACACAATCAGCCATCGCCTAATAGGCGAGTGGAGGATGCACATGTTTACATTGGGTGTGTTCGAGTGTTCGCAGTAATGAAGAGGATAAATAAACTCTATATGGCTATGCAGGTGTTTTAAACGTAATGTGTTCCGCCAAAAGCTGCCACTTTGCTGCTTGTTAATTAGGGCGATTTTCAATAGCATCTTTATAATAGTAGCCTATTGCTGGGACCTTATTGTGAACTAGGCAATTTTGGTATTGAGTTTATAAAATACCAGTACTTTTTATTGAACACGCGCAAGGCGCATATGAGACGTCAAATTGCGGCAAACTAGGCTGCGTAAATCTAATACAAGATGAAATACTTCATAATAGTAAAAAACATAGTTTTATAGCGAAAAAGCGATGTATCTTTTTACCCGACTGCGGCGAAGCCCAAAGGAGGATGTATATGTATGTCCGTTCCTATGTCCGCCCGTAACTACTCAACGGCACAACTGATTTTGATACCTAAATGATAAACCATTAGATTCATATTGATGGCGCGAGTGTCAATGGATAGTGTGAAGGTCGTTAAAATAAACAAAATGGCGGATTTTATGCACTTTTTTTAAAGTAAAAATGTCGTTATTTAAACACTACGTTAGGACAGTGGAGATTGTCTAGATTTATTTGTTTTAAATGTAGTTTTCTAAAATCATACAGAATGAAGACCTAAATTTGTATCTTCTTCAGTGACTTATATACCTACTAATAATTACATAAAGAACCTAGAATTTACTTAGAATAGCTACTGATTATGACCTTATGACTCGACACACCCACGATTCGTGCATGAAATTACTATAAATATGTACATCAGTAGCGTGGCGTCCAAAGAACTCGATTCCTACTGGTTTGCCTAATATCAGGCATTTGAGTACCTTATTCTACAGCTCTTAAGGAAAATGTACGCCAAATCTGCACCGGCTTGCCCAAGGATATCTTTTACGCCACGCCACTGATGTACATGATCATCCCAATATTATTATTAATGTTATAAATATGAAAGATTGTGAAGATGTTTAGATGTTTGGAGGTTTGGATGTTTGTTATGAAATAACGGGGTGACAACTGGATGGATTGAGATGCATGCAAGTAGACCTAGTCCTAGATTGAAACATAGGATACTTTATATCCCGGTAAAGAGTTTCCTTGGGACATTAACGAAGCGGCGGATAAATGCTAGTTAATTTACTCTGAAACCGGTTTCACAGTTTGCTATAGCGGTGCACTTATAAGGAACACATATGGGAGTTTTTTGCCCAACGCATTCCTGACGAGTTAGTGACCAGACTGGTTTTTATATTTATGGTCAGGTAGGAAAGTCTCTACCCTTCGCTTTTTTCTATTTTGGGACAAAATCGATACCATAGGTACTCAAAATTGCATTAATTACATATTTTTTGCCAATGATTACAACTTTACGATTTATGCACTATAAGCGCTGATTACACAACCTTTTTTCTCGTAATAAGGTAGTATGATTGTACTCTATGGTATCGAAATTATCCTTACAACTTATAGCACCTGTACGTCTAACACGTCTGCGACACGCGACTCTTCGTCGTGCGACAAATGCTTCCTAAGTATCTCTTTCTATTCAATATACAGCGAAAGTGAGAGGTCATTTGCACTTTCGCGTGACAAAGTCGTGGTTGGGTCGTGCTAGCCCGAAGACGCATTATGTTTAGAGGTATAAGGTTATGTCAAGGGCAAAAGTAACATCCAAAGGTTATCTACTCAGAGACTTTAGCCTTGACCTAAACGCATCTTGTAAAATTAGCGACTGCTTACAAACAGGCGTATCTACATAACGAAAGTTTGTTGTTAAACATGGGTCATCATATAAACTGAGGTAACAGACGGGGACATGTCCCGCCATAGGTACTAAATTCTCCACCTCGCAACCAGGATTTTTTTTACAATGCCGCGTGACGTAAGGAAATATATATTATTTTTTATATATGTACTTAAAATAAAATCATTGAACTTCTCGTCTTCGCTATACGAGGGAGAAAATTTTGAGGGCCATATCGGTAAAGAAAAATAGCAAAAAATTCAGTATTCAATTAATTCCATTGTATTGTTGTGGAGTGGAGTAAAGACATTAGTGTATTAGTTTTTGTATCGTTACTTTAGTACAGTAAAAAAACCAAACATGAGTGACATGTAAAAATTATGACTATGCAAAATTTTTGTAAATCCAATTAATTACTGGCTAGTCTTTGGACGAAGTCATCCCACAAAATACCTCTACCTATACTTATTCTCGCCATTTTATAATAACTTTCCTATACTATTGATAATTATAACAATCGTATTGCACTAAACCTAAAAAAATAAACCGGAATTAAAACTAAAAATATACTAAAAAAAAAACTAAAACTAGATTACATTAGCACTCACGCACTGATCAATTGATAATAGTTAAACACAACTCTAAAATCTTGAGCAAAATCTTGTAAATAATCAATTTTCATTGTTGATTTGACAACTGTCAGGCTGGCTGCCCGGTGCGCCGCAGCGCGCCGTGTGGGCCGGGCCGCAGTCTCCGCGGAGAAATAATGCTTTTTCCTTATTGTTGTCTATATATTATTTAATCGCCATTAGTGGCAATTTTTTACTGAGATAGCAGATGGGAATAAAAAATTAATTCTTTGTGTTGCGATCCATATTTATCCGGTTGCTAGGCGATACTTTTTTTTTTCTTTCCTGTACCAAAAATGTCCCTAAATGTCTGTTTCTCATCGCCCTAGGTGTTTCCAGTTTCTTTCATGGTGCACCTCTACGTATGCTCCAGATTTGGCGGCTCAGGATATAAAAATATACCTTAGAGCATTTCTATTGTGACCTCGGTAACTCTATTATTCCGTATCTACAACGATAATTATGTTGCACTGCCCTCTTAATTCTGATTATTTTTTCTTCAATCCATATCTATCCTTCTTTGCGCTTCAGGATCAGATACGTTACGTTGCGTTTCTTAGTTATGACTAATTTATTTCGATAAATATTCTTCTCTCTGCTTCGGGATCTGATCCACATGAGAAGCAGTGCGAATCCACTGGACTCCAAATTATCTTCAGTTAAATCCGCGCCTACAATCAAAAGACCAATCTTGCTGTAGCCATTTTGTCATAAGATTGTGTACCATAAGTCATGAATACCAGTCCACATGTGATGTCGGACAGGTATCTGGTATTTTGCTAGGGCATACGTAGTTTAGATCCTCGTTTAGAGCTAGAAGGTCATTCGAAATACTGTAATGTCATCACACTTTTGAAGGTTAGATTATAGGTTAAAGAACTCCTCAATATGTGACTCATATAAGAAGCAGGACAGATCTACGTCATCTTAAACTATCTGTAGCTCAGAGTTTCACCTTCACCCAAAGTCAGAAGGCCAATTTGAAAATGTTGTCATTCTGGATCGTATTTTAAGGTTAAAAATAACAAAATAAAAGAGAACTATCCTATTTTAAACCTAATGCTAATAATGGTATAATAAGCTCGTCGAGGTCGGTGCCCTGCGGAAAAGTGCCCATAAGGCTGGCTACATTGCCTCGTTGGATCGCTATCCATATTCTTTGACAACCTTAGGCCCTAACACTATCTCCATTTCAGTCCCAAGTTTAGCAGTTCCCAGAATAAGACGGATAGGAGTGAGACGGAGAACCACAAAATATGTCACAAGACAAGCAAAACAGTTCTGGTATACATTGAGAACCTGAATGTTGCAATGTTGTCATACGATTGTGGTTAAAGAACGGCGCGATATGTGACCCACATGTGAAGCAGGGCGAAGCGAAAGCGTCACAGATCTCGCGTGCCGATCATCAGCGGCCGTGACGAGCACGTCAATGACTAAGGCGACATTACCACAGTGCAGCACCGCTAGAGCAGTGCTGTAACTAGACGAGACCGGAGTTCTGTCCGAAGATCGGACCCGAACGTTAGTTTTGTTAGAAAGAGAAACTTTTCTGAACTATTACTTATTATGCGGCCCAATGCGAGCTTCTATAACTGAGCCCTTGAAACAGCGCCCGGTCTGGTCATTTCTGCACCTCTCCAGGATCTGCGCGTTGCGCCTATGGGCATAGCTGGCACCGCCCTAGTTACTCACCTGCTCTAGAGCAGTTAAATAAATTCATAAAACCGTTCAAAAAACTGGTCGTCAGGGGTGAAAGCTCCGAAAATGATGAGTTCTATAGTAAATAAAAGCACTGAACTAGGCCTATTAAGTGCTCTGACGCATACGTTCACCAGTACATAACATGCCTACCGTCAGCATATTTCAAACTTTGGTATGAAGATCCTTGAATATGATTGGATTCTCTCGAAATCTATCGCGATTCTTGATTACTGCATCTCACGGCCTGTATCCCCGGGTGCATATACGTACATAGTGGGCGGGCCCGGGCGAAACATGTTTGTCGTACTTTTATCAGAAATAGAAGAAAAGAACTTCCGAGTCATGAGTGTTTCACCCGATTTCGTTGAGAATGCTTCGATCGAGTGTGTTGTTTTCGGATGTCTTTTTACTGCTTTATGTATAAATATACTGTGGTTTACGGATGTTGTAATGAGTTTTTTGTCGGTTTAAGACTTTTTATTTGTAGAGATTTTCTCTTTGTCCTATAGTACAACCTTCACCTTTGTACATCATGAATATTGAAATCGATAATTTAAATGAAGGTTTGAGCTGTCGGTAGGCATGCCTTAACGGCCCTGATTTTGTTAATAACAACAGACAATAAAGATGTACATTGTGATATGTTTGAATATTATTTGATTATGACAGGAGGATTGGCAGTCTTAGGTTTGATTGAGGATTGGTTACCGAGACGCAAATTTTGATTATATAGTCGCCATGCCAGAAGTGGCTCCCTCCACCGTTTTTGCCGCGCGGCTACTATACCAAATTTTGCGGAGGGGCTTAACCAGCGATCAGAAATAACACGCGTTATACAATAGAGAGAGACAGTCGGGTCCGGTGAGTACCGTCCGGTGGTCGAACCAGAATGTCTGTCCTTATTCTGTGGTCATGCTCGGCAGGCGGGTTGGCGATTGCAGTGGGGTGGTATACTCGTACTAGCGGCCGAGGCCGCCCGGCCTCGGGATCTTCCCTTAATCGCTTCTTCGCACATCCACAGGTTAATATGGGGTAGTACTTAACATTCAGAGGTGCATTTTAATATGCCTGCATGGAAGCATAAAAAACTTTAACTTTGAGTATAATTCTAAGCTAACACTACCACCACCACCACCGGAAGGTGGACTGATCACCTGGTGAAGGTTGCTCGAGTCTGACTGATGCGGGCGGCACTGGACCGATAATTTTTTACGGCCTTTCTTCTCACCAGAACATCATTTTCCGTCATTTTTCGATAGAATGTGACCTGTAAAATAACCCTTGAGGCTTAGTTGCAAAAATAAATGATTTGATTTGATGGTGGTATTTGGTGGAGGCCTATGTCCAGCAGTATTCGACTGATGATGATGTTAGTAATAATATGCAGTTAAATATCGTCTTTATTGATACCAACTTTTTTTTTAATGTTATAAGTGACAACCGAGCAGACGAGCTGCCTGATGGAAAGCAGTCAACGTCGCCCATGGATATCTGCAACACCAGAGGTGTTACCTATCGTTGCCGATCTTTGAGAGCCCTGTTTACTCGTTTCTTGAAGTATCCCATGTCATAGCGCGCTGGGAACACCTCAGGTGGGAGTACATTCCACATCCTGGAATAATGCACAATAGGAGAATAATCGCAATAAAATTGCACTAAATTATAACTGTCGGCTTTGTAGATTTTTTGCCCAGAATTACACATATAGTTTCTCTGATTGTACACTTTTTTACAAACCTAAACCTTCATACCTACTTAATTTGAAAAGTATCGAATCTACCCGTCCATTTGGGTAGATACGGGTAAATACCGGGTAGATACATATTTACCGGGTATTTACCTGGGTGGGTAGATTGCGTAAATATTTACCCACGACCCATCTCCAATGCGTGCGGTAAAAGCCACTTTTTGGCCAGGTGTGGTATAAATATTATTACGATAATAATCTATTATTACACACACACAATGCGAGATACTATACCTACGTTGCGAAATGGAATAGGTTAATCTGTCGGCTCGGCGGGTTTCGAAACGTATATCTCTAGCATCATAAATGGTAAGGACAGGTTTCGCTGCTACGAGGACGTGTGACTAGAATATTATATACATCATTATAGTGTTGTATATAAATTTACGTCACCCTAAGCCGTAAATGGCATTTTGCACTCGCTGCTCGGGAAGAGAATATGACAAAAGCCCCAAATCTCATATTGATGGCTCTCGACTGTGGCTCGAGCTGCAAATACCTGCCATCTGGTCCATTCCATATTATACCGCCCTAGGTGTGTTATATACTATTACGTCACCCCAGACCGTAAGTGGTATTTCCGCCTGCTAAGAAGTAAAAAAAGTTATATTCCAAATATATTGTAGTTAAGATACTTCACGTTAATTTCGGAACAAACTTAAATGAGAAAAGTACCTAACATAAGAGTAGTTACTTCAAACCTTACGCACAGTACTGCAAATTGCAGTGTATGTTACGATTCAATATTTATTTAGTACACAACCTTCGAATGCAAAACTAATGCATGTTGTTAGTTTAACAACATAAGTGGGTACTTGTACAATCGTTGCAGTTTAAAGTTTAAAAATAACACGTATAGATTTTACTATCTATGAGCCTGTGCCCAGCAGTGGGGCAATATATGTAGCTTGAGTGAGATAATTATAGATTTATACCTAGTTTTCTTTTTTTGATATACTCTAAAAGGAGAATAATACCTAGTGGGTATATTAATATTAAATAATAAAAAAATAAATATTGAGTGACAATCTTATACAAATCGAGCTAGTCCCAAACTAAGCAATGCTTGTACATATTATGGGTTACTAGACGACAATATATACATACATACTTATATTGATAAATACATACTTAAATAGGTAGAAAACACCCACATATTATATACCAAAGGTGAAAGAATAACCTAGATCCTGTATAGTGAGAAATACAAGAAAATAAGAAATTTACTTACGGCCCGGAGTGACGTAAATAGTACATTATGATACGAGTGGGCGAAGTTGGTCATTACAGTCGAGGCTAGGGCTTGCAATTCGAATATTCGAAATATTCGGCTAATTTTGCTACCTATTCGAATAATACCTGGTAAGGTATTAGAATATTCGAATAATTTTACTACTTATTTAAATTAAATAGGATTTTAATTAAAATGCTAACAAAGGACATAATAAAGAAGGATAAAGTTATCAATTACATTTTTTCAAACTAAATTTACCTGAAGTAGCGCAACGTAACATTTTACGCAATAAAACACAATGATTAAATTAAAAAATAGATTATCCTCTCCAGGCTCAGCTACAGCGCATGGCATGGTCTTCTTTATGTTGGCGCCATTAACTTTCTTAATCACAAGGACAATTTTTTGGGAGAAGTATGCGCCAGCTCTGGGATCTCTCGAAGCATGGACCAGTTAGTTAAAATTTCTAAAACTAATATCCTCGTGATGCCGATGAGGGGGTGATGAGCACGGGAGCATTTATGAAATTAGAATTCTATTCTCATCTCAATAACCTCGAAAATTACTTCAGCAAAATATCCTAAATTTAGGAAACGGGCTTTACGAGGATAAACCTACCAATTTAATTAAACTACAAAAAAGCAGCGACAGGACAGCTTTATGATTTGGGACTTGTTATTCGCTGAACCGGCCTGTTAAGAGGTTGCCTGAATGCAGAATGCAGCCAACTAACTACCCACCAGGGCTCGTGGACACGTTGCACCAGCATGTGCACCAGGGCTCTAGGGAGCTTCCATGTGGCCGGCGCTTCTGTTGCATTACACCAATGTAAGCTCTATCGGGTATCGGCTGATCAGAGGGCTGGCTCTTTCTTAGCACAGCGAATACAGCTATTTTACTGAACATGAAATTTGTTAAAATTATGTAAGATCCTGTTAATAACCAAATATAAATACTTATGTTGAACGTCAATGATGTTGAAGTTTTGAGTTCGATACCTAAAGTGTAACTTGTTTTATGACCCTTCAATAAAAATAAAGAAAAATATTATAAACTGTGAATACCACTGAATAGCGCATAAAATGTATGCTAACTTCATTGTGCCTTAATATAATAATTATAAGCCCGAGGTGAAACCGAGGGCTTTATTAACACGAGTTTATAATTCCTTTACAGCCCATGGCACACACAATGTTTTTCATCACACTTGTGAGGAAATCTTAATAAAATAACCTTACTAATCGACCCAGTATGACAAGAAAATATTAAAACAGAAAGTGACATTAGTGACATATGTCCATAGACAATGCGAATGTCAAGTCACGTTCAGAAACCATAGCGGTAAAGACCTAAAACGGCCATTTTAGTTGATTTTATATTTGCAAAATACTGAAATACACTATTTAAACATTTAATTTATGCTACCGAAATATGTGTTTACATGTATTTGCAATAACAGTTCTCTTTAAATAAATATTTCGGTGATAAAAGTCAAAAAAGTAAGTTGGCGTTTCCTTTGAACATGACAAATAAGAGTAAAACAGAACCAGCGTTTCAAATTTAAAATGAAAACCATTACGCCCTAGGGCGTAATAGGTCATTTACGGCCCGCAGAAACCACGTGTAATGACAGCATTTTTGACCAAGTGTGATGAAATAGTACATTGTGTATCTAGGGCGGTAAGTAAGGAATTACAAACGAGTGTTTGTTATAAGCCCGAGGCTAAGTGTAATGACACCATTTTCGAGCAAGTGTGAAGAAAAATATATTTAGATACCTCTGTCTTTAAATAAATGACTGAAAATACTTTGTTAATATGTAACTGTTACGATAAACGCAAGTTTTAACATGGCTGTTTGACAAATTCTTGATCATACAAAGTTTAACCGTCTGACGTTGCAACGCTAGTAGGTATGCTTTAGTATGAAGCTTTTTTGTCACGTTTTGGGAAAGTCTAACATTGTTGTATCTCGGTGACTCGTTATGATATTGAAGTAGTTTTTTTCACTAATATTTCTAATGTTGAGAGGTCTTTCTATACCATATAACAGAAAAAAAGTTGTAAAATAGACTATATCGGCATTGCCATTCAGCGTGGTAGTGCGGCAAGCTTTCTGGGGACCCTATCGGTTCGGGAGAGACATGAGAGAACTGTTTTATCTCTAGGGTTTATCTCAATGTAATTAATTTTAGATGTCGGTTGGTCGAAACGGAGCTAGGAGGCCCGTGCCCTCTTTATAGAGTTAGGACGTCATTTGCGACAGAGGGGCTGTGATCCTCGCCCTGAATCGTATTTGGTCCAACAGGTCTCATTAGTCATTCAGCAAGGGAATGCCGCTGGCATTATGGGGATCTTTGTCAGTGCGGGCGGGGCGAATTGTTTTAATTATTTTTTCTTTTTTGTTTAATTATTTTAGTTTAGGATAAATTTAAAGTCGTTTCATATGATCTTGTTATTCCTTGCATTGCCTATTAAATATTATTCCACTTTTAGATGTTATTTGAATAAATCATTTACAAATGTAAGCGGACGTAGATCCGGCCATATTTGCACTACGTAACTTTTGTTTGAGTGTTTGGTGACTACATACTTGTGTGGTGTTGAACTTTATGATTATTGTTGGCTAAGCTTTCAAGTCGCTTCAATAGCGTTAGCTCGAGAAAACTTATTTGGAGAAGGAGATACGGATCAAAATCGAAACGATTGCTTTGTAAACGGATACAATTTGTGAGCATTTTCCTATTCTACACTCTTAATATTACTAACATTATAAATGCAAACGTTTTTGAAAATCCCACTACTAATTATAAATGCGAAAGTTTGTGAAGATGTTTGGATATTTGGATGTTCGGATGTTTGTTACTACATAACGGGGTAACAACTGAATGGATTGAGCTGAAATTTGGCAAGAAAGCAGACCAAGTCCTGGATTGAAACATAGGATACTTTATATCCCGGCAACTAGATCCCTTGGGACAGTAACGGGAACAACGCGGGCGAAGCCGCGGGTAAATGCTAGTGTTTGATTGTTTGTTGTCCCATCGCCCATGAGTAAGTGAGTAAAATTGGGCTAGTAGCATTACATTGCGGATCTGGAAAGGTCGATTGATCACGCTGTACCTCGTGAGCCCGCAACGAACGTTACTCGCTCAATTTTACTCGTTTACCTAATTGCCGACGGTAGGACAAGTGCCTAACGCGGTACTGTTTGAATGGATTGAGATGACATTTGACATGTATGTCAATTCTTGTATACAAGAAGATCAAGAACTGAATTGAAACAAAGAAAAGAAAAAAAAAAGAAAAAAAACCCCGGTAAAGAATTTCCTTGGCATAATAATGGGAATATTGCAGTCGAAGTTCCGCAAGTAAATGCAAGTTTTTTATAAGTAGGTAGTAGTAGATTTTGTCAGCAGTCTAAGTAGGCGTCAGTCTCCCAGAAAAACAGATATCACTAAGATAGAGGGAGGTTCTCTTGCAGATATAAGTATGGGTAGGTGTACAGACATTTTTCCCATAATCATATACTTGTTTAACATATACAAATTCAATAGTGATACCTAATCTAATTTTCTAGGTTTTGAATTTTATAGATAGATTTTAGTAGTAACTAAAGTTTACTTAGGTTCCAAGGTACATAATAATATATGCTCTACTGACCTAGAGTTGCACTCGTAGATGCCGGAGGGCAGAGGCTCTGGTAGCCTCTTGTATACGTATCCGATCTCGTCCGTGTCCAGCCCGATGGTGCGGGCGCCCTCGAGTCGACACGCGCACTTGCCGCTATATGACCTGTTTTCTTTAACCTTTTGGCTTCTATAGCAGAAAAAAAATGCCGATGTTTTTTATCCTTTGTTCCATATACCAAAGAGCCTTATCACGCTTGCGAGCTGCGGGCGACTTTCCATACAAAACCAGTCGCAGCGAACTCGCGGCGAATTCGGCGCGAGCGACATTTGTGTGGAACTTCGCTTCTAACTCGCACGCAGCTCGCTCGCAAATCGCAAGAGCTCTAACGTGAAAATAAACTACTGAATGAGGTTGAAAACGCCACGGTTGGGAATTGTTTTTGTAACCTACTAAACTCAATCATCTTACAACGATTTTGTTTAACTTGAGTATTCTATAATCTTTCGAGTAGAAGCAAGCAATAGGTACAAGCATTGTTTACTTTTAGCCGTCCGCAACACGCATGCGTGCACATTTAATGCTATAATAAGATACATTGGTGTTAGTTAAGGCGTAGTGTTTCTTACAGAATGGCGACAGATATACCTACCTACTCTATTTAGTACATTACGCAGATGTTTGCGGCCCGAGCTACAAGCGAGGGAAGTTAATTTAATATGCTTTCTTTATTACCTCCCGTGTTGTCTACATAATTTTATGTCTACACTCAGGGGCGTATTTTGAAATTTGGCGCCCCGGGCCAATAATGTTTCGGCGCCCCAGAAGTCAAGGAAAAAAAATATTTAAATAAAAAATACAACATTTTTAATAACTTCTACTTGATTTTTTTTTGCGGTGTAATAATTTGTTTACAAAGTCATGAATGATGATTTCATTCTACTTATAATCCAGTAACTTTATACATCAGAGCTTGGGACAATCGCGACGGATCGCGCGCTTGAATGTATGCGCGCCGTGTACGAACGCACTACAAGCAAAAAAATAAGAATGCTCCAGTATGGATCGCACTCACACAGACGAGCTATCGCGCGTCTGTGTGAATACGTGTCGCGCGCTCCTAAACGGCCGAAATTGGACCACTTGTTCGTCTTTATACTTTGCCTTGAGAGCGGAACCTAGATTTTTTTTTGTGTTTTCTTGTATATTTTTTCTATTTTTTGTAACTTTTTGCTGTCATAAATAAATGTATTTTCTTTCTTTCTTTCTAACTTTGTCAAAAATCGAAAACACCGTAAAAATTTGGGAAGGTCTAGTTTTAGGTAGTACCTTCTCAGGACGTTTTTAAAGTAGACTAAATTTGCTACAATGCCCATGAGACTAGAATTGTCTCTGTAGACCAATAGTTTCCGAAATAAAGCCTTTTAAAGCCTTGCAATTTTTTGCAATATTCTGTCGTTCTGAATGAATTTTGACCATGATTCTTCGTAACCCGTGTTATACTATCGAAGCATTGTACGTTATGGGATGATAAAAAAGAAAATGAGAAGTGTGAACGATGATGTTTAATGATAAGCTAAGCTACGCATAATGAAATAAAAAAGATAAGGATAACAAAAGTTACTAGGTTTATTTGTTAATTAGTTAGTAAATACGTAACAAAGTAAAAACAAACAAAAAGAGACAAAAAAAAATTGAGTAAATTTAGTTATTCAAAATCAATAAATAAAGTTATTTTAGCCCTCTTGGAAGGGCGGTGCCGTGCCGATCGCAGTGAGGATGATCAGCCCAATGTCCTCACCAAAAATTGCGAAGTTCGAAAAATTATGAATTTTGACAAGCTTTATCTCGGTAACTATTAGGTCTACAGAGATAATTTTATTATTTCATATTGTAGGAAATTTTGTGTACTTTAGAAACGTCCTGAGAAGGTACTATCAAAAACTAGTCCTTTAGGGTTATAATCGCCAAAATCTGAAAACCGAAATTTTCGCGGTTTTTTTGATTGTTGACGAAAGTTGCGTTTGGCGCTCGATGTCACAAATTTAGATTATTCATTCAACATCATAAACAAGTCTGCAAAAAATCAGAACTACTGGATTGGCGCAAAGTACCCCGTACTTTCAGGTGAGAAGGTTACTGGATTATTCGTTGTTTTGTAAAATAGGTTTCAATATTGAGAAACCCTGCGCCCCGCCCGCGCCCCGCCCGCGCCCTTATTCAGAGCATGTCCTTATTGTACTTAACACGCCGTATGTTTTTAATAACAGACGCACTCCGTAGGTATTGACGAACATTAACTTACGACCGTATTTTTGATAAAATAAAAAAGATGAGAAAAAAGTCAGTTGAAGTGCGCCAAAACCAGAACAAAAGGCAATCGGCCGATTGGCGCCCCTGGCAGATTGGCGCCCCGGGCCATGGCCCGGATGGCCCTAGGGTAAATACGCCCCTGTCTACACTTGGCCAGAAATTTAAATTGTAATATGTATGTCATTATAGAGGAGCTTTCACAAGCGATGAATTAAAACGAGAGACTAAATTTTGTCCTCTATAATTAAATGCAAATCATTTGACACCGAAAATCATAACTGACAAATATCAACATAAAAATCACTTCTTCTTATTGATAGCGAGCCCCGTACCATAGACTAAGCTGACCACCACATTATGAAGTGAGGCAACCCTAACTGTGAAGGAGGTACGACCCTTTGTGTTTGCTTTTCCATGCAATATAGCGTGAAAGTGAGAGTAGACCATGCTCTGTCGCGCGACAAAAATGAAGTTGCGATGAGTTAGCGCGGTTGGTAACTCTGAACAACCCAATAAAATGTACGGCGTAAAAAACATCAGTACCGTAAAACGAAGTGACTTATGGAGAAAACGGGGCTACTTTCATAGATTTACTTAATGTTATATTTGTAAAAATATAACATGGTCTTTATTTTCATTAGCTGGTTGCAACTTGATAATCAGCTGCAAAATCAACGAAAGTAAATATTTCGTAGGTATATTGAGTTTAGCAAAGAAAAAATCGTTATATAAAAGAAAAACTGCTTTTGCAAAGTTTTAAAGTAACCCAACCCCGGTTTACGATATTTCAAATAACTTTTGGTGGCAAGAAACAAGCATGTTCTTAGAGATTATTGTGAAACTTCGGGTCCTGTTTTAGTTCAAATTGTTAATTTTACAATTGGCCTAACCGATTTATTTGTATAAGGTAAACAATAACATTTAAATAAAACAATAACAATAAGAACTAAAACTATAAATTAAATACAAACTAAGGATAATAAATTTGCTCCAAATCGCTGCCAGTGGGGAGTGTGCCCAGAAGGATGGCCGCATTGCCACGCTGGATGGCAATGCTAATTCGCTGAGCGAAATACTGGCCAGCCCTCTGGTCACTGGTGGCCTCCACTAGACGCGCCGACAGATCCTTAAAAAGTCGGCGCGCACTAGGTCTCCAGGGTCCCGGCGTCTCGACCCCAAACGCCTCAAACATCTACTACCGGTGGCAAGATAATTATGTTAATATTCAATTAACATCAGTTCCATTAAGAAACTGTGTAGGTGCATGTTTGAACTGACTTCGAAAAAGAAGAGAGCTTCTTGTTTCGTCGGAATCTTTGTTCTATAATGTATTTTACCCGATTATTTAAAATGGCTGAACAGATTTGAATTTTCTACTATGTAGAGTAGATTTTTTAATACGTCCATAGCTATTTAATATGTTTTTTAATGCTTTCAAAATCAAAGGTTTATTTGGGTAAAGAAGCGAAGATAAATGTTACCCCGTGAATCAAAGTAACCCCAGTCCACGGTAATCGACATTATTGTAGTAAAACATTTTGATAAATCAATTTTGAATGCTCTTCAATGTTTGCCGAGTGTTGAAAGTTACCAGAATCGACTGTATGTTATAATAAAAGTATAAATGTAAGTTATATATGCCTTAACGCGTTGCCGGCATTGTCTCACGGAAGATGTGCGAACGGCCGGAGGAATCTTATTTCGTATTCTCCGTGCGATTTCTTTGTTGTAATCTCAACGATGGCCATTTGTTTGCATTGACCATGTGGAAATTCCAATAACGGATGTGGCTACGGATAAAGTTAACTTTTATTAACACTTTAAAACCATATTCGCCATATTTACTTATTTACAGTACTTTCGCCCTGGGGAGTAACTTTAGCCATAGGGATTAACTCGATTCAGGTTTTATTATTGCATTTAAATTACGGCACATTGCCATGTCCATGTCGTTGGTTTTAGTTGACCGTTCATGTTTTTATGTTTATTATCAGACCTTATAGATTTGAGATAGATATGTGATTTACAAGGTGGGCAAAGTTACCCTACATTTGGCCAAAGTTCCCCGACCTTACTAATTATGGGTATATTAATCACATAGGTAAAGATGAAATATGTACCTAACGTAAATTTGGTAGGTATCATTGCTGTTTACAGAAAAAATATTTTGTACTTAAATTAAAGTAGGCAACACTTTTCATTAAATATTTACCGGCGTGAGACCACCATTATGCCCAATATTTTGAAGGCAAGCTTCAAGTCTTGTTGTCAAGCCGATTTGCCTAACTTTTTTCGAGACCAAATAAAATTGTCAGACACATCCTAGCTTTTTTACACATATAAATATCACTACTTACCCCAAATCTATCATCATTGACCACTATTAAAATAATACACTAACAATTTAAGACATTCGGTGTATCCGCTGCTGCACCGCATGAAGTGAGTCAGACATTGACGACACGTTTAGCTCAGTGGGAGTGCCACCGTCTACGAAGCTAGAGGTCCCAGGTTCAAATCCTGGTAAGGGCAAATATTTGTGTGATGAGCACGAGTATTTGTTCCTGAGTCATGGATGTTTTCTATCTATTTAAGTATGTATTTATCTATGTAAGTATGTATATCGTCATCTAGTATCCATAGTACAAGCATTGCTTAGTTTGGGACTAGCTCGATTTGTGTAAGATTGTCCCGCGATATTTATTTATTTTGATACCATATTATATTGACGATATTTATCCTTTGAAACAGGGAACGCTCCTTTAAAAAGACCTCCATTCTTTTGCTCTTATGCATAACATCTGATGTACTCCAACTGTTATCCAGACACGGCGAGCAATGGCGGCGGTTCCGCTCCAAGGTCCAGCGGCCGATCCTGCAGCCGCAGACAGTGAAGAAATACGTGGCACCCATTGAGACCGTCACCGAGGACTTCATCAGATACATGGAGAACGCCCGCGACCAGAACAACGACCTGCCGCATGAGTTCGACAACGACATACACCGGTGGTCTCTGGAATGTAAGTCTTTTCTTATAAGTGTAGGCTGAAAAGTATGTGGTGCCTATAGAGACCGTTACCGAACACTTCATCAGATACATGGAGAACGCCCGGGATCAGAACAACGACCTGCCGCATGAGTTCGACAACGATATACACCGGTGGTCTCTGGAATGTAAGTCTTTTCTTATAAGTGTAGGCTGAAAAGTATGTGGTGCCTATAGAGACCGTTACCGAACACTTCATCAGATACATGGAGAACGCCCGCGATCAGAACAACGACCTGCCGCATGAGTTCGACAACGATATACACCGGTGGTCTCTGGAATGTAAGTGTTGTCTTATAAGTGTAGGCTGAAAAGTACGTGGTGCCTATAGAGACCGTCACTTAAGACTTCATCAGATACATGGAGAACGCCCGCGACCAGCGCATGAGTTTGACAACGATATACACCGGTGGTCTCTGGAATGTAAGTCTTTTCTTATAAGTATACTCGTAGACTGAAAAGTATGTGGTGCCTATAGAGACCGTCACCGAAGACTTCATCAGAAAATAATAGACTTACAAGGAATGTAAGTCTATTATTATAAGTGCAGGAACTTTTGGTATTGTACTCGTACGTATGTCTTTGAAATAAGTCAATCTGTTGTATCTACAGTGGTGTATTTTGAAATTTAGCGCCGCTAAAGAGTGTTGATATTTTTCCACGTCACGGATACACGCCAATAAAAAAATATAACAGTGCCAAAACTGGTTTTATTTTAGGCGATTCATAGCTATATTGTAACGGTAACTTTGACTCCTTGTATTAAATTAAGGTCAAAACAGACTAATACTTGATACAGTCGCGTTTGTAAGTATACTTATTTCGCAACGTGTACTTGGGGTATCCAATTCAAAATAGTAGACAGGACTTAAAATATTTATTCCACAGCGTCTACCTTTGTGTAAAATACAAATGGGTTTTTTCGTGTAGCTATACAGTTGTCGGGCTATTCAACTAGAATTAAGTAAATAATAAAATTAAAACTTAACAACAGATTAAAACTTTATGCAAGCTACTGGTAGAAATATATCCTAAAGCTTTTTCACAAATTTTATTATAAAATCAAATCCTTTTCTTCTAATATTATAAATGTGAAAGTTTGTGAAGATGTTTGGATGTTTGTTACTAAATAACGGGATAAGAACTGGATGGATTCAGCTGAAATTTGGCATGCAAGTTGCAAGTAGACCAAGTCCTGGATTTAAACATAGGATTCTTTATATCCCGGAAAATAGTTCCCTTGGGACAGTAACGGGAACAACGCGGGCGAAGCCGTGGGGAAACGCTAGTACACTATAAACTCATTTGACTGCATTATTCTAATCATAAACGTGTGTGTAGGTACTAATAATCTAAATCCTCTAACGTTATGAATTGACAACAACGCCATCTATGTTGCAGGTATAGGACGCGTGGCGCTCGACACGCGGCTTGGCTGTCTCTCGTCAGACTTGACCAAAGAATCGGAGCCCCAACGCATCATAGACGCGGCAAAGTTCGCACTGAGGAATGTAGCAGTTCTAGAACTGAAGGCGCCATATTGGCGATACATACCGACGCCGCTGTGGACGAAATATGTGAATAACATGAACTTCTTTGTCGAGTAAGTTTTATAAAATACGTAATAGTTGTATTGTTCTTAACCACTTCAATTTTGGAACACAGAATAATGTTTATAGATAATTATCTCGTCTACTAATATGTTACATATTTATGCAATAATTACAATAATGACTTTAACTATTTAGAAAGGTGTTCAATAGTAGACAGTTTTTATTATTCTTAGCAGACGGTAGGTATATACCCACTAGTCGAAAATTTTGAGTATTTACACTATTTCATGTTTATATTATAGACTGTAAATTAACATACATATTATATTAAAATTCGAGAGTAACCTCCGTCATTTATTATGTTACTTTACATTACAGGTTGTGCTCTAAATACATAAACGAAGCATTAGAAAGGCTAAAGACCAAGAAGGTGACGTCAGAGAACGATCTTTCTCTCCTTGAGCGAGTACTAGCCAGTGAAGGCGACCCTAAAATAGCCACTATCATGGCTCTGGATCTCATCCTTGTGGGAATCGATACGGTGAGCTGTTAATCACTTCAGTAGGCCTATTTATGCGTTTGCATTTTCTATGCAAGTCACGATTAATTATGTGTCAGTGGTGCCTACTTCGACTATTATAACTTATAACGTAGTTTAAGCATGGATAATATGGGGATTTTGCTATTAGCCATACAAAAGATTACGGTATTGAAACCTCTAGTAGCAAATCTAGGTCAACTATATGCGGATTAAGTACCCTTTGACATGCTTTAGAACCAAGCGTATCAAATCTACCTTACGACATAGGAAATACCGTATAAAAACTTATACTCTCGTAGTACTCTCTTGCTTGCTGTTTTTATGTATATGACAGTGATTTAAGATTAATTAGAAACTTTTTTTACCATTCCAGATATCCATGGCTGTCTGTTCGATTCTGTACCAAGCTGCGACTCGGTTGCCACAACAAGAAAAGATGGCCGAAGAGATCGCTCGTGTTTTCCCTGACCCGAGCAAACCCATCAACTACACAGACCTGGACAAGTTGCATTACACTAGGGCTTTCGTTAGAGAAGTTTTTAGGTAAGCCTCTATTTATTTTAGTACATGTTTTTTTTTCTGCTGTAGATAGACATTTATTTCATGAGAAAATAACCCGATAAGGGCCTCATCACACTTGCTATTTGCGGGCGAGCTGCGGGCGACATTTGTATGGAACTTTGCTTCTAACTCGCCCGCAGCTCGCTCGCAAATTGCAAATGTGATAAGGCTCTAATTGAAGTAAATAGCCTCTACTAGCAAAGTATTATATTTTGCAAGAAGAGGCTAGTTTTAATATTTTAAGTTTTTTTGTGACAAGATCACGTTTCAATATATTAGAATGAAAGTAATAAAAAATAAAATGTCAAAAATATTAAAATTATATTGTTTCTTTGTTTTACTATGACCCAACAATCTAAGAAAAAATTAAAATATTAAAAAATTGCTTATTGGGCTGATGGTTATTTAATTTCTGATTTTGTTCTTGCAGGATGTACTCCACAGTCATTGGCAATGGACGTACACTGCAAGAAGATGATGTTATTTGCGGATATCACATTCCTAAAGGGGTAAGTTTATATCACAATCTTAACCGTTATTCATGAAATCGTCTTTTTAGTCTCTATGTCGTTTTCCCTCCTCGATATATTTGTTCTCCTTTGTGTGAGTACGCAACAGACGAGCAACCAAATTACCGTTTGTCCGATTTTGGCTTTTGGTATTTTTCGATTATCATCAGCCACCGACTCAATTTTTTATTTTATCCCACTAATATTATAAATGCGAAAGTTTGTGAAGATGTTTGGATGTTTTGATATTTAGAGGTTTGGATGTTTGTTACTCAATAACGGGGTAACCACTGGATGGATTGAGCTGAAATTTGTCATGCAAGTAGAACAAGTCCTGGATTGAAACATAGGATACTTCATATCCCGGTAAATTGTTCCCTAGGGACAATAACGGGAACAACGCGGGCGAAGCCGCGGGAAAATGCTAGTTTTTTATAAATATTACCACGCGTATAATATGGACCTTCACTGATACTATGTTGCACAGAACGCTGTCTCGCACAACTGCTCCCCTCTGGCTCCACAGAAAACCAGCGCCGTTGGCAGAGCTATGCCTAGCCCATCCAACTGCATTGCTTATTCTGTCTTTGTGTTTATTTTTTGTGTATTGCCTTATATATGTAACTAGCATTTTCCCGCGGCTTCGCCCGCGTTGTTCCCGTTATTGTCCCAAAGGAACTCTTTACCGGGATATAAAGTATCCTATGTTTCAACCTAGGACTTGATCTACTTACATGCCAAATTTCAGCTTGATCCATCCAGTTGTTATGCCGTTATTAGGTAACAAACATCCAAACATCCTAAACATCCAAACATCCTCACAAACTTTCGCATTTATAATATTAGTGGGATTGTACTGATGAGTTATCCGAATAAATACTTTTCTATTCTATTCTATAGACGATATAGGTCAGCCTTATCCACTATATCTAAAACAACAAATAATGTGTGTAAACTATTTTATTACGTTAAATAATACAAATAAACATAGTATTATACACATAATTATATGGTAAAAAGAAGGTCAGCAAAAAAAAATCTTTTATGCCTCACTTGGCCATAAAGTGGCTTTTTCCGCACGATACGCATACGGAAAAAGCCGCTTAGCCAAGTGTAGATATAAAATGATATACACAACACGAGAGGCAATAAAGAAAGCCCTCGATCGCATATTTACGTCCCTCGCTTGCAGCTCGAGCCGTAAACATCTGCGATCTCGGCCTTTCTTTGTTTTACAACCCTTGTTGTGTAATGTACTATTTCTTTCAGGTTCAAGTGGTATTCCCAACCATCGTGACCGGAAACATGGAGCAATTCGTCTCTAACCCCTTAGAGTTTAAGCCGGAGCGCTGGCTAGAGGGCGGCGGGAGGCTGCATTCCTTCGCTTCTCTGCCCTATGGCTTTGGAGCGAGGATATGCTTGGGACGACGCTTCGCTGACCTGGAGATACAAGTGCTACTGGCTAAGGTACCAAATAATTTAATAATGAATCTTGAACTACCTATACTTTGTAAGATGTCGATGAATATTGTAGATGGCCGTGGAATATCTTAACTTGTATTGTGTTTGAAAAAAGAAGCGGTAAGCCCAAAGAGAAATAATTACTAAGACTTATTTATGTTGTAAATTAAATGCTTTGAAACATAATTTTCTATACTATTGAGACTCAAACCATACCTTTTCAGACAACCAAAAACCGATACTTCGGGATGATATGGTATTGAGATAAGTTGACCCTATTTGAATCAACTTCAACTCGAAGTCAAGCAAGCAAAATGCCATATTGTAGAGAAGCTAGATGTTAGACTTCATTGCGTCAACCATTTGCTCATATAATAACATCAGGAGCATTCGTTATCACTGTTAGATATCAATGCTGTGGATTCCTACCGGTTTGCCTACTATTAGTATCGGAGCACCGTATTTTATTACCACTAAGTGAGAATGTAAACCAAATTTCGTCACGACGATTTGCTTCATTTCACAAAAATATCTTTAACGATATTTTTTTGAAAACTAGGGATGTAACGATACCGATACCGATACCGATATATCGGTATCGCCGATTATATACAACCGATATTTGAAGAGCGCGAAAAGAATTTGTTTGAAAAAAAATCTGCAAAAAGTAATTTCAATTACTGACTTAATTTATATATTGGTCTATTACCTTGTGCAATAATAATTACTATGTAAATTATATATTCGGTTCATAATAACAAAAAAAATATTTTGTGTTGACAATTTATTTATTTTTACTTAACGCCTTCAAGGTTGACTCTTTGTTAAATATAGCCAAGTTTTAAATATAATAAGGACATACAAATAATAAATTTGAAGTTCATACTTCATTAGTTAGCTAAGATATCGGTATCGGTATCGCCGATAATTTACTACAAATATCGGTATCGGTATCGTATCGGCAAAATTATGTATCGTTACATCCCTAGTGAAAACTGATACCATATGTGATACAGTAAATATATATCTTTGGGCTAAATTAAAATCATGGGCTATACAGCGTGTAAGTCTAATACGGGCGAACAATTAAACCAGATATAGCGTTTAGTAGTGTTATCATTAATTAATATGATTTTTTAAATTACACTTAATAGTGACCTCGTAATTACTCGTCCGAGCAGCAATGTACCGCATACATGCTTGTTATGACATTGCGAGATACGAGCTTTTTTAAAGTAAACTGTCAACTAGCGTGTTTGTCAACTTGAATGTGTTGCGTTACATTGCGGCCCGAATTATTTTGTATGGTAAATATTTTCATTGTGGTTTCATGCTGACCACCGTTTCAATATTCGCCCGTATTAGATTTACAGGCTGTATATGCTATATATGTACCTAATTTGAGAATTATTTTTAATTACAGTTGATCCGCCGATACCGGCTAGAATATCACCACGAGCCTCTCGACTACGCGGTCACCTTCATGTACGCGCCGGACGGCCCGCTGCGTCTGCGCATGATTGAACGATAAATACAATACAAAAATACTAACGTTTAAGATTACACTGAATAAGGAATGAAATTTATAACTTAATTTGATAACTAAAACGTAATTCGATGACAACCTGACGTCTAATCCTGACGTTAACTCGCCCCCAGACCCAGGAATTTTAGTGCCTGAGTGCCTAGACCTGTGCCAATTTGCAAAACTACACGAATTATTTTGGTTAATTGGCTTAACGTGATCTGCTATTAGGGACCTATTTTAAAACATGAAGATGAACTTTAGTCTTATTACAATGAAATTGTATCAAAATTTAGTAGTATTGATGCTAACTATCAAATTCTGGAGAAAAAACCGAAGAAGTTAATGAAAGTTGCTCCGGCAATAAGAGCCTAGTTCTTAAGTTCGTGGTAAATAACCATTAAATGTTTTTTAAAGCAATCGTCGTACATTTAACGATTTTAAAATGTCAAAATAATGCGTAATTCAAAATTGCACATTGTTTGAACATTGCATAAAATGTAAATTGATTTGATCTATGAGCAAACTAGCTTCCTATATCACAGTATTATTTTGACGACATAGAGAATTTATTAAAAATCGGATTGGGAAAATTGTAAGTTAGATTTGAAAAGGAACATTTACAGTGAATTCATTAATGGATTACTAAAAAATACATATTTAAAAAAATAGACTCGTATATTTTTGACATTTATAAATTCTTTAGCACTCTACAGACACGTTTAAAAATATATATAAATTCCGTAACATGCCTCTGTGGATTAAGGTTGAAAACTGTATACATATTTTTGGACTTATCCGTACATTGTCATATATTATTATTTACAAATGATCTAGGTATGTGCGTAATTAATAAAATATTGTCTTCCTTACCATACTTATGTCAAAAAAGTTATTTTAAGTTGTAAGTAAAGATATTTTACACTATATGTCTTGCATTATGATTTCTACCTAAATATGGAACATAGTGTTATATAATACTATGTTACACCTCATGATAAGTCAGTTATGAAATTTAAACAAACCTCCTGCTGCTCGAAGTCCTTTTAAAAGGCCTTGTATAGGTACTCCAATGTAGTTTATTTTTGTATGAAAAGGAATACACTAGCATTTGTTTTGTTTATTTTGGAACTAGAAAAAAACTCGTCATGTCATTTAGATTCATTATTTCAATTTTCATGAATGGTGGGCGGCTGGAGGTTGTAATATGTATCGATCTCAGGCAGAAAAGGTACGATTTACATCCTAACTGTCAATACGTTCCTAATAAAAATCATTGCTTTGAAAATGCAATTACAAATACTCATAAATTGGAGTATCAGAATGCTTTCTCTTGTTTCATGCTATTCGTGTTGTGACGTATTGTGTTGTTAAAGTTGAAGAAACACTCTTATTAAGGAGTGTCATATCTGTAACTTTATCGACAATAACTTATCTACAACATTATACGAGTTAACTATAGTGGCCGCTAGATGTCTCATCTAAAAGTTGTGTAAACTCGCGGCTAGGTGGCGTTAAAGTTAAAGCTTGTATGAAAGTATTTATCGCGAATGTAGAGACGATTAAAATGTTGTAAGACAGGTTTAGAACTTTAGATAATTCCTGGTAAACTAGAATTTCACATAGCTAGAGAAATCACTTCTTACGAAAGCAGATACGGTATGGTAGACCTGTCTAAGTTTTCTTTTCCGTGTATTAATTCACACGGTTTTCATTATAAGAGGTCATCCACAAAGTACGTCACACGATTTTTCAGACTTTTAGACCCCCCCCCTCCCCCATGTCACATTTTTTCCTAACATATTTCATCTTTTTAATATAGGCTGTAACGTACTATATGGATGACCCCTAATGAGCAGTAGGAAAGAAAGAAAGAATATGTGTTAAACTATACCTCGTTCTATTTTAGAAACCGGCCAAGTGCGAGTCGGATTCAAGCACGAAGTATTCCGTACCACCGTCGAGCAAAAAGACGCCAAAAATACGTTTCTTGTATGGGGTCCCCTTTTTATTTATAACTTTATTATTTTTATTATTTGTTGTGGTAGCGGCGACAGAAATACACATTCTGTCAAAGATAGAGCGCTGTGACAGATGAACTGACGGACAGCGGAGGCTTAGTAATAGGATTCCGTTGGCACCCTTTCGGTACGGAACCCTAAACAATCGTGAGTTATCCGTCCTGTACCTGTAGTAGGTACACCCGTAAAAATGGAACGCGCAAAAGTGTTGTTATTCTTTAAAGATTACTATGGAAATGTAAAGTTCCGGCTGTCAACTCTACAAAAAGATTGTGTTAGAAGAAAAAATGGGTTTTAGTCTTAGGCGGGGGCGGGGTACGAAGACAGTAAAGTTTTCAGAAGTACAGATATTGGCAATGAATGACCTGACCTGGCGAAGGCACAGAATAAGTAATGGGTTATTATTCAGAAATATGTCTGCGGTCACCATATTCCTCTGGCCCTTTTTCATACTAAATGTATGAGACGGAGGAATAAGTCGCAGACATATTTCTGAAGAATAACCCTAATAGTACCTACTATGTATATACGTTTCTCTTTCTAATAAAACTGACGTTCTGGTCCGACGGACGGAACGCACCGTACCCTACCGTCTTTCTATCGCATAACGCGCACGCTTTCCGGTCGCCGGTCCCACGGAGGGTTTTTTTTATGCTTGTACACTGCTAGCCTTTAAGGCGAGGTGAGACCAGAATCGGGCACGGAAGCCTAGTTTCCAAATCATTTTTAGAGCACTTATTTGACTCTTAGGTCACTGTAAAACATATATAATAATATTCAGAACTGTATCTAGGGCTTCCTCTCACTTAGAACACGATAGCGAACACTTCGCTCGATAGAAAAGTAGCGCGAAAACACTATAAAATAAAGTATTTTTTTCATTTTTTTTTCATTTTGTTCATCACCAGTTACCTTTTCTGACAAAATTAATACCTGACAATCATGATTTCACAGTCATGCAGGGCATCCTCTCATGTTTGGGTTGATAACGTATACTTTTATGTTAGAAATCGAAGATAATCTGCAATAATCTGCATTCCGCCCGACCCTAGTTTGTATGTGAAATGCGAGCCAGGTCCTACCGCGCCTTAAGGCTGTAACAATAGTCGGACAGAATGGAGGTAGGTGGCCGCAGCTGAACCTCAGCTCCATGGGATGAATACGGTTTGTATATAGGTCTTGTGAGTTGTAGTCCTGTCTAAAATGTATGTATTATTGAGAGGAGTGTAGTCCTGTCTAAAATGTATGTATTATCGAGAGGAGAGGAGGGGCAAAATTTGGTAGTAGTATCCCTGCGGCGAAATCGCGGAGTGAGCCACTCCTGGCGAAGGTTGCTGGAGTCCGAATGCAGCCGGCCCATAGGTCCGGTCACTTTGGTGTTCTTTGGGGTCGTTTATGTAGTAGGTATAGCTTGGCAACTTCGTTGGTGACACTCACATGTGTGCTTTTTGTTATGTGCAGCCGTAACTACTTAAACAAGTTACCGCCAACACGAACGGCTGCCTGCGGAGGCGGCCTCCGTCGGTCGTTCGTGTTGGCTGTAAGTAATTCGTTACGGCTGCACATAACAAAAAGCACACATGTGAGTGTCACCAACGAAGTTGCCAAGTTATAGTAAACATCTTTCGGTTGATAATGATGATTTGTTGGATATTCTCGCTCTCTGTCCTAACTTAGGCCAAGAAAACGACAAATATGCACGACCATACAAACACCATAAAATCTGTTTGTTACGGTTTGAAAATTACGTTCCCACGTTGTTTGACAGGCACATGTATTTGTTTTGACTGTTGACAGAGCTATGTCCACACATAGTACCTACCACAGATAGTACTAAACGTAAGTTATGGTATTATATTGGGAAAGAGTCCATGGAAAACTCGTCTCATGAATGAATTGTACAAAGAGTGAGTTAGGTTCATTATTATCATAATTAGTTTGTATACGTCGTTCCACTGTACAAGTCTACTGTAGGCTTATGATCAGACATAGAAGTGATTGTGGCACGAATAAAATTGTCCTAGAGAATGGGCTAGACGACTAAAAAAAACTGTTTAGTCCGTCAGTTAGATTATTAGAAAATATTGTACACGTATTTATTCTTTCGTTTAACAAACAAAAAATAATGACGCGGATAGAGTGCTTAGAAGTTTCGAGTGAAGTCACTCCTAGGTACAATTTTCACCTAGGAGTGACGTCACAAGCCCCCACTCCAGAAGTTTGATGATCTATAACTTCGTCGGTTTTTAATATTTTGATAAACCAAAAAATACGTGTCCCATATTTTTCCATAATCTAACTGACGGACTAAATAGAATTTATATATAGTTTTAACCCAGTCGTCATCCCTATTGTCGTTGTTCCCAACGATATTAATTTATCGATAAATTGTAGTGTTTTGCACAGACAAAATGTATCAAGTTATGAAATAAACTATTGTCAAATTTAATGTCTTCAAAGGAAATTCTTATCCCTCTTTTTGTATGTATACGATTCGAATAACCTTAAGACGAAGTAATTGGCGTAGCATAGGTACCTAAACATTGTTGCAAACAATTAAAAATACCTACCTACTCGTACATACAATTCTTATTATGTACAATTTTAGGTTATTTTTAATGACGGGACGGGAATTATTTTAATTGTCGTGACGTGATTGTTTCCAAGGTCTAATGCAATAGTTAATTGATACCTATGTGTCTCTACGAAGGCAATGTGTAGTAATATGACAAAAGTGAAAAAAAACAACAGTTTGGCGACCTTATTAACTCAAGTGACTTCCTTCCTACGACTTCGACGTAACACCAGTAACACTCATATTCTTTAGCTTCTCTTCAGCGTTTTAGCGATGTATCGTCTGCAAGATGTGCCCAAAATTTGCTTCTTATTCTTAATGTTCCGTCCTCTAGCTCCAATTTTTATTCGGAATCCTTTACATTCCAGGCTATACGGTTGTGGAACTCTCTGCCCCTTGATTTAAGACGTGTCAAACTCTTCCCATATTTAAAAACATGCTAAAAATCATTACTGGACATTTTGTCCAGCGGAGGCAGTCTAACTTTTTAATTTTGTGATAGGCTTTAGTCTTATTTCTGGGTCCCTCCTATTTGGCATACGTTTTATTTGTCCAAAAATATGGGTAGCCCGAATTGTCGTGTGTGCAAATGTGGTCATTTTAGGCAAACAAACATGGGCAATGACCTGACACCGTATTATGTGCGAATATTGCACGCACACCTGTTTATTGACACTAAAAACTACCATATACCTAATATCACATAATACTTTACGGTTAGCAGTAAATCTGTTTACTGAGGTACAATCAAAAGCAAAACTTTTTATTCATCATCAAGGACCTTAAAATAAATAGCTGGACGTAGCCTCGCTAACAAAGAACTGAAGCACCGAAGAAGGAAAAAACTTGTTGATGTGTGCGTGCGGCTCGTAAGTACAAAGCAACCGGCCGACTAGAAATGCTTCACTTATCTGTTGGCAAGGCTCCGACCGGCTATTTATTTTACGGTCCTTGTTCATCATAATATATGTGTAAGTAGGTACCTATATACCTAATGTGCTGGACAATCTGTACCTAATGGTTTGATTGGAGAAATGTTCTTTTGAGATTTCAAAATTACGATTTTAGAAAAAATACTGTTTTCAAGTGCACAAGAGTTACGGCTCTTCAGAGTGATCGAATATTTTTGGGACACCCAATGAAATGAGTCCCACCCGGGTAGATTGGGTGGGACTCATTTCATTGGGTGTCCATGCGTAGATCAGGTATGTACCTAATATCGCTCTCTCTCTCTCTCTCTCTTTCTCTTTATTTTTGCACAGAGTAGAGATACTTTTAAAAGAAGGAAAAACATGAGCAAACCTTCTTTGTCGCTGACTGTACTAAGCAATTTGCAAATGCACTCGAACCCGAAGTGTGAAATGCCTCTGAACCACAGTTCTAAAAAGTGTCATAAGATGAAAGGCTTTCATAGACTTAAGACTATATGCATTTCAAAGGTAGTTTTACTACGGTTACTATGAATGCTACGATTGCGAAACGACTGCCATTCAACTTTCAATTGAAACAGGCTGGTATTGTGCTAGCACCTAGCCGCTAAAAAAAGTAGAAAGTATACGTGTATCAAGTAAAAGTGTGGGTGAGCGAATGTTCGTGATAATGGAATCGAAGCAAGTTCTTGGCTCATACCTACCCAGTACATTTAATTGCACACTAAAATTCACCTGCACACATAATAATTCTGTGAGACCAAGGTATTGACAGACGACGTACAGTCAGCGTCAAATAGTCTGTAGCGTCCAAAACACCATTATACATATCGTAACACGTCTTTATTACTATGGACACAAAGATGGATGCTAAAAACTATTTGAGGCTGACTGTACAGCCTAAATTACTTTAGACAGCGGGGTGGAATTTGAGACCTGGATCCAAGGACCTTAAAATAAGTAGCCGAACGGAGCCTAACTAACAAAGAACTGAAGCATGTCTAATAAGCCGGCTATCTATGTTTGCGTGCTGCTCGCAATAGGAAAAAACTAGTTGATGTGTGCGTGCGGCTCGTAAGTACAAGTAGCAGGCTTATTAAAAATTGCTTCAGTTATCTGTTGGCGAGGCTCAGTCCGGCTATTTATTTTCAGGTCCTTGATTATCAGTATCCTTACTAGACTAGACTTGTGCGGTGGAGACTGGTGTCTGAACTAGGGAACCTAGGGGACCTGTATAGGTCACCAGGTTTGGTGGTTTGGCACATGGATGTATAAAATAGAAGGATACCGCGCGGTCTAAGACGCGGGTGAAGCCAAGCAATGGCCGCCGAAGTGAGCATGTGTGCGTTGACGGCCCAATGGCACGCACGCACACATCAACCAGCATAATGGGCCGGTCGGCTGCCATTGGGCCGTCAACGCACACATGCTCACTTTGGCGGCCATTGCTTGGCTTCACCCGCGTCTTAGACCGCGCGGTATCCTTCTATTTTATACATCCATGGTTTGGCAGGTATTGGTTAATACCCTATAGATTACCCTTATCTAGCATAGAACATAGACACAATATACAATAGAACTGAAGCCATTTTTAATAAGCCGGCTGCTTGTACTTACGAGCCGCACGCACACATCAAGTAGTTTTTTTCCTATTGCGAGCAGCACGCAAACATAGATAGCCGGCTTATTAGACATGCTTCAGTTCTTTGTTATCGAGGGTCCGTCCGGCTATTTATTTTAAGGTCCTTGCTGATACTAATGTATTTACATACTGTACCTGAACTTTTACTTTGTGGTGGAGAAGATAAACTAATTCTATTATATTCAATGCTTGCGGACAGAGGAATCAGATCCTCGATTTCCTCGAAGTATGTGTCTCCAGTTAATACCAGTGACAAAATACCAAACTAAGTAGACAAAGTAAGACAGTAGACAACACGTTTAGCTTAGTGGGAGTAACACCGGCTATGGAGCTAGAAGCCCCGGGTTCAAATCCTGGTAAAGGCAAATGTTTGTATAATAGGCAAGAGTATATTTCCCTGAGTCATGGATGTTTTGGACGGAATGTTGACAAAATCAATAACATCCATTTTAGGAGCTGTAAAGCTCTTAGCGGACATGCTCCAGAAATATGTCTGCGGTCACCTAATTACCGCGTCGCTGTTTTCATACTAAATGTATGGAGACGCGTGAATTAGTCGCCGACATACTTCTGGAGAATGGCCGTTAGTGAGCTATAAAATGAAATGTCAGCTATATTGGATATCGTTACAGTCGATTGCCAATGGGTCATACTTGAAAATTATCATTCCCTTGTGCACACATTATTGGCGAATATTCCGAAGATTCTAATTTTATTTACTCGAATCAGCTCAAGGGCGAAAGATGACAGTAAAAAGTCCAAGACTGTTAAATAAACAATAACAATGTTGAATATTTAAGAGGAGTGCTAAGTATTTTATCAAGTACAGCAAATGCTTAAGACGATGATGATGACATGCAATTGACATTAAATGTACAATAACATTGCATCATAATGTAATTCATGGTTGTAACATAAAGATTAAATGACTTGACGCATTATGAGATTTCGCGTGGTTGCTCAAATGGTGTTCCCAACAATTTAACAAGTCATTTTGTTCACCATATTTTTATGAAGTTACTTAAATGGGATTAGGTATAATTATAGTAATGGCATAAAATAGCAATAGGAAAAGTGGATTCGGCAGAAAAATAATCAACTACTATTTGTGGTTTGTGGTTTTTTTTTTTTTGAAACTGACAAACTCGCAACCCATTCCCGGGCATAGCGATTGTTGGACCGGGTGGTTGGCCGTGGCGTTCCCTGGGGTCGAACCAGGTCGCTAGCCAGACCACCCTAGGGTGTCCGACTGTGTGACACACACAGTCGACACGCAGGTCGGGCTGGGTGAGTACCGGGGGTGCCTGGAGTCGAACCAGGTCACCTTGCCCGGCCTACCACGATAGTATCGGACTAGGTGGGAGCCTGAACGCCTGGGGTCGAACCAGGTCGTTGGCCAGGGCCACCTTTTGGTATTTTTCCGCGGCTTCTCCTGTGTTATTTAAGTTATTATACCGAGGGAACTCTTTATCATATAGTATCCTATGTTTTAATCGATCCTGTAGGTGTATGATGATAAAGCATCTGTCACGGTCTGACAAATAGTGTGTGAGAGTGACGGATACTTTATCATAGCATACAGCGTAGCATCATAAGCCTACTGGTTTACTTGTATGCCACATTTCATGGCAATCCATGCGATTGTTACCATTATTTAGTAACAAACATGCAAACATCTTCACAAACTGTCACATTTGTAATTTTAGTAGGATACCTACTGTAGCAAGTAGGACAGAAGAATAGATTTCATAAAAACAAAAAAAAAAAACAGAATTGAGCAATTAATTATCATTGTCATAGTCTAGGAAGCAAGTTTGTTGGTTGATCTAATTTAATTTATTGTCCTCTCCTGTACATGTAAATTATTTTAATACGGGACGTTCCATGTTGAACATAGGTATGTATGTACAGCAGCAGAGAAAAGTAACCACCTTGCCATACTTCGAATATATGACAGAGGGGTACCTTTGATATTTTCATGTAGCATGGAGCATTTTTAGGAAATGTGAAACTTATGAGGACTGTAGACATATTTAAGGTTGTGTTAGTACTGTATTTGCTGTTAGTATAACACTGCCGTCCAATATATAAAACCAGGCTAACCTCTATATAACTCCGTAGAGGTTAGCCTGATTTTAGCCATAGGATGACAGAACGACATTATGTATACCTATCAATAAGTCGATCTATGTCCAACAACTTTATGCGAAAGGCCTAGCCCGACTGCGAGTCAAACTTGCTCACCCCTGGGCATTTACTATTTTCTCCAATCTCCAGTCTCCGAAGACCTTACTATAAAGTGTTAGAGTCCGTTTTCGATTGTCCGTTATCTCTAATCCGAGTACTTTCGATCTCGTTGAAGTAATGTAACCTTACACTTGCCGGATGACAGCGTGCGATGTCATTCTTTTACCGATGCGTTTTCATTATACAACGTTACTTATTTATATTCATCAAAAATGTTAGTAATACTAAGATATGATATGATAGTAAGATGACTTATCTTACTATCATATCTTAGTAATACTATATAACTACTGTATAAATATACCATATAATTTTAAATGTGAAAGTTTGTGAAGATGTTTAGATGTTTGGTCGTTTAGATATTTGGATGTGTGGATGTCTGTTACTAAATAGCGCGATTACGAGTGAATGGATTGAAATGAAATTTGGCATATAACTAGACCAAGTATTGGATTGAAACTTATAAGATACTTTATATTCCAGAAAGAAATTTCCTTCTTCGAACTAATGGGAGTGACGCTGGCGAAGCAGCGGGTAAATGTTAGTTATAGGATAAAAACATTTTGTAGTCTGTAGCTTTCAGAATAAAAAAGTCTGCGGCTGGCAGTTCATAAAATTTTAAGATGGCCATTGGCCATTGGCCAAGTCAGGTGCTCAGGTGTTCTCGATAGGTGTTATGATGAACAGGTGTTTTGGTTTGGTTTGCAAATGTAGAGGACGTTATCAGTTCCTCTGAATATTGATCGTTAAATAATTATGTACCCCGATTATTCTTTTTTGTTTGAAAGGTGGTCCCATTGTCGCCAGGATAGGATCTGATTGTAGAATCTTTGAGAATTCGAGGAAACTCTTTAATGAAATATTACAGGCATATGTATAGCGTTTTTTTTTATTACCCTTGCATTTTTTAACGGAATAATTGGTTTGGATTCGGTTGTTATCGAATTTTTAGTTTATATAAGGAACTCGTTCGACACGTTCACGTGTGACGGAGTACTATGGAGCCGCGTGCGCAGAAAGCCGCGCGGTCCCGGCACAGGCGCTCAGTTCGCGCGCGACTTGCTAAAAGGGAACACTAAATAAACAAGTGTGCAAATACATGTACTGTATATAATGTGCTATGATAACTGATAGTGCGTAAAGTGAAAATTGGAGATTGCTGGTGCTGATTGAAGAGGGTAAATAGATTTTTTTATTAAAATGGTCCCTTGAAAGTTTGTTATGCTTTTTAGGAATAAGACTAAAAGTCAAAATTATCCATGAATGTCAAAAATGAGAATCGGCCCCGAAAATTTACTTCTGCTTCGTGAAAAACCAATGGCGGCACGGCGTAAAAAACTCGTTGAGATACTATTTTATCAAAACTGTTAAAAACAACATACTTAGGAATTAAAATGAAACTAGAGAAGCCTATAAAAGTAACCATTTAATGAGGAATATGCTAAGGTTGACGTTCGATTTAAAAAAGTGTTTTTACATACTTGAAACACAAACGTAGACAGGACCAGGAGACATCAACACCTACGTTGTAAATGCGAACGAGTCATGTTTCTTTTTTTTTACCACAGAAAGAAGTGTTAAGATAAAATAATCGATAAATCTAACAATAACAAATACGACCGCCACCGGTAAAATTTTCAAACATTTACAAATATTCTCGTAAATTTCTGAAAACTTCTTGGGAACATACATCTAGTTACCAATTAGAGAGAATTCTCTGAAAACCCTCTCAGACTCTCTATAGACGTCGAGATTGTCCATTAAATACTCGAAAATGTACTGCGAATATCAAGATTTGGACATTAATGATGCCACCGAAGTCAATGCCACGGAAATCACCGGAGAAATGTCCAGAAAAACCTGAAATACAAGGTGCATCATTTTGTTACTGTTTCAGTTTCTATTTCTAGAAGTACATTATGTTCTAGGTTTACGCGGGCCGGGTTTCCGCAACTTTCGGCCTATTTTACTGTACGAAACTCGCGAAAAAGAGCCAGAATATTAAAATTTTCCAACCACCGGTAACGTTAGGAAACCGCCAGAAAGTTAATTGCTACGATTACGAACGCGAACAAAACAGGAATTAGCAATAGACTTATAGAACCGGCCAAGTGCAAGTCATACACCACTACAAATAAGTAGTATTTTACACGGTATGTTACATTAAGCGTTGGAGGCCTAGTGTTTTTTTTACCCTGACTAGACTTATTGCTCTATGAGGATTGGATTTGGATAGCATTCCGGACTAAGAGGAGGGCGTACAATCCTGCAAGTAGTTTGTTAGCCGCGGCGTTTGAAGGCCTTGTGTCTTGGGAGATTTACTCGAAAGCGTGTGGTCCCCTAAGTCTTATTGCTATAGACAACTTCTCTAAGAAACATGGTGAAAACCTTGTACGTTGAAATAACTGTAACCTTAGTCCAACAAGCTCGGATTTGCTACCACTTGAGAGCGCATCAAAGGGCAGAATAACAACGACAACAACAGTATTTATAGCTGAACAACCAGAGTATGGGGTATCATCGTCACTCCGTCCACTGCTAGATATAGATAGGCCCCTCCACACGCTTCTGAACTCCGTCTTGAGTTTTTTGTTTCCAACTGCTTTACGTAGGCATGTCATCGAGCTTCACCTAGCTGAGGAGGGCGTCCTACGTTTGCCAAGCCGTGGTCCACTCCAGAACACGCGCACCTCACCGTTTGTCGATTCTGCAGCAGATTTGACCGGCCCACTGCCACTTTAGTAGGTAATCCTTTGGGCTAAATCGATGACTTTGGTACTCTGTCAGATCATACTATACCTAGAGTAAAGTGTACACTATAATTATAGTCCCCGTGGCAGAAACCGATTCGTGGTCTCCATTCGAGAACCTTTCGGCCCCATCGGCCATCTGTTCTACGTGCTATATGCCCTGCCCATTGCCACTTCAACAAGCTCCACGAATCGGCAAGCGCAGCGTCGGACGTCCACCAACAAGATGCACAGATGATCTGGTTAAGGCTGCTGGCTCACGGTGGATGCAGGTTGCTTCCAACCGAATTAAGTGGAAATCTATGAGGGAGGACTATGTCCAGCAGTGGACATCCTATGGCTGAAATGATGATGATGATGATGATGGCAGAAACCGGTTCTAACGTTTCATTATCAATTTTACTCCTATTGGTTTTACTCCTATGGCTACCAGTTTCCCTGCTACAAAGGCTAGGATGGCAATCACTGACCTGCCTAATCTAGCGTCATAGACAAAGTGTGCCTAGCAGAACATGGGTAAACTCCTAGAATTACGATGACGATGTCTTACCAAATGTGATCCTTACTACTAAAATATACCTAACTGCTTAGCATCATGGTTAACCTACACAATTTTATATACGAGTGTAATGGCTACTCAACAGGAAAAAATAAAGCTAGAGAAAAAAATACCGTTAATAAGGTTTTTATAATCATTCGGCTAATCTAACGTTTCGCATCGTATTCAAGATGAGAGATATCGTGACCTGGGCGGGTTTATGGTCCGTGCAAAAAATATTTAACAAGAAGTCGTTCACAACTTCGTTAATGTTGTTGAAGAAATACATATATTATCATTTTTGATTAGACTTTGGAAAAATATATCCAGATTGACGTGGTACTATAAAAAATCTCATACAATACAAATGTAACAATTTATAATGTTGTAAATAGATACTAGCCGAGCTTAATTGTCGTATATTTTATTCACACATGTTTATTACAGTAACATAAAGACGAGATAGCACACTGTTGCTACCTCGTCTCTATGTTGATTGAGGTAATTAGTTGTTATAAAGAATATCTTAGTATAAATTATCTCGAATTTAATTTAACTTTGTAATACATAAGGATAATTTTACCAGTTATATAGAACCGGATTTAGAATTTTATTTTGACAGGAACCTGACCCCGCTGAATGTAGGTTTTAAGAAGGTAAACAATGTAAAAATTAAAAAGCTCACAAGGTAGAATTATGTGTCCGTCCGTATTCGTCTAGTGCTTATTAGTTGTAAACTATTTCTAAATAGGCAAATTTCATGCTTTTCATGGTTGGGAAAGCGTCTTAGCCCCCCTAGATTTGTTGCCGTTGAGCAAATCGTTAGACAGCCAGACATCATTGGTACTGACGGTATTAGAAGGCTAAGGTTCATAGGCGTCAGAACGTAGCTGAAGTCCCTTACTACGAAACTTTTTTTGAGGGTCCTACCTACTAGGTTGACATGACTTTTTAGATGCAGTGTAGTAACTATGGCGGACACAACAGAGTCCAGGCATAATCAGACCTACCACAACTGATCACCACTTCGCTTGTCGCGCGACAGAGACCTGTCTCTTTTGCACTATTTCTAATGGAAATAGTATTTATGCCACACCTGGCCATAAAGTGACTTTTTCCGCACGCTGCGCGTACGGAAAAAGCCGCTTTCTGGCCAAGTGTAGACATAAAATGATGTACACAACACGGGAGGTAATAAAGAAAGCCTTCGATCGCATATTTACGTTCGTCGCTTGCAGCTTGGGCCGCAAACTTATGCGATCTCGGCCTTTCTTTGTATTACCACCCTAGTTGTGTAATGTACTATTGTCGCGTGACAAGAAGTCGCATGAAACAACTGTACTAGAGGTAAGGCTCATTTACAGAAGCTTGCATCTCATAAGAGCCTATTGGCAGAGTACACTGCTATATGGCTGCTCCTGACGTTACCCCGTGCCTCAGTCATACCCCTAAGCTCCCAATGCAGCACGGTTACAAAAGGTCTATTTGACAGTGAATGTCAACATCTTGTGCGGTTATTACAAGTTACAATGTTACTAATTTAGACTTGTAAAATTGTAACTTGTAACTTCGTGAAGAAGAAGTATATTAATTTTGGTGATGAAGAAGTATTAATTATGGTGAAAGAGAAGAGGACAATCCTGGATATTATTGCAAATCAACTAGAAAAAATTATAGGACATTTGATAAGACACGACAATTTCTTTAAAACTATACTGGAAGGAAAGAAAGAAGGAAAGAGAGGTAGAGGAAGACCTAGACGCAGCTACATGGACCAAGTGAAGGAAAAAGTTGGTGTCATGTTTTATCAATATATCAAGAAGCTGGCGTACATTAGCCATAATTGACAACCTTTCATTTTTTTGAGCCTTTCATTTTATTGGTTCTCTGTATTTGGTTTGAAAAGACGAATACGCTGATAGTTGTTTAGTAAAATGAAATAGTCTACCGACAGGAGTAAAATTAATGATGATCTTTGTGAAACGGGCCACTACTGTCAGAAATACCTACCTTTCGTCAGCGTGCGTTTTCGTGCTTCCAGCTAGTGGATTTATGATTTCTAAACACAATCATTAAGAGAAAACAGTAAGGTGGAGAAAATTTAAAATTAGGTATTTGTAAAATGTGTCGCTGTCCCGTACTGCCCGCCTCTCCCGCGCAGAGCGCGATAGAGACAACTGCAGCTTGGACCGAAAATACCTTTCAAAATTTCATGAAAACAACGTTTCGTAGTCCCCTGATTTCTTCCCCAAAACTTAACCTATTTAACTAATTTTTTCATTAAACATTAAAGAAAGGCTTTGGCCGTGTTCCTATGTTTTCCTTTTTTTTAATAATCTAGTCAAATTTGTTTTCTGGATGTGTGAACACAGAGGAAAATCTGGCATTTTTTTAGGTTTTTGAAGGTTAATATCTCTTTTGAGAATCAATTTATCGTAAAAAGGAAAACATAGGAACATATCAATAGTAGCCATAGATTTTTGGACAAAAAATGATTGCTCTACTGGCATTATCCAGGGAGGAAACAGGGGACTACGTTTGTATGGAAAAACTGCCCTCCTGTTTCCTCTTAAGGCGTACGCCTATAGTTCCAGCATTAAAGGAGTGGGACCGCACTATGCTGTGGTAACATGGAGTGATTCATCTTGCGCCTACCTACATAGTTATACCGGATAACCGTTTTGAGTTAAACAGTTAGAGAATAAGTTAAATTTATAATGGTTATTAGTTCCGTCTCATGACCTCGACAACGGACAGAGAATGTTTATTAGTAAAAAAGATTTGTCATCTATCTCTACGTATGATAAAATCATAGCAAAACTAAGTTTATACATTAAAGATTATTCCAAAAAGTATGTATGTATGTAGGTAAACATTTTATTGCGCATAAAATCATACAGAAACAAAATAAGTATCAATGGCTATGTACAAAGGCAAACTTATCCCTGTAAGGGATCTCTTCCAGTTAATTTAAAAGTAACTGGGAAGTGTAGAAAATAAGTAACAATACGCAAATAAACCGCTCTGTAGGCTTATGATATTTGACTTATTTCACTTCCGCGGACGAAGTTACGGTATTAATCGTTATTTAATATATTAGTATTGCCGTTATTCGACATACCAGCTTTAAAAGCAATTATATTTATAGATGTGGACGCTGCCCAGCCCATTTGAATCTGGTTTGATTCCGTCATCGGGGGCCATCCATAAATCACGTCATACTCCTAAGGTTTATCGAGCTAAACCTAACGGCATTATGTCAATTATAAAGAGCCTAAAATTGAGAAAAAACATGACCTACTAGACTATGGTACATTTAGTCCGTTACATAGCGTCAATTTGACTGGAATTAATTTATGTTCATAACAAATACCTACCGAAACATGTTGAATTAATTTACATCTGAGATTCGAAAATAATGTATGCAAAACGACCTCAACCAAAGATTCACCCCTTGCTGTGAACACTGTTCAATAAAGAAATTTCCATTGTTTTCAGATTTGTCGTACTTAACAAGAAGTCGACATTTAGTTAATTATGTGTCAGAAATAATTGCTAAGTCTCAAGGATAAATTAAATAAAAAGTTTGACATTCTCTAAACTTGTATTTTTACATCGCAAAATAAGCCACTCTCTATTTATGTGGTGTGTGTATATGTGTAATGCGGCCCAGGATTACAGCAAACAAAACACAAATAAAAATCAGTGACAGGACGCAGATCACGTCGAGTGATAAAGCCATAATTTGTCTGAATCCGCCACGTCGTTACACAATGAGTGTGTCACGTGGTGTCACTATAAACAGTTTAAACGTACATCCATATAAAGAACATACATTCTACGAGTAGGCAACTATACTCACGCGAGCAAAAAGAAGATCGTTACGAAAGCGAAAGTCGATTGTAACAACGATTTAATCAGGTGCAAGCGCATATTGAACACGCCTATTAAATTGGAATGTTTTATGGTCTTTTAAAATATTGTAGTAGCAATTGTGATGATCGCCTCTGTACATACAAAGTTTAATTAGACATTTTTAACCGCTTGACAAAAGAAGGAAGAAGTCTAATCTCTTGTATTTGTTCCTATGAATTCCGACGTTTAAGTTGAAAGGGTACTTCCAGATTGATCCTATTTGTTTCTTAGGAGCAACCCAATTTTTTTAGAGTGCATCAACTAGTTTTTTCTCCTATTGCGAGCAGCACGCACACATAGGTAGCCGGCGGATTAAATAATGCTTCAGTTCTTTGTTAGCGATGCTACGACCGGCTCTTTTTTTTAGGTTCTTGGTTGCGGATCGTGTTCAGAACCTAGCGCACAATAGAGGCTATGTCAAGTCGTAGACTAAAATGGACTTGATGAACTGTTTAACAATGAATTTAAATACTGTCATTGTTTAGAGATTAACCTTGTTATTCAATGATGTTGTCTGTGACTATCACGAGGAAAATAAAGGTATAGTTATGAATTCTTGTTATCAGATTACAAATTGAAGATGAGGAGTCAAATCCGAGTGGTGCAGTGGCCCATTAAAAGCTACTGCCGCCATGTAACCACCATCGCGAGCCAACAGCCTTCTGAAGGACCTTTGGACAGTAAGTATTACAATGTTATATTATTTAAGGGTACCGTCTTTAGTTCAAAGGCTAATTAGATCCGAAATTAGTAACGAGGTAAGGACAACATGTGTACGGTTAGCTTATAATGGCACTTTGCGCATAATAAGTAATAGCGATAGCGAAATTGACTGATCGCTAAGTTGACCGATCGCGAAGTTGACTGATCGCTAAGTTGACCGATCGCGAAGTTGAATGATCGCTAAGTTGACCGATCGCGAAGTTGACTGATCGCGTAGTTGACCGATCGCGAAGTTGACCGATTGCAAAATAGTGAAATTTTTGCTATGTTGACCGACTGCGCACAAAACATACATACATTTTTTTTAAAAACTTGCATAATTTAATCTGCAAAAAATAAGAGCACCATCACATACACTTTGGGATACCTTCTTGCTAATGTAATAAGTACCTACATGCTATAAAACGTGTATTATGTCATTCATTGCTTTATAGAGCATGGACACAATGGTGGCGT
The DNA here is from genome assembly GCA_947034925.1 of Eudemis profundana. Lineage (NCBI taxonomy): Eukaryota > Metazoa > Arthropoda > Insecta > Lepidoptera > Tortricidae > Eudemis > Eudemis profundana. The sequence goes on along the minus strand of OX344806.1, from coordinate 7,032,162 downwards.
TTATGGGCATTTTTATTTTAAAATGTACGGTAAGGCGAAACTTAAGCTATGTTCAAGTACCGTCTAACCTGTCAGTCTGTAACGAAATGTATGGAGTTTGACACTAATCGTCAGTTCTGTAACGACCTGTTAACTGTCAGTTAAAAACGCACTTTAAATAAAAAAGCCCTTATACAAGAAATTACTGTGTGGTTTTAAATAACCATGCACGAACATTCGTGAACCACAAAAGCGTATTGTTAATAAATTGTGTCAATTCAGTGAAATTTTGCAGTTTGAAGAAGTATCTAATTCAATTAAACAATGGTAAATATTTTTACGCATTTTTTTACGCGGGTTTTTTTATGGAAGAGTTATTGAAGTGATAAAAGTTCATTTTATAACCTTTTATTTAACTTACAATGTATGTATACCTATGTAACTATGTTTGTTCGAGTGGAATCTTTCAACTCAATTTGGAAGCAGATATCTTCAACCGATTGAGCTGGAGTTTTGCAAGAATACGTAAATCAGATGACACTGCCATATTATTATGACATGGAGCCGATCTGATGATGGAGCCGGATAGTAGCCATAGGATCATCTAAATTACATAAGATAAATTCACCGTGTTTGTGTTCATTGGATTAGGTGTTTTGATTTGTCGCAAACTGCACGATTATACAAATAACTGGTCAAGAGCATGTCGGATCATGCTCAGTGTAGGGTTCCATAGCCGTATCTATAAGGAAATGTGCTACAGATAAAAATAAAGCTAAAAATAACCAACTGACAAAAAGTCTTAAATGCCGTGTAAATCAATGGCACTTAAAACCTTTTGGTTGGGAAGTTTTTCAGCAATAACTTCAAAACAGTTTATTCCTTACTATTCAAAATAATTTTCGTTGAATGTACTTATTAAGCGTTACCTTCTTATTTTTTTCATATTTTTTGGACTTACGGTTTAAAAGTTAAAGGGGGAGGGACACAATTTATGCAACTTTCGGAGCGATTATTTCCGAAAGTATTCACTTAATCAAAAAAAAGTACATAAAAGCCTTATAATGTTTTTAAAAGAACTATCGAATTATGTACCTCACGTTGATAATTGCTGAAAATAATTTTTTTAGCTTCTGTTACATGTATGGAGTGCCCCCCCTAGATTCCTTTATTTTTATTATTTAACTACCAAACTTAGTAGCGGCATTTACAAGACATCTATATTCCAAATTTCATCAGTATAAGTCCTGTAGTTTTTGAGTAAAATGCCTGTGACATACGGACGGACGGACGGACGGACATGACGAAACTATAAGGGTTCCTTTTTAGCCATTTTGACTACGGAACCCTAAAAAAGTACTGTCGGTAATAAAAGCTTGTCTACAAAAAAAACACATTTTTCGACAGAAACTTATTTCTAAAATAGTCTCGGATTAGCTAATAAGAATTTTACTGTAACCAGGTGGAAAGCTACCAATTCGCGCATGCCCAATCCAGGGACATCGCTCCCGCTCCACCCACGCAGCCCTGGACTCTTCGGTATTCGAGACGGTGACCCCCTCGTCCATCAGATCCTGGGAGGAGGTTCCTGGTCCTAAGCCCCTGCCACTGCTTGGGAACACTTGGAGATTCGCGCCTTATATCGGTAAGTTCAGATGACTCTATGGCGGTTAAGGCTGTAGTATGGAGTTTTTGAAGAGGGGAGTGGATAGGTATAGATTTTTAAAGGATCGGCAACACGCACGTAATTCCCCTGGTGTTGCGAGTTCCACAACAGGCAGGTCATATGCTTGTTTGCCACCTAAGTAGTATAAATAAAAATCAATATATTCTGGTCTTTAAGACTTCTCGTTGGCCATGGAAAAAAGTCCTTCTGCGACTTTCGCATTTGAAGGTTCGCGCCCTTTCTAGTTTCCCAGTTACTTTCCATCACACCTCCTCGCTTAAGATGCTGCTGAGGATGTATCAAGCTACTCGCATATCTTGCTGTAGCTGATTCCTAGATCAGCCTTCCAGACTCTCCTCGTAAACCAGTAAAGGACTCCTGTGACTTTAACATTTTTTTTTTAAAAATGTATCGCTTTTTGTTAAATCTTTATCTTCCTCCAGCAGGTCTTTATTGCTTTAGATTCTGCTGCGGATGTGAAATGAAATGATTTATTGAACTAATCCCATACATAGAGGATACATGTAACAAGCTATTTGAATGTTTCGCCGCAGCTGCAGCTAATGTTAATGGCATTGCTGTCTCCCATCGAAATGGGAGCTCTGGTGTCTTAGTCGGCGATTTTTTCTTCTTCTTCTCAACATATGTTAGTCCCCTCCTGGACATGACTTTTCTTTTTGTGACGGATCTACTCCAGTTCGGTCCTAGCGTCTTTTTGATGTCGTCTGACCATCTGACTTGTGGTCTCCAATGTAGTGTTTGCTGGTACCGTCTATCATTTGCCATTCATCGTCATCAGCCTATATACGTCCCACGGACTGCTGGGCACAATCCAACTCTCATAGATGAAAGTGAATGAGCTCGTAGTCCTCACACTGGCCCAGTGCGGGTTGAGGACTTCACACACACCTTTGAATTCCTTCGCGGATGTATGCAAGTTTCCTCAAGACGTTTTTCCTTCACCATTCGTCATTTAATGCGGCGGTAATGTGATGTGACAAGTACTCGCCTTTCACATCGGAATGATAGCTAGACACTTCAAGCTTGATTCCCTCTTTCCTTTTAAGTTACGGAATACTAAACCTTATACCTTATCAGGTTTTCGCTTGCGTGATCTTACTGGATAGTTACCTAGGGGAGTAATAACTTTACAAACCACACAATCGCAAATTGCCAAGAAAGTGCCTTCTAATTTATTTCATTACAACCACGCCACGACCTCCTCTCACGAAGGGTTACTTGTACGATCTCTCCGTGAGATTCCATCAACTTCTAGATTGCATAGCACTTATACCTACGCGCAACCACAGAATAAGTACGTACTACGTACCAGTGGCGTGGCGTAAAAAATATCCTTGGGCAAGCCGGTGCAGATTTGGCGTACATTTTCCTTAAGAGCTGTAGAATAAGATGCTCAAATGCTTAATATAAGGCAAGCCGATAGGAATCGAGTTCTTTGGACGCCACGCTACTGCTACGTACAGAAGTCTCTCTCTCTCTCTCTCTAACAAAACTGATGTTTGAGTCCGACCACCAGGCGGAACGCACTGGATCCGACCGTATTTTCGCTATCATATAACGTGTGCTCTTTTTGGTCGCTGGCTAAGCCCCTCCGCGTGGGCAACTTTTGGTATGTACCTAGGTACTAGTAGTGTAGTCGCACGCTGAAATCGCCGAGGACTCCTGGTGCAACATACCTATCCACTACAAAACGAATAAAAAACTCGTAGCGAAACAAACTAACTAAAATAATTTTGAAGGAGAACGAGTGCTTTCGCTGGAAACTATTGTAAAAAATTGCTACCTACATATTGTCAAAAAATACTTCAAATATCGCCAAAACCGTGCTTTAGATTGGTATATCTTATCGTCAACGAATCTACAAGACAATATGTTTTTCATTCTAGGTATAAAAAGTTGCATTTTGTAACCTATTGTTATCACTTATCATTCTAATGACCGCAAATGAGTAATTTATGTAAAACATACAATGTCACGCCCAATTGTTTGAGATACAAATGCAGCAATCGCATAACATTACTAATGATCTATTAGTGTCGCCATATAAGAATACGTTGCAATTGTTATTCTACCACGATGACACTTGACGACCACAGCATACGAAATGCATGTACCGTTACGAAAATAATGGGGCCAAGGTCACAATTACTCCAATAGCTTCAGATGTTACAATAATCATAATAATGTTAGATCATGAGTAAGCTAAAGACTCTTTAAAACGAGACTCCAATGACATTTGGGAATGATATTTAGGAAATGCTGAGAGGTGGTCACGTGGCGCTGTTTCTTTTTTAGGCTTTATTTTTTGCTGCATCATTGCGTGTTTATAAGCTAAGTAAAGGATTTCATTCATTCATTTGTTTTGTACCTATATATCGTTTTCAAAATGTGCTCATTATTATTATCTTTGTAGGTGTAGAAAATGATATTTCTACGCCGATACCGTTGCCAACACGATAAGTTGAACAAAATTATATTATATCATTAATTCTACTCTACTAGAAGAAAATATTACTATACTGTAAGTGTGATCCTGTAATTGACCTAGATGGGATATTTATGACACGCAAAACCCTTCGATCTGGAGCAGTCTTTATTTTACGACGATGTGTTATATAGGTGTTTACCTAATCGAGCAAGGGAGAATAATATTTGCCTTAGGCGGATCTCACACTGCAGCGAAAATCGCGGCGACACGCGACTCAGCGATTTTCAACTTTGTATGTAGAATCATCGATTTGTATAGAAAAATCGCGGTGTGGCGCACACTGGCGCGTAAATCGCGGCGATTTTTTCCGTGAAGCTGCGCATAGTAGTTGCGTACTATGCGCAGCGACACGGAAAAAATCGCGGCGACGGGCGATTTCAGTGTGTTCTTCGCCTTATACCCGGCGGCGTGCGCGGCGGTATACCCGCGCGGCAAAAAGCAGCTGCATTCATGAGAGCATTTTAAGATTTTTAAGCCGATAAGTCATAGAGCGAGTTAAGTCCCATCCTAAATGCTTATGCTTAACACTGAAATTGAGGTTACTTTAAAGGAACCTGCATTCTTGCGTTTTTATGTTGTCCATTTATACCTAGTTGGGTTTTTTAAAGTCGTAAGCTTACGGATTTGTCTCGACTAAGTCTTTAAAAGTTGTTTGATACTGGACTCCAAATATGTAGGTTGTCTAGTATTTCAGAGAGCTAGAATTTTTATTAACATTAGCAATTATAATAAGATATAATAAAAAGAGGCGGGTATCTTTAGACTTTCGACATTCGTAAAAGGGGGTTATTAAAAAAAGTGCTTCGATTACACTTTTGTGAGGTCTAAGGGTCTTCGATGTTTAGTGGACTGTATTATAAATGAAAGACTTAATTTTCCATAGTGAGCGCCTACCTCACTTAGGCACTGTTGAAGAGCTGATTATCACTTGATGATAAATGTAAAAGACTGAAGAGAGTAAAATAGAGTGACTTGAAATGGCCGGGAACCGCCATTTTATAAGATTATTTTTGAAGGTGGGAGATTATTCTAAGAATACTCCCGCTAAGCTCGAGTCTTGTTCTGAGAAATGAGCCGAGCTAGTTCTGAGAATCAGCTATTCTTTTTGTGCGTGAGTGGGGGTTTGTTTACTTTATTAAAAAACACATATAATTTCTCATTACACAGAAATAAAGATTATAGCAATAATTAATTAAATTCTTATAAACGATGGACATTGATAAATCTTAAAATTAGAGTAAAACACACGTTATATAAAATGATTAAACAGTAAGAATGATTGAATAGTAAACAATAATAAGATATTCTAATTGAATTCCAATATGATTTCTATCCTACGTGATTGACTTATCCTAACTGATTGACGTGTGAAATATATTTACATAGCTGTTTCCGACAGTGTCCCCCTCGGTGTGACTACACCAGTATAGTTAAGGAAACGACTATGTCTAGAATAGAAGTAGTGAATGGAGTACTACTTCGTGGTACTTTAAGCTGCCTTTAACTTGACGGTGACTTTGCGTATTCTAGGCTTTTTTGAAGTCGTACGTCCAGTTTCCTGTAACTCGATTTTTTTTCCGAAATACATGCCTGTGTCTGTATTTCTTTCGAGTATTGTGGCTTTGGGTACCTTGTTGGCGCAAACTACGGTAGCAGAGGCCCTAGCTAAACGTGGGCGTTTAGAAAACGTACCTATATCGAGTAGGTACGGGAGTGGGTCCAATTTATTTGCGACTGACTTTAATTTTTTCGGGCATGCTGCGCCTGTATCCGTAGGCGGGCTTAAGGCCAATTGATGGGGCGTACGGTCTGCGCCTGTGTCCGTAGGCGGGCTTAAGGCCAATTGATGGAGCGTACGGTCTGCGCCTGTATCCGTAGGCGGGCTTAAGGCCAATTGGCGGAGCGGACGTTCTGCGCCTGTGTCCGTAGGCGAGCTTAAGGCTGATTGATGGAGCGGACGTTCTGCGCCTGTGTCCGTCTTTTTCGCCGTTGGACACCGATCGCGATGATAGTCTGCGTTTTTATTTTCTTTATACCATATCTCGGCGGGAGAGCGAGCCGACTCGGAACTTAATTGTTCCCCTGTGTACTCAGCCGGTCGCTTTACCTGATCTCCTCCCCCATGATAAAAACGCAGGCTATTTTCATCGCACTCGGTTTCAATAGATACGGGGCCGGATACGACTTTGCTGTCGTGTAACTCTTTCTTGTTACATGGTCGTAAGAGGCCGGCCTCATTTTTATTTTCACGTGACGTATCTGAATTATTTATCGCGCGCAGATTCGGATCAATTTTAGGTATATTTTCGACACTTGCGCATTCAATTTCGTAATTTTCTTTTAATAATGCGGCTATTCCCGTTTCCGCGGGTGTCGATTGAACGCGGCCGACGAAAAAAGACCCACTCTCTTGCGCGTCCCTATTAGGCTCGGGCTTCGCTAGTCTAATGTGACTTACGAAAAAAGGCCTCTTTTGAGGCTCCGGAGCCGGCTCCGGCGTCGCTTGTGTGCTTATACCGTGCAATAAAATGTGATGCCCTGCCTCACAGCCAGAAATGCCGCAGGCTACGTACCTACATTTACTACCTTGCCTATGATTCGGATATAAACATCTAAAACACAACTTGCCGTTTCTAACAACCTCCCACCTATTTGCTATAGGCATCTTATTGAAGTCCGAACACTCACTTAATTTGTGTTCACCTCTGCATATAACACATTTATCTGTATAGGTGGAAGTTGCTTGGGTCGGCTGCGACGCCCTTGGGAGCGTTATTTTCGCGGGTGGCGCGGAGTTTCTTTTATCTATCGGTTCGCGTTTTTCTGTATACCTATTCCGATTTACTTGAGCTACCATCAACGGCCTAGGTTCGTCATAATCTGAATTTGATTGTTCTGAGTCACTGTAATATTCGTCATACTGCGGCGCGCGGCGACCTTTGCGCATGCGCGGTAGGGGGAGGGGCGCGGGGTCATAGTGCGCCTGCGCGGTGTGCACGTTGGCTCGCGTCTTGCGAATTTGAGATTTTCGCGTTGCGCTACTAATCTCGTTTAAAAACTGTGCCATAGCCACTAGACCCGGTGTCCCTTTATTAATTACGCGATATTTATTCCACTCGTATCGAACAATCAGATTCATTTTATCCACGATTTTATTGACGAGTTCGGGCGCGTATAGAAACTCGTTTTGTTTTAACGACTTAATGGTTGCCACGACGTTGGCAACTTGACCGGCAAAGGAAATTATATTGCTATTATCTTCAGCTAATCTGGGCATACGCTTTACGTTATGAATTTCGTTCAATATTATTTCCTCTGGGTCTCCGAAATGTCGTTCTAACGCGCCTATAATTTCAGCCGGAGATATCGCAGTGTACATTATGGACTTAACTGCGATTTTCGCTTCGCCGCGAAGCGCGCGACGTAAACGGCTGATGTTGGACACGTCCGAATGCATAGGTGCACTATCCTCGTACTCGGCCCTAAATGCGATCCATTCCTGAGGCGATCCTTCGAAATGAGGAAGGTCGTAACTTTGCCTCGAGGCCATGGGTGCATTCCTGTTCCTAGTTACCGCGTCTACGACCCTATGCGAGAGTAATTCTAAGTCCCTATTCATAAATTCGCTAGGTCGTTCGGGTTCGTTACGCGGCGGCGTGTACGGAGGTTCTTGCGTGTGTACACCTATCGCGGCTACCTGGCGTTGCTGTTGAGCAACCCAGCCTAATACGCGAGCATCTCTGGCATCGTGACCCGGCGCCGCCATGCTGGATACCTGAGACGCTTCTATCCTAGCTATCTCGAGCCTACTCCTAGCCGCGGCGGACGCGAGCTGTGCCTGCTGCAATTCGGCGTTCCTAACCTCTAATTCAGCCATTAAGACTGATAACTGACTAGCCCTATCATCTTGTACGCCTACCAAAGTCCGCGGATTACTACGTTGCTCGTTCTCCATAGAGTGAACCGATTGTTCATCATCCATGAGCGGCGCGCGGGTCAAAGGGGCGTGGCCCGGCGGCGCGGCGCCGGGAGTGGGGATAGACGGGTCAGAGTGCGCGGGGGGCGCCTCGGCTTCCGAAGCCTTACGGGGAGCGTTATCTTTCGGCATACTGCTACTTTCGTTTGCGCTACTGGTGCCTTTACTCCACGTACTGGTACTCGTCGTTGTCGTTTGACCGGACGACGGAGTTGTTTGGGAACGGGAACGCGATCTTGTAACGCGTTGTTCCTTATGCATAGTACACCGAGGGGGTGGGGGGTCCCTAACACTATCGGGCCCTAACGCGAACGTTACGGAATTGACGTCGCTGTAACGTTCGGGTACCTAACGTCCCTACGGTTTCTTCTTTCTTCTTTCTTGAAGTTTCGCTAAACCGCTCTTGCATTTAACACCGCAAGGTGCAAGATTGGCCGCTCATCAGCTAAAGCTGGCGGAACTGAACCATGTCAGACCAAAAAAGAACCGAAGTCGAAACTTCTAGGTTCCCGGAACTCAGGCTAGGTACTGGGTTTGCACTGTTCCCTGGTTAGAGTTCCTTTTTGAGGCACACACAGACAACTGAAGACGAAGACGAAGACACGAAGACACTAATCCCGAAGGCACGAACAGTTTGGAGCGCGAAGACCCTCTTGCACGGTGGTATTTCTTTTTTCTCAGCGACTCTTGCAGTCTTCTTTTTTCACTGCGTCACCTTGTTTTTTCACTGCGCCACCTTGCTGTCTTCTTTTTTCACTGCGCCACCTTGCTGTTCTTCTTAATTGTGCTGCAGGGGGGTCCGGAAAAGTGGTCACGGACCGGCCCTTCTTCGGTTTTCTGTCTTCACACGGCGGATCCGGAATAGCGGTCACGGATCACTTTCTTCACTTTTTTCGACGTCACGGCGGGTCCGGAATAGCAGTCACGGACCGACAAAATTTCTCATTCGATGAACACGGAGGACCCGGAAATGCAGTCACGGGCCTTTTCTCGGCGATCTTCTTTCGATGAGTACGGCGTGTCCCGGATTTAAGATCTCACGGGACAATTCGGCGATAATTTTGCTGACGACGATTTTTGAAGGTTTGTGTCTTCGTGCTTCTTTATCTTCTTATTGCTGCTGTGGTGTGTCCATTCTTCTTTGATGCGGCTTCTGAAGGACCATTGTGAGGTCTAAGGGTCTTCGATGTTTAGTGGACTGTATTATAAATGAAAGACTTAATTTTCCATAGTGAGCGCCTACCTCACTTAGGCACTGTTGAAGAGCTGATTATCACTTGATGATAAATGTAAAAGACTGAAGAGAGTAAAATAGAGTGACTTGAAATGGCCGGGAACCGCCATTTTATAAGATTATTTTTGAAGGTGGGAGATTATTCTAAGAATACTCCCGCTAAGCTCGAGTCTTGTTCTGAGAAATGAGCCGAGCTAGTTCTGAGAATCAGCTATTCTTTTTGTGCGTGAGTGGGGGTTTGTTTACTTTATTAAAAAACACATATAATTTCTCATTACACAGAAATAAAGATTATAGCAATAATTAATTAAATTCTTATAAACGATGGACATTGATAAATCTTAAAATTAGAGTAAAACACACGTTATATAAAATGATTAAACAGTAAGAATGATTGAATAGTAAACAATAATAAGATATTCTAATTGAATTCCAATATGATTTCTATCCTACGTGATTGACTTATCCTAACTGATTGACGTGTGAAATATATTTACATAGCTGTTTCCGACAACTTTTTAAGGATGATTAAAATTTTAAGTTAGGTCTACTGGTAGCAGTATTGATTATCTTAAAGGAAAAACGTGTCGTTGTGTTTTACTTTGGTATATTTAGATTTGGGTATTAATGTGGTTCATTTACTCCGTATAATTACGAAGAGGTCAAAAGCATAATTTTTCCGAATATCATTATTATGATGACACTTATGTTGCGCTGAAAGTTTTTTTTCAGGATATGATACTATTTTAACTAAACCTAATTATATTCTATATAAACCGTTTACAGCAAAATTGCCGTTGGTCGGAAAATATGGCGTTCGAAATTATTAAATTTTGGAAAAAATATGCTTTAGGAATTATGATTCTTTGGGATTTTGAAATTTTCCTGTTTTCATGATTTACCCGCGTTGATTGATGTTACAGCGAAAATTTCACAATCGCTCAAGGCTATATAAAATACTCGCAAATCCAGAAGGGAAACACTAGTACCTAGTTACTATGTTGCAAACTTTAATATTGCGTTACCTACATGTTCGTTCAGTCGTTACCTGAATGAAGGAAGTCTTGTATTTCCGAATAGTCTATTGTGGCATCTACATGTTTATAGTTAGTGAAGCTCGTTTAATTTACGTTTGAATTAAATTTTTACAAAACTGTAAAGCATTTCATTTTCAGGCAAGGTACTAGATTTGGCCTAAACTTTAAAAACAACGTGATTTTTTAGTAAATTTTATACCAACATTCAGTCGTTTATTATTCAATTAAGCAAGGCAAAATTTGCAGGCATTTGTGTATAAGTATAATGACATGGAGTAATTGAAGAAATAACAGGGCTCTCAAAGATCGGCAACGTATAGGTAACACCTCTGGTATTGTTCTATGGGCGACGTTGACTGCTGTCCACCAGACAGCTCGTCTGCCAATTTATATCATACTGTACATACAAGGTGTTTCATTGAACGTAACACAACTCATGTTTTTTAAACTCCTCTCCCTGGTGCTAAGACCCTGTGCTAGGTCTCGTGTTATTAAAGTCATCTTAATTAATTAATGTCAATATTTTAATTATTCATATTTTTTTAGTCTCATCGTGGTTACCTACCCTACTTAGAGTTAAGAGAAAAAAGTTTGCATCTAATTTTATTCTGACACATTATTGAAGTTATTGGTCATAACAAACAAACAGGTCACGTAAGCGTGACGTCATGATCATGAGGGGTGCCCACACTACGAGATAGTAATTTCTTAATTCTGTTAGCAAACTAGGAAAAGTTAATTATGACATATTTTAATAAATCAATTTGTGCATTTCATTCTCGGTCGTTAACTGAGCCGGCATTGCTTAGTTTGTATTACGTTCAATGAAACACCCTATATATAAATTTCCTGACAATTTTAACGTACCTATTTTTTTTACGTTGGAAACCTTTTAAAGCCATGTGTGAATAGGCTATTACTAGCGAGCTACATCTTCGACCTCTTAATAGCTTAGTAACAGGCGCCACTGAGGTCAATCGTATAGTCATAAGTATTAAAAAGAAGTACTTAGGCATAGAAAATATTAATAAATATTGAACGTATAGAATATACATCCTTGCGTATCAAGCCAGATTATAAACGGTGAAAGTCAAAGTCAAAGCTTAGAATAGAATTACGCCTCCTTAAAATTAAAACTTAAACTTCCTGACATCTAAATAATGGCAAAAACCGAGGTCAGTTTGAATTCGCGGCGTAATGTACTCATTACGCCGCGAATTCAAACTGACCTCGGATTTTGACTGTAAGTTACTACTTACGGTCAAAATACAAAGAAATTAGACACAAGTGTTTCTTGTAGACCTTGTATTGTCTACTACAGGACCATCCATCCGTTATTTAGAGATAATTGGATACTTGACTGTAACGAAATTTCTAAAAATTGTATAAGATCCTGTTAAAATAAGCAAAATACTTAAGGAAATATGTTAAAGTCTTGAGTTTGATACCTAACGTGTAACTTTTTTTATGAGCCTGTAAAGTTAGGTAGGCAAGTCCATTTTAAAAGTAGCTGTAAAATTATTAAAAACTATTAATACCATTAAATAACCCATAAAATATATGGTAACTTTTGTTATGAAGCCGTTACTATAAACCCAAGTTTTAACATAGTTGCAGAACAAAGTTGTTGATTGCCCCAAACAACGTCGTATGTCTCGGGACGGCACCTTATAATGGGCTTCAGTAGGAAGCGCTTGGCACGTTTTTCTAAATATGTGATTTTAACATTGTTACTACAATGGTCTCGGTGAGTTTTTATGATAGTGTTTTTTTACTAATGTTTCTATTATTGAGAGGTGTTTCTACAGCATATCACAGAAAAAAGTTGTCAATTAGCCAATTAGCGCTAGAAAGTACATTTTTTTCTGCAACCAGGGTGGCGCTACTAAACGAGTAACTTCCATCTAAATAGTCTACCTATAATCTGGCAGGACATTACTCGTACATGAAAGCATTAAGTAACTTGTTGTCCCTTACGAAACGCTATGGTAGCTACCCTAATAAAACTTATTAGCTCCTAAGAAACACTACCCATCTTAAAGCCAAGTTGTTTTTTTTATGTTTACTTTCTATATTTTTTACATTTCCTATTTGTGTAACTCTTATATTTAAAAATAAATAATTATCTACCCCAAAAAGCCAAGTTATAATATTACGTGCTATACCGACATTCAGCTTCCTAATTTTACATGTAAAACGTATTATTTGATTTACTTATTAATTAAGGAACTGTTTTGTACCTACGATCCTAATTATTTACTTTGTTTTGTTTCTATTTTTGGTATACTGCCGTGATTTCTGCCAAATTCGACATATTTTCATTCTAAACGCCGTCTGTACTTAAATTACTAATAAATCACACTATCATACTAATTCACACTAATATTATAAATGTGAAAGTTTGTGAAGATGTTTAGATGTTTGGATATTTCGATATTTGTTACTAAATAACGGGGTAACATCTGGATGGATTAAGCTGAAATTTGGCAAGCAAGTAGACCAAGTCCTGGATTGAAACATAGGATACTTTATATCCCGGCAAAGAGTGCCCTTGACACAGTAACGGGGACAAAGCGGGCAAAGCCACGGGTAAATGCTAGTGATTGAATAAATGTCAAGAGAGTGCTCTGTACTCCTGCAACTGTGACACGCGACTCTTTTCGCGCGACAAATGCTTCCTATCTCTTGCCACTCAATATAGTGTGACAGTGACAGGTGATGCTTTGTCGCGCGAGAAACGAAGTCGCGGCCAGTTATCCTCTGAGTTACATTTGATAAATCGTTGAATATGACGAACTACCTAATTTCAATGGCATTTTATCGTGTGCCTGAGGTTGAGACATTCGCAAATGGCGATGAATCACTAAGGTCAGATAGGTATCCGTCTAGTTACAAACCAGTTGAGAATTGAGAAGAGGTACCGTAAGATCGGGTCATTTACAATTCGTGAAGGTATATAATGGTCACGTCATCAGAGTAGAATAAAATCGCCGCCAATCTCGTTTCCTAATATAAGTTGAATCGTAAACTAGTGATAACAGTATCGTAGTTTTTGAATTTTTCTATAGCCCCAGCGATTCTGGTAATGTTAAAGCTTAATAATTGTGTTGGTCTCAATTTAACTTCTCTATTTCTACCAAATTTCAAAAGGAATTATCGGCACGACATATTATTATAATGTATGGAATGATAACGCCTAACAAAACTAAACGTTGAAATTTGCACCATAACGCCCGCTTTTAGAAATCAATACGTCTTAAGTATACAATACAATACAATACAATCAAACTTTATTGCACACCAAAAGAAAATTACATTGCAAACTTATATAAAAATAGTGGTAAACAATAGGCGGTCTTATCGCTGTTGTATAAAATGGTGTTGATAGCCAACTTAATGTTTATTTTGCGTGCGTCTAAAATCATTTATGACAAATATTCATATTCATATAAAGTTTCATAAGTATAGAGATACAGCGAGGAAAAGCTGCCTGTATCTTCGGCACCATGCCAAAGGGCCGAATTTTTAGATATATTTAATTTTTGGTGTTTATATTTTAATGTTTAATTTAGGCTTTTATTTTAGGTGTATATTGTTTCTACTTTAGGGTTTTAGTTTAATATTAGTGTGATTTTATATCGAATAAACAACAATTCCATTACCTAACAAAAAAAACGTTTCAGTAGACGATATTTTCGGATAGGTTCGCATATCGTGTAAAAGACAAAAATCTGTTATCGGTTACTAATCTACTGATGTGAGAAATTTATTTGACACTACTTATAGTTTTTTTTTTCAGCACTAAATACTGGCTCTGCCCCCGTTAGCACGTAGTCCGTGGGGCTGATTTTGAGCGTCAGTTGGGTTATTCTTCAGAAATATGTCTGCGTCTTATTCCTCTGTCTCCATACATTTAGTATGAAACAGGGCCATAGGAATAAGGTGACTGCAGACATATTTCTGAAGAATAACCCAGTTACGCTTCTATACTTATTATATTTCGATGAAAGGAAAGATAATAGCGCGAAGTTTCTCTTTGGGGGTAATATTTTTTCTTAACTGCCCTACAACCTACAACTGACCTCAGCAGCGCCTGATAATAAGCGACTGGGCGATTCTCCGAGCGTTTTGACCGCGCGGTTTGACAATCATTGTTCTCCGACGATTATTTACTATAACGAAAGGACAAATCGTGACAATTTTGATAAAACTAGACTTAAACTCGGGATTGTTTTTCGGTTTCATAAAAAGTTAACTCTAGGCATCGTTTATTTGAACAATATATACTGAGACAAGAATGACGAAAATAAAACGCCGTATAAACGCTGAATATTGACCCGACTACGATGCCGAAAATGTAACTCGTCAGTTCACTAACAGCCTCACTCCTGCATTGAGTCCTAAGTTGTATTTGTCAGAGAAATAAAGACAATGCAAGTAAATTCCATTCATGCTTTCACAACTTTAAGAAGAGATAGTAAACGTTATATTATATCTCATGTAAGTATGAATTTCGGACATGAACTAAACTTGTTTAAAATGTCGCATTTGCATACAATAGAGAGGCAACTGTATTTTGTATATTATAACTGTATTATGTTTCTTGCGTTATCTCCGCTACCCGAAAAGTTTTCTGGAAGAGATCGCTTCCTAGCGATTTGATCGAATATCTTGTTAATTTAAGGATCTCAGTAGTTTTTTGGTGTGTAATAAAGAATATTGTATGTAATTTATACATATAAGTACTAGATTTGATTTAAACTTGTTTACAATAGATATTAAGGTATATGAAATCGCCGACGATTTTGCTAAACATTTTTTTCTACAAAAAATGACATGTTTCTTTAGTATTTCCTCGGAACTGTTTAGCTTTTTTGAGTGAGAAATAAAACGAAAAGTCAGCATTGTAATGATCTACAAAATTATGGTTGGATTTAGAAATTATCCAAGAAAATGTCACGAAATCACCGCTCAAGGTATTTTGGCACAATAATCGCCTTCACACTGTAGCTCATCAGCCCGCAATGAACGAGTAACAATAACAACTCGCCCAATATTACTCGCTTACTCGCCGTCGACGGGACAACCTCCTCGGGCTTCTATTGTTGTATTGGATAAATGGACAATACCTTCTGGTAGCCGACAAAAGGATTCAACTATGGCTCAGAAGTGTTGTCAATAGACAACTGCACTAATCGTATTTAGATTGGTTTTTAATGCTCATTTCTTATGCATCTTCTAAGGTATTGCTAATAGCCAGCGTCATTAAACTAATATTTTGTTGAAAGAAGAAAGTAGAAAAAAACTATCTCCGTACAATATGTAAGAATACATTAATATAAGGTAAAATATGTGACGTTCTCAAGCAAAAGTTATCACTTGGTCTATTGTCAACAAGGACCATTTTTAGGGTTCCGTACCAAAATGGTAAAAAAGGAACCCTTATGGTGCGACTCTGTCTGTCTGTCTGTCTGTCTGTCCGTCTGTCACAGCATATATCTCAGGATCTACTGATGCTATCGACTTGAAATTTGGAATAGTGTTAAAAACCGCTAACCCGAGACTATTGGATGGAAAAAAAATCTTATACCTTTTTTAATTTTTTTTGTAATGGGTCTCTGAAAATTTTAAGTAGAGCTATTATATCGAGTGGGGTATCAAATGAAAGGGCTTTAACGTATAAGGTTCGAAAGTACTAACGATTTTGAGCCAGAAAAACCTCAAAAGTCCATATTTTGAGAAAGTAGCTAAGCTACCCCGGTATTTATTTTGGAAAACACCCGGGAATGAACAGCCTACCGATGATGACTGGTGCGATGATAGAATGATGCAGTAGGTACCAACCTAAACAGTTCCACGGAATACTACCCATTATGTAGATTGCAGACGGTCGAAGACGCAAATATAACAAGTATATCCGGAGGCTAAGCGTTTCTAAACCGTCAGTAACTATATGGGATCGTTAACAATGAATAATAATGATTGTGTGTATATTATAGCACAATAATTATTGTAATTGACAATTTGACACTCCACAAAGAAACCTTCCACCTCCCATGTAAATCAACACGGGATATTCAAGTGTAAAGGGTGTATTTTCTCTGGCGTAATTTATCTGGCCACCAATATTTAAAAGATTCCTCCTCACTAGACTGGCATTCGTTCGTTACTTGTTAGAACTTGACTGATTCTACATTGTAACCAAAAGTGCCAAATCTAATAAGGCAGAATCTTCTCAGTATTCGCCAATATGTCATGACAGCGAAATTACGTTTTTAAAAATACACCCTAAAAATATATAAAAATGCTCAAAAATATGTCCATATACACCTTCTGCAGTGGTATTTAAGAACTCGCCATACTTATGAAACAATTTATTTGTTACATATTTTTGTATTTAACTGGACCGTCGGTAACCTTATCTTAGAAATTCATTAATTAGTTCCTTAATTCATTTATTACCTAATTGTATTTTCGAACCATTCATCACCAACTACCGGGCAATACTTCTAGGCAGGCGCGAAAGTGAGAGTATGCTGCGTCCGCGCACACGATCGCTATATGCTGTAGATTGCTGGTTGCTCATTCATTACGATAAACGCGGCTATGATTGTTTTCACTTTTCATTCTTAGATCATTATTATGAATGGATGACTATAATTTTTAATGCAGTGTAAAATGAAGAATACTTACATCCATTCGGGAGTGAGTACAATGTGTACAGTCCGCTCAAAAGTAACTGGACAGGGTTTTGTGGGGTAGGTGCAATAATTACCTACTTTACGGAAATCAAAATAATTAACAAAATTAGTATAGATCAGCGCAGATCCGAAAAAGCCGAATGTGCTTTACAATGCAACAAAAAATTCACCAAATTAAATTTTTTAGCGTTCTCATTATGTAATTCTCTCTCTCTGGTCGCTCCCTCAAGACTGAGGATCGTGGTCATCGGTGGATGTGGATGGTCTACACCTAGTTTTTATGATCTGCCTCCATCGCTGTATGTAATTGAGCTCTACAAATATAGAGACAACTTTTACTCACGTAAGGTAACATGATACTCGTATATTAGTTGAAGTTAGGTTCTAGAAAGTTAATCATTACCGATCAGTAACAGAATAAATAACCTCAGTAACGATTACGTCATCGGTATGATTGATTGGAATGATGGATGTCCGTCCATGATTGAGGAACTGAAATTACGTTAATTATTTTAAGCATCTACTGATATGTAATGTGTCTGTATCTTGAACCGTAATAGGTACAGACCTGAAATTTTCACGGGATGATAGAGACTTGAAATTTCTATTGCTATTACAACAACAAATAATAATAAAGTCGGGCTTCCAAACGAGAAACGTGGTATTTTTGGCGTTTTTTGCTTGACGGTGCTACCTTTCGTGTGCTATTCCGACACGCGCTTGGCTGATTTTTTTAGAAGCTTTGATATTACTGGCAAAACACACCAGTTCTGTAGTATAAATTCTACACGAGCTATTTAAATTAAAGGAATACCCCAAACAGGTACAATTGCGCAAACATCTCAAAAGCCGTGGCTGGGATTGGACCAAACAATCCGCAACCTGGTGAATATTCGGCGTTTGACAGCGTTTTTTTTCGTCACTATCATCTCGGCTAATATTGTTGAAATAGGTAATGGCCAAGGTAATTTTTTTATGAAAATGTAAAGCAGTCCCAAGCCTGAGTCTAGATTGATCAAAATTATTACGACTTACTCTTCCATTGTGGTAATAATCGCGAAATAATAATGACGTTGAACCGCGCGGTCAAAATGCCCGAATATTCACCCAACCTCGTCCATGACCGCTCTGCGATAAAGTATCCGATTGAGAAACACAGATTGTCAATCTATTTAAAGCAGCCTCTTTGCGTCGAATTAGCGTCCTCTCTCCTTTTTTCCACGCCTTTCGATTCTTTACCATCTGGATCCATTCTCTGTCGGCTGGTTGTCAAATTATTATTATAACAAATTAGGACGTAATCGTGTAAGACTTGGTATATTTACCTCAACGTTTCGGATGTGCAGTGATGTCCAGGGTCGGGAAGGACCCAGTCGAGGTAAAAACAGAAAGCTGCTTTATCCGTACGCGCAGCGTGCGGAAAAAGCCACTTTATGGCCAGGTGTGGCATAATTAGTACATTACACAACTAGGGTGGTAATACAAAAAAAGGCCGAGATCGCAGAAGTTTGCGGCCCGAGCTGCAAGCGAGGGACGTAAATATGCGATCGAGGGCTTTCTTTATTACCTCCCGTGTTGTGTACATCATTTTATGTCTACGTCTACGTACGCGCAGCGTGCGGAAAAAGTCACTTTATGGCCAGGTGTGGCATAAAACCATTTATTTTTGCAAGTACGCCTCAAGGGCTCTTTTACAGGTCTGATTCTTCGGAAACCGCCATTCTGGTGAAAAAAATCTTCAGTAGAAACTCAGCTCAATGTAAACATATTTTTTTTGTATTTTGCAGGTAACTACTCAGTGGAGCACGTGGACAAAGTATGCCTGTCACTTCGGGAACAGTACGGGAGGTGTGTGAAGATCGCCGGCCTTCTGGGACGCCCGGATATGCTGTTCGTGTTCGACGCGGGGGAGGTCGAGAGGGTGTTCAGATCTGAAGACGGAGCGCCCCATAGGTAATCTTTCTACAACTAGATGGTGCATCGTAACTCTACGGCAAGACATATGAAACGTAGATACTCATGCATTCAGCGTCAGCCGGATAGCTATCAAAACGGGTAGACAGATAATCAAATATATACTGACTATAGTTATAGTGCATATTGTGTTCTTTGTACCGCCGAGAGACAAACAAGTATGCAGTCTACTTGATGGAGAACGGAAATTGCAGCAATATAGCACACGATATCTATAGAACAAAACGTTGCAAATGACTGTAATATATTTTTAAACGCTTTTGCTTGTGCGTTTTTGAAATGTTATGTCTTTAGATAATGTATTCCAGTAAGTTACTTAGCATTATATCTTCAATGTACATACACTTTGTTTCTTTTTCGAGACATTATAAATTATAATAGCATTCATTTCTTCGAAAAAAAAACAGGCAGAGAAACCTGTTATGTGGCAAACGCATATAATCATTTACAGCAGCTTGTCACGAATACGTTGTTGAACCAAGAAAGAGTATTTTCTAGAAAGTTCCTTTTCTAACAAAACATAAATGACCACTTGTCTGTGGACATTCATTTTCCTATAATTTGTAATGAGGCAGGAAATAAAAGCTGAGTAGCTACCGTGAGCATTGTCAGAGTTCAAAGATGGAAGATCTAAGGTAGACGTCCGAGTCTTTGACACTGTACCAGTAGTGGCCATCTTGAGTCACATTATAATAGCAGTAATTTTTCTTTCTACAAAAGGTACCCACATCGCGCGGCTTGTATAGGGAACGTGCACGGCACGAACTATAGGTGGCAGCACTAAACGACAAAAGAGACACGGGCGAACAATAAAGGAAACTATCGCCCCTGTCAAATCAAGCTGTCAATGTCAATGATAATATGTAAGTGTCAATGTCAAATATAGTAAGTTGTAGCTACACTGACGCTAATCGTCCTTCAACGCGATAAATTAACGTTATTAACGGCGTTTTCGTCAATGTGGCCCCAGCATGAGAGGGTATATGATTTAGATTGGCGGCACTAGTTGGCAGCACCTTCGTCGTGCACGTTCCCTATACACATACAAGCGCCGTGAACGAACGCACTACATGCTAAGTTTTAAGAATGCGTAAGAATGCTGCAGTACGGATCGCACTGTTCGCACCTCGACCTTGAATACGTATCGCGCGCTCGTAAATGGCCGGCCGAAGTTTGACTACTTGTCTGTCTTTATACTTTGGTTAAGTCATTAACAATAGAGATAAGAGCTATTGGGTAACACTAGGACAAACAAGTAGTAAAAACGAGCAAGTAGTACATATTCACACAGACGCGCGATGATAGCACGTCTGTGTGAGTGCGATCCATACTGGAGCATTCTTACGCATTCTTAAAATTTTACGTATAGTGCGTTCGTAAACGGCGCACACACATTCAAGTGCGCGATGTACCTTTTGTAGAAAGAAAAATTACTGCTACTATACTACTGTGACTACGACGTTCACTTTATGGATAGATTTTATACTCATTATCTTTTTACAGGCCATCAATGCCGTCGCTGAATTATTACAAGCATGTTTTGAGGAAAGATTTCTTTGGGGCAGAGGAAAATTGCGCAGGAGTTATTGCCGTGTAAGTAAATAAAAATAACATCTTCAGTTTTGAGAAAGCTAAAGGACATCGCGGAAGAGAAGGATATCTAGGTCTGCTGGTCGCTTCAACTTTGACAGACCACAACAGCACGACCTCCAATTACCAACTATTATTACAAGTTCACGGATTAAATTATATTAGAAAAGAGATTAACGAAGTTGTGAATTATCTTACAGGTCAAGATCGCTAAAGGTTTATAGAGGCAAGCGTGTAACCGTTCATTGTTCAGCGGCCAAGAGGCCAGGCTATTGTTCAGCAATGGACGTCTTAAGGTTGAAATCGTGATGCACTCTTAATGGTTACAGACATGGCGATTCGTGGTCGGCGTTCCGCACCAAGGTGTCTAGGGTGGCGCTGAGCACCAGTGCTGCCGCCCAGTACACGGTGGCGGTCAGTGAAGTTGCAGACTCCTTTGTAAACAGGTATATCACATAAAACTATATATTTTCACGGAAGGAGCTCCTTATATAAGTTAAAACTAGATTAAGTAGTTGAAAAAAAAAAAAATATTTCATGAAACCGAATTGTTTCAACAGTATAATAGAACAGTGTAGGCGTTTAACCGATTTATAATTTTCTTACGAGTAAATAACGCCCATTTGAAAAACAACAGTGTTAATCGAAAGTCTTCAAGCCCCACATTTGGGCGCCAAACTAGCGAAGGGCCGTGTAATGCATTCACCGCTGGACAACGCCTTCCATGTGGAGTAAACCTAATGAACGAATTTAAATCTACAGTTTATCGGCCTTGAACGAGAAATGAAAAAATATGGCCTTGTGTTATGGCGCCCAACGTGGGACGCAATGCATTAATTATTTTTTAAAGGGATTTGTTAACCCATTATGATGAGGCAAAAAGTAGCTTACTTTTCAATTTTGTACTCGTACTTCCAGGTTACGTGAAATCAGGAAAGAGGACTATGAAACACCAGACGACTTTTTAAATGAAGTTCACAAGTGGTCTTTAGAATGTAAGTCAATTTACTATCGCTTATGCACTAGGTATAAATAATTACAAAAAATAATCAATATGATTAAAAAATATATTTAAACAATAACATGTAGTATTACGCTGTTCCGGTAAAACTGATACGCTGATTCGTTTTCGCGTTTATTACAGTAGTAGGTCACAAGCATTGCTTAGTTTGGGACTAGTTCGATTTGTGTAAGATTGTCCCGCGATGTTTATTACATTGGGGATCATTTAATCGATCAGCAAAATATTCATATTTTGGTCAGCAGAAATATGTATTTGGTCAGCCAAAATAGCTAGTTGGTAAGCAACTTATGGTTAGCACACATTTATAAATCAGGCTGCAATTAATTGTATACTGAACTGCTCTAAATTATTTTGGTCAGCAAATTAAATATTTGAGCTGCATTAAGCGATCTACGGTTAATCAAATTTTGGTAAGCAATCAGTAGGTAAGCAAAATATTTCATTTTGTTCATCAAAATGAAAGGTGCAATAAAACCTAATTGGCATGCACAAAATGGGCGCAACTATTCTGCCGCAATAACGCAAAAGGGCACATCTAAATAAATTTTTCGAGTTTACAATAAAATAAGCATATTTTATTAGAAAAACTTCTATTTCTAATATAAAAAATGTCCGAGATATTCGACTTCAAAGTTGACAAATTTTTAAGACGTAAAAATTTCGATGGATGTTGGTGTCATTATAACACCTATTTATTATTGTTTTGTCGTATAGAATTCGCTAAAATAAGCATGTTTTATGGAAAAATTTTTCTCTGAAATCAAAAATAACCGAGATATTCGACTTCAAAGTTGAAAAAGTTGACTTTCCGTATCTCCGGCGCTGCGGGAACAGCAGCCCTTCCGCCCTTGCTGTCCCTCCGCGCCTCCGGCTCTATAAAAACACTCTAGGGCGCGCAGTGTCGGCACGCGTCCTAACCAGCGAGAGCCCTAGATTCGGACTTTCGCAGGCTGTTTACATTTTATAGTAAGTAGTATCTTCAAAAATAGCAATACGGTAAAAATCACTGATAATTGATAAACACTAGTACTTGACACTGACAGCTGACAATCACCGAATGACAAAACAAACACGCCCACGATTGGCTGCTCGCGTCACGTGGTCTGTTTCGCTCTGCCCACAGTACTGCTGATTTTTCAAACTAAACGCAATCCACGCATGTTTTTTCTGCTAACCAATTGTAAAATCTTGCCGGCCAAGTAATTATTTTGCAGCTCGACTGTTTTTTAGGCAGACAAATGATAAATAAAGCAGATTAATATTGGTTAAAATGTTAACCATTTTTAAATTATTTGCTGCACAAGAGTTGCCGCCCGATTTTTATTTATTGCCAGCCAAATCTTTGTATGCTGCCCAAATGATTTAACTGCTTATTTTTTTGCGGATCAATTTTAATAACGGCTGACCAAAAAATTACTTTCCATTTACATTTAATATTTCTATATACTTTGTATTATTTCACGTTAACGTAAATTCTTAATAACCTAATACAAAATCTGAATATACTCGTAAGTCAGGCAGGCAGGTTGAATAAAGTATATCGGCAGTCAGAATGTACTTTAATATTTTATTACACTGCCAGTCTGTAACCCTCCAACAGAACTATCACGGGTTGTGAGGGGGGCTAGAACTTCGTTCACATGGATACAATTACCATGTCCACTGTACAGTCAAGTTCTTACACTTCGAAGCAAAAATTCAAGTAAAAATATTTGTACACACTTCTAAGCCATTAACAATAGAGTCGTGTTCACATATTTTGATTATATTTTTGCTCAGAACTATAAGAACTCGGTCGGAACTTGCCCGGAGCTGGGTTGATTGGAAATCAAGGGAGGAAGCCTTTGCCCCGCAGTGGGATCCACGAAAGTGTAGCAAAAAAAGAGAACTGGACTGGACTGTATGAGCCGGTTCCAGACTTTTTAACGAATGCCCATGTTTTAATTACTTTATTATTTTTCCAGCTCTTGGCCTTATAGCCCTGGATACCCGCCTGGGCTGCTTTCAGGCGTCCGCCGGTTCAGAAAGCCAGCAGCTAATCGACGCTGTCAACACCTTCTTCCTCTGCGTGGGACAGCTGGAGCTGAAGGCGCCCTGGTGGAGGCTGTGGAACACTGCCATGTTCAAGAAATACGTAAATGCGCTTGACACTATCCTCAGGTACTTGACTTAACATACGTCTCCTAGGTGGGGCAGTGGGCGACCACAAAGAATTTTCATCTTGCCCAGTCCTGAGCTTCGTACTTCGTTTTACTCCGGAACTTACTGATCTTTAATATTGTTTTCGGTTTCCGCGATTATTACTCATAGTAATAAAACAACTTAAACTGATTAAATCGCGTTTATTACTATATTTTAAGTCCCGTTGTTTTATTACTGATCTTTTTCTTTTTTCTAACATCAAAATGTCGCCAAATTGGCTTAAGGAAACCACGCCACTCCACTGCCTTATCCTCAGGTGACCTAGCAACAACTGCGAATATTCGTCTGGGCTTACATACTTCAATTCAATATTGATTCCAAGGACCTTTTGTATTGCGAGGCAATTTGTATGAATATGGAACTGCGCGCCATCTAGGTATTCTTGATTGATCTGTTTCTTCTACCTGAGTTCGCTGGATTTGTTTCATCTTCGCATTGAATATCGCTAGGGGCAGTGTTATCACATTGCATATCAATAACTTGCCGGTAACTGTAGAGCCATGCTTACACTAGCTCTATCTCCGGCCCCGTAGACAACATAAGGGGAAACTTTTGTTAAGCGCTATTAAGTATACAAAAATGTTTTTTTTTTTCAAGTGTAACTCTGAGCCACGTGGAGAGGGCACTGGAGGAGGGCAAAGCCAGCGGCAACAGGTCGCTGCTGCAAGACCTGGTGGCTGCCGCAGGCACCAGGGTGGCGGCGGTTGCCGCTTTGGATATGTTCCTTGTGGGAATTGATACGGTAATCCTATTATTATATTCTCTCCTACTATCCTTCTAATAATGTAAATGTGATATGTAGTTTGTGCAGAAGTTTGGATGTGTGTCACAAAATAATCCGGTAGCAAATGAAACGATTAAGATGAAATTTGGCATGAAAGTAAAGTAAACCAGTACCTCTAGCACAACTGTGACACGCGACTCGTTGTCGCGTGACAAATGCTACCTATCTCTATCCACTCAATATAGTGTGACAGTGACAGGTGATGCTCTATCGCGCGAGAAACTAAGTCGCGGCGAGTTATGCTAGACGTACTGGTCCTGGATTGTAGGTAATACAGTTTTATGATAATAAAGCGAAAACATTTAATTTTGGTTTCTTTACTCTATCACCGCAACCA
Organism: Eudemis profundana; assembly: GCA_947034925.1. Taxonomy (NCBI): domain Eukaryota; kingdom Metazoa; phylum Arthropoda; class Insecta; order Lepidoptera; family Tortricidae; genus Eudemis; species Eudemis profundana. The sequence goes on along the minus strand of OX344806.1, from coordinate 7,007,149 downwards.
TTTTAATTTTGAACAATAGTAAATAATTACTTTATAACTCCTGTTGTTTACCGCTACTTATTTTGATATAAGTATGTATATTATTCTGTAGAGGTGTTCAAAAAAGTGCACTCTAAAAAAAAATGTTTGCTCCTAACAAGATTGTGATAGTTATAATCAAGCATCTTGATTCCATACGAGCCTAACAAGACGTTAGATCCACCAACTAAGATGATATTGATTGTTTATCATAGTTCAATTAACCATGTTCTGATTTGATTCAACAAACATTGATGTATAAGGTAACTAATTAAACATGATCGAATCATACAAAGAAGAAAATAATGATAGAAACAAGGAATATATTTGTTAAAATTATCAAGATTCTAGATTGTTGTATTACTTAATCACTAATGAACTTGCTGTTTTAATTAATCAGCTTTCGTTGATATGTTTAATATCTTGTTTGTTTTATTTAAGTTAACGCCAACAAAGAAAAAATCTCTCTTAGTTGGCTCAGGTTTTTTAGAGTGTGTTTTGTATTATAACGCCTAAAACAAATTGACAGCAATATCTATTTCAGTCTCATTGCTTGACCAGCATTTGCAGGCTAACCTCTAATCAGAACTAAAACATTGTTTGATTCGGAAATAAATTAAAATTCCAGACCTCAAATGCCGTGGCGTCGACTCTGTACCAATTATCGCTTAGGCCTCATGTGCAAGAAAAAATCTACAACGAGGTGTCGCAAGTATTACAAGGACGGCCTCTGAAGCCTGGGGACATTAATCAAATGCCGTACCTTAAAGCCTGTGTCAAGGAAGTATTAAGGTAAATATTAAATCAATGAGGTAAGTCAATTTTTACAATATAAAATTTTATTATAGCCTTATCGTCAGCCAACGAGTTCTAGGCTGGCTCTAAGTCTAGTTCTTTTTGCAATGAGTACAGTGTAGCTGTGTGTGTAATCATTCACCCCAACTCCCGTGGACCTACCTATACAGCAAGACGCGCATTTACCGGTGGTCAGACCCGAACGTCTGTTTTGTTAGAGAGAGAGAGAGACATCTGTAGCTACGTACTAGGTATTATTTAGACATGTGTAGTGTAAGTAATGCGCGTAATATCACAAATGAGTTATCACTCGAACGCGTGATGTTGCATTACCCATCACTCCGAGAAATCAAGCATCACTCCAAACATCACTCTAAATAACATTGCCCGAGCGCGAGTGAGAACGAGGACCGAGTGAAGCGCGCGTAATAGTTAGAACAAGCGCTGCGTAATGTAGGTTATAGCTGTGATGTTGGTAGCTCGCGCGCGCCCGCGCTGCTGCGTATTGTCATCGACTATGTTCGGGTGGTGTTTGGAGTGATGTGATAATATATCTCAGTGTGATATTACGTTTTCGGAAAAGTGATGTGATATAGCATTACTTTTTGAGGCACTGTTTCGCGCATGTCTAGATTATTACTTATTCTGTGACTACGGAACAATACGCGCGTGCTACAATCGAAACAGTCACGGTCGGCATCTACGCCCGAAACTTCTCTCACATATTTACACTAAAACATAAAAAAATATTTATCATTACAGAATGTATCCCGTGGTCGTCGGGAATGGCCGTCAGTTAACTAAGGATACAGTTATTTGCGGTTACAACATACCTAGAGGAGTAAGTAACGAAGATGTTAACTTTACTACTGGAAACATAAGATTAAATAATAAGGGCTCACTATCAGTCCTTAACTTACACTAAACGACCTATACAAGTTACTTTCGCTATTGAAAAAGTACGCCTAAACTTTTTAATTTTTTTTGTAAAAACTCCTGTTAAACGCTTGATTAGAGTTAAAGATCAAATTTACCTACATTATATCTATATACATAAAATAAAGTCAGGTTAGTTACACTATTTACAACTCGAGAACGTGTGAACCAATTTCTATGATGATATCTCTGCCCCGAATAACAGAATAACTATTAAGGGCCTCCGCTAGCTGACGCGGATTACCCGGAACGGACGCCTGCGGAACGGGCGTCTAAGGGTATGCGCGCACGAGCAACTTAGTCGCAAGGAGATTTATTTGTCTCTTTCGACAAATTAATCGCCTCCTCGCCGTGATGCGCGCACGAGAGCGACAGCAGCACGACTTTTTCTACGCAGTCATCAACATGGATTTTGAAGAGACGGCTGTGGTAATTGCACTTGTATTAAAAAACCGAAGAAAACGTCGAAAAAAACAATATTGGGTGCATCCATTATGGAGCGATCGGCTGACTCTCGGAAAATTTCATACTATGTTTATGAAATTGAGAGCATACCCAAAAACATTTTTTCGCTACTTCAGAATGAGTGTCGAAAGTTTCGATGAACTGTGCAAAATCTTACGACCTGGCCTCGTTCATGAAGATACAAATATGAGATTAGCTGTCTCACCAGAAGAAAGACTGGCTGTCACGCTGAGGTATGTTTACAATCGCACTATAATTAAGTTTATGTTTGTATGCGTGTATGTTTGTTAGTCAAATACGACTGATAGATAATGACCTGGAATAACACACACGATACTTTATTTGGACATATTCCCAAGGGAGCGACATCAATCGAAATCCATGCGGGCGAAGCCGCGGGCGGGGAAGTCTAGTCATTAATACTATAAACAAAACAACAGTTTATGAATCAGCATCACATTCCTTTATTGTTGTACTAAATGATTAATTAAACGGTCTTAAATTAATTTCTTTTATTTGTAGCACACGTCATAAATTTCGGAATCATCGCTATCATTAAAACTAGACAAGTATGATTGCAGTGTCATATCCATACTATCGTTGCTGTTTGGAGAAGGAGTAGGAGGTGGCATTGAGACATAGTCTGCATTTTGGGGGCTTCTTGTCGGCAGAGACATCGGTCGGCTGGTTTCAGGCAAACACACTGGTGGGCTAGTTGCGGGCAGGGACATCCGGGTAGAAATTATTGGCCGAAATGTTTGAAGACTTCTTGTAGGCAGGGACATCAGTGGGCTGGTGGCAGGCAAACACACTGGTGGGCTGGTTGCAGGCAGGGACATCCGGGTAGAAATTATTGGCCGAAATGTTTGAAGACTTCTTGTAGGCAGGGACATCAGTGGGCTGGTGGCAGGCAAACACACTGGTGGGCTGGTTGCAGGCAGGGACATCCGGGTAGAAATTATTGGGAGAAATGTTTCGGGGCTGGTTGAAGGCAAAGACTGGGAGCTGGTAGAAGCTTTACGTGGCTGTATAATTGTGCATCTTGCGTCACTGATTTTAGGTTTCTGTGGTAGTATTTGATATTTGATACCGGATGTACTTGGTTGGTTGTAGTTTATTGGTGATGATGTTTGTAGTCCTTTGTTCTTCTGTTGCGCTTTTTTAAAAATTTGCAATATCTCTATTTGTACATCTAACTGGCTGTCTTCTGGGATTTGTTTTAATAGAGGCACCAGAGAAAGGGCAAAATGTGTTTCCTTATCTGCAGTTGATGGTGTCGATGAGTTGGCCTGTTTCTTCTCCTGTAAGATGTTCAAAAGCTTTTCTTCGTAACATTTTGGTTTTTCAGCTGTGGATTTTTGTATTCTTGGCCTTTTACGAGTAATGTCTTCTTCACTAACGTCATTGTCGTCACTACCGTCATCGCGGTCGGTAGCATTAGATATATTTCCAGACGTTTCACGTGTCTCCATTGACGGTACTAAGAATAGCAGGTCATCGAAGTATTTGTACTTTCGTCGATCTTTTTTCGCTGCTTGACCAGACTTAGTTTGCTTCTGTTCCCGTAGCTCCCTTGAGAAACATGTTCTAATATTTTTCCATCGTTTTTGTACTAATTTACCTGAAAAAAAAAACAGTAGATGAAAGAATACGACTATAATATGCAATATTACAACATTGAATAATTATCCAATTAATTTTTTTTTATTTCAGATATCTTGCGACTGGTGCAAGCTTTTACAGTCTATCATTTGAGTATCTACTGGGTGTTACTACAGTAAGAGAAATAGTAAAATCGACGTGTACGCAAATTTGGATACTTGTGCATCCTCTTTATATGCCACAGAAGAGTAAAGAGGATTTGCTGAAAATTGCAAAACAATTTTATGAAAGAACAGATTTTCCAAATATTATTGGGGCTATAGATGGAAAACATATTCGACTGATCCAGCCAGCCGGGAGTGGCTCAGAATGCTTCAATTACAAAAAGTATTTCTCTATCGTTCTCATGGCCTGGGTTGATGCTGATTATAAATTTGTGTACATTGACGTGGGTGCAAATGGAGCAGCCGGCGATGCCAGCGTATTTCAAAATTCAAATATGGGGAAACGCTTACAGCAAAATCTGTTAAACATACCAGATGACAGAATTTTGCCAAATGATGATAATGGAAAACCCATGCCATTTTGTTTAGTAGCAGATGAAGCATTTGGATTGTCAAGAAATATTTTACGACCGTTTTCACGAAAGTCGCTGACTGTTATAAAGAAAATATATAACTATCGGCATACTCGAGCACGACGTATGGTCGAATGCACGTTTGGAATACTCGCTAACAAGTGGAGAATCTTTCACAGGCCACTTGATGTTAATCTTGAATTTAGCGACATAATAGTCAAGAGTGCCTGCGTTTTACATAATTACGTGCGTTCCAGAGATGGTATTCGATTTGCTGACACTGCTTATGAATGTCCACTGCAAGCAGTTTCTGCAAATCGGGCTGATATAAGGATTACAGCGCCAAATATACGTAACTACTTTGCATCATATTTTACTTCCCCACGAGGTTCTGTTTCTTGGCAATATAATAAAATATAGTGACTATGTTGTCTATGTTAAATAAAAGATTCTACTAAATAAATAATTATTACGAAATAAGTATATTTTTATTAAATTTACCAGCATCTGTTTTTTCCTTTGCTGACAGCTGACCCCAAACCTGGAAGAGCTGCTGGCAAACTTCCTCCCAGGCTTTTGATTTTGCATTCACGTCCGAGTATTCTTTTAATGTTTTATTGTATAGTAGTGGTCTCCCTTCCACTTCTTCAATTAGCCTACTATTGTCGATATCATCTTCTACGACCGGCATTTTACACGTAACGTACACGTACCTACCTACAAGCTCTCGCCGCGGCGGTCGAGTGGCAACTGGCCGCCGGCGACTTATTTGTCGCCCGTGCGCACACTAGCATTAAAACCAATAGGGAAGGAGACAGTTGCGTCGCGGGCTTGTCGCCGAACCCGCGGACAAAAAAATCTCCCGGGAGTCGCGTCGCTACGTGTGCGCACTTCCATACTAACCCATAGACTTGACGTGAGAGACAAAATAGTCGCGGAGACAAAAGTTGCTCGTGCGCGCATACCCTAATAAGAAATTGTATGAACAGCGCTAAGTGAAGCGGGCGCCGGTCTAGATACTGTTGCGCGCCCACCGCGTGCGTCCGCGGCGGGCGTCCGCGCCAGCTAGTGGAGGCCCTAAAACATCTAAAATATAAAAAAATCAGAGGCGGAACGAAGTTCACCGGGACAGCTAGTTTTTATTAAAACTGATATAACAAATGTCGATTTAAATATCAAATTACCTCAAAATTAAATTATTTCAATGAATACTCGTGAAATAATTAATTTGACTGAAATATTCGTTTCTCATTAGTATCCAATTAATTCTTTTATCCGTTCCAGACGCAAGTGATCTTCCAACACTACGTAATGAGCAACAGCGACGAATACTTCTCCGAAGCGTCTGAGTTCCGTCCCGAGCGCTGGCTGAAGCGCTCTCCGTTACAGAAGCACAGCGCTTTTGCTTCGCTTCCCTTCGGCTTCGGCAGGCGCATGTGCCTTGGGCGGCGGTTCGCCGAACTGGAGATACATACGGTCATTTGTAAGGTGAGGATTTATACACCGTGGGTACGAGGTACGAGACGAGGTAATGGTATTGCAAGTAAATAACTTTATACTAACATAGGTCGAATTTTGTTATTTTATATTAATAGTCTTATGGAACAAAATAAATCAGTAAATTCAGCCCCTCGTTATAAACATGTCCTTACTGGAGGAAGTTATCAAAAAAAAAAGCTAAAATGGAAACGAAAGGTCAATTTTTTGTCCTCGTAGTCGCTTACCATCAAATACTGCGAAGGTTATTTGCTGTTTAGTTAAAGGATTTAAAAAATTAGTAAAACTATCTTAGTCACTTTAATTAGGGCTTCTTACACACTTGGGAGTTTTTATATAAAAAAGAATGAATATCTCTGATAGTAAGCGTTTTTCGACTAAACATCACATAACTTTTTTTACTCCTAATAGTTGTTAGAATCTATAGTTAAAGTTTGTTAGGTTACTCGTACCCACGGTGTATAATAGAGTCTACCGCTGACCTAGGGAATTAAAGTTTTGCAGCCTAGAGTCTGGCTAATGAAAGATGAGACTAAAAAATAGCGGCAAATTTAAAAAAACAACGGGTTGCAACACTGTTTATAGGGTGACAAAAACGGTAATGATACTTGAGCCGTTTTTTGAGTTGTAGTCACCTTTTTAATTCTTCCGATTTTAGTGAAAATTGGTAAGTACATAGCTTTTATTAGAGTGTTAGTGTTTATTTGTGATATATATTTACTCCCCACATTAGCCACGGAAAGAAATGCAAAAACAATTCAGTAAGTATTTTCGGAAACTGTTACTTTCTTATGTTGCATATTGAGTATCAAAATCACCACAGAATACTATCCTCAGAAATCTAATGACGTTTGACACATTTGACGTTTGTATAATGTCGCCATTTAAAAAGTTTGGAATAAATGTCAGTCTCATCTTTCATTAGCCAGACTCTACCTAGACTAGCACAAGATGGTCGCGACTTATTTCGCGCGTGACACTAAGAATGACGGCCAATAAGAATGCGCGTACAGTATGCGCGTACAGTCAAGAATGGGTCTACCACTTTTTGACTTTATTGAGTGGTGGAGTTCAAAATTGGTAGACCACTTTCTTGGCTTACATTACATTAAAGCACACATAACCGCACCGGAAGAGATAATATCGATAAAGTTTTGAGCGAAAATTTAATCACAGACGAAATGTTCCGTTACAATATTGTTTTTTTCATAACGTTACCAATGTGCATACAATTCTTGATACATATCTTTTGGTTCACAGATGGTGCAAGCATTCAAAATGGAGTATCACCACGAGCCCCTGGACTACCACATACATCCCATGTACACCCCTAACGGACCCATTCGTATCAAGATGATTGACCGATAAAGCTTCTCAGATAGCAGTGTGTAGCATTCATCCATGGGTCGAAGTTTCGCAAAACCAAAGCGAAGCGCCTTTTCCTTTATGCGTAGTGTACGATTTTCAGCATGGGATCAAAGCTGTCGCATAGGTATGTATGTGTGCCAATTTTCAAAAGCGTATGTACCTAAATGCGCGTTTGAAAATTGGCGCGCATCATTCACATTCACTCGCGAACTGACTGAGTGAAATGAACTTTTGACCTGCCACCCCTGCGATAGGTGCGTCATCTTGTCGCCTCTAAGTGCTTTATCACACTTGCAACTTGCGGGCGAGCTGCGGGCGAGTTTCCATACAAAAGCAGTTGAGCGACATTTGTATGAAACTTCGCTTCTAGCTCTCCTGCAAATCGTAAGTGTGATCCGTAGATAGAGTGGATTCTGATGTAATTGTGCTAAAAACTCTGGTGAAAGAGCCCTGGACTTCCTCCATATTGTATAGTGAGCAGGAACTCTTTCTTTTCCTATTTTTCAATTGCAAACCTGTGTCGTAGTTCCACCACGTAATAAGCCTTTCTTCAGTTGGAATCAGGTTCTTTGAACGCCACGCCATTGTTATACATAGGCACGCCATAGGTATTGTAAGAGGGTCTAAGAAATCACTTGAATGGGTCTTAATTTGAGCTTTTAATCCGCCTCACTTTTGTGGGTGTGGCTATGGACACATTTTTGTCGAAATCCCTGCAAATTTTTGTGGTGTTTTAATCTGTTTGGTAGTGATCCCAGATTTCTAATAAATAATCTGATATCCCATCAAAATCAGCAGGGATTTCGACAAAAATGTGTCCACGGAAGTGAGGAGGTTTAAATGTTCAAATGATGACCCGAATACTTTTAATAACTTTAATCAGATGCGACTGCGCCAAGAAAGACACAAAGACAGACCAAAGTTCTATAAATTCAAAAACACCTATTAATACTGCGTCTATCGTATTTTATTTATTCTTTTATCCCCATGACTGACCTACTGAGCCAACGCATTTGCAGTAGGGCAAGTAATTTTGAGGTCTCATTTTAACTGTAAAAGTCTATATTTTTTATAAAATATCGTAGATTATAAGTTAGTACTAGATACGTGTTATAAGGTATTCATCTATAATGCTGATAATGGTACTGAAGATGATGAGAGCATTTCCTCGCTGTATCGCAATGCTGCTGATGCGTTGCTCGAGGAAGCTGCAAGCTTTTCGGTCCCCTGTGACGTCGACCCAGCTTCTTGGACAGTTCCTTAAATAACTATCGGGCACAGAGACCCTACGAGCCAGGGGTCTCGATGCCGAAAGCAATATTAATACTCGGCGCCGAGACCCGTATATTTTTGGACCATACCTTTTTCGTCCACCGCGCCTGCATGGATTCTGGTTTCGTGGAGTCTCATTTAGATTTTAAACTAAGTATAAGAAATAAATGGTTCCATCCACGCATGTACCAATTTATAAGTATTATTTGTTTATCCCATTAGTTTGGTAATACTAAACATTTTATTAGTTATTGACTGAAGGAATATTATCCGAAGAGCGGGAATATTATCTAGTGTTATGTATATGTTACCAGCCAAACCCAATTTCAGGCCAAACCGGCTTATCCTGAGCGTGTCAGGATTAACTAGTTTGGGCTAGGATAAACTAGTTTGGCTTAGAACAAACTAGTTTATCCTTATCAGCGGTGGGGCATCCGAGTAAGGGCTTAATTTGGTCAAATAAAACGTTTACCAAAAACATAACATTATTGGTTTCTGTTTTCGTGCTGTTTTAGTTGAAATGTAGCACATATTATGTTATTTGGCAAATACGGCAGATAACGTAAAATCATTTCGCCCGATATCTTATAAGTAGACATGAGTAGTTCCTAATTAATGATTCAAATGAAGTACTTATATCAGTCGGTGTCACTCCTTCATTCACTAGTTCGGTTTTGATTCATATATTTCAATACTTCTGTACTCACCGTTCATGTATGTTCGTTACCTTAGCTACCTATATATATTTTAAATTGGAAATTTTGCAACGGCTCAACAATATTTTGGTCTCTTGTTTTTAATTAAAACATAAGATTGATTGAATACGCACACATAACATAGGGATAGCATAGGCATAGGGTCTGTACAACTACGTACGACTGATAAGGTAAGCTGTTGAACTACTGAACTAAAAGAGTATCCTTGTCAATGAACGAAAGATGCATATCAATATTTTCTTTAAAGATACATATTTTGCGCATGACTACTTATAAGAGGAAAGAATACTGGTGAGAAACGGATTCTTTTGATGCCTTTACCATCTGGTCTCCGTGACTATTTAATTGAGAATAAGTTGGTATTTTGAAATATATGAACTATGGAAAATTTTATTGTTGTACCTACCTACATTGTGCATGTTTTTTTTAACTAACTAGGTAAAAACAACAGTTGTTATGCAAGGTACCTACTACTCTTGCGCAAATTGATTGTGTTTGTATATAAATGTTTTACTATTTCTACCTCTTTGTATAACAGCGAAAAATAAAATGTATTTTCTATTAATTGTATTATATTATTTCCATAATTGTCACAAACAAGTCTCAATCTGAGTCCTTTACGTATGGGCGAGTGCTGATTCATTAAAAAATTGGGTAGTTCTATTTTTTTATATAATTGAGTAGGTAGAGAAGTTATCATAAGACTTCTAGACTAAATTGGATCTAGGAAATACAACAAATAAAACAATCTTTTTTATTTTACATTCATAGAATGTTTAATTTGATCTTAAAAGCAATCTTACAAAACATCATAAACGTCTGAAATGTACAAAAGCGGTTATTAAAAAATTACATACAATCTATTTTTTACATTTCTTACATCTCAACTTATAACCGTTTGTACATAACTGGACAAGTCAACTGATTTGACATAACATTACAAAATAACTAAGAATATATACTTTTAGATCGAATGGCCACATACAAATACTGGCAAATTATATAATTATTTACAATAAAATGTAAATATCACAATTAAATTCGAGTAAACAAATCAAGCTTGAAATTCAAAGTTGTCAGAACAAAAAATATAAATATTTTGACTAGGGCAATAAATAAAGTATAGAGAATTATTTATGTACATATTTCTGAGGATGCGTTCAGAATAGCGGAAGTTTTTTTTATTATGGCACTATTTTATAAGGAATAAAATAGGCATCCGAGTATTAACGACTTTAGCTTAATATACGGGCAGTGATAGAATATAAAAATAAAATGCTAAATGTAGCCATTTGCATTGGAACACATATAAAAGTTACACGATTTCAATAGCAAGCAGACTTAGGCCGTTTTCACATTTCGCCAATATATTGCCGACTTCTTCCCTTTTTTTCTCTTCATCGCTGTAGAAGGAAATTAATATGGATGTCGAAGACATATCGGTGTCATTATTAATGTGTGGAAACGGTCTTTCTAGTATCACAAATTACCTTGTAACATTCTTATTCTATTTAACAAGTACTTTGAGTATTAAGGGTTTTCTTGTTACGTTTGTACACGTATACGGCTAGAGTTGCGGATAACAACATAAGCAGAACTGAGCCGACTGTCACGTAAATGACAGCGGAGTTGTTCGTTGTCTGAGCAATGATTTCGCCTAAATGACTGACGTCACGAACCTTCCTAGACCTAGGCTTCGTCCTTGTGAACTGGAAATTATCTGGAAAAGGAAGAAAATGGTTAAAAGGGAAAACTACGGGAATATAGAAGTCAATCAAGCCATAGTCAAAAGGATAGTTGGGTTGGGTCCGATAGGGAAATAAGGAATCGTTTTTAATGGTTAAATTTTCTAACAACAAAAGGGCATTCTTAAATGTTAAATTGGCTATTATCCTGCCAGTTCAAGTGAGTCACTTTTATGAAGTGAACTTTCATGAAGAACGCTCAGACATGTGTGATCTCTATAAAAAAAAATGCTATGGCGTGATTGTTTACTTAGAACTTACAAAAGTGTAGTAAGTATATTTTTGCAAATCTTTGATAACATCATTAATGGTAAGCATGAAATACCTAATTTGTATCAATTGCAGTCAATTACTCAATTGATGATTTGTTAATTTACCAAATTACTGATTATAGATTAAATCATGATTCAACAAAATGATCCTTACCTATAGCTGCCTGGGCTTCATCTTCATAGTCTACATTCTTGGCAATCACTCTGCCAGTCCTGCCCGGTTTGATTTCATTCTCAGCAGGGAATGGTGGAAGGTATGTCGATGGAGGATTAGTGCTACTTGGTCTGAAGGGTTGAGGGCATCTCGGGTCCTTAGAACCAGGGTAGCAAGCGCTGGGAGATGTGGGTTGTGGACATCTCGGGTCCTGGCTACCTGGGTAACATCTCGGAGCCTGTGTCGTTGGCCTAGGAGCTTCAGTTGTCGGTTTGGGGCAACGGGGATCGGTGCTACCTGGGTAGCACCTTGGAGGTGCCTCGGTAGTTGGTTTAGGACAACGGGGGTCAGTGCTACCGGGGTAGCATCTCGGAGGTGCCTCAGTTGTCGGTTTAGGGCAACGTGGATCCGTGGAACCTGGGTAGCATCTCGGAGGTGCTTCGGTCGTTGGCTTAGGGCAACGCGGGTCACTGCTACCGGGATAGCATCTTGGAGGTGCCTCGGTTGTCGGTTTAGGGCAACGCGGGTCAGTGCTACCGGGATAGCATCTTGGAGGTGCCTCGGTCGTCGGTTTAGGGCAACGCGGGTCAGTGCTACCGGGATAGCATCTTGGAGGTGCCTCAGTTGTCGGTTTAGGGCAACGGGGGTCAGTACTACCTGGGTAGCATCTTGGAGGTGCCTCGGTTGTTGGCTTAGGACAACGGGGATCCGTGGAGCCAGGGTAGCATCTAGGTCCTTGCGTAGAGGGCGGCAAATAGGTAGGTGGATTCAATGTCGTAGGTCTTGGTGGTTGGGGACAGTTAGGGTCAGGAGAACCTGGATAACATGCGGGTTTGTGTGTTGTTGGTTTGGGACAGTTCGGGTCTGGACTACCGGGATAGCAGTTAGGAGCTTGGCATTTGGGATCTCGGCTGCCAGGGTAGCAAGTAGGAGTTCCTGGAGTTGATGGCTGTGGACACCTAGGGTCTCGACTTCCTGGGTAGCAGTTTGGTGGTGCTTGCGTAGTTGGTTTAGGGCATCTGGGATCTCGGCTTCCAGGGAAGCAATTAGGTGGTGCCTGAGTGGTCGGCTTTGGGCAGCGAGGGTCTGTGCTACCTGGGTAGCATCTAGGTGGAGCTTGGGTAGTTGGTGCCAATGTAGTTGGCTTAGGACAACGTGGGTCTGTGCTCCCTGGATAACAGTTAGGAGGTGCCTGAGTTGTAGGCTGAGGGCAACGGCGGTCAGTACTACCAGGATAACAGTTAGGTTGCGCTTGAGTCGTGGGCTTAGGGCACCTGGCATCGGTTGACCCCGGATAACATCTGGGGCGTCCCTCTGTGGTAGGCGGTAAGTAAGTAGGAGGATTTAGGGTAGTAGGTCTTGGTGGTTGAGGACAGTTAGGATCGGGAGAGCCGGGATAGCATACTGGTTTTTGTGTTGTTGGCTTAGGACAACGAGGGTCTCGACTGCCTGGATAACAGTTTGGTGGTGCCTGGGTAGTAGGCTTAGGGCACCTGGGATCTGTGCTGCCAGGGTAGCAATTAGGTGGAGCCTGGGTGGTTGGCTTAGGGCAACGTGGGTCTGTGCTTCCCGGGTAACATTTGGGTGGAGCCGGAGTTGTAGGTGCCAAAGTAGTAGGTTTGGGACAACGTGGGTCAGTACTTCCGGGATAACAATTAGGAGGCGATTGAGTAGTTGGCTTAGGACATCTAGGGTCTCGGCTTCCAGGGTAACAGTTCGGTGGGGCTTGGGTAGTAGGTTTGGGGCATCGTGGATCGTTACTACCGGGGTAGCAATTCGGGGGTGCTTGCGTTGTTGGTTTGGGACAACGAGGATCATTAGAACCAGGGTAGCATCTCGGTCCTTGAGTTGTTGGTGGCAAGTACGTGGGTGGAGTTAAAGTTGTGGGTCTTGGTGGTTGTGGACAGTTAGGATCGGGAGAACCAGGGTAGCACACGGGTTTTTTAGTCGTAGGTTTAGGACAACGAGGATCTGTGCTTCCTGGATAGCAATTGGGAGGAGCTTGAGTGGTAGGTTTGGGGCAACGAGGATCGGTGCTACCAGGGTAGCAATTAGGAGGAGCTTGAGTGGTAGGTTTGGGGCAACGAGGGTCGGTGCTACCAGGGTAGCAATTAGGAGGAGCTTGAGTGGTAGGTTTGGGGCAACGAGGGTCGGTACTGCCAGGGTAGCAATTGGGAGGAGCTTGTGTGGTGGGCTTGGGGCAACGAGGATCGGAGCTGCCAGGGTAGCAATTGGGAGGAGCTTGTGTGGTAGGTTTGGGGCAACGAGGATCGGAGCTGCCAGGGTAGCAATTGGGAGGAGCTTGTGTGGTAGGTTTGGGGCAACGAGGGTCGGTGCTTCCTGGATAGCAATTGGGAGGAGCTTGAGTTGTAGGTTTGGGGCAACGAGGGTCGGTGCTGCCGGGATAGCAATTAGGAGGTGCTTGTGTGGTAGGTCTGGGACAACGAGGGTCGGTGCTACCAGGATAGCAGTTTGGTGGTGGTTGTGTTGTTGGCTTAGGACACCTAGGATCTTGACTTCCAGGATAGCAATTTGGTGGAGCTTGAGTAGTTGGTTTAGGACATCTAGGGTCATTTGAGCCTGGATAACATCTGGCCCCCTGCGTGGTAGGCGGCAAGTAAGTAGGAGGAGTCAAAGTTGTCGGTCTTGGTGGTTGGGGGCAGTTGGGATCAGGGGAACCAGGATAGCAAACGGGTTTCTTAGTCGTTGGCTTTGGGCAACGAGGGTCGGTACTTCCAGGGTAGCAGGTAGGTGGTGCGGGGGTGGTTGGTCTAGGACAACGAGGATCGTTGCTGCCTGGATAGCAGTTAGGCGGTGCTGGAGTAGTAGGTTTTGGGCAACGGGGGTCAGTACTTCCTGGGAAACAGTTGGGCGGTGCAGGGGTTGTTGGTCTAGGACAACGAGGATCGTTGCTGCCTGGATAACAGTTAGGCGGTGCTGGAGTAGTAGGTTTTGGGCAACGGGGATCGGTACTTCCTGGGAAGCAGTTTGGTGGAGCAGGTGTTGTTGGTCTAGGACAACGAGGATCGTTGCTGCCTGGATAGCAGTTAGGCGGTGCTGGAGTAGTAGGTTTGGGGCAACGGGGGTCAGTACTTCCTGGGAAACAGTTGGGCGGTGCAGGGGTTGTTGGTCTAGGACAACGAGGATCGTTGCTGCCTGGATAACAGTTAGGCGGTGCTGGAGTAGTAGGTTTTGGGCAACGGGGATCGGTACTTCCTGGGAAGCAGTTTGGTGGAGCAGGTGTTGTTGGTCTAGGACAACGAGGATCGTTACTTCCTGGATAGCAGTTAGGAGGAGCCTGCGTGGTCGGCTTAGGACAACGAGCATCAGTTGAGCCTGGATAGCATTTAGGCCCTGATGTTGAAGGTGGCAAATAAGTCGGAGGAGTTAACGTTGTTGGTCGTGGTGGTTGCGGGCAGTTGGGATCAGGTGAGCCGGGATAGCACACGGGTTTTTGTGTTGTGGGCTTTGGGCAACGTGGGTCATTGCTGCCCGGATAACAATTCGGTGGGGCTTGAGTAGTCGGTTTCGGGCATCTAGGGTCTCGACTACCTGGGTAGCAATTAGGTGGGGCTTGGGTAGTTGGTTTAGGGCAACGTGGATCTGTGCTTCCTGGATAGCAATTGGGAGGAGCTTGCGTGGTAGGTTTAGGGCAACGAGGGTCGGTGCTGCCAGGGTAGCAATTGGGAGGAGCTTGAGTGGTAGGTTTGGGGCAACGAGGGTCGGTGCTGCCAGGGTAGCAATTGGGAGGAGCTTGAGTGGTAGGTTTGGGGCAACGAGGGTCGGTGCTGCCAGGGTAGCAATTGGGAGGAGCTTGAGTGGTAGGTTTGGGGCAACGAGGGTCGGTGCTGCCAGGGTAGCAATTAGGTGGTGCTGGCGTATTCGGCTTGGGGCAACGAGGGTCTGTGCTGCCTGGGTAGCAATTTGGAGGTGCAGGAGTAGTAGGTTTGGGACAGCGAGGATCAGTCGATCCAGGGAAACATTTTGGTCCAGCGGTCGATGGGGGTAGATATGTTGGTGGGTTAAGAGTTGTAGGTCTAGGAAGTTGAGGGCAGTTAGGGTCTGGTGAGCCAGGATAGCATACAGGCTTAGGAGATGACGGCTTGGGACATCTAGGATCATTTGAGCCTGGATAACATTTTATCTGGGGCGGTGCCGTTGGTTTCGGGCATCTTGGGTCAGTACTGCCTGGGAAACAATTTGGCGGAGCAGGTGTAGTTGGTTGAGGACACCTGGGGTCACGGCTGCCAGGATAACAGCTAGGTGGAGCGGGGGTTGTGGGTTTCGGGCAACGTGGATCAGTTGAGCCAGGGAAGCACTTAGGTGGAGCCGGTGTGGTTGGCTGAGGGCACCTGGGGTCACGGCTGCCAGGGTAACAGTTCGGTGGAGCGGGGGTGGTGGGTTTCGGGCAACGCGGATCAGTTGAGCCAGGGAAGCACTTTGGTGCAGCCGGTGTGGTTGGCTGAGGACATCTGGGGTCACGGCTGCCAGGGTAACAGTTTGGTGGAGCGGGGGTGGTGGGTTTCGGGCAACGTGGATCAGTTGAGCCAGGGAAGCACTTTGGTGGAGCCGGTGTGGTTGGCTGAGGACATCTTGGGTCACGGCTACCTGGGTAGCAGTTCGGAGGAGCGGGGGTGGTGGGTTTCGGGCATCGTGAATCAGTTGAGCCAGGGAAGCAATTTGGTGGTACTAGTGTGGTTGGCTGAGGACATCTGGGGTCACGGCTACCAGGGTAACAGTTTGGTGGAGCGGGGGTGGTGGGTTTCGGGCAACGCGGATCAGTTGAACCAGGGAAGCACTTTGGTGGAGCCGGTGTTGTTGGCTTAGGACAGCGTGAGTCCGTTGAACCAGGGAAACATTTTGGTCCCGCACTGGACGGAGGTAGATATGTTGGTGGGGTTAAAGTGGTTGGCCTTGAAGGTTGGGGACAGTTGGGATCAGGAGAGCCAGGATAGCAAACAGGTTTCGGAGATGTTGGCTGTGGGCAACGAGGGTCTCTACTTCCAGGGTAGCAGTTAGGTTGGGGTTGTGTGGCTGGTTTTGGACACCGTGGGTCGTTTAAACCAGGATAGCAGATAGGAGGAGCAGGAGTAGTTGGTTTGGGACAGCGAGGATCATTACTTCCGGGGTAACAGTTGGGACGTGCCTGTGTAGTAGGCTTGGGGCAGCGAGGATCGTTGCTACCTTGATAACAGTTTGGAGGCGCTGGGGTAGTAGGCTTGGGGCAACGAGGGTCTGTGCTTCCAGGGTAACAATTAGGTGGTGCTGGTGTGGTTGGCTTCGGACAACGCGGATCGGTTGCACCAGGATAGCAGTTGGGAGGTGCTGGAGTCGTTGGCTTGGGACACCGCGGATCTGTACTTCCTGGATAGCAGTTTGGTGGGGCAGGAGTAGTGGGCTTTGGACAACGTGGGTCAGTGGATCCAAGGTAACAATTAGGGGCTGCCGGTGTTGTTGGTCTAGGACATCCAGCATCTGTACTGCCAGGATAGCAATTCGGACGTGCAGTTGTAGATGGTGGTAAATATGTGGGTGGCGATGACGTAGTCGGGCGAGGCGTTTGTGGACAACTAGGGTCCGGTGATCCTGGATAGCATACTGGTTTTCTTGGCGTTGTAGGTTTCGGACAACGTGGGTCGGTGCTACCAGGGAAACAGTTAGGTGGAGCTGGAGTCGTTGGCTTAGGGCATCTCGGGTCAGTGCTACCCGGGTAACAATTGGGAGGTGCCTGAGTAGTAGGTTTAGGACAACGGGAATCCGTGCTTCCAGGGTAGCAGTTTGGAGGTGCTGGCGTAGTCGGCCTAGGGCACCGAGGGTCAGAGCTCCCAGGATAGCAGTTGGGTGGCGCAGGTGTGGTAGGTTTTGGGCAACGAGGATCAGTGCTTCCAGGATAGCACTTGGGTGGCGCAGGAGTCGTTGGTCTAGGACAACGGGCATCAGTAGAACCAGCGAAACAATTTGGACTTTCGGTTGATGGTGGCAGGTATGTTGGTGGATTAAGAGTTGTAGGTCTTGGTGGTTGAGGGCAGTTAGGATCCGGCGAGCCAGGGTAACAAACTGGTTTTGGAGAAGTTGGTTGTGGGCAACGAGGATCTCTGCTGCCAGGATAACAGTTAGGAGGAGCCGGTGTCGTTGGTTTAGGACAACGTGGGTCATTTGACCCAGGATAGCAGTTAGGTGGAGCAGGGGTAGTGGGTTTGGGACAGCGAGGGTCGTTACTTCCGGGGTAACATTTTGGTTGTGCTTGTGTAGTAGGCTTGGGGCAACGCGGATCTGTGCTTCCTGGATAGCAGTTGGGAGGAGCAGGAGTAGTCGGCTTAGGACAACGTGGATCCGTTGACCCGGGATAGCAGTTGGGAGGAGCTGGCGTCGTTGGCTTGGGACAACGCGGGTCTGTACTTCCTGGATAGCAGTTTGGTGGGGCAGGAGTAGTGGGCTTAGGACAACGTGGGTCAGTTGATCCAGGGTAACAGTTAGGAGCTGCTGGCGTTGTTGGTCGTGGACAACGAGCATCCGTACTGCCTGGATAGCAGTTTGGACGCCCAGTGGTTGATGGAGGCAAGTATGTAGGTGGTGACGACGTAGTCGGTCTTGAAGGCTGCGGGCAGCTAAGATCAGGAGATCCAGGATAACATACTGGTTTTCTTGGTGTGGTAGGTTTGGGGCAACGAGGATCAGTACTTCCGGGATAACAGTTAGGTGATGCAGGGGTGGTAGGTCTGGGACAACGCGGGTCGGTGCTGCCAGGGTAACAGTTGGGAGGCGCCTGAGTAGTGGGTTTAGGACAACGAGGATCTGTGCTTCCGGGGTAGCAGTTTGGTGGGGCTTGGGTGGTAGGTTTAGGGCAACGAGGGTCTGTGCTTCCGGGGTAACAGTTTGGTGGGGCCTGGGTGGTAGGCTTAGGGCAACGAGGATCTGTGCTTCCGGGGTAGCAGTTTGGTGGGGCTTGGGTGGTAGGTTTAGGGCAACGAGGATCTGTGCTTCCAGGGTAGCAGTTTGGTGGTGCAGGAGTGGTAGGTTTCGGGCAACGAGGATCTGTGCTTCCGGGGTAGCAGTTTGGAGGTCCCTGGGTAGTAGGTTTAGGGCAACGAGGATCTGTGCTTCCAGGGTAGCAGTTGGGTGGGGCCTGGGTGGTAGGTTTAGGGCAACGAGGATCAGTACTTCCAGGGTAGCAGTTTGGTGGGGCCTGGGTGGTAGGTTTAGGGCAACGAGGATCTGTGCTTCCGGGGTAGCAGTTTGGTGGTGCAGGGGTGGTAGGCTTCGGGCAACGAGGATCTGTGCTTCCAGGGTAGCAGTTTGGTCGTCCAGTAGTAGATGGGGGCAAATACGTAGGTGGCGATGACGTAGTCGGACGTGGGGGCTGTGGGCAACTAGGATCAGAAGAGCCCGGGTAACAAACTGGCTTTCTAGGTGTAGTAGGCTTCGGGCATCGTGGATCCGTGCTGCCGGGGAAGCAGTTTGGAGGTGCAGGAGTGGTTGGTTTAGGGCAACGAGGGTCTGTGCTGCCAGGATAGCAATTGGGAGGAGCTTGTGTGGTAGGTTTGGGGCAACGAGGATCGGTGCTGCCAGGGTAGCAATTGGGAGGAGCTTGTGTGGTAGGTTTGGGGCAACGAGGATCCGTGCTTCCAGGGTAACAGTTTGGTGGGGCTGGAGTTGTCGGTTTTGGACAACGCGGATCAGTAGAGCCTGGGTAACAATTTGGAGGTGCAGGGGTAGTAGGTTTAGGGCAACGGGGATCTGTGCTGCCAGGGTAACAGTTTGGACGGCCAGTCGTAGATGGCGGTAAATATGTGGGAGGCGACAACGTAGTAGGTCGAGTCGGCTGTGGGCAATTAGGATCTGGGGATCCTGGGTAACATACAGGCTTTTGCGGTTCAGGTGTAGTCGGCCTAGGGCACCTTGGATCTGTGCTACCTGGGTAGCAATTAGGTTGTGCTGGCGTTGTTGGTCTAGGGCACGCAGGATTTGTGCTACCTGGGTAGCACTTAGGGGGTGCAACAGTTGTTGGTCGAGGGCAACGCGGGTCCTGACTTCCAGGGAAACAGTTTGGTTGCGATGGAGTATTGGGTTTTGGGCAGCGAGGATCAGTAGAGCCTGGATAGCAGTTGGGAGCTGATGGTGTTGTCGGACATCTTGGATCGTTGCTGCCTGGGAAACAATTAGGTTGTGAAGGTGTAGTCGGCTTGGGGCAACGCGGATCGTTACTTCCAGGGTAGCAATTTGGTCGTCCAGTTGTAGATGGTGGCAGATAGGTCGGTGGAGACGACGTTGTCGGCCTGGGTGTTTGCTGGCAGTTAGGATCCGTCGAACCAGGGAAACAAGCAGGCTTAGGGCAACGTGGGTCCGTGCTTCCTGGGTAACAATTGGGCGCTGGTGTTATGGCTTTTGGACACCTAGGATCGGTCGATCCGGGGTAGCACTTGATCTGAGGCGGGCCCGTTACTTGCTGGCATTGAGGATCTCTGGATCCGGGGTAGCATTTTGTGTCCGGAATAAGAGTTGTTACTTCAGTCGTGATTCCCTTGCAGTTTCCATCACAATTGTTCGTGCAGAGCTGTAAAACAACAAACCGGGCGTTAAATTATTTAGAAAATAATAAGAATTCTTTATTTCCTAGAACTGCCCCACGACATATTAAGATTCAAAGACGTATGTCACAACATACATACATTATGTTGGAAAAAAATATTATAAGTTTTTCGATAGACTTAAAAATCAAAACAAACTTGCCGTTAGCAGCAAAAAGCAGTTCAAAAAAAATCTGATATAAGAAGAGAACTTTTGGATTAGAGAGCCTCATTGTTGATACGATTAAGGTTACTGGCTCCAATTGCACGTTAAAATTCGACTAATGTGCGTTGGCAAATGCCCGCTAAGAGTTAGCCTAGCCAGCTTAATTAGCTAGCCTGTCCAGAAGCACAGGATCCCCCTTTAGTTTCCGCAGGATTTGAGAAATGACTTTTGCATTCTAAG
The DNA here is from genome assembly GCA_947034925.1 of Eudemis profundana. Taxonomy (NCBI): domain Eukaryota; kingdom Metazoa; phylum Arthropoda; class Insecta; order Lepidoptera; family Tortricidae; genus Eudemis; species Eudemis profundana. The sequence continues at coordinate 6,986,759 of OX344806.1, read as the reverse complement.
ATCTTGTGGCTAGCTGTTACGTCGACCAACTCAAAGTATATAGACAACCAAGTAGTACGACTTCGGCCGTTTAGGAGCGCGCGACACGTATTTACACATACGCACGACGCGCGTCTGTGTGAGTGAACGCCATACTGTGGCAGTCTCGCGCAGTCGGCAATACTTGCCTGTGGTGCGTCCGTACACGGCGCGCACACACATACGCGCTCCCGATGTACCTTTTGTTCGAAGAAAAACTACCGTATACCGTGACCAACTGGCAAACCCTACGAATGTCATTACGGTTAAAGGAGTGTTTGAGCCTTACCTCGACGTTACATGTGAGGTAGACCTGATCGGTCTCAGGGAAGCGGAAGGCGCTCACTTTGCTGTAAGCGATCAAAGTGGCGCCACTCTTGCCTGTGTTCGTGCTTTTTTGCCATAAGTCGATGAGTTTCTTCTTCCTGTAATTTTAAATAGTTCAATTTTTATTTAGCTACTTTACAGTACCTGCAACGAGCCATCCGATTATGAGTTCAGGTTTTTTTATTAATAGTGTGCAATATAATCTTCATGACTTTTGTGTGACAGTGTGACACGTACACATATCCATCTACACACGAATCACATAATATGTATATAACACACATATCCTATGGAAAAACGGAGGCTAACGGTGCAGCGCCCCACAACATCAGTCATTTGCCACAGATGTTGTGGGTCATATAGGGCATGTGGGGCATACTTTTACTTACTTTGGACATCCTTCCTTGTCCGTAAGTTGGATTTTGTTCGTCTTCGGGCTATCATACTCTTCGCTGTCGTAAGCCCAGCAGTCGTGGATCTTCAGGTTGAACTGGTTCCTGATATCTTTCAAGTACACTAGTATAGTTAGGTACTCGCCGATCTTGATCGAGTCTTTCAATGGGGTCGTCTGGAAAACGAGATGATAGGTTATTAATAAATTAATTTAATAAAAAAACGCGATCTTTGTATCATGGAGACCGTGAACTGGAAGACACAGCGGGGGTCGGGGGCTACTTACATTAGGGAAGACACCCTTCTGAATATCCATCCAGCACTCCACGCCACCGGCGGGGCCCTCCACCGCGACCACGTCCAGCATATCCACCATGAACGGCTTCAGCTTCAGCGTGTGTTCCTCCTGACGCTGTCCGGTGGACAGCTCGTACGATGTGCGGGCGCATGACACCTGAAAATTCAGAAATTACGAATTATATGCCGTTGGTGCGACAAAGGATCATTCAACAGAGTCTCCGCGCAACTCCAATCTGACTTCGGTTCTCAGGTATTAAGCCCGTTAGGAGAGAAATCTCGTTATGGCACTCTCTTCTTCGTGGTTTTAATTCCACAGTTTTTGACTGCCGTATTTACTAAAGATTGATCTTGATGCAACTTCTTATAAAGTATATTGGATACAGATGAACTCGAATGGCGTTGACCGTACCATTCAGTGCCTATTGATAGCGGTGAACCGACATGGGTACGGCCATCTCCTTAGAACGGTATATCTGTTAAGTTGTAAATAGCATTTGTTACGTTGTAAAAATTTACAACGTCATTAATCTACGTGGATACTAGGAGAACGAGCATTTTGTTAACGGAACCGTAAGCGTTGAACAAAAGACCAGTCACAGCTGTTCTGAGTAGTAGGTCAACTACGTAGGGACATTATACCTTGGCGAAGCCAAGGGGCCCTTGTACGAAGCCATCAGCCTGGAAAACGAGCACGTTGTCCACAGAGCAAAGCATTGCACAAGGGGCGGGAACCTCAAGCGTTCAGCGGTATTCTCAGCGAGTAGGTCCACTAAGTAGGGCCATTATACCTTTCTGGCGAAGTCAAGCGGGCCTTGCACGAAGTCGTCAGCTTGGAAGATGAGCACGTTGTCCACAGAGCCACACGCGTTGCATAAGGGGCGGGAGCCACAGGCGTTCAGCGGTACTCTGAACGAGTACCGAGACTGGCTGCCTCCTAGCGATACGTATCTGGAAACAAGGTTGTTGGGTGAGAAATGTGCACGTGATGCCCAATTTTCATTGATGGTTGTTTATTGCTTGATTCATATGCGGTGTCTTGAAACATCCTGACAATTGCTAATCCTGGCCACGATCTTGATAAAAGACATTTGGAAACCTTAGCTGTAAGGGGTATTGGTGGCAAATGCAGTACTGACCAGTAGCACGTTTAATATGCTTGGCGTCTTTATCCAATCGCCTTGCGTAAAGCTTAAAGCAAAATGAACAGCCGCGTTTCCTTTTTTATTCCAGGCGTTGAAAAAACCCGTGTTTATGGCCTTGCATTTAGTAAGTACAACTTTGTAGTGATTAACAAACTATACTGAGTAATGGAGTTATATAAATAATGAGACATTAATTTATACTTTTAAAACATATTAGCTGTTGAGAAATTTCTACGATGTAGTGTCTGTCCGAAGATAGTTTTTAACAGCTAATCGCTTACATACAAGCTTACTTATACTCTATATTATATACTAGCGTTGTAGTTTTTGTGTTAATGAATAACTTATTACAATTATACTTTGTCTCAAAATCGTGCATTTTAAAACCATATTCATAAAGTGAAGGGCTGTGAACTTTATTGTTCAAATATACGCTCCCACGCTCTTCCTATTTTTCTGTGTGACCCAGTTAACCTACCAAAACTATGCTGTTGTTAATTTACGTCAAAACCAGAGTGACATAAAACCTTAATTAACTTTATAGAAAAAAGATAATACCAAGAGTGTTTTTTGGACTTTTCACTAATAAATCATCGCGGTACGAGTGAAAAATGAAGTGAATCAGCCTGTAATTCCTCCATGAACACCGTTCACGCAACTTGGAATAGGGGAAAAGAAGCTCTTAAAAGCTCAGTAAAAGTACCAAATTGTTGCACAGTTAAGAACCAGTGTTACCAGTTAAAAAAGTGCTCTGGCCACAGAGGCACTTACAAGTTTTATTAGTATCTGCGTAGGAAAATATGATATCTGGTGAGAATAAACGCCCTGCAAGAAACTCTCAAATTGGGTGAAATTAAATTCTGTTCTTTTTACTTTCTGCAAAGAAATTTGGTTTATCGGTCAAATAGTCTTATTTCTAAAATAATTGAAATACAAGTATAGAGCCTATCCTAAATATACGTGATGTTTCGCATCAAATGCGGTTGCTTTAGGAAAATATTATCTCTCTCTCTTCTTTCCATTGCGCTCTTGGCAGGGAGGGGTCGTGGTTATCATGAGGGCAAGTTGGAGGCTGTTTTTGTCCGCTTTACAATGCCTAGACGTACCTAGACACGGCCTTACAGCCTAAATAGCCTCTAACATAGGTAACTGTTGCAGAAGTTAAGTGGAAACCATTGCACCAATTTCCAAGATTTCCAATTCAAAGGTAAGTACATGAGAAAAAAATTACTTACTTGCATTTCGGATCATTCAAGAATCCCTTGCTGTATATAATCCCATCATATACATCAGCGAATTCCACCGTAACATCAATATAGTCGCCCGAGCATTGTACGTCTATGTCCGGTGCCTGGGGCGAGTCTGCCGCTCGCGAGCCTCTGATGAAGTTGACCCCAGTGTCCTCTGAGGACTCGTAGAATGGCGAGAGAGCATCTCCCGCGAGCTGGTAGTTCAGCTCGGCTGCGGTGAGCGTGTCGACGTCATTGGAAACAGCTGTAGCGAGCGACAGCTGAAATAAAAAATAATGTCTATCAGAGGAAGGGTTTAGTTAGACAAAATCTACATAGGTTTCGCTCGTACAGTGAGGAAAAACATGGCAGGGAGATCTGCAGACTGTGTGTTTCTACATGAGCCTCTTCAGTGGGGTCTGCAACAGCGGCCTGTTGCTACACATCGTATATGGCTGGAGCTCCTCAGGTGAGGATAGGATCTGCACGTTGATGTAAAGTTAAGCGAAATATCCTAGCAAAAACTTTGGTAAATACAAAGAGGCATCACTTTGGATGTACCAAGGTTTTTAAATGTGACTAAGAGGCATTAGAAATTTTTTTTTTTTAATATATGCTTTGACAAAAGTTGATATTATCAATAGAAACGATTTAATGAAGTATATGAATAAGAATAAGAAACATTTACTGTCACATATGATAGTCCGCTATTTAGTCTAATTCAGTAGTTAATTACACTGCTGAATTAGGTTAAGTAGCTTAAGAGTATTCCTTTTCTCACGTTCTATAGAACCTTTTTCTTTAGATCCTTAAACATTTACGTCAGGTTTAATTTATGTAGCCTCAAAATGCAAATGCATGCTTAATACAGCACGATCTTCATTACGAATCTTCAGGACATTAGGTCATAGGGGTCATAGGTTTATAAATAAGACTATTAAAATAGGTTTTATCGGACACTAAACCTATTTGTAACAAAATCTAGTGAGGCATTTCGTAGAAGAATGTAAAAGTAAGACCCCTAGATTGTCGAATGTCATAGTCAATTTTTTTAATCATTATGTTCTCAACATAAAGGATGTCCTTTACTTCTACAAATCGGCACTTCTCCGGTGATTTCCGTGGTGTTAACTGTCTAAGTCCTGGAAGATTTGCATGACATACCGACATCTGGTAGACGTCGAAGTTCTCTAGTCAAAACTCTCAAGACTTCGACAATAATGATGCCACCGAAGTCAATTCCACGGTAATCACTGGAGAAATGCCCAAATACAGTGTGAGAATAGATTATATTGTTATTTTTTTCTTTAGATTCTTTTCGTAATGCATGTCCCTGCACGGAATAAATTCGCCTTTGTAGATAAACGATTATTTATAAAATAGGTTTCTTCACTTATTTGCTTCTAAACAAAAGGAATGTTGAGCAAGTAACATTAGATACCTAGTTTTCTTTTCATCCGAATTAGCAAATAACATGTAAATACAAATAATTTCGCGGGTCGCTAATTTATTTCATAATTATTATGGGTGGTGCATTTCCTTAAATTATAGAAGTCACTCTGAGGACATTTACTTTGTCAATTAATATTTGTAATTAGACTAATTATAATTAATTAATTTAATCAACTAACCTAGCTACTTAAGAATTTACTAACAATGTATAGATCTCTGTTGTCTTGAATAAATAAAAAACATACCAGGTTTTCTTAAACCATCGTCTTGTGCTAACTACGCTGGTTAGGTATAGTTATTCGAAGCCCTCAGGTTCACATTGTCCACATTCCCAACTCGTCCACATTCCTATCTCGTCCTCATTCTCAACTCGTCCAGATTCCCAACTCGTCCTAAGCGGAATGTGTGAATTTGTGCAACCTTTCAGAGAACGAGTAGGAATGCGGACGAGTTGGGAATGTGTATGAGATGGGAAAGTGGACGAGTTGAGAATGTAGATGAGTTAGGAAAGTGGACAAGATGCGATTATCGACGAGTTGGGAATGTGGACGGGATGAGAATGTGGACGAAATGGGAATGTGGGCAAAGTGAATCTGAGGGATTCGAAGTTATACATTCTGTTGGTTTGATCTACTCTTCTACCAAACTTCAAAATAAGGAAAGGAGAAAGTGGTTTGTAGTTTCCTTTCTTTGTGTATGATATAAAAGGAGTTAGAGAGGTATTAAGGATATTTTACCTTTTTAGGTTGGATTGAGCGTTGACTTGTCAGTGACTGATTCAAGACTTTTTATTTCTTCTTCTTTTTGCTATAAATGTTCTAAATTTAGCACTTACATGTTACGTTTCCACCGTTCATGGTTTCGTTATCGTGTATCTAATATTATTGTTAACGCAGACAATGCTTTTTGCTCACACGTGATACATATTTGCAGTTGAGTTGTGTAAAACTGTTGATGTATCGTTGTAATTGCAGTAAGCGATCGTTAATAGCGTCATTGAGTGCATTCGCATAGTAAATCAGCATTTCTTTGTGTGTTGCACTCGTGTTTTTGTGTCAATTCTTGATGAAATGGGTGAGGATACTATCATTTTGTTTTACTTTGGAATTATACTTAGTGTAAGAAAATCGTAAGTGGGGTGGGGTCAATAGGGCCTTGAGTGGTCTCGAGAAAAAGATGATACGGTTGTGCTCGACTTTGCAGGTGATGCTGTGCCCCCAGATTTCATTTTACCTAGACTTATCATAATTATTGGCCTCATATTATTAATATCATTAACCCTTAAATGCATGATTTTTTTGTATAACTTTTTAATTAATTGAAATAGATGTATCTTGTTGTATAGATTGAGGGAAAAATAAAAAATAAATCATAAAAAAAGCACTGGCCATACAATATACCTACGATGCAGATATACATCATTATGCATTTAAGGGTTAAAACAAACGATTTAACTAAATCACTACTCTTTGGGTGTTACGAGTACGGCAAGTAGGTATCTGGGAATCTTTTTATTGGCACCTGAAATGACCAACACCATTTTGTAAAGAGTGAAACAGACGAATAACAATTTGTCCATCGACCACCACAATAGATACTCGTTACGTCAAACTAAGTAAATCTGAAAACTGAATAAAGAACTCTAAACTATTGTTTGGTGACACCTTAAGACGCTGTCAACAGCAAAATGCCCTTGAGGATTCAGGATTTTGGCCCATCCCCTAGCCCCGCCTAATTGCTCCCAGCGCTATTCACAAGTGAGCGGCGAGAAGCGTAACTGTTTGCATTCGGCTTGCGATCGCGATCGAAATAAACACGCCTGCCGGTAGATGGCGTTAAACTCCTGTAGGTTTCCCATAGAGTGCAGAATAAAATAGACAGGGCGTAGTTAAAATAATATAGTTGATTTTTAATTTATTTTCATAATTAAAGCGTGAACAGATAGAATGAAATTTGGATATGTAATACGTAAATAAGTAATGAAAACTTTCAAACACATTTAATGAATTTTGGATATGTAATATAAGTAGTTAAGATTTATTAGAAAAACATACAGTATTTTTGTAAGTAGTAATACGATTATATTGAATTAAAATATAGGGTCATCAAGAAAAACATAAAGGAAGTGCCTTTATGTTTTTCTTGATGACCTGCAATGTAAGGTCATCGAGAAAAACATAAAGGTAAGGTAAGGTTTACAAATAAATCAATCGATTTTCGATTTGACAGTATAAGGTATTTATACTTGGTATCCGTAACCTGGTATCCCATCTAAATCATTCTGTAAAAAACTAGCCAAGTCTCGATGGAGCTGCTTGTTTATCTCTAAAAAGTAATGAAATCTAGACAAAATCGTGTCAAGTTTAAGGTACCTTACTGCGATTTCTTTATTATTATACTTAATGTTGTGTGACTTGGCCGTTGAACATTCTTTATTCGTTATAGTAGGTACAAGTCAACAAAGAAACTTTGTAATCGCATGTATTTGTATAGGATTACAAACTTATGTGTGCAGTTGCAATATTTGGAGGTTTTTTAGGACTTGATAGGCTAAAAACTAACTATGTTTACAATTTCAGCTCTCTGAGTTTATGGGAAGTACTAGTTCTATTCTGATGATCATGAGTCAGTGAGTGTCTGTCGTAAATGCGAAACTTTGCTTTCGCTTAACTTCGGAACTAAATGACCTACAGACTTGAAATTTTGGATTTTAAGTATGTGATTATAGCTTACTGGATGACGAAAATTTCTGCGTTCTGGTCTTATCTAGAGGTTCTCAAATAGGGGCCTGAAAATGCGGCGAAATGGTTCCAGTAAAGGATGGTACGGCAGTGTTTGCTTCGCGCTCGATTTGGCGGGGCCACTGCCGTGCCCCCAGATATGTACCATGCAACTCCGAGTACCTTTAGTAGCTAATGATAATGTATGTTACGTAGGTAATTAAATTAAATGAGATTAAACAAATACCTTATACTGTCAAATTGAAAATTGATTGGTTTAAACCTTACTAACTGACGTGCCCGAAAAATTACCATGGAGTGCGGTGTATGATAATACATACATACATACATACATACATACATACATACATACATACATACATACATACATACATACATACATACATACATACATACATACATACATACACACATACACACACACACACGCACGCACGCACGCACGCACGCACGCACGCACGCACGCACGCACGCACGCACGCACGCACGCACGCACGCACGCACGCACGCACGCACGCACGCACGCACGCACGCACGCACGCACGCACGCACGCACGCACGCACGCACGCACGCACGCACGCACACACACACACACACACACACACACACACACACACACACACACACACACACACACACACACACACATACATACATACATACACCTTAGGCCTTCATACACAGGGTTTCGCACACAGGCGCTGCCGGGTGTGGGCGCAGCCCTGAGTTTGCCTAAAGCATTAGGCAAGGAAGAATAATAATTACGTCAAAATAAAATCGCGGAGTGAGACATGCCTGCTTCGGCTCGTTTCCTAAAACCACACTCGTGTATTGATGCCTCCCATAATACATAACTATTACCGTCGACTCCAAAACTTTATAGATCTATGCAAACAAAACGTTTCTCGATGGGCGTAGCCAAAACCGCATCTGAAGAAGCGTTGAAATGTGGACCTTATATCCAGTGACATAAGGTCCACATTTCAACGCTATGAAGGTGTAAAACTGAATGAGTATTAATTTGGACAGGCCAGTGGCTATTGCGGTGATCATACATTTAACACACTTAACTAAATATTTACACTTCTTATATTATAACTTTGATTTATATAAGTACGTATACAGTATTTTAGATTTTTAACACAAGGTTAAACAATTTTTTGCGATGTTTTCGATGCGCAAACGAGAAGCATAGGTCCGTCTAGCACGGCGCGTCAGCGCACACTGTCTATTTGTATCGGAGTAAACGAGAGCCTACTGTCACTGTTTCTGGGCAGCCGGGTCTTAGAAGATAATAATAAATAAAAATTGAAATAAAAAAAAGTGTGGACTATTTGTGAAATGTGACTCGTTAGCGGTTTAGGTATGAATATGTTGACTTCATGTTTTTATTTGCAGACCCATACGTTAAAAAAATAAAGACATAGAACCGTTTAATGATGATTTTAAGACCAATCTTTGCAATTTTTTTCTATCGAGCCGATTTCGTGAAATTATGTATCGCGTCCGTCCACGGTCTTCGAAATATGATGAATATTAACATATATTTTTTTTGATGTGCTAGAACAAATGGTTTTTCTTAAAAAACTGCTTAAATAACATCAATTTCAACAAAAGTAGGTCTTGTCAGCCTCTTAAGCAAATAGTACATTACACAACTAGGGTGGTAATACAAAGAAAGGCCGAGATCGCAGATGTTTGCGGCCCGAGCTGCAAGCGAGGGACGTAAATATGCGATCGAGGGCATTCTTTATTACCTCCCGTGTTGTGTACATCACTTTATGTCTACACCTGGCCAGAAAGTTGTTTATAAGTTGCACAATAATTGTGTGTGTGTAGTTTTGTTACTGTTACGTTAGAGATGGGGAAAGAAAATATTTATGGACTTTGTTTAAATCTACACTCACGGACAATGAATTCGGGTCATTTTATATGAACAATTAAATAGAAAATGACCCGAATTCATTGTCCGTGAGTGTCTTCTCTACTGTTAGACCCAACTCCGTTCGCGGAGGTGAAATAAGTTATAATATCTCATCTTTGCTTTGGCTTTGTCGGGAAAAAGTATCCTATTGTAGCACACCGGGGTCAATCGTTCCAGTAGTTTGAATAAATGCACACAATAAAACATTTAGACACTTTATCTTTGGGAATTTCGAGATGTTCCACACTTTAACGAATATAGATACCTATTTACAGAAGTCATCTAGTCCCTTGACTGTTGACCGTTCCGTAAACCTTATAACATACAAAACTCACCTTAACCCGGCCTGCTTATCCTACTCACCTACAAAACCACACTAGTATCGAAACAGCTTATAATCTTCAGTAAATCTCAAGCTAACATTCATTTGGTAGTAAAAAAACCGTTACGTAATAAGATGTTCGTAATTTTATTTGCATATCAGTGATACAATCTATTTTAGAATCCACCATTTCCATATAATTATTATGAAACTAGGAGTCGAAATGTGGGGTCAAAGTTCGAGTTCGATTGATAGGGTGTTACAACGAAAGGTATTTTGTAATGTGCATCTAAGTAGTGTTATAGCCAGAAATTGCACAATTTTTCGATAAGTGTGTGATTACTACACTATTAACAGGTGTCATTGGACTCTTGAGTTGTCAATGGGTGTCATTCTTTTGTAACGCTTTGCTTTGAATAACTCTCAATGTTTATGAACTTTTAGATAGACTTCGTAACAAAGAAAATAATATCGTCTACCTACCTAATACATTTTTTGATAGTCACTGAGTGACAATAGGCTATATACCTATATGTTACTCGTATGACGGATCAAATGCACTTTTTACCCGACTGCGGCGAAGCCCAAAGGAGTGTAATGTGTTTGACCTGTATGTATTTATGTACGTTATGTATGTATGTCCGTTCCTATGTCCGCTCGTAACTAACTACTCAACGGCACAACGGATTTTGATAAATGATACATCATTAGATTCGTCTTGATGGCGCGAGTGTCACTGGGAAATTCGTTAAAATAAACAAAATTGCGGATTTTATGCACTTTTAAAGTGCAGTGCGGTCGGGTTTTTTTTAGTAATTAAATGAAGTGTCAAATCAAAACACTCAAATAGTAGGTACGTAGTTTAGTATGAAATACTGATTTGTGACGTCACGCTCAACATGGTGCCTTATTTTCAGTTTTTTTTTAAGTCGTTGATGGTATGAAAATGAATGTACTTAATTGATTTTATCCGAGCAGTTTTGAAAACGTAATTTGATGATTAGCGTTATTTAATTTATTATGATTGTTGTCCAATACCATTCACAGACTTAACCCGTGAGAGTATTTAGGGGCGTAAAATTTGGCGCCCGAGTTGCGTAGATTTTAGGGTTCCGAATCTCAAAAGGAAAAAACGGAACCCTTAAGATCACTTTGTTGTCCGTCTGTCAGTCTGTCCATCTGTCAATACCCTTTATCTCGGGAGCGCGTGGAGGTATTGAGTTGCAAATAAAACCATATACTCAGGTCTATAGTTACCCCGATAAGGTCGGACTAGGGGGTGGCGGTCATTCGTGGCCTAGGTACGCGGTGGTCGGCGACTGTGGCCGAACGTGTGCGTGACGCGAGCCACTAAACGCGGCCACAAGAAGGCAGCGAGAGCGCGCCATTCCCGGAGCTTGTGGTCCGAACGCGGCCACTCGAACCCTCAGTGTGCGCCGATGCCATACAAAATGTATAAGAATGCTCGCTCACAGTTTTTGGTGGACCCCAGTGGTCGAGCTGTGGCCGTCACTATTGGCCTAATGTGCGGGCGCCCTAAGAAGTATTAGAGTGAATTATGGATCGGAGGAAGTCAAGGGTAAATTCTAGTTGAATTATGTAATTACCTGCACAAGTGCAATCAGTGCCGCTATGCGCATGACAGCCGCTTCATGGGGCCCTGAAACAAAAAACAACATACATTAGCACGCACAATAGTTAAATTCTATGGATGACTAGGGTTATCTTATATTCATTAGATATAATCATTACAACCAGAGTTCTACTTATCTCTGGTCTGCAAATATGGCAAAGACCTGACCATGAATTTTTAACGTGGTTGAACCACATCCATACCGTTCGCACGTAAGTAGGCAATTGGGATGTTGAATAATGTTGAATGTTACACCATAATATAGTCACATGGATTGCAAAATACTAAATTATCATAACACAAAAGAAATAAACAAAAAATGTATAAAAAATATAAAGTTATAAGACCACAAAGTTTAAAGAAAAACGATATTTTTTTTATCGTCTTTAAGAAAAATTAAAGTCAATTTCGGAATGCTTAAATAACACTGAAAAAATAAATGTATGACAACTATGTGCTTAAACGCACTTCTTCGTGCTCAAAATGGCAAAATGCTATTTTTTTCATACAGACTTAGTACAGCGATGCAACGGATGACGTCATAATGTCCTACCGTTTTGTATAGAGCGTTTTCAATGCTCAGTCCGATCTGCTACTTTTGATTACAATTTGTGGCTGTTATACTTATACCAATGTATTAGGTGGCATATAGATATTTGTTCCTCAGAAATAGTAGAATCGATTTAGGACAGAAAAAAAATCGATTCAACAGGCTAATTGGGGCTGTACTTACAGCCGAATGCAATGCAATAATTGCATGATACTAGAAAAGCGCAAAGCGCGACTTGAAGACTTAACCTTAAGTTAAGTTCGTGTAAAACAGTTTCATGTGAAAGGAAAAGTGTATTAAGGGCCGTTCAGATGATGCGAGAAATATCGTACGGCCCAAATAGCCTGTTGACTCGATTTTTTTTCTGTCCTAAATCGATTGTACTATTTCTGAGGAACAAATATCTATATGACACCTAATACATTGGTATAAGTATAACAGCCACAAATTGTAATCAAAAGTAGCAGATCGGACCGAGCATTGAAAACACTCTATACAAAACGGTAGGAATTTATGACGTCATCCGTTGCATCGCTGTACTAAGTCTGTATGAAAAAAATAGCATTTTGCCATTTTGAGCACGAAGAAGTGCGTTTAAGCACATAGTTGTCATAGATTTATTTTTTCAGTGTTATTTAAGCATTCCGAAATTGACTTTAATTTTTCTTAAAGACGATAAAAAAAATATCGTTTTTTTTTAAACTTTGTGGTCTCATAACTTTATATTTTTTATACATTCTTTGTTTATTTCTTTTGTGTTATGATAATTTAGTATTTTGCAATCCATGTGACTATATTATGTTGTAACATTCAACATTATTCAACATCCCAATTAGACGGGGTGAGAACTCGTATGCGCCCCGTCTGTGGCCCCGTCTAAATGGGGTCTACGAGTTGCAGTTCGCTGTCGTCGATGATCGATCGTGTGCTCATTCCAGAGCCTGGATGGCCCACGCCAGCCTGGCTAGGGCATCATTGTGTCTTGCCCTGTATTATTAATTATAGTTTCATACTCGCTTTGTCTAGTTAATTGCTAAGACGGCGATGCAATTCAGGACATACTTTCGTAACAGTGTGATAGGCGGCTGTCACGAATGTATGGGTATTGGCCAACAGTACTAACACTAGAATCCTTTCTTTATAGTTTACATGACCGTAATGTAGAGTCCGACCGGAATTTCGGTTTCGGTCTAGTTTCGGAAAAAAACGGGTTTCGGCTTAGTTTCGGTTTCGAGCCGAAACTACGGCCGTACGTAACCGAAACTGTTTTCGAGAGGTTTCGCGCTGTGATCACACAAGTCTTTATTTAAAAAAGCACAAATTATTTTTTTTAAATAAGAAGTTGTATTAATATGTTGTATCCATTAATTAATTAATTAATTTATTTATTTATTTATGACAAAAACATATTTACACAGCATTACAGACTAAAATCCAATGCACTGTGAAACTACATAACAATAAAAAAAATACAAAAATCTTAACTAGATAATTATGTAAATATAATCATAGCGGAACACTAGAAGGCCTATCATCCATCATCTCACAAAACCTGAGGCACTCTCTATACACAGCCGTCCATCGCCACGCAAACAGGTCACATCCAGGTGTTGATATAACCGTTGTTGTATTACTTCAAATATCAGAGACCTAATGATTAGTATGTTCTTTAAAAATAAAGACTGACTGGTGTTGTATCTTTCCACGAAGACATTACATTATCGTAAGTTTCAGTGTCGGCCTAAACTAAACTAAGACGGAAGCCGAAATTCGGTTTCGGTCGTAAAAACTAGTTTCGGTTGGACACTACCGCAATGCCCTTAAACGACCCAATCTAAACAAATGTGGCATCTTCTGCCACCGCTTACATAAATATGATTGTTCCGAAATGCCACATGTGTTGGGTGTGAACTAAAGCCCATTGTGGGCATTTTGAGGTTGCTTCACCGATTTGGTCAATAAGTAAATTGTTTAACATTTATATGGCCGACAGTCAATTGCTATAAGAGTGGAATTGGATTTCCGAATAAGGCGAAGTATTCACCAGAGCTATTTAACAGGTCTTAGGCGTTTCAAACGGTAACATTTAGGCTATTTTCTCTAAGATTTAACAGAAATCTTGATGTTCTTTCAACGTATAAAAACTGAATATGTATAAACTCGGACGGAATTTCATTTCTCCTAAATAACTAAAGGTCACAGTTGAGCTCTGGTCATGGTTTAATGGTGTGGAGGTGATATTGTATTTTATTATTTTTTCCTTAAGAAAAGTTGTGTCAAATATCACCCTATTGTCAAAATGTAAGCTGAGATCGCGTTTTTACCCGACTGCGGCGACGCGGAGGGTTATGTGTTTGACGTGTAGGTATGTATGTATGTCCGTTCCTATGTCCGCTCGTAACTACTCAACGGCCAAACCGATTTTTCTAAATGATACATCATTAGATTCGTATTGATGGCGCGAGTGTCACTGGGCATGAAGTTCGTGACAATAAAATGGCGTATTTTATGCATTTTAAAGTGCACCGCGGTCGGGTTTTTTTATAGTAAACATATTTAGTTATTTCATCTTGTACACACAATAAAACAAACTGTTAACTCCTCACCGTTTGAAAGCTAAGAAAAACTATAATTATACTTGATCAATACTTTTACCTCTTAGCTGATTATTACCAATACTTTTGTCATAGTATCGACTGGATACATTTTAAATTTTCTAACACTTCATTTCACAAAATTGAAAAAATAAATAAATTCAAGCCTCAGTGAATACAATTGGTTCAAAAGTTCTGATTGAATGAAAAAAAAAAACAAATTTCCAAGTTAAGGGCTAAGTCATTCATCATCAATCTATATACCTATGTCCGGCTGCTGTTTACATATACATGTCGTATCGTGATAAAATAAAAACGTTACATTAGCCAAAAATATCTGATTATTGGCTTGGATAAAGTCGCAGAGAGGGCGCTAGTTATGACTGACCATCTAGTATTAGATCCTTTTTGAGTAATGCAGGCAGTTTAGATTAAAAGGACGAAATATGACGTTGACGGATGGATTGTCAGTCTTCTTGGAAAATCTAAGCGATTGTGCCCATCTCTGTAAAAATAGTTGTAAGTGGGGAAAATAAAATAAATAAATAAAAAAAAATAAAAATGGTTTCCTCGTGTACCGCTTCGATATTTCACATAGCTGCAGTGGATACACCGCCTAATGTTGGTATGTGCACGAGCGCATGATACGGTAATGGCCGTGGCGTATTTAAAATGATTTTTGTGACATAAACGGAATATCGTTGAAAATGTGGTAGGTTTATTTTGGCGAGTTATTCGCTGTGTTATTTTGTAAATAAATACTTATGAAAATTCTTTTCATCACCAAAGGTTATTAATGCAACTTCAGAAAACTTTAAATTATTTGATAAAGTTACCTCCAAAACCTTTGGTATTTAAAAAAACCTGAAAGAGATAAATCTCAATAACATTCTATAAAAAAAATCATGAACGGCTGCTGCTATTATATTTTTAGACAATGGTAAAAATCGCTTCTTGAAGTGCGTAATAACCGCGGAAAATATTAAAATTTTATTTTATCGAGAAAATACCAATTCAATTAAATTTGATGTTCATTTCATTAAATCTCACAGACCATCAAAATCGACCACGAACTTATTACTTCAAACCGCATAGTTCAAGATAAAACCAGTAGGTCAAGGAGTTAAAAACTAACATAACAATTAAATAATCTTCATACAGTATGGTAAGCGTGTCTGATCGTCTAATTGAATCATGCGGAGTCTAATGGCTCACGACCCATTGTGGCCCATTCATGATCTCATATCTACTTCCGACAGTTAAATGTCGTGAAATTGATAACCTATTCAAGTGCGCTGTACGTTAAATACGGTTAAAAAAAAAACAAATTTTAAAAACAAGTTTATGATTTCATCGAAGCGGAATTTCTGAAAAATTAAAGCTGTAATCGTTGATTTGAGATATACGTTCAGCTGTTTCACAATTGGCGCAGTTTTATTTATCTACTAGAACAGTGGTTCTAAACCTTTTAGCGATGAGCGAGCATTTTACAAAATTTGTGTCTTGCCATGGACCGTACTGTTTGGAGATAATGTAAAGTAAAAAGCTAGGAGGTAATGTCATTCTCATTTAGATTTGTGACTTGTCACAGCCATGTGCAGGAAGTTAATGTTACTAATACTTAATCTTTACTTTTTTATATACGAACCGAAAGCTTGACAATGGGGCTGAAATTTAAGTATAATATAATAATAATATAATATTTAACTTCCTGGAAACCCTTAACTTTTGCACATGGTTGTGACACATCGGTCAAACTATATGAGAATGATCCTAATTATAATATTTTTTGGGATAAGCAGCTTCGCGGACCACTTCAGATGCTGCCAGGGACCACTCGGACCATCGCTTAAGAACCACTGTACTAGAAGATGCCCGCGACTTCGTTCGCACTGAAATAAGTCGAAGAAAAAGCATCCTAATGTTAATCAGGGTCATAATCCACATGTACAACAAATTTCATGAAAATAAACATGGTCTTGTTACGAGTTTGTTATAATGTGTATGTATATAGATTGTTTATTAATGAGTATATGTTTATGAAAATTGTTGATGTCTTTTCCAACAACAATTCACCATTTCAGACATAATTTACAAAAAATGAACACAGTAGGGTTATGATGCTACGCTTTGTCACGCGATAAATAAATGATAAAGCATCCGTCACTCTCACACACTATTTGTCAGAACGTAACGGATGCTTTATCATTTATTTATCGCGTGATAAAGCATAGCATCATACGCCTACAAGAATAACTGATCTCAGAAACCGCGCGTTCTCTTGCCACAAAAGTTGTAAACCGTTAAACTATATGTCGAAGGAAAGAAAAATCGGTCGTTGCTTATTAAAAATCGATCTATCCTAATTCATTAGACCATAGATACCCATAATGTATCAAATAGACGTAAATAAATGTATCTGCCAGTATAAATGGCAGGTCACGAAGATCTTAATTGTACGGTTGCCTCCGATTCGTGAGGTCAGCGGTGTGAACCCGCATCTTCCGCGTTTCGACATTAGCATTACAGGACTCTTTACTGGGGCGACAATTGCCCCATGGCTTGTGCAAAACTAGGATGTACTGAGGAAGATGGCGGGTGATCTGTATGAAAAGTACCTAATTAAAAATGTTCGACACGGAGGTACAAACGGCGGTTTGTGCGACGTTTGCAAGATATTCGTGTGAACTTACTCGGCAGAAGGAGTGCAAGCAAATAGATGTAGTAAATAATATTTATATTAGTAATGGAACACCCAAGTATGAATAGTAGGGGAGAGTGAGGTAAAACGATCCCATGGGGTCAAATGATCCCCAGCCGTATACAAGTGACAACTAACGCCATCTATTCAAATACGCAACAAACGTCATCCCCGCACCCCTGCCAGTTGCCTCTCCGTGTGTCATGGTGGTATGAGCACTTAGCCTGATTTTATTAAAAAATAATTAAAACGTACGGTTCTGATCTAATGTAAGCCTGTTTTTGAACTTTCATTACTTTTTTCATGCTCATGTTTATTGAAATGTTGTTTTATTGGCGGGTTTTAATAGCAATTGGCTATATTTAAGGAATGTTTGAATACCGCACATTTGAAGGTTATATTTTGATCGATATCTTGGAATTTGGTGCTTGGGGTAAAATGATCCCTACTAACTAAAAGACTATAAGAGTTATGTTTAACTCGCTTACATACTGTTATTGTTATGAACAATACATATGACTACAATAAACAGCTTGTTTTATTTCACAGATACTAAATAACTTAGGGTATAAAATGATCCCTGGGATCGTTTACCCCTAGCCTAAGTTTAGTAGAGGGATCATTTTATACACAGGTGTGTATAAAATGATCCCTTACTAAACTTTTTCAAAAACCTCTAATATAAAAAAACTACATACATATCATGCAAAATAAGTATGCAGTTAAAAAGATAAGTAAATTCACTACTCTCAACAATTGAAATCTTGCATTTTTCCCTTCAACTTTGGCCACAGATAAAGTTTTTCCCTTAAGGGGATCATTATACCTCACCCTCCCCATGTAAACTTATATATTGGGCGTAAGTAAAAAAGGTATTAACAAAACAAATGGCGAATTAAAAAAATGGGACTAAACTGGAAGCATATTTACGTCGATTTATAAAGTAAGAAAAATAAAAAAAGCACAATCGACTAGATCTAGAGAATCTCCTCTTTTTTACCATATATTTTTTCTTTCTTTCTTTCTTCCATATATTTTTTTACTATTGGAATCAATAATACAACTACTTAGTGGTTGTACTAACATTATTCGTTAAAATTAAGAAACTTATTGGAATAAGTCTATAAGCGTAGCTATGTTTACATACAGCACGTAAGTAGCACCTTCACCTTACGTTACGCCATACGTGAAATACCGCTGTTTAAGATAAGGGTCATTTCACACTAAGTCGCAAGCTTTACAGCTTTATCAATGATGTAACGGATTGGTTGTGCAGGGGTCAGGAAGCTAGGAATGATTGAGGACTACCAAATGTCTCTTAATTTTTTCTCGAAAAGTACTGATGTGATTCTGATTAAACCTCAAGAGTCCCAGAGCAAAATTTCGCCTTGTGTAATTAGATGCTTCTCTCATTCGAAATAAGTTAATAACTCGTTTAGAATTTGCACTATATGAAATACGCAAGCTGACATTAAGTGGAGAGTCTTGTCTTGTGGTTTTGGGACTAAAATACGTCAACGGGATTAATAAGTCTAGATTGAGTATTAAGGTAACCTATACTTTTATTTAGTTTCTAGGTACCTACATCCTAATAACTAGGTAGCACTTCATCAAATTTGAAACGGCTAAATAAGAATAATTTTTTGAAGTTTAATATTTTATAGCAAACTTAAGAGAACCCAGTAGATTATTTTTGATATCAAGTACTTAATTCTAAAACTCTGAAAAAGAAACAAGAGCAAGACGCTGGGTCGGAAATCCGGGTTCGATTCCTGGCGTGGACCATGGGTTAGTGCAATTAAATTTTTCTGTGTCTTTGATTTCTCGAATCTAGTTATTTACTAGCTATCCCAGCGAACTTCGTTCCACCTCAGTTCTCATATTTTTTTAGATATTTTAACAGTTATTCTGTTATCCGGGGTACAGACAAACCCAAAAAAATCAAAGATCACTAAAATCGGTCCACCCGTTCTCGAGTTATATTATAAATGGTGTAACAAGACTTTGTTTTACGTATCAGTAGCGTGGCGTCCAAAGAACTCGATTTCAACCGGTTTGCCTAATATCAGGCATTTGAGCACCTTATTCTACAGCTCTTAAGGAAAATGTACCGCCAAATCTGCACCGGATTGCCCAAGGATATCTTTTACGCCACGCCACTGTTGCGTATATAGTGTAAAAGAAACGAGAGGTTAAAAATGTTCATTATACAAGCTAATAATGTGAACGGATCTTTATGAATATCGGAAGCGATTGTCTCGCAGCTCCCAAGTTTTTCAACTCCATAGATTTACGAAAAAGTAATAATTTGTATTGTCTCTTTGTATCTAAGATCGATTACTGATAATCTATTGTGAATCGATACATACACGCAGTTTGGATTTATGTATTGTTGTGTAATGATATTGAATAATAGGGATTGAATTACGGTAAATTCGATTACGATTTTGTAAATCCGATTGATAGGTTGACCTTTCTTGTAACCATCTACAACCTTTATTTAGCAAAGCAAAAGTCATATGATTCACACGCGTTGATTATATTGTTAAAGTGCGTATCGATCTTATATTTTTTATTTTTTATAAAAGTTATTTTGGTCTTTGGCACCTGCTTCATCAAGATCTGTTATAATTTACTTACCTTTCGTTAAAAGAAGGATGGTTTAAAAGAAGTTGTCGAGACTTGTGACAAACCATATCTTTGCATTTGTGCAATAATATCCACGATGGTCCTCGTCTCTTACGTACCTTGATCAATAAATTCCTTCGTTTTTCATAATTTTCTTGTGGCGAAGAAGTCCAGACTATGGAACATATAATTCAGCAATGCCCTCTGCATTTGTACTCGGGACCGCCGGAAGACCTGGACCTGGGTTATTCCTCAGAAATATGTCTGCGGCCACCTTATTTCTCTGGCAATTTTTCATACTAAATGTATGGAGACAGAGGAATAAGTCGCAGACATATTTCTGAAGAATAACCCGCCTAACGCCCGACGCATTTGCGTTAGGCGTCGTACTCTATATACTAGTATACCTAAATGCCGTCACCACGTCAGTGGTCTACGACAAACATTGCATATAAGTAGCATAACATAACCTTTTGACATTCAGCGTAAAAACACCGTCATAGTACCCAGTCACAGTAACCTGACAAACCAGTTGTAATCAAGAATATTGAATTAATTGACTTCTTAATTGGTTCGTATTGGTTTATTCGTGGTTCGTCATCAGTTGCATTGCATTGCGTCTGAAAATAGTAACACGACCAATTTCAGAATAATGTTAACCTTTAGCGGGTTCAATTCAAATTCCTTGAGTTTACGTTATTAATAGATTAAATTAAGCTGAAATGAGTAACTATTTAATGATAATGTTGCGTAAAATTTGAAACTGTTGAGTTTGGAAGTTAATAGTATTTTATGCAAGTAATGCGGCGAGTATCGCAAATAGAGACGCAATGAGCGTTTTTTGACTTAATTATACAACGTTGCATACAATACTTTTTCTACGACGAGGTTTTAAATTATAAAATACAAAATTAATCATAACCTGGAAACAAGCCAAATATGACGTTTGACTGACAGTATGTGTCCATGGTAATTTTTTATTTTTTATTTAAAATATACTTAAATTAAAAATACTTTTTTTTATGTTGGCATCAATGAATTTATTTCGGAAAGTTAGGTTTTTCTTAAAAACCGTAGGAATTTAATTGTTTGTTAAGTTGGTAGTTGTACATTTTTACCGTAAAGTTAAAATTGAGCGCTTAATCCTTGACCTAAGTTTAACCTAGATTTAGAAGTCTGTGGCTGCTAGCAATAACGTAAAGTGACTATAATGACACTAGTGCTGTTATGGGGGATAGAGTATAGATAGACTTCTCTGAACTCATATTATGTATGTTCTTATATTAGTGTTCGTGACCAAGTAAAAGACAGATAACAGTACAGGAGTAGAAAAAAGATGTAATACATATACTACCAGTACATAAGATAAATAAGAGTCAAATTCCTTGAGCGACCCTACGATCTTTGTACTAGCTCAGTGGTTCCGAACCTGGGGGTAATTACCCCTTTAGGGGTAAAATGAAGTTTTCTCATGGGTAATACTCATATTAAGTCGTTTTTCTTTGAGTACTTTGATATACTTTTTTTATTTTTTTTATTTTATTAATAGGGAAACATACAGCAGATAATAACACAAAAAATTGATACAAATAATGTTGATACATAAGCCATGGCAGCTTCCACTGAAAGTTTATACAATTTTGCTCAAAGTGTACTTAAGTCATTAGCTCATTGGTATAATATTTCACATACTTAATCTATAAAGAGTTAACATGACTAACACAGAGTAGTACCTAAGTAGATACTGAAGTAACTGAGTTACATACTTAACAATAATCATAATTATATATATATATATATATATATATATATATACTTGTCTGTATTACCTATTTTTGGAGGGGTAACGATACAAATCTAGAGGGGGCCTGGGGGTGATGTGGCAATAAAGGTTAGGAACCACTGTACTAAAAGCGACAAGGTCCGAAAACTAGATACTTAAGAATTAGTACTCATAAGTAGTTGAAGCCACAATATATTACCTAATTAACATATATACGAAGGCCTTAGCTAATCAAGGCGTGAATAAAGTTCAAGGGATCTGATGCGTTGTTTTACCTGTCTTGGGACTGTCAAAATATATTGGGTAAGTGAAATGAAATGAAATATGAAATGAAATGAAATAATTTATTTCTGTAAGTAGGCCTCAAGGGCTCTTTCACATGTCTGATTCTTTCTTTTGGCGCTTCGGCAAATGACATTCTGGTGAGAAGAAGCACCGGAAGAAACTCACCAGTTTCTCTTTTAAAATAAACATTGAGCATTACAATAATTGTGAAAATGCAATTTCAATAAGTAATACAATTAATCAAATAAGTGCTTAACTAATAGCTATACATTTCAATAAACATAAAACTATTTTTTTAGAGATGTAAAGGGTCTCTAGGGGTCAAAACAAGATAAATTAAAAAGAAATATGGAAAATAGAGAGACATACACTAAAATTAATGGAGATGTAAGGGGTCTCCGTTGTCGGTAAATTACTGGTTATTCGTCAAGACCATAACCAGACTAATCAGCTTATTGCAGTTTATAACAAGACTAGCTGCCCTGGCGTTGTTTTTTTTATAGTTATTCTGTTATTCGGGGCAGAGACAAACCCAAAAAATCAAAATTATAAAAATCGGCCCAACCGTTCTCGGGTTATAAATGGTATAACTAACCTGACTTTGTTTTATGTATATAAAAAAGATATAGGCCCAGTCGTTGATGCGATAATTGCGGAAACTAATGAGTAATGACAATAAGTATAAAAATGTGAGGTTAGGTGAGCATTTCTAAAAAAATGCCATTTTTTTATTGTGCAATTTTCCGCCAATTTTATGTTATTACCCGACTGCGGCGAAGCCCAAAGGAGGGTTATGTGTTTGGCCTGTATGTATGTATGTCCGTTCCTGTGTCCGCTCGTAACTACTCAACGACACATCCGATTTTGATAAATGATACATCATTAGATTCGTCTTGATGGTGCGAGTGTCACTGGGCATGAAGTTCGTTAAAATAAACAAAATTGCGGATTTAATGCAGTTTCAAAGTGCACCGCGGTCGGGTTTTTTTTTATAAAAATGTGGTTATTTCTACTTAAAATTAAAGGCTTTTATAATCCCAATATGACAAAAGATTGTCCCAATTTTTTTTTCTATTGTGTTACCATTTTTGCATATAACGATGATACAAAGGAAAATTTCATTAATGTATGGAAAATTTGGATATTTTCTTTCTTAGTGGCTCGTATTTCTTAGTGGAAATATCATAAAATTGGCAGAATACTACAGGGATTTTAAACGTTTGCAGATAAAAATACAGAAATATATATGTAACACCAATAAAATATATTATCATACTACTATACTACATAAATTGTTTAGAGAATGTTAACTAAATACTATTGGATTAAGTAAATTTGGTTAATTTAGTGTGATTATATAAAAACGCGCAATAATTTTTTTTCGCTCGTAAATTACCACCGTTTTTTCAAATCTTAACTACAACAATCAATAATATATTACAATCGATCTATGTTCAGCACTGGACGTCTTCAGGTGTAAATGTTGATGGTATATGACGTCATCGCTACCAGGTGCATCGGGTCGTATACGAATTGTTGGCAAAGTGTGCCAGGGTCGCGACGCGGATCCCCCGGACCGGTCGGACTGGTCGGGCGATCTGTCGCACGATTTATCGGTCAGCAAAAGGCGCGGCGGACTGGTTACTAATTTTAGTTATAGGTTTACGAAAAACTGTTTTAAATAGTTTTATTTAGTCCCCGTGTATTTGATGACTTTGCAAAAACTTTTTCAAATACTTCTACTAAGATTGGACGGTGGGCAAAGTTGGAGGGTTTGACGGTACTTAACTTAATTTTATCTTCAGTTAATCTCTTGTTTGTAACTGAGTTTTATTGATGAAACATCTCAAATGGCATTGGAATTGGAAGTACCTAGTTAAATTAATCCAGTCCAATTAAAACTGAAACGGACACCAAAATACATTACGCAATTGACCCTTAGGTTTACAAACGGGCAACTTGACCTTCGATTCGCAAGGGGGTCAAATTATAATGTGTAGCTTCGGTCGAGCATTAATGAGTAAACATTATTACATGTCACAGTGTAAGCACATACAGTAAACAAACCGTTTAGACAGAGCAATTGAGCGAGCAAGGTGAGACACAGACGGGTCGAATCCGAGTCACAGTATGATAGCAGTACTTTTTCTTCCGACAATAGGTGTGACCGTCAAGATGGCTTACACCGTAAAGATATCCAGAATCGGATGCTGCCAATAAAAAGTACCGGGGCGTTTTCCAAAAAAACGTGTCCGAAAATTTGTATGGATTTTTTTCCACTACCTCACGTTCATACAAGTTTGTATGAACGTGACGTAGTGGAAAAAAAACCATACAAATTTTCGGACACGTTTTTTTGTATGAACGTGACGTAGTGGAAAAAAAAACCATACAAATTTTCGGACACGTTTTTTTGGAAAACGCCCATCGACGAAATATCTAGGTGAAAAAAATAGTACCCTTCAACTTTTTGAAATATAAGGCCTGTTCCCGGTGTACGCTACCAGGCGTCAAGCTGACGTACACCGCTTGAATCTCTAGAATGGCTTGGTTTTCGAAAACGCTTTATATCCCAAACTATAAGGGTTCCGTTTTTGCTATTTTGGCTACGGAACCCTAAAAAATGTAAAAGGGTAATATTTTTTTCACCTAGGCGTTTCGTCGGTACTATTTGGGTACTATTTATTGGCAGCATCAGATTTTGGATATCTTTACGGTGTACGCTATCTTGACGGTCACCAAAAGGTACATCGCGCGCCGTATACGGACGCATCACAAGCAAACATTTACCAATGCGCACCAATGCCACAGTCTGGAGTGCACTCATACAGACGCGCGATCGTATATATGTGTCGCGCGCTCCTGAACGGCCGAAGTCCTACTACTAGCTTGATAAGATAAGATAAGATAATCATTTATTTGCAATAAACATTACCATTATATACATAGGTCTTTTTCAATTATTATTAGGTCTTGTTTGTCTTTATACTTTATACTTTGCCCGAGTTGCAAATAGCGCGGTGCTAGGAGTGGCTCACTCCGCGATTTCGCCGCGCGGCTCCGGAGGGGTTTAGCCAACGACCAGAAAGAGCACGCCTTATGTGATAGAGAGAGACGGTGGGATGCGGTGCGTTCCGACCGGTCGTCGGGCTTAAACTTCAATTTTGTTAAAAAGATAAACATCTGTACGTAGAGGTATATCCTTGGGCAAGCCGGTGCAGATGCGGCGTACATTTTCCTTAAGAGCTGTAGAATAAGGTGGTCAAATGCCTGATATTAGGCAAGCCGGTAGGTATCGAGTTCTTTGGACGCCACGTCACTGGTAGGTACTAAATATTACTTGTTCTTACTTGCCAAGCCGCGTTGAATTTTTCGATGTATTTGTATGTTTATAGTGATGTCAGTTGGTTATGACAACAAGCGATATTCAATATGGCCTGCCTTTATCAAGTTTTTGATTCACTTACGCAACGAATAATTACAAGTGTCAGAAGTAATAAAATAAACGAAAATAAGATTTTATCGATATGAGGACGGCCGTAACCAGTCGATAACAGTTATTGTGATGAGACCATCTTTATGTCGATATATTTCGTAACTTTCGTGTAGTACAGTCGGTCAATGAAAACCTTGCCATCGTAAAATTCCGTTTATGAATCAAGATTAATTGGATACGTTTTATTGATAGTTTGAAAAATTACGAAATACGTGATTAAGTGCTTAATTAAATATATATTTACTAGCTGTGAACCCGGCTTCGCCCGGGAAAAATGTAAAAAATCACAAACCCCCGTTTTACTTCCTTAGAAATATTTTCTTATTTTTAACAGACATTACAAAAAGGAGGATGTTGAACTGATGGCTGAGTTCCAAACATTAAAATAATGTTGAAGTCGTTTTTGGTTTAAATTATCCAAATTAAATTATTGTTGTTACACTATATTTCCCGTTAGTGAGCACAGCTCTCCCCTTTAAATTAGAATCGCCCCGGTCCAGAGGCGGCGTTAGACGTAGGCGACGTGGGCCACCGCCAACGCCACGCGGTCCAAGGGCCCTCGCGCCTCGACGGCAGCACAGCAAAAAGAGCTTCGTCACCAGTTAATAATACCATTAACCGTCTTCATGGAACAGCAAAGGGCCTCGCGAAATATCTTTTGTCCACAGCAAATTTAGGTCTTGCTGCGCCACTGTCCCGGTCCCGGGCAAACTCTGGCCGGGACCCGGCGGAAGATATACATCTAAATCATCCCACTATCTTCGCCGCGGCCGGCCCCATCCTCGCCATCCAATTTGTGGCAGCCACTTAGCGTCAGTTTAGTCAACCTATGTGTGTGGCAGATGTGGCTAGCCCGGGCACAGTCCATCTTCAACCTGGCGGGTTTGGACCCTGCATCAGCAACGCGGTTTTGTATGCGCAGTGTGGTGTTCCAGACCCGGTCAGTTCGTGTCACTCCTTTTTCAATTTAGACCTTCTTCAAAAAGTATAGAATCATCTTATGGAGTTTATGTTTAGTTTATTTTATGGAACGGTTCCTGTGTATGTAGAAGTGCCCGCGAGAGGTAAAAATTAAGATGGCGCTACTATCACAGGTGGGTAAATGTTGCAGCAAAGCGCCAAAAATTATTTGACTTTTGTTAATTCATTAGTGAAAATTGTTAATTTAATAAAAAAACATGTGACCTACATACTTAACTGATTCCCCGTATAAGATAGTTATCCTTACCTCTATCCTCTATATTATGGGGGTAAAATTAACTTCCATCCACTATTTTGCCCTCAATAGAAAAGGAATTTTCGAAAGAATTAGTATATATTTGAACATTCCCACCTCCAAGACAAAATAAAAAAACATTAGGGAATATGCATAATATTTCTTGTTTACTTTAACGAAAGCTCTTTCATATAAGAAACAGGAGGCAAAAAGTATTTTTCGAATAAGTATAAAAATAACCAACATACCATCAAAGATTCAAAAAATCAAAAAACGTACTATAACATCATAGTCCATGTCTTACCAACAGGTGAGATAAAAGTTAAAAAATTAAACTTAAAAAGCTACAATACCGAGTTTCGCTCAAGTCACCACTTCAGAAGGATTAAATACAAAAGTGCATCAAAACTGCCTATTCCTTGTTTTTTAAGCTTAGAATTTTAACTGTCATTTTCGCCTGACGTTGGTTCGTTTTCATTGAGCAATGAGACAATAATATTGAGCAATTTTCACTTATGTCAGTAATTTATTAGGTACGTTTTAAAAAATAAAGCAAGATGCATAATATTTTCCTGTTAAAAGATCGTTTTCTTTGAAATAATATTCGTAAGGATATCGCACGATTTTTCTAATTAAAAAACACCGTAAACTTACGTCGCGGTCAAAGTCACACGTTACGCGCGCTTCCTTAAACTATATCAGTTTCCGAACGCAGCAAAGAAACATGGCCGACTGTTTTTGGCGTTATTCGTATTATTTTACATCTTTATACGCTTATTTCTCCGTTATACGAATTTTGCGGATATAAGTTGTCGATTCGAAAGTGTTATTTTTTTACGCTTTAATTTTTGAGATGCTTTTCGTTCAGGTCTACCGTAGGGCCCGGCTAAATTATTAATATAGATTCTTAATTCTATGGCAGATTCCTGCTAAACTGTATAAACAGTTTCAATATAAATATATTTATATATATGGGCCTACAGTGAACGCCAGAATTAGGTGAACTAGTTTAACAGTCATGGGAAAGTAATAGTCATGGGAAAGTATCGATGACATTTTATCGACATAACTTTGCTCCATACTACCAGACTCCAATTCAGCACCGACATATATATTTTGAAAACCAAACTTCTCGTATCAATAGAGAATTATAATTCAATTACTGTTGTTGAGGGTTTCTCGAAATAGATCTTTTTGAAAGCAAGTGCCCAAAGCCTCCTATCATACTAAAATATTTTGACATCTACTGTCAAATGGCCCTTTCACCCCCCTGCTATCTGCTGGTGAAATTACTGTTTCTAGGAACCCTTGTAACCCTTATTTGGGTAGTTCTACCAGTTTCAGGAGTAGTCAATTTTGCCCCTCCGGAGGAGATTAGCCAGCCCAGACCAGAAAGAGCACGCGTTATGCGATAGAGAGAGACGGTCGGATCCGGTACGTTCCGTCCGGTGGTCGGACCCAAACATCAGTTTGACAAAACAACATTGTTAGAAAGAAAAACTTCTGTACGTAGTACTATACGTGCTAGGTTAGCTGGAAGAGATCCCTTACAGGGATAAGTTCGCCTTTGTACATAACCATTGATCTTTGTACTGTTTCTGTGTATTACTTATTCTGTGTCAGTGTTCCAACCGCTCTCGCCTTTCTGGTTGCATTTTTGACTACTTCCCTGTAGGCGGGGATTACCATTTTGGGTTATTTTGTACTAGGGAATGCAATAACCGGTCAAATTTTAAAACCGGTAAATAACCGAAGTGATACCAAAAAATCGGTTAGCCGGATTAAAACCGGTTTTATTGTTTTTTAAACATTTTTCGTGAGCAGTAGTAAAAACCCACTTTAAACTATTTTTTAGTTTATAAACAAAATCAACGTAAATGAAGAAAAAAGAACAATATTCGAAATATTACTGACGGTCAATCGAAACAATTTGACCAGTCGGAACATAAAACATACGGCCTGCATCACCAATTAATACAAATATGATAGATTTTTAAGGGTATATGGACTTGCAAAGAATAAAAAATAGATAACCATTAAGGAATAAAAAAAAATTATTAGTCTATTTACTATCGTTTCTTACAAGTCAGTTAAAAACCGGTTCCTGGACTCGATAACCGGTTTTTGACCGTTGCCAAAAACCGGCGGTTAACCCACGGGTGGGTAACGGGTTTTTCGGTTAACCGGTTTGCAATCCCTAACCGGTAGTTCTAGAAAATAACAGAAAAGGGTAAACCGTACCTCAGGGAAATTGGCAAAAATCGCCTCAGGGAGATTGAAAATCTAGCAGAATTACCCATTTGCTGCAATTCTGCAATTTAGTATTGATATGATCTTTTTTCAGCCCAACTGTACCGAAAGTTGACCGACTGACACTGAAGAGGTACTTGAAAATGAGAAAAAGTATCTTCAACATGTTATTTCACAATCACGCACATGAATTGTGTTATCCGAAAAGGCATACCTATTTATTTTGTATGCTGGTTTATCTGTCTGTACCGATTTCAAGAAAATAAACACCCCGAGACCACGAGTGCTGTAATTGGCTCTACGCGATGGGATGAAAATGAGTATAAATAAATTGATTCTCTTGATTTACGATCTGATGACTGATGACATCAGATCCTGAATATTTGACCTTATAAAAATAACCTGTCTAACTGAGTCTATGATCAATGATCATTGCATCCTCTTGAATGACTTAATACCTTAATGCTCTAAAACGGCGACCCCACCTATTTCGAGGTAAGACTTATATCTCACACAGTTATAAATTATACCACCTTAGTAGGTACTAAAAATCACAATAAAAATATTGGATCCAGTATTTTGACTTAAAAGAACAGCTGTTGCTGAATTATGTATTCACGCACACGACGTTGACGTTACTGCTAGCAGATAGAACACGTTTACGAAAAATAATATTACCTTGACTTGGCTAGTTCGTTTGAGACAAGTAATTCCTACCACATACACATTTAGATATCGACATATATCATCACTTCATACAAAAGTGAAGTACATGTAGTTCTTCTGAACAATCTGATTATGAATATCCTCGCCACTGCAAGATACTGATTTTTAACTATACGTGTGCTGTGTAGAGTAATGCCTTAAATATACACAACAATAGAAAAAATCAGGCGTGAAAGGTCACTTGGTGTAACAAATTATAAACACTATTTAACAAAACATCCACCTTATCTCGACTACCATTAATTATTTCGTACAATACAAAAAGGTGAAGATTTATTTGATTTTTCGTAATTTGGCGTCAGTGTGAGACTTGAAATATGGGTGATTGTGTTTGATTTATTCGTTTATAATAAACAATGGGTGTATAATCTGGTTAGCCGACTGTGGCAGTGAAAAATTTGCCAAAAAATGGATTATTGTGTAATTCGCGTCAATCATTTATATTATGCGATGAATAAAACGATATTGAAATTAAAAATCATGCAAAATAGGTGCATATCTGTCGTCGAGTTGCGGAACATTAGTGCGCGTTAATCTATAACGATACCATTTAAATTGAACTTTTTTTTTTACTTTAGGTACACCGTATATTACTTAGTTTATGTCAAATCTTGCATCTGCTTCTGCTAAATTGTTTCTAATAAAACTCCACTTTGCGGTCCCGTGACAATGCTACATTTTGATAATTTTAACTCGATCAAATCATTGATTCAGGACGTGGACAGTGGAAATCTTACATATATGATACAGCAGATGATTTAGAATATGTTATTTACCGACAGCAAAATAATTCAGTTTTTCAAGTCTATTATTAACGACGTTTTTACATTTAACCACCAACATCGCTATATACATGTAATAAGTTAACTCAAACCGCAGAACTGCCTCGCCGCGACCCGACCTGACCTCAGTTTATCCAGAATTGAACCCGCGACCTACTCAGTTTAACGACTAATCGAGAGTTATTTTCAGTTTCACTATAAACATAAACCAGTGGGTGGGCATTTCTCCAAAAATATGTCTGCGGTCACCTCATTCATCTGGCCCTTTTTCATACTAAATGTATGGAGACAGATGAATGAGTCGCAGACATATTTCTTGAGAAATGCCCGGGTAATGACCAGTCTCAGTGAAATTTAAGAGATACTGGTGAAAATATAAGTATTTATTACATTAACAGTTTTTTAACATACAAAATCGAGTATATTACCTATTATTTCAAATTTTATTCAAAATTAACACGAAATAGTTATCTACTCACTTCATTCATCTTAATTAAATCTAATAATAACTTTTATCACGATAGCCTTTAAGACTCTATTCGAAAATTAACTGAAGCTCACCTATTATTATTTATTTAGCGCTTTCAACGACTTTTATAATATCACAAAACTAAAGAGCTGATTTGACTAGTGTACAATTGTACATACCTACTTATTATTTTTTTCGTAGAGATTTCATAATTATTATCTGAGTCTTTTGACACTTCATAAAATGCTTTGATTCGTTTGTCAGGAATGTACACTGTTATACTTTTATTATTGTGCTCTAAAGTTTAAATAAATAACTTTAACCAGTTTCGAAATAAAGCGATTTTTTCCTTCTGTTGCGTAATTTCGGCAAGATCCATGAATCTCGGTCCCTTAATTACGGGGTTTGGACCGCGCTGCAATTTGATGGCGCAAGCGCACTCGGTAACAAACAAAACAACGTTCGAGGATTTAAGCCGGGGGAAGATGAGCTATTTTAACTGGTTTATTAATCACACAGATAAATAGAAGGGATATTTACAAAAGCAGCATAATTAAGGTGGTTGACACCGGCTGTCATTTTTTTTTCTTATAGAAGTGACATTTTAAGTATTTAATAATGCCTGCTGTCATTAAAAATGTTTCTCTTTAAGTATCAACCAGTCTAGTCAGTTATTTTGTTTTTGTAAACATCCCTTTAATTTTTCCCTCTTTTTAATTAATAGGCAACTTTCCTGACAGATCAAATCAGTTACTTTTTATGAAACGTCAAAACGCTCTGATAGTATGAAGTTTGTATGGAATAAAAGTGAAATGACGTCATTTTACTCAAACAACAAATCATCTTCTTATTTTG
Source organism: Eudemis profundana (assembly GCA_947034925.1). NCBI lineage: Eukaryota > Metazoa > Arthropoda > Insecta > Lepidoptera > Tortricidae > Eudemis > Eudemis profundana. Next base: position 6,954,942 of record OX344806.1, on the reverse strand, counting down.
ACCTTTTAAAAATCGTTTAAAACGCTAAATAGGTGATGTTTAGGTACTTCATTTTTGCAAATTTTCGAAAGCTGATTTAATGGCTAGCATGTAGTAATTTATATTGACTACAGGCAAATACCCTATTTCTTAATAACTTGAAAAAAAATACCGACTTAAATATCGAATCTACATTTGAGAATTTAATTCCATCATCAGAATTTGAAGAAAAGGATCAATCTGGAATTGTAACACTTTCAGGTCATAAATGACGGAGTTCCTTCTTTTAGAGGAGTCGGTTTAAAAAGGGGAGGATAGGAGTAGGAGGCAGAAGGGCAGGAGGTTGAATATATTTATTTTTAATGTTTGTTAGTTCAGAACCCGCGCATTATAAACCGATATTTTTAAATTTGAAAAAGAAAATATAATCAAATTTGTCCCATTTTGTCCAGAATCTCATTCTGATTATAGGATAGGATTCATGAGATTGAGGAAACTTCAAGTAGGTATTCAATGTTTGAAGTCGTATTTAAAAAAAAACATTACATAGCTACTATCTTCGCTGTGGTTCTTAGGTAGTTACATAAAGCTTGGTCGATTGAATGTATGTATTTTTTCTAAAAAAAAAATGCGTGGCACCTGCTCGTAAGGTAAGCGTTACCTAAAACCTTAGCTTGAAATAAACCGTCCTTATTTCCAATCAAATCTTCCGGGTTAGATATAATGAAAGTTTCGACCCATGATCAAATAAGAATTAAACTAAAAGGTTATAAAGCCGAATGCGTAACTAAGATGGCACCTTATGAATGACGCGTTGCCCAATCTGATGGGCATCAAGTAACCACTCACATGGGTACACGCAGGTTATGACCCGACGTTTGTTCATAAATAACATGTACCTGAAAGTAAAGAAATATTGTTAATTGCTTAATATTATTTGGTAAAAAGATGAGATTAAATTTTAACTACTTAGGTACCACCGAGCCATGAAGTTGCTAAAGAAAAAAGGAATTTTGAAAAAATATATTGTAAAAGCCGAAACCGCGAGAAACATCTAGTAAGATTAAGAAAAGTTTGTACTAATATTAGGTGTTTTATGCATTCAAATGCTATTTATTGACGAGTTAATAGCTTCAAGCATTCACTTGCTATGATTGTAGGAAGTAAAAGTGATAGTAAAAAGGTCTAATGTCCATCACTAAAGTGCTATATGTTAAAAACATAAATACACACATAGGTATGAATCAAATAACTTTTTTTATACGTTGAATGGTAATTGAGTACTTATTATACAAATTGTCTTGTTACGAGATGAAGTTTGAATGTAGGTACGTATTATGGTATTATATCAGAGCTTTTTTACATGAATTAAGTAATATATTACAAAGATGATTAACTGTGTGAAGTGAATGTGACTGTGTGAAGTAAGTATACATTTTTCTGGTAATATTTTCTTAATGTATATACAAATAATGATAAGCTGATAATATCTTTATTGTGTATGTGATTTGGTTTTAATGTTATTAAAACACAACAATTTTATTATTATAGTCAGTCAGTTTCAATACTGCAACTTATTTTATCTGGGATATTCTGTGGATGTATTGAAAATATGTACTGTACTAATTATAGCTGTACTATTTATTATAGTACTACTGACACTCTTATGTGTGCTTTTTGTTATGTGTAGCCTACTTAATCAAGTTACCGCCAATACGAACGGCGACCGACGGAGGCTTCCTCCGTCGGTCGCCGTTCGTGTTGGTGGTTGGCTATAGGCATATTATTTTTAATTTAAGGCGTACAAGCTATTATAGAGCTTTGGATTAGTCGTAGTTATGAAGTGTTTTTTTTTAATACAAATAGTTTACCTACTTTATGACTGCCTATGTGCTTACATAATTCTGAAATTATTTAGAATTTTGGTCAAGCTAAGCATGGAAAATATACAGAACAAATGAATAATAGTACATTACACAACTAGGGTGGTAAAACAGAGAAAGGCCGAGATCGCAGATGTTTGCGGCCCGAGCTGTAAGCGAGGTACGTAAATATGCGATCGGGGACTCCCGTGTTGTGTACATCATTTTATGTCTACACTTGGCCAGAAAGCGGCACGCGTAGTGTGCGGAAAAAGCCACTTTATGGCCAGGTGTGGCATAAAACACTTTATAGTACACAAATCAAACCAGATAATTATGCCCACAATAGAATAAGGTCAATACATTTAAAAACCCGTTACCAAATGATACAAATCGGTGAAGTATAAAACGGAAAACGATCACGATTCTAACGCAAACAGTTATTAAACGAAATTACATGTAATAACTATTCTTTATAGACAAGATGCATGATTTTGAATCCTTATATGTGTTGCCACACTTTATGGCCAGGTGTGACGTAAAAAATTTAAAATCTAGTTTTATTAAGTTGAGTGTTCTTCAGTTATGGCACTCAAGGATATTTATTGTTTTTTTCTTAGAATGTGACTGGATGTTACGATAGTAACTAAATAAAAAAAATAAAAAAAAAACTGCCAACGGAACCCTAACTAAAATACAGCTTATTCTATTTCTTAAAGGATCCTAAAAAATCTGGCATATTTAAATGTCTGTGGCTTTTACAAAATAAAAAAAAAACAATAATATACGTATGTATATGCAAAAGTAATTAATTAGGTGCTCTAGTGTGACCTTATTGTTTATTCAAAAGTTTACAAATGGCATTTGCTGTTTTTTACACCATGCAATTAAGTTTACATTCATTTTACAAAGAACCGGTCAAAAAACTAATATAATTTATCTTATGATTACTTCGGGTATTATTATAAGTAGTTTAAGATTTTATTACCTCTATAAATCTTTTTGGCAAATTCTTGGCCGATATTTATAAGTGTCTTACAGAACAAGTAATAGTACTATGTACAAAAGTTTCTTTTTCTAGCAAAACCAAAAGGTACATCGGGCGCGCGCAAGTGTACCAGTACAAAACGGGGTTGGTTCGCTTAGCTTTTATTATATTTATCAATCAAGGTCATTGTTGACTATAACCGTCTAAGATTTAAGACGATGGGGAGAACGGCCGGTGACCTTTAAAGCTTGTGTACACGGGTCACGTAAAAGATCATCCCATAAATCGAAGCACGCGTTTGTATTGCACTAAGGGTTCTTATACACGAGCGACATATTGCCAATGGTTGGCTATGAGGTTAAAACTTCCAAGTTGCTCACTGCAGAGGTCGCCACGGTTCGGTGTACCAAATTTTTGACATTTGTAAACAACTCAACTCGTATTCAGCTCACGCTCCCGTTGAATGACGGTGGGGAGGCCATGTCAGGGCGTTAGCCCTCTGAGGCTGCATCTGCTTGCCGTGCTACGGCACGACGGTCTTCAAATTGTGGTGCTATATATTGCAGCGTTGTGTCAACGTTCGTGTCTGTGGACGTTTCTCGGGGTCTGGAGACATCTCAGGGTCGGGTGGCCTTTATTTGCTTCTTATTTGTGAACAAACGGTCTGTTGCTGAGGATAAGGCTGCCTGTTCCTTAGCGGAGCGGAGCTGGGCCAACATTAGCAATTTCAGTGCCCAAGCTCCCAAATTTCCATTCAAAATGAACCCACTTAGTCGGGTTCTTGGCACTGAATGGGTTAACCCATACAATACAAGCTCCGTTTCGATGGACATACATTATTACTATTGGGAAAAATACCTCATTGCCAGGGAACTGTATGCTTATGATGCTATTTGTCGTGCGATAAATAAATGATAAAGCATCCGTCACTCATTCACTACGTCAGAACGTGACGAACGCTTTATCATTTATTTATTGCGTGACAAAGCGTAGCATCATACCCTACCCTACCAAACCCTGCCTACTGATGTTCTTTATGCCGTTGGCAACGGCGGTCGTGTATAACCGCCTTTATGACGTCGCTTACAATGAACTTTACTGTAGGACAGGTTAATCTTATGAAGTGTTGCTTTTCTATCAGGACGACTAATGTAGAGTGATGTTTACCATGAGAACATAATCACAAGCTAGTAGTAAGTTATTTGCTTGTTGTTTTTTTACACAACTGTAATTTCTTCTCAGTCTACACGTGACCACGGACGCTGTAAAAGGTCCCGAAACATCGGGATGTAAAATTAAATAATATACGCAATTTAATCCATTTAAATTTCTTTTTTACAATTAGTGATAATTGTAAAAACCGAAGACAGTATAAAAAAAAGGTTGAATTGTTTCCTTCAATAGGTGGCTATGTAATAGTACAGTCGCCATCAGATATATCTGAGCTGTCAGTGTACTCATAAATATCTGAACACGGCTCTAATGCTATGAAAATAGAGCAGTGTTCAGATATTTATGAGTACACTGACAGCTCAGATATATCTGATGGCGACTGTACATTAATTACCTAGGGAGGTAAAACAAAGAATGTCTCAGATCGCAGGTATTTGACGCCCGAGCCGAAGGTATGCGATCTGAGGCTTTCTTTATTAGCTCCTGTGGTAAGTACAAAATGTTACGTCTCCCTCTGGCCAGGAAGTGGGAATTTGCGCACGCGTAGCATGCGGTAATTGCCACACTTTATGGCCAGGTGTGACGTAAAAAAATTAAAATCTAGTTTTATTAAGTTGAGTGTTCTTCAGTTATGGCACTCAAGGATATTTATTGTTTTTTTCTTAGAATGTGACTGGATGTTACGATAGTGACTAAATAAAAAAAATTAAAAAAAGCTGCCAACGGAACCCTATTACTAAAATACAGCTTATTCTATTTCTTAAAGGATCCTAAAAAATATGGCATATTTAAATGTCTGTGACAATGAAAAAAAACAATAATATACGTATGTATGCAAAAGTAATTAATTAGGTACTCTAGTGTGACCTTATTGTGTATTCAAAAGTTTACAAATGGCATTTGCTGTTTTTTACACCATGCAATTAAGTTTACATTCATCTTACAAAGAACCGGTCAAAAAACTAATATAATTTGTCTTATGATTACTTCGTGTATTATTATAAGTAGTTTAAGATTTTATTACCTCTATAAATCTTTTTGGCAAATTTTTGGCCGATATTTATAAGTTTTGCCAAAGAATATTAGTTTTGTGTTTTTTTTAATATGTATATTAATTATTTAATAATAGGGAACGTGCACAACGAAGGTGCTGACAACTGGTGCCGTTAATCCGAATCTTGTGCTATCATGCTGAGGCCACATTATTATTGCGATAAAGGACGATTAACGTTACTGTAGCCACGACTAACTATACTTGACATTGACATTTATATATATAGATAAAAAGAAATCAAAGTACATAGAAAAATTAAATGGCACTCACCTGTGTCCAGACCGGGAATCGAACCCGGTACCTCTGGATTTCCGGCCCAGCGACTCAACCACTCGTCCACCGGAGCACCCAGTAAGCGCCCCCAATTTTGCCATCTACTTTGACTTCCGTATCATTCTGTTTTAATAGGATTTAACCTATTTTTTTCTATGTACTATGATTTCTTGTATCTATAGATGTAACATAAAATGTGGTGTAATTTACCCTCATTAAAAAAACCAATGAAGAGACAAAATGTCTCTTTCATATAAAGTATTGACATTTATAACCAGTATTTTTCTTTTCAGGCCTGATAAGTTACCTTTACTGTCCGCATTGTGTTTTTTTGTCGATTTAGTGCTGCCATCTACTTCTTGCACGTTCTCTTTAACTTCTGTTTTTAAACCACATAAACATAAAATATAAAATATCAAAACTACTGTTTTGTATGTGGTCAATTAATTTTATTAGCTACATACGATCAAGCCGAAGACTTCTACTGCTAAAAATAGGTCTTCTTCATAGACTTTCAGAACCAACGGTCGCCCGCTTTTTGCCTCCACAGACTTCCAGGTCGTCAGATCGTCTCGTGAGGGCCCAAACCAAGATGCATCTTCCAGGTCACAGTCTCCATTCGAGAACCTTTACACCACATTGGCCATCGGTCCTTCGAGCTATAAGCTCAGCCTGTATTTTTATTATAAACTAGCTATCCTGGAAATCTTCGTTCCGCCTCAGATTTTTTTATTTTCAGATGTTTTAATAGTTATTCTGTTATTCGGGGCACAGACAAACCCAACAAAATAAAGCTCATAAAAATCGGTCCACCCGTTCTCGAGTTACAAATGGTGTAACTAACATGACTTTGTTTTATGTATATAGATTAAATAATATGTATGTTAATTTGTAAGGTAAGGTACATACAGATCTACTAAAAGTTCTGTGGTTTCGGCAAAAATTAAAATAATAGGTCGTGTCAGATATTTTAGCGTGTCCTGTTGCATCATTTTATTATCGTCAGTGATTGTTTATAGTCTGTATAACTTTGCCTTATACAGTATTAAATGATTAGTCATCAGCAACGAACTGCATTATTTGAATTAAACATAGCCCAAGGCAGAATCGTGTGAAACGTCGGCCAAGTCAAACCAACAATAAGTTCTCGAGGTATCGTAAGGTCGTATTTGCCTACGAAACTTAGTCAGATAAGTCTTTATGTCCTTAAGAGCATAAATATTTCCACCATCACATTGTGGAGTAAAAACGGTCAACGCTTTCAAGATGAGCGATCTACTACAGAGTTATTATTTTGCGAAACGCGCAGCTGCATATAACAATAGTTCTCAAACGGGCTAATATTGAAATAACTAGCATTTACTCACATTTTACTCAGGTCACGCTTCAAAGTATTTGACGTGCTTGTCGCAATGGAATGGCGTTAATTCTGAAAGGCTATATTGTGCAGTCGTATTAGCAAATGGCGAACATGTAAGTACATACATATATGGCTGATTCGCTTTTGCAGTACTTGCGGCAAAAGAAAAGATTGTCTGTATGATATGATTTAGACTGTCAATATTATATTGTATTATCGTTATTGTATTGTATTATTATTGTATTATATTTTATTGTATTATCGTGATACCGGCATTGATAATATGCATCACAGATTTCAAAACATTTGGAGTCACTGATGATACGCAAATCAATCAATAAGTTGGTATAAGGATCGTGATATCACATTTCAATATTGTTAAGTGAAATGTTGCGTCAAACTTCAATCATCATCACATCATCACATTGTTAATTCGCAAAATTTCCCTAAATCACATTTTTGCACTTTTATTCTGCAAATCAATAAGAGAAATATGCTGTAGATGAAGAAACATTAGACAAAACATTTGTCGGCAGTTCGAGATGCCAACTTACAACAACGTCGTTGGTAAATCAGCTTCTCGTTGGTCGAACGAGAAGCTGATTTATGAAGTATTATGCTATCTTATGCCATTGTACGAGTGCATTGTCACCAGGTTAGTATCGGCCTCACCTTCACGGAAGGCCGCGGTCGTTCCGATCCAGTTTGTTATCGAGAGCGGTAAACGCGGCGCCAGACTGTCTGGGGACCATTTAGTTGACATCGAAACATAAAGTTTTATGTCGATATGTTCTTCATGTACCTTACGCCGTGAGGTAAAATTTATCAGAAAACTATTTTTAACCGTTTTAAAAAAGGAGGAAAAACTCAGAGCATTGGAATCTTTTTTTTTTATGTACGCCGACGACGAGTACGAGCTATGTTCGCCGATTACTCGAAGAACGCTGGACCGATTTGGGAAATTGTTGTTTTGTTTGAAAGGGTACGCCTTCCAGTTGGTTCCATTGCATTGCAACCTGTCACGCAATAAATGAGTGATATTAAAGCATCCGTAACGTTCTGACATATGAGAGAGACGCATGCTTTATCACTTATTTATGGCGTGACAAAGCGTAGCATCATAAGCCTACAGATCAGCATTTGATGATGGCATCTTGGAGAAATCGATGGAACTCTTTAAATAGTCACACGTAGCGCTTTGGGCATTTTTTACAGTAACTCGTGCATTTTTTAATCGAATTGGCTCATTTCAAGTGAGTTATTAAACAAATGTTTCAACTATTAAACGATGTGTGTGCTATTCCTATTAATTTATTATTGACTTAGGGTTCGACTTCACCTATGCTAAGCTGTTCAAAGACTGCATTAGTAAAACCTAATATTTCGACACTATTGGAGTAAACGAGTTTCAGAGACCTTTACGTACGAGCATTGTAAACAATAACCTAGCTACACCTTTATGGTAAGGCAATAAAGGTGAATTTACTGTTCCACTTGCAATTTCTATGAAATATTTTAGTTACCCAATTGGGCATGTTTCCCACGATTATTCATTAGTAAATGCGGTGTCGTCGGTTCGGATGAAAGCTTCTTCGGACGCGGGTTCCGAGGTTAGATCTGAGATAGGCTGTGTAGCAATTTGCATCGTTATGCTAACCCGTACTAGTTACTGTAAGACTAGGCAATTGTAATTTTGTGCGCGGATTGTTTCCCCCCACATATTCCGACCCTCTCAAGGTGGTCCGGCCAAGCGACCTGGTTCGACCCCAGGGAACGCCACGGCCCCCACCTGGTCCGATTTTTGCAACAGTCAGTAAGACTTGCGAGTCATTTTCAAAAAAAAATTACAGAATTAAGGGATTTAATTAAAACAAAACTTAATTTATTCCTCTGTGTTACGAAAGTTACCCATATACTTTCGTAACACAGAGGAAGCGATCGTGATTTTGTTTTTATTAGGCCCTTAACTATGTACAATTTTTTTGAAAATGACTCTTGCAAGTTTGTCAGGCTTCAACAAAAACTTCAACAAATGCACGGATTGCCTGAAAAATGCCGGTATTCACTTATTAAAAAATCCTACCCCGCGATGTCAAGTTTTTTGTGGACTCGGTGAGGATTTTTTTTTATTTTATTTCAGTTTTTTATTGAAACAATTGCTTTACAATTTTTTCATCAATTTTCAATTTACATATCCAAATTATGGAAGTTCTTTTTCCACGTACAAATGGATAATACCTAAATGGTAAAAGGACTAGTTTACAACCAGGTAATATTAAAAAAATAAGACCATCTATTTTTTTTATAAAAATATATTGAAAATGTGGCGATAAAACGAACTTAACGTGTAATTACTAGAAATGTTTATTGCAAGATTTGACAACAAAGGTTATCTAGAAGATATCGCTAATTAGAGATAAGACCGCATATTGTTTAACTATCTTTTTAATATTGCATTCTGTACTTATCGATATGCATTTATGTATAGGCGATAAACGCCAGACATGATATGACAGTTCAAATTTGCCACGAGAATTCCAGGCTCTGAGAATAACTAACATCCAAGAAAATAGAATTTCCTACCGCGCACAATCTAAATGTGGAATGAGCTCCCTGCCGCAGTTTTCCCGGAAGGCTACAGTATGGAGTTTTTCAAGAGGGGAGTAAATAGGTTTTTAAAGGTCGGCAACACGCACGTAATGGCCCTGGTGTTGCAAGCGTCCATAGGCTGCGTGATACCATCAGGCGGACTGTATGCTTGTTTGCCACCCTAGTTGTAAATAAAAAAGATAAACTAAAAAATTTAGCCATATTAAACATCTTCTGTATCCAAATCCATGTGCTTATTAGAAGCTCAGCGTTGTACAACGTCTATTGAATGGGACATTGTCAATGACTGTCGTACAATTTGCAAGCTTACACGATTGTCAAGAGACAAAGGTTAAGAGAAGGCTTATATTATTAATCATTATGATTATAATAATAATATTGTTTTGTTAAGTTGAATAAAAAAAGTATGTAAAGATTTATTACGGAAATAATTTGATTAATTTTTTTTTTCAGTTTTAAAATCATCTGGAGTAATTTCAACAAGACGTCGGAAATCGTAATTTTAAACAATCATAGAACTTCGCAAGCTTTAATACACTGCCTACTTTTCCAAAGTTGACAAGTTTTTGTATATCAGTCCTATATGCCATTGACTCTATATGGACTAACGCTAACGGATTATCTGGAAACGCCAAAACCTACCTTTTTCCTTTAAGACAGCCCGCAAACTACAGACTTTTCGGCCGATAGTTTAATCGGGCTGTTAATCACTATGAACATGTATGAAAGTGCGCACATTACACCGATTTGGTGTCTATACTTAACAGCCCGACTATCTGCCAATAAAAAAGTCTCTAGTCTGCGGGCCGTCTTAAACATGGTTTAACCACATATTCACACGGACATCGAAACATCAACTTTGCGTATTAATTATGAATATTCAAGGTCGTGTACATTTAATTTGTTATCATACAAAACAATAGCACCAGTTGAGTAACGGAGGCGGTGTCAATTCTGCCAAACACTACATAAGGTCGTATCTACGTACCCTTCGTATGTACATACGTCTTTCTTCCAAAAAAACGTAGATTTCACAAAGTCGGACAATGTTTCTCACAGAAAAAATGACAATTTTTGACCAGAAAGAGCACCGTTAGCACGCGTTATAGAGAGAGACTGTCGGATCCGTTGCGTTCCGTCCGGTGGTCAGACCCGAACAACAGTTTTGTTAGTGAGAGAGAGAGAGAGAGACTTCTGTACATAGTAGCTACTATTACTTTTTCTGTGTTGCAGGCACAAGCCAGTCATCGTATATACCTACGATTGTAATCTCTGTCCTTTCCTTGGTCACTAGTCAAATTGTACATTTTGACAGGGACTTCTAAACAATAACCGCGTGCGACCAACTGACAATAACACATAGTTCGACTGTTTTTGTGTCACACAATTGAATGTCATTGGCCAGATATCATTGTGAGCTGTGATTGACGGCGTTAAATTAATTGTTGTTTTTAATTGAATTGAAGTTTTAATTGCTTCCACTGTGCCTGTAGCAACTATGTAAGTATCTATACCTCGTCTTATTTCAACTAAGTAGTAGTAGATTTCAGGCGCTTTTTTTTTTAATTTCATTAGTGTCATTCAACCGTATCAGATACCGTATGACAAATGCCGGTCGGTGACGAAACGTGCTAGTGGCCATAGTCTTATACTTTTCAATACAAAGAATATGTATTTTGCCTGAAACATTCATAGTACGGTCATGTTATGATAAGGTGTAGTGGGCAGAGACCTTTACGCTATGATGCCGTGCTTTGTAACTAATTTAACGTTGAGAATATTTCGTAAACGTACCTAAATATCACTCAATTTACATAACCATTTAAGAAACGGTGATGATTCGTGACCTGTCCGGTATTGACCAAAACTGCTCGAAGTTGTTATTTCACTGAATTCGATTCATATTAGAAAGTAAATTATTGGTGCAACATGACCCCATGTTTAACGCAGCGGACTTGTAATTAATTGATAGTTAAAGCATTTGGTATGTAGGTACATACGAAATAATTTGGGTCATTCTTGAAAATTATTATGCTCCTGTGCACACATTGGCGAATATTCAGAAGACCCCGCCTCTTTAGAATAGCATTCTTGGTTTTTATCAAGGACCATTAAAACAAGAAGACTGACATTCCCCATACAAAAAGCTGTTCCCCGATATTTACCACGCCATCTATGTATAAGCTTGGTATAAGAATTATATTATTTACAATTATTCAACTTTGAAAGCGTGACACTAATTGTTATTGTTATTGTATTATGTTTCTTTGTTCAATTGTAACATCTTAAATGTTTAGTTTTTTAGTGCCATCTAGTTTTTGCCTGGATATCCCCTTGCGGTCGGGGCACGATCCAAAGTATGGAGAATGACAGTCCTCTTGTTTTAATGGTCCTTGGTTTTTACATAGTTCCGGTCAAGATCTACAAATTAACCAAACATTTCATTCTGATGAAGCAGTATCTTCTGAATTTTAGTGGCCAGGGGAATATTGTCCTTCAAAAATCACCGATTAATAGATTTATGAGGAAAAAAATAATACGCGTGGTCAACAGGGTAAAGCAGTATCGTAAGAAAAAGTTGTGAATATAGCACGTTATTTACTTAAATATTAACTAAGATCCTTTCTCTTATAGGATTATCTCTTTTGGATTGTCTCATAGTGATACCCGTCAACTTAATAAGAACTTTTGCAATGAATGAATGCACAAAAAAAGAAAGGTTTTATTTAGAATTAGGGTCAATTGCAGAAAAAATGTACCTTTTACTTGTTTGTCTGATCATGGTGTGTCTTATACCATTAAACTCAGAATCACGAGCACTTTTCATTTATATACTTTCAAGTAAATTTGCTTCATTTAATTTTTTCCTTTGACCATCTCTCTCGTACGGCCCTTTCTTCCGGATATGCCCTACAATGGATACCCTTATATTTAGCAGTGGAATAGGTCAATGAAGACAATGATGAAACCAGTTAAGACGGCTGAGAAGATTCGCACTTTAACAAGCAAATAAAGTCACAGGTAATTGCTAGTGCACTTTGAACCCATTGGCTCATAAAATGATCCCGCTGTGTTAAACGTATGCCGTAAAATTTGCGGGAGATTTGCGCGCACGCAAACATGTATTCAAGGCAAGATACAAGGAAAACGCAATGTTGGGAGTAGACGAACATCCTGGCTTAAGAGGAAACAGGAGGGCAGTTTTTCCATACAAACGTAGTCCCCTGTTTCCTCCCTGGATAATGCCAGTAGAGCAATAATTTTTTGTCCAAAAATCTATGGCTACTATTGCTATGTTCCTATGTTTTCCTTTTTACGATAAATTGATTCTCAAAAGAGATATTAACCTTCAAAAACCTAAAAAAAATGCCAGATTTTCCGCTGTGTTCACACATCCAGAAAACAAATTTGACTAGATTATTAAAAAAAGGAAAACATAGGAACACGGCCAAAGCCTTTGTTTAATGAAAAAATTAGTTAAATAGGTTAAATAGGTTTTGGGGATGAAATCCGGGGACTACGAAACGTTGTTTTCATGAAATTTTAAAAGGTATTTTCTGTCCAAGCTGCAGTTGTCTCTATCGCGCTCTGCGGGGGAGAGGCGGGCAGTGCGGGACAGCGACACATTTTACAAATACCTAATTTTCAATTCTCTCGACCTTACTGTTTCCTCTTAAGAACTTGCGCCAGTGGTACAATAAAAGCACCCGTTCGGTGTTCAGATCTGCTGTGTCGAGAGTACAAGTTGCTTTAATGATCGCCGACCTTCGATAGAAGGTGGCACCCCAAGAAGAAGAAACATGTATGCATGGTTTGTGCTTAGATAAGATTCACAAGCATGCACGCCAATTCATCATCATCCGCTTGCCCTTTTCCCATTCATTTGGGGTCGGCGCATCATGTCTTCTTCTTCCATACCTCTCTATCACCCGTCATATCATCTCTTACACAATCCATCCACCTCTTCCTTGGTCTACCTCTTCTTCCAGACCCTTAGACATTCATACCTAACACTCGTCTTGTCACATGACTTTCATCCATCCGCATCACATGCCCATACCACGCTAGGCGATGTCCACGCACGCCAATTATTATTTTCAATTTTTTTACGTATTTCAAGTGTAATCATAGATTTATTCAGGTTAATGTGATCGAACCAATATTTAGGTACTGGAATAGGCTATTTGGTCACAAATTAAATCAGCTTAGTGTAATTTATTTTGTCCGAGTTGTTTTGGAAACATAATTTGATGTTCAGCGTTATTTAATTTATTTTAACTACAGTGTCGAATACCCTATTCTTTTGATTATTTAGAACTTAATACGGTGACGCCACTATAGTTATAACGATTATACGGGAATCCGAAGATGAATGGAAATGTCCTAGTGTTTGACACTCTAATGCCCTATAGTTGACCTCTATTATAATGAATGACTAGATATGGTAACTACTAGGACAGTGTCAAGCACTGAAACGTTCTTTGTACTTTGTACAAGAAGCACATAAAATAATTACGTCAGCGATAAATTGAAAGTTAAAACGAATACCTATAAAGAAAAGCTTAAGTATTGAACATGACAAGCGAAATAAGTTAACAAAGTGGATTAAGCACTTACATCCATGTTGACTTAACCTTTCAATTCATTAATTCACAGCTTAACGATAGTTTCAAATTACTTAAACTTAACAAGCTTAAACTAATAAATAGTATTTAAGTTTTGTTAGCTTCCACTATAGCAATACAAAAGAAGGTTACATAAATTAGATAGACACATTAAGATGATGTCCAAATAACGTTATTTGTACAACTAATTTCGCTAACTGCTAATAGCATAAGGACGTATGTTATTAAGGAAATCTCGTCACTTAAGTTTTTTGAGGATAAAGTGAAGTAATTAGCGTGAACACTCAAATTTAACCTTTTAATCTATTCAATAAATTCATTATTAACAATTATAGCTTCTATTCTTGCGCCGAAGAAGGGCGTATGTCACAATAATTCAGGGCATACATCCGACCTTCTGACTATAAAGTACCTTCTGTTATACGTGTGTGTCAATTGGTATTTAGACGATAATAATGTTCAACTCCGAACCTTATAGGTATTAAAATAAGGGTCTTATTAAATAGCAATTATGCATTAGTAGTATTATTAAGGTTTCAATAGAGAAGGGCACAGTTCATTATAATTTCACGGATAGATATGATCTAATGTTGATGAAAACATAATATAAGTATTTTTATATCAGTACTTTAACTTCGCATAACCGTCTGTGGCGAGCGTAATATTTTATGCATTTCTGCATCCAAGTAATGACCAATGGGTATAGTAGGTACAGTTTTTATTAAAAAATACAAAAGCGCGCTAACTAGCATTATTTAAAATCTTACTCTAATTTATCTTAAATCCAAGGTGCTCTTAAATTCCTTTCTATTAAGTATATGGGCATATATTTAACTTAACACATTCAGTGCCAAGAACACGCCTGAACACCATTTTGTATGGAAACGTGGGAGCTTGGCACTGAAAGTGTTAATCAGTTGAAACGGCTGAACGGTTTTTGATCACGCGTTCTTGGATACCTAAGGATGGCTATGCGATACTTTTTATCGGCCTAAAAAAGAAGGTTTAGATTTTTTTCACTTTCTGTGATAAACTTGCAGTGATAACAGATTCTCCAGATAAGAATCACGTTTTAGAGACGCAAGCGCATGGATGCCTTGGCTATAAAATGTCTAAGTATTGCCAAAGTATAAATACATACAAGTAGTTTCTTAGTTTAGGAGCACGCGATAGGTACGCACGAGTTGTACTACGGCATTCTTACGCATTCTTAAAACTTTGCTTTTAGTGTGTTCGTTTACGGCGCGCACACATACAAGCCGCGTGATGTACCTTTTGCAGGAAGAAAGATTACTGCTATTATAATAATGACTTGTAAAGTCAAGGTACTGAAGATGATGCCTGTGAACGGTGACGCAACGTCGAGGTTGTAGAGGGCTGTGAGAATCGTCACTGGCACCACATACCAATTACGTTGAGGGAATACTGTCGGTAAAGCGGATTGCCAAACTTAAGAGTTGAGGTATATTATGCCTTGAAGAAGCAATGTGATTTACCACTGATGGAAAAACGAACGGAAAATAAAATGCCATAATGAGCTAATGAAGGCTACTTTTTTTGCTACTAAGATGGCGTTACTGGGAATCATCATCATCATGATCAATTCAAATATCCTGAGGACCAACGACATAATTCTGCTATTCGATTCAATTGCATTACTTTTTTTGACAACCAAAACTGGCAAAGTGTTTACAATTTTGTTTCTAAAATAACAACACAGTGACCCCTT
Organism: Eudemis profundana; assembly: GCA_947034925.1. Classification (NCBI taxonomy): domain Eukaryota; kingdom Metazoa; phylum Arthropoda; class Insecta; order Lepidoptera; family Tortricidae; genus Eudemis; species Eudemis profundana. Next base: position 6,939,289 of record OX344806.1, on the reverse strand, counting down.
ACTCCTGTAATTAATTTAAGGAGACGTGCTTATTTTCGTATTTTTTTTACCAGTTGCATATTAAAAGCATACCTACTTAAGTGTACCTTCATTAATACCATTCGTTCAATGAGCGAAATATATTTGTCTCGAATACTCCTTACCTGAAACAAAACAAGATAAAAATTATAAACACATTATTTATTATAACATACATTTTCCATGATTAGAAAAACATAAGCAAAAACCACTAGTTCTGACCACTGGGGACCACAGAGCTTGTCCATTTCTCGCTCAACGGTAGTTTTATTTTATCTCTAAGTTTAGATACATTTTACTCAATATACACATTTCCTGACATATATAAAAAATAGATAAAATGAATTAACTACAGTAAATTTATTTAATTAAAATTAAGGACGATCTGACTTTTAGTGCCATTGCACAATGAGCTTCAAAATATTTATGAGATGGTCAAGTTCCAAGGAACGTAGTATTATAGCCATAGGCAGAGCAAAGTACAAAGACAAACAAGAAGTCACTCTTCGGCTGTTTAGCCAGAGAGCAAGATTAGAACTTCTTAGCTCATACGATACTTAAATACTGCTCAATACAACATATTTACTACAAAATAAACGCTACATCAACACACTTACTGATATAACCTGCCATTTATTAAAGCTTTTGTTCAGTTCCCACGATCACCATTAGGCATGTGTAATCTAAGATTATCTCGGGTTTAGGAACAGTTTGATATTAAAGTCAATTGCCCGGCAGTAAGCTATAAAAACTGCAAATGCCGAGGTAAAAGGCCGCGGTGCAGTGAAGTTGACTGCAAATTAACGGTTAACGTGAAGTGCTCTTCAACAGATTGTTAGTTGAGGGTTACTTATTGTGAAGTATCTCCCTCTTCCGTTGTTAGAATTACTTTTGAGGCAATACTTAAAAAAGAAGCCATGAGCATGTCGAGTTAAGAACACGCGCACAAGGTGAGAATTCTTGTGTGCGAAATAAGGCAATTTGTTATAATGATAATATTGACTGTTATCATTCTGTTGGATACTTCAATGATACTTCTATAACATAAATATATATATATATAGGTATAACTAAGATGATATTGATTGTTTATCATAGTTCAATTAACCATATTCTGATTTGATTCAACAAACATTGATGTATATGGTAACTAATTAAACATGATCGAATCATACAAAGACGGAAATAATGATAGAAACAATGAATATATTTGTTAAAATTATCAAGATTCTAGATTGTTGTGTTGTTTTGTTAATCACTAATGAACTTGCTGTTTTAATTAATCAGCTTTCGTTGATAGTTTAATATCTTGTTTGTTTTATTTAAGTTAACGCCAACAAAGAGGAAATCTCTCTTAGTTGGCTCAGATTTTTTAGAATGTACTAACAGATATAAAGAAACAAAGACCGGTCTGAATAATCCATTACCCCAGCCGGAAGAGTGTCCATTAGAGCCAATGTTTATTAGAGTTAACAATGAATACCTGACATAATTCAGTTAAACTACAGTAACGAGCTCTATACTCAGTAAAAGAATGTTTTGTAGAGGTCAAAGGTACGCTGACTCAAAAGCTTTTGTTAATGATTTGTAACCGTTTGACATATACCTACACAATGTTCTACGCCAACCGTTAATAGTCAGATTAGTCGACAACTCGTGTTTTGACAAGTTTACTTGTAATTAATAATTAATTAATTATTAAACGGTAATAGAAACACGTCAATAGGTTAAATGAATTATGAAGGTTACGAGTTCAAGGTTGAGGACGATATGTTTATGGTTATTATGTGGTTGTAATTGGTGGGCGGTTGAATAAATGGAATCTTTGCGGTTAGTTGTGATTCTATTGCGGCTTTTATAGTGTGGTGATAATGACAAATATTTTTGCTTTGTAATTATTGTGTCTACGCAATTTTGTCAAAGATTCTTTATCACTTAGCTGTGCACAGATTTTAATAGACTCGGTTAAATGTCGGCTTGAGCTTGGTTGTTTCAATTAGTTTTTGTACGTTTTGGTGAGCATATTTTAGTGAAATGAGAGAGAAACCGTGTAAAAACTAGTAATATTAGTGGGGTGTATCTGTGGACTATTTATTTATTGAAAATTGTTTACGTGGCACATCTATGGTGCACCTACACCCAGGAACCTTAGGTCGTTAATTTTACCATCAAGTAAACACTGTTTAATAGTTAATCAATAAAAAAATCCAATGTCACTTCTATTAGTATGCCAATTATAAACTTATTTTAAATCAGTGCTCATCCTTATTCTATTAAATCGATAAGCATATCCAATTATCTAACAATAAATACGCTGAACAATCAAATCTGATAGTAGCGTAATAAAAACTCGATTACACAGCCATAGATCACTCACTATTATATCATAGCGTTGCATAAGTATCGGTACAATGGATCTTTAGATCAATGGAACATGGAACAATATGCCACTGCCATTCTTGGCATGCTTTCCATATTGACATTTGAAAAACATACAACCCACGATGTGATTTCAATGATAAACGTCGTTAATTTTGTCATCGAATTGTGATATAAATCTTTGACGTTTGATAATGGAGGACTTGTTAGTAGTAACAAGTTTCGTAGTTTCGTTTCGTTCATTATTTTCAGGAAATTCAGGTAAAATGTTCGTTGTAACTAGGGATTTAAATATCGGTATTATTTGTATAGGCTATACCGGTATCTGGGTACAATGATTTCGTATGCATGTTTTTTTTTAATAAATCCTGCGGAATCGTATAATTTATTCTTATTCTAAAATATATGTCCAGTATTTCATACTGCTAGTACATAGTTAGTATATATCGGTATGTTTTCTTAATCGTGCTCACATTAAAATCATTTGTTAATAACAAAATATGATTTAACTTTAGACGATGTTACCATTCAGTGAATTTTCCTCGCCATATAGTGGAAATCGCAAAGAAAAACATATCGAAAACCATGAAATATTATGACTTAGTGATAAAATCTTACTTAACATAATATATTTATGTTATTAGCATAGGCCTAGTCATGTGGACATGGACATACAATGCGGTCAAAATGTATCAACTATAAGATAAATAATCTTTGACTATAATATTCCTCATTTCCATAACTGAAATGAGGAATATTATACACAGAGTGATACGATCGAGCGTTCGACTATAAAAAAATCTAGTTTGAAAAATATTCAATACCATTTCGAAATTCGATAGGAACCAATAGTGGCTAAAATAAATTATTAGCCAGTCTCAAGATACGACATAGAACCCGGATTTTTGAGTTACATCACTGTGATATAAATTTTACTGGCACAATCCAGTTTTTATCAAAGACCATCCCATTGACAGGCGTCGGTTAGATCAGTTAATCACTTGACCTTTGCGAGTTGAGCCTTTCTTAAATGTTATTATATTTTAAATAACTTATAGGTTAGGCAGAATTTGGCAGAAATTATATAAATTTTAGATTTTATTTATTTTTCGCTTATTTGCATATTAAACAAAGTTCTCATAAAAACTGTTAAATAAGTTGTTAAAAATGGTTTCTTATATTACATAAAAACAAAAAAAGTATCATTCCTCTTTCGCAAAAGCCTTAACTCATTGGTATTGATTTCAAGTATTTCAACACGACTTATCACGATACCTATCGCTCGGTTGATACACAGATCGATTTTAATATATCTTTTTTCATTATCAACCGTATTTGTATCTCTTTACGTTCGCATATTGAATGTAGATATTTCTGATATAGGTCTTTATCCTCACTTCCATATGTTTACCGTGAGACTCGATGCACTCAAGATGGGTTGTTTGACCAAAAGTGGCAAGCTTCGACTTCATAATTACACTATTATGAAGCACTGCAGGGTTTAAGTAATGGCTTGTACATGCGATACGCTTTGTATAAGAAGCCTCAGTTAACCTGAAAATATTAATAAAACTTGTATAATTTTGGATACTTTTCAATGTTATTACTTGTCCAAAAATAAATTTATGCACATCTACTCTGCTTTTTCGTTGCGCAGGCATTACTTAAGGCGATTTATCCCGTCAAAAATGTTAAGCATGGCTCGAATTCGTCGCCTCGTAAAATTTATGGCTATTTCGTTATTTTTAACTACTTGAATGGCTCAGTGGTCCAGAAGATCTTGGCCTTTGTCACAAGACAACGCCATTCTACCCTATTTTGCGTAAATCCGCGCCAGTTGTGCTTTGAGGGCAGATAAGTCTTTGTTGACTTCGTCGCTTCAGCGGTATCTGAGGCGACTAACCATACGTTTTCCACTCGGTCGCCTCACATACGCGTAAAAAAACAGGCAAGGAAGAGTCTTTGCCTGTTTTTTTAAGTTACCAAATTGTCTATTACCTGTCCTTGTCACATCGTGACCAAATGATTGGACGTCTTTCTCTTTACTGAACATGTAACGCAACGGTCTAGGCACAAAATCTGCCTGCATTAAATCTGAAAGCAGTGCACTTTCACCTCGTGATCGACCGATTTGTATCGCGATCTGATGCACTCATCTCATTGTCTTCGTTCACTTTCAATCTGAGTCATCGAAGTCCGATTGCAATAAAGATGTTTCCCTATTTGGAGTAAGATGTTACACTAGAAAGTATACGACTTAAAGTCGCCGGAAATCGTTGAAGGTAAAAATGTGCTACTGTTCGCTGTGGTGTGGAAGTCTTGGAGGACTTGAATCTTGAACAGAGCACTTATCTGCACCGCTAGCACAACACATCTATGACCTGTGACCAGGGCTCGGATACCGGTATTGTCTCCATACAAAAGTACAGGTATTTTTTCCGTTCTTTTCGTTCGTTGGTTTATTATTTAATTTTTTAATCGGATAATCTAATAATACGAAATCATTACTTAAATACATAATCGAGCCTTACATATAAAGCATAAAATAATTCCAAATAATAGGCTATTTCGGGGTTTTTGCAAAATACCGATGCCGCGCCCTGTCTGTGACATATCTTGCACGCGACGCGACTTGTAACGGTCAATGGGAAAGCGCATTTAGACCGCAGTAATAAATAATAGTACTACGTACAGATGTTTTTCTTTATAACAAAACTGACGTTGCCGGCCACCGGGCAAAACGCACCGCATCCGACCGTCTCTCTCTATCGCATAACGCGTGCCTTTCCTGGTCGCAGGCTAAGCCCCTGGTAATAGTAGCCACGCGGCGAAATCGCGGAGTGAGCCACTCCAGACGCAACGCCATGTACTGTACCTATACTCTATACTTTTGGGTATTTAAAAAAAGGTAAAAAAAAAACCACGTGACTAGTGTCGACACATATGCAAAACGTTACTTTGATTGGCTGAACGACCCGAGTCACGTGGTTTTTTTTGTTTACCTTTTTTTTAAATACCTAAAAGTGCAGAGTATATACGCGTTCTTATTGTATGTTACATGTCGCGGCCTTTTTTAGCTAACCGTGCTGGATTGAAGTGATTGGGGCTTTCGCAATTCCTAGCGGTTAACGAATAAGGTTCACCTTTGCGGCACAATATAAATTTTCGAGTAGGCCCAGTGTAGCCAAAACGTATGTTTAGCACGGTTTTAGCATATTCTTTCGCTGTGCACGTTAATTGCACGCTTCGTCCAAAAACGGACGGGAAACCGTGTTAAAACGCACGTTTCGCAACACTGGGTAAAAGGGAAACGGCAAGGCTCCATTAATGGTAAGTTACAGACTGTACAAAATATATAAGTTATGATGTCACTTTAGCCGTATTTGTAGATAAAAAGAAACAAACAGGATATCACTACCTTGACTTCGATTAATCCAAATGATTAAAGAAACTATCATCAAAATTAAAATCCTTGATACATGCTATAAAAATAACGCTTAACGTATATGGATGTGCCAAAAACACTATACCTCTGATTGATTCCGGCTCGAAGATGTCATAGGAATAAATCAAGTCGTAAAATAGTCACATAATAGTCGGTTTATGGTCCTCATTTTGAGCCGTGTCAAGGATAGTGACCTGCCCATTTCGGCTTAAGTTGAATAATAGCGATTTTTAATCAGGTTTCTGGCCGCAAGTGGTCACATGTTTCTGTAGACTAATGATCTGTTTCACGTTTTATTCAAATTAATGCTAATTTTAGTCGTTTCTGATAATTTTGGCGATACTGTTGCTATGCTTCTTATTTCCTCATTTATTAAAACGAAATGGGTTCCAGGGAGGTAGCTATGTTGTATCTTTTTCTTAACTATCTATTTTTTTAAGATATCCATTGACAAATGAGCTACCCGCCTAATGTAAATAAAACATTTTTTGCTAACTGTACATTATTACTGAATAGTTATTAGATACTCTCGTTGCACTCATGCTCAAGAACTCTGCAGACTCAAAGTTGATGAAAATCGAAACTATAGATTTGACATATATAATCATAGTATCATTGCACTTATTTATAAAAATAATGTATGAAAATGACAATTTTGGTCTGAAATTAGGTATAATTATAAAGTAGTATCCAGACAAAGCACTGCAATAAGTTGTGCAAAATCGCAAAATTAAATAAATGAATGCAATCGTCGGTGCAACAGACGAAAGCGTGAAGCGCTTAATGAACATTTTACAACTCGCGGAATTGAGTTTTATTTTAAAGATTTGCAGAAAGTTAGACTAATGTTGTAAACATCTGTAACACTTTAAAATTTAATAAAAAATGAAATGTCTTTATGTGCATCTGCACATATAATAAAATCGTTGAAATTTCACGTTTGTTTGTGCATCACACAAAAACTACTTAACCAATTTAAAGAAATTTAGTATACAAGTAGATTAGGTACGTCCCCATTGAACACATATGATACTTTTATTTATCCGACTTATTTTAGCTCACCGCACGAAGTTGCCACTAGTTTTTATGAAAGTAACTGAGATAGGTTATTCGGAGGTATTTATGGATGATTACAATATTTATGTTTTATTTTTTGGATGTTTGCATCTACCGTCAACATGACAAAGGGGTCATCCACAAAGAACGTCACACGATTCCCCCCCCCCCCATGTCACACTGTTTCCTAACATATTTGACCTTGTTAGTATAGGCTGTCACATTTGGCTAGACCCCCCCCCCCCCCTCATGGGTGTGACGTACTATATGGATGACCCCAAATAGGTATACACACGTTACCAAGGCGACAAAAATATCTGTACATTATTACGCCCGTGACATAATTGTCATTTTAGAAAATTTTGTCACTTTATCCGTATAGATATTTATGACGTTGACTGTAAGTATGTCGGTGTAGCCATATCATACCAAAAAAGTTGAGCCGGTTTGAACCATTTTTGGTAGATGAATAACTGGGAACAGATATGTAGTGCAAAATGATTTTCCATCAGGAAAACTCGGATCTCAATTGGAATACGATGGCACCCGAACTGTCAATCAATGATTGTATTAAATGAGTGACGTTTTCATATCCATTAATATGGAACTTTATTGTTTAGTGTCAAATGTCAAAGTGAAAAATGGCGGCTGTAAGATGGGTAAGCTGATTGGGAGAGCACGATAAATACGAACTTTTCCGATAAAGTACGATGGAAAATCATTTTGCACTATATCTGTACTCTGAAATGGTTACAGGTTACTTATAGGATGGTTATCGGATGCTCCTTTTAAACCGCAGACAATCTTACCACTACACACATTTATGTACACACGTTTAACTCAGTGGGAGTGCCACCGCCTACTAAGCTAGAGGTCCCGGGTTCAAATCCTGGTAAGGGCAAATATTTGTGTGATAAGCACGAGTATTTTTTCCTGAGTCATGGATTCATGGATGTTTTCTATCTATTTAAGTATGTATTTATCTAGGAATATAAGTATGTTTATCGTCGTCTAGTACCCATAGTATAAGCATTGCTTAGTTTGGGACTAGCTCGATTTGTGTAAGATTATTCCCCGATATTTATTTATTTATACATATGTCAGTAGGTACTATAAGTCAGGTGGATGTTTTCACAGAAACATCTAATTGGTCTGTCCAAGGTTGTCGTTAAAGGAAGTCTTGAACCGATTCGAAAAGGTCAAGTGGCAAATTTGTGATTATATACGACTAGGCACTCGGTCATTAAAGAAAATAAACAAAATTATGTTAATCAATTCTTTCGTGTCAAATGCCAATATATAAAAGGTATCGGCTCTCTAAATCAAACAAATGTAGCAGGTTATCTCCTTTGGAATGATTTATGTTTACCACGGCGCAATAATAAAGACTACTGACTTTACACAAGATTTTTCGCCAAGTCTCTCCCAGGCGGCAGGGTGCCCAGAAAGGGCAGCATTGCCACGCTGAATGGCATTTGTGCTCGCAAGGAGCCAGCCGATAATTCGCGGATTCTTTGAGATATTTGTTTCTATATACTACCACCAGGGAGAGACTAGGCATAATTATTTTATATTCCGATTTGTTTAGATTTAGATCAAGGACCATTAAAACAAGAGGACTGTCATTCTCCATACTTTGGATTGTAACCCGACGGCTAGGAGATTTCCGGACAAAAACTAGATGGCGCTAAAAACTAAACATTTAACGATGTTATAATTGAACAAAGAAATATAGTATAGTAACAATTAGTTCGTAAACAGCTAATAATAAATAAATACTAACATTTAAATACTGTGTCACGTTTGCAAAAGTTAATAATTGTAAATAATATACAATCCCAAACTAGGAACTAAAAGTGAATTAAGTTCGAAGATCGGTTCATAAAAAACTTATCCAAGACGTAAACAAGCCTTACAGGACGATGTGACGCAATAATTTGTCAACACTTCCTCATTCTAAACACTAATATAAGCATTTATGATATTAGATTCTGTGTTAATACTACAAGGTTGCCGATATTCAAGTTATAATCGAAGTGTGACATAATGAATGGAAAAACGGTGGATGGCTTTTGCAATGCCTACTTGTAGGTGTGTCATTATACTGTGATTTATGACAATGGTTTGCATTATGATTTTATGGTCAGCTCATAGACCTGAGATAAGGCTAGATGGGATGGATGGGATGCCTATACTATAGCGTAAGTTGGCGGGGGTAGGCCATGGATTAGGAGCTCTTACACGCTATGGCATAATCATAACATTGTCCATAAAAATAATACCTGTATTGGAAGCCGTACTGCCGTCCTCAAACTAAAATGCCGCTAATAGTATGGAAGTCCATACAAATTAGCGGCTTTTTAGTCTGAAGACGTCAGCGTAGTCGTATTACCACGTGCCGATTTTTAGGTTAGCGTACCAAAATAGCAAAAACCCTTATGTTGCGACTGTGCCTGTCTGTCCGTCTGTCACAGCCAGATATTTCAGGAACTGCTATCGATTTGAAATGTGGAATAGTGTTAAAAATCGCAGACCCAAACTAACTGGACATAATAAAAATCTTATAAATAACTTTTTAAGAAATATCTAGTTAGGGATACTGTAGTAAGTGGGGTATCACATGAAAGGGCTTAATTTGTACATTCCAAAACACTTTTTTTTCTTAATCATGTAATTTTTGTGCCATAACTGACCTGCTGTCGACCTCAGTAGCTGCACTAACTATTGACAATGCTAACGTAAACGTACGATAACGGACTACCGAATAGTTTATTCATAATCACCGTGAACAGAAGAGACCCAAAGTGACATTACATCTGTTTGATTTGACTGTTGCAACCCACTGCAGGCAGACGAGCATTAATGTATGCTAATATTGCGCAACCTTGACGGATTCAGATTTAGCACTTCTATTTGTAATAGGTTTCTCAGTTTTCAACACGTGTTTATTAATGTATTAATGTTAGAGGTCAGTAGACGGCACTGTTCTACAACTTAAGGAGTTTATATGCTATAGTGGCGAATAGTCAAATATAAGCCGTCAGATTTTGCTTTTTTTTTCTTGAATAAGCAGATAGTATATGAGTTCAGTGAAAATGGGTATAAGCATAGAATAAGTAATAGTACTAGGTACAGAACTTTCTCTTTCTAACAAAACTGACGTTCGGGTCCGACCACCGGACGGAACGCACCGCATCCGCTCATCTCACTCTATCGCATAACGCGTGCTCTTTCTGGTCGCTGGCTAAGCCCCCCCGGGAGGGGCAAAATTTGGTACTATGCTCTGTTATTTTAGGTAGGTATTTAAAAAAAGGTAAACAATAAAACCGCGTGACTCGGGTCGTTGAGCCAATCAAAGTAATGTTTTGTATCTGTGGCACAATACCAATGGCCGAACGACCTGACGAGAGACGAGACGACGAGTCACGTGGTTGTTTGTTTACCTTTTTTTAAATACGTAAAATATCAGAGTATAGTAGCCGCGCGGCGAAATAGCGGAGTGAGTCACTTCGGTCCTATTCGCTCTATATGAATTATAATGATTTGCTTACCGCTGATGCTCCATACTTTAATGGACAGCCAGTCAAAAAGTCATAAAGCGGTAATAAGGCAGGTTATCCAAAAGCTATTACGACTGTCAACGGAGATGTAACCGTAAGCTTTCTTGGGAAACGCGTGAGAAAGTCGACTCACGCGCAGATCTATAAGGAAGTTTCGAGCCTAGGCGCATCAATTCTACTTTGTAATACCTTCCTAGTTTTGCTGTTATTACTGGATTTGAAAAAAAATAAATAAAATAAAAAGTTTTTATTTCGACCAACTGAGATCATAGCAATGAAAAAGAAAGAAAGAAAAAGAAAAATTAAACATTATAAATTAAATTAATATTAATGAGAACACGATATTATTATTTCTTAATTAGAACACACAATATTATTATTATTGTATTATTTCAGTATTGAGAAAGGCTTGGTTGTCAGTACATGAATCAAAAAAAAAAAAGAAAAAAAGAAAGTGAAAAAGAGATTGAAAATATTGTTAACTGATGTCTTACTAATGAATATTGTATTTTTTTGAAAATATTATGCCTCGTCGAGTTTCTTATGGCGATTCTTTTCGGGCCAGAGGTACCTATATTTTTCCGAACTGGTAGTTAGACTTTGACATTCGTGGGTACATTGTACTTTAAATAAATAAAAAAAAAGTTTGACTTAATATAATTCTTTTGGTAAATATGGTAGGTTGTATAATCGATGATTATGAATTTATAACATTTTTGTGGGTCAATTCTAGTGTATTAACATTCTACATTTTGTCAGGCCGCGTTCCGTTTATAACAATTACGAAATATTGGTTTAATATGTATCGTAATGTCATTTCGACAACCTTATGAAATAGGTACCCTAATCAAGATGAAATTTGAAAATAAACCAAAAAAAAAGAAAAAGAACATTTTGACCATTGAGGTACAGATAAATATATTAAATAAATGTGATGGACAACGTTGGAAATCGCTTCTTTAAAATACAATTTTATTGTAAACTTAATTACATTATTCAACCAAGAGCTATATAGATAAGAACATGCCCTTATACTTAGTTGAGATACCTAGTTATGAACTATTTATACTTTTAGTACAAATATGATAGCATCATTCATAGATTGGCATTCCAAAAACAAAAACCGCTCTGTATCGCAAAAATTGTTTTCCTATGGCTATACGCACATATAACAAGTTGCCTAAAGATCTCAAAGACTTAAGACTGAATAATTTTAAGACTAAATTGTATCAATGGTTAAAAGAAAAGACATTTTATTCAATCAAGGATTATTTTAACAATTAATGTTGACATTTCATTTCATTTTATATCGATTCACTGTTCAAAATTGTATGCTCCTATATTAACAAAATAATAACTTTGTAATATTTAGTTAATCTACACCTAAATTGAAATTGTATTGTAAAAATATCTCTACCAGTGTCAGCTAACAATATCTTTAAGTTTTGCATGCCAAATTATTGGTTAGATATGACTTGACGCTAACTCATTTCTTACCACCTTTTGTAACCATATCTAAAGCAAATAAATTATTTCATTTCATTTCATTTCATTTCATTTCACTTTATAAATTGGCAACCTAATGAAGCTTCATCAAATAATATTCAAGCACAATCCACCCACACATTTTATACTCACGAAATTTGATCTTATGACAACGTGACTATGAAAACTTCATTTAATTATGTTAATGTTATCCGCACATAGATCTGATGAATTAAATTTCCATAACTATATGAAGGAAGATATTAATTATAATTATAATTGGCATTTAAAGGTTACCTATGTTTAAAAAATAAGCCATTGTCAACCATTTGTTGAAGACAAATGGTTGATTATATATACATACCTAAAGATAAAATAGTATTTTCGACAAATATATTTTTAAATTCTTGCCAACTTGACTATTGATAAAAAAAGATATTAATATTGTTATGAGGGCCATTCTCATTTTTGTGCACACAGTCACCGTGGATGTCACTTTGACCTAACCGTCATATTATCATGAATTCTTTTTATCATATGTAGGTATGAACAAACAGTCACTACCGTGGGAGTGAAATCCACGGTAGTGACTGTTTGCACAAAAATGAGGATAGCCCATAAACATGATTAAGTTTCATAAAATTCAAATCCTTAGATATTTAATGCTTTGTAACTACTTATAATACCTACAGTAAAAATGAATTGAACCTGAGGTAGACATTCGAGTGTTTGACGATGTCCAAGTAGTTGCAATCTTGATTGTTAAGTTATTAGTAATAGAGGTGACACTCGGGTGTCAATTATTGGGCTTTAGCGTGGCAAAGAATAGGACGTTAATCTTAATTTGTAGCATTTTTAACCAATTATGTACATAGCAGTTGTAGTATAAAATTGAATAAAAATTGAAATATGTGCAATTGAAAGTAAAATCTATAATTTGTTGAAATATGCAATGTACTACTCGTATGTGATTCAATTTAAACTTAATTTAATGATGTCTAAGATTTTTGTTCCTGCCTAATTTTCCTATATCAAAGCATCGAAGATTAATAGACAGAGACATTTGATCCATCAAACGGTGGCAATTAAATGATGATAGTCATTTGTCTCTGTGCCCACGCACGATTGGGAAACGCATAATGTGGGAACCGCAGGCGCAGTATGTTGTCTCCGTTCAGTCGTAATGATTTCAAGCGAATTTCAGGGTAATGTACTGGAAAATTTAAACATTAGGTCAAGTGTACGGTAATCGTTATTTTCGTCACTGAATTGTAATCATACAATTGTGATCTATAATAAAATCTGAGTCTTTATCAATACTATAAAATGTAGCAATATGTGTACGCAGCACGGGTGGTTTAATTTTTTTTTGAAACCATACTTTTTAAATATGTTTTATTTAAATAAAACTCATTAGGTAATTAATGACATCAGGCCTGTCTCCAGAAATGAGACGAATATAGGCTGATTAAAGCTATCCTTTCCCTTGCACAATCACGTTGGGTTAGGAATTAGATAAAGCAATTACCTATAATTAATAAAATAATAATGTAACCATGAAGATTAGTTTGCTCATTTTGCAGTCAATTTGAAAAAATTGAATTTGAATATAAAATAATAATGTAACCAAAATGTAATTCATTCATTCGTCATTGATTTACGATAAGATGTGTTGCATTACATATTTAAAAGGAAGCTTTAATATCCATGAGAAAAAACGAGATTTAAATAATCATAAATAACCTTTGTGTATTAATGTCTAATAATATTAGCGAGTTAATTTGGGACAGTCGGCGCTTATTACCATTGTCACAAGTAAGTACCTAAATACTTAGACACATTGTTAAACTGTACTCTCTATAGTCAACAGGTCACCTTTTGTACATATTGCCTGACCTTGTGTCAAATGGATGGAGCATTTATGAAACCTAGGCGAATTAGGGATTGCCAAACGCAAGTGCATAAAAACTTATTTATGGTCATATTTATTTGTATTGCTTTTCACAATTCGTCCTTGCATATTTATTTGTGATGGCCGCAGCTGATGTGATAATTACTTTTTCAGTCAATTTACGTATCAAGGCTAAGGTATCGCTAGGGAATGGTATGATAAAAAAGACAAAAAGGCACACAAAGTCGCAACATAAGGGGGCTATTCTTCAGAAATATGTCTGCGACTCATTCATCTATATCCATATATTTAGTATGAAAAAGGGCCAGATGAATGAGGTGGCCGCAAATATATTTCTGAAGAATAGCCCAAGGGTTCCTTTTTACCATTGTGGCATCATCATTATAAATTTAAGAGACTTGCTCTTGTCGGTGGAGTAATCGCGATTCCGTTCTCTCTTCTGCTACTATGAGCTCCTGATAAGACGTCACATTGATTTTCTCTTTAGCTTGATCCATAAACGCACGCCTCGGTCTTCCTCTGTCTCTTCTTTCCTCTATTTTGCCTTCAGTTATAGTTTTTATATAGTACCATTGTGACACGGACCCTAAAAATAAACCTATTAGAACAGCTAACGAACTGCACACGTGACGAAACCTGGGAGAATATAAGCACATTTATATTTCACTCTCGTGGTGCTTGCATACATACAAAATGAGGAATAAAAATGCAAACGTAAACTCTAATGTACTGTTTACAGGGTACCCCGAAATAGGGATATTAATACCTATATTAAATAAATAAAATAAATAAATAAATATTAGGGGACAATCTTACACAAATCGAACTAGCCCCATAGTAAGCTCAATAAGGCTTGTGTTATGGATACTAGACGACGATATATTTAATAGATACAAATACTTAAATACATAGAAAACATCCATGACTCAGGAACAAATATTCGTGCTCATCACACAAATAAATGCCCTTACCGGGATTCGAACCCAGGACCTCTTGCTTCGTAGGCAGGGTCACTACCAACTAAGCTAAAGCGGTCGGTGATATTTCTTACAAACAAATATTTATATAACCTGAGTCCAATCTGTGTACATATAAAATAGTTCAGTGATACAGGCGGGATGTCAGAAATACAGGCGGATAAACACGCGGGTGATAGATAATCTAGTTTAACATAAAAACTTGTGCAAGCTTCTATGAAGATACCTCCGTGGTTTCACTTGTAAAATTTGGTCCACTCTGGTAACCTTTTAATTGAAAAAAAATTAACAAATCGGTTTATACATTTCAAAGTTCAGTGACAATGACCCTCTGAAGGGTTGAAATGGGGGATGAAACTTGTATGAAAAAGTCAGAAATTCAGGCGGAACAAAACGCGGGTGATTATCTAGTCATAAAAACTTTTGCAAGCTTCTATGAAGACACCTCTGTGGTTTCACTTGTAAATTTTGGCCCTTTCTGGAAGTATCCTTTTAATTGAAAAAAGTAATTTACCAAATCGGCTTATAAATGATGGAGTTCTGAGGCACCAGACACAAAAAAATCCAATCTTTGTATAGTCAGTTAAAAAAACCAATTGCATATTAATTTAGCATATCTTAATTATACCAATCTAATTTAAAGCATAAATTAGTAAATTGCTTGGTGATTTTTATCTTTCGTCTACAACAGGGGTCTCCAAACTATGGCCCGCGGGCCGGATCCGGGTCGGAAGCCGGTACAATTCGGCCCGCGGAAGAGCCCAAGATCCGCCCCGCGAGAGCTCGCCTTCCAGTAAACACACTCCCTTTGTCCCCTAGGACGACAGCGGAAAAAAGATTACTTAAGTTTGCGGTGGACCATGTCGTGTGTGTGGCCCGCGTGAGATTGTCAAAGGTGCAGTAAGGCCCTTTGCTAAAAAGTTTAGAGACCCCTGCCCCTGGTCTACAATAAAACGATGACCAAAGAGGATGTATTTCGAGGTATCGGCCATAAATCAATAGGTTACATTGGTGTCACCTTGGCCTCAAAAGGAATTTCGTTTATTTTGGCGTAAAAAATAAACATATCTCTTTATCGGTTTGTCACCAACCCCTGCTGAGCCAATAAATGTATGTATATTTTTATTAATCGCTTAATTACTTCCAACCTTGTCAAATATATATCGTAAATTGCCATAATATTTTTGACATGCAGTTGCAGATACGATAACGAGAAAACGTTAAATGTTTCTCTTAAATTTCCGAAATAAACTTTTTAATATATTTGAGTTCAAACTATTTGTAAGCGTGTAAGTAATGTTTTAGTGGACAGTAACGCCTTTAAAATATATAATTGGAATATTAAAATAAATAAATATAAATATTGCGGGGACAGTCTTACTCAAATCGGCCTAGTCCCAAATTAAGCAATGCGTGTATTATGGCTACTAGATGATGATATACATACTTATATAGATAAATATATAAAATACTTAAACATATTATACTAAATATATATTATACCTAAAGTACAGTCGACGAAATATGGTTTTGGCAAAATTTTAACTACACTGCGCTATTAAAGTAGCCAAACCGTATTTCCTAACAGCACACAAATACACATATCAAATATCAATTGACATTACGAGATACGAGTATAACCCCAACTACGTTAGCTGAACTTTACAACCTCTTTAAGTTCACATGTCTATCACGCGCCAAATCAAGTACACATTAAGATTGCATAACGCCATTTTTCATTCACCAAATCGGAGATTCATCGCCATATTACCACCTAAACAAAACTATTACGTAACTATAGGGTGTTATACACAAACACAAATATTACGAGTCGCTTTCGCTTAGGCGAGACGAATCGGACATTTGCCAACTCCGAAAACTCTGGACCAAAATGTTATATGTGTCTTTTAACCGTTTTCTGTCCATTCATATAGGACTTTTTGGATGTGAGTGGACGTTACATGTGCGTTACCGTTGTAAGCTGCTAATGAGTCATAGTTTGGAAATGATTAGTTGGATTGGCTCTACGTGTTTGCACGTCACTGTCAAAAATAGTTATGGTGGTGTCCAGTATGGTTACGTTAGTTACACTGACAAGGGACTATATCGTATTAATAGTGATTAGAGAACTTTTTAAGGCTAAATTAATATAGCATTTAAGGTCTTTATAATGGACGACAATCGATGATTACTAAATATACTCGTAAATACAGAAAAAACTGAAAAAATGTGAAGAAAACATTTGAGATATAAATATACTAATACCTTGTTTGGTGCATAATGCGTACTTAATTAAATTGTTACCTAGTATGTCCTTAATAAATACAAAAAAAAATTGAAAAATCTGAAATCACTACCGTTAGAAGTAAGTGATCGAAATGATAATTTTCATTGAACTATGATTTAAGTATATCAGTAACAGTTATTAATTTCTATAGTTAATAAAAATAAAAGATTATTCATAATCCAATTAAGAAACAGATTATTTAATTATTACTCGTACTCACTGAAATTATTCAGTAATTATTACTTACTGAAATTATTCAGTTTCACACGCGAAATTTATCAATCGAGACAGTGTATTAAACGTTTTATAACTAATTGTAATGTTGTAATTTGAAAGTTAATTACTTAACAAAATTGTAATTTGAATATTTGTCGGTTTCGCAAACTATTATTGACGATAGTTCAATAAATTATGCACTATTATTAACGACATGGATCAACAATCGAATGGAATCTTTAAAAGACGCATACATTTGCCTGCATAGACGCAATACCGACGGTTTACCTTTGTCCAATACATAGATTAGACGGCAAAAGATACAATTATTGCAAATAAAATTAGGGCAAATGAAAGTAAACCATCCTAGAGACAGAAGCGCTCGATTCCAGTTACTACGTGCCACCTATAAACATTGTAACTGCCTTTCCTTATTAGTAGAAATAGCTACGACCTTTACAGTAGGCAAAATGTCAATTCTTTTAGTACGATTCACTTGTAAATGCAAGAAATAAACCTTTCTTTTCTTGCGTAAAGTGGCCTTTTCAGCTTACTTGCATATTCAGTTAACACTTGTATGTCGCAACTTGCATAGGTAGCTATTAAACCATTATCGATGTGCGTAATGGCGCATCCTCAAATGTCATAGTTCTGTTAATATGTATATATAGATTTGATATATGTGCTAGCGCATCCTTTGAAGTTTACCTTATAGCAAGTAACGTATATTTTTGTATTAAATCGCTGAAGTCCAAGCTAGGTAGTAACAATAAAAGATGGGTCTTTTCGAAGTTTCTAAGAATTAAATTTATCGACACATAAGTCGGCCATTCTCACGAAGTATGTCTGCGGTCACCTAATTACCGCGACGCTGTTTTCATACTAAATGTATGGAGACGCGGTAATTAGACGCAGCCATACTTCGTGAGAATGGTCGAAGTTTTAGGACATTTAGATCTCCGCGCCATACACGCAGAAAACTGGGAAGAGATCGCGAACAGCAGGGCGCATTGGCGCCAACCAGGGCTCGGATACCAGTATTTGCGCCATACAAAAATACCGGTATTTTTTCCGTTCTTATCGTTCTTTCGTTAATTATTAATTTTTTAATCGGCCAATCTAATAATACGAAATCATTACTTAAATACATTATTGAGCCTTGCATAAAAAGCATAAAATAATTCAAAATATTGGACTATTTCGGGGTTTTTGCTAAATACCGGTTCCGAGCCCTGGCGCCAACTCGTACCGTAAAACGGGGTGAGTAGGGACAAAATAGACATTCAAACCTCGATAACATTTTATTTTTACATGTGCAAACTGAATTGTATATATAACAAATGTTCCGGTCGTTTGTATTTTAGCTTTTTATGATTTTGGGTTATTCCATTTTATAATTTTAACGCTAAACACAAAATCCTTCCTCACCCCGCAGTCCCTCGTAGTTGGCGTAAATTGGGATTCCATACTAATGTGAGTTGGGCAAATTGTTGGATCCACACTTTTGGATTATGAATATTATTATAGCTCCATTTGTAATAAGAATATATTATTTACGTAGCAGTAGCCTTTAAAAACCTCACCCCTCGTCATCCCTACTCGCCCCATTCATAACCCAACTGCCCTCGCAATTCCTACTCACCCTATTTTACGGTATAGATCCATTTCGGGTCGCTGAGCAGCAGTAAGTAAATACTATTAGTTTTTATTCTATTATTTTTATACTACAAATCTTTTTTTTATATGCGTAAATTAATAAACTTTCATTTGCAATTCCCTTGAATTGAAAACATTGTGAATCTGCTATGCGTTTTATTATTTTTTAATTCGACTCGTGTAAATTATTTGTGAACGCTAGGTATGTCAAATTTTGTGTATATTTAAGTTAACGTGTAATGAAACTTATAAGTTATAATGCAATTCTGAATGAAGAAACCAATAATCTAATCTCATCTTTAAGCGTATTGGCTTAATATAATTAAAAGCTTGTTACAATACCCATAGAGGCATTCGTTGTAGTCAGGTTGATGACCTATCGTCATTGACCCCACATTGCTTGAGGATTGCTAACAAGACATTAATTGTATGAACACGCTTCGTGCATAATAATGCATTGATAAAAATTCCTTACACAACAAATTTTCATTTATAAGTTTATTTCTATAAAATTGGTCATCAATTTAATTTGAGGACTTTTTTCAAGTTAAATTAAGTTACTTTTTTTGAAGCACCTGCATGTGGAATCTACACATTTTTAATACAAACTCTGTGTAAATATAATATAAAGTGGGCAACTAAGAGGCATTAACTTGATTTTGTGACCATTATGTTTTGGTAGAAAATTAGACAGTTTTCGCGTAAAAAATATGTTGCGTAGATATACGACAAATGTTATACCAGGTCATGTGCGAGAATGTGATCAGAAACGCGATGAAAAGGGCTCCCACAGTTATGTCATACTGCTAGAGGTGGACATTTAACAGCTATTATATTAGGACAAGCTTTTGTTGCCGACTGTACTTATTGTACAATCGCAAACTGCACGTCAAAAGTAATCAAAAAGCCCAAAAACCATGAATCTTGAATCTTGTGTTATTTAGATGATCATATCTACCATCCGGCGCCATCATCAGATCAGCTTCATGACATAATAATATTGCATTGTCATCTGATTTACATATCCTTGCCAAATTTCAGCTCAATCGGATACAGAAAAGTAGGTGAAATTTAACTTGTAAGATTTAATTACAGACAGACATAGAGTCGCCGGGACTGTTGAATCTAAATAAATACTTCATATATAGTAAAATTTTAAAAATAATGTTTACGTATACCTCTTATTTGCCATCCATTTAGTTATTAATTATTATGTGCTCAGGCCCTTAATTAATATTGTATGGTCCACGGAAAAGACATTAATTTCAAATCTCAGCATGTCTGCTGCAAGATACCACCTGCTTATCCAATATCCTTACATTGCAAAAAGCATCATTAACATTTGTTCTCCGTCTATAATTTCAGGTCCAGTATTACCAACTTCATTATATTTACTAATTGGACGTGAGCAAACATCTTTCCTATACGTCGATTTACATACGGAACATGCAATGTACACATAATTACATGCGTTCTGCAAATCAGTGTTGAAATGGAATATTTAGATGATGCTAATTGTTCTCGTATTGACAAATCAGTATCTGATCAAAATCACCGATATGGATAGAAGGTTCACAGAAGAAAAATAATAATATCAAATTATAGAGAGCCGAAAATCGACGAGAGTGCTTATACATCTAAGGACTCTAAACGGTAACAAACGCAAAGCATTTGGGACATATTAACTTTTTAGTATAAGTTCCATCATATCACAAATTAAATTACGAAAATGGCTTACAGTCATATACAAAACCTCTGTTACTGGACCTTTCTGATTAAATCATGACAGTAGCCAGCTGTTGCCTATTGTATTGCCCACAGGAAAAACGTTTTTTTCCTCATTTTGTCACATTAACAGCTACGAAGCCTGCGGGCTCTTGCCCACAGATGAAATTTAGTAACGACTGTACCAACAGGCATTGTCACGTTTCGCCTACAACACTCCAACAATACGCTACGATGGCTGCCGTCGGCGCGTCGACGACAATCGACGACACCCAACGATCGGTGTCGTTGACACTAACCGCCAACGCCACGACAGTTGTCGCAGGATGTCGATAGTATCGTTGATAAATGCCGTTCGTGTGTAATAGCAAGGCCGCAGACTAGAAGCTAGGGCGGGCGGCGGCGCGGCGTGCGACGTCCATACAAGCAGGTCTGTGTTTATGTTTTTTATAAGGAAGTCGCTCGCCGCTCCGCTGCTCGCTCCGCTACACGCTGGTGTCCAGTCCACGGTCTAACCGGTAACAAATGGCATTTCCAGTCGGAAGCGTGAAAGATCGACCGCCACCGGCTTCGAAAGTTGGCCATCATTACTCTCACAGCGAAATGACACTGTGTTACATGGTATTGTCTGCAAACACACGTAATGATCGAAACATGCATCGCTTTGCATTTGTTACCTTGTTTGGTAGAATAAAGACATGTCTGCCGCATGAAGGTTAAGATGAACAGAAAAAACAAAATGTAAAGTTGTACTTTAAGAACACGTTTGTCGACGTACTGTCACCGAAAGACTTAACAAAATAAGTGACCCACTATATACTAAAAAAAAGAAAAAAAAGTATACTGAGATATCTGCAGAAGTGGATATAGATTGTTAGACACTCGACACAAATTAAAATACTAAGTGTATCCTTTGGTTTGATTGCATTTTCGTTGGAAAAATGCATGGCCTAAAAAGAAATTCCTAACTGTTTGTTTAGATTCGGTATGCATAATACAGTAAAATGCGAAATTGATACTTGTAGCATTACAGCTAATGGTGCCTTTTAGTTTAACTTGTACAAAAACTACGTTTCCTCTTTTAGAGTAGTCGCGGGTGCGAAATTCGTAAAGGGAGAATTGTTTTCCAAGTAATTCCGATTAAAAAACCAAATATTTTCAAAAACACAGATCAAAAACTATATTTCAATATCCGCTTTGACTACTTATACAATAGAGTATTTACCAGTCCTATAAACGATCAACAATTACCTATTGTGGTCGTGTCCCGAGAAATTATTGTGATTGTTTACTACCGAACCGGTACCGTGCGTACCGGTGTTCTTGTACCGATTAGCAAGCTGTACTGCTATTGAGTGACCAATTAAAGCTTGTAAAACTAGAAAAGAAACCCTAACTATAGGTGGCTTTATAATTGCGATTGTATAATGCTGAAAATTAAGCTTCTGTATACTATGATTTTAAATAAGCACCTAACTGTTTCTAGCATCGTGTCATTCTGTAGGACTAACTCATAATACAACATCCCTGTCTCTTCTTTGTAACCAGTAGTGACGAAATCGGATGCTTTATTTTTAGACGCGATAATTGTGGCTATTTTAGTATATAAGCCTCCTGACTATGTTGTACTGTCCCCTAGGAGTCTTTTTACAACTTGTGTTATAAAACAGTTTATGCCACACCTGGCCAGAAAGCGGCTTTTTTCGTACGCGTAGCGTAAGTATAGACATAAAATGATGTACACAACACGGGAGGTAATTAATATCGCATATTTACGTCCCTCGCTTGCAACTCGGGCCGCAAACTTCTGCGATCTCAGCCTTTCTTGGTATTACCAGCTTAGTTGTGTAATGTACTATTATGATTGTCTACATAAAAACAATTTAAAATAGCTCTACGAGTAAATACTAGTTTGTACCTATCTAACTACTTAACTATCTATGAAACTAAATAGTGCATGTAATAATGTGTGAGGGACAAGACAGAATAATAAAATGATATGAATTAAGGACAGTGACTCGTTTCTATAAAACCCGAGGCCATTAAACAAGTTATTTCACATAACAGTTTCATGAACTTTGATTAGCAAGTCGAATTTAGAAATAAAAATAACATCCTGGCAATCAAGTCGAATAAGTCAAAATAAATCACTATATGGAAATAACCAAAAGGAATTATCAGTGGAGACATTCGTTTAAACAAACCTTTATATTCGTTCAAATAACCAATTTTAGAGATATAAAAATCAAAAGTGTAGAAATCCAAACTGAACGAGAACCTGTTACATAAAATATACAAAGAAAATGTTATACCCGATGGAGACATTCATTAAAAAATGTATTCGTTAATATTTAAAATAAACATCACATAAAATATATCAAAATAACACATTATGTACAACTTATTAACCAAATAAACCTAGAATTTCCTATCGGGACTTAAACTGTTATGTAGAAAGGTTCGTCAAACACATAAAAGAAATATTATTATAACAACCAACAGTACAACAAAGAAAGTCGCTTAAGAAAGTAAACTATCTGAAATTAACCAATGTAATAAAATAACCTATTTTAATTATATTATGACCAATACGGATCATGGAGATATTCGTTAAATGAAACATGTACTTTGGTTTACAGATCAAAAAAAAAATTGAAATATAAAAATCAACGGTTGTGTTATATTGAAATAACCAAAAGAAATCGATGAGATATTCGTTTAGTAATCCTTTCGAACGTTTATCAAATTGCTTTTATGAAGCTTACTCGTAAATGCGATTAAAATGTAATTATTATGATAGTTATTGCGCGCGCATTAATCATTTTGTTCATCATCATTTCAATCATTTTGTTTGGATTGCAAAATTGACGATTACTTGAATGTCAAGTGTTTGTATTGTTGCTTCATGAAAAACTAGCAGCTTACGATTCTTTCGTTTTATTATTGTGGTTTCAAGTCATTCATTAGTATTAGATTGCTTCTATTATATCAATAGACTTATAAGCAACTTACTGTGTAATAATTATGAAATTAACTATTTTTTGTCCGCTAAAGAAAGTATTTATTTTATATTTTATTATAATAACGTTTCACAAATACTACAGATCGTAGAAAAGAAGGAGGATGTTTAATTAGGATTAGGTAATATTTTTTATGCCACACCTGGCCATAAAGTGACTTTTTCCGCACGCTACGCGTACGGTAAAAGCCGCTTTCTGGCCAAGTGTAGACGTAAAATGATGTACACAACACGGGAGGTAATAAAGAAAGCCCTCGATCGCATATTTACGTCCCTCGCTTGCAGCTCGGGCCGTAAACTTCTGCGATCTCGGTCTTTCTTTGTATTACCACCCTTGTTGTGTAATGTACTATTATGCCACACCTGGCCATAAAGTGGCTTTTTCCGCACGCTGTGCGTACGGAAAAAGCCGCTTTCTGGCCAAGTGTAGACATAAAATGATGTACACAACACGGGAGGTAATAAAGAAAGCCCTCAATCGCATATTTACGTCCCTCGCTTGCAGCTCGGGCCGCAAACTTCTGCGATCTCGGCCTTTCTTTGTATTACCACCCTAGTTGTGTAATGTACTAATACAGTTAAAAATGCTGCAAACAATGGGGAAGAGTAGAAATCAAGCAAAGATTGTTTGTGGGAAAGTTTAGAACAGTGTTTTTCAAAGTGTGGGTCGCGACCTCCTGGGGGGTCGCAGAACCTCTAGAAGGGGGTCGTGAGCGCCGAGAAACCGCAGGTAATAAGGACAAAAAAAAACAAAAAAGCTCAAAAGTGTAACGGAATAAAATTCAGATTAGAAATCGGGGGTCGCGAAATATTTTCGCATATAAAGGAGGTCGTGGTATGAAAAAGTTTGAAAAACACTGGTTTAGAATGATAAAAAAAAAAAACAAAAAACTAGGTAGTAGGTACCTAATTTATAATTTACAAGCGCTAGAAGTGGTTATGAATATTGTTCTCTAAGCATGTTAAGTTCGTGGGTGTTATCGCTAAAGGTTTCGTTAATAGCATAATTTTAACAACTTTCAATAACTGAAAATGTAATAAAAATAATATGCATATTCGATACAAATAATGAAAATAAAGTAAAAGTTGAACACGAATAAAATATAACTAATAGTTTCAGGACAAGTGCCGAAATTGCTGTATTTAAATTCAGTAGTTAAGATTTTATCAATGCCTGTCACAATCTTTATAACTTACATATGTATGTAATCTAATTAACTATCACAGTCTCTCAGGCTTAAATACCTATACAAACCGCGAAAATGTAAGACAAAACGCACGTAAACAATAATAAGCAATTTATTCAAATCAAATCCGTGGGAATTGAAACTAATTCAGTAATAATAGAGCTTGCTCCATTCGTTTAGATGTGAAAAATAGCTTTAGTAACTAGAGCCAATGTTTCACATGACCATTAACAAATTAATACTTTAGAAGAACGTTTCTTATTGACTGGCTTAGTTGGAAATACGACCTTAGTCCATGCAGTTAAAACTCAAATTGGAATCTTACTCTTAAATAGTGTTAGGAGGTTGTCAAAGTTCTTCCTGATTTTGTAATAGTAAATGTCAATGATACAGTATAGCTCTGCTGGGGACGATACATAATTAGATGTTATAGCCAAGATAGCTTTGTTACCTATGCATTTTGGGTCTAAATCACAGACCACCTCCACTAGACGGAGCATGCCATACGACACGAGCTCACCACGCATATGTGCGATTAAATATCGGTAGATAATACTAGTACAACGCATGTTTCACATCTTTTTTATCATTTTATGTTTTGAGATTGTCGTCGGATTGAACAGAAATATTTATTTCACGTTGGGTGTACACACAAGTCAGAAACATGGTCGCAACTGAAAGAGCGGCTGGTCGCGTAATGTCGTAATGCTATGCTATACGATTGACCATATCTGATGTGAGCGCGCGCCGCCCAACATGCTCCGTCTAGTGGAGGTGGTCTGTGGTCTAAATAGATCATGACTATTGTATTGCTTAAGTCAATGTCAAATTTGTAAACGTGTTAAATAGTAACAATAAATAAATAATGGCATTGCAAGGTTTTGCAAATGGTTACTAAGTTTAGGATACATTAAAGATGAACTTTAAATTTCAACACCTTTGTCTAATATATTCAGATGTAATTGATACGTAAGCACCTACATGTTGTCTGAGATTAGTTGTAATGATAAAATGTGATTTTAATATAACATTGCAGAAAAAAGTTACCTATGACCTGATCTGTAATAATGCAGCCCTACATTTTATTAAGTTGTCTCAATTAAAATCGATTTAATAAGAATAATACTTAATTCGAGATTAAAATTGCATATGTAATACCTAATCAATGATACATAAAAAGAGGCGCCAACACTTCCTGTAAAAAAAAATTGTGTTACTGAATATAAACATTTTTATTTATTTATTTTATTTACAGACTTAACACAATCAGATCTGGTATTGGCCTTAAATTTTTAGTTCATACACTACCTAAATGAAAGAAACATCAAGATTTCGATAAATAAACATGCTTATCTTTCCTGCCCTTTGATAACGCTAACTGGGTCAGATATCTGGGAGCCATCTCCCTCACTGTCAGCGTCTGCGCAGGCCATTGTTCGCTGCTCTCACGGAAGATGCGCGGCCCAGTTACACATTTATTCGCATCTTGCGCTGTACTGTTTAACATAACTATACGCTCTTGCTTTTATGTCCGTTTGTACCATTACTAACCATAGACCCATGTACGATTTGTGTTCTTTTAACCAGCTTTACAAAACGAAGGAGGTTCTTAAGTCGGTTGGATAGTTTTAAATGTTCTTTATTTCTAACTTCTGTCATTTATAAATCGATTCGATAATATATTTCGTTAATTGGGTACCAGTGGCGTGGCGTTGAAGAAATTATTGGGCAAGCCGGAGCAGCTTTGGCCTCAATTTTCTTTAAGAGCACTAAAATTAAGTGCTAAACTGCCTAATATTAGGCAAGCCGGTGGGAATCGAGTTCTATGGACGCCACGCCACTGTTGGGTACATGAGGTAATGAGGGAACTTCTCAAGTAGTATGAAGGCGGTTATTTTTTAGAAATTATCTTATTTCATTTCTAAGTCTGTCCTGACTGACTGTGTGACTCTAGTTTGTCTGTAACAATAATACATTTACACTATTAACAAGCACAAAATATCAATTAGGTAGTTAATTAATCGCATTATTTTTATAGCAGTAACGTCTGTTAACGAATTCTAAATGTTTAATTTTCGCTATAAACTTAACTTCATATTCTAATATTAAAGATGGTCTTCGGCCGAGTTATAACGTTATTCCGTCTTACCTAGTTAAATAATACAATTAACTAACATCGATCTAAATAAAATGGATTTTGAATCTTAAATAATTTGCCTAATTATTTTAACTTAGGTTTACAAGTTTAGCTAGTTTCAACTAGCTTTCAATAAGGTCCTAGTAATAAAAGCAACTGCTATGAAAATGTAATTAAAAAATATTTTCAATGACAATCATCAATACTTGCCTCTTATACTTAAACTTCTAATATTAAAGTTAACTTCAGTTTGTAAGAATAAAATATGTAATAGAAATAATGTATCTAACACTAGGGTAAGGGTAAATGTGACTAACAACTATGGCATGTAGTCTGAAATAAACGATTTTTTTTTAAGTAAAACCGGTTCCCTGAAAATGTCACAAATAATAAGGTTTCCAATGTGTCAATTACTTGCAAACGAACGTAAAGTTTCATCACAGTCCGGATGTGCCTACTTCACACACAGTCAACTCACAATTGCAAATGTCAGCAGTTCGGACTGTTCGTGTTAAATATTAGCTGTGACGAGTTATGATAAATGGTATAACTGTTGAATGACTTTTGTCCAAAATATGTATACGATTTCGAATCTTTTACCGTGGACTGGGGGTATACTGTTTTTGTCTTAACAATTTCTTATTAATAAGAAATTGTTAAGACAAAAACATTCAGAAACCAACTTTTTATCGTTGAAAAAGCGATGGTAAATATTACCCCTTGAATCAAAGTAACTCCAGTCCACGGTACGACAGATATAAGTTCTGAAATGTATAAATATTTTAGACGTGATTGTACAAGTCTAGAAAAGTGTACATACGTCTATAAATGCGTTTGGTACTAAGTATATGGGTCTGTTTGGAATTGTTTGTAGCGTTTAATTGTACTATTTCACTCTATTAGCTGTTTCATATACGACTACTTTTTTTATATTTTTATCTTTAATTGCTACTTTTCATCTTTGTTTTTTTTTTTAATTAAGCGTTTTGTTCCTAACCAAAAACAACAAATTAGTCTTGTCATTATTTAATTTTCTAAGTGTCAAAGGAAAATGTTTACAATATTTCTTCTTCCACTAGTTTCTCACTATATTTAAATCAAATGAGAGGAAAACAAAGAAACAAAAAGTAGCACATCGAGATAATGGCTCAATCGGACAACTAATAAAAACTAATGACGCATAAAATCCT
The DNA here is from genome assembly GCA_947034925.1 of Eudemis profundana. Taxonomy (NCBI): domain Eukaryota; kingdom Metazoa; phylum Arthropoda; class Insecta; order Lepidoptera; family Tortricidae; genus Eudemis; species Eudemis profundana. The sequence goes on along the minus strand of OX344806.1, from coordinate 6,911,040 downwards.
AAATAAACTTTTAGATTCCGCAACGCGAGTTCACGCAGATCCAAGTAAAGCATCCGCACCCACCCAACTTTACACAGCACGGCTACGACACGACTGCGATTAGAGTTTGACCTTGTCAATAATGATTCCATCTTTCTTTTCCTTTCATAATCTATTTTTTTCGAGGTACGTGTTGACTATGATCCCAAATTTGGCAGGTCAGATTATTGGAATGGAGCTACTGCTGTCTGACCTTTTTAACCCCTACGCCAGGGCAAACTGACCAATAGAACCATGGTTAATCATTACCTCAAAGTGCAGTTTCTTTCATTATTAGAGCGGTGATTACCATAGCAGTATTATAAGTTAGGAAAAGTTATTGATCGAAAACGATAGCTGAAATACTATTTTTAGTAAATAGGTATCACAGAAAGCAGCTTATAAAGCTGTGTATTACACTTTTTTTTCTTGGTCTCCGACAAGTTCACGTATTTAGTCAGGTATGTGCAAAATGTTTGTCAGAATCCTGCGCACAATTGTGAGAAACATCAACAAACACGGCTAGTGTAAAGAGCCTTACCCACTGACCCACCTCGCGTCCACTAATCAATGTAACCACGCGACAGTTGCGCAAGCGCACGTAACCTCTTCACTTTCGCTCGACCTCTGACATTACTCTACTCTATGCTATGATCTATACTTGTTTCGATGGTTCACTTTTAATTGTTGCTATTGGTATGTCTGTTTGACGTATGGCAACTATAATTATTTTGTTGGCTTTTTTCTTATAAGAAGCTTTAGACGTATGAAGCGTTCATTGATCTATTTAGGCTATTTACTTTATGATTTAAGATAAGTCTTGATGTTTTTTCGATGTTGAGCTCAAGACTATTGTAGCTTAATGGTATCTGCTCGATAAATATGAATTCAGTACCTCTAGTAAAAAAGGGTATAAATCAGATATGAGCCAAATGCAAAGAAGCGTAGTCCTAATAATAACTTGCGCCGTTTTGTACCTCGTTTAAATCTGTCTCATTCCCTCTCTTATTAGAGGCATTGCATTTTTCATTCAGATATTTGGGTACCTATGTGTCATCACTCAAAATTCAAACGGAAATCGCTGTTGTTCTTGTATATAAATGAATGAATGATTTTTAAATGAATTAATACCTAAAATATAATTTAAAATGAATTAAAATAACAAAGTTAGATTTACTGCGAATAAGGGTTAAAAATTATTTATTTATTTTATTTACATGGAGAACCAACAACTTAAACTATATTAATAGTAACTTAACTGGTAATTTTGAATATTTCGCCCGCAACACACTAACAGTCATGTATTAAAACCAAATAGTAAAACTATTTAAAATTCAAACAAGTCATACAAAACTACCATATATATACTTCAATTAATTGGTTGACAGCATCAATACTTTTATCATCGTATTGTGACTAAGTTAAATAGCTTGCTACACAAAGATGACTCCGGTCAGACGGTGGCTATTAGGGTCATCATAGTGGGTGGTGTGACCGCATGACATTTCAACTTAAACTGCTATATGTGGCAGTTACTAATTGATTTGTTTTTCTTGGATTTTAACTCTTATAACTAAGAGGTATTAGAGCTTATTAGGAAATTTTTAAAAGAATTCCATGTTAATTTTTCTTTGTACATTAATGTCAATGATTTATGTTTGTCTAATTATGACATTAGGAGTAGGCTTGATGGAGGAGGGCATTTGATGATATTTGCCGTACGCCGCTTAGATTACGTAGTTTTAACAATAGCAATGAACTTTAAGACTATATACCTAAAATATGTTTAATACTTTTTCCTCTATTAAAAAATCGGATGTAATTATAGTTTTTAGTGATTATAGTTAGGTTAGTAGACCGTTGTCTTAGTCTAGTTTAGAATAGTAATAATTATTTAGAATCGGAGGCGAAAAAAGCGATAATTTTTTGTCTTTCATTCTTTTCTTGATCCTTGTGCAAAAACCAATTCCGCTATTTTTCTAAATACCGCGTTTTTGCAATAGCTTTGGTCGCCAATATTATATAAAATGGGTGAATTATTAATTATGTTTTTCGTGCGGTTACAAGGTTATTGTGTAATTAAATTACGGTCTTTTCACATAAATTATGTTAATATGCCCTACGTAATATTATTCAAACCAAACGGATACTGTTGTATATTATGAAATAAAATTATAAATATTACTAACTTAATTATTATCTATTAAAATCCTTTTCGTAGGTGTAAATAAAAACAGTCGTTCGAATTTATATTCATCTTAGGTAATACGTTATTTAGTTTTTTTGTGGCCTAATTTTTTTTATTTATATTAAAATTTAGTCAATATATTGATAACCTTATTTGCATGTCCTAGTGTGATAGCATTTTCCCACGATTAGTTATTTAGATTAAAGGTGTTTTTTTTTTTAAATTACAGGTAGATAAATTATTAAGAATGTTACCTTGACGGGCGATTTTACGACATTTCACAAGTAATCAATTGCAAGCTGAAAAATTCGAGCAATTTCGTGTAATAGTTACTGTAAGTTATTTTTATAAGAAAAAGTGTAGAAGATACTAATTATTAAATACGGAAAGTTCGCATTACCTACTACATTTTCATCTACAATCCATTAATTATTAAAAAAATACCGTCCTAGTCTGTTTGTAACATATTAAAGAAAATATTGCAAAATCATCCAACAAAAGTCCCTCATAAAGTCATCCAGTAAATCACAAACAATTAATTGACATCCAGCAAATTTTACTAACATTACCCCAGTCATTTTAAAGCTACTACTTATACATCACAATTTGAAAATGTCAGATTTAATATTGTAGTGTTTACCCAAACTTAGTATTTTATTGCACACAATGATTCCATATATCCGTCCTCGCCTTGTGACAGACAGCTTTGAGCCATACACAGCCATACATCAGTACCGATCTCCGCATCAGTGCGTTAAGGGCTTATGAACGGCCGTTGTTCTAACATTTATGGCTGTTTGGCATTGCATGGGAGTGATGTATGACCGTCCTATTGTCGGCCGTATCTCTCATCAGCGCATCCTTATGCTAATGGGCCAGCTACTAGTCTTGGTTTAATGAGATCGCGTGGTTGAAGGTTTTGCGGGGTTTTGAGCAAGTTTTTTTTCCATTTATTTTAGATACTGTTTAATATCATTCACCTATTTTGCGCTTTTTCCACAGGAGTATCTTGTACCTATGATTTACATTTTATGAGGTTAACTGTTTTTTTTTTGATTCACTAAATTAACACACGGCGAATTTAATACCACATGACAGTCTTTACTAGTCAACAATAATCACATTCCTACCTGTTGTGATTGTGACACGTGTTATACTAATTAACCCCATAAAATACCTACATTCTTATTCCCTCTACATTCTTAATTTGGGCTTAAGAAAAATAGAAATTTATTTTTTTACAATAAATAATGTAACTTTAGGATTTTTAAATATGTATTTGGAATGTAAGAAAGTTTAAGACTGACTATAGGTACTAAGAAGTACGAAAGGCGTGGATAGGCGAAGATGAACTTGCTTTTACTTTCCCGACCCCTGACACCGGCTGGTGACTACCAGTTTGTCGAGTCTTGGGATCCCTTTCATCCCAAATGAGTCGTCTGTCGATGGTTTTTATCCATTACGGATGCAATTTTGATAAAAAAAAATATTTTTTTTTTGTTTATTCATCGTCGAGGAATATTCATTAGTTTTATGGTTAGGAACTTTTAAAGAATATTTACTTTAAGAATAAGGTTTATCGCCTAATATAACATCAAAAAGTGGTTAATCTAGTTAATGTTTTTTTTTTGTGTTTCTAATAATCATGCATGAAACCTTGATATTTGCTTATCTGTAAACGACTTTATAAATAAGTAAACAGATTTCAACTTAAGAGAATTAAAATGCTTAAGACAGATTAAAATGTTGCAAAATTTTGTTAAAGTGACATAATTATGCATATTTAATGAATGAATATTCATCATAAATAAAGTTATGCACGACTCCTGTTCCACTTTACTTAATACGATTTCATATTTTTTGCCTTTGGTTTCCGCGAATATTGCTCATTTAAATTTAATTAAATAAATATGGATTAGATCGCAAGTATTATTATTTTTATCTCAATGTTTCGAATCCCTGACAACAGGGTTCAAAAGTACACAAAGATTTGAAATATCAGGTCGAAAATTAAGCGGCATACACGATATGATCGTAAAAGAAGAGTTCGTTAAAATATGCGTAAAACTTAATACAAATATAAATAAATAACATGTCACAGTTTAATATCGGTTTATCGCTAGACGTAGTCTGTTTAGCATTCATCACAGCATCCCTGGGTAAAGGTTGCCCATGCGCACCCGACGATATGCGCAAACTCTCATCTAACTCATGGTTCTACGACAAATATACAATATAAGATCTTGATATTAAAGTTCATTTTCAAATGCAATTTTATGCGAGATAAGAGGCAGCTAAGGTTATCCAGCTCAATGCGTTATAATAATTATTTTACAAAGCTCCTATAATGGTGACGCTTCTAATATGAATATAGACTTTATTTCAAACGTATACGATTCAAAATAAAAATGAATAACATGAGTAAAATAAGAACTTGCGAAAGCTCTCCGTCTCAATGCATCAGAGTGCTTAAACATCACTTATGTGCAATAAAGCTTAAAGCTCATAAATAGATATTGTAGTTAAGTAGGTATTGTTCGTATTGAAACAAAGAGGTTGCACAGTTTTGAATAGTAATTAGAAATTTTGAAGTGCAAAGTGCTTCAAGTGCATAATTTTAGATATGATATCGTTTCATAATCATTGCAAAAATTAAAATATTTTCGCGAATCATAGTAGGTTGAAGCAATTTTGAACTGGACTGGTGATAAACAAACAGAAAACATGTAAAAATGTATTTGCGTAATAAACAGTAATTATTGGGCAATTATTCGACCAATTATTTCGTTTGCTGGCCAAGTAATGGTGGTTTTAACAAACAATTTGTTTCGTAATCAATGGGAGATGATTTACATGAATTGGACATGACGTTCTTCTTTCGAAATAAATATTTTAATTGGTTAAAATACAGGTGTATTTCATTTTGTAACTTCGCCGAACTTTTGTATGTAATTAATTGAAGTGTTGAATATTTCATAAAATTGATTTTCATGTGTAAGTCTTATTTACTTTTAAGTATTACTTTGCTTTTTAGTATACGTAACCTTTTGTAAGAAATATTTTTTACATAATGTATTATGTAAAATGAATTGATCACAATTTCCTAATTGTTTTTATGTTTAATGGCTTTGCGTTTGACCTTAGTCTCACCTCGTGAAAAGTAGAGGCAAGGTTTATAATGGACCACCCTCAGCCAGAAGATTCCTTTTTTTTATAAGCTGACAAACTCGCAACCCTATTGGGCGTGGCGATTGTCGGACCGGGTGGTCGGCCGTGGCATTCCCTGGGGTCGAACCAGGTCGCTAGGCGGACCACCCCGAGTGGATCGGACTGGGTGGGTGCCGGGGGCGCCTGGAAGATTCCTATTCACTCTGTTTACTTGGAAGTATTCCGAAAGAAGACAGTAACCGATCGAATAAGACCGGCCAGCGCTTGATGACACGTTGATGTCTATTTGATGCCCGCACCATTACAGCCGCGTTGCGTTAACGTAAAGTTTCACACGAACTTTTGCGTTCAAATGATGCTACATACAAATAATGCTATTTAAAGTGTAATTTTTTTTCGTAAAAATAATATATTTTTATTTAACTAAAACATGTCATCACATTTACAACAGGTTCATTGAACTATTGAAATTAAAAAATATAATTATTAATTCTCATACCAAAAAAAAATTGTAGGTAATTGCGATGTATTAATATTTTTTTTTTCTGGCGCTTAAAATGAAAAAAAAAAAGTAAAGATCCTTTAATTAAATGTTAATCTAATTATTATGTTTATCTATTATATTTTAATAAGTGGAATATATTTTTTAATTTTTTTCTCAATATTGAATAAAAAATCAAACCAATGTAATTAAGTAAAAAAATATTATTGGATATTTTTTTATTGTTTTAATCACTAAAACTCACCTTATGCACAAAAGAAAAAAACCCACTGCACTGCACACTCGGTTAATCCGCGATCTATCCGCTACGTGTCTCGTGTGTTACGGCGGGCACACATGAACGATGCCCTGCGACTCGCGCGCAGCATCAGTGAAAGTGCTTATATAGCTTCGCGCTGACATCACGATGGGCTCGGGATTTCGGGTGTCCGTCAATGTTTATTGTGTCATGTGGATGCATCCTTGTGTCCTAGTAAGAGTCTGCAATAGTAATCTATTTTTTTTTATAATTTTATTTTGGCAAAAAAATGGAAGGAGTAAGCCCTAGCGTACTGAAAACAATATGTCTCCTTAGCTTCCTATTTTTTATTATCTATTTCTTTTATGTCTTACCCTCATAACAATATTTTAAGAATCTGGTCATTGACTTTGATACATTTGTTAATTTTTGTTTATCTTTTGCTGTTAAATAGTTTCTTTAAGGCTCCTACTCTTCGATAGTTCTCCTTTTGCCAAGATTGTCAGATAACTATTATTTATTGGATTTAAATTGAAAATTAGTATAATTTAACGAACTTGCAAAAATTGCTATTTTACTTTAAAAAAAATTCTAAGCGCATCAAAGGTATCAAAACAATTTTTGCTTGACAATGGCACCCTAAAAACCAAGAGCTTGGAAGTGGATACTTCCAGGCTGCTCTTTCCGAGCTGTCTCCGTTGTGCTGTGACACGAAGAAAAATGGATGACTAAAGTGCATAACCCCTATCTTTCTATACATATAATAAAACCGTATTTACAACAATCTATTGTTTCTGTATGATTGTATGTGCAATGAAGTGTTTACATACGTACAAAACCGTAGCAAGTCTATGTTTGTACATATTTTTTTCAAAAAAAGTAACTAACAAATGAATGTACCCAAACCAAGTCATATTCATAATTTGAAATAGGTAACTCTGTTTGTCTATTTGTAGTGAAAAACATTTGAGAACCTGAAGTAATTCTACGCGAAAAAAGTCGCGAGAAAAAGTTAGCCTTTTATATATTTGAGTCGTGTTAGTGCGACGGATCGTATAATTTTAATGCTTTCTGTGACCATTATGTACTATGTACCTATTATATCATGTTATGCTGTATTGTTTAAATCTAAGCTATAAATAAAAATAAAATAAGCTATAAATAATACCAAAAGACATTGAGAATGTCGGACTTGTTGCTTTTCTTGCCTCTTCTTATGGATCGTCGGATCCTGTCACTAACATGTTATCGGTTGATTGTGACAGCATCCCAATTTCTTTTACTTTGGAGGCACTTGTGAAGTGGACAGTGAGTGAGGCCTGAAAACCTCACCATTCAGAAACAGTGTTGTAAGGCACCTCGGGAACAGATTTGGCCCTTCTCAAAGTCCTCGCACAGCCAGAATCCGGGGCATGGCTGCAGGCTCTACCATCGCATCAAGTAGGTACTTCCTAAGATAATGTCTCCTTAAGAATAGCGGCAGAGAGGTTAGGTGCTAGGATATGTGAAGCTCACCGTTTTTGTTACGGGACGATGGTAGGGGAAAATGGCCATCACAGTCTCAGTTGCCAAAGATGCGCAGGCCGATTCCCGAGACATCACTCAATCAATGAGGTCATCCGGCGAACCATATCGATTAATGTGCAGTGAGTTCTGGAGCCGCCAGGATTGAGTCGGACCGATGGTAAACGGCCCGATGACCTGACGCTGGTTCCTTGGTGGAGAGGGCGTTGTCTCTTATGGGATGCCACGTGTGTTAGAGCGTTCGCTGCATCTCATTTGAGGCAGACCTCGCGGTGTACGGGTTCAGCAGCAGAGAACGCGAAAGTTAAAGCACACTTAGAGCCTTATCACACTTGCGATTTTCGAGCGAGCTGCGGGCGAGTTAGAAGCAAAGTTCCATACAAATGTTGCTCGCGGCGAACTCCCTGCGAGTTCGCCGTGATTGGTTTTGTATGGAAACTCGCCCGCAACTCGCTCGCAAATCGCAAGTGTGATAAGGCTCTTAGTATTCCGCCTAGTTGCTTACGATTTTGTGCCAGTGGCGATCGAAACAGCGGGACCCTGGGGCTCGGAGGCCTGCTCCCTTTAGAGTTAGGGCGTCGTTTGCGACAGAGAGGCTGTGATCCTCGCTCTGGATCGTACTGGGTTCAACAAGTCTCAATAGCCATTCAGCGGGGGAATGCTTCTGGCATTATGGGAACTTTTGAGCCAGGTACTGTGCAAGATGGGTTGTTTTAAGGCAGGGGCCACCCTGCTGACGGATTTTGGTAAGAGCAGTGGTTCCGAACCTGGGGGTAATTACCCCTCCAGGAGTATAAAAGAGTTTTCTCAGGGGTAATACGCATGAATGTTAAGCCGTTTTACTTTGAGCAGTTTCTTATAAGCTTATACTACCTATTTTTTTGGAGGGGTGATAATACAAATCTACATGAGAATGTGGGTGACATGGTAATAAAGGTTAGGGACCACTGGTTTAGAGTAAGATCCATTTCTTTTTTCTTTTCTGACGAGGTTTAGTTTAGTTTTACATAGTCTAATTATTTTAGTTTATGTTAAATTTTAAGTAATTTTTAATAATATCTTATTTCTGTAAAGAAAATTAATTTAAAGACATGTATTTAAATTTAAATGTAAACGATTTCATTAAGCTTGTTTATTTCGTTCAAATGTGCGGCAGTTTTACACTTAATCAATATTATAGTTACAATGTATTTTATTTAGTAGTTTGATACATTTTATCCCACCTAAATAAAAAGTCAAAAAAAGTCAACAAAATATTTTGAGAAATTTACAATTTTGTTTTGAATGATGCTAATAGATGGCGCTACCGCAGCAGAGGGAGAAGACAATGAATTTAAACATATTTCAGCCCGGTAGACGGCATTTTTGAATAGGTTGCATTGCATATCGTTTGAATGACAAAAAGCTGTGTGTGTTTACAAACCCACTGACGTGAGGAATTCATTTCGTCCGTTAGCACGTATTCCGTGGGGCCAATAGGGAATATGCATGATATTTTTTATTTACTTTAATAAAAGCTCATTCGTATGAGAAACAGTAGAAAAAAATATTTTTCAAGTAACTATAAAAACAACCAAGATATAAGAGAACAAAAATTTATCTCTATCTCTTTCTAGCAAAACAGAATATAGTATGGAGATTGTATGCCGGCCGTGTACTATGACGTCATAGTACATATCGGATCTCTCTGTCTAATCACTGTCTGATTAGTGCTTTAAAATGTTTATATCTTCCGTATTTCTCGCTCGATTTTAATTTTATTTTAACTTATGTCATCTTTTTTACGGTATTTTCAGATTTTGGTAAGAAATGTGTTAAAAAAAATTCATGTATATTCCCTATTTTGAGTATCAGTTACGCCTCCATACTTATAACATTTCGACGAAACTTCAAAATATGAAGATCTGATCAAAACAGTTGCACACGGAAGCAGTTTCCTCATTCGATGTCTAACAATGACTGAAGATTTGCTCATCGCGAGATTGCATTTGAGAATAGCCGCCCGCCGTGTTGATTAAGTAGTAGACAATAGATTGCCGCCGAATGGAAGAATTGGTCATTTGTCTTCGTTTCGCAGGTATCCGGATTTTATAGCTATGTTACGTGTATTAATAACGGATGACACTGTTTTTTAATAAGATTTAAAATTGGTTTTTAGTTGAACGTGGTAAGAAATTATGATAGTAAATATAGGGTAAAATTTTATTGACCGTCCAAATTTTTCCTAGGCATTAGGAAACAAATGTAGGTAGGTAACATTTTCACCATAAAATGTGCTGTCCGAAAAAATAATTAGTAACGTGAGGATTACGCGTATCGACGCGTAAGTTTTCTCGGCGACTCAACGCGGGAGTGGGGTAGGGGTCGCGGGGAGGGGACCGTTGCCGTCATGTCTGTGAAGTTAGCAGATCAAGTTCCAGCAGATCACAAAAAAGTTGGAGTTCTATTCGCTTGCCACATAGTTCTATAGTTCCTGATACTTTTTAGACATAGTTCTATTGAATTTACGAAAATATCTCAATCTATTGTTTTCAACCAAATGATCTGCTAACTAATTTCACATAGCAGATCAATTTTCTCCAAACTAAACGAAACGAGGTTATTTCGTCTCAGCAATGACTATACTAGAGTTCCTAGTACTTAAAAATAATACTACTCTACTTTTAATTCGTAAAAAATGAGCAAGTTTAAAAAAAAATAATGTAGAATAAAAATTGAAATCAATCATAAAATATTTAAAAAAAGGTCTAGGTCTACAAATTTGGTGCAAAATCATAGCTATATTATACAGCTACAAGAAACCGAAGAGGTCCCGGCTCTGGTGTCTCAAGAAACTTTTTGAGTAATTTTGAAATCAAAGATGGCCAAAATCAGCACTTTGTCTACATACAGGTATGATCTGCTGAAAGATTTCGACGAGTTCTGGACACGGTTTTGATGTTAAATGATAGCTCTATTATACAGCTACTAGAAACCGAAGAGTTCCCGGCTCTGGTGTCTCAAGAAACTTTTTGAGTAATTTTGAAATCAAAGATGGCCGAAATCAGCACTTTGTCTACATAGAGGTATGATCTGCTGAAAGATTTCGACGAGTTCTGGACACGGTTTTGATGTTAAATGATAGCTCTATCATACAGCTACTAGAAACCGAAGAGTTCCCGGCTCTGGTGTCTCAAGAAACTTTTTGAGTAATTTTGAAATCAAAGATGGCCAAAATCAGCACTTTGTCTACATAGAGGTATGATCTGCTGAAAGATTTCGACGAGTTCTGGACACGGTTTTGATGTTAAATGATAGCTCTATCATACAGCTACTATAAACTAAAGAGTTCTTGGCTCTGGCGTCTCAAGAAACTTTTTGAGTAATTTTGAAATCAAAGATGGCCAAAATCAGCACTTTGTCTACATAGAGGTATGATCTGCTGAAAGATTTCGACGAGTTCTGGACACGGTTTTAATGTTAAATGATAGCTCTATTATACAGCTACTAGAAACCGAAGAGTTTCCGGCTCTGGTGTCTCAAGAAACTTTTTGAGTAATTTTGAAATCAAAGATGGCCGAAATCAGCACTTTGTCTACATACAGGTATGATCTGCTGAAAGATTTCGACGAGTTCTGGACACGGTTTTGATGTTAAATGATAGCTCTATTATACAGCTACTAGAAACCGAAGAGTTCCCGGCTCTGGTGTCTCAAGAAACTTTTTGAGTAATTTTGAAATCAAAGATGGCCAAAATCAGCACTTTGTCTACATACAGGTATGATCTGCTGAAAGATTTCGACGAGTTCTGGACACGGTTTTGATGTTAAATGATAGCTCTATTATACAGCTACTAGAAACCGAAGAGTTCCCGGCTCTGGTGTCTCAAGAAACTTTTTGAGTAATTTTGAAATCAAAGATGGCCAAAATCAGCACTTTGTCTATATACAGGTATGATCTGCTGAAAGATTTCGACGAGTTCTGGACACGGTTTTGATGTTAAATGATAGCTCTATTATACAGCTACTAGAAACCGAAGAGTTCCTGGCTCTGGTGACTCAAGAAACTTTTTAAGTAATTTTGGAACGAAAGATGGCCAAAATCAGCACTTTGTCTGTATACAGGTATGATCTGCTGAAAGATTTCGACGAGTTCTGGACACGGTTTTGATGTTAAATGATAGCTCTATTATACAGCTACTAGAAACCGAAGAGTTCCCGGCTCTGGTGTCTCAAGAAACTTTTTGAGTAATTTTGAAATCAAAGATGGCCAAAATGAGCACTTTGTCTAAATAGAGGTATGATCTGCTGAAAGATTTCGACGAGTTCTGGACACGGTTTTGATGTTAAATGATAGCTCTACTATACAGCTACTAGAAACCGAAGAGTTCCCGGCTCTGGTGTCTCAAGAAACTTTTTGAGTAATTTTGAAATCAAAGATGGCCGAAATCAGCACTTTGTCTACATACAGGTATGATCTGCTGAAAGATTTCGACGAGTTCTGGACACGGTTTTGATGTTAAATGATAGTTCTATTATACAGCTACTATAAACTAAAGAGTTCTTGGCTCTGGCGTCTCAAGAAACTTTTTGAGTAATTTTGAAATCAAAGATGGCCAAAATCAGCACTTTGTCTACATAGAGGTATGATCTGCTGAAAGATTTCGACGAGTTCTGGACACGGTTTTAATGTTAAATGATAGCTCTATTATACAGCTACTAGAAACCGAAGAGTTTCCGGCTCTGGTGTCTCAAGAAACTTTTTGAGTAATGTTGAAATCAAAGATGGCCAAAATCAGCACTTTGTCTTCATACAGGTATGATCTGCTGAAAGATTTCGACAAGTTCTGGACACGGTTTTGATGTTAAATGATAGCTCTATTATACAGCTACTAGAAACCGAAGAGTTCCCGGCTCTGGTGTCTCAAGAAACTTTTTGAGTAATTTTGAAATCAAAGATGGCCAAAATCAGCACTTTGTCTACATACAGGTATGATCTGCTGAAAGATTTCGACGAGTTCTGGACACGGTTTTGATGTTAAATGATAGCTCTATTACACAGCTACTAGAAACCGAAGAGTTCCCGGCTCTGGTGTCTCAAGAAACTTTTTGAGTAATTTTGAAATCAAAGATGGCCAAAATCAGCACTTTGTCTACATAGAGGTATGATCTGCTGAAAGATTTCGACGAGTTCTGGACACGGTTTTGATGTTAAATGATAGCTCTATTATACAGCTAATAGAAACCGAAGAGTTCCCGGCTCTGGTGTCTCAAGAAACTTTTTGAGTAATTTTGAAATCAAAGATGGCCGAAATCAGCACTTTGTCTACATACAGGTATGATCTGCTGAAAGATTTCGACGAGGTCTGGACACGGTTTTGATGTTAAATGATAGCTCTATCATACAGCTACTAGAAACCGAAGAGTTCCCGGCTCTGGTGTCTCAAGAAACTTTTTGAGTAATTTTGAAATCAAAGATGGCCAAAATCAGCACTTTGTCTACATAGAGGTATGATCTGCTGAAAGATTTCGACGAGTTCTGGACACGGTTTTGATGTTAAATGATAGCTCTATTATACAGCTACTAGAAACCGAAGAGTTCCCGGCTCTGGTGTCTCAAGAAACTTTTTGAGTAATTTTGAAATCAAAGATGGCCGAAATCAGCACTTTGTCTACATAGAGGTATGATCTGCTGAAAGATTTCGACGAGTTCTGGACACGGTTTTGATGTTAAATGATAGCTCTATCATACAGCTACTAGAAACCGAAGAGTTCTTGGCTCTGGTGTCTCAAGAAACTTTTTGAGTAATTTTGAAATCAAAGATGGCCAAAATCAGCACTTTGTCTACATAGAGGTATGATCTGCTGAAAGATTTCGACGAGTTCTGGACACGGTTTTGATGTTACATGATAGCTCTATTATACAGCTACTAGAAACCGAAGAGTTCCCGGCTCTGGTGTCTCAAGAAACTTTTTGAGTAATTTTGAAATCAAAGATGGCCAAAATCAGCACTTTGTCTACATAGAGGTATGATCTGCTGAAAGATTTCGACGAGTTCTGGACACGGTTTTGATGTTAAATGATAGCTCTATTATACAGCTACTAGAAACCGAAGAGTTCCCGGCTCTGGTGTCTCAAGAAACTTTTTGAGTAATTTTGAAATCAAAGATGGCCGAAATCAGCACTTTGTCTACATACAGGTATGATCTGCTGAAAGATTTCGACGAGTTCTGGACACGGTTTTGATGTTAAATGATAGCTCTATCATACAGCTACTATAAACTAAAGAGTTCTTGGCTCTGGCGTCTCAAGAAACTTTTTGAGTAATTTTGAAATCAAAGATGGCCAAAATCAGCACTTTGTCTACATAGAGGTATGATCTGCTGAAAGATTTCGACGAGTTCTGGACACGGTTTTAATGTTAAATGATAGCTCTATTATACAGCTACTAGAAACCGAAGAGTTTCCGGCTCTGGTGTCTCAAGAAACTTTTTGAGTAATTTTGAAATCAAAGATGGCCGAAATCAGCACTTTGTCTACATACAGGTATGATCTGCTGAAAGATTTCGACGAGTTCTGGACACGGTTTTGATGTTAAATGATAGCTCTATTATACAGCTACTAGAAACCGAAGAGTTCCCGGCTCTGGTGTCTCAAGAAACTTTTTGAGTAATTTTGAAATCAAAGATGGCCAAAATCAGCACTTTGTCTACATACAGGTATGATCTGCTGAAAGATTTCGACGAGTTCTGGACACGGTTTTGATGTTAAATGATAGCTCTATTACACAGCTACTAGAAACCGAAGAGTTCCCGGCTCTGGTGTCTCAAGAAACTTTTTGAGTAATTTTGAAATCAAAGATGGCCAAAATCAGCACTTTGTCTACATAGAGGTATGATCTGCTGAAAGATTTCGACGAGTTCTGGACACGGTTTTAATGTTAAATGATAGCTCTATTACACAGCTACTAGAAACCGAAGAGTTTCCGGCTCTGGTGTCTCAAGAAACTTTTTGAGTAATTTTGAAATCAAAGATGGCCAAAATCAGCACTTTGTCTACATAGAGGTATGATCTGCTGAAAGATTTCGACGAGTTCTGGACACAGTTTTGATGTTAAATGATAGCTCTATTATACAGCTACTAGAAACCGAAGAGTTTTTGGTCAAAATCTAATCAATTAGAAAACTAGTGAGATCCCGACAAGATCTGAATTCTTGATTCAATCTTACGTAAATCAGACTCTTGAGCCAGAGATACGTATCGGAAATCTTACTAAAAGTGAGTCCTTGGACCCGTGTATCTTCTGGCTAATTGGTCCAAATGCAGGGAACTAGCCTTGGCTATTGTACCCTCTGACGTATCAGGCAAGATCAAATCACCACAAGACACACGAACTTTTCAATTTTAGAGAAATAGAATTAAGCCATCTCAGATTAAACACCCATAAGAAATAATTAAATTATAACTATCCACAGTCTTTTATCGACTGTCAATGTCAATCTCTGTTCTATACATGAGTCCAAATTCATTTAAATAAAGTTAAGTTTCAAAACTTATTATGCAATTTTGTCTCTTAAGACACCTACGTAAGAATCAAATCAGATGTACTTTGTCAAACAATATGAAGTTTATCAATAAAAGTTACAACTCTGAAAAGAATATTAGAATGTCGAAACAAAATGTTGCCAAGATAATGTTACTAATACATTTAATGCATGTTTTAATTCCCAACCCCAGAAATTACATTATTACAGAAATATTTATTTAATCCAAAATTATTGAATCCTAATTGTGGCTAACATTTTCTATATAGAAAAAATCACTTTAAGGAATAATGAGGCAAAGCTTAAATGCTTAGTCAGTTTTTATGTCATTTAAACGATTATATAGAATCTGTAATCATAATTTCGTATGTAAATTGTATTATTAGTAGGGGATGCATCGATACCGATAGGATAATCGTATATCGGCGATTATCGTCAACCTTTACGATCATTCGTTATCGTAAATATTACGATACGGTATTTTTACGATACATTTATATCAATTTTTTTAAATTTTTACTGTTTCGGGTGAAACGAAACGCATAACGCGTCAATTTCTGAACGCTTCGCATCCGCACTATTGCCTAGCGGAGAATACACACAAGATACAGAAGAAATTAAACCATAATTTTCAAAATTATTTTATATTTTTAACCCCCGACGCAAAAACGACGGGGTGTTATAAGTTTGACGTGTCTGTGTGTGTAAATGTGTAAATGTCCTTGTGGCATCGTAGCTCCCAAACGGATGATCCGATTTTAATGCGGTTTTTTTTGTTTGAAAGGTATATCATTACGTACTTTACTCAAACACAAAAACAAAATCAACCTTATTATAAACGGATCAAATCACGAACGCGTGCATTTCGAATTGCACCCGAACATAGCTAATATATAATCGGCAAATTGGGAACCGATTAGTCGGCCGATTAGCTAGCCGGCATAATCCGTAGTCGGCCCATCTCTATTAAAAATGCATAACTTTTTTTATACTTTTACTTTACTTAGTCTTACAATAATAACATACAACAAAGCTTCCAATAAATTCATCAAAATGGTATTAAACAAATATCGTAATGCATTCGTATCGTAATTCGTTATCGGATTTAGCCATTACGATGTATTCGTCATTTGTATTGGTATCGTAATAGCCGTATCGTTGCATCCCTAATTATTAGTCATGTAGGCATTTGTCAAATTATAAACCGACTAAAGAAAGTAGAGGATGGGTAAAAATTTGTCTAAATGCATATGAAACTTATGCATTTTTATTTAGATAACCGTACCAAATGGTACTAACAGTTTTTGTACCAAAAATCACCTGTGTATGTATATTAATTCGGGTATTTTATATTTATGTAAATAAGTAATACAGACTTGTTTATTTAAATCCTAAGTTTAAAACTACTAGTAATTTAATAATATCAGTGCAGTTATTTCATAATTAGATTGTCAAATTATGTTTTTGTAGGGGCAACCCACATTGGTTTTGAATTAGAATTCGGATATAGTTCGACAGAAAACGTCAAACTTTGCTAGGATACATTTTCGATTTCAGTGTGGCTCCACTCGTTGAAAAGAATATTCATACCCTTTCCCCCAATTTAAATTTATTTTCCTTTATAATTTCACAAAAAAGTTGCGGGTACCCAAAAGTTATCTGGAAGACAACGCTTCTTCAGCCATAAAACCGCCTGTTGTCTCGCATAACTTTTTAGTATCTTGTTTATTTTAGGATCAAATCATGGCGTCCTGAATCTCCTTTGAAATTTTCAAATGTTTGTCTACGTGATCTTGCTCGACAGGAATAACCAACTTTACACGACCTAACAGATGAGATAAACGAGTCGAAATCCGGCGCAAGTTACAACTATCAGTTCCACCTATAATTTCGCTGATGGCGGCCGAAAGTGCCTTAAATTTAGTCTCGCAAATTGCTATCTCGGACATGGGGTTATCAACACAGCTCCTGGGAACTTTTAGTGCAATGGAGGAGTCTCCCTTCGCTTCCCTGTTAAATATCTCCCTCAAGAACTTACGCATAGGATCTGCCTTTTGCGCTTCATGTACACCCCTACAGGCCGGCTCAAATATCAATTCATCCTTCAGCAAGTAATTAACTTCCATTATAAATACTTCACAGAGCTACCTTATGACAACAAAAATACAATTTGCATCTACTACGACTAAATATCAGTCTTAATCAGTACCCAACTCTTCAAATATTCTTCCCTGTGGGCGCCAATGTACTGGTTCGTTCGCGATGCGAAATAAATGAAGAGTTGTGTACGTAAAATAATTAAATATTGTATTAAAAATAAACACACACACAATTCAGAACAACTTAAAAATATCAAGAATAGGAAACACTAAATAGCAATAAAAAAACAAGGAAAACTTATTCTTACATCCACACCCTTAGTAAATAACAAAAGGAAAATAACTAAAAAGTTGTAAACAAAATAAAAGAAAAATCAAAAATAAAATCTATCAGACCACAGATCTCGAACCTTCGACCTCGGACGGAGTTAACCACGGCTTGAAGCGGAGCTTATGCCACTTAGCTATCCGAACGTTGTGAAATGGCCGACACTACCGGCGATGTTCTCTTCTAATTATTTCTTTAAAACAATGCGAAAACTAACGCATTAATTATCAGCCGTAAACGGAAGGGCATGTCTAAAGGCTGCGGACAATGAAATAAAGGCACATTATGAACAGTAAAAATGAAACTGGTCCGAGCATCAATGTATATTGACTAACTGAAATATATATACACTACACTTACCCCATGTCCTGATAACACTTGTGCACAATTATCATCGAAAACGCTCCAAGATTATCGATATGTCATTACGCATAACACTTTAAATCTCAAATTACAGCAATGAACTACGCGAACATAGTGAGATTCACTTGACCACTCGGATTTCTCTCGCCACCCTCATCATGCAAAAATATTAAACTCGCTCGAAACGTTTGCCCAGTAAGACACGTAGCGACATCTGTACGCAAGATATGTAATTAACCATTACAACCATACATCGTGTAAATTTTATACGGGCGAATATTTCACCCAGTTATAGTATCCGATCATACGACTCATATGGGATAATAATTTTGTTAATTAGTGTTTATTAATTAGACGTCATGATTTTTTTAAGCCCGACCGAGTAGCAATAGATGCAATTTAATTTAGTTTGACATAAAAAGTTATTAACTGTTTATTTACTTAATTTTTTATGTCTTTTTGTGATAATTCTTAAATAATTTTTTAAACCGCTTGATCAAACTGAATACAGCAGAGCCGGTAACTCTTCGTTTTCTGGTTGCTGTATAATAGAGCTATCATTTTACATTAAAACCGTGGCCAGAACTCGTCGAAATCTTTCAGCAGATCATACCTGTATGTAGACAAAGTGCTGATTTTGGCCATCTTTCGTTCCAAAATTACTCAAAAAGTTTCTTGAGACACCAGAGCCGGGAACTCTTCGGTTTCTAGTAGCTGTATAATAGAGCTATCATTTAACATCAAAACCGTGTCCAGAACTCGTCGAAATCTTTCAGCAGATCATACCTCTATGTAGACAAAGTGCTGATTTTGGCCATCTTTGATTTCAAAATTACTCAAAAAGTTTCTTGAGACACCAGAGCCGGGAACTCTTCGGTTTCTAGTAGCTGTATAATAGAGCTATCATTTAACATCAAAACCGTGTCCAGAACTCGTCGAAATCTTTCAGCAGATCATACCTGTATACAGACAAAGTGCTGATTTCGGCCATCTTTGATTTCAAAATTACTCAAAAAGTTTCTTGAGACACCAGAGCCGGGAACTCTTCGGTTTCTAGTAGCTGTATAATAGAGCTATCAATTAACATCAAAACCGTGTCCAGAACTCGTCGAAATCTTTCAGCAGATCATACCTCTATGTAGACAAAGTGCTGATTTTGGCCATCTTTGATTTCAAATTTACTCAAAAAGTTTCTTGAGACAACAGAGCCGGGAACTCTTCGGTTTCTAGTAGCTGTATAATAGAGCTATCATTTAACATCAAAACCGTGTCCAGAACTCGTCGAAATCTTTCAGCAGATCATACCTGTATACAGACAAAGTGCTGATTTTGGCCATCATTGATTTCAAAATTACTCAAAAAGTTTCTTGAGACACCAGAGCCGAGAACTCTTCGGTTTCTAGTAGCTGTATAATAGAGCTATCATTTAACATCAAAACCGTGTCCAGAACTCGTCGAAATCTTTCAGCAGATCATACCTCTATGTAGACAAAGTGCTGATTTTGGCCATCTTTGATTTCAAAATTACTCAAAAAGTTTCTTGAGACACCAGAGCCGGGAACTCTTCGGTTTCTAGTAGCTGTATGATAGAGCTATCATTTAACATCAAAACCGTGTCCAGAACTTGTCGAAATCTTTCAGCAGATCATACCTGTATGTAGACAAAGTGCTGATTTCGGCCATCTTTGATTTCAAAATTACTCAAAAAGTTTCTTGAGACACCAGAGCCGGAAACTCTTCGGTTTCTAGTAGCTGTATAATAGAGCTATCATTTAACATCAAAACCGTGTCCAGAACTCGTCGAAATCTTTCAGCAGATCATACCTCTATGTAGACAAAGTGCTGATTTTGGCCATCTTTGATTTCAAAATTACTCAAAAAGTTTCTTGAGACGCCAGAGCCAAGAACTCTTTAGTTTATAGTAGCTGTATAATAGAGCTATCATTTAACATCAAAACCGTGTCCAGAACTCGTCGAAATCTTTCAGCAGATCATACCTGTATGTAGACAAAGTGCTGATTTCGGCCATCTTTGATTTCAAAATTACTCAAAAAGTTTCTTGAGACACCAGAGCCGGGAACTCTTATGTTTTTAGTAGCTGTATAGTAGAGCTATCATTTAACATCAAAACCGTGTCCAGAACTCGTCGAAATCTTTCAGCAGATCATACCTCTATTTAGACAAAGTGCTCATTTTGGCCATCTTTGATTTCAAAATTACTCAAAAAGTTTCTTGAGACACCAGAGCCGGGAACTCTTCGGTTTCTAGTAGCTGTATAATAGAGCTATCATGTAACATCAAAACCGTGTCCAGAACTCGTCGAAATCTTTCAGCAGATCATACCTCTATGTAGACAAAGTGCTGATTTTGGCCATCTTTGATTTCAAAATTACTCAAAAAGTTTCTTGAGACACCAGAGCCAAGAACTCTTCGGTTTCTAGTAGCTGTATAATAGAGCTATCATTTAACATCAAAATTGTGTCCAGAACTCGTCGAAATCTTTCAGCAGATCATACCTGTATGTAGACAAAGTGCTGATTTTGGCCATCTTTGATTTCAAAATTACTCAAAAAGTTTCTTGAGACACCAGAGCCGGGAACTCTTCGGTTTCTAGTAGCTGTATAATAGAGCTATCATTTAACATCAAAACTGTGTCCAGAACTCGTCGAAATCTTTCAGCAGATCATACCTGTATGTAGACAAAGTGCTGATTTCGGCCATCTTTGATTTCAAAATTACTCAAAAAGTTTCTTGAGACACCAGAGCCGGGAACTCTTCGGTTTCTAGTAGCTGTATAATAGAGCTATCATTTAACATCAAAACCGTGTCCAGAACTCGTCGAAATCTTTCAGCAGATCATACCTCTATGTAGACAAAGTGCTGATTTTGGCCATCTTTGATTTCAAAATTACTCAAAAAGTTTCTTGAGACACCAGAGCCGGGAACTCTTCGGTTTCTAGTAGCTGTGTAATAGAGCTATCATTTAACATCAAAACCGTGTCCAGAACTTGTCGAAATCTTTCAGCAGATCATACCTCTATGTAGACAAAGTGCTGATTTTGGCCATCTTTGATTTCAAAATTACTCAAAAAGTTTCTTGAGACACCAGAGCCGGGAACTCTTCGGTTTCTAGTAGCTGTGTAATAGAGCTATCATTTAACATCAAAACCGTGTCCAGAACTCGTCGAAATCTTTCAGCAGATCATACCTGTATGTAGACAAAGTGCTGATTTTGGCCATCTTTGATTTCAAAATTACTCAAAAAGTTTCTTGAGACACCAGAGCCGGGAACTCTTCGGTTTCTAGTAGCTGTATAATAGAGCTATCATTTAACATCAAAACCGTGTCCAGAACTCGTCGAAATCTTTCAGCAGATCATACCTGTATGTAGACAAAGTGCTGATTTCGGCCATCTTTGATTTCAAAATTACTCAAAAAGTTTCTTGAGACACCAGAGCCGGAAACTCTTCGGTTTCTAGTAGCTGTATAATAGAGCTATCATTTAACATTAAAACCGTGTCCAGAACTCGTCGAAATCTTTCAGCAGATCATACCTCTATGTAGACAAAGTGCTGATTTTGGCCATCTTTGATTTCAAAATTACTCAAAAAGTTTCTTGAGACGCCAGAGCCAAGAACTCTTTAGTTTATAGTAGCTGTATAATAGAGCTATCATTTAACATCAAAACCGTGTCCAGAACTCGTCGAAATCTTTCAGCAGATCATACCTGTATGTAGACAAAGTGCTGATTTCGGCCATCTTTGATTTCAAAATTACTCAAAAAGTTTCTTGAGACACCAGAGCCGGGAACTCTTCGGTTTCTAGTAGCTGTATAGTAGAACTATCATTTAACATCAAAACCGTGTCCAGAACTCGTCGAAATCTTTCAGCAGATCATACCTCTATTTAGACAAAGTGCTCATTTTGGCCATCTTTGATTTCAAAATTACTCAAAAAGTTTCTTGAGACACCAGAGCCGGGAACTCTTCGGTTTCTAGTAGCTGTATAATAGAGCTATCATGTAACATCAAAACCGTGTCCAGAACTCGTCGAAATCTTTCAGCAGATCATACCTCTATGTAGACAAAGTGCTGATTTTGGCCATCTTTGATTTCAAAATTACTCAAAAAGTTTCTTGAGACACCAGAGCCAAGAACTCTTCGGTTTCTAGTAGCTGTATGATAGAGCTATCATTTAACATCAAAACTGTGTCCAGAACTCGTCGAAATCTTTCAGCAGATCATACCTGTATGTAGACAAAGTGCTGATTTTGGCCATCTTTGATTTCAAAATTACTCAAAAAGTTTCTTGAGACACCAGAGCCGGGAACTCTTCGGTTTCTAGTAGCTGTATAATAGAGCTATCATTTAACATCAAAACTGTGTCCAGAACTCGTCGAAATCTTTCAGCAGATCATACCTGTATGTAGACAAAGTGCTGATTTCGGCCATCTTTGATTTCAAAATTACTCAAAAAGTTTCTTGAGACACCAGAGCCGGGAACTCTTCGGTTTCTAGTAGCTGTATAATAGAGCTATCATTTAACATCAAAACCGTGTCCAGAACTCGTCGAAATCTTTCAGCAGATCATACCTCTATGTAGACAAAGTGCTGATTTTGGCCATCTTTGATTTCAAAATTACTCAAAAAGTTTCTTGAGACACCAGAGCCGGGAACTCTTCGGTTTCTAGTAGCTGTATAATAGAGCTATCATGTAACATCAAAACCGTGTCCAGAACTCGTCGAAATCTTTCAGCAGATCATACCTCTATGTAGACAAAGTGCTGATTTTGGCCATCTTTGATTTCAAAATTACTCAAAAAGTTTCTTGAGACACCAGAGCCAAGAACTCTTCGGTTTCTAGTAGCTGTATGATAGAGCTATCATTTAACATCAAAACCGTGTCCAGAACTCGTCGAAATCTTTCAGCAGATCATACCTCTATGTAGACAAAGTGCTGATTTCGGCCATCTTTGATTTCAAAATTACTCAAAAAGTTTCTTGAGACACCAGAGCCGGGAACTCTTCGGTTTCTAGTAGCTGTATAATAGAGCTATCATTTAACATCAAAACCGTGTCCAGAACTCGTCGAAATCTTTCAGCAGAACATACCTCTATGTAGACAAAGTGCTGATTTTGGCCATCTTTGATTTCAAAATTACTCAAAAAGTTTCTTGAGACACCAGAGCCGGGAACTCTTCGGTTTCTAGTAGCTGTATGATAGAGCTATCATTTAACATCAAAACCGTGTCCAGACCTCGTCGAAATCTTTCAGCAGATCATACCTGTATGTAGACAAAGTGCTGATTTCGGCCATCTTTGATTTCAAAATTACTCAAAAAGTTTCTTGAGACACCAGAGCCGGGAACTCTTCGGTTTCTAGTAGCTGTATAATAGAGCTATCATTTAACATCAAAACCGTGTCCAGAACTCGTCGAAATCTTTCAGCAGATCATACCTCTATGTAGACAAAGTGCTGATTTTGGCCATCTTTGATTTCAAAATTACTCAAAAAGTTTCTTGAGACACCAGAGCCGAGGACTCTTCGGTTTCTAGTAGCTGTGTAATAGAGCTATCATTTAACATCAAAACCGTGTCCAGAACTCGTCGAAATCTTTCAGCAGATCATACCTGTATGTAGACAAAGTGCTGATTTTGGCCATCTTTGATTTCAAAATTACTCAAAAAGTTTCTTGAGACACCAGAGCCGGGAACTCTTCGGTTTCTAGTAGCTGTGTAATAGAGCTATCATTTAACATCAAAACCGTGTCCAGAACTTGTCGAAATCTTTCAGCAGATCATACCTGTATGAAGACAAAGTGCTGATTTTGGCCATCTTTGATTTCAAAATTACTCAAAAAGTTTCTTGAGACACCAGAGCCGGAAACTCTTCGGTTTCTAGTAGCTGTATAATAGAGCTATCATTTAACATTAAAACCGTGTCCAGAACTCGTCGAAATCTTTCAGCAGATCATACCTCTATGTAGACAAAGTGCTGATTTTGGCCATCTTTGATTTCAAAATTACTCAAAAAGTTTCTTGAGACGCCAGAGCCAAGAACTCTTTAGTTTATAGTAGCTGTATAATAGAGCTATCATTTAACATCAAAACCGTGTCCAGAACTCGTCGAAATCTTTCAGCAGATCATACCTGTATGTAGACAAAGTGCTGATTTCGGCCATCTTTGATTTCAAAATTACTCAAAAAGTTTCTTGAGACACCAGAGCCGGGAACTCTTCGGTTTCTAGTAGCTGTATAGTAGAGCTATCATTTAACATCAAAACCGTGTCCAGAACTCGTCGAAATCTTTCAGCAGATCATACCTCTATGTAGACAAAGTGCTGATTTTGGCCATCTTTGATTTCAAAATTACTCAAAAAGTTTCTTGAGACACCAGAGCCAAGAACTCTTCGGTTTCTAGTAGCTGTATGATAGAGCTATCATTTAACATCAAAACCGTGTCCAGAACTCGTCGAAATCTTTCAGCAGATCATACCTCTATGTAGACAAAGTGCTGATTTCGGCCATCTTTGATTTCAAAATTACTCAAAAAGTTTCTTGAGACACCAGAGCCAAGAACTCTTCGGTTTCTAGTAGCTGTATGATAGAGCTATCATTTAACATCAAAACCGTGTCCAGAAATCGTCGAAATCTTTCAGCAGATCATACCTGTATGTAGACAAAGTGCTGATTTTGGCCATCTTTGATTTCAAATTTACTCAAAAAGTTTCTTGAGACAACAGAGCCGGGAACTCTTCGGTTTCTAGTAGCTGTATAATAGAGCTATCATTTAACATCAAAACCGTGTCCAGAACTCGTCGAAATCTTTCAGCAGATCATACCTGTATACAGACAAAGTGCTGATTTTGGCCATCATTGATTTCAAAATTACTCAAAAAGTTTCTTGAGACACCAGAGCCGAGAACTCTTCGGTTTCTAGTAGCTGTATAATAGAGCTATCATTTAACATCAAAACCGTGTCCAGAACTCGTCGAAATCTTTCAGCAGATCATACCTCTATGTAGACAAAGTGCTGATTTTGGCCATCTTTGATTTCAAAATTACTCAAAAAGTTTCTTGAGACACCAGAGCCGGGAACTCTTCGGTTTCTAGTAGCTGTATGATAGAGCTATCATTTAACATCAAAACCGTGTCCAGAACTTGTCGAAATCTTTCAGCAGATCATACCTGTATGTAGACAAAGTGCTGATTTCGGCCATCTTTGATTTCAAAATTACTCAAAAAGTTTCTTGAGACACCAGAGCCGGAAACTCTTCGGTTTCTAGTAGCTGTATAATAGAGCTATCATTTAACATCAAAACCGTGTCCAGAACTCGTCGAAATCTTTCAGCAGATCATACCTCTATGTAGACAAAGTGCTGATTTTGGCCATCTTTGATTTCAAAATTACTCAAAAAGTTTCTTGAGACGCCAGAGCCAAGAACTCTTTAGTTTATAGTAGCTGTATAATAGAGCTATCATTTAACATCAAAACCGTGTCCAGAACTCGTCGAAATCTTTCAGCAGATCATACCTGTATGTAGACAAAGTGCTGATTTCGGCCATCTTTGATTTCAAAATTACTCAAAAAGTTTCTTGAGACACCAGAGCCGGGAACTCTTATGTTTCTAGTAGCTGTATAGTAGAGCTATCATTTAACATCAAAACCGTGTCCAGAACTCGTCGAAATCTTTCAGCAGATCATACCTCTATTTAGACAAAGTGCTCATTTTGGCCATCTTTGATTTCAAAATTACTCAAAAAGTTTCTTGAGACACCAGAGCCGGGAACTCTTCGGTTTCTAGTAGCTGTATAATAGAGCTATCATGTAACATCAAAACCGTGTCCAGAACTCGTCGAAATCTTTCAGCAGATCATACCTCTATGTAGACAAAGTGCTGATTTTGGCCATCTTTGATTTCAAAATTACTCAAAAAGTTTCTTGAGACACCAGAGCCAAGAACTCTTCGGTTTCTAGTAGCTGTATAATAGAGCTATCATTTAACATCAAAATTGTGTCCAGAACTCGTCGAAATCTTTCAGCAGATCATACCTGTATGTAGACAAAGTGCTGATTTTGGCCATCTTTGATTTCAAAATTACTCAAAAAGTTTCTTGAGACACCAGAGCCGGGAACTCTTCGGTTTCTAGTAGCTGTATAATAGAGCTATCATTTAACATCAAAACTGTGTCCAGAACTCGTCGAAATCTTTCAGCAGATCATACCTGTATGTAGACAAAGTGCTGATTTCGGCCATCTTTGATTTCAAAATTACTCAAAAAGTTTCTTGAGACACCAGAGCCGGGAACTCTTCGGTTTCTAGTAGCTGTATAATAGAGCTATCATTTAACATCAAAACCGTGTCCAGAACTCGTCGAAATCTTTCAGCAGATCATACCTCTATGTAGACAAAGTGCTGATTTTGGCCATCTTTGATTTCAAAATTACTCAAAAAGTTTCTTGAGACACCAGAGCCGGGAACTCTTCGGTTTCTAGTAGCTGTGTAATAGAGCTATCATTTAACATCAAAACCGTGTCCAGAACTTGTCGAAATCTTTCAGCAGATCATACCTCTATGTAGACAAAGTGCTGATTTTGGCCATCTTTGATTTCAAAATTACTCAAAAAGTTTCTTGAGACACCAGAGCCGGGAACTCTTCGGTTTCTAGTAGCTGTGTAATAGAGCTATCATTTAACATCAAAACCGTGTCCAGAACTCGTCGAAATCTTTCAGCAGATCATACCTGTATGTAGACAAAGTGCTGATTTTGGCCATCTTTGATTTCAAAATTACTCAAAAAGTTTCTTGAGACACCAGAGCCGGGAACTCTTCGGTTTCTAGTAGCTGTATAATAGAGCTATCATTTAACATCAAAACCGTGTCCAGAACTCGTCGAAATCTTTCAGCAGATCATACCTGTATGTAGACAAAGTGCTGATTTCGGCCATCTTTGATTTCAAAATTACTCAAAAAGTTTCTTGAGACACCAGAGCCGGAAACTCTTCGGTTTCTAGTAGCTGTATAATAGAGCTATCATTTAACATTAAAACCGTGTCCAGAACTCGTCGAAATCTTTCAGCAGATCATACCTCTATGTAGACAAAGTGCTGATTTTGGCCATCTTTGATTTCAAAATTACTCAAAAAGTTTCTTGAGACGCCAGAGCCAAGAACTCTTTAGTTTATAGTAGCTGTATAATAGAGCTATCATTTAACATCAAAACCGTGTCCAGAACTCGTCGAAATCTTTCAGCAGATCATACCTGTATGTAGACAAAGTGCTGATTTCGGCCATCTTTGATTTCAAAATTACTCAAAAAGTTTCTTGAGACACCAGAGCCGGGAACTCTTCGGTTTCTAGTAGCTGTATAGTAGAACTATCATTTAACATCAAAACCGTGTCCAGAACTCGTCGAAATCTTTCAGCAGATCATACCTCTATTTAGACAAAGTGCTCATTTTGGCCATCTTTGATTTCAAAATTACTCAAAAAGTTTCTTGAGATACCAGAGCCGGGAACTCTTCGGTTTCTAGTAGCTGTGTAATAGAGCTATCATTTAACATTAAAACCGTGTCCAGAACTCGTCGAAGTCTTTCAGCAGATCATACCTCTATGTAGACAAAGTGCTGATTTTGGCCATCTTTGATTTCAAAATTACTCAAAAAGTTTCTTGAGACACCAGAGCCGGGAACTCTTCGGTTTCTAGTAGCTGTGTAATAGAGCTATCATTTAACATCAAAACCGTGTCCAGAACTCGTCGAAATCTTTCAGCAGATCATACCTGTATGTAGACAAAGTGCTGATTTTGGCCATCTTTGATTTCAAAATTACTCAAAAAGTTTCTTGAGACACCAGAGCCGGGAACTCTTCGGTTTCTAGTAGCTGTATAATAGAGCTATCATTTAACATCAAAACCGTGTCCAGAACTCGTCGAAATCTTTCAGCAGATCATACCTGTATGTAGACAAAGTGCTGATTTCGGCCATCTTTGATTTCAAAATTACTCAAAAAGTTTCTTGAGACACCAGAGCCGGAAACTCTTCGGTTTCTAGTAGCTGTATAATAGAGCTATCATTTAACATTAAAACCGTGTCCAGAACTCGTCGAAATCTTTCAGCAGATCATACCTCTATGTAGACAAAGTGCTGATTTTGGCCATCTTTGATTTCAAAATTACTCAAAAAGTTTCTTGAGACGCCAGAGCCAAGAACTCTTTAGTTTATAGTAGCTGTATGATAGAGCTATCATTTAACATCAAAACCGTGTCCAGAACTCGTCGAAATCTTTCAGCAGATCATACCTGTATGTAGACAAAGTGCTGATTTCGGCCATCTTTGATTTCAAAATTACTCAAAAAGTTTCTTGAGACACCAGAGCCGGGAACTCTTCGGTTTCTAGTAGCTGTATAATAGAGCTATCATTTAACATCAAAACCGTGTCCAGAACTCGTCGAAATCTTTCAGCAGATCATACCTCTATGTAGACAAAGTGCTGATTTTGGCCATCTTTGATTTCAAAATTACTCAAAAAGTTTCTTGAGACACCAGAGCCGGGAACTCTTCGGTTTCTAGTAGCTGTATAATAGAGCTATCATGTAACATCAAAACCGTGTCCAGAACTCGTCGAAATCTTTCAGCAGATCATACCTCTATGTAGACAAAGTGCTGATTTTGGCCATCTTTGATTTCAAAATTACTCAAAAAGTTTCTTGAGACACCAGAGCCAAGAACTCTTCGGTTTCTAGTAGCTGTATAATAGAGCTATCATTTAACATCAAAACCGTGTCCAGAACTCGTCGAAATCTTTCAGCAGATCATACCTCTATGTAGACAAAGTGCTGATTTCGGCCATCTTTGATTTCAAAATTACTCAAAAAGTTTCTTGAGACACCAGAGCCGGGAACTCTTCGGTTTCTAGTAGCTGTATAATAGAGCTATCATTTAACATCAAAACCGTGTCCAGAACTCGTCGAAATCTTTCAGCAGATCATACCTCTATGTAGACAAAGTGCTGATTTTGGCCATCTTTGATTTCAAAATTACTCAAAAAGTTTCTTGAGACACCAGAGCCGGGAACTCTTCGGTTTCTAGTAGCTGTATGATAGAGCTATCATTTAACATCAAAACCGTGTCCAGACCTCGTCGAAATCTTTCAGCAGATCATACCTGTATGTAGACAAAGTGCTGATTTCGGCCATCTTTGATTTCAAAATTACTCAAAAAGTTTCTTGAGACACCAGAGCCGGGAACTCTTCGGTTTCTAGTAGCTGTATAATAGAGCTATCATTTAACATCAAAACCGTGTCCAGAACTCGTCGAAATCTTTCAGCAGATCATACCTCTATGTAGACAAAGTGCTGATTTTGGCCATCTTTGATTTCAAAATTACTCAAAAAGTTTCTTGAGACACCAGAGCCGAGGACTCTTCGGTTTCTAGTAGCTGTGTAATAGAGCTATCATTTAACATCAAAACCGTGTCCAGAACTCGTCGAAATCTTTCAGCAGATCATACCTGTATGTAGACAAAGTGCTGATTTTGGCCATCTTTGATTTCAAAATTACTCAAAAAGTTTCTTGAGACACCAGAGCCGGGAACTCTTCGGTTTCTAGTAGCTGTGTAATAGAGCTATCATTTAACATCAAAACCGTGTCCAGAACTTGTCGAAATCTTTCAGCAGATCATACCTGTATGAAGACAAAGTGCTGATTTTGGCCATCTTTGATTTCAAAATTACTCAAAAAGTTTCTTGAGACACCAGAGCCGGAAACTCTTCGGTTTCTAGTAGCTGTATAATAGAGCTATCATTTAACATTAAAACCGTGTCCAGAACTCGTCGAAATCTTTCAGCAGATCATACCTCTATGTAGACAAAGTGCTGATTTTGGCCATCTTTGATTTCAAAATTACTCAAAAAGTTTCTTGAGACGCCAGAGCCAAGAACTCTTTAGTTTATAGTAGCTGTATAATAGAGCTATCATTTAACATCAAAACCGTGTCCAGAACTCGTCGAAATCTTTCAGCAGATCATACCTGTATGTAGACAAAGTGCTGATTTCGGCCATCTTTGATTTCAAAATTACTCAAAAAGTTTCTTGAGACACCAGAGCCGGGAACTCTTCGGTTTCTAGTAGCTGTATAGTAGAGCTATCATTTAACATCAAAACCGTGTCCAGAACTCGTCGAAATCTTTCAGCAGATCATACCTCTATGTAGACAAAGTGCTGATTTTGGCCATCTTTGATTTCAAAATTACTCAAAAAGTTTCTTGAGACACCAGAGCCAAGAACTCTTCGGTTTCTAGTAGCTGTATGATAGAGCTATCATTTAACATCAAAACCGTGTCCAGAACTCGTCGAAATCTTTCAGCAGATCATACCTCTATGTAGACAAAGTGCTGATTTCGGCCATCTTTGATTTCAAAATTACTCAAAAAGTTTCTTGAGACACCAGAGCCAAGAACTCTTCGGTTTCTAGTAGCTGTATGATAGAGCTATCATTTAACATCAAAACCGTGTCCAGAACTCGTCGAAATCTTTCAGCAGATCATACCTGTATGTAGACAAAGTGCTGATTTTGGCCATCTTTGATTTCAAAATTACTCAAAAAGTTTCTTGAGACACCAGAGCCGGGAACTCTTCGGTTTCTAGTAGCTGTATAATAGAGCTATCATTTAACATCAAAACCGTGTCCAGAACTCGTCGAAATCTTTCAGCAGATCATACGTCTATGTAGACAAAGTGCTGATTTTGGCCATCTTTGATTTCAAAATTACTCAAAAAGTTTCTTGAGACACCAGAGCCGGGAACTCTTCGGTTTCTAGTAGCTGTATGATAGAGCTATCATTTAACATCAAAACCGTGTCCAGAACTCGTCGAAATCTTTCAGCAGATCATACCTCTATGTAGACAAAGTGCTGATTTCGGCCATCTTTGATTTCAAAATTACTCAAAAAGTTTCTTGAGACACCAGAGCCGGGAACTCTTCGGTTTCTAGTAGCTGTATAATAGAGCTATCATTTAACATCAAAACCGTGTCCAGAACTCGTCGAAATCTTTCAGCAGATCATACCTGTATGTAGACAAAGTGCTGATTTTGGCCATCTTTGATTTCAAAATTACTCAAAAAGTTTCTTGAGACGCCAGAGCCAAGAACTCTTTAGTTTATAGTAGCTGTATAATAGAGCTATCATTTAACATCAAAACCGTGTCCAGAACTCGTCGAAATCTTTCAGCAGATCATACCTGTATGTAGACAAAGTGCTGATTTCGGCCATCTTTGATTTCAAAATTACTCAAAAAGTTTCTTGAGACACCAGAGCCGGGAACTCTTCGGTTTCTAGTAGCTGTATAGTAGAACTATCATTTAACATCAAAACCGTGTCCAGAACTTGTCGAAATCTTTCAGCAGATCATACCTCTATTTAGACAAAGTGCTCATTTTGGCCATCTTTGATTTCAAAATTACTCAAAAAGTTTCTTGAGACACCAGAGCCGGGAACTCTTCGGTGGTTTCTAGTAGCTGTATAATAGAGCTATCATTTAACATCAAAACCGTGTCCAGAACTCGTCGAAATCTTTCAGCAGATCATACCTCTATGTAGACAAAGTGCTGATTTTGGCCATCTTTGATTTCAAAATTACTCAAAAAGTTTCTTGAGACACCAGAGCCGGGAACTCTTCGGTTTCTAGTAGCTGTATGATAGAGCTATCATTTAACATCAAAACCGTGTCCAGAACTCGTCGAAATCTTTCAGCAGATCATACCTCTATGTAGACAAAGTGCTGATTTCGGCCATCTTTGATTTCAAAATTACTCAAAAAGTTTCTTGAGACACCAGAGCCGGGAACTCTTCGGTTTCTAGTAGCTGTATAATAGAGCTATCATTTAACATCAAAACCGTGTCCAGAACTCGTCGAAATCTTTCAGCAGATCATACCTGTATGTAGACAAAGTGCTGATTTTGGCCATCTTTGATTTCAAAATTACTCAAAAAGTTTCTTGAGACACCAGAGCCGGGACCTCTTCGGTTTCTTGTAGCTGTATAATATAGCTATGATTTTGCACCAAATTTGTAGACCTAGACCTTTTTTTAAATATTTTATGATTGATTTCAATTTTTATTCTACATTATTTTTTTTTAAACTTGCTCATTTTTTACGAATTAAAAGTAGAGTAGTATTATTTTTAAGTACTAGGAACTCTAGTATAGTCATTGCTGAGACGAAATAACCTCGTTTCGTTTAGTTTGGAGAAAATTGATCTGCTATGTGAAATTAGTTAGCAGATCATTTGGTTGAAAACAATAGATTGAGATATTTTCGTAAATTCAATAGAACTATGTCTAAAAAGTATCAGGAACTATAGAACTATGTGGCAAGCGAATAGAACTCCAACTTTTTTGTGATCTGCTGGAACTTGATCTGCTAACTTCACAGACATGTTGCCGTCTCCCGCGCAGTGCGCTACCGCGGTATCCACAAACGTATGTTTTTTTAGGATATCTTTCACCTGCTGTTTCTCAATATTTTAGTACTGAAAGATACTGACTGAAAAACCCCATATTTTCCGCTAAAGAATCCACTGTCATAGACGATGAAAAAAATTTCACCCTGTATATTCTTACATATTCTGTGACCACAAAAACTAAGCACGTTCTGTTTCTTTTACGTTGGAAAAAAATGCCATAATAAACAATAAGCAATCAATGCATAAGAAATACATTGACAGTTTAATTTCAATACCTACATCCATAATAAGCTTTTCAACGTCGATCAGAAAGACATATACACTTAAAGTCTCCAACACAGACATGCAAAAAACAACCTTAAACTTCGTACATAAGGTTTAAAATATAATGACGTAAAATGTAATTGAGGGGTGAATTTGATTGCAATACATACACGTATAACCAAGCTATTGATCGGTTATAATACATTGTGTGTCCGCAAATGTCACCGGAAGATGGAAGAAGTGTTGTAATCGACCAACGGCCAGTATTGTTCCGTTATGTAAACATGTGGGCGTAAACAATCTTATAGATTTGAATATTAGGATTCTTTTATCAAGTCGATTCAGGTCTACTTAGGTAACGGAGGATGTGACGAATTTTCAATGGTATCCTCATTTCAATTATCAAATTTAGTATCCTATTTGATTGGGATGGTCAAATTGATGCCATTATATGATCAGTCATTATCAAAGTACTACCCTGAAGTATAAACTATATGCCTACACTGCCGCATAAACCAAAATCGAACTATTCTTTCATGAGTTCAGCTAGTAATTTAATAACAAACAGGGTAAGCAAACTTAAGCGGCAATGGGCAGGGCACATAGCTCGAAGAACCGATGGCCGTTGGGGCAGAAAGGCACTCGAGTGGAGACCACGTGCTGGCAAGCGCAGCGTGCGGCCACCTGCAAGGTGGTCGAATGACCTGGTCAGGGTTGTGGGGACTCTCTGGATGCGGGTCGCTTCTATCCGGCCCACGTCGAAATCTATTGAGAAGGCCTGTGTCCAGCAGTGGACGTCCTATGGCTGAAATGATGATGAGTTGTTTAATTGAAGCCTAGACACAAATATTTCTAATAGTTTTAATACCTAGTAACGTTATCTGTGACTAGGATTTAATCAAAATCACAACCTATTTTTCTTTGACTTCATTACACCACTATTTTGCAACCTACTTTCAGCTCTTAACCATCTGCACCAGCCAATTTATTGCTTGAAATTTGGCGTTGTCACAGAAAAAGTAATACGTACAGGGCCTCGTTTCACGAAGCCACAAGATACAATTTTACAAGTCTACACTTGCAACATTGGTCAAATACAGCTACGCCATTGGTTGACTTGGCCAATGTTGCTAGTTTAGACTTGTAAATTTGTAACTTTTAGCTTAGTGAAACGGGGCCCAGTAGTATATCTTCCTAACGTAACCTCCGTAACGACCACCGGAAGGAACGCACCAAACCCTCTCTCTCTATTGGTAATTGAAATCCTTTCCTGGCATTGTTTTGAAGCGATCGGCCCAAGGGTGGTCTGGCTCCAAGGGTGGTCTGGCTAGCGACCTGGTTCGACCCCAGGGAACGCCACGGCCAACCACCCGGTCCGACTATCGCTACGCCCAGAAGGAGGGGTCGCGAGTTAGTCAGATCCTAAAAAAAAAAAGAAGCGATCGGCATGCCCCGACATCAAAGGAGATAAATTCCTGTTCATTTCTATTCTGAGATTTTATTTCAGAACAGCTATGAAAATGGCTCTTTTTCCTCAAGTTACTTTTGGTTAAATTGTAGTCACCCTCAACAGGTTCGATGCGTGAAGACGAGTAAGGTTAACACGATTCAGACAGTTTCACTATGCACCTCTAACTTGAACCCTGTTTAAACATTTCGTTAAATCATGGTACTTAAATAAATATGGATGAGAAACGAGACAACGTAAGCACCTATTTAATTTAAAAAAGTTTTGGGTACAGTTAAAGTAAAATTCTGTCTTATATAAAGTTCCCAAAGGGAATAAAATTTGCTACGAGTAAACGTTTCGCCGGATTATTTTCTATAAATAATTACCGACTTTAAACAGTGAGTCTACATTTCAGGAGTATCCTCAATTCCTGGAGGATACCATCATCAAAAACGGATTAAAAAAAATGGGACCAATCTAGAGGTCAGGTCAGGAGAAGGTAACATCACCTTTAAAAGGATTTTATTTTATTAGTTACTTTACTAGCGCAATTATTTTATTTTTTAGATGTTTATCTATTATTCGGGGCACAGACGAACCCAAAAAATTAAAGATCATAAAAATCCGGGTTTACACATGAATATCAACGACCGCTTTAGCTTAGTTGGTAGTGACCCTGCCTACGAAGCAAGAGGTCCTGGGTTCGAATCCCGGTAAGGGCATGTATTTGTGTGATGAGCACGAATATTTGTTATTGAGTCATGGATGTTTTCTATGTATTTAAGTATTTGTATCTATTAAATATATCGTCGTCTAGTATCCATAACACAAGCCTTATTGAGCTTACTATGGGGCTAGTTCGATTTGTGTAAGTTTGTCCCCTAATATTTATTTATTTATTTATATTTATATATTTTTTATTATTTCAAGAAGGTTTCGGTTTTCAAATGCGTCCACAGCTTGATAACTTTTAAAAGGATTCAAATGTATCTCTCCACTTTTCCCTATTACCGATTATGCTATTAAGTAAGTTACCTATTATTAATTCTTCAATTCGATAGGGTTCTAACTTCTGGTATTAGGAACATGCGCGGTTCTGTGCTTGTTTTATTTTTGAAGTACACGAAGGAACATAGTGTTCTGCACCGTTTGCGAAACGGAATCATGTTTATGCGCATCCGTCACTAGTGGGTCAGACGTCAGTGAGTCACTCGTCAGCGAATCAACGTGGAGTCAATAGTCTAAGGTACGGCGTAACATCGACCTTCCCTTATTCTTTCTTATCATCTGTACCCGCACGGGTCATGAGCTATCGATTGGAGAAGTATTATCTTGTTACAAAAATAAGACAAATAGTAAACACACAAAAATACAGAAAAAGAACACTTTAGACGTTAATGTACTATTATTAAGATCTGTACATACAACTATAGTTTGCTAAAAATTAAAACCAATTTTGGTTATATGTAATAGGAGTGGAAATTCAACACAATCCGCTTAAGTTTCCCATATCCTTGCACCGCTATTTTTTTATTGAAAATGATTTAGTTACACTTACACTTAAAATAATCGTTTTTAAGTATAAAAAAATACATTTCAAAACGATAAGGCTCACTAAATAAGTCTAAATCTCACAGCTTTCGTAAAAACAACCCTATGCCATCGTGTACGCCATAACATTAACCTCCATAAAGATTAAGCAAACATGATGGCTTTTTTTAACCTTTATAGAAGTTAATTTTCTCTTAATCAACATATAATAATGTTAATCAAGAAAAATAGTAAAAAAATCACTTTTTTTATCAGGCAAAGACTTACTGATATACAAAATTTGTTTCACTAAGAAAAAGGATGAGGGAATGTCGTCGTTAGGCGGTTTCTTGTCCTTGAAGGCATACCGACAATTACGGTCTCAACGGTTTGCATATTTATCCAAAGTACCCTGCGAATTCCAGCGGTTAAGCTTTAATCTAAATGGCTTTATGTGGGGCATTATTTAAGCGTTTTACACGCGTCACTTTTGTGGACACGTTTTTGTCGAAGTTCTCTGAGATTTTAGTCTTACATCGAGCTATTTGGTACATATCTTTCTTAAAAATATTTTTGAATTTCATTAAAATCTGCGGGAGCTTCGGCAAAAATGTGTCCACGAAAGTGACGCGCGTGAATCGCTCAAATATTTACCCATTTTGCTTGACGCCGTACAATTAAAATTCTGCTCTGCGATAATTTATACTCTAATTTTTTTCCGACTCCGTTACTTTTCCATACACGTATGGCGGTAGCAGAACGCAAGAGCGATATGTATTTGTATGAAAAATTTGGGACACTTATTTTTCTGTCAAAGACGATAGTACGCGTGATTCTGTGTAAAAATAATGTAAAATTTCTCAGGTCTAAAACAAAAGTTAGTGTACAACTTTAAAAACAATGGCCCAACAACAACTGAGGCGTAGGTATAAATTCAAAATGAGGTTATTTTTTCTTGGCAATTGATTACTAATTAAATGGCGTCTAGGTGAACTTTTCAGGTTAATGTTGTATCATAACGTTGAATGATAGACCAATACGTTGGCAATAAAACTAATGAAATACACAAATAAGCGTCGTTTTAAGACATTTAAAACACCGTTACA
Organism: Eudemis profundana; assembly: GCA_947034925.1. Classification (NCBI taxonomy): domain Eukaryota; kingdom Metazoa; phylum Arthropoda; class Insecta; order Lepidoptera; family Tortricidae; genus Eudemis; species Eudemis profundana. The sequence continues at coordinate 6,874,272 of OX344806.1, read as the reverse complement.
TCAAATTTTAGTACCTATATCTCGTGAAATACAGTTTAGAAATGATGCAATATTTACATTGACATATGAAAGTGTCAATTTAAGAGTTGAGAAGGTCAACCGACAGTGGATTTTTCACCGACTTCAGAAAAACGCGATTTGTAATTTGATTGTTATTTTTTATGTGTTTTGCGTCAGTATTCGCTGCTTTAAGATTTGAATAAATGGCGCTGCAATCAATGGCCGAAATGTCTAAAATGAAACACATTACAACCATTAATGTCGTTAAAGTGGATAATTAACCCTCTTTTCATTTCTATGAAGAACCGAACGCCTCGAAGCAACTTTTTTTAGCTTAGAGTTTTAACAATCATTTTCGTCCACGTCACAATATAAGCAATATACGTAATAGTACTACGAACAGAAGCTTCTCTTTCTAACAAAACTAACATTTGGGTCCGACTACCGGACGGAACGCACCGCATCCGATCGTCTCTATCGCATAACGCGTGCTCTTTCTGGTCACTGGCTAAACCCCTCCGCAGGGGCAATATTTGGTTCTAGTAGCCGCACCGCGAAATCGACGAGTGACCCACTCCTGTTTATACCTTGTTAGGGTTCCGTACGCAAAGGGTGCCGACGGAACCGTATTACTAAGCCTCCGCTGTCCGTCTGTCCGTCGGTCACAGGGCTCTATCGTTTGAGCCGTAATAAGCAGAGACATAACATTTTTACAGAATGTGTATTATCACTATAACAACAAATAATAAAAACAAAATAAAAGGGGGTTCCCATGCAAGAATCGTGTTTTTTCGTTCTTTTTTTCCTATCGGTAATAGTTAGATCTTTGAAATGTTTACAGAATATGAATTTCTAATGCCGCTATAACAACAAATACTAAAAACAAAATAAAGTTAAAAATAAAAAGAGGTCACCCTACAAGAAACGTGTTTTTTGGCGTCTTTTTGTCGACGGCGGTACGGAACTCTTCGTGTGCGAACCCAACTCGCACTTGGCCGGTTTTTTGAATTAGAACTTTGATGGTCATTTTCACCCACGTTTCTTTTCCGTGGGATATTAGAGAATAATATTGTACTAATTTCACTTATTTCGGTAACGTATTACTTTTACTTGCCGGCAAACCAGAGAGGCCCTCCCGGCAATCAACCCCGGACTGTCGCGGAAGCTACATCAGCTAAAGAGGCCACAGCTCCATCTTCTAACTGGAGCTATCACTGGACATGCCTTACTAAACAAACACTTGTTCACTCTAGGTGTTACTGACAGCCCTCTGTGCAGAGCCTGCATGGAGGTGGAGGAAACAGCCGCCCATGTCATTCTTGAATGCTCAGGGGTGGCCAAGTACCGGGCACACCACCTCGGAACACCGAGGTCACTCCCAGAAGTCGTCGGCAACATCAGGGTAGTGCCATCAACCCATCACGCAAAATAGGCGCATAATAGGGAATATGCATGAATTTTTTTTAACAGATTTCTTAACAAAATATGAAAATACCGTAAAAAATATGAAATACAGTCAAAATAAAATTGAAATCGACCGAGAAATGCGGAAGATATAAACATTTTAAAGCACTAATCAGACAGCGATTAGAGAGAGAGATCCGATATGGACTATGACGTCATAGTACATGGCCGCCACACAATCTCCATACTATATTCTGTTTTGCGAGAAAGAGATAGAGATAAATCTTTGTTGTGTTATATCTTGGTTATTTTTATAGTTATTCGAAAAATATTTTTTTCCTACTGTTTTTTAAATGAATGAGCTTTTATTAAAGTAAATAAAAAATATCATGCATATTCCCTATTGTCGTCGAGTTGCAGAAATTTAGCCCGCGTTAACCTATAATGTATTACTTTTAAAGATTTTCCGAGTGATTCTAGAACATAATTTCCCTAGCCACAAATCAGTGCCTCTAGTAAGAGAGTTGCATTTAAGTCAGATTTAAGCGAGATACAACAGGACGCGTGTCTCATATTAGGGCTTACGCTTCTTTGCTTTTGGGTCATATCTGACTCCCTTTCTTACTAGAGGCACTGAAATATTCAAAAGAATCCGCCTCATTTGTATAACGTTTTTGGTTAATTTGTAGAGTTTGGTCGGAACTATATATATAATAACCAAAAAATTACATTCGAAAGTGGCGGGAGCTTCTGAATATTCGCCGATGTGTGCATCTTCTTCTTTAGCCTTTTTCAACCATTATGGTGTAGGCCTCCTTCAACTCTCTCCATTCCTCTCTGTGTTGTGCCCTTAACCCACGGTTTTTAACTGTTAACGTGTAAATAAATGAAGTATAAGTGCAGACATCATTACGTAGTATGCATGACACGTTTATACTTGACCAACGCGTGCGCGGTACGCGATCAACGTAGTCATGCAACAAACTACCTACACATCAAAGCTTCCGGATAGTACACAGTATACTGACTTACAGTAGGTAAGTGCGCTAACTACATTGTACTTGAGAAAGTTATAAAAATAAACGAGTCGTAATCGCGAAAAATAAAACATAACAATGAAAGTTTTTTTAGCGAATGATTCTTTGACATTTCTTTGACTTTTGTATGTTTTTCTTTTGAGATCTGCAATAAACTATCACTTTAGAATTGGTAAACGAATCATAACTTTTTTTGTTAATCATAATTTAGAGGCGTTAAAACACGAGTGTTGTTTTATTAAATAAGCCGATTATAATAAGATCACACGAGTGTTTTAAGGCTTAATTATGTACAGTTGCATACACTGCTTTATCTATGTACACACATATTATAAACTCTCTAGTATGTGCTCAAAAACCGCAAATTAAAAATGTCACATGGCGGTAAATGTAAAGTTTTTTCTCGCATATCACGCAACGGTAGTTTTTTTTATTCATAGACAAACTGTAGAACAATTATATCGTTTGACATCAAGTAGCGTGCGAGATTTAAATTGTTTGCAATCTACATTTCATTTCGAATAAAACGTTATTTCGACTGATATTAGAATTGAGGTCACATCAAATTGCTTTCTTTCAGAGATGTTCGAAGTGTGAATGTCGTAATAACAACGAATTCGGTCTTATTGTAAAGCAATAGTAACATTTTCGCAGATAAGAAATTTATTCTAACAAAACAGTTTATGTTTATGCTGATGGTAATTTGCGGTTTTTGAACGCATTATAGGAGGTTTATGATATGTGCGTAGATAAATCTTTAATATAATTTTCTTCGTGATAAATAAACCTCAGCAATTTGTTAAAATTCAAGTTTACCACTAGGTACTAAAATTACAATCTTAAATACCGTGCATAATCTATCATAGGGATTTTCCATTTATCGTGTGTTAAAAACATTTAGCTAATAAACACTTCAAGAACCGTGTCACGATATAGGTACTTGCCTAATTATCATGACCCCTTAGTGGAAATATACTATGCGTTTTAAAATTCAGACTCTATGCCATGAATAACTTCTCTTTAGCAGTTCAGTACATGTCAGTACTGTAGTTTATTTATAGTACGTTCGTTAGTGTTCCTTTATGGTTTTATTTAAGAGTGACTATTGATTGCACTTTTTTGCGATTAGGCCAGCCACACAAGCTTTTTGTAGAATTTACTGTAGACCTAGTTTCTAGGCTAGTATTTTTTTTTCTAACACTGTGCCCGATTTCTTTGCACCTAGTCTAAGAAATTTTAGTGTCATCAAACGTAATGTCGTTACTATAGTCATCATTTTAGATGGTCATCGCAAGCAGGGTACAATAAGACAAGATTTGTTCTTCCCGAGTGAACTTGGTTACTTCGCGATAATATTCGTATATGAACTTCACTATGCTTATAATATAACGTTCATACAGCGTCATTAGCTGCGGGTAAAACATACCTAGTTTTATTGTACCACTAGTACATACGGCATACCTATGAGGTTGGGTGAACGGAGATGTATTGAAATAATCAGGTTCTAATTAAGACTGTTCTTTTAGAAAGACACGGATTATATAGACACACAGTAATATATATACGTACATAGGCATCAATGATACAGACTACATCACATAGGTACCTATTTCAAACGGGCTGTCGACGCGCATTTCGTAGCGCTGTCACTTTTACACCCTAAAAATAAATAGAGACAGTGCTACGAAACACGCGTCGATGGTTTAAAACACGCCGTGTGGTGCATAGGCTCTTAAAGTATCCCACTAAGTTTGCACCTCTAGCACAACTGTGACTTGCGACTCTTTGTCACGCGACAGATGCTACTCATCTCTTTCCACTTAATACATATAGTATGACAGTGACAGGTGACGCTCTGTCGCGCGAGAAACTAAGTCGTGGCCAGTTATGCTAGACCACCTGGGCTTGGTCTACTTGCGCGCCAAATGTCATCTCAATCCATTCAGTTGTCTCCGAGTTATTTAGTAACAAACGTCCAAATATCGAAACCTCGAATCACTCACAAACTTTTACATTAATAATATTAGTAAGATGATGTCAAGCGACTACCAGAATGAAAAGAGCTATCCTACTGTTCCCATACAACGTTAGGCTGTATTATTACAATTCGAAGAATTTATATTAAATCATAAATAAAACTAATGTGTAAACGATCTACATACTGCGTCAGTATTAACCGTGGCGTCGTGATTTCCGTACGATGCGCTAGCGATCCGATCTATGCTACGTCATGAGACTCAGGAACTGATCGCTCTACCATTCATTGTTATGCCAAATCATAATAATCACCCCAGTGCTTTTTTTTCGAGATACACTTTGATCATGACCCAATATATTTTGACTTAGATCATGAGGTGGTCAGCACTGTTGAAGCCTACGATGAATGCCAGATTTAGCAGGTTGGCATCTGACCTCCGCACCCCTGTAACTAAACACAAAATCTCCCCCAAGTGACTAAACATCCAACGCTCTTTGGCTGCTTTTACACCAGAAATATGCGAGGTAGCTAAGTGCTGAGCAAACCCTTTTCCGACAGTGCTAAGCTATGACACCACAGTTTTGTTTCTCGTACTGGTGCAAAAGCAGTCTTAATAATGTACATAATTATACCTACCAGTGGCGTGGCGCAAAAGATATCCTTGGTCAAGCCGGTGCAGATTTGGTGTACTTAAGAGCTGTAGAATAAGGTGATCAAGTGCCTGATATTAGGAAAGCCGGTAGGAATCGAGTTCTTTGGACGCCACGGCACTGATACCTACATAGTATAGTGTAACCGTAGTGTCGTGATTTCCGCGCGATGCGCCGACGCAGCGATCTGATCTACGCTGCTGCGAACTATATACTTTAAACTCTTTCTGTTTTGGTGGGCACCTCCTATACTGGCGAAACTAGCGACACTTTTCGTCAGAAAAACCTCTTAAAGTATAGTTGAAATTTTTTAAAGTGTCAGAGTTCTAGCAAAATACGTCATTACAAATTGAGCCTTCTAACTTAGACAATAAAACTGCTAACTATTTGAATGCATTTCCTTGTTACAACTCGGACACTTTAAAAAATTTCAACTATAAGTCATCTCAAGTGACCACCAAGATGAAAGCGTACGGAATTAACCTGTGAAAGTCTGGAGAGATATACTTAAAGATATACTTTTTTTTCTCAATCATCTGATGAAACAAGTTTCATCACATGATTGAGAAAAAAAAGGCATGGGAAAGGCAAACGAGCACACAGGTCACCTGATGGTAAGTGACTTCTGAGGCCCATGGACATTTGCAATCTTGCAAATGCGTTTCCAACCCTGAGGACTAAGATAGAATGCCTCTATGCTAGTAATTTCACCGGCTGTCCCACACCGGAACACAACAGTGCGAACACTGTTCTTTGGTAAGATGGCGGTAGCGATCCGGGCGGAGCCTGCACAAGGACTTGCTACATGGGAAAGTACTTTACCCCTGCGATTAATTTTAGTGGCTAATGTGCTCGCAGATTGCTATTTCGATTCAAAGAGATATTTTAGAAACTATTATTATTTTTGTTTGATAAATGATTTTATTTAATCAACAAAAATAATAATTGTAATTTTACTAGTAATATACCTACCTGTTTTCATAATTACCTTATTGTATGTCGCGAGACATATTACGGAGAAACTTTACCTACTGGTACACCTGTAAAAACTGCCTGTAGTAGATAATAAATAGTATGATTGATTGATGAACCAAATTTTGATGTCATTAAAATAGATTCTTAACCACTTTTTCGTGCTATGGCGTTTATACAGCCTGTAAATCTAATAAGGGCGAATATTGAAACGGTGGTCAGCATAGGACCTAAGAAGCATATTTAGATAACTATTGCTTAAAACCACAATGAAAATATTTACCATACAAAATAATTCGGGCCGCAATGTAACGCAACACATTCAAGTTGACAAACACGCTAGTTGACAGTTACTTTAAAAAAGCTCGTATCTCGAAATGTCATAACAAGCATGTATGCGGTACATTGCTGCTCGGTAAATTTTCAAAAATTAATTACGAGGTCACTATTAAGTGTAATTTAAAAAATCATATTCATTAATGATAACACTACTAAACGCTATATCTGGTTTAATTGTTCGCCCGTATTAGACTTACACGCTGTATAAACTATACGAGCCTTATCACACTAGCGATAAGAAATAGAAAACTTATATCGAATAGAAATCTGTACGAAAACACGTTCGCAATTCGCTCGCAAATCGCCAGTATAATAACTTAAGGCACTTAGACAGAGGTCTTCAACTTGCAGCCCACGGGCTGCTTGCTGCCCGCGAACAGCTTAGCGGCTAAGCTGCTGGCTAGCCCAATTATATAAACTCGAAAGTGTGCTTGTCGGTTTTGCTGCTTGCCATCTGTCACAGAACTGTTTTTTTTTTATGTCTTTGAAATGATGGATTTCAGTCCCCGCGATGGATACGGGCGGCTGAACCCGCAAGTATGCGTGACTTTATATAATGGACTGTAATGGAGTGATTCTATGAAGGTTTGAAATGGATGAGAGGTGAAAAGTCTGATTGCCGTGATGTTTTGTTTATGGATAGAATGTTGGCTAATTTTTACCCAGTTAAAAAAATATTTAAGGATATATGATGCGGCCCGTTATGCAGAAAAAAATACATTCTTGGCGCTTGATTTGGAAAAGGTTGAAGACCCATGCAGTACGAGATTGAAACGCGGATGTATGATGACCGCACAGAACGCATCAAAAAACTCGTCAATACATATTTATACCACAATGTGGATAAAAGACGATATACGACTCATTATATGTGATGGATCCGATGATTAAAGACACACTCATTATCGTATTGTTGATTTAATGATACCCATTGACATTTAAATCGGCGTATTTTAGTTCTATAAATAGAAAATCTATGTTATTTTATTACCCGTGTATTTATTTTGGTTTCTTAGATTAGTTATAAGTATTTTTACTATAAATGTACAAAAAGTAACAATAAATAATGTGTCCAGGAGACTCTCGCTAGATGGCTGAATCAAGGGCCAGATACAGAAGGCGGTACTTCTGGACACGGCGCGCATTGTCAGGAGGAATCTCTCTGCAGCCCTAACCACCGGTAGCTTGGGCCCCGCCCCGCTGCCAGCGGAATCCTGGGTTAGGTTTTTTATGTCTTTATATTTTGTATATTTGCATTTTATATATTACCGCCTTTTGTATCTGACCCTCGATCCAGTCATCTAGCGAGAGCCTCTTGCACACATTATTGAGGTGGTGATCGAGACTCTTCCCTGTAAGACTGTGTCCGCCGGAACAACTATTGGGACAATAGTCAAGGTAGGTACCTACCAGTGGCGTGGCGTAAAAGATATCCTTGGGCAAGCCGGTGCAGATTTGGCGTGAATTGTCCTCAAAAGCTGTAAAATAAGGTGCTCAAATAGCTGCTATTAGGCAAGTCAGTAAGAATCAAATTATTTGGATGCCACGCTACTATAATAATACCTTACTGAGTTTGTCCTTTTCAGCCTTGACGAGGTTCTCGTTATGGGGGATGGTGATGTTACCGACACTTTATTCAATCGATCGATCCAGACATCGTATATCGCCAATAAGTCTATTGGCTACAGTAGTTCTGTTCGTGGCTATAGATCGATTCTAATGTACCTACGATTCTAACTGACCGGACCGGACCGGGAGGCACCGGAGCGCGCCGCCGCTCTATTCTAAATTATATGGATTGATGGCAGCTGACGGGCTACCGAGCCGTATGCAACAAATGAACTTTAATTACTATTTTGATGCTTCTATTTCCATAAGAACATTGCGAAATGCGCTCCGACTCGGCCCGCTCAGTGAGAATCTTACTTTATAGAACGTGGCTCGAACATTTTCAAAGACTGATGCTGGTTGTGATGGTACGGCATCTGGGCGCTCATGAGACTGTAGCGGCAGACGGAGTGTGGATTGATACCCAAAAAGATGGTCTGGCGAACAGTAGGATTATGATGCTACGCTTTGTCGCACGATAAATAAATGATAAAGCATCCGTCACTCTCGCACACTATTTGTCAGAACGTGACGGATGTTTTATCATTTATTTATCACGCGACAAAGCGTAGCGTCATACGCCTAGAGTCTGTGCGGAAAGAGATTAGGCGTGGCGACAAACGGAACTAACCTAACCAGTATGGCAAATACGGTAGAAAAGCATTACAGCGCCCCCAAATCTAAATCCTATTCTTTTTCCGCACAGACTCTACAGGTTAAGATCGTCAGGCCATCTCGTTCCGTTCCTTATGGAAATCTTTAGGGGAGACCTCCCCCAAGTTGTTCAGCAATGGACGTCTCCAGGTTGAATTAATGATGAAGTAGAAGTTATTTTCTCATTATTACTTCCATAACCATTATAACTATGATTGACAGATGACAGTGGCGTTAGACGGCAAAACCAGAAGTCGCGAATTCGATTCCGGTCAGCGCCTATTATTAGTTATTTAATATTACTGGAAGCCTCACGGCATATAAATTGCTTCTAAATAATTAGCGTCTGGTAGCCTTAGGTTGTAATTATTTAATCTAGGAATGGCTAATGTATTATACGCTTAATTTGACACGGTTCCAGGCAAGTTCAAGGTCTTTTATTGCAACGACCGTAAGTATGTACCTACCAAAAAAAGCGAAAATATATTGACCAATATTGGTGACCACGATTTTCATTCATGAGGAACCAACAAAAGCGAGTGAAAAAATATACGTAGCTAAATCTAAAATTAAAAATTGAACCGAAATTATACTATTTAACTAGAAAATTAGAATTGAAAATATATATTCCCTTCGAAAAGTGCAACTTTTTCAGTTTTCATCATCACATCAAGTAAGATCGAGGCCAAACCATAATCTCAAAATCAAGCATATCACATTCCGAAACTATAATAAATATCGGAAGGAAATCAATCTCCGTAAACAACGCAGAGCTTTAATCTGTAAATAATTACGTCGATTACACGTTTAGCGGCGCTTGTTACATTACAAGGAAACAATAAAATTAGTAACACATAATAGATCCCCGCAATTGGGCAAGATTCGGCGATACAGCTTACATATAGTCAAAGGGTTCACTCTCTTTAGTCCTAACTAGTAATACGCAGCAAACAGGGAGGCTGGTGACTAAGTACCGTTTTTTCCTTCCGAAATTTGAAGGGTTGAACCGAGCTGAATTAAGTTCGATGATGAGCAGAATCAGAACAAAATCTCATGTTCGAATTTAAGCACACACAAAGCATTTGCTAAAGTCTGTGAAAGGTTACCAACTTACCATAGGCAACCTTAGGTCGCCGCATTTTCTATCCTATTCGCTATCCTACTAATCCCACTAATATTATAAATGTAAAAGTTTGTGTCGGCGTTTGGGTGTTTGTCACTAAGCAATGCGGATGAATTCGCATAAAATTTGGCTTATATAAGTAAATAGACTATGATCCGGATTGAAACATAATATACTTTATATCCCGGTAAAGAGTTCCGTTGGAAGAGAGACACTTCTCAATCGTTCCCTCACTGCTGAGGATCGTGAATCCTCCTGATTCCGTCAACCAGCTGCCTCCATCGGTTACGCTTCGTTGCTTGCTGGATTGCGGCACTGCGTTTTCAGTTCTTCCGATATCTGGCCTGACCACCGTTTGCGACTTCAGCCTTTTCAGTTGCATAATGAGTAATAACGAAGACGAAGCCAGGTAAATCCTAGTTATAAAATAATCAAACGCTGTAACTGTTTTGCTCTGCGACGAAGATAACATCTAAGACAGTCAATGCGTTTTCAATTAACATCCGTGCGCTAACTCCGACGTTTCTAAACAATGCCAACGAAAACAGACTTGCTTTCGAAACTGCGTCCACGCCAATTGAATAACATATACACTTCAATTTGTTTAACCTTTGGTACAGGCGTACAATTTAACTGAGATAATATAAGACTATTTTACCCGCACTTCAAGAATAGGTACTCTGGTTCTGAAATTTTGAGGCATTCCATGAAATCATCTATTTTTGTCACTTGGGTATAAGACCATTACTATACCGATATTGAACTTTCTAATAGTTCGTAATGTGTCCGTGGAATCCTTTACAAGTGTAAATGAAAAATAGGTTGACTTTAGGTTTCTAATTTATTTGCAGAGGTGCCATAAGGAGGAGTGTTTAAAGTTTGAAACCAAAATTGAATGAAAAAAAACATACAGACGAATTCAGAACGGTCCTTCTTTTGAAAGTGGGTTAAAAAATGTACTTAAAACATTACGATTCTGTTGCAACCGTTGTTTACTCCTATGTACCGCCAAAGTCTATACGTAAACAAGGAACGAAGGGGTTCACTTTAGCCCCTTAGCCGGATCATATGGAGTGCTATCCACCCTCAAAGTTAGCAGCTTGCGAACCTAAAAACATTACATATAGTTTTAACATTAGTAAAAATGCTCCTCGATCCTTGATACATCAAGAGGACCAGCATAGTCCACAGCGTATCAAAATAGGCTACAATAATCATCCTTCACAAAGCCTATGTCCAACCATGAAACAATTGTATTACCTATAATGCAATGACCATAAACTTTAACTGCTCTCAGAAATTACGCACAAACACACAAAGTTGTGTCCCCATTAGAGTACACGTAAGAACACAATATATATTCCTAGCGCAGCGGATAAGCATTGCCAGCCAGCCAGGCAATGCAGCCAGCCTTATTGGCACCCTGCCCGTAGGAGGCGACATAGGGGACATTTGTAAATATAATTTTAGGTCCCAATAGTTTAAGTTAGGTTTATTTAGTCAGTAAGATGTAAATAATGTGGTTTTTTAATGTTTTATGTTGTTATTAATAAAAAATAAACTCCTCTCCATTAGGGTGTTTCATTCTTCCAAACTTTTGATTTTCATTTCACTTTGCTCGATTTCTGAATCGCACTCGTTCAAAACCCTCATATTTCAAAATTCATCAAAATTGGTGTGTATTTAGAGGTTGCACACTTCTGAACTTTGAACTCAAATAACGACTTTTCGATGCTCCTAAGATTACGAATGGTACTGTGAAATGTGGCATTGCTTAATAAAAATAATGTAACAATTCTATCACAGTAAAATAACAGAAATAATTCTTATTAAGATTCGAGCATCACAGAAAATTCGTTACAAGCGAACCACAAATAAGGTTCCAGGATTTATAGCATTTAGTCGTTTTTATATAAGAATGTACCTTCCTAACCTAGTTCCTAAGTAACTTGTTACTAACACTTATAAGGGCTTACGGGCCTGAAATAAATGAATTTATTATTATTATTTATTGACAACTAAAACACATAAATAACTAATGTTGTTAATGCTGTATATCCAAATTCAACTATTTTTACCGGACTGCGGCGAAGCCCAAAGGAGGGTAATGTGTTTGACCTGTATGTATGTATGTATGTCCGTTCCTGTGTCCTACTACTCAACGGCACAACCGATTTTGATAAATGATACATCATTGGATTCGTCTTGATGGCGCGAGTGTCACTGGGTATGAAGTTCGTTAAAATAAACAAAATGGCGGATTTAATGCACTTTTAAAGTGCACCGCGGTCGGGTTTTTTTTAGTAAAAATATTTAGTTATTCTGATCAGTTTGTACTTTACCTTTAAATATGTTTATGCAGGCGGCCCATCGTATAATTCGCCAAACCATGAAATTCCTAGGCATATCATGAAATTCCGGCATTTCATGATATGTCTAACTAATATCCGCCCACATATATTTCTGTGCATCCGCCATATCTTTCAAAGCTCATTGTTTGACTATTTGCCTAGCAACGTTTAGGCAAATCGATTAATAATACTATTATGCGACTGGCGACTAGCGAATTATACGATCGGCTGCCGACATTTATATCACCTTGAAATTTTAGATATACAGGTTTTCAATGGGATAGATCCAGGGTAAGCAAAGTCTGACAAAATAAACATATCTTTTTTACTCATACAAATATGAAACACCCTGTGATGTGGCGTTTTGCCACTGTCGCATATCCCTCAGCCTAGCTTAGACTTAGAGGGTTTTCCTGAGTAGCTCAATCGGGTAACCAGAGATAGGGAGAGTGAATGCAAACACCACGATTATAGATATAACAAAAACTGTCTTTTATTTGCTTTAAGAATCTCCTATAATTAAACAACGGGCCTGAAGGGCCAGAAAATAACTGCTGCCGTATGGGCCTTTATTAAGTTTAGCGTGCTGAAGGCTTATTGCTGAAAAGTTATATACGGAGTACAGTCTGCCGGCTGAAGGCTATCGGCTATAAAAAAGTTGTTAACAATCGTGTCGGGCGGCTGATGGCCGGGTACCGTTTTTTATGAAATTAACCAGAACGGTCGGGAGGCCGTTGAGTAGACTGAAACGTTATGCCTGAAGGCTTATGGCTGAAAAGTTATCTACGGAGTACAGTCTGCCGGCTGAAGGCTTTCGGCTATGGAAAAGTTGCTAACAATCGTGTTCGGGCGGCTGATGGCCGGGTACCGTTTTTTATGAAATTAACCAGAACGGTCGGGAGGCCGTTTGAGTGGACTGAAACGTTATGCCTGAAGGCTTATGGCTGAAACGTTATGTGAGATACGGATTCCCGGGCGAGTCCCAGAGTGGGTTTACACGGGAGCCGAGCGGTAGCGGTTTTCAGGGTCCCGTGGGACGTTATTTACGTTCGCGGAGCGGTCTAGTAATGGTTTAGGGTCTTGAAGAGACGTTAGTTCTATCTACGGAGGAACACGGGGTTTTGACGGGAATTTCAGGACTCCCAGCCCCTGTCGCGATGCGTTAGAGCACACACGGCGCCAGGAAGCCAAGAATTGGAGGCACTCCCGTCGTCCGGTCAGCGATGCGTTGTAGCACACACGGCGCCCGTCTTACGGGAGGGGGAGAGGGACGTCGCAAATGCGTTGATGCACACACTGCGCCAGGAAAGGTTAGGGATTCATTTGGTTGCTAGACGTCCTTACGCCGGCGCGCCGAGCAATCAAATGCTGGTGTTCGTGGTTCGCGTGCCGCTTTTATAGACGCGATAGCTACCGCTCGTCCCCGCGCCCCGCCCGCGGCTGACGTCACGCGCGCCCCGCTCTTAGCCGTTTGCTGCGGTGACTCATCCCTGGTGCGCGCGGCGTCCGCGGCGGCCGGCGCCCGCCGCCGCGCGCGGCGTCTCATGCGCCGCTCGTACTGCACAGACGCGGCTGCCGCTTCAGGGCCTTATATGCTCATTATATGCCCTCCCCACGCACGGAGATTTTTACCTGTAAAAATCACCTATTAATCCGGGCAAATCCTGCTGAGGTGAGGAGAGTCAGGGGCCTAAGGTGTGGCTTGGTCGGTATAATGAGCATCTGGATCTATTAAGTTATGTTTGGGATCGATCTAATACTGTTGTCTGATGTATTCTATCGCGGGGTATATGTGTCAAGTCGGGACGAGCTCAGGTGCTCTCTAATCGGTACGGACAGCCTGTTAGGTATTAACTAGGTCTGAGGATGAAATGGAGTTATTATTATGGTAACTATTTGACACATGGAGACGGCATCGGGGAAAACGGTAGAAAGTAACGGTTAATAAAAAATAATTCAAATCGTCCCAAACCAAGAGAAACAAAATAATAACTGAATTGTTTACTTTATGTTACTGGAATACGCTCTATGCTGCGGAGGGAGATGAGAGAGCATCGGTGACAGGGAAAGAAAGGAAAAAAAAATGTTTAAATCGTCCCAAGCCACATAAAAAAAAATACTGCTTTGTTTATGCTATGTTTCTGGAGTGACTATCCCTGTCTATTTATCTCTTATTTATTTATCCGCTTGCTCATATTAATATGTTTCATTGTGTAATTATTTAATTGGGTTGCGCCCGCCCATTAATTTCTTAGCTTATACGTTTTAAATAACCACGCCATCTGTTTTAAGTTTACTGAATTAATGTGTATTCTTCGGTTGTACGTAACTGAGCCGGTTGCTAGTTCCTATGGTTTGATATAGGTGTCGCTGTTATTAATTGTTACTTCGGTGTCAACGTCTGCGCAAGTTATGTACTTATCTCTTTAATTAATTCCCGGTGCGGTCGGTAGATGGCCCTGTTATTTTGTTATTTATTTTATAATTTATCGGTATTTCTCGGTATTTATTTTTAACTCTTATTTTATCTTATTTCGCTATCTTAGCTACTACTTATCGGTATTTATGCAATTTGTTTTACGGTTATTTATCGTTTTGGTTGTTTACTACGAACGATTATAGGTATAAGCCGGTATTGTTTATACGGAGATTTTAATTATGTCGGGTTTTAAATATACGGTGCCATTAATAAAATATTCCTTTCAACTAAAACTGTACTTTTAAATATACGGATCTTTAAATATTATGTTATGGTGCTATAACCATTTTTTTTGTTTTTACGGGGCAATTTTAATCATACACGGTTTTAAAACTTTGACGCTAGTTATCTATTAACGATTCCGGTTTTTAATTACCACATGTTTTGCACTATATAGGGTTTATATGTTATTAAGTAAATGATTTCGGCTACAATCTAGCCGTCAGGTAGGTATGCTGTTATGCACCGGTATATCCCTTCTTAGGTTATATGTTAGGTCGGTATCTGTTATTCTGGTTATGGATCGCCGCTTTGTTTGTTAGGTACTTCGGTATGCCACGCGCAGTAAAACAACATTAGTTTGGTTCGGTTTTGTTCTTCGCCGGACTTGCAGGTTTCTTTACGTTTAATCCTGTTCTTACCTTCCAGGGGTCGTCAAACCGCGGGTCGCGGTCCATGCATATGATGCTGGCTGACTGTGTGCTGTTTGACGCAATGTCTTATATCCGGGATCGTGGTTGTAAACTGACGTGACGTGTTTTCTTCGTTATGATGATTATTTAATGTACATGATGTCTTCTATGCGGGGTATTGATTGTTTTCTGACGTGACGTCTTTCATGCGGGGTATCGGTTGTTGGGAAATGTGATGTATTTTATGTTCGGGGAGTTCGACGCTTCGACACGACGTCCGTTCTAGGTTGATGCTTGTTTCTTGACGCGGCGTCTATTATTTAAGGTATTGGACACTTTGGACGCGATGTCGTCTGTCCGTAGATCTCGACACTTTTAGACGCGACGTCTTTTCCGGTATATACGATTGTTTATCGACGCGGCGTCTTTCTTCCGGGGTATCGTTCACTTTTTAACGCGATTTCATACGGAACACTTTTCTTGGCGGTATTTTATATACTAAGTACCTTTTGACGCGGCTGTGCGCTGGCTGGTCGGAATTATGTTTTGCGAGTAAGCTGTGGCGTTTTGTTGATACGCGTGCGCCCGCTGCTGTCCATAGTGATGTGATGTTTTGTTGGTACGTGCGTGTGTGCTGCTGGTCGTAGGCGTCCCCCACTGTTGCGTATTTTTTCTCTGCGGTTCTCTGCGGCGTTTTGTTTGATCGGCGGTTTGGTGGTTTCCATACGGAATATTCTCTCCTTTCTGTTTTATATATTATACGGGATGCTGGGTATGTCTCGACGTGACGTGTTATTCTCGGGATACAGTGTATGTTTTGACACGACGTTTTACTACCGGGATACAGGGTATGTTTTGACGCGACGTTTTCTTCTCGGGATGCAAGGTACCTTTTGACGCTGCTGTGCGCTGGCTGGACGGAACTACGTTGTAGTATTATTTTGCTACGGTTTTGGGTGCGAGCGTTCGCTGCTGGTCGTAGGTCTCCCCTGCTGTTTTCGGTGCGGTTGTCTGCGTCATGTTAGGTAGGCGGGTTGGTGGTTTCTGTTAGCAAGTACGGTATTGGGTATGTTTGTACGTATTATCTCTGGTCGTTTGCGGCGTTGTGTTCGGTCGGCGGGTCGGTGATTTTTTTTGTTAGTGAGTACGGTTGTATGTCTGTTGGCAGGTCTTATGTCCAGCGTTTCCCTTAGTCGCCTCGTACGACACCCAACGGGAGGTCATGGGGTAGTATTATTCTTAAGCCGACTACTACACGGCTGGGTGCGGTTTAATCGGTTCTGTAATCAGGCCAGGGATCCTTATCTGGATTACTGTATATCGTTGAATTCTTTGAGTTGCAGAAGGTTCTCCAGTATATTTTCCTTTTCCTTGCGTGACTCGATTCACGACCTGATTGTTGGGTTGACGGAGTTCGTGTACTCACTTCGGTTTTGAAATTTTCGGATAGTACTTGCTGTGGTTTGTCGGTATTAATTGGGTGCCTCGGCTGTCGGTGTCGTAAACTACGCTGATCTGTTTTTAATTCTAGATCTCTCGTTCTATGGTCCCCTTTTCTTCCCTGGTTGTGTTGTTCATACGCTTGCGGAGAAAAAACTGACGATTTCTTTTGGTGTTGCGGAATCCGGTTGTGTAATGTTACGGTTTTTACGAATGTTCTCGGTGTTTTCTTATTGGTTGCGGTGTTTATCGGTCGGTTTAAATCTTCATTGTACATACGGTTGGATATATTTCTTTGAGGCGGCTGGTCGGATCGGCGGAACGGGATCGGCGCACGCTCCTGCGTTTTTCGGTTATTATTCCGGTTTTTCGGGGCCGATGTGATGTGGTGTTTCTCGGTTTCACGGTGTTTTATTTTACGGTTACACTTTTGATTGTGTATTATGGTCGGTGGCTCCTGTTGGCGTTCCCCTCGTGTATGTGCGTTGGAATTAGATGTGATGTGGCTTTTCTCGGTTTTTCGGCGTTTTATTTTACGGTTATGCTCGCTTGGCACTTTGTTAACTTCCGAATTATATACGGTCGGTTTACACTTTTGTTCGTGTATTGCGGTCGGTGGCTCCTGCTGGCGAGGGCGTCTATGTACGTTGTAGTTATTCTGCAGAGGAATATGACATGATTCTTGGGCGGGTTTTTCGGATTTATTTCTTTCTCCTTTCCACCCGATTTGCAGTCCGACTCTTCGGAGGATGTCCATTCCGAGGATTATGTGTGTGGCGGCCGGGAGAACTCGTACGCAGTGTCGTATAAGTACTTGTTTTATTTCTATATCCACCATCACACACTTATTTACCTGCGTTCTTGTCCCGTCGGCTAGAAGTATGCTTCTCTGCTTGTCGGTTTCTCTGACTGCTTTCTCGACACACTTTGTATATACCTCCTCATTTATATAAGTGTTCGTCGAGCCGGTATCCACTAGAGCTTCGTAGATGTCTCCCATGATGCGAATCTCGGTGTAAATACGGTTGTCCTCTCTTAGCTGCTCCATTACTGACCCTAGGGGTTCTCGCTTACTCCGTACTTCTTTTCTACAGCAGTTCTTGCTTAGGACTCCACGCTTCCCGCACTTGCTACAGAATATTTGTTTAGTACCTCGGCACTTTCTTGTATCATGTCCTGGTTTTCCACAGGACCAGCAGCAGGTGGAAGGGTCGTATTTCGGATGTATTCTGGTTGTCTCTCCTACCTTGAAGTGTTCCCTGCTCGGGGATTGTGTCACTGGTTTTCGTCTATTTTCGCTCGTGCTTGCTTCTGGATAATTGGTGCCTCGATCTGCTTGGTTGTCCTCCTGTGTGTCTTGGTTATTGTATTGCGTCACTACGATGTTTTCGTAGTCAGCGGCTAGTTTTAGCAGCCCCAGAAGATTCTGGTAGTCTTGTTTTTGTATGTAAAACTTGTAGCTTCTCTGCATATTTTCGTATATTCGGTGCAGTTGCTCTGCTTCGGACAGCTTCGCGTAGCGTCTCATGAGTGTTTGCAAATCGGTCACGTATTCGGTAAACTTCTCTCGGAATCTCTGTTTTCTAGCCACTATTTGTACTATTAGGTCATCTTCGTAATTGCTCGGAAAATAGTACAATTTAAATAACTCCAGGAACTCACCCCATGTTTTCCAGGATGCGGCGTTATTTCTGTACCACCACAGGGCTCTTCCCTGCAGGATTCTTGGCAGCGCCCGTAGTATTTCTTCATATTCTACGTCGCATGCTTCGATTAATTCTTCTAGCCTTTCTAGAAATTCTACGGCGTTATCTGTACCCCTAAACGACAGGTTCCATTCCTTTATCAGTTTTGAGAGTGTACTCGCCTTTGTATCTTGTTCGTTGTTGGCCATTCTTGGTGGATTTTCCTTGCGCGGCGTCTGGAACTCTTCGACTTCCTCTGTCGCCTGGGTGACAGGTTTTCTTACTTGCTTAACGGTGTCGGACGGTGAAGCTTTTGTCTCGGCTTCCTTTAATAACTCGGTTTTCTTTATATCTTCGGCAACAAGTTTTCTTACTTGTTTTACGGTTCTATTTTCGGTCGGAATACCCCTTTCTTCGGCTTCTTTCATTAACTCGTTTCTCTTTAAGCGGTATATCTCGGAGGTGGGCATTAGCGATTACCTGAGGGCCTAGTTCTAGCCTAAATCACTACTATCGGAACTTTTTACGGTGCAAAAAAAAATGCTGTATCGGAAAAACGGAATCGCTAAGGTAAAAAAACGTTATATGGAATTGTTAATCTGTAAAAAAAAATGGTTATAGAGATACGTTAAACTGAAAGAAAAGGTTATTAAGCACTCGTTAAGCTGAAACAAATGATTATTTATGGCACAAAACAAAGTTATTCGGTTATATTCTCTCTAGGAAGTTTTTATATTTTATTTCTCTCTTTATCCCTGGTTTTATTGAGCTGTATGACTCGCATGTGAGTCTTTTAGTTGGGCGCCAAATGTGATGTGGCGTTTTGCCACTGTCGCATATCCCTCAGCCTAGCTTAGACTTAGAGGGTTTTCCTGAGTAGCTCAATCGGGTAACCAGAGATAGGGAGAGTGAATGCAAACACCACGATTATAGATATAACAAAAACTGTCTTTTATTTGCTTTAAGAATCTCCTATAATTAAACAACGGGCCTGAAGGGCCAGAAAATAACTGCTGCCGTATGGGCCTTTATTAAGTTTAGCGTGCTGAAGGCTTATTGCTGAAAAGTTATATACGGAGTACAGTCTGCCGGCTGAAGGCTATCGGCTATAAAAAAGTTGTTAACAATCGTGTCGGGCGGCTGATGGCCGGGTACCGTTTTTTATGAAATTAACCAGAACGGTCGGGAGGCCGTTGAGTAGACTGAAACGTTATGCCTGAAGGCTTATGGCTGAAAAGTTATCTACGGAGTACAGTCTGCCGGCTGAAGGCTTTCGGCTATGGAAAAGTTGCTAACAATCGTGTTCGGGCGGCTGATGGCCGGGTACCGTTTTTTATGAAATTAACCAGAACGGTCGGGAGGCCGTTTGAGTGGACTGAAACGTTATGCCTGAAGGCTTATGGCTGAAACGTTATGTGAGATACGGATTCCCGGGCGAGTCCCAGAGTGGGTTTACACGGGAGCCGAGCGGTAGCGGTTTTCAGGGTCCCGTGGGACGTTATTTACGTTCGCGGAGCGGTCTAGTAATGGTTTAGGGTCTTGAAGAGACGTTAGTTCTATCTACGGAGGAACACGGGGTTTTGACGGGAATTTCAGGACTCCCAGCCCCTGTCGCGATGCGTTAGAGCACACACGGCGCCAGGAAGCCAAGAATTGGAGGCACTCCCGTCGTCCGGTCAGCGATGCGTTGTAGCACACACGGCGCCCGTCTTACGGGAGGGGGAGAGGGACGTCGCAAATGCGTTGATGCACACACTGCGCCAGGAAAGGTTAGGGATTCATTTGGTTGCTAGACGTCCTTACGCCGGCGCGCCGAGCAATCAAATGCTGGTGTTCGTGGTTCGCGTGCCGCTTTTATAGACGCGATAGCTACCGCTCGTCCCCGCGCCCCGCCCGCGGCTGACGTCACGCGCGCCCCGCTCTTAGCCGTTTGCTGCGGTGACTCATCCCTGGTGCGCGCGGCGTCCGCGGCGGCCGGCGCCCGCCGCCGCGCGCGGCGTCTCATGCGCCGCTCGTACTGCACAGACGCGGCTGCCGCTTCAGGGCCTTATATGCTCATTATAACCCTAATACGAGTAGGTACATGAATGTTGTTTTATCCTCCTTGCGTCAATGTCTTTAATACTAAGGGTCGTTTTTTTATTTTTTTTTATTTAGCGTAAAAAATAATAACTTATTAAATGCGTATACAATTACAATCTAGCATACTTAGGCTAGATTGTAGACTAATGAGTAGGTAATATACATTTGACCTAGTTTAATAAAGTTATGATATAAAGGTGGTTTTCCACCGGCAGGGCGAGACGAGACGCGACGCGGATTGAATTAAAATTTGTATGGGATTTTCAATCCAATCCAATCCAATCGCTAGGAGAGGATTGACAATTTCATACAAATTTCAATTCAATCCGCGTCGCGTCTCGTCTCGTCCTGCCGGTGGAAAACCACCTTAAGATTGTGTCCATCGGCACTTTTCTTATTGTCTCTATTTAAGGGGAAGGCACTTTGTTCATGAGTCTATAGTTGACTAAGGGTTGTGATTCCTCTAATTATTCATCTGATCCTGTATTCGTCATCATCATCATATCAACTGAATTACATCCACTGCTGGACATAGGCCTACCCCAAGGATCTCCACCACTGTCGGCATTGGGCTGCTCGCATCCAGCGGTTTCCCGCGATTTTCATCAAATCGTCGGTTCACCTTGTGCGAGGCCTGCCAAAGCTTCGTCTTCCAGTACGTGGTCGCCACTCCAGTACTTTAACCCCCAACGGCCATCAGCGGTTCTGCCAACAATGTATTAATCCTGTATTAATATGCATATCAAAAAATAGAGAAAAATATTAAACATTCTAGAAATCTAAAGTGGACCGTGTGCGTGACGCTGCCCATGGTAGTTGCCATCTTGAATGTTAAGTCATTAGCAATAGAGGTGACAGTCAGTGTCACTTATTGGGCATGAACCTGTCAAACACTAGGACGTTTACTTTACTTGAAGATTATCATAACTAGAGTTACTTCAGACTGTTGTATGAATGAGGACATGACTTAATTTGACGTAATAAAAACAAAGTATCACAACACAGATGACATAACAAAAGACAGATTAACTATAAAGATTGTTATAATATACAATTATAACATCGGGCTACGAAATAATGATGAACTATGACCACGGTTTCTCAATACCTCAGTTCTCTTTCTAAAACTCCTATGTCACTCTTTTACTCGCTTATAAAAGCAACCTTAGATTGTAAATAATAAAGTTGAAATTCATTGGTTATTCAGCAGAGCAATATGACGGTTAACTCACTTACAATACCGACATATGAAGGGATAGTGCATTTGAAAATGAGTTATATGTCCTGTAGTGTAAGGCCCATTTTTCGTTAATGAATTGGGTGAAATAAGATACATGACTAGGGTTAGGATTCTCGTGGCAATTTGGACATAGAGTGCAATGCAGTCGCTACCTACTTTTTATGATTGAATGAATAATGATTGAATGATTAATATTTCTTGATATTTGCTCTGTAATCATTTTGAAATATAAGTTAGGTATCTCAACCTATCCTTTGCCCCGTAATTCCACAAACCTACTCAATAAAATAAGTAAGCATTTTTATATTATGTTGTTAACACTAGGTGCTATTAAAAATACTTCAGTAAGTAGGTACTTACCAACAGTTATCTACTACGAAATTGAATTCATACAAATGGGATAAATTAAGCAATTGTCTAAATTTGACAATTTAGACACGACTTTTATCGTGTCAATATATCATATTATAAAACTATTAGTCAAAAACTTTTTGATCGGGAACAAATATTGCGTACCTACATATGATTAAAGATTTATATCGACACTCTGAGGGGATTACAAAAATAAGATAAAACATACATAAAATGCATCTAAATATCATATAATATTATTTAGGTAAGGTAAGTAGGTACCTACTTGAAAATAATTTATTCATTCAATCATAAAAACTAACTAGGTAATAACGACTCCACAGCACTTTGTTTCCAAAATGCCACGAAGAGTCCCAACCCTATACATGACACAAGAATTCGCAGACAGCGCCTCGCCTCGCATAGCTTAAGATCGAATCATTTCCGTTCAAAAACTTGACCCATCCATTGGTTTAGGTATAATGTCATGGCATTTTCTGAATAGTTTCATTAGAAACATGTTTCTTCTACTAAGTCGCCTAAAACTTTACTAAGTAAGATTATATTGATATTTTATTACCTATTATAGGTGTAATGTAATAAAGGGATAAAATTAAATGCCAAATTCATAATGAAAACAATGTTTGCTTCTACGAGTAAATTGAAATGTTGATAAAATTACATTTAAGTGATATTTTATCACTTTGGTAATGAAGGGATAAATTAAATGTCAAGACTATGGCGCCAGAAATATAATGTTCTGCCATGCCTCTTGCTGTACAGACAGTATGACCTCCGCCTCCGTTTATGAACTAATATTTATAGTTCACGGATCAAATTATATTAGGGCCCAGAAATACAGCAAAGTTGTGAATTACCCTACAGGACACTCAATTTCATCTAAGGCACAGATTAGAGAATATAAACAGATATTTCAGTGTCGCGCGTTTCCATACAAAAAACAAGAATTCCCACGCTCGTGTCGAAGCCTGTTGTTTTGACGCGAGCCTGGGAATTCCCCCCGCTACAGCCACAGCACGGAAACTACGCACAGTACAATAAGTTTTCGCATAGTTTGTGCTAGCGGCGTTCGGCCGGCATCAGCGGCGTTTGCGTACTGTCACGATGATTATATTGTGAAACTGTGACGTTTTGGTTACCGGCGACCGGATCAGCTACGCCCACCGCGCGGGAGACCAAAATTGAGTGAAGTGCACCTGTCTAAGGGCAAGCCGGAGCCCAGCTGGCGTATTTTTCTTTAAAAAGCATTTAGAACAAAGTGCTTAATGCCTTAAAATAGGCAAACCAGTACGAACATCACCGCAGGACACCCAACCCAATGAGCGCTTGCTCACCTACCGATATCGGCAACATTATGGCGTCGCTTACACTCCCTGTTTTTCTCTCATCATCATTATCTCTTTCTCAGTTTCTCTTGTTGCGGTTTAACCAGCACCGCCTCTTGAGAAATACTATTCTGGGTCAATTCGAAGCCCGACGCGCCAGAAGATGATATCCAACAAGATGGTCGGACGCCATGATGAATGCTTTGGTACCTATCATGCAGAAGGCAGCTCATATGGCCCTTGGCTGCATTATGTGGAGAGATATACAGTTGGTCACGATTTTCCATGTGAGCGGAGGCCTAGCCCCCTTGGCATAGCGGCTACTATAGACTCGCAATGTAATAAAAAAAAATTGGTCACGATCCTCATTAATGAAGAAACCCTTTCATTCTACGGCAATGGAGAGAAAGGGATGGTGGATGACTTCGACGATATATCGGTGCTGGTATCGGTAAGTGTGATAACGCCTAATAGGCTTAAAGTTAACCTTGATCGTGACCTTCCTTTTCAGTGTCTTTATCGTTTAAACCCTATGTAATCCTCTTCCAGAAACTCTTTAGTTTATAAT
The DNA here is from genome assembly GCA_947034925.1 of Eudemis profundana. Classification (NCBI taxonomy): domain Eukaryota; kingdom Metazoa; phylum Arthropoda; class Insecta; order Lepidoptera; family Tortricidae; genus Eudemis; species Eudemis profundana. The sequence continues at coordinate 6,850,333 of OX344806.1, read as the reverse complement.
ATATCCACAAATTACTGCTGTTTATTACAGTCGATAAAATCAACGCCTGCTTAGTCACATTGGAAAGCAAGTGTCGGCAGTTCAAACGAATACCTCGTTATATTATGTCATAAAAATGTGGTCATCAGGGCGTGATTACTGTCATCACGGGTGCGCCGCATAATTTGATTTGACCAAATTGCGGTCAGACAATGCATCTATTTGACACAATTAGAAGTATATACTGGGTGTTCCCTGTAACAGGAGCAAATAATTAAAACGTAGATTCTACTCATCAAAATAAAACTTTTGTTCAACAACTTTTGAAAGTTATGTAATCATAAAATTTTATCTTTTTCATACAAATTAAATAGTATTTTCAATGTACGTCAACATCAGTCTAATTGACGTCGCTTGTCACGCTACAAATAAATAACATGCCAATACATTGCATTGAAGTTCAATTAAAATTTCCATAAGTGCGTCGAGAGTTGGTGCCTCCAGGTAAGAGCTTTCGGAATTAGTGATGACGGCGGTTCAAACGCTCTGAAATCCATCCGTTCCACAGAAACCCAGTAAGACAGGGGTCTTCAACTCACAGCTAACAGGCTGCTTGCAGCCCGCGGAGATTTCATCGGCGGCGCGAACAGAAACTACTTGTCTATTTTTATATTTTGGCTATGGACAGGGAGGAGTGGAAATCAAAGGGAGAGGCCTTTGCCAGGCAATAAAATATACTAGTGGCCAACTTTTTTCTTTGGTCAGCCTGTTTGAGTGTCCCACTGCTGGGTAAAGCTCTCCCCTAGATTGCCACGTTACCCTATCCTCTTGGATAGGGTAACGTGGGAATCCAGGAGAGCAAGGGCAGAATTAATGGCTAGAAGAGGCATAGAGAAGACCATATATCTCTTCTAGCCATTAATTAAGGAATGCGTCCAGGTCGTCTCGCCATCTCCGTCCGGGTCCGCCTCGTTTTTGTTGCCTGCTTTGTGGCACCCAATTGATGGCTCCAGAAGCCCACTTTTTGAGATGCATGCAGCACACGTGACCAGCCAAGTCCCACTTTAGCGTCTTACAAAAAAAGTACTAAAACATGATGATTTTCGTAAACGACATTAACTATTACGTCCTACTTTATATGAAAGAAACATGAAGTTCCTTTATTAGTTTTTAATGTGGGTAAATTTCACTACATTTTACATTCTTGTATCTATATATACTACGTCCTAGTTAAGACTGTTGCGTAGGTACAAGTTAAAAAAAATCGTTCCGATCGAGTGCCGATGCAGGTTACGCTTAGAAAAATGGAATTCCTAGCCGATACACATCTAATGTCCTTTTGTGAACAAAACAAAGGCGGATTCCTCCGTCGCTGTATGGAGAACACGAAAGCTGTGAACTGAGACTAAAACAAACATTTAATAAAAGACTAAAACAAACATGTAATACTTTTCTTTTTCAGGTCTAAAATGGGTTAAACATGATTTAATTTTTGCTCAGTCTGGTGCGAGAAAGAAACCGAAGAAATAGATACCTATCAGAAATTGTAAAATCTATTTGACTCGCTTTTAGAAGTTAGAATCAAATAAGAAATACCCTTTTTATTAATGATCTGCATACAATGCGTCAAGCCCGATTACGCAACTTAGTTTTACTCAGTTTAATCCAGTGTTTCTTAACCGGTGGTCCGCGGACCACTGGTGGTCCCTAGAAGCACCCGAACTGGTCCGCAAAGCTACCTATCTAAAAAAATACTGTATTACCTCGAAACCTAGGTACTCACTTTATATTAACTTCAAAGTTTCAAACAGTTGGTGGTCCGTGGCAAGACGAATTTTGTCAAATGGTCGCTCATTGCTAAAAGGTCCCTAAAAGAACCACTGGTCTAGACCGAAAGGAAACCAACAAGTAGATATCAGAAATGGTATAAATCAATTCACCTTGTCTCTGGGGTCCAAGTGCGTGCCGGCTTTTTAAAGATTTATCGACGCGCCGAGTGGACTTACTGGTGACTAAAGGGCTTGCCAGTATTTCGCTCATCCTACGGCTACACAAATCGCGATAACGCGAAGATTCGTGTTGGCGTCTCTTTTTCTAACATACATAAAGAATGAGACGCCAACACCAATCTTCGTGTTATCGCCATGTGTGTAGCCAAAGGGTCAGCGAATAAGAATTGCCATCCAGCGTGGTAATGTACAGGCAACGATTCGGAACATTTTTTTTATCTTGAGTTTTCTAAGTATAATTTCATATATTTATAGTTAAGTTTTTATTATTGTTGTTTTTAGTTTGGACACAACAATGAATAATTATACGTTTTGTAATATATACGAAAGCCTGAAATTTTGCTCGCTTGTTACACACTGCATTTGATTAATTATACAGATATTAAACAGCATCATTGCCCACTCATAATTAATAAATACTCAAAACAAATGAATTCGAAGTTTATGTGAGGCTCCTTTGCGCTACGATATGTGTATGTATGAAGCGTATGCCTTAATAGTCTCATTGTGCTCGATATAGTCGTAGGTAATCAGCATCATTGTGTAGTGTAAGACGGATCTATTGATTTTTAATTAATAGCTTTATTAAAATCATATTTATGATGTATATGTCGACGCCAGCTCGTTTAGTTAGCCATTTGGTTAGCTGCCTAGCCTTTTCATTAAACACACTCCTTATTTTAGGTTAGGTTTGTTAGTCAGTTTGTGGCCCTCAGAGCAGAAATAGAAGCCCCGCGCACCGGGGCTTCGTCGACCTGCTGACGGGTCACAATTTAGTGAAAATGCTAGGCAGTTAACCGAATGGCTAACTAAACTAGTTGGCTGCGACATATATAACAATTTATTATATTTAGAGCTTACAATTTATATATGACTAATTATAATTAGGGTACGGGTTCAGATAACGCCAAGCATAAACCACTGTAGATGGATGGATGGTCAAAATTTATTATAACATTAATGTCTGCGAACGAATTCTAATTATTTTAATATACCTCGGTGGCACAATTGGTGGTGCGCTTATGTTAGCCCAGAGAGCCGTTGGATATGCAGGTTGGAATCCTGCCTGAGATATACAATTTTGAATTTTTTTCCTTCTATTAAAATATTTACCTGGTTTCATGTTTTTATAATCGTGCACTAAAAAAAGGATTTTACGTAATACAACCCCTGAAGGGATAAAAAAACAAGGGATGAAAGTTTGTATGAAAATGTCGAAAATTCACGCGGATGAAAACATATAAGCTGAATATAAGTTATTTATATCAGGAAATAAATTGGTTACGAGGTTTTTTCGTTTAAAATAAATAGGAGATATTTTTTTCGTCAAAGTAATGAGCGTAAATTACAGTCTTTGGTAATTTACAGTCACGGGAGATATAATATATGATAAAACGGAGAATGCAACAATATTACAATATTATATATATATATATATATATATATATATATATATATAATTCACGTACTCCTTACTCATTATGATACCGTCATATTTATATTGCTGTGGAAGACTGTATACAAGTACGAGGCAGTCTTGTTAAATGCGTATAGCATACGATCTATCGATTATTTCCATGATTAGCTGTATTTTATAGTGCAGTGCAGCAACGTAATAAAATAAAGCCAATCATTGAAATCTCATGAATACAATACAATACAATACAATCATACTTTATTGCACACCAAAAGAAAATTACATTGAATTTATTAGTATTATATATTTATTATTGTCTGCACTTCTGAAAACTTATATTTATGTATTTTAAAACAGTTCCATGACTGAGGTATCGACTGACGACATACAACATAAACCATTTCAGATTGCGGGACGAAATTCGTAACACGGGTTCCCTTTATTTGGCATACGTTTTATTTGTCCGAATATATTGTTAGCCCGAATTTTATTTCGCATAATTTTTCTCTAGCTTTAACGGAAAATATTTTCTTTTATAGGTAGTTATTCTGAAAAGTCAATATTATCTATAAAATAACAATTATGCCTTAATAGTATTCGGGCAAATAGAACATTCGGACAAATAAAATTATGCCAAAACAAGGTGAACCTCGTAACACACCTTGTTTGGGAAAAAGAAATGCAGTATGAAATTTCTCAAAATTCGACCCCTGTAGGATTAAAACGATAGATGGAAATGTGTATGAAAAAGTCAGAAACTCACGCGGACTGTGTCATGGGACGACGTCTAATGTCAAGCAAGTATCCTAGAACACATTATCAAAGGCCGGAATTCTCGTGGCACTTTCGAGGTGTTATAGGGACTTCGCGTTCATCAACTTTCAATTTACATATCAAAATTATGGAAGTTCTTTTTCCACGTACAAATGGATAATAAATGGTAAACGGCCTAGTTTACAACCAGATGATATTAGCAAATATTATAAGCAGATATTATTAGTTTTTTATAAAGATGTAGTGAAACACTTATGAGTACCTACTAACACGGATTTTGGACTTGAAAATTAAAATGTGGCGACGAAATTAACTTAACGCGAAATAGGTAAATACCATAAAGGTTAATTCATAATTAATTCGTTAATTAGAGATGAGGTCGCCTCTTGTTACCTATACTTTTTAATTATCTTTTGAATATTGCATCCTGTACTTATCTTATCGATATGCATATGCAATTATGCATAGTCGATAAATGAGAAGTCCCTATGACAGCTCAGCCCATAAAGCCTGTAAGTATAGTCAGTTAAAAAAAAATGTCTCACGCATCGACTTTCGGTAACCGACCTAGAATATATAAGGATGTGTGAAACCGGTATCGACTCCAGGCACCCGCGGTACTCACCCAGCCTGACCTGCGTGTCGACTGTGTGTGTCACACAGTCGGACACCCGAGGGTGGTCTGGCCAGCGACCTGGTTCGACCCCAGGGAACGCCACAGCCAACCACCTGGTCCGACAATCGCTATGCCCGGGAATGGGTTGCGAGTTTGTCAGTTTAAAAAAAAAAAAGGGATCGGCATTTTTCCCTGATCCCTCATTCGTCTGATGAATTTGAAATGTTGCGTTTATTTTTAGTACGTTTTTGTGGATATGTAAGCCCGGAAAACCGATATGATCTCATTGTATCGTGATTCTGTCACTTTTTTATTGGTTTGTTTGATTAGCTCCTCATTAAAACAAACTCGTGATACACAAACATATTGTAACGGACCTGAATGAGTGAAGAAAAACTTTTTGTAAAAAAACTCACGTTTACTTCTTTGGTATATGATTGATAACTCCTAATTAACACAGTGGGTGTTAAGTTTATGATGATTTAATCCATTATATTTAATTATCAATTGTGGGGAAATTGTAGTAGGATAAAATGCTCATCTATTTCTCAAACAACTGCATGTTTTTTTTAAAGTACCTATTGCATTTGATAGCTCAAATTTGTATAAGTAGCATTAATTACAGAATCGTACATTGAAAAGAAGAATACAATCAAAATTAAAGCAATCATAAAAATGTTCTTGCTAAGTGAAGAAGTTTTTTTATACAACTAGGGTGGCAAACAAGCAGACGACCTGCCTGATGGTATGCAGTTACCGCAGCCTATGGACACTTGCAACATCATTACGTGCGTGTTACCGACCCTTTAAAGCCTATTCAATCCTCTTTTGAAGAACTTCACAAACAATACACACAAACTTCCATGAACAGTGGATTTAATAACTAACACAATAACCCATTTTATATTAATTAGTAATGTAATGTAATAAAACAATTTAAACGGAATCAATCGCTTATATTAGGGTACCTACTTAATTTTACATCCCGACGTTTCGTAACCCAGTACAGCGTTCGTGGTCGCGGGTAAATTAACGACGTTGAATTGTTTTTAATTTAATGAGTGATAATTTATTTATTTATTTAAACTTTGTTACACAATACAAGAAAGTACAAATGGCGCACTTAATGCCATAAGGCAGCGGTCTGCAACCCGCGGCCCGCGAGCCGCATGCGGCCCGCAAACAGCTCATTTGTGGTCCGCGAGCCTCCCTGGCTATTTCGTATGTAAAGGTCACTATATTCAGAATTGTATAAAATGACAAATTATTAACAAAGTGCGGCCCGCGTCAATTTCCTTAGCTACTATGTGGCTCTTTGCTGCTAAAAGGTTGCCGACCGCTGCTGTAATGCATTCTCTACCAGTCAACCATCAGGTATACAGAGACATTATTAATAATCACGGAAACTGAAGACAATATTAATAATAATTTATTCAATTTAAGAAAACTTTATTAAAGCTAACCTTAATCCTAATTAAGGAACCAACAACAATAATAATTAGTTCTCAATCCTTTAACCCGTCAGCAGGTGTAGAATGCGCCTGCGTCTATTTTTTCCCACCGCGAGTTGAAAGGGCACGAGTGAAGGCCAGCTGACCGCATCCGTCAGCTAGTGATGTAGCGATGCTCAATAACATCGATGTTATTTGATACTGTTCGTGCTGTGAATGGGAATGTCGTAATGTCAGAAACTTGTTATGTTGTCCTTGACTACAATTTGCTAATTCTGATTTATAGTTATAATTAAAGAAGTGTATTGATTTCCCTCTTTCTCTGGTCGTTAAAATAATTATATCGTGGGTATCGTATATTATTTTATGGAAATATGACCAAATTAAAATTTTATCATGATTTTTATCAGAAAACAAACCGACGTACTACATTTTGAACTCTAGTACGAGTATGCAAACAAAAGAAGTATCCAGTGAAGAATATTTTATTTTTCAAATAAATCAGTTGAGATAAACAAAAATATATTCCATTCCAATATACGACGGATAATATATATGAATAACAAAATTATAATATTGTCATTATCACAATTTGCATAGGTATTTTATGTAACAGTGTCACCGACAACGCAACGCACGTCACTATTACCGAAACATTGTGTTAATAGCCCATTGATGCGCAACACTAGTGTCATAACACTAGATTGAAGGATAATGCTTCAGTTGTACAAAGACACAAACCAATATATGGTTGAATAACGACACAAATGTCGGGTAAGGCTGTATAGAAAATCAGAAATGGAATTAATTAATTTGAATTTTTAGATACGTTAATACTTATAAGTACAGAAACAAATGACAGTATGGGTGATAACCAGCTTTGTCAGTTATGTTGTTTTTGTAAACATCCCTTCAATTGTACAATACAATACTCTTTATTGCATACAAATAAATACAGACCTCTAAATAAACAATATATCATTAAGTAATAACTGGTCTTATTTATATCCGTTAATTTACACCGTGCCCCCGAAAAACCCGAATTTTTTTTAGCCACGTATTCCTGATGGTATTACAAATAAATAACGTTATATCAACATAGGTCGAATTTTGTCATTTTACATTAATAGTCTTATGGAACAAAATAAATCAGTAAATTGAGCCCCTCCTTATAAACATGTCCTTAACTCCTTAGGTGCTTGAGGAAAAGATATCAAAAAGGAAAAAAAGCTAAATGGGAAACAAAAGGTGAATTTTTTGGACTCGTAGTCACTTACCATCAAATACTGCGAAGGTTAATTGCTGTTTCGTTAAAAGATTGTTACACACTTGGGAGTATTCAGTTAAAAAATTATTAATATCTCGGAAAGTAACCGTTTTTCGACTATACATCATATAACTTTTTTTACTCCTAATAGTTGTTAGAATCTATAGTTACAGTTTTTCGGGTTACTCGGGGGCACGGTGTATTTATGCCACACATGACCATAAAGTAGCTTTTACCGCACGCACGAAATAGCCGCTTTCTGACCAAGTGTAGACGTGAAATGATGTACACAACACGGGAGGTAGTAAAGAAAGCCCTCAATCGCATATTTACGTCCCTCGCTTGCAGCTCGGGCCGCATACGTTTGCGGTCTCGACCTTTCTTTGTTTTACCACCGTGGTTATGTATAATGTACTATCATATCCCGATAAAGAGTTCCGTTGATATCTCTCTTCTCAATCGTTCCCTCACTGCTGAGGATCGTGATTCCTTCTGATTCCGTCAACCAGCTGCCTCCATCGGTTACGCTCCGTTGCTTGCTGGATTGCGGCACTGCGTTTTCAGTTGTGTAATGTACTATATTAGTCATGTATATAATTTAAATCGGTTCGGAAGTTTTGTGTGCCGAGTGTGACAAAATTATCTACGATTTTACTGTAGAATCTATTACCTATTTATGTATTTTATGTTCAGAGATAAAGTCACTAGTGACGGGGCTATTAACCCTCTACTGCATGATATGGTAAAGCGTTAGAAAAAAAATATATTTTTTCGAAAATATGTGTTAATTTTGTCCAAATGTTTGAAAAGTAGACGAAAAAAAAATTTTGACGCGTATTTTTCAAAATTCATATATGGCTTCGTATGCATTTAGATATAAACTCATGAATTTTCTAATTTCCTTCTTTTTGTAGTTACAATTATTATTATTGTCTCTATCTTTCAACATAAATTTGTCAAATTTATATAGATCCTCGGAAACTGCTAATTTGAATTCTACAGCTAAAAACTTCGTAATTGGAACGTTTTTATAACGAACCATTAGAAGCTCTTAATGCATACGAAGCCAAATATGGAAGTTATAGAAATAGCACCAATTGCATACGACGCCATATATGGCTTCTTCAAAAAACTTATCAAACAACGGACTAGGGTTTATCTTTGGGTCTATATTAAAACGCATACAGTAAAACTTCCTATTTTGACAATGCATACCGTTGTTACGCATAATTGTATAGTCGTATAATATTAAAATGTATATTTTAAAACGCATATTTTAATTCGCATACTATTAAAACGTATAACAATTATTTGGTATAACATTAGTGTTCATAAATACTAAAAAGTATAATTTTAATAGGTCTAATCAGACATTTTAATTTTAGATGCTCAATCGAATAATTGATATCGCAGAGTTTGTACAGGTATGTTTAAAGTGACATATCCATACTTGTTTTGAAAACTAACTGTCGCTTCTAGTTTAATTACGTAAAAGTACTTTCTCTCGAATTTATTTATTAAAATACCTACACCACTACTATTATAGTACCTATATGTTGATAAGCCAATTTTATTTATGTAAGAAAACGCCCAGTACGTCCAGTTAGTGGCCTAGTGGCTCAACTACAGTACAACACTGCTAAAAACTCCCGACAAAAAATCTCTAAAAGTAAAAAAAAAATATTTATCGCCATAAAGTGGCTTTTACCGTACGCTATGCGTAGCCGCTTTCTGGACAAGTGTAGACATACAATGATGTACACAACACGGGAGGTAATAAAGAAAGCCCACAACAACAACAACAAGGTAAACCTCACTTTAAGGTAAGGCATAAAAAAAACTGGATGGTTTACAAAACCTACGTAGCGTAGGCATTATTATAATTTATAATACACACCTAAGGTGGTAAGTTAAATAAAAAATGTCTCAGATCGCAGCTATTTGTGCATAAATATGCGAAAATATTTAAAATAAAAAGGTAGACCAGGCGGTCGTATCGCTAAAAAGCGATATCTCCCAGATATATCTTCCAGACAACATTTGAGTAAATTGACACAAAAATAAACCAGAAAATTAGGTGGTGCGAAGGGTAACAAAAGGGAGAGCTAATTACCACAAATAAATAATTGCAGGGGCAAAGATAAACCTACATATACATGCATAAAAACAAATTAATAAATAGGGGGAATATATCAGCCACAAAACTTTAAAAAAACATTGTAAAAATGGGAACATATTTTATTGTATTAGAAACAATAGTAATAGTAGATAAATCCCAAAAAGTAGGAATTCTGTAAACAACAATGACCAATTAAGTTACTTTTTCCAAGTAACGCCCCACGTATACCGAACGCATACATGTATGCGTTCGTTATACTTAATAACATTATGCGGATTTCAGGTATGCCAATTCAATCGGTATGTAAATTAACTAGTATGCGTTTTTATAATTATGCCATCTAATCGGTATGCTTAATCATCGTATGCCTAAACTGTTATGCATTTTAATATTAGGTTTATTAAGTTATGCCTAATAAGGGACACCCTTTATCTTTTTTTGCAAAATTTGATAACTTTAGTCTTAATTAGGTCTATGGCTAGTATATAACATGGGGTTGAAAATATTTTTTCTCCTTTATGACCCTGAATTTACCACCTAAACAAAATGAGTTTTACCAAATTCATTATTCATTATAGTCGGACATAATCAATCACGGATAATATTGTAAAATGATCAAATAGTGTTATTTAAAAAATATGTACCGTTTTATTTACACTTTGAACATTTTATTTATGTAGCTTTCCAAATATATAAAAATATATTCGATACTCATAAAAAATCATGAACATTAGACGCAATTTTTGGCTTCGTATGCGGTAAAGGGTTAAAACAAAAGGCTCTTCATTGCCTTTGGCATTTATATCGTTACTATGTCATAAAAACACAACACTATGCGGCATTAGTGCCTTTTCGCATGTCACTTTGGTCTTTGTGGGTCTCCGTAAGTTCATTTAGAACTTCACTGATATAACAATTAAAATTCTGATTCTACGTTTTATTGCGTACATTACCAATGTTAATTAATCATTGATAGCTTTGACCTGAGGACCTACTAGTCAAAAGAGTGACGATTAAATAGTTACGGCTGCACATAACAAAAAGCACACATGTGAGTGTCATCAACTACCACTATAGTAACGATATTCTACGCCCAAACATACATGCTTTTTAAAGTAGGCAACGGTATTACGTGACATTCAAGGTTCTTAGTGAATTATCTAGATTTCAAACAATCTATAAATCTAAATTATGACATTTATGACTGAAGATTATAATAAAATGTAGTATTAAAGAAAAACTAATTCTGTTCGGCAAATTAAGTTTGAAATTAGATTGTATTTTATTATATTAAGCGTAACCTTTTGATTGTGATTTACATCGATTAAACAAGCATAAAAAACTTGAATAATAACGACTGAACTTCAAGAAAATCGATTGATTGATTGAAATGCCATTTTTAGAGTTCCGTACATATACAGATTCTCTATAGATTATAATTATGATATGTCTTAAAAAATACAATATTCAAGATCGCAATTCAATCCTATAAAATACCACCTATAAAAACAAAAAAATGTATAGGTACACCTTCAAACAGCCTACCGAAGGAAAAAACGAACGACACCGAAAATATACACAATTTTCATTCTTTGTCCAAATGTTATACACATTATCCTTTAATGATAGACTTTTTTTTTATAAAGTCGATATGGGATCACTTTGTAATCCAATTAAAACAAAAAGTTATAAAATTGACAATTGACGAATATATAGCGTATCACACACACACCCACATAAAAAGGTAGTCGAATTAAAAAGTTTTTTTTTTAATTTCAGTATGTCTATAACCTTTCAAGTGGCAGCTGTCATATTGCTTATTTTCGTTGCGTGGCAGGCGACGGGTACCCGTCGATTGTCAAAAACCGTTGAGTGGCACGGGGCGGCCACCCGTCGATTGGTATAGTTTACTATTTACCTATGAAATGAGCTGTTTAATCTACACCTGTCTTGCTCTTTCTTGCAAGATGGATTCGTGAATAGATAAGGATAGCATACAATAACAGACGCGACAACACTTTCTAATAAGTTTGTCTAAAAACTCAAATTTGCAAACCCAATTTTCTTCGACCGCGCGTGTGACCGATTTTAAACTCGTTTTTGAAGACCTTGTAGTCTAAAAATATAAAAATATTCTATGGAGAGGGATAGTAAATGTATTTTTTTGTAAATAAATGGTATTTTCTACATTTAATTGTTTAATTCGTACTTATAATTATTTATATAGAAAAAAAAGGAAAAAATGTAACTTTCCGAGATTTGATCACAAGTAGCAAATTTCACATGTTAGGTACGGCTTTCATTATTATATAATTAGATAGGCAATTTTATGCTTAATCCAGCGATACAAGATAATAATATAGCCTTTCATAATGTTTTTTTGAATAATGGTAATTTTTTTAACATTAATCGAATTCGCGGTGACCACCCATGGAGGCCCCTGCCACTTGAGGGAAATTCGCGGAAAATGGCCGCGCCACTTGACGGTAAATGACAATTGGCGGGAAACGGTCGACCGCCACTTGAAGGGATAATTGAGTACAGGGTCATGTCCAATAGCAAATTTATTAATGTATCTATCAGCCACTACTGGATATAGGCCTCCTCCACATATCGCCACATAGTGTATGTATGTAAAACACTTTATTGTACAAAAAATCATACAGAAGCAGTACAAAAATCGGATGGAGAACGAGGACCTGGTAGGCTGAGTCCGACAGGGGTCGGAGTCGTTATCCCTGGAAGACAACACGCCACTTTGGCTCAGGATTCATCTTACACGGGCGGTCATGTCCTAGCCAGGCATGATCAATCGGCTGTCGCGTCCAGTCAGATGGCCGCGGGCGAGTGTTCGGGCGTGATGGGGTCTGTAGTCGGCGGAGCACGGCACCCGAGTCGCCTGTGGAGGTGACGAGGGTGTTGGCACCGTGCGGACTCACAGACAGCGCACGTCGGGACGCTATATCGGACTGGTAGCCCTGATGCGTCAAAGCATCCCCAGTAGGAGGGCTCCAAGGAGGGTGGGGCGCCAGTACGATGAAGCCTTATATGTGTTATTAAATGGATAACTCAAAACCGAAAACGACGAGAAAGGGAGAAGCCAGATCCAATGCAGAGGTGGCTTGTGCGCGGAGCGCAAAACTGGGTGCCACAGCGGGCCGCAACACTGCCTCTGGCGGAGATGCGGGAGCTGGTCCCAGCAAAGTAGGTAGAGTAGTTAGTCGGGGTGGCAGCGGAGGACATACCGGAGCTGTCCACTTCAAAAGTACCGTCCCAACTTTACCCCAAGGTGTGAAGAAGGGACACGTGCAGAAAGGACCCGCAAGGAGACCTGCTGCACCGCGTACTGGAGATGTGGACGGCAGAGGTGTACCAGAGCCGAACCCCAAGAGCGTGCCACTTCCAAATCTGGGCTGTGACGCGCCCGCTGAACGTCAAAGTGCGCCGGTACCCCATGGTGAGGCTGCACAGGCGGGAAGCGGGTACGTCATGACCCAGAGGCAGAAGCGGCGATTCAATGCTCGTGCGAGAGCCCGACTCCAAGCAGAGTCGGGCGCAAATGTGGCACCGGTCACATTTGCAAACGCGGCCCATATAGGGCAAAACAAGAGGTCACTGGGATCGAGTGGTGATTCGACCCTAATAGCTAGCGCCCCCAAAAGGACGAGGGTAGGGTCGTATGCGGAGGCGGTGGCTGCGGAGAGAATGGCCATTATCCCAGTGGGCTACCCTGCCGACAAGATTCTGCCTGGGCACCTGTATGCCATTCAGAGTGCAGTTCTTGCACTGATGAAGGGCATACCGGATCCCTCGTACAGGATCATGCTCGGCAACATAGTGGGGGGCGCCCTCCACATCAATTGCCAAGGGAGGGGGGCCTCCGCATGGTTCAGCTCGGCAATCGGGGGGGTGGAGATTGGCGGGCTGCACCTCAAAATAGTGGATGCCAAGGATCTTCCAAAGCCAGTGAAGATGGCCTGGAAGACGAAGATCATTGGCCCGCAGGACATCAAGCTCATGCTCAGCGTCCTGCAAATCTTCTACCCTGCGCTGCGCACTGAGCAGTGGAAGGTGGTGGACACCGTGGTCTCAGAAACCAACAGCCGGCGAATCATCCTGATGGACCGGCAGTCGGCGGACGTGATCAAGGAGGCCAACTACCAACTGTACTCCGGGGTGGACATGAGCTCCTTCAAGCTCCTGGAGGACGTAGAGGAGAGGATGCAGGAGAGGCCGGACGTCCATCCTAAAGCGTCCACGAGCACGGCAGGAGACGAGGCGATCCCCGAAAGGGCAGAGGTGCCGGACTCAGCCGATGATGCTGATGGCGGCGAAACCAATGACGCATTATCCGAGGACGATGCGGAGGTGGAGCCGGCCAAGATGGCAGAGGGGGACTTGGAGGAGGACGCGACAGTGGTGGAGCTTGGGCCCAAGGTGGAGCAGGATGGGGAGCGCATGGGCCGTGAGTCATCGCCGATCTCGACGGTGGACTCAGTGGACCTGCGGAACCTAGCCGAGCTCTACCTGGAAGGTGCCCACTCACCAATGTCCTGCGGGGAGGCGCAGGACGAGGCGGCTGATCTCAGTCTGCCTAAACAGCTGCCCTAGACTGCGATGGAGGGTATAAGGTGTGTACAAATAAACTTACAACACAATAAAGCAGCCACAGCCTTTCTGGCGAAGCAGCTAATCAGCGAAAATTTCGATATAGCTCTGATACAGGAACCTTACATTTACAAGGGGGAAATCAGGGGATTAGGCGGTACTAAGGGTACTATAATATACCACTGTTCCGAAGATAATAAGAGGACTTGCATCTACGTCAGAAATGGCCTCGATGCTATGCCTTTACATGCTTTCTGTTCCAGGGATCTTACAGCAGTTAAGATCCAGGGTAGGGGAGAGGGTAGGGCTCTTATCATCGCGTCAGCCTACCTCCCCTACGAGGCGACGGACCCGATCACGCAACAACTGCGGGACCTCGTCGCGGAAGGCAGCCAGGCGAACACCGACCTCATCATCGGCTGCGACGCAAACGCTCACCACGTCATCTGGGGCAGCTCGGATGTCAACCGGAGAGGGGAGAAGGTACTGGAATTCCTGGTAAGCTCTCCTTTACAACTATTAAATAAAGGCAAAGAACCAACTTTTGTAAACGCTAGACGAGGTGAGGTAATTGACATTACACTAGCTTCCAATAATACTAGTAAAAGCATTAGCTCATGGCATGTATCTAGTGACATCTCCCTATCGGATCACAGGTACATATGTTTCAAGTACAAAACTAAAATAAAAATAGAGACCGTACGTAAACGAAACGGTAACCTATCGCAAACACTAAAAACCATTCACCGAATTTCATTTGGCCAAAAACTATTCGAATTATTATCGTTTGTCCGATGACAGGTTTCGTATTTTTTTCTGTTCACCATTTCACGTTTAGTAAAAGTTTCGTTTGTCCGAAAAACGTTTCCCATCTCATTCACTTGCCCTATGAATTGTTACGTATTTTGTTTCGTTGCCCATTTTTCATTTACCCAATGATACTTTTCGCACTGGATACGTTTAGACATATTTTCAGTTTACCTTTTAACGATATCCCAAGTTATTTCTCGGCAGAGGTATGTTTCCCTAAATCTAAAATAAATGTTATTTTAGAAAAGAAAATTAGTTATTATTAGTTTTTTAGGGAAAGGTCAGTAGGTTAGGTTGGTTCATAAAAAAGTGGCCGTTTGGGGAAGTGACTTTCACAGAAAACTTATATAGGCAGAAGGACAAAGGGGGGCTCGGGGGGCGAAGCCCCCCACATGGAAAAAAAACTCAAAACAAAGGTTCAATTAGGTAAAAAGGTTGGACTAAAGCAAAGGGGGCGCAGGACTTAAAAAAAATTTGATGTGGTTGGTGTCATTATGGCACCTATTTTTTATGATGCCATCGTATATAGAACGCTAAAATAAGCATGTTTTGTATGGGCAACTTTTCTCTAAACTTGATAATCACCGAGATATTGGCTCCTAAATGGACAGATTTTTTTGGACTTTAAAAAAATAACGATGACACCTATTTTTTATGATGCTATTGTATAGAAGACGCTAAAATAAGCATGTTTTGTATGGGCAACTTTTCTCTAAACTTGATAATTACCAAGATAAATGACAGATTATAAAATGAACAATTTTCAATTATGGAATATTATGTATACGATATTAGCCTGCGAAAGTCCGAATTTAGGGCTCTCGCTGGTTAGGACGCGTGCCGACACTGCGTGCCCTAGAGTGTTTTTATAAAGCCGGAGGCGTGGAGGGAGAGCAGCCCTCGCCCGCCATGACGAAGCGCGGGAACGAGTGAGGCGAGCGGCTGAGGCTGGTCGCCGAAGGCGACCAACAAGCCGAAGCTGCGGAGCCGAGCGAAGTGACCGTGCGCCGTCATGCAAGGGCGGAAGGGCTGCTGTTCCCGCAGCGCCGGAGATGGAAAGTCACTATTGACATTAAAAACGAGCTGCTACCAGAAAACTGTGGTGTGCGGATGTGTTATGCGCTCCGATTTAAAGTCATTCGTCGAAAATTTTACAAGTGCTAGAAATTTGCCAACTTTGAAGTCAATTATCTCGGCCATTTTTGATTTTAGAGAAAAAGTTTTTTCTACAAAACATGCTTATTTTAGCGTCTCGAATGAAATTTTTCTAAGTGTTTTATGATTCCTATATAATTTCACTTTTGGTCAAAAATTTTCTGTCCTTATTTTGCGCCCCCTTTGCTTTAGGCGGACCCAAAAACGAACTGCTAGGAAAAAAGTAGGTTAGGTCAGACATATTTAAATAAGTTTTCACTATCGCACTATACTACTCAGTATTAGCTTTAATAATACAGTATAACAAGTTTTATGTGGCGGGTAAGGTTATCTTTATCAAAGTACAAAGCGGGTAGATTCTTGCAGACTATTTTGCCACGTATAAAAATAAATAATTGTAAATTGTAATGCCAGCTGTACACATGTCGAATAGTTAAAAATCGAATCGTTACATCGGACAAATGAAATCAAAGTCAATCGAAAAAAGTCGAATGGTGAATAAATCAAAACGTTACTTCGAGTAACTGATATTATGGTGAAACGAGATTTAGGGCAAACCGTAATTTGTCGAATGATTAAAAAACCGAACCAATAAATGCCGAATCGTAATAATTCGAAATGAAAATTCGGACAAACGAAAAAAAATTGAAACGATATTTGTCGAATAGTTTTTGCCGAAACGAAATTCGGACTAAGGTTTTTAGTGTTTCAGATAGGTAACCAAACGAAACCCTAGGAACACTGACTGGACAGCTTACAGGGCTGACTTAAAAGTAGAACTAGGGGATCCAAAAGGTAAGCTCAATTCCATAATTGATATAGAATTTGAAGCAGACAAAATAGTGCAAGCAGTCTACACAGCTTGGACCAACAACTGCCCGGAGAAGAAAACCCTGGCTAAAAAGATACCGTGGTGGAATCCGGAGATCACAAGACTCAGGAAGGACACCAGGGCAATCTTCAATGATGCTAAAGCCTCAAATAACTTTGAGGAATATGCACATAAGCTCACAGAGCTCAACAAAGCTGTAAGAAAAGCAAAAAGGAGATCGTGGAGGAATCACTGCGATCAAATTGGGTCCATACCGGAAGGGATGAGACTCACAAAGGCACTAGCAACGACAAAATCCGTCCCACTAACGACCGTCAAGGACAAAGACGGGAAGATGACGGAGTCAGGGCTAGAAACCCTTAGAGTAATGTGTGCTACACACTTCCCAGACTCAGTTATACACCAGAGTCCAGAGGATGATACAGCAATAAGTACCATGGAGCAATCCATAAGGACAACCAGGTACAACTGGGACACATCCAAAAAAGTAGTAGATGACAGCAAGATAAGGTGGGCATTGTCCACCTTTCAACCGTTCAAGGCACCAGGGCCAGACGGTATCTATCCCATACTACTACAAGAGGGCGCCAATGTTCTCGTTCCGCACCTGTGCAGACTGTACAGAGCGTGCATAGCCTTCGGACACGTCCCGCGGACCTGGAGGATGGTAAAAGTAATCTACCTACCCAAGCCAGGCAAGGCAGACTACAGAGAGGCCAAATCATACAGGCCCATAAGTCTCTCATCATTTCTCCTCAAAACACTGGAGAAATTGGTAGACAGACACATAAGAGATGGCCCATTAAAAAGGCATCCACTGCACAGACTACAGTGCGCATATCAACCAGGCAAGTCAACCGAAACGGCACTGCACCTGGTAACCACTAGAGCTGAACAGGCGATAGAGAACAAAGAACTATGCCTGGCAGCTTTCCTCGACGTGGAGGGAGCGTTTGATCGAACCACGTACCGAGCCATTAGCGAGGCAGCAGCAAGACATGGTATAGAGCCCACCATTTGCAAATGGATAGGCTACATGTTAGAAGGCAGGCTAATAAAATCCACCCTGATGGGAGATGAAATAATAGCAACGGCCACAAAGGGATGTCCTCAAGGGGGAGTATTATCACCCACTCTTTGGAGCTTGGTGGTGAACTCGTTACTTGAGGAACTGAACATAGGGCCCACTTATACGGTAGGGTATGCAGATGATCTGGTGATACTTGTAAATGGGAAGTTTCCCAACACGGTATCAGGAATCATGAATGAAGCGCTGAGGAAGGTGGAGAAATGGTGCGATAATCATCATCTCTCCATCAACCCGGGCAAAACAGTGGTGGTACCATTTACCAGAAAAAGAGCACTCAAGAACATGCAGCAAATCAAGCTATATGGAAGAGTGCTCGAACTTTCCAATGACGTCAAATATCTAGGAGTAACGCTAGATAAAGAACTAAATTGGAAAAAGCATGTTGACAATACCACGACCAAAGCTCTACGAGTGTTTGGGATGTGCAGGTCAGCATACGGAAAGACGTGGGGTCTAAACCCCGAAGTACTGAGATGGATCTATACCATGATGGTTAGACCCATCATCTTGTACGGCAGCCTAGTCTGGTGGCCGAGGACACTGAAGGGCACATGCAAAGACGCTCTGACGAAAGTACAGAGAACGGCATGCATGGCTCTAACAGGGGCGTTCAGAACCACGCCAACGGCGGCATTGGAGGTAATGTTAAACTTACCCCCGCTACATATAGTGATTCAGTCAGAGGCACGCAAATCCCTTCACAGACTAAAAACAATGGGTCTGTGGAGCCATTGCGCGCCTAAAACGAAACACACAAACATGGAAACAAACGACTTCCTAGATCGAATAACGGCCATGGGTGGCGATAAGATGCTGCCAAGGTACATATTCCAAAGGAACTTCAAGGTTCAAATATCGACAAGGGCAGAATGGGCTGAAGGTCGCACACCACCAACCGATGATAGCAGCGACAATATATGGTACACAGACGGATCCAAAATGGATTCCGGTACGGGAGCAGGCGTACATGCAATAGACTACAATGTCAGTATTAAGATGGGAGGTTATGCTACTGTCTTCCAAGCGGAGACATATGCAATAATCGCCTGTGCCCAGGAGAATATAGACAGGCATACCAAGGGGAAAAACATCTATATACTCAGCGACAGTCAAGCGGCACTTAAAGCACTTACGGCGCCGAAAGTGGACTCTAGACTGGTATACAATGGCATCCAAGCCCTGAACAAACTTGGAAGGCATAACAAAGTGAAACTAACGTGGATCCCAGGGCACGAAGGCTTCATCGGCAACGAAAAAGCAGATGAGCTAGCCAGAAAGGGCTCGGAGGGCACACTCATTGGGCCGGAACCATATGTAGGTCTCTCACAGGGGACCATAACAACAGCCATAAAGGACCACGCCAAACGCCAACACCAACTAGAGTGGAAGAACACGGCGGGCCTGAGGCACTCGAAGCTCTTTATGGAAAGAGTCAACACACGCTGGACAAATAAACAAAGAAAGTACAGCAGAAGACAGCTCAGAATCATAGCGGGGGTGTTTACAGGTCACTTCGGGGTCAAAGGACTCCTGACCAAGATGGGACTATCAGATAATGCTGAATGCAGAATGTGCGGCGAGGAAACAGAGACAATGAAACACATACTGTGCGAATGTCATGCCCTCGCCAGAACTAGAATGAAGGAATTTGGCACTGGCTACCCAGAGCCAGATGAATTCCAGGCACTACCAATGGGGTCCATCATCCGATTTATGGAGATGGTGGAACAGGCCATGGCGTAGATGCGGTAAGGGGTAATTACACAAAAGATCCCATTGGGTCGAAGTGTATCCGTAAGGACCCCTATTACCAAGATAAGATAAGATAAGTACAAAAATCAATGCTTATGTACAAAGGCGAACTTATCCCTGTAAGGGATCTCTTCTTGCTAACCTTTGCCGAGTGCAGTCAGTCTGCAGAGTGCAGTCCTCTGCAGATCGCATCCACTGACTCCCCGATAATATCACGAGGTCGTCTGCGAGCTTATAGCGAGTCTGGATCAGTATAATGATTTCATCATCGGCAAAAGTTCACGCATGCAATTTCACTTTCAGATATAAACAGATACGTATTTGGCAACAAAACGCCCAAATCATGTAGACCATATCGAGACCGTATCGACAGGGTCAGGGGTCGTCTGAGGTCCGGGCAATTTGTCGTGACGGCTAGCATAGCCTAAGGGGGCATTTCTCCAGAAATATGTCTGCGGTTACCTCATTCATCTGGCTCTTTTTCATACTAAATATATAATAATAATAATAATAATAAAAGCCTTTATTCAGACAAGTATATATACATGTGATTTCACTTAAAAACTAATTATGCTTTGACATCCCTGTCTGTGTGCCTTTATTGACAAAGGCCTCCTCCAACTGTGACCACTTTATTCTGTCACTCGCCACTCTAGTCCAAGAGCTACCTGCCACAGCCTTGATTTCGTCAACCCATCTTTTAAACGGCCTGCCTCTTTTTCTTTTCTGATATCTCGTGAACCAGTACATTATACTTTTTGACCATTTTTCCTTTCCTCTTATTGTATGTCCTGTCCATTTCCATTTCAGTTTTCTAATGGTCGCTGTCACATCCTTTGTTCTTGTATGTTTCTTTATTGTAGTGTTCCTTATTCTATCTGATAACCGTTTCCCCATCATACTCCTTTCCATGGCGTTTTGGCATGTGGCAAGTTTCTTTTTGTGGGCTTTAGTAAGTGCCCAAGTTTGGCAGCCATACGTCAGTACAGGTAATATGCAGGTATCGAACAGCTTCCGTTTGATGGTCATGCTCATTTCTTTGTTTTTCATTATCTCCTTCAAACTCCAGTATTGTTTCCATGCATTTCCTATGCGCCTGTCAATTTCTTTTGCAGTTGCATCCGTTGGGGATATTACCTGGCCCAAGTAAATATAATCATCAACATATTCAATTGCAGTGTTGTTGATGCAGATAGGTTCCTTCTCACTATTTGTCATGGCTTTGGTTTTTTGCGTATTCATGACTAATCCCACCTTGCGACTTTCTGTATCTAGGTCATTAAGCATTGTCTGCAGCCCTTCTTTCGACGGCGATAGGATTATTAAGTCGTCCGCGAATCGTAGGTGTGACAAATTCTCTCCGTTGATAGACAGTCCCATCTCCTCCCAGTTCAAGTGACGAAAGACCTCCTCTAAGACCGCTGTGAAAAGTTTTGGTGATATGGGATCACCCTGGCGTACACCTCTTTCTATGTTTATTACTTCGCCTTCATTGTCTAGTTTTATTCTTGCTTTGCTGTTTTTGTAGACATTTCTCAATATTCTAATGTATTTAGGTTCAATACCCTGGTTTTTAAGCGCTTGCCAGATCTTCTCGTGTTGCAGTGAATCGAATGCCTTACTGTAATCCACAAAGCAGCAGTAGAAGGTTATATTAAATTCTTTACCTTTTTCGAATAACTGTTTGACAACGTGTATATGGTCGACTGTTGAGTATCCACTTCTAAATCCTGCTTGCTCTCTCGGTTGATTTTCGTCCATCCTAATGGTTATTCTGTTGAGAATTATTTTGGAGAAGACTTTGTAGATATTCGACATGAGGCTAATAGGTCTATAGTTGTTTATGTTGTTTTTGTCGCCCTTCTTATGTAGTAATATTATGGTTGAAGTAGTCCACTGGTCAGGTATTATCTCGTTCTGCAGCACTTCGTTGAATAGGTAAGTAAGAATGGGTATAAGGTGATTCTGATTTTCTATTAGAAATTCGTTGCTAATCCCATCAGAACCGGGAGCCTTATCCTTCTTTTGAGTTCTCATTGCTTTTTCTACTTCTGCAGGTATTATATGTAATACTTCATCTTCTCCTGTTAGATCTGTTATTTGGCTGTTACTTGTGCTTGCATATAAATCCCGGAAGAATTCCGTAGCAATAGAGATAATTTTTGGTCGTCTAGTTTCCGATTTTCCTCTTTCATCTGTTATGTTAGGTATCCAGTCAATCTTTTCTTTCAGGGCTTTAACTGCCTTTTTGATGCCTCCCGTCTTCTGAATACATTTTTCTAATGCTCCTAGTCTGTATTTTCGGCGGTCACTTCTCATCTTTGATTTGATTGTTTTACTTATCTTGGCAATATCTTCTCTTATACTTTTTGTTTTTTCATGTCTATGTATTAGTTCACCTCTTTTGGTCAGCAAGTCTTTAGTTTCATTCGATAGCCATTTGTTCCCGACCTTCTCATAGCTTAGTGTTTTGTCCTTTGTTATGAGTAATTCTTCAAATATATTGTATTTTCCTTGAGTATTAAGATTGTTTGTATTTTCTATGAAGTTCTTTAGTTTTTCCTTTACTTTTTCAGTGCTTTCTAGTGTTTTAGTGTTGGTTGGCTTTACCTTAAAAGGTCGATCTCTCTTAGGCATGTTGAGTAATAATTTAGCTCTGACCATTCTGTGATTGCTATTGAAATTGAGTTTGTTTATGACTCTACAGTCTTGGAAGTTTTTAATTTTGTTGGTTAAAATATAATCTATTTCATTTTTATAGCGTCCATCGGGCGATATCCAAGTCCACCTGTTATTAATACGCTGTTTATAGAAGCTGTTAAGAACTTTCAAGTTATTTTCGTATGCTAGTTGAACGAGTTTTTCGCCATTTCTTGTTCTTTTCCCCGAACAGAATGGGCCCAAGACTAAATCTTCTCCATCTCCTCTGTTTCCTGTTCTTGCGTTGAAATCGCCCATTACTATTAAATTATCATGTGCGTAAGTTTTTATTGCATCCGTTACTGTAGAGTAGAAAGAATCTATTTCAGCATCGCTGGATTGTTCAGTTGGAGAGTAGATCTGTATGATAGACCACATTTTGTTGTTGGGCGGTAGTTTCAAGTTAAGTATTACAATTCGTTCTGATATCCCAATGAATTCGTCTATGTAGGGTTTTAATTCTTTTTTAATAAGAAATCCTGTTCCATATTGGCCTGGTGTATCTCCTTTGAAGTATAGAATAAATTCTCCATGATCTTCTATGCTTTCACCCTGTCGTCGAACTTCACTTAGCCCCACGATTGACCATTTGATCTTTTGTAATGATAAGATTAACTCGGTCAGACTTTCATTTGTTCTTAGTGAGAGTGTATTGTAAGTTGCAATATGTATGATGTTGTCATCGTTATGGCAAGGTGTTTCTGTTTGTACGAGTTCTTGGTATTCCACTGATTCAGTTGGAGGGTAGTGGTCTTCTTCCCCCACGGTGACCGGCCGGATTGGGGTGCCTTTGCAAAAAGTTGTTTTGGTTAAAGTTATACTATTATGGTTCTGGGTGTCAAAGCAGTTTACATGTTTTTTGGGAGTTCCGATAATGAAGCTGACCGTCCCCCGTTAATTGAAGGCCCTTGCTCGATATAAGTACGTGTTTGTGATCCACTATTTTCCCTTGCTCCTATATTGAACAGCGGATATATTGGTGTGTCCGGTTTGAGTAATTTAGCCGGTCCCTGCTGGCTTGACTGCGATATATCTTGCTGAGGAGATACAGAGAGGGCTCTCTTCTTAGTGTCATTCTTTTCCTTTACAATCAACTTGTTGTATTTAATAAATGCAATATTCCCTTTTTTCTTTTCTTCTATTAGTTGATCTTTTAACTGCCTTCTCTCTTCTAGTACTTCTTTGGGGAAATCTTCTGTGACGTATACGGCGCTGCTGTGCTGTTTCAGTGTTTTTCTATTTTTCAGGATAGTGTTCCTTTTGTATTGGGATGTTAAATTTATTAAAATTGGGCTTTCGTTCGATTTGCCTAGCCGTCGGCTATATTGTATCTCAGATCTTTGGAGGTTAATGCCCATGCCTTTGTTGACAATGTCGAGGACCTTGCTTTCTTTCTCCCAGTGCTCAGCCACAATTCCATGGAATATAACGTTGCGCTGTCTCTCTCTGGTTTCCAGATGTAAAATTTTGTTTTCCAGTTGTTTGATCTTTTCATCGCTTTCTTCCTGTCTTTTATGCATTTCAGTTAATTCGGCATTTAAAGAGTCCGTAAGCCGTTGATATATATTTTCCGTTTGCTGGTCCATCTCATATCTCATTCTGAGAAATATTTTTTCTAAAGTAGATTCTGAGAGGTCCATAATTTATTGGTTTTCGAACGGACCTCGTTGCTGGCAAAAAACTGCGAATCCGAATGATATACTATGGTTTATTCTTCTGGCAACACTGTCCTGCTGTCAGTTGACAAATTTGAGGGTATGTTGTTATTTTGTCTGGCCGGAATTGTCAGAAGCACTATGATTTGGACAAATTTGCCAAAAATAACACGATCCCCCGTGTGGATAACGTTTTCACAGAGTTCACAGCAATTTTTCTTCACGGTAGCACTATTTTCGCACAGTAAGTCGACGTATTTCACCTAATATGTGTTTATCTTAACGAGCGACGTTTCACCTTGACAAGTTACTTTGACAACTTACTAAATATATGGAGACAGATAAATGAGTCGCAGACATATTTCTGGAGAAATGCCCAAGGCTACTTTTTCAGCACAGCTGTGCGAGTTAACAGAGCGATGTGCGAGGAAAAATCCACCAATGCTGGGGCCCGCTGGGTGAGGCTGGGCACGTTGATTGGTTAATTTTTTCCCTCGCACACCGCTCCGCTGCCCACAGCTCGGGTGGAAACGCACCTTTTAGTATCATGCAGTGGGTTGACTGAGATATTTATAGGTGCACATTTATTTTCATACTAGATTGTTCATTACAGAAGCGACCGTTAATGGAGGTGATTTTATCGGTATCATTTATAGGTACTTACGTAACTGCTTAAAGCATTATTTTGAAAAAATAAGACTGCGTGAGGTTATTGAAATTCCAAAAAATATTTGATCGCGCAGTTTTGAATTTTTTAATTATTATTAACAGCAAAAACATTGATTTTGTTATTAAAAAAGTATTTGTTAACAGAACTGTCTAAATCACGTAGACTGCATATCGAGCCGTATCGACAGGGTCAGGGGTCGTCCGAGGATCGGCAATTTTTTTTTACTGAGTTTCCGAGTTTGGTCTGCAGTGTGACCATGTACTCTGGGTCGGGTAAGGCCTAAGGCTGCATGTTCAACAGAGCTGTGAGTGGTAACGGAACGGTTTGCGAGGAAAAAATCCGTGTCACACTTTCTGGCGGAGACATGGTATCGTACCGAATTCAAAATAGCATCAAAAAAATATACGAATAATGTATTAAATTGTACGTTAATAACAAAAAAAATAGTAC
The DNA here is from genome assembly GCA_947034925.1 of Eudemis profundana. NCBI lineage: Eukaryota > Metazoa > Arthropoda > Insecta > Lepidoptera > Tortricidae > Eudemis > Eudemis profundana. The sequence goes on along the minus strand of OX344806.1, from coordinate 6,824,979 downwards.
TACACATACTTACGAGAAAACAACGATTAATTTGTTACCGCTAGGAAGGATATTTATTGTATATTGTGCCTAGTCTTTTTTTTTTGGATTTTTTGTTTTGTTACAAAATAGAAAGTTTAGAGGGTATTTAAACACAATTTTAGTATGACCTATCGCGTCTCTTGTGGCAAATATGCTCAAATGTTATTGTTGACAAGGATAATATATTTACTCGGTTTAGCAGTTTGAATATGTTACTGGCGGTCGTAGCATATTCTTTTCGGTTTGTCAACAATGCAAAATCTTCTTCTCAGAAACTTGTAGGGGCGTTAACAGTAGCAGAGCGACAGTTTGCTTTGCAGCGGTTGATTAAATTGGTGCAGGAAGCGGAGTTCGCTGATGACATTCATTGTCTTATGCAAAATAAGCAGTGTTCCACACGGTTACGTCGGCTTAGGCCTCTTATTGGGGATGATGGCCTACTGCGCGTTGGAGGCCGTTTGGAGCATTCCAGCTTCGCTTTTGAGCGGAAACATCCAATGATATTGCCGAAGTCACATGCGCTCACAGTTTTGATCGTCGATCACTTCCATGTACTGCATTGCCACGCGGGCGCTACAGTTTTGATGGCAGTATTACAGCGGCAATTTTGGATTCTTTCTGCTGCGCAAGTGATTCGTACCCGTATCTTTAAGTGTATGAAATGTTTTAGGACGAAGGCTAGGCCTACGGCGCCATTGATGGCAGCGTTGCCCTGGGATCGGGTTAACGCGACTGGTGTGTTCCACACCGTGCAAACTGATTTTGCGGGTCCTTTTATGATAAAACATTCTCGTTTGCGGAATGCAAAGATATTGAAGGCATACCTTTGTGTTTTCATTTGCTCTGCCTCTAAAGGGGTTCATTTGGAGTGCGTCACAGACCTTTCGACTGAAGGTTTTCTTGCGGCACTGACGCGCTTCACATCTCGACGCGGTATTCCGAGTGTGATACGTTCAGATTGCGGAACTAATTATGTGGGCGCAAATAGATATTTGGATGAGGTGTATAAATACTTAGCTTCTCAGGAAGCCCAGCAGAGACTTAGTGATGGCGCAGCCAAACAGTCTATTACATGGCGGTTTAATTCCCCGGCAGCTCCACATTTTGGTGGTCTGTTTGAGGCAACAGTAAAATCTGCTAAGACCTTATTGCGGCGGGTAATAGGTGATCAGGTTTTGACATTCGATGAATTGGTAACGGTTTTTACCAAAGTAGAAGCGGTGCTTAACTGTCGTCCATTATGTCCCTTGACGCAGGACCCTCAAGAAATAGAGGTGCTTACACCTGCTCATCTGCTCATAGGTAGACCTTTACTTTCCGTTCCGGAATATAATTATGAGGACGTTCCAAGTTCGCGGTTAAAGCGGTTTAACTTAGTTCAGGCTATATCTCAACATTTTTGGAGAAAATGGAGTGACCAGTATCTCCACTTTCTCCAAATGCGTAGGAAATGGACATCTCCAACGGACCCACCAAAGTTGGGTGATCTTGTCCTAATAAAAGAGGAAAATTTACCTCCCTTGAAGTGGAGATTAGGCAGAATAGAGGGATTGTTACCTGGCAAAGACGGTATTGTTCGGGTTGTGCAACTTACAACCACGTCGGGTACACTCATGCGGCCTGTTGTTAAAATATGTAGACTCCCCCTGGATGATTAAGTTGGTAACAAACAGTTTCTTACTTTAGTTGTACATTTGCGGAATCAGTGTTTTAATATTGCGGTTCATTTATTGATAAAGGCTGCGGCCTTTCTCGGGCGGGGGAATGTTTATTTTATTTCATTCATTATTGTTATATATATTTCGCCTCGGGGTGGGATTGGCATATACGGTCTCTTTGCGGTCTCTGTGCGCTATGGATGAGAGTACGGAAAAAAGAAGAGATGTCACTTCGGATTTGTCATCGGAAAAGTTCGCGTGCGGGCGAATAATATATTCAATATAAAAGGAAAACTCAAAAGAAAACCAGTGCGCTTTGTTCGAGGAACAGTTATGAAATCGCCCCCAATAGTCATTACTAAACCTAATTGAAACAGATTATTAGATTTAATAAAATTACTTCAATCACAACTTAAAATGTAGCAAATTTCAAATGTTTTATAACATGTCCTGACGCTATGCAACTATTAATCTTAAACGATTGACATGTGTTAGACATTGGATCATCGCTTTGTTACCATGCACACAAATCTCCTTTTCACATAAAAGGCTGTATGTCGAATTAAACCTCATATACTTAAGCCCTTTCAGATCCATGTGAAAAAATCTAATACCTACTAATTTCACTCTACAACTGTGATCTATGAGGTAAGATGCTCTTTTGTCTTACACCTAAATTGCCTATGTTACAACAGTTTTAATCACCAATTATTGACAGCATGCGACAACCAATGTTAATTACCTATTATAACAGCTGAATTGCAACAGTTAACTTATGGTAGGTACTAATTATTGACGTTTCGGCTGGCGCGTAGGACGTCGTAGAACAGACAATTTATTATAATTTTGTATAGCAATTTTCTCATTAGTTTATATCGATTCTGCCCTGCTAAGCTGAAAAACCTAACTCAATGGCAGAATGTTTTGAGTAAATCGACTTTTTGTAAATTACAATTACGCCATTTTTAAACCTATTTTAATTTATTGGCCTTTGAATTATGTTTTTTCAGCCTATCAGGGCAGAATTGACGTTATATGCCGTTGGAAGAATTTATTTGTTAAACGTTTCCGTTTTCGAAGGATATTCGACGGTGTCAGAGACTTTTAAGCGCTTAATTTTGTTGAAGTCAACAGAACAAATGTGATACGAACATTGAGTTGCGAACACTAACGCATACTAAAAACTGTGTCTGAGCCATTTCATAAATTTTATCATTTCTACCACTGCAATGTTGTGGTCACCACACCGGAATGTTACACCACTTGTTAGGCTTGTGTAGTACAAGTACTAAGTACTAAAAATAATGAATTCGCTCACTGTACCAGAACAAACTATTCCGTTTCGTTTCCGCTCTTTAGTACGTTTAGTACATTAACCGATCAAGTCCGACCAACCGCCGACCGACATCCGACATGTAACACTCTAAATGAAAGAGAAAATGGAACTCAACAGCACAGTGCTGGGATAGATGTATAGGTCTGATCCTGATCGGACAGACCGGAACAGTACAGAACGAAACGGGATCAACGCTTAGATAGAAACAGTAGTGTACTAGTGGACTAAATGAACTAAAAGACCGAACTAGTACATTATGATTGTACTAGTTCGGAGCGATCCGTTTAATGAAAGAGCGCGCATAAGCCTACCACTTGTCACTGTTCTTATTTAGCCGTGTAATCATAATTCTTTAGCAGTCTTGTGCCCGAAGTCCACCCGATTTGCATTACACAGCCAAATTAAGAAAAGTGGCAAGCGGCTTAATATTCCCGTGTGGTGACTATATATACATACAATCTTATGTACAATACTTTTCGCATTATAACTGCTTGATTGACAGTATATTATTTACAATTCTCCGACGTAATTAATGATGACGTCATAGCGTTGAAACACTCGAGATGATTAGATGGGAAACATCGACGGCCTGTCAAAATGTAAAGTTCAAGTTTGCGGTAATTTGGTAAAGAATAATGAGCATAAGCTGTTGTTCTGCAATCCTAATACATTAGGAAGTATCTAAAATAATATAGCAGGTAAAGTGTTAGTCTCTGCGCGACAGAATCAGGAATGATGATATCCACAGAAGAACCAAAGTAATACTGCCGTGCTAGCGGTATATGCAGTATTGGAAGTTTAGAAGTATAGGAAATGTCAACCTTATTTCATCGGAGTAAGTTTGACATTTCCTATACTTCCGGACTGTAATTACGGCATATATCGCTAGCACGGCTGAATAGACATAGCTCGCAGGATTGCACGTTTGAAGAGGCAATGGGCGGGCCATGTAGCCCCGAGGACGGATAGCCGTTGGGGCAGTAAAGACCTGTTTAAGTTCGTCATAAATCGATGGAGGCAAAAAAAGTTCGTTATAAAAATCTGGTGAATAGGTACATGTCTATGTACCTATTAGCCAGGGTCTTTAGCCAGCGACCAGAAAGAGCACGCGTTAGTACCCGTTATGTGTCTGATGCGGTGCGTTCCGTCGGGTGGTCGGACCCGACCGACAGTTTTGTTAGAGAGAGAGATGCTTCTGTACGTAGTACTAATACTTATTCTGTGCTTCATCATCATCAGCCTGCGGCAGTCCACTGCTGGACGTAGGCCTCTCCCAAGACGCGCCACTTTGCTCGATCATCAGCTATACTCAACCAGTTGCTGCTAGCCGCCCTGCGCAGATCGTCGCTCCATCTAGCCGGGGGGCATCTACCTGTACGCGGTCTCCACTGCAGTACTCTCTTGCTCCAGCGATTATCAGTTCTGCGGCAGATGTGGCCAGCCTACTGCCACTTCAGCTTGCTTGCTCAAGTAACTATGTCGATAACTTTGGTTCTCTGACGGATTACTTCGTTACTGATTCTATCCCTCAGAGAGACTCCTGCCCTTTCCATAGCTCGCTGAGCAACTTTTAGCTTGTAGACCAGCCCCACCGTCAGTATCCACGTTTCGGCATTCTGTGCTTGAGGTCACATTTTTCAACCGATGATAGTGAAGTTTTGTTAGCAGGCTCGATAATTACATAGATTTTTTGTCAATTCAGTTTCTGGAAATTTTTCAAAATGGCGGGGCCATGGGGGTCTCCGATACGCGAGGTCTACAGCTCACAGACCCACTAGTGCAGGGGTCATCAAATGGGGACCGCGGTCCGAATTTGGTACCGTAAGCTACTAAGAAACGGACGGCGATGATCATTTTATTTTGAAAACCGGACCCCTGAAGAAACTAATTGGTTACCCCTGCACTAGTGTAAGTCTCTTTCATATTCAAATGATTTATATTCTATACATGGCTCTGTTGGCCTAAGGAAGACTATTTATGGAAAATAAGCACAATATAAATCATTCTGATGACAAATAGATGATGTATAGTGGGAAAAATCCTAACCATCCCTAACTGCATCAATTATTACACTTATAAATATAGTAAATGACTTATAAATGCCCAGCTAAACATGGTCATTAAGGTGCCATGTGGGGACCTTAGAGACATAAGGTAATGCGATAAATATTTTGATGAGTTTATTTGAAGAGTAGGAGCACAATATATTAAATAGTAGTAATTTCTGTCTTGATGTCCTAATCCTATAGTAGTAACGGAGTCGGATACGACGCAAGCGATAATGTCCATAAGGTACCTTTGCCCGCGGAGCGTCACATATGGTCATTTAGGGGTAAAAAAACAATATTTAATCATCATGGTAATCCGATTCGGTAACCTTATTGAAATTAGCATGTTCTTTTATATTAGAGCTAAATTTTAAATCGATCAGATTGGCCGTGACCCCACGTTGGATGGTAAATGTGAGCATCAACATTGGCATTTGTTTTATAACTTAATTTTTGCTTTGCACGTCAAGGATATATCCGCTCCTCCAACGCCAATGACGGTATTATCCGTCAACCCTGTACCAAAGCAATCTATGCGAGTTGGTTTCATATAAAAGTAGCCTACTTTTATATGAAACCAACTCGCAGAAAGTGGGTGCCATCTGCAACTTCATCGGTGTGAATTTTCGACTTTTGTGATAACTTTATTTTTATTTGCACATCAAGTATCCCATTGTATCCGGAAAAGCGTTGACACTGAGACTTGGCAACGTTCCATTTTTTGGATTTTTTCTTATTTTAGCAAATATTTATAAAATTTTATGATCGCAACAAAAAACATTTTTTGTAAAAGACACAAATAGCCAGACACACAAATCTAGCGTAAGTAATTGTGAAATTCCGCAAAACGGACGGATGGCCAAAATATTTTTTTGTACAATATAATAATGGGTATCATTTAATCGATCAGCAAAATATTCATATTTTGGTCAGCAGAAATTTGTATTTGGTCAGCCAAAATAGCTAGTTGGTAAGCAACTTATGGTTAGCAAACATTTATAAATCAGGCTGCAATTAATGATATACTGAACTGCTCTAAATTATTTTGGTCAGCAAATTAAATATTTGAGCTGCATTAAGCGATCTACGGTTAATCAAATTTTGGTAAGCAATCAGTAGGTAAGCAAAATATTTCATTTTGTTCATCAAAAAAAAGGGGGCAATAAAACCTAACTGGTCATTCACAAAATGGGCGCAACTATTCTGTCGCCAATCGTGTGCGTATTTTGTCATACGGTAATTGTCAGCTGTCAAGTAGCAGGTGTCACTGTAATATATACAGGGTGTCACTGTGATATATACTGGCTGTCACTGTGATATATACAGGGTGTCACTGTGTTATATACAGGATGTAACTGTGATAGATACAGGATGTCACTGTGATAAATACAGGGTGTCACTGTGTTATATACAGGGTGTCACTGTGATAGATACAGGATGTCACTGTGATAAATACAGGGTGTCACTGTGATATATAATCAAAATATATAACCCTAACCTACCTATTTTTGGGAGCCGTTTCGTTTTTAGGGTCATCAAAAAAAAATAACCCTAAAACCTACCTATTTTTGGGAACCGTTTCGTTTTTAGGGTCATCAAAAAAAAATAACCCTAACCTACCTATTTTTGGGTGCCGTTTCGTTTTTAGGGTCATCAAAAAAAAAATAACCCTAACCTACCTATTTTTAGGAGCCGTTTCGTTTTTAGGGCCATTTAAAAAATAACCCTAACCTACCTATTTTTGGGAGCCGTTTCGTTTTTAGGGTCATCAAAAAATATATATACAGGGTGTCCCATAACTGACACGTCACAGTGACACTGGAGGTAGACCAGGTCAAGAGGTACCAAACCAACTTAACATGACCCCAGTAAAAGAGGCACGGTTTTTGAGTTATTGTCGAATTAAAGTTGTTCATGAATTTTGACCGTTTTTAACATTATTAATCCCAGTGTGCACTCGGAAAGGTGTCAAGGTTAGTTTTTTTTATGTGTACAGTAACATGAATTGTTAATTAAGGTTACAGAAATGGTATTTTATACAAAAACTAAGTAAAACTGAAAAAAATACTAGTTTGATCTTGAATTAATTCACAGCGAAATTTAATTTCGACTTTGACCACCAGTAGTAAAAAAAAATTACGGTCGGCGGGTCATGTTAAGTTGGTTTGGTAACTCTTGACCTGGTCTACCTCCAGTGTCACTGTGACGTGTCAGTTATGGGACACCCTGTATAACACAGTGACTTCTTCTTCTTCTTCGTGTAAAGGGATCAAAAATATTAATCTAAATTTTTCTTTGCCAGTATTTTGCCACCTCTATTCCTACGCAGTGACACTCTGTATATATCACAGTGACATCCTGTATCTATCACAGTGACACCCTGTATATAACACAATGGCACCCTGCTTATATCACAATTACATTCTGTATATATCACAGTGACACCCTGTATACATTACAGTGACACCCTGTAGTTAACACAGTGACACTCTGTATATATCACAGTGACATCCTGTATCTATCACAGTGACACCCTGTATACATTACAGTGACACCCTGTATATAACACAGTGACACTCTGTATATATCACAGTGATATCCTGTATCTCTCACAGCGACACTCTGTATATAACACAGTGACACCCTGTATACATTACAGTGACACCCTGTATACAGGGTGTCCAGTAATTAATAGCCAGTAAAAATATTTTCATTTGTGACCTAGACGATCATTACAGTGAAACACGAGACCAAAAACTGAAAATTAAGATAAGTGCGAAAATCTCGAAAACCAAGGGACTTTTACTAAACCTAAAAGTCGATTTTCTGAACCAGCCTAAGGTGCCCTCTCAGTGGTTAGAAGATTGGCTATTAATTACTGGACACCCTGTATAACACAGTGACACTCTGTATATATCACAGTGACATCTTGAATCTATCACAGTGACACCCTGTATATAACACAGTGACACCCTGTATAGTGATATCATAGTGACACACAGTATATATCACAGTGACACCCTGTATATCTCAATTAAATTGCTTACAGGCATGTTTTCTCTGCTGACAGTGACATTCTGTATCTATCACAGTGACATCCTGTATATAACACAATGGCACCCTTTATATATCACAATGACATTCTGTATATATCACAGTGACATCCTGTATACATTACAGTGACACCCTGTATATAAATAACACAGTGACACCCTGTATTTATAACAGTGACACCTAGTATATATCACAGTGACACCCTGTATATCTCAATTAAACTCTCTGCTGACCAATTGTAAAATCTTGCTGCCCAAGTTATTATTTTGCAGCTCGACTGGTTATTAGGCAGCCAAATGATAAAAAAAGCAGATTAATATTGGTTAAAAAGTTAACCGTTTTTAAATTGTTTGCTGAACAAGAGTTGCCGCCCGATTTTTATTTATTGCCAGCCAAAGCTTTGTATGCTGCCCAAATGATTTAACTTCTTATTTTTTTTTGCGGATCAATTTTAATAACGGCTGACCAAAAAATTACTTTTCTATAATAATATATGTTTTTTTTAGTTTATTTTAATTTGTTTTGTACAAATAAGCCAGTAATTTTTCATTATATGGTAATCTATAAAAAAAGTTATGTCTCTACTTATCTTTCTTAGTGCTCTTTATTAAGATTAAAAAGTCCTTTAGCCAAAAAAACTCCTTGGTTATTCAAATGCCAAGAAAGAAATTACATTTCATAGTAATACCCCAGAAACCTATTATTTCAAATTTAAGTATCTGGGGCATTCCAAAATAATGTCGACTACGCGACGCCATTTTTTCATACTTCCAACAAAGTTAGAAAGTACATTTTTGGTATGTCAATATTTTATAACTTGGTTTCTGAATCGATAATGTCATTTAGGACTTTCTATTTGTTTTTAAGGTAGCTGCCACAAAGTAGACGTTTTCGTGGAATGCCCCATCACAAGTGCTAACATTTCAAGAGCGGTCAGAGTTCAAATTGCGAGATCGGTCGAATATTTTCGCACCTACATTTGTTATATACAGATGCACTTAAGCATCATTTGCTATTTGCAACAATTCGATATTTTTTAAGTGTCGAAATTTTGTCATTGTCAAGTAAATTAACATTAAAGTGCCATACTTGTTTATTGTGTTTTGGAAAATTTTACAAATTTCGACTGACCGTCAGACAATTTTTTTCTTTTGTAAAATAATGCTAGAGTTTTTGTTTTTCAAAATTCCCACTCATTTATGTAGCGATGCGTGAATGAACTCGACTGTACATCACAAAACGCGTATTAAAACCATCATAGGTATCGTGGTTGAAACAAATGCTTAATGACACAATGGAACGGTATAAAATGATAGCTTATATTAGTAACTATACCAGAATCCACAATTCAATACCTTAATAGCTTTTCTGAATGCCTATAGACAAGGTAAGTCACGATTTTGTACTGAAATTCTAAACATGATGAATATGGAGCTAAAGTTATCATTACCTACGACCTCTAGATCTTCTTCGATACGATAATCACCCGATTTGAGAAACAACGTGTTAAAGCGCCCTTGACCATATTTAGGTAACATCCATTGTTTGGAGTCAAATGTCGGAGTAATCACGAGATTGCTTATGATAATCGTGTTATGAGTTTTTAAAAGCGTGTAATTTGGTGTAACTTAAGTTTCAAATTATTATGTTACTGTTTTAAAACTGACAGACTACAAAATGACGAGGATATAGAAAGACAACGACAAGCTAAATATTACTATGAATAGTAATATGTTTGCACCACAGAGATATCTGCGGGTCTAGTGAAAAGGGGTACCTACAAGTCACATTTATACCAGGACCAAAAGGTCACAACTCTGTTGTATGACTTAAGCCTTTTTGCTCCTAGGTTAAATGCGACTTTTACCCCTTTTCACTAGACCCACAGATATATCGAGATAGATACAGATATACAGGGTGGGAGGGACTATACCGACAAACTTTAGCCATGAATTCCTGGTGGTGTGACGAGTAAATAATGTCCTTACTGGCTGAAAAGTTATCAAAAAGAAAAAAAAAGCTAAAATGGAAACGAAAGGTCAATTTTTTGGCCTCGTAGTCGCTAACTATCAAATACTGCGAAGGTTAATTCCTGTTTAGTTAAAGGATTTAAAAAAAATAGTAAAGGTATCTTAGTCACATTTATTAGGGCTTGTTACACACTTGGGAGTTTTCATTTACAAAATAATGAATATCTCGGAAAGTAAGCGTTTTTCGACTATACATCACATAACTTTTTTTACTCCTAATAGTTGTTAGAATCTATAGTTAAAGTTTGTCGGTATAGTCCCTCCCACCCTGTATTTGTATGAAACCGAGCGTGTAAATCTTATCGGTTGACGTTTGACGACAAGAGCGTAACTTAGAGATGGGGAACATAAAAGGGTTATTCTTCAGAAATATGTCTGCGGTCACCTTATCCCTTTGGCCCTTTTTCATACTAAATGTATGGAGACAGAGGAATAAGTCGCAGACATATTTCTGAAGAATAACCCGAAACGATTCTAAGCCATCGATTAGCACGCGGCAAACCGATTCTTTTACTGATTATATCTGGTATTATATTTCGTTGGATATTAGAAATTAATAGAAATAAATTTCCCATATCCTATAATAACGGATATTTTAGGACCAAGAGACTGATGAAAGGAAATAATATTTTGTATAACAGCTCAGCTTTTTTTGGTGGTATTTAAACAATTAATTACAGCGCAACAAGGCATCTTGATTTTGTAAATGTGACACCGCATGCGGAAATCTGTCGGAACAGACTGATTTTGACAGCAAGAAAAGAAGGCATCGCATCTTCTTTTTAGCCCACAAGGTACATACACTTATTTCTTATATCTCGATATATTTCTGTGGTTAGTACACACCGGTTTGCTCACTGTTCTAATTCTAACCAGGTGAAAATTACCCTGTTCGGGGCTTACCGTCAGGCGTTCTACTACACAAGCCAGCTGCTGTCTTATCAGAAGGGATTGCAGGTTATTTTTAGAAAGGACCATTAGAACAAGAGGACTGTGATTCTCCATACTTTGGATCGTACCCCGACCGCAAGGGGATATCCAGGCAAAAACTAGATGGCGCTAAAAAACTAAACATTTAACGATGTTATAATTGAACAAAGAAACATAGTACAGTAACAACTAGTTCGTAAATAGCTAATAATAAATAAAGTCTAACATTTAAATACTGTGTCACGCTTGCAAAGTTGAATAATTGAATAATTCTTACACCAAGCTTATACATAGATGGCGTTGTAAATATCGGGAACAGCTTTTTGTATGGAGAATGACAGTCCTCTTGTTTTAATAGTCCTTGTTTTTATTAGTATGGAAACTCGAGTTTTAACCGATACCAAGTTTTTTCCATACAAAAAATAACCGAGTTGAATTCCCTAGTAACCCCGATTATCAGTACACTGAGGTTAAATAGATACCGCAGAACATCTAATTTACCGAGCAATTTTAAAGTTAAATGTTCTGCATTAAGCAAACGCTTTGCCATTTTCAGTAATGTTAACACAGTCCTTGTATTGATGTGCATAAAAATCATTAGTTTTGTAAATTCTCATAGTTTTAATATTAGATGAGTATTTATAGATCACACGGTGCTTATGGTGACTCGAGTCGGTCAATTCTCTATACAAAAACAAAGAGGGTCATCATATGCTTCCACGCCAACGATTTTGTTTGAAATGTGTTTTATTTTATAGCTTGTATTGTACGTTTTGTCTGCGTGAAATGATACCAGAAGTCTCAAAAAACTGGAATTAATGCGCAGTTTAGTTAAAAAGCGGGCGTTATGGGTAAATTTCAATATCATTTTTGTTAGGCGTTATAATTAATAGTAGCGTTATATATAAATAGTTCACGGGATTACAGATTGTACGATTCACTAAAGGAAACAATACTGTTGTGTGGTTTTGTACCTAATTATCGTCCGTCATAAAAGAGAAGCGTGCTTCACAGATAAAGACTTCGTGCATTATCATTTTAGTGGATTTATCAACTCTAAGGCCTTTGCCAAGAGTTAAAATTGCTTTAATAGAAATGTGACTTTAGACGTATTATGCACTTCACATCCCTGGCATTTACACTGCCCTAGATAAAGCGTGTAAGGTTTATTGATTTTGCCTTATATATTGTAATAGCAAAATGAGCAGTTAGTTTCACAACCTTCAACAAAAGTGTAGGCGTTTCTTAGCACTTATAAACAATTACATTTGTGTGGCATAACTGGTAGTGTAATTATTTTATTTTTCTTTCTGACCTTTATACCAACTAAACTAACTACTAAATAAACACAAGGCTATAGTTTAAACAAACTTTTTGGTCTATCTTGCAATTCACTGTTGAACCTGCTATCGGTACGAAAAAAGAAAAGAATTTAAAATCCCGCTGTCATTACATGACAGTGTTGTTGTGTGCGTGGCCTCAACTCTCGTGAAATTACCTATATACGGCCGGTGAGTAGAGAGCTGGCTCATACTTATGCCAACAAAGGATAGCGTTAGCTATCCAGCGAGGTAATGTGGTCCTGGGCACCCTCCCTCGTGGCACCGACCTGGAACTTGTGAATTTATAGTTTATTTTTACCTTATATACGCTTAGTTTTCCAGTGCTTAGTTTTTCAATGCGAAAACGAAACTCTTTAACTAAGGTATATTTCAATTGGTACACACTTTTGTAACCTTAACAAAACCTTGTCTCAAATAAAAACGAAATATTGTGTGTTAAGTACTTTAATGTTTATTCCATGTAGGAAAGATACTTTTAAACAATATGACATTATACTACATTTACAACGGTTTCGATCCTGTCTAATCCGGCTCTACTCTGGACGATACAAAGGTACGTCCCAGACTGTGCTTTCTTGATTATCGGGAACACAAGTTCCTTCGTAAAAAGGGATTCACCTCTGAAAAAAAATGTACTTTTAGAAATAACTCACTTACCAACATAAATATTTAAATTTACTTTATAGATAATAACAAATTACATAATCACTTTGACAAATCAGAATCTGCTAACTGTTGAATTAGCCAACATAATAAAACACATGAGGTATTACAAAAGGACCTTAAAATAAATAGCCGGACGTAGCCGATAGCCGAAGCACCCATAGTAAGCCCATCGCTTTGTACTTACGAGTAACACGTACAGATCAACCAACGTAGTAGCCTTCTACGAGCAGCACGCACATATCAACCAGCGCTAAGCGACCGGCTTACTAGGGGTGCTTCAGTTATCTGTTAGCGAGGCTACGTCCGGCAATTTATTTTAAGGTTCTTGGTATCACATCTTTGGGATGACAAGGCACTTGCAACCCTTCTTTGCCTTCTTTGTTTTCGCGTCTTCCGATCTCCAGTCCCATTTTGTCATGGCTTTTTTGAAATTATCTACGTTATTTCGCCATTCTCCTTTTTAGGCACTCCTCCTACCCCCCTACCCCCCTACTTGTTGGTATTTTTATGGTAGTAGTAAGTATTTTTATTCACTAGCATTTACCCTGTCATTCCGGTTATTATCCCAAAGACTTCCTACAAAGTATCCTATGTATCGATCCAGGACATGGTCTAGACATAGGTCTATTTCCATGCCAAATTTCATATCAGTCCATTCACATGTTACTGTGCTATTTAGTTACAGACATTCAAACAATCATGACAAACTTTCACATTTATAATATTGGTAGGAACTATCCTACTCATAAGAAATATGGATAGGATTAAATACTCACATACTGACTATTGTCTCTATGCTTAGTGACAGTTGATTGATCTCTCGGCTCGAAACCGGTATTTTGCAAAAACCCCGAAATAGCCCAATATTTTGAATTATTTTATGCTTTTTATGTAGAGCTCAGTAATGTATTTAAGTCATGATTTCGTATTATTAGATTGTTTGGTTAAAAAACGAAATAATAAACCATAAAGTAAATTTTTAAAACAAAAAATAAAAACCGACTTCCAAAAACCTAAACTAAAAACCAAAAAATAATATGTTAATTACCCCAAAGAAATGGATAATCAACGATTCATATATACATATACAGATATTTATACTTTTTAACCTGTTATTTTTGAAGTTGGTGCCTGCCACGTAAACCTGGCTGTGTTGAGCTCCTTAGCTGGCACCGACTTCAAAAATAACAGGTTAAAAAGTATAAATATCTGTATATGTATATATGAATCGTTGATTATCCATTTCTTTGGGGTAATTAACATATTATTTTTTGGTTTTTAGTTTAGGTTTTTGGAAGTCGGTTTTTATTTTTTGTTTTAAAAATTTACTTTATTTTTAAATTTTTAGTGGCGCTGGAAAAATATTATTTTAACCAAATAGACTTAAGTCTATTTAGTTAAAATAAAAAAATCCAAATCGGTCTAGACGTTTTCAAGTAACCGAGGAACAAGCCTACATAAAAATTGCTCATTGTTTTGAAGTCGGTTAAGACTGGGAACTTATTTCTAATAAGAAATGCACGAGAAAGTAAGAAAAATACCGAAATCGCATATGTGTGCCTATGATATTTGAAGAGTTCCCTCGATTTCTCCAAGATCCCAACATCAGATCCTGATTTGGTTGCAATGGGTCCACCTCGGAGGTATACCCTTTTAAACAAAAAAAGGAATTTTCCAAATAGGTTCAGCCGTCTTCAAGTAATCGGGGAAGAAACCTAGATACAAATTTACTCTTTGTTTTGAAGTCGGTTAACACTAAAAACTTGTTGCTAATAAGAGATGGACGAGAAATTACGAAAAATACCGAAATCGCTATATGTGTGCCTATAATATTTGAAGAGTTCCCTCGATTTTCTCCAAGATTCCATCATCAGATCCTAACTTGGTTGCAATGGGACCACCTCGAAAGTCTACCCTTTCAAACAAAAAAGGAATTTTCCAAATCGGTCCAGCCGTCTTCAAGTAATCGGTGAACAAACACACAAAAAAAAAATAAAAAAAAAAATAAAAAAAAAAAAAAACATACAGACGAATTGAGTAACGAAAAACATACCGTCCTTCTTTTGGAAGTCGGTTAAAAAAACGATAACAACGGAAAGAATACCGGTATTTTTGTATGGAGCAAATAACGGTTTTCGAGCCCTGGTATGATCCGTCTGTATGGGGTAGTAAGTAAGGTACCTGAATATAAGTTTAGCGACGGAGTCTAGGGACGAAGAGCAGTTGGTAGGCCAAAGAAGCGGTGGATGGATTGTGTGAAGGAAGACATGAGAAAGAAAGGAGTGAGTGCTGAGATGACGAATGATAGAGGAGAATGGAAAAAAACAACGTGTTGTGCCGACCCCACGTAAAATGGGATAAGGGCAGAGAGATGATGATTACTTTGTGTCAGTATGATCCGTCTGTATGGGGTAGTAAGGTACCTGAATATAAGTTTAGAGACAGAGTCCACGGAAATGAACCTCCACGTGATGGTGGGAGGTGGATTCGCCTCCTGCACGTTGCACGGCAATTTCACAAGACTGCCCTCTCTAACGGTCAGGTTCTGTGTTACCGGGGTGATATACGGCGGCACTATAAATTAAATACAAATACAAGAAACAGTACATTGAAAACTTAAGCCTAGATCTACTTACTCTACAGTAAGCCTATAGAACTAGTTTAATGTTCCCCAGATCGGGCTCTTGTGGCAGTTTACCCATAAGGCTCATTGCATATCCCCTCTAGATTACAATACTGCAAAGGGGGTTAAGCGAGGAAAAAGCCAGTTCTGTGGTCTCTCTTGGTTTGACCGTTTTAGTGTCCTGATTGTCTAGCATAACTGACTGCGACTTCGTATCTCGCACGACAGAGCATCACCTGTCACTGTCACACTATATTGAGTGGAAAGAGATAGGTGGCATTTGTCGCGCGACAAAGAGTCGCGAGTCTTAGTTGTGCTAGAGGTAGTTACAGGTAGATGGGCGTCTGGACTCCACGGCACGGAAGTGACTTTATTATTCTATTTTCAATGGAGAAATAAAAATAATTCTTACCAAGTACGTTAAGATCTATAGCTTTCTCCGCCATGCCAGCCTCATTTTCAGCGATGCATCTATACGAGCCCGTATCGTTGTATTGAGCGACAAACCTTAAAATAATGTTCAGTAGTAGATAAGTAGAACAAGAATTTTTAACATATTAAAAAAATGAAATCTTCTACTTCCCCAAAATGAAATATATTCAAATATTTTAAACCTCCACGTTCCAAAACTTCCCATGATGGCTTATTTGAATCCAAATCGGGACATGGTTACCCTCTCCACTATTATATTACTCGGGCAGGGTTCGAACCTGGGTCTCCAACAGCTTTCCGGGCCAACACAGGCACCCTGCCAATTGCGCCACCGAAGCCATACCCAAGCCATCCAATCTCCTTCACTATTTTTATTTCGAAACAAAGTTTATTGCCATTCCAATCTGATTAATAATGTGAATTTATTTGAGCTCTCATTATACTATGTCGTACTCACTTAAGGGAATGACCATCGATAACGTGTCTATCATCCGGGAAGCTCACGCCGTCTGCACGCTCCCACCTCACCGAAGCCTCAGGCTCAGCATCCACGTTACACTCAAGCAAGACCAGTTCATCCCGATGTACCTCCTTGGTAGTCGTTTCTGCATTTACAATTCTTGGGGCATCTGAAAATTAATAGGCTTCTTATCTTCTTCGCATTTGTTATTTCGTGGTTTTTCTACATTTTCTGGTCTATTAGTGTTTTTGACTTGGAAGAAAGACTTAAGATTTATTTAAGACTAGCATAGCATTTACCCACAGCTGTCTGCGTTGTTCTCGTTACTGTCCCAAGGGAACTCTTTACCGGGATATAAAGTATCCTATATTTCAATCCAGGACTTGGTTTACTTGTCAGCTCAAACTATTAAGTTGTTACCCCGTTATTTAGTAACAAACATCCAAACATCTTCACAAACTTTAGTGTGATTGAACGTTGCCCAGCGTCTTCCGTCTCGGGAAATTCCAACTTTTTCATTCCCTGCTTCAACACTATGACAAATTAAATATCGAAAAATCCATTCAGTTCACCTCCAGGTAACTGCTACTGTCAGTTAGTCACTGAACTCTTTCATAAAATATAGATAGATCAACAACTTACAGATTACTTTTAAGTTAACTTCTAATGAATTTTGCCCTTGCTCGTTGACCCCTTCACATTTATAAGTGCCTTTATGTTTCGACATTACTTCATTTATTGTTATGTTTCCTTCGTCTACTTCAATGTCGTCAGCTAGATCCGTAAAATCGTATCCATTTACAGGTTTGTATTTCCATGTTACCGTTGGATTGGGTTTGCCCTTTAGCACTCTGAAAATTTTATAAAGTGTTGGGTTTAGTATGATTATTTATTTCCTATACACGGATAAAATGATTCAATTACAGTATTATCAGAATAACCCAACATTAGCTAATAAGACAGCACTACACTCTACATCACTAATCCACATACATAATTTCAGATAACCTTCATAAAATCATATGTTTTTTTGTCCTCGCCAAATTTAAAGCTATTAATTGGGTAAACATTTTTTTCTAATAAATAATGTTAATTTAAAAACCTGCAACCGATTTGCACACTTTCACCAAGTTTTGCAGTTAATTCCGTATCTGACATTTCTAGTTCAGGTGGTTCTGAAAGTAAATAATTTATTTAAAAACATATAAGTACAAACGAAGCCGCTGTTAACTGATCATCCATAGACTTTAACACGTTGCAATAAAGTAGACATTCATTTACAAATGTATAGCTAACAGTGCGTCCGATTGTTCAGCAGCATTAACTTTAAGTCTTTCGGAATGTTTCGATTTCTATATTCGTCCTCCCGAGTTGAAGTGAACTTACGAGGCTCTTCGACCCACCCCGTTCCCTCTTGGATTTTTGGATAAACATTATTGTTTATATTATATCACCTTGTATTAATTATAGCTGCGGAGAAATTAACTTACCTAAGCCTGATATTCTGACTTCAACTGAATATGATTTAAAATTCGCTTCATTGCTTACTTCGCACTTGTACGTGCCGGCATAAAGTGACGTCATGTTTGTGATAACCAAAGCATTTTCTCCTCTACCATATTCCATTTCATCATTATTATCATCATCGACTTCGTTCGTCGGAAATACTATTTTAATGTCATTGTGATACCATGTTATTTGTGGATCAGGATATGCCTCCACTTCGCAATAGAGTTTTCCTTCTTCTTCATAAGGTATTGTTGTGTCTAAAATAATACATAACATGCATTTTAGTTTGACTGTTTTAGAAATAAGTTGTTCTTTAATAAAAAAACGGGGTTGAGCTAATTAAACTGTTTAATTAAAAGTGAGCAGAATTTATACCAGCAGGGTTTTTCAACTGAGCAATTCAGTTGTTATACAAATATTTTATAAACAACTGAAGAAAGTTCGCCAATACGGAACAAACATGTTTCCTATAGACAAACGAGATAAATTCGAGTACTTAAAAAAATTGGTTACCTAAATTATACTTTCTGATTAGTAACTAAATGTAGTAAGTAACGTAGGACACAAGTACAGGGCGAACATAATGTTCTTCATTACCTTTGGCCTGCCTTAGCCTTACTCTTAAATAATAATTTATTTTATGTAAGAGTACTGTACAAGTGTACATACCTTCTGGTGTCCGCATAATTTGAAAGACGTATGGTCTATAAACAAACAGTTCTACTTTTCGTGAATCTTCTCCACTGGCCGTACTAGCTTTGCATGTTATCGTTCTATTTTCTGTCATGTTTGGTATCTCGACGTAACTTATATAAGTCGCAGGATATTGTAATAAATTATCCTGAAAAAACAATTCACATATGATACTGATGATGTGTGTAGCGTTTAAAAAAATTCTTAGGATACAATATTTCCCAGCAAATGAATGGATGAGATAGCTAACGTTACCACTGATTCTATCTTCTGTCCTTCTCCGTTTTCCCACCAAATGGTTGGCTGCGGGCATCCGGTAGCCTTGCAAGCTAATCTTGCAGTTTTCTTGTAGTCCGTCAAAGAATATTCCGGAATAATGGCTTCAATAACAGCCGCTGACCAGGGTACATTGGTAACTGCAAATTTACCATGATTATGAATGCTTAAAGCACTTGAAAACAATATTATTTAGGCAACTATAGCCTTCTATTACGTAAACAGACTCCGGGCATAGCTTCGTGCAACCGTTCGTTATGGAAATCTTTAGGGGAGATTTATGTTCCGCAGTGGCCAGCTCCGGGTTGAAATTATGATAATGATAAGGGCATTTCTTCGGTGACTTCCGTAGCATTGACCTCGGCAGCATCATTAATACCGAAGTCTTGAGAGATTCGCGCGACATTTTCGAGTATTTAGTAGACAACCCCGAGGTGTACCTCATGTCTGAAAATTCATACGAATCTCCGAGAACTTCGACATGAATGCCACCGAAATTACGGGAGGAATGTCCATAACTGTAACTTCATATTTTCTCAAATTTGAATTACTGGTTAAGAAATAAGGAAGTTTTTACATGCGTAATATAGATATTGGTATGTACTGGATGAAGTGTTACTGTTACCTTCTATCTGGGGTTCCAAAGTTTTGCTGGTCATCGATACGGATTTAGAAGAAGCCTTGTCAAACCCATCGATCTAGAACGTAAAGTTTGGTCCTCAGTATAAATAGATTACAAAAGGAAATAAACAGGAAGTGAGAAGTGTATACAATTGGAGGGAGGCCATTTCAGCCGTTATAAGTCAAAAAGGCGTATATATCTATGAAACTCGTAGGTATCAAGAAAGGCAATTTTGATTTAGCGGGGCCCGCGAACCCAAGCTCGGATAAAGGAGGGTTCTTTGAGGGTTATTTTGAGTTATATTGTAAAATTGGTATTCTACCTGTGCAAAAAAACAAAAAAAGTAATCTTGGCATAAACGGAAATACCTAGTAAAAAATACGACCAGGAAATTGAGAGTGATTGAAATGCTGGTAGAACTACCCATAACCATAAGTAGGCTTTACAAACTTACCGTAATTCGGAACTTACTCCCAGATTTGAAGTAAGCCTGGGTGATGTAGATTTGGGCGTTTACTCTGTTTTCCATCAAATTCACCGTTTTGTGGCTATCGTCATTCAGAACATGGATGGTCAATGTGTTTAGTTGGTATTCATAACTTTTTGGTACAAGTACGTAAATGAAGCTGTCTCGACCTGAAAATAAGTAAAGCGGAATAAGTGGGTTAATGATTCTAGGAGAAGATATTGAAGGAGTTATAGTATACATGGAAGATTCTTGTTACGAGGCGATTATGCAAATAAGCCGACTATATTATTTTTTAATGAAAATCTTGGAAAGTCTTTAAGAAATGAAAAGTCTTTAGGGAATTTCTAAACCTGATCGCGCAACGCCTTATCGTGCAAATTAGAAATTCAAGTATTACGAGAGTTGATGTCTGTATGTTTGGGGTTTTTTATATTGTTCTACACACAGGGCTGGAGTAACGATTTAATTTTAAATTGATACAATTGATCCCGTGATTGCTGCAAATGTCGTTGGATCAATGTCATAGTTGAAGCTCATATCTAACAGGATGGGAAGAACGTAGCTTGTTACATTCACATTCAGACCTGGATTTACATTAGGGGCACTAAGGACTAGTGCTCAGAGAGCCATATTCTCATGGGGGCCAAAATGCAGGTCATGAGTTTTTTTTTTATTGTGCATCTTGTGTATAGTATGGATACCTAAATGGGGCGGTATATTTTACGGTGCTCAGGGTGGCACTAGGAGTGGTTTACTCTGAGATTTCGCCGCGCGGGTACTACTTAGTACCAAATCTTGCTTCCGCTTACCAAATTTTGCTTAGCTAACAACCAGAAAGAGCATACCTATATTCGATGGTCTCTTTTTATCGCATAATACGTTATGCGATAAAAAGAGACGGTCGAATCCGGTGCGTTCCGTTCGGTGATCGGACCCAAAACGTTAGTTTTGTTAGACAGAGAGACTTTGTGTAATAAGACTTTTAATTATTCTGAGACACTATAGTCTGTACTTTTAGGTAGGTATTTAAAAAAGGTACTCGTAAACAAAAAAACCTCATGACTCGGGTCGCTCGGCCAATGGTATTGTGCCACAGATACAAAACGTTGCTTTGATTAGCTGAATGACCCGAGTCACGCCTTTTTTTGTTTACCTTTTTTAAATAGGTACCTAAAAGTACAGACTATAAGAAAAAATCCGTCCGTGGTTATATTATATAATGATATTACCTGGTAGTGGTTTTGAAGTGGTCTCCATGATACTTGCAGGGCTGAAAGGAGAAAATCCAATTTGCAATGGAAACTCGTTTCTTGTGTAAATTGTAACGGACGTAACTCCCTGACACCTGACTACAGCCCGGTATTCTCCCCTGTGAGGTTTTACAATTCGAACAGCCTGTTAGAGAAAAATATATTAATAAGGAAAATCTTCTCATTGTTATGCATGTGGTGTTTGTCTTTTAGTGACTGTTACGCTACTCATCGAAATTGATTGCATGCTGTTACTAAATTGTACTGGTGGAAGCAGTCGTTGATGGGTAGATTTTCGTCCGCGATATTTGTATGCCAAACTAATTGTTTGGCATACAAATGTGTCGGACGAAAATCCACCCTGATTAACCTTAATTAAATAAATAATGGAACAGCAGGAGACTGTTAACAAGAGTAGAAAATAAAAGGAAAAGTTCGAAGAAATCGAATGATATGATGAAGCAATAGAAAAGGAAAACTTGCTAATTCGGTTCGGAGTAAGGGACAATCTTCGATTAACTAAAAATAGTCATATATGTCGGAACTGATGGCCCGGTCCATTATCAACGGCCATCTTGATAATTTTACTGTCAGTTCCCAAAATAAACATACAATGTATCACACAATAGTTCTTTAATCAATTTCCATAATCAAGCAGAAGAAATAAACTACCTAGCACTTGCGAGATGTAAATGGATTACGAAACGCGCTGTGCTTGTGTCCGGCAACGATGCGGTCCAATCTCCGAAACCAGAATGTCGAATGTCCTTGTCACTGGGCTGCTCGCGAATTTATTCTCAACTTGACGTTTACGAGACTTCTGTCATACTTTTTTTTAATAACTACCCGCCAAAGAACAAGCACAGACTACTCTCAAGCGATCTTTTGACAGATGATAGATTGACGCTTGACGTTTCACTCGATCCCCGATAGGGCCATCGCGCCGCAATACACGTCCACGTGTGTGTTCTGTTTCCATGTCACAAAACATGCGTTCTCCTATTTATAAGTACCTGACGAAACAGGACATAAACGAACAAAAAAGTTGTAGGGCTAATCTTTACCTGAGAATTTGGCGTCTCGATGAGCATGTCAGTGCGTGGACTGTGCCCGCTATCCTCAAAGAGCTGCAAACTCGGAAAATCCCCCGTCACAGCAACGATCACGTCTCTAGTCAACATGTCCGCTGAAAACTAAACTGTTTCATGTTTGTCTTATTTCTAGAGTTTAATGTAGTTGAATTTTTTTCCACAACTCGCCTTCATAGTTCATACTTAGGAAGTTTAGTAAGTTAATTAATATAATTTTAGTAAACGCATTTCTAATCATCAAAATGCATTTTTGATACAAAATGATAAAAAATGTTTATATTGCTTTTACAAGATAAATGCTCGACATTTCGATAATGATGATGATGTTTAGCATATCACAGTCGGATGTCATATTAATAACGTCGTCAATGTTCACAACGTGTCATTAAATACTCGACTGCTCGTTGTGACGAGTGATCAGTTTTTGTTTTAATGATAATAATTCTGATTAAGGCACTTGCCCCACCGCCCGCGAGTAAGCGAGTAAAGTTGGGCGAGTAACAATCCATTGCAGGCTGACGAGGTACTGTGTGATCGATTGACCTTTCCAGAGACGCAGTGTAATGCTACTCGCCCAATTTTACTCGCTTACTCGCCGGCGGCGAAAGAAGTTTCGTTAGCAAAATAGGCTTCTTGAGCCAATAAGTTCTTTACTGGAGACTACTTATCGGAAGACGCAACGTGGGTGAGACACTCCACAAGGTGAACCGATGACCTGGTAAAGGCACAGGGCCAGGGCCGGATTTTCGCCAAAGCCAACAAGGCCCCGTGCTAAGGGCCCGGCCATCCTAGAGAGGCCCCGTCCCCAGCCTCATTATGTAAGCCCAAAAGCATGGCTTGCCTTATCAATACCAAGTGCCTAGGGGCCCTGGATCTCTAAATACGGGCCTGCACAGGGCTGATCGTTGACGTTGTCGTTCCTTGGAAGAAGTCCAGCAGTGGACGCCTTTTGGAGGTTAGTGACTTACGCTCAGCGACCGATAGCCCGTGAACCGTTCAAATACTTGCACGTCATTATAATCGTCTCTGATGATTTCTTTCATAAACTTGAAGGCCTGTATAGAGAAAACATAAAAATTAGAATAAAGATGGATACAGTGCTGTGAAGTAAGTAAATAATAGTTTGGCCTCATGGTTTGCCGTAGTGGTATGATTTAGAAAAGGCCTAACTTTACCGAGCGAGCGCGAAGCGCGACTCGAGAGTGAAACGTCAGCGTTTCATCTTAACCCAAAGTGCTTCAAAGTGCGTGGGTCTGTCCGGATGTTCATCTCTACAGGTCGCATTTCTCAACCGATGCTCGTGAAATTTAGTGAGCACGTTCGATAAAATTATACAGATTTTTAGTAGACTCAATTTTTGAATTTTTCAAAATGTCGGAGTCATGTGAGTTGACGGACTCGCGGAAGTTGCGAGGTCTACAGATCACAGAGCCACTATACAAAAGGTCACAAGTCCCTCAGCAGGACCTTAGGCTTCTGTGCTTTTGACCCATATCTGTCTTAGGTATTCCCTTTCTTACAGAGGCACTGATAATTATTATAATCCGTTCAACTTACTTGTGCGTAGTTGGTCTGGTCCAGTTGAAAAACGTTTCCGAAGCATACCTTCGTTACTTGGTAATACGTTTCTATATTCCCGAACTTGTTAGTCTCCGAATAAGGACAACTGCCGCTTAGAAAAACTATGACCTACAACATTATGGAAACGTTAATCTGAGATATTCTTTGTTTTACCGCTGGTGATGTAGGTAAGAATCTTGTAGGTACGTGATTTAGAAGCTTCAGCTTCAATAGTCTGAAAAGTGATTTCACGCCGTTTCAGAGTTGGTTCTATGTTGGATCATATCTACATAGAGGTGGGGTAACAAACATAAAAAAAATAGATACTACTAAAGAACCCCTCACTTTTTGTGAAGCCAGCTAATTACATCATCTGGACGTATTTTTATATTGTATATTAATGACAATTTAAAATTAATTTACCTTGCTCCGCGTTATACGACACAGTCGTTGAATATCATTAAATCTAGCCTCATCTTTTGCACAAGCGTCGGTGAACAGAAATATATCGGATTCCGGTTTGCTCTCCTGCAGAGCCTTTACTAAACCGGTTAAAGAGTTCTCGGGTATATCATCGCCCCCGGAGACTCTTAGAACGTTGAAGGAGTTCAGGAAGGGTTCCACTTCGGTATATATCTGCGCGGGGCCGACATCTGAAAATTTACACCAACAATACGTACTTAGTATTGGAAAGTAATTTTTTGGTCAGCCGTTATTAAAATTGATCCGCAATAAAAAATAAGCAGTTAAATCATTTGGGCAGCATACAAAGATTTGGCTGGCAATAATAAAAATCGGGCGGCAACTCTTGTTCAGCAAATAATTTAAAAATGGTTAACATTTTAACCAATATTAATCTGCCTTATTTATCATTTGTCTGCCTAATAAACAGTCGACCTGCAAAATAATTACTTGGCCGGCAAGATTTTACAATTGGTTAGCAGAGAAAACATGCGTGGATTGCGTTTAGTTTGAAAAATCAGCAGTACTGTGGGCAGAGCGAAACAAACCACGTGACGTGACGCGAGCAGCCAATCGTGGGCGTGTTTGTTTTGTCATTCGGTGATTGTCAGCTGTCAGTGTCAAGTAGTAGTGGTTATTAATTATCAATGATTTTTACCCTATTGCTATTAAATGACTTGACCGTCACTGGAAGCTTTATATATTGAGAAGGCATAGCTGTTTCCGTCGAATTATCACCAGTTTCCGTGCTATATTTGACTTCAATTTCCGGTCCAGTGGCGCCACCTAGCGATTCGCGCCATTTTTGCTAAAGGTAAAACATGGCCTGCGATTTTTATATTATTGGCGTTTTGTTTCCCGTCGAAGCAACATCACCGTAGCATGTCAGCACCTCTGACTTTGCAACGGTTATAAGTATTTATATTACCGAATCTAATTCGTAATATTTAATTTAATACTTTATAGACATTCTTTTTTAAAAAGCTAAATCCGTTCAATTCATAGTGATTCAATCCGTTTCGACCGAAAGGTGCACATGTAAGTACCCGACTTTTACTATTATAAACGCAGTAGGTAGTCATTTTCTTTTAACAGTTTTTCTGTTCGGACTACTGCTTTTAGTTTAGCACTTTCGGGTGAGCAACGTCTGAGAGACGTCGAATATGAAGGCTTAACACTGCTTAATTGAACGGTGCTCACGCGAAGGTGTTAACATTTTATAGAACCAGTTTTTCGTGTTTTATCCCATATATAGGTGCGTGCAAGTTACATCGATTGATTGTATTTAGAGTTAATCAAATACAATCTGTGGCTCATAAACCTATGAGCGTAGAATTAACGTAATTTCTCTGGCGGATAGTACTGTCAAGCTTATGATTCTATATCATTTAGCACACCAGTTCGTGGAGATCTTTACGAAAATGATGATGTAACTGAAAGGTCATTCCCTAAAGTTGAAAATCAAAACGAAAGCTTGCATTTACATTTATTGTTGAGACTAAACTTAAGCTCTGTCTGTTCCAAAACTCCAGATAATTTTCTGAAACTGTTACTTGGTGCTCAGCGTTTGGGAAGTCCCTCATGGTCTGAAATTAGATACTGATACCCAAATTGTACAATCACACTCCAGGTTTCATAGACTTGGAAACAAACGAAGAGGTAAAAACATATGACACCTTACGTCATCTATCTTAAACTGATAAATCATATGCGCGATAACATATTGCACTCTCAAACAAAAACAGGCAGTGCAAGACAGTACCTACTTATTCGTAACCTATTACCGTGGGCAAAAGATACTGAATTTACCTATAAAGGTATAAACTATAAAGTCCATTATCTGTTTCAAAAAGGCGATGTACAGAAAATCACTTCAGACCTCTTGCAATTAGTTTGTGGACACGGTAGTAAAAATTGTTAGTACCTAAATAAAATTCCTCCCTCAATATCTCACATTATTGATTCTGAGCCTTTTACATAAGCATAGAAAAGGCGGGTGGAGTTCGTAAAGCTTTTTGGCCCTCCAAAATCAAGCCCACAACAAAACAAGTAATGCACAAGTAAAAATCAGTTTGTCATACAGTAGCCGCCCCTCGCGGGGGCAAGGCGTCCGAAAACAACAGTCCATTCCATCGCATGGAATGACAGTGCATGTCAAACTAAATTTCCCATTGCATAATATGCATATGCAAGCGTTTAACTCACCCTCGCGGGGTGGATGTCATGTCATACAATAGCCGCCCCTCGCGGGGGTAAGGCTTCCGAATTCTACCGTCCATTCCATCGCGTGGAATGGCAGTGCATGTTAAACAATCAAGCTGAATTTCTCATTGCATTACCTGCATATGCAAGCGTTTAACCCACACTCGCGGGGTGGATGTCATTGCCTGAATTGCCAACACATGTGGTGCCGTAACCGCAACCTTCAACTAATCAGAATAACTTCCACTATGCTAAGTGGATTCATTTCAAAATCAAGGCTCGCGGCCCGACTGAGGGGGTAGCGGAAGACGTGGCTTTGCCTCCAGAGGATATAGGGGAAATGTCTCGAAACGGTTTCGGGCAGGTCAGCTAACACATTACCTTGCACAATGGAAGCAAATAGGAGCTCCAAAAATAGTAATGAAGTTAATTAAAGGGTATCGCATACCGTTCTATCAAAACCCCCGCTTGTTTGTTCAAAATTAAACACAGGCCCCTTTTTTTCACACTTCAGTTGTGAAAGAAATGTCTGCAATAGTGCACAGAATGAAAACTAGGTATTTTGAAGGTGGCGCAACAGTCGCCAAGCTTCCTCTCCGCTCTGTTTCTTGTGCCAAAATCAGACTGATTTGCCTGTCTAATATTCAATCTAAGGGCACTAAACGAGTACTGTACTGACCGAACTATTTCGCCTAATAAACATGCATCGAATCCCCGATTTCTTACAACGAAACGATGGTTGGATGTGCAAAGTAGATATATCCCAAGCATACTTTCACATGAAAGTGACAAAGTCCCACAGACGTTTCTTACGGCTTGTTTACAACAGGAAATTTTTAGATATTACTTGTCTTCCATATCCATTCGGTTTGTAATAAATGTCTAATATTCCTATACGACTTTTTGACAGTTTATCAAAAAGTGCTCTTGATTGTGCTCGCATTCTTCGTGATCATGCCGAAATTACCGTAGAAATGCTCCGGCATCTCGGCTGGAAAGTAAATTTCGACAAATCGATTCTGCATCCTCAGAAAAGCATATATATCTAGGAATAAATTGGCATACTTGGGACAGTCAAAAAATTTTTTACCGGAAGAGAAGCTGGTATCATTAAACATAAAATCAAATCAAACCCTCAAAGAAGGAAAATAGAATTTGAAAAACACAGCACAGAGTATAGTAGGGTCTCTGAATTTTGCCAGTTTTATCATTACACGGAGTCAGCTCCAATATCGTCAGCTACTGATATTTATAAACAGCCTGTCGGGCCCCTCAACAAAAGCATTCTCGGTTCCTCAACCCATGTCGGAAGAATTAATTTGGTGGATTCAAAATTGTCAGTCGTCAACACCGGTGCAATTACCCTCCATCCACAAACTTTCTAACGACCGATGCGTCGGATCTAACTTGGGGGGCATAATTGAACGATCTGGCCCTCTCGGGGTCATGGTCGCCAGAGGAACAGAACCTGCACTGCAATCAGAAGAAAATGCTAGCCATTCTCCCCTCTCTTCGAGGTCACGCTCACCTCATGAGCCACAGCACGATCCTCATACAGTGCGACAACAGGACAGCCGTAGCACACCTGAGAAAAGAGGAAGGTACAAAATCACTTACCGTACATAACATAACCCATCAGATCTTGGATCTTTTAGATCAAAATTACGCTTCAGTATCCACTATCTACCAGGCAAGTACAACTCGCAAGCCGACCACCTGTCGCGCGTGGCACTTACTATCGACATATGTGGAGACGGTGTTCTTGAAATGAGGAACTCCGAAATAAACCTGTTCGCCTCGGCAACAGCTCATATAGTACACAATTATGTATCTCGAGACCTGAGAGACCCTCATGCCCTATACCACGATGCGTTCAGCATTCCGTGGAATTACCCACTTGCATGGGTGTGTCCGTCACCATTTCTAGTCCCGAAAGTTCTGACTCATCTGAATCAGTCTACTGGTATATTCCTAATAGTGGTCCCTCGTTGGGAAAAGGTATTCTGGCGCGCGGACCTCAAAGCCCGAGCTAGCAGCACCAATAACTTTGAGGAACTTGCAGAAGAATCTAATCGACACGACAACGGGACTTCCACCTCCGAAGGTCAAGAATATAGCCCTCGAGGCTTGGAGATGTGGGGGTGGCCCGAAACGATAGAATCATGGAAACACTGAACAGCAATCTTTGCTTAAGAATTCATGGAGAAAATCTACTTTAAGATTTTATAAGACAGCTTGGCAACGTTAGCATTCATGGCTACTGCCAAAAATATTAATCCGAAAAATCCAACAGGATCGCAATTAGCAAATTTATTTATCCGATTTATATTTAATAAGCAATCTGTTTCATAATACTATACTTTTACACAAGTCGGTGGTTTCTACCTTGTGTAACACCGAAACATCAAGTTGTTTAGGTTCTCACGTTCTAGTGAAGCCCATTTTAAAATTGATGTCCCTGAAATGTCCTAAAATCGCAATCTAAACCTGCAATTTAGGATGTCTGTAAGCTTGTAACATTTTTAAGAAACTATACGGTAGACATAAACAATACTTTCCAAGTATCGCGCCATACCGCAAATTGTATTACTACTTTGTTCTGGCAGACTCATACATGATTTGACCTTACTTAGGTACAGTAGACCCTGATCACTGCATAAGATCAGACGAATTTATAATATTCTGGCCCCAATTGGGTTCGGAAACTGACTGTAATAAATATAGACTACCTGGTTGGAATCTTTTAATTAAAATGATCGTAATTTGAATAAAATGTATTTATAACACTTTTAAATGAAAGAGTCAACTCTTCGAAATCATTTAATTTGTTTATTACAATCAGAGGCCAAGCACATACTGCCTAACGTACAGTTATACCTAGCGAACTGGGTGAAAACATTGTTTAAGGATGCAAGGATACGGTTGCTCCAGGAAGTATTCGGTCGGCCGTCGCTTCTAAAAGTTGGTGGGAAAATCATTCCCTCGACGAAATATATTATACCTAGGCGAGAGGTAGATTCTAGTATTCCTTGCACCTCTAAAAATGTCACACAGATATTTGATCCGCTATGATTACTTGATTAGATTAATATTGTTAATTACTTAAAATTGAGAACGGCGGTTTTATACGCAGATAATATATAGAATGACAAATTGTCAAGGTCTTTTGAATCTTTTAGATTAAATGTAAATACTTAAATAAATCAAAAATTATGATATCATAATTATGATTTATGAATATTAGAATATAATTATTAATCCCCTAATGGTTGACCGGTAGAGAATGCCTCGTGGCATTAAGTCCGCCATTTGTACTATCTTATATAGTGCAATAAAGTTTAAATATAATGAATTAAATGAATATTTTTTAGTTTATAAGTTCTTTATCACATTGACGTTGGAGGTGGCGTCACCAGGCGATAACAAACAGGTCTCAATATATAAAGCTTCCAGTGACGGTCAAGTCATTTAATAGCAGCGTTTTACCTGAAATAAAACGCATATTAAATACTTACCTCACTGGAAGCTTTCTTTTTTATTTCTGCCTGGTGAAATTGAGCCAATGATATAAAAATCGCAGGCCATGTTTTACCTTTAGCAAAAATGGCGCGAATCGCTAGGTGGCGCCACTGGACCGGAAATTGAAGTCAAATATAGCACGGAAACTGGTGATAATTCGACGGAAACAGCTATGCCTTCTCAATATATAAAGCTTCCAGTGAGGTAAGTATTTAATATGCGTTTTATTTCAGGTAAAACGCTGCTATTTTTGAAGATACTACTTACTATAAAATGTAAAAAGCCTGCGAAAGTCCGAATCTAGGGCTCTCGCTGGTTAGGACGCGTGCCGACACTGCGCGCCCTAGAGTGTTTTTATAGAGCCGGAGGCGCGGAGGGAGTGCAGTCCTCGGCTCCGCAGCTTCGGCTTGTTGGTCGCCTTCGGCGACCAGCCTCAGCCGCTCGCCTCACTCGTTCTCGCGCTTCGTCATGCAAGGGCGGAAGGGCTGCTGTTCCCGCAGCGCCGGAGATACGGAAAGTCAACTTTTTCAACTTTGAAGTCGAATATCTCGGTTATTTTTGATTTCAGAGAAAAGTTTTTTCCATAAAACATGACCATGAACACAAACACAATAATAAATAGGTGTTATAATGACACCAACATCCATCGAAATTTTTACGTTTAAAAATTTGTCAACTTTGAAGTCGAATATCTTGGACATTTTTTATTTTAGAAATAGAAGTTTTTCTAATAAAATATGCTTATTTTATTGTAAACTCGAAAATTTTATTTCGATGTGCCCTTTTGCGTTATTGCGGCAGAATAGTTGCGCCCATTTTGTGCCTGCCAATTAGGTTTTATTGCACCTTTCATTTTGATGAACAAAATGAAATATTTTGCTTACCTATTGATTGCTTACAAAAATTTGATTAACCGTAGATCGCGTAATGCAGCTCAAATATTTAATTTGCTGACCAAAATAATTTAGAGCAGTTCAGTATATCATTAATTGCAGCCTGATTTATAAATGTTTGCTAACCATAAGTTGCTTACCAACTAGCTATTTTGGCTGACTAAATACATATTTCTGCTGACCAAAATATGAATATTTTGCTGATCGATTAAATGATACCCTTTAGTATTTACTCAAGGTCAGCGCGGCGGAGTTGGCTGAATGCGCAAAAAATAAAATGGTAAGGTCTCTGCTCCCAATACCATTTTAATGCTTTCAGCGTCGAGATCCTGGGCCGTAGAGTCCAAGCGCTCGGATCCTTTTCAAGGAACTGTCAAAACAGCTCGTCAACACCTCAGGTGATCAAAGGACTGGCAGCTTCCTCGCCAAGCGTATTAGTATTGCTATACACCTAGGAAATGCTGCCAGCATATTTAATAGGTTTGGTAGAAGTGTTTTACTTTAGGATAATTTTATTTTACTGTGTTTTAAATATTGTTTAGTCCAATGGTGATCCATGTGGAGTTGGCGAAGGAATGAGAAGACATGTTGGGATACATTTTGGAGAGTGTATGCAGGAATTACACGACTTTACTACACCATCATCGTTCCAACCACGTATATCTACGCGTTGGAAGCGACTCAATCTTTATGCTGTCGACATTCCATTAATTCGCACGAAGTGATTCACTTCATCGTTTTTAATGCGAGCGGCCAAGAACAAAAATTTGCTCCCACTGTCTAAATTTTCTGACAAAGATAACCAAGGACCTTAAAATAAATAGCTCGACGGAGCCTCGCTAACAAAGAACTGAAGCTAGTCTAATAAGCCGGCTACATATGTGTGCATACTGCTCGCAATAGGAAAAAAACTGGCCAAGAGCATGTCGGACCATGCTCAGTGTAGGGTTCCATAGCCGTAACTATAAGGTAAAAAATACGATCTAAAAAAAGTACAACAACAAAAGAGCGTATCTTCATAGCAGCCAATTATGTCCTTTTGTTGAGAAGCGCAGTTTATCGGCAATAACTCAAAAACGGTACATTCGATCTTGTTGAAAATAATTTTCGTTGAAAGTATTAATCAAGTGATTAATTCGTGATTTTTTTCATATTTTTCGGACGCACGGTTTAGAAAATAGAGGGGGGAGGACACAATTTACACAACTTTCGGAGCGATTATTTCCAAATACATTCACTTAATCAAAAACATTACTTAGGAACCTTATAGTGTTTTTTAAAGAGCTGTCGAACTATGTACTACACGTTGATATTTGCTGAAAAAAAATATTTTTACTGTCTTTAACATGTATGGAGTGCCCCCCCTAAAAATATTTATTTTTATTATTTATATACCAAACTAAGTAGCGGCTTACAAAAGACACCTATATTCCAAATTTCATCAATATCCATCATATAGTTTTTGAGTAAAATGCCTGTGACATACGGACAGACAGACAGACAGACAGACGGACGGACATGACGAAACTATAAGGGTTCCGTTTTTGCCATTTTGGCTACGGAACCCAAAAAAAAACTAGTTGATGTGTGCGTGCGGCTCGCAAGTACGAGCAACCGTCTTATTCAAAATGGCTTCAGTTCTCTGTTGGCAACTCCGTCCGACTATTCATTTTAAGGTCCTTGAATATAACTAAGGACTCTTCAAGACAAGAACGAACAGGTTCTTATTGAAAAGACAAACTATATCTTCGGCCTTGCAGTGCCTTACCGTCAGGTCTGTTAATGAAAAAAAAGTTGGATGGAAAATGCCATAAAGTAAGGCAGTACTATGAAGAACAAAACTTTGTTATAACGATACAGTGCTATAAATGATACCTAGACAATAAAAACTTGAGAAATTAATACTCACCCGGGTCATTAAATGGCACAATTATATAATTTTCAATTGCCGATGTATTTCGTATAGAATTAATCGTGTCGCCAATCCTCGTTCGTATCTCGCTGATTTCGTATCGCTGCATAGACATAGTCGTGTCCAATACTAACGTGAAAGATTTTGAAGATACGCATATTGAAACTGACAATAATATCAATAAGTGTCGGAACGACATGATGAGAACAGTTACTAGACTGCAACTGAAAGTATTTCTAATGCCCTCGTAGCTTCTGCGTAAATGATTCATTATTAAGGGTAAGGATGGGCGCTTGGTAGAAATATAAGTAAACACATTTTTTTATTTTTTTATTGCTACCTAATATATGTATATTAAATTGCTAATCCCAGGCCTCTTCTTGCGACTTACGTATATCTTGCCAGGGTTATTATTAGTTGCAAAAGGTTATTATAATCTGTGCTATCATACCTATCGTATCTTACAAATCAAGCCCTTTCATTCGATACCCCACTCGATATAGTAGCCCTACTTTTAATTTTCAGAGTCCCATTACGGACCCCTTTAAAAAAAAAGTAAAAAAGGCATAAGATTTTTTTTCCGTCCAATAGGCTCGGGTTAGCGGTTTTTAACACTATTCCAAAAGTCGATAGCATCAGTAGATACTGAGATATCTTGCTGTGACAGACAAACAGAGTCGCACCATAAGGGTTCCTTTTTTACCATTTTGGTACGGAACCCTAAAAAGGACATGCGCGTACACAGAATGTTTCAAAGCAACTTGCACGATTGTAAAGTAACCCTCCGGAAAGGGTTATTATCTTTGTATTTTGTGTGTATGTTATTTTGTGGATTAAAATATTCAATTATTCAGTCACTATCACAGTCTATGTGCGTTAATTATGAATGGAAATATAAATCGCCTTAATGTTTCCTGCATGCAAATGTAACAAAGTTACATTGTATTATTGATAACATTTAACCTATTTTAATGCATACAGAGATCATTATATTCATTATAACCCAGCCACGTGTCACTTATGTAGATTATAATGACAACGTCCGCTTTATGCTGCGGCCAAACCGCTGCCCAAAATACATTCATGACCCGTATACGCAGTGACGTGCCTCAAGCGTCACGTTTTTAACGCTTGCTGTGCTCAAAAGTCGTAGACGCGCCGTAAAAGCAATGACGTGACACATGCGTCGGGTTTTTGACGCGTGCCGTCAAAACCGGTGCTCAAAATATGCATGCATAGTACGTGAACACTACGTATTCTAATCGGGTGTCCCTCTAATCGCATAACGACTATTGTCATAATATCGACTGTCATAACTCTTTACCCATAAAGTTGTTGCTCATAAAAGACTTTTGGCATTAATTGTTCTATAGCATAATTGTTGCCTGTCATAATTGCACTATCCCATAATTGTTTTAACCATAATGTCGAATGTCATACAATTTTTAGTTATTATATCAAAAATATGGCTTAAAATATTCTGCCACCCGATATGGACCCATTCTAATCGCCGACTTGAAAGGTGCACGTCAAAAACGTGACACATAAGTCACGTCACTGCGTTTATGGTGCGTCAATGTCTTTTGACCAGCGGTGTGCACATCCTCCGTTAAAACCTAACGAATGAGGCACGTCACTGCGTATACGGTACGTCAATGTCTTTTGAGCAGCGGTTTGGTCGCGTATGTAATAAAAAAAAACTAACAAACTGAACAATCCCATAAAATAGTTTCCCTTATTTTGGCATAATTCAATTTTCGCGAATGTATGTTTGTAATTAAATGTTTAGTTGTATTACAAGTTTGTGAGAGTTATTGTTTGATTTATTAAAATAGGTACACTTATCTACTAATGTTCACCGAAAACACTTTGTGTCTTTCAGCCTTTGGTACTATAGTGGCTACCGAAGTGAACAAAAAAGTTTTGTTACATTTGTGACTAAATTTACCTAAAATAAATTACAATAAACCCTAAAGAAAAAACAGCTCCCCATGTCTCTCCCGGGCGGCAGGTTGCCCAACCCAGAAGGCTGGCATTACCACGCTGAATGGAAATGCCCATATTAGAATAGAATTGAAAAGTATTTATTCGGATAACACATAATTACTGTTACCTATATAAATGAGCCAATACACAAAAAAAGAAACAAACTGTGTTGCTGTGCTAAGAATGAGCCAGTCCTCTGATCACCCAATACCCAATAAAGTCTGTGGGGAATTAGTTTATACATGGTTATAGTGCGAACGCACTGAATCCCCACGGCCGGCCCCAACGTCTCTACCCCGAATGAATTATTCGTCTGAATACTCCTTCCGCATAATAATTATAATTGGTACCTGTGACTTTCCAGAAGAACTGAATAAAAAGTTAAGATAATTATGTTCGGATGCATTAATAGGGAATATGCATGAATTTTATTAAACACATTTCTTAACAAAATATGAAAATACCGTAAAAAGGATGCCATAAAGTCAAAATAAAATTAAAATCGACCGAGAAATACGGAAGATATAAACATTTTAAAGCACTTCTCAGACAGCGATTAGACAGAGAGATCCGATATGGACTATGACGTCATAGTACACGGCCGCCATACAATCTCCATATGCTATATTCTGTTTTGCTAGAAAGAGATAGAGATAAATCTTTCTTGCCTTATATCTTGGTTATTTTTATAGTTATTCGAAAAATATTTTTTTCCTACTGTTTCTTATATGGATGAGCTTTTATTAAAGTATATAAAAAATATCATGCATATTCCCTATTGCACCAAACAACTTATTTAGGCACGCGCGCCTAGACTGCAAAAACGCACCGCGCGGTCATTCACGGTAATACATACAATTTAGTGCACTTGTCAGTCAGTACCGTCGCGACCGGGAGCATTCTAACAGTAAATTTAAATTTCATCCAACATTTACTACGAACATTCTAAGTTAAGTTAACATTTAAACATTCCATCAATTTACTCCGGACTATTTACTCGCACCTCCGCACCCCACAAATAACAATAACCGACTTACAACGAAAATGCACAAGTTATTATAATAATTACCCAAATTGATATATGTGTGTCTGTAATATTTGAAGAGTTCCCTCGATTACTTCAAGATTTCATCAGGTCTAGATTTGGTGCTAATGGGACCACCAGAGAGGTTTCAAACAAAAACTTTCCAGCAAAATTAAATCTGAGGGCACGGCAGTGCCCCCGCCGAGTCAAGCAAAACAATGGCACGGCCGTACCATCCTTTTCACGAAGCCATTCAGGCCATTTTCAGCCTCCCGTAATTTTGTGTTGGCTACAGCTAGAACCCTGAATTTTGTATGGATATAATAGGGCATAATAAGACTTAAATATATTCTCAATAACATTCAATTTGAACGCGTAACTTAAGAACTATTGCACGTCAAAGTTCCTTAATATTGTCACTGACTGACAGACTGATGATCATCATAGCGATGTTACGAGTTGATTTTATTCCAACTCGAATAACTCGAGTTTCGATTGACTCGGCCGCTAACTCGAATCGAAAATCGAGTTGACTCGACTCGCATCAACAGGATGGGAATCCCATCCCAGCGGATCCCATCTTGGGATCCGCTTCGCGGCAGCAGTCTCACGGATCGGCGAGTCGAGTCCAGTTCAGCGTATTTACTATGTTTAGAGTCTGATTCGAGTTATTCGAATTAGACAACTCGACTCGCCCATCGCTAGATCATCATAATTCTAAGGTATTTCTACCAGACCCTCAAAATTTTAAACATAATTAGCTGTTAGCAATTTCAATACAAACCGTGGAGGAACATTTATAGTTCTCAAATATAGAATCCTCCACGGGTAAATAATAGGCAAGTTGGTGGAAATCGAGTTCTGTTGCCAACCTGTGTTCTGTTGCAGTAATTCCTTGATGTATGCTGGGCGAGGAAGCTATCAGCCCTATAGACATCTGTAGAGTTGACTAGCTATTTTGATACGAGGGTGGGTTGATAAGTACCTGTCTTTAAGTACTTCTAGAATCTTGACATGCTCATGTTTCCGGCTATTGTATGACACATTATTTAGAAGTATTTAGGCCAAATTTCAATACAGTCGCATCTTTATACTTTGAATGATGGATCACAAACTGCACGATTCCGACGACGACGTGGACGTAACTATGAAAAAATTAAAACAGTTCGCCGCAAGATCCACACATATTTTTTTTATTTAATAGGTAATGAAAAAAGAATTATCATGTCTATTTTTGGAGACTGTCTAACTGTTATAGTTCACAGTGTTTTTATGAGAATATAGATTTTTTTTTAAATAATAGCCGATTCTTGACAATATTGGCTCAAAATTGACACCGACTAATAAAACATAATAAAAAATTGGAAACCACATGTCTAGTGATCAATAATGAAGATTTAGGTGATAGCTAAAGTCCTTGACTTACGTGTTGGTGATTTTAAAAAACTTAAACACATTATTCACAACAATGGGATAAGCAACAGCGTGAGGCTCCAAATGAGCACCAAAAATGGAATCACGATCTCAACTTGCAAGTGGGTTCAGGAAAAAACAGGATAGCGAGTATTTATTGATCTATCACCATTGTTTACACTGGATTTCTAGCAAGTTATTTGTATTCACCAAGTTAAAAAAATAGAAAAAGAAAAAAGTTGTACCCTAGTAAAGATACCCAGAAGCCTGTCATGCGACTACTTTACAATTTTGTAATTTGTAAGAAAAAAAATAATGCCACAACAATAATACTTAGTGTATTGAGCTAGTAAATAGCCTAGCTACAAATTGTATTAACATAAGGTTTTTCTATCTTTACTCTAAATACCTCAAAACAGGTACTTATCAACCCACCCTCGTAGCTCCTTGAAGAGGAGCCGAGTGTGAAAATGGGGGGTCCCTTATTAGGCATAACCCTAATATTAAAACCCTAACCCTAATATTAAAATGCATAACAGTTTAGGCATACGATGATTAAGCATACCGATTAGATGGCATAATCATAAAAACGCATACTAGTTAATTTACATACCGATTGAATTGGCATACCTGAAATCCGCATAATGTTATTAAGTATAACGAACGCATACATTTATGCGTTCGGTATACGTGGGGCGTTACTTGGAAAAAAATAACTTAATTGGTCCTTGTTGTTTACAGAATCCCTACTTTTTGGGATTTATCTACTAGTACTATTGTTTCTAATACAATAAAATATGTTCCCATTTTTACAATGTTTTTTTCAAGTTTTGTGGTTAATATATTCCCCCTATTTATTTATTTGTTTTTATGCATGTACTCGTATATGTACCTAGGTATATATTTGCCCCTGCGATTATTTATTTTTGGTAATTAGCTCTCCCTTTTGTTACCCTTCGCACCATCTACTTTTCTGGTTTATTTTTGTGTCAATTCCGCTACTCAAATGTTGTCTGGAAAATATATCTGGGAGATATCGCTTTTTAGCGATAAGACCGCCTGGCCTACCTTTTTAGTTTAATTATTTTCGCATATTTATGCACAAATAGCTGCGATCTGAGACATTATTTATTTAACTTACCACCTTAGGTGTGTATTATAAATTATAATATTGCCTACGTAGGTTTTATAAACCATCCAGTTTTTTGATGCCTTACCTTAAAGGGATGTTTACTTTGTTGTTGTTGTTGTGGACTTTCTTTATTACCTCCCGTGTTGTGTAACAGCATTTTATGTCTACACTTTTCCAGAAAGCGGCTTTTTCCAAAAGCGTAGCGTGCGGTAAAAGCCACTTTATGGCCAGGTGTGGCATAATTTGTTTTTTTTTTTACTTTTAGAGATGTTTTTGTCGGGAGTTTTTTATCTTCACTGTAGTTGAGCCACTAGGCCACTAACTGGGCGTACTGGGCGTTTTCTTACATAAATAAAATTGGCTTTCCAACATATACTATAATAGTGTAGGTATTTTAATAAATAAATTCGAGAGAAATAATTTTACGTAATTAAACTGGAAGCGACAGTTAGTTTTCAAAACAACATATGTTTAAAGTGACATATGCATACGGATATGTCACTTTAAACATACTTGTACAAACTCTGCAATATCAATTATTCGATTGAGCATCTAAAATTAAAATATCTGATTAGACTTATTAAAATTATACTTTTTAGTATTTATGAACACTAATGTTATACCAAATAATTGTTATACGTTTTAATAGTATGCGAATTAAAATATGCGTTTTAAAATATACATTTTAATATTATACGAATATACAATTATGCGTAACAACGGTATGCATTGTCAAAATAGGAAGTTTTACTGTATGCGTTTTAATATAGACCCGTGAAAATGGTATTGGGAGCAGAAGCCTAGTATTTTCAGCGAGCGGCTACTTCCTCTATGGCGCCAGCCTTGTATTGTTGCTGTAAATCACATTATATATTCAAATCAGTGTCGCTAGTCACAGGTTAACTAATTTAATCAAAAATATTCATGTCATTCCTATTTCAGATACAGATAGCCGAGGCTCACTAAAAACCTTGACGTGTAGGACTTCTGGGAATCCCCAACACATAAACAACACGGCTACCTATAACGAAATCCATATTCATGGAGTCTAGCCATCTCTTTCACACAAATACTCACGCTGATAAGACAGAAGACGTAAACAATATCTAAAAACAGAACGCCCCAGAATTGTCCCCTCGGTATCTAGGGTCACTTCGATAGCTAGCGTTCCTTGTAAGTAAACTTAAAAACGTTTAATCACAAATTGTAGCCATAGAATAGCGGTTGTAGGATGAGAATTATTTAAAAATGGAACTGTTCTTTTTAATTTGTGGGCTGTTCCTTTTAAGTTTAAATGTCATTGGCTCTAGTGATGTGAAAAGTAGTTTGACCTTTGTTATCGACGATACTGGATCCATGAGTGATGATATAGCGCAAGTAAAAATAGGTGCAAATGCAATATTCGATACCGTGGTGAAATCTAACTCGTCCCAGATTGAAGATTTTATTTTGCTTACCTTTAACGATCCAGGTACGTTTCCTGTTAACTAAGTGGAAAAATTTACTATAGATACTATTTTTTTTTAAATAACCACAGCTTCATTACTTTTATTAATTGGCAAAATTGATTTTTATTTATGCTTTCTAATTTTCTATTTATAAAAAACCTTTACTTACCTTGAGTAATCAGAGTGGTACTTTTCTGTTGACATGATTGTTTTTATTACATCATAAGTCCTTGTACGATATATACTACATCTACTATTTAGGCTTATTGACCTTAATGTTCATTGACTACATATATCGCAATAGTACATTGTGTATCAAGGGCGGTAAGTAAGGAATTACAAACGAGTGTTTGTTACAAGGCCGAGGCGAAGCCGAGTGCTTTAATAACACGAATTTGTAATTCCTTTACCGCCCGTGGCACACACAATGTTTTTCATCACACTTGTGAGGAAATCTGATTAAAATAACCTTAATTTATTTTAATCAGATTTCTAAATAAAATTGTAAAACTGACAGTGACATTAGTGACATTATCCATAGACAATGCGAATCTCAAGTCACGTTCGGAAACCATAGCGGTAAAGACTTAAAATGGTTGATTTTATTTTTGCAAAATACTGAAATGCACTATTTAAACATTTAATTAATGTTATAGAAATATGTGTTTACATGTATTTGCAATAACAGTTCTCTTTAAATAAATATTTCAGGAATAAAAGTTAAAAAAGTAAGTTGGCGTTTCCTTTAAAAATGACAAATAAGAGTAAAACAGAACCCGCGTTTCAAATTTAAAAAGAAAACCATTACGCCCTAGGGCGTAATAGGTCATTTACGGCCCGCAAAACCTACGTGTAATGACACCATTTTCGAGCAAGTGTGATGAAAAATTTTATGTATAGTACAGTCGTTCTCTCGTATTCTGCTCAATACCTAAATTCAGAGTCAGTCGTCTGCCGCGCGGCGTTCCGTGCGCACGGTTCATTGTGAGCGGTTCTTTGTGAGCGGTTAAAAATGAGTTCCAAAGTGCTTATGTGCAAAAATTGCAATATAGTCATTTGTGAGATTCTGGCCTTTATCCAGAATAAGTGTGAGGTGATGGGAGAGGAGAGCTTGGTGCGGATTTGTACCACGGCGTTCACCGCCGCGGACATCGAGGCTGCTAAAAGCTTATTATTTGACTCTGTGCCGACTGGGATGCGCAAAATAAATAGGAAACGTGATGGAAAATCTCAAAGAGATCTTGAGGACATCATTTGTGTATTTAAGCAGGTGGACCCTGAATGTATTCCTACGTTTGTCGCTAGGGAGCTTCACAAGTTACCTCCCGTAACTTTCGATCACATCGACGCGACAAGACTTCTTAAAGATATAGTAATCATTCGGAGTGAACTTAGTAATATAAAACAGAATTATGCGACTACGGAGGAAGTGAGCCGGTTGAACAATGAGATAGAATTGCTAAAGACTGCTTCAATCGTTAACAACTTTGACTGTAATGTAAATACCAGAAGAGGAGCATATTTAACCCAAAACCTTAGTTATGACGGCGGCAGTGGTCCTATCGGAATGACTCATATCTACAACGAAGATAGCGAAACGAGCATGCATAAATCAGTTGCACCTAATGAGTCATCTTTGCAACGGTCGTTGACGCATACCTGTGACATTGAATTAAATAAGAAAGAGGGTAGCGCTATATCTGCGTTAGCGATAGCGAGTGTACCCGCGCCAACGGAAAACATCGTACAGCGTGCGGCCGCCAGTCCCGCGCCTGGGCCGAGCGCCGTGGCGGCGGAGCGGGTGGAAACGGAGGGGGCACGCACTGACAGCGCGTCGGAGCAAACATCTCGGCCTCGCACTACGAAACGGCGTAGAAAGAAACGCCCTCGTACCACGCAACTACAAGATGTCGAGTCTGCGACCCCAGTTACTGTAAACAATACTCGGTCTAGTCCTCCGACAATGGCTGAGGTTGTACGTTCTGGTGAATGGAAGAATGAAAGGCCCTCGGACGACTTTATTTTAG
Source organism: Eudemis profundana (assembly GCA_947034925.1). Taxonomy (NCBI): domain Eukaryota; kingdom Metazoa; phylum Arthropoda; class Insecta; order Lepidoptera; family Tortricidae; genus Eudemis; species Eudemis profundana. Next base: position 6,782,890 of record OX344806.1, on the reverse strand, counting down.
TCCAGAGAAAGCGGCTAAAGAACCGGTTTATAGGAAGACTGGGAACAGCTCAAAACGATAGTAGCTGTAAGTTTAGGGCTGCTAAAAATATGGTTGAACTATTTATCACTAATGTGCATAAAGACGCTACGGAGATGGACATAAATGATTATATTTTCATGAAAACACAAGTGAAAGTAAAGTTGGAAAAAGTGTCCATGTTGAGAGCTAAAGGCCACAACGCCTTCAAGTGACATGTTCCTTACGCCAAGTTGAGGTTTTTCATGAATGACAACTTGTGGCCTGAAGGGATCTCTTTCAGGCGGTTTGTGAACTTCAATGTCAAGAGAACGGAGGGAGCGGGTTCGCAATCAGTGGAGTACAATGGATCATAAAATAATATCATTTAATTGCAAATCGGTCATGAGATCAGTGGAGTGTATTAGGACAATGACACAATCAGCTGACATTATCGCTATTCAAGAGCATTGGCTTTTGCCGCATGATATACCGTTTCTAAGTAGCATTAACCCGGACTTTAGCTATACAGGAAAATCGGCGGTGGATACCTCTGCGGGGATATTACGAGGTAGGCCATACGGTGGAGTGGCGATACTGTGGCGCAAAAGTGTGTTTACCAACGTATCTGTAATCCCGTGTCGTAGTGTGCGTATAACGGCAATAAAAATTACAATGTCAGGTCGGTCGGTTTTAATTGTTTGTGTCTACATGCCTACAGATTGTGTGGATAATTTAGTAGACTTTACAGAGTGCTTGGGTGAACTCAGCGCAGTGATTGAGACCGAGGGCGTTGAATCTGTGATTATATTGGGTGATTTTAACGCGCATCCAGGTGTTCGGTTTGGAAAAGAACTGGTGAGTTTTTGTACTGAACAAAAGTGGAGGTGTGCAGACGTTGATATACTTGGCGCGGACTCTGACACTTTTACTTATTATAGTGATGCTCATGGCACTACCAGCTGGCTCGATCATTGTCTTGTCACTGACGCAGCTTGGGAGACTCTTATTGATATTAGGGTTAATTATAACGTGTTTTGGTCCGACCATTTTCCTCTGGAAATTGTTGTTAACTTTAATATTCTGAAACAGAAAATAAGTGACGTCCCAGCACTTAGAAATAAAGTTATCTGGGGAACAAGGCAGCCATCACAAATTGTTAAGTACACTGAAACGTGTAACAAGTTACTTGCAGATATAGATTTCCCGTCTGAACTTAGGCAGTGCTGTGACACAATGTGTAGCGACGTTAATCATAGAAATTATATTAGCGACTTGTACACTAGGATAATATCGGTGCTAAGTGAGGCGGCTGTCCTTAGTTATGATTGTAAAAAACCTAATAGGGGTCGGTACATCACTGGCTGGAACAAACATGTCAAAGTTGCTCATGGGGACGCTCGGCTCGCTTTCCTCGACTGGGTTAGCAGTGGTAAGCCTCATCATGGCCCTACCTATCAGAAAATGTGTTCTACTCGAAAACATTTTAAAATGAAACTGAAATGGTGCCAGAATAATCAAAACCAGATTCAAATGGATATTTTGGCATCGCATCACGATGCCAAAAGATTTGGATCCTTCTGGAAAAACACCAATCGTCTAGGTACCAAGCCGAGCCTCCCGGTGAGCGTCGGGAGTGCGAGTGAGCCGGTGGATATTGCAAATCTTTTTAGAACACATTTCGAAGTTCAACCTCGGCTTAACTTTGTGAGCGGGTCGCCGACAATTGGGGAGTCGTGTGTGGGCGCTTGTCAACGACCAATTTATTTCTCCGCAAGAGAAATAGCTGGTGTCTTGCGGAAAATGTCGCGTGGCAAGTCGCCTGGGCATGACGGCCTCAGTGTTGAGCATCTCAAGTACGCTGGTGCACATCTGCCCAGAGTACTGGCAATGTTCTTTGCTTTATCCATCGGACATTCGTATTTGCCCGACGAGCTAATGAGAACCATTGTAGTTCCGATACTTAAAAATAAAACGAGTGATGCATCGGACCAAAACAATTATAGACCCATCTCGTTAGCGACTGTGACTGCGAAAGTGCTGGATAGTTTGCTTGATCAACAGTTAAGTGTTCACATGAAGTTGAATGACGCTCAGTTCGGTTTTCGAGCTGGGTTGTCGACTGAATCAGCTATTTACTGTCTCAAGCGCACTGTCCAGTACTATTCAAAAGAGAAAACCCCTGTGTATGCTTGTTTCCTAGATCTTTCTAAGGCCTTCGACCTAGTATCCTATGATATCTTGTGGTCAAAATTATCCGAGGAGACAAGCATGCCCAGGGAGCTTATATCAATATTTAAATATTGGTATAGGCACCAGACGAACGTTGTGAGGTGGTCTGGCTGTGTGTCGGATGTATACAGGTTGGAGTGCGGAGTGAGACAGGGTGGGTTGACGTCTCCGAAGCTTTTCAACCTGTATATGAACCGGCTGATCGAGGAGCTCAGTAACATGCCAGTTGGTTGTTCCGTTGGTGGAAAAGTTGTTAACAACATCAGCTATGCGGACGATATGGTGTTGCTGAGCCCATCGATCAGTGCGTTGAGGAAGTTGTTGGCTGTATGCGAGCGTTATACTGCTGCCCAGGGCCTCAAGTATAACGCGATGAAGAGTGAGCTGTTAATGTTTAAGGCGGGCAATAAAACGTACGATATTGTCCCACCAGTCTTACTTGACGGTACAATCTTGAAAAAAGTGTCACAATTTAAGTACTTGGGGCACTGGGTAGTGGATACGTTATGTGACGATGTCGACATAGAGAGGGAGCGCCGAGCATTGGCGGTCCGGTGTAACATGCTGGCTCGTAGGTTCGCGCGATGCAGTGAGAGTGTTAAGATTACCTTATTTAAGGCGTTTTGTCAGTCTTTTTACTCGTGCGCACTATGGGTTAGGCATACGCAACGGGCCGTCAATGTGTTGAGAGTGCAGTATAATAATGCGTTCAGGGTGCTGATGGGACTGCCCCGCTATTGCAGTGCGTCCGGCATGTTCGCGGCGGCGGACGTGCCGGGGTTCCACGCAATAATGCGGAACAGAATCGCGTCACTCATGCGTAGAGTGCGGGGCAGTAACAACAGCATCCTGATTGCGCTCGCTGAACGGGTGGACTGCCCGATAATGCGGTACTGGGATGAGGCACATGCTCCTGTGCGTGCCCCTGCCCGCCGTTTTTAGTTAATAGGAATTAATTTGTTTCTAACCCTAGCTTTAAGTATAATATTGTTACTAACAACTTATGGATACTGAGTCCGAAATAAATGATTTTTAATTTAATTTAATTTAATTTAATTTAAATACCTATACATATGTTTATGGTTTCTTACAGAAATAAAGCTGCGTACAATAACCAAAGACAGAGTCGCTTTCAAGAATGCCTTGAATGGCATCAGTGTACACGGCGGAGGTGATTGTCCTGAAATGTCGATGGGTGGAATTGAACTGGCACTTCAGAAGAGCCGTGAAGGTTCCGTACTATACGTATTCACAGACGCATCCGCCAAAGATCATGAGAAGTATGATGAAGTTGAGGCACTTGGCCAGAAGATGGGAAGTCAGGTGAATCTCTCGAAAAGCTTGGGTTTAGAATAGAGGTGTGCGCCGATCGTAAAATCATCGGCGGCGGCGTCCGATGGTTTTTTGATCGGCGGCGGCGGCGTGATCGGCGTGAAATCGGCGTGGTACATTTTTTCGCGAGGCTTAGTCTATTTTCTTAGAACAACATGAAATATCGACTCGATACCGTAAAATATGATACATTCTACTTTCAAGACTCCAAAATAAGTATTCATCTTTTAAAAGAAGTAGCCTTATAGTACGAAACTGGTTCTCGCATGGCGCCCCGCGAGCACAAAGAGGTTGTATTTGTGTCATCAGAGAGAGGGTAGCGGTAGGGGTTACTTTTAGAACAGGAGTGATGTAGTGCAAGTTGTAAAATTAGCTGTGGGAAGGGAAAGGAAGAGGGACGTGGGTGAAAAATCTGCATGGGAAGAATTTTGCTTGCGAAGGAAAGCGAGAGTGATTTTCTGGGTGGGCAGGCTCGCGTAGGTGGGAGGGGCACTGTGACGCTTCGCGCTTTCAGTTCTAGGCGGAAGCTCGGCCTTCGGCCTCGCGTCGCTGACGTTCACCCGAGGGCCTGCAGCCTTCGGTGAGCTAAAGATACTGGGGGCGTTGTAACATGTGGGAGCTGCACTGTAGGTAATGCTCAGGACCTTCGGTGCTATGCGGAAGCTCGGTCTTCGGCCTCGCTTCGCTGTATGACACTTTGGGGGTAGTAAGGATCTGGGTGGAGAACTAGCACAGCTTAAAAGAACCATGGGCATCTTTGTATGGGAAGTGGACCAAAAACCAACAGAGCTGAGAGTTGTGTCATTAAAAAGGTCTTTACGTGTACTTCATTTCATTATATGGGCACCAAGTTCAATTCCATTGCAGAACTGAGATATTCATATTTTAGTATCTATGAGAAACGCCTACGCCAGTACGCCTAGGTACGCTAGCTGACGCGGGTGCACGGAGCGGGCGCACGCACGCGTCGGGTGGGCGAAATATGGCACTCGCGCCCGCTTCACTTAGCGCTGCTCATACAATTTTGAATTTCTCAGTTTTGCAATGGAATTGAACTTGGTGCCCATATTATGAAATGAAGTTAATATAAAGACCTATTTAATGACACAACTCTCAGCTCTGTTGGTTTTTGGTACATTTTGACGCATGGTCCTTTTGAGTGGAAACTACGCGAAAAATCGGCCAACATTATGTCAGTCGGGAAGTTGTGGGAATTCGACGTAAGAAGACAACAGTGGAGGAATCATTGACCGCAGAGGCGTTGAGCACACTTCATGCGCTGAACCCGGCCGCGGAGCGCGGGTGGCTGATGCGCGCAAAAGCACAGGCTCGCAGAGGGAACGAGACATCTGCGCCAAGTGTGCCCGTCATACACCCCGTCAAAGCCGGGATCGCGGCCGTAAGAAAGAGGGTCTCAACATAATATAGGAAAAAAACATTTTCTTTGTTTATTGTTAAAATGGATCAGGATATATCTAAATAAATCACTTTAATTCATTGGTACTATATAAATGGCCATAAAAATTGTCACGCCGATTTTACGCCGGTCAATTTCATCGGCGGCGGCGGCGTGGAAAAATCGGCGGCGGCGCGGCGGCGCGGCGCATACCTCTAGTTCAGAATAAGATTTATTCTAACAAAAAGGGAGCGCATAAACACGTCATCGAATCTTAAAAAAAAATCATTTTTATTTCGCGATTGATCAAAACACACTATACAGTTAAATTGTAATCACAATCAGTAAGTGAATTTTGTCCTTTGCTTCTAGGTGGTATTTGTACTTACTGGCATCTGTGGCACTAAGCATGACACTGACTACTTGGTATATCACAAAATTGCGAAAGCTACTAATGGAGCAGTGTTTCATATGCAAAGAAGGGAAATCGGAGAGGTAAGATTTATATTTCTCCAGAGTATAAGTAAATAAAAAAATGAGAAGTGCTCAGAGTTATTCTGCGAGATCGAATAATGACTGAAAAGATCCGTAGAAGAACCAGAGAAACCGACATAGCTCGAAAGAATGCAGAAATTAAATGTTAATTAGGCAAGCAAGGCACATTGCTCGAAGAATAAATGCTCGACGACGAGACGAGTTCTCGAGTGGCGAACACAGCGGAAGACACAGTATGGGTAGGCCTCATAAGGTGAACTAAAAACCTGGTGAAGGATGCTGATAAGGACGATTGATAAAAGTAGCCTTTATTGTTATCCTCATTGTAAAATGATGGTAGAAATAAAGAAAAAGTAAAAACTTTTCTGTCAATATAAAGATTTAAGTTTAAAAATACGGGTTACAATAAAACCATTCCAAATGTAATTTAATCAATTCAATGTCATAGTATAAGTAATTTTGATATTTTTTCAGATATTGAAGTACGTGGAGAATACTGTAGAAAATCGAAAGAATGTTATTACGAGTAAATCATTCCCTGCTGGTTATGGGAACACCTTTGACGTAAGTATAATAGTGATTGGATGGCATGCGACGTAAGAGCAATGCACTGCGTAACTTAAACAAACTACCCAACGACGACGAGGTAAATAAAGGTTATGATAATACATCTTGGTACGTTTCTCAAGTAAATAAGTAGAGGAGACGAATGTAATAGATACAAACGAACAAACGACTTAAATAATAACCAATTCCAATTCTTCAGGTGGTCGTTGACGGAGATACTAAAGAGTTGGTTATAGCTGTGTCAGGAGAGAGCCCATCGGTAGACGTGACTGACTCCGGCGGCACTAAGTGGCCAACCACTGACATCACCAGACTCAGTGAAGTAGCGGTAAGCCGAACTTAATTTATAATTCCGAATCTAAAATGTACAATTACGGTTGATTTCATTGGTTGACTCAAGAAGGGCAAAGCAAGACAACAAAAAAAAGTATTGTAAAACTTGAAATGTGGAAAGAACTAACCCCATCAAATGTCTTATAAATTATAACATTCTTAATCGCCCTGAACCTCACAAGCTCAAAGAGCACTACATGTAGGTGCGTGACTGATTGTACAACAGTACGCTACCAAGCAACAATGATAAGGTATTAGGCATAACAATTGACACAAACCTAAACCACATATCCAAACTGTAAAAAACATAGCACTCCTTTTTTGGGTAGTCGTGTAAAAAAAATGGCAAAGTTTATTTACGCCTTCAGCGTACTTAAAATAAATACTGGGTTCGACTGCGCTCTATCAGCATACCACGCTTTTGCGCAAGTATGGCTCCGTTATGCAGTAATCCTGTGGGGGGAGAGTGTTGATTCTCACGACCTCTTCATCTTGCAGAAAATATACTTACGTATCCTGGTGAATTTATATTTACTGGAAGTTGGGATATTTGTCAGAAAGCATTTTTACGTTTTCAAACAATATGTACTCGTAAGGTTGTTATTGCTAGAAACCGAAACACAAGAAAAATTGACCGATTAGTACTGCCGAAACCTAACCGTGTAACATAGAAAAAAAGTTAATATTATTATAGATTTATAATAATTTACAATAAAATCCCAAATATAATTAAGAAACAGGCAAAGGATGATGTTTTTATACAAACATTTAAGAATTTACTTATTAATAAATGTTATTACTCTGTAACTTAATTGAAATGTGCTCAAATATTTATAATTATTTATTATTATTAGTTTAAAATTGTTTATCTTCAATTAATATGATTGCTGGTATAACATATGTCTTTTATTGTGTCATTATTTTTTTACCTATGTTTAGCATGTAACATCTCGTCTTTGTCTATTGTATTAAATTAAATTAATAGTTAAGCTTAGGTAAGTCTTAGTTAACACATATGACATAAACAATTGAAGGGATGTTTACAAAAACAACATAACTAACTAAGCTGGTTGACACCTACTGTCACTAAAAATGTTTCCCTATAAGTGTCAACCAGTCTAGGCAGTTATGTTGTTTTTGTAAACATCCCTTCAATTGTAACACATTATTTTAAACACCATGGCGCAATAAATAAATGAAATGAAAACATAGAGGTAAACATAAACAACCAAAAAGCTGTTTTTGTGGAGAAGACCTGAGAATCAGGGGTAATTTTCGGAGAAAATCTGCATACTTTCTGTTGAGGATCACAGATTGAACGCTGAATGTAGTAGAGTCCTTCTTACGCCATGCTCATGACGAACTCATTCAGAGAGGTATTGGATAAAGCCTAGAGGTCTCTGAGTCCTCTAGGATACGAGTAATACTTTAAAATTTGATTATTCTAGATAGTGAAAGTGGTTGGTGTGAAGCCAGACGTTTACAAAGTGGAAGTGGGAAGCAAGAGCGAGACCCACGTTGTTGTATCAGGGTCCACCTCTGTACAATTCCAACATGGATTCTCTATCATCCCACCTTCAGCCATCACAGACACTGTGAAAAGACCCGTACCAGGTAATTTTAATGTCATTGTAGTCCTGTTATTTGACAAGAATACAAAGATTGCGAGTACCATTTTAAATTTCAATTAATTCGTCCTAGAACCTGCTCCACTGATTTATTCTAGTTTCAAACATGAGTTTTTACCCACTGTATCTTGGTTTTCAAACAATTGTTTACCTGTTACGGCAGAATTGATAGTATCAAAATTTATAGAATTTTACTTACATCATGTTAACATCGTTTTGCAGGAGAAAAATCTCACCTTTCCATAAAACTGGCCACCACAGGTGGAAATGTGATACTACAAAAAGTGCAAATCCTTGACATGGATGACAATGTCATTTTGGAGAAACCACTGATGCTTGTCAACAAAGCAGATCAATTTTATACCACGGAGTCGATTATTCCACCTAATCACATGTTTCGAATTGCGGTAAGATATGATTAAATTAAAAGTAGAACTTTACTTAGTACCGAGAAAGAATCACACCTCTTAGCCAAATTTTAACGTCATTTCAGATTAAAGGTTTTGATACCAGCAGCAAAACCCATCTAACAAGGATAAGTTTGACCCCCGTCAAACCACAGGAGATTAAGATAAGTAAGGAATAAAGGAAGACAACTAATCTTATGCTATATTGTCCTCCCAGTAGTCATATCATTTAAACCTGTAATTTCTTGACTTTGAAGTGAATATTTCCATAGAATCGATTGCTTTTGCGATGCGACTTTCAATCTCTGGATCATTCGTAATTCACTTGTTTTATATATATACTGGAGACACAATACAATTACATCCCTATCTTTTAGTGTGTTCGTTTTATGATTGTCATTTTCCATACTGTTCATCCTCCTTTTCCTTGACTACTTCTTTATTCATACCAGATATGTAAGTACATGTTTTGACTTGACATTTATTCCTTCGCATAACATCCCCTATACTGCATTTTGAGATTATCTTATAACTTTTCTGTAATTGACGCTAGGTGCTTTTACACAGCTTCTTAATCATTCCTTATTTTTCCATCCATTCCATCCATCGATACATTCTTGACGTATCCTCCATGCATTTGAGCGTACCTACTATTTTAATTCAAAGATACCAGAGTTTACTATTTTCACTTTTAAAATAAATGAGCATTTAGATTTTGCATACAATTTCTCGGTTTCGTTATAATTTCATAAGTTATCTTAGTGTTAGTTTTACATACCGTTGGTCTTAAACATTGTTTAAATTGATCAATAACACCTGTAAAAATGTTGTAGGTACTGTAAAAACAAGAGCTCCTGTGGCAACTATAGATGGCCGTCCAAAAATTAACTCAGAGTACGACAAACCATTGCAACTGAAGTGCAAAGTTAGCGGTTATCCTAAACCCAGTGTGATTTGGGAATCTGATGACAAATCTATCGTATTATCCCATTCGGTAAGCAAACTTTTTTAAAAGAAATATATGCACACAACATCTTATTAGACTTTTAATTATTGATGTTTAATCGTTCACAAGTTAAGTGTTAAATTTGAATACTAAGTGACATTAAATGAAAGAGCTCCTATTTTATTTATTCTTTCGTTCCTAAGTAATAATACTTAATGTGATCTACTGTTTGATATTTCACTCTATATCATGTATACCTGGAAGATTTGGATGCGAAGATGGCTGCGGAATACCCATCCTGGAGCACTAGATTTCTCCTCTTTTTACTATATTTTACCATACTCTTTTTATTAATTTGTATTATTTAACGTAATAAAACAATGCATTAAAAAAAATGTATACCTGTCCTGTACACCTGTGTGTGTATCCCTGTACTGTACTTTGTCTTATTTTGTGTAATAAAGTATTTACATATGTACATACGTATACAGTTAATCTGGTTCAAGAGATTATATACTCTCTTTGTCATTTTCGACCACAGCACCTATTACAACTCTGATGTTGGTGGCGCTCGTACAATCTTGTGTGGCTTATGTACCCGATCTTGATACCGAAAACTTTTGCGCAGACCGGGCACGAAGGAACGCCAAGGATATAATTGTAGCTGATTACCGCAGTATAGTTGGTCGGACTGTCTGACTATACTATACTATAGTGTCTGTGGTTTTACAGATGTCAACCGTGGAGCTACCATATGACTACGTCAGTGTGCTAGACATAAGTAATGTGAGGAAGAATGTTACGTACATGTGCAAAGCCGTTAACAGTGAAGGCATTAGTGACAGCAGTATCGCTGTTGAAACAAAAATAATAACATTTTTTAATGTGATTGAATTACCTAAGGGTAAGTTTAAGAATTCATTGCATAATTTTATAAGATATGTTGTTTGTATTATAGATTAAACAAAAGGAGGGCTAAAAGAAACTTACTCACTTAAGGTTAAGATCATTATAGAGAAAAAAAAACAGCTGTGTTGCGAATATGTACACACACAGGCAGCACCTTTTCCTAATAACTAATTAAATCTAAATGTTGTTGTAAACACTTGGATACATTTAAGTAAAAAGTTCGCAACGTTCAATGATTTCAAAAGTTCATATAAAATTCATAGGACTCTAATCAGAAGTGGGTTAAACTATATATCCCTAATCTTAACTCCATTCCACTATTATGATTTAGAGACTGAGGGCGCAACTTCAATTAAATAATTTGATTCAAAAATAATGTGTCGGGAGTGTCCGGTTTAACAGCACACTCGTAAATCATAGACAACAAAATAACTAGCAGTACATAAACTATTTACAACCAGTACGCATCACTACACTACACATCGTGTTCAATAATAATTCTAATATAAATGGCATCTATTCATACTTAAAACAATGTTAATATTTTTAGATATGACCATCGAATACAAGAAGCAACAGAAAATACTTTGTAAAGTGGAAGCCTTTCCTCTAGCAACTGTGTCTTGGTACAAAGACCGCCGTCCGCTCAGGCTCGACGGAAACACAGAGCTATCACCTGACGGTTCGGTCTTTACCATCCGATCTATGGAGCCTTATATGGTCGGTGATTACATATGTGAAACAAAAAACTCCGTAGGAAGAAGAGTTGTTCCGTTTAGATTGGACATTAGTGGTGTTGGTAAGTTTTTAAATCCAATAAAATAAAAAAATCGTTCCAACTCCTGTCAATATTCACAATTTCTCTGTTATCTATAGAACCACCAGAGATCAAAAAGGATACTTACTACATCTACGCTATGAAAAATTCTATAGCCGAAATCCAATGCAAGTGAGTTACTAACTTATCAAAATGCACATTTTCATTACCAAAAATATCAACAACAGAGTCATTATTGATCAATTTGTTTTCATTTTTAACCAATATGGTCTTTCTATATTTAGGGTTACTAAAGGCTACCCTAAACCGACGATTCATTGGTTATACAAAGATGTAACTGAAACAGATTTTTCCACTCTGGATGAGAGCGCAGATACCATCTATTTTCACAATGTCGAGGCTACCAATGCAGGCACGTATAGATGCATAGCAGAAAACGACATTGGTAGGGATCATCATGAGATTGAATTAATTGTTGAATGTGAGTACTTTAGACATTATTATTAAAATTTCAAAGTACTGACCATAGGCCCCCTCCTCCTCTCTTGCTTCGACATACCCCTATCTAGACTAATATCCCTTTATTCTTTATGAACGACAACACGTTGGTCATCTACTTACTCGAGCTCTACCGTAACGCTTCTATATGATTAATTTGGTGGTCGTTTGAGCCTACACTTGTCTTCCAGTCCTATCTCAGTTTGTTGATTGACTTTTTGAGCTACATTAGTTAACTGAGTATGGAGTAAACGAAAATATGCTTTATGCAACAGAATTCGCATGTTTTCAGACAAGCCGTCGATTTCAAAAAGATTCAGTTCTAGTCAAACCGTGAACCAAGGAGACACGGTAACGCTGAAATGTTCTGCCGATGGCGTTCCGACTCCTGACGTGACGTGGAAACACAATGGAGCTGCTATACGGAGCAGTAGACATAGTTTCTTCAGAGATGGAAGTCTGAGGTTAGTGTTGGATCGACCCAATTATCTCACACACAAAATTTTCAGCCTTCGCGATTTAAGAGATCCTTTCTAATTTGAACTGCTACCTACTGATTGCATTTTGTCCGTATTTCCTACTTTACTTATGACATTGTTATCTTTGTGGTAAGCGTGCTTCATGGTTGACCTTATCTCTACTTTCTATCAGATGATACCAAGGTCAAATGTAAACATATTAATCATACAGGAAATAGTACCATAATATGATATTGGATCCTTAGTACTAAGTCACTGATTTTGGTCGAGCGGTGTGATTACCTAATTTCACACCCAGTATGCTACGCTCAACACAAATGACTACAAATCCAAAGCTTGGACCTTTGAAGGTCTTCTATATTGACAATAATTCTCTTTTCAGGTTCTCGGCTGTTCTATCTGATAAGGGAGTGTATGAATGTGAAGCAAGAAATACCCATGGTGTAGACAATATCAGAATCGACCTTGACATAACTGGTAAAATTGTGACTCAGTTTCATTATCAATTTAGATAATTCCGGCTCATTACGGACAACTTATATTAAGCAAGTGTTTATCACAGGTGCTCGCCGTTTTTGTCGACAAACTTTTCGTAAAGTATCTCATTCTCCTATTTCATTCCCTTGCTTCTCTAATAAATTTCACCTGATTTCACATAATTACTTGTATTACAATATTTTTGAATGCGAAGACGGAGCATAAAGTGTGACAGTGAAAAAAAATATATACATTCAGCCAGTTAAGTTAAAGCTCAATGACTTTGATGTGAGTTCACCATAAGGCCTGATGGTTGTTTTTGTCTATAGTTCCAGTTGATATAGAGTCTCCTAAGAATAGTTTCGTGGAGCCGATGGTGGGTTTGCCGGTGACATTGCCATGCAGAGCCGATGGGTATCCCAAGCCGAGGATAACGTGGGTCTTCCGCAGTAAAAACACAACAGTTAGACCTAGACTACTCCCGTAAGTACTAGTAGTAGTATTAGTAGTGTAATTGAATTTTTTATTAGTGTACTAATAGTAGGTACAGGAATCACTTAAGAATTTATAGATACATCATGTAGGCCTAGCGCTACGAGAGTTCAGGTTCTTGAGCATATAACAGGAGCAAGATAAATGATGATTATGATAATTATGAGGATGAAGTAAATGACGGTGATAATGATGATGATGATGAATACGACGATAATTATGAATCAAATATTTTTAGGCCTAGTGACGCTACAGGAGACCTAAAGTTCCCGAGGATACAACAGACGCATAGCGGTGGATACACTTGTATTGCCACTAACTCTGGAGGTTCCAAAAACATCTCATATGACGTTTCAGTGCTAGGTAAATTACTTGTATATGCTTTAAAAGTCGTGTTGACTGTGGAAGAACGGTGGACTTTGCCTCTTGAGTTTCAATACTATCCGTTTCCTATATGTTTGCACCTAGCAGACTTTCAATAACTATTAGGTTTCTTACAATAGAACCGTGGGACCAGGTAAGTACATAATATCGCAAATTAGGTTCCGATGCTTTGAATTGTAACGGAACAGCTAGTTTTATTTGGTAAAAGCAGTCTACTCTATAATCTATTTTTTTTATCTATAAAGTACTAAGGCTGAATACGACACGCTCATTGATTCATTCAAATTAAGTCAGTTAAAGTGACTTTGACAGCATGAAAGACTATTATGTGAACGCTGACTTTGTAACCAATAAACAAGAAGATCGTCACCCCAGTACTTTGTAGTTAAAAGAATAGACTATAGTAGCCCTAGTAATTTTCTGTTGGTCAACTTTCAAAATAATATGACATGATATTTTTCCTCGTCACACTCTTACCTTAGTCGTCGGCATAATTAGACGTAGTTTACCGAAAAGGATCCAATCCACAAGACAGATTTATATGGAATTGCATACAAAACTGTGTTGTGGATTGGATCCTTTTCGCTAAACTACGTCTAATGGTAAGCGGTGCCCCCGGCTAGCGACCTAGTTCGACCCCAGGGAACGCCACGGCCGACCACCCAGTCCGACAATCGCTATGCCCGGGAATGGGTTGCGAGTTTGTCAGTTTAAAAAATAAATAAAAAACCCGGTGCCCTTCCTTGTGTGCGCCTGGTGGTCCGTAAGAGGCAATTCATGCCGCCATGAACATTGACTACTGATTGTCTTATTGCTGTTTTTGATAACTATAAAATTTCATTTTAGCACCTCCTTCGATTCGTTACACGACCAAGCAGTTCCGAGCTGTGGTAGACGACATGCAGCTCAGGATCCCTTGCGAAGCCATTGGAAATCCTGAACCGGAGATTACCTGGTCGACTAAAGGATACAACCTTGCTTCAGGTACTTTGACGCTAAAATATAAAGGCATCAACTGAGATAAACATAATTCAATAAGAATAAATTTATGCAATGTAATTTTACAAGCAAGTGAACATAGGGTTACGATAGCGCGGGGCGGAGGAATGTAGCGTACGTACCTAATAAAGTAGACGTCTGTAAATCTGTATCAGTGGATGGATAAACAGAAAAATAGAAAGGTTTTGATTAGCGAAGATAGTGCTATCAAGCAGCCTACTTAATGCAAATATTTTCGTTATTTTCTATTTATGTATGATTTTTTCTGTACATCTTCTTCACGTATCTAAAATACTTGTTTTTTGTTTCCTTGGTACATACATTTCGTGATTTTGTTATAAAAAATATCCGGACAAGTGCGAGTCGGACTCGCCCATCGAGGGTTCCGTGAAAATTTGTAGGTACAGATAATAAACTACCCTATAAATTTTAATTTCCTTAGTAGTTTTTTTATGATTTCATTAAAAATGTATAGTATTTAATAAAAAATTCTATGCTTGAAGTATAAGACGCTATTACTTGCCAAATTTCATAGTTCTAGGTCAACTGAATGTACCCTTTGAATTTTGGTTTCCTTGAGAGTGTCGAAGTTTACGTATTTTGCGGCATAAACGGCTGTATCTTCCTTTTGAGGTGCGGAACCTTAATAAATGAAAACAAATACAAACTTACCTAGACTGAACGTATGTTCATGATTTTTTTTTATTTAAGATTCCTAATGACACGATAGCTGCGTTGTTCTTGTCGCAAAATTTAATTTGATTTACCTACCCATACTTTTTTTTTTTCAAATTCAAATTCAAAATTGTTTATTTGCTTCAGTACAGTATACAAAGGTCTTACATAGTCATCATAATTATAATAGTTCAGTGTACTCTGCCTGCATGCAGGCGTGCAAATATGAGAGCGCGCTAAGTTAAATTATGGTTCACAATACGAGTATAAAGAGTAAAAAAATAAAAGAAAATACAATGTCAAAAAATTAAATATGGGAAAATACAGTCAATTAAAGAAAACACAAACAAAATAAAAGTAATAAAATGTCAAGGCGTGTGCACAAATAATAATAAAATTAATGACAATTAAATAATGCACGATAATTATAGCATAAATAGATGATAGAAAATAACAAAAAATATATTTAACGATAATTGTGCTCGAGGTATGCCTTTACGCTATAAAAACACTGGTCTAATAGCCAGGTTGTGAGGCTACGTTTGAAAGTGTTCCCCTCGAGCACTTTCAAGTTTTCGGGTAGTCGGTTGTAGATTACAATACACATATTGACAACGTTCCTCCTATACACATCTTTACGACACCGTGGATGATACAAAAGGTTCATTATTTTCGCTCTAGTCTGCCTGCTGATAATTTCTCTACGGGTTTTGAAATATGTGGGATGTAATTTAACAAAAGTACATATTTCTCTTATATACAAGCAAGGCAAAGGAAGTATTTTCAATTTCTTGAATAAGGGAACGCAGCTATCGTCCCACCACGCATTACATATGACCCTTACATTGAAATTTGAAATCTAAAATATTTCTTCATCTATTTCTAGGTTCCAAATGGTTCGACATCAGTAAAGATGGCAGCCTCATTATTAAGAACGTCGACAAATTGTCGGAAGGGTCATATATATGCAAAGCTTCAAATAGATTAGGAACGAAGGAGGAAGATTTTAATGCTATTGTTGATGGTAAGGACGTATAATTGGCTACGCACTTTGGTTGTGTTGTGATAGCTCAAAGAGCTCACATAGTTAAAGCATTAAATTGCATCAAAGAAATTGGGGACAGGTTTGATAATCCCTTTTACAAACACTGGATGGCACTTCATGCGCCGGTGTACCAATGTGTTAAGTAGGTGTTAGGTTAAGTTAATAATAATTAAGGTATTACTAACATAATAATAAGTATTTTCCTGTAACTAACATAATATGGATCTCTGATGTCCGAAATAAAGTATTATTATATTATTATTAAATGAAAGTTCTATGAACGTGTTGTTAAAGAAGCCTGTTCGAAGCCAGCTCTTCTTTCCGCGTTCTGATCCTACTTAGGCTTCAGCCTGAAGCATTTTGATTTAGTACACTTACGTGCACAGACATATATCGAGGTAAAAGGAAAAAGTGTATGTACCTCGCGTGCTAAAAAGAAGTGGCGGCGAACTACTTTGCGCGCCGCTCAGTTCAGTTGCCGGCAATATTCTTATCAGATTTGAAAATCTGACATAATGGTATAATGAATTGTTCCAATTCAAATACCACCAAATGAAATCGAAAATTTATGTTTTCCATCACTAAATTACACTTTTAGCAAAAGTGGTGCACTTGGTGCCCACAAATACATACAAATCAATTAACTATTTCCTTCTATCTCTGTGTATGAGTGTCACATTGTCAATGTATGGTTCTCTAAAAGAACACTATTTTCCTAAGCAGGAATACAAAATAAATCCACAGTAACAACATATTTTACAGTGTTGTATTAAAACAAAATTGTTGTTTAAATTTCTATCTTCTTACAGAACATCCCAACCCAGGTTTTCTTTCCAACACGGTTATGATAGAAGAAGGGACCTCAGCTACAGTCCCTTGCAGTGTTCCGCAAAAGAAGACAGATAGATTACGATGGTTTAAGGTATATCATTTTTCGAACATTTTAAATGCCTCCATGTAATCAGCAGCAGAAAAAGGTCCCATTGCCATACTACGAATGTGTGACCTTTTTTCTGCAACTGACCCTACTTAAGAGCGACCTAATGAACTTAAGGGCCTTAATGATAGAGAGATAGTGCGGGTGTGCGCTGTCATCGGTTTCAGACTGAAGCCAAATGGTATAATGTTTCTAGATACAATATTCAATAGACCAGAGTTGGGCAAAAATTTAGTTGACTAAGAATAAGAATAAAATTCCAAATTTTATTCTCAATCAAAATATTTGAGTAAGATTGAAAATCATGAGCAAGTTATTCTGATTTGATTTAAAATGATTAAATCATTTCATTTTTATTCTGATTTGATTTAAAATGATTAAATCATTTCATTTTTATTCTAAATGACAAATCAAATTTTGATTAAATTATTCCGACAGACTATTAGTTAAACTAACGTTTTAGTTGACTTATTAATATTTAGAATAAGATTGATTTTATTCTTCTTATACATTTAGTTCACTGATTGCACTTGTAATTTGAACTATTTCTCATACTTTTAATGTTCAGTTTTTTTTAACCATGAATAAATATGACACACAACCTATGGCATAGTAATTAGGTAGCTTCGAGATTATCTAATGATGAATGGAACCAGGAGGTAGGTAGTGGAACTCTTCAATGGCTATTGGTAAGACCTTCAATTCAAGTATGGATTCATTTCGCTTGTGGTAAAGGGTTCTATACATAGTATAGTATACATTACACTATACGGCGATGGTCAGCCAGCCAGGAGGTGGGTAGTGGAACCCTTCGTAGAGTTTTAGTAAACCCCTCGAGTTTGGGCTTATTTGATTTGTTGTAAAGAGTCATATGCATTAAATCCTGTGGTGATGGTCTAGTGATGGATCCAGGACGTGGGCAGTGGTAATTTTAGTAAATCTGTCAAATTTGGGCTCATTTTATTTGTTGTAAAGAGTTATACTCGTATGCATTACACTATTTACACTCTATGGTGGTGGTCTGACGATGAAGCCAGGTGCTGGGTAATGGTACTCTTTGAAGGGTTTTAGTAAACCCCGCGAGTTTGGGCTCATTTGATTTGTTATAAACAGGCCTTAACTTTTCGTGATTTTAACAAGCGTGACGTGTATAATTTAAAATGTCTTTATTATTTAGTACAACACTAAAAAATATTGATTGTACAACCAGAGATCGATTCAAAATATCAATCGTCATTTTTTAATGGCGATTAATTTAGTTGCGATTAAATTAGTTGTGAGAATGGTCGACTAACAATTAAATTAGTTTTAGTTTCAATCGACTAAATTTCACGGTTAAATCTATATTAAATAAAACTACGTAGTCGCTCGTTTTTGCATTTTTTATTTAACTTGCAATATAGATAACTTGCAATATGTAACTACGACGAGTAGGTATGTACATTGTAGGTACTCGTATGCGTACGTTGTAACTATGTTGGTTTGGGTGGAATCTTGCAACTTATATTGAAGCAGATATCTTCAACCGATTGAGCTAAAATTATGTATACAAGTTTAATTTGTAACGCTTGAATGAAAATGAAATATAATGGGCCTTAATATTACGATAAATAACGAAAAACTGCAATGCACAATGTTTACAAGTCGCAAACAATAGTAGGTAAATAGGTAGGTAGGTGCTCTATTCATAATTATTTTGATACTTTCAGTACTAGTTCTATACGATACTGAGTAAATCTTAGATATAGATATTATCAATATTTTGCTGTCTCTGTCATTAGTAAATCTCTTTTTAGTGTCACGCGGCGACAAAACAATGGGATAATCCTACTTACCTGGAAGTTGTTTGTTGCATTTTGGTGCAAGTCTGCCGCCATAACGCAAAAGGGCATAACTAACATTTTTTTGACACTGAGTTGTATACATATTCGGAATCAGTGAAATTTACTGATTCCGAATATGTATAGAACTCAGTGTCGAAAAAAATGTTAGATGTGCCCTTTTGCGTTATGGCGGCAGAAGTGCCGACGAATCTTCTAAAAATAACACGTTCTACTTCTATTGAATGAAACATCTGCATGTTGTTTTCCGTTCAATTTGCTTCTAACATTATTTGCGGAAAAATAGTCTAACTAATAAGTCGATTAAAAAGTTTAGTTGACCGAAATCAATCGGCAGCTAATTTAGTTGCAACTAAACTAGTTGCACTCTATACAACTAAGATTGATCAGTCGTCGTTTTCAATCGTCCGTCGCAATTAATTCTGTTAATCTCAATCGTTAATCGTTAGTCGATTACATTTTGCCCATTTCTGTGTACAACTTAGTTTTTAGAGAAGAAATAAAGTAGTTTTTCTAACAATTATGAAGGAGGTAACATTTTTCCAAATCGGTCTAGCTGTTTTAAATTAATCGGGGAACAAACCTACATAAAAATTGCTCTTTGTTTTGAAGTCGGTTAAGACTGGAAACTTATTTCTAATAAGAAATGCACGAGAAACTAAGAAAAATACCAAGATCGCTATATGTGTGCCTCTAATATTTTAAGAGTTCCATCGGTTTCTCCAAGATCTCATCATCAGATCCTGATTTGGTTGCAATGGGACCACCTCGGAAGTATACCCTTTCAAACAAAAAAAGAATTTTCCACATCGGTCCAGCCGTCTTCGAGTAATCGCGTAACAAATATAAAAAATAAAATAAAAATAAAAACATATAGACGAATAGAGAACCGTCCTTCATTTTAAAGTCGGTTAAAAATGCATAGAACTCATTAAAACGAGCCTACTTCCATGTTCCATCATCAGTTCAGTTCAGCTTGCTGATGTGATGCCTGTGTGCAGGAGTGAGTGAATAGTGGAACACGAAATACAAGATATTGCTACTACATTACTTACTAAGCCTATAGATGGGATAACAATTTCAATTTCGATAAATAAATCAATCAGAGGAATTCATTTTAACTAAAAAAATCATGATTAAATTTATTTGATTGGTGATTAAATTAGTTTTACTCAAATTTTTGAGTGAGAATAAATCTTAAGTGATTTAATCATTTCAAATTTAATCTGATTGAAACTGAAGTGATTTAATCATTTCAAATTTATTCTGATTGAAACTGAAATGATTTATTCTCACGATTTTTTATTCTGATTGACGATATTAGTCATGAGTGCCCAACACTGCAATAGACTTGGTCAGTATTGCTCGAAACGCCCAATATTTCACAGTATTATCACACATATCAATGTGAATGCATCAACAGAGCGTAACATAATATCCGTTATATCTCAGTTGTTTGTGGTCAAATCTCAACATTTTCCAGGATGGAGCAGTCGTGTCAACCACGCAACTGGAGTTGCACAATGTCAGACAGTCCGATTCTGGGACCTACACGTGCCGAGTCAGCTTCGTAGACAGACCAGCTCAGAGTGCTTCCACTAAAGTGGAAGTTGGCTTCAAACCAAAATTCATTTACAACGATGAAAAAAACATAGCTTTTGAAAAGGAACAATTTGCTGTCATGGACTGCACTGCTACTGGCCAACCAGAACCAGAAGTAAGTAATAGGATATTTTTTTCACTGTTTAGACTATACCGACAATTGATAATTTCATAGTCGCTAACACAGTTTTCGAACTAGAGGGTTTTAAAGAATAATGCGTAGCTTTTTGGTTATAATTTAATAAATATGTTAGCAGGTGAAATGGTTCCATGATGGAAAAGAGGTTGGATTCACTGGATTTGCATACAGCTTTGAAATGCGCGATACAAATGAAAGGGGGCGCTACACTTGTGAAGTTAGCAACCGTTTCGGAAGCGTGCAGCAGGAGTTTATTATTTCGTCTTTTGGTAAGCAACATATCATCTATAATATTGCGAAGTTCTCTGGCGACAAAACTAGTTTGATCTGTAGTATAGATCCCAAAATTCCATGTGAAGTCTTTCCTTTCTAATATAGTCAGGCTTAGTATGCTTAGATGTCTTGTAGCTACTATGGCTGCTTATTTCGTTTTCTTGGACATCGTTACTTTAATGTAACAATAGTACATTACACAACTAGGGTGGTAATACAAATAAAAGGCCGAGATCGCAGAAGTTTGCGGCCCGAGCTGCAAGCGAGGGACGTAAATATGCGATCGAGGGCTTTCTTTATTACCTACCGTTTTGTGTACATCATTTTATGTCTACACTTGGCCAGAAAGCGGCTATTTCCGTACGCGCAGCGTGCGAAAAAAAGTCACTTTATGGCCAGGTGTGGCATAAATATATTTTTTAAATTAATGTGTTATTTATTTTCTTTGAATTTCAGAATGCTTGTTGGATATCAAGACCGATTTTAATGGTAACGAACCTTTAATGTTAACACTTTACGACGAGTTCACTAATTTTGATAGCAATGATGGTTACCTGCATATTCCAAAAGATGAAAAGGTTAAACTAGTATGTCCTTCAGGGTTCGATACAATACCGTTAACAGAAATTGTCGTGACTTGTGAAAACGAAAAACAGTTCATTCTCGAGCCCTCTGGGAGTAGTTACTCGTACTTGGATCTGAAATGCAGAGATAAATTGCAGCCTACAGTTAAAAGAACTGGTCGTCAATGCTCAAACGGTTTCTCCGAAATGTTGGACGTTGGCTTTGAAGTAAACGGACGATTCAAAGAAATTTACCAAATCTGTTTAGATACTACTACCCGAAATACGATTTATACAAAGCTTACTATGCAACAGCCACTCGCGAATGCTGTGGCTAATAACGATACAGAATGGTTCAACAACGGCGCTCCCGTCGACTTGGACAGTTTATATGATTGCAGCTATCAAAATAATGAAATCTCGGCGATTTTGGACAAGGAATTTCACAGATACGACGGATGTTGTTTCGCAAGAAGGATGCTGGTGAATCCTAAGGATGTTGCTCCAGGGGTACCTCAAGCTGCAACCTATACCCACTTGAATGTCGCTCCTCATTGGGGCACATGTAACTCTAAGGTACGAACAGTGACCCCGGTAATTCTTTTCTAGCTGTCTTTTGTGCGCAGACTATATGTTTCTGAGTTCCTTTGCCTAGAAGCTACGGTCTTTAAGGAATTTATTGGTCTGTCTTTATTAGTAAATATCTCACAAGTCAGAACACGCGACTTCATAGTTATTACAAAACCCCTGAACCCTGATTTACCTTATTTATCCAGAACTGGGAGGACGTGGAACAACGAGTCAGGAACCTCGCGATGTTTTTCGATCGACCTCTCCAGGTGTGGACCGGCACTTCACAAAACCTGCAGTTGCTCGATGCGCGCTCTGAAAAGAAGGATGTGATCCTCAATAGCAGAGGAAAGGACTTTCAGGTCCCGATGTTCTTGTGGAAAGTGAGTTATTGATAATGTTTTTCAAAATATTTTTTATACGAACCAAAACGAAATACCTAGGAAGGAGCAATAGAGTTAGACCAATAGTTAGACTCTATAAATTGATTTTAAATGACGAAAACGAACGAAAATTTAATGGCATCAGCTCGCCTTGTGTGCTTGAAAATGAAGATACAGCATTAGAAGATATTCATTAAGGTTAAATCTTATGTGTTACCAATATTATTATTATATGACCTTATATATGATTCCAGGTGATACAAGATTCCCATACAAAATCTTCTCTGGCTATAATTCAAGTGAACGTGCCCGATTTGAAGTTGGTGGACGCCCGCAAGTATCGGCTGTGTACCGACGTCTGCAGAGACATAGAGTGGATAAAGAACGGGTAATGCTTATAACTTCTTAAAATATAATTATTTTAGAGGATAATTGTCAGCCGAAATATAACTTTCGTCTAAAGCAACTGACATCCAGCAAACTCCAGAAGTTAAAGTACTCACTAATAAGAGAACTCTACAGTGAAATATATAGCAACACCTTCATTTAAAAGTCAAAGTTTTATGAAAATGTGACGTAAATGGTAATGTTTCCAAATAATTCCACTGCAAAGTTATCTTAGACGCACTGTATCCTTTATTAAGTCTACGTTGTACTTTTACATCTCCTACCAAATAGGACAAAGTGGTACGTTTCAGTTCAAGAATTTTAGGTACTTTTTAAATTTATGGTAATTAACTTCATTGTGCACACAATATTGCATTTACACGGGTTCGCGTGTACTCCATAAAGTCAAAATGACACTGACAACCCTCTAATTCCTACTAGACTAGACTAGAAATTAGTAGGGTAGGTTGATACCGCCTACCTTACTAATTGGGTACTTGGCTGTAACTGAAATTTGTAAAAAATTATATAAGATCCTGTTAAAATAAGCATAATAAGGAAATATGTTCAACTTTTGAGTTTGATACCTAACGTGTAACTTTTTTTATGAGCCTCCAAAGTTTGGTGGGAAAGTCCATTTTAAAAGTATTAAATTATTAAAAACTATTAATATCATTAAATAACCCATAAAATTTATAATAACTTTTGTTACGAAACCATTACGATAAACGCAAGTTTTAACATAGTTGCAGAACAAAGTTATTGATTTCCCCAAACAACGTATTCAGTAGGGAGCGTTTCGCCACGTATTTGGGAAAGTCTAAAAATGTGATTTTAACATTGTACCTAGTATCTCGGTGAGTTTTTATGATATTGAAGTGGTTTTTTCACTAATATTTCTATTATTGAGAGGTGTTTCAATAACATATCACAGAAAAAAGTTGTCAAGTAGCCAATTGCTACCCTCCTACCCTTACCAGGGAAGAAGTTACAGGGTAGGCAGTGTCTTTATGGAGTACACGCCACTGCTTTACTAAGTCTACATTGTTATTAAATGCACTTTTTCACACCCCCTACCAAATGTGAAAAGTGCTACTTATCTGTTCAAGGATTTTACTTTTTAAATTCATGATTATATTGATTTTTTACGCAGAATATTACCTTGTGCCACGGACCTTAAAATAAATAGCCTCGCTAACAGATAACTTAAGCACTTCTAGTGGGCCGGTTGCTTTGTACTTACGAGCCGCACGCACCCATCCACAAGTCCTACTACCCGCAGCGCGCACACATTGACGTGAGCAGCCAGCGTTAAGGCGACCGGCTTACCAGAGGTGCTTCAGTTATTTGTTAGTGGGGCTACGTCCGGCTATTTATTTTAGGCCCTTGCCTTGTACGTTATATATTTACTCTGCTGTATTTTCAGACGGTGGCGCTCCATAAAACACGGCTACACCTACTGTTGCAAGCTGACCGACTTTGAACGCGCATTCCGGTATTATGGAGTCTTCCCAAACTACCACAACCTACTAACCGAAGTCTCTTACATCCCCGACTCTCACCTCTTGCATGCTATTTGAATATTATAATTTATAATATTAATTATTGTAACAATACAGGACTTAAATAATATTGATTTAAGGTAAATAAATTTAGAATTAAAACTACAATCAATAAAGTCAAACCCTACAATAAAACTAAAAGAAAAAAATATAAGTTAGGGTCGGGCCCTCTCGGCAGAGTGCCCATCACGCAGGCAGCATTTCCGCACTGTACCTACCTATCGCACGAGGGTCGCACGGACTTAATCTCAGGTTTTTTTTAATAAATAGGTGTTAGTGTTTGTATTGGCAACACTAAAAGAATCCAAACCATCTTTATTCAAAAATGTAATTACTCCGAACGCTTTTTTCTGCTGAACGGTGATTTTGGCGAAGAGTTGATGATGAGATCTTAGAGATTACTTAAACCGATTTTAGTATTTTTATATGCGGACATTTTTATTAATTGAATAGAATAGTTTAAAATCGTTTATTTATAAATATATATTATCGTTTATTTACACTATTAAGTCTTGCTTTGTTATAATCATAAGTGACATTTGACAACCAATATAGTATAAGGAAAGTAATTTTTTGGTCAGCCGTTATTAAAATTGATCCGCAAAAAAAAATAAGCAGTTCAATCATTTGGCCAGCATACAAAGATTTGGCTGGCAATAAATAAAAATCGGGCGGCAACTCTTGTTCAGCAAATAATTTAAAAATGGTTAACATCTTAACCAATATTAATCTGCTTTATTTATCATTTGTCTGCCTAATAAACAGTCGAGCTGCAAAATAATTACTTGGCCGGCAAGATTTTACAATTGGTTAGCAGAGAAAACATGCGTGGATTGCGTTTAGTTTGAAAAAACGGTCAAGTACGAGTCGGACTCGCGCACCGAGGATTCCGTACAAATTCATAAGTAGATTCGCGAATAGTACAAGAAAAACTGTATGTCGATTAGTTTAGTAGGAGCAAATAAGTATATGTTATGATTTTTGCAAATTTGTAAAAAACAGTGCAAGTTATGAAAACAATAATATTTTTCCTGTAATGCTTAGAACCTGACGAGTAATGATTCTATTTAATAGCAAGGACCATTCAATCAAGAGGACTGTCATTCTCCGTTCCCCGAATTCACAACGCTATCTATGTATAAGCTTGGTAAAATAATTATTTACAATTATTCAACTTTGCAAACGTGACACAGTATTTAAATGTTAGAATTTATTTATTATTAGCTGTTTACGAACTAATTGTTACTATACTATGTTTCTTTGTTCAATTATAACATCGTTAAATGTTTAGTGTTTTAGCGCCATCTAGTTTTTGCCTGGAAATCCCCTAGCGTGAAACAGGGCATCGCTTAGTTTTGCTACTCGCCGCTCGGGATTTTAAGGTTTTGTAAATTTCTAAAAAAGTATTAAAGTTAGCAAGACCGTTCTATTTTTCCTGTAATATTCAGGTTGATATTTATAATTAGTAATTATGACACATTTTTCTGATCAGTAACTTCGGAGATAATAGGGGGGGAATGGTACATAAAAATAAAAATGTATAAATCAAAAACTACTTATTTAAGAAAAAAAATAAAAATGGTGTTTTAAGCTACAAATTAAGCCCTTTCATATGATACCCCACTCAATATAATAGCCCTTCTTTCAATTTTCAAAGTCCCATTACGGAGCCTTTTAAAAAAAAAAGTAAAAAAGGTACAAGATATTTTTTACCATTTTGGTACGGAACCCTAATTAGCATTACCTACATAGAATAAGTTTGGATTATTTTGATAAAATTTCATCTTCTATCTTTCTGACTAAATTTTTCTTATCCTCATCATCGTTATCAGTTAAACTGATTCTAGCGTTCTGTTTAATACATATCTTACCGGTTCAAAGTGATTAGAGCGATGCTTAGCAGCGATACCCCGACGTTCCCGTATCTAAGGAACGGTACTAGTTGGCACAGCACGTCGCCGTGGGACCAGGTTTGTGTCCAGAACCCAGAGATGGCGAAGGGGAGCACCATGGCACAGAAGAGGAAGTCAGCGCAGCAGAGACTGGAAAAATAAACTTTTCAGCATGCGTTTTCACGTTGTGCCATAAGTCTTACGCAGGATTTTAAGAATCTTATAATCCCGAATACACAATATTGGGCTACGAAGTCAAATAAAGAAATGACTACTCGATAAAACTATGATCGTTACACGTCTTTACATACATACGATAACGCGCAAATATTGGCTTCCTAAAAATATTTAAGACTTTCAAATCAATCTGCAAAATCAATCCTTGACAAATGTAAGAATCGCCGATAGAGACGTCATATTTTACTGATACAACGCCAAAGACGATCTATCGAGGTGTACGTGCAGCACTATTATAATTATAACCCTACAAGTACTCGTATAGGGCTTCATACAACTTCATACAGAGAGCAAGCCTCACTGCAGCTGAAACCAGACTCGAACCAGCATCTCTGTTTTACCGTAACTGCGTAATTACCACTTTACTAAGGAAGTATAATGTCATAATTAGTATGCATGATAATTTCCATTTAACAGAGTTTATTAACCGATGACGAAATTAGGTAGTTGCGGTTTCATTGGTACCGTAATTATTTCTGGCAGGAAAAAATAAACAATGGAAATCACAGGTGCGTCACTTATACATATATGCTGATGTTTACAACACATTCAATCGATTAGGCGGTTGTTATACGTGACAACAAGCACATTTTGCCATTTGGTACCTATCTCCCCTGGGAAGTAGTCTACCAGTGAGCATGTGGTTAGACAGAAGAGGCACTAACTTATTATACGTCAGGATGTTTGGAAAAGCCACTTATGTTAGTAATCATTCAGTACCGTGTACAGAGTTTTTTTGAGGAATAGGCAGGCGAAATACTTTCATTAGAGTAGAGAGTTTCTTAGTGTCTAATATGAAGCACGGTACTGGTCAGAGTGCATGCAGGCAGTGGATAAATGGTCCTTTGTGTCTCTATGGAAAGTATTCCACTGAGCATATTAACTTGATATACAGCAGTTTCCTACGGGCCGGAGAGTTACATGCAAAGGCGGCGCAAGGAGGGCGGAGGAGCGGGCCGCCCCTGGTGCCAGTATGTCTTACCTGATGATGAATGCTGCAGCCACGTTCCGCACCTTAGGGCATTTGAGCAGGGCTACTACGGTGAGAAGGTTGCCGAAGAGCCCTACTAGCATGATTAGCCCTGTCACAATGGCCGCGAACGTAAGCAGGGCTGGCGAGAACCTGGAAGTGACGAAGGAACCACGTTAGACGAATAAATTGGCAATTGGCTATTTGACAACTTTTCCTGTGGTACCTATGTTATAGAAAAACCTCTAAACAATAGAAATATTAGTGAAAAAACCACTTCAGTATCATAAAAACTCACCGAGATACAGTTAAAATCACATTTATAGACTTTCCCAAAAACCTGCCGAAACGCTTCATACTGAAGCCCATTGTAACGTGACGTCACGAGACATACGTTGTTTGGGGAAATCAAGAACTTTGTTCTGCAACTATGTTAAAATTTGCGTTTATCGTAACGGTTTTTTAATAAAAGTTACCATAAATTTCATTATCTATTTAATGTTATTAATAGTTTTTAATATTTTTATACTTTTAAAATGGACTTTCCCACCCAACTTTGCTGGCTCATAAAAAAAGATACACGTTAGGTATTAAATTCAATACTTTCCTTATTTTGCTTATTTTAACCACTTATATAATTTTTACAAATTTCGGTACAGTCAAGTACCCAATTAGGGATCGTTCCCCACGAGTTAACGTATCCTGAATGATAGAACGGAATGCCACAGAAACACTTTTACAAGTCTGCATCTACTTCGTGCTACGGAAAACATGTCATCTGTGTGGCTATTGAACAATTTCAACAAAATAAAAGCGTTAAGGTACCCGTATCGAAGAATAAGTCCTAACGTAGTGGTTTCTGCAATAAACAAAAGAAACATTTCTTCTCGCCAACATTACCTAGTCTACATTGTTCCTGAACATATAAAACCAGCGAGGATCATCTTGCATCTTCGATACTTGAATAAATAAAACCAGCCAAGTGCGAGTTGGACTCGCGCACCGAGGGTTCCGTACAAACTCATAAGTAGATACATGAATAGTTCAAGAAAAACTATATCGCGATTAGTTTAGTAGGAGCAAATAAGTATGTGTTAAGATTTTTGCAAATTTCTCAAAAACAGTGCAAGTTAAGAAAACCGTTATATTTTTCCTGTAATATATAGGATGACATTAATAATTGGTAATTATTACAGATTTTTCTGTTCAGTAACTTCGAAGATAATAGGGGGGAACGGTATTTTTTTTAACGTTTTTCGCCATAAATCAAAAACTACTTATTTAAAAAAAAATACAAAAATACTGTTTTAATCTACAAATTAAGCCCTTTGATTTGATACCTCACTCAATATAATAGCCCTACTTTCAATTTGCAAAGTCTCATTACGGACCCCTTTAAAAAAAAAGTAAAAAAGTTACAAGATTTTTTTTACATCCTATAAGCTCGGGTTAGCGGTTCTTAACACTATTCCAAATTTCAAGTCGATAGCATCAGTAGATCCTGAGATATCTTGCTGTGACAGACGGACAGACAGACAGACAGACAGACAGACAGACAGAGTCGCACCATAAGGGTTCCTTTTTTACCATTTTGGTACGGAACCCTAAAAATCAGCAGTACTGTGGGCAGAGCGAAACAGACCACGTGACGCGAGCAGCCAATCGTGGGCGTGTTTGTTTTGTCATTCGGTGATTGTCAGCTGTCAGTGTCAATTATCAGTGATTTTTACCGTATTGCTATTTTTGAAGATACTACTTACTATAAAATGTAAACAGCCTGCGAAAGTCCGAATCTAGGGCTCTCGCTGGTTAGGACGCGTGCCGACACTGCGCGCCCTAGAGTGTTTTTATAGAGCCGGAGGCGCGGAGGGAGAGCTGCTGTTCCCGCAGCGCCGGAGATACGGAAAGTCAACATTTTCAACTTTGAAGTCGAATATCTCGGTTATTTTTGATTTTAGAGAAAAGTTCTTTCCATAAAACATGCTTATTTTAGCGAATTCTATACGATAAAACAATAATAAATAGGTGTTATAATGACACCAACATCCATCGAAATTTTTACGTCTTAAAAATTTGTCAACTTTGAAGTCGAATATCTCGGACATTTTTTATTTTAGAAATAGAAGTTTTTCTAATAAAATATGCTTATTTTGGCTGACCAAATACATATTTCTGCTGACCAAAATATGAATATTTTGCTGATCGATTAAATGATACCCATAGTATAATGTTTCTGTTTCTATTTTATTTATAGTTTGTTATTGTATAGGTTTCTGTAACTATGTCTTAAGTGAGCTAATAAATTAAATGTTTGAACGCAACGGGTTTGTTTGTTATTCATTCACAATTTAACAAAACCAAGCAATCATAAAATTGAAGTTTTATTATTTATGCCACACCTGGCCATAAAGTGGGTTTTTGCGCACGCTGCGCGTACGGAAAAAGCCGCTTTCTGGCCAAGTGTAGACATAAAATGTTGTACACAACACGGGAGGTAATAAAAAAAGCCCTCGATCGCATATTTACGTCTCTCGCTTGCAGCTCGGGCCACATACTTCTGCGATCTCGGCCTTTCTTTGTATTACCACCCTAGTTGTGAAATGTACTATTTGTAACGTCTATCCCCGTCGAGGAACGCTGTAAAAGATAACGAAACGTCGGTGTGTAAATACAATATTATACTTATTACAATAAAATCGTAGAATGTCCTGGATTTGTGGGGCTGTCAAATAATGTAATGGCGAAAACTACTGAACCAATTTCCACGGCTGTACACTGTACAGATAGAGGTAGATTATGACCCCAGTTAACACATTGGATACTTTTTACCCGACTATGCCATAGTGAAAAAGGTCGTGGAGTAGAGTTATTCTTGTAGTACATCATTCCCCTGGCCACAAGTATTATAAGATTCCGCCTCATTAGTATTGCGTTTTTGTTTAATTTGTAGAGCTTGGCCGGAACTACATTATAACCAAAATGCCCTAAAGATCTTCTGAATATTCAACAATGTCTGTACACAGGGGAATGATAATTTTGAAGAATTACCCAGTGATGATCGAAGCGGATGGACACCACGACAACTGAGTTCACGCGCAGTGTGCCTATCCTGAGTTGAGTGTACGATCGGCGCTAGCGAGTTTCTCGTATCGAGAGTCAGTGCACCTCTCTCGCACGCGCCAATAGTACGAAAGAGATAGACTGTCATCGAGCGCTCGATACTCGCTAGCGCCGATCGAAAAGTCAACTCATGGTAAGCACACAGGTAGCATCCCCAGGCACTATGTCAATAATGAGTTGCGCCATGGATTATGGAGCCACAAAGTTTGAACCACACACATGGCAAGAGATCGGGCGGTTTTAAACTGTAGACATGTGTAGCTCGCGAGTGAGCGATTCAAAAGAACTATATCAGTTGGTCTAGCTCACCGGCTTACTAGCTCAGTTCCAATTCAAACAACTCAGTATAAATCTTTCAACTCACTCGTTCACACGTCCTCAGGTAGCTCTATTGAGTTAGCTGGTAGAAAAGACACAATCAACATGAACTTTTCGTCCACGTCTTGTCACCGTATACCAACTATTGTTCTCTTTTTCGTTTGAAAATATTCGGATTTGGAGCTACTGAGCTGTAAGAGCTAGTGAGCTGTTGACACACCGCGGAGTTACTGAGCTAAAAGAGTGATACATATTTATGAGAGCTAAAGATTCACATCACTCTTTTCACTTAAGTGACACTTTTTGCGCATGTCTATTACACTGGTTCCACAGGCAGTTTGCTGTGGGATGCAAGTTGCGTGAGTACCTGGTATGGCGACGACGACGACACATAGGTAAACGCAGCAAAGGGCATGAAAATTTTAGGATGAAGTCGGCACGGGTTTCATACACAGAATTAGCTGATTTTTGGTTTAGGGGCATTTTAGCACATAACAAACATAATTAGAGGGTATGCATTACTCAGTTTGGATTTTCGCAAAATCTGGGACACCCTTCTGTGTAGTCGTAAGGCTATCGCAGCACACGTTGAGTCCGTTCCTCTTGTTACACGGAATTAGTATTAGTTATTAGGTGTTTGATTGTAAAATTGTCTGCATATATTTCTCATTGTTATTCTGTATTGTGTAAGTTCGGTAACTGTTCTTTGTTCAGCGTTGCAATAAATGTTTCTTATTTAGGCTATTTGGCTTAAGAGGAAACAGGAGGGCAGTTTTTCCATACAAACGTAGTCCCCTGTTTCCTCCCTGGTTAATGCCAGTAGAGCAATAATTTGTTGTCCAAAAATCTATGGCTACAATTGATATGTTCCTATGTTTTCCTTTTTACGATAAATTGATTCTCAAAAGAGATATTAAACTTCAAAAACCTAAAAAAATGCCAGATTTACCGCTGTGTTCACACATCCAGAAAACAAATTTGACTAGATTATTAAAAAAAAAGGAAAACATAGGAACACGGCCAAAGCCTTTTTTTAATGTTTTATGAAAAAAATAGTTAAATAGGTTATGTTTTGGGGAAGAAATCAGGGGACTTCGAAACGTTGTTTTCATGAAATTTTAAAAGGTATTTTCGGTCCAAGCTGCAGTTGTCTCTATCGCGCTCTGCGCGGGAGAGGCGGGCAGTGCAGGACAGCAACACATTTTACAAATACCTAATTTTCAATTCTCTCGGCCTTACTATTTCCTCTTAATTGTGTACTTGACTGTAGCCATCACAAATAATATCACGCTAATCGTTATTACGCGGCTGTCGAAAATTTACAAAAATAGGCTTTACTTCATTTATATAGCGCTTTCGTCGACTTCAAATGCTAATCCTCGTAACTAATAATACTCTATGCTATATAATAGAAAAGCTCATACTATCTGAGCATTTTTACACTTAATAAAGAGTAACTGATTTGATATGTCTGCAAAGTATCCAATTGCCTGTTGTTTTGACACGCTACCATCCTAGTAAAGATAATTGAGTAAGTATTTCTAAAAAAAATCTAAATTGTGAAGTTTTTTGTCATTTTCATGTTATTTTTACTGAGAATGACGAGCCCTTTCTATCCCAAAAAAAAGTGTCCCATATTTTTGCATACAATAATGAAACTTTCCGTTTTGTTACCATTATACTAATTATACGAAAAAAATGTAACATAGTAGGAAATAAAAACTGGCCAAGAGCATGTCGGATCATGCTCAGTGTAGGGTTCCATAGCCGTAACTAAAAGGTAAAAAATACGATGTAAAAAAAGTACAACAACAAAAGAGCGTATCTTCATAGCAATTACGTCCTTTTGTTGAGAAGCGCAGTTTATCGGCAATAACTCAAAAACGGTTAATTCGATCTTGTTGAAAATAATTTTCGTTGAAAGTATTAATTAAGCGTTATCTTTGTAATTTTTTTTATATTTTCGGACACGGTTTAGAAGATAAAGGGGGGGGGGACACAATTTTCACAACTTTCGGAGCGATTATTTCCAAAGGTATTCACTTAATCAAAAACATTACTTAAGAACCTTAAAATTTTTTCAAAAGAGCTGTCGAACTATGTACCACACGTTGACATTTTGTGAAAAAAATTTTTTTTAGCTTCTGTTACATGTATGGAGTGCCCCCCCTAGATTTTTTTTATTTTTATTATTTAACTACCAAACTTAGTTGCGGCATCTACAAGCCATCTATGTTCCAAATTTCATCAGTATAGGTCTTGTAGTTTTTGAGTAAAATGCCTGTGACATACGGATGGACGGACGGACGGACGGACGGACGGACGGACATGATGAAACTATAAGGGTTCCTTTTTAGCCATTTTGGCTACGGAACCCTAAAAATCTATGGGTTTAGGGGAAAGATGCAAAGGGGCTTAAGTCATGCTATAGAGTTGTGATTGTGACCTTTTCCTGGTATAAATTTGACTCTCTTTTCACCAGACCCACAGAAATGTTGAGAAATTTTTTCGTCCCATTGGGATTGTAAAAGCCCACAATTCTAAGTTGAAATAACATAAAAATGGGCAGAAAATAGCACAATAAAAAAGGTAATCTTTTGTTGACCTGTGTTATCAAACAGCCAGACCTATTACGAATGGTCTTCCCAGATAACAGCGTTAGTATGACGGCAGCAAAATACCTGAAGTTATCTATCAGAATATATGATATTTTTTATGAGAAATGGCACAGGGGCAAATATTTTGCTGTGTACACAAGAGCAAAAAGAATTCATTACAGCTTGAATTTTGATCACTTGTAGTAACATTATTTCTTTACTAAAGATAAGGCAAACGTCCCTGTTCTCGACACGCTAATGCCCAATAGTTGACACTCTGGCAACTACAGGACAGTACGAGCACTCTTACGTTTACCTTAATTAAAATGATAAACCTTTAAATAAAGGAAACTAAATTGAAAGTGGTGCCATTTGTTTATTATCATCATCATCATCATTTCAGCCATAGGACGTCCACTGCTGGACACAGGCCTCCTCAATAGATTTTCACATGGGCCGGATAGAAGCGACCCGCATCCAGCGAGTCTCCGCAACTCTAACCAGGTCTTCCTTCACCTTGCCGTCCCACGCTGCGCTTGCCAGTATGTGGTCTCCACTCGAGAACCTTTCTGACTCAACAGCCATCGATTTTTCGAGTTAATTGTTTATTATCAGTTAATCTTTTTTTCCATTGGCCATCCGTTTGACCATCTGTGCTAGAATAAGGCTGCGTTTCGACCAGAGCTGTGCGAGGAAGCGGAGCGGTGTGTGAGGAAAAAGTCCACCAATCAACGGGCCTAGCCTCGCTCGGCGCGGCCCGACACGACATTGGTGTTTTTTTTCTCGGAAACGTAGCCTTATACTAGTGCAACCGTCCGAGTACACGATGCTATCCCAAAAGTTGCAATTAAAGGCGATAGGTACATTTTTAAATTACGACCACATATTAAAAATCCAAACGAATAATTATAATTACATAGCAACTATCGGTCTGTTAACTTCAGGCTATAACGAGGATTTAAATGACATTAGGTATGGGGTATGGGGCATTTTCAGTTAAAATGTATTGTTAACTAACAGTTCACAGGTCCTCACAAAGCTGACGATTAGTGTCTAACTCCATATATTTCGTCAACAACTGACAGGTTAGACGGTATTTAAACGTAGCCTAAGTTTCGCATAACCGCGCATTTTAAAATAAAAATGCCCATGGAGAATTTGAAACACAGGGAAGGACATAGTTTTTATCCCGAAAAGCATCTCTTAAGGGCGCGGAAAGGTGGATGGCAGTTCGTATGAGAAATTAATCATTTCTCAAATGAGGGATGAGTATAAAACCAATTCTTCGCAATATTTTGATTTAAACTTTCACGGTTTTCTCTTATTATGACAAGAAAACGGCACTAAAGCATCATGTTTTTTATGTGATTAAGTCCCGTTTTTAGGGTTCCGTACCAAAATGGTAAAAAAGGAACCCTTATGGTGCGACTCTGTCTGTCTGTCTGTCTGTCTGTCTGTCTGTCTGTCTGTCTGTCCGTCTGTCACAGCCAGATATCTCAGGAACTACTGCTGCTATCGGTTTGAAATTTGGAATAGTGTTAAAAGTCGCTAACCCGAGCTTATTGGACATAAAAAAAATCTTGTACCTTTTTTACTTTTTTTTTAAAGGGCTCCGTAATGGGATTTTCAAAATTGAAAGTAGGGCTTATATATCGAGTGGGGTATCAAATGAAAGAGCTTAATTTGTAGATTAAAATGCCATTTTTTTTTTTTTTTTTAAATAAATAGTTTTTGATTTATGGCGAAAAAAGTTTAAGAAAATACCATTCCCCCCCTATTATCTCCGAAGTTACTGATCAGAAAAATGTGTCATAATTACCAATTATTAATGTCGTCTTAAATATTACAGGAAAAATATAACGGTTTTCCTCACTTGCACCGTTTTTGAGAAATTTGCAAAAATCATAACACATACTTATTTGCTCCTACTAAACTAATCGCCATACAGTTTTTCTTGAACTATTCATGTATCTACTTATTAGGATTATTATTATTATTAGGAAGACCGTTATATTTTCTCTTCCTAACTTGAATACTTTTTAAAAATTTACAAAAATCTTAACATATTAGTTCTACCCTCCCTACGAGAGCCATCTAGCGGAGAGTAGCAAAACTAAGCGATGATTTATTTCAGATTATATAAAAAATGTCTATTAAATACAATGATCACTCATCAGGCATCGGGAAAAAAACATAAAGTAACAATAATTATTAAAAACTCTATAATAGGAGTATAAAAATGAAATACCACTAGCGCCATCTAGGGACACAAATCTAAAATAAGGTAGCTTGTGGCTAAAAATGATACATGAGAACTAACTTAGTTGACAAACAATTATTTCAATCAGCCAATAACAAAAAGTAACGTTTAAGGGTGGATTTCAGAGCGTTTCAACCGCCGTCATCACCAATCCCGATATTATGATGACATCTTTTTAAAAATTACATAATTTTTGATCAAAACGTGAAAATAGTAGGTACTATTTTCTGATTTTATCAAAAGAATGGGATACATTCTTAAAGTGAATCGTCGAAATTTCGGGATTGGTGATGACGGCATTTGAAACGCTGTGAAATCCACCCTTAAATTTAAATTACAAGTAAAATTTACGCGCTATTTAGTATCAATAGATGTCGCTGTAGCATACGCTGCATCGCGCTGTTAAGATTTTTCCAGGTTGAATAGAGCTAAAGCGGGTTTAAGGCAGGGTTGCTGTTAGTCGTAAGGTTGGTCTACTTATTAGTTTATACGGAACCCTCGGTGCGCGAGTCCGACTCGCACTTGACCGGTTTTTTGTTGTAACAATTCTACGCAGTCAAAGTCACGACCAAAAACTTGGTGGAGGCTTTCTAGTGTTCCGATTTGATTACCTATACATACCATTATCTAGTTAAGTTCTCGGATTTTTTTATGTACTCTTTACAGTGTATTGGAGGTTGTCTGTAATGCTGTGTAAATAAATATGTTTTATGCCACACATGGCCATAAAGGGGCTTTTTCCGCACGCTGCGCGTACGGAAAAAGCCGCTTTCTGGCCAAATGTAGACATAAAATTGTGTACACAACACGGGAGGTAATAAAGAAAGCCCTCGATCGCATATTTACGTCCCTCGCTTGCAGCTCGGGCCGCAAACTCCTGCGATCTCGGCCCTTCTTTGTATTACCACCCTAGTTGTGTAATGTACTATTGTCGTAAATAAATAAGTACGTGTCAAACGGGGTGTTCTATTTCTGAACCTGGAAACATGATATCACAATAA
The DNA here is from genome assembly GCA_947034925.1 of Eudemis profundana. Lineage (NCBI taxonomy): Eukaryota > Metazoa > Arthropoda > Insecta > Lepidoptera > Tortricidae > Eudemis > Eudemis profundana. Next base: position 6,746,169 of record OX344806.1, on the reverse strand, counting down.
AAACCCATGACATCGAATTGGGAACGGGGACTCCCCAGCCAAATGAAACCCAGATGTATTCAAATTAATGCGTGTAAGCGTTTATAATGTAAACATGTGATACCGAACCCCGTAGGTATTTCAGACATAGTAACGGAATAGTGTAAGAGACCGTCTAACGACGACCTCCCCTCATCCCATTTGATTAAACGAATGTTGTAGGTATGCAATATGAGGAAAAAATACACAATGGGTTTGGGGTGCCACCCTTATCCTGGCAAATACTGTAGTATTATTACTATTTTTTTCCTTAACTTTTTCTTAACCCAACTTACATGGAAAGGTGGCTAATTTTATAGCATAGGGTTGCCTACGCAAATGTTGCTGTGATTTAGGGTATTTTAACCTTACATTTGCGGTATTGTTATAAAGAAAGTGTAACTTTACAGCCACCTATACTATACGTAACCTAAGTTATTATAAAGCCACATAATTTACATAATATATAAAGACAAAATTACAGAAAAAATCGAAACAAATGAAATAAAAATACGACGTAAAAAAGTGCAGCCGCAAAAGAGCGTATCTTCATTGCACTTACGCCCTTTTGTCGAGAAGCGAAGTTTTTGAGTTATTGCTGAAAATAATTTAATTACGGTATACCCGATCATGTTAAAAATATTATTTGTTGAAAGTCTTCATTAAGCGTATTTAGCTTAATTTGAAATATCGTTTAAAATAAAAGGGCGTCGGGCACAATTTACTTTTTTAATGATTAATTTAGAAAAACTGTTTAACTCACACGTTGTTTACTGAAAAATAACAGCTTCTGTTACATGTAGGAATCCTAGAATTATTTATTACCAAATTAGGTAGCGGTTTTTACAAGACACCTTTGCTCTAAATTTCATGAATGATCTTGATTTTTAAGTAAACTACCTGTGATGTACTGACGGACATGGCGAAACTGTAAGGGTTTCGTTATTGAAATTTTGGCTAAAAAACCCTAAAAAGTACGCTATATTTTTTTAGGCACAATTACCTCAGCTGTCAAATAAACATTTGAACTAAACAGTTTTCAATTAAATTTAGCCTTATCAGAATATGAGGAGGTGACACTAGCGGGTCGTACTTATTTTTACCTTTTATTATACGCAAAATTGGTATAATTAAGAAAAAAGATGAGAACGGGTGAATGTTGGACCGCGTCTTGGACTATAGTCAAGATGGTATAAATTGGGCGCGTCACTTGATAATACCAATCAGTAGCAAAACAAAAGCATCGAGTAACGTTCGTATTAAAAATGGAAGTTAGACTTTTAATTTTCGGCCTGTTATTTTTAGGAATAAACAGGACTATGGGCTGTAGTGATGTTAAAAGTAGTTTGACGTTTGTTATCGATGTTACCGTATCTATGACTGATGACATCAACCAAGTGAAACAAGGCGCAAACGCAATGTTTGAAATCGTGAAAAACTCTAATTCTTCGCAGATTGAAAATTACGTGTTGGTGGTATTTCATCGTTCGTGTAAGTATTTAACAATAAGAAATTCGTTTTCCATTATGATATTTTTCACTGCGCTTCTTTATTTATTCACGGATATCGTATTAGGTTTTTTCTTTAATTTTTATTGTGAACACTAATTTAGTTACTTAGTTATCAATCATAACCTATTGTGTCGTTATAATCTCGGTAAAATTGTTATATTATGTATATATGGCAGTAAAACTATTTCTATTAATTTAGGTTCTATTAATTGTATCTATTTATGCATGGTTTGAACTCTGGAAATCGCTACTTCTGCACGAAGTAGAAAAGAAATGTTGTCTAAAAATATTTAATTGAAAAACATGTCATTTGTTAGTTTCACATTACAAGTATTCATTTATTATTCTTAAATTAAATATTATTTTTTAGTTTCGTAATAGTTATAAATTTTGTAAAAAAATAATTCGTACTTTGCGTTTTATGTAATTACCTACATACTTATGGTAGTAAAACTAGTCTGTTTTAGGGTTCCGTAGCCGAAATGGCAAAAACGGAACTCTTATAGTTTCGTCATGTCCGTCCGTCCCTCTGTCCGTATGTCACAGGCATTTTACTCAAAAACCGCTAGATGGATATTGATGAAATTTAGAATGAGCCGCTACTTAGTTTGGTAGTTAAAAAATTAAAATAAATATTTTTAGGGGAAGCACTCCATACATGTTACAGAAGCTAAAAAATTTTTTTTTCAGAAAATATCAACGTGAGGTACATAGTTTGACAGCTCTTTCAAAAACATTTTCAGGTTCTTAAGTAATGTTTTTGATTAAGTGAATACCTTTGGAAATAATCGCTCCGAAAGTTGTGAAAATGGTGCCCCCCCCCCTCCCTCTATCTTCGAAACCGTATTCGAAAAGTATAAAAAAAATTACAAAGATAACGCTTAATTAAGACCTCAACAAGATCGGATTAACCGTTTTTGAGTTATTGTCGATAAACTGCGCTTCTCAACAAAAGGACGTAATAGCTGTGAAGATACGCTCTTTTGTTGTTGTACTTTTTTACATCGCATTTTTTACCTTATAGTTACGGCTATGGAACCTACACTGAGCATAGTCCGACATGCTCTTGGCCAGTTATTTTGTATTACAATAAAGTAAATAATAACATTAACTTAAAAGGCTAACTCTTGCCCTTTCTAGTATTTTATGCAACAGTTGTATAAGTGGGTTCAAAAAATGTAAATTGCGTGAGTTGCGATACGAGCCGCGAATGCGGCGAGTATCGCAAATAGAGACGCAATGAGCGTTTTTTGACTTAATTATACAACGTTGCATACAATACTTTTTCTACGACGAGGTTTTAATTTATAAAATACAAAATTAATCATAACCTGGAAACAAGGCAAATATGACGTTTGAATGACAGTATGTGTCTATGGTAAACTTTTTTTTTTATTTAAAATATACTTAAATTAAAAATACTTTTTTTATGTTGGCATCAATGAATTTAGTTCGGAAAGTTTTGTTTTTCTTAAAAACCGTAGGAATGTAATTGTTTGTTAAGTTGGTAGTTGTGCATTTTTACCGTAAAGTTAAAATTGAGCGCTTAATCCTTGACCTAAGTTTAACCTAGATTTAGAAGTCTGTGGCTGCTAGCAATAACGTAAAGTGACTATAATGACACTAGTGCTGCTATGGGGAATAGAGTATAGACTTCTCTGAACTCATATTATGTATGTTCTTATATTAGTGTTCGTGACCAATTAAAAGACAGATAACAGTACAGGAGTAGAAAAAATATTTATCGATTTCTTTAATCTCGGTAAGACACGTTATATACATAAAAAAAATGTAAAGAATGGTGGCTACGCCATAATTACCATTTTATATTTAATTATATTTCTAAAATTATACTCGCATACACACTCGCACAAATGGCAACTACAACGCACCTTTAATTTTTCCTGGCAACATTATTCCACACCCCTCTCCCCGCTCCCTACCGAGCCGAGACTCAAATATGGCTATCGCGCGCGCGCTTATGAAGAAATCCAAAATCTTCAAAAAATAAGTTTATACCGCCTTACGCTACGAAAACTCTGTCACAACATTCAGTGAAAGTGCAGTGTATTTAAAACAATTAATTCAAACGCAAGTTGGAGGTGTCCAATAAAGTGCCAGTGCCGCCAGTGCCACCCGGTAAGTCCCGGCTCCTCCAGTGTGGTCCTTTTCGAACCTGATCCCTCTCAAACTCCTAATAATCCTCTATTTTCAAGTTACTCACGCTCACGCTATCTATTTATTACATATTTCAAGTATTTTATACTACGCAAACCCGCAAACGCACCGCATTCCTACTAGTTTAAACTCGCTCGCATCACTCACGCTCTTTATTATTTCCAAGTAAAATACTCTTAAAACTCAATTATTACGCATATATTTTGTGTTCCATCCTATATTTTTAGGCAATCATTGATATTTCGATTTCCAATTAGATTGTTTTGGTCACTCGCCGCGTTCACGCTATATACCTACCTACCCGCCATATTGATTCACTTCAACCTTCATTTGTTTTATTTCGCTAAAAATTACATCGCTGTCTATTTTCGCAACTAAATTATTTTAACGCATTAATTTACTTATCATCATGGGTAATGAAGATGGTAGTGATACTAAAACTACTAGAAGTACTGCCAAGAGTGCAGGTTCAAGTGAAGGCGATCTCGTAATGATTAAATTCCTCGAGCAGAAAAAACAATGCTTGTTTCAAATAGTCCAAGAAGTTTATAACCTCAGCCTAAAGGTTTCCGATGATGTTGTACGCACCCAATTTCTCGCTAGGGTTCAGTCTTTAGACAAAACTCGCTCAGAATATGTAGAAACAATAGATAAATTGTTCATTGAACAACTCAAAGTTAAACCGCAGGTACAGACGAGTTACAGTGCTCTCAGTGCATTTGATGAGTTGTATTGTTACATAAAACAAACCGAAACCAATTTGAAGCAAGAGCGAGAGGACAAAGGAAGGAACTCAAATATAAATATTAAATTACCCCCGCTACAGCTTTTGAATTTTGATGGCACTCCCAGTCGATGGCCAGTGTTCCATGAGAATTTCCTTAGTGTTATACACACAAACTCTCAACTCTCAAACGCAGAAAAGATTCAATATCTTATAGGTTGCCTTTCAGGTAAAGCCCTTAATGTATGTGCAGGCATAACCGCCACCGCTGATAATTATGACATAATATGGAAAGCTCTTCTAGCTAAATACCAAGACACCAGGGTACAGGCTTCTATGTATGTAGACCAAATGCTGCAACAAAAGTCTGGCCAGTCCGCTGATAGTATACTTGATAACTTTTGCTCTGCTGAAGCCGCACTGCAACGCTTAAAGATAGACAATTTATCAGATTTCATGATAACTCACATTGCATTAAGCAAGCTTGATAAAACAATGCTTGACTTATTTGAGCAGTCTCATAGACATATAGACATTCCTACATTCAACGACTTAAAAAAGTTTTTGTCCGAACAAAGTAAACTTTCTACTCTACATGGCCCATCCCGCTCTCAGCCAAGTAATAATAATAATCGCACTCAATATAGTAAACCTACTCAATCCGCACCGCAAATTAATAAAACAAAAACATTTTGTACTCAAACGCAAAGCGCTGTTGCACAGACTTCATTCAAAGCTAATATAAATCCATCGCAATCTCCTTGCAAAGTGTGCAACTCTGAGTTGTCGCATCCTTTGTTCAAGTGTGAACAATTCTTAAAATTAAATACTCAAACACGCAATGATATTGTTCGCCAATATTCATTCTGCTTAAATTGCTTAGGCTTTCATCACATAAATACATGCAAATCAAACAGCAGGTGTTCGATTTGCAACCGCAAACATCACTCATTATTGCATTATGAGAATTATAATAATTTTAATGCATTCCGCACTTCCCGATCAGCTGATCATAATAATTTCGGTAACCATGAAACCAGTTCGTTCGGTCCGCGCGCTGCGACAGCGCCGCCGCTGACAGCTAACTTCACGCATCGTCCGTCTCACTCGCACTCGCACCCTTCGCCGACGCCGCGTCCGCCGCCCATCAATACTGCTCGCACGTATGGGGAGTCTCAATCACAGCCGCCGCCGATCCCGCGCTCGAATTTAAACATTGATAACAACTGCGCGCTTTCAGTTACCGTTCCCGCGCTTACTTCAAGTAATGATACTACAGTATTGTTACCTACCGCGACTGTTAACGTGTATAATGATAACAAAGAAAACCGCATGCGTCTATTTTTAGATACCGGTTCAATGAGTAACTTTGTAACAAAATCTTGTTGCGAACGCTTGAATTTAAAGATAACTCCCGCACCTTCTGTAGTTAAAGGTATAGGTCAACAAGAAAATGTCTCGGTCGGAATAACGCAATTTAAAATGTACTCTCGCTTCGACTCACGCTGTTCGTACACAGTTTGCGCTAGAGTTATTGATACGATAACTGATTATTTGCCTAACGCGGAAATTGATACGACAGAATTAACTCATTTGCAAGATTTACCAATGGCTGATGACCAATATTACGCACCCGGTGAAATAGATTGTCTAATAGGCAATGAATTGTTCCCGCTATTACTCGGATCGCATAAGTCGACCTCGCCGAACTCGTCGGTCGTAGGTATACAAACCACTCTCGGATATGTCGTTATGGGTAAGGCCGAATGCCGCTCATACTCACCGCTCGCAAAAACGCACAGCTCAGATAAGATTTTCTTCTGTCAAACAGAGGATATCTCGCTCAATCAATTAACGCAAAGATTTTGGGAAGTAGAAAATGTCCCTGAAAAAAAGCACTTCAGTCCCGATGACGAAGCGTGTGAAAAAATATTCCAATCTACTTACTCTCGCGATGCCACCGGTAGATACACGGTCGAGCTCCCTTTCAAGCACCCGCCTTCGGAGTTAGGACACTCTTACGCTATAGCTAAAAACCGCTTATTGAACCTAGAAAAGAAACTCGACGCCGCCGCCGAGTTACGCGCTGATTATAACACAACTATTCAATCTTACATTGACAAAGGATATTTGACTAAAGTTCAAAATGATTTCAAAGATAATAATGAATCTTATTACATACCGCACAGAGCTGTCTATCGCCCAGAAAAAGAAACCTCAAAAACGCGAATAGTCCTAAACGCTGGAAGTAAATCGACTTCAAACAAATCACTCAATGATTTATTGTACACAGGTCCGATTTTACAAAATAGTATATTTGACTTGCTTCTCAACCTCCGCATGTTCTCAATCGCTATAAGTGCTGATTTAGAAAAAATGTATTTTCAAGTGAAACTCGCTCCAAAGCACCAATCATTTCAGCGAATTCTATTTAGATTCGACCCAAACGCACCGATTGACATATATATGTTCAATAGAGTTTGTTTTGGCGTGTCAAGCTCGCCATACCTCGCTTTGCGTGTCGTGCGTCAGCTCGCCGCTGACAGCCGCGATTCCTACCCGCTCGCTGCTGATGAAGCTGAAAACCACATGTATGTCGACGACTACATAAGCTCAGTCGATAACATAGACATCGCGGAAAATACATACAAAGAAATGACCGCTATGTTTCAATCAGCCGGTTTCAATTTAACTAAATGGATCTCGAATAATACTCAATTAATGTCACGCATTCCCTCCACTCATAAAAGCCCTCTCGCTGTCAAATTTGACGATGATCCAAACGCAGATACCAAAATAGTAGGTATGCAATGGCAGCCTATTGATGACAATTTTATTTTTAACATTAATCTCGATATTCCTGAGACATGCACTAAACGCTCAATGCTATCAACAACCGCACGCTTGTTCGACCCGCTAGGTCTCATCAGCCCTGTAGTCGCATACATGAAACTCCTTATTCAGGAATGCTGGAAATTACAACTCGAATGGGACGATGAGGTGCCTGACTTCATTCTCGCAAAATGGACGAAATTTCATAATGAACTCCCGCATCTGTCTGAAATTAAAATACCGCGTCACGTAGGAATAACTTCCGCTACTCGAGTAACATTGATAGGATTCGCAGATGCCAGTCAACAATGTTACGGTGCTGCTGTCTACTTACGAGTGGACACAGACGAAAACGCAAACGCCCAATCGGTCCACTTACTCGCCGCTAAATCTAAAGTTTCAACGCCAAATAAAACACTCGCCCGCTTAGAACTCTGCGCCGCAGTTTTACTCGCGAAATTAATTGATTCGGTACGCACTGTCCTCAGCAAACGCTGCAACATAAACGCGATATACGCATTCTCAGATTCCACAGTTACTCTGACTTGGATTCACTCACCCGCATACAAGTATCATACCTTCGTAGCTAACCGCATCTCTCAGATAAATGAATACTTACCCGCGTCTCATTGGTTTCATGTACGTGGTACTGAAAATCCCGCCGATATCGTCTCGCGCCCTGTAACGCCAAACGGATTGATAAACAATACGCTCTGGTTCCATGGCCCGCAGTGGTTGATCGCTCCGGTGCACGCCTGGCCTGCAAAAGAATATAAAATAAATCACAATGAAAATACAGAATTACAAGAAACAAAAAATGTATCTTACCATGTTACCGCTGCTACGATTGACGATAACGCTACGCACCCGATTCGCAATCTCGCCGAACGCTGTTCATCATGGACAAAATTTATTCGCGCACTAGTATACGTACTCCGCTTCTCAAAGATTCTTAATTCTCGAGGTCAGATAACGATTGATGATTTAGAAAAGGCAGAATATTATGCACTACGCTACGCACAATCTGAGTATCTCTCTCACGCACTTAACGCGCTTAAAAATAATAAAGCTTGCCCTAGCAAAGCTATCTTAAAGCTCAATCCCTTTATCGACAACCAAGGTCTGCTCAGAGTAGGAGGTAGACTTACTCATTCTCACTTGGATTTCAATCAAAAACATCAAATATTGTTGTCGGCTAAAGGTCGCATAGTCTCGTTGTTAGTAGACCATTATCACGCATCGAATCTACACACTAGTCCCGCTTTAGTATTATCTCTAACTCGTCAAAAATACTGGATTCTGTCTGCTAGAAATTTAATTCGCCATAGAGTATACAAATGTAACTCATGTTTCAAACTCCAACCGCGTAATACTATCCCACGTATGGGGGATCTCCCCGCTATTAGAGTAACGCAAGTTAAAAGCTTTGTCCATACAGCAACAGATTACGCGGGCCCTTTCTATATAACGCACCTACGCCGCCGTGGTGTAAAAAGCCATAAGGCATATATTTGTCTATTCGTCTGTCTCACGACTAAAGCACTCCACTTAGAATTAGTCTCTGATCTAAGTACAGATTTATTTCTCGCCGTTTTCAAACGTTTCATCGCACGCCGAGGTCCCGTCTCTATCTTGTACAGTGACGGAGGTACTAATTTCCGAGGTGCAAAACGCAAATTAGATGAAATACATACCCTTATACAGTCCACTGATTATCAAAATACTATGAGCCATTATCTCACGCAACAAAAAATTCAGTTTCAACATAGTCCGCCGTATGGACCAAACTTCAATGGGTTGAGCTAAACGAATGTAAAATCCGTGAAAAATCACTTATATAAAGCTATCGGAAGTCAAATACTCACCTATGAAGAATTTAACTCAGTTTTAGTTCAAATTGAAGGCTTGTTAAATAGCCGACCACTCTGCGTTCTCTCTTCAGATCCTTGTGATCCAACCGCTTTAACTCCCAGTCATTTTCTAAATGTCACTCCAATGAAATATTTGCCCGCAGAAAATATTGATCTCGATATCTCAGAAAATAGACTCACTCGCTATCAGCTGTTAAATAGAATTATTCAAAGTTATTGGAAACGCTGGAGTATGGAGTATCTTACTTCTCTCCAACAACGCGAAAAGTGGAACTCTCCTTCAAAACCTGTTAGTGTGGGAACAGTTGTCATTATTAAAGAAGATAATTCGCACCCTATGTTTTGGCCTCTCGCTGTTGTTACAGAGGTTTTCCCTGGAAAAGATAATATAATACGTGTATGTAGAGTCAAAACGCCCTCAGGAAGCTATATACGCCCTGTAACTCGACTCTGCCCGTTACCAACTCAATAAATTTAAGCTCTATATGTCATTAGCTTTAAGTTCTCAATCGCTTAACTCATATTTTAATTTAGTTTTTAACGCAATGTAGAGGAAAATTCTAGGCCCCCCGAACTTGGCTACGCCATAATTACCATTTTATATTTAATTATATTTCTAAAATTATACTCGCATACACACTCGCACAAATGGCAACTACAACGCACCTTTAATTTTTCCTGGCAACATTATTCCACACCCCTCTCCCCGCTCCCTACCGAGCCGAGACTCAAATATGGCTATCGCGCGCGCGCTTATGAAGAAATCCAAAATCTTCAAAAAATAAGTTTATACCGCCTTACGCTACGAAAACTCTGTCACAACATTCAGTGAAAGTGCAGTGTATTTAAAACAATTAATTCAAACGCAAGTTGGAGGTGTCCAATAAAGTGCCAGTGCCGCCAGTGCCACCCGGTAAGTCCCGGCTCCTCCAAATGGTAAACACAAAACTCCAATCAAATGCACGTAGATATACTTTTCAGTGATGCTAAATAATAACTGGTATTTTAAATCTTGTTTTAGATGTCAAAACGCGTATTGTAACCAAAGACACAGATGTTTTTAAGGGCTTCTTAGATGAGCTCGCTATCGATACCGAACCCGATGATCCGGATTGTCCTGAAATGGCGATGAGTGGAATTGAACGGGGACTAAAAGAGAGTCTAGAAGGCTCTGCGATATACGTATTCACGGACTCATCAGCAAATGATTATAAAAAGTGCGATGAAGTTACGGCACTTAGCCAGCAGATGGGAAGTCAGGTAAGTTTATCTTTATACCTACTAATAGGTATTTAATTTTCAAGTTTCCTTCAAACTTGATTTAGCGTATTTATCTACGATTTAACATGCATATGTCGCCGCCTTCTAGCTTAATTAGCTATGGTTAGGTGCCTTTTCATTAAACACACTCCTTATTTTAGGTTAGGTTTGTTAATCCGCTTGAGTCCCTCAGAGCGGAAATGTTAACCTGCTGGCGGGTCACAGTTTAGGGAAAATGCTAGGCAGTTAACCAAATGGCTAATTAAACCAGTTGGCTGCGACACATACATGCAAAAGACTTCCACAACAAACTGTCGCATCATGTCGCACTTTTGTGCTACTTACTTAGTACAGTACTTCGGAATCGTATTCTAATCGCAGTTTGATAATACCTTTTGTAGGAAGAAAGATTACTGCTATTAAACTATGCCTTTACGCCCCATCAAGCAGTAGTTCTCGTACATAGTCTTCATAGGGGAGACAGGGTATGGTTGTCTCGCGGGTTGGTTGTCACAGCGGCCATAAAATAATACTAAACGAAACATTAAGTACATCGATCGGTGCTAAAAGATCGCAAGAGCTGTACATCCTTCCGTACTTCACCAATCGATGCACTTATTCCTTCGTTTAGTATTATTTTATGGCCGCTGTGACAACCAACCCGCGAGACAAACATACCCGGTCTCCCCTACGTAGTTTCTTGGATATTTAAAATATAATTATTGCGACAAACATCATTCAAAACTAAATAATACCTACACTAATTTTTTTTATAGTTTTATTTTATTTATTTTTTATTGCTGTATGAATATTTTGTGCTGCTGTCATAAATAAATGCATTTTCTTTTTCTCTTTCTTACTAAGAAATAGCTGACTTCGGCAAAAAAGCGCACTTTGAACTTTTTTGTTTTTAAAATGGCACTTAGTAAGGAGAGGTATAATATAGAGTATATTCAATAATTTTAGCTTTGGTAATAATTTAACTGTATTCCTGTTTTAGGTTGTTTTCGTACTGACTGGTGTCTGTGAAAATAGAATAGATGAAGACTACTTGGTGTATCCGAAACTGGCCCTGGCTACTAATGGGCAAGTGTTCCATTTGGAAAGAAACGAAATTGGAAAGGTTAGTAAAATATGGTGACAAAAAACTCACTGATTACAAAAAATATATAATTGTCTTATAATGTCATTAAGTTACGGCACTACGTTCGCAATTAGAATTTTGTTGTATTGTACAATTAGGTTTATTTAGCCTGTTTGTGTCTCCCACTGCTGGGCAAAGGCCTCATCATCATCATCAGCCTGCGGCAGTCCACTGCTGGCCGTAGGCCTCTCCCAAGCAATGGGCAAAGGCCTCCCCTTTTTTCAATTAATTACAATTAAGTTTAAATAAATAAAATAATAACCAGATCAAAAATCTCGCACGACAAATATAATTTTCTACTAGCTTTTACCCTGGATTTTAAGAATATTCAATATACAGAAAAAGTATAAGCATTTTTTTGACGATTTAATAAGAGCTAATATCAAAAGCTACAACAGCACGGTATCGGTGCAGATAAATACTTAAACTCAAAAGGGACTGTCTGAAATGATCACAAAAGAAAAAAAATCGATAGCAGCCGTAGTGCCTGTGATATCTGGCTGTGACAGACGAACAGACAGACAGACAGAGTCGCACTTTAAGGGTTCGTTTTTATCATTTTAGCACGGAACCATAAAGATGCACTTACCAACACCAACAATTTATATTCTCAAAATCAGATTTCGGGCGTCAAAAATGACGATAGTAAAGAAATTGTTTAGTGTATACTCCACAAAATAAAAAACAAGTAATTTTGAGCAAAATAGACCAAACCACACAAAGAAAAAATGGGCAAAATATTTTCGAAACGTACCAAATGTTTCGAAAATATTTTCCCTATTTGTTCTACAAGTGAATTACCTACCACATTTCGTTAATTCAATAAATAATGCATGTTTTCAGGTATTAAAATACGTAGAGTATAATATAGAGAGCCGGAAGAATATTCTAAAGAGCAAAACATTCCCCGCTGGCTATGGGAACACATTTGACGTAAGTAACCGTAAACCAATTTTTACGAGATTTTTGTTTCTATTTATATCACGCGATATTTTCGACGATTGATGTACTAAAATTCTATATTTACTGTTGTTCTGTACTTTGCATGTTTTTCAACTGTTCTGTAAGTCAGCGTGGCAATAAATGTCTTCCTTAAGATTAAAGATTACAGTCCAGATTTGCACATGAGAATTAGCGTTGCAGGGTCGTTCTCAAAAAATGATGTCCGTTAGGGCTTTACTAAACAATGTGTTAATCTTGTTCCTTTGTGTAACGAAAGTTACCATACAGATGGTTACACAAAGGAAAAAAATAACACTTTTTTTAATAAAGTCCTAACTACGGATATCTATTTCTGAAAATGACCCGGATAACAACGAATTGTTGAAACGTAAATATTCATTTCAGGTTAACGTAGACGGAGATACAAAGGAGTTGGTCATATCCGTGTCGGGAGAGAGCCCGTCGGTCGACGTCACCGACTCTGGCGGTACTAAATGCCCCATCACAGACATCACCAGACTGAAAGAAATAGCGGTAAACTGTTGAATTTATCGTACATATATTATCCCCCGTTTCAATCCAGGACTTGGTCTACTTGAATGCCAAATTTCAGCTCAATCCGTTTAGTTGTTGCTGCGTTATTTAGCAATAAACATCCAAACCTCCAACCATCTAAACATCTTCACAAACTCCCACATTTATAATATTAGTCTGACTGCGTTCACGGAGGTGAAATTAGTTAAATATCTCTTTTCTGCTCCGGTTTAGTCGGGTAATAAGTATTCTATATATTAACCGGGGTCATAATCTACATGTGAACCAAATTTTATGGAAATCGTTCTGGCAGCTTTTGCGTGATGCGCGCAGAAACATAGTCATGCTACGGTTTATTATAAGTGTCATTCCGTGGATATTTGGATATTGTCGCTTGCGTCTTATCCGACTCCGTTATTAGGACATCAAGATAGAAAGACGCAAGTGACAGAGACCTTGGCCTCTGACACAATATAACTTCATTCTACTATTTTTGACCCAGTGGTTGGATGAGGCCTAGAGGTAATAAGTATATTTTTTGTTTCATCATAGATTGTGAAAGTGGTTGGTGTAAAGCCAGGCGTGTACAAGGTGGAGGTGGGCAGTAAGAGCAAAACACATGTCGTGGTGTCAGGGTCCACATCAATCCACTTCCAGCATGGATTCTCCGTTATCTCGCCTTCAGCTATCACGGACACTGTCAAACTGCCTGTACCAGGTACTTTTCAAATCAATAAAAACTTTCAGCTTAAGTGTGCTTGCTGGCAGATCAATTCAGCTTCTTTTTACGAAATGTCATAATGCTTACATAGTATGTAATTACCAAGAAAAGTATGTCATATTCATTCAACTGTGTTTGTTTTCAGGGGAAAAATCTCATTTGGCTATAAAATTGGCTGCAGACAGAAATGTGATGCTGCTTGGCGTGCAAATACTCGACATGGACGACAACGTAATTCTAGAGGAACCATTAAAAATTGTCAATGAAACAGATCAATTTTATACCACCGAATCGATTATTCCACCGAATCACATGTTTAAAATTGCGGTAAGACAATTATTATAATACGTAGTTAGACGTAGTACAAAAGGTGAAGTGAACTGATGACGGACGCCAGAGACCGCTTGATCCCAGCGGTGCAGACCGGCCATAGTGGTGGTGTTCTTTAGGAAAGATTTTATAAAAACTGACCTGCGATTGCCCTCAGTATCGCCTGATGGTAGGCCACTACGAAGCCGAAGATGTAGCTCATCGGTTCAGTACACTCTAAAAAAAATGGTTACTCCTAACAAGATTGTGATAGTTATAATCAAGCATCTTGATTCCATATAAGCCTAGTTAGATGCACCAACTAAGATGATACTGATTATTTATCATAGTTCAATTAACAATTCTGATTTGATTCAACAAACATTGATGTATAAGGTAACTAATTAAGCATGATCGAATCATACAAAGAAGCAAATAATGATAGAAACAAGGAATATATTTGTTAAAATTATCAAGATTCTAGATTGTTCTTTTAATCACTAATGAACTTGCTGTTTTAATTAATCAGCTTTATCTTGTTTGTTTTATTTAAGTTAACGCCAACAAAGAGACAATCTCTCTTAGTTGGCTTAGGTTGGTTAGTTTTTGAGAGTAGATTCCTATTTACTCGTGTCTGGAAGAGTCCTAAGTTATAATATAATTGTCAGGAAATACAGGCGCTGAAGTATTTCGTTTGATGATGACGACATGTGTAAAAGTAGAAAAGTTCAAGAAAAGGAGTACCTACTGCCACCTGAAAAGCCGGCAACGCACTTGTGACTCCTCTGGTGTTGCAGGTGTCTATGGCCGGCGGTGATTGCTTACCATTAGGCGACCCGTCTGCTCGTTTGCCACCTATTTCATAAAAAAAGAACTTTGAGTGCCATGTCCACCCCAGACCGAAGCATTATCTAACGGAATTATATTTTTTTGTAAAAAGCCTGGGGAACTGCATTTATAAATTCCATTAAAAGCTTAATCAAAACGCGAAAGTCATCAAATACATAGCAAATAATTATATAACCATACTGTATAAGTGTCCACAATAAATACTGAATAATAAATAAAATAAATAAATATTAGGGGACAATCTTACACAAATCGAACTAGTCCCATAGTAAGCTCAATAAGGCTTGTGTTGTGGATACTAGACGACGGTATATTTAATAGATACAAATACTTAAATACATAGAAAACATCCATGACTCAGGAACAAATATTCGTGCTCATCACACAAATGCCCTTACCGGGATTCGAACCCAGGACCTCCTGCTTCCAAGACAAGACATATCTCTACTATCTCATTGCTAAATCACTGTTAACATTTTTACGCAACATATGCCGTTTGTTTCACAGAATATGTATGATTAATGTCACTATAACAACAAATAATAACATTAAGAATTAAAGGGATCCCATACATTAGACGTGTTTTTGGTGTTTCTTGCTCGACGACGGAACCGTTCGTGTTCAATTTCGACTCGCAATGACCTTCAGCTATGTGATTAAGTGATAGATCATTGTAATGTAGGTCAAATTCCGAAATAAATATAACTCAAAACAATAAAGATAACATGAGTGTCAGCTGTGCCTAGCCAAAAAAACGACAATATCAATTTTGATTTAGATTTGTACGTATTTCAATTTCAGATAAAAGGCTACGACGCGAACACCAATACCTATCTCACTAGAATTAGTTTGACACCCGTTCAACCTCAGTATGTACCAGGTAAGCGTTTTCTTATCTGGCCTTTGCTATATTTTTAATAAACATATATAATACCATGAATATGAGAATAGTACTTACAAAAACATGCCTACACGTTTTAATGTGAATAAAGCAGAAGGATTGAATTACCAAAGTCAGCAATGAGTATAAAATCAGTTGTACACAGGACTGGGTCATACAGATTTTGTAGTATGAGTTAAGTGTTCGCGTCTTTCCTGTGGTCATCACAACATAACAGTGTACAAGATACCCTTGGGTACTAAGCCGGTGCAGATTTGGAGTACATTTTCCTTAAGAGCAGTAGAATAAGGTGCTCACATGCCTGATATTAGGCAAATCGATAGGAATCGAGTTCTTTAGACGCTACGCTACTGCAACATAAGGAGCTTTAAAAGCCTATTTTTTTAACTGGACCCCTATAGTAAAATAATAATAATTATTATTCATTTAATTCAGATAATTAAAATCCATACAATTTGTTAGTAATTATGCTATACTTATTGACTAATGTTAAAATACTTATGTTATTACTTATTATTTATTATACACAACTACAAATTAAACATATTAATAAAACAACTGGGCCGAGACTTACAACCTCCCTGTCTGCTTAACCCAGTGCTTCCATATACTGCAGTCAAATCTGTCTGATAATACTTTCACAATGCTGTTGGAGCTGTCTCTAGCGCGAAGCATTAAGACGCTGTCAACAGCAAAATGCCCTTGAGGATTCAGGATTTTGGCCCATCCCCTAGCCCCGCCTAATTGCTCCCAGCGCTATTCACAAGTGAGCGGCGAGAAGCGTAACTGTTTGCATTCGGCTTGCGATCGCGATCGAAATAAACACGCCTGCCGGTAGATGGCGTTAAACTCCTGTAGGTTTCCCAATTTTCCCATAGAGCGCAGAATAAAATAGACAGGGCGTCGTTAAAATAATATAGTTGGTTTTTAATTTATTTTCATAATTAAAGCGTGAACAGATAGAATGAAATTTGGATATGTAATACGTAAATAAGTAATGAAAACTTTCAAACACATTTAATGAATTTTGGATATGTAATATAAGTAGTTAAGATTTATTAGAAAAAAATACAGTATTTTTGTAAGTAGTAATACGATTATATTGAATTAAAATATACAACACTTCCTTTATGTTTTTCTTGATGACCTGCAATGTAAGGTCATCGAGAAAAACATAAAGGTAAGGTAAGGTTTACAAATAAATCAATCGATTTTCGATTTGACAGTATAAGGTATTTATACTTAGTATCCGTAACCTGGTATCCCATCAAAAAAATTCTGTAAAAAACTAGCCAAGTCTCGATGGAGCTGCTTGTTTATCTCTAAAAAGTAATGAAATCTAGACAAAATCGTGTCAAGTTTAAGGTACCTTACTGCGATTTCTTTATTATTATACTTAATGTTGTGTGACTTGGCCGTTGAACATTCTTTATTCGTTATAGTAGGTACAAGTCAACAAAGAAACTTTGTAATCGCATGTATTTGTATAGGATTACAAACTTATGTGTGCAGTTGCAATATTTGGAGGTTCTTTAGGACTTGATAGGCTAAAAACTAACTATGTTTAAAATTTCAGCTCTCTGAGTTTATGGGAAGTACTAGTTCTATTCTGATGATCATGTCATGAGTCAGTGAGTGTCTGTCGTAAATGCGAAACTTTGCTTTCGCTTAACTTCGGAACTAAATGACCTACAGACTTGAAATTTTGGATTTTAAGTATGTGATTATAACTTACTGGATGACGAAAATTTCTGCGTTCTGGTCTTATCTAGAGGTTCTCAAATAGGGGCCTGAAAATGCGGCGAAATGGTTCCAGTAAAGGATGGTACGGCAGTGTTTGCTTCGCGCTCGACTTGGCGGGGCCACTGCCGTGCCCCCAGATATGTACCATGCAACTCCGAGTACCTTTAGTAGCTAATGATAATGTATGTTACGTAGGTAATTAAATTAAATGAGATTGAATATAATATACAATGGAAAGTAAATTTTTGGTCAGCCGTTATTAAAATTGATCCGCAAAAAAAAATAAGCAGTTAAATCATTTGGGCAGCATACAAAGATTTGGCTGGCAATAAATAAAATCGGGCGGCAACTCTTGTTCAGCCAACAGTTTAAAAACGGTTAACATTTTAACCAATATTAATCTGCTTTTTTTATCATTTGGCTGCCTAATAACCAGTCGAGCTGCAAAATAATTACTTGGGTAGCAAGATTTTACAATTGGTCAGCAGAGAGTTTAATTGAGATATACAGGGTGTCACTGTGATATATACTGGGTGTCACTGTGATATATACAGGGTGTCACTGTGTTATATACAGGGTGTCACTGTGATAGATACAGGATGTCACTGTGATATATACAAGGTGTCACTGTGTTATATACAGGGTGTCACTGTAATGTATACAGGGTGTCACTGTGATAGATACAGAATGTCGCTGTGATATATACAGGGTGTCACTGTGTTATATGTATACAGGGTGTCACTGTAATGTATACAGGATCTTACTGTGATATATACAGAATGACATTGTGATATATACAGGGTGCCATCGTGTTATATACAGGGTGTCACTGTGATAGATACAGGATGTCACTGTCAGCAGAGAAAACATGTCTGTAAGCAGTTTAATTGAAATATACAGGGTGTCACTGTGATATATACTGGCTGTCACTGTGATATATACAGGGTGTCACTATGTTATATACAGGGTGTCACTGTGATAGATACAGGATGTCACTGTGATATATACAGGGTGTCACTGTGTTATATACAGGGTGTCACTGTAATTTATACAGGGTGTCACTCTAAAAACGAAGCAGCTCCCAAAAATAGGTAGGTTAGGGTTATTTTTTTTTTGATGACCCTAAAACGAAACGGCTCCCAAAAATAAGTAGGTTAGGGTTATTTTTTTTGATGACCCTAAAAACGAAACGGCTCCCAGAAATAGGTAGGTTAGGGTTATTTTCTTTTTGATGACCCTAAAAACGAAACGGCTCTCAAAAATAGGTAGGTTAGGGTTATTTTTTTTGCTGACCCTAAAAACGAAACGATACACGTTGTGAATAAATAATATAACTTCTAAACATTATGAGATGTATAAAAAATCGAAATACCAATTTTATATGAGCCCATCACAGTGACACCCTGTATACATTACAGTGACACCCTGTATACATTACAGTGACACCCTGTATATAACACAGTGACACTATGTATATATCACAGTGACACCCTGTATATATCACAGTGACATCCTGTCCTGTATCTATCACAGTGACACCCTGTATATATCACAGTATCACTCTGTATCTATCACAGTGACACCCTGTATATATCACAGTTACATCCTGTATCTATCACAGTTACACCCTGTATATAACACAGTGACACCCTGTATATATCACAGTGACACCCTGTATATATCACAGTGACACTTGCTACTTGACAGCTGACAATTACCGAATGACAAAATGCGCACACGATTGGCGGCAGAATAGTTGCGCCCAGTTAGGTTTTATTGCCCCCTTTTTTTTGATGAACAAAATGAAATATTTTGCTTACCTACTGATTGCTTACCAAAATTTGATTTACCGTAGATCGCTTAATGCAGCTCAAATATTTAATTTGCTGACCAAAATAATTTAGAGCAGATCAGTATATCATTAATTGCAGCCTGATTTATAAATGTTTGCTTACCATAAGTTGCTTACCAACTAGCTATTTTGGCTGACCAAGTACATATTTCTGCTGACCAAAATATGAATATTTTGCTGATCGATTAAATGATACCCATATACAATATAATAAATACTTAGTACAAATACCTTATACTGTCAAATCGAAAATTGATTGGTTTATTTGTAAACCTTACTAACTGACGTGCCCGAAAAATTACCCTGGAGTGCGGTGTATGATAATACATACATACATATATCCATACATACATACATACATACATACATACATACATACATACATACGTACATACATACATACATACATTCATACGTACATACGTACATACATACATACATACATACATACGTACATACTAGGGATGTAACGATACCGATACCGATACCGATATATCGGCCGATATATCGGTATCGCCGATATTATACAACCGATATTTGAAGAATTTGCTGTATGAAAAAAAATCTGCAAAAAGTAATTTCAATTTCTGACTTAATTTATGTATTGGTCTATTCTATTACCTTGTGCAATGATAATTACTATGTTAATTAAATCTTTGGTTCTTAATAAAAAAAAAAGAATTTTGAGTTGACAATTTATTATTTTTACTTTACACTTTCAAGGTTGACTCTCTGGTAAATATAACCAGTAGTCATTGCCATTAGTTATAATAAGGACATAAAAATATCTGAAATTCATACTTCATTATTTATCTAAGATATCGGTATCGGTATCGGTATCGCCGATATTAACTACTATATATCGGTATCGGTATCGTATGGGATCGTTCAACAATTACGTGATCATTTTTGGCCGTTTTTTTAACCCCCCCCTCCCCCTATGTGATCACAGCGTAATCTTTTGTTTTAACCCCCCCCCCCCCCTCGCCTTGATTACGTAATCTTCGTCCGTGCTTAAAATGTTTGCTGTTTATTAGCACTGACACGTATGTCATGTTTCTATGGGTCTTAAATTACCTACATTTGGAAAGAGGGTGTGTCATTTGGCAAAATATATATGAAATCACGCCTTTATCCTTTGCAGGGTAGGCAGAGCATCAACGGCCTTAAAACAGTTGTTTTCGCCACTTCTGACAAATGTTGAGGGACATTTCAGAAATTGTGAATCACTGTAGTGGCAGGTTGTCAGCCTATCGCCCAAAATTGCAATCCACTGAAATCCTTGACTCCCTTAGTCGCCTCTTTACGAAATTTACGGAAAATAAATGAGTCGATGCTATTCTAATCCAGTATCACACGACAGCAAAAAGGCGGCGTCATAAAAAGTGTTAATACATTTTGTTAATTTTATAAAAAAAATGTGAAAGAATCACAGAAATAAAGCTAATCCAGTCATACAGAAAGGAGCCATCTAAGGATGAAAAATTCAAATTTAAATTGGCTTTACAATAATGTTCTCTGATGGATGACTAAAGTAATTTGATTACTTTTCTAATTAAAAGTATTTCTAGCTAGTTCTACACCTTTTTAATTTTTTAGAAAATTTCTTTAGCTAACAAGTTATAAAATGATGACGTAATCATGGATGCTCCCCCCCCCCTCCCCCAAATAATCCAATGTATATACAAGCACCCGACCCCCCCCCCCCCCCTCCGGTGATCACGTAATTGTTGAATGATCCCTATCGGCAAAACTGTGTATCGTTACATCCCTAGTACATACGTACATACATACATAGGTACATACATACATACATACACCTTAGGCCTTCATACACAGGGTTTCGCACACAGGCGCTGCCGGGTGTGGGCGCAGCCCTGAGCTTGCCTAATGCATTAGGCAAGGAAGAATAATAATTACGTCAAAATAAAATCGCGGAGTGAGACATGCCTGCTTCGGCTCGTTTCCTAAAACCACACTCGTGTATTGATGCCTCCCATAATACATAACTATTACCGTCGACTCCAAAACTTTATAGATCTATGCAAACAAAACGTTTCTCGATGACCGTAGCCAAGACCGCATCTGAAGAAGCGTTGAAATGTGGACCTTATATCCAGTGACATAAGGTCCACATTTCAACGCTACGAAGGTGTAAAACTGAATGAGTATTCATTTGGACAGGCCAGTGGCTATTGCGGTGATCATACATTTAACACACTTAACTAAATATTTACACTTCTTATATTATAACTTTGATTTATATAAGTACGTATACAGTATTTTAGATTTTTAACACAAGGTTAAACAAATTTTTGCGATGTTTTCGATGCGCAAACTAGAAGCATAGGTCCGTCTAGCACGGCGCGTCAGCGCACACTGTCTATTTGTATCGGAGTAAACGAGAGCCTACTGTCACTGTTTCTGGGCAGCCGGGTATTAGAAGATAAAAATAAATAAAAATTGAAATAAAAAAAAGTGTGGGCTATTTGTGAAATGTGACTCGTTAGCGGTTTAGGTATGAATATGTTGACTTCATGTTTTTATTTGCAGACCCATACGTTAAAAAAATAAAGACATAGAACCGTTTAATGATGATTTTAAGACCAATCTTTGCAATTTTTTTCTATCGAGCCGATTTCGTGAAATTATGTATCGCGTCCGTCCACGGTCTTCGAAATATGATGAATATTAACATATATTTTTTTTGATGTGCTAGAACAAATGGTTTTTCTTAAAAAACTGCTTAAATAACATCAATTTCAACAAAAGTAGGTCTTGTCAGCCTCTTAAAGATGCCATTCGCTTGCGCAAGATGGCATGATGAAAGCCGTCTGTTCGCGTCTCGGCAAACATCGCAGATGCACTGCACCAGCGTGGCAGCCCCATCAGCATTCTGAAAGCATTATTAACAAATAACCCTATTCTTCTACTTCTAGGCCCATATGATAAAACATAGTGATCTGTATTCGGGTCGTTAACTATCGTTGGTCGGTCCACAGGAAAGACGTTTTTTCGAAATCTGCATGACTCGACTATGAACCGTGGGCGATTTCGCTCACCACATAATATTGTATTGTGTCTTCGTATTCTTCTATAAAGTATTAAATACATTAAATAAAAAATTTACTCAATTGCATTTCTGCTTGACACTGTTTTAGCCTTGTTTTTACTTGACGATGCGTTCCACGATAATTTCCAAAAAAATACTTGTACAGTATTGAAATATCAACATTTTATTATTATTGGGTTATTTGCAATCCAATCGCTTTAGTTGTGAATTCCAATTAGGTTAAAGATATTAATAATAACCCAGAAAATTATTTCAGTGATAATAACACAAAGGAGTCCTGTGGTAACTATAGATGGAAGTCCCAAAATAAACGCAAAATATGACGATCCATTGCAAGTAAAGTGCAAAGTCAGCGGGTATCCTAAACCCAGCGTGATTTGGGAATCTGACGACAAATCTGACATACTATCATACACGGTAAGTAGTAAACGATTCGGATGTGTGTCTAGACGTGGATAGCTTTATATACAAATACAACCCCTGGTAATTCAGGGTAGAGTTGAAGGGGCCAGACCCCGTTAAATGTCCCCCATGAAAGGGCCGACCATATCAAAGGCCGCGAGAATTGCCTGCTGTTTATATTTTTTTTAATTTTCAGAAATTTGCAGATTGGTCCTATCTGTTTCAAAATCTAGTTCTGATAGTGGTGTGTCTTAGTAATTGAAGGAACTACTAAGGCATCCCACTTTCAGAATAGCGATGTCAGTATTTTTATAGTAAGTCGAGAATTTGCTAGTGATTCAATGTCTGACGTCTGTTTTTTTACATATCACTCAATCACTGGTGATCATCAAAACCTCTTGGAAGTTCCTAAAGGCTTGGGAGGCTGGAATTTGGTATACGTGCCTTTCGTGGAGCTATTATTTACAAAACAAAAAAAACAACAACCTTTCTTATCGTTCGAAGCAGTCACGTTATGCATTTTGACAAGATGTAGGATTTAGGGGTTTGGGCGTGGCTCTACGTGAGATATAAGAACCTTTTCATAGTGAAAGGATTACGAGTCTTGGAAACCCATTTTACATGTTTTTGATTAGATTTAATATAAATATTTTTATTCATTTTTATACTTAAAGGTTTCTCCAGTGGAGCTTCCATACGACTACGTCAGTGTACTAAACATTAGTAATGTGAGAAAGAACGCCACCTACAGCTGCAAAGCTGTCAACAGTGAAGGCGACGACGACAGCAGTGTCGCAGTTGAAACTATAAGGCCCAGGTTTTTTGATATCGTCTCTTTACCAAAAGGTAAGTGGCAGTTGAAATGGTATGAAACCTATTCTATACATACATATAGTAGGTTTATAGACTCAGTTTTTTTTCTAATGTAGAAATTATGTAAATAAAGTTGATAACTGTTAACTTGAGGTTTTTTATCAGGCACATTGTGTGGCAACATTGTGTAATAATTTCATTCGATAGTAAATACTTGATTTTTATGTAGGTAAACAATTTACATAATTAACAGATCACAAATTAGCAAATTCCTTTTATTTTACTTACATTATTCTATAAGCAAAAATCAAATTCTTCGTTGGTATAAAATGTTGCACAGTAAAATACCCAAAGAGGCAGAGGTTTTGAAGCAATGGTCAGGTTTTTAAACGTCGTTGTTATTACGATCAGTTCAACTCACTTTGGGAATAAAAATTATACTTGTATTTATTATGTGATTTATCAAAGTAAAAAGCACGCTTCTGTAATAAGCTGCGTTTCGTGCGTAAGAACAATGAAATAAGAGCCACTTTATGAGTAACAGTGTTGAAAACATTATGGTATGCGTTATATTATTATGCCTTGTCCTACTACTAGTGAGCACTTTAGGCTTATAATTATAACTAAATTAATATCACAAACAAATCGATTTATTAAATATCATGTAAGTACTTTTAAATTGTTCATTGCTAAATGAAAATATTGACGACCACTTTTTTTTTTACATAATTTCTACATTTAAAAAAAACGGAGTATAGGGTTGCGGATTAATTTTCAGAACCCCGATGGCTTATATCGCGCTAATTTTTCGGCACATATTTTAATTTACAGATACAAATGTTTTGTGTTCTCGGTTATTAAGGGTTGGTTAAACGAATCCTTTTTTTGTGGTTTTATATGGGTATTTTTTTTTTATTTTTTTGTCAAATAAAGAAGTAATGGTTAACTCTACTGACCATTATGAAGAATAGACATATAGTACGAGTATGTTTTCATGCCCGTGATCATTTTTCAGATCTAAAAGTAGAATACAAGAAGCAAGTCGAAATATCTTGCAAAGTTGACGCTTTCCCGCCGGCGAATGTCTCGTGGTACAAGGGTCGGAGTCTACTCAGTCCTGATGGAAATTTAGAACTATCCCCCGATAGTTCCGTCCTTACCATACGGTCTATGGAACCCTATATAGCTGATGAATATATATGCGAAGTAAGAAACTCTGATACAAGAAGATTCGCTCCATTTAAAGTGGATATCACTGGCGTTGGTAAGTATCTTGAAACAACATTCCAAACTCAATTCTGGGGCCATAGCCCTGCACTCGCCAAGTCGAGCAAATAAAGGCACGCCGTATCTTTTCTCGAAACCATTCGTGAACATTTCATACATATTTTTGAACGACTCCTTAGGCGCTTACAAATAGAAATCTACCAGACCTTCGAAAAGTAATGTCTGAAGAGAAGAAATACCCGAAGAAGAAATACTTCATGCCTTTTGAAAAGCACAAAAAAAAAACATTTCAAAACAAGGTAACTTACGCCTTAAGGTAACTTAAGAAATATACGCCCTAAGCTGTAAGTAGTATTTTTGACCTGCTGTGCGGAAAAAATATCCCAATGGACCAAAAGAAGACACATGTGACGTAAAAGAAAAAGTTTTATTTCCATACCCCGCACCTCCACCATAATGTGGGGATTGGTGTGTGAAAACTTTTTCTTTATATTCTCTTTTATTGCGACTGCTCGCTTATACGTGTAACTTAAGACTAAAAAAACACTACTAAAAATTAGAGCGAGACAGGCTGCATTCCTTTAATTCATACTATTCGAATTATTCTTTACAAGCTGCCAGTCTGTCTCGGAAATACTGTGAAGGTCGCATAGCCATGTCCAACCTTCAGAGTACCCACCCCGACTGGTAATAAAGAAAGCTCCAGATTGTATACTCTGATCACTTGACCCTCATCTGCGGCTTGGACCACAAACACCCATCGATCGCATTTTTAGGTACCTCGCTTGCAGCTCAGGCTGCATATATCTGCGATCTCGGCCTTTCTTTGTTTTACCACCCTAGTTGTGTAATGTACTATTACTTCATACTGATGTAAATATAATTATTTCTCTTTTTTCTTTGCAGAACCACCAGAGATTAGTAAGAGTACTTACGACATCTATACTATAAAAGGCACCAAAACAGATGTTGAATGCCAGTAAGTTCCCTAAATTTTAATATATCGATGGCAAAAGGCGGAAATGTAGTAATTCCAAATCAACGCATATTGCTTCCGAGAATTCTATAATGACGATCGATCCTTTGACTTACATTGATTACTCCAATCGGCGTCACAGTTTTGCCATGCTAATTGACTGACTCGTCTCTAACTCGGCGCGAATTTTAAACTATCGGCGGCGGCGGCGGCGCGCCGGCTCCTTATGGCGGCGGCGCGCCGCGGCGGCGCGCACGTCTAGTAGTAACCACCAAGGGAAACCCGCTTTATGCCATCGGTATTATCTTTTGGCTGTTTTTAGAAGAATCATCTTAAAAATAACTCTACTTAAAACAAACCCACAACACTGGATAAGTTAAGATTTATGACATTACTCATAAACCCAAGCTGAAATTAGTTTATTCGGGTACTTTTCTACAACAAACTCAGCCGACGCACTGAATTATTCCTATTTAGGAACGGTTTATAAAACTAACTGAACTAAGGTTGTTATAATTTAAATGGAACCTAAACTTTTGACCAATAGCGTATAATAAAGAAAAATACACATAAGTATAGTCCGTACAAACTTTTAAGACCAAATGCTGTCAAACGAACGCAAGCAAAAAAACTACCTTATAAATCAGAGCATAACGTAGTTTTTGGCTTGCTTTCGTTTGACAGGCTTGTGTTTTTATAGGTAGGTACCTATAAAAACACAATTTATGTATTTCAGGGTTAACAAAGGACATCCAAAGCCAGTCATATATTGGTCGTACAGAGAGGCTGGGGAGACAGAGTTCGGCCCTTTAGACGAGAGTGGAGATACTCTCCATTTTGAGGAAGTCGAGGCGGCCGACGCGGGCGCATATAAATGCGTAGCAGTAAACATCATGGGGAAAGATTACCATGAGATTGAACTTCACGTTCAATGTGAGTACTGTCACCGTAGATAAGTACTGTGCCATTGATATTAAAATCAGTATAAAAGTTACCTATACATAAGAATGACATACTAAGACGCTAAAAAACTATCCGTAGAAGATGATTTATGACGTCATTATTAATTTTTGACATATTTTTTTCTGGTAAAAGTGTGACATGAGGCAAGTAAAAATAGAAAATTTGCTAAAAATGTCTACGTCTTTTGGTTTTCGTGTATTTTTTATTCAAGAACAAAGTTGTAAGCATCTGAACCATAGAGTTCAACAGCACACCTTCCACCGAATACGAGGCAGATCAAATAAACGCTATTCGAGTTATCGTCAAATAAACCTACAACAATAGCATTTGTGGTGCTAATCTTTCAATGTTTTTAGACAAGCCGACAATATCGCGAAGGGTCAGTCTTAGACGAACCGTGAATCAAGGCGACATGGTGGTTCTGACGTGTCCTGCCGACGGTGTCCCAACTCCTGACGTCAGATGGACACATAATGGAGCCAATTTATTATGGAGCACAAGATATACTTTCTTCAGAGATGGAAGTATCAGGTAATTTTTGTACCTATGTATTACAGTCGCGATCTTTAGATAAGTAACCCAAAGATCTCATACGGCAAAATGTGTGTGTAAAGTTTATAATGATCCAGGTTAAAATTGGTCAAAAGTATTGTGCACCCATGTATTTTTCATACAAAATTCGAACATTTGCTCGAGGTTTTCGATTTTTATTATTTTATAAGCAAAATAAATAATACTGTACATATTTTGTTCTTAGATTTTCAGCTACTTTGTCAGATACAGGAGTTTACGAATGCACAGCCAAGAATATTCACGGAGAGGATAGCATCAAAATCGTCCTTGATGTAACAGGTGAGAATGTGACCTTACTAATTTAACTTTACAAATCGTTCAGTGACAAGTTACAAACTACTTAGTATGTAAAATAAGTCGTAGGGAATAGTCGGCTTTATTATGAAACAAACAAGGTGATGTAAATAAGATATTTAAATTTAATTGTTCGGTATACGATACGGGAATTCTTGAATTAATTAATTTAATTGCTGATTATGGGTTTTCATAGGACTTAAAAAGTTTTTTAATCACACTTGCTCGAAAATGGTGTTGTTACACGTAGGTTTTACGGGCCGTAAATGACCTATTGCGTAATGGTTTTTTTTAATTTGAATACGTTTTGTTTTACTTTTATTTGTCATGTTCAAAAGAAACGCCGACTTACTTTTTTAACTTTTATCACTGAAATATTTATTTAAAGAGAACTTTTATTGCAAATACATGTAAACACATATTTCGGTAACATTAATTTAATGTTTAAATAGTGTATTTCAGTATTTTGCAAATATAAAATCAACCGTTTTAGGTCTTTACCGCTATGGTTTCCGAACGTGACTTGACATTCGCATTGCCTATGGATATATGTCACTAATGTCACTTTCTGTTTTAAAATTTTATTTAGTTTAAATAAGGTTATTTTATTTAGATTTCCTCACAAGTGTGATGCAAATCATTGTGTGTGCCACGGGCGGTAAAGGAATTACAAACTCGTGTATCGGCTTCACCTCGGTCTTGCAACAAACACTCGTTTGTAATCCTTACTTACCGCCCTTGATACACAATGTACTATTAAGTTACCCCACGTGAAGTTTCGCGTGACGTCACGCCATGATATCATTTTCACTTAGACAAGCCCCCTGCACTTCGAAGCTTTGATGGTCTTTATCTTTTTCAATTTTAATTAATTTGATAAAGTAAAAACGACTTGTCCAATACTTGCGATAATCTAACTAACGGACTAAATTGAATGATATTTTCTTAACCCAGGCATCCTCTCTATTCTATCCGCTTAGTGCATGATAATTAGAAGCCCTGACGTTGTTTTGTTAATGCAGTGCCAGTCGATATAGAGGTTCCGAAGAACAGTCGTATAGAGCAGCAGGTGGGGTTGCCGGTGACTTTGCCCTGCAAAGCCGACGGGTCTCCTGAACCGGAGATATCATGGATCTTCCGCAAAGACGCTAAAAGCCCACCTAGGAGATTCCGGTAAGTTTTATCCACTATAAGTGTAGAAAACTGTCTAAGAAGTGACTAAAAAAACTTTTTTTGGGATGAGTCCTAGGTAACAATAACAATCGCTCACCAGATGTTGCTTTATTTCCCGGGACTTAGCAACTTCCCTGTGGTATCTACGTTATAAATTGTTCTGTCCTAGTGACGTCTATAATTTATGTATCGTACACTGTATACTATGGATCCCCTTTTTCCCACACACAAAAGATATCTAGAAGCCATTTGAACTCCCAAAGATCACTAAAAAATACTGCAGTCTCTAAGCCTTGATTGCAGCACCGATTGAGAAAAGAGATGCAGTAGTTGGGTCGTTCTCAAAAATCAATGTCTGTGGTTAAGGGATTAATTTAACAAAATGTTAATCTTGTCACTTTGTGTAACAAAAGTTACCATACAATATACATACATAGTTAACTTTCGTTTCACAAATTTAAGTGAAGCCCTAACTACAGACATCCTTTTTCGAAAACGACCCAGTTCTGACATTTAAAAAGTTGCAACTGGCAACAGATCAAGAGGATCTTCTCATATGCGCAGGACTAAACAAATAAAAGCCCGAACAAATATTTTTGAGGCCAGGGAACAATTTTATTTGACACAAGTAGCTATCAATTTCAGTCATGACATATTTATATTTTTCATATCTGTCTATCGTGTTTAGAATGGAAACACTCTCCCTTAATGTCCGATCTAGCGGCAGTATTTCTCATCTTTTCATTTCAGCTTCAGGGATTTATTGTTGAAAATATGACGTAGAATTTTATTGCTTGCCATTATATGTACATGATCACGACTCAGTCAAAAATGTCTAAAAAGAGGGACTTAGCAGATACACTGACTGATTGATATTGTTTTATGTTTGTTCAGGGCTAGTGACGCTTCAGGAGGGCTAAGGTTCAACAGTATACAACAGTGGGCCAGTGGTATTTACACCTGCGTGGCTACCAACTCGGTTAACTCCAAAAACATCACATACGAAGTTTCAGTCTTAGGTAAACTGAACATATTCTCGTTGTTTTTTTTTTATTCTTATCTAAGTATTTTTATAAATGCCTCACACCACTACTGTTCGAGTATAACAAGGCGCTTCTTTTATTACATTTACTTAAAATTTTGTCGCATGATTGACCCATGGCCGCCCTTGTATATTCTCTGCCAAGATTTTGCCCAAAACTTTTCCGATATCTAGACATTCCTAAAATAAACTCTATCTGAAAAACTGGGATGTCTTCTCATATCAGGAGTATTCCTTATATGAGAAGACTTCCCTATTTTTTGTCGCTTTCTTGTTATTGAATATTGAAGTGAGAGGGCATCAAATCATCACTTTAAAATTAAACGTTCTATTCACAGCACCGCCTTCCATTCGGTACACAAAAAAGGAATTCCGTGCGGTTGTAGGAGACTTGCAGCTTCGGATCCCCTGCGAAGCCACGGGGAACCCTGAACCGGAGATTAGCTGGTCGACGAAAGGACACAGAATTGCCACAGGTTACATACGCTACAATATGGGATTTGTAAAAAGGGTGTTATCAAATTTCTTAGAGACTGGCATTGGTAATGCATCTAGTGATGCAATGCCTATAGTGCGGTGGTGGCCACTTTCCATCAGGTAGGCCATCTGCTTGGCCAGTCTAAGACATTAAAAAAAGTTATTTAGGAGACTTGTAAACTTTTTGATACAAGGGCGACTTTGAAGCATAAAGAACTCATGCGATTGACTGTTATCAAAATTAAGTTTTATTATTTTTGCCTTTCTGGCATTATATTTGGCTGTAATAGATAGCTACGAATGCCATACTTAAGATGAGTTCAATTGATGAATTTAACTTAAATTCTAAAAGATGTATAATAATTAGGAACTTAAAATAAAATCTTTCTATGTTTCTAGGTTTGAAAGGGTTTAACATCGGTAAAGACGGGAGTCTTTTTATCATGAACGTTGACAAATTATCAGAAGGGTCCTACGTATGCACGGCTTCCAATAAATTTCACCGAAAAAGCGAAGATTTCAATGTTATTGTTGATCGTAAGTACATAGTAATAATAGTTATAGTTTGATTTTCAACAAACAAGTTTATTTTTTGTCTTTATTCAGTAAGTAGTTGGTTTCCTTGCGCTGGATTTAGTAATAGTAAGGTCCAATATAAATCCGAAAATATACATAATTATTGTGGTAAATATTACTGCAAGTGAATCGATTGAGTCTATTTTTGCAACTTTTCCGAATCGTAACAACGGACAAATACCAAGCGCTAGTCAAGCTTTACTAAAATAAAATGCAAGTTTTTATTTCGTTCGTCGTTTATACGATTACCTAAACCACCCATCTTTATATTTGGCGTCATTTTATTGGCGTTGACATACAGCTACTTCACAAAACAGGTACAGTCGGCAATAAAGAGCTTGTTAGTCTCATACATATTGTTTTTACATTTTTTATAAGTAAGCACATGCATTTGAATTTGCAGATTATCCCAAGCCTATGATTTCCAAGTCAATTATTTTGGAAGAAGGAAACTCGGCAATAATTCCTTGCAGTGTCCCAAGAAGAGCAACAGACAGGTTACGTTGGTTTAAGGTACGTCAGAATTTATAATGGCACAGGTTAATAAATAAAATTGGCTAAGTGCAAGTCAGAGTCGCACACTAAGAGTTCCGTACCAGCACCAAGCAAAAAACGCTAAACGTACTTAAGTGCATTCCTAGTTTGGAGATCCCATTTAATTTTTTACTTTATTTTCGTTAGTTTTTATTATAGCGGCAAAAAAATGAAAAAATCTGTGAAAATTTTAACCGATTTATTTGTAATTGCTGTGGCATTATTTTCTTTATTACTAAAAACAAACAAATATTACAAACAGATAGTTATAATATAATACGCACAATTGCAATCAAAATCCTAAACCAAATTGACTAAAACGTTTCTCTCTCTATCCTCTGTTCTCTCTTCTGAGAACTGATCTTCGACGATCAAGCAAATGGGGATCAGTCTGTGGACACTAAAACTTTAAACATTTTTAGGGCCCAGAGATCGTGTCATCTTCAGAATTGATATTGCGCAATGTCAACCAGTTACACTCCGGAACTTACACCTGCCGTGTCAGCTCCGTCGACAAACCTGCTCGGACGGCCTCCACCAAAGTCGAGGTCGGTTTCAGGCCACGGTTCACTGTGAATGACGAGAAGAAAATAAAGTTTGAGAAGGAAGAACTTGCTTTCATGGATTGCAATGCTACTGGGCAGCCAGAACCAGAAGTAAGTGATAAGAGAGTTGTAAAAAATCAGGAACTTCTAGTCAGAGTTCCAGTTGGAGTGACTAGGGTGGACTGGGCAGAATGAATGACTCGCTCGTGACGCTTAATCAGATCAGACACATCAGATCATCAGATGTTATATTCCATGAACGCTCTAGAAATGCTTGACACCTCCATCGATATTACAATTAAGACAAAATAATAAACTCCATGATTTTTATTTAAATTTATTTAAATGTTGCAATTACCATTTGTTTGCAGATAAAATGGTACCACAATGGCAAACTAATAAAATTCACTGATTTTTTGTACATCTTTGTAATGACCAGCGCCAATGACAGAGGGCGCTACATTTGTGAAGTTAGCAACCGATTCGGAACCGTGCAGCAGGAGTTTATAATTTCGTCGCCTGGTAAGTATTCTATTATCATACATTGAGTTCAATTCCCATCTGCAAAAAGTCTCTGATGTATTATGTATTGGATTGCTTATCGTCATGTTAACTTCTTTTTTTCAGAATGTTTGTTAGACGTAAACAATGATTTTAAGGAAAACGAACCTCTAATGCTGACACCCACTGATACGTTCACTAATTTTGAAATCAGTGATGGTTACTTGCATATACCTAATGACAAAACTATTAAACTAGTGTGTCCTTCAGGATTCAATGTAATGCCTTCAAGAGAAATTAATGTAACTTGTGAAAGCGATCACCAATTCATACATCAGCCTTCGGGTGAACGGTATGCGTATTCGGACCTGAAATGCAGAGGTAAATTGCACCCAATAGTTAGAAGAACAGGTCGTCAATGCTCAAACGGCTACTCCGAAATGTTGAACGTTGGCTTTGAGGTGAAAGGACGATTCAAAGAAGTCTACCAAGTCTGTTTAGACATAACTACCCGAAACCCGATATATACAAAGCTGACTATGCAACAGCCGCTCGCGAATACTGTGACCAACAACGATACCGAATGGTTCAGCAATGGCGCACCAGTGGACTTGGACAATTTATATGATTGCAGCTATCAGAATAATGAGATATCTGCGACTTTGAATAAGGAATTTCATCGATACGACGGATGTTGTTTCGCGAGGAGGATGCTGGTGAATCCTAGAGATGTTGCTCCAGGGGTACCACAGGCTGCCACATATACCCACTTGAATGTCGCCCCACATTGGGGCACGTGTAACTTCAAGGTAAAAATTGTGGGCACGATAGTTATAAACGAACGATGTACCTATTTTAGAATTTAGTTACCTTTCTCTGAGTCTGTATTTTGGGGACTGGGTTACCTAGTTAGATTTGCATGTGACGTTTAATGTCTAAGAAGAGCGTATGGAAATACGCTTTATATGTTCGTAGGGACATCAACAGTTCGTTTGTCGCTTTCTCTAGGACATTAAAAAAGGAGACAGCACCCCTTTTTCACAAAAGTCTCTCAGAACCCCAATAATCCCATATATTTGACATTCTTGATAGTGAGAGTACACCTACTGCACCTAATACATCTACTTGGCTATCGCAGAGCCTGAGGTCAGGTTTTGATATCATAGCTACGTTATTCCATGAGAGTTGGGCATTTTGGCACTAAGTCAAAATCGTGGAATGACGTATCGATTGATGTTTATCGTTAATCAGGTGTTCTGGGATTGATTACACTATTTATGTAAGAAGATCCTGAAGTGTTCTTTTTGTCCAGAATTGGGAGGACGTGGAACGTCGGATCAGGGACCTGGCAATATCGGCCGACCGACCGCTCCAAGTGTGGACCGGGACTGCGCAGGACTTGCAGTTACCAGACGCGCACTCCAGGGAACGAAATGTGATTCTTAGCCGCCTAGGAAAATACATCCAGGTTCCAAAGTACCTGTGGAAGGTAATCAATGTCAATCATATTCTTTTTGACATGAATGCTAGTGACTCAAAGAAAGAACTATAGGATGTTAAAAATAGATTTAGTATACAAATTAATATATTTCCAAATTTGGTGACTCCGTTCTATAATATAAAGTTTGCATGCACCGATTTGCATCATTTCGACCTTCTTTTGAAGGAACCGATGTCGATAAATGCACACAGCAGCAATTTTTCTGTTCCTTATCTTCGGTTATAAATGCAATGAAAAACCGAAGACTTGGGAACGCAGCCAAACATCATACACTGATTATTACTCTGATTTAAAATATTTAAAAAATTCTAAATCCTCTTAAAATTTCAGGTTGTCCAAGACCCCTTCACAAACTCTTCCCTGGCTATCATCCAAGTGAACGTACCCGACTTGAAGCTGATCGAGTTACATAGCTATCTGCTGTGCACTGATGTCTGCCACGAGACCACGTGGATGCAGAGCCGGTAATACACTTTTTTTTCCATTGAGCGAACGAGTGCAAAGTCGTGTGTCATTTCTGCTTTTGCAAAAATGCTTTCGTATGTCTGGCTGTTCTCTACAGGTCGCATTCCTCAACTGACTCTCGTTAATTTTGCGAGCCGGTTCGATAATTAGCTAGATCGAATGGATGAATAAAAATGGAAGTTCTCAGACTCGCGAAGTCCACAGGCTACAGAACCACTAGTTTATTTAGCCTGGGAGTTTTAGGGACCTCATTGATGGCACCCTTGTAATAACTACAAATTGTCACAGTATGAGCTAACACACGAAGTATCAGCTTCTGTTTCAGAATAAGATAATGGATTTTTTACACCTTTAGAGAAAGAAGTATTTTCATTCCTCGCAGGAGGGTTCAAAGTGTCACTTGCCTGTTCAAAGGGATTACTAGGTATCAATTATTCGTCATCATCGTGATTTTACACAAAGCTTACACACAATATAAACCTTATGCGGTAAATATCATCGACCGTGGATTTCATTGGAGTAGGTACATTTATTTATCTATCCCTCACTCCAAATAAATCCACAGTTGACGATATTTACTGTTAAAATTCTAATTTAGTAGTGTATTCAGTGAAAAATAACTAATATACTTTACAATAAACTTCAAACTTACAAATTAAATTGAAACCCTAAAATAGAAACAATATACACCTAAAATAAAAGCCTAAAGTAAAAATTAAAATATACCTGGCTAAAATTAAAGTATATCTAGAAAATTCGGCCCCCTTTGCATGGTGCCGAAGATACTGGCAGCGTTTCCTCGCTGTATCGCTATACTTATGCGTCGAGCAAGGAAGCTGCCAGCTCTTCGGTCCCTTGTGACGTCAACCAGCTTTTTGGCCATTTCTTTGAACAGCTGGTGGGCGCTGGGGCCCCACGGGCCAAGGGTCTCGACGCCGAACGGCACGAAGTTGTACTCGGCGCCGAGACCCCTGTATTTATGGGTTTTGAGCTTTTCGGCCGCTTCGGCCGCCGCACCTGCACGATTGCAGGTTCCGTGGAGATGAGAAGGAGCTAGTGTGTCTTCGAATTCTAATTTAAAATTAAATGAGGTGTAACATTATGAACCTTGTCGGAAATAAATAATTTTTAATTTAATTTACTCTGTCTATGCTTTCAGAGACTGGCATACCGTGAACCACGGCTACACTTATTGCTGTCACCTACGGGAGTTTGAGCGCGTCTTCCGTTACTACGGAGTCTTCCCACGCTACGATAAACTTCTCAAGAACGTCTCTTTTATGCCGAGCAGTTTGATTTAAAATGGATAACTTGAAAGGAAAATGAAACTTTGTATTAACATTCAGTGCTAAGCTCCCAAACTTTCATACAAAATCAACCCGCTAGTCGGGTTCTTGGCACTGAATGTGTTAATATTTATGTAGTCTGATGCATTTTAGGCCCGCCAAATAAAATAGACAACTAGATTTTTTTAAGTTTGTATTAATAAGTACTATCGTGTGATAAAAGTTAATGTTAAAATAAAATATATTTTTTATATCGTTGCTATGACTATGTCGTATTAAATAAACTGATATTTTTTAAGCATTGCTCAAATCTCTTTATCCTTTATAAAAAAACAATACCAGACAATATTTACAACACCTGATCTATGGATACCGGCAAGCTACTGTTACCGCGGGTTAGTATAATGATGGTGACAGAGCCTTTAGAAATGCTCACCTAATCAACAGTGTGCCGGTTGAAATAAGACGTGAGTCAAATAAAAAATACTGTTAAAAAAAGATAATCTAAGAACACTACTATATATACGTCAGTTATTTCAATGTAGTTTTGAAACTTCAGATCCCACAGTTAAGCCCTTTATTGGTTTTGTGGAACTGCGTATTGAATGTTAAGTAATTTCCTAATAAAAGTAAAATGTCGCGTTTTAGACTATGATGACGGCAGTGTAAGAGCCGCCTTAGTCTAGAACTTTAGGAACATATCTTTATCTACACAATAATATTAAGGCAACACATTTATTTTATCACACTTACACCATAGTACATTGTGCACCGAGGGTAGTAAGAAGGGAATTACTAACGAGAGTCTATTAGGAGCCCGACGCCGTAGGCGGAGGGCTTTTAATGACTCGAGTTGGTAATCCCCTTACTGCCCGTGATACACACAATGTTTTTCATCACATTTGCGAGGAAAAAAAAATAAAACATAAAAATCAAATCAAACTAAACGCAGCACCCGCTAAGAGACTGTCAACTTTTTCAATATAGTGCACAGATAATGCTAAGAACTGCGTTTAGTTTTTAAACTTGACAGGCAATGCCGCCAGATTGTAGCGATTTTCATAATAAAATTTTAAAGTAAATTAATTTAATTGCATTAAAATAATTGCAAAAATTACTAAAATAATAGTAAAATATACCATATAAGTTTTATATACACTAAAATTGGTTTTGTAGCCAAGTTTTGAAGATCTGAAATAAGCCTTGGCTGATTTGAAAGGGTATCATTTAATCGATCAGCAAAATATTCATATTTTGGTCAGCAGAAATATGTATTTGGTCAGCCAAAATAGCTAGTTGGTAAGCAACTTATGGTAAGCAAACATTTATAAATCAGGCTGCAATTAATGATATACTGATCTGCTCTAAATTATTTTGGTCAGCAAATTAAATATTTGAGCTGCATTAAGCGATCTACGGTAAATAAAATTTTGGTAAGCAATCAGTAGGTAAGCAAAATATTTCATTTTGTTCATCAAAAAAAAGGGGGCAATAAAACCTAACTGGGCGCAACTATTCTGCCGCCAATCGTGTGCGCATTTTGTCATTCGGTAATTGTCAGCTGTCAAGTAGCAGGTGTCACTGTGATATATACAGGGTGTCACTGTGATATATACAGGGTGTCACTGTGATATATACAGGGTGTCACTGTGTTATATACAGGGTGTAACTGTGATAGATACAGGATGTAACTGTGATATATACAGGGTGTCACTGTGATAGATACAGAATGATACTGTGATATATACAGGGTGTCACTGTAATGTATACAGGGTGTCACTTACGTTTTTAGGGTCATCAAAAAGAAAATAACCCTAACCTACCTATTTTTGGGAGCCGTTTCGTTTTTAGGGTCATCAAAAAAAATAACCCTAACCTACCTATTTTTGGGAGCCGTTTCGTTTTAGGGTCATAAAAAAAAAATAACCCCAACCTACCTATTTTTGGGAGCTGTTTCGTTTTTAGAGTGACACCCTGTATACATTACAGTGACACCCTGTATATAACACAGTGACACCCTGTATATATCACAGTGACATCCTGTATCTATCACAGTGACACCCTGTATATAACATAGTGACACCCTGTATATATCACAGTGACACCCAGTATATATCACAGTGACACCCTGTATATTTCAATTAAACTGCTTACAGACATGTTTTCTCTGCTGACAGTGACATCCTGTATCTATCACAGTGACACCCTGTATATAACACAATGGCACCCTGTATATATCACAATGACATTCTGTATATATCACTGTAACATCCTGTATACATTACAGTGACACCCTGTATACATATAACACAGTAACACCCTGTATATATCACGGTGACATCCTGTATCTATCACAGTGACACCCTGTATACATTACAGTGACACCCTGTATATAACACAGTGACACCCTGTATATATCACAGTGACATCCTGTATCTATCACAGTGACACCCTGTATATAACACAGTGACACCCTGTATATATCACAGTGACACCCAGTATATATCACAGTGACACCCTGTATATCTCAATTAAACTCTCTGCTGACCAATTGTAAAATCTTGCTATAGTAATTATCCGATCAACTGGGCTAATGTTGTTAACGAATACAATGCCATTGAGAGGTAAACCACAAATTAGGATAACGAGAATATAGTGTCAAAAAAGTATAACTGCCTTGAAAGATCATTCGATTTAA
The DNA here is from genome assembly GCA_947034925.1 of Eudemis profundana. NCBI lineage: Eukaryota > Metazoa > Arthropoda > Insecta > Lepidoptera > Tortricidae > Eudemis > Eudemis profundana. Next base: position 6,707,661 of record OX344806.1, on the reverse strand, counting down.
GATTCTATTTACTACACAGTAAAGTGTAAATGCAGTTATAGATAACTGCGATCTTAATTTGTTTTGCATTTCACATTCGCCCGACGGTCTGCAAGTGCGTATTCCGTAGAGAAAAGACTTAGAGATACTATGAGCTTTCAACGGATTATCGGTTCTATGACCGTAATGATAAGGCGGCAAATACTTTCAAACAAAAAATAATAATGCATTTTGCTTTTACAGATTTAACGGGGAGCCAGGTAGACCGCCCGGGTTTACTCGTGTTACGCATTGTTATTTTTTTTGGTGGTATTGTATTCTATCAATGTCATTGTTCGCTCAATGGCATTGTATTCTTTAACAGCATTAGCTCTCTTGAACGGATAATTTCTATACCCAAGTAATTATTTTGCAGCTCGACTGTTTATTAGGCAGCCAAATGATAAAAAAGCAGATTAATATTGGTTAAAATGTTGACCGTTTTTAAACTGTTTGCTGAACAAGAGTTGCCGCCCGATTTTATTTATTGCCAGCCAAATCTTTGTATGCTGCCCAAATGATTTAACTGCTTATTTTTTTTTGCGGATCAATTTTAATAACGGCTGACCAAAAATTTACTTTCCGATTTGAAACCTCCTTAGTCTGAAATGACGTACGGGTAGGTCCTATATTTTAAAACTAAACTCATAACTCCCACGGGAGTTATACATTTTCATACAGTTTTTCCTCCCGTGGGAGTTATAGATTTTTATAACCCACGGGAGGTAAATCGGCTCGAGCTGGTCTATAAGCCCGCGTGTTATAACACCCTTTACGAGCAAGTGTGATGAAAATATTATAATATAATAGTGTAAGTTAGTGAAGATGTTTTGATGTTTGGCGGTTTGGATGTTTAGACGTTTGGATGTTTGTTAGGTACTAAATAACGGGGTAGCAACGGAATGGATTGAGCTGAAATTTAGCTACAGTCAAGTCCCGGATTGGGTGACCATAAGCTAGGTATTTTTCCTATTTTAAATTAATATCAAAAAGTTTCATTGTTTGCTTTAAGAGTTAATGCAATGTATTTGCCTTAAAATACTGCAATAGAAACGGAAATTTCTGTTTACGACCCATGTTTCACCTTGTATATAAGAATCAGCCTTAAAACTGTCAAAAAAATTTGGACCCTAATGATAAGAAAACCTGCCCAAAAAAACAAGAAAAGACTGAGAAACAGTCTCTATAGACTGTTTCTCAGTCTTTTCTTGTTTTTTTATTTTAATATTACATGCCTAAGTATATTCTTATATCCGTAACACAAAGGTGATACATTTTTGGCCAGAACCAAAGTATAAAAACGAACCAGTAGTCCAGCTTTGGCCATTTAGTTGCGCGCGACACGTATTCACACAGCTTGTAGGTCTGCTAGAAGTAGGTACCTAAGAATTATAATGATTATAAGTCAGTCAGTGACAAAACTAAAGAACGTTGGCGTGATAGTTCTTAAACTACACGTTCAAATTGAATAATAGTGAGAATATATTTAAGTCTTATTGTGCCCTATATATCCCTGAAAATTCAGGGTTCTAGCTTTAGCCACCCAAAATGACGGGTGGCTGAAAATGGCCTGAATGGCTTCGAGAAAAGGATGGTACAGCCGTGCCTTTGTTTTGCTTGACTTGGCGGGGGCACTGCGGGCACTGCTGTGCCCCTAGATTTCATGGAGATTGAGTATTATTTTTATTTTATTTTTATTATTTTATTAATAATAAGTTTGTAACCTTGACGGTGGTGGGACTCCCCGACAACCCAATTAAAGGATAACGCCTTAGCAAACTTATCACAATAAGTATGAAAACGTAAGAGATAGCTTATTATGAATACAATGAGCCGTCATTGCCCTCCGGTATCTCAGGTCATTGTGAGCCGAAAGTTAAAACGTTGTAAGCGTAAATTGCGTAAGCTAAAAAAAATACGATCAATTTCCTATTGGAGTTCACAAGCAGTGGCTGTAGATTTAAAAATGGAACGGATTTTAGTTATTGGACTGTTATTTTTAAGAATAGATGAGACAGTGGGGTCTAGTGATGTGAAAAGTAGTTTGACGTTTGTTATCGATAACACCGGGTCTATGAAAAACGATATAGAACAAGTTAAAATGGGTGCAAATGCGATATTTGATACAGTGGTCAACACGAATACTTCACAGATTGAAGACTTTGTTTTGGTAACATTTCGAGATCCGGGTAAGTTGTTATGTTTAGCAATAAAATACATTTATTAGTAAAAAAATCTGAAACCTGATAGAAAAAAGAACTCGGTGCATACCTATCATTAGCTCAGGTAACTATCAGTAGGTAACTACTTCAATGAAATAAATTAAGTTATGAAATAAATATTTTAACTGATATTATCCACTCCTAAGTGAAAATTTTAATTTTAAAAGAAAGTAAATGTATAAAGAATAGAAGCTGTTACAGATGGCAGCACTCTTGAGAGGCATGAATTGTACCAACTTATTTTACCGCTTTATTACAGACGTCCAACTGCGTTTAATAACCAAAAACAGAGATGATTTTAAGAGCGCCTTAAGCAATAGCACGCTGATTGACAATGTAGATTGTCCTGAAATGTCAATGAGTGGAATCGAACTAGCGCTTCAGGAGAGTAGAGAAGGATCTTTACTATACGTATTCACAGACGCATCGGCGAAAGACTATACAAAGTATGACGAAGTTGAGGCACTGAGTCAGAAAAAAGGAAGCCAGGTAATTTTTACTCCTGTAGAAAAAAAAATCGTACAAAAGAAAACTTATCGTACAAAATATGAACTTAATAAATAATAATAAATAAATATTAGGGGACAATCTTACACAAATCGAACTAGCCCCATAGTAAGCTCAATAAGGCTTGTGTTATGGATACTAGACGACGATATATTTAATAGATACAAATACTTAAATACATAGAAAACATCCATGACTCAGGAACAAATATTCGTGCTCATCACACAAATAAATGCCCTTACCGGGATTCGAACCCAGGACCTCTTGCTTCGTAGGCAGGGTCACTACCAACTAAGCTAAAGCGGTCGTCTCACTTAATTCATTATAATTTAATAAGGCATTCTCTACCAGTTAGGTAACAATAGAAGGAAAGTAAATTTTTGGTCAGCCGTTATTAAAATTGATCCGCAAAAAAAAATAAGCAGTTAAATCATTTGGGCAGCATACAAAGATTTGGCTGGCAATAAATAAAATCGGGCGGCAACTCTTGTTCAGCAAACAGTTTAAAAACGGTTAACATTTTAACCAATATTAATCTGCTTTTTTAATCATTTGGCTGCCTAATAAACAGTCGAGCTGCAAAATAATTACTTGGGTAGCAAGATTTTACAATTGGTCAGCAGAGAGTTTAATTGAGATATACAGGGTGTCACTGTGATATATACTGGGTGTCACTGTGTTATATACAGGGTGTCACTGTGATAGATACAGGATGTCACTGTGATATATACAGGGTGTCACTGTGTTATATACAGGGTGTCACTGTAATGTATACAGGGTGTCACTGTGATAGATAAAGGTTGTCACTGTGATATATACAGGGTGTCACTGTGTTATATACAGGGTGTCACTGTAATGTATACAGGATGTTACTGTGATATATACAGAATGTCATTGTGATATATACAGGGTGCCATTGTGTTATATACAGGGTGTCACTGTGATAGATACAGGATGTCACTGTCAGCAGAGAAAACATGTCTGTAAGCAGTTTAATTGAGATATACAGGGTGTCACTGTGATATATACAGGGTGTCACTGTGTTATATACAGGGTGTCACTGTGATAGATACAGGATGTCACTGTGATATATACAGGGTGTCACTGTGTTATATACAGGGTGTCACTGTAATGTATACAGGGTGTCACTCTAAAAACGAAACAGCTCCCAAAAGTAGGTAGGTTAGGGTATTTTTTTTTTTGATGACCCTAAAACGAAACGGCTCCCAAAAATAGGTAGGTTAGGGTTATTTTTTTTGATGACCCTAAAAACGAAACGCCTCCCAAAATAGGTAGGTTAGGGTTATTTTTTTTTGATGACCTTAAAAACGAAACGGCTCCCAAAAATAGGTAGGTTAGGGTTATTTTTTTTTATGACCCTAAAAACGAAACGGCTGTCAAAAATAGGTAGGTTAGGGTTATTTTTTTGCTGACCCTAAAAACGAAACGATACACGTTGTGAATATATAATATAACTTGTAAACATTATGAGATGTATTAAAAATCGAAATACCAATTTTATATGAGCCCATCACAGTGACACCCTGTATACATTACAGTGACACCCTGTATATAACACAGTGATACTATGTATATATCACAGTGACACCCTGTATATATCACAGTGACATCTTGTATCTATCACAGTGACACCCTGTATATATCACAGTATCACTCTGTATCTATCACAGTGACACCCTGTATATATCACAGTTACATCCTGTATCTATCACAGTTACACCCTGTATATAACACAGTGACACCCTGTATATATCACAGTGACACCCTGTATATATCACAGTGACACCTGCTACTTGACAGCTGACAATTACCGAATGACAAAATGCGCACACGATTGGCGGCAGAATAGTTGCGCCCAGTTAGGTTTTATTGCCCCCTTTTTTTTGATGAACAAAATGAAATATTTTGCTTACCTACTGATTGCTTACCAAAATTTGATTAACCGTAGATCGCTTAATGCAGCTCAAATATTTAATTTGCTGACCAAAATAATTTAGAGCAGATCAGTATATCATTAATTGCAGCCTGATTTATAAATGTTTGCTTACCATAAGTTGCTTACCAACTAGCTATTTTGGCTGACCAAATACATATTTCTGCTGACCAAAATATGAATATTTTGCTGATCGATTAAATGATACCCACAATAGAATAAGGACAATACAATACAATCATACTTAAATGCAGACCAAAAGAAAAATTACAATGAATAGTACTTATATAAAATTTGTTGTAACAATAACCTTAGGATAAATCAAATAACTAAAAATTAAAATTATTACGGTAAGCAAGCATTTACCCGCGGTTTCGCCCTTTCTTTTTAGGTTGTTTTTGTACTAACTCGCGTGTGTTACGGAGACAGAGAGCGTGAAGACTATAAGGTGTACCACAAACTTGCGAAGGCTACCAACGGACAGGTGTTTCATTTGGAAAGAAAGGAAATTGGACAGGTTAGTAAGGGCGGCCACATACACTCGGAATTCCGTTTAGGAATTTCGATTCGAAATATCGATTCGGGATATCGAACGCAGTAAATCCATACAAATCTATGGACCTACCACATAAAAACAGTGGTTTTCCGTCCGAAGTTTTCTCTGATTCGAAATTCCGCATGGTGGCCTGTGCATTCGGAATCCCGCAAAGAAAAAAACCGTTCCGAACGCAACTCCTCAATAGATTTTGTACGAGTCACATCATACATTCGTTAATTCCGAACGGAACGTCAGTCAGTACTTTCTCTTGTTACATGTCTCAGATACTGCAGTTTCCGCCGTTTAATGGTGTTCATAACTTCCACCTTTTTACTCAACATCCGTAAGATTGACTCATTCCGCACTCTATTTCTCCATGAGATTTTCAGCATTCTTCTGTAGCACCACATGTCGAATGCTTGAACACGCTTACATATTGTTTCAGTAAGGGTCCATGCTTTTACGCCATACAGAAGGATAGAAAATACGCATCGCAATAGACGAACTCTAGTGGGTATCTTAAGAGAGCAGACTACTAATTTTCATGAAAGGATTTGCTCAATGCGGCTTTTGATTTCGATGGTGATTAACGATACATATAAGATATTTGTAGTAGTGTACTGTTTCTATCGGACGATACACAGGACATGAGATTGGTTCTGTGGTGTGCGCTCAGCAACCGTTTTTAAGATTACGTAGATATTTAAGTTCAGTAGATTTTTATATAGGTACCTATGTGGCAATAAATGTATTTTCATTCTGTCATTCTACGTAAAATCAAGGACCTATCAGACACATACAGTAGTTTTCCGATTTAAAATTCGCATGGAAACCTAATGCGTTGCCGGTCTCGGAGAAATTTGAAGACACCCTTTAATTATATCCAAAATAATTCAGAATTGTATTATGATTCCAGATTTTAAAGTATGTGGAGAATACTATAGAGAGTCGGAAGAATATTATTACGAGCAAAACGTACCCTGCTGGGTACGGGAACACTTTCGACGTAAGTTGCCCAATCGTTTTAATGATCACATCAAACTTTATCCAAAGTTCCAAAAAATTGTCCATTAAATATTCAGGAAGTTCTATTTTTTATTCGTTTTTCAAAAAGATGTACCTATAAGGTGCATTTGCGAACGTAAGGGTAATTCCGAAAATTAATTATTTCTCGTAATCCATGCAATATCAGCTTATGTGTGTTTCGACTAATTATTTTACACCTCAAAAAACTTGCACAGTTTAGTACCAATTCCTAATTTTCAGAATTACCCCAATGATGGTGCATTGGGGTAATTTTGAAAATTACTTACGCCAAACTGCTAAGACAGTTTGTTGGCGAGAATAAATGAATACGAAACATTCAGTCGAGTGAGCATTCATTCAACTGAATCGTCTTTAACTTTAAATGTGACTTAAACACCCTCAAAACAATCTAATTTGCACTAGAGTCTGTGCGGAAAGAGAATAGGATTTATATGGGGGGGCGCTGTAATGCTTTTCTACCGTATTTGCAAAAAAAAATGCCATACTGGTAAGGTTAGTTCCGTTTTTCGCCACGCCTATTCTCTTTCCGCACAGACTCTAACAATTGCAATGTCTCAGGTTGACGTAGACGGAGATACGAAGGAGTTGATCATAGCCGTGTCGGGGCGGAACCCAGCGGTCGACGTGACAGACTCTGGCGGCACTAAATGGCCCACCACTGACATCACCAGTCTATATGAAGTAGCGGTAAGTCCATCATACTCGTCTAAGTCGCCGATCGTCTATGTTGCATTTTGTCTAAATAAGCTCGCCTAAAGAGCAACCGGATTATTTTTTTCGAGCAACTCGTCTGAGTAGCAAGTCATAAACCCTCATGGCTCCGCCATTTCGAAAAAAAAACCGAAAACTGAGTCGACAAAAGAAAAAAGAACCGGTCAAGTACAAACTCGATACGCGAATAGCTCGAGAAAAACTGTATAGCGAGACAAACTTAACTTTGCTGTTGAAAAACTGTTGTCCCCATACATCGACATATGTCGCGGTTAGTTTAGTAGCAGCCAAATAAAGTTAGTGTTTGAAGATAATAGTGGTATTCGAATGGTATTTTTTTGAACGTTTTTCGACCTTAGTCATAAAGTGCATGATTAAGGAAAAAATAAAAATGGATTTGGAATCTACAAATTAAGCGCTTTGATACCCCACTATAACATTTGATACACAGCTTAGAAAAAAAGTACAAAAGTTTATAAGATTTATTTTATCACTAGGCTCGGGTTAGCAACTTCTAGAACTATTCCAAATTTCAAACCGATAGCAGCAATAGTTCCTGAGATATCTGGCTGTGAGAGACAGAGGGACAAACAAACAGACAGAGTCGCGCCATAAAGGTTCCTTTTTTAACATTTTGGTATGGAACCCTAATTATATTAAAATGCCTGCTCATATAATTTCGTCAGGATCAGAATAGGTTGAGAAATGAGATCTGCAGAGGCAAATAGACATCCACCGGCCGGGGCCATACGAAAGCATTTATGCATAAGCTGAAATGGAAACAGTTCGCTTCGCTCACTCGGTTAATACTCCGTAATACTAATCTGAAAAATCTTAACAATGTGAAGTATATTTCCTTAGCCTATCACGGATGACGGCACCTTCTAGTATCCAACCTAGTACCTATCAATATATTTATGCCACACCTGGCCATAAAGTGGCTTTTTCAGCACGCTGCGCGTACGGAAAAAGCCGCTTTCTGGCCAAGTGTAGACATAAAATGATGTACACAACACGGGAGATAATAAAGAAAGTCCTCGATCGCATATTTACGTCCCTCGCTTGCAGCTCGGGCCGCAAACTTCTGCGATCTCGGCCTTTCTTTGTATTATCACCCTAGTTGTATAATGTACTATAACTTAATAGTTTTAGTCCATGTGGACGTAATCGTGGTGTAGGAAAAACTGCACCACGATGTAACTTAAAATGTATATTATTATTGTTTTCTTTAGATAGTAAAAGTGGTTGGAGTGAAACCAGGCGTGTATAAGGTGGAAGTGGGCAGCGAAAGCGAAACACGTGTCGTGGTGTCAGGGTCTACTTCCGTCCACTTCCAGCACGGATTCTCCGTCATCTCGCCTTCAGCTATCACGGACACTGTCAGAAGACCTGTGCCAGGTACTATAGTCTCTATGACATATCTAGGTTATAAATAAATAAAAAATAAAATAAAATAAAACTTAAGTGGCAAATGTTAGGGTACATTGTTCGTAGAACCGACGGCCGCTAAAATGGATCGAGTTCTTAAGTGACGACCAAGGACCTTAAAATAAATAGCCAGACGGAGGCTCGCCAACAGAGAACTGAAGCCATTTCGAATGCGCCGGCTGCTTGTACGTACGAGCCGCACACACACATCAGCTAGTTTTTTTTCTCTTGCGAGCAGCACACACAGATAGGTAGCCGGCCGATTAGACGTGCTTCAGTTCTTTGTTAGTGATGCTCTGTTCGGCTATTTATTTGAAGGTCCTTGTGATGACCATCGTAAGACGTAGTGGGTATCACAAAGCGGACTGGTCCAAAAGAAAAAACAATATTTTCATAATGCAAAAATATCAATGAAAAAAGCATGTGTAGCAACTATGAGCTTAGGTACACATTTCTTCTTGCTCACAATTTAATCATAAATTACTAGTTTTGTATGGATCGATACGGTGGGCTACTGTTAATTATTTGTGGCTATTCTAGACACTCAAGTTAGGAACAAATATCTAAATGATACCTGTAATGGGTATTTGTATAGATAAGATCCCTCACAAAATTAAATGGTATCTAGAATCGATATACGTCAGAAAAAGAATCGAGTCTTCTTACAAACCTGTTCTGCTGTCGAAACGTCTCGCATTCGATGTGGTCCGTGGTCACTTATTTATAAAAAAAATATGCTTGATTGATTGCAGGAGAAAAATCTTATCTCTCCATAAAATTGGCAACGGATGGTGGAAACGTGACACTGCGCAGTGTGCAAATACTCGACATGGACGACAATGTTATTCTTGAACAACCACTAAAACTTGTCGACAAAACTGAACAATTCTACACCACAGAATCGATTAATCCACCGAATGATACGTTTAAAATTGCGGTAAGATATAAGCTCAATAGTACATGTATAAGCTTTTATTTAGTTTCACCTGTTCCGGTCTGTCTGTCTGTAATCAAATCATTCAAGGTTTGGACTTACTTCCCGGTATCCGATTGAACTGTAATTTTGCACGGAATGAGGGTATTTAGAAATCAGAAATCCACCAGCTGGCAGCAGGGTGGCGAAAGGTCTATTTGGCAGTAGATGTCAAAATCAGGTGGTGTGATTGGTGGATCTTGACGACTACTGTCAAAAAGACCTTTCGCCACCCTGCTGCCAGCTGGTGGGTTTATGATTTCTAAACACCCTCATTCAAAGAGGATGACAATACAATATTATTAGGACACGGAGTTGAGATGATGATGGAGCCGGAAGTTGGCCATTGGATATTTGAAATTACATTTGATTCGGCTTAACATGCATATAAAAATAACCGGACAAGTGCGAGTCGAACTCACCCACCGAGGGTTCCATACAAATTTGTAGGGTACATACCGTAGGTAGGTATATTACTTAAATTACCCTATAAATTTTGATTCCCTTGAAGTACCTATATTTATTTTGTGATTTAATTAAAAATGTATAGTAATTTCATAGCTCTAGGTCGACGGAAAGTGGCTACTTTCCGTTGACCTAGAGCTATGAAATTTGGCAAGTAATACCGTCTTATACAACAAGTATAGGGAAAAATCTGAAACTATACATTTTTAATTAAATCACACACAATCGACACTCTCAAGGAAACCAACCAAAAAGGGTTTATTGGTTGGTTTCCTTGAGAGTGTCGAAATTTACGTTTTTTGCGGCAAACACAGCCGTATCTTTTATTTTTTACGGCTTCAAGGGATCGTAGACCTGAATATATGGTTAAATTTCATCTCGATACCTCCACGCGTTCCCGAGATAAAGGGTCTTGATAGACGGACAGACGGACAACAAAGTGGTCTCTATAAGGGTTCCGTTTTTCCTTTTGAGGTACGGAACCCTAAAAATGCAGTCAGCAATCAAATCTTGTCTCAAAAATATGATTTTTGATAGAAACACATTTATAGAGATATTTTGTAAATCTTTTTCATATTGTTACCCCACGCAATTAGTTTTGAAATTTAATTCAGGCGGCAGGCTGTAGGTTTTTTTAGAACTGCTCGTCAAAATAACTTTGGACTTCTAGTAGGTACTTTTAAGCTTTTGGTCATACTTTTTTTAATAGCGATTTTCAAGTATTATTGACTACCTATTAGAATTTAGATATTGGCGACAAGTTGTTTCTTACAGAACGTTATATCTATTCGCTTATTGACCTTCACAATGACCTTTCAGATAAAAGGATACGACGCCGACAGCGAAACCTCCCTAACAAGAATCAGTTTGACACCCGTCAAACCACAATATGTAAAACCAGGTATAATACACATGGAAGGTTACGTAGCAAAATATCTAACATCAAATGTCATAAGCTCGATACACAAATATGTCTAGAATATCCGCGACATATCTCGTGTGACACAAACTCGAACAGTTAATGAAATCGCGCGTACATTACGCTGGGCTGCCTTAAAGGAGATTTTCCACCGGCAGGGTGAGACGAGACGCGACCCGGATTGAAATGAATTTGTATGAAATTTTCAATCCTCTCCTAGCAACTGGATTGGATTGGATGGGTCATTATTTGAGCGTTTCACCCGCCTCACTTTCGTGGACACATTACTGTCGAAGTTCCCTCAGATTTTAGTCTCATATCGAGCTATTTGGTACATATCCGGGACTGCTGACAAACGCTTCAAAATTACATCAAAATCTCCCGGAATCTCAATAATAATGTGTCCACGAAAGTGAGGCGGGTGAAACGCTCAAATAATGACCTGGATTGAAAATTTCATACAAATTTCAATTCAATCCGCGTCGCGTCTCGTCTCGCCCTGCCGGTAGAAAACCACCTTTAGACCGCGGTCTGGGTGCCAGCGTGGAAAGGTGCAGCGTGCGACGTCCTTATAGGCAGGACCGTATTTCTGTTTTTTAGGGTTCCGTACCAAAATGGTAAAAAAGGAACCCTTATGGTGCGACTATGTCTGTCTGTCCGTCTGTCTGTCCGTCTGTCACAGCCAGATATCTCAGGAACTACTGCTGCTATCGATTTGAAATTTGGAATTGTTTTAAAAGTAGCTAACCCGAGCTTATTGGACATAAAAAAAATCTTGCACCTTTTAAATTTTTTTTAACGGGCTCCGTAATGGGACTTTGAAAATTTAAAGTAGGGCTATTATATTGAGTGGGGTATTGGTATATGTAGATTAAAACGCCGTTTTTATTCCTGTTATTAAATAAGTAGTTTTTGATTTATGATGAAAAACGTTAAAAAAATACCATTCCCCTATTATCTTCAAAGTTACTGAACAGAAAAATCTGTAATAAAGTAATTACCAATTATTAATGTCGTCCTAAATATTACAGGAAAAATATAACGGGTTTAACTTACACCGTTTTTTAGAAATTTGCAAAAATCCTAACATATACTTATTTGCTCCTATACTAATCGCCATACAGTTTTTCTCTAACCATCTACGTATCTACTAATGAGTTTGTAGGGAACCCTCGGTGCGCGAGTCCGACTCGCATTTGACCGGTTTGTTTCCTATGGACATCGCTAGCTTCCCCGCTGCACGCTGGAGTGCAGTCCGCGGCCTAAAGCTGCGCGCTGCCATTAGTTGTTACTGATATATATTGGAGTCAAATAAAACCATGAATTAATTAATCACGTTTTATAATGTTTCTTTTGCTTTTACGAGATACAGGAAGGAAGGTCTATTCTGTTGGTGTTACCATCCTTAAATATATTGAAGCTGTTTGAGCTTAGGTTATAACACTCTCCACCCCCTTAAATCTAATTGACAACTTAACTTAATTTTTTTTTTTTTTTTACAATTTATGAAGTTGGTTCGCATGGCGTTTCCACTGCACTCCTTCCACTTCTACTAAGAAAGTGGACCCCGGACTTAAAACTTTAATTACATGACCTTTAGACCATTTCTTCCCTCTCCTAAAGTCTTTGACATTCACCAGATCACCCTCATTTAACTCTAAAACTCTAGCACCTTTGGCATACTTTAACTGTTTTTCTTGTGATTCTATCAAGTTTTGGTATATGGGTGCTGGTCTCAAAAGTGAGAATCTGTTTCGCAATTCTCTACCCATCATTAACTTAGCAGGTGTCACTCCACTACTTTTGTGCGTACTGTGTCTGGCGCGAGATATGCCGCAGCCATCTTGCTAGCTAGCATAGTTGGATATAGGTTCGTTTTAAATATTTCAGTTATTGCAAAAAAAGGACCAGTAGTAACTATAGATGGCAGTCCCAAAATTAAAGCAGAATACGACAAACCATTACAATTGAAGTGCAAAGTTAGTGGTTATCCTAAACCCACAGTGACGTGGGAATCTGATGATACATTTGTTATATTGTCTTATAATGTAAGTAAAAACATAGTTTCTATTCTTTTTCTTATATTTTTATCAGAATTTTGACATTTTGGGTTCTTGCTACTCAGAGTCGAGAGCACCGCACTATTTGTTTTCTCATACAATTTGATTTGATTGTTAATGCCGGCTTTATCACCTTCATACATTTATGAGTACGAGTAGTAATACCGACCTAGGGCTAAAACTTTTATACTGAAACAGGTAGTTCTTGCTTCTAAGTAAAAAGAACCCGCCCTTTTAGTATTTTGAGTAAGTCCCTTTTTACCCCTTTTATTTTATTTGAAGGTCTTATTAGTCTTCTTCCAAGATAAATTGAATATTCGTCATTGGAGCTTAATAACACTACACTTGCAGCTATACCTGTAAAAATAAACTTTTTTGAGAGAAAATTGTGTATTTTATATAAATACACAGTGTTTTAAATCAATACTTGATTTTAATAATTATAGATGTCAGTAGTTGAATTGCCGTATGATCACGTCAGTGTACTGGACCTAAATAATGTAAGAAAGAACGCTACATATAGCTGTAAAGCTGTTAACAGTGAAGGCAGTGGCAATATTAGTATCACTGTTGAAACTGCGAGATCCAGATACTTTAATGTCGTGGCTTTGCCTAAAGGTAAGTTTGAATTGAAATATTGACTTAAATATGTTTCAATTGAAGTTATTTATTAAACAAAAAGATAAAATATAAAAACAGTAACTAGGAGATGAAACTAAATTAAATATATTATATATTATGGACTACTATAAACTTCAATTCTTATCTAAATTAGATCCCGGCCCGACACACCTGGTCCAAAAGTGCCGGATATGCTAGCCGCATTGCCCCGCTCTATATGGCCAAAGATATTTGTTGGGCCAGATAAAAACCGGACCTGGGTCAGAGCCCCTGTCTCTCAATCGGCGGCCTATATTTTTTATTAGGGTTTTCGCTTAAATATGTTGAATTTTAAACACTAGATTTGATAGGATGTGTGATGTGAATGAGAGCCCTCCTGTTGATCCCCAAGGATACGTAAAAAGTCTAATGAAAACCCTCTAATTCTAATACTCATACAATAAGAAAAACGCTAGGAGCTCTTTGTAGCTGACTCACCATTAAGTTCGCGTTTACATCACACAGTAAGATATGAAGTTATGCTTATACTGATCACGTATTCACACTAAATACATATTTATGGTTAAAGAAATTTTATTTCTCAAAAAGAAATTTTACATTTCACTTAATTGAGAACTTACATACTATAAAAAACAAAGTTTACATTGGTGTGCACCGTGAGGCGCAATTATGAATTTAAAACTTAAGTAATTGTAAACATAATAATGACAGCCATCTAGCCTGTACCGTAACAACTAATACGCAATTACGTATCTTTATAATTATATAATAAATTAACAATAAAAACTCTGGTGGGTAAAGAGAGAATCGCCTAAGCAACAAAGTTGTCAATAGATGGACAAATTTATTTCCTAGTTAACTATAAATAAGGTCTACAATAGTTAAACAATGATATCCTTCTCAACGACTTCTATTGTTTGCGACGCAGTGCTCCCAGGGCCGGATTTAGATATTGTCAATTACGTATTCCTGTAGCTTACGTTTATAAATATTAATGTTTTTGCATTCTTTGATACATTTAGGTAATTTGTTGTAGAACTGCACTCCTTCAAATCCTATGTTCTTTTTACCAAATTTAGTTCGTACCGGCTTCAGATAAAGATCATTGGCATTCCGTAACCTACATAGTCCGATTTCACGCTTAGTTTTGAAGTTGATTTGACAGTGGATTTTTTTATCAATTATTTTTTTAATAAGTGTACATGTATTGTTGAAATATAGCTGATTGAGATTCATAATTTTGGTTTCCGCGTAAATTCTCTTGCTAGGCGTAAGGAAATCGTACCGAAAAAGAGTCTTTATAATTTTATTTTGGGCAACCTGTAGACTTTTAAGCGTGGTTTTATTTGCAGTGCCCCATATCTCTATGAGATAGTTTAAGTGAGATTTTACAAGAGAGTTGTAAATGGTGTATCGCACCTGGCGAGGGAAACATTGTGCTATATTAAAAAGACAACCCCGTAATGATGACAGTTTCGACGTAATTTTCTTTATATGTAGTTTCCACGTTAGCTCACTATCTAATGTTAGCCCTAAGTATTTTTCTTCTGTTGACTTTTTTATTTGTATGTTATTAATCGTAAGTGGGGTGTCGTCGGATATTTTTTTGTTTTTAGCCTTGAATATCACGTAGCTCGTTTTTGCTGTATTTATGGTAAGTAAATTATTTTGAAACCATTCATGAAGCGCATTGAGGTCTTCTTGTACAGTTACTTTCATTTCCTCTACCGAATGCCCGAAATAAAATACACATGTATCATCCGCATATAAACTTAACTCTCCTCGCAAAGATACTTGGCTTATGCTATTTATATATATTAAAAACAAGAGTGGCCCGAGTATAGACCCCTGGGGGACGCCGCACGTGATTTGCTGAGGTGTACTTTGCTCATTTCCTATCCTAACAATTTGGCAACGATTTCTTAGATAGGATTCAAACATTTTTAGTGCTATGCCTGTAATACCTATGTTTCTGAGTTTTGTCAGAAGGAGTGAATGACTTACTGTGTCAAACGCTTTTCTGAGATCAATGAAGATCCCAATAGCTACTTTTTTATCATCTATGTTTGATTTTATATTACTGATTAAGTCAATCGCTGCCGATAATGTACTGGATTCCGGACGGAACCCATATTGCTTATTGAAGAGGAATTTAATTTGCGTCAGATATTTGTTTAGGCGGAGATAAATGATCTTCTCGTATATTTTGGATAGTATCGGTAACACAGATACTGGTCTGTAATTACCAGGGTCCGTCTTAAGTCCTGACTTAAAAATTGGTGTCACTTTCGCTATTTTTAGTGAGTCTGGGAAGGTACCGTTCTCTAGACCGCAATTAATACATTGAGTAAGTATAGGAATTAAGTATTGTTTGATACATTGAATCGATTTGGTGGTAATTCTATCTATGCCTGCACTACAATTAGGATCTAGGTTGTTGATTATTTGTAATATTTCATCTTCATTAGTCGGTGTAAAATATGAAAGTACTTTATCGCTATCATTTGTACCGTTTTGGCACGCACCATAAGAGCTTGTGCTGTGGTGATAACGTGTTGGAATTTTGCTAGCCAGCTGTGGACCAATTGTGGCAAAAAATGTGTTAAATTCTTCACATATTTCCTTTTCATCCACGGTTACTCCTGTAGAGGTAGTCAGTTTTGCTGGAGGATTGTCTGCTTTTCGTTTATTGTTAGATAGAGAGGTGATTAGACTCCACATCTGTTTAGGGTCGTTTTTATATTTCATAAAGGAGTCGTAGTAATAGTTATTTTTCGTCTTATTTGTTAGTACCGTAGTCTCGTTTCTTTCTTTCTTAAATTTTTTCAGTAATTCGTCACTGTCAGGATTCTTCTTTAGTTGTTGCCACAGTTCATTTCTTGTATTAATCTTTTTTATAATATCTCTATTGATCCAATCTTGCCTTGGAGGGTTCATAATTTTTGTTTTTACTATTGTACTATTTTTTATAATGTTTTTGATAAAATCGTGTACTCTCTCTAAAGTTGGTTCACAGATTCTGCTAAATCCGCCCTCTGCCAGTTTGTGTAGTGTTTCATAGTTGACTGCTTCGTATTGCGACTTAATGCGGGTTTTTACCTTGCTATGTTTTATTCCAAGAATTAATTGTTTGTGGTCAGATATCGATGAGTCCGCCAAAGCCATATCGATATCTATATCAGTCATATTTGTAATAACGTGGTCCAAAATACTCTTTGTTGTTGCTGTAGTGCGTGTTGAATATTGTTCATTTATTCGATTAATAATTTTATATCCGTTTTCTTTAAGCGTATCTGTGTAAACATCAAACTGAGTGTCTTTTGTTAATAGGTTTATATTAAAATCCCCAAACACAATGGTTGGTCTTCTCTGGGGTAGTTGCCTTTCGAAATCTTCTATGAATGTATTTAAATGTGTGTCTGGTGGTTTGTAGATTAGTCCAATGTTTAAGTTTAATTTAGTGGTGTGTATCCATAAAAAGTTGTTTCCGTTTATGTATTTTCCTCCAATTAGATTATGTTGTAAATTATTATGTATGTAAATGGATACTCCACCGCCCCTTTTATCCGTCCTGTAGTTGTAATAGTGCGTATAATTGGGGATATCTAAATAAGTGGCTTCTTCTTCAGATTTGATCCAGGTTTCTGTTATTAATATCACATGGACTTGCCTACTTATCAATTTAATGACACATTTTAATTCGTCCAGCTTCCCATGTTTTACAAGGCTCCTGATGTTGGTATAAAATAAATTAAACGATCCCTTAATTGGTACTAAGTCATCATAGCTTCCTAGAATTTGATGTGATACCATTGCATTACTATCTGTTTTTGTTTCGGAGGTGGTGCTTATTGGGTGCTCAGGCTGCTGTCGTTTTTTGGTAGCAATACGATTTTGGGACATCCTTTGACATATTTTATCGTTAAATCAGTTTCTCCATTTTCTATTCTTTCCGAAAGCTGCTGACGCAAATTCTTCATGAATATTTGCTGGGCCGGGGTTTGATCAGAATATAGTTTAATATGAGTATGTTTGAAATGTGACAGATTCCGTAAGACTTCTTTAGCATTCATACTCGAGTCAAAGCATACTTTGAGTGAGCGGTTGGCTCCTGGTTTGTATTTTCCAATTCGTATTACTTTCCAAGGCCGTGGAGTCACATCCGTTTTCAGTACTAACTTCAAAATGTTTTCAACTTCATTTCGATCTTTCATCTGTCTCCCTTCGTAAGTTTCAGCTACAGCCTCAGCCACACCGGTTATGATAATGTTCTTTTGTCTTTCTGATCGATCTGCTAGCTCACTGATAAGTTCTTCTGTAGATGGTTGAGAAGTGTTTCCAGTTAGACCTTTGTCAAGGACATCTACCTTATCTTCGAGAGTTTTGATCTTCTCGTCCGTCAGCTCACATTTACTTTTTAACTGGGATATTTCTGCCAGCATCTTAGTTTGTTCAGATGCCAGGTGCTCAGTGGTGGTTTGAATGCAATCTATTTTGGTTTTAATTTGAACCATATCCTCATGTACCGCAGTAAAATATGCTTTTTGTGAATTTGAGAATTTTTCAAACATGTCCCTCATTTCATTTCCAAGATTGATTATGTCTCCCCTACAGTCACAGTCCGTCTCTGGTTGTTTACGTTTACGCTGCGCGGACAGTTCTTCTATCTTAGATAAGTTCGACAGGTCCGGTTGCGATTGCGACCCTGTGCTATGCACCGCACCGCTTGTTGCCGGTTTCGCTGAGTGCATGATTTGCGATAATTTACCTTTAGCGATAGAATTTGATGCTGATAAGGTCTCGGCGCTCGGCGCACACGCTGTTTGATGCTGTTGTGTGACAGAGTTAAAAAATAGCAACTATATTTTTAGATACAACCATCGAATACCATAAAAAACGGAAGATACCCTGCAAAGTGGAAGCATATCCTCCAGCTACTGTGACTTGGCACAAGGGTTCCAGCTTGCTCAAAACTGATAGAAACTTGAAGCTATCAGCGGACGGTTCCGTCCTTACCATCGAGTCCATGGAGCCTTACTTAGCTGATGACTACTGGTGCAAGGCAGTAAACTCTGAGGGAAGAAGGATCGTCCCGTTTAGAGTGAATATTAGTGGTGTTGGTAATACAATACAATACAATACAATCATACTTTATTGCACACCAAAAGATAAATAATTAACAGGAAACAACTATTCTACGTAGAAAAAATCTACAAACGGACTGCAAACATCGAATAGATAAAGTTTGTTAAAGCGATGCCGCGAATTAATCAAAACAATGAAAGAAATATTATCAAAGTAGGTCACAGCTTCTCTTTTGATTGCAGAAGCGCCAGAAATAAAAAAGGATACTTACGACATCTACGCTATAAGACACACTAATGCAGATATCCAATGTGTGTGAGTTAACTATAACATTGAAATATACTTTTGCTACGAGAATAATTCTAAAATACAAATTTAATCACCATGGTCCGTACGGAACGTACTCGCTCTGTACCGACCAACTTGAAATGAGAATCAACACCGACTGGGTATTTTTTTCTAAGTGTTGTATTAAAACCTGAAGGTACATTTCGAGAACAATTTTTACATCGACGTCTGTTGCTTGAATTTGCATTTTTGGGTGCTGATCGGTACGGAACGAGTTCGTTCTGTACGGACCAGTTTGAACTTCGTAGGTATATTAAGATAATGCGAAGAAGTACAATTATTCTATGCTAGGTGGTACTAAATAGTACAATTTGAGTACTATTTTATACGATGGTTTATTCTCACACAAAAAGAAAAATATAAAACTATGCATACAAAATAAGTGTGCCGCCAGCAACGAAGTAAGGCCCAAGTACAAGCTACCGCTGGTTAGGGCCGCAGAGTGAAAAACCTGATGATATTAGCCGAATCCATAAGCACCGCCTTCTGTAACTAACTCTGCCATCTAGCAATACATATCTATTGAATTCATTAATCTTTTGTTAAGGATTACTAAAGGACAACCTAAACCAGCCATACGTTGGTTGTACAAAGAAGTTGCTAGTACAGAATTCATCACTCTGACCGAGACAACAGACACCATCCATTTTGACAACGTCAAAGTTACTGACGCGGGTGCCTATAAGTGCATAGCCGAGAACATCATCAGCAAAGACTACAATATTATACTAGGTTATAGACAGGCAACTCGGCCAAATTTCTAATCATCGTACTTGTGCTGCCATCTATCCTTCATTACACGTCAACAAATCTACACACACATATACACCCACACCCACACACATACATACACGCATACACACATATATATAGCTACGTATATATAGGTAATTATAGTTTGGCATGGTATGACACATCTTAGAAGTTACGTTGAAATAAGTTTCTAATTACAATCACCAAGTTTAAATAAAATGCGCCCAATAAAGCAAATTAATTTAAATTTAATGACCTCAACTAAAAACTTATTTCTACGTAACTTCTAAAACGTGCCACACTGCATAGTTTGAAAGAGGATTACTAAAGAGCAGTGTAAATAAAAACACCAGTTTCCGTTTTTTAGTTTTACTTATAGGTACCTACTTATTTCAAAGGTGAATTTATCTTCGCATTCGTTTTTAAATTGACAAGAAAATGTACTTATCATCTTTCCCTTAAAAGTCAGATCCACAACTGTGCTTCGATATTTTAAATTTTTCTGGATTGCTAGCAGGATTCCGAAATCTATGCAATTGGATCCCTGAAAAAGAAAAAGTATTAAAGATGATATCAACGCCGAAATACGCAAACCTATTTAGTACCACGAAACATTTATTATAGAATTGGTAAAAGGTTCACTTTGTTGGATATTCATAGGCGATTTCAATTCCGTGATTACCGTGTCTTAATTATAGTAGACCAGTAAGCTTATGATGCTACGTTTTGTCACGCGATAAATAAATGATAAAGCATCCGTCACGTTCTAACTAATAGTGTGCGAGAGTGACGGATGTTTTATCAGTGATAAACTATCACTTATTTATCGCGTGACAAAACGTAGCATCATAAGCTTACAGCTTTGATAAAAACCCATAACATTATAATTACCTTCTCCGTCACGAACTTTGCGGGCGGGTAGTCAGAAAATTCTGACCGACATTTTGTTTAAAACAAAACACAGCAAAAGGGTAACAGCACATACAACGGGGGAATTAATGCTCAACTCGACGTTGAAATGAAATAAATAATGGAAAATACTGCACTCGATAAAATTCCCGACATTTTTTATTTGATTGATGTCAAGCAGCACCGATTTCTTTTTTTTGGGAATGTTATGGCCAACCAGCACCGCCTTGACAGACTATTGTTGCCATGTAACAAACAATAAATAATATCATGAGTGGTTAATTTTAATCAATTGAAATTTAAATTAAAATATATTTTTAGATTCACACGATTTTTATATGTATTATCTGGTATATATCATGTTTATTTAATTACATTCACATCATTACGTATGTTAAAAGAAGGCCAAGTGGTACGTGTAATGTAAGGTAGATGGCAATCAAAGCAAAGCGGTTCACTTTTTTTCTATTGAGTTACCGGGGCATAAGGATTACCACGAGTTTGAACTGATTGTTGAATGTGAGTACCATATTTTACCGATTTAATAAAAAATAAATACTAAACACATGTGAGTAACTTTTAAAGATAAATAAAATAATAAAAACAAGTGAATAACTTAAAAAAATTACACTTTTAAAAATCATCGGCTGTTGCACAGGTCATCTCTTGACTTCGTCATCAGACCCTTGTCACCAAGTTGAAATCGTCATAATGTTGTGTTGTACCCATAGATGTATGATATACCTAGATACACAATCAGCCGGAAAAAATGGCCCCACAAAAGTGCTAGCCGATCGGCTTGGCTAGCTCATTTTGACTTAGTCTGGTTTCAACCATAGACGGCGACAGTTGTCAAAAATGGCTAAATGTAGCGTAAAAAAATGCGTTAATAGCAGCAAAAAAACAAGAAAGGAAGATGAGATATACTTCTTAGTTAAGGGCGAATTAATATTAAGCAGAATTACAAGTGAACTCATCGTGATTTCATAGTTTTTTAATTATCTTCGCGAATCTTTTACCAAAAAGCGACTCCATTTATTTGCTGCTCACTTTTGACGTTTCACTTTTTGATAGGTGCCAATAAACTAAAGTTTTCAAATTTTCGTTTGCAAATTTGACACACAGGTGTCATGGAACTAAGTTATCTTTTGAATGACAGTTTCATATAAGTAGATACAGCTTATAAATTAACGTTATTAGCGTATATTTGAGTGTAACTACAAATGTCATTTTGCGCCAGATTCATAAACATTTTTCTTTGAAACTGTGCGTCTATGTTATTATACGTCAATGGTTGTACCTATCGTTTTGTCATAGGAATTTATATGTGTGTGCAAAGTTTCGTATGAATCGGTTTAGTAGAAGTTGTTGAAGAAACTATCGTAAGATACAAAAAAAATACAGGGTCAAGCTAAAGCTGTAAAACAGTTTAATATTAAGAATTTACGCCTAGACTTCAAAATACAATAAACACGCCGAGTTTTCAGATAAGCCGATTATTTCAAGGAAGTTTAGTCCTAAACTAACCAAAGAGCAAGGAGATAAGGTGACATTGAAGTGTCCTGTTGATGGTGTACCAACTCCCCATATCACGTGGATCCACGACGGAACTCCTATCCCTATACCGAGCGTTGAGTATAGTTTCTTCAGAGACGGGAGTCTTGAGTAAGTACCCACTCATTTACTTACAGTAAGTAACAGCGAAAATGACGGTCATGTCAATAAAAGTTCCTTCGTGCAATTTTACCATTTATTTTATGGATCTCATCACGACACAAGAAAACAAGGTATGTTCTTCCTGAAACAGTTGACGTTTACCTTGGACATGATGACGTTACAAGTTTGATAGGTATATTGCCAATTTGTGCACACCTAGTATCTAAGCAAAATACGTACCTACATATGTTTGCTTCTAAAAAATAGAATTTTGAGCTAGTAACATTACATTAGATAGTATTATTTTCACCCAAATAAATAAGTACGTTACGTAACACCTAAAATAAATATTTTCGCAGGCCTGTAATTTATTTCATAATTTTTATGGGTGATAGCTACATTGAAGTTGTTGAACAATGGTAATATTATAGTCACGTAACCATTTCTGATCTGAGGATATCTGGTTTTCTTGTACCGAGTTCTATATCTGTGTAGATTTGAGTTACGCTCCGTAAAAGCTCGCAAGTGTGAAAGTGATATCATAATTTGAATGGTTTTTGGTACCTACTGTCATCACTTTAGTAAGCGATAGGTCGATTGGTCACGTCATGAGCTCACTGACCTATCAGTTCAAGTTGAAAATTATGCAATAACGTTCCAACCCACAAAACAAAGTATCAACCTTCTGTCTTTAAAAACAAACTCCATAATCCAAAAAAAATTGCATGTGGAATGGAACGTTATTGCATAACTACGTTCACTGTCAATCCTCCAAACAAGACTGTGCAATACTGAACAGGCATATTTTAGGTGATCATGGTCAAACTCAAAACCATTAATCATAAAAAAAATGCAACAGAAACTCACACGAACGCAACGAACGGTTCCCGTATTGTTATTTTGGAAACACATCGCAGGGTTTCTTATAATGCTCTTTATTATCACGTTCGAAGTTTTTAAATGCTGTATCCCAATCCTAACTAAACCTTTTTTAGATTTTCTGCTACATCTTCACTTTCGGGAAACTACGAATGCGAAGCGAGGAATATCCACGGTGTAGACAATATTGAGATCGAGCTTAATGTTCTTGGTAAGATCAAGGACTTTAAAATAAACAGCCGGACGTAGCCTCGCTAACAAGTACCTGAAGCACCACTAGTCCGCCGGTTTCTTTAACGCTGGTTTGTCAGGTCAATGCGTGCGTGCTGCGGCTAGTAGGAAAAAACTTGTTGATGTGTGCGTGGGGCTCGTAATTACTAAGCAACCGGCCCGCTACAAATGCCTCTGTTATCTGCTGGCAAAGCTCCGTCCGGCTATTTATTTTAAGGTCCTTGGGTAAGATTATACATTTATTTTTATCCATTTTTCTTCTTAACGAATTCAGATTCTGACGGATTTTAGATCGTAGTTACCCAAGACGTAGGTAAGGGCTTAAATATGCTAACTGGGGCTACATTTTGGTTCCGTCCGCAGCATGTACTTTTACCTTTACGTCAGGGGAAGCCCTGACTCAATATATTATTTTGTTATATAAAAAATGTTTACTTAAACTACTATATTATAAAGGCAAAACCCTAACATATACCGGGTGGAATGTAACGAGGGAATTTCCTGAAAATTTAATGTCATATATTTGATGTAGAATCGATTTGCAATAGTTAAATGCTTGTAATAATAAAGAAGAACAGAACTATCAAAATAGTACTTTTTAATGTTTGTACCACCCTACTACTTCGCTGTCTATCTCGTATGGACCCAATCCACGGCACGGCGCGGCGTGCGCCATAGAAACTGTATGGCAGGCGCCGTGCCGTTTCACAGCGTACGACACCGTGCAGTGGCCATGGGTCCGCGCCCTATGGTCTCTCAATAGGGTTGAAACACGCAGTTTTTTGCATGAAAGTTTAAAAAGCTGTAACTTGAAAACGGTAATAGATAACTTAGGATACTTGGAGGAAAATAATGTACTAAGGCTTAATAATGCCAAATTTGCCGGAAACCGGAAAGTCCCTCGTTCCGTTCCATCCTGTATATATTTTCTTATTCAGTTCCAGTCGACATAGAGCTACCGAAAAATAGTTACATAGAGCAGATGGTGGGGTTACCCCTGGCATTGCCGTGTCGGGCTGACGGATTCCCCAGACCGGAGATAGAATGGCTCTACCGCAAGGATCCAAAAAGCAGACCTACAAAATACAAGCAAGTTTACTTACATAACATTTAAAGAACTGAGGAGTATGAACCTAGAATACTATATGAACAAATATACAGGGTGGAAAAAAATCATGGGCCCTGGAGGGAAGCTCCCTTCAATCCTTAACTTAGCTCCTATCAATACAAAACAATAATAGATATGACGAGGAAGGCCTACAACCATACCTTTGGGTTCCGGATCACCTTTGGCCACCCTAGTGGTATGGTCCAATAATCATCCAATAATCCAGTATCCGCACCAGTTTGAGTACTGGTGTATTGCTCTTCATGTCTTTCTTTACACAATCTAAATGTCGCAGTGATAATAAACGCAGTTACACGATAAATTCCCAAAGAGCCACGTAATTCCGTACATTCTCTAAAGATGACTGACAATTCATCCATCAACGTCATATTTCCTCCTTTTAATCTAAACTGCCTGCATTACTCAAAAAGGATCTAATACCTACTAAATGGTCAGTCATAACTAGCGCCCTCTCTGCGACTTTATCCAAGCCAATAATCAGATATTTTTGGCTAATGTAACGTTGTTATTTTATCACGATACGACAGATATATATAACCTGTGAGCATAAATAAATGTAGGACCATTTAGCTGTTATTTGTGGCAGCATAGTACAGTATTTAGCATTCTTTACGATTTCTGTGATGTATGCGGGTAATTCGATATTATACTATTCGATATCTTCGTTCCCTATAGGATTTCTGCACCGTCTTCACATTCGAGGCTTTTGATTGTTTTTCTAGTGCCTCCTGAACAATAATGCTATAGATTAGTGGAATAAAATAGCGAGTGTTTAATTTTTTTAATTTTTGGCTGTTTTGATTCCCGGGTGAAACAAGCGAATATAAGAAAATTTTGAATGCAGTTTTGTTTCTTTTTATAAATAATGGAATGTCTTCTTTAAGTAAAATGAGCTAACTTAAGGATTTAAGGCAGCTTCCTTCCCGGGCCCATGCATTTTTCTGCACTGTATATTTTTTACATATTTTTTTAAAGCACTTATATTTTTTTTAAGCTTTAATAAGAAACAAAAAACTAATTTTGTAGTTTCATTCATTACCCTAAATACATAATATGCATGATTTTATGAAGTGAAAAATGGACATTGAAAAGTTGTATAAAAATATCAAGTGTATTTTTTAAATAAAATAATCGTCTTTTATTAGTGTTCTCGATTCTGAGCGTGAAGAACCCAAAATTACTATCTTTAGGAGAAAAAAATGCGTGCGTGTTTTAAACGCCGAGCGAGATACATCTGATTGAAGTCATTTGTGTCAGTAATTAATCTAGTTTGAAATGAAATGAAATGAAATAATTTATTTCTGCAAGTAGGCCTCAAGGGCTCTTTCACATGTCTGATTCTTTTAGCGCTTCGGCAGATGACATTCTGGTGAGAAGAAGCGCCGGAAGAAACTCACCAGTTTCTCTTTTAAAAACATTACAATAACTGTGACGATATTACATTGCATATCACAAACAACTACTTAACTAAATACATTTCAATAAACATAAAACTACAATTTTAGAGATGTAAAGGGTCTCTAGGCGTCAAAACAAGATAAATTACTAAGAAAAATAGACAATAAAAAGGCATATACTAAAATTAATGGAGATGTAAGGGGCCTCCGTTGTCAAAACATGTTTTGGAGGTGTAAAGGATCTCCAAACGTCAATATACAAAATGGGAAACGAGAAATAGACTAAAGAACTATCATTAAATTTACATGGTTTACAGAAAACGAAAGTACAGAAATGTAAAAAAAAAAAAAAATCTGTGACTCACAAAACATAAAAACTAAAATTAAAACATTTTTTCTTAGAGATGTATGTGGTCTCTAAGCGTCAAGAAATTTGCAAGTACAAAACATATTTGTTATATATTTATTTCAAATAAGTAGGTAAATCATTAATTAATCGATTATTATATTGTTCAGGTCTAGCGACGCTACAGGAGCGCTAAGGTTCGGAATGATTCGGATACGGCAACATGGTATTTACACCTGCGTGGCTACCAACCCCATAAGCTCCAAGAACATAACCTACGTAGTTTCAGTCTTAGGTAAATTAAATGACCGAACACACTACATTAATACAAAATATATTTTTTTAAATGACAGACCTCAGACGATGAGAGACGATGAGTTACTATAAAACACCTATACAGCGTGTAAGTCTAATACGGGCGATAAATTAAATCGGACATAGTATTCATTAGTGTAATCATGAAGTAAAAGGTTTTTTTAAGTTGCAGTTCATTACGAACCCATAATTATTTTTTTTTAATTTCTCAGCAGCTACTTACTGTAAACATGGTTGCGGTACGGCGGTACCGAAATGTCAACGTAACTGTCAACGTTTAACGTGAGTGTGTTTGCATTACATTGCGGGCTGAATTATTTTGTATGGACAACATTATTGTTGCAACTTTAAGTAAATGTTATCTAATTACCTTCACTTTGTCCTGTACTAACCACCGTTAAGAGATTCGCCCGTATTAGACTTACACACTGTATAACCATAGGTGAGCTTATAAAATATGAAGAGTTCCCTCGATTTCTCCAAGATCTCATCGTCGGATCCTGACTCGGTTACAAAGGGACCAACTAAAAGGTAGGGTGCACCTATTCAATCAAAAAAAGATTTTTCTAAAATCAATCCAGCTATCTTTGAGAAATCGTAGAACATACATGAAAAAAAAAACATTCTGTCGAAGTGAACGAACCTCCTAAAGGAGACTCCGAAAGGAGTCTGTTAAAAAATACAGTAACGGCGCATTTGCAAAACCGGACACCATACTCTGTACTTTGAGGTATTTAAAAAAGGTAAACAAAAAAACCACGTGACTCTGGTCGTTCAGCCAATTAAAAAAACAATACCACTGGCTGAACGACCAGTGTCACGTGGTTTTTTGTTTACCTTTTTTTAAATACCTAAAAGTATAGAGAATAAATAGCAGCAGAGTTGAGCGAGGCAGCGGAGGGGTGCGCGAGGAAAAAATCTACCAATGAAGGACTGCGCTCAGTGAGGCTAGGCATGTTGATTGGTGCATATTTTTGCTCGACGGCCGCTGGCTCGGTGGCTGCTTGACTTCACACAGCTCTGACTATAGGAAAACGAAACCCTAGACGTGATAATGACTGGGTTTTGCTAAAGTCTTACATGTTCTATCCTCAGAACCTGCTTCTATTCACCCTAACAAGGAGGGAAGGGAGTTCTTTGCTGTGGAAGGGGACTACCAGCTTCGGATCCCCTGCGAAGCCAGTGGAAATCCTAAACCGGAGATTACCTGGTCTGATGAATATGGCAACCTTCCCTCAGGTACTTGTTGTAAAGTCGATCTAACTATCCTTAATTTTCAGACCAAAGTAGCTACTATCTCGTAAATAAAGCTACCCGCCGAGGCATCGGTTAAACAACCGATTTGTCCACTTTCACAAGGAATGGTCACGGTATAACAGCAGTCATTTTTCTTCATACAAAAGGTACATCGCGCGCTTGTATGTGTGCGCGCCGTGAACAAACTCACTCATCATAGGCCTTCGCGTCTATTACAGACGATTCATGGTGCAATGTTAGAGAGACATCGCTTTTGGTGGCTAAATAAATCGATGCGAGAGCGACATATCCTACCACAGGCCTGACAAGAGAAGTTTGTAACATATGGTGCTGAGTCGCTTTGGTGACGTCTTTGTCTCTTGTCAGTGAGTGCAGCGAACCAGGTCTCATCGCTTAACTTGCGACCCTTCACCACGAACTAACAAACTCACTACAAGCAAAGTTATTAATATACATGTAATTTTATTTCATTCCTTAAAGTAAAATGCTAGATTAGACGATTTTTACATGACCTAGAAGTGCATCGTAAGTAGACTGCAGCAGACGTCTTGCCGTAATACATGTACACGAATACATTGTGTTGTGACGAGACGTCCTCAACCGTCTGACGGTTGAGAACGTCCTCATTATCACAACCAACTAAACCATCTGTTAGGTGACAGGACGACCATCGCCGTCTATTTTTTTCGTATGGAAGTTGACTGTGTCATATCACTATTTACCTGAGTACGCCGAGTGTCCGTCAACGTGTTAAGAATGCGTCAGAATGCTCCAGTACGGATTGCACTGTCTGCGCCTCGACCTTAAATACGTAACGCGCGCTCTTAAACGGCCAAAGACTACTTGTCTGTCTTTATAAGTACTTTGGAATGGTCGCACCCCACTCCGCTGTAACATTGACCTTTACTGTAGTGAGGAAGTTCTTCATGTTTTGTTATCATTTTGTAGGGTTTTATCATAATAATTAAACATACTTTTTACTACTTTTGTTATTTTAGGTACCAAAATGTTCGATATTGGTAAAGATGGCAGTCTCAGTATTAAAAACGTCACCAAACTCTTTGAAGGACACTACGTTTGTACAGCTTCTAATAAATTTCACGAAGCAAAAGAAGGCTTTGATGTTTACGTTCGCGGTAAGTACTTACAAATAACTGAAAGTTACCCGTTTCGTATCTGCGTAAAACAACATGAGAAGTACCATTCAGTAGCAGACTACCAAGTCAAACCATAGAGAAGAGTTGAGATTTTATTTATATTGCAGAATATCCCGAGCCATCCCCTCATCCCAAAACAACCTTGTTGGAAGAAGGGTCGAGATGGATAACAATACCTTGCGAAGCTTCGCACGGCAAAACGGACAAAATACTATGGTTTAAGGCATGTTGTAATTTGTAAAACAGGGCTTTTCAAGCGAGAATACACGAGCCCGTAACAGAGGTCTCAAAGATCGAAACCGTATAACGCAGTTCATCTGGTGTAGTATATGGGCGGCGATGATCATGTGGCGACACCGCCACCTAGTAACGTACGCTGGAAGCAGTGGACATATTATGAACATCAACAATGGACAGATGGTGCTCACACCATCAAAGAGCGTCATCTCCATAAACTTCTACATCGCGCTATCGAAGTTTATAAACACACTTTCTATATATAATACTTCCAACCACCTTCCTTCGGACTTTCGGTCCCCAGGCACAACATTCGCGTGGAGAGAGATCTCTCTATTGGGCTCTCTTCCACAACCACATTCCATCAGGTGGCTTGTTTGCTACTTATAATATAAAAAATCCTTAATCCGTCTGTAAAACTTGACATATTTATATAACCTCGTCGTGTAACTCTTTGTTGTACGATAAATATTATCTATCGTTATTCATTTACTTTATTTAGTACAGTATAGTGCCAAAACTATAGTAGTTTGGAATTGTGCTGTTGGAAATACGACATGAAAAAGCTCAAATTTGTTGGTGTTTAAAGTTAGGTAACTTCAAACAAAACGATTAATAATGTTTTGCATAATGTTAAGAAATCGACCTAGCCCTACTAAGTAAAATGTATGGTGATTTTTTTTTTATATAAATAGGTAGGTACTTTCACTTTCTTGTGTACCTTTCACTTACAAAATTTTCTCATAATTAGGTAGGTTTGGGTTTTTCTAACTCAAATCTTAGGCAATATTTATTTCCGCAAACTATGTGTCCGCAAAAACAGTGATTTTTTCCAAACCGTTTATAGGTCTTTTCACAAAATATTCACAAAAAAATGGTATTTCGCAATCAGAATCAATAGTGCCTGTGATTATCACTTAGAAGAGCCCAACATCACATAATTCTGAAAATAGAATATACACCGGCAAGTGAAAATGT
This sequence comes from Eudemis profundana, assembly GCA_947034925.1. Lineage (NCBI taxonomy): Eukaryota > Metazoa > Arthropoda > Insecta > Lepidoptera > Tortricidae > Eudemis > Eudemis profundana. The sequence goes on along the minus strand of OX344806.1, from coordinate 6,677,521 downwards.
CCAAATGGTTTAAAATTTAGCTTTTTGCAGGGTACAGAAGTTATATCTTCCTCTGCGCTAGAGTTACCATATGTTAGACTGTCAGACGCTGGGACATACACGTGCCGTGTCAGCTCTGTCGACAGACCTGCTCGCACCAGTTCCGTGATTGTGGAAATAGGGTCCAAGCCGCAGTTCATTAACGACGCCGTGAAGACAATACCGCTTGTGATGGGGAACAACGCTGTTATGGATTGTACTGTTACTGGACATCCAGAGCCACTGGTATGTATTATATTGTCGGGGTAGAAGCCGAACGTTGAGCCAATCGGGCAACTGAGCGACTGTGACTTGAGCGTGCTTATAGTAACTCAAAGATTTATTATCAAAATTTTCATGATAAACAATAAATAACAATAACAAGAAATTATCCTACACTACAATAATCTTTCTGACCCTAAAACATATTTACAGGGATTATATTAGGATTATGCCATATTGTTTCTTCCTATTCACGATTCTGCACAAAATAAATTCCACACAACTGAATTTAATCACATGCGTAATGCTTCACAGTCGTTATTTCTACGCAATTTTGTTTCTTCTTAGTAGCGATTCTGCACAATATGAATTCCACACAACTGAATTTAATCACATGCGTTATACTTCAGGATACTAACTAAATAATCATTTGATACCTCATTTATCTATATCATTATTTAGATAGTATCGTGAAGTATAACGCATGTGATTAAATTCAGTTGTGTGGAATTTATTTTGTACAGAATCGCGATTAGGAAGCATAAACTTAATATAATCCATTTACAGGTGATATGGTACCACGATGGCCTGGAAATTAAAGGGCCTAGGTTCAAGCACGAATTTGTAATAACCAGCCCCGACGACGAGAGAGGGAACTACACATGTGAAGTGAGAAACTCATACGGAACCTCACGCAGAGACTTTGAGGTTCTATCCCTTGGTAAATAACCTTCATTGCCGTTGTTAGACCTAGCGGTTCAATGTTAAAAGGCCTTAGAAAAAATGTTTTGACGTTGTTGATCATTGCGTTTGCGTTTAAAAAGATGGAGGGGGGGGGGGGGGGTATAATAATATACACGATACACCTTGAATTTTGGCAATTTAGAGTGAATGTTTGGTATCATTTCTTCAGGAAATATCTACAAAATCAATTCATCTGCTGCTATTAAACCGCAATAGAGCTGATTTGAACGATAAGGTTGGAAAAACATCCAGGATGGGATGTTCCTATCTCTCTTGCAGTGTTGAACGAGATACGGACCAAATGCCACAAATAAAAAAAAAATCGTATTTTCACATGCAGTTCCTACTCAAAACTTAATTCTATGGCCTCTTTTTACTTCAGTTCCATGGGCACATGGTCTAAAAAGTTTTACTTCCGTATTTTGTAACTGTAAAAAATACTTCTTTTGTGATTTAAAATGAATAGTATATCCTAAAACTACTCTCAATTATCCAGACTTAATTATTCTGGACTTATATAGTGGACTTATACCATTTGATATTTTTCAGATTTTTGCTTGATACACGCAAAGCACGATTTCAGTAAAAACGAGCCGTTAATGTTAACACTGTATGATGAATTTCCTAATTTCGAATCCAGTTACGGCTACTTACAAATACCTAAACGCAAAAGGATCAAGTTTCTGTGCCCATCACGATTCAGGAACATACCTTCGAACGAAATCATTGTGGATTGTGATCGTGATTTACGATTCATAGTCCAACCTTCGGGCAGTAGATATTCTTACTCCGATCTGAAATGCAGAGAAAGATGGGCGCCTAAAGTAAAAAAGACTGGTAGTTCATGTACAAGTGGCAACGCAGAATTTTTGGACGTTGGCTTCGAAGTAGGTGTGAACTTCAAGGAAATTTACAAAATCTGCTTGGATTTAGATACAAATAACACTATATTTACAAAGCTGATCATGCAACCATGGCTTGCTAATGTTGTAGATAACAACGATATAGAATGGTTTAATAACGGTAGGGCTGTCGACTTAAATCGTTTATACAACTGCGACAGTCAGAATACGGACATCTCATCGATTTTACGTAAGACATTTGGCAAAGACGACGAATGTTTCGCAAGGAGAATGCTCGTTAGTCCTGAAGATGTTGCTCATGGATTATCACAGGCTGCCACATATACCCACCTAAATGTCATCCCCTATTGGAGCAAGTACACCAAGGTACGCTTAACGCTTTGCATTCATCGATAGTCTAGAGCACTGTCGTACTAACTTTTTGAAAAAAATGTTGTAATTAGTAAGTTAGTGGATAAATCTATACAGTCAACATTTCAAAGGGGAATTGTAATTAATACAAGTGTGAACTAGAGAATGGCATAATCCTTCTTCAGTATTTCTTCATTTATTACACTGGTCAACAGTGCAGTGATCCCACCAAAAACATTTTCATGTAAATTGGTGCCAAGACGAGACCATATACCTCGCACTGTCAAAAAGTTTTCAGATGTAGAGCCAAGCTTCTAACTCTACACACACTAACTCTAAAAGCCTTCACAAAGTCTACGCCTTAGTCAAAATATGTGGCTTGGCCATTTCGTTAGTACAAGAACTATTGTTTAATAGACAAGTAATGAACAGTAATAAATTGAATATAATTATTATGATATATGAATATTTTTTTCACCTTACGCCCGTGTGACGGTAGCGAAACGGCCGAGCCACATATTTTGACTAACCAGCAAACCACATATTTATAAATAGAGACCGGATCTTATGTAGCGATCTCAACTCAATATTAATATGGATATGACTAGTGCAATTCGTTAAATACATGTCATGTTGGTTATATAAGGTCTTAATTTTTATTGTGCATTGTGAAGAAGAAATATTAAAGAAGAAGTTACGATAAGTTACATTGTTTTTGTGTGTAGAAAAAATAATAAATTATACCAGTCATATCCATATTAATATTGAGATCGCTACATCAGATCCGGTCTCTATTTATAAATTTCAAGCGGGGTAATGCTTCTGGCATTATGGGAACTTTTGAGCCAGGTACGGTGCAGGGCGACGTGTTTTAAGGCAGGGGCCACGGCTGACGAATTTTGTTTGATCCATTTTAATTATTAGATATATATTTTCTTTCTTTTTTGTCACGGTTTAGTTTAGTGTTATACGTAATCTAATTAATTTAGGTTAGGATAAATTTTAAGCCGTTTTTGGTTTTGTATGATCTTGTTATTCCTTGTATTGCTTTTTAATTGAATATTTTTTTGAAATTGAAAATGACAGATTACATGGGATTTTTTTTTTAACTGCTTTTCTAATCAGAATTGGAAGTCAGTGGAAAAACGTATCAGAGATAAAGTGAAGGGTTTGAATCGGAAACTCTTCGTGTGGACCGGCAGTGCGCAAACGCTACAACTGCCCGACGCGAGGGGAGAAATGAAAAACATAACTCTCAGGAGTGGGGGAAAGGAGTTCCCCGTACCAAAATACTTTTGGAAAGTAAGTGACCATTGTAATAAAAATAATTTGTGCTGAAGCAACTTTTCCAAAATTAGCATGCGCTTTCGAGATAAAAGCAAAAGTCTGCAAAAAGTAACATTTAAATGGCAATCCTGACGTTAGCTCACCTCCCAGTCTTCGGGATTTTTAGTGCCTTTATCTTGACAGGCTCAGGAAGCCCTGAGCCCATTTTCAAAACTACAAGAATTATTAGGTCTGATTGCTTTAATTGGTGGTAATTTTCTCACGCTATTTATAAATAGTAACCAAATGAACTTTTTTCTACGTTTTTTACCGCCACTTAATGAAAAAGAAATAACTAGGTGACTTAATTGGGAATGTTGTTGAGGTGGGGTGGTTATTTATTTTAATACTATGTGTTATTAAAATTTAATTATTGCATGTTTATTTTATGTGTATGGATAATTTAACAAAATTTTTAACGTCTCGCAAAGACTAGATAATTCTAAATCGAATATAATACACCAATAAAACGTATATTTAAGTTACGTTAGTGTCATAGTGTGAAAAAAATCTTTGTCGCAAAATTGGGAAATTATGGGTTTTGTGAAAAATGAAATTCGGGAAAGTATGCTATCCGAATAGAGATGACGACTGGGTTAAAAATACATAAATCTATTTAGTTCGTCAGTTAGATTATAGAAAAATATGGTTAAGTTATAGATCATCAAACTTCTGGAGTGGGGGCTTGTGACGTCACTCCTAGGTGAAAATTGTACCAAGGAGTGACGTCACTCGAAACTTCTAAGCACTCTATACTCGTCATTTTTTGTTTCTCAAAAAGAAAGAAAAAATACGTGTTCAATATTTTTTACCCGACTGCGGCGGAGCCCAAAGGAGGGTTATGTGTTTGGCCTGTATGTATGTAAGTATATATGTATGTATGTCCGTTCCTATGTGCTTAACGGAACATCCGATTTTGATAAATGATACATCATTAGATTCGTCTTGATGGTGCGAGTGTCACTGGAAATTAAGTTCCTTAAAATAAACAAAATGGCGGATTTTATGCAATTTCAAAGTGCACCGCGGTCGGGTTTTTTTTTATAAAAATGTGGTTATTAATTATGTAACTGACGGACTAAACAGTTTTTTTTAGTCGTCTAGCCCATTATAACTACTTATTAGAATTTTTACAGTAGGTATACATGTTGTTGAATTTACAATTGCAGATGGTCCAAGACCCCGCCCAAAGTGCATCTTTAGCAATCATTCAAGTGAATGTGCCCGACTTGAGGCAGAAGGATACCGAGAAATACCAGCTATGCGACTATCCCCTCTGCAAAGACGTGAAATGGTTGCCGTTCGTATGACCCGATATAATTATAGTACATCACACAACTAGGGTGGTAATACAAAGAAAGGCCGAGATCGCAGAAGTTTGCGGCCCGAGCTGCAAGCGAGGGACGTAAATATGCGATCGAGGGCTTTCTTTATTACCTCCCGTGTTGTGTACATCATTTTATGTCTACACTTGGCCAGAAAGCGGCTTGCGCGCAGCGAGCGGAAAAAGCCACTTTATGGCCAGGTGTGGCATAAAATATCTTGCGGAAACCTGCACATTGAGATAACTTCATGTTTAACTATGACCCCTTGGACCTGATCTCCCTGTCGCTAAGGTTACGAAGATCAGATCGGCTGGCAGGCGCTCCATGATTAATTTGAAACTACATTTTCCATGTAAGTTAACGCAAACAAACAGTCACTTTGTTTTCAGATCTCTACGTCTTCTTAAGCACGGTTACACGTATTGCTGCGAACTGAAGGATTTTGAACGTATATTCGGCTACGTCAGCGTTTTTAATGACTACAGAAAAATTCTCCATGACTTGGATTAGATATCCATGGCGGACTAAGGAGAGGACGGAGCGCCATTCTGCCGTTCTAGTGTAAAAGGCAACCTTTTATACTATGGAAGTTCATAGTAAAAGTCGCCTTTTAGACTAGGACGGCAGCATTCTGAACACAGTCTATGCATAAGATCTCGTCTAGTCAAAGCATTTAGGTACTTAGCATTTTACTTAAAAAAAAATTACACTGTAAAATATAAATAAAAATAAATAAAAATAAAATAAAAAAATAAAAATCATTTATTTCGGACCATTGCATCCATATATGGTTAGTAACAATTAAAGAAACTTAAATAACTATGTTAGTACCTACACTAAGATGAAGAGATGACCAGTACCTGGTTAGGGCACTGTCCCATCTCTCCGCCACAACCCTCAGAAGTCCGTGGCGGCTGTCGCGCACTCTGCGGAGCGTCGCGGCGCAGCGCTTGCTATATATATAGGTGCTCTTATATTTTTATTATGCACGAACATTTTAAAATACAAGAAATACCAATTTTATAATAAGTAAAATTTATTAAATTTTCCAATTCAAATTATTTTTGTTAAGTGTTTGAAAGGTGTAGGAAAGGCCATTACCTCCTGTTTTTAGGGTTACGTACCTTAAAAGAAAAAAAACGGAACTTTTATAAGATTACTTTGTTGTCCGTCTGCCTGTCTGTCTGCCTGTCTGTCCGTCTGTCAAGACCCTTTATCTCGAGAATGCATGGAGGTATCAAATTGAAATTAAAACCATATACTAAAGTCTATATCCCTTTTGAAGCTGTGAAAAAAATCAAGCTTTTAAGTTAACGTGAAAAAAAAGATACGGCCGTTTATGCCGCAAAAAACGTTTCAACACTCTCGAGGAACCTGAAATTCAAAGGGTTGGTACTTGGTCGGTACTTTCCGTCGACCTAGAACTATGAAATTGGGCAAGTAGTACTGTCTTATACTACAAGTATAAGAAAAAATCTGAAAACTATACTTTTTTATTTAAAACATTAAAATAAATAGACTTCACTAAGGTAATCAAAATTTACATAATAGGCTACTTGATGACAGTTCAAATCAGCTTCTTTTTATGAAGTGTCTAAACGCTCCGAAAGTATGCAGTTTAGTATGAAATACTATCATGTGACGTCATGCTCAACATGGTGCCTTATTTTTAGTTTTCGTCATTGTAAAATCGTTGATGGCACGAAAATGAATTTGAATGATTTTATCCGGGCTGTTTTGGAAGCTTATACCTGTGTATTAATTATAATTAGACTTACATTTTGTGCATGTTTTTCATTTAATTTAAATTGTCTAAATTAAAATTTGTACTAAACGACAAAGTTTTTTATTCCATAGTATTTTTTGGATCTCCACAAACCTAATCTTAAGTAGGTTGTATTTTTACTTAAGTGGTCTATATCGTACATTTGTGTATCATGTAGTTCGTATGATTTGTATGACTTTTAAGCAATAAAAAAACTTTGGACGTAAAGTCACATGCGTCGTTATTTGACCAAGGGTACGATATAATGCGTAAAATACTAACAGCATATACCAATATCCAAACATCGCATTATTATGCTTGCAGGCTTTACGATTTCGATATTTCTGTAAATTTATCGATCGAGATAAATTTACAGAAAATTACAGGCGTTTACGCCCTTTGAGTCTAAAGGTATCATCGATAACCTTTAGACTCAAAGGGCGTAAACGCCGTAGGTGCTAATGGCGTTTACGTCCTTTGAGTCTAAAGGTATCGAATATCGAGGTAGAAGGAAAAAGTGTATGTATAGGTAGTTCCAGGAGAGTTGAGGTGGACGATTACACATAAAGCTACATGAAGTACTCATTGCAAAAAAGTGAATGAATGAGTGAGTAAATTAACACAAGGCTGTAATTTAAAGAAACTTTTTGGTTTATCTTGCAATTCACTGTTCAACTAGCTATCTGTACGAAAAAAGAACATTAATTTCAAAATTCCGCTGTCATTACATAAATAATAAATAAAATTGTTTATTTGCCGAAAGTGTACATAAAATAATGTTTACCCGTGACCGCCACACTAGGCTAGGCCTGTCTCGTGGGGTCAATTTGAAAATTACCAGTGACTTAATTTACTGATTTCTACGCTGAAGTATTGAATTTGTAACTACAATTAATTTTCAAAAGCCTAGAGTATACCTACATTTTTAGAAATTAACTTAACATAAGAAAGATAATAACAATTTGGGATTTATATAAACAAAAGACATAATCTTATCAAAATATTGAAGTCAGCATGACAGTGCGAGCAATGTGTGTGTGTGTGTGTGTGTGTGTGTGTGTGTGTGTGTTTTCCTAAACTGATTTATTATAAGGATAGGGTACTTAACACACATGACAGTGTTGTTGTGTGCGTGGCCTCAACTCTCGTGAAACTACCTATACCTTGCGTGCTAAAAAGAAGTGGCGGCGACTTACTTCGCACGCCGTCAACTTCAGTCGCCGGCAATATTATTAACAGATTTGAAAATCTGATAGTAATGGTATTATTAATTGTACAAATACCACCAAATGAAATGGACAATTTATGTTTTCCATCACTATTAGGGCATGCTCCCAAGAGAATTTTCCAGCTACCAGGTACCGGTTCTGGTGGAAAAAATCCCGGTTCTTCGGTCCCTTCGGTACTTAGTTTGTGACTAGACTACTACTTCGCTGAAATTGAAAATGAAGGTTTACTGACATTCAACCACTTCAGAAATCCAGAACTTAATAGAAAATATCGTACGAAGATCTATAAAAGACTATGTTACTGCTGAAGCCGATTCCATGAGCACTTCAGCTCCTCCGCCTGACTACGCCTGAGTAATACACAAGTTGTGTAAGACAACGCCATCTACATTTTCAATTAAAGACCATTTGAATAACGAACTGAAGAAAAGCTCAAGCAGCCGTTCCACTACATATAGAATACACGATATTTATCAGTCCATTGAAGTAAAAATGGTAGTAGGTATTTGAAAATGGAGGTGTGTATGGATGATCCCATTGAGTTACAGATGCCATCAGCTTTTTGAGGACCTTATCGGGAAAGAAAGGCAATTAAAATGCCACCTCAGTATAATTTAACATGGTTTGGTCATAATATTTCCTTATGTATTATGTATGTGCTCGTATGGCAACGAAATCCACCAATTTTGTCACCCGCTATCAAAACGACCTTTCGCCAGCGTGGTCCAAGCTATAGTACATTGTGCACCGAGGGTAGTAAGAAGGGGATTACTAACGAGAGTCTATTAGAAGCCCGACGCCGTAGGCGGAGGGCTTTTAATGACTCGAGTTTGTAATCTTCTTACTGCCCGTGATACACACAATGTTTTTCATCACATTTGCGAGGAAAAAAAATAAAACATAAAAATGAAATAAACTAAACGCACCCGCTAAGAGACAACTTCAACTGTCAACTTTTTCAATATAGTCTTCCACAGATAATGCTAAGAACTGCGTTTAGTTTTTAAACTTGACAGGCAATGTCGCCAGATTGTACAGATTTTCAAAATAAAATTTTAAACTAAATTAATTTAATTGCATTATAATAATCGCAAAAACTACGGAAATAATAGTAAAATATACCATGTAAGTTTTATTTACACTAAAATTGGTTTTGTAGCCAAGTTTTGAAGATGTGAAATAGCCTTGGCTGATTCGAAACCTCCTTAGTCTGAAATGACGTACGACTTTTAAAACTAAACTCATAACTCCCGAGGGAGTTATAGATTTTCATACAGTTTTTCCTCCCGTGGGAGTTATAGATATTTGTAGCCCACGGGGGGTAAATCGGCTCGAGTTGGTCTATAAGCGCGCGTGTTATAACACCCTTTACGAGCAAGTGTGATGAAAATGGAATTACTATTCATGCAAATTCTTATTAAGTTTCTACTTGCCCATTTTTATTACTAACTCTTTACATCTTTACTTTACTGGAAGTTAGAATTTACGCAAAAGTGTGAAAATAGGATCGTGTATAAGATGAAATAAATACCATTCAGTTGCAAGAAGAATGTATTTCTTTATAATAAATGCTTGCTCGTCACAATACAATTTTAGCGGTGCTATTTGACACAATAATAAGTAGCGTTTGTTTGAGAAGTAAGGTTAAGAATAAACTATAACATCCAAGAAGAGTTTCTTGACATATCGATCGCTTCTTCACATTGATATAATTATAAATATAACTTCCAGGCGCTGGTGGATCCAGATTTATATAAAATGAGCCTGTTTGCTATTTGTAGAATACTATTATATAATCTGTGGTAGAATATTTATTATCGACATTAAAAAAATGAGTAATCTGCGGGTATGATTGCTGAAGCTGGTGTTTTCGCAGTACGCTTAACGATTTTTCCCGTCACCTTAGATGTCCCAATCACCTGTAAAATTACAAATGTTTATTTAGGGAACCATGAAAAGGCAGTAAAATAAACAGATCTCAAATGTTTCATAAATCAACTACATAGGGTGCGTTGTCCAACAGTGAACCACCTTTTTTTTGAAGTCGCAGAACTTGCTAGAAAATAAAGCTAGAAATTTGGTTTTGATGTCATTGTTTAGGTAATTTCATATGGTATCTTATGTATAGGTTACAAAATGCTTTTTGGACTAACTAACATCCATTAAGTAGGTTTTAAAAAAAAATTATATTTGGTACACTGTATACTATGGGTCGTTTACATTAAACCACCCTTATTTCAACAGTGAACCATAATGCCATTATCAGTAAAAAATGCTGAAATGTGAAAGAAAACTAACACAATATTTGGTAATCATCTGTATTTTTAATAAACGTGAATATAAAGAAATAAAAACGTATTCTTCTACTTAAAAAAAAGGAAAGATGTTTGGTTCACTGTATACTATGGGTAGTTTACATTAAACCACCCTTATTTTAACAGTGAACCATAATCCCATTACCAGTAAAAAAAAAGCTGAAATATGAAAGAAAACTAACACAATACTTGGTAATCATCTGTATTTTTAATATACATGAATTTAAAGAAATAAAAAACGTATTCTTCATACAAAAACTAAAAGTTATTATATATTATATATCGTGCGGTACACAGTGAGCCGGCTCAGTGAGTACTATGTGAACCAGGTTCACTGTTCAACAACCACACCATTCAACTTAAAATACGAAAAAAGATAGGTTATAAACGGAATTGTCACAACGCAATGTACTCATAAAATGACTAAGACTTCATCAAATTTAACACCATACAGCGTTTGGTCATATGTTAAATAACAAAATATACAAAAATCCAGACACTTACTTGTGAAAAGTATCTTTTTTCGACGAAATTTAAACAAAGTGCTATCACACGTCCGGCTTAAGCCGCTGCCGCTGGCTCACTACGGGAGGGGGGAAGGGTTCTTAGACGGCATGTTTTAGCACGATCGGTCAAACTGGCAACGTCGCAGTTTCTTCAATATGGCGGTGGTTCAGTGTATCTTGATGGTTCACTGTTGGACAACCGACCCTACATATCACTATCTTTATTATTTATAAAAAAGATAATAACTAACTTCACACTTTTAATACTCGAGTAGTGACATCGATTCCGCATGGATACCATTATCAAAACTGGATTATGAGAAAAATGTTTTTTCTCTATAGTTGAAGACGAGTCAGGGTGATTTTTTGATGTTACCGTTCAATCCAGTAGGCTTATGATGCTAGGCTTTATCGATCGATAAATAAATTGGACGTAGTTATGCAATAACGTTCCAACCCACAAAACAAAGTATCAACCTTCTGTCTTTAAAAACAAAGTCCATAATCCAACAAATTTTGCATGTGGAATGGAACGTTATTGCATAACTATGTCCAATTGTAACATCCACATCCGTCACTCACATACTTACATACTTGTCAAATGTCAGTAGGAGGAGTATGCTGGTAGGCTTTATCGTTCGATAAATAAATGATAACATCCACATCCGTCACTCTCACATACTTGTCTTGTCACTTGTCAGTAGGTGTATGCTGGTAGGCTTTGTCGATCGATAAATAAATAATAACATCCACATCCATCACTCAAACTTACATACTTGTCACTTGTCAGAAATTATTTTATGCCACACCTGGCCATAAAGTGACTTTTTCCGCACGCTGCGCGTACGGAAAAAGCCGCTTTCTCGCCAAGTGTAGACATAAAATGATGTACACAACACGGGAGGTAATGAAGAAAGCCCTCGATCCCATATTTACGTCCCTCGCTTTCAGCTCGGGCCGCAAACTTCTGCGATCTCGGCCTTTCTTTGTATTACCACCCTAGTTGTGTAATGTACTATTTGATGCCTATAAACAGGTAAGAAATGATGCATCAAATGTTTATACATTTGGATAATCTATAAGTCCATTTTGGACCCATCAATTTTAGGCTGGTCTATGCTACGCTTGAAATTGTCAATGTCAACGTTATTTTATTTGACAAAAAACGAAGCGTTGCCAGACAAAAAACACAAACAATGTCATTTTACAGACATATCCAAAAGTTTTAAACATGCGTCTCAAACAAAACGATTATGTAGTGACGTCATAACGAAAATTTCTTTAAAAAATAAAATAAGTTAATTTACTTGATTTATTGCAAAAGCGACGAAATAAGTTTCTTAAATTAGCCTTCTCTATCGAATAAAAAAATAAAAACTAAACATTTATTTTTTTTGGGATACCTCAATTGCATACGCTATAAATGAAAGCTCGGTTTAGAAATAGAATAGACGTATAACTGCTAGAAAAATATTTAGGCAACACAATTGAAAAATAATGTTTGCCCTAAAAAAATTAAATGTTGTTTTAAGAAAAATACATACTATGATTTGGGATGTGGACCCAGGTAAAAAAAAGTTATCCGTGGTATATACGTTGTCTTGCACCTGATTGAGCGGCAAGGAACTGAAGACCGGCTGTTTATCTGTACGTATGTCCGCCAGCTCAACGGATGTCACATTTATGGATTGCTCCGGGTCCTCCACGACGACCATTAAGTGTGTTTCGGTACCTGTCAAAGAAAACACCATATTAAGATAAACCGACTTCAAGAAAAGGAAGAAATTATAACAGTTTTATGCCGACAATTTTTTTGAGGTCGGTGCCGGTCTCGTACCGTTATCCCAAATATTGCTGGCACCGGCCTCAAAACAATAGTTGGCATGAAACTGTTATTTCTTCCTTTTTTGAAGACGATTTAATTTTTTAAATAACTTTTTATTTCTTCATTTTCTACTTTTTTTTCAGAAGTAATCGAAATACGCTGTTAAGTATACCTTACCCAGTTTGAAGTGAGCTCATCCACTTACCTGTACCTACTTACAATAGCATTGTATCTATACAATGCTTTTATCTATTTTTGTTCTCGAACCGCCAACCAAATACTTACAAAAAAAAAGGTTAGAAGTACACTGTATGTATATCGAATTTTCAACCTTATTTCTTGTCGAGTAGGTTTGAAATGGAAATGAAATGCAACAAATGTTATGATCGCCATTATTCTGGTAGTGTATTTTGTAGTCTATTGTCCAAAAAAAATTAAGTAGAAAAATTATATTAACCTTCCAAGGCGTTTATTATCTTCTTTTACTACAAGCTCATTATCATAATTTGTGGTTAACCACTCAATGGTATTGTAGTCTCAAGTAGAAGAGCTCACTTCAAACTGGGTAAGGTATACACGTTATCCTAGTGACTGATACACACATAACTCTCTATCTCAAAAACTACTGAACTGATTTTGATGAAACTTACACAGTTCCCTTCCCAAATTTCCCAAAAAAGATTTTATGCAATCCGACTTTGCTTTGCTTTGTTTTTGAGATATGCGCGGACACGCGTACATACATACATACACTTACAAAACTTGGCACACACGTTTAGAGGCTGGAATAGAGTGACATATCTAAAAAGTGTGCAATTCTGACAATATTACATACATACGGGTCGAATTGATAACCTCCTTTTTTGAACTCGGTTGATAAATAGGAAACGGTTTCTTGAAAGAATATTATACTATAGTCGGATCACGGCAAAAATAATCAGAGTCAAAAAAAAATTCACGTTATAGGAATGCATTAACTTATATTTTTTAAATAACTTACTTAAAGCAAATCTTTATAATTTAAAAATGCGAGAAGAGTACCTATGTAAAGTAATACTAATATATATTTTGCCAATTTGGAATATCGCCTATAATATTTTGAAGAGTTAAGTTGATTTCTCCAATGAGAGAAGATATACTTATCCATATGTGTACGTATGCTGGTATCTAGCACACAGCTACATGAAGTACCGATTGCAAAAAAAGTGAATGAATGAAAGGAATGAATGAGTAAATAAACACATACTACAGCTATAGCTATGGCTATCGTCTAAAGATACTTTTTGGTCTGCAATACACTGTTGAACTTGCTACTGGTACGAAAAACGAACAGTAATTTCAAAATCCCGCTGTCATTACATGAAATGTTGTTGTGTGCGTGACCTCAACTCTGCTGGAACTATCTATATCTGCTATGTGATCCTATTGTCACCAGCAGGCTTATGATGCTACGTTTTATCGAGCAAATAATAAATGACAAAGCATCCGTTACACCCACATTTTGTACTGGTCAGAAAGTGACGGTGACGGATGCTTTATTATTTATTTATCGCGCGACAAAGCGTAGCATTTTACGCCTACTGATTTGTCAATGAGGTTTTAAAAGTATTCGTCTTTTCATTTTCAATTAGGAAAACTCCATCTACTATCTTGAAGAAATTAAGTTAACGTGGGTAAAACTGGCTGTTAAAGTTCTAATTTGTAACGGGGTATTATATATTTAAAAGTCCCTTACGCATGGTTGGCAGTGTTTCAGTAGCTCTCAGAGACGTCTCCACTTTAGACGAAAAACCGTGGTCGAATGTGAAATCCGTCCGGCCGAAAACCATTACATTAACGTCCGAATTTCCTCGCACCCTCACTGTGTAGGTACCATCTGATGTATATGGTAGTTTCAATACCTGAAATAACAGATAGGATACTTTAGCTCTTTTCTTCATAGTTGCCAGTAAAGTTATCATCTATTTATTAGGTTTTTCTAAAATAAATAAAAAACGATTATAATGAAAACTACTTACATGTAAAAAAACATTTAAAAAATACTAAAATGAAAACTACTTATACAGTAGGAAAAAAACACACAAAAATATTTGTTTTCTTCTGAAAATACAAATATGTGCCGTAAAGAGATAAGGCAGGGCTAGAATCGAAACCGGTATTTTGCAAAAACCCCGACGAAATAGCCCAATATTTTGAATTATTTTATGCTTTTTATGTAGAGCTCAGTAATGTATTTAAGTCATGATTTCGTATTGCTAGATTGTCTGGTTAAAAACGAAATAATAAACCAAAGAACGATAAGAACGGAAAGAATACCGGTATTTTTATATGGAGCAAATACCGGTTTCCGAGCCCTGAGATAAGGTTCTTAAATCTAGGCTTATTTTCCTAAATTAAATATGCGAGTGTGAGAGTGACGGATATATGCTTTTTATTGATCGATCGGCAAAGCGCATCAGAATATTAGAATTAATTTTCAAATAGGTCAATCAATTCTTTAAAAAATCGGACAAGTGCGAGTCTGACTCACCCACCGAGGGTTCCGTACAAACACTTTAAATAAAGACTATATTTTTTTATGATTGCATGACAAATGTATAGTTTCCAGATTTTTCCCTATACCTGAAGTATAAGACGGTATTACTTGCCAAATTTTAGAGTTCTAGGTCAACGGAAGGTGCCCTATAAATTTTGATTTCCTTGAGAGAGTCGAAATGTACGTTTCTTGCGTCTTTCTTTTACGTTAACTTAGAAGTGTGATTTTTTTCACAGCTTCAAGGGACCATAGACTTGAGTGTACGATTTTAATTTCAACTCAATACCTCTACGTGTTCCCGATAAAGGGTCTTGACAGACGGACAGACGGATGGAGAGGCGGACAACAAAGTAATCTTATAAGGGTTCCGTTTTTTCTTTTTGAGGTACTACGGAACCCTAAAGAAGAATATGGTAAATTTCTTACGGCGTTTCTTCCTATCAAAGTTCCTGCTTTTCTTAGCGCTGGTAGAACCAGAACTATAAAAGAGCCCTCAAGGCAAAGATTCTTAAACATTTTTTGGTCGCGGACCCCCTAAATTATTTCGAAAACCGCAGGCCCTTTCTGAATATAATCAGAGAAAAGGAAAATCAAGGGCACATGAAAGTTTGTGTTGTATGCATAGACACGGACCCCCGGCTCTCGTATTACGGACCCCTAAGGGGTCCATAGACCTCAGTTTAAGAAACCCTGCCTTAAGGCCTGTGATTAGTGAATCGAATTCATGAATAGATTACCTTAACATTTCTCGTCCACATAATACGATTGGCAGACGAAACGTTTTCGTAATGTTGATCCAAAACTTGTAGATCGACGTTATATCCCATGGCTAATACTATAACGTGCACAGTCTTCTCATCGACTTCAAACTGGAAGTAAATATTTGAAGGTTCAATAAATCTCATTGGTTATTCAGCGGCGGAGGTTCGATTTCAGTGCGTTTTAACCACCAACCATCCCGATATTATGATGGATGATAGCTTTTTAAAAATTACATAATATTTGATCAAAACATGTATGGCAATGCGGCCAGCCTTCTGGGCACACTCCCCACTGGCAGCGATTTGGAGCAAATTTATTATCTTTAGTTTGTATTTAATTTATAGTTTTAGTTCTTATTGTTATTGTTTTATTTAAATGTTATTTTATTATTTACAAAAATATTCTATAAAACATGAAAAATTTACATACTATTTTCGGATTTCATCAAAATAAAAAAAAAACTAAAAACTTATCAAAATGCAACCATCAAACCTACCACCCGTCTCCATCGTCAGATCAGCTCGATGTCATTATAATATTACTTTGTCATCTGATTTACATATTCTTGCAAAACTTCAGCTTTGAGTTGCAAGATTCCTCCCGTACAAACATTCATACATTGCAAGTTAAATAATAGTATATTACACAACTAGGGTGGTAATATAAAGAAACGCCGAGATCGCCGATGTTTGCGGCCCAAGCCGCAGGCGGAACGTACGATGCGATCGGGGGCTTTCTTTAATACCTCCCGTGTTGTGTACATCATTTTATGTCTACACTTCGCCAGAAAGCGACTTTTTCCGAACGAGCAGCGTGCGGAAAAAGCCACTTTATGGCCAGGTGTGGCATAAAAGCTTATATTATAAGTGGCTTTTTTTCTTACCTGTACATCTGGCCAGAGCATTGCACGTTCGAATGCGAAAGTATTAAGATTCCACCTGCCCTTTATAGTCTCCTTCACGTATTCGAGTACCTAAAAAAAATTTAACCGACTGTATGTTACACACCTAGTGCGGTAAAATAAAGATTTAAAGAATGACCCGGACTGCAGACGTGTAACGATTCATATATCGTTACTACTTTGAACAAAACTCGTATCTAAAAACGTCAAAGTTACATAGAAACTTCATATTACTGCGTTTTTACTTGAAGTCAGTATCAGATACGTGTTTTTTTCAAATCAGTGACGATATGATAACGTTATGACAGTCAAATTTCGAACGTCATCCATATTGGTTAAAAGTGATCCAAATTCAATCCTCTTAACTTTTAAAAATGCGTTTTAAAGAATTTTAGATATGTGCGCAAATAAACTTTTTTAGCTGTTATTCGAACAAAATGTAAACATAGGTAAAATAAGAAAGGTGACCCCCGCGATACAAGTTAGTACGGCAGAGGGGTCACCTATGCAGCTGACTGTACCTGTGCAACTTCGTCTTTGTTTATCTTAAATACTTGGCCATTACTCTCTAGCGCTATGTCCTCGTAAACATCATACTGCCTCGCGCTCATACTCCCACATTTACCGTATCTGGTCAGGATAATAACGATCTGGAAAATTATATTAGTATGTTACAATGCTTTTAAAGTATAAAGACAACTAGGGAATGCAATCTCGTTCTCGCGAGATCTCGTTTTTGCGAGATCTCGGCCTTTTTTAGCGAGACTGATCTCGATCGAAAAATTGGCGAGATCTCGCGAGTTTAACGAGATTGTGCTCGAGCATAAAAACGTTTACTAATAACAGTTGTTGTCAAGTCAACGTGAAAACGTGATTGCGTTCGAGTGTTTTTGTGGTTATTAATGCAAAAATGAGTTTTCTATGTGATTTACGAGTGTAATAACGAACGATGTCGGAGAATACAGTTTATAACGACTATGTGAGATTTGCGTGTGACGCAAACTGATTACTGAACAAGCTTTTTATTTTATTAGTATATCTGTTAATTAATATTTTATTTCTAATAGATCTCTGAGTAGGTATAGTTTTCTTTCATTTTTAATAATATTTCAATTTTGGTCAACTCAACCACAGAATATTTAATACTCAACTTAGTTACTGAGCTTCATTTTTCATTTTAGTTTTTGACTTGTTGTTGTTATTTTATTATTAAAAGACTTTTGTTTTATGTTAGAAGAGAAGACTGATTGTTTATTTTATTTCTTATTTGATTAGATACACGATAATTGGTAATGATACACCAAAGTTTACTTCTTGAAAGTTTATTGAAAAATGATAGATTATTATTAGCTACGTCATTACGTAAAAGTTTATAAAAATAATACGTTAAAATAAATTTTATTTCATAACATCTCTAATCCTTTTTTTTCTCCTAATGTATTTAAGTAGGTATTGTTGCAAGAACAAACATACAAAGCCGCCAATCTCGCGAGATCTCGAAATTGGCGAGATCTCGCGGTATTCATATTCACAATCTCGCGAGATCTCGCCTGAACCCTAATCTCGCGAGATTGCATTCTCTAAAGACAACCAAGTAGTTCATCTTCGCCGTTTAGGAGCGCGCGATACCTAAGGTTGCCTATGGCACAGGGCTGCCGCTCGTCGGTTCTATAAAATACCTACTTACTACGACGTAACTTTTATTAAGTTGACCTCGATCGAACAAACAATTGTTCGAGGTCAACCTAGTAAATGTTACTTATTTCAATATGAAACTATCTGATCGCACACATCTGATGTTAATGTTATTAAGTATATTAGTTTAAATAAATTAGTATTGGTACGTGTACATGTAAATAACGCAACGATATTTCGGCTCGTTTCATAAAACCACTCTCGTGTTTAAGGCATTTTATGTATCAATTGAATCAACTACTATTTAATTGGTATAGTTTGAGCGCCAACTCTGCGCCTTGACGGAAGTACACAAACACAAAACTATCAAACATTCTATAAACGACTTAAAATATAACATGTATATAGGTACTAATAAAATACACACCTTTCGGGATCCTTAGGAATGTTGAAATATGATAATTCTGGATTTTGCGCACTATTCCTCAAACATCCGAACACACTGCAGTATATACATACGTCTTCTATACTTCGCTTCGTGCGCAGACATTTTGTACGTTCGACCGCTTACATCGATAGCTCAGACCTGACTAAAGCACCCGGCAATGCTTGCCTGTGGTGCGTCCGTACACGACGCGCACACATGCGCCCTCCCGATGTACCTTTTGTCGGAACAAAATCGAATACCGTATACCGTGGTGCTGTAGTGTGTACTTACCAGTACCCCTAGCACAGTGTTTCCTAATCTTTATTTTGGTCACGGACCCTCTTCATTATTTCGAAAACCCTACAGACCCTCTCCGAATATAATCAGAGAAAAAGAAAATCAAGGGCACTTGAAAGTTTGTGATGTATTTGTGACTGCCAACCAGCTTAATTAGCTATCTGGTTAGCTGTCTAGCCTTTTCATTAAACACACTCCTTATTTTAGGTTAGGTTTGTTAGCTTGTGTCCCTAAGAGCAGAAATAGAAGCCCCGCGCAGCGGGGCTTCGTCGATCTGCTAGCGGGTCGTCGTTTAGTGAAAATGCTAGGCAGTTAACCAAATGACTAATTAAACCAGTGGACTGCGATATATATGCATAGCCATGGACTCTCGTATCACGGACCCCTAAGGGGTCCATGGACCACAGTTTTTTTTAATTGAATAGTCAATTCAAAATATTTATTTCGGACTTCAAATCTATTGGGTTGTTAGTAAGTACATAATATAATGGTTTATACAGGCTGATTTTGGGTCGTGGAACAAGAAAATAAGGCGTAATACAATATTCAAAGATGAACCTAATGATGTTAATTATTAATTTCTTATCACCAATATTTGTAATTATTCTTCAGATTATACCTAAGTAGAAAAAAACATCATTGCATAAAATTTCGTCACCCTACTCAATGTGACGTCTTGTCTCTTCCCATACTGCGTATGTAAAAGTCATAGGGTGACCATGATTTACTTAGTTTAAGATTAAAATTACTTGAAAATAAGAAAATTTTAATTAAGATAATATTGACCAGTTATAGAGTCAGAAAAACTGGTCCGGGATCACGACCCAGCAATCAACCTAAACCGTAATACAAATACAAAACAAAACTTAACATCGGCCATTCTCACGAAGTATGACTGCGTCTAATTACCGCGTCTCCATACATTTAGTATGAAAACAGCGTCGCGGTAATTAGGTGACCGCAGACATACTTCGTGAGAATGGCCGACATCTAGGTACAGCTTTCGCGGCAGTACAACGACAGGTGCCTATAGTTGTATGTACCGCGCAACTATGTATAAAGCTTTTCGATCTCTGTAAACTTAGCGTAGTCCCACTATATCTCTTTTCATTAATATACTCGTAGTGTGACAGTGACAGTCATGCTCTGTCACACGACAAACGAAGACGCAATCAGTTGTGTTAGACAGTCAGGTCCTGAGTAGGTACTCCTCTCATCCGGACATTCGCCGGACAGATACGAAATCATTTTTGTCTAAGCTGAAACAGAGACGCATCGCTCGCTCGGCCCATTAACGAAGCCATTTTGAGTTGCGTAGTATTAACTTATTAACTGAGCGAGCGAAGCGAGCAAGGTGTCTCCGTTTCAGCTTCAGAAAAAATGCTTACCTATGTCTGTCCAGCTGTTGTCCTCTACAGCTCGCATTTCCAACCGAGTTTAGCGAAATTGACTGAGCAGGTTCGATAATTATTTAAAACTTCTTAGGGCCTCCGCTAGCTGACGCGGATTACCCGGAAAGGTCTAATAGGAAATTATATGAACAGCGCTAAGGGAAGCGCGTCCGCTCCGTGCACCCGCGTCAGCTAGCGTAGGCCCTTATCTATTTAGTTTTTGGATTTTTTTGAAATTGGCGGAGACATGGAGATTGACAGACTCGTGAGCTCACAGATCCACTACTAATAGTACTAATATTAATTGGATGTGAAAGTTTGTTAAAGTATGGATGAGTGTTTCCAAATAACACCAACAATTAAATTAAATGAGATGAAATTTGATCAAGTCCTGGATTGAAACATAATTTATAATCCTTGTAGAAAGTTCCCTTGGTATAATAACGAGAATAACGTAAGCGAAACTGTGGATAATGTAAATGCTATATTACTCGTATTTAATTTACCTGACTATGTTTCTTCTGGCACAAATATCTGATCTCGTCAAACATCTCATGATCCTTTGCCGAGGCGTCGGTGAACAAGAACAAGTAGGAGCCGGGTTTGCTCTCCTCGAGTGCCCGTTTGATTCCCGACAGAGCCATCTTCGGACAATCTGACCCGTTGGATTGGAGACTGACCGAGTCTAGTGCTTGTTTCAACTCATTCTCGTCACGAGTTCGCTTTACAAATTTAGCTTCTGAAAAGAGAGGACGAAATAAGAAATAATTTAAAACGGGTCTTTGCTATCGACAGGTGGTTTTTTATTTTTATGCTAGGTATTAATTTTATTTTACTAAGGTTAGAGAAACAAAGCAAACCGAGTTATGCTCGGAGTCTCTTTAGCGACCAAAGCGGAAATGAGCAGTAGAAGAAATAAGTAGGTAACCAACATAGCTGCCAGAACGCTCATTCGATATTTCTCAAATATCACTTCGATAGCTCATGATTATTTGTACCTGTGCGGGTACCGCAGGCGCTAATGGGTCTGTGGCCATGGGCTGGGCAATCTGGGCATATAGGGGTTATTCTTCAGAAATATGTCTGTGGTCACCTCATTCCTCTGGCCCTTTTTCATACTAAATGTATGGAGACAGAGGAATAAGTCGTAGACATATTTCTGAAGAATAACCCATAGCTCGAAGAACCGATGGTCGATGGGGCGTAAAGTTTCTCAAGTGGAGACCACGAACCGGAAAACGCAGCGTAGGTTGCCCACCGCCGACCTGTAGGCTTATGATGCTACGCTTTGTCAAGTGATAAATAAATGATAAAGCATCCGTTACGTTCTGACAAATAGTGTGTGAGAGTGACTGGATGCTTTATCATTTATTTATCGCGTGACAAAGCGTAGCATCATAAGCCTACTGGTTAGAGTCGCCGATGGAGGTAGGAAGCGTGCGACCGTTCATTGTGCAAGACCTATGTTCGGCAGTGAACGTATCAAGGGGCATTTCTCCAGAAATATGTCTGTGGTCACCTCATTCATCTGGCCCTTTTTCATACTAAATGTACGGAGACAGATGAATGAGTCGCAGACAAATTTCTGGAGAAATGCCCCAAGGTTGAAATGACGAATGAGACACGACACGGCCGACTTGTATTAGCTATGACGATAATGTCAAAGGTCGATATGTGGCTGAAAACTTACCAGAGTCACCGTACGTCACCAACACTATGTCTTCAATCTGGGTAGAATTTTCTCTCAAAACTATGTCAACAATGGACTTGGCAGCATTTTTGACTTGCTGAATCTCGTCCCGCATGGACGCAGTGTCGTCTATGACGAAGGTTAAACTGCTCCGTCCACATGATACTTGGGCAGTAAGAAATGCTAACACGAACAATCCTGTCACCCCCATTGTTGCTGATGCGATGGTCAGCGCAAGAGTGCTCCTAAACGAGTGACAACAGTCTTTTTGTCAAAAAAGATAAGGAGTTATGTTTTATTAGATATTAGCATTAATATAAACAAGGTTGTTTTATAAAAATAAGAGTGATTCCCCTAGAAGCGATAAGAACGATTAGGGTGGGGTTAATGAGTGGTTGACCTGTACGATAAATTAAAATAACATAGCCAAAATTCTGTGCCTGTAATATTTGAAGAGTTTCCTCGATTTTTCAAAGATCCCGTCATCATATCTTGATTTGATTGCAATAAGACTACCTCAGAGGTGTACATTGTGTACGTTTCAAACAAAGAAAGAATTTTCAGCCATCTTCGAGTCATTGCGTAGGCCCACATATAAATTCAGAACCGTCTTTTTGTGGAAATCGATTAATAACGAACATCAAAGAAGCTATTCGATAAGAAATGCACTAGTCACTATGGAAACAACAATACATAATTAAATAGAGCTGAATTTTCCACGATACAGCGAAACGTGAGGTACATTTTAGGAAAATCCATGACAGAGGTCTTGAGAATACCACCTTAACGATACATACCTATAAGCAAGGACCATTAAAACAAGAGGACTGTCATTCTCCATACTTTCACAGGCAAAAACTAGATGGCGCTAAGAAACTAAACACTTAACGATGTTATAATTGAACAAAGAAATATAGTACAGTAACAATTAGTTCGTAAACAGCTAAAAATAAATAAATTCTAACATTTAAATACTGTGTCACGCTTGCAAAGTTGAATAATTGTAAATAATATAATTCTTACACCAAGCTTATACATAGATGGCGTTGTAAATATCGGGGAACAGCTTTTTGTATGGAGAATGACAGTTCTCTTGTTTTAATGGTCCTTGCTATAAGTATATCAAACAATCGCTTGTCGAAGACACATTATTGATGTCACAGACCCCCTTTGTTATTATTCACTTGTATCTAGTTCATATTATTGACGGTCTATGATTGGCAATCTCTAAATTTGTCCAAATTGTGTAGGGGTCGTAAATATGTAATCGAGGGCTTTTTTTAAGTATTACCTTCCTTGTTGTGTACATCATTTTATGTCTACACTTGGCCAGAAAGCGGCTTTTTCCGTCCGCGCAGCGTGAGGAAAAAGCCACTTTATGGCCAGCTATGGCATAAATCATTGTAATAAAACAACTTAAACGGATTAAATCGCGTATAATTACTAGATTTTTTTAAGTCCCGACGTTTTGTTGATCCATTTTTAAGTTGTTTTGTTACAATGAGTGATAATCGCGGAAACCGAAGACAATATAATGTTATGAACTTAAAAAAATAATATTCTCTAAAGTCTGTAGGCTTATCTCTCTCTCGATCTCGGGCTTTCTTTGTATTACCACCCTAGTTGTGTAATATACTATTTTGTTATACAACGTGTCCCAAAACTCAACGATAAGCCGGCACCAGAGGATGGAGCTACTTATGATTAGTCGAGAAAAAATAAGGAAAAAAATATATCTCAAATTATTTTTTCTCGACTAATCATAAGTAGCCGGCACCAGAGGATGGAGCTACTTATGATTAGTCGAGAAAAAATAATTTGAGATATATTTTTTTCCTTATTTTTTCTCGACTAATCATAAGTAGCTCCATCCTCTGGTGCCGGCTTATCGTTGAGTTTTGGGACACGTTGTTATGCAACTATAGTAATAATTCATTCCCGAAATCTTGAGAAAAATCCATGTTTCTCAACTTGCACCCCAGATCCGAACACTGTTAATATTGAAATCTATTGGAAGTAAATTGCCTTGTACTAATTTACCTATATGCGATGTAATAATTAGGTATATCAAGCCACTTCTGTGTTATTCATAGGTCTACTGTAAAAAAACGCCATTGTGGCAGGTGATCTATATTACTGTTTTAGACAGTTAAGCGCATACTACGATATAAATATGCAGCAATGTATCTCGTGTCATTTGCACCGATATTCTCCCGATAAATGTCGATTGCCGAGTGTCAAAGTGGAAATATATAGTTAGACAAATGAATGTTGTGCTAGGTAGTTATTGAAGATTTCATGTCTTTATTTATTCGTTTACACTTTGTTGCCTGGCCTAATAAAACAAAATAAATAATTTCGCCACCGCGGTGCCAGCTGTTGGAATTATTATTTCTAGAAACTCTTGTTCAATTCCTCTTTGCTCATTTATATCAGAGTCTATTTTTTCCTACCCTTAATTTGGCAGAGTCCAATATACTGTACAGTTATTTTGAAAAAATGTAGGTACGTATTTTTCTAGTAAATTCCCCGTATTTTAAATCTTATTTCATTCTTTGTATTATTACGAATAAGGGAAAAAATACTTACTGAGCTACAAACTGTCATTTGTCAGTTTTGAACAAAAAGAGTGAGCAAACGATCGACGTTACGTCGTGTTCAAGTATTTGATGTGATTATTTACATTTTTTGGTTAAAATTGAATGTCTGATCAGCATTATTTTATAATGTGATAGCATAACTAATATTTTATATGTCATAAATATTCGTCAAGTCAAATATTCTATATGTGATAGGCACGTAAACACATATGTATAGTATTTTGGACAAAACTTTATGTCTAGCATACTGATGTTCAAAAGACTAGTACAGTATTCTTGACAAAAATCGATACTGAGGATCTAATATTTTTGTGTATTTGTTAGGTTTCTATAATAATTTTCCATATTTAATGAGTGAAAAGGTCAGTGTTTCACTGCTAGCACGTATTTACTTTGCCCTTTTCGTATTTAAAGGAGAAAGTAGTTTAAAACTCAACTGACCTAAGTAGTGACTCGTCAAAAACGAAGTTAGGCGTCGTTCCTTGTCTAAGGGAGACTTTTCTTTCACATCCACTATACGGGTTAGTACCAACTCGTCTAAAGCATCATTTTATAGTTTGAGACATTTTTTCTGAACGAAAGAACATATGAGCAGTCTCAAAAAGCCAAAAGACACGCCAAGCACGAAACATCAAACAAACACGTTTCTTGTATTGAACCCCCTTCAATTTTAATCTTATTTCATTATCATTATTTGCTGTCATAGCGGCAATAGAAATATACATTCTGTGAAAATTTCAAGTCTTTACCTATTACGGATTAAAAGATACAACTCTGTGACTAACAGAGAGACGGGCAGCCGGACAGCAGAGTTTTATTAACTAATAGGTTTCCGTTGACACCCTAATTAGTTTTGAACAATGCTAATTAATGGCGCTGACATCGATGGCCGATTGTATGATATTGTATTAACTGGGATTTTTCATATAGTTATTTAGGCCAGATGCGTTTTAGACCAGATAAAATCGAAGACCAGTTGCATTTTAAAAGAATTTGCCGAACTTTTTGAACAAAATAGCACTGTTCATACTGCATTTTACCATTATTTTGTATAACCCCTCCGCTGTGGGAAGGCCCCTCGGGCCTTGGCAAAAACTTCGGCGCATCTGTGGCATGGCCCGACGGGCTTTCTCCGTATGTGTTTATATTTATTGCTATATTTCAGAGAAACCCATATTTGTCTCTCTTTAACTCGTTAAATCGTCATGTGAACGAAGCAAGACGGCTAGCAAGCTAACATTTGAATGTGCAACGGTTGAAAAAAGTCGTAAATATTGGCAGTCAAAAACCGAAGCTGACGCGGGTGTGTTGTGGAGTTGTACGTTAATTACGATTAAAGTGAGACAATTTTATGAAAAAAGAAGCGGAAATCTGATGCCATGTAAGTCATATTTTGTTTTTAAAAAGTTTGGGTGTGGTTTTTAACTATAATCTGTGTTAAAATTGTGAAAAAAACAACATGCCAACTAATAGCCTAAACTTTCATGTAGGATTTCTTAGTCTTTTCTAATGTTTTACTATTTTGCAAAGCCATTAACATACGTCTTAGTTATAATGTGTTTTATTAAATGCATTTAAATAAGATTAAATCTCTTAAAAGTGATAAATAGCTCACAAAACAAATTAACGGTCGGTACAAGGCCCCTCGGGCTTCGTCACAGACTCTTGGCGACGGCCCGCCGGGCCGCCCCACAGATAGCGCATTAACGCACGTTTGCATAACATGGATACACCATGGACTAACTACTGCCGAATGGACTAAGCTTTATATTGCCAAATATTTTTTTAAATCGTGTTTTCAAGTTTGATGACACGTTTAGCTCAGTGGTTGTAACCCTGCTTACTGTGCGCTGGTTCGAATCCCGGGAATATCTCCCTTTAACTCAGCCATGGTCTGGGTATGTCCATATTAGTCTAACCATATATTTGTTACTTCGATTATATTTGTACTGCTTTAGATTAAGTTTTTACATGTTTTTTGTTCAATGAGAGAACTTATTATTGTTTTATATTAAAGCTTAGTTAATGAATATGCCGGGAAATTAAATTTCTCTGGGTTAAACTTGCTGGTTGCTGTGATTTTTCAATATTTCGGGAGCAGTCATTTTGCATGAAAAAAAAAGGCCTTTTTTAAATCGTTTTTTACTTGATATCTACTGCACCTACAATAGTATTGCATTGGTGACGGCTAGTTCATGACTTTAATTCCTTGTTTAAACATGAATTTAATAACTAGGTGTTAGTACCCCGCCACAATGTATGTAATTCAAAACCCCCTTACAACACCATTTCTAGGATTGACAGCATTTTGGTGAAGTTTTGAAATGGTGTTTATTGCAAATTTTTAGTCTAAAGCCTGCCATTTTATGACTGTATTATGTGTATTTTATATTGAATTACATAATGAAAGCACCAACGTAGCCAGAAATCTGTTTTTATTTATTTAAAATCAAAAAATATGGTAGAAATTTAGGTACCCCTATAATTAACTCATCTGTTCAGATATCACACCTCAATGTTGATATGGTATTTTACACTGGCAGTAAGGTAATTTAATAGAGAGCAGATTTATTTCAAATTATAAACTGTAACTCCGTAAAAAGCTGAGTAAAACGTAATTTTCCACCTGGATGTGCACTTTGAAGGCCTGTCTGTGGAGCAGGCCCCACGGGCTTCCACAGATGAGGGGGTACTGCCATATTTATTTGCCACAGTTGAGGGGATAAAAGCGTAAAAAAAAAACATTTTTTTTACTTTTTGTATTGTCCTGTTAAGCAATTTGTGAAGTATAATTGACACTTTTAGTTATAAGAGCATTGGTTTTTGTCAAATATACTGTACATACGATTTTCAGAAAATCTTTCAGTCAATATTTTTTGTGGCAACTTTGAGATTAAAATAATAAATGAAAATAAATAATACTTGTGAAATCAAACATTTAGTTCTCTGCCAAATTAATGGTAGTAAATACCGTTTTAGGGCATGTTCAGTATCGTGTTCTGATTAGGAAAAATGAGAAAAAAAATTTATTTGACGTAAAAAAAATGTCTTTTATATGGAGGGTCGGCTAATTTGAACGACATGCTCCATAGAAAATATATTTTTTTTCGCGTTAAAAAAAAATCTTCCACTTTTTCTTAATCAGAACACGATGCTGAACATGCCCTTAAACGGAAAACAACCATTAATATTTCACCTTGTATACAGGGTGGAAAAAATCTATGGGCCCTGGAGTCCTGAAATCATTTAATTAGATCACTTTACTGAAAGGAAATAATCCTTTATTTTTAAAAAGAAACAAAACTGCATGAAAATAATTTTCTAAAATTCGCTTGTCTCACCCGGGAATCGCACCAAGTAAAAATTCAAAAAATAGCACTCACTATTTTATTCTACTAATCGATACGACTATTGGTCAGGATAAAATCTCTCTAATAAAAATTTGGTTTTACAAGTAAAAAAGATCGTGAAATCTATCTTTAATTCTATTTTACCATCAATTCCAATACGAATGCCAAGAAAATTTAAAAAAATCTATGAATTTAGTTTTGTTTCTTTTTAAAAATAATGGAATGTTTCTTTTCAGTAAAACAAGCTAACTAAAGGATTTAAAAAAGTTCCTGGCTCTTTACACCTTAACTTTACTGATAGTGTAGAAAAGTAAGCAAAAGTGTGAAAAAAGGATCCTGTGTCAGATTAAATAAATACCAATCAGTTGCAAGAATAATGTTTTTATTTGTAATAAATGCTAAATGCGAATAATATGCAGTTTTCACAATACAATATTAGCGGTGCTATTTAACATATAAGTAGCGGTTGTTTAAAAAGTAAGGTTTGGACTAAGATGTAACAAAAAGAAGGGTTTCTTTTGGCGTTCCGTTTCTTCACATTGATAACCTCCGGGATGCTGGTAGATTCAGATTATCGTAATTAAAGAAATGGGGAAATCTATGATCTGATTGCTGTAATTTGCGTTTTCGCAGTACGCCTAACGATTTTTCCCGTGACCGATGTTTTCCCGATGACCTGTAAAATTACAAATGGTTATTCAAGGAACCATGAAAACGCAGTAAAATACACAGATCTCAAATTTCACTATATGTCTACATATCACTATACAAATTCTAAAAAAAGAAAATAACCAACTTAAATTTTTTTACGTAACCAAATTATTTATGGTTTATGTTGTCTCAAACGAAATTCCAATTTTCCAAAATTAAATCGGAAGTTTCGTTACTACTTAAAACTCATACAAAACTACCATATACTTTGACAGTTGGCAATTGATACTTGCCAACTGTTATAATTTATGTAAAACATTTAATAAGTAATGTTGTCTCATGAAAAATACATACTGCGACTTTGAATGTTTGCGTGGGAGGCAAAAACTTATTCGTAGCATACACGTTGTCTTGCACGCGACTGAGAGGCAGGGAACTGATGATCTTCTCTTGCATATCCATTATTTCAACGGATTCCACATTTATGGACTGCGCCGGGTCATCCACGACGACCATTAAGTGTGATTCGGCACCTGTCATAGTAAACCTTACTTTATAAATAGTTTTTTGAAAATGAAAATGATAATCCGTTTAAGTTGTTTTATAACTATGAGTGATAATCGCGGTAACCGAAGACAATATAATGAAAATGATGTTCACAGTGATTATAATCAGACTTATAATAAATAAGGCCTCTCTGGGATCCCATGGCCGAGACGCTATAAAGGCCAACGAAACGTACGTGGAATTAAGTAATATATGCGATTTAACTTGCATTACTATTTTGCGTCACTTTAGTTATGTACCTATTGACACGAATATGAGTGTCCTCATTGCCAATGACAATGAGGTGAATAATACTTTTAAGTATTCGTCGTTTCATTTTAAATTAGGAAAATCGCGCATTATCCATCTGACATCTTGAAGAATAGTACATACCACAATTATTGGCTTCGTGGCTTTCTTCATTACCTACCGTGTTGTGTACATCATTTTATGTTTTCACTTGGCCAGAAAGCGGCTTTTTCTGTACGCATAGCGGGCGTTAAAGCCACTTTATGGCCAGGTGTGGCATAAATGAAGTAACGTGGGCCAAACTGACTGTTAAAATTCTATTATGAAACGGGGTTTAAATTTAAAGATCCCTTACCCATGATTGGCTGTGTTTCAGTAGCTCTCAGAGACGTCTCTACTTTAGACGAAAAACCGTGGTCGAATGTGAAATCCGTCCGGCCGAAAACCATTACATTAACGTTGGAGTTTCCTCTCAGCCTCGCCTTGTAGGTGCCCTCTGATACATTTGGTAGTTTCAACACCTGAAAGTATGGATAGCGTTAATCCTATTACTTTAATTTAAGCTAAGTAGGTCGCATTTCACTACAAACGCATCAGGTTGGAAAAAAACTGAAAAGAAAAGCCTGACTAACTTGCAAACCTGGCTGTAGCAAAAATCGGACTAGGTGGGGGCCGTGGCGTTCCCTGGGGTCGAACCAGGTCGCTGGCCGGACCACCTTGAGTGGATTAGGTGGAAAAAACTGTGCAATTATTTCTATACTGCATGAATATTGCAATTAATTTTCAAGTAGGTCACTCAATTCTTAAAAAAAAAGTTTTTTTCGGCATTTGTTCTCCTCAGCGGTCATTCTTTACGTGCTTGTAGAATCAGGGCTATAAAAGAGCCTTTGAGGCCTGCCTGCGATGAAATGAATTGAATTGATTACCTTACCTTAGCATTTTTTGTCCACGTAATAGGCTCGCCAGACAAAAGGGATCCGTTGTGTTTATCGATAACTTGTAGATCGACGTTAGCTCCAGTGGCCGATACTATAATGTAGTCCGTCTGCTCATCGATGTCAAACTGGAAGTAAATAGTATTATTGACAGTGTTAGGTAACCTGGGTCATTATTTGAGCGTTTCACCCGCCTCACTTTCGTGGACACATTATTGTCGAAGTTCCCTGAGATTTTTGTCTTATATCGAGCTATTTGGTACATATCCGGGACTACTAACAAATACCTTAAAAGTAGGTACATTAAATCTACCGGAATCTCAACAATAATGTGTCCACGAAAGTGAGGCGGGTGAAACGCTCAAATAATGACCCACCCCACCCAGGTCCTTCAGACCTCAAAATAAATAGCCCAACGGAGCCTCGCTAATATAGAACTCAAGCATGTCTAATAAGTAATAAGCCGGCTAGAGTCTGTGCGGAAAGAAAATAGGATTTAGATTTGGGGGCGCTGTAATGCTTTTCTACCGTATTTGCCATACTGGTTAGGTTAGTTCCGTTTTTCGCCACGCCTATTCTCTTTCCGCACGGACTCTACCTATGTGTGCAGCTAATACCACTGTGTATAAAAAGTGGCTTTTTGTCTTCTTTCGACTATTTTTATAATACTTACTTGTACATCTTTCCAAGCGTTTGCAGTCTCGATAGCGGTAGTGATAACAGTCCTCCTGCCCTTTATAGTTTCCTTCACGCATTCGATTATCTAAAAAAATATTATACTCTTATAATATTTTTTGTGTGGTAAAATAAAGAATGTTCCAGATCGCAGCTGTTTGTGGTTCGAGTTGCAGGCAAAAAAATAAGGGCGTAAGTGGAATTTACAACCCGCTACGCAAAGAAAATCCCACGAGAAAGGGTTAAAATTATATGTAAGTACGTAACACAGGAAATAATGAAAAAAGACCAGATCTCTTATTTATTCACAATCTTCTGCAAACTGGTACATTCTTCATTTTACTGTCCTAGGTGTGTAATGAAAAAAAAATACTTAAATGAAAAATTAATGCATGAATGTAGATATAATGTGAATATTTTGAATCTGACCTTGACTTGTACGTCGCGTTTCATTTTTCAATGTATTTGGTATTAAATAATCATAATAAAGATTGTGGTGCTTCCCAATGATATTTTATAAGAAGATACGTTATACGCATACTCGCCAGCTGAGAAATATGCTTCCAAGAAAGCAGCAGCACACATTGGTACCTCACTGTACGGTGTACTACTCACACATATTAACAGATTGCATAAAAGAGATGGCATAGTTACAATAATGCAAAAAAAAGAGACAGCTAGCTTTTTGTTACTTGCGCGATTAATTTTTAAACGTAACCGAGTGAACCCTTCGGCTAGTTTCGGATTGACTCGGAGCCTGCTCGGCGCTCGCAGATTAAGCACGCAGAAGGTTGGTTATCCTTGTCACTCTCATTGTCAAAGACGTAAGTTTGTCTCTTTCATTCAAATGACCTCTATGGTAGTAAGATGGCGTCGTATTTGAAAAATAAAATAATAAAAATGATAAAATTAAATTATTTCAGCGTACTTACAGGTGATATGTGATCCCTTGCGCTTTGTTGCACTTTTTGCTATGATTGGTGCACTTTCTGATCACACACGACGGCATTTTTTTTGTGAATCTTGTAAATATTCACCCTTGACATCGTCGTGCGTTTCGTTGACCGACCCGCGAGTGACTACCCACTACAAAAAGGGCACCAATACAATTATCGTGGTTTCAGTGCTTCACTTTTGGAGTGCTTGTAACCTATCTACTTATAAAATATCATTGGTGCTTCCACGTATTTTTTCCAGTATAAACTTATATTGTATATTATTCGAACATAATGTAAATTAAATTGAGTTAAAAAAGGTGACCCCTCTACTAAACAAGTTTTTACCGTAGAGTGGTCAGCTTTCTCTTCAGTTCACTGTACCTGTGCAACTTCGTGTTTCTGTATCTCAAATTTTTGTCCATTACACGCCGCCGCTATTTTGTGATAAATCTCGTAATTCGTATCCGTGCCATCCCCACAGTAACCACTCAGGATAAAATCGATCTGGAAAATCACACTAAAATCAGTGCCTCAAGAAAGGGAATTTTAAGTCAGTTTTAAAAGTGGTACAAAAGAGCGCAAATCTCATAGTAGGACTTACGTTTATTTGCTTTTGGCTCAAATTCACTTATCCTCTTTCTTACTACAGGCACGATTATTACAGTGAATTTTTGATTTGTTCATCTATTGAATCGGCGAAAATTCTCATTAAAGTTTAAATCATAAAAAGAGACTTTGTAGAAAAAATTATTAGCTTTCATTTAAGCACAAGCCGTCGTCTCTAGGGCTAATGGCTTCAACCCAATTCTTGTAAATGTGAAAGTTTGTGAAGATATGGATGCGGATATTGGGCTGATTGTAACCAATAATGACTGGATAATTTATTTATGCCACACTTGGCCATAAAGTGCCTTTTTCCGCACGCTACGCATACGAAAAAAAACCGCTTTCTGGCTAAATGTAGACATAAAATGCTGTACAAAACACGGGAGGTAATAAAGAAAGCCCTCGATCGCATATTTACATCCCTCGCCTGCGGCTCGGGCCGCAAACATCTGCGATCTCGGCCTTTCTTTGTATTACCACCCTAGTTGTGTAATGTAATATTATGCCACTCCTGCCGGCCTTTCTTTATTTTACCACCCTAGTTGTGTAATGTACTACCCGTATAGAGTTCGCTTGGAAAAGTGACGGGAATAACGTAAGCGAAGCTGCGGGTAAATGGTAGAAGTGTAATATTTACCTTACTCTGTTTCTTCTGGCACAGACTTTCAATTTCCTCGTACTTCTGATAATCCTTTGCCGAGGCGTCGGTGAACACATACAAGTAGGAGCCGGGCTGGCTCTCCTCGAGTGCCAGTTTGATTCCTGACAGAGCCATCTCCGGACAGTCCCCTCCGCCATGGACGCTGATCGAGTCTAGCGCCTGTTTCAACTCATTCTCGTCACGAGTTCGAATTCTGAATTTAGTTCCTGAAATAAGAGGATAAATTAATTTAAAATAAGCCATTGACAAGTGTTACAAGTACACTTTTTATTTTTAGGTATGTTATTTTACTAATGTTAGCAAAACGAACAGTTTTTAACAAAATATATTGCGTCTTGCATTACTCGCGTGAGACACGTCACGGCCGACTTGTACGTATACCGCATTTCAAATACGAATGCCCGATTGCACTTGAGACGGACATTAGGCGTTAACACTACACACATACACATAACATAACATTTATACTGTTATTTTCTCATGAAATAAATGATCAGGATAAATGATAACAAAAGATACCTGACCACCCTTTTACAACGAGGTATTTAGTTGTATGCAGATTGCACAGACAGTAGTAAAGCAATTAGCTAACAAAAGGAAACATTATGAGCCCTATTGTTAAGTTTTAAGTCCAATCGGGCCTTCGTATTTGAAATGCAGTATACTAAGGCACTGGTCCCACCGCCGGCGAGTAAAGCGATGAGCTATCGGCTATTTATGCGACAAAAGATCGTCGCTCCCGTGTAAATAAAAGAGAGAGATGTATTATAGCCGAGCGATGAACTATAAAATAGCTCATAGCTTACTCGCTCGCGGTGGGACCAGTGCCTAACAGTGATGTTAATGCCAAAGGTAGATGGGTGACCGGAAACTTACCAGGATCATTGAACGTCACCAACACTATGTCTTCAATCTGGGTAGAATTTTCTCTCAAAACTATGTCAACAATGGACTTGGCAGCATTTTTGACTTGCTGAATCTCGTCCCGCATGGACGCAGTATCGTCTATGACGAAGGTTAAACTGCTCCGTCCACATGATACTTGGGCAGTAAGAAACGCTAACACGAACAATCCCGTCACCCCCATTGTTACTGATGCGATGGTCGGCGCAAGAGTGCTCCTAAACGCGTGACAACCGCCTTTTTGTCAAAAAAGATAAGGAGTTCTGCCTAATGTTTGTATTAGATATTAGCATTAACAAAAACAAGTATGTGTTTATAAAAATAAGTGTGATTCCCCTGGAAGCGATAAAAATAATCAGGGTAATAAGTTCATTCAGTGGTTGACCTCTATGATAAAAAAGAAGTTTCGAGAAACAATTTCTCGATAAGAAGTAGATCTCAAGTGGTTTTTTCTCTTATACTTTTGGAAAACGAATTTTAATAATAACCTTCATATTACACGTGAAATCAATCTTATGTGACGAACACAATTTTTTTAAAAAATTGGGATGTTGATATGGATACATTCAGGAATCGACCTGTATGGCTGAAACTACCTGAGCGGGCACATTTTGGTTAAGTATATCACGGGATAAATAAATAATAAAGCATTCGTCACTGTCGAACTTACGCAATTATGAGAACGTATTAGTAGCTTTACAATTGGTTCAATGCGCGATGCGCGATTTACGCGATCATCAAGGCCATTTAAAAATAAATAATATTTATAGATATAATGTTTTTTTTTTTATTTACACTTTGCATTGATACGTGTACAATATACAGTGTGGTTTTTAATAAACTGTTCCTATACAGTCAAGGGCGAATATAAATATCCACACAAAGTTCCAAAATATGTATACATAAACCTTACAGTGGCGTGGCGTAAAAGAAATCCTTGGGCAAGCCGGTGCAGATTTGGTGTACATTTTCCTTAAGAGCTGTAGAATAAGGTACTCATATGCCTGATATTAGGCAAGCCGGTAGGAATCGCGTTCTTTGGACGCCACGCTACTGAAACCTTACTACCATACCATAATAATAAGACCTGTATTATCTAGTCTATAATTCCACCACCATAACCCAGTAAATTTAGATTCCATCAATCAACAATAGTCCTTGCATCTGGCGGGGGCTGTCTCTGCGTGCGTCCCGTGACACGGGCAGGGACAGCATCCGCTGGGTGTACACGTTGCCTTTCATTAAATTGTCGAAAGGGCCTCTACGCGTTGGCTTCGGCTCCGCGCACGCCTCCCAAAGGGCCGGGACACTATTGTCTCGTGTACGGGAAAGACCTGTATAACAATAGTCCTTGCATTTGGCGGGGGCTGTCTCTGCGTGCGTCCCATGACACGGGCCGGGACAGCATCCGCTGGGTGTACACTTTGCCTCTCATTAAATTGTCGAAAGGGCCTCTGTGCGTTGGCTTCGGCTCCGCGCACGCCTCCCAAGGGTCCGGGACACCATTGTCCCGTGAACGGGTAAGACCTGTATACATATTTTTGAAACTTTGTGGTGTATATGTCGCCGCCAACTAGCTTAATTAGCTATTTGATTAGCTGCCTAGCCTTTTCATTAAACGACGCCATTTAGTCAAGTGCCTGAATGAACATCGGGCCGTCTAGCCCTTCTATCATACGGCTAGGCAAACTACTTTCGTTCGACAACATTAAATAACCCGCCTAGCCGAGTCCGTCAAATTTTAGTTGTATGAATTTATTCTGTCTGTCCTAGAACCTGATCTCACATGAAGGGACGGGGGAGGGGGAGGGAGGGGGGTGGGGGAGCACCCCACAAGGGGTTCTGGAAACTGCAAACTTGGAATTATCCTAACAACATCCCAAAAATCAGCGCAGAGTAATTTATTGCGACCGATGTTTAAAATTACTTGATCAACTAGCAGCATGCTTATGATGCTAGGTTTTATCAATCAATGAGTGAACGATATGAGCGGATAGTTTATCATGTCAGTTTGTATTTATCGATCGGCAAAGCCTAGCGTCATAACATAAGCTTGCAGACATAATAATGCGATGTTTGGATATTGGTACAATTTACGCTTTAAAAAATGCTTTTAGTATTTTTCTTCCCTCCGGCCGGAAAGCGTCACCTTGCCGGCCGCTGCGCTAAACGTAGATGCCGCTTTTTGGCTCCGTTGAACAAAAAGTAGTATAACTAACCTTGGCCAGTAAATAAGAAAGTCTCAGAGAAAAAATACTTTGGGGAAAAAAATCTTTGCCGTTTAGTGCAACTTTTAATTTAAATAGATAATTTAAATTAAGTTCACATGCACAAAATGTAAATAACACTACTCGTAAGTACCTACAATACAAACACAGGTATAAGCTTTTACATTATTTCAACTATTTTTTTCACAGATTTAGATAAATTTCTAATTTATAGAATGTACAGTTCTTCGATTTTTTTAGGGTTCCGTAGCCAAAATGGCAAAAACGGAACCCTTATAGTTTCGTCATGTCCGTCCGTCTGTCTGTCTGTCTGTCCGTATGTCACAGGCATTTTACTCAAAAACTACATGATGGATATTGATGAAATTTGGAATATAGGTGTCTCTTGTGAGCCGCTACTTAATTTGGTATATAAATAATTAAAATAAATATTTTTAGGGGGGGCACTCCATACATGTTAAAGACAGTAAAAAAAGTTTTTTTCAGCAAATATCAACGTGTGGTACATTGTTCGACAGCTCTTTAAAAAACACTATAAGGTTCCTAAGTAATGTTTTTGATTAAGTGAATGTATTTGGAAATAATCGCTCCGAAAGTTGTGTAAATTGTGTCCCCCCCCCTCTATTTTCTAAACCGTGCGTCCGAAAAATATGCAAAAAATCACGAAGGTAACGCTTAATTAATACTTTCAATGAAAATTCTTTTCAACAAGATCGAATGTACCGTTTTTGAGTTATTGCCGATAAACTGCGCTTTTCAACAAAAGGACGTAATTGCTATGAAGATACGCTCTTTTGTTGTTGTACTTTTTTTACATCGTATTTTTTACCATATAATTACGGCTATGGAACCCTACACTGAGCATGGTCCGACATGCTCTTGGCCAGTTATTTTATTATTCAATCTGTGTTACTATAGTAGGTATGATAAAATTTCAATTAATAGGTAATACAGCATTATTATAAATATACATTTTTGTATCAACACTGAAAAAATACTATGGTTGATTTTACGAAAGTTTTACTAAAGTTTTAGGTTGATTTGGGACCTACACACGAGATTTGTTGATTTTACTAAACATACTTTGATTGACTATTTACAAAACCAGTTTAGTAAAATTGTCTGACTTTGTACGAATTTACTTGAGTAGCAATTATTATTTTGCTTTTGTATTTCCTACAAAACTGTATTTGATAAATTTACATTAGAGGTTTAGTGCAATTTACCTTACTTATTGACGTGAAATCAATGACATTAGTTTAGTAATTTTTACTGAATTTGTTAAGTATGTATGACATGCTGAACTTTGATAGATATCACTAAACATCTTTAGTACGTTTCACGATACCAAAGAATGTATATTTTACGAAATTTACGTGGGTGATTTCTACTAAACACCTCTAGTATAGTTCATGAAATCGATTTTGTATGTTGTACAATATCAGAGTTAGTATTTTTAACTGTGTTTTTTGTAAATTTTACATGGTTACTTTAGTATTTTTTACATGATCTAGTCAGGTGCATTCTACTAAACAACTCTGGAACCGTTTACTAAACTACTTGTAAGATATACTAGCCCAATTTAGTATAATCTACTTACTATAAATGGGTAAATTCCACTAAACAACTATAGTATCGTTCACTAAACAATTCATGTATGTTCTACTATACTGAGTATTATATATTCTACTTTAGGTTTTGTAAAACTCATTGCTTGCCTTTAGTATATTTTACCTGGTATAGTTTAGTAAATTCCACTAAATTGCTTTTGTGTAGTTTACTACAGCTGATTGTACAATTTACTGTACTAATTGTGTAATTATTACTACTTTACTTACGTGCCATTTACAAAATATCTTTAATATATTTTACTAAACGGTTTTTGTTGTTTTTAATATTTTACTTGCGTAAAATTTACTAACCCGAATTTGTAATATTAAACTATTGTTTTGTATATTATACTAATCTTACTTTAGTAATAAATACCAAAGTATGAATCGTATAATATACAAATCAAAAGTGTGTTGTTTTGTATATTATACCTTTCTTACTTTAGTAATTAATACCAAAGTATGAATCGTATAATATACAAATCAAAAGTGTGTTGTTTTGCATATTATACGAATCTTAATTTAGTATGAAATACAAAAATATGATTCGTATAATAAACAAATCAAAACCCAAAAAGACTTGCAGTAGTATATAATTTATTTATACTTACCCATATCATAAAACCTAGGTTTTATAACATGGGTAGATAAATCATATTCCTAATAACTTATATACTACTGCAACTCTAATTATATTATACCTGTGTAAAATATCAGGGTGGGCATGAAAATAAACAATAACGAGGTTTAAATAAAAAGTATTTTATTACTCTCAAAAAGTAGGTAGGTATAATTAAACAGATGTAATGAGATACTAAGTGCGAACCGGACTAGCACACCAAGGGGTAATACAATTAGGTATATAGTTATGAAATTTGTGAAATATGAACACAAAACCTGTGCATTTGCAGTGTCCGTCAAGATAGCGTACACCGTAAAGATATTCAGAATCTGATGCAGCCCATAAATAGCACTCAAATAGTACCGACGAAATACCTAGGTGAAAAAAATACTATTTTTTGAGATATACATAAAGCGTTTCCAAAAACAAAGCCGTTCCAGAGATATAAACGGTGTACGCCAGCTTGACGGCCCGGTAGCGTACACCGTGAACAGGCCTTATATTTCAGAAAGTTTAAGGGGACTATTTTTTTTTTAATTTGGCTGCATCAGATTCTGAATATCTTTACGGTGTACGCTATCTTGACGGACACGCATTCGCATTCAAACGTGGTGCAAACGAGTAGGTACAATAACTCAAATCCAAAATAGATATTATATGTACCGCGTATGAATATCATACGACCATAAGTTTCAAATTTACAAAAGATCGGATAAGAAACACGAAACAGACGAAATCTTCTTATCAGTCTTGCAGTCAATACCATAAAAATATTTTTGAATGAACGTCCAAATACTTATACTTTCCGTCGGGTACTGGGCGTTGAGAACATGTATGACTTTGAAACATACGTCTACCGCTTTCAGCATAGAATCCATTTTATACAAGACATGTTCGACTGCCACGTAGAAGTCCTTTATGTCCTTGGTCGTCGGCCCGACGGCAATGATAAGAGGTTGGAATGTAGTTCCTCTGCTCAGATGTACCTTCTGGCACTGATCCAGTTTATTCTTTACTTCACTTTGATTCTATAAAAAAAATATGGCCAATTAGTGATTTACTTATGATTTCTGCATGAAAAGGTAAACAAACATACACACACGCAAACTTTCGCCTATATAATAGTGAGATAAAGGCAAAACTAAATTACAATAATTTACGGTAGCCGTGAAAACGCGACAAACTCTCTACTCTTAATTGGCATATGCTTAATAATATAGGATTACGGAGGACGGTAAAAGTTAACAATAGGTCAGTATGCTGAGAAAGAGTATGAAGCCCAATAGGGAATATGCATGGGACTTCAATTTTGAATAAATTGCACTGAATCGAGGCGGATATATCCGTACGTACGTATATATACGTACAACATTATTTGATTAAATGTACCTACCGTTACGTGCAAAATGAACGCATTCTGCGACTCCACGATGCTGGGTTTGTAAAGCTTCTTTTTTTTGTCGTCGTCTCTTATTGGCACTTTTACAGTTGGTGGCATTTTGTGAGCCATTAATTTAAAATACACGTAGTCTCTGGCATCTAAAATAAATAATAAAACAAAATAAAAATCTAAACTCAATTATTTGACGGGTAATTATATAGTTTTTATACAGGGTGGGCCCTGTAACCGAAGCAAAAAATTAAAAGGAGGCTTCCTTAGAGCATCTGCAGTAACCCTTTGTGTGGATTATGGTTCATTTTTTTTATTTTTTGTTTAAAAAATAAAAAAGTGACATATCACTCCAGATGAGTAAACAAATACTTACATGTTAACTTATTTTGAAGAAAAAAAAGTTAAAAAAATATTATTATTTTTCAATTAAAACCACTTGGAAATAATTTCTCATAAGCTCAATAATGTACCGTTTAATTTTTTGCTTCGGTTACAGGGCCAACCCTGTATATAATTATATAGTTTTCTTTACAACATTATACAGATGTTAAAATCTACCTTCCACTGGATTTTCGTCAAGTATATTTAATTCACTTGATTTAAGTTTTTTGAAATGTGGTACAGCCTTATCCATGAATATTGGCCACTTCTTCAACAAGTTTAGCCCACGGTTGGGATGCATTGCGTCAAAGTCAGTTTCAATCTGAAAATAAGTCGCATTAGGCATGTAAAAGGGGCTGTTCATTTACAAGTAAAATAAAAGAAGACTGGCCTAGGAAAAAAGCCTAATACAGAACTTAAAATAATACATCTTACCAGTTTGTAGCCTAGGCTTAATTTTAAGCTCGGCCATTCAGAGAGTATATCATGAATTGTGTTTTCATGACAAGCCAAGAACTTCATACGGTAATCTCTTGTCTTGTGCCACTTCTCCAAAATTTCAACAAATGGCTCCTTATTAAATTTGAGCCATAAGTGGTGCTCTCCAATCTCTTCTGATGTGACAGTGGTACTGGTAACACGTTTTTCATACAAAATCTGGGGACAACGACGTCTCTTGCGTTACCCATAAAATTATTGTAAAATATATATATTGTTTTTGCTTATCTTGACTAAAAGTTGCAAATAATCTGATTTTATAATAGCCTAGGTGGCTTAATAAACAAATATGGAGTTTTTATAAAAGAAATTATTTTGTGAGACAAGTCGGAACTCATACTCACTGACCTTAAAAGTTGATTCACCCAATTGCGGGAAAAACTTTGACTAGAGTTGCTAGTGAGTAAAAAAACTGGCCAAAATAACCGAAAGAACTTACATGACATTTTTCGGCTTGAACTTTCTTGCAGTCAGTCAGCTCTGCACTATTTCCACTGCTAGTGCTACATACATCGATTGAGCTCAAGCTTTGTGTATCTTCAGATGCTGTGTCCTGTAATAATAATTTAAAGTGCGTCAATTATAAGTAAGTTTGAATATATGTATATAAATAGATATTTTCCTTTTAAGGATGACTATGTTTTTGTCATTACACTTAATTACAAATAGATAATGGTGGTGTTTAGTTTTTAATGTTATTATAAAGGGCGAGTTTCCAATCTCCTGTTAAAGAACCCTTCTCTTATAGTTATATAGTTAACACTTTGTTTTTCTCATGCTTTCTTATTTTTATTTTTTTAACCGGGTAGACCTAACTTTTATCTAATAGGTAATAGATGATGTTAACTGGATATTGAAAACTCGGCCTGGCAAAATACTGGTTATATAGTCCAATCGATACATGCACTAACAATTAACACTAAATCTTTATTATGTCAATAAAGGGAACTGTAGGTCTAAATAATATAATAACTTTAATGACCGTTTGTTTCTGAATAAATAAAAAAAAAATTAGATGTTGTGTAATTCAATTAAAAACCGGCCAAGTGCGAGTCGGACTCGCGTATGAAGAGTTTCGTACCATTATCTATAAAAATGAGCAAAAAAATCACGTTTGTTGTATGGGAGCCCCCTCAAATATTTGTTTTATTTTAATTTTATTATTTATTTTTAATTTATATATATAATTAAATATTCTATGAATATTTCTAGCGTTTACCTGTTGCCATTATCAATATAAAGCAAAAACGAGCAAAAAAATCACGTTTGTTGTATGGGAGCCCCCT
Source organism: Eudemis profundana (assembly GCA_947034925.1). Taxonomy (NCBI): domain Eukaryota; kingdom Metazoa; phylum Arthropoda; class Insecta; order Lepidoptera; family Tortricidae; genus Eudemis; species Eudemis profundana. The sequence continues at coordinate 6,635,261 of OX344806.1, read as the reverse complement.
TTAATATTTGTTATATTCTGGTTTTTAGTGTTTGTTGTTATAGCGGAAACAGAAATACATCATCTGTGAAAATTCAACTGTCTAGCTATCACGGTTCATGAGATACAGCCTACGGACAGATAGACAGACAGACGGACATCAGACGGACAGCGATCGACCTTATGGTTATCACAAGAAGATTCAAAACAACACATAAAACCAACATAAAACAATACATTTTGTTTTGTATATTATACGAATCATACTTTGGTATTTTATACGAATCATACTTTGGTATTTCATACGAATCATACTTTAGTATTTCTTACTAAAGTAAGATTAAGTATAATATACAAAACAATACTTTGATATTACAAAATCTGGGTTAGTAAATCAAATACCCGTATTTACCCGATATTTATACTTACATGAATTATTTCGTTTAGTTTTTGCTGACCGCGTCTGAATAGTATTCTTTCTTTAATACCAGGAATCAATTCTTTAAGTTCGGCTTCCTGAATGTCATCAAGTAATTTGAATGTAATCTTGTGATCTAAAACAATCAGAGATAATCATTGGTACTTCATAGTTGTTAGTAACAAATTAATTAAACTTAAAGCTAAAGGTTCATGGCGTATTAACTTACCTTGAAATTTTTTTATTGTCGCTGCACACAGCCCCCATTCTAATAAAGATTCTACCAACAGCACGTCACTTTCACTATCATTCTCTTCCATGCTTGATTTATAAAACAACCAGAGCAGCACACAACTCTACGCAACTACAGATCAAACCATAATGGCTGCGGCCGCCACGACAACTCGCCAAACAGTCAACCAACACAACAAAACGGCAACGTCGCTCACTATACTAAACAACTTTCGTAGAAACTACGAAACTCAGCTAATAAAAAAAGCGGTTTGGCAACATTGCATTCATATGGACGGCGCGGCGCACGACTCGGTAGTTTTGTTTTAGGCGGATCTCACACTGCGGCGCGAATCGCGGCGACACGAGTCGCCGCGATTTTCAACTTTGTTGGTAGAATCATCAATTTGTATAGAAAAATCGCGGGGTATGGCACACTGAGAATCGCAGGTCGCGGCGACTTTTTAACCGGCTTTCAAAAGAAGGACGTTTTTTTGTGTGTTTGTTCACCGATTACTTGAAGACGGCTGAACTGCTTTTTGTTTTGAAGAATGATGTTTGAATATTTTAGAGGTGGTCCCATTGCAACCAAATCAGGACTTGATGATGGGATTGGGATCTTGGAGGAATTGAGGGAACTCTTCAAATATTATAGGCACACATATAATGATTTTGGTATTGGTTATATTTTCTCGTGCATTTCTTATTACAAATGAGTTTCTAGTGTTAACCGACTTCAAAACAAAGAGAACAGTTTATGTAGGTTTGCTCCCCGATTACTTGAAGATGGCTAAACCGATTTGAAAAATTCTTTTTTTATTCGAAAGGGTATACCTCTGAGGTAGTCCCCTTGCAACCAAATCAGAATCTGATGATGGAATCTTGGAAAAATCGAGGGAACTCTTCAAATATTATAGGCACACTTATAGCGATTTGGGTAATGGGTATATTTCATAGTGAATTGTACATTTCTTATCGAATCTCTTCATTTGAAGTCGGTTATTAACCGACTTCCACAAAATAAGGACGGTTTTCATTTTTTACATTTTTTACGCTGTTACTCGAAGACAGCTGGACCAATTTGGAAAATTGTTTTTTTGTTTGAAACGGATTTGTCCTCCAGAGTGGTCTTATCAAATCGAGATCTGATGATGGGATATTGGAGAAATAGAGGGAACTCTTCGAATATTATAGGCACATATACGGCGATTTGGGAATTGTTCATATTCACTCGTGCATCTCGTATCAAAATAGGTTCACCGAAAGTCAGGTATTTTAATTTTTTTAATTTTGTAATATATCATCATCATTCGGTTTAATTCTCAATGTCAATGTGTACTTTCATCAAAATGGGTTCAGTAGTTTTTGAGATAGAGTTATGTGTCTATCAGTCACTAGGAAAACGTGTACCTACCTACTTAACAGCGTAATTCGATCACTACTGAAATTAAGAAAATCAATAAATAAAAAAAATACTTTAAAAAATTAAACCGACTTCAAAAAGGGAAGAAATAAAAGTTTTATAAACACATTTTTTTTGAAGTCGGTGTTAGTCTTAATATTTGGAAGTAGGTACGCTACGAGACTGGCATCGACCTCAAATAGTTTATTACATACATAGACCAGTAAAGTAAGCAGTGGCTTGGCTTCGCCTCGGCCGATAAATACATGTGATCGGACTGATCGGAGGCTTTCTTTATTTACTGGCCAAGGTTTATATACAATATTTCTGTTCGACGGAGTCGGAAAACGGCATCTTCGTTCAGCGACGCTTTCCGGACGGAAGACGGTTTAATTTTTATAATTACTTTTTTATTAATGTCGGTAATTTATACCACATTTCTATGTAATATACAGGGTGTCTCTAAAACCAACGTACCTATAGTCTGTACTTTTAGGTACTTAAAAAAAAATTCAGTATGCCAAAAAATCATAAATAATTGGTACTAAATTCATGCGGGAGGATATTACGATTTTCGTTGCACTTTTTGAGATATTCCGTTTTTTCGTATACGCTCTATACAAATTTAAAGAAAAAAAATTATTACTCGTCGGTTTTTTAGCCAAATCATTTTTTACCCTAATTAATGATCTTCAATCAAAAAGTTATACACTTACAAAAATAAGTCCATATTACTATGGAGAGTCGATCTTCGATCCATAGTGTAGCGGGAAGAGTGCCGTGTGCGGTGATAAGAAAACTTGGTATAGAATGACTAGTTATTAGGTATATGTTTTCACTATTGTAGTATTGTTTTGCAATTCAAGTGGAAATTAGAGTTTATAATTTGTGACTTAAAGCCATTATGACACTGAGATATATTTATCCTCGCTAGCTGCGCTCACTTGTACAAAATAATGACTTCGTGTCATAATGACTTGTTAGCCCCTGCCTCGTCATAAAATATACTGTTATTCAAAAAACAATTTCGGCTACATCATTCCAACTGGTTTACCGATGACATCGACGCGCGTAGGTATCTTGTAATGATTAGTACACACTTATCAGTCCATGTGCTATCTTGAAAACTACTGAACCGATATTGATGAAATTGATTAAGCCTAACCTAACCCGGGGGGTGTTTAGCGATTTCAACGAGAGTTAGTAGTTAATTTAACACATAATGTTTGTAGCGACGCCAATGCCATCTATTGTAGTTTTTGAAAAGTCCTCACAAAACCAGTGATGTGATTTTCACGAAATGTTTTTCGTAAACGCAACTGTGCTGTTTCGTAAAATGTATTACCTAATTTAGTATTATTTACTAAAGTGAAAAGGTAACATTTTTAACCCCCAGGGTTTAGTACATCCAACGCCAGTTGGTAGTTAATTTAACACATATTTTTGTAGCGATGCCAATGCCATCTATTGTAGCCTTTGAAAAGTTCTCACAAGACCAATAAATTGATTTTCACGAAATGTTTCTCGTAAACGCAACTGTGTTGTCTCGTAAATTTTATAATCAGAGTTAGTATAATTTACTAAAGTGAAAAGGTTACATTACTAGCCCCAACGGCTTAGTAAATCCAATGCCAGTTGGTAGTTAATTGTGGCTTTCCATAAGAAACGGGACCTTATGGCAGTTTGTAGTTACGGAGATATGGACGATTTTGTGAAATCCTTCAATTTCTTTTATGCAAAATTGTAAAATATCCCTTCAAGTGGCGGTCGACCGTTTCCCGCCAATTGTCATTTACCGTCAAGTGGCGCGGCCATTTTCCGCGAATTTCCCTCAAGTGGCAGGGGCCTCCATGGGTGGTCACCGCGAATTCGATTAATGTTAAAAAAATTACCATTATTCAAAAAAACATTATGAAAGGCTATATTATTATCTTGTATCGCTGGATTAAGCATAAAATTGCCTATCTAATTATATAATAATGAAAGCCGTACCTAACATGTGAAATTTGCTACTTGTGATCAAATCTCGGAAAGTTACATTTTTTCCTTTTTTTTCTATATAAATAATTATAAGTACGAATTAAACAATTAAATGTAGAAAATACCATTTATTTACAAAAAAATACATTTACTATCCCTCTCCATAGAATATTTTTATATTTTTAGACTACAAGGTCTTCAAAAACGAGTTTAAAATCGGTCACACGCGCGGTCGAAGAAAATTGGGTTTGCAAATTTGAATTTTTAGACAAACTTATTAGGAAGTGTTGTCGCGTCTGTTATTGTATGCTATCCTTATCTATTCACGAATCCATCTTGCAAGAGTTGCAAGAAAGAGCAAGACAGGTGTAGATTAAACAGCTCATTTCATAGGTAAATAGTAAACTATACCAATCGACGGGTGGCCGCCCCGTGCCACTCAACGGTTTTTGACAATCGACGGGTACCCGTCGCCTGCCACGCAACGAAAATAAGCAATATGACAGCTGCCACTTGAAAGGATATAGGAATAAACGTGCATTTGTAGCTTGGTTTCGCTGCTGTACGTTAATTTTTTCTATATAAAAATTGGGTTCAAAGTTTAGGAGAAAAGGGTCCTTATGGCAGACTACAAATAAAAATGATAAATCTGTTGATAAAATTGTTTAATAAAGTTTATTTGCAACTTTTGCTTATTCGTATTTATTTTTTATACCACGACGGTGGCAAACAAGCATGCGGCCTGCATAATGGTAAGCAACATTTTCAAAATGATCCCAGAAAGTTGAAAATTTGGAAGGAAAGGGTTTGGGGGCCACAGATTCGGAATTAATAAAAACTTGAAAATAAAAACAAATACATTTGTATGTCATTCTTTTAACTTTTTTTAGAAAAAAGTTTTTAGACATTTTTTTTAAACATAAAAAAAGGGTTTTTGGCGAATCGTATAACGTTTTGACCATTTTAGAAAAAGTTTTTTAATATTATTTTATATAATTTTCGAAAAACTTACGAAAAAAGATATTTTTTTGGCGGTTAATTCTAATTTTTTTGACCACTTAAGAAAAATAATCCTTTTAATTTTTTTTTCAAAAGACCGACAAAAACAAAAAAGTTTTTTTTTGGCAAATCCTATCCTACTCCTATGATTTTTTTTATAAAACTCGGTAATTTTTGGTTTTATAGAAAACTCGTCCATACAAAATACATTTATTTTTGCGTATTTTATATGATAGCGTCACAATCACAAAGCACATGTCATCATAACACCATGGTGTGAATTATTCAACATTAACCCAATGGGCGGAATTCTTCATAGCAAAAATCAAACTGTCAGAGGGATTGACTTAACTGTTTTATCGACTTATCGATAAATATTTGTCACTTAACGAAACAAAGTTAAAGTAATGAAATCAGGCTTTTGGATATACATACAAACAAATTAACGGTGTCCCTAATTAGCTGACCGCCACTCTATTTTAGTATAATTTTCCGTTAAAATAAAAAAGAACGACGTACAAATTTTTACTTACAAAATGTCTTCTATCATTGACGCCAATCAATAAAAGTAGAAGTAGAATATAATTAATTCATAACTTAAACGATACCGGTAATTTACGGTAACGGTAAATCAATGTACAACCTTAACTAAATCAGCCTGTATGTAGGTTGACGTCATTTGCCTGTCATCCGCATGAAAAGTACGCTCCCTGCTAATGCGATATTATTCCGTAACATCGATAAGTCGATGAAAGAGTTAGGTCAATCCCTGTGACAGTTTGATTTTTGCTATGAAGAATTCCGCCCATTGATCATAATTATGAGAATAACTCTTAATTGATCAAGATTTGAAGTAAATTTCTAATAACCTTTTTCTTCGGTATTCTGTTTTAATACAAGTTTAGTAAATAAATAATGTTAATATCGTGCCATACTGTAATTATCAATACCTGTAATTTGTCATAAGGTCATAATATCCCATACGTTTGGGAAAAGGGACCTTATGACTAATCACTAAAATTCAACATAACGTTATTTGAGAATTACTCTTAATTGATCAAGATTTGAAGTAAATTTCTAATAACCTTTTTTCTTTAGTTTTCTGTTTTAACACAAGATTAGTAAATAAATAATTTAAATATCGTGCCATACTGTAATTATCAATAATTTTTGCTTATGGCTGGTCATAAGGTCCCTTTTCTCAAATGTATGGGAGTAAATTTGTGACATTTACGTAACTTCAATCGTTTATAAATAAAAAAATAAGACTTGTAGAATAATAATGACACTTTTGTGATACTTGTGTAGACTGATTAAATATGATTTAGAACTCACTATGCAGAAATTGTGAATATTATAGGGATAATGAAAAATATAATAAAAATGACACTTTAATTAAAATTAAAATATTTCGTTAACTATGTGATTTTATTTCTATCCCAAAATGTAAATTCAAATATCTTCAACTATATACAATGGTTCAGATTACAATATATTAAAGAACAGGCCGAATTTTTTTTTCTTTTAATTTCGTTCTCATAAGCGACTTGCTCTAATCAAAGGCTAATTTTTCACGACCTGGAAGTCACATTAAAAAAACCATTACTGATTTCCAAAGAAAAACACCACGAGATACATAATCAATCATGATCTCTATAACTTCCAACGGCAACATACTTAAAATAAGTTTCAAAGTTGTTTTGACGATTTCTCGAAAGTGAAAAAGGTTACAATTTTAACCCCCAGGGTTTAGTAAATACAACGCTAGTTAGTAGTTAATTTAACACATAATGTTTGTAGCGACGCCAATGCCATCTATTGTAGTTTTTGAAAAGTCCGCACAAGACCAATAATGTGGTGTTTACGAAATGTTTCTCGTAAACGCATTGCTGTGCTGTTTCGTAAAATGTATTATTTAATTTAGTATTATTTACTAAAGTGAAAAGGTAACATTTTTAACCCCCAGGGTTTAGTAAACCCAACGCTAATTGGTAGTTAGTTTAACACATATTTTTGTAGCGATGCCAATGCCATCTATTGTAGCTTTTGAAAAGTCCTCACAAAACCAGTGATGTGATTTTCACGAAATGTTTTTCGTAAACGCAACTGTGCTGTTTCGTAAAATGTATTACCTAATTTAGTATTATTTACTAAAGTGAAAAGGTAACATTTTTAACCCCCAGGGTTTAGTACATCCAACGCCAGTTGGTAGTTAATTTAACACATATTTTTGTAGCGATGCCAATGCCATTTATTGTAGCCTTTGAAAAGTTCTCACAAGACCAATAAATTGATTTTCACGAAATGTTTCTCGTAAACGCAACTGTGTTGTCTCGTAAAATTTATAATCAGAGTTAGTATAATTTACTAAAGTGAAAAGGTTACATTACTAGCCCCAACGGTTAAGTAAATCCAATGCCAGTTGGTAGTTAATTTAACACATAATATTTGTAGTGACGCCAATGCCATCTATTGATAGCTTTTGAAATCTTCTCACAAAACCAGTAATGTGATTTCCTCGAAATGTTTCTCGTAAACGCAACTGTGCTGTTTCGTAAAATTTATTATCTAATTTAGTATTATTTACTGAAGTAAAAAGGTTATAATTTTAACACCCAGGGTTTAGTCAATACAACGCTAGTTAATAGTTAATTTACCACATAATTTTTGTAGCGACGCCAATGCCATCTATTGTAGCTTTTGAAAAGCTCTCACAAAACCTACCAGTAATGTGGTTTTCACGAAATGTTTTTCGTAAACGCAACTGTGCTGTTTCGTAAAATGTATTATCCAATTTAGTATTATTTACTAAAGTGAAAAAGTAACATTTTTAACCCCCAGGGTTTAGTAAGTCCAAAGCCAGTTGGTAGTTAATTTAACACATAATTTTTGTATTGACGCCAATGCCATCTATTGTAGCTTTTGAAAAGTCCTCACAAAACCAGTAATGTGATTTTCACGAAATGTTTTTCGTAAACGCAACTGTGCTGTTTCGTATTATTTACTGAAGTGAAAAGGTTATAATTTTAACCCCCAGTGTTTAGTAAATACAACGCCGGTTAGTAGTTAATTTACCACATAATTTTTGTAGCGACACCAGTGCCATCTATTGTAGCTTTTGAAAAGTCCTCACAAAACCAGTAATGTGATTTTCACGAAATGTCTTTCGTAAACGCAACTGTGCTGTTTCGTAAAATGTATTATCTAATTTAGTATTATTTACTGAAGTGAAAAGGTAACATTTTTAACCCCCAGGGTTTAGTAAATCCAACGCCAGTTGGTAGTTAATTTAACACATAATTTTTGTAGCGACGCCAATGCCATCTATTGTAGCTTTTGAAAAGTCCTCACAAAACCAGTAATGTGATTTTCACGAAATGTCTTTCGTAAACGCAACTGTGCTGTTTCGTAAAATGTATTATCTAATTTAGTATTATTTACTGAAGTGAAAAGGTAACATTTTTAACCCCCAGGGTTTAGTAAATCCAACGCCAGTTAGTAGTTAATTTAACACATAATTTTTGTAGTGACGCCAATGCCATCTATTGTAGCTTTTGAAAAGTCTTCACAAAACCAGTAATGTGATTTTCACGAAATGTTTTTCGTAAACGCAACTATGCTGTTTCGTAAAATTTATTATAAAATTTAGTATTATTTATTAAAGTAACTGCTGTAGTGTCAACTGGAAATGTTTAGTAAATTGTACTATCTACACTATGTGACTTTTGTAAAATAAACTGTACAGTTTCGTACAATCTAATATGAACTTAAGTATTATTTACTTAAGTATCTGTTCTAGAATCAACTTAATGGTTTTGTAAATTACATGTTGTGAGTTTATTAATTCTAACTTTGTTGTGGCGTAGAACCTACAAACATTCTTCGTATTTTTTACTAAACTTGAAATGTCGTAATTTTAACCTTTACAGCTTAGTAAGTTTTACACCTGTGTTTGTGAAATCTACTAAAGTAAATTGTAATCGCCGATTTTTATGTCAACATAGATATGTTTCGTAAATTTAATTTTGTAGATATTGTAATATTAACTACAAAAAGGGTATATTTTACTAAATTAAATTCAACACACGCGAGTTTTGTAAATTCAACCGACGCTGTTTTTTCAGTGAAGTTAAATTTTATGCATTGCATATTAGTACAATAACATAAAAGTTACTAATTTTTAGGGTTCCGTAACAAAATGGTAAGCAAGGAACACTTATGGTGCGACTCTAACTGTCGGTCCGTCTGTCACAGCCAGATATCTCAGGAACTGCTGCTATCGTTTTGAAATTTGGGATTGTGTTACAAATCACTAACCCGAGCCTATTGGACATAAAAATGTCTTATAGGTTTTTTACTTCTTTTTTTGAAGGGAGCCAAAATGGGATGTCAAAAATGAATAGTAGGGCTATTATATCAAGTGGGGTATTAAATGAAAGTGGTTAAATTGTAAAACTATTTCTTTTATTATTAAACACTAGCCACCCGCCCTGGCTTTGCACAGGTGCAATGCTGATACTAAATGCATGTACTTATTATAATATAAACCTTCCTCTTGAATCACTCGATCTACCTATTAAAAAACCGCATCAAAATCCGTTGCGTAGTTTTAAAGATCTAAGCATACATAGGGACAGACAGACAGCGGGAAGCGGCTTGGTTTTATACTATGTAGTGATTTTTTTGAGTTATGATGAAAAACGTTAAAAAAATGCCGTTCCCGCCTATTTTCGCCGAAGTTAGTGGGCAGAAAAATGTGTAATAATTTGCCGACTTTTAATATCGTCCTGAATATTACAGAAAAAACATAGTTGTTTAGAAATTTACAAAAATCGTAACACTCTTGTTTTGTCAGATACTAAACTAATCGCGACCTATGTCAATGTATGGGGACAACAGTTTTCCAGCAGTAAAGTTTAATTTAATATAAAATACTTTTCATCCATTAACTAAAAAGAATAATTCACCTAATACTAAACCATAAATAGACCCTAAATATAAAATAACTCCCCCATGTCTCTTCCGGGCGGTAGGGTGCCCAGAAGGCTGGCGGCATTGCCACGCTGGATGGCAATGCCGATTCTTTGCGCTAAGAAGGAGCCAGCCCTCTGGTCACCAGATACCCGATACAGCCTGTGGGCAATTTGTTTGAATAGTGCGAGCGCACTGGATCCCCACGGCCCCATCGTCTCTACCCCAAACGGCTCAAATATTTAGCCACTGCCTATGCAGCAAAGTTAAGTTTATCTCTCAATACAGTTTGAACTATTTACGTACTACAAGTTTGTACGGAACCCTCGGTGGGCGAGCCCGACTCGCACATGACCGACTTTTTTCTTCTTGTTACAGCATTCCACGTAAATGTTACTTAAGCGACATTGCCTATTTAATATTTTTGATAAAAATGTTTGGAAACTGAATAGCTACTTATCGGTACGGTAATAATATCATAACTTGGCTTTACGATTGATATTGTTTCTAGCAACTAATACGTTTTATTAAGATAACTACCACACGCGTTACGTAAGTGACAAAAGCAGATGTTTTAATGGAATACCCGTGTTATTATTTACTTCTTAAGAGCGATAAGACGTGCTGATATGGTCATTACATCAGAAAGACCCAGACCCGGGTTTTTTAGATAAGAATTTTAACGGTATTTTGCACACGTTTCTTCGTTTCCCTATCATATCGCCTACATAACACCGCCACGACTGATGAGGTGGCGGAGTACGTTCGTCAGAAGACCCGCTTCTCACTGAGGGTGTTCCAGCTGCGTTCGCGCCACTATGTGCACTTCGGCTCGTTTATGGCGCGCGTGCCGCGGCCGCTGCAAGAAACCATCGCAAGTGCTGACTTCTGGCCGAAGGGTGTCGTGTTTCGACGGTTCCGGGGCAACCTGCCGAATCCTACACCGGAGACGACGATGCAACGGGGCCACGCCGTTTCGTCGCCTAAATAGATATTTTATTTCTACGTTTCATGACGCATTGGTTTTTTTACTGTAATGTCATGTTAACTTTTATTAATAAATAAATAAATAATAAAAATAAATATCAAAGGGTACATAATATTGTAGGAATTACCAGTCCTGCAGGACTCTTATTTACGTTTTAACGATACAGGTACCTGATTACGTTTTAAAATACGAGTAACACGACTCATATTATCTAGCTTCAAACTGGTTTTCTCGAAATCGCGTGATAACGCACGATTTTTGCAATCTAAAATAAGAGGCGAGCGGACCAAGATGACCACGGAGTGGCCCCACGAATTCCAAACAGAGACACGGCAGACCTCGTCGGCGATGGCGAGATAACTTGAACTCATATCTGAAGGACTGGCCAGACGAGTCTCAAAACCGAGAGCAATGGAAGAAGAGGGGGAGGCAAAGACCGGCAGTGGGACACAGCAGGCTCATAAAAAAATGGACAAGTGCGAGTCCGACTCCCCCACCGAGGGTTCCGTACAAATTTGTAGGTACATATTAAAGTACCCTATAAATTTTGATTCCCTTAGTAAAGTGTATGTTTTTTAATGATTTAATTAAAATTGAATACTTTTCAAATTTTGACCTATACTTGTAGTATAAGACGGTATTACTTGTCAAAGTTCATGGTTGTAGGTCAACGGAAAGTACCTGACCCTTTGGATTTCGGTTTCCTTGAGAGTTTCAAAATTTACGTCTTTAGCGGCATAAACGGAGTTATTTTTTTTTTACGTTAACTTATAAGCTGTTGCTTAGATAAACTTTATCCTGAATATTAATACTATCGATTAGTATAATAAAATAGGGAGTGTTTGTTTTTTTTTTTTCATTTTAGTTGGTTCGAGTCCCGGGCGAGGCAAGCGAGTTTTAGAAAATCTTTGAATGCAGTTTTGTTTCTTTTTAAAAATAAAGGAATGTCTCCTGTTACGTTCCGACATTGAATCGGAACGCGCCCTTTGTCAATGTCAAAAGAATTATAACCTCAACATACTTTGACAGCTCAAAACCGCGGTATTCTTGACGTCTGTGCTGTCATTCACTCTTCCTAATTTACGACAAGGAAATGCGTTGCTCGCGATCGGGGTTCCTCTTGGATGTCGAATTAGTTGATTTTGTGATTGTTTTGTGTACATAAACGGTTGTGCAAATCTTGAAGTGCGTAGATTGTTTTCGTGATGCGAACCGCACCACTTGGGATTTGTCTCGGGACAGCATTGTTCGCCATCAAGCGACTCCCGACCCATTGAAGAACCTTGACTTTGGACTCCTGACTGATATAGACTTGACTGCCCGACTTTGACTTGACGGAAATGGGCCCACGTCAACGAGCGCAGAGGTAAGTACAGTCAGAGAACCGAAATTAGTATAAGTTTTTTGCACCCTGCATTCGGGGTTAAATTCTAGTCGAGACACCCGGGTCCCGTCTAGAACATCTCCTTTAAGTAAAATGATCTAGTTTAAGGATTTAAGGTAGTTTCCCTCCAGGGCCCGAGTTATCTTTCCACCCTGTAGACTTGATTATATGGTAAAGTCGATGAGATGTCCGTATTCTGATTTTCGCAGTTGTATAAACGATTTAAGCCCGACCGTTATTAAACCATTCTAAATCGTTGTTATCTACAACATTAGCAAGTGATGGTCGCATAATCAGTTTTATAAATATTCGCTGGGTGCGAAGTATAAGGTGGGGGAACCACGGAACGATCGCAGCGCGCGTCATGGCCAAAAAAGGAACTTTCGGCAGACCAGCTGTCACTTTTTACCGAAATTTACGTTTTTAGTTGGCAAAGTGCCTTGCAGCAAAAGCCACAAAACACAAAAAAAAAGTCCGCCGTATTTGTAACCGCTAGTTGGCGCTGTCATCGCTCACCCAGCGAATACTGTTATAAATAAAAAGCACTGCTAATATTTTACTGTGATAACGTTAACTTTATATTATTCTTTTTTAGCATTTACTAAAAAGAAATAAATTCTTCTTGCAACTGAATGGTATTTATTTCATCTATAGATACAGGATCCTATTTTCACACTTTTCACATTTTTTTAACTTCCAGTAAAGTTAAGGTGAAGAGCTAGTAATAAAAATGGGCATATAGGAATCTAATAAGAATTTGCATGAATAGTAATTCCATCAGCTTGGACCACGCTGGCGAAAGGGCTTTATGGCAGCGAGTGACGAAATTGGTGGATTTCGTTGCCATACGAGTACACACATAATATGTACTCTATAAAAATAATAAAACGACACTTGGTTTTGGCAATGTTATTGAATATAATGGATTAAAATACATATTACTTTTCCGGGATGCATGAAGCCGACTATCTTAAAAAAATGCATAAGTAAGATAATTTTGTTTTCTACCCTGATGTTCTTATAATAAATTTCAAGTTAATTACAACTTTCTAAAGGCTGAAATTAAAAATGGATACGGTGAAAATTTAACAAAATTCAACAAGGTGAAACTATGTATTTAAGCATGATAAGCATTGCAAGTTTTATTGAAAATACATGTTAAATATAAAGTATTCTTGACTGTTGTGCTAAGAAATTAATGACATACATTTTAATAAAACTCATCAAAGTTTATATTAATGGCAAGTGCTTTCTTGAAGTCGTCCAAACCACAACAGTAAGTCCTGTTGCCCTGGGGCTCGAACCAGATGCTTGATTCTCCGCAGTCTCCTGAGCAGAGCTTGCTTCCTGGGGTTACTTCATTTTCGTGGACGATGGCTACCGTTTCTGCGCTGTCCAAGTCTTTCAATACCTTGAACAAATCGTAATTTTGATGATGTATTGAACTCAATGATATAAAATGTAACGCTGCAACCGGATTACTAGAAGACCTGACTGCAAACATAAGAAAATGTTTGCTCACTCAAAATTCTAATCCCTTGAAGTTAACGATTATTTTTTTTAAATTTTGTCGCGGAACAATCCCTAATATAACCATATATTAATTTAAGTAAAAAAGAAACCATTAAAATCGGTTATATATTGGCGAAGTTATCGATATGCACAAAAATACAGGTCAAACTGAGTAGGTACTCTTCCTGTTGAAAGGCGATGTGGTTAAAAATTTGAATACAAACCTTCCACAGATAACTGGGAGTCCAAATCTTGTCAACTTTCTTATAGTTTGCAGCTCCTGACCACACCGTGAGCTTGTTACCCCTGATTAGCTGCTCTAAGTCGCTCCAATCAGTCTGAAAATAAGATAACTGTTATTTTTGCGAAGCATAGGGCAATTTTAGTAGACAGTGATCTTGATGGGCAATTTTGTTGCATTTGCTTTTATATCTTGTGAACATAATAAACATGATTATTAGAAATCATATAATTAACTAGCGACACGCCCCGGCTTCGCACGGTGTTTCTCTATTATATTATGCATGTATAATACATATAAACCTTCCTCTTCAATCACTCTATCTATTAAAAAAAACCGCATCAAAATCTGTTGCGTAGTTTTAAAGATTTAAGCATACATAGGGATATAGGGACAGAGAAAGCGACTTTGTTTTATACTATGTAGTGGGCATTTCTCCAGAAATATGTCTGCGGTCACCTCATTCATCTGGCCCTTTTTCATACTAAATGTATGGAGACAGATGAATGAGTCGCAGACATATTTCTGGAGAAATGCCCTGATTTATACACGACTATAACACAGAATAAATATAAGCTAAAGCAGTAAGGAAACTACAAACAAAACGATCGAAACGATCGCACACATAGACGCTACGCTTTTACACGGCCACTAAGCGAATCTCGCGGTGCCGTCAGTCGCGTCGCGAGTGCCGCGTTGCGACGAGTGGTCGCGCTTTGCGTTTGTTACGTGCGCGCGCCCAGACGGCCCGCGATCTTTTCATTTTAAACAACCTTACGCTACCTCCATACTACGCTCCATTAGTAGGTAACGCTCCATTAGAGCGTTACCTACTAATGGAGCGTAGATATTTATTTCAAAAAGTAAGCGTAGTTTCCATACTGCTCTATTTATATTCTGTGACTATAATAAGGATATAAACGGGGATACAACTTTGACAACAGCAAATACTAGGTAGCTACAGAATTTCGAAATAATCATAAAAACCTGAAAACTTGGGAAAAAGAACATTATTGTCCACACAACACAATTATTGTAAGGATTAATGGTCATATTCCCTTAAAGAAAATGTTGTTAAATTGCTCATCAACGCTTCGTATAAACTTTGTAGGGATTAACTAAAGCATGTGAAAAAAATGTTGTGGCGACCCTTGAGGTTGAGTGGTGCGACACTGCGAGCGTTGCAATTGATTCTGGTGCCATCATTTGGGGCAAACTCGACTTCATCAACGATGCGAGCACTAAAGAACACTACTGTATATTAACCGACAAACGTTTTGTATTTCTATTCTTCTTTATCGTTACACTCTTAGTAGAGTGGTCGTGGCTGTCGTATCTTTATAAAAACAGTTGTCATCTAGAAAGGCGAAACACTGAGATATCGCGCCACCTACAATTCTACCATAGAAATAATTTACACAACTTACATTGCTTTTCGGTTTGCAGTACTTAACGGTGTTGAGAGAATCTATGTACGTTGCCTTTTCAGGAGGACCAAAGCAGACGTCATCTGCGTTCACCAACTGTATAGTTTCATAGCAACATTTAGACTCGTCGGCACATGATCTATTAGTAATGATACCGTCATCAACCCTTTCAATATCTATTGTATTCATTTTTGTGTACAGCGGAACATTTTTGCTCATATCCACGCACGATTGGTACACTTCTCTGAAACCGTTAACATGGTAACCGACTTTCATTAATTGTGTGTTGTCACCGAGGCACGGCGTATCGATTCGGGTAACCCTATATTTTACATCCTCTTTGCAGTCGAGTTCAGAAAATTTCCGTGATACTCCATCAACTAGAAAAGATTCTTCGTGATCACATGTGGCAACAATTGTCTTTGCATTCGGGAAGTTAGTGAAACTGTTGCTAGTTGATCGTGATTTGGTAATGGCATTGTCTTGACAAATCAGATTGAGTTTTTCTGAATGCGGTACCATTATGTACTGTCCAACGTCTCTTAGAGCCGGCCACAATAATGACGAGTCCAATATAAGAGGAATGTGTTTAGTTTTCAATAATGATGTTGGAATTCCACAATCTGAAAATAACGGATAGTTTTATTCTCCGGCATTTAAACTTAGTGATCCAGTTTGTATTCAATAATTTATCAAATAGTAGTGATACCTTTGCTTGAGACATGGTATTTGACCTCCAAGCTTCCGAAAGGATTGGTGACTTTACAAGTATAATCACCCCAGCCAGTAAGTGCCAAGGAAGGTATATGTTTCTCCTTTACTTCCTTCCCGTTGTAGAACCATGTATACTGAAAAATGATATATAATTTAAATCATAAACATCATTTAAACTAACGTGGGTGAGGACTACTTTTTTTATTTATTTGTCGCGCGACATAAGGAATCATCATAGGTCCGCGATCCACCTGGTAGGGGATTTTCCCACATTGAGTCTTCATCTCTTCAACACTACTCAAGAACTCGACGCATCGGTCCAAATTTATGGTTAACAATTTTACGAACCATGTTGATTATCTTGGTTTTCTACGGATTATTCTTATTCGTAAACATTATTACTATACCTTGCCCTGAGGAACTTGGTCGGTAGAGCAATCGATAGAAGTGTGGTCTCCTTGCCATGTGATGTTAAATGCAAGCCGATTGCTGCTTCTAATTGGAGGGTAACCGAAGATGAGTTCCACGGTGTGGGAGACAGCCCCAGTGAGGTCGCTCACTCGGCACGTGTAGTTCCCGCTGTCGCTTAGAGTCGGGGCGTTGAAGTGCAATGCTGGGCCAGTCGTGTTGAGAGAGACCGAGTTCTGAAAAATGACAAATAAAATACTTAAGTGTACAACACTGAACGGATTAGAAGTCAATGGGCTTCTCTCATAGCAGTGTTGGTAAGATCGCTCAAAAAATTTGCGGATCCTCCAACGGCAAATAATTTTATTTTTATTGACCCGTGATTGACCTCAGTACCTGATGATAAGCGATGATGACGGCGAAGTCACTCTTGTCTTGAAATGTTGTAACTGGCATTTGTCAGGATAATGAATTTCATTATTTGGCGGATTCATTAAATACGATGATGGAGCATTCCATGGAAACGATACGTAAGCAACACTACCTTTTTAATACTTTTGAAATGTAAAATAAGGGAGTTGAATATAAACCTAGGTAATATGATAACTAGACTTTAAGTGATTCTTAGCAGCTAATAAGTTTTATTAGGGTAGCCACCATAGCGTTACGTAAGCGACAAAAATGAGTAGTTTTCATGGAATGCTCCTGAAGTGAGTCGCTTTGTTGAAATGAGAAATGCTTGGTATACAATACATACCTTAAACCATCTCACTGAACTGGGATCCGTATATGGCAGCGGGCACTGGAGATCATAAGGCTGCTTATGCATACCGTAGGTTTCATTTCGTTTTCCGACATCAGCGTATTCTACAAATGAAACCAAACAACAATATAGTACGTATGGCATGTAATTACATTTCTTGCGCGAAAATTGCTTTCTCCATAAACAGTAATCAGAAGTCCACAATCACACTTTCTAAGCATGTAAATCAATTTACAACGGTTTATCTATAAAAATAAAATTTTATATTGTAAAATAATCACATAGCGTACGGCGTAGCGGCGGTATGTATTCCTTAGCGACTGGTCTGGGGAGGCATCAAATAGGGAGTTGTGGAAATCAAAGGGAGAGGCCTTTGCCCAGCAGTGCAGTGCAGTTTGTGCAGCATATAAAAAATACTATATATTGTTAAGCTGGTAAAATTGTACTTTAGAATATGGTCATGCGTTTTTCTCTTAATCCCAGGACCTATCCTATTTTGCGTCGCCAAACTAGTCAAAGACAAACAACACGTGTTGAATACAGCGCGGCTGGCGTCGATATGGCGCTCTCAGTTGACTTAGCTATATCCCATCCCCTCGACACACCACACAATGAGCCACAGTTAAGTTGTAGAACTAAAGTAGGGTTATGTAGGATGTATTTACTTGTAATGTATACTTCATACGGCTGTGATGCTTCACCAAAGTCATTACGGGCGCGACAGGCATAAGTATGGCCCTTGTCGGTGGAATGTTCTTTTTTAGGATTTTGCAAGAACAATGCATTGTCTATGGTGTACAGTTCCTTTGATTTGTCTGAAAAAAATTAAGCTTTATTAATAAAAATATTTATTGAAAGTCAAGGTCATCTTTTCGAATTTATGTTTTCTGTGTGGTTCGTTTTCTTGAAATTAAATTATGTTGGTTGGTATACGAACTATTACTTTAAAAATAATACTACAAAATTATGTATGATAGTAAATGACCTAGGTGTTTTTAGGAAATGACTGTGCCTGACGAGGCTCACGTACAAAATTGTATGTTAAAAGTTCAACATGAAGTACAATAAAAATATTGAATTGATTGCTTATTGCGATTTTATTTCCACCTGTTCACATCCGCAATATAGGCTATAAACTTAATTTCTTGAAAAAAAATGGAAAACGCTTTATATGCCAGTCTGAAACTATCGGTATCTAAGGTATAAACTCGTTATATGTTTACTTACCACTTCCGATAATTTGTCTGTCGACTACCCAAGTGATGATAGGTTCGGGATACCCCCCAGCGGTACATGGCAGCTTCATCACTACATCGCCTTCAACACCGTTGTATACGTGTGAATTCGACACAATGCTTGGTGGGGCTGTAACACAATATTCAGTAATTATACCAAGGACTTCAAAGTAGAAACTAAACGTAGCCTCGCTAACAGATAGCTGAAGCAGCTCTAGTAAGCCGGTCACTTAACGCGGGTTTATGTGTGCGTGCTGCTCGTAATAGGCTACGCTACTGCGCTGTGGTTGTGTGTGCTGCTCTTAAGTACAAAGCGATTGACTTACTACAGGTACTTCAGTCATCCATTAGTGAGGCTTCGTTCGGCTACCGCTACCTATTTATTTTAAGGTACTTGCATGAATAGGTAGAGCATCAAAAACTTTTTTGCACTTATAAGGCTGCATTTCCACCAAGGCTGTGTGAGGTAGTAAAATCCACCAATCAATGTGCCTAGCCTCGGTCATTGCGGCCAGGCATTGGAAGATTTTTTCCTCGCACACCGCTCCGCTACCCGGCACAACTCTGGTGGAAATGCAGCCTAATGCGATTATTAATCATTTACCAGTAACGATGACTTGTACGACCCTCTCAGTCTGTCCCACAGTGTTCACTGCCACGCATTTGTACTGCCCAGCATTACTCAGCTGAATATTCTCGATCCTTAAAACTCCATTGTTTTCAGAATGCTTCACGTATTCACTTGAATGGGGACCCTTGTAGTACCATTGTACAATGGGCCTGGGGAAACCAGCGGTCACCCTGTAAAATAAAATGTCCATACATTAATAACATTCCTAGTTGCTTACCATTAAGCGCTACTGAAGTCTAACCGCAGTACAGTTATAAAATAAAAACAAATGATTAGTAGGGCATTTCTCCAGAAATATATCTGTGGTCACCTCATTCATCTGGCCCTTTTTCATACTTAATGTTTGGAGACAGATGAATGAGTCGCAGACATATTTTTGGAGAAATGCCCAGTAGGCGTATGGTGCAACGCTTTTTCGCGTGATAAAGAAATGATAACGCATAAGTCGCTCTCACACACTATTTGTCAAAACGTAACGGATAGCTTTATCATTTATTTATCGCGTGACAAAGTATAGCATCATACGTCAATCAAGTATACATCATTCACACTAATATTATAAATGTTAAAGCTTGTGAAGATATTTGGATGTTTGTTACTAAAATGACGGGGTAACAACTGGATGGATTAAGCGTGTCACACACTAAGCAGATACGATAAGATATCTGTATCTGAACGCATATCTGTCAATATCGCTCCCTATACAATTCAATGAGCTAACACACACAGCGCAGATAACTTATATTTTATCGTAAAGTATCTGTGGGCACCGACATATATCGACAGATGGCAAAGATATTATCTGCGTATATAAATTGATCTGTGTATAATATCTGCCGATATAAATATGGTATAGTATTTTATCTGCAGATCATCAGTTCAGTTTGAAGGATTTAGACTGAATGTATCGTCTCGTATATTATCGTATCTGCGTAGTGTGTGATAGTTTCAGATCATTAAGTTATTATACGCAGATAAAATATTATCGTATCTGCGTAGTGTGTGACACGCTTTAAGCTGAAGTTTGGCATGCAAGTTGACCAAATCCTGGATTGAAACTTGGGTACTTTATACACCCTTTTTAGGGTTCCGTAGCCAAAATGGCAAAAACGGAACCCTTATAGTTTCGTCATGTCCGTCCGTCTGTCTGTCTGTCTGTCCGTATGTCACAGGCATTTTACTCAAAAACTACATGATGGATATTGATGAAATTTGGAATATAGGTGTGTTTTATAAGCCGCTACTTAGTTTGGTATATAAATAATTAAAATAAATATTTTCAGGGGGGGGGGGGGGGGGGGCACTCCATACATGTTAAAGACAGTAAAATTTTTTTTTTCAGCAAATTTCAACGTGTGGTACATAGTTCGACAGCTCTTTAAAAAAAGCTATAAGGTTCCTAAGTAATGTTTTTGATTAAGTGAATGTATTTGGAAATAATCGCTCCGAAAGTTGTATAAATTGTGTCCCTCTATTTTCTAAACCGTGCGTCCGAAAAATATGAAAAAAATCACGAAGGTAACGCTTAATTAATACTTTCAACGAAAATTATTTTTAACAAGATCGAATGTACCGTTTTTGAGTTATTGCCGATAAACTGCGCTTCTCAACAAAAGGACGTAATTGCTATGAAGATACGCTCTTTTGTTGTTGTACTTTTTTACATCGTATTTTTTACCTTATAGTTACGGCTATGGAACCCTACACTGAGCATGGTCCGACATGCTCTTGGCCAGTTATTTAGCACTGTTGTTGTATAAGTTTGCATTGCAATTTATCTTTTGGTGTGCAATAAGGTATGATTGTATTATACTGTATCCCGGTAAAGAGTTCCCTTGGGACTGTAACGGGAAACACGCGGGCGAAACCGCGGGTAAATGTGTCATAAATAACACATATTACAATAATTTAATTTAATTACATTGATTGAGATTTAATTTAATAATGTTTTAGTGTCTCGGGTTAAAGAATTATTTATTTCTCAAAAAGAAATTTACATTTCACTTATATGAGAAACACTTTTGGTATTTTATCTATTAATTACAGTTCATATTTTAAAATAACATGGTAGGTATAAGTAGGTATATCATTAGTGTCTGTAAACATTTGATGTTTCATTTCGTGCCAATAGGTTCATACCTGAATGAATAATCATTTTATTTTATTTTTATTTATAATGCGGTAATACATTTCAAATAGTTTTCTATAGGTAAATGTTTCAATTGTTCTTGGAAATTGAAATTTGTACTTAGAAAATGCTATTAACATCATTCGCTTTGGTTATTTTTGATTAGTATTACCTGCATTGTAAAGTTGCAGTCGTGTTTTCCATTGTTGTCAATGTGGGCAACGGTATTTCCATCACAGGTTTTGCTGGAATAAAATACAATACAAATTAATTACAATGAAAATACAATGACGACACGTTTAACTCAGTGGGAGTTATAGTGCGTCTACACTAAGTTTGTTGTAAGTGTTGTCACTATCGTAAAAAGAAGGAAGAAATAAACTACTTTTACATAAATTTCATTTCATTTTCATATACTACATGTTGTTAATAGTTTCATAATCTAGGTAGTCTTAATAACCTTACAATTGAAACTGGCCTTAAGATGCTACGCTTTGTCACGCGATAAATAAGTGATAAAGCATTCGTCACACTCACACAAGTATTTGTCAGAACGAGACGGATGCTTTATCATTTATTTATCGCGTGACGAAGCGTAGCCTCATACGCCTACTGGTAGAGTTTGGTTGACAAAAGTAATGCCTTCAACCCATCGCACATAATCAGGTGCAACATGAGATGTCGATTGTTCTTACCATTGACCACAAGCGTGGTAGTTTTCTCACGACGCCCCTCAGCGTTTCCAACGATGCACTTATAGTCACCAGCCTGATCAACTCTCGCTGCTGGGATCTGAAGCACTTCCCCTTCATGCCTCATAGTGCTGTATGTTGCCGCATCTTTAGACTTGAACTGCCAAATTATGCCCTTTGGACGAGGGTTGCCTTTACGAAGCCTTAAAGAACACAAAGACCGTAAGAAAAAATATCTTTTATTCCGATATAAGTACTTCGTGTACTTTTACGTTAAAAAATACATGCTGTTTCAATATAGACAACATTGAAACGATCTTTAAAAAGTAATACCTAAGTGAAATTAGTCCAATACTATGTTGTGATATCATAGGAAAACGAAGAAACGTGGTAAGTATTAGCTACTATAAAGAAACGTAAAATTGCATATTTTAAATTTATCAAACTAAAACTTATAATACAAGGGAAAATATAAGGAAACCGGTGAAGAGGAAGAAGGAGGATAAACTGGCTCGATAACATCAAAAAATGGACTGTATTCAAGAAAGCAGTCAAACTCGCAAGATTGGCTAAGAACAGAGAAGACTTTGCAAAAGTGGTCGCCGACACCCGTTAGGGTATGGCAGAAGAAGAAGAAATTACTTTGTTATTTATAACTTACTTGCACTCAATAGTAACTGGTTCTCCATCATTTTTTGTAATAACAGGAGGCGTGTCCTTGAATTCTGGACGGACTGAAAAAATTCAACATAAATGTTCACTGACGAGTAAGAGTGAATGTTTAAGAGAAAATACGCCCTCGCAAAGTTTTCATATAAAGGTCTCTGTCCACTACACCGTATCATACCATGACCGTACTATGAACGTATCAGACTCGGTATGGCAAATGCTGGTCGGTGACGGCTCGAGCGGAACGTGCAAAGTCTAACACTTTTCGATACAAAGAATATTTATTTTGCCTGAAACGTTCATAGAACGGTCATGGTATGATACGGTAGAGTGGGCAGGCGCAGATACCTTAATACGGATCGAAAAGGCATTTCGTAGTCCTCAGTTTCCTGTTCCAAAACCTAAAGAACATTACATATACACCGTGTTTTTATCGATTTCCGTTAAGTTCGAGGGCACATTCTCCAGATCTAATTAAGTTAATTTCTCTAGAAACTAATGTTGTAACTCATACCGTTTTAAAAATATTCATCATCTTAATTTAATCACCAACATCAATGAGCTGTCATAATCCCAACAGTGTCATAGTTGACGTTAATTTTTGACCAACTCAGAAGTGTCTTTTAAAATGGTTGTCAACTCAATATTAATTTATTTTGTATCAAAAGTAAAAAAAAAAAGTTTTTCGAATTTAACAAAAAGCGATTTATAGCTTCTGTTGACGTACGAAGCAACCTGTCGAATTTAACGGAAATCAAAAAACACGGTGTATAGATACAAGAAATCAAAGTACATAGAAAAAACAATAAATAAAATATATACTTTGATTTGTTGTATCTATATATGTAACATTAATTAGCCGGCATCTTCCTCTATATATATGGAAATAATAATAATATGCTTTAAGTTTTGAAAGTGGAAACTAAAACTATGAAACGGATTGGGTAATTCCATGAAAATGTGACACAAGTTACCATTTCTTCGCGTGTTTATTTATTTTGGCGTAAATTTAACTATTCATTTTAATCTAGATAAGTATAACTTTAATCCCGAGAAATATTGGTAGCTTGCGTTACTCTCTGTCGTGGAATTTACCGACTACGAAATGATCTGTTTTTTTTTGAGTTGTTATTATTTATTCCCTGTTTAAGGATCTGATAAGATTTGTATCTTTATGTAGACGCAATTATGGTAATTCCTGTTATTATATTTTTCTAAAGACCTACCTTGCACATCAAGTTGTACAGTGTGCTCATCTCGTCCTACATTATTCTCCACCACGCACTTGTAATGATCGTTGGTCACAGCGTTGGTCACGTGAAGTACTTCTTCCGTTTTGCCAGTGAGCTGCTGGAAATCGGACTCGCCTTGCTTTTTCAAATACCATTTTATTTGTGACATGGATTTCCCTTTCAGGACCCTGCAAAATAAAACAGTTAAAATAAGTATAAATAAACAAATAACAGACTGAGTAATACTACTTACGAGTATAATAAGTAGCGACAGAGGGGCCGATCCGCCCCGGACCTCTGGTCTCGAGGGCCTCCAAATACATTTGCATACATCCGCGAGTGTGTACTCCTTCACTACCAAGTACCGACCTACTTGGTCCGCCATTGATAGTAAAAATAATTCATTCGCATGTAGGTAATAAAGTTTCTTTTGATGCATTTATTTAGTACAGTACCGATGGCCGCTGGGGCAGAAAGGTTTTCGAGTGGAGACCACGTACTGGCAAGCACAGCGTGGGACGACGATTTACAGGGTGAATTTTAAATCGTGAATCGTAACCACGTTTACCGGTAAAGCTACTTAAGACTAATACAGAGCACTAGTGTTAATTACAATTAAAGACCCGCTTAATTAATTATGAACAAAACGGTGGAGGCGCTTATACCATTAATCGTAATAAAACTAAATTATTTTATGAGTAAATACGATTTAAATAGGTACTTATGTTGACAATGTCGACGATGTTGACATTATTGACAATAAGTGCCAAAATTCTATCCAGCCAATTTCCATATTAGGAGGTTGGATATCTAATGTTGAAATTTTCATGACAAGTACGAAACATGAATGTAGGGTGACAACGAGATTTTAAAAATTAGAATAAATCAAATTAAAAGTGGACAAAATAAAAACGTACTTAATTTAGGTTTAAAAGCATTGTAAGTTATTGTTAACTATGTATAGACTACAAAAAAAATATTATGATTCACGATTTAAAATTCACCCTGTATATTATATATTTTATTAGAAGAGAAAAATTGAAAAATGATATGTCTCGGGCAGGATTCGAACATCTTCTACGGCTATCCGGGCCAACACAAGCGCGCTACCAACTACGCCATCGAAACGTTGCCCAATTCATCAAATTTTTCAATCAGTCTCCTCCTTTGTGACGTCATCCTGGGTGACGTATGTAGCATCATCTACCATTGAGTCCTTACAATCCCTATGCATGGCACTGTCGTCCCAACTCGTATTGAGAAATCCACAGTAACGATGTGCTACACCCAAACATGATTTTTTTTATTTTAACATTAACGACTGCCAACGAATTAGAAGAAAAAATTATGTCTCGGGCAGGATTCGAACCTGCGTCTCCTACGGCTATCCGGGGCAAAACAGGCGCGCTACCACTGCCAACTACACCACTGAAACGACGACCACCTAGTAGTAGGACGTAGGACGATCTGGTTAGGGTTGCGAGGACTCGTTGGATGCGGGTCGCTTCTATCCGGCCCATGTGGAAGTCTATTGAGGAAGCCTTTGTCCAGCCGTGGACGTCCTATGGCTGAAATGATGATTTGGTACTCCTAGTATACTTTAATCTCTTACCTGCAATACAAATCAGTTGATGCGCCTTCACGAACTTTTATAAAATTATCCGTTTTAGATATTTCCGGAGCCACTGAAACAAATAATGATATATTTGGATAAGAAATGTATGCGTTGTTTTTGCTCAATGACTGATTTTTTAAGCCTATAAATCTACCTACGTTTTATCCAATGTTCCATAATATTAAATCGTTTTTGTGTCATACAGAAACGGACTCCTACCAGAAACGTAGGTTAGGCCAACATCTGACTTCCCTAAGCCCGGGGGGTATGCGTAATGCATTTTCCCACCGCAAAAAAAAAATAGTTTTGAAAACGAGCTACTTCCAGAAATGTAGGTTTGGATAGCTTTGAACTGCAACCCCAACAGAAAAGGAAATTCCAACTTCCGATTAACTAGGGTTTTAAAATATACTTTTTAATATTTATAAAAAATGTTATATACTTAGTCATTGTTATGCGTATTAATGGTATGCGAATTAAAATATGCGTTTTAAAATATACATTGTACTATTATGCGAATATACAATTATACGTAACAACGGTATGCGTTGTCAAAATAGGAAGATTTCCTATACAGTCGAGGTCATAATGGTCATAAATTCCAAGGAAATAAGTTCGAAAACTGTAAACCTCGACTGTACCTATAATGCGTGCGTGTTTGAATAGAAACCTTTATCATATGTTCTTATTTAGAGATTTTATGATTAACTATTAAAAAAATGGCAAAAGTTGTCCCTAAATGAACTTAAAGACTTAGGTATTCCGCGCGAGTGGATCAAATTTGCTAGGAGTTAAACCTTATTACCTTGGATCTCAAGTGTGGTAGTTTTCTCGCCACGTCCCTCAGCATTTTCTGCGATGCACTGGTAGTTACCAGCATTCTCGACCCGCGCTGCTGCGATCCGTAGCACCTCCCCACCATATCTCATTGTAGTATATGTGGCACCTACTTTAGGCTTGAACTGCCAAATTATTCTTCCTGGACGCGGATTGCCTCTGCGAAGCCTTAGAAATACAAACACGTAGTCAGAGAGAGAGTTAAATTCCAGTAGTTGAAGGGCAGTTAATCTTGAAATAAAGAGTAAATTGATAATCATTTTAACCTCTATTTAATAACTTACTTGCACTCAAGGGTAACTAGTTCTCCCTCTTTTTTCGTTATAACAGCAGGTGTATTTTCGAATTCTGGGCGAGCTAAAAGATTTAATGGAAGTTTAAATAACGTTCAACTATTCATAAAACAAAATTTAATTAATTTACCAAAACGAAGTTTTTTGGTGTAACTGTTTGTAGCCAGGAAACACACGTTTTAGAAGTAAAACTCAAGTACCCAGACGAAAAATCTTGTAGGTAAGTAGTCAAAATGGGAATGTATCTGTGAAGTCCTGTTAAAGGGAATCCTTATTCCAAAATTACGATTTCAGACTATTATAAAATCACAAATCCCTACCTTGCACGTCAAGTTGTACAGTGTGCTCATCGCGCCCCACCGAATTCTGCGCCACGCACTTGTAATGATCGTTGGTCAGAACGTTGGTCACGTGAACTACATCGTCTTGGTCACCGAGCTGTTGGAACCCTGCCGCGCCTTGCTTTTTCAAATACCATGTTATTTGCGGTTTAGGCTTGCCTTTACGGATCCTGCAAATAGATTAGTACCATTAATTGATTTACGTTAAAGTTTTAAATTACTGTGGCGTATTTATTTTATTACTTTACTGGTCGAGTTTGAATAATCAGTAAAGTCAACCACTTGAACGGTTTCCAACGATACGAAAATAAAAAAAATGGTTTTCCCTAAAGAATAAACACTCACTCATGGTGCAATAAAGCGAGATACTGTTCTTCCCAAGAGTAAACTTACCTACATGACTATAAGGTTGCCATTATAAATGAGCTTCAATATGCTTATGACGTAATAAAGTTCACAGGATGTCATCAGCGGTTACGGGAAGAGCACACCTGGTTTTAATGTACAGCCAATATGTGTATGTCGCATCCAACTGGTTTAAATAGCCATTTGGTTAACTGCTTAGCCTTTTTACTAAACGGCGCCACTTGGTTAACTGCCTGCATGAAATTTAGCCAATGCGTCAATGTATCAATTAACGATATGGTAGGCCGTTCGTTTAGTAGGGCAACTATGAAATTAATGAATGGCTCACCAATGCTTCTAAACAACTATGACCCGCCAGGAGGTCGACGAAGCCCCGCCGCGCGGGGCTTCTATTTCTGCTCAGAAGGACACAAGCTGACTAACAAACCTAACCTAAAAAAAGAGTTTGTTTTTTTCACTTTTACTCCCTTGTGGGTGGCTCAACCTCCCAGGTCCCCCCCATGTGAGATAAGGTTCTAAGATAGAATAGATTTGTACAACTCAAAGCAGCTAACCAAATGACTAATTAAGCTATAGTAATTATCCGATCAACTGGGCTAATGTTGTTAACGAATACAATGCCATTGAGAGGTAAACCACAAATTAGGATAACGAGAATATAGTGTCAAAAAAGTATAACTGCCTTGAAAGATCATTAGATTTTAGATTCTATTTACTAGACAGTAAAGTGTAAATGCAGTTATAGATAACTGCGATCTTAATTTGTTTTGCATTTCACATTCGCCCGACGGTCTGCAAGTGCGTATTCCGTAGAGAAAAGACTTAGAGATACTATGAGCTTTCAACGGATTATCGGTTCTATGACCGTAATGATAAGGCGGCAAATACTTTCAAACAAAAAATAATAATGCATTTTGCTTTTACAGATTTAACGGGGAGCCAGGTAGACCGCCCGGGTTTACTCGTGTTACGCATTGTTATTTTTTTTTGGTGGTATTGTATTCTATCAATGGCATTGTTCGCTCAATGGCATTGTATTCTTTAACAGCATTAGCTCTCTTGAACGGATAATTTCTATAGTTGCCGGTGACATATAAACCACAAACTTTCAAAAATATATACCTATACAGGTCTTATTATGTTATGGTAGTAAGATTTATGCACATTTTGGAACTTTGTGTGGATATTTTTTTTTTTTTAAGAACGGTATGTACGACGCCCTCATTGATATGACTTTAAAACTTTCCACGTCTATAGACATTAGTAGTAGCAGTGGCATCTGTGTTATTTGTATATCTATTGGTTTTAAACGATCTTTCAATACATGGTCGTGTAATATCTTACCTGCAATGTACGTCGATTGACGCACCTTCGTGAACTTTGAGATGATCATCCGTTTTAGATATTTCCGGAGCCACTGAAACAGAGGGATACAAAATTTATTTACTAACTTTATTTCATTTAAACATTATTGCACAATACAAGAAAGTATAAATGGCGGACTCAATGCCGTGAGGTATTCTCTACGAGTCAACCATCAGGATAAACAGAGACATTATGGGTGTGGTATTCAAACTCATAGCGCATTTACAGAGTAACTACAGATTGTTTTGGTGCAGACTCTCGATTTTTACCTTAACCACGGTATACGGTAGTTTTTCTTTCTAGAAAAGGTACATCGGGAGCGCGCATGTGTGCGCGCCGTGTACGGACGCACCACAGGCAAGGATTTCAGCATGCGCGAGCATGCCACAGTATGGCGTTCACTCACACAGACGCGCGTAGTGTGTCTGTGTAAATAAGTGTCGCGCGCTCCTAAACGAACGAAATCGTACTACTTGGTTGTCTTTATACTTTGCCTTAACAGAGAAACGTTACGTCCCCGACCTGACACTTTATTCTTCATCTATGGTTTCCCTCTATTTGGCATATAGTTTACACAACTAGGGTGGTAAATACAAAGAAAGGCCGAGATCGCAGAAGTTTGCGGTCCGAGCTGCAAGCGAGGGTCGTAAATATGCGATCGAGGACTTTCTTTATATCCTCCCGTGTTGTGTACATCATTTTATGTCTACAATTGGCCAGAAAGCGGGTTTTTCCGTAAGCGCAGCGTGCGCAAAAAACCACTTTATGGCCAGGTGTGGCATAGCATAAAGTAACTTTATTTGCCCGAATGATTAAATAGCATAATTTTCCTTTAGCTTTAATGAAAAACATTTCTGTTTTTTTTTTTACGTAAGCACAATTAGGTTAGTATGTATGTTTGTAAACACTTTATTGCACACAAAATTATACAAAAGCAATACAAAAATCAATGGTTATGTACAAAGGCGAACTTATCCCTGTAAGGGATCTCTTCCAGCTAACCCCTAGGTTAGGTAAGGATTGTTTTATTATTATTCTGAGAAGCAGAGTTGGGCAAAAATTTGTTTGATTAAGATTAAGAATAAAATCAAAGGATTTAATCTCAAAGCATTTGATTACGAATTTAATCATGGGCATTCGGACAAATAAAATGATGCCAAAAGAACGAGAACTTTATCTAACATCATATAGTTTCCCAACTAAGTATTACAACTCTATGATAAACTTTTAACCGTCTGGCTTCAAGCGTAGGTATGTCAAGTTCATGTCATGAGTCAGACTTAATATAATAATTTATTTCATCAGTATGACTAAATCGGTGATTTATAGCAGGATGAGACATACTAACAACAATTATAATTTATATATTCCTGTGAGCTCACCTAAAACTGGCTTAATCGGTGTGACCGGCGTCTTCGCAATACGTTTAACTATTTTCCCAGAGTTCCGTGCTGTTGCTACGACCTGTTGAATCATTAACATTACGGTCTAATAATGCATACAAAACAAAGGGTACATGGAAAGAACATGTCTACCAGTAGCGTGGCGTCCGAAGAACTCGATTCCTACCGGCTTGCCTAATATCAGGCATTCGAGCATCTTACTCTACAGCTCGTAAGGTAAATGTCCGCCAAATCTACACCGGCTTGCCCGAGGATATCTTTTACGCCACGCCACTGATGTCTAATAGACATTGTCTAGTCGTCTTAGTTACTTTTTGAGTTATAGCGGTTTGTAAGTTAGTCACAGTGAACAATTACTATGGTTACTTTTTATTTTAAGTAAAAAAAATAGACATTATTTTAATAAAGTGGTAAGTTATAGATCATTGCGAGCCTTTGAGATCAAAATCTCATTTTCAAAAAAAGGTGACTAGCGACTTTCCGATCGAAGACACTAATTAACTGACCACTTATCACCCTTATTACAATGTATTAAGGTCTACTGATGGTCACTTAACTGTGTCTTCGTTTGTACCCTTCAAATTATACACTTTAAAATAATTTACTTCCAACTAGTTATTCAATTAACAAATGCAATAATTAAGGTAGTTGCCCGAATGCTCGACACTGTCCCAGTAGTCGCCATCTTAAATGTCAAGTCATTAGCAATAGAGGTGACAGCGGGGTCTCGACTATTGGGCATTACTGTGTCGAGCACTAGGACGTTTACCTTACTATAAAAATAAGGAGAAGGAGGGTTCCCTCGATTTCTCCAACATCCCATCATGATCTTGACCTGCTTGGTGTGGGACCAAGTACAGCTTTCCAAACAAAAAATAATAAGTTTTCACATCGGTCCAGCCGTCTTCGTTCACAGTCAATTATTGCCCTCTGCTCGCACTACTACACACAATTTATTTGAGATTCCGGTAGGGTCTAGTCGAGTTCCGTATCATCGCACCGATGCTCCGGATTAAGTTGCACAACTATAGAATAGCAATACGCTGCTCTCTGTCCCTTTTATTTTCAATTAGGTATTCAGTTCGTAGGTAGTAAGGGTTATGACCATGGAAACATGAAACAGAGGTTTTCGCTTTCAGCCATTTATTAGTATTTACTTGGTCACTAACTGTGTCATACTATTTTATTTTGCTAACAATAATAGTAGTTCGCCTTCCTTGAGACCTCGCAACCTTTTGGTGTAGAAATAGCAGATTACAGATGTGAACGCGGATGAATCGGAAACGTGAACGAATTCTGAATGTCGGTGAATCGAGAAATTGACGAGGTTAATCCAAACAGTTCTTCATACTTACAGCGATCTTGAATGTGTTCTCAGGCGACAGGAACTTCTCAGTGGCATAAACATCGCCCTCTACGCGGGTGAGGGGCAGAGTCGCGATGACTTTCTCCTTCATATCCAAAAGTTCCACGCGTTGGATATTCGCGGAGTGTTCCGGGTCTTTCACGGAGATCATTAGGTGTGTTTTGACATCTGCAATATTAAATATAATGTATTTATTATTAGTAAGTAATATAGCAACTTGTACAGGATGTTTTTTATGACTAGCAAAAATGAAAGTACCTATTTTGTTTGTATGGCAGTACCGGCAATTTACGGTTCTGCCACACTAAAATTTCCCGGTATAGCACGCCCTAATTACGATGATAAGTTGATAACGATGATTCTTACCAGTTGTAGGCTGAGTTTCGGTAGTCCTCAGGGATGTCTCCACTTTGGTCGAAAAGCCGTGGTCAAAGGTGAAATCGGTGCGTCCAAATATCATGATGTTCACTTCCGAATTTCCTTTCACTTTCACTGTGTAGGTGCCAGTAGTTAGACCAGTTAGTTTCAACACCTAAAAATTCGTAATTAGTAAACTGTAATTTCATCAGTTACGTACAGTTTCAAAAGTAGCTGGTTATTTTAGAAGAGGACCGCAGTACTAACTTAACTTGTTTGCAATATTTTAAGGTAACTGTACGATACATTATTCTTTTTTTAATATTACTAGGGCGGCAGAGAAGCGTACGATCTGCCTGGTTTTAAGCAGTCATCGTAGCCTATGGACGCTTGCAACGCCAGAAGCGTATAGCAGAACTTGTCAGTCCACTCCGAAAAAGCTCAATACTTTAGCCTCTTATGAAAACCAGGGAGCTCATTCCACATTCGGATAGTAGGCAGTAGGAAATTCCTTCTTTCTGTAACATTACCTTAACGTTTTTCGTCCACGTAATAGACTTGCCAGAGTTAATGAATGTATTGTGTTGATCAAGAACATATAATTGGACGTTGTTCCCAGAAGCAGACACTACAGCGTACTCAGTCTGGTCATCGATGTTGAACTGCAAAAAAACATGTTCCTGGTTAATATGATCCAAAGGAACTCGAGCCTGGAAAGCGCAACGAAAAATATGCATAATAATAAAATCAGATGGCGACTTCATGCACTATAAGAGAACTTCGCGAAATGTATCTCGCCCATATCTAACTTAGTTCTTGCTCCGCCACTACGCACTGGGACCGTGGGGACTGTCGCACATTCACTCTCATCTATGAAAGCCGGCTTGTGCCCAGAAGTGGGCCCAATACGCGATGACAACTTAGTGACCCATGCGATGAACGGGTCGAATAGATGGACATGTTTATCGACCTCTCCCTATTATTAAATGTATTTGTCATTTACAGCACTATCCTTACAGTTAAGTTATGATCATCGTGTCCCATAAGCCGGTTAAGGTCAACAGAAACAAAAAGTGTGCAACAGTTCGTTGTGGAAGTCTTTGGGGAAAACCTATGTTAAGCAGTAGAAGTAACTCATACTCTGATGTAATAAATGGCGAATTTAGAAGAGTAATTTTTAAAAAAAAATTTACACAATATTCGTTCCTGAGTCATGGATGTTTTCTATGTATTTAAGTATTTGTATCTATTAAATATATCGTCGTCTAGTATCCATAACACAAGCCTTATTGAGCTTACTATGGGGCTAGTTCGATTTGTGTAAGATTGTCCCCTAATATTTATTTATTTTATTTATTTATTTACAATGAAGGGATTTAATTAAAACAAAACTTAATTTATTCCTCTGTGTTACCAAAGTTACCCATATAGTTTGTATGCCTAACTTTCGTAACACAGAGGAAGCGATCGTGATTTTGTTTTTATTAGGCCCTTAACTATGTACATTTTTTTTGAAAATGACTCAGAAATGATTTCAATTTTAAAATACAAACAATTGAAATTAATTTTCAAGTGAAACAAACAGGTAAAAATCAGGGAAAAATTATTCATAATTACCTCATTGCTACAATTTGATTGTGTGTTAATAGCTATTAATAAGTTGGGACAGGAAAATAACTTTGATAAGTTGACATTGTCCAAATGGATAATGGTTTCATACAATTAATTGGTATATTCGAGGAACACCGTCAATTGTACAATAATAATTATAAATATCAAATATGATTTTTATGCCACACCTGGCCATAATGTGGCTACGCTACGCGTACGGAAGCCGCTTTCTGGCCAAGTGTAGACATAAAATGATGTACACAACACTAATGAGGAGGTAATAAAGAAAGTCCTCTTACGTCTCTCGCTTACAGCTCGGGCCGCAAACATCTGCAATTTTGGCCTTTCTTTTTTTTACCACCCTAGTTGGGGTTGATTGGGAGAGGGTTTTCCGTCTTCAGAAACGCGCAATACGAGCTATAGCGCGCGTCCCACAATCTGTCTCAGCCAAACCTTACTTTAAATCGCTGGGTATCCTAACGCTTCCCTCACTATTCATCCTGCAGGTGGCAGTGAACGCACGAGAAGACGCACTCGCAGCTCCCAGGAGCGAAACCCCGTGTAGATACATGACCCGCAGTGTGTGCGCCGGGAAGCTGCCTCTCGTGCCACACAGACTCGTCAAGTCAAAGAAACTCACCCACGTCATGGGCCCCAAAGTGTACAACCACCTACCGAGTAGCATTATAGCTGCACAAAGCACGTCATTATTTAAGTTAAAACTTAAAAACTGGCTAGTCGAGCAGGCGTTCTACGATTATCGAGAATTATTCTCGAAAATGTAAATAATGTTAATTTTGGATTAATTATTTTATTTTATAAATTTTTGAATTGTATAATTTTCCATACACTATATGTATACACCTAGATATACCTGACATGTAATTTATTTGTGTTACCAATAAACAATATGAATATGTTGTGTAATGTACTATTACTAGTGGACCCGGTCGCAACTTCGTTTGCGGAAGTGAAATTAGTAAAATGCCTTTTTTGCTCCGGCTTTGCTGGGTGAAATGTAACCTATGTATAAGTTTGTAGAGATGTTTGGATGCTTAGATGTTTTTGAGGATTGGATGTTTGTTACTAATAGTGTGTTAATTATGTGTTTATCAGACAAACAAATTAATAAAGTTTTCAAACTTGTGTGGCATGATACCTTTGGGTGTGGTGTTCAAAACTCACAACTCTCCCCCCCCCCTCCACCTGACGCAACACCCCCCCTCGTAGTGAAATGTGTCCCTTTTATCGGTTTTATCACATTTTCTCGAAAACTATAATGGATACAAAAAAAGTGTCAAAAGTAAAAATGATCCTCATTAAATTGTAAACAAAATTTGTCCTATATCTTATTTTGATAGGCTGGACGGTTTTCAAGCTGTAGGTAGTTAAAAAACTAAAATGAAATTTTTCATCAGATTAACGACAATATAGTCATTATTTATTGGAATGAAGTAAATAAAAAGCTATAGGTGGAATCATTAGGGGTGCACTAAGAAAGAATTTTTCAAAATTTACCCCCTAAGGGGTTCAAATAGGGGTTCAAAGTTTGTATGGAGAGTCTACGATTTTAGAAGTAAAGAGGTTTGAAACCTCATGTTTAGACTTTTTATTAGATTACAAGAAAAGTAATTTCACCGTTTTTCGAAATTCATCCTCTAAAGGGTTTAAATGTGGGTTGAAAGTTTAGATATCAACGCACCACCCAAACCGCTGGTCCTAGGAATTCCAAATTTAGCACGTAGGTTCCTTATAAGGTCTAGAGGTGCACTAAGAAAGGATTTTTCAAAATTCATCCCCTAAGGGGTTTAAATGGGGGTTGAAAGTTTGTATATGTAGTTTGTAGAGTTTCTTTGGGACAATCCTTTCTTAGTGCACCCTTAGACCTTATAAGGAACCTACGTGCTAAATTTGGAATTCCTAGGACCAGCGGTTTGGGCGGTACGTTGATATACAAACTTTCAACCCCCATTTAAACCCCTTAGGGGATGAATTTTGAAAAATCCTTTCTTAGTGCACCCCTAGACCTTATAAGGAACCTACGTGCTAAATTTGGAATTCTTAGGACCAGCGGTTTGGGTGGTGCGTTGATATCTAAACTTTCAACCCACATTTAAACCCTTTAGAGGATGAATTTCGAAAAACGGTGAAATTACTTTTCTTGTAATCTAATAAAAAGTCTAAACATGAGGTTTCAAACCTCTTTACTTCTAAAATCGTAGACTCTCCATACAAACTTTGAACCCCTATTTGAACCCCTTAGGGGGTAAATTTTGAAAAATCCTTTCTTAGTGCACCCCTAATGATTCCACCTACAGCTTTTTATTTACTTCATTCCAATAAATAATGACTATATTGTCGTTAATCTGATGAAAAATTTCATTTTAGTTTTTTAACTACCTACAGCTTGAAAACCGTCCAGCCTATCAAAATAAGATATAGGACAAATTTTGTTTACAATTTAATGAGGATCATTTTTACTTTTGACACTTTTTTTGTATCCATTATAGTTTTCGAGAAAATGTGATAAAACCGATAAAAGGGACACATTTCACTACGAGGGGGGGTGTTGCGTCAGGTGGAGGGGAGGGGAGAGTTGTGAGTTTTGAACACCACACCCAAAGGTATCATGCCACATAAGTTTGAAAACTTTATTAATTTGTTTGTCTTTCCCATACATTGATTACATAGAATTACTGAATTATAAATAACGGGGTAGCAACTGGATATGGTTGAGATGAAATTTGGCATTCAAGTAGACCTATAGGCGTATGATGCTTTTTTGTAATAATAACGTTTGTATAATTAAATGACAAAGCATCCGTCCCGTTCTGACAATATGTGTGTGAGAGTGACGGATGCTTTATCATTTATTTATTGCGTGATAAAGCGTAGCATCATAAACCTACTGGTTGTGGAGACGTGGATTGAAACATAGGATACTCTATATCCCGGTAAAGATTTCCATTGTGACATTAACGGTAATAACGCGGGCGAAGCCGCGGCTACATGCTGGTTTGTCATAAAATACGAACGAGTGCTTGACACTGTCCCAGTAGCTGCCATCTTGAATGTTAAGACATTAGCAATAGAGGAGACAACAGGGTGTCACCCATTAGGCATAAGCGTGTCCAATGTCCAATACTATATTGCATTCTTTCATTTACTTACTTTTACATATCTCCAATCGTTGGCAGGTACGATAACGGACGTGATCACGGTTCTGTCACCTTTTATGGTTTCTTTCACGTATTCGAGTACCTAAAAGTTTATAAAAAAAAAAACATTAATTAACTACACACAATTTTGATATTCTCAAATAATCCACGGTATGTAATCTTGGTTTTAGCATTAAATGAAAGTGAAACTGTTAAACTAAGAAATGAATTTTCGGAATTCAACCCTAAGGATTGAAACAAAAAGGTGAAAATGTGTGTATTTAACTATTATATTGAAATTAGTTGATTACCTGTCCAACTTCGTTTTTGTCGATTCTAAACACTTGGCCATTACTCGCTGCCGCTATTTTGTGATAGACCTCGTGACCTTCCCGTGGATCATACGGGCAACTACCGGTCAGGACAATCACAATCTGAAATCAAATTAAAATATATATTACGACATAGCTGCCACTGTAGGGTCGGACTAGCCCAGAAGGGCCCGGGTAGCTCCCCACAATCAGTGCCGGATTAGCCACGTAGCATGAGTACGTAGCAAAATTACCGGTCAATCGGTATTAAGCATATCCGAGACAACCAAGCGCCTCTTTGAAGAAATGCTGCAGGCCCCGCGCTGGCTTAATCCGGCACTGCCCTCAAGTCCGGGGCCCAACAAGAACAACCAACAACCGGAGGCTCGCCGCAAGCCCCCTAAACCGGGCCCGTGGGGGCAAACGCCAGTTCAACTATACGGCTAGTCCGCAATGGCTGCCAGAGTCAGCAAGTTGTGATGTGAATACCGTCCTCGAAGTTGTCGACGAATACAATATACCTACGTGGAACATAATTATGGTCCAGTTAAGGTGTTACCACACCGACCGATCGTTTTGTATGGTCGATCGATTGGTATTAGGTAGGTTGAACTTCGAGAAAGAGGTCAAATGCCGAATCCAACTCAGGTGGCCTTTACTAGCTCCAGCTTCGACATGTTCAGTATACAGACACATTACGATAGCTACCTGACTCTGTTTTTCCTGGCACAGCATTTTGATCTCCTCGAACTTGCTATAGTCTTTTGCCGAGGCGTCGGTGAACACAAACAAGTAGGAGCCGGGTTGGCTCTCCTCGAGTGCCTGTTTGATTCCCGACAGAGCCATCTCCGGACAGTCCCCTCCGCCATGGACGCTGATCGAGTCTAGCGCCTGTTTCAAATCGTTCTCGTCGCGAGTCCGTTTTCTGAATTTTATGCCTAAAACAAGCGTGATAACATTTAAAAACATAAATCTACGACACTGGCTTCGTCACAAGAAACTATAAAAATACTGAAAATGCTATACATGACTGTGTATAATATTTGAGTAGTTTCCTCAACTCATGAGCGGAGGATTTTGAACTAAGTGAGACCAGTCGGGAAGTTAATCTAAAAAAACCGATCAAGTGCAAGTCGGACTCGCGCACCGAGGGTTCCGTACAAACGTAATCGCATTACTTGTACAAATGTGAATAATTCTAGATAAACTGTATTGAAACACAAGTAACTATGCTGTTGGAAAACTGTTGTCTCCATACATCGACAGGGTCGCGGTTAATTTAGTAACTAACAAAATAGCTTTGTATTGCGATTTTTGTGAATTTCTAAAAACTATGTAAGTTAGGAAAACCGTTATAATTTTTCTAAATTGGTTTACCGGAGATTTAACCGTTTGGTCATAGTGAAAGTTAGATGGTGTAACCCACCCTTAAACATAGTTAGCTATGGCGGTTAGTCATTTAACGTGTTTTAAAATAAGCAATATTCAGTACCGTGGTAGTACAGCTACATTTTTTTTTGCAAGTCCGTGGTTAGAAAATGACTAATGGCTGATAATGTGTTTATTGTTAAGTTATTTTAATTTACTTTAGTCATAAATACACAGTTTTAAACCGAATAAGTAACTTAGCTATGTTTTAGTTATGCAAACTAAAACAAATTGTAAATGTTAGAAAAAGTATGATTAAATGCGAACATAGTAAAGGTTGTTATACTTAGCCACGTTTTAGTATGCAAATCATATATTTTTTGGTATTTAGTTGCACGTCTAAAACACAAAAGGCTATTTATATCAATATATAAGCATTATTTTTACAAAGAAGTACATTAATATGACAAGTATAGAAACATTTCTATTCGGTGTATAAAAAATCCTACATAAATCTTGAGATTTTCTAGAAATATTTATTTTAGAGTTTTCGTTAATAACTCGAAAGTACGTTTTGTGGCTTACACCACTTTTAGTTGTCGGACGGCAGATCATAAACAAGGGATTTCTGTGGAAACAAACAATATAAAGAAAGGCTACAGGAAACACTCCTTTTTCGTGAAATCAGTTAAAAAAGCTCGAGAATTATTAAAAGAAAAACTTGAATTAACTAGAATAAACTGCTTACTTGGATCATTGAACGTCACCAGCACTATGTCTTCAATCTGGGTCGCCTTTTCTTTCAAAACTATGTCTACAATGGACTTAGCAGCATTTTTAACTTGCTGAATGTCGTTCCACATGGACGCAGTATCGTCGATGACGAAGGTTAAACTGTTCCGCCCACATGATACATGAGCGGTAAGTAGCGCTAACACGAACAATCCTGCCACCCCCATTGTTACTGATGCGCTGGCCGGCGCAGGAATGTATCAAGACGCGAGCAAACCTCGCTTATATTGACGAATACAAGGAATTTAGTTTCATATTATAATTTTCCTTGATTCTTCCCCTTCCCCGCTCACCTTATAATGGTGTTATTTGTAAAAGCGTCATGTCATAGGTGGTTGCAGTCAGGTATTTGTTACTTACTATATATCGTTGGGATTATCTGATAACTGGCATGTCGTAATGTGGGTAGGGACCAGTAGCGTGGCGTCCGAAGAACTCCATTCCTACCGGCTTGCCTAAAATTAGGCATTTGAGCACCTTGTTCTACAGCTCTTAAGGAAAATGTACGCCAAATCTGCATCGGCTTGCCCAAGGTTAGCTTTTGGTCATTCTCAAAAAATGATGTCCGTAGTTAGGGCTTTATAAAACAACCTCTTAATCTTGTTCCTTTGTGTAACGAAAGTTAACCATATAAATTGTATGGAAAGTTTCGTTACACAACGGAACAAGATTAAGAGGTTGTTTTATAAAGCCCTAAATACGGACATAAATTTTTGAGAATGATCCTTTTACGCCACGCCACTGGTAGGGACAGACAGAAAGCGGCATCTTGAAATCGGCAAGGTGACGCTTGCCGGCCGGAGGGCAGAAAATTTTTTTGCTGTGCCTCGTAGTAAAACAGTTTTTTTTTATTTTTTCCCATTACAAAAGTGACCTACCCTAATGTACATGTTTCTAAAGTTTTTTTTTAATCGGTCCAGCCGTCTCGAGTGACCGGGTTAAAAACACAAAAATATCCCAGAAACTGAAAACCTCAGTTTTTTTGAAATCGGTAACAATGTAAAAACGCTAATGTTCGGTTTCCGCGATTATGACTTATTGTAGAAAGACAATTTAAATTAAATGTACGCTGTTGTTTTTCAAGCTATTCTTGGTAGGTGAGTAATCACTCATCTATGCCTGGTTTTATTTTTATCCCGTCCGGTTAGGTTATTATTACAGAGTGGTGACAAATCAGGGATACCAGAAATAGACCACCGCAGGCGCAGTACCTACAGCTTACCTATATCATCTACTATACTTTCCTGTTTACAAATTATATGAGATGAGAACACGACGTAGATATTTAATTATATTTTGAACCAACTTTCAAAAGAAGGACGATTCTCAATTCGTATGTATGTTTATTTAAGGTTCCGTACCCATAGGGTGCAACGGAACCCTATTACTAAGCATCCACTGTCTGTCCGTAATCAGGGGCGTATTTACCCTAGGGCCAAAAGGGCCATGGCTCGGGGCACCAGGTCACGTGGGGCGGCGGACACCGGCGACGAGGGGCGCCGCAAGCCACCCCTAGGCTCAATCTAACTGAAGCATGAGGCACCTGCAGTGCCGTAAATAGGGCGGTGCCACCGGTGCCCAGGCACAGGGCGTAAACTCTGGGGGGCGCAAGAATGGCCAGACCAGGCAGGACCCGAGGTAAAAAACAAGGACGCAGTTATAAAAGCTCGCATAGGGCGCAGAAAAGGCTATTTACGGCACTGCAATGGGCACCTGCCTGTAGGGCGGCAAACTTTGAATTGGCCCGGGGCGCTAAATTTAAAAATACGCCCCGGTCCGTAATAGGTAGAGACTTGAAATTTTCACATCCAGTTTCACACAAAATAACATCAAGAATTGAAGGGGGTCATATAAAAAACGTTATTTTTGGCGTTTTTTGCTTGATTTGAGCAATGGTAATAGTAAATTCACAAAATGTGTATTCCTATTGCTGCTATAACAACAAATAATAAAAACAACGGTTAAAATAAAAGGGGGTCCCCATACAAGAAACAACTATTTGGCACCTTTTTGCTCGTCGGTGGTACGGAAACCTTCGTGTACGAATCCGACTCGAACTTGACCGGTTTTTTTTTGTATACGTTTGTAACGCGATTACTCGAAGACGGCTGAACGATAGGGAAAGATCCTTGTTTTGTTTGTACGGGTATACCTCCGAGGTGGTCCCATAAATGCCCGAGTCACTATGAAAAATATCTAAATCTAAATTTGAAAAGTTTCCTCGATTTCTTCAAGATCCGATCAGATCTTGATAATGGTTGCAATGAGACGACCTCGAAGTTCGTCCGTCTCTGAGTAATCGAGTAACAAACGTATAAATTGAACACTGGTCCTTTGTAGAAGTTGGTTAATAACGGACATCAATTTATAGTACATTACATAACTAGGGTGGTAATACAAAGAAAGGCTGAGATCGCAGAAGTTTGCGGCCCGAGCTGCAAGCGAGGGACGTAAATATGCGATCGAGGGCTTTCTTTATTACCTCCCGTGTTGTGTACATCATTTTATGTCTATACTTGGCCAGAAAGCGGCTTTTTCCGTAGGTACGCGCAGCGTGCGGAAAAAGTCACTTTATGGCCAGGTGTGGCATAAATGGATGCATGTAATAGTATAATTGCTAATTTAGATATAAATGAATTCCTGAGTTGACAACATTAATGATTGGTAAATTGCAGTGTTGCCAACTTACTAGAATTACCTAAGCCTAAATTTAGCACCTTTTCTGATCAATTTACTATCAAAAAAGTTCAAGTGTTTAGGTATAGGTAGTTTCACGAGAGTTGAGGCCACGCACACAACAACACTGTCATGTAATGACAGCGTGATTTTGTAATTACTGTTCTTTTTTCGTACCGATAGCAGGTTCAACAGTGAATTTCAAGATAGGCCAAAAGGTTTCTTTAAATAGCATTGTGTTTATTTACTCACTCATTCATTTCATTCATTTACTTTTTTTGCAATGAGTACTTCATGTAGCTGTGTGTGTAATCAATCACCTCAACTCTCGTGAAACTACCTATAAAATAATGTATGTCAATAGGTAGAAAACTAATCAAAGAAAATGTCAGCATAAGAATTTGCTGATATAAGATATAAGGTTACATAAAATATATATTATTGTTGTATTACTGGCTAATCAAAATTTGAATTTATATTTCTTTTACATTTTCACTATATTCTCAATGATGTCTTTATGTCACTTCAATAAACAAAGTCAAAAACATAATTCGTTATCAGCACGAATATTCTAATTTTACTTAGAAATATACGTTTATTTTGCTTGTTGTGCATTTAAAAGTGAATAGGCAAGTTTGTATTTTGTGTACGTGTAAAATTTGTGAAAATCCGTGAAAATATTTAACAGTTCACGTATATTTTCGAATATTTTTTTGTTGTGACATCGAACAGCTGTTGTATATGTAAATATGTCAACTAATTCTATTTCTGGTATAAAACCACTTATAAATAGAGATGGATATTCCGTATGGAAATTCAAAATCCGTATGTATCTTATGCATGAAGAGTTATGGGAGACCATCGTCGGATACCCTGATGGTAACGACATTTCTGCAGATAAAAAGGTACGTAACGATCAAAAGGCGTTATCGAAAATATGCCTCACTGTAGACGGTATGGCCATCACCCATGTGAGATCATGTAAGACAGCCAAAGAGGCGTGGGATGCTCTTTCGTCCGCTTACGAGGACAAAGGATTAGGGCGACGTATAAGCCTCGAGAGAAAACTGTATAGATACTGTCTTGAAGATTTTGGCTGCAATATTGAGACATACATAAATGCTGTGATGACAACTGTGCAAGATTTAGCCGATATTGGCAAAATAATGGAAGATGCTTCAATAGTTGCGATTCTTCTAGGAGGTTTAAGTCCTCAATATGCACCCTTAGTAATGGCTTTGGAAAATTCCAATATAGACATTACGGTAGATCTGATAAAGACCAAATTATTGAATGAATTGAATAAACCAGCTTTAGATAACCCAGATACTGCTCTTCGTACTCGAATGAACCAAACCAGACCTTCTACATCCAAATCCAAGAAACCCATAGTGTGTTATGACTGTATGGAGCCAGGACATAAGCGTCCAGATTGTCCCCACAAAAAGGACAAGAAGAAGAAACCCACTAATCACAAAAACTCTCTGTGTGCACTGAATGCCAATGACAGATTAGAGCGTGACAAATGGTTTATTGACTCTGGAGCGTCTGCCCATATGACGTCACGAGATGATTGGATGGAGAATGTGAGAGATTCATCTTCTGGAACTGTGACCATTGCAAATGGAGAAGTATTGCCTAGCAAAGGTGTTGGAGATATTTCTATTAACAGTTGCGGTCAGAATACAGATGTAAAGAAGATTACAGATGTGGTTCACGTACCGAACTTGAAATCTAATCTTATTTCAGTCAAGAAGGCGGTAGATAAAGGTTTTAGCGTAGTTTTTGATAAAAATGGTTGTAACTTTTATGATTCTGATGCTTTTTCTTGTAAAGGTGATGTAATTTTACATGGTTCTATTTGTGGCGGACTGTATTCTTTAGATTGTACGGTCAACCCAACGCGTCAACTATCCGCTTTTGAGACACACTCCGATGTTTCTAGCTTCAAGCTTTGGCATAGGCGACTGGGTCATTTATGCCGTATCGGTATGGATCAGCTCAAGAAAGGACACGCGGTAGGCGTCGACTACACAGAAGTTGACAAGGAGCCATGCATCCCTTGTATTGAAGGTAAGCAAAACAGGAAACCATTTAAGAAAGTTTCACAAAAAAGATCAACAGAAGTTCTGGAACTCATTCATTCTGATATTTGTGGACCCCTGCCTGAAACGTCATTTCAAGGCAATAAATATATTTTATTTTTTATAGATGATTTTTCTCGTATGACTTTTGTCTTTTTTATTCCTTCAAAAGCGGAAGTAAAGAAAATGTTTTGTAATTTCCAGCTCTCAGTAGAGCGGGAAACGGGAGCCAGAGTTAAGATCTTGAAGAGTGACAACGGGAAAGAATATGTCAACAATGAATTCTCGAGCTACTTAAAAAGTCAAGGAATTCAGCATCAAACAACAGTTCCCTATTGTCCACAGCAGAATGGAATTGCAGAGA
Organism: Eudemis profundana; assembly: GCA_947034925.1. Classification (NCBI taxonomy): domain Eukaryota; kingdom Metazoa; phylum Arthropoda; class Insecta; order Lepidoptera; family Tortricidae; genus Eudemis; species Eudemis profundana. The sequence goes on along the minus strand of OX344806.1, from coordinate 6,590,951 downwards.
GGACAAATCGTTCTATTATGGAGAAAGTAAGGTCAATGCTTTCTGACAGTTCTCTTTCTTCGGCCTACTGGCAAGATGCTGCAGAGATGGCTGTGTATCTCAAGAACAGATCTCCTCACCGAGCTCTCGAAGGCAAGACAGCGTACGAGAAGTGGTATGGTAAGATACCAAATCTATCTCATTTGCGTGTATTTGGATGTAGAGCTTTTATCCATGTCCCCGAGTGTAGTCGGAAGAAATTGGATATGAAAGCATCTGAACACATTTTCGTTGGATATTCTGATGATCCAAGAAGTTATTATTTTAGGGACGTTAAATATCCCAGACGGCTTGTGAAAAGCAGAGATATTACTTTCTTTGAACATGATTTTCAAGATTTGAAAAGTAAAGGTTGTGTTCGTAAGTCTGATGTTGATTTAACTCAACCAGCATTTGCACCTCTTTTGCTAAGTTCACAAGAACATTCGTCAAATACTTCTAAATCGACTGGCGTGGTCATCGAAGATGAGCAAATTCAACTTCAACCCGATATTGCGCGTGTATCAGAAGATTTTGAGCCTGATGTTGCAGAACCGTGGTATAATGCTGTTACTCAAGATGAGTCGGTTCAATCCAGTACTGCACCTCCATCAGATGAAATTGATTCCGATACTGAAGTCGCAGAACCAAGGTACAATTTGAGACCTAGAAAACCCAATTCTGCTGCCAATTGTGTATGCATGCAGACTTCATCCCCTCAAGTTATGGATGAACCTACAAGCTATTCACAGGCTATGAATACAGAAGATAGGGATAAATGGCTTCAAGCTATGCAGGATGAACATGAGTCACTGCTGGAGAAGAATACGTGGGTTCTCGTTAACAGACCAGATAAGAAGGTCATTCCTTGCAAATGGGTATATAAGTTGAAGAAAAACGCGCATGGTGATATTATTAAACATAAAGCAAGGCTTGTCGCGAAAGGATTTAATCAAGTCTATGGTGTTGATTATTCGGAAACTTTTTCTCCTGTCGTCCGAAACTCTTCGCTTCGTTTATTGTTCGCGTTGGCCGCAGAAACAGAAATGAAAATGCACCATCTCGACGTGGATACGGCATTCTTGAACGGAGATTTGGAGGAAGAGGTGTACATGAATCAGCCAGAAGGATTCTCTATACCTGGTCAAGAAGATAAGGTACTCTTGCTGAAGCGTTCGCTTTATGGTCTAAAACAAGCTCCGAGAGCTTGGTATAAGAAGTTGACGGAAATTTTAAATTGCATTGGTTTTAATCAAACTCCTTCCGAAGCATGTATTTATACCAAGAAGGTTGGTAAAGAGTTAATAATACTCGCTTTCCATGTTTATGACATTGTCATATTCTATAAAGAAAATAAAACGCTCAATAATGTCATATCTGACTTAAAGACTTATTTCAGCCTAAAAGTCATAGGCCCATTAAGTTATTATTTAGGTTTAAATATACACTGTAAACCTAACGAGATCAAATTATCGCAAGAAAGCTATATTCGCGATTTGTTGCAAAAGTTCAACATGTCGGATTGTAAGGCTATGCCCACTCCTTTGGATACTAAAAAGTTGTTGCCGTGTGAGAAAGGTAATGTTGATGAGTCTTCATTATATCCATATCAGAAATTGATTGGATCCTTGATGTTTCTCGCCGTTAATTCCAGGCCTGATATTGCTTATGCAACGTCATATTTAAGCCAGTTTAATACTAAATATGATAAGACGCATTGGATTGCAGCAAAAAGACTGTTACAATATTTAAAAGGAACTATCGATTTGGGCATTACTTACAGGAAAGGCGGTGGATGTTTAGTTGGCTATGCGGATGCGGATTGGGTTAACTGTCCTGTAGATCGTCGTTCCTATACTGGATTTTACTTTTCTATGGCTGGTGGAGCAATTTCGTGGGAGAGTAAGAAGCAAACTACCGTTGCACTGTCATCTAGTGAAGCGGAATACATGTGCTTGTCGAGTGCGGCAAAGGATGCTGTGTTTCTCAAGCGGTTGATGTTTGAACTTACTGGTGAGTCAATTACTGTTCCCATTTATAATGATTCGCAGTCTGCCCAGAAGTTGGTACTGAATCCAGTCCACCACAATAGAACCAAACATATTGACACTAGATTTCATTTTATACGTGATTTATTAGCTAAGAACGTTATTAGTGTCGTTTATACTCCTACTTTGGAGATGTGGGCTGACGTGCTCACTAAGCCATTAACTCGCATAAAGCATCAGAGTTGTGTAAAAGGAATAGGCTTATGTTTATAATCTTATTTTGATTAAGGGGGAGTATGTTGTATTACTGGCTAATCAAAATTTGAATTTATATTTCTTTTACATTTTCACTATATTCTCAATGATGTCTTTATGTCACTTCAATAAACAAAGTCAAAAACATCAATTATATTAAAGCTAATAAAATTTCCCGTCTAACAGTATTTTTTCGCACTCTCATATTTTCAGGGTTCCGTACCAAAATGGTAAAAAAGGAACCCTTATGGTGCGACTCTGTCTGTCTGTCCGTCTGTCACAGCAAGATATCTCAGGATCTACTGATGCTATCGACTTGAAATTTGGAATAGTATTAAAAACCGCTAATCCGAGCCTATGGAACTGAAAAAAAACCTTATACCTTTTTAACTTTTTTTTAAAGGGGACCGAAATGGGATGTCATAAATCAAAAGAAGAGCTAATATATCGAGTGGGATATAAAATGAAAGGGCTTAATATTTAGATTCCAAAACGGTTTTTTTTCTTACATATGTAGTTTTTGATTGAAGACAAAAAACGTTAAAAAAAATACCATACCCCCCCTATTATCTCCGAAGATACTGAACAGAAAAATCTGTAATAATTACCGATTATTAATATTATCCTAAATATTGCAGGAAAAATAAAACGGTTTTCCTAACTTGCAGCATTTTTTAGAAATTCGCAAAAATCGTAAGACAACCTTATTTGCTCCTACTAAACTAACCGCGGCATATGTCGATGTATTGGGACAACAGTTTTACAAGAGCAAAGTTAAGTTTGTCCCACCATACAGTTTTTCTTGAATTATTCACGTATCTACTGACGAGTTTGTACGGAACCCTCGGTGCGCGAGTCCGACTCGCACTTGACCGGTTTTTCAAATATACACCTTTTCGTTCAAAAATGTGGAGTGTAACTTTCATATTTTCTTCAATATTTGAGTTTTTTCGTATAAAACTTCATATAAATTATATCGAAATTGAATTCCTTATCCTTGATTTATACGAAAATGATACCAGATACGAGGTGGTAGGTGTATTGCAGTCAATAGTATTTTTTGTCCGAAGTAAGGTAGAGCGAGAGAGAGAGAGAGAGACAATTTGAGTGCCCCTTCCCGACCCGCCAGGGGGTCTATGGCTGCTTCGGTCATTACCTGCACAGGATAGGGAGAGAAGTCGGTCCGGCCTGCCATGAGTGCGGCGCCCAGGACGACACGGCCCAGCACACCCTAGAGGTGTGCAATTACTGGGCCGAGGAGCGCCGCACCATGGTGGCGGTTCTAGGAGTGGGTGACCTCTCGCTGCACAGCATTGTGGCGGCCATGCTGCACAGCGAGAGGTCTTGGGAGGCGGTGGCCTCCTTCTGCGACACTGTGAAGAAGACCGCGGAGTGGACAGAAGGAGGCCGCGGAGCGGGAGCGCGAAGATAGGCGACAGGCGCTCCCGCTCCGGCGTAGGCTGAGGGAGGGAGGAGGCGGGCGCAATTCGGCGCTCGCCTCAACCCCTAGTGAAGTGTGGGTTAGGGGCCCACAAATAGACTCCACCCGTCTGGGGGAAGAATCGTGGCGGTTTCCGATCCTTCCCTCCCTTGGCGCGGGAGCCCTGGCGGCATAAAAGCCAGGGCAGCCGGGGGGCACACATGGTAGAAGTGCTACGAGCCCATAGTGCCCCCAAAAAAAATTTTTTTTTTTTGGTTGGTCTGTGTCCCGTTTGGTCAATATTGCTGACCACTTCAAATCTGTATTTGTGCCCCTTTTCGAAGGAGAGAGGCACAGGCGGCAGTGCGGAGAAACGCCGGTGGGTTTTTAGTGGTATGCTCCACCCCTCTCTGACTAGCAGAGGGGTGCGAGAGGAGTGAGCCCCACATAACCCCCCCAACCAACACCTGGCCTCCCTAGGCCCGGGGGGGTATGCGTAATGCTTTTTCCCACCGTAAAAAAAGGGGGTCTATGGCTACCGGGCTAATCAACTCAGATTGATCCAATACCCAACTGTACCAAGCAAAAACAAAGCGGACTACAGCGCCTCTCGCCGCGGAATGACCGGAGACACAAACGAGCTGCGTCGTATTCAAACCCCTGGCGCGACAATTCCCAGTTCAAAAATCTAGTAAGGATTAGTAAGGATCTTTGACCACATAAAAACCTAGCAAGTTTCAGATACTTGCTAGATTTCCAAAGGGATTTTGTGACTTAGGTACTACGTTTTTAAGTGGTCAATCCATAGTTGTCATGTTACTAGGTTTCAAGAGTTGAAAAACTCTGATAAAAAAGACGATTTTAAAGTTGGTGTCTTTGTCATCTGAACAGGACTTACTAAATAGGCACGAAACGAATACATATTGAAAAATTTGTTCCAAAACCTAGGTTTCGATATCGAGCAGCCGCAGATGATTTCATGTTTGCAAATACGGTAGAAAAGCATTACAGCCCCCCCCCCCCCCCCGCCCCATCTAAATCCTATTCTCTTTCCGCAAAGACTCTACCAGTTTTGTTTACTATATAGTGCGTATTTATTAATGTTTAGCACGTACATATTTGTGGCTCTATGTGAATTCCATACTTGGCAACACTTGTCATTTAATGTCATGTCAGTCAGAGACGTCACATTTAGTCATTTAGTTAGTTCTAAAAGTGACATTTCTATGTAATGTTTGTTATTCGTAACGTAATCGTAACAGCTAAATAAAGGAAAAATGTGCTTGTAAACATGTCTTCTAATAAACTGCCACCTTATGTTCTATTGGAGCTTCCTTCAGTGACCGAACAAATTCATTTTCCATTAAAAAGTGCGCAACGTATAAAGGTTAGTGTATTAAGTAGTGATTTGCTTTTTGGCAAGGATTCAATTTGAAGCCCTATAAGACTTATAAGTCTCTTTTGTTTGGGTGAAAAGCTTTATATTAAAATTGTTCGCGTAAGTTTAATGCGGGTCTGTGCATTTTAAGAAAATTATGTGTTTTATTCGTAGAAATTCCAAATGATCTGATAGGTTCTGATTCCGAATATCTTAAAGTTACATCTGAATTAGTTTGACCAACGTTTTTTAAAACACTCCTTCGCGTGTCACTGATCTGATTATAGATACACACTGAAATATTGACAGAACAATGAAATATCGAAACACAAGCTGCTTATGCCATTTTATGCCACACCTGGGCATAAATTGGCTTTGAAAAAGCCGCTTTCTGGCCAAGCGTAGACATAAAATTATGTACGCAAAATGGAAGGTAATAAAGAAAGCCCTAAATCGCATATTTATCCCTTGCTTGCAGCTCGGAGCGCAAACATCTGCGATCTCGGCCTTTCTTTGTTTTACCACCACCATAGTTGTGTAACGTACTATAGATATAAAACTAAATGTAAATCTAAGCTAAACCAAACTTACTATTACAGCAAACATTTTTCTATTAACAACGACCACATATCGTTTGTTGATTTTATACAATATGAAATTCAGCTTTTCCACAAAGATGAGAAAACAAACTTATATCTACTTTAAATTTCAAATAAAATTTAAATAAAACAATAACAATAAGAATTAAAACTATAAATTAAATAAAAGCTAAATTTGTTCTAAATCGCTTGCAGTGGGGAGTGTGCCCAGAAGGCTGGCCGCATTACCACGCTGGATGGCAATGCTAATTCGCTGAGCGAAATACTGGCCAGCCCTCTGGTCACTGGTGACATCTATGGACTTTGCTCACCTGAAAGTGTTAAACGGATTAAATAGTGTATATTACTTCATTTTTATGTCCCGATCAGGAGAAAAATACAAATGAAGTAATATATATGTATCCAATGTTGTTATAGTCCAAATTTGAGTAAATTCAAGTTGAATGATTGATGACACGTTGAATGGTTGATGACATTAAAATATTATCTGTTATAGCCATGACTTGTATCCACTTGGACGTAGTTTAGGGAAAAGGATCCAACCGTTACAAACCAATTTTAGAATTATAGAAATAATTAAAAGATTGACATTTCACTGATGACTTTTTATGGATCCTTTTCCCTGAACTATGTCTAGTTAATCTTAATTTTTTTTGGTTTACCCTAATTAGCAGAGAATGTTGTATGTTAAGATACTGCCTGCCTTACTCATTTACTCTTAGTAGGGAAGTACTAGAAGTTACTAGAGGCGAAATAGTTTCTTTTTTGTACTTTAGAGGCATAGACAGTGGCATATAATATGTTTTATTTTAAACAGTTTTACTGTACTGTATTGCTTTTATAATCCAAAGTATATGTAACAAATATGATAAAATTGTTATCTGTAAACAATTAATATCTGTAATCACTAACCGGTTAACACATTCACAGCTAGCAACAGTTGCAAGCATTCCATTAAGACAAAAAGACCGACCCTACCCTCTAACCCCTCCCCTCTCATCCTACCCTAGCCTAGAGGACCCTCTAATTTCTTCCCTACTAAGGGTAAGAGGATTAAAATTAGTTGGGTAAGCGTTATTATAACACTCTACCTATCATATTAATTTCTACCCTTCTGCCTTTAATACGGTAAAAATTATAGGATAGACAGTGTCTTATGTCTTTTAGTCTAAGCTATGGTAGCCGAGTGGTTTGGACATGCACCTTACAAGCAGAGGTTGTGGGTTCGAATTCTGGCTCGTACCAATTACTTTTTCGGAACTTGTGTACGAAATATTAGTAGATATTTACCATTAGCTCTTCAGTGAAGGAAAAACATCGTGAGGTAACCCTGCATACATCTGTGAAAAAATTCGAAGGTGTAATGTAAGTCCCCAATCCGCAGTGGGCCAGCGTGGGGATTACAGCACTCTCGTTTATGAGAATAGGCCTGTGCCTAGCCAATGGGATGTATGCATATAGGCTGATAATGATGATGATGATGTTGATGAGTCTCTTTTTGTTTATGGAGTGGAGTGCATACCACTGGCTGGCAACACAGAAGGGGTCATCCATAAAGTACGTCACACTAATTTCGTGATTTTTTTACCCCTCCCCCGTCCTTGTCATAGTTGGTCACATTTGTGAGACCTCCCTCCTGACGCCACGAAACTTAGGATCCCTCCCACCCCTTTGTCACACGAAGTCGGCACGGGTTCCCGTTCACAGAAAGAGCTGATTTTTGGTTTAGGGGCATTTTAGTACATAACAAACATGATTAGAGGGTATGCGTTATTCAGTTCGGATTTTCGCAAAATCAGTGACACCCTAATGAATGCACACGTCATATTCATGTTTGTTGCTCCGGATAAATAATTACAAACCACGATTTATACAATAATGGAAAATTCTGTAACCAATTTCAGTATACGTGCTTCGATGTGTCAAAATCGCTGATTGCATTTGGTGCCACCAGTGGCGGTATCTACATATTCAACAGGACTCCGTGTGAATTTGTGCAGCTTATCCCTAACAAGGTATGCATTTTATTGAAGTATCGGGTTCTCTTTCCACAATTTTTAGGGTTCCGTACCTCAAAAGGAAAAAACGGAACCCTTATAGGATCACTCATTTGTCTATCTGTCTGTCTGTCACAGCCAATTTGCTCCGAAATTACTGGACCGATTGAGTTGAAATTTGGTACATACATATATTAAAGTCAATAACTCAAACATGGAAGTGTAACGGAAATATATGAATTTTAAACATGAATCTGATGATCTGTATGATCATGTTTAAAATTCATATATTTTGGGGGATCAACTATAAAATTTAAAAAAGTTAGCGAACTATATTGTGTGACATATCAAATAATTCTCCGCCCTTATCTCCGAAACGATTGGTCCTAAAATTTTGAAAAAAATGCGAAAAATAGTCCTACACTAGATTACAGGAAAACCTATAAGAAGTCTGTGCAATAAAGTACAATTGTGTTGCATTGTTTTGAACGTATGGAACCCTTTCCACGCCAGTCTAACTCGCACTTGTTCGGTTTTTTCTTCTTCATTATGCTTCTGAAGGTCAGGTTTTAAAATTATATTAAATATACTATAAACATTTTCTCACATTGAGGTTATCCCGTTTTTTAATCATATTTTTTCGGGCTTAAAAAGGTTCCTACTTTGCCGCTTGTGAAAAAATAGACATGGCTACCGGTACTTACAACTAGAGACCATCCGGTATTCAATCATTTCACAAAAAACGTTTCGCAAATATTAATTTCATAAACAACGTTTGGCAAAATAACCAATGACAAATTAGTCGGTTCGCAAAATTACGTTTTACACATACGAGTAGTTCATTACACAAATGTACTATTAGTATCAAGACCACCATCATACTATTTTCCAGGATGGAGCCGTCACACGTCTAGCAATATCCAGGGACGAGAGGCACATAGGATTCGCAAACGGCCGGGGGACTGTCACTGTCACGGACTGCGACCAGTCATGTGGTCATGCCTCCTCGTCCCGGGAGCATGCCGGCAACGAAGTCACAGCCATGGTGTGGGGCGGGAATATGCTGTTCTCCGGAGATGATGTGGGAAGGATATCGGTGTTGCATTTGCAGAATTTTATTGTGAGTTTTGATTATTTTATAGTAAATACAATTCGAAATAAAGGGAGAAAATTCATTTGTATCCCAGTGCATGTTCCCTATCACCCTCAATAGGGACCATGCACAACGAAGGCGCTGCCAACTGGTGCCGCGAAACCGAATCTTGTACTTATGCTGGGGCCAAATTAACGGGATCGCGGTTATTATCCTGAAGAAAGACGAGTAACATTAGTGTAATCGCAACTTACTATACTTGACATATGTCCAGTACGATATTTTTCAGGCCTGATTGATAAGTTTCCTTTATTGTCCGCATAATGTCTCTTGTCAATTTAGTTCCTGCACACCCCTATAGGAAAAAAGTAGAGAATCCATCATGACTGATGATAAATTTGGTCCCTCTGGAGGTGCTTAGCCAGTGACCGGAAGGGCACGCGTTATGCGATAAAGAGAGACGATCGGATCCGTTGCGTTCTGTCTGGTGGTCGCAGCCGAACGTCAGTTTTGTTAAAAAAGTAACTTCTGTATGTAGTACCTATTAATAAAATTATTCTGTGATTATAGCAAAAAATAATATTGTCTTAAATCTGTATACTGCTAGCTGCTGCACCATCCAATTATATGTGACCTTCCGAGGGTAAAGGTACCTTATGGATATTGTCGCTTGGGTCCTTCTATTTTGATGTCCTATAGTAACGGAGTCGGATACGACGCAAACGACAATATCTCTGCCGTCCGATCACTAAAAGTAGTCTAAGCCACAAAACGTACTTTCGAGTTATTAACGAAAAACTCCAAAATAAATATTTCTAGAAAATGTGAAGATTTCTGTAGGTTTTTTTTTATACACCAAATAGAACTATGTCTATACTTGTCATATTAATGTACTTCTTTGTAAAATAATGCTTATATATTTATATAAATAGCCTTTTGTGTTTTAGACGTGCAATTAAATACCAAAAAATATAGTATTTGCATACTAAAACGTGGCTAAGTATACCTTAACTATGTTATAGTGTAATATTTTATCATAATTTTACTAACATTTCCAATTTGTTTTAGTTTGCATAGTTAAAATATAGCTAAGTTACTTATTCGGTTTATAGCTATGTATTTATGGCTAAATAAAATGAAAATAACTTAACAATAAAAATATTACCAGCCATTAGTCATTTTCTAACCACGGACTTGCGAAAAAAATGTCGCTGTACTACCACGGTACGAAATATTGCTTACTTTAAAACACGTTAAATGACAAACCGCCATAGCTAACTATGTTTAAGAGTAGTAAACTTATTCGATAAAGTTACAGTTTCCACAAAATCAATTGATATTCCACTATAAAGCAAGATTATTCAGAAGTTGAGGTAAGTTAATAAAATGAAAAAAGATAAATTATTTATTTTTTTAAACTAATAAATGCCCAGCACATAAAGTTAAAATTATTATAATACTTATAAGTTCATACGACCATACTCCATATGATATAAGTATAAACTAATGTTTGGTAGCTTTTTCTATTCCGTTCGATTAACCGTGCAAAATTAAGTTGTTTTTATAAGCGTTTGATTTTTTGACTCCAAGTATGCATGGGCAATTTAGTGTTATGGGAAACTAGATAAAAATTCTATTCTACTTTAAATGGGAAACATTTCAAAATTAAAAATAAACGCGTCTTTGGCAGTGGGTTGACAAGCAAATAAATGAAAGAGATACACCCATAGAAAATTACATGCGTGGAAGGAAGTGAGATACACTGTCAAATTTCCTTTTTGCTTTTGAAGCCTGCCACCAGTGGCCCGTTTCACGAAGCTACTAATTAATAAGTTGTAATTTTACAAGTCTACTAGTAAACTAGCAACATCGGTCCATTATAACAACACCACTGGTTGGTTTGACCAATGTAGACTTGTAAAATTGGAACTTGCCCCTTCCTGGAATGGGCCACAGCTTGTTAATGTCCAATTAGGCTTGTTATTGTCCAACAATCCTGCACCAACTAAAATCTCTGTTTTACCCAATGGTTGACTGGTAGAGAATGCCTTAAATAAATAAATAAAATTGGGCCAGACTATAGAGCAAACTCGCACAAATCAAATGACATAACAATGCCGAATTCCGGTTTTTGGTAAAATTCATTTTATCGGGTAATACACTTTCAGGGTGGCAAGTAAATAAAAATATATTTACCAATAAAAGTGGTATTTGGTGGTTTAAAGAGCTGTATGTGGGGAATTAAACATAACTTTTATTATAGAATTAATAATGCTGCTTAAACTAAGCTGATTGTTCCCTTCTAAACAAAAATAATATTTTGTCTGTTTATTCTTTGATAATTGATAATGGAATAAACGAAAAATATTTTTCTCTTGTTGTTCATTGTCTTCTGCAAATCGTTTTATTTTATTCAAATATTGCATAAACGGTCATAATTATGTAACATGCTACAAAATATTGAACTTTGTGTTATAGAGAGTTTAGTTCAATGTGGGTATCCTGAATAGAATTGTCAATTTATATGTCCATTGCAAAGGTGCGCGGACGCATTGTCCTTCTTATGTTCCATCTAGGGTGACATACCTACATAATTATACAACGGTTTTAATATGACATTTTTAGTGTTTGCGTATTTACCTATGGTTTCACGCAGCGATTAATTTGTTAACCCCCTCCAGCCGCAGATTTTGGAAAAGACATAATATAGATAAACAGTTCAATCTGCACATTGTTGCCAGAATTCAACCGTTTTAATCGACTGTTCTTATCAACACAAGAAGTATAGTTCAAAGAATACAGAGTAACGTTATGTCAATATAATTTAATGTGTAGTGTGTTCATTCGATTTTTTTACTCCTTTGACTTGTTAATTAATTATTGTTGTCTATTTATCTGAATTTTATTATTTATTGCAATGGAATAATGTAATTTGAATTTATTAAGTTATTAGATATATAAAGTTAGATGTAATATTGTATTGTATACCGTTGAACGGTTGATTATGACACTTGCTATATACCATTTTGACATCTTTTGTAATGCGTAATCAAACAATAAATGATTTCTGATTCTGATTCTGAATAAAATTTTATCGGGATTGACCTACGAGTATACATTTTTCGTATTCATGGCAACAGTAGTATCTGGTTAACTAGTTTTCTTAATAAAAGTGTTCGCTGTATGTTGTTGAGTTCACGCAGCCAGTACGTTCGCATATAACCTACTCGAATGCACCGTCCCCCCAACAAACGACTCCGCTGCAGGCGCCGTGCATATGACTGGGCGTACATGTCATAGGTTTTCGCGTTAGATTTCCAAAGTAATTAATTACCGAATCGAGGTATCCGACGTATAATAGGTTCAATATTTACTGTATAAGCTTTGGCAGTCGACTGGGGTGTGTAAAAACCGAATACGATCAACCATCCGTGTGCAGAGCTCATCTGATCGAAGAACCATACTAACATGTACGCCCAGCCTTAGATAATGTGACCTGAACATAGCCAGGTTTTAGTGTAGCGATGCTGGTTAGTCTGGTTCAAGCGTAGTATTATTATTTTTTTAAGCAATGTATGCATAGCTTTAACATAGTGACGTGTTTTTAGTGTAGCACTTGTAATGGGAATCACAATAAATTTCCTACATAAACACGGTTAAAGTAGTTTAGCGTTGTAATTTCTGAATGATTCACACAAAAAAAACATTGTTATAAAGAGGCAAAAGTATCTTAACCAGGAATTTGTTAAGGTTATGTGCATAACGAGCTTATAGCCATGTACCTAGAGAGAGGATTTTGGATGAATCCAACAGTTAACCATTCTTAGACAGGTTGTAGTGTAGCAATCATGGTTAGTCATGTTTTAATTGTGGAAACTCCGAAAAATCATGCACTTAGCCGTGTTGGACGATTCTGTATCTTAAAAACTACATAAGATAGAAAAATAAAACCAAGATAGGACGATGCGGCTTTTTTTTCTCTCTTAGCCCATATAGAAAACTCAAAATTGGCCATATGTGGCTTAGACTACTTTTAGTGATCGGACGGCAGATCTATAAGGTACCTTTACCCGCGGAACGTCACATATTCTGCCGTCCTAGTGTAAAAGGCGACCTTTTACTATGGAAGTTCATAGTAAAAAGTCGCATTTTAGACTAGGACGGGAGTATTATCAGGGGCCATATTGTACTTATTTAAGACTGTTAGCGGGCTGGATTAAACCCTCCCACGGTCCAGAGATGGCCCGCGGGCCGTACTTTGCCTTTATCCCGCTCTATCTTAAAGCCATTTTGCTTTTAGTTAATATTCCCTATAAACGTATTGATAAGGCAAGCTTATATGATCTTATATGAAAGTTCCACGATTGGGACCCCTAGGCTGGCTGGGCCCCTAGGCCAGAGCCTTGTAGACCAAGGCGAAAATCCGGCGTTGCCCACCGCTGTTCTATATGCAAAAAATCATGCCGTCTATATCCTGAAAAACGTGATTCTAGAAAAAAACGATTGCCACGCGGGTGAAGGTGCGTTAAAACCTACTCGTAGTTGTGTATAATTTCATGCCATCTGCATGCATTATCATGTGAATGTAGGTCCTGTGGCTCGTTTTACAATGAGTTGCATTATTGATATTGCATGCATGACTCAATGGCATTCTGATTGCATATATTTGCTAGGTATTTATATCTAATATTGTTAGAGTATAAATGACTTATACCTAGTTGAAATAAATTGATACTTGTAGCTCTACCATTTAAGGCAAATCGAGTTTCTCGGTTGTCCATACCATAACTCGGACAGGTCATCGCATCGCAGAAACAGATATGGACATAGAACAAGATTCAATTGAGTCGTAATACCTAAGATTTGATTATCTAAAGCGGATATTATCGTAATTTAACATTTGGCATTATTTTTTATTAGTTGCATATCTGACATAGTTTTGTCAAAGTGAGCTATGGTCCATAGATACAAAATATAAAGAGAATTAAGAATCCGTGCTAACGACATCTTTGGTTTAAACGTGTTTTATCTTATATCCTGATATATTTTGTTTGCACGAAATAACATGAGAAATCTCAAAATGCCAAAAAATATAGGTAGTAATTAAAGCTATACCTAGTTTCAATGATGCGAATAGGTACATGGCGCTGATCATGAACGGCCGGTTGCATATTTTTCCTGGCTTTTTAGGGATTCTCATGTTGTTTCGCGCAGATAAAATATATCAGGCTATGAAGTGACATAGACTTCATCCAAATTTAATGTTATTAAAGTTGATTCTTAACCTTCTTATCATTTGAAACGAGAACCGAATGAGTCGAATCATTTTAGCTCAGACATCGTCTTCGGTAGTTGAACGTCAACTTGATCGTTATGGAACTTTGAATGGACTGACCGGAATGACAGCAAGTTGCAACATGGTCCTCGTTATAAAATGAAACCATTAACATAATCTGGTTATGCATAAATTATCTTAGTATAATAGGTTGTTAGTCATTTTGATAATTATGCACCTAATTCTACTATGATCTACTCAAAATTATGTCGATATAATGTGTTAATATTTGCTTCATTATTTCAATTACAAAAAACAATTAACTACAAAAACGAAATTAGTAGTTTATTTGTTTATTCTGATAAATAGGAGGCTATAGATACTGCCTTTATTAGGGATGTTAAGTATATATTAAAATTTATAGGTGTCTATCTAGGTTCTAGGTTTATTTCTGAACGCATCTTGTAAGTTTCCGTTTTCTACCAGAAGTTGGCGCCACCTCCCTTGTGCGTTCTAATAAATAGTATAATTTCGTTCAAGAGAAGTCTTATTCAGTAAATAGTAATATTGTAGAAAACCTGGTCCCATTAAGGGGCATCAACATATAATACGAAACAGGTGTCTGAAATTAACAAAAAATACGGAAGATGTCCACAAAAGTACAACTATTGAAACTATTTAAAAACTTGTTGATAATATTTTGCTAATAATGAAACATTGATTAATGATCTTATCTTTTTAAATTTCAGGCAAAGACGATGTTCCAAAGTTCATCACAAACCATAATGAGTTTAGACTCTCGGATATGTCAATTGGACATGAGAGATTGCATGCTGCTAGTATCTACCCTGACCAGGTGTTACGTATGCAACACAGCCCAAGAACAGTACAGACAGATAGGTCAGAAACTAAGAGACGGAGAGTTTGGGGCCTGCTTTGTCACTAAAGAGAATGTTCTAGAGAACTGCACAGAAAAATGCACCAAAGAAGTAAAAGAAGTCAAGAAATACAATATTGTTGATGATGATGCGGGATTCACTGTGGGTGAGAAGTTAGTAAATACTTTGATTTATTGTGCTAGACCTTCCTCTAGATTGTGGGAGGCCACCGTAGCTGGCACCGTCAGAAGAACACATCAGTTCAAACACTGCTTAGCTAAAAACTCTATGAAGCTCATCACACTAGAATCGTATAGCAATGAAAATATTTCCATAGAATATGATGCTAATGAAACTGAAGGACAATCAGTGAATTTTTCCAAAATTGTCAATATAAACAGTGCCATATTTAGCTTCAAAAAGGATGCCTTGTACTTTTTGAATGTCGATGACGTTGAAGACACTATGTGGTTTGATACATACAAGGATATAGCTGATTGTAAGATATACAATGATATGCTGTATGTATGGCTAAGCAATGGATCTTTGGTGCATCTGAAGTATTTAAAGATAGACAAGTTTCTATTAAAATGCTATGTAGATGAAAAATTCGCGCTCTGTGCCGAAATCTGTGCCTTGTTTAGCGAATACTTACTTTCCAATAATATATCAAGAAAGTTACATATTTTAGTTGGCCTAAGAGAGAAACTTCCACCGAATTTAGTCGAAAATATTGAAAACGTGCTAGAAAGGTTTGACAATTTAAAAGTAAACGATTCTACCCAAATGAAATCTGGAATTTTCGTTGTGGACAACACTTATCATGCACAATCATGTCTATCTGACGATGAAACACCAAAACCGTACGATGACAATAAATTTGGAACTCTGACACCAGAGGCATTACAGGCGTTCAAAGATTTAGGCGTCACCATGACTGACAAACTCAATTCCAGCAAAAAAAAGTTGAAAGAAAAATGGGAAGGTTTCGAAGACAAAATGAAACATTTCAGTATAGAAAAGCAAACAATACAGGAAGTACAATTGCCCGAAAGGAGAGCTCGGCAAGATATACCGAGCGAATACAATCCCGTAGTAGTAGACAACGATATTATTTACAAAGAGTCTAGTCCAAAGGCCATAGAAATAGACAATAAAGTAGATAGTTTAGATGATAAAGTATGTAGATCGCTATATCAATATTTTAGGCTAAGTTTAGTTAGTAAAGAAACAGAGCAATCGAATTTAATTTCAATCGTAGAGAACTATTCCTGTGATATTAGCGGAATCCATAAACTAATGTTGTTGTTGGAGGAATATTGCATATCGGTAGGCGCCAAAGAAGAATCAAAATATGCGCCTAATAATATTTTCCTAACCTACTTAAGTCTATCGACGAAAAGAGCTCAATTTATAGATACAATTTTAACAGACGAAATACTATACAAATACTTCGTTGACTCATGTATATCGGTGAATCTGAAAACGCAGAAAGTTTCAGAAATGGGGTGCGAATGCGGTTTTCCCTTGCCGTATACGAAGACAAACGAAAAACCCGTGTTTTCCTTACTAATAGACGAGTTTATAGAAAAGCAATGGGCGAGTCAGACGAGGAATCAATGCTATGAGATATGCAAAAAGATGCCATATTTGTGGAGGAAGATATTATACCTCCAGCGAAACGAGGACCTTTTGAATGTCCTAAGGATATTACTGCAAATGTTAGACGAATCTTTACTTCACACGTACCTTCCCCAATTCACATTAGATACCTGGGATCGCGCGATACAACTATACGTTACTCTTCATGCAAATTTATGCTTAAATTGCAATAAAAAGTTCGACAATATTAACGTTAAAGACACATTAGATTGGGATGATTTAGGAGCAATGATTATTAAATCAGTTGGTGGTAGAAATGCGATCAAAGTGATGGAGAAACACTCAGGACTGATAGAAGCTGGGGAGATCAGTATGAAGTTTTATCATACGTGTTTGTTGGTGTCGTTGTATGAGAAGTATGACGCGACGATTGTCGCGCAGTTAACTGAAGTGCTGTACAATACATATAAATATGAGGATGTCAGAAATGAGGTGAGTTGTTTGCAATATTATATTTACCAGTAACATTTGGCTTATTCATAAGAACTTTTAAAATGTGATGTGTGTGTGTGTTTATATGTGGGTGTGTCGTTTTCTAGCAAAACTTATCAAATTGCTGATAGTCTATAAAGACGATATCTGTATTTATATTGCCTCTGCAATGTGATATATGTTGCCTATCAATTATACTTTTTTGGGCACTAAATATTTATCTGAATAACTTACTCTTTCTTTATTAGATGAAAATCATTTATATAACATTCATTTTTATTTATTTTAAATCGATTACATCTTAGCGGTAATTGTAGTAACTTTGCTTACGCAAAGCCTAAGTAGCGGTCACTGGCTCGAATTCGAATCAAAAGCAATTTTTTGTGAAATATGATCGCATATGCGTTCCTAAGTCTTCACTGATGTCTTTCTTTCTATAAATACGTATTTGTAAGTATACGTAGGGTAAACGTCTTAGTGCTCGATACGCTAATGCCCAATAGTCGACACCTCTATTACTAATGACTTAACATTCAAGATGGCGACTACCGGGATAGTTTCGAGCACTCTGACGTCTATTGCATAATTCGGGATCACATATATATATATATATATATATATATATATATATATATATATGCGTATTTTTTTCCATCGATCATTCTTTATTAATTCAACATTGAGTGGATTTAACAAATTAACATTATCATTCCAGATCTGTCAGATTCTACGAAGTACAGTCAACGGAGAAATCAAACACACAGCATTGCCTATAGTAATAGCAGCAAAATCCTCTCACTGGGGGCTCTGCCCTTCAAAACTTACTTCAGAAAACCCAACACTATCAATTATTATTGATAATATACCTGCACTAAACAATGACGTCACTGATTGCACGCTCTGTGGGTTGCCATTGCAAAACGAATTTCTAATCAAAGATGGCGGATTGTGGGTGTTCCGGTGTGGCCATATTTTCCACGGAGCCTGTTTAGATGTAAATAAAGTCAAACTGTGCCCAAATTGTTCACCTGTAGCTAAGTAAAATCAAAAAGTTAGGTTTTAAATGATTGCAATTAGGACAAAATCGGCTCTTTACTGTATATTTTGTGGAAGATCGTCAGGTATGGAGTAAAATGGAGGAGGCCTATATCCATGAACGGAAAATACTAAGGCAGCAATGATGATGATGATCAGTCCATTCATAACGTATAAAGACTTATAATTTTAGCTCTGGCCTATTGCTAAATTGGCCTTTGCCTTATTGACAAAGTAAAGTGATGTTTTCTAAGAATAATACATTAAAATAAGGCATATTAAGGCTTAAATGGCGCACTTTCAAAAAGTTGCTTTGATATGCATATGATATGATAATTCCCCTGGTCTTTTTTTATTTTTTATTTTATTGTCTTTACATAAATATTACATATTTCAGTTGCAATAGCATCGTTAAACCACAAGTTGGTTTGTCTCGATGCTTCATTCCGCTATAGATAAACTTATAGCACTACATACAGACAGTCTTAAAGGTTAAAACATCAATAATATGCTCGTATAACTCGTATTCGAGTATTACTTATTCTAAATTACAAGTCCAATAGTTAAACGCAAATGTCTTGCTCGTTATCGCCAGATGCGTTGCAGAACAATAGACCGGTCTGCGCTCGCCCATCGCCGTCTCGGCACCATGATACAACATTATATGAATTTATATAATTAAATTCATAATTAATTGTTACATCATTGCATAAAATCATAAAATCAAGAGTTAAAGAGACGCGTGTCATAGACAACATTGAATGAATTAGGGCTAACAACATTAACAGTCAATGGAACTAAATATCCATCTTATCTTTGAAATTTATCTTCCGAACTGATCTGTCAAAATGCCTGTCATATTTTGTTTTGAAAATTGTCTATGATAGATCTGAACCTAGTGGCGCCACCTCGGCGACAAAACTGGGAGCCCTCATGATCAATGTAGATCAGGGATCATCATCATCATCATTACAACCTTGAAACGTCCATTGCTGAACATAGGTCTTCCCCAAGACTTCCACATCAAATGCTCGCACGTTTTTTGCCTCCATCGACTTCCACCTTGAGCAGGGCAAGGATTGCAAACCTTTTTTGATTTACGTGTGACCTTACCATACTTTTTGTCACTAACGTGCCATTTGGTTTTTATACACAGTTAAATATTTTTTCGCGTGTTCGCATTATTTTGCATGCGTGCCAATGGTTCGCCATCCCTGGTCCAGAGAAATAATTGAGTCACATTTTTGGTGTAATCGCAATTACACCGTAGATGCTTCGGATTGATTTTTCAATTGTATGAGCCTTAAACAAAACATATATATTTGAGCATTTCAAATGTTTGTCTGAAAGCTTGTGTGCAATAATATGGTTGCAGCTAATTCTATTCGTGAGAAACTTAATGATTTTTTTCTTGCCTTACAAATTATTTACTTTGTATTGGTACCTAACTCTACCGTTATTTTATATATCTAATGAAGTCGGGTTTTTAACTTTTACCTATAGAGGATTGAGTAAAGGAAATTACTTTTACGTCACACACACCTGGCCATAAATTGGCAATTACTAAAAACTATTAATTAAATTGACGATTACTAATTATTGAAAATCCCACTTCCTGGCTTAGGGGAGAAGTAAAATTTTGTACTTTTTTGGTAATAAAGAAAGCCTCAGATCGCATATTTATCGTCAAATACCTACGATCCGTGGGGCATTTGTACAATCCACTTAAAGGAAACAAAGCGATTGTTTGTAAACCTCAAAAACACCAAGATGACGTTATTGTAAAAAGTCGTTACAACCTCCTTTAAAGTTCAATTGATTATCAACTCTATCTCCATGAACCATAGTTTACAACTGCATTAATAGAATAATGGCGTTCCAGCTGCCTTCGCTTTGTTCGGATCTCAGGTAGGTAAATGCTAGGGGTGTGAAGTGCATAATACGTCTAAAGTCACATTTCTATTAAAGCAATTTTAACTCTTGGCAAAGGCCTAGTTGATAATCCACTAATATGACAATGCACGAAGTCTTTATCTGTGAAGCACGCTTCTCTTTTTTGACGGACGATAATGAGGTACAAAACCACACAACAGTATTGTTTCCTTTAAGTGGATCGTAAAAATGCCCCACGGAACGAGTATAAGTAATGTACTATTACGTATGCTAGAACTTTGCAAGAACCATGTTAATATAAATTTAGCACAAGATGGCATCGACATGTTGCGGCAGATATGTTCTTCCCGTCGTGTGAAATATTACCTTACCATATTGAAAATCATATACAATAGCGGCATTATCGTGACGAGCATTCCATGAAAATATTCACTTTTTGACGCTTACGTAACGTTACCATAAGAATGCTCCGACTAAGGAAGAACATACTTTTTCTTATTGTACCATGAATAGAGTGTGAATACAATATGTCATTGGTAGCGTCTAGAATACAGGTTCCACTGTATTATGATAATTATATACTCACTAATAAGTTAGACGGTCGCATAAACCTCTTTTAAATTAATTGCCATTTTAAGCTGCGTTTTTGATCCCTTAAGGATGGAAACCGTCAGGTGCGAGCAACGGCAGCGGCAGCTACAAGATTATAAAAAAAAAATCTTTTACAAGGTTTTATAGGTGAGAGCGAGAGACCGCGCCCCGACCTCCCGCTCCCACCTTTTTTTGAAGCCTAACACTTGCAAGCCTTACCGTGGACTGGGGTTACCCTGATTCACGTGGTAACATTGATCATCGACTTTTAAACCCAAATACCTTTGATTTTGAACACGTTTATTAAGTATTTTTTAGGGATGTAACGATACACAGTTTTGCCGATACGATACCGATATATAGTAGTTAATATCGGCGATACCGATACCGATATCTTAGCTAAATAATAAAGTATGAACTACAGATATTTGTATGTCCTTATTATAACTAATGGCAATGACTACTGGCTATATTTACCAGAGAGTCAACCTTGAAAGTGTAAAGTAAAAATAAATAAATTGTCATCTCAAAATTCAATTTTTTTTTGTTAGATTAGATTAGATTTCTTTATTTCACAATATAAAATACATTATAAATTACATATGTCAATTTACACGATTTCATATTATGATCGTCAAAACATTAATAACAAACATTAATATTAAACATTATTAAGAACCAAAGACTTAATTAACATAGTAATTAATATTGCACAAGGTAATAGACCAATAGGTACATAAATTAAGTCAGAAATTGAAATTACTTTTTGCAGATTTTTTTTTCATACAGCAAATTCTTTTCGCGCTCTTCAAATATCGGTTGTATAATATCGGCGATACCGATATATCGGCGATACCGATATATCGGTAGTATTTTTATTGAGGTTGCCTACCTTAATAATAAATTGTTCTGAATGTATTCAAGACCCAACTTCTTATATTTGAAAAAGCGATGATCAATGTTACCCCGTGAATCAGAGTAACCCCAGTCTGCCGTACTGACTGTGGCAAAATCGGACCAGCCGCGCCCACCTATAGGGAACGTGCAAGACGACGGTGCTGCCAACTGGTGGCGCCAATCTAAATCATGTACCCTCTCATGCTGGGGTCACATTGACGAAAACGCCGTTAATAACGTTAATTTATCGCGATGAAGGACGATCAACGTTAGTGTACTTACTATATTTCGACCGCTTTAGCTTAGTTGGTAGTGACCCTGCCTATGAAGCAAGAGGTCCTGGGTTCGAATCCCGGTAAGGGCATTTATTTGTGTGATGAGCACGAATATTTGTTCCTGAGTCATGGATGTTTTCTATGTATTTAAGTATTTGTATGTATGTATCTATTAAATATATCGTCGTCTAGTATCCATAACACAAGCCTTATTGCAGCTTACTATGGGGCTAGTTCGATTTGTGTAAGATTGTCCCCTAATATTTATTTATTTATTTATATTTGACATTGACACTTCGATATTGTCATTAATATTGACAGCTTGATTTGACAGGGGTGATAGTTTCCTTTATTGTCCGTCCGTGTCTCTTTTGTCGTTTAGTGCTGCCACCTATAGTTCGTGCACGTTCCCTATGGCCGCCGCTGCCGCCACCGCTGGTCGCGCAATAGCGTGGCCAGGCGGTTACGGTCAGGGGTGGGATAACGGTATTTTCTCCATACAAAAATACCGGTATTTTTTCCGTTCTTTGGTTAATTATTTCATTTTTTAATCGGACAATCTAATAATACGAACGAAGACATTACTTAAATACATTATTAATCCCTACATAAAAAGCATAAAATAATTCAAATATTGTGATATTTCGAGGTTTTTGCAAAATACCGGTTTCGAGCCTTGGTTACGGTTAGCAAGTGGCTTAGTACCTATTTCTAAACACAAGACGCCATTCTTTTTTTTGTCTAAGTGTTGAACTTGTTTTTTGTCATTTCCGCTGTATCGTATCCTATTTCTGTTGAGAGTACTGTACAAAAATGACAAGTTTACACGAACTTAATGAATACTTGCGCAAAATATCACCGAATACACGACGACCATATTATAACCTATAAACAGCATGAATACTATGTATAAGGTATGGTTAGATTTATTTATCATCATAATTTCAGCCAAAAGACGTCCACTGCTGGACATATTTATTTATAATATAATGAAATTGTAAAGATTGAATATCTGTAAATTGAGTATGTTTTCGAAAAAATACTGAAATAAGGTAAATATTTATTTTATGTACCTGTGTATTAGGGTGTCCCAGAAAGCAAATCTCCATACAAACTGCCATATTTTTTATTATACCATAATATTTTAGTAGTTCCTAAATTATTAGGGAGTATGCATTAAAAAATAAAAGCCCATACAACAAAAATATTTTTTTAAGTATTTTGTAATGCATACCCCTTAAATTACTGGTACATATATAAAATTTCAGCTCTCTGCGATGATGGGAACGCGTGCCAACTTGGCTTCAAAGTTTACATTGTATGAAGATTTGCTTTCTGGGACACCCTACCACAGAATATAAATAGAGCAGTATGGAAGCTACGCTTACTTTTTGAAATAAATACCTACGCTCCATTAGAGCGTTAGGGTTGTTTAAAATGAAAAGATCGCGGGTTGTCTGTGCGCACGCACGTAACAAAAACAAAGCGCAACCGCTCACCTCCATGCGCACTCGTGACTGACGGCACCGCGAGATTCCCTTAGGGGCCTTGTAAAAGCGCGCGTCTATGTGTGCGTGCGTTTCGATCGTTTTGTTTGTAGCTTCCTTACTGCTTTAGCTTATATATATTCTGTGACCCTACTGTGTATGTTTGAAGCCACTTTACAGTGACCGTCAAGATGGCGTACACTGTAAAGATATGCAGTCTGATGTTGTCAATAAATAGTACCCACGAAATACCTATGTGAAAAAAATAGTACTTACCCTTAAACTTATCGAAATATAAGACCTGTTCATAGTGTAACCTACCGGGCGTCAAGCTCGTACACCGCTTGTATCTCTGGAACGGCTTTGTTTTCGGAAACGCTTTACAAAACAAAAAATAGGCTCTAGGTCCCTAAAACTCCATTTCTCTATCAAGGATAGCAGGGACATCCGAGGATGGTTGTAGGGTACTTTTATCCGACAGGAATCCGAAAAAAAGGCTCACTCTTTTCACATCTGGCGTAATTGCTCGTTGTAATAATACAACTTAAACCGATTAAATCGCGTACTTCATTTTTACGTCCCGACGTTTCGCAACCCTTTTCAGCGTTCGTGGTCGCGTGTAGACCCCGCCGCGCTGTCTACCCGCGACCACGAACGCTGAAAAGGGTGACGAAACGTCGGAACGTAAAAATGAAGTAATATAATTGATTTATTCCGTTTAAGTTGTTTTATTACAATGAGCGGTAATCGCGGAAACCGAAGACACTATTATGAAATTGCTTGTGCCAATTCAACTTTCTCTTAACTAACTGAAGCAGCAGAGAGAAACAAATGAATGCAATAAACGCAACTATCATAGGCCTGATTCCTATCACCTGTAAAATTTTTGAGCAGCACAATCTGTTTTAAGTGCGTTTTTTTAACATTTAACACAAATTTGACTAATCTCATTATAACATAAGGAATAATACCAAATATATTACATTATGAATTTGTTTTGCAATGTACTTATTTAAATATTAGCACATTAGTAACTTAAATTTGAGTATATTCTAATGATCAAATTATATTATATATAAAATCACATATTTTTGTAAATTATTGCGATATTGCTCTCATTAAAATTATTCTGATATTATTGTATTTTAAAGCTGCTATTATTATACTTACTTAGGTATGTGAATAAATGCTATGTGTATGTAAATGTAAAAAAATATTTTATTTTATAAAAGTTTCGTACGGTTGCGGTATATTTATACAAAAGGTGTGTTCGCCGCTTGTTTAAATAGCAGCCTATTACTTTATAGATAGTTACGTACCAAAATAGTAACTTTTTTCTGAAAAAAATAGTACATTACACAACTAGGGTGGTAAAACAAAGAAAGGCCGAGATCGCAGATGTTTGCGGCCCGAGCTGCAAGCGAGGGACGTAAATATGCGATCGAGGGCTTTCTTTTTTACCTCACGTGTTGTGTACATCATTTTATGTCTACACTTGGCCAGAAAGCGGCTTTTTCCGTACGCGCAGCGTGCGGAAAAAATCACTTTATGGCCAGGTGTGGCATAAAATAATTAAACTACTCTACCGACCAGGTACAATAGCTAGATTTTTTTAATAAAATTACTTTTTACCCGACTGCGGCGAAGCCCAAAGGAGGGTAATGTGTTTGACCTGTATGTATGTATGTATGTCCGTTCCTGTGTCCGCTCGTAACTACTCAACGGCACAACCGATTTTGATAAATGATACATCATTGGATTCGTCTTGATGGCGCGAGTGTCACTGGGTATGAAGTTCGTTAAAATAAACAAAATGGCGGATTTTATGCACTTTTAAATTGCACCGCGGTCGGGTTTTTTTAGTAAAAATATTTAGTTATTATGAATTGGATTGACGCTTGAGAAAATTCGAGTTGACGCTCCAGCTAGTATAATAACAGTAATTTTTCTTCCTACAAAAGGTACACCGCGCGCTTGAATGTGTGCGCGCCGTGTACGGACGCACTACAAGCAGTTTTAAGAGGAAACAGTAAGGTCGAGAGAATTGAAAATTAGGTATTTGTAAAATGTGTCGCTATCCCGCACTGCCCGCCTCTCACCCGCAGAGCGCGATAGAGACAACTGCAGCTTGGACCGAAAATACCTTTTAAAATTTCATGAAAACAACGTTTCGTAGTCCCCTGATTTCTTCCCCAAAACTTAACCTATTTAACAATTTTTTTCATTAAACACTAAAGAAAGGCTTTGGCCGTGTTCCTATGTTTTCCTTTTTTTTAATAATCTAGTCAAATTTGTTTTCTGGATGTGTGAACACAGCGGAAAATCTGGCATTTTTTTAGGTTTTTGAAGGTTAATATCTCTTTTGAGAATCAATTTATCGTAAAAAGGAAAACATAGGAACATATCAATAGTAGCCATAGATTTTTGGACAAAAAATGATTGCTCTACTGGCATTATCCAGGGAGGAAACAGGGGACTACGTTTGTATGGAAAAACTGCCCTCCTGTTTCCTAGAATTAGAATGCTCCAGTGTGGATCGCATTCACACAGACGTGCTATCGCGCGTCTGTGTGAATAATACACGTCGCGCGCTCCTAAACGGCCGAAGTTGGACTACTTGTTCGTCTTTATACTTTGACCCTTTATACAGTAAACAATCGCATGATAAAAAATACCGACGACTGTCGATTCGCCACGGACTGACATGTTTTTGGGGGCAGCTCGACCCCCTAGCCCCCCTGTAGGTCCACTAATGCCTAATGCAGTCCCCTCTAGTTACGAACTCTAGGTGGCGCCGCGGTCGTGCACATAGCTAGAGTCTGTGCGGAAAGAGAATAGGATTTAGATTTGGGGGCGCTGTAATGCTTTTCTACCGTATTTGCAAAAAAAAATTGCCATACTGGTTAGGTTAGTTCCGCGTTTCGTCACGCCTATTCTCTTTCCGCAGACTACAGCCGTCCTTATTTGGTCATTGTGTACTATTCGATCCTTTGAATTAGTTTAGGCGATGTCCGGTAGATGGCGTTGTTAACAATTTTTTATAAACATGTATGAAAATCGATATCTCTCTTCTCACTAAAATTGTGCTCAGCATTGTTACATCAACTCCAAGTTTCACTTACCAGGATATCATACAATACGAGAAAATTTACGGTTGAATTGGTCTATCGAAAAAAGATAACTAGGTAAGGTATGTAGTTGGTTTTGTTTCTGAATTATGCTAAAGGTTTGTTTTGATTTATGCTAAAGTTGTATTCCATTTAAGTATCCATATAGTAGATAATCGTTTCCAGGTAAAAGGTACCTACTACACAAATACCGGTTGTCAATAAGGTATTGGTTACTTTAGTATAAATGTACAAGGAAATATCGCCTTGATTGACTAGCAACATAAAACATAATGGCATCTTTTGCCCGAAAACGAAACATACAGTAGAATCATCATCGCGCTCTCACAATTTCCTTGATCCAATTAATTTCGATCACTTCATTCAGTGGATCAATCGAAGATTCGTATCAAATGTACTAGGACGGCATAGCAAGCAGGCGCTCTTACGAATCTTACGCAATCCGATATGGAAGCTCGACGCATGCGTCGTCACCGAATGCCGTTCGATTGTACCAGGAGATTATGTCTGCGCAGGAGGCGCATGCGGTAAGTGGTTTCGTTCTCGTAGTTCCACCGTGTTTACATAGATGGCGTTGAAATGAACCTGAGGTATACTTAGGTACTCGGCCCTGATAAACTGAAAAACCATAACTCAATAGGAGAATGTTTTGAAAAAAAATACTTTTCGTAAATTACATAAAGATAATTTTCTCAGAATCTACTCCCATTGAGTTATGATTTTTCAGCTTATCAGGGCAGACTGATTAGTGCCGAATAAATTTGTTTTTTTTTTATTGTAGACCACGAAGTATATTGTCTATTAACTAGGGTGGTAAAAGAAAGAAAGGCCGAGATCGCAGATGTTTGCGGCCCGAGCTGCAAGTGAGGGACGTAAGTAAGTATGCGATCGAGGGCTTTCTTTATTACCTCCCGAGTTGTGTATGTTCATCATTTTATGTCTACACTTGGCCTGAAAGCGGTTTTTTCCGTACGCGTAGCGAGTGCAGCGGTAAAAGCCACTTTATGGCCAGGTGTGGCATAAAAAATAATGTGTACCTTTACCATGTAATTTAATTATCTATCCAAGTATGAAACAGTGCCTAGTACCAATAGTATAACCATTGCTTAGTTTAGGTTAGGACTATAGGTTTATCTCTGTAAGAAATATATTTATGCCACACCTGGCCATAAAGTCGCTTTCTGGCCAAGTGTAGACATAAAATGATGTACACAACCCGGGAGGTAATAAAGAAAGCCCTCGATCGCATATTTACGTCCCTCGCTTGCAGCTCGGGCCGCAAACTTCTGCGATCTCGGCCTTTCTTTGTATTACCACCCTAGTTATGTAATGTACTATGACTCGAATTTTAAATTCCAACGTAATTTTTTTTCGACGTCATGCATGATAGGATTGATAGGCAATTATTTTTCATTTAAAGGTTTGGTTTTAACTAATGGCAAATGAAACAAAACAAATATTTTTAATGTTTACTTTTTAATATACTTTTGGGTTTTGGCACAATTTTTAAACAATGTGACCTGGTTTATACTAGGTAATAAAACCTAAAATCTACATACTTATACATTTGAAAAAAATTCGAATGCTAAGTCAAACGGGTGCGTTGTGGAATTTCCAACAAAATACAATTAAATTCAAAAAACAATTCATTAAAAAAATCTAAACTACTATTTAAGTACTGTGATGTTTCCGTTTTTAACAAAAATCATGGCAAGATTATCTACTTATACAAAATTTTGTTTTATTTTCATAAAATAAATAAAACTGTTTAAGTAAGCGAAAAAAAAAGATTTCGTCGAGATCTATTCCAATGTTGGTAATCTCTTTTTCCATTCGATCTTCCACGAGTAGGGAAAAACCGGCTTTTTGAAAAAACTTTCAATACTTATTTCCGAAAAAAGTTTTTTTTTTTCAATTTTTATTCACGTATTGCTCTGTGCAAAATTGAATGGAATGGAACGAAAAATGGATACATCCAGCGCAGAAATATTAAGTATCAATAATTAAATAACCACAACTTCTAACGTTTACCATCAAATATCGCGTATTTACATGTATTCAACATAAAAATAAATAATTTAACGGCACTGTCTAAACCCTTACACATTTACTAAGAATAATACACACTACTTAATCGATAAACATTAAGTCCACGTACACATTTTTAATTTACGCTTAGTCTAAGTCTACGCATCTCAATTACTGGCATACAGCGTTACAAATAAAAAAAGGAAGAAAACAAAACTTTTAAGAAAAATAAATAACAAAAATTATAAAATGGCAATTAACTTCATTAAACAACCACAGTTTAACTCTAAATATCTATACAACATTGTATCTGCACTTATTATAAACGCTTATTTTATTTATTATGCTTGTAAACTACGGCTTAGTCTATTTTCTACTAATGTAAATTGCACGATTCGATAAAGCGAATATTTTTTATTTATTATTTTAATAATAACCCACGAGTCGGCGGGTTTGCTAATACCGCGATTACACTCGTGGCAACAGGGCCTAATTGAAAAATCCAATTCATATTTTTTTTTTTTTTGTACAAAATTTTCAATTACGGCGGAATTATCCAATGTTGTAGAATTAAAATATCAATTGAAGGGATGTTTACAAAAACAACATAACTAACTTAGATGGTTAACACCTACTGTCATTAAAAATATTCCCCTATAAGTGTCAGCCAGGCTAGTCAGTTATGTTTTTTTTGTAAACATCCCTTCAATAATTGAATTATTGTACCTAAGCCAGAAAATGGCAACAGGGTCATTATTTGAGCGTTTTACCCGCCTCACTTTCGTGGACACATTATTGTCGAGATTCCGTTAGATTTTAATGTAATTTTAAGGTATTTGTTAGTAGTCCCGGATATGTACCAAATAGCTCGATATGAGACTAAAATCTGAGGGAACTTCGACAATAATGTGTCCACGAAAGTGAGGCGGGTGAAACGCTCAAATAATGACCCAACAATATTGTTAATGTTACTTTTAGTAAAACTGCAGTTTTATAATATCGCACTCAGTCAGGCCCGTGCTACGAATATGCAATCGCGTTTTGAAAAATAAACGATAATTTGTATAAAAAACAATTGACCATTATTGAATTGACAACCACGTAAAGCTTTGTGCACACTGGTTCAAAAACAATAATTTACAAAGATTAAAAAAACATTCTCACAACTGATCGACGGAAAACAATTCACTATTCCCTTACAAATACGTCCGTTTAACCTGTATCTTACAATAGTAGCGATTTCTACTAAAACTATGAGTATTTAGATTATTATTACAATCATTATGCTTTAACAGATCTCACTGGATTCAAAACAGTTCTGTGTTCAAAACACTACAATTTTCAAGCATACCGCTTCGAATTTTTGGTTTTATATATTCTCGATTTAAAGTCTAAAGCGTCTACATTATACATATACAAAGATCCTTGGAACTATGTTTACACATGGCCACTCCAAGTCTAGAACAGTTAAAAAGGTACAGTTATAATCTCTGAAACTTACACTAAAAGCCGAACGTTAAATATTATCTACAATGACAGCTGCTTATGTACACGGGATGGATGACCCAACTCCCTGTTTTTAAATATTCAAGTTATATACATTTTCTCTAATTCCCTAATTGTTGGTTAAAAGTTTGGCACAATTTTGCATTAAACGCCAAATATTCCAAATTCTAACCCCTACAGGGTAGTCCATTACTAAGTTTTGCTTAATTCACTAATGGAATAATCTCATAATTATAGATATTTTGTATAAACGAGAGAGATCCAATTGTGACACTGGCATTGAGTTTGCCTAACTTTACACAGGCAAATAGCACAAATGTTCGATTTGAAAGACAGTCGCATCTTCTGGGGTGTTCTAGTGTCTTCTAGAAGTTACCAGGGGTGGTGAGAGGGGGGTAGTGCGAGGGGCGCGGCGTGCGGGTAAGGCCAGCCGCGCGCCGTCCCTCAATCGTCCTCTCGAGGCGACAGCGGGGGAGAGAATCCGGGGTTCATGTAGTTGCCTCCGTTGGGGGGTGGGGACGAGTTGGAGGGGCCGGGGGAGGAGAGGGTGGGGAGGAAGCCGAGCTCGCTGCCCCCCTCCCGGCACCACAGCTGCCGCATCTCCTGACGACGCGTGCGCATGAGGTTCTTGTACTCTGATATCCGCATCTTCTTGCCGTCCACGATGCAAGTTCGCTTGGGTCGCGGTCGGTACCTGGAAATTGAGATGTTTTGGTGAATAAGTGGTTAAGAAAATAGCGATAATATTTTTAAGTGATACGTTTGTATTATAATTATATGAGACATGTTAAGGTTAAAATAAAAATAGAGATAGAAGATAGAGGTTTTATTGTTGACCATATTTGTAAAAAAAAACCTCTTTAATGCAGTTGATAGAAAAGAAAGAATTTGAAACCAATAATCGACTCAGCAGTCAGCACACTGAACATTTTAAGCATTACTATAGTTAATCCATTGAAAGTGGTTGTATCTTTTTAATCGTAATAGGTAGAGACTTGAAATTTTCACAGAATGTTTCTGTTGCCGCTATAACAACAAATAATAAAAACCAAATAAAATGAAAAAAAAAGGAGGTCTCTCTACAAGAAACGTGGCTTCTGCTCGACGTTGGTATGGAAGCCTTCGTGTGCGAGTCCGACATGAACTTTGCCGGTTTTTTACATTTATAGATACAACATTTAGATACCATATTTAGATTAATATAGAAGCGTATAATGATGTCTCACCTATAATCCGGGTGTTTCTCCATATGTAACTTCGACAGTCGAGACTGCTCCTCATAATACGGCTGCTTCTCAGCGTTCGACATGGCCTTCCACCGGGCCCCGAGGATCTTGGATATGTTGGAGTTGTGCATATCAGGACAGGCCTTCAGGATCTTGCGGCGCTCGTCCTTGGCCCACACCATGAAGGCGTTCATGGGCCGTTTGATATGAGGCTTGCCTGCCTCGTCCCGTTTCGGCTGACGGACGAGTTTGGCCTTCTCCGTGTCTTCGGATGGAGACTGGCCCCACGAAGATGCTGGAAAGAAAGACAAGGGTAAGTTAGTTATATAATAGAATTGAATTAGGATCGTTGCCCGATGGAGCGTAAAGGTTCTCGAATGGAGATCTCAAAGTGGAAGACGCATCGGCTCCCCACGTGACGGTTTAATAGGGAACGTGCACGAACTATAGGTGGCAGCACTAAACGACAAAAGATACACGGGCGGACAATAGAGGAAACTATCGCCCCTGTCAAACTCCCCACTTCAGTTCGAGTGTCCTTGCACGCCGATGAATTACTCCCGTTTTGCCGAGGCATGCCTACCGCCACGAAGACCGATAATTGCAACAGCTCAAAGAGCTAACATTTGTCCAAGCACAAAAAATCAAGCTGTCAATGTCAATGATAATATGTAAGTGTCAATGTCAAATATCAAGTCAAGTGTCAAGTCGTAGCTACACTGACGTTAATCGTCCTTCAACGCGATAAATTAACGTTATTAACGGCGTTTTCGTCAATGTGGCCCCAGCATGAGAGGGTATATGGTTTAGATTGGCGGGTTCCTTATAGCCTGGTTAAGGTCGCCGGAAGTAGATGGAAGTAAAAAGCCTGCGGCCGTTCGTTGTGGGAGTCTTTGGGGTCCTACGCTCAGCAGTAGACGTCTCAGGGTTGAAATTATGATGGAATTGATTTGCTGTAGGTACAGTTCTAATATTGTTTCGTGACAATTTTTAAATAAGGGAAGCGGATCCTGATACTGGACGATGGACGGGAGAACCTCTAGAAGGATTGATGACGTTTCATAATTTTAGATGTACCTACTGGTGCTAAATTTCTTACCATCGGTAAAACGCAAAAGATGAGGCTCGTTGCTAAAATTTAACATAATCAGGGACCGCAACTTTGGTGCCGATGACAGACGTACGACGTCAAGCTAAATACAGAGTGTTGTTATCTAGATTATATACACTTAATCAAATAACAACTTATTAGCCTCTTTAGTTTACTGATATTAAAACTTGAGTTAAGAGTTTTCCACGTACTGGCCACGTATAAAAACATAATTGTCTTTGTCATGTTAAAACCAAGATTGTGGGAAATGACAACCAATTTCTGTTTAATTATTTTTCATTGGTAAAATATAACCGAAATATTATTGCTTCGCTATGGAATCGTATTTGCAGAAATTTCCTTTTCTTATTTTACAAAATGAAAAAATGTACTGCTCCTGCTGTGACCAATATTTAACAGGAAAAGCAAGTAAAATAGAGAAACATTTGAAAACAAAAAAGCATATAGAACGAGAAGGAGGAAAAATGACACAGCATGATTTCAATATGGATTTAACAAAATTTATGATAGCTTCGAATATACCCTGGAATCAATTAAAAAATAAGAACTTTTCCAATTTTATTGAAAAATGCATTAGCGGAAAATATGCAAATAATGTGAGTATACCGTCAGAATCGAACTTAAGGTGTAATTTTTTACCAAAAACATTTCAAAAGACTTACGCTTCTATACGGCAAGATATAGGTAATTCATATATTTACGTAAGTGTGGATGAGACACAAGACAGACTTCAGCAAAAAATTGCAAATGTGATTGTCGGAGCTCTTAAGGAAACCAACGCGAGCAAACCACACCTTATCGCTTGTCAAGTTCTGGCCAAAACCAATAATGTTACTATTAAAGAATTAGTGATTAACTCGTTAAACAAACTGTTTGAAAGTGATACTTATCATGAAAGAGTGGCATTGTTTCTCACTGATGGAGCTCCGTATATGTTAAAAGCAGGCCGCTCACTAAACGACATTTTCCCAAATTTAACACACGTAACATGTGTAGCCCATGGGCTAAACCGTGTTGCAGAGAAAATTAGAGAATTATACGATGATGTTAATGAATTAATAGCAAGTGTAAAATTAGCATTTTTAAAATCGCCCTCAAGAATGTCAGTATTGAGACAACTTTACCCTGACATACCTCAGCCACCACGGCCCGTTATAACACGCTGGAATACGTGGATTGAGGCGTGCATGTACTACAGGAAGTATTTTGATGAAATCACTAATGTTATTAATGCTTTAAATGAACAAAATGCAGCCCAAGTGAGAAGAGCAAAGTTAGCAATTCGTAAACCTAACGTAAAAGAGAACATATTTTTCATAACAGAACATTGCAGCATCTTGGTTGATTCTACTAGACATATACAAAATTCATCTTTGGCATTGAGCGAGTCGTTGCGTGTGGTTAAAACTGTTACCGCAAAATTATCTAAGATTATGCTACATGAAAAGGGAAAAAACATATACAGAAAACATAGAACACTATTAAAAAAAAATAGTGGATTACAGATTATGGAAAATATGGCTGATCTGAACAACCACAGGGAAATTAGTCTCTATGAACCCTCAGAAAAAATGAACTTGTGGCGTTTATTCAAATATGCTCCTATTACGTCCGTAGAGGTAGAAAGATCTTTCTCAATATTGAAGTGGATTTTTACTAGCACGCGATGTAACATGACTCCTAGTAGTTTGGAACAGATTTTGATTATAAATTTTGAATCGAAGTATAATAACTAAAGGATATCAGACTGGTACGTTGTGCTTATTAAACTCATATAAACGCTGTATGTGCAAGCGTCCATAGGCTACGGTGACCATTTATCATCAGACTGGGCGTGTACTTGTTTACCACGGACGATATTTTTTTTGACAACCCTGACCCTACCGGGTTGGTCGCGTATTTTGTATGAAGCTTCCCGCTACGCTGTGGTATTAGGGTTATATGTGGACTATATGGTGATTTTTCTCCTAACTGGCAGTTAAGAGAACAATCTTTAATCTATACAAAAAAAATACATACCATATTAATTGTCACTTTTCTGAAGTTTTGGTAGATATTGTCGTTAAGGACGTAAAATATGGGTGGAAGTAATTCGATTCCCAAGTCATTACGAGAACTTACAATGAAGTGCATTGCTAGAATATTAAGTAGAAATCTTAATTCTTACTTAGATGAAAATAATGAATACGATTTTGATGATAAAGTAAGTTTTTCACCGCCTATCATTTGTTACCAAATTTGAGATGATATAGTTGCAGCGTGATGTCAAATTGGTGTCATCAGAATGAAAAGCACGGGCCCCATATTATAATACTTATTATACCGATATTGTTAATTTTATTTCTTGACACTTATTGTTTTAGATGTTAAATTTTCGAGGATGGGTTCGGAATCTTGGATTGCCAGAAGTTTTGCGGAAAGAGCTATTTTTAAAGTCATTGGCGTCATTTCCATCAAAAGAAATTAATTTAGATGAAGAATGGTTGATCGTCAACAACATTTGCTCCAGGTGCGGTTATAGGAATTATGACCAGTGCGACGCTAATTTTGGTAATTGGCGAGAGGTTCAAGAACTATTTTGCCCTGAATGTACGTGTGAAATGTATAAAAAAAAATCCTTCCGTTAATATGTTGTTTTATTTACACGAAGAATAATATTTTTTGTTACAATTACATTACTGTAAAAAAACGAATAAAAATAATACTTGCATCGTTTTTTAATGTGAACATTATTTTTTATGCAAATAATTCTTAATATTTCATTATAAAGAATTGAGGTATTGCAATGTTATTAAAAGAACATCCTATATCGGACTAAACGTCATACGTCAGTCATCGGCACCAAAGTTGCGGTCCCTGAACATAATATATATATCGAATCTTCTTCAACGTTAAAATTTAACGTTTAAGGGTCATTCTCAAAAAATATGTCCGTAATGATTAATTTAACAAAAAGTTAATCTTATTCCTTTGTGTTACGAAAGTTACCATACAATTTGTATGAATAACTTTCGTTACACAAAAGAACAAGATTAACATTTTGTTATATTAATCCTTAACTACGCATCTATTTTTGAAAACGACCCTTAACATTTAATGTACAAGTTTGTTATCTGATATATTGTAATTCAAATATTATTTTTATAGATATAAAGACTGTAGTCTTTATTTTTATAAATGATTACACTATTTTCCTATACATACAGTGGGGTAATTCACAATTTCAACGATCACCTCGTTCCTAATATAATGTGAACTATGAACAGTAATAGATAGGTAGTTCGTAATCAGGGTTCAAAATGTGTGGGTCAACTCATTGCTTCGACTTTGACTAACTGAAGCAGTGTGACCCCCGATAAAGAACCGCTATTACTAAAGTAAACGCCATAATTAGGCGAACTAGTTTGACATATAAAAATGTTGCCTGGCTCACAGAAAATTAAATATTCATAGGTAAATATCGATAAAATGTTATCGACAATAATTTGCACAATGATGCGATGATTATTATCCTGATGGATAGGTCTAAAAAGACAAAATAAATACATAAAACGTGTATAATCCTTAAATCTTTTCAAGAATTTATTGTGTCACCTTACTTTATTTATTAGGTTATAAATTAAGTCACAGTCATAGGTCAGCGAAATCTAACGCATTTCATACAATACAATACAAGTATACTTTATTGCACACCAGAAAAACACATTACAAGAGGTACTTACATAATTTTTATTATATCGACAAAACATCACTGGCCTAACTCTGGCAACATTTGTGCTTGTGGAACTGTCAAACTAGTTTGCCTACTTATGGCGTTTAAGTACTTTAGTTACGGGAGGTACAAGGGCGTTCCTATGATTTTGTTAAGTGACCAAGAATAGGTATATCTTAGGTAACTGCTGCATGAGCAATAGAACAGCATCTTCTAGGGGGCCGTACCTCGCTACTACTAACTAAATGACTTAATAATAAGTTCCATATAAATTTCATACGTAAGTCTGTGCGGAAAGAGAATAGGATTTAGATTGGGGGGCGCTTTTCTACCGTATGTGCCGTATTTTCTGTTTTGTGGCCATACTGGTTAGGTTAGTTCCGTTTTTCGCCACGCCTATTCTCTTTCCGCACAGACTCTAACTACATGCAACAAGTTTTTTACTTACAGGTAACCCCATATTGGTAAATTCAGCGAGTACGAGAATTCTGTCAATTCTAGGCCAAATTTTATAGTATCGCGGTTGTAAACTCACGGTTCAGTTATACATTAATGTTGAACATAAATCACCAAATACGGTTACTCAAAAAATATTCCGATTACACAACATTTTTATTACAGCTGAGAAGAAAGCGTAAAAAACCCAAATTGCCTGTTGTCCACTAATTGTGTGGCAGAGTCCATCAGTAGCTAAGCTAAGCCAAGCTATAAATTTGAGCTATTTGTGAACGGTGCCGTAAAATGGTCGTTAAGTGGAGATTAACGTGTTAATGACGGCTCGATACCGCTTATAGCCGAATAAAGAAGTCGAAAATATATCTATTTTCAAACAATTTCAGAAAAGTCTGTTGGATTGTTTCGTAATTCGACATATAAAAATGACAGACTTTATAAGGTAACTAAAATAAAATATATGACGAAGCGTGGATTTAAGTGATTAGTTGAAGTAGCGGAGTGTGTCCATTTCCGAATGTTTCCTTGATATACGCGCCCAAATAGTAACAATGATTGAGACCGGTCCTTTTCGTTCCCTTCGTTATATATATATATATATATATATATTTGCGAACCCAGCTCAGTAATTAACTACAGGTAACATTAAATTTGAGCTACCTTCATATTTAGATATGTCTAGCTTAAAAAAGGTTACTTAATACTTTTTAATAACTTCGTATGACGGTAACACAAAGAATCACGGTTTCATTAGTGTATGGAAAATTTAGGAAATTTGATTCTTCTATTGGGATGGAAAGAGCTTGTAATTATAAAAAATAACATAAAATTGGTAGAAAACTTCACAATGAAGAAAATGACTTTTATAGAAATGCTCTTTTTTTGACACTGCACTATTTTTTCGAGGCTTTAATGTACACGTACGATTTTATTAAA
Organism: Eudemis profundana; assembly: GCA_947034925.1. Lineage (NCBI taxonomy): Eukaryota > Metazoa > Arthropoda > Insecta > Lepidoptera > Tortricidae > Eudemis > Eudemis profundana. Next base: position 6,553,678 of record OX344806.1, on the reverse strand, counting down.
TAGATAGACTAACTATTCAATCATACAAAGTAGGTACAATCATTAGAAGAAGTCTCCGAGAATTCATTAGAAATTATCCATAAGCCAGAGGAATTCAACAGGTGCTACAAGATTATGTTATTATAACGCACAAACGAACCGACAGCAAGGTTTTATGATGAATTCATTAGTGAAGATTATATTGAGGCCCACGGAATCCAAGAATGTCGTAGGTACAGTCGGATAGCGCGTCGTAAATTAGTTGCTACATTTCACCCGATTACCTAGTTATCACTGTAAATGACAGATTTCACAATTGGAAAGCGATGTTAAGTTAATTCGAGTTTTCCACACAAATCAGACGGTTAAACATTCTTTAAACGGTATCAAATCGATACCTTTAGACTCAAAGGGCGTAAACGCCATTAGAACCTGCGGCGTTTACGCCCTTTGAGTCTAAAAGTATCGATTAATGTGTTTTTTTTTGTTTAAAATCATAGCTTGTTACACTTTGTTTGACCGATATGTTTAGGACCACCCTTCTACGAAGCTTGAGATCTCGGGTTCAAATCCTGGTAAGGCCAAATATTTGTTTGATGAGCACGAGTATTTTACCTGAATCATGGAGGGTTTCTATATATTTAAGTATGTATTTATCTATATAAGTATGTATGTATATCGTCGTCTAGTACCCATAGTACAAGCATTGCTTAGTTTGGGACTTGGTTGATTTGTGTATGATTGTCCCTGAATATTTATTATTATTTTATTATTTATTTGTTTGCGCAAAATGAAGTAAGAAATCCCAAAAAACACAATAAAACAATCACCCAAGGATAAGTCATCGCTGCATTGCAAAAGGTATTATTTAATGTCAAATCAAGTACGATAGCTTTATATTGAAGATGTGCCTCGATTTCACTTGTCCTGTGATGTTACAAGTAGTTCACAGATTATAATAAGCCTTAACAGCGTGAAACATGCCTACAAACCAATCAAAATGTGCACTTTATATTATGACGTCGTAAACACCCGAGCGCTGAAATAATCAGATAGGGAGGCGACTCATACTTGCACCAAATATTGTAGTACATAGTCATAATTATACACAGTATACCAAATTTCAATTCAATCGAACCAGTACTTTCGGAACAAATTGGCTGTGCTGTGACAGACAGACACACGAGTGATCCTATAAGGGTTCCGTTTTTTCTTTTTCAGGTACGGAACCCTAAAAAACGATCCGATTAACTATTATTAATAATTTAAAATGCGCAATAGTAACAATACAGTCTACTTTTTGACAGACCCGTTGCTTAACACCTTAAAAAAAACGATTACCTTTTAAAAACAAAGAAAAAAAGACTGCTTGTTGTTATTTACCTTTGCTTGTAATCTTCTTACAATTTTTACTTTTTTATCATAATAAAGAATAACTTACGTTTCTTGATAATATTATTCCTCCAGATTCTGACTTAAGCTACCTGCTTTATCAAATTTATTTTGTATAATCCTGCAGTCGGTGCATCTGACCTAATTAGCTTAAAGTTTGCAAACTGTGCATTCTGATTTCCAAGAAATACGTTCCACACTCGTCATTATAGCAATTAATCATGTAGTTGGTTAATAGGCAAGAAGCTGATGAAAGAACTTGTCGGTGAATTTCTGAGCATAACTGAAATACCTAGTACGAATTTTGAGCCGAAGATTGAACCCCACTGTGTGATATGATTGATGATGATGAACTGTTTGTATTATTTAACGGTTAATATAATTTATGAACAATTGGTTTAATAGTTCAATATATACAATGGTGTTTTTATCTAGCAATATGTTTTACTCTACTTTTTTCAGCTAAGAAATACATAAGATAAGAAACGCAATACGCATGATTTCACTACCCATCATGCTATTTAAGGTAAAAAATAACTTTAAAATAGGAGAATTTTACTAAATAACCAAATACAAACTTCTATCGTGGTGTAAAAAAATACGGCGAATTTATCAGTTAAAAGTTTCATCTGTAAAAGTCAGTGTATATTTTTCAGGACTCGTACATTTTATTTATTTACGTAACTGACTATACAGTTGACTTATATCGAAAGGTACCTACCGCACGATCTAAACCTGTCTGAAATCATAATATTTTACACAAAAGATCCCATCTCTTCAGAAATTGGGTCATATCACGACATCCGCTAGCATCGCTGACGGATTCGCCAACGAAACATGAACAAAAAGGTTTTATGTCACATCTTCTAGCTGCTGTAATTTGGACCTTAATGACGGTTTAATAGAGGTGACATTTATTGTTAATAGTAGTAAAATTTAAGGTCTTTTTATAAATGTTTGCGACTGCGCGATTAATTCGCGCGCGGAAGCATCCACCACTCAAAGACGGGCATTCCTCGTTCCTCGAATTAATTTGACACGCAGTTAGATAATTTATAACATCCTACGGCGGTTGATCGCGATACTGAGTTAGCAGTCCGCAGCGGTGGGCGCGAAAGTCCACAGTAATAATAGAAATTGGGTGGGTAAATACATTTCAAATATTTGAACATTGATTCAACCGACCGACGACTGACTGAAGGATCTGAAGGCGTCAATTTGGAAAGCGATAAACCGTGAGATAGTTAGGTTTTATAAACCAACGGCCTCATGTGGTCAAGATTATTAGACATAAGGAAACGAAAAGGGGGAAGATGGACAATATTAGGTATTCGTATTGCAATAAATATAAGAGTAATAGAAATAATTTCGGAATTAATGCTGATTGTATTGACGGCATTTACATTTTCCAATCAGGATTTCAAACAAGCTTCTTTTTCTGCCATAACCTAACGGGTGTCGACAACGACCTTTGCAAAGCCCTCTCTGTTCTTGGCCAATCTTGCGAATGTGGCTGTCATTTTTTGATATTATCGAGCCAGTTCATCTTCCTTCTTTCTCTTCCCCCTTTCCCTACATAACAAGCTTCAGTTGATGAATTATACAGCCTGTAAATCTAATACGGGCGAATATTGAAACGGTGGTCAGCATAGGACCTAAGAAGCATATTTAGATAACTATTGCTTAAAACCACAATGAAAATATTTACCATACAAAATAATTCGGGCCGAAATGTAACGCAACACATTCAAGTTGACAAACACGCTAGTTGACAGTTACTTTAAAAAAGCTCGTATCTCGCAATGTCATAACAAGCATGTATGCGGTACATTGCTGCTCGGTAAATTTTCAAAAATTAATTACGAGGTCACTATTAAGTGTAATTTAAAAAATCATATTAATTAATGATAACACTTACTAAACGCTATATCTGGTTTAATTGTTCGCCCGTATTAGACTTACACGCTGTAGATTTGAATAGCTCAAGATCAGAATCACAGGATTCAGAGGGCAGATCTTTAATGACAAGTCTTTTATCTTTATCTCTCATATTCTCGAAGCGTACACTACAAAATACACTAGTGTTAAGTTTAAAAGGATGTATCTGACAATCTTTGCTTCTTTCATAATAAAAAAATATGAGAAGAGTTAACTGAGTCTTATTTTACATATATATGTCGGCGTCAGGGGTAGGAGTCGTCAGGATGTCCATCAAATTGCCTTAATCCGCAGTCGAGTTTACGCTTCCATCGGTTGGAGCTCGATAGTATCACTAACTAATCATAATAAACGAAGAAATGCAGTGAGGTCCGATTCGACCTTCAAACCTTCAAGAAAAGAGCGTACTCCCACCTGAAAGGCCGGCAACGCACCTGTGACTCTTTTGGTGTTGCAGGTGTCTATGGGCGACGGTGATTGCTTACCATCAGGCGACCCGTCTGCTCGTTTGCCCCCTATTTCATAAAAAAAAAAAAAAAGAGGTTGGTTGCGGGACGTGTTTCTTTGCCCAAAACACTCAGATCTACCATCACTGACTCTGATTCCTTTTCCAATACTATTCACGAATTTTCTGACGTGCAAGAGATTAACAACCATGACAGAACTCCGTCAATTTTGAATAAACGTCATTGTACCGCAATCAAAGGCACTCAAGCATAAACAAACTTGACATTCCTTCGTGGGGAAAACCCGACACTGCAACATATAGATACTACTGAGTCTTATTTACGAATTTGTTACTACGAACTCATTCATAATGAATAATCGTCTTAATCTAAAAAAACCGATGTGATTTTATAAAAGTTTATTAAAGCAAAGCACTTGCGTCCACGACAGTCCTTCGAGCGGAAACCCCCGTCTCAAGCGCCATCTATTTCGCGCAACGTGCAATTCTTGTTGTAAAACGCAGGAAGACAGCACTCACAAATTTTGTATTTCGGCTTGGGTACACGCCAAATATTCTAAGTACTTTGTTTTATTGTATCCGAGGGTATAGTTTAGCCATTGCTTGCTGTCAATTAGCTAGATAGTATTTTACGTAAATATACGGCAAAGGACGTGTACTAATCGCAATGTTAGGACTGAAGACACACTTCACTTAAATTAAAGTCATCATAAATTACATCCCCTTTAAAATTAATAGAACACTCAAATGCCTAATGCTTAACATAATACTTTTAACGACGAGAAAACCTATTAAAAATACCATAGACTAACTATAGTCTTAAAAACGTCACAGAATTTAAAAAGTAAAAAAGCGCGCCAACAATACCACACTGCAGGAATGTCATCAACGATCTCGGATGCAATAAAAACGACAACAACCAAACAAATAAGCCCAAAAACGTCGGTGAAGTAATAAAAATAAATCCGAAAACTGGTCTAGAAGATTTACAGAAACACATCGAGATGATTATCACGTGTAATTAATATTTCTAACGTATTTACGCATCGTTTTATGTTAGACGAGTGCTTTTAGTAGCATTTCGTAAGAAGCGGCGTACATCGTGCTACATTCTAGATAAATTGAATTAATTATTGTAAATCTTTCAAAGGAGTTATTGACTTGAACATGCCCATTTATATATAATGCAACTATGCAATATTTCCCAACTACATCTTAATACCGTCACCCCCACTTTTACGCTATTTTCATACCCCATTTTTACCTTTTAAAAAATACAGTTCCTTAGCGCTCACCAACATTACATAGATCAACTACTTATTGAAAAATATAAAAGCTACTATTGCTAAAAGTGACTAAAATGTAGCATCACTTTTAGTCTATGTCTTGATATTAATAGAAAAATCAACTTATATAGTTACTATTGAATCTGGTAGATAATTCTAAACTAATTTACCACGCCCCATAATCATGCCACGGGGGGTTTTAGATATAATTTAATAGGTAGTTTTAGCTTTAGTCTTAGGTTTAGTATGATTGTTTGAGTTTAGGATAGATTAGATTTAGATTTGATAAATTCCTTTATTTTTATAATACCTACATTGTAACTGATTTAGACACTACATCAAGGACAGGGAAACCTGAATGATTTTAAGATTCATCGATATTTTTCACTATGAACTTAAAACAAGAAGTTACTTTTTTCGTTAGTTAACAACTCGTATATCTATTTAACAAAACATTATGTTCTATTTATCTAAAACTGTATTGTAACTTAGGTACACAGTCTGTAAACTGCACCGTCCCAAACTGTCCAGAATTTAATTACGAATTTCTAACATTTCCAGCAAAATGCATGACCTATATCACTTTCGATTGCAGAATATAACTGTTTTACAGTACGATATATTAATTATATCTAGTAATTAAACGGATCAAAATGCTAGCGGCGACATGGGCCGTTGGTGAATTTTCACATTTCTGTACTGGAAGCAATTTATCTAAATCCTTGTTTATTTTCGCATATGTGAAATTGAATTGGAGAAGTCGTGTTTTGCTAGCAAATTTGTTTTAGTATTTTGGGTATTTATTAGTTTAGATTTTAGTGATTTAAGAGGTGTTAGAGACTTTGTACGCATTGTGCCGCACACTGTAATGTAGTTTAAGACTTCACGTTGTAGCCCACCTATTGTTTATATTTTTTTTAATAAAATGTCATTGCAATTTTCCTTTCGGCGTGCTATAATTACGTACGGTATTGTAATTTAATGCAAATCCTGAAACATTGTAAGCAACAGTAATTTTATTAATTCGTAGACTTTACAACAAAATGAATTTAAATAGGATTTCCCGGTAAATTGTAACTGATTATACATTGGAAAAATCTTAACAAAACATCTTGTTATTTAAGAGTTACATGTAGGTATATGAAGACTCGGGACAGATGGCGTGCTCTTGTTTCGGAGGCCAAGAGCCTCTTTGGGTCCCTGAGCCAAATTAGTTAGTTAGTTAGTGTAGGTATATGAAAATGTAATTTCGTAACACTTTTTCTGTCACAAGGTTAATGTTCGAGCATTGCAAAGTGCTTTAGTAATTTATGCCACACCTGGCCATAAAGTGGCTTTTTCCGCACGCTGCGCGTACGGAAAAAGCCGCTTTCTGGCCAAGTGTAGACATAAAATGATGTACACAACACGGGAGGTAATAAAGAAAGCCCTCGATTGCATATTTATATCCCTCGCTTGCAGCTCGGGCCGCAAACATCTGCGATCTCGGCCTTTCTTTGTTTTACCTCCCTAGTTGTGTAATGTACTATTTCTCTCCCTACGTACGATACTTGAGCATTTCTTAAACATTTTTTTATTACGCAAATTACTGTCAATTTTATGTTATTTCTACTTAGAATTACGGGCTTTTACAATCCCAATGGGAAAAAAAAACCTTTTTTTCTATTGTGTTACCATTTTCCATATACTTTGTATAACGGTAACACAAAGTAAAGTTTCAATAATATATGGAAAATTTTGGAAAAAAAATCTTCTATTGGGATGGCAAGGGCTTGTAATTCTAAGTAGAAAAGAAAAAAACAAAATTGGCAGAAAAATCATTTTTTTTTAGAAATGTTCACTTGGCAACCGCATTGTTTTGCAATAACAATAACATATGATTCAAAACATTGTTAGGACCGCTTGCAGATTCATAACTTTATAAAAATACTCTAACAAGCTACACTTAAGCGACCCAGACAGACATTATCATTAATAATGATATTATCGTCAAGTATTACTATTGACAGTGTAGTGATTGGATGAACAAGTTGTATGTAATGTAATTATTACTGATACTGTCTGGATCGCTTCACAATGATTCCTACTTATTAGTGGCGTGGCGTAAAAGATATCCTTGGGCAAGCCGGTGCAGATAAAAAGGTGGTCAAATGCCTGATATTAGGCAAGCCTGTAGGAATCGAGTTCTTTGGACACCACGCCATTGCTACTTATAGTACATAATGGTAAGTACAAAAATTTACATCTCCCCAGGCGAACTTTTAATTACACACTCAAAAATGTAAAAATAACCTTTCTTTCATCGTCAGCTGTAAAATGAAAACATACAAATTGGACTAAAACCATCCCATAACTAAAATTACAACGCATTGACACATCTCCTAAACAACTCCTGTTTTACATCGCGCGTTTTGTTAAAACAAAATCGATATTAATCAACTAATTTACGCGTCCAGCGACTAATATATCAGCCAATGAAACCTTGTAGACTTTTAAATTTGACAACGTTATGTCCCGAAACACGTCGGCTAATAAATGATTTGATTAGACAGCCGCGTTAATATTTTTGGAACACTTACGTATATATGACGCAGGGGGACGTCATTATCTAAACTGTATAGTGGCGAAAGGTCACAATTGACAATTATATGCGTATGGAAGTTTAGGGAATTTCCGTAGAAAATGACACTTCTGAATGAGAATTATCTGTTACTTTAATCCTTTACATTTTATCATAGCGTTACTAGGTGATACCATAACAGAACGTTCCCTTCGTTTTATTCTAATCAATACAGTATTTAGGTGATCTTTATCCATACTCATGAACACCATCAAATTGCATTGTCTATGAAAGGAATTGGCGTTGTTAAATATTTAGTTTAAAAATACATACTGTTTAATGAAGTAGCAAGCAAATAAAACAATGGTCGCTTAAACCGTTCTTCGTTCAGCCGCTCAATCTGATTCACGTAGATACCATTAAGATTTAATTCTCTATTTAAAATCTGTGTCACCGGTAAACGGTTATTGTTTCCTTTGATGCCGCTGTGTCAGAGGTGAGTCAGTCCGAATTTTATAAAACAAGCGTTTTATCAATGTGTCAAGACTACTTAGGTAGGACAGAAACCTGTTTAGAATGATGGTATGAATTAACGATGTGATAACAATGGATCAATGTCGTAGCGTCATAAATTATGTAGTTTGGCTTTTTCTGCAACATTAATAGGACAAATGGGTAACTGAAACGCTTTAAAATAGACAAGCCTTTAAAATGACCTCAATTTGGCTTTTTTCACACCACACCAATGCAAAGACCGATAGATTTAGCAAGAAATTCCCTATTAAAAAAAAAAAACTTTCCTTTGTGTTACTATTATACAAAGTATATGGAAAAAGTTAACACAATAGGAAAAAAGGAATTTATCCCATTGGAATTGTAAGAGCCCGTAACTCTAAATAGAAGTAACATAAAGTTGGCTGGCAGAAAATCGCGCAATAAAAAGTGGCAATTTTTTTTAGAAATGGTCATCGGCTGCTTTCGAGTTCTAATAATACATATAGAATTGTACTCACTATTGCATCCAGCATTATAATCTTCGTCTTTCTGCATGCTGTACTGCGGGCTCTCATCCATTGGTGGGTAGGGGACGAAGCGCGGGAGCATCATGGGCCCCGGCGACGGGGAGCGCTGCTTGCTCAGGTTGAGGGGGGCGTCCGGGTCGAGGGGAGGGGGGGAACGCGCGCTGGCGGTCAGCTGGGCGAGCTGGGCCGTAGCTGGCCAGGGGGAGCCCACCTGTGGACATTTTTTTTATTAATCCTACTAATATTATAAGCAAGTCGTTATCAAAAAATTATGTCCATATTTAAGGCATTAATTTAACAAAATGTTAAACTTGTTCCTTTGTGTAACGTGACGTGAGTTACCATAAAATTTATATGGTTAACTTTCGTTACAGAAAGGAACACATGATTAACAGTTTGTCAATTTAAGCTCTAATTTCGGAGTTTGGACATCTTTTTTTGAAAACGACCCAAATATCCGTAATATCCCCCGGGTCATCCGTTTATGGGTCCCAAAGAACAACACCCGCCTGGAGATAGATCTCTCTATTGTCCTCTCTTACCACAAGCACATGATGGCTAGGACATGAATACGAGTATAATTTTTTTATGGATAAATTTAACTGCCGGTAAGTGGTTTAAGGTTCCGTACCTAAAGGACAGAGCCAGTGCTAACGGGATCCTATTATCAAGCTGCCGCTGTCCGTCTGTTTGTCAGCGGGCTGTATATCATGAACCGTAATAGACAGTTGAAATTTAAGAACAACAAATACTTAATACACAATGTAAGTATACTTAAAGGTTATAACGATGGTACGAAGATGGCATAGTAGCCTTCGCGTCCGTTTTACATTTGGATGGATGTTTTGATGGTGAAAGCAGTTTGCGGAAAATTTTCCTCAAACCAAGCCAACGGATGTTACATCAACCTTATAATTCTACAAATAATCTTTATAGTCCAAAACTGGATGACGAATCACCTCAGGGTACATCTATTTTGCATAACACACCGGTTTTGTAATTGTACAACTTTCGTTTTCATCTTCAGTAACATTATAGTCCTAAGGAATGGAGTAAGTGATTTAAAGATTAAAGATAGTTAAGGCGTTTCGGCTTAAGATGGCATTGTCTATTGCCTCATCTGTGTTAATTAAGAACTGTAGGATGTTAGCTAACTCTGTCCAACGTACGAGCAATGCCGAGTGGAAATGGCGTAGACTATATTTTCTAAGGCTGCTTGTTAATTACTGTTTATTTGAAAGTGGCGGACTATCATTGGTAATTAAGAATGTTGTGGTATAGGTACAGTTATGGAACCACAATCACAGGCGATCTATTGTTTTATATAGGTACTAAAAATAACTAAAAATGTTCCAGCTTGTAGGTGGAAAATACCACTTATATGGTGAAGTGTCGTTCACTGTTTATCCATCTGGATGTTTGTCTATTTATCTATATATCAGACCGTACCTTTGGTAGCTATCGCCACAACTCGTGCCATACCTATATCGTCAGATGACAACCAAAACTGACTAAATACACTAAACAAATATCACAGAGATAGTTATTACTCTTCCAACACGGTTGATTTTCCTTTTAGATTGTTTTGGTAATTAATGAGTTTTGGTTGTCAGTCGACGATATGCATCCATGGGTGCATCCCGTGCTCATCACACTAACTCCTATTTACATTTTCCTGGTACCGCTCTACTGCTTTAACAGTAGCAGTAGTACAAGCGGAGGGAATATATTGGTGACTGAATCAATTCCTGGCAATGTCTGTTTGCCTGGTAGCCCACCAAACACACACAAACTCATGTCTAAACTGAGGTTAGGAGGCTGGTGCAGCCTTCATCTCTTCGACCACTTCAAGTTGCGCTAAGGTTGTACCCCTATTTATGTACACTGGTACTCACGTTAGACTGCTGCTGCGGCCTCATCTGCTCAAGCAGTGGCAACAACGCAAGGGGAGGCCCCGGGTACAGCCCATGCTGTCCGCGTCGCACCAGCTCCTGCCTCCTCAGCTGCTCCTGCTGCAGTCTTTGGAACTCCAACTCGGCAGTCACGTTGCCGATGTTCTGTAACAAAAGAAACAACTGTGAAAAAATTGTAGCAAACAATTATTTAGAAGACAGAGATGTTTTAGTCGCGCCAGCTCTTATACACTTGTAGAAAAGGAGAAAGCAACATCAGACACCATACTATATATTATTTGCATGAGTAAAATAAAGGTCTTGAAAGTAAGCTTTTTGAGAAGAGATAGAAAGTTTGGTATGGAAAATACGGCACTGAGGTTATGCATATTTAAAGTATGAAAATTTTAAGTGCCTAAGATTTTCCTTTTGTCGGCAATCGACAGAAACTAATGCTTAATTATTAAGATTGCGATTAAGTTGAAGTTAAAATGCGACGACTATACGAGGAACCCCATAACAATTTGTCTCAGAAAGCGGTTTTACCAGATATCAGTCTTTCCACAGACCGTCCCCCACAATATATGGCTGCGCACAACAAAGAAACGAGTTACAAATCAACCGGAGGACGCGCACTAAATCTCCACGACCGTAAAGCAAATGCACAAATAAAGAAGTTCGATTAATTGCCAAGCACTCGTGATGAATAACACAATATACATTTTATCAGCTCTTCATTAAGATCGCATTGAACTGTTAATGGTTGTACAGGACATGACGTTATAAGGTGCTGACAACAAACGATGAGACGAGCTTCCGGCAAAGAATGCGAATTCAGAATCGGCGCATTAAGCGCCGACAGTAATATCACTTTAAGTGAAATATGGGACAAAAAAAGAATCGCTAATGGAAGACAAAAGATGCATAAATAAACATGACATAATGAGTGGATAAAAAGGCCGCTTAGCGTAATAGGTATCCCTTGCGGCGCCAGCGGTAATCGAGCAAGTTTTTCCATCGGCCTGACAAATTGCCGTCATAACCGAACGGATTAAACTTTTTATTAAAAACAACAAACTGTGCATAATGTATGGCAATCGGCAAGGGACAGATGCTCCCGAATAACGCGCGCGATTTATCTAATGTAAAAAGACTTTTATTTAATAGCTTTGCGGAGATGTCCTAGCAATTGGCGCGTATATTTTACACCCGACCGTCGTTTTGGCATTTCGACCGCGTTTTGATAGCATTATTAATGTTGGAGATGATATAAAAATGCGTGATTTGATTGAAGAGACCAGCTGCGGTTTAATATATTGTTTTTCCAGGCAGGTGTGTCTTCCGACCAGCGTACAGGGATGATGGAGCGGGAGCTAATATTAGCCTTGCGGTGACAATGGAAGCTTTGCCAATAGAAACAGCGGGGCGTGATTTGGCGCCACGAACCGAACTGATCAATAAAGATCACGGTATAAATAACCTATAACGCAAGCCATCTGTCAACCATCCTTGAACATCAAACGGTTAATCTCGAAGATTACACAACTTTCGGTGGACAATCCGACGACAAATTATAATAATCTCATCCAGCAATTGACAAGCTACTTAGCGGCGGAGATTAAGATGATATAATGGATTAGAGATCAAAAAACAAAATGCGTAGGAAATGTAGAAGCTAGGGCTGACAAAGAGATTAGAGCTGAAGACCGGACATACCGTGACATAATTTATAAAACCCACAGTCGATATCAAAATAGTTTAATCCCTCAAGGATACGAGAGAATAACCGTTAGTGTGTTGAATTTAAGGTTGAAAATCCAAGTTTTTGAAGGGAAGATAGAAATCCGTATAATGAAACAGACGTCACATTGACGTAAGAGGTGCAAGATCTTGGGTGAAATCATAATATACTGTCATTGGTCGACATATTCTTATTTTCAGATGGATTGCCTAGTTCTTGAATGTGGGTTTCTGGGTTTTATAATTATCCGCGTTCTGGGATTAAATTTATGTTTGCGTTAACATTAATAAGCGCAGCTTCGCAAGGTATTTGCAAATTAGTTGTGTTTCTCATATTAATAAAATTTAATAAATCAGCTTGATGTGATTAAAAGCGTAAAGGTTAATATGTTTTATTAATGACAGATATGGAAATAAAACCAACATTAATCCAATAAAAATACACATATTGAATTCGCGAACCAGAATTGAATTCGCACGGTTATATTAGTAAATGTCATGTTTATGTTTGACATGTTAATATATGTTAGACGTAATTCGCCTGTTTAAATCCAAAAACGTAATCAATAAAAATTCATTCAAGTTTTTTGCTTATGATTTGGTATTGTCATCAAATCTACATACCTACATGTCTATACCAAATATCAATACGTTCGTATTATGTAGGATGATTTTATATGTACAGTCAGCTGCAGAGATAAGTATACCCCCTGCCATACTACGAATGTATGACAGGGGGGCTACTTATCTCTGGAGCTGACTGTACTTATCGGTCTTCGTTGTATGAAGGCAAGATTATCTTTTGCCTACCAAGGAGCTGTATATCAAGAAAAATAATAGAGTTTTGAACCTTGAATTTATTAAATTTTCTTTTTTTACTAGTTAACTAATCCATAAGTTTTAATACACAAGTACTTATATTAAATGTACTGCGTGTAATAAAATAAACAAAACAATGTAGAACATTCTAAACAGACGAAAACAATAGTAACAGTGAACAAATGTGCACCACTCGAAGTGGAGATAATCTAAATAATAGCATAAAAGTGCGAGGGGCACACAGGGCATTACGGGGCGATGACATATCAAAATGAATCGCTAATGTATGTACCAGCCGGACAGAGGTGTAGAGACGACCCTAAATATCATAGAAACCCCTTACGACGACGTATCGGACCGCTGGTCCGTTGCTCACTTTGAACAATCAGCGAAACTTCAAGGTGGACTGTAAGACCCCACCTAGTCAGGATTCCTACCCAAGAATCAGTAGGACTTGTACTAAAAAAAGACGTATCGGATTTATCAAGCAAAATGTATGGGTTTTCGCAAATATTATTCGCTAATTTTCCGCAGCTCGATGGCGCTTATTTTGCGTGACCGAAAATTAAAAGCCTGACGTACCGGTGGGTTTTCATGACTATCCCACTTATATTATAAATGCGAAAGTTTGTGAAGATGTTTGGATGTTTAGATGTTTGGATGTTTGTTACCTTACAACGGGATAACAACTGGATGGATCAAGCTGAAATTTGGCATGCAAGTAGACCAAGTCCTGGATTGAAACATAGGATACATTATATCCCGGTAAAGAGTTCCTTTGGGACGATAACGGGAACACGCGGGCCAAGCCGCGGGAAAATGCTAGTCGATTATAAAGAGAAATTTTCACCGTTCCCTTCGATCTCGCTATAAAACTACTTACTTATCAGTTTGTATTTTCATCTACTTCAAAGATGTGATGAGAAAAAAAAACGCGTGGAAGTTACTTGATAAAGTTTTTTTTTTATTTGTGGAGTTTAAAGAGACCAGCCTCAGTCTTATTTTGTTTTTATTATAAGAAAAAATTCACTAGCAAAACCCGGAGAGGAACATTTTGATCGTGTTTTCGCCTTTGTTGTTATTGTTTCAATTTTTTTAGTCTACAAAAACCTAATTTTTGAAACGAGAGCGGCTCCACAGTTCGTATCCCAGCATTAAAATGCATTTTAATATCGACAACAGATTGCACAATGTATCCTGAATTAATTATTGCATCGCTGAGTTGCAATAACGAGACCAGTTTTATCTGATCGGACTGATCCGCAGATTGGTCCGATGACTGGGACTAAGTTATCTTGAATTTTGATTAACTGTACTTGCTTCATTCGGCATTTGCTAATATTAGGGTTTTGGAGATTTTCGAAAATAATCTGATTTAAACATAAATTAATTACGATTATAAACTAATATAATGTGAACGATAAAAATAAAGTTTTATCAGTGGAAGAAAAAATGTTACTGCTTATGTAGTTATTTACCGTATGTCTTTTGCTGGTGATTTGAGAAGATTTTAATTTTTACTAAATTCAGTAGAATAGATTAAAAAATGTTGTAAGCTGATAGCAATTTGCAATAAATAAAAAATAATCACTAATCCTATCCTGAATCCATTGGAAAGGATAGGACGTCATTTAATTTGACATTCGTAGTATCTATGTAGTTCGTATATAGTAGCTATGTAGTACAGTAAGCATACAAAAACAAAATATTGTATGTAATTTGATATTAAATTACATTAAAAAATTGTATTTGGACAATACTTATTATTGGTGATGGTGGTGGTGATGATGAATGACTTTAAATGATTATTTTCAAGTAAATGTGCTAGATATCAAACAGTTACTTTTTTATTTTAACAATAGGGTAATTTCAACTATTTAACGCTAATTATTAACTTAGCTTCTAAACTTAATCCCAAATAAAACCAAATTTACTTAATTTGTTGCCTGTGTTGCTTTAAAATGAAAAAAAATAAGGTACTAATTTGACCATAAGAACCAGTGACGTCATTTGTTAATATTTTCTATGCAATTGCGTACTATCTGGGTGTTTTAAGACTTCATAAAAAGAAACTGATTTGATCTGTTAGGACACTAGCCCACTGTGTCTTTAGTTCTTTACTATATGAAAGTAACATGATGTTAAAATAAACATTAAGTAGATACATTTACAATAATTTGGCCTCTAGGGGCTTTTACGAATTGGCCTACGCGTTGCACGCAGTTTAGAGCGAGAGACACCCCTTTGGTTATAAGTATATTTTATAACAATTAACACATTCACTTCCAAGAACCCGACTATCGGGTTCATTTTTTATGAACATTTGGGAGCTTGGCAATGAAAGTGTTAAGAGGAAACAGTAAGGCCGAGAGAATTGAAAATTAGGTATTTGTAAAATGTGTCGCTGTCCCGCACTGCCCGCCTCTCCTCCGCAGAGCACGATAGAGACAACTGCAGCTTGGACCGAAAATACCTTTTAAAATTTCATGAAAACAACGTTTCGTAGTCCCCTGATTTCTTCCCCAAAACTTAACCTATTTAACTATTTTTTTCATTAAACATTAAAGAAAGGCTTTGGCCGTGTTCCTATGTTTTCCTTTTTTTTAATAATCTAGTCTAATTTGTTTTCTGGATGTGTGAACACAGCGGAAAATCTGGCATTTTTTTTAGGTTTTTGAAGGTTAATATCTCTTTTGAGAATCAATGTATCGTAAAAATGAAAACATAGGAACATATCAATAGTAGCCATAGATTTTTGGACAAAAAATTATTGCTCTACTGGCATTAACCAGGGAGGAAACAGGGGACTACTTTTGTATGGAAAAACTGCCCTCCTGTTTCCTCTTAAAGGCTACCATCAAAAGCTAAAAAAAACTTAAGTTTTTTCACCCCTATACCACATATTTTACAACATCACATTACATTAACGACAAGCCAAATCTTACAAATCGCATGCTAATAAGAGGTCTTAATTATTTTGCTGACCCTCAGAGCCCCCTGCCGGGCAGTTTATCTCGGGTTTTTATCGTGTTATTGTAATACGCCATGATGTGTGCTTTTACTACTAAGAAATAATTAGTCGTATGTCCAATAGAAGAAACATACACATATGACTTAACAGTTCTAAGCCCGCGCACGCTCAGAAACTATAGGTCGTAATTCCTATATTAACAACCTGGATATTCGACTTAATCACTAAGGTAGGGTGCGCTAAGTGACTTTTGTTCGTGTATTTAAAGTATTGGAGCTGCACTTACGACATATTGGTTTGAAAGTGTGTTGATGCAGCGATCGTATCTATATGATGCTGCATTTTGCAAATGTTTTTGTTTATGCCGTGTTTAACAATGTTTTTCGTCCGATAATGCTTTTAAGTTTGATTGATTCGGGGTTTGCATAATCATTGTTCGCAATAAGTTGCATTAGTCCTTTGTAATAAAAACCAATGTGCATTACGCATTTGTATTTACACTGAAATTTTCTTGTGGCTTTGCGCGGCGAATTAATGCCGTTTGTCATATCATTCAAAAACGATGTATTTTTACCCGACTGCGGCGAAGCCCAAAGGAGGGTAATGTGTTTGACCTGTATGTATGTATGTCCGTTCCTGTGTCCGCTCGTAACTACTCAACGGCACAACCGATTTTGATAAATGATACATCATTGGATTCGTCTTGATGGCGCGAGTGTCACTGGGTATGAAGTTCGTTAAAATAAACAAAATGGCGGATTTTATGCACTTTTAAAGTGCACCGCGGTCGGGTTTTATTTAGTAAAATATTTAGATATTGGGATGATAAGTAGCCTCTGTAATCAGGGCTCGGAAACCGGTACTTGCTCCATACAAAAATACCGGTATTCTTTCCGTTCTTAGGTTTATTATTTCGTTTTTTAACCAGACAATCTAATAATACGAAATCATGACTTAAATACATTACTGAGCTCTACATAAAAAGCATAAAATAATTCAAAATATTGAGCTATTTCGGGGTTTTTGAAAAATACCGGTTTCGAGCCCTGTCTGTAAATATTCTGAGTATGTGAAATATGTAATGACAACCCAAAAAATATACTTTCGTATTTAAACACTACTAAACATAAGAAATGTGCGATGTATTACATTTTATTAGATTTTATAGTATGGAACCAATTATCACTTTACTTTTTAACAACAGAAGGTAATTCTGCGAGTTGTTAAAAAAATCTTTGAAATTTCAGCTTTTTGTTTTGATAATAAAACTATAATTGAGATTCCTACTCTCTGCAAGGCCCATCGTTGACTTTCGTGAGGGGGTGCCTGTAGAACTACCCAATTGTGGTCTTGCCCCTGCGGTTGGAATTAGGGCGATACCATCGGCGCGCGCGCGGCACGTGCGTGCTAATGACTGGCGGTGACGCATTATTGACACTTTGATGTTTGCTATTCTACCGTCGTCACCCAAAAAGCCGTATCTATCTATGAGATTCGTATTAACATAGGCCTTTTTAGCTTAGCAGGGATGGTGGTTAGTGGTTTTTCAGTTGTTTCTTCCACTACTGACACAATATTTGTTGGCGGCAGCACTGAACGAGCTATTTTGTATTGGAGAATTGCGACCTAACTAATAGGTACAACTCTACTAAAATTATAAATGGGAAATTTTTGTATGACGTTTGGAGTTTTGGATGTTTGTTACTGAATATCACACTAACGATTGATTGGTCATTTTATCTCAATTTGTTCAATTGTCACCGCGTTTTTTAGTTGCAAGTATCCAAACGTTTCATAAACTTTCACATTTATATTATTGTTAGGATAGAATAGTGGTTTTAGTACCTATCAGATAATCTAACACAATCTACTTGAAACTATGTACAAACATAATCCCAAATTTGTACCTACCTGGAGCATTCCACGGACACTGTTCGCAAGCGACAACACTACCTCTTTTAATACTTTTAACATATAAAATTAGGAAGCTCAATATCGGCATGGTAAGATCATAACTTGGCTTTATGTTTTGCAGTGTCTCTTAGCTGCTAGTCGGCCATTCTCACGAAGTATGACTGCGTCTAATTACCGCGTCTCCATACATTTAGTATGAAAACAGCGTCGCGGTAATTAGGTGACCGCAGACATACTTCGTGAGAATGGCCGTAGTAAGTTATTTAGGGTAGCTACCATAGCGTTCCGTATGTGACAAAAAGTACTCCACCTATGTGGTGAATACATTGCCATATCCAAGGATTAACACCCCGTTAAACTAAAACTATAACCATAATTACCAACGAGCCGCATTCCGTTCCGCGTTCTTTAACTCATTGCGCCATTTTTGCTCAAACTCAAAATGATGTAAATTGCACTGAATGCCGGTTGAATAATGAGGTGCCATACAAAAGGTGGAATTGTTGCGGATTTTATGGACATTCCTTGTCAATTTCATAGGTTTTCTGTAAACATTACATCTTTGCATCGATCATGAAAACAATTAAAACAAAAATATTGCTTTGCTTATCCGCGATATGATAACGTGTTAGCACTAACACTAATTGATTAACAAAGCAATATTTTGGTTTTAACTAACATGAATTTATTAAAACTTTATTGCACAATAATAAAAAAAGTACAATCGGCGGACTTAATGCCTTAAGGCATTTCCGTAAAGTAACACCTGATTAAATCAATTAATAAAAAACAAGCTTGCGAATTTATAACATAAGTAATCATCATTTCAACTTGGAGATATCTACTGCTGAAAGTGCCTCCCACAAAGACTTTCACAACGAATTCTCGCGTGTTAGGTGGTACCTACTAGAAACATGTGAGGAGACGGCTGGCTGACTTAGCAAGCCACAACAAGATACAAGATGGGAATCCATTCATAGGTATGTCCAGCAGCTGACAGATATATTCTAAGAGGAGGAGTAATGCAATAATCATGTTACATACAATACAAACTAAAAATTTGAAAGAAATAATGAAAGAAAAACGTTTATTCAGTAACGCAAACAGGACTTGGGGCAGATACACAGAACATACAGATCACATTCACATAACATAAATGCGTCCAGGAGTACACAGTGGATCCAGCAATGTGTGCGATAATGAAAAGGCCTTGACTCAGCATTGTGTTACAGTTTGCAGAAGATACAAGATAATACTGAAATACCAATAAAAAAAAACAGAACTGTAATTAGTGTAAAAAATATGCCCCCGCGGCATGATCCCAAAGATACTGGCAGCGTTTACTCGTTGAGTTGAACCACAATGCTGATGCGCTGCGAGGAAACTGCCAGCTTTCCGATCACTAGTCGTGTCTCTATTAAGTGTTTGCAATATTAAATGTATTGGTACATACATCCATACATATCATAGCAAATACTAGTTTTTTTTCATATTATCAAAGTATAAAGACAAACAAGTAGTCCGACTTCGGCCGTTTAGGAACGCGCGACACGTATTTACACAGACGCACGATCGCGCGTCTGTGTGAGTGCACCAGTGGCGTGGCGTCCAAACAACTCGATTCCTACCGGCTTGCCTAATATCAGGCTTTTGACCACCTTATTCTAGAGCTCTTAAGGAAAATGTACGCCAAATCTGCACCGGCTTGCCCTAGGATATCTTTTACGCCACGCCACTGGAGTGCACTCCATACTGGAGCAGTGGTGCGCATTGTTAAATCTTTGCTTGTAGTGCGTTCGTACATGGCGCGCACACATTCAAGCGCACGCGCACGATGTACCTTTTGTAGGAAGAAAATTGACTGTATAGTACTGTGGTATTATGATCAGCTTGAGCAAATTCAGAGAAATCAGAGATCGAGTGAACAACATTATCTACCTTTAAAACTTAATTGCAAGCGCTATAAACATTCAAATTGAAACAAATAAGCATCACAAGCTCCATCTCAATTAAACGGAATATCCACAACAACCACATCACTATTATTTCCACCGGCTAACGGAAAACAAAAATAAACATAAGAGTAGGCAAGGAATAAAAGAAAACTCAAGTAGGACGAGCATCCGGGAGGCAAGAGGCATGAGCCTAGGGATACCACATCTTAGGATTTATCCTGAGATTTCAGGATTCTTGTATTCATCACATTATTGCGGCGGGGGAATCAATCAAAGTTTATTTCTATATGTATTTATTTATTTAAACTTTATTGCACAATACAAGAAAGTACAAATGGCGGACTTAATGCCGTAAGGCATTCTCTACCAGTCAACCATCAGGGTAAACAGAGACATTATAGGTGCGGCATTTTAATTGATAACCAAATAGTACATAAAGTGGGTTAAAATAATAAACTACGTATAGTATAGATACATAAATATACAATACAATACAATACAATCATACTTTATTGCACACCAAAAGAAAATATATATAATATATACATACATAAAATAAATATATATGGTACCTGCTCCTAAACTACTATGAAGAGTCTTATTCTTGAAGATTCTCGAAAAGATGTTTGCGCAGCATGCGCTTGAAGGAGATTTTGCTTTGTGCTTCTCGTAGAGGGAGGTCGTATATCATAGGCCTAGTATAATAGTAGTAATTTTTCTTCCCACAAACGGTACATTTCGCGGTTTGTATGTGTGCGCGCCGAGAACGTACGCACCACAAGCAAAGTTTTAAGAGTGTGTAAGAATGCTCCAGTACGGATCGCACTATCTACGCCTCGACCTCGAATGCGTATCACGCGCTCCTAAGCGGCCGAAGTTTGACTACTTGTCTGTGTTTATACTTTGACATAGGTTATAACAGTTAGTACAGTGATGTTACATTTTCTACTATGTTTTGCACAACGACGTACAAATACTTAAGACTTAATTGACGTTTAAAATTACAGGATTTTCGAATTTTCTGCACGAATCACGTCCGTTGGATATCTGTGTTGTTTCATTATTATAAGTAGTATGTAAGTAGATGAGATTCTTTGTCTGCGCATATTTCCAACATTTTTCTCGGTTTCAACATTTAGGATTTCGAAACTTAGAAAACTCCTTTCTTAGAGGTGCACTAACTTTCCTAGACTATAGTAAAATTTTATTCCTATTTCATTAATTGTTACTAATAATGTTATATGACGATAGATAAATTATAATCTCAATCGTAATTTTTAATGTTGACTGTTGTTGTTGTTTGTCTTTTACCACGACAAGTATTAGTATATATATTTAGAACTATTGCATGCTCTGATGGGTAGATTATGCGCTCTTCAAATAATTTAAACATCTTCATATTATGTACTCACCATAATTTCATTTAAAAACATGTGTCTACTACAAATCTCTATCTCTAATACGAAGTCGCTTGGGTTAGGCTTTACTTTGTCTGTCAGTACCTTAGGCTCTCTGATCTATTTTATATGTATTGATTTAGCTTTCAGAACGTCTATAAAGGTACCTGGTCAGACAACTGCCTAACGAAAGGTTGACTCGTAATCAAACCGCAGCTTTATTAAATAAAAATAGTTTTATTCCGGATTTTTAATTTTTCCACGGCAACACTAGAAGAGGCGAGGCAAAAGGAGGCAAGAAAGGGGGGAAGAGGGGTTATTTTCTGTTTGAGCGGACCTCGCGGGAGGATCGTCCCTCCGGTTTGGGGTCTCTTTTGTTTATCGTCAAGTTATTTACGGTGATGTACTTTCTTTCGAGTGGGCATTTTTAGGTTAGGGATGGTTCTGATGATAATTATGTTATTCGAGTATGTTCTTTGCATATTGTTGGGTTTCGCTGTGCGGTTTCAAAAGGTTTGTTTTCCCTTTTCATAAACTTTTGGAATGTATCTGTTTTCATTAATTAGATGAGCTGTTTTAATTTTTTTTTTATTATTATTTAATATAAGTACTGTAGTATATTATTAATAAAAAGTGTATAGGTATAAAATTACACCATATTCACATACATCCCTACAAATTATCAGTCAACGTTAAAGATGTAATCGCAGTAGAAACCATTTAGTAACAAAATTGTTTAAAACGACGTATTGGTCTAACCGACCGAAAATAAAAGGCCTGATTATCATGTACTTATTTTACAATAATTATATATAATTATTATTAGTATGTATTATTTTTATTGCCTTAGACTGGCAAACAGGCAGACGGCCCACCTGATGGAAAGTGGTCACCGTCGCCTATAGACATTTGCAACACTAGATGCATTGCCAATGCGTTGCCGGTCTCGAAGAAATTTGATGACACCCTTTTGTAAATATCCCATATTGTAGTCCAACCCATATTCATCCCATATTGTAGTGTAAATAATATCCGGATATTAAAAAAAAACTGTAGATGTGTGAAAAAAACTCTACTTTCTGATAAAACACGAAAATGTTCCTTTAAAGGAACAATCTATCCTATACCACAGTCAGCTAATCCACTACAAATGCGTTTGTTTCATCTTTACATTCAAAAGGAACAGTTATAAATCAAAAATTAATCTGATCTTACATTTCAATCCAAAAAGACGTATTTTTATAAAGAAACCTTGTCACTTAAGTTATTTGGTATTGGAGCAAATGTAGACTTGAAAGAACTTTAACAAAAGCAGCGCGTCCGGTAGCCGTTAATGTTAGGAAACGCGTTTTATTATAAAAAATGCGTGTATTATACAGATTGGAATGATCTTAAAAACTGTCGTGTAAAATTTAAACATCTTATGCATCACAAGTTTTTGAAAATTTACATGGTTTGCGATTTCGTAGAGCATTCAAATCAATTCATGTGTTCGAAAAAAGTAAATGTTAAAAATAATCATTAGTCACATTTATTAGATTATTATCGGTCTGAGAACAATTAGTATCCAAGTTATTCGATTTAAAGCACAATAATTTTGGGAAATTTTAAATGGCACATATTTTGACACTTTTCTTCATTATTGTGCGAAAATTGAGTGTAACTTAAAAATTTGCATAATAGGTACAAAAACTACATCTTTAGTATCAAAGCAAGCTTAACACAGAATTTTATGAAATTAATTGTGAAAAAAAAAATATTCGTAATAAATGTGAGTAATGTTGTTTGTTAGAAATAAAAAGATTTAGGTACTGCCATAAAGTACAATGGAAAATCGTCAACTCGATTTTTTGCATTAAAACACGCAAGTAGGTATTTAAGAATAGTATTTGTATATAGAGCACATTTTTCAATTTAATGCACATTCCGCAAAATATTTAAGAAAATATAAAAAATACGACAATGTTACTGTTATAGCTCATATAAATCTAAGTTAGGTACCTATTTAGTTTTAATTACGGTTTATTTTCATAGGTTTAGTTGAATTTTTAGTTAAGTTTTATTTAGTAAGTAAGTAGGTAGTTATATTTTATTTAAATGAATAAAGAAACTTCGTCTAGTTATTTATACAAAAACGAAACGCAACAATACACTCCACACATTTCCTCAAGAGATTACTTAGTTTTCTATTTCTTATATTTCTATAACATAATTCTCTCGCTTTGTCGACGTCAATAGAGATCGCACAAGTGCGAACCGCAAAGAGAAAAGATTAATAAAGCTTAGCGTTCGCCGCAACACCTGTCTTTTGTCGCTAATGGACGCCGCCCTAATCTCTGGGGAGGGGGGGAAATAGTGGAGTTGGGTTTTCAAGTGGCTTCTGTAACGACAAAACTATAATAGTGATGCAATATTGTTTAATAAATACATATAACAGGTCTTTGGCTCAAAACTTATTTCTAACGTCATCTGATACCCACTGGCCATATGTAAAACGGCCAAATAAAAAACATGTGTAAAAAAACAAAAGAGAGTGTGGATGACAATTTGTGATAATGCATGTGGTTTAAATTCGCTGCAAATTTTAAATGATTAATCGTAATTTAAAGCGTAGTTTTAATAAATATTGTTTTGTCGATATTATAGTAATAGTATGACCTGCCAAAACTGGGATTATAGTAAAAGCGTATACCAAAAGAAACGGGGAAAAGCGCTAGGTTGAGGATCGAAGGTGGAAGAACAGTGTGAATTAGGTACATTATACCTAATTGTTTTAACGACTTTGTATTCTGATCTATCATAATCTAATATGAAACGAGGAATAAATATTTTAGATTATAATTATAATCGCTGTAAAATGCGTTGTTTTTCAAAAAAAAACTTTGAGTTTTTACAATGTTTTCAGCAATCCCAACGAGCCTAGGAACCGAAAAGGCCGAAAAAATTAAAAAGTTACAACCGGTTCCAGCCGGTTTGAGCTAGATATAATTGGAGGAGCCTCAAGCTAACCGGCCGGGTATAACAAGCGTACCCGGGTAAAAAACCGGGTAAACCCCCATCCGGGTAACGACGCAAGATGCAAACGAGATGCAGTCTCGAGTTTGTCTATGCCTTTGTGGCTTTTGGCGGGCAATTTGCATTTTATCTTTGTAGCGCCATCTTGGATTCGCTTGTGAATGATTTATGAGATGCCGTGAAGATTCTTTTTGAGAGTAAATGTAATTCAATTTGGAGGTTTTGTTTGAGGGGTTGGGTTTTTCTGTTGTTTTTAAAGGGTGAGGAGGGTGGGAGGTGTTACAGTTAGCACTTATAAATACTACAGGTAAAAGTCATATGGCAAATATATTTATTTATTTAAACTTTATTGCTTAATACAAGTACAAATGGTGGACTTAATGCTGTGAGGCATTCTCTACCAGTCAACCATCAGGGTAGACAGACACATTATAGGTGCGTATTTAAATTCGTGACGAAATTGTACAAAATAATAAACTATCGGATTGTAGAAAATAATAAACTGTCGCGCACGGGGGTTGGGTGTAAAGCTTGGACACTAACACTCAAGGAGGAAAGTCAAAAAAGGAGGAGAGAATGGCTTGTTTAAGGTCTGAGGTAATGCGGAGATTGAGGAGTTTATGGCCTAGCCCAATATTATAGGAGTAACAAAGTCCCATAGGGTTCGCTGGCTCGGTCATCTGCATAAAATGGAAGAGGATCGTGCACCGAAAAGGGCATACCTAGAGCGACCAACCGGCCGTCGACCGGTGGGTCGTCCTAGGTATCGCTGGGGAGACGTGGTCGAGGCGGATCTGAGTAAGCTTCAAGTCTAGGATTGGCAAGAAACCGCGCGGGATCGGGTTAAGTGGCGTGTTCTCGTTTCGGAAGCCAAGATCCTTTTTGGGTCACTGAGCTGCAGTGTTAGTTAGTTAGATGTAAGATATAGAGGTGTATCTTATAAATACATCTAAACATATATTATATAAATACACTCATAAATATAATATATACTGGTACCTGCTTCTAAACTACTATGAAGAGTTTTAATCTATAATAATACTAATAATAAATAAAAATCAAACTCGTTTTTAACAAATAAATGGCGTGACCCAGCGGATGAACCCTTATTTTCATACAAAAGTGGGGGACAGCTATGTCCGCTGAAACCGCAGCGTAGGTCGGCCCCCCTCAAGATGGTCTCACGACCTGGTTAGGGTCACCGGAAGTCGGTGGAGGCAGGAGGCGCGCAACCGTACGTTGTGGAAGTCTTTGGGGGGACCTATTTTCAGCAGTGGACGTATCAAGGTTGAGATGATGATGATGATACCTTTGAAATGCTGTCCCGTCATTTTGCCGTTGAAATATAAACGACACCATTCTTTAAACAAACTATAAGATATTTATTTCAGAGTGTCTTAGTGTCTTGCACGTCATAGTCAGCAAAAATAACTGTAGCCAAAACTTAAATAAACAATCGGTGATGCACTAAATTATAAAACGACTATAGATATTAGAATTTTGAATAACATATAACCTTTTAAAATTAGCTGACCGAATACTCATGGTCTCATTAATCATAAACACTTCATACAAATATCATATTCGTTTGTATGTTGCTTGTCAGTTAAAAGTAAAAGATTTTTTCAGTATTTATGATACATACTCTGACCTTAATAATCCAAGAAAGTCTTAGGTTAGTAATCAGATATTGATAATACAAAATCAAAGTTTTAGAAGCAATTAAATCATGCAATTTTTGTACAAAAGGACATTTCCACCTTTACCCCTATTTTTTTAACCTCGTAAAATACTGGTCCCGTTGCCCTAGTGAAATATAATAAAAATGAAAAATCTCAACCGAAAGAGATATCCAAGGGGGCACTGAACCCTGAAATCTGATTTCTCCCATTTGACACAAGGATTAGTGTCAAAAGTCGATAGTGTGCAACATTCGGATCAAGAAAAAACAAAAGAAGAAAAACCGTTTGCCTTATTCGATTTTTGAATCAGTCCAGAATGAAGTCCCAAAAAAAAATACATAACCTTCAAGTTACGATTATGACATGTTTATACAAAGTAAATATGTAAAGTGTGTGTAGAACTTTACATTACTCCAAAACATTATCAATGTGAGCCCCTCCTTCATCGCATCGTTTTAAAATAAAGCGGTTTACACACGACGCTGACTGACGGGCGAAGCGTCTGACAAATCATTGTATACCCGTCTGTCCGCGCCTTTACTGCGGATATATTGGAAACCATTTACAATGTGGTGTTTAAATGGAGTTATTTTAATTGTGGAATGGGTTTTTTTAGTTATAGATTGGGTTGTTGACGGAACTGTCCCCTTGTGAGCGCCGGTGCTGTTAAAATAATTTGAAAATGGATGGAAACATATATTAAATTTTTAACTTGTAAGTATGTTTTGCTTGTATTTTAATTAAAGTAAATATCTGACACCATAAAAAAATGCTTGTGGTACCATGCAGAGGGCAGCCCATATGGCCCTTGACCGCGCTATGTGTGGAGGTACATTACAGTTGGTCACGATCCTCAGTAATGAGGGAACGACAAGAAAGAAGAAGAAGGAATATTCGTCGGTAAGTAGGTAATGAATAGTTTCGTATTGGACAAATAAAAATAAAAATTAAAGACCTATTCCGAGTTGCTATATACACCGAGTAAGAACTCTGAGAATCTCGTGTTTAACATTTTCAAGTTGGTGTCTCTAAGCGTTTCGTGCGTAATAGACATAAGTTTGGTTCTAAAAAATCTGGTTGGTTATATATGGATGGACGTAGCACTCGCATTGATTGACTTGGTTCATACTACAATTTGAATGTGAGTGAAGTAGGTATTTCTAAAAAATAACGTATACAGTTAAACATACAAACCATTCAATTTTATTTACATCCAAAATGGGCTTAACTTATTTATACAATTCAATCGGCGCGTGCCTATTTACAAAGATATTAACCTTTCCTTCAATATAACTGCGGTCAAAACTAAATATTTATTTTTATACAATCCCACTGAAGAGGCCGACTAAAATACACCACTAAGAATAGAAGATATAAAAAGTTCAAATACACAGAAACACTTGTATAGTATAAACAAAATAAGAATACTTACTTTCCTAATCCCGTACTTACAACACTATTTAATTGGAAAGAGAACTTTAATAGAATAACAGAGAGTTTAAATTTAAATAAAGAATCAGGTTTTTATAAGATGTCTTGAAAGTTAGCTATAGATTCTTTGTGAAGTACTGGCCAGTTACAATAAATGTTCGTATTAGAGCACTTAATAAAATAACAAACAGCGCTGTTCAGTGTTGCCAGACGTCTAAATACGAACGCGTGTAAACACTAGCTTTTGTCTATCCAACAGTTTGAGAGGTGATAGAACACAATGCAAAGAATGTGAATAGTGGTTAAAATATTGCGATTGTATAAAGAAGAAAATAATTAAACAAATATCGGTGATGGATATCCATTACATTTTTAGTTGTAGATAATAGCTTTTTTGATGATGTGGTCAATATAAGGATATATTTTAACAATGAAATGTTTCTTAACGGTTTTTACTTACTAAAAAAGGTCAATTCGGTTTATAAATTAAACGTAACGTATAATTATAACTTACTGGTCAAAAGTCAGCTTAACAATGTATATTACAAACATGTACATTTTAACATCTACGTTTCTTAAATCTAAAGATTAGTGTTAATGAAAAACCCTGACCCGACCGTTGAGTCCCAACGGCCGTTGAAAACGATTCGAATTGCGAATAAAAAACAAAATTCGATTTTAAAATTAAACCTCGCGGAATACGCGGACCACAGACAATAACGATTATAACGATAACAATCAACACAATGTCATCGATACCGGGCATACATTCCATATTTAAATCTCCATAAACTCAAAGATTTGTCGGCCACTTTTAAAAAACAACGTAAGAACAAAATGGCGGGTGTCATTTAAATAAACCCCTTTATTCCGTCGGCGCCGATTTTAATAATAACATCTTCGCTTTCTTTATTCGTTCTTTTGAAAATCTTTTTTAAAGCAAAGTAAGTTTATTACTAGTCAGATCAGGAATTTCAATCTCACATCCTGGAGTTAACTGTCTTTGATGTAACCGGTGCTGAATCTCTGATCGATTTTACACCTTATTGTCTAGATACTATGGTTGATTTTGTGTCCACCTGTATTCTATGGCAATGTGTAAGATAAGGGAATTTGCATCGATGGTGATTGTGGCTCATTAATACCGGATGCTATGAAAGAATGGGGGAAGATCGCTATTCAATTTTCATTTTTTAATAATCTGGTTCGTTTCTGAAATCTTTTGATATTTTCGTGGTTTCTCGGTTCAATTTCTCGCATCAAAAGGCAAGTTGGTCGATTTTCTTCAGCATATACATACAAGTCCCACTGCTGAGTACAGTCTTACTCTCATGAATGGGAGTGAATGGGCTGTAGTCCTACTATCTACAGCCCACGTGGGCCCAATGTGGATTGGGGACTTCCTTCACATACCTACACCTTTGAATTTCTTGCGGTTTATATGCAGGTTTCCTCACGATGTTTTTCCTTCATCGAAAAGCTTGCGCTAGCGTTTGGAAAACAATAGGTTAGGTTATAACGTTTTGTTTTATAATGGTATGCAGTTTGATGCATTTCTCCGGGTTAAAAAAAAAAATGTTTGTTTTATAACAACTCTGAAAACTTAACGGTTGCTTAGAAAATAGGTTGTATGTATTTCGATAATCATGACACTACAGAATGATTTTTAAAAATTATGGGAGACAATATTTAGACCCATAACGAAGCACTTTAGTTATATTATTTTGGGATGCGCATTGTGAAATGAAATACCTATAACTGCATTCTATAGTAAAATGAGCATTGGTCACAAAAGCATTTTACACGCCTAGCATTGTGTCTGAGTAATTAGTGAAACGGCCAGCCATACACGTTTGACAGTATGTGCAATATATTGAACAAAGGGAGGCTTACAGTGTTGTGCGCTCATCCGATGCTGTCCATTTGGCCATAATGCGTCAAATTAGGACCGATAGCTAGTACTAATAATAGTCTGGTGGTACTTAATAATGCATTTATGAAGTTTGATAGGGATACGTCGAACTCGAGAAATGTGCAAGTATCGCCAAATCTGCAATGTATGTATGTATGTAACAGTGGCGTGTGCGTAAAAGGTATCCTTGGGCAAGCCGGTGCAGATTTGGCGTACATTTTCCTTAAGAGCTGTAGAAATAGGTGCTCAAATGTTTGATATTAGGCAAGCCGGTAGGAATCGAGTTCTTTTGTCGCCACGCTACTGGTATGTAAACACTTAATTGCACTTTATTGCAATGTATGTGCAATATAATGGACAAAGGGCTTATGGTGTTGCGCGCTCATTTCGCCGTAAGGCGCTAAATTAGGAAGGACCGATCATTAGTACTAACAACATTCTGGTACTTATTTACTTAATAACGAATTGATGAACTTCGATAGCGGTGGATGTGTCGACGAAGTAAGTGTCAGAGGACACGTGTGCAAAATCTACAAAAATGTTTTTTTGAGACAAGCTTTTATTACCGACTGTAGTTTTTTGTACTATAGAAAACTGCGCGGCAAAACGAATCCAATGAGTTTATGTTATGTACCGAGAAGTGTATCAAACTTAACTCACAAGACTTGATTACAGACAGACACACATACAGCAGGAAAGGTGAGACTAAATAAAAGCTTGTAAAAGATATAGAAGTGTTTTTTCAATACTTAGGAGTGATTCAGTTGCCCCCAGTATCAAAGGTATAAAAATTGCTCATGAACTAACTAGCTAGTAGATTGGTATTTGTCTAAGATTTGCTAGTTACTAATACGACGAATTTAAACACACACATGTAAATATATTACTCCCAGCTTCAATTTGTATCAAATGCTAATTAAAACACCCCCCGACTCACAATCTCCTGAAAAACCAACTTAAAAGTCTATCAGAAATTTCAAAGACAAATAGGTTATTATCTCCAAACAGAGATCAAAGGAGCGAAAATGTCAATAGAGAATGGATTCTTTATAAAACACATAATAGGATCCTCGAGATATTAAAGAAAATGTCCAAATTATTTTTTCCGATCCGTAATTTCTCACAAAAGGGCCTATCCTTTTGATAGCGTATAATTTATGCAAGTGGTCAGCGATTCCTGAGACCCCATACGAAAAATTGTCTATCAAGTTTCTTCGGATGTTTCAAGCGATATAAGGATGTTAAATGTCGAGTGGTTTTGAATAGGAGCCCCTTTCAGACCCTTTAAGGTTAGTGAATGAAAAGGCCAACTTATAATGTAAACAAATTGTATTAATGCATTTCATTAAAAGATGTGTTTAATGAAATTACGAACGATTATTTTAATTGTAAAGATGCAATTGAAAATATAATCATAGTAGAACAAAAATATCAGTGACAAATTGACAATATTTGATATACAGGCATAATAAAATAAATAAAAGCAATATAGTATATGTCTAATAAGTTAAGTATGTAGATGAAGACTTTGAATAGGCAGATTTGCTATAACCCGATTGGCAGACAGAGAACAAACAAAGATGGCTGCCTAATTTGCGAAAGTTACATATCGGCAGAACATCAAATTTCAAATTTCGAACGCCTTTGATTCAAGAACGATTATGTACCGAACGCTAATAAAAGCACCATTTTAAATAGAGCCTCCTCCCCCCTCAGATCATTACCCTCCGCAGGCAAAGGAGGGGCGACGAATGAAACATCAGAGACCATAGTTAAATGAACGTCTTTAAATTCAAAACAAGCACAGAAATGTAAACAGACAATCAGTAACAATTTCGAAGATGGAATTCCACAAGGGGAGAAGGCAATTTGACAAACGCTTTGAGACTTCGGCGCCGATTTATGTTGAATTTAGCATGTTAATCGTAACGTTTAGCGCTTAATATGACGAATATAATAAACAAATTTTGCGAGTTCAAACACGAAATTTCTGTTAAGAAATCTAATATAAGACGGTATGTATACGAGAAATTAATTAGATAGGTTATTGGTACAGAAACTGTAGCTACAATTTGGACAAAATTTGCATTATATAACCGTTAAAACATAACGCGTGACGAATTGTCGACGGCAACGAAACGAGGTATTTTATTTGCAACATGCGCAAATAAAACACAGATTAATCATCCGTTGGGTGTTTTTTTGTACACAATAGGTACGCGTAAAATAAAAGCAAAGCAAACACATTTTGTTTGTCAGTGCCGCCGAAAAAGGTTTTTTATACGGCACTGTTTCCACCGGAATGGAAGAATCAGTCAAACAAACGGCCTTTGAGATTCGCAAATGTAATCAGTTTTGTTAATTTTGAACGTCGTTCCGTTTTACGGTGAAGGAAAGGAACGGTTAAGTCGTGTTTGCTTTCCCGGTAATGATTATTTAGCGTTGTTGGGGTAGGAATGAATAATGAGATACGTTTTGGCAGCTTTGGAATTGGTACGTTAAATTCAATTTGGCTATTTATAATTCGTGTTACTAAGTGGATTTCTAAATCTAGCAGTTTCTTTGGTGAAGTCTATTTACAAAACCGACAGTATCAGTATATAGCATAGTCTCATTTTATGAACGAAGTATCCTACATAATGAAAAGATACGTGAAAGGTTGCTAACTACTTTAGAACCTTATGGTGCAACATTTCAATAAAATTAACGTCATCAAAATCAGTATCGTTCCCAACACCCTAATACATACAAAAATAAAAGCATTATAATTAAAAACAACCTAAAGCCCTGTAAAGGGATACCTATTTGAATAAGCAAATTGTCAAAGAGATTTTATCTGTTTAAACAAAGATGCTTCTGTTAGCTTTCGCTACACCCTGTTTATTGTGTTTATAATTGGGAGAGCCTTATTCCAAAGCGTTAAGAACTATTTTCCGATGACCATTATAATGGACGTTAGTGCTGATGTCTCCTAGGGGGGACAGGTTTTCATACAAACGAGGGACCCTTGGCATCTTTAATAAGCTCATCTAATACATTTGATGATGCCTACGATTTGTTAACCCCCTTAATCGCGTGATGTTTTGTCTCGCTCTCTCTTGTTTATGCTTAAAGGGGGAAAAAGGGAGGTCGTTGTGAAAGTGCACTCGGATTGTTTAAGCGGCTTATAATATTCTTTGTGGTAAAGGTTATTTGTTAATAATGTGGTATGAAGTTTAGTGTCATCTGACAGCACTTAATACAGGTGGAATTTACATAATTAATTTCTATAAAACTTGTGATTTAGTTGAAACATAAAATGTTTTGTAATTTTAACTCTACATACTGCACCTTCTGGTTATGTTTATATACATGTCAAGCAATTAAAACTTTACTGCAGTCTGCAGTTAGTAACATACTTGGCGTATATTTACTACTAATTTGGTTTGATTAAATCGGTATTTTATCATATTTTGTATCCCAAGTAGTTTACAGGCTGCATCAACGTACACAGCCTTTATACTTCCCAAAGTTGAGATATAACGATTGTATAAGCTCTTATGACGTTCACTGCTAAGCATCGCTACGTATGCTATGCCGTAATCCCTAGCAAGCTAATTGTCGTATGCATCAAAAATCGTGCGTAGACGTGGCCGACTAGCGGGTCGGTAGCACATAAACTGTTATACATATTGTGTTTTACTTGGGTAACTAGATTTCGAACAAACGAAAATATTTAAGTATATAAATTTATCAGTAATGCATTGAGGGAAGACCTTTCTGTGTAAAGTCCTCTTTGTAACTCTCGAGCTGTCAAAATATCGTGTAATTCACGTTCCAAACAATAAAACGTAAACCTGAACTCCACCAGGTGCGCTAATCTCCAAAAACCTCAACATCGCCCCCATTGAAACTCCGACGCACCAATCATCAATCCCAATTAAAACAACATCAGAAAAATCAAACAAAATCACCAATCACCGGCCACAAAGGGTGCTTTCATGGGAGTTTTTTAACAAGCGCTCTCCCGCGTCACCATGACGGTTGGAGATTTTTGCGTCATTATCCGTCGCTGCGTCATTGCCACACGATTTGTCTCAGGTTATCTTGCGATTTTTTCGCCACGCGTGGTTCGCCGGGCGCGCACAATATGCGAATTTTATGACGCTAATGTGACGGAAGGAACTTTGAACAGATAAGCCAAACGCTTGCTGGCGATTTTCGAAGTTTGGAAATGGAACGCACGCTGTTTTTTGGAGTTTCGAATTAAGAGAAATAACGCATGGCTAATTGATGACTTGGAATATTCAAAGTTGACTTTCCTATGCCTCGTTTCAGATACATTAAGTTTTAATGATTAAAATAATAGGGTATTTGACAACAATCAAAATAAATTCATTAACTCTAACCACCAAATTACGCTTCCAAAACAGCCCGGATAAAATCATTCAAACTTATTTTCGTGCCATCAACGATTTTACAATGACGAAAACTAAAAATAAGGCACCATGTTGAGCATGACGTCACAAGCACGTCACAAGATAGTATTTCATACTAAACTGCATACTTTCGGAGCGTTTTGACACTTCATAAAAAGAAGCTGATTTGAACTGTCATCAAGTAGCCTATTGTGCGTTATCGGTCATGCAATTTTAAGGAATACCATCTTGAAACTGGAAAAACTCTTTAGAACGTAATAATACTTATAAGGTAGGTACATT
This sequence comes from Eudemis profundana, assembly GCA_947034925.1. NCBI lineage: Eukaryota > Metazoa > Arthropoda > Insecta > Lepidoptera > Tortricidae > Eudemis > Eudemis profundana. Next base: position 6,519,607 of record OX344806.1, on the reverse strand, counting down.
ATTACTGAAATACCTACGTGGAGTTAGTATAACATTACCCCCTGATATCTCAGAGAAATGAAGAAACGTTTGCAGAAATTCGTTAAAATTCCATAATTAAACGAGATATATAATAGACTAGTGACCCGCCCCGGCTTCGCACGGTGTTTCTCTATTATATTATGCATGTATTATACATATAAACCTTCCTCTTCAATCACTCTATCTATTAAAAAAAACCGCATCAAAATCCGTTGCGTAGTTTTAAAGATTTAAGCATACAGACAGAGGGACAGAGAAAGCGACTTTGTTTCATACTATGTAGCGATAGTGATAACAAAGAAATAATTCTCATTTTATGCCAATATTATCTGATAAGAATAAGGTTTCAACCAAAGAAGTAATGAATTCAGAAGTCAAAGTCCCCTGTATAGTAACTGTCGTTTATTGTTCATCTAGTAGGACCTTTGTAAACTAAATAGTATTTAATATTCCTATTCCCATTTCAACATAGCCCGTGTAATTTCCCATTTACAAACTCCACACGCCAACTTCACAACAAACAATAAAAATAGCGTTCATTTTGGTAGCACTAACCCTTGACTTTGAGTGGGAAACATGATTTTTGAACCATTATTTTTTTACCGAAGTTTGTCGGCAAAGCGGCCATACGAGCCAAAAGGTCGTATGGTTTATAAAGTTTAATAAACCTACGTCTTTTTGTGTCGAGGTTGCGCATAGGGAAAAAGCAAGTGCTGGAAATGTAAACGTCATATGTGTGGTAGGGATGTCCTCTACATTGGACGTTTGGGGTTGGGGTTGTGGGAAGGGTAAACGCGGGCACTAAAAAGCACAAGTGCTCTTGTTGCGGCACGCGTGGAACAACAAACGAACGCGGCACGGCAACGACAATCGGAATAATTTTAATTAGAGAAAAATTGCCGCGTCCCGTCGAAATGCGCAAGTACAGTCGGGAAGTTCATTGGAGACCTGTTTTTAGCCCTCGGATTTAGCCTCATAAAATTCAAACTTGTCTTAATGTTCATCTAATCTTGCGAGTTACTAGACTCACCATCACCATTTTAGACTGGACGTTGAGTAATACCTGATATTTCATAGATAATATTAAAAAGAACACCCTGCGTGAATGAATTACAATTATTTTATAATTACTTTGTCTCTTGCAGGGCTATTGATACGATTGACTGTAAATATAAGACTTCAGTTATATTATTTATCTAGCTAGTGTTGACTTTTTAGCATCAAAGGGCATAGGAATACCACAAACCAAAACAAGTAAGGCTGAATATATATGACCCTAAATTAATTATATTATTTTTTTGCCGACCATAAAAACTCATCGGAACAACTTGAGCAGCCCTTTCCGCAAACAATTAGCGAGCGAGGGCACTTGCCGAACAACAGCAATAGTCCCTTTAAAGCGCTTCAGGTCGCTTCGAGCGCTGCAAATGGTTTCCGACTGGCTGGAAACTATCGTCTTTTTCCTTTGGGGCGTCCGGATTCACCAATTTGGAACGCCGTTTTCGAAATTTGAAATTTTCGGTTTTTAATTAGGGTGCTTTATTGGAGACATTTTACTTTTGTTTTTTTTTTTTAACCGAGGCAATTTTAATGAGCTTCTCGAGTTGGTTTGATGTACCCATTCTGCTTTTTGGGCGTTCAAAAACTTAACTAGTTACAATTAGGAAATACGAACTGAGAGCTATTCCAGGAAATTTGTGACATAACAACTTGCAATAACAAAACATATTTCATTATTTTATACCAGTGGGAACGTAACACACGGAAATTTTAACTACCAATTCTAAATGTCGTCTCATTCCTCACCTTGTAATTGTGTAACTTGATTCTACGAATTATTATCTCACTAATGTTCTCTCACTAAATAGTGCCTCGTAATTTGTAAGAGATACCAGTACGATCCCAAAAAATGTAACCGCCGTTAAAAAACGAGTATCCTACATGAAGTAGCCTCTAATAAAAGACCTTATTCGAATATAACAATGCTCGTTATTCGTGGGCTTAACTTTTTTACACGGGATTCCTTTTTCGAATTTATAAGACGCGTTATCTCCAAGACGCCATCGTAGGTTTACTAATTATGCCAGTTGTTGTTTTGTCCACAGGTAGAATGGTTCGACCATAAAGTATCTCGGATATCAGATGTCATTACCCGTAATGTTGGCAAGCCTGACCGAAAGGACTTATTTATTGCATATCATATCAACACTTTAAGTTATTATGAATTAAAATTTATGTGAGAATAGACGAGCGGCTTGAAAATATTTTATTGCGTACACTTCTGACAAAAGAGTGAATAATGCCAAGTAGTTTCGTAATTAATTCTCACAATGGCAACCCTCAAAGCCTCTCTGAATGTCTGAATCCTCAGGTCGTACATTGTAATTACTGGATGAAAGTAACCTGCCTGTATGATAAATGAAGCAAAGACAACCCGTCATTGTTCCGCCAATGAAAGAGCTTTTGTCTATGGCTGAGACAAACCCTCGGTGTCTATGGCTCAGTCCTTTGTTGACCGTCGCACGGCATTGTCGCTCCTTGCGTCGGTGGAATCATTAAATGTATTTAAAAAGAACAGAAAGGTTGTTAATATTTGCGAAATTCTCGTTGCTCAATTTTGCCGCGGGATTCGGAAAAGGTGGACCAACAAAGATGGACATACAAAGGTCTATGTTACCTTTTGGATGTATGGTAGTATTGTGACGTTTCCATTTCTGTGCTCGGTTACCTAATATTTACTTTGATGGACACAAAAGGCGAGGCTGTTAAAGATCCAGTCGTCGGATCGTTAACGTGAAAACATGTTAAAATATATGTTGATATAAATCAAACTGATTACCTTCCAAGCGGCATAAGGCATAACATGCGTAAGATTATTGTTGCGTTGATGCTTTCCTAATATGGACATTAAACTTAGCTACTCTATTAGTGTCATACTGTTGGGCAATGCCCCTTTTGCTGAAAAACTTGAGAATCCCTTGTAAAATTTAGAGTTAGGTAGAAACCTATCGAAAGTATACTTACAAATGAAAAACTAGTGACATGGTTAAGAAAGGCGCCAAAGTTATATTAGACTATTTATAAAGTGGAAAGCCATATTGCGGATAATATATGACGATACTGTAGTGCACATCACATAAGAGCACCAAATATGTGTCGACAAATCAAAATTGCCGAAGTCCAAATTAATAACAATGGTGGTGTCTTCAAAAATGGAATAAAATTTGATGTGTTTCGACACATTACACCTCGTTCTTGATAGACTGTTCGGAATCTTATAACTTTTGTAATGAACTTTGAATTCAGCAAAATTTGCGTGGCGATACAGTATTTGACCAATAAACGATAAAGTATTTGTCACGTTCTGTGCAATATGCAAGCGTGAGAGTGACGGTTGTTATATCATTTATCACGCGACGAAGCCTACCACGAGGCCTGCCAATTTACCCTGCGTGGCACACATGCACAATGCTAAAATCCAAACCATGCCGGATTTGATTTCACCTAACGACCAAAAGCATTTAGAATGCCAAGGAACACCGGAAAACAATGGCCAAGCGGATTCCGCCGCCATATTGTCGAGATATGCGCCTGCGCACAAAGACTCATTGTGCGCCCATATGGGAAAATATCGCTGTTTTGTCATCCCCATTGTCCCTGACAGACAGACGGACAACTGAAAAGACACGCTTTGAATACTTATATATGAAGAAAGGCTATGCATATGAGTTAGTTTTGAGATTATGTAAATATGTTTGTTCTTGTGGTCATGTTTTAGTAATTATGGATGAATGGAGTATAGTTTTACGTTACTCGTAAATGTTATTGTTTCTTCGTTAGTAATATCAATCAAAATGAAATCTATGACGTCACATATATAATATATCTCCTGGTCACCATTGAAGTGCTTAGTAAACTTATCACAGAATGATTAATATAGTCACGTCAGGCTCCCCGAGGAGCATATGACCAGAAAAGTCCTCGATATTGAAACCGGACCAAGAGGACGAGGCAGACCCCGACTGACGTAGGCAGCAATTTGCAACCAAGCCCTAAAAGCAGCCCAATTAGACCCAAAGACGACCCAGGACAGAATGTCCTGGAGAAGATTGATTAGGAGAGCCGACCCCGACTGAAATGGGATAAGGCGAGGATAAAGAAGAGATTATACTCGTATATATAGTCGTATTTTTACATAGAAAACAGTGTTTTTTTCGATTGCGTTAACTTTTTGAGATTGTTGTAAAGCAGTCCTAAGTAACCTAAACCTCTACGACTAGGGTATTATCGTCATCCTTCTTCAACGGACCTTCTCAAAGAATAATGACAATACAGATATTTGTTTTGGATTGGAAAGAAATATAAAATATGAAAAATAAAAAAACGATTTTAGGGGAAACTGCCTTTCCAATTAGAAGCCGAGGAAAATATTCACTGATAATGCAACGATGTTTTTATCAAGGAAATGAAAGGAAACCGTGTCGCTTTAAGATTCTATCTAAGAGAAAAATTACTTCACAGAGAAGATTTTCCTTTTGTAAAGAAAAAACTTAAACATAAACAATCTAATTTCGTATCGACTCGCGTAGTTACACCATAAATTTCCTTATCCAACACCAATCGACGTTATTGGACATTTATTAGGAGAAATGACACACTTATATCTTCTATCGGGCATCTGTAAAATGTCCGACTATTCCGGGCATTCCTTTTGGAGAATGTGGAAGGCTGGCGTTAAAATTTCGATTAAGAACCTGTTGGTATTGAGTTATTTGAATCATTTGGTGTCTGTGGTTTGGTGTAAGTTGTTGATATAAAGCTAAAGGTTTCTGCCCAGTACACGGGCTATTCTTCAGAAATATGTCTGCGACTCATTCATCTGTCTCCATGCATTTAGTATAAAAAAGGGCCAGATGAATGAGGTGACCGCAGACATATTTCTGAAGAATAGCCCACACCGTAACATACTATGAACGTGTCAGGCAATAATAAATATTCTTTGTATTGTAAAGTATGAGACTATGCCCACTAGCACGTTCCGTCACCGACCGGCATTTGTCATACCGTGCCTGATACGTTCATAGCACAATCTTTTGAGTAGGTTTTATCATAGTGTACAGTAGTGTAGTAGGGCAATAAAGATTAAAATCCCTCGTTCTTCGAACATTACTGATTTACATTACTAGCAATCTACAAAGATAAAAAATCATTGAGAATTTGGAAATTTTTAATTTTTTCTGCTCAAATTCGAGAACGCATAGTACTGATATCATTGTTAAAAACGTATACAGTTTGCCTGACATTCGATATAATGGTAGTCTGGTACATATTGATCCTGGTCTGTTGATTAGCGCGGCTAGTACAAGTCCTCCGCAACCTATGTCGCGCGCGACTCTCATAGTGATAGTGATAGCCAATGGGAAACTGTTATCTGTAACGCAGCGCAGTGTACACGCGTTCTCTTGGCTAATCGCGGCAAGATCGAAAGCTTAAATCTTAGTGCTTTCCCGGTTGCATCCCCAGACACAGAGCTTCGGAGCCCAGGGTCCACTTTCCCGCATTTTCTTCTCCTGCATCTCTAATTGTGAGAGTGCTAATGCATGTCATCGCTGACAACGTCAAGCCAGCAGCGGAGGTGGCATGGCGAGGCATCTGCTCCCTACGTAACTTGCCGGCTTCCGTAAAACGTGGCCGTATCAGCGTAAGCGGCTCTCTTGCAATTTATCACAGTAGGTGCATCCCATTAAAAAAAGGAATACCTATGTCTAAGTGGACGATACAAATGTACGGAGTAAGTTTGGAGATTTGTTCAATTATATAACTGGAGTTTATAATCAGTAAAGATTGATATTTTATAATATGGGAAAATCTAACGACTGTTGACACCGACATATTGTTTTTAGGGTTCCGTACCGAAAGGGTGCCAACGGAACCCTATTACTAAGACTTTGCTGTCCGTCTGTTCGTCAGCCTGTCTGTATCTTTAGAATCATAATAGGTATAGATACTTGATTTTTTTTAGAGAATGTGTATTTCTATTGCCGCTATGCTACAAATGCTAAAAAAACAAAATAAAATTTAAAAACATTGTTTATGCCACACCTGGCCATAAAGTGACTTTTCCGCACGCTGCGCGTACGGAACAAGCCGCTTTCTGGCCCAGTGTAGACATAAAATGATGTACACAACACGGGAGGTAATAAAGAAAGCCCCATGAAATGTACTATTAACTGTGTTTTCGATTCCAACTAGCACTTGGCTGGTTTTTTTTTATATATGTATGTCAGTTTTCCCAAGAAAACGTTACGTAAAACTTAAACACTTAACAACTAACCGTTTGCTTTCTATTATGTCTATTAATCACTGACCACTGTTTAACGTCCGTATAACCGTCAGTTAAAATTCCAAAATGGCGGGCGATTCACGAATTAAATTTAAAAGACGTGTAAATCATTAAAATATTTACGTTCCGTTTCCGTTGAGCAATATTCTGTTAACACGCTGTTGGGATTGTTAAGTAGTAAATCATACAAATATTATCCCGAGGTAAATTATTTAAAGCAAAAGTAGTCAGTTTTTATTTAAAGGAACCGTGTTTCTGATAGGATTTTGAAAATTTCATCTCCTAGTTAACCTTCGTGGGAGAAGATTTTTCAACAAAGTTCCGTAGTAACTGTAGTTTGTCTAATGAAAGCTGAACCTGAAAATTTTTTAGTGTAGTTTATTAGATACGGGCCTTAGTAGTGTTAAAAAGTATCTATGCGTTTCTTCTCCTTTAGTGACACCAAAATAAGAAAAGTATCAAAATCGTTTATTCTTACTTTGATCGGTAAAGTAAAACTATGTGAAGGTTTTAGAATTTGCCGCTTTTCTTCAGGTTTATCTTTCATTAGACATAAACTCTAGCGCAAAGTTTCATGCTAAAAAGCTATGGTAGCCGAGTGGTTCGGACATGCGCCATTCAAGTAGAGGTCTTGGGCAAAGTATAAAAACGAACAAGTAGTCCAACCTGGGCCGTTTCGGAGCGCGCGCTGTGCGAGTGCGATCCATACTGGAGCATTCTGACGCATTCTTAAATGTTTGCTTGTAGTGCGTTCGTACACGGCGCGCACACATTCAAGCGCACTATGTACCTATTGTAGGAAGAAAAATTAACTGCAAAAAACAGATACCTATAAGATTAAAAAACAACCACATTATTTACAACTTAATAAATAAATAAATAAATAAATATTAGGGGACAATCTTACACAAATCGAACTAGCCCCATAGTAAGCTCAATAAGGCTTGTGTTATGGATACTAGACGACGATATATTTAATAGATACAAATACTTAAATACATAGAAAACATCCATGACTCAGGAACAAATATTCGTGCTCATCACACAAATAAATGCCCTTACCGGGATTCGAACCCAGGACCTCCTGCTTCGCAGGCAGGCTCACTACCAACTAAGCTAAAGCGGTCGTCAAAATAATAGCTACCTTAACCTAACTTAACCTTTTTATATATTTATGAAGGAAACATTTTGTCTCTTCATTGGTTAGGTTAATTCCTATTAAAACAGAAAAAGATACGGAAGTCAAGGTAGATAGCAGAATTGAGGGCGTTTTCTGAGTGTACGGTGGACGAATGGTTGAGTCACTGGGCCGGAAATCCAGAGGTACCGGGTTCGATTCTCGGTCTGTACACAGGCGAGTGCCATTTAGTTTTTCTGTGTACTTTGATTTCCTGTATCTATATATCTAACTTAACCTATTGGGACCTAGATTATATGTACAAATGTCCCCTATGTCGCCACCTGTGGGTAGGGTGCCCATATGGCTAGCTGCGTTGCCTCGCTGGATGGCAATGCCTATCCGCTGGGCGAGGAACGAGCCAGCCCTATGATCACCGGAGGACCGGATAAGCAAATACCTTAGTTTTTTGAAAAGGTTTGTTGCTTCCGGTGTGCACTATGCATGTAGTGTGACCTGTGCAAAGTTCTAAAAATACTTTCGTTATAAACGATTTTCTAATTTGAACTATTCGACTATTATGTAAACCTGATCGCTATTTCCCTCCAAAATTAAAGTGGAATATCTCAATCATCTAACCTTAATTTTGCGCGATTAATTTTATTACGAGTTCTCACCCACACCTGAATTCTCATTAGTCGTTAATTAATTATGTTCTGATTTACTGGCCCGTTTATAATAAGGCCGCATCCTCATTTGCACAGACTTGATGGTTTCGACTAGCTAAATTACGTCACTTTTCGAGACAATTGTGACACAATTTTCGCGAAGCGTACGCTTCAGTTCAATGATAAAATGTCATGTTTACTCTAATAGAGACAGAGCTTTATGATTCAGAATCAGTGGCGTGGGACTGTAGTCGTTATACCACGTTATTGTCTGTATTTGAATATTTTATTGGTCACTTGACTGTATATGTCAATCGATACATCAAACCCAAAACGCCCTAAGCCCAATCTTGCGCCAGTCGAATTTGAACCGTAGGATGAGAGTAATAAGATCCAATATTTAACTTTTTTATTGGTTTATTTAGGCTTGTTTTTAGTATAATTGTGTGAGGGTTTTCGTCACATGGGATGGTCGGAGGTGACAGGTTGTGGGGGTGTTTGTATTTGTATTGACTGTAGGTGAATCATTATGACATTAATCATAATAAAATTATTAAAAATATTTCGACGCTTGAAAGGCTATTTGATCTAAGCGCCAAGGAGCCCCATAGGCGCTTAGACCAAACAGCCTTTCAAAGCGTCGATATATTATGTAAATTATTGTGTGATAGGTATATGTATATAGTTGGGTTTACAGTAGGAATACCATCCGTCCGGTATTCCCGGATTTGCCCTAGTTTAGAGAGCGTCCGGGGAACGTCCGGGCGGGGTTTAATTTGTAGTCAGCTTTTGCTTACAACGCCATCTATGTATAAGCTTGGTATAAGAATTATATTATTTACAATTATTCAACTTTGCAAGCGTGAACAGTATTTAAATGTTAGAATTTATTTATTATTAGCTGTTTACGGACTAATTGTTACTATACTGTTTCTTTGTTCAATTATAACATCGTTAAATGTTTAGTTTTTTAGTGCCATCTAGTTTTTACCTGGATATCCCCTTGCGGTCGGGGCACGATCCAAAGTATTGAGAATGACAGTCCTCTTGTTTTAATGGTCCTTGATAATTATCAAACCTGCTCACAAAATTCCTCGAGAATCGATTGAGTAATGCAACATGTAGAGGAGAATAGCCGGACATGTTCCGGACAGACAGCATTATAGCCCAAGATGAAACGGAGACGCTTCGCTCGCGTGTTGCTCTCGCTCAAAAACTTAGCTGTTCCATGTAACAGTGTAGGTAGCTTTTAGCTTTTTTATTCAAATTTTGAGACTCCCAGTCTTAATGTAACATTAATATTCTAATGCCTATCTATTAACAGCGTGGAATATCAACCGCTCCACACGATTCCCAAGATAATAATAAAAATAGCAATTTAATTTGCCTACACACCTACTGAATGTTACCGCGTAGAGCTTAAGGCACGTTAGGGCACATCCATTAGACACGTGATGCTTTTACAGATACTTTTTAATTTAATTGTCCAAAATCGTCGGTTTTGTTTTGTTCGCTTTTAAGTTGACTCCCTTCACTCACTGAAAATCACGTGTGTTTTGCGAAATAACTTAGAATGTTTTAGAATACATAAAATCATGTAAAAAGTAGACGAATTACGATTGAAGAAGCATGTTCTGGATATTATTTTTAACGGCATATTAATAAAACCTGTACCTCTGGCACAACTGTGACACGCGACTCTTTGTCGCGCGACAAATGCTACCTATCTCTTTCTACTCAATATTGTGTGACAGTGACAAGTGATGCTCAGTCGCACGGGAAACAAAGTCGCTATGCTAGACGTACTGTAGCTGGTACAAATTTCAATGATCTAGAAAACGTATGTAGTGGATATTAACGGTAGGTACTTACGTATTTTTAACTGTTTATTTTTTGTCTATTTCAATACCTTAGCATCTTAATGATGTACAGGTTGCATATGCAAAAATGATTGCAAGTGCATACCTAATTGATAATCTAATTTCTTAGGGTCTCCCCATCGTGATTTTTTCACACCCTCCCCTTTTCTCGCCTCACGTGATCAATATACGAGCCCTATGCCGCCAGTATGGCTCCTGACCCCCGAATTGCCGGCGATTGGAGTCATTAGGTAGCGTTTAGTAGTCGATGTAACATAGTGGACATAAATAACGCCCGTGTACCGTATAATAGCTATTAGGTGTCGAGTTTCGGTGAAAAGTATCGGGGCATGTTATTTGTGATCTGATATGTTACTAGTCGAAGAGTAAAATAAAGTCTATGGTTTATCGATTGAGTCGAAGTCTAATAAAATATCAATAGTCTTTTGTTTATAGGTATGGGGCATAGGTACTTTTTAAGTAATCGCGTCTTTCCTGTGAACATCATATGCAAATGTTCACTGATTAACATTAAATCATAATGCTTGTACTTAACGTACTTGGGCAGTTTACATTCGTTTTGGTATAAATTTGAAATTGTATCACCAATTTGCCTTATAAATAATAACTCTCACAAGCGTTAATCAGTGAAAATTACAAAAACCTGACAAAGCTGCTATACCTTCCCAGTCTAGAACCACAGTATAATAACCGTAATTATTCCTACAAAAGGTACATCGCGCGCTTGAATGTGTGCGCGCCGTGTACGAATGCACTACAAGAAAAGAAGTAAAAATGCTCCAGTATGGATCGCACTCACACAGACGTGCTATCGCGCGTCTGTGTGGATACGTGTCGCGCGCTCCTAAACAGCCGAAGTTGGACTACTTGTTCGTCTTTATACTTTGCTAGAACCCTGTATAAATACAAATATCGATACCTTTAGACTCAAAGGGCGTAACCGCCATTAGCACTTACGGCGTTTACGCCTTTTGAGTCTAAAGGTATCGATATTATTACTCGTACTTATTATACTCTATATGAGTCTATTTAACATATTTGTGTGTGTATGTTTCTAATGTGTGGAGTGTGTAACTTTCTCAGGGCAATCATCTATAATAAAAGTTGGTATAGGACAAAACTATCAGCCCACTACAGACGCCATAAAATCTTATCAGCCAGTAACCTGATACAATCAAACGCCAGCACAAAAATCCATTCTCTTCAAATACTTGAAGTAACAAGTATCTATTACAATTTAGATAACACATTTATGCGTGTGAATTAAAGCTATATGTCCTTACAAATAGACAACCACTTTAAAACCACACTTGAGCACACAAAAATAAACCTTATCCCTTCGGAACACGGGTTGTGTAGCCCGAAGGTTATGGTTGGTGGAAATGGTCGGGTTTATCCAGTATGGCGCAATTAAAGACAACGATTAAAAGCGGGCATTAGAGGCTGTCTCGAGTTTCTTGGTACCGTTAATTATTTAAGCGGGTACTATCCTAATTTAATCAGATAAGTGGTTAAAAATGTCCTGCGTACGCGCATGACTAATGTTCACACTGGGAATAAACCCTTTGGATAATTTATGTATTATTTTAGGAATTTAAGATTTCCTGCAGTATATCCAAGTTCGTTCATAGTACGCATACTTACGTTACGATAATTGCAGCTGTTCTTTTAATATCCCTTTCTTACCTGTAAACAAAAAAAGTGCAATTTAAATATCAAATGGCTCTGTGATTAATTACGCTACATAAATTATCTATATTCTACATTTAGAAACACTTTAAAATCGTATGACATGTCATAAAACACAGGATTAAGGACCTAAATTCAGAAACGAACGCACACACAGCAATTCATAATGAATACGTCAACTAAATGAACGCCCACTAATGAGCATAATATTCATAATATTGTGCCAAAGAGTTAGCATAATATCCATAATATTGTGCCAAAGAGTCTTGTTACGTACGGGGTGTCGGGCAAGGAGCGAGTCTATTAAATTTTTACGCCGCGGAACGAGGTAAGAGCGGAGATCGGTAGGCGCAAGTGTTAGAAACTTGCTTTATTTTTATTAAGAGTACGAATATAGAGACAATATATAGTGAGTAAAAAAATATCTTCTACCACTATACTTTAGCCTAGCCTATTTTATTCGCAATCAATTATGAAATACCAAAAAATGTTTAACAAATTATGCGGCGATGAACATTTTCCTTCAAAATTTGACCCTTTATTTTAATATAAAATGGAAAAACAATTATAGACAGATAAGTAATCATTAAAAGAAGTTTTAATATGATTATAACTGTATTTTTTTTATAGGAAATTGTAAAGTTTACTACCATTTCTTTCCAAGATTCACTAGAAACTTACGTAATAATGCGCCGACTAGCTCGCTCCCGTTCCCCGCTCGCGCCGCCCGGCTGGCCGAGCCAAAGGCCTCACATGCTGAATGCACAAAGCCGTATAATAATTATAAGGCGGTCGCAATTAAAAAATTTAAGCCACTTTGTCGCTGGCCCTTTACGTGGGCTCGACTCGGTGAGCAAAGAACGTCATTATTTCATGTTACGTATTTTTCAGGTAAGCGTTTAGTTTGAAACTAACGCTCTTTTCAAAACATAAGTAAGCCTAAAGACGGTTTTACTTAAATCATATAACCATCTACGACGAGAAGTATGTGTGGCGTTTACTTATGAATATCAAAATTATACTTATTATTCAAAATTCAAGAATGGTATTTTTGTGTATTTATCCAATTTAATAGATCCTGTACAATATGGTCAAGTATTTTTCTTCATTTTTATTATTTTATTTAAGCTAAGTTTTTTTTTTTCATTCTAAGTTATCTAGTTAATAACGTTCGTTTTCTTAACAATTTTGGTGTTCAATAAAATCCAAATTCCAATTGATAAATATTCAATGGTGATCTTCCGCATAAGATAATTTATAGGCAGCTAAAATTATTCCAATTTCAAACTCACCTTTTATTTTCGTCATAACACCTCTGAGCGGCCAGTATTGAATGGTGATTTTAAACAAATGAGTCACCTCACCGACCCGCGGACGTACTAATAGGACCCTTCGACTTCTTTTTTCGACATTATCGCTTGTAATGTCGACAACGGAATGGCGATGACAGGGGGGCAATAGCGTGAACCGACGACAGATTTAAGTATACGCCTATTTAGGTGACATGGAAAATTGTGTTCGCAATTCTAACACGTTTTTATTCAGTTTTGACGATGCGGCCATATTTATTAATGTTGCATATTATGCACATCCTTTCCTATCCTATACTACTTCCTACTAATATTATAAAAAAAATGTGAAAGTTTGTGAAATTGTTTGGAAATTATGGGCTGTAGCAATGGTTTATTACTAAATAGCCGCTAAATGAATTAAGATGAAATTTGGCATACAAGTAGATCCTGGATTGAAACATGGGACAGTTTTTATCCCAGTAACGGTAATTAGTTCCCTTGGGATAATAACGGGAATAACACAGGCGGGTGAATGCTAGTCTGTAATAAAATCTGAACTTATTACGTATGGCATTTATTTAATTAAAACTGACTTTCAATGTAGATGACTAATAAATTTAAGAATTTTAATTACTAATCGTATAATCTAAAAGCGCTAAAACATTTTACAACAGTATAATTAACTCTTTTGAACCAGTTCTAGAAAAAGTCAAATTTCTAAACACGTTACAAAACTAGTACAGATAAACACAGAGTAATAAACAACAGTAGTGTCAGTTCGCGGAATCTTATTAGAGAATAAAGTGATCGTTTTGCAATGGAGACGCCGTCGGTACTGGGAATTGTGTAACGATCAGTGTTACCACATTTTTGGAAAATTCTGTACATGTACGGATTTTTTCACACAAACTTACGGTATACAATTCTGGATTGGTGTAGTTTTGAAACTACGCATGCGCATTACTTTTTATTAAGATGAAACGAGAGCGATAAAAAATAAACTATTGGTACTAGAAAAGCATCGAAAGTAGTAAAGATATTAAAATAACCATTATTAAGAAGAAGATAGACGTTTCCTTTTCTTCGTTTAAGATAGTAAATATTTTTGACTTATTATCCATTTCAAAACTGTGAAACTTAATCGTGGTATAAATCGAAAGAAAATTAACATTTTGTCAAACAAACTAGAACTAAGGATAGCAAATATGTAGAACTATACAAAGTTTCGAGAAGCAATCAGTGAATTATACAGATTTTTAGGTTTATACGCCATTTTTTAGAAATTGGTCTGGCAACACTGAACGACCCGCTAGACGGACGGACGGATGTGATCTCTTTATTATTCCAATAACAATCCGTAATGAGTGCTCTGGTCATACGTAAATAGCGACTTCATACATTTGAATGATGCAAACGTAAACTCTGTTTCGTACTATTCTATGTGGGCTAGGGTTGCCACAGGGCTTAAATAGCTTTTTCCACAATATTATTTTATAAAGAAAATTTCGGCCAGTGAACTAAAAGCAAAGTAAGTACAAAAAAAAGCTCTGTGAATCCATGTCATGCATTATTTAATTATTGCCCTAGACTAGACTTATTATTATCATGATTCCTATCAAATATTATTTTATACAGTACAAATTTTACAGTTGAAGAGAAATATATTTTGCTATAGTTCAATAACTGTTGTTGAAATTCATATTTGTACAATACAATACAATATTCCTTATTGTGCACCAAAACAAAAGCCATCAAACTTAAATCTGAATGGTAAACAACAAGCGGTCTTATTGCTAATAAGCGATCTCTTCTAGACAACAACAAATACACAACTTTGTATTGATTGAACTTACTGATAGTACGCCAGTTAAAAACTAATATTGAAATAAAATCTGCATCCTAGTTTAGAATATATAAAATGACTTCATAGATTTCTTTCATAGATTTTCAAGTTTTAAATATTAATTTTTAGTTTTAAATATAAAGCTCATGTAGTAATTTTTAAAGCAACTAAGTTTTATATCGACCCTATTGTATTTGGCAGCGAGCGACCCTCTTGTATTTCTAAATTGATACGTGCTTTAATAAGAGTATACGTAACAATTGTTGAGGTAAATTAATAAAAAAATCAGCCAAGTTCGAGTCGGATTCGCACACGAAGGGTTACGTACCACCGTCGAGAAAACTACGCCAAAAAGCACGTTTATTGTATGTTGACCCATTTTTATTATAAGCTATATTTTGTTTTTCTTATTTGCTGTTACAGTGGCAATAGAAATACACATTCTGTGAACACATCAAGCATTTACCTATTACCATTGTTACCAAACTCAAGCAAAAAACATAAAAAAAACACGTTTAATGTCTATACTTATTATGGTTCGAAAGCTAGAGCCCTGTGACGGACGGACAGACGGACAGCAGAGTCTTAGTAATAGGGTTCCGTTGGCACCCTTTGGGTATGGAACCCTAAAAACTAGCAGATATTGACCGTCACATGGCTGACGAGTAATGTCAAAAGACATATATTTCATCCAAAATTGACAAGTATTATCTAAATACAAAGTAAGTTTGGCTTTACCGTTTACTCTTTACCGGCCTGAGCCCAGCAGTGGGGAGTGTAAAGGCCGATGACGAAGAATTGTAGGATATAAATAAAAACGCCTAAATAACAGCTTCAGAAACCAAATCAGTAGCAACCCTAGCGTCGCGGTGGAGATCAAAGCATCTCACACGAATTTACATTGTACAAGATGTTTGCGCCCTCAGTGCCGGTCAGGATGTATCGATTGTTCGAATTGTCGGTTAGCTGATTTTGCATTTTATTATTGTTTACTTTTTTACCCCTGGTCACTGTTTGGTCAGTGGTTGTAAACGGTTTTATCTTTATTTGTGACACACAATTTTCACCTGTTATTTATCTGGTAAGTAGTTGTAAACTGTTTTTTGAACTAACAAGAGCACACCATTTTTTTAAGTACCGTGTTAAAAAAAGTTAATTAGATACGTAACATAATTAATGTAAGTAATGTTCAATATGCATTTCTTAATAGCCATGCAATTTTTAGCAAATAAGAAAATTATGACGAAATATGAACTTGTTTGAATCAAAAGAGTAATTTTTCTTAATTTATTTGAGAGTTTCCTAAACACCTACTAAATTCAATTTACTTTTGTAATGAAAATCTATTTTGGCTTTTAATCAATGTTTAGTTTTTGTAAGAAAAAGGCGTCAATCAGAGCAAATCGAGAAACTTTATACTTTCTTTTGATGTTTCATTCAATTAGTTGATAAAGCAAAGGTATATTGTGATAAGTAATTTACTTTTTTCTGACTTTTTCGTTCGCATACAAGATTCAACTAGTTCATATAAAACTAGTTATACGTGTAGAGTCTGTGCGGAAAGAGAATAGGATTTAGATTTGGGGGCGCTGTAATGCTTTTCTACCGTATTTGCAAAAAAAAATTCGCCACGCCTATTCTCTTTCCGCACAGACTCGAGTATAATAATTGCCATTTAAATATACCCTGTTTCTTTTTCTTGCTTAACATTACAATTGTATGGAATTTAATAAAATCATAATTAAAAAAATATTCCTAAAATTTTGTTAAAGCATAAGTATTTTTATATACCACAGGGCAATGAGTCACAGCACAAAAAGACCTGGTTTTAACATATTTTTAGTGGGAAATGTTAATTTGGCTAAGTGTGTTTGTAAAGCATTTTAATAAAATGAGTAAAGAGGTGGAACAGAGAGCGAGCCCCTGGAATGCAATAAACGAAGCGACGACCGATATACGACTATCGAAAATTACGTTGTTAAGGTGAAGAAAATATAACCAATATAATCACAAAAGGTCATTGGGCATTTTGTTCGGACATATGACCCACGGCCTACACAAACGAAATAGGGCTAGGTATGCAGGTAAATGTATCTGCTACTCAGTGGTATGAGTCGCATTCTTGTAAACCATGAGAAAGAAATAAAAATCATTTCTCATCATTATAGCATTTTTGCAATGAATTAAGTCAGAACTCGCCTAGTGATTGCAATTTTTTTTGATATGTGGCCGTCTCAAAATTTTTTTTTGTTGAGATTATTGTTGATTACTGTCACGTACTTAATACGTAACAGTAATCAACAATAATCTCAAAAAAAAAAATTTTGAGATGTGGCCGTATTGCAGTCCCTAGGCGAACTATCACTACATCGTACACATACTGTTGAATAACTTTTTTCTGCCGGTTGATACATAAAAAAATACATACTTAGAAAAGTGAGATTAAATTCTTTTTCTACTCCTGTACTGTTATCTGTCTTTTACTTGGTCACGAACACTAATATAAGAACATATATAATATGAGTTCAGAGAAGTCTATACTCTATTCCCCATAACAGCACTAGTGTCGTTATAGCCACTTTACGTTATTGCTAGCAACCACAGACTTCTAAATCTAGGTTAAACTGAGGTCAAGGATTAAGCGCTCAATTTTAACTTTACGGTAAAAATGCACAACTACCAACTTAACAAACAATTAAAATCCTACGGCTTTTAAGAAAAACAAAACTTTCTGAACTAAATTCATTGATGCCAACATAAAAACAAAAGTATTTTTAATATATTCACTGCGTGTCAACTTCATTTAAAAAATAAAAAGTTTACCATAGACACATACTGACAGTCATACGTCATATTTGCCTTCTTTGCAGGTTATGCCTTGTTTGTATTTTATAATTTTAAAACCTGTCGTAGAAAAAGTATTGTATGCAACGTTGTATAATTAAGTCAAAAAACGCTCATTGCCTCTCTATTTGCGATACTCGCCGCATTCGCGGCTCGTATCGCAACTCACGCAATTCGCATTTTTTGAACCTTCTTATACAACTGTTGCATAAAATACTATTATTTTAAAACTAATTTGGTCTCTGTACACGAAATTTCGGAAAGCGGGTCAAAAACGCCCAATTACCTTTATCGTTATCTCTTGGAGTACAGCACTTGTCACTTTTTCTTACAATAGAATCCTTGTTAACTTGCTTAATGAAAGTTAATGAAATAAAATAATCAATCCAGATTTTAATGGACATCGATGTTTTATGTACTCGATCATGAAGGACAGCATTTTCATAAACGAGTAAATTTCTAAGATTCTGTCACAGAATATACATATTTGTATAATGTGTAATTCCATAATCATTATAATTAATTTTATAAAATAAATACAGAATTAATGTGTGTCCTCCCCTTAACACCGACGTTACAAAACAGCGTTTGTTTTCGTATAATGGTCAGTTAGTGATCGCCACCCCTGACGTCTATTACATAAATCCGGGGAACAGTTGACGACCGCTGCTGACAAACGAATGGCAGCCACTATTATAACTGAAGCGGAAAATGTAGTCGATCGCTGCATTTGTCTAGCGGAATAGAGATGTTTTAAGAAAGAGTTACAATAATTTAGGACGTTTTGAAAAATGTTATCGATCGCTACGATTTGTTTTTAGAAAAGCGAGATGTTCTGCAGTTACATTAAATTGGGAAATTAATAACTGCGATAAAAATATCAGTGTAAAAGTGAATTCCTCTTTTTCTTTTCACTGCACTAAAATATTGAAATAACCTGAAGAGAGCTACTTATTTATTTAAGTTACTTAATAAAGAAAATAAATAGGTATTTTCCGGTATTGCGTGCTATTTTAATACTACCGATTAACTGACTATGGTAAATAAATCTCTGTGCGGATTTCAGCTGTACAATAAAGCGAATTTATTATCAGTAAGTCATCCAAAACAATCCGGATTTATGCGCGCAAACAAAACATCTTTATTAAAAACTGCACTGCCCTCATTTCACAAAAGGGCGTGGGTTACTTAGAATTCTATGAAAATTACCACCTTTTACACAATAAAGAGTCTATCTGTTTGAAACGATCTATGCTTATATATTTACGTGCATATATTTATTTATATTTAACAGAATTCTCGGAAAGGGCCGTTTCAGAGCGTTTCGACAGCGGCGGTTTTTTTTTAATTCATCTTCCAGCAGCAAGAGGTAGCGATTACAGTTAACTTTTATTACAAACGGTAGACGGTATCGAGGCTACACATGATTTCATCAAAAGTTGTCGTCACTCGATAGTCCTTCGTGGTAAAAATCGAGGGTGTCCCCTAATAAGATAATAAAAACTCTGGAAAAACGCCTGAAATCGACCCGAAACGGTTCATCGATAATATTGGAAACTAGCGCCGTTGATGGAACTATATATACCTAGCCCAGCCACCTGCATTGCGTAGGTATACCATATCGGTCTTCGTGTTTTTTTTTGTCAATTGTCTCCTATGTAACTGTTATAAAAACTTATCGCATCCTCTAAATTCACGAAAACAATAATAAAAACCAATATCGCTCCCGAAATCGCGTCTTAATCCTTACGCCTTCCCACCGTTCAGCCCACCCAACAATGGCGATTAATTGTAGTAATCTTTGTATCAAAAGGATTTAAGTCACTCCATTTTCCTAATAAGATACGTCGTTTTGTACGAGGAGCGCTGAATAATACAAGGCATTTAAAAAAAGAACGCTCGAAATGCAACCGTCAAACGTTGAAATGCATCACAAAATAAACGGTCATCCCGCGCCTTCTTCAGAGATCACGTTCCAAGCATTATTCTGATGGATTCGATTTTTGAACGTACATTTTCGTTTTTTCCAACAAACTTTGTTATGCCAGCAGCAAAAAATGCTTCAGACTTAAAACTAGAGCATTAAGGATGAAAATGGAACACGATTTATTTGAAGGAACGCACGAGCTGCTCCTTTCTCAACAAGTTTATTTTATCAATCAGAAATATTCACCGGTGCCCTTAAAGCTATGTAGTTAACGTCGAAAACGGAATGTAATTGAGCTAAATAACTGCAAATGTGTTATAACAAAGTAATGTTCTTGTTTCACGTATTACCAGCGTACGAACAATATGATAAAGTCGTTTCGGAAATCCGTAGCTAAAGTTCGCGAGAGATTTGAAGAATGCACGATCTTTTTGTAATTTTAAACCCATTGACTGAAGGCGTGAGAGTTTTTCCAGTAACAAAACAATATTGGAAACAAAGTTGCCAATTTTATAACAATGCATGGACATACGTATACATTTGATGTGTATGTCTATACATATTCGAAAATTACTCTTCTCTTTTATCAACTTCATCGTAACTCACATGTGAGATCCAAGTCAAATGTGTGACTATTACTTATAAAAAAATACTATTTAGCTCTAAGGAATACTTCCACTATTCCATTTGCTAGACAGCCCAAAGCAAGAAAGACCACGGCGTGTGAATTTCATATGGCAAAAAGAGGAAATGTAGTAACCGCCAAGGGTTTCCTTTGGCTGTTACTACATTTCCGTTTTTTGCCATCGATATATTCTTAAAACCTTTCTCTTTTCAACCATTCTAGACTCCAAGTCTTATGTACGTAATCAGATGGTAGAAAAGCGCCTTTAAGAGAAAGATGGACTGAAATATAAATTGTAATACTGAATAAGGAAATGCGAACTAAAGCCGTATTTTCCCGGAGGTTGTAAAGAAAAATGAACCGGGATCCCATTCAACAACGACTTATTAAATAAATTAACCGCAGCAAAAGGAAAAACTAAGCTTTCATTTGTATGGACAAAGCAGATAATTTCTTAAAACCCCGCGGTATTCTATCGTATTCACCGCGGACTGTGGCGAAGAAAGCGGGGAAAATAATTGGAAAGTGACGGGAACGCTAGGGAGGGGACTATCGATATTTTCGTCCACCGATTAGCCTTCTGACAGTTGAACTGGCGACGCAGAAAATAATAACACTTTTTTTTTCTTTGTCATGAAAAGAAAATGTTTTGTCAGAGTTCAATGATCTGTAAAAAGTTATCGAAATAGTTAAAAACATAAAAATCCGTATGAAGCGTTTTCTTCAATGTTCAGTTTAAAAAACCCCGCTCTGCCGTGCTAGTGATATATGCAGTAATTAGTCTAGAGGTATAAGAAATGTGAACCGTATTCGATTGGAGTAAGGATGACATTTCATATACTTCTAGACTGTAATTACTGCATATATCGCTAGCACGGCAGCGCTTTGGTAAACAAAAAATCGTTAATCCAAATGGATTGCACGAAATTCTATTGCGTGAATGCATGTGAAAAATGCAAATCTAAAACGATTGCGATTTCTAAATAGATACTGTGCGTAGTGCGGTTCGAATCGTAAAAAACCGGAAAAACTTATCGACATCGCAAAAACGTCACTAGCCTGCGTCCCACATTCCCAACTTTTCATCATTCTCCTTGCCTCCCGGCGCATTGTGGCCGTGGGAACCTTTATTAACCCCATAGAAAACCGGTGAAAGACCAAGAAAAGCATTTGTGCTCTGAATAACACAAAGCCGCTTCAGTGTTGATTCCGTACCGGTTTCAGAGTTTCTTTTCATTCGGTATTTCCCGATTCGGCCGTGTTTTGTATCGGTAAATGAGTTTCTGTAAAGGTTAATTTACTTTTCAGGGCTCTGCGCTGGTTTGTTTTTCTTGGGTGTAGGATGTAGCAATGGTCACTTGTATGTCTGTTACAATGTAAGCTAAACGAAGGTTCATTACTCAAACTTCTTGGTGACTAGAGTAATTCTCTGAGATAGGCTTTCATTAATGACGACTACCTTTGCTTTGTTTCCACGCGTATGTATTAACATGCGAGAGAAAGAGGAAAACAGATACATATTCGTCGAAGTATATACCGGTAAATCAAGGCGAATAGCACAGATAAAATCATGATTAAAAATTAAAATGTAATTTGCGTGATATTTTGGATTGACAAAAGAATTGTAAATGAAACAACGAGAATAATGCTGAAATGCGAATATTATATTCGCAGAGATGAGCAAAGACAGATAAGAGAACATTAAAGTCTCTATACAACAATACTAAAAGTTAATAGACAAGAACATTAAAGTCTCTATACAACAATACTAAAAGTTAATAGACAATGTCTATTACCTTTTAGTAATTCAGCTCCAAGACATAGTGCCCATAGAAGCGAAGTTTTAATTATTAATATACAACTCGGCGTCTTTTTTTAAACTTTCTGACTTCCGCGGGTAACTAAGCGTACACTATTTAATTATGGAACGCCCCACCCTCACTGGGGGAGGGGGGGGGGGGGGTTTGAAATATAATTTTCTGAAAGGTTTCTTGTCGACTGTGACTTACGTTTCTTTGTGGGGACGCGGTCAGCGGAAAATACTTGAAATTACTTTTGCGATGTTACGTTGTGTGAGACGTTAATGTTTCGCCATTCAGGGATGGAGAACAAAATTCTGTATTTTATTTACAGTTTTCAGTGGAAAAACGTGTTTTCTTATATACCTAATGTTCTTGAGCTCAGGGGGCAAGCAAAAATAAAATGTAGCAAAAGGAACAGAAAATATCTAAAGAAGTTAAAGAGTTGGATACATGATTGCGCCATTGATAAAAACCAATGAAGAATTTCCGTGATATCAACTAAGTATTTAAAAGGACATAATAAGAAATCGATTACATTCATATTTAAAGACAGCTAGAAAGATTATTATCTCGGGCGAGGAGAGAAGATTCGCTTTAAAATAAGTGCTCTAATTGAATTTTTCGACTGCTTCATTCGCTAAGCCGTGTAGAAACATTGTAGGTACAATCATTTTCGCTGATAACAAGACTTATTTTGTTAATCATAAGATGTCGTTCAGATAAATGTCTTTGCTGTGGATAAAATTATGATAATTAACGGCCTGGGTAATGCCATGCAGTTTTTATTATAAAGTACTAAGAGTAGTACAGTAAGGTTATGCGCCTATTCTGCCGTCCTAGTGTAAAAGGCGACCTTTTACTATGGAAGTTCATAGTAAAAAGTCGCCTTTTAGACTAGGACGGCAGTATTGGTCCAGCAAGAAAATTAGGCATTTAAAGCCTCAGGAAAGACGCCATCACTGAATAATATTACAAAATCAGTATGACCCAAAACTCGCTCGACAATCGCTCATAAATAGTTGTTGTATATGCATCCTAAGCCAATTTTTGTCCAAATTAGTCTAATAAATGTATAGATAGATACCTATACTATATACCAACGAAACTGTCATAATTCATATTTAGTATAAACATTCAAATAGCTATCATTTCGTAAATTACTATCGGATACAAATTGTGAAGTAGAAGTTGGGTGCTTTGTGGAAGCGCAAATTAGATAAGAGTTCCTCAAGAAGCACTTTTAAAGCGAACCCTTGCCCAACATTGGCCAAACATAAGCCAACACGCGTACCAACGTAATCTCCGCCCATTAAGCGGCGCACGATCTCACCTTTGTCGTCAGTAGCGACATCTGCAAATAGCTCGCATTAATCTACCACTATCGAGCCTTAACAGTATACTTCTAACTGTAACTACAGCAAAGACGAACAATCCTCGAGCGCGCGAAAGAGGACCTTAAGTTAGTTCGGGAGAATTTAAAGTGTAAGACTAATGTTAGCTGCGTGCAACACTAACTACAGCAAAGATGAACTGACCTCGATTGTGCAAAAGAGGACCTTAAGTTAGATGGGGAAAATGTAAAACATAACACATAGCAGCTTGTAACTATACCTAAAAGAATTACATTGTACATAAAAAGCGACTAAAGTTACTATTACTAATATTAGTTATGAACGTAATTCTTTCAAGCAGTATAGTGAAGATTTCTTTCAGTAATAGCTGTAACTCTAAAATAAGATGCAAGAAAATTCGCACCCTTTAAGTAGGTACCTATTGTCCATGAAAATATCTCAAAAAACGATAGATATTCATGCTAAACTCTTTAATGGGTGTATACAAATTGCTTATTTCTTCTTAATTCTATCTTGTAACATCTAAAGCTCAACTTAAAATCGATTGCCACATGACAGCACTATCAGTCACCGAGAGCGCTCTCTGATTGGCTCACCTCATTTGTTCCGACATGGCTGCAATACATTACCTGCTCACCGTTTAACCATTCAAACTAAGCACTTAAATGCCCCGCACAAATTAAAAGCACGACTCAGTTATCTTAGCTAGAATTTTAATGCACAAGACGAGTTACTAAATCGTAGTGCTGGCTAAATTAACATTGTAAACGTAATCGGTTTTCTATCGATAAATATGTTGAGCAGTAAAATTGACGCGCTGTAAATTATGTCAATACGATTCTTTGGCCGATTTATAACACACCAATACTACTATATTAAGATCGTAATCAGATATAAACACGTCTATTTAAACTTCATCGAGATATTTTCGGATAATAAACACAATAAAAACTCACGCATATTTGCATAAAATAATACTTTAATTAAATCCAATGGATCAATAAGAACAGGTTTTTTTCAATCGGTACGACAATTTTATCGACATATCGTTCCAGCACTGGCTAATGAAACTGGAAACTAATAAATGGAAGAATGAAATCCCTATTGCAAAATTTGACGACGCTCGCCGCTGACCGATACTAAATGGGAAAACCGGTCGGAAAATACCCGATATGAAAACCCACCTCTAGTTTACCATAATGTTACCGGGATAACTATCTGCTTTAAAATTAAAAATAGAACGTTTTATTACCTATCTAACGTACTCGTATGTTGAAACTTAAAATTGGCCGGTCATAAAATACCATTTGTTGGATTTAAAATGAAAACGTAAAGGGCGAATGGAAGAAAAGCTTAGCCACAATAGGCGTGCCCGATTTCCACTCGCATTGTGCTAGAACGCAATAGCACCACACCGTCCCTCTCTAACAAAGACGCCGGCGAGATGGGTAACAGAGATAGTCGTCACAATAGACAATTGTTATCCCCACCGCTTGGGATTGGTGCCCTAGTGAAATTTATGTGCGCGAATTTCATTTGTGATTTCACCGTATTAGACGGTAAGAAGGTCGATAGTCGCGTACCTCAGGAAGTGGTTTTATGTGGCCAATAATTTAATTCGGGCTTTATCATTGGAAAGACAATGCTATAGGTACTCATAGTTAGGCAGGAAGTAGATTAGGTGAGGCGTAGGCGGCGCCAACAGTCTATTCTTGTGGAATAATTAAAAATGTCAAACTCTGGTGCCTGTCGACGGGCAGTCTTAAGACGATTTCATTTAGATTCTTTGAAATGTTTCTTTTATTTTTTGAGCAGAAAAATATGTAGTTATTTTGTCGTTACTGAGAACAGTGTAATTTAGAGAAAAATGTAGGTTGCTAAACAATAATAGGTATTTCTGACGAAAAATTGATTGTTTCACTTGTCAAAAGAAATAGAACGGTCGAATTCCAAATTCAAAACACCATTCGAAAATTTCACGCGTAGTGATGTGACACGCGCGACACTTACCGGTTTTTTAATATCGCCTTTTTATTTTTTAATCAAAAACGTTGTCAACACATGTCCGCGCGGTCCTCTAGTTTTCTTTCACCAACTAATTGGTCTGACACTAACCCCAGCAGGAAATATTTTTCAAGAGCCGTTTTTTATACGAGGAACTTGTTGACACACGATTTTAGCCGCAGTCGGACGATTAAATTTAATGAAAATGACACCTTTAAAAGATTCCTGTTTCAACCGGGCGGGGTTAATTATTTGATGTAAATGTCTTTGACGTTGACGTTTTACTTGAAACTAGATGTATTTTTATGATGTACCCCACATTTATTTTAATGCCGCGCGTCGGTGTAAAAATAAGCCGAAATAGCTCACGCCATATATATAAAAAAAAACTGTCCATGGCAACATTGAATACGAATGATAAAACGTTGTCCTATGATGGCATAGAAAAAATGGTAGCCGTTAATTCATTTGTTATAAATTTTTGAAAAGAGAACGCTCAATGAGACGCGTCCCCGACTGATTGTCAATTAACGACATCAAACGGGCTTTTTGCGAATTAAGCGCCCGTTTGTGTTTCGTTTTTTTTGTTTCGTTTTCCAGCCAGGGGGTTTGCGTTTCGTTTTCATATTTCCGTTTGTCTGTCTGTTATAGGGGCATTGTGGGCGTTTATGTACGGGAGCCCTCCCTTTGTGTCGGTATTTAATACGGAGTGCTTTCAGATGAAAATTACTTTCTGTGCTTTTATGAAACGGGCAAATTAGAATTGGATGATTGGATACGAAATGTACATATATTTACTTGGTGCGTTTTCTTTGATGATCTGTCTAAGGGCCACAACACAATTACACAATGCGACGTTGTGTCAAGCACGATGTGACGTGATGACGTCGTGTCAAGTAACGACGCGACGTCGAAACGATGTTACACCGTGCCGCAATACGATGTCATATCGCATAATTATGCTTTGGCCTGAAACGTAACTGTCTGAGCTTCAATAATCAGTTTAGAAAGGATATCTTATTTTACATTGTTACAATTCTGATTGAATCGTAAAAATATAAAGTACCTATGTAGTATGAAAAAGGTTCGGATTGGGTAAAAGGAACGTAATATTTTTTATCAAATCTTCTACAGTTACTTGCAATTGAGTCACACCGTACACATTTCGAAGGAATAAACTTAGTATAGTGACTGTTGCTTACTCAAAATAAGAATCACACCAGTCGAATCTGTAAATTGCTGAAATGCGATCTGCCATTTTCGATGGGTCTTAATAAAAACAGGTTCGCTATCATTTTCGCTTTCAATACTCCGAATCGGTTTTCGTGTTGAATGCATATTGTAGGCTGGCGGTGCAACAAAGACACTCTCATACTAATGAATGAGAGATAAAAACTCGAACAACACTCGATCACGGTTCGGGTAGGGCTGTCAATGCCGATTTGATTTAATGTTCATTTCGTTTGAATTTATTTTTACGTAGACTTTTCAAATGATAATGGTATTGATGTTCGAACATTTCTTTCGGATAACATGGAGCCTATCGTCACGCTACTCATAAATTTGCTGTGTAAATTGTTACATGAAAAAAAAAACAATCAACTCACTAACGCTATAAGGATTGCTATTTTAGAGATTTTGATTAATTAGCAGCAGCAAGGTGAACTTTTACAGTATTTGCATTTGTTTTTCTTTACAAACATTTAAAATGGTTGTGTTAATAAGTATTAGTAGAGTACCTAGTTGAAATCGTTTATGTCACATTGTAAGAAGATTTATTGAAATAGGTATAAACTGTAGGCGGACAGCACAACAACTTGTCATTGCAATATCATCACCGTAATAGCTTTGTCAGATGCAACTTTGCTCCTATTTTAAGGAATTCAATGCATTCCAAACATGTTAACAAAACAGCAATATTAAACAAGACTTTTTGTATGCTACACACCTCGCAACTTATGAGCCAACACGTTGTTACAATCGGTTTGCTGATCGCTCAAAGTGAGCGACGGACCAGCGGGATTGGTTGAAAAACAGTTCAACCTTTACTTATGTAGAGTGTGTGATCGAACTAATGGGAATTTTAGTTGTCGGTTCGCTGCGATCGCTCGGAGTTGCGGTTGAATGTACAGGGAAGATAACCGGAACTTGCCTTCACCTTTACAATCAGTCGCCTCGCGATCGATCTTATGACATATTGATGGTCAAATTGCAAGATCTATAGAGGTCATACAATTCTAGCCTGATAGTCTAGATATCGCGGTTCTAAATCAAATCGACAAGAAGAAACGAGGCAAAAAGCATAACTGCCCCCTGATTATAATTAATTGCCTCCTACATATAAAGGTGAATCTCGATTCGCGTTCCTTAAAGTATGAACAGATATGTCATTGCGAATTACCCAATTATTTAGTCACAAAAAGCGTGACCTTCTCTTACAGGCGTTGCTTAAATTGTCTGTCAAGATATATAAGGCCCTATCTATCTATCAGCCATGGACGTCAACTCTGCCCTCCTAAAGTGTAATAACTAGGCCTATTACACGTTACGTTAAGAGGTCAGAACTCCTGGACGTGGGCCTTCTCCATCGTTCGCCGCAGAGTGCGGTCCTCTGCAGACTGCATCCACCGACTCCTAGTTACGCTCACAAACTCGTATGTCCACCGAGTCTGGGATACAAGGCCCTATGGTGATGAATACCAATCGCAAACAATCGACAACCCTACAATTGTTGACGCTACAGATTGAAGAGGCCGTCCATAGACGCGCTGCAAATGGGAGCGGCTAATGGCGCCCACGTTTGCATTCGCGCGCTTTTTTTAGGGTCCCGCAAGGAAAACGAAGATAATAAGGGTGAACCCTAATTCCAGGTAGGTACGGTTAATTTAGTATAATTTTTATTTTTGTTACTATAAATCGGGGGTCATTTTCTAAAAACTAATGTAAAGTGACTAAAGTATTTGCATGCAAGTTATAATTTTAGAGATCTTGAAAATAGTGAAATAAGTAGACAGCAGCTATCATGCAATGTTTTTGAAAGAGAAGATAACGATATACGTAGTATACTTAAAATAAAATACACCGATTATTGACTTTATGGATGTATTTAAGGCAACAGTGAATAGGCATTTCCTGAGCAAGCGTGCTTCATCGTACATTTTGTTCCGACTTTCCATCAGGCCTCCAAAAAGGCTCTACAGTATTCTACTAACCATTAGTGCACGTGAAAACTACCGAACCGATCCATGAAATTTGCTTTACAGGTAGATTAAAACCCCTGTTAACTAATAGGATACTTTTTATCCGCCTGAGCCACATAAAAAAAGAAACATTTAACTTATTTCACCTCCGCGAACAAAGTATTCTATAAAAATTAACGTGTTTCGTGGTGTATGTATGGAACTAGTGGCTACTTTGATGCTTCTACAAAGAACCTCAGCGCACGAATCAGTCTCGCGCTTATCACGTTTTTTTTCAAACTCGTCCCTTTGTTGACGTTCGGATCCATTCGAAATAGGCGTTCGATGCACTGGCGGGTAATTTTCTTTTTTCCAGTTGTTTGCAGCCAGACTGTTTTGTGTGAGTGAAGGCATTATGAATTCTGTGTGTTGCCGGTTTTTATTTCAAACAGTGCATACAGCGGCCAAAATGAATTTGAAAACCGGTATTGACAGTCACTTTGTCAAGCACTAGTACCTATATGTATAATGTTTTGGCACATGTTTTGTCGTACGTACAAGGTCAACGAACTTATAATACTAATTCGTGTACTTCAATATACATCAATTTGATACTCTTTTTTAACCGACTTCCAAAAGAAGGACGGTTCTCAATTCGTCTGTATGTTTTTTTTTTTTTTTATCTATAACACTACTGAAAACCAAGACTATTATACCTATATACTTGTTTCGGCCGTGAGTTCCTGAGGAGATCCGGCCATATCGATACCTTTAGACTCAAAGGGCGTAAACGCCGCAGGTTCTAATGGCGTTTACGCCCTTTGAGTCTAAACGTATCGATATACGATGTGTAGAAACGGGCCGCTTTTGCAGACCCCGCTGCAGAGGCTTATAAAAAAAGGTTTATCATATAATATTCTAGATTTGATTTCTCGTTTTAATAATTACATCATTATTAGGTTAATGGACTGGAACGGCAATATCTAATTCTATTATAGATTAGTAAATAATCTGTCTTATTCAAATTAGTAAGTATTTTTATTTTAGTTGCGCAATATAGGTATACATTACGCATTACGTTTTTTAATATGAAATCGTGTAAATTGACATATTTATGTAATTTATAATGTATTTTATATTGTGAAATAAAGAAATCTAATCTAATCTAATCATTTTACCCTAAAATAGATACAAAGTCACTTACAATAGACGCACTTCGAAAAATTTAACTACCAAGTTCTTTACGCAGAAAAAACATAAACCATAGCCATTCACAGCTTCATATGACATTTTAGACTTGCACAACAGCTTTCAAATTATAGATTCCAAATTCGAACACTCGAGACCTTTTCAAATGTTCGTTGAAAGACTTGAAAGCAACAAAGTCAATTTAAAAAGAGAATCGGCGCGTAACAAACCTAATTTGCAGAAAGGGTAAACAAATAGCGAGGGGAATCACAATGTCGCTGTCGCCAGGCCCTTCGGACACTGGCTTTTAAATTTAAATCCTTAGTCTAGGGCCTCATTGTGCTTTTCTTACAGGTTTTGGCTAACTTTGGTAACGTAAATGATGACTCAAGTCGATTTCAATAGTGTAGTCTGTAGAAGATAATTTCAGAATGTATAGGTTAACTATCCTGATATAGCGATCCTAATGAATTACAACACTTAGCATGATTCTGAGTCATTTTTGAGGGTGTTACAAATGTTACCTTGGAAATAAAATATTTATTGTTTTTACTCACTTGCATAGGTATTAGTCAGAGATAAAAGACTTAGCTCTAAATAAAAAAAAATATTTATACCTTTCTTCAGTACTATTCAGCAAGTGGGCGTGATCTTTATTCCGGCATTTTCTCTTCGATTTCAATAAATTCAGCCAATTTAATGGCGATACAGTTTTGGCAATATTCGCACTTTGTTTATTCTGAATTCTTGGGGTAAAAGGCACAAGTATGTGTTCAGCCTACACCTATCCCTATTAAAAAAATCATGCCAACACGACCGCGTGAAACTTCACACAGATTTTGATGATGCCGTAACCAGGATACACATTTTTTGTTAAGGTTCTATCTTACCTTAGCATGCTCTTGCTGCGCCAGCAGCTGTTCTCGAACCATCTGCAGCTGCAGGATCATCTCCGAAAGCTGCCTCTCTTTCTCTAATACGCTTTCGCCAGCTAACGCCTGGATCGCTGCTGCGTCTAGCACGCCTCGTCTGTCGCTGGTAACAAAAACATTTTATAAGTTTAACATAGAAAAGGTTACTCACTGTTGGGTTGGATGTATGTATATATTAATGATTTTGAATAGACCAAGAATTACGTAATAAGCGACACAAATAAGAAAGACAATAGTATCGAAGTGGCGAAAGACAAAGAAAGAGTAAGTAAAAACTAAATTGATAAAGACATCTGTTCAATAATCAAAAGAAGCCATGGATTCATCAAAGACGGATATAATAATGATAATGATGAGAACATTAAATTTCGGAAAAAAAATTCTAAACTAATATTGCAACATTTTAGAGAAACAGAGAAAAGTGCCATGATAAGGCTTCGTATTATACGCGACATTTTAGTAAAAAGTTAGAGAAAAGTAGCATGATAAGGACTTATCTTCAATTCAAAAACTTTGAGAAAAGTGGAAATCAGAGGAGCCTAACCTAACACTAAGGCTATATAACTTATGCCAGCTTGTCATGTGATTTAATTGCTGTATAGTTTCAGCGATATTAACAGGCACACATGTAATTATGCAGCAAGCTGGAGCTGAATTATTCATAACAACAAGTTTTCAGCGCTAGCATAATATCAACAAAGATGTACATGTAACTTGGGCTTTCTAGGGCGCGTACTACCATTACTCGAACACTTCTGCAGTTTTTAAGTTTCTCTTTATATCGTATTCTATTAAATAGTAATTCATCTTCTTAGCCCTTCTTGCCACAGTGGTCGTGGCTCTTCCTTTATATTACTATACATGGCTGGTCTTCTTTTCTGGGTTTTAAACCATAAATGCTAATTAAAGTGTTTCAAAAAACACCGTAACTGTAACGGTCAGTCTGTCAGTCTAGGTTATTTCATGCAGACACTTAAATGCTTCAAGCATTTGCATGCATTTTGCCTTATGGTTTTTGTCGTATCTTCCTGACTTTTTACTTGCTTTTTATGAAATGTCAAAACGCTCACATACTCACATAGTATAAAATTTCTGTGAGAAAATATTATGACGGCGTTTTTTTACATTAACTGACTGTATCCTATTGTAACATAATGTCCTTTCACTTTCTATGTAAGTGAACGCACTTAATATGGACTCGCCAGCTAGGAAACTTACTATTTCCCAGGGTTCCGTGGTAAGGGTTCCATACAGCCACGACAAACAAATGCGCCGAGGACGGCACCGCGCCTGAATTATTTATGTTGCGCGCGTCTCGGGAAACTGCACCGATCGCCTTTGTGAGATGACGAAAAATTACACGTTTCCGAAGCGTTTGCATTTAAAATAATAGTAACTTCTGTAATAACGTTATCTTCACTAAGGCTGGATTAGGTAACTATTATGCCATTTAACATTTTAAACTACTACTAGTTTAAACATCTTAAGTGTGAGCGCGAAGCGTCTCCGTTTCAGCTTTCGTATGTCTGTCTGTCTCGCTGTCCTTCTCTATACGTCACATTTCTCAAACGATTCTCGTGACATTTTGTAAGCAGATTCGATAAAATTATAGAATTTATATGTCGATTCAGTTTTTGTTTTTTTTTTAATGGCGGAACCATGGAGGCTGATAAGTACACTCTCAAGGTCTCAGAGCTCACAGGGTCACTACTTACTTATAGATTTATTAGTTGTTCAGTTTGGACTAACGAAATATAAAAACAGCAGTTAATATTTCGACATGATACAGGAAACGAATTTCATAAACGTTCTCAAGAAATCACACAAGCACATATATGAAGAAAATTGGCCAGTTGAGTTCTTACTGTGGAACTTAATTGATTTAAACGGAGTCAAATAAGACCTTTCCCAGCCTTAGGCACAATGGGCCTGAACCTTTCTCCGCCATACGTACAGTCAGACAACAATAACTAATTTACAGGAACCAGTGTATGTTAAGTTAAGAATATCATTATAAATTTTGCTACACCCTACCGGGGTCCCTGAATTATTAGGTTAAAGTTCCAATGTACTGGTTTGCAATGCATGATGATGACGATGATGAAATAACCTAACGTTAACAAACCTTTTCTCTGTGTAGGTCTAGGATTTATTTAATGCAAAATTAACAAAAAAATGCTTTGTGTCGTGTACTGCTACCGCAAAGGGTTTTTAGGACATTTCAGGACAATGAAAAAACGTTTCAGCTGAACACGGTTCGGAAAAATGTTCGGACGAATGATTATTTCTGCAAAAGCTGGACAAGATCCTCATCAATAGCGCACAATTAGAAACTATATGTGGCAACACTGAAACGGGTCGCCTATTTTTGGCATAATTTTATTTGTCCGAATACTATTTACGCATAATTGTTATTTTACAGATAATATTGACTTTTCAGAATAACTATAAAAGAAACCTAACCTAATATGTTCTAAATGGCTGATGTAAAAGATTTTGCAAAATATTTTCCGTTAAAGCTACAGAAAAATTATGCGTAAAGAGTATTCGGGCAAATAGAACATTCGGAGGAAAAAAATTATGCGAAATAGATGGCACCCCACTGAAACCTAGCGACACTCGTTGGAATAAGTAGACAGTAACAGCAATACGACAGATTGCGCTTACATCAACGCCCATACAAACGGCACCAGTCCCATAGCACAGTACCTATAAAAGCAGTAATTTTTCTTCCTACAAAAGGTACATCGCGCGCTTGTATGTGTGTGCGCCGTGAACGAAGACACTACAAGCAAATATTTAAGAAAGCGTAAGAATACTCCAGTATGGATCGCGCTCTGTGTGAATACGTGTCGCGCGCTCCTAAACGGCCGAAGTTGGACTACTTGGCCTTCTTTGCCTTATCCATAGTGTCCTACATTGCAGTATAGAACCGTTTATAACGCTAACACTACATAACATATACCACTTCAAACCAACTTCTTTCGAACTTCGGTCCCCAGGCACAACACCCGCCTGGAGAGGGATCTCTTTATCCTCTCTTCCACAGACATGTTCAGCAGTGAACAAAGATAAGATAGATAGTCATGCTTTTGGAAAAACCACTTTCCGGCGATCAAATATGTGAAATGTGACGTTCCGCGGTTGAAGGTACCTTGTGGATATTGTCGCTTGCGTCGTATCCGACTCCGTTACTATAGGACATCAATATAGGAGGACGCAAGCGACAATATCCATAAGGAACCTTTAACCGCGGAACGTCACATATGGTCCCATTACCCCGTATTTTTTTGCACAATGCGCTCGACTGTACAATAAGAGTACACTTCGTGCATTGTTTCAACTCGATAAGAACTGACGTTCCCAAAACGAGATCCGTCCAACCAGTCCAGATGGCATGAAAAAGGACGTAACGAACCGGACTTTAGTAAAAGATACGTTGTTATGTAGAAGGAAGGGGTAATGGGGCTAATTAACTCTCAGTTAACTGTTTAACTGTTACTCATCGGTTCATTGTGTGAGTTTAGCGAGTTTCAAATTTGCAGCTGTTTTATGTGTGCGTTTTTTCGCTTCAAGTTTATCACTCGTTTATTGAGTGTTTTAAGAAACGATGATATGTTCCTAAATTTATATTTATGAAAATTCCAATTCGTAAATTTACACTTATAAACATTTCAGTTCATAGTATGACATAGGACTCACACATAAAAATCAGTTGCACATTTATGTTATGTTCCAATCCTTAAATCCCATTATTAATAAAGTAGATGTCAAAATTCCTAGATATTCAAAATGAGATGACAAAAAAGTAGAATAAATAGCGCAATTGGATATTTTCCGTTAAACTTATCCACAAATAAGATACATAATTGAAGAAAAAAACCAAAAGAGAAGAAAATAAATGAGTATAACACAAGCAGAAAAAAAACCTTAACTATTGATTGACATTTGTAATAAAGAATCTAATAAAAAAAAAACAAACCAAAATAAAGACTATTTCTTTGCTAGAATACGGTTACAAGATCTTATAACTAGAGACAGGATTTGAAGTAGCGATCTCAATATCAATATATTCATATTCATATTCGTTTATTTAGTAATATTCATACATCGTCAGAAGTAAATAAAAAAAAACAATATGGATATGACTAGTGCAATTTCTTAAATACATGTCATGTTGGTTATATAAGGTGTGAATTTTTACTGTGCATTGTGCAGAAGAAATAATAAAGAAGAAATTAAAAAAATTAACTATTTCAAAAATTAACAAATGATGTTTTTATTTATTATCACCAAAATTTTTGCCCAATATTTACAAAAGCTTCCAAAAAGGTTTTTACTTTTTTGTTCCGATAAGTTACATTATTTTTGTGTGTAGAAAAAATAATACAC
The DNA here is from genome assembly GCA_947034925.1 of Eudemis profundana. Taxonomy (NCBI): domain Eukaryota; kingdom Metazoa; phylum Arthropoda; class Insecta; order Lepidoptera; family Tortricidae; genus Eudemis; species Eudemis profundana. The sequence goes on along the minus strand of OX344806.1, from coordinate 6,484,509 downwards.
TATACCAGTCATATCCATATTAATATTGAGAAGAGCACCCTCAATCGAGACAATCAGCTGTCAACGAGTATGAATGACGTCACATCGGCTCGCCGTCACACTATGTTTATTTTCTAACTCACTGACGCCGATTGCGATTTGTTGTTGAATTACAGATTCGTAGTAACATTTGAAGAATGGAATGTAGAAAAGTCAGTTATAATAAAATACCATTTTGACTCCAGTCAAGCCAATTCTTACTATGTAGTAAGATGTGATAAACTCTATAAAGGAACGAGAACACGCTGAAGATATCTAGTCTGATTGTAATTAGTCAATTTCAGCCAATACCACATCTTGACTGTTTATTATGATGATGAAAATTATTAAAACATCATTCGGTTTTTATTTATCCATTTTTCGGATCTCCTAAAGAAACTTATAATCATTTCAACCCAAACCTTCACAAAATAATGAGTGCTCAGTTATTTTTGATCACATAAAAAATAGTACATTACACAACTAGGGTGGTAACACAAAGAAAGCCCGAGATCGCAGATGTTTGCGGCCCGAGCTGAAAGCGAGGGACGTAAATATGCGATCGAGGGCTTTCTTTATTACCTCCCGTGTAGTGTACATCATTTTATGTCTACACTTGGCCAGAAAGCGGCTTTTTCTGTTCGCGCAGCGTGCGGAAAAAACACTTTAAGGCCAGGTGTGGCATAAAAACAATTATCTTCATCTCAATTCTTCATTACATTACATTTTTCTTATACAATTTCTATCATCCTCGAATTTTATTAATTTTCCAACAAATCGTTTCCCGAAACAAAGGAAACAAATATATTCAGCCGAAGCACAAAAGTACTAACATTCTATAAAAAGCATATATCTTTACAGCATTTTTCTAACAGTAGCTATAAAGCTCTCAAGTCTAGGGCAGGGGTGACGTCATTAAAATGGATGCCAAGGGGTTGACACGTCGTATTTTGACAGTATGCAGGGTGTTGAGAAAAGTCGATTATGTTGTGCCGCTGCACTTGTATGTTGTACTGAAAAAGTGTATTTGCATTTCTTACGATACTGATATTATTGTACAAGAAAATACGCTAAAAAATCGTGTAGTAATAGATTGCGAGAGTAAGTGACGTAATTAAGTTATCAGATCATTATGATGGCAAAAGTCGTTTAGACGATTAGCAATGTCGTAATTGTGGTAATCATATACGTTCCATATAAAGAAAAAATCTTCCAATAAATGGCTAACTCAAGTTTGCCATAAATATTCGATTCGATTTATCACATCAGAAAACAAATTTCTAATACGAACTGTTCTCAAATGCCACCAAAACAATTTCAAAGACAATTTAAGAGTGGGCGTTTCGATCAAAACAACTCAACTTTACATCCTGTATCAAGCGTAACTTTTTGAAACAAAATATTTTCACGAAAACACACCGATGGCGAAAATTACAAACGCCACTGGCATCTGACGGCATAATTGTGAATATCTTTTTATAACTTCATTCTTTTATACTTCTCATCACAAAACGTCATAAGCGACAGTTTATCCGTATTGAAATAAGACCTTTTGTGTATAATGTATTAAAGTATTGGTAATGCTTTGATTTTTTCTCCCTCTCGATTCGATCAAACTTCTTTGAAGATTTAAGGGAAGGTAGTAAATGAGAAAATAATTGCTTTCGTATTATTTGAGGTATCTTTTTAAACATTTCTATTGGGGCGCTTATTAAGAAATTAATTAGGTATCGGTTGCAATGTTCTTTGAGTTCGAGATGATTGTTTTTGAGGATATTGTCTCTTTTGTTGACGTTGAAAAATTAATTTCGGGATTCGATTTTTGAAAAGTTGTTGTATTACATCATTTACATCATAGGTTTCCTGTGTCATTAATCAGTGTTTTTTTTTTAAATGTTGAATTGTGGTTTTAAAGTGTCAGTGTAATTTTGCACACAAATTGACATAGAACTGTTGAGAAATTAATGACAGTTATATTGCAAATGACGACCTTTTTACAAAATCTACCATTAGCCCAAAGGTTGGAATTGTATGTAATAGCGTAAAAATCGTCGACCGTAGGTTAAATTGGCGTAAGGGACATTCATTTTCCTGCCCTTTATTACCCCAATTGCACCTACGGTTAAGTCGGTTGACGATATATAAATCATAATCAAATTAGAAACCTCATTTTATGAAGTCGGTTGAAATAATACGTGTGCGATTAAACAGTGACGTCACAGACAAGGGAAACTATGAATAATTGACCGTCGTCAGACCTTTGCCGCCGCTCCATCATTGGAGTATGTTTTATGCAGAGCCCGCAAACGCGACACTGTGGCAACAATAAAGAATCCCTAACGCGGAGGGTTATTCGTCTTGAGGCCCCTCGGTGGTGTAAGGATTGTGTGGACATGCCTTAACTTGTTTATTTAACCGTTTAATTTTGGCTACCGAAACCGAGGCAGACATATTTCGCTGTGACAGAATGCACTCAATTTAATAACCTAAAGGTATGAGCAATGAACTCGGTGGAAGGTTTCTTTGCTTGCCACCTGAAGATCTTACTTCTTAGAAATCAGCATCATCAGCCGAAGGGCGTCCGCTTCTGGACATACTTATGTCGGTCCGTTCGACGCCCTTGACTAGGGCGTGCAGAACCGGGAAATTTTAGTATGGCAGTCTCGGGAATTCCTGGTTCTCCCATATTAACATTTTCCGGTTCTGCACGCCCTGCTATTGACGGACCGCAGCAGAGTTTACGAGCTGTTATTACTTTCACGGATCAAATTATATTAATCTTGAGATGGGCGGCGAATAGGGCTTTCAATCCCGAGATTTTTGAATGGCTATGTCTAATCCCGGGGTCACTGGATTAGTCATACTACCTACATCTAACGGCGAAGTTCCGGATTACTTGAAAAAGAGAGAACTCATAAAATAAACAAAAACTGTATAACTTATGAAAATCGAATGCAAAAAGAAAATTAAGAAGCTTATATAGCGCCATGAGTTGCAGCTTTCTTTTGGATTTACATTTATGTTTGTTAATAAATCCCTCTTCAGCGTTCTGGTACAGATTGATTTTTATTCAAGTGTCATGAAGACTTCATGGTTGTGCGATACGAAGCGAATGTAACCCTGGCAGGTGTAATTCGCGATGAACAAGCGTTGCAAATGGGATAATACGTACCCCGGCTGAACAGTAAGTCAAGGAAGTGGTCTACCACTTTCTTGAGCGCTTTTGAATTATATACTATTCAATAAAGTCGAAAAGTGGCCACTTTTTGGCGTAGGTACTGTACACACTCGACGGGAGCATAAAAATAGTACGCTTCTTACGATATGACTAGGCTGGTTCGACTCCAGGCGTTAAGCCCCCACCTAGCCCGATCATATCGAGGTGGACCGGGACTAAGTGACCTGGTTCGACCCCAGGCACTCCCGGCTCCCACCCAGTCCGACCAACTCAGGGTGGTCTGGCTAGCGACCTGGTTCGACCCCAGGGAACGCCACGGCCAACCACCCGGTCCGACAATCGCTACGCCCAGGAGGGGCTGCGAGTTTGTCAGTTTCTAAAAAAAATAAAAAAAAAAAAGATATGACTAGGAATTAAAGTCTTGCGTGTGTAGCTGTTCGTCTGTCACAGGGATGTTTGTTTTGAATCGTAATAGGTAGAGACTTGGAATTTTCACAGACTGTGTATTTCTGTTGCCGCTATAACCACAAATAATAAAAACAGAATTATATTAAAAAATAAAAGGGCTTGGGATCATAACAACTACATTGTCAAAACGACCAAATCATCATAAGGTCCAGATCTCTAAAAATGTGGTCATTTTGGGCATTGTTGAATTAAACATCATGCCTATTACATTACATATTGTACCTAACTATTTAATTATTTTTAATAGTTTTATAATATACTTTTAACTAACAGATTCGAGTTTTTAGATAACATTTCCTCTATACAATATGATTTAAATTTTGATATGATAAACCAACATAAAACTTTGTGTTAAGTTTAAGTTTTGTTTGCATAATTTAATTTACCTGTAAGTTTATATTAATGAATAAATAAAGTCTATTTTATTTTACTGTTTTTTGCGTTTTTATGTTATGAATAAAAAATATGCAATAAACTGTACTTGCACTGACAGAATTTCAGTAAGTCGTTTTGCTACCTCGTCTTATTGAAATGTTGTCTATTAACGAAATAGTCTTTTCACGAACTAGTTGTTTTGCTGCTTGGTCTTTGTGATATGTGGACTATTAACGATGTGGTCTTCTCAAGAAGTAGTCGTTTTGATACCTAGTCATTCGGAGATATGGGTTTTCTAAAGAGATGGTCCTTTAGAGATCTGGACCTTATGATGATTTGGTCGTTTTGACAATGTAGTTGTTATGATCCCAACCCAATAAAAGGGAGTTCAGTACCAAAATGGCCAAAAAGGAACCCTTATGGTCCGACTAACAATAAGTTAAATAGCTACTTATAGCTAGGTACGAGTAGCTAAATTCACAAAAGCCAACTATTGTGCGCGATCATGTCTTGTAGCAACATAAGCCGCTCAAAGTTAAAAAGTAATTCCTATTTTAGTATTGCACGTCTTATCTACACATTTCTATCCCTGCGCGTCCACAATGCAGTCATTATTATTTCACTTGAGTCGTCCGTCAACTCACCGCGTTTATGGACGAACGGCACAGCCCCCGCTGATAGCATTTTAAATCAGGTTAAGGTCAGCACAGCGCAGGTTTTTTTTCTTTACGGCATCGCGCTCTTGGCGCATTCAGCCAACGCAGGTTGATCGAACGGGACAGCGAACGTTGTCCTTTGTTTTTTCAGGCTGCCAGTTTTAACTGACACTTTGAGTGCAGTCGTAAATAGGAGTAAGGAACTCGGTAATTCGATTTTTGAAAACCGACGGGGTTTGCCGTTTCTTTTGTTTTTTTTTTCGGGCCCGGTTTAACTGATCTGAGTAGCTTGGGTTACGAATAGATAGGGCATTCGTTTTTTGAAATTCGCTCTTCGTTTTCTTTTTTTTGTTTCGCGTTTAAAGTTTCATTATTGTTGATCGTTCAGTGATTTCGGTAACAAAATAGTAATGAATTCCGCATTTTGAAAATTGAACGGCTTTGTATTTATTTTTTTTGTTTTTCTTTGTGGCTGCGTAACCTTAACCTAATTTTTGTGGATGTATGTCATTTGTTGTGACTTGCACGCTCAATTCCATCAAATTCACATTTTAGTTCATGTCCAGGCCGTTTCAAAGCAAAAAAGCGCGTGAAAACGAGCGCCGTTACAAAATATTTACACGCCTGAAAAAACATTATAGCCGCTTTAGAAATCATTTCCGTAGAACGGTCCCATAAACGTTAGAATATACCAACATCACCTCAATAAATAAAATGGATCGGACCTGTCCAATACGTTGTGATCAATAAAAATACATCCCAAATGTAAACGCGGGTATGAATTTCTCATTCCAAATTGTATGGCTGACCATGTTAGGGTATTATCATTTTTAGTGCTCACCACATTGGCGGTATATTCAGATGGAATTTTTGATGCACTGGCGACACAGCCGCGTTGCTATTGGCCGTTCTGAATATTGTATGAACCAATCACAGTGTTGCGCTTAACGCTGCATTCCAATTTCAAACGTTGAAGGCGGGAAATCGTTGGCTACATAGTAACGTCTGTTTTGCAATGTAATAGGGTTATTTGTTACAAAATCAAACGTAATTTTGTAGCGTCCAAGTGACATTTGGCTTGCGTGCCGCCGCGTTGGTCATGCCGATAATTTGATATTCTAGCCCAGAATTTTAATGTGGTCTATGTATCCGTTGAATCCTAAAATTGGATCTTCCGCTAAGAGTTGGCATAACCTATTATCTTTATTGTGTCTCTTATCGGTTAAGTATTCATCCAAATAAATATATTAAATGCGAAAGTAATCATCTCTGTTACTTTTTCACGCTAAAACCGCAGAACTGATTTAGACGAGGGCTATTTGGAAATGATAACGTCCTGCATGAGTAATCATAAATTTTTAACCTAAAGTGCACCTACTGTGAGAATAAAACTGTGTAGTAGTCATTAACTTATTATGAAATAAGAGTATGATATTGTATGACTGTTTGGAAAAAACATACCTCGCCGAGTTTCTTAGCCGGCTCTTCTCGGGGCAGAGGTTTCACAATGGAACCAGTGGTAAATCTTGACATTCATAGGTGCATTTTAATATGCCTAAATTGAAGAATAAAAAACTTTGACTTTGAGAAGAAATTTCATATGGCTTCATATTTATTGTTTAAGACCATGGGGCAAAGGATAATTTTTATCCTGGAAATCGTATTTTAAGGGGCTGAAAATTCTGAAAAGGAAGGTGGAAGTATAGATAGAGGAGACTTGATCATTTCTCCAGTAAGAGATATCGCTAAATGGTAACTAACTAAAAACAAAATTTGAGTTTATTATGTACAGTACAAGCATTTTGACCAAATATTTTACTTCAAATGGGCACTGTTCGGAAGTTATTGAATATAAAAAAATAAATGGTGGCGGTTTATATTTTTAGACATGCTCAAGATTGTTCTCAATTTTTTTTATTCACATTAAAATCATGCCGCTCACCCCATTACTTGAAAGGGTGCCATCTATTTCGCAGAATTTTTATTGTCCGAATCGAATTTTGCATAACAGACTTCGCATAATTTATTTTTGGCGAATATTATTCTTGCAGAAAGTGTATTTGGCATAATCCACAATTTTCCGAATGATTGTTTGTCCGAAAGTTATAATAGCATAATATTGTCGTGGTCGAATTTTATTACGAATATTTTTTTTTAACATATTTGTTATTTGGCATAATTTTGATAGTCCGAAAATTGGTCCAAAACCATGTCGTTTTATTTCAAGTTATGATATTCTTAACTCTAACAGTACCGTACTGCTGCCAGAAAATTAGGCAGGTTACTTCGGAACTGTGACCCCAACGAAAACGAAATACTGCTAGAAAAGTAGCTACTTCCTTACAAAATAAATAATTGACAGGAAATAGGATTAGATTAGGTTAAAACATTTAAGCAACTAGAATTTTGCACGAGTTCTTAGCTATGGAAAAGCCAAAAAAGGGGGGACGGGGGGGCGGAGCCCCCCACGAGGGGGGCTCGGGGGGCGAAGCCCCCGCATGAAAAAAAAATTAGACAGAAAAAGTAGGTTAGGTTAGGTTTGAACTGCGTCCCCCAACAAAAACGAACTGCTGGCAGAAAAACTAGGATAGGTTAAGTTAGGTTTGAACTGCATCCCCTAACAAAAACGAACTGCTGACAGAAAAAGTAGGTTAGGTTAAGTTAGGTTTAGGTTAGGTTTGAACTGCATGTAGTGCTAGACAGGAAACCTCCCAGAGTGTCTGGATTCTTCTCATTCCTCTTGATCCGGTTGATCCGCAGGAAAGGGAAGCGTCTTGGCCGGTGCACCCCGGGAGCAACGGCAAGTGATTTCTTAGGGGCCCCTAATTGATCACTTGCCGATGCTGCGAATGAGCCTGTCAGGGGGGGTTGGGGGGTCCCGCACCGGGTTTCCTCTGTTAGAGGACTCTCCAGGTGCGGCACGCGAGGGCGGAGCGTCGGGCACGGGCAGCATCCCTCCGACGTCTCCTTTTGGGGGGCACTGCGGGCAGGCACCAGACGGGTGACCTGTGCCGCTGCGTGGTGACGGTGGACTAGTCCTCTGCGTCCCGTTAGCGGGACGTAGAGGACTGGTCCACCGTGGTCCGTAAACCTGACTGTCCCCAGCAACGAGGGCTGGCGATGGTCAGGAACGGACAGGCGAATGTCTGCGGGGTAGGGGCGTTTGTCCTCAAGTGGACGGCTGCGGGGCAGGGGCGTTTGTCCTCCCGTGGTGGCGAGGGAGGGACCGGGACACCGTGTGTCTGGTGCCGGTCCCTGCTTCCCCGGGGGACGGCCATTTGGTCGGGGGGGAGCTGGTGAGGGAAGGCACACTGGCCATGCTACAGTGTGCCTTTTTTTGGAGAGGGTCCGCCCTAGGGCGGAGGTGCTGGTGATGGCGTGGCGTTAGTAGATTCCCATTCCATCACCGTGAAGGCACAGGTCGGTAGCATCCCTGGGTTTTAGTGGGTAGGCCAATCCCTTCAGGAGCGGAGAGCCCCACATAACCAATACGTAACATCTGGCTGTCACCCCCGATGGCCTTAGGTTACGTAGTGGTATGCAGTTTTATGCATTTCCCGGGGTCAAAAAAAAAAAAAAGGTTTGAACTGCATTTCCCAACAAAAACGAACTGCTGCCAGAAAAGTAGTTTAGGTTGAAAGCACTATAAACAAAATATAAATTCATAAATAGTTTACTTATTTTCAATTTATAAGTTACTAAAACAAAATATAAAAACAAACAACTGTATTATGCGTAACTTGTATTCTGCATGTTTAGATTATGCTTAACTAATTTTATGCTTATTCGACATTCGGAATTCACATTTTATGCATAAATATATTTCGACGAAATAACGTTATGCGTATTAAATGTATGCGAAACTTGGTTATGCAACATTAGTATATGCCAATATAAAATTAGGCTTATACTGCTTCTGCGAAAAGGAATTATTACGAAAAAAAATATGCGTAAAATAGGCGACCCACTTGAAATCATAATTATGGAATGGCTCTATTACTACGCAGAAGAAGCTACAAAGGCTAGTATTTTACCACTTAAATAACTTAGGTACTATCAGTAAAGATACTAAGATCAGTAAAATGCGCTAAGTTTCGTAAGTTGAATCTCATTTTACAGTCTTAATTTTTTCATGGTCTATAGCAATCTCTTGTGGTCATAAAAGGCCACGCAGCTCATCCAAATTAAGACATCAAAATCGAAAGTAGACAAAAACTAGATGTAGGTTACATACTAATGAGTTTATCTTGCATCATTTTAAAGCAATGCATTTTGTGGTCATTCTAATGCTAGTTAAGAAAATAATTTATTTAACGCGTCAATTTATCCCTCACTCATTTTATGATTATGTTTACCGATGTCAACCAAAACCAATAGAGATTAATAAGAGATACACTGCTGAACACAGGAAATGACCAATGACTTCCTCAACAAAGTTTCTGAATTCCTCTGTTTCCATGGGGTTAAATTGATCCAGGTCAACCTGTCTAATGAATCTATGATATCAGATTTTTAGTTTTTTTTTATTCTAATAGGTTTTACTACACTTGGCCATAAAGTGGCAATTACCACCCGCTACGCGTGCGGAAAAGCCCACTTCCTGACTTGGGAGAGACGTAAAATTTTGTGCTTACCACGGGCGGTAATAAAGAAAGCCGCAGATCGGATATTTATCGCCCTTGCCTTCAGCTCGCGCGTCAAATACCTGCGATCTGAGACATTATTTGTTTTACTGGCCTAGGTAAGTAATGTACTATTGATAATCGGCGTACATAAACTTAAACTTATTCCTAAGTTTTGATACATGGAACATTTCAATTAAATTAATAAAAAAAAGACGTAATAAAACGTTGGGTTAGGAACTTGGGACTCTAGTCGACTGCGATGAAGACAAACTTTAAGACCCTTAGTCACCCAACATGTAGACCTTCATATGGGCTCTGTCGCCGCGGCTGGTCCATGCCTCAGGAGATCACAAAGCTGGCGCATACATCTCCCAAATAATTGTTCTTGCGATTGAGACGTAACGCCGCATGTGTAATGGGGACCATCACGCAGACTGAGATCCTTAATAGAGGGGGGTATTCTTTATTGTATTCCTTGTTTTTATGTAGTCATATTTAAAACTATAGTTTTAGGTCTTTTAGGCATATTTAGTTTTAGGTATTTTAATTCATCACTTCATCCTAAGTAGGCTTTTATCTTAACTGTTCTTAAATGTCAATTGACATGACAACCGGTCTATTAACGATTGCATTTGCAATGTCTCTCTAACTGCTCGGGTTATGAGGAATAATGTATGTTAGGTATTGTGGCATTCGACATGTAACTAATGGTGTTACTTAAATATTCAAATCAGACGGAGCATGCAATGACCACTGGAATAATTTATTAGTGCCAATGCCAATGCTCGATTTATGCGTTTGGAAATTTGTACAATTTGACAATCAGATACGCGCTGTATTGAGAATCGATGTATGACGGCAAAGGTTAAAATATAAAAAACGGTGAAATTGTAAAGTGAGCTACAGTAAAAAAAAAACTTGTTCCATAAAAGTACTAAACTATTTAGTGAATACCATTTCGCCGCTATACTTACTCAACCACGTATCTACTCCAATAGTTTCATAGGAAAATCGCACTTTTCTACTCGTAACACAGGTGCGTTTTCTATCAAACTATTCGAGTCGAGTAGATACGTGGTTGAGTAAGTATAGCGACGATTTGTCTGCGGTAGTACCTACATAATGAAAATTATCCTAAAATAAAAACCGGTCAAGTGCGTGTCGGACTCGCGCACCGAGGGTTCCGTACAAACTCGTAAGTAGATAGATACGTGAGTTATTCCTGTATGGCGGTTAGTTAAGTACCTAGGAGCAAATAAATATGTATTACGATTTTTGCTAATGTCTAAAAAAACTGTGCAAGTTAGGAAACCGTTATATTTTTCCAGTAATATTTAGGATGATAATAGTGATTGGTAATTATTACAGATTTTTCTCTTCAGTAACTTCGAAGATAATAGGGGGGAAATGGTATTATTTTTTAACGTTTTCCGTCCTAAATCAAAAAGTACATGATCAAGAAAAAAAATAAAAATGGTTTTGAAATCTACAAATTAAGCCCTTTCATTTGATATCCCACTTGCTATAATTAATAGCACAACTTGAAATTTTCGACCTCCCATTTCGGCCCCTTTAAAAAAAAGTAAAAAGTGCATAAGATATTTTTTTATAACTAATAGGCTCAGATTAGCGACTTTTAAAACTATTCTTAATTTCAAATCGATAGCAGCAGTAGTTCCTGAGATATCTGACTGTGACAGACGGGCACAGTTGTAGAACATTATAGTAACTATTCCATACAAACTATTCATACAATTTTTTTGTCGGTCGTTATAGTCGAAACAAAACCTTGCAACCTTAATCCCCATTCCTAATTGTTACATCCATCTTTGTTTTCTCTCACGATACTTTTACTCTATTAGTCATAAAAAATAATTACATACTAACGCTTTACAAATTAATATCAATATTTTAAGGCAAAAGGCATTGTTCGGCAAACTAAGCACCGCCTAAAAACTAAAAAAGAATCATGTTTATACGACTTTTACGGCGTTTAAGACGTTTTTAATAGTTAGGGTGAGCTCATCGCTCAAGACAATCATAAATAAGATTTTCACATTAACTAATGTTTCACGTCTTTATAATTTGGAGCACTTACAATGTGCTCTCGAAATATATATCACTACAAATTACTGTTGGTCCATTGTTAACGTTTATGTGGTGTGTGGTGCGAGGGAGAAGCTTATGGCGGGGTGTATGGGGCCAGTAGTGATGTGAATATTTCCAGGAACATTCCGAAGTTGTATAGGATATTTTACGGACTATTTGCCATACAAACGGAGAATTATTGCATATAAACACGCTTTAAAAACATTAATACTATACATAATTGTATGACATGTTATTTACAGGCTGTATGTTGGCGCGACAATGACATAGCCTAAAAAATACGCACTCAAATTCTTGTGCGTAGATATGCTTATCTGATGAACCCACAGCCATTTTGTATGCGATTAACGTTATATGCGATTACAGTTAAGAGATCTAATAAACAGATATTCACTAACCTTTGCGTTTTAACTGTGTACGGATCGAAGAGTGCGTATATTGTGAGGTGTTTATATAGTACATTACACAACTAGGGTGGTAATACAAAGAAAGGCCGAGATCGTAGAAGTTTGCGGCCCGAGCTGCAAGCGAGGGACGTAAATATGCGATCGAGAGCTTTCTTTATTACCTCCCGTGTTGTGTACATCATTTTATGTCTACACTTGGCCAGAAAGTGGCTTTTTCCTTACGCGCAGCGTGCGGAAAAAGTCACTTTATAGCCAGGTGTGGCATAAATTATATTACAGTACCTACTAGGCCGATAAATATATAATTTAACACTCTTATTTTACAGTCAAAGTGATTCGGTATTATACGATACTCTAACCGCAATTTAGGTTCTTAGATTGAATAACAACTATTTCCAAGTTGTTTAACTAATCCGCTGCCAGTAAGGCCCCAGCCTGCGCTTGAAGGAGATGGATGGCCGCATTAAGACACGTCTTAATCCTCGCGGTGGCGATTAGGCGTTTAATTGCGCCCGCGGGCCGCGGCATTTGTCTTGATTTTCAGAACTCGCGGATGGCGGTAGGCTATGACAGCCGGTTCATAAATTTAGTAGCTAATACGCCTGGACATCACAACTGTCTTTAAGTCTGATACTTAGATGCTTAAGCGGCAATATGCAGGGTTAGTGGTCTGCATTCCATAAACACATACACACTGCCGAAAATCTAATTTATTGTTCCAAAAGACTCAGGACTCAGACTAAAGGGCTAAAAGCCTATTCGGTCAATTGCAGAAAAAAATGTGCCTTTTACTTTTTTTGTCTGCTCATGGTGTGTCTTATACCATTTTACTCAGAATCATGAGCACTTTTCATTTATGAAATAAAAAAAGTGGTCCAAAATGGCCCAACTTTTCCATACAAATTTTGAATTTCTCAATTTCGTTACACCCAAATTTGAAACTGAGATTTTTTTTCTCAGGTTCTGCAATTGACCCTATTAAGATCTTTAGCCTCCAAGCCTAGTCCTATTTAAGAGCCAAGACTCTTCTCCCGCTGGTCTGTTGCTTACTTTGACCAATCAACTTCCGTAGTGGTCCGCGGCAAAGCGACCCGGTTCGAGCCCAGGGAACGCTACAAGTCCCCACCCTGTTCGATTTTAACAACAGCCACTATAAGGCTCGTAAGTACTGTCAGCTTAAAAAAAAACAAGACTGGGAGCTTTAGCCTTATTAAGAGGCTTACATATTTAAAGGCTAAAGGTCCTAGCCAATTTATTGAGACTCGAAAAATCTGGTAATGGTTGCTGGAGTCGCGGGTAGCCATGGTGACGTTCTTTGGGGAACTTAAAAATGACAATGGCAGGGCACATTGCGCATAGATAAACCCTATACGGGAAAAATCTTGGCTCCAACTTTTCGGGCGTACGTACGTAAACATTTCCAATGTTTCTAAGTAAATACAATACAAACATAAACATTTATATCCCTTAGTAACTGCACCAATCATCACAAAAGCTATTAATTATAATAGATAGCGACAGATAACAGCAAATACAAATATTGACACAGATCGGTTTGACACCGCCTTAACCCTTACAATAATATCACCTCTATTACTACTTATCTCAATATATTGTAAACACTCACCAAGATAACTTGATCCCTAAACTAGGACTAATTGTTAGTGGAGACGGCTCAGTCGAGTGGTTCTATGTTATCTTTTGTTGTGAACTTTATCCGATGAGGATGTTTTAAATTCCGGTTATGTCACTATGCCAATAAGTATAGGCATTTCTTCTCGTGCCTTTACCTAATTAAATTAATTATTTAATCGCTTGATAATTTTTCACGACTGAAGCAGTACATTTTTTTAAATGTTTGTATACTTAAAATCAACGTGTTATTTTGTTCTATATGTTCAAGCCACGCATTTTTTTCAGTATTTGGCCAGGGGTGGTGTCTCACTCCGCGAAATCGCCACGCAGCTACTAAGGCCAAATGGTGCCCCACCGGAAGGGCCTAGTCAGTGACCAGAAAGAGCAAGCGTTATGCGATAAAGAGAGACGGTTGAAACGTTCATCGATTTAGGCTATTTTCTCTATGATTCTAGATGATGTTTGATGTTTTTTCAACGTTACACAGGTGAAATGTATTCTATTTATGTATTTTCGACTCCAAATTGCTTAAATTCCATTACACGCAATGAAGCTAAATATTAGCCACGTCACTGACTTTAACTTTAATTCATACAAAATTGCTTACCATCAGGCAGGCCTTACGCTTGATCGCCACCTTAGTACTTAGAAGTACAAAAAAACTACGTAAAGTCACTTTATGAATTGCCTGAAATTATTAATACTTTTGTCATAATCTAGATCGTAGGTAAACATTTTAAAAAGCTCTAGACTCTTAAATACGCAAGTAGTGAAAGGGTTAAACATGTTTAATAAGATTTAAGATAAGTAATTTCCCACAAAACTAAAAGCGGGGCACAATTAAGAGTATAAATTCAAACAATTAAGGCGGCGTAACACGTTTTTACATTAAATTACCTAAACGTTACGGCTAATCTCGGAGACTAACTGTTGTTTCAGACAATTTGCTGAACAATAAACTAAGTTGTTTTGTTGCTGCACAATTTTAGAACTCTTTTGAAGAAAATGTATTAAGCGCCAGAGGGCCTGAATAGCATTTATGTTATGCTCATATAAAACAAAAGATGACACACACACGCAAACCGCCGTTTTGAAGTGGTTTTGAAAATGTGGTAAGCGCCAAAGAAACTGGACAGAACATATGCATCTAGACTAATGATGTGTGACACATCAGCTCATTAGACCAGATTTTTGAGAATGTGTAACTCTTTGTTATATCTTAGTCTTATTTTAACTGATTTTGCAGTTAAACCTTAGTTTGGTGAATTGCTATTTCGATATTCTGTTATAAAAAGCGTAGAAACATAATAAGCGTACCTAACTTTTGATGTTTTTAAATCCTAGCCTATTTCGGTCATTTTTAGGGTTCCGTATACACTAACGGAACCCTAGTACTAAGCCACCGTTGTACGTCTGTCTGTCTGTCCGTCTGACACCCGCTGTACCTTTGGACGGTAGTAGGTAGAGACATGACATTTTTACAGAATATGGATTTCTATGAGATTATGCCTATGCCCAGCAGTGGGACGTATATAGGCTAATTATGTGATGTATTTCTATTGCCGCTATAACAGAAAATAGTAAAAATAAAATAAAATTAAAAATAAAAGGGAGTCCCCATAAAAGAAACGTGTTTTGTTGGCATTTTTTGCTCGACGGCGGTACGGAACCCTTCGTGTGCTAAACCGACTCACACTTGGCCATTTTTTTCCAAAATATTAAATCTTATCTTTAACATACATAGAGTCTGTGCGGAAAGAGAATAGACGTGGCGAAAAACGGAACTAAGCTAACCAGAATGGCCACAGAACAGAAAATACGGCACATACGATACAAAAGCATTACAGCGCCCCCCAAAATTAATCCTATTCTCTTTCCGCACAGACTCTATCTTTATTACAATAGTACTCAGGTACACAATTAAAATATCACCGGAAATTGAGTAATTGATGATTACTAACGTGCAAAAAACTACTGCCTATAAAGGCACACAATCTTAAACAAAATGATCACAAAGTAAACTTTTGCATCTAATCTAAAGTTGTAACAACTATTAAGCAGTAAGTTTATGTTTTAAACGGGGGTTTAAGCGAAAGCCTAGGCCTGCGTTTACTTATCTAACCGTTAGAGATTAGATGGCACTAAAATGTTTTTAATTACAATATTGATATAACGAACACGTAGTGCCTATATAGAAGTTTTCATTGCGGTAGCAAGATGCGATCTCTTTTAGTCGAAGTTGGTATCGAACTAGTACTTCGTAGACTATGTTTAGTGTGTTTTGACTACACATTAATTAACCTTTCGTATGTTATGTCAAAAATTTGCATATAAAATTGAAATTTTAACATAAGTTTCAAAGGCTCTGCACTGATCAGTGCCTGAGCATACAAGGGTTATAAAATTAACAGTCAGAAATTTTTGTGTCACAATTTGGATTCAGTAAAAAGTTTTCTTTATTAAAAATGCATCGATTGCATTGTGTTGGATATAAATAACATACCAACCAAGTTATGAATGAAAATAGACTTGCAATATTCGACCCAAGTATACGAACACAAGTGAAATCAAGTAAGTATGCTAAGAAGCTTAGTTGAGCGATATCGTTCATTAAAATAGACTTGCAATATTCGACCCAAATGTACGAACACAATTGAAATCAAGTAGGTGTGCTAAGAAGCTTGGTTGAGCGATATCGTTCATTAAAACACTCGTATTTAGATCTGACACGTCTACCTTACCTATAGTAGATCGACACCGCTTACGAAGATCCTGCACCTCTAGCACAACTGTGACACGCGTCTCTTTGTCGCGCGACAAGTACTTCCTATCTCTTTCCACCCAATATAGTGTGACAGTGACAGGTGATGCTCTGTCGCGCGAGAAACGAAGTCGCGGCCAGTTATGCTAGACGTGCTGGGTCCAAATCCTTGTAAGTACGGCAAAATATTTATGTGTTCATTTACTTATTCCATCTACATAAATATGCATTTGTCTACATAAATATGCGTATCATTGTTTAGTAACCCTAATACAAACATTGCTGTGTTTGGGACTTAGTCAATTCATGTAGAGTATGTGCGGAAAGAGAATAGGCGTGGCGAAAAACGGAACTAACCTAACCAGTATGGCCACAGAACAGAAAATACGGCACATACGGTACAAAAGCATTACAGCGCCCCTAAAATTAATCCTATTCTCTTTCCGCACAGACTCTACTAGATATCCCCCAATATTTATTTTTTATTTATTTTAATCTAGTACATTGTCAACCTGACATCCTGTCACCATCACCTCGCAGCAACTATACGACCACTAACTAACCAAATACCTATAAAAGCCCAGTTAACGGGCGTTTAGCGGTTTTATAGTGAACTTGCGGTGGTCGCACTCTTAACATTGTTTTTAATGAGTCGTATAATGGTCAATTAAATTCTGTGTTACGACGGCTGAGAATAGTCTCTGTGGACGCAGTCTAAGTGACGTACAGTCGGTCGACGATATTCAGCCATGGTATATTGTACAGACGGCTACAAGGAGATTTACAATAGGCTACTTGATGACAGTTCAAATCAGCTTCTTTTTATGAAGTGTCAAAACGCTCCGAAAGTATGCAGTTTAGTATGAAATACTATGTTGTGACGTCATGCTCAACATGGTGCCTTATTTTTAGTTTTCGTCATTGTAAAATCGTTGGTGGCACAAAAATAAGTTTGAATGATTTTATCCGGGCAATTTTGGAAGCGTAATTTACTGGTTAGAGTTAAGTAATTTATTTTGATTGTTGTCAAATACCCTATTGTACATTAATTACCTAGGGAGGTAAAACAAAGAATGTCCCAGATCGCAGGTATTTGACTCCCGAGCCAAATGCAAGGGCGAAAAATATGCGATATGAGGCTTTCTTTATTACCGCCCGTGGTAAGTACTAGTACATTGTGTATCAAGGGCGGTAAGTAAGGAATTAGAAACGAGTGTTTGTTACAAGGCCGAGGCGAAGCCGAGGGCTTTAATAACACGAGTTTGTAATTCCCTTACCGCCCGTGGCACACACAATGTTTTTCATCGCACTTGTGAGGAAATCTGATTAAAATAACCTTACTTAACCTAAATAAAATTGTAAAACTGACAGTGACATTAGTGACATATATCGAGACGACAAGTCACGTTCGGAAACCATAGCGGTAAAGACTTAAAATGGTTGATTTTATATTTGCAAAATACTGAAATACACTATTTAAACATTTAATTAATGTTACAGAAATATGTGTTTACATGTATTTGCAATAACCAGTAATAAAAGTTAAAAAAGTAAGTTGGCGTTTTCTTTGAACATGACAAATAAGAGTAAAACAGAACCAGCGTTTCAAATTTAAAAAGAAAACCATTACGCCCTAGGGCGTAATAGGTCATTTACGGCCCGCAAAACCTACGTGTAATGACACCATTTTCGAGCAAGTGTGATGAAAAAAATTTTACGTCCCGAGGCCATGAAGTGGAATTTTCCGCACGCGTAGCGGGCGTGACGTAAAATGTTCTTCTATTCATGTTAGAAAGGTCATATTATAAGCTTTAGGGATTAGTACTCGTGTAGACATTCATCGCGTAGCGAAGTAATGAGTTAAATTGCTGTGTATTACTTAGGCATATAAGTCCTTTTTAAACTTAATTGAACGTGTATGTGACAGCAATGTGTTCGTAGTTTCAGTATGCGGAAGCTAACATAAGGATATTGAAGATAGAAGGATATAAATAAAGATGTATTATATGATAATGATAATTTTCCGATCCTGACTTATTCATCGATCAGCTTGATCTTTGTATCGGTCTATAGCAGCGGTCGGCAACCTGCGGCCCGTGGACCGCTCACTTGCGGCCCGCGAACCTCCCTGGCTATTTTGTATGTAAAGGTAGCTATATATTCAGAATTGTATAAAATCACAAATTATTAACAAAGCGCGGCCCGCGTCTATTTCCTTAGCTACTATGTGGCCCTTGGCTGCTAAAATGTTGCCGACCGCTGGTCTATAGCATTAAATAGAAATAACTAAATGTTTGTCGATTTTTATATTACTTTTTCTGCCCTCCGGCCGGAAAGCGTCACCTTGCCGGCCGCTGCGCTAAACGAAGGTGCCGCTTTTTGGCTCCAACGAACAGAAAAATAGAATACAAATCTTGGCCAGTAAATAAGAAAGCCTCAAATCACATATTTGTCGTCCTCGGCTTCGCCTCGGCCGTAATTACATATGATCTGAGCCATTTCTTACTTTACTGGCCTCGGTATGTAATATACTATTAATTAAAGTCGCGCTACGTGGAGAAAATCCCACTTCCAGGCTTGTCGGTGATTTAAGGGTAAATCAAAATAGTAACATTGAGGAATACTTAGTGATGTTTTTGAAATAATGAACATAATTATTATACATTTTCTGCTCTCTGCTATAAGCGTACTGAAATAAAAAATGAATTACGATCCAAAACCAAAAAACACAGGGGACTGAAGAACTGGCAGCTTCCTCGCGCAGCGCGATACAGCGAGGAAATGCTGCCAGCATCTTTGGGACCACGTCGAGGCGACGGGGCCTGATTTTATTAATTTGTTTTAATTTTAAGAATACACTTTATTATAGGGCTTACTTAGGTTTTATTTTTGTACTGTAGTTTTAAATTTAATTGTACATTCATTACCTACAATTCTTAATCATTATTATTCTGTTAGTGACAAATAAACCGTGCGCGGTTTTCATTTACTACTTGACACTGTATTTAGCTATAAGTTTGTATTAAAAAAATAAAAATATAATTATATTATGCCACACCTGGCCATAAAGTGGCTTTTTCCGCACGCTGCGCGTACGGAAAAAGCCGCTTTCTGGCCAAGTGTAGACATAAAATGATGTACACAACACGGGAAGTAATAAAGAAAGCCCTCGATCGCATATTTACGTCCCTCGCTTGCAGCTCGGGCCGCAAACTTCTGCGATCTCGGCCTTTCTTTGTATTACCACCCTAGTTGTGTAATGTACTATTATACCTACTCGTATATCCATATAAATGATGATGAATAGATTTTAACTACGATTAAATAAGATGCAATAATCAGGTCGTTATTGACCGGCCTGAGTTCACTTCCTTGTCGCGAAGTAAACATACATAAGACAAAACACCGGATAACTGATAACTATTAATAAGTTATTAATCTGTTAGATTATTGCATTGTTTGTCATTAGAGAGCTGTAACTGCGGAATAATCTGTTTTAATTAAATTGTTGATTATGAAAGGCATATTTTAAAGTAACATCCTATCCTGGGTCATTCCACAGTAAGAGGTGACGTGAGACAATTATCATTAAGTTTTAAATCATCATCATGCAAATTAAAGTGTTAATATATCTCTAAAGAAGTGTTACCTATCATCCCTAGATATATTAACACTAAAATTTGTATCTTTTATGAAAAAAAAAACACGCAATGAAATCGTGACTCACGTTACTTTTACGTGGATGGAATGACCCTCCTACGTATAGGCAACGCCTTTACTGTTGCAGATATCTATAGGTGACAATGATTGCGTTCCGTCAGGTGGCTCGTCTGCTCCTTTGCCATTTACGTATTACATTAAAAAAACACTGAACTCCAGAATACGGCGATAATTAGTGACAAAGTGCAACCCGCATCAATTTCGTTAGCTACTATGTGGCCCTTGGCTGCTAAAAGGTTGCCGATCGCTGGTATAGATCATCAAACTTCCGGAGTCCGGCTTGTGACGTCACTCCTAGGTAAAAATTGTACCAAAGTGTGACGTCACTCGAAATTTCTACGCACTGTATCCTCGTCATTTTTTGTTTGTCAAGCACAATATTTTTACCCGACTGCGGCGAAGCCCAAAGGAGGGTAATGTGTTTGACCTGTATGTATGTATGTATGTCCGTTCCTGTGTCCGCTCGTAACTACTCAACGGCACAACCGATTTTGATAAATGATACATCATTGGATTCGTCTTGATGGCGCGAGTGTCACTGGGTATGAAGTTCGTAAAAATAAACAAAATGGCGGATTTTATGCACTTTTAAAGTGCACCGCGGTCGGGTTTTTAGGGTTCCGTAGCCAAAATGGCAAAAACGGAACCCTTATAGTTTCGTCATGTCCGTCCGTCTGTCTGTCTGTCTGTCTGTCTGTCTGTCTGTCCGTATGTCACAGGCATTTTACTCAGAAACTACATGATGGATATTGATGAAATTTGGAATATAGGTGTGTTTTATGAGCCGCTACTTAGTTTGGTATATAAATAATTAAAATAAATATTTTTAGGGGGGGCACTCCATACATGTTAAAGACAGTAAAAATTTTTTTTTAGCAAATATCAACGTGTGGTATATAGTTCGACAGCTCTTTAAAAAACACTATAAGGTTCCTAAGTAATGTTTTTGATTAAGTGAATGTATTTGGAAATAATCGCTCCGAAAGTTGTGTAAATTGTGTCCCCCCCCTCTATTTTCTAAACCGTGCGTCCGAAAAATATGCAAAAAATTACGAAGGTAACGCTTAATTAATACTTTCAACGAAAATTATTTTCAACAAGATCGGATTAACCGTTTTTGAGTTATTGCCGATAAACTGCGCTTCTCAACAAAAGGACGTAATTGCTATGAAGATACGCTCTTTTGTTGTTGTACTTTTTTTACATCGTATCTTTTACCTTATAGTTACGGCTATGGAACCCTACACTGAGCATGGTCCGACATGCTCTTGGCCAGTTTTTTTTAGTAAAAATATTTAGTTATTAAATAATCTAACTGACGGACTAAACAGTTTTTTTAGTAGCCTATTCCACGAGTTTTTATCTCATTTTCACACATTTGTATGGTAGATATAAGCTAGTCAAAAGAGAAAGTTAAAAGTCGACTTACTTGTTCTGTTTCACAGGCGTTGTCGACGGGGTAGGCCTCTTCTCCTCTTTGATAGTGCTATTGTTCATCTTTGAGGTCAATCTCTTCAGGACGTCATCCATCGACCGCTTGTGAGGGTTGCCAAGCGTCAAAGCACTATTATGATTCAGCAATGAATTGTTATTATTGCAAAGACCCAACTTCGCTTCAGCACCGGGGCTGCTGCATTCCGAGGACCCTCGCCGTCTAGCTTGCAGATCATTGACTTGGTGAAGACTTAAAAACGAGGATGGGACTAGTAGGTTGTTTGTCATTTCTAAGGTTTGCTCGAATCTCTGCTTCTTGGTGGGTCGCTCGTCTTCGAAGTGGTCTTCCTCGCTGATGGAGCTTCTTGTTGAGGAGCTGGGGGAGAACTTGTAGTAGGTCTGGTCGTGGTCGGACTCCTGGGTGTCGGGGAAGTCGAGGGTGGCTGGCCCGGCTTCAGGTTTCTCCGTGTCGGCTGCTCCTTCTTGCAATTTCGACGGAGGTGACTTTCGTTTAGATGACATGTTTCTGGAAAGATGGAGAAAGATTTGGTTAGTGATTATTAAGATAGCTTTTAGATAGATATCTACTAGATTGTTTTGGACTTCCCATTCATTTTTAACAATGACTGTCAGTGACAGATAATACGCCATCTGAACTATACTCACGGACAATGAATTCGGGTCATTTTCTATGAACAATTATATAGAAAATGACCCGAATTCATTGTCCGTGAGTGTATATCATGTCATTTGGTACAAGAGCTCCTTCATAGTGCGGGTTTTATGGATGTTCTATCCAAATCTAGTAATGTTTGATACCCGTGCTATGTTGTCTTAGAGGTGATTCAAAGGCGTGTACTTATCTCTCGTGTCTCGACCTCGCCTAATTACAGTACCTAATCTAGACAAGCAAAGACGCAAATGTACTCCGCCCTATCGCACTTCAAACACCAAACCAATGACAATCCCCCAAATCAGCTTATCCGCAATCAGTCAAGACGGCTTGATTACAAACGCAAGCATATCGTTCGAACGCTTATCCAAAACTCGGGTCAGACGTCAAACGTCGAATCCTACCTCCAAAACCAAAACGGCTTAAGTACCGTTGGAGATAGTAAAGCCATACAACCTTCCAACTGTCCAGTCCATAAGAGCTTATGTGTAGTCGGGAAGGTATGTACATAAGACAGTTTGGTGTAGTGCAGTGCGGAGTCTCAAGCTCGCTTCGTTAAAGCACCTAATTGGGCCTTGCTAATTGCAGCCTTTGGACTTAAGGTGTCCTCTATGTACAAGGCGGGCAGTCAAGCGCGACCTGCCAGTTGAGTTGCCTGTTTAACGTTTGTTTTGGCAGGAGTGGGGTAGTTGAGTAATTTGTTGTATCAGCTTTTCAGTTGGTGCTGTTGTTAGTTGTACCTGTATGTGTATAAAGTTTGTAACGAAACAAAAAATAATAGTAATTCTAGTAATTCATGAATTGTATTTTGTTTAATTAATTGTGGACAATATAGTACTTAATTCATTCTATTTTGCTTAATTTATTTTGTGGACGTTGTATTTAATTTGATTGTCATTAATTTGAATTATAATTATTTTTGCCTTTGATGATCATAATACGGATTCATATAAATTGTCATGTATAATTTATCATGTAATTTTGTATTATGAAATAAATGAATCTATATATCTATGTAAGACATCTAAGTGTGAATTTTGTATTCAACTTATCTCTTAAATGAATAAATGTCTTTGGCGTAGAGCCAAGATAATTATGTTAATTAGTGGATTGGTCTTCTTTAAATCGATTTTGAATCTAGTAAAAAAACGATTATTTTACACAGTATCTATGAGTTCCAACGTCTGTATATAATTATTACCTTATTATCAATCATATAGGCAGTTGAGACTGATAACGCTATTATCTTATTTAGAAACAAATTATATACGAGTATGAAGAGGATGAGCACATGGATAGAATTATCGAGAATTTAGGGCTTTTTCAAAAAAATCCTGAGGTAGCTACTTTCTCAGAATATAGACTTGTGGTTTTTCTGGCTCAGAATCATTAGTACGTTCGAGCTTTAGGTATACGTGAAAAAATGTGGGCACAATTGTATAAAAGTTACAACGGGCACATGTATTTTAATAAAATTTATTCAAAAGAAAATTATTTTGGAGTTAATATGTACTTTTATTACATTGTCCACAGTCAACTATCCCATATAGGTATAGGCTCGAATCTCGACAGATGCTTGTCTAGATCTGTCGTCAAAAGTTTTATATAATATTTGATTTCATCGAATTTTAATTTATCCCACGTTTTTTTTTAAAGTAATAATTTAGTAATCAAGGTGACGTTAGGTTTGCTGTTGACGTATGACGTATACACTTTATTGCACAAAATAAGACAATGTACAGTTGTAAAATAAAGGTATACTTATGTACAAAGGCGTACATTCATGTTATTATTATGTCACATTATAATAGCAGTAATTTTTCTCCCTATAAAAGGCACATCTCGCGCTTGGATTTGTGCGCGTCGTGTATGAACGCACTACAAGCAAAAATGCGCAGTGTTGCCAATTTAGCAGATTCAGTGCTAAATTTAGCATAATTTGGACTGGGTTAGCAGATTTTTTTTACATTTAGCAGTTAGCATACCTAATTTTTGGCATAATTTTGTAAATAATAGAAATGTTACCTGTTGGTGACAAACACACAGATAAAATGGTAAATTTAAACACACAAGTTGGTGATGACATAAGTTTGTAAAATAACCTTCATGCAATCGAAGGGACTGTATAGATCAATTACCCAATATTTCTTTTCCCCAATATTTTTATTTCCAGTCGCGTTTTTCCCCATTCTACTTTTTTTCTACACATTATTATAACCAGTAGTTAATTTCCTCACACGATTTAATTTCTGCCCGTTTAATTCTCTATACGCGTCTTTGCCCATGCATACATTTAACCACTCCGGATCATTCACATACATATTATTTACCCGCAGAAAAAATCCCGATCGCTTAATTTAGTCACACGTTTAATTTATGCTCATTATTTTGATGATCTCTGTTCCGATGCATAAACGCAAATACTAAGAGGTAAAAATTGGGATCATTAAGTTTTTATTATCATTCTATTTCGTAGATTTAGAGTCTAAATAACTAATAAATAAATATATTATAATAAATCATATTTTGTCCCAAAGTATATATTCGCCTGAAATTTGGAAGACTTAATATCTTCCCCAATCGCAAGCAAAAAAATTAACGCAAAGGGGCGGAATTGAAACAAATCAATAATTAAAAATGTCCTTGTATTGTATTTAAGGCATATAGACAACTACACTTACAAGTTTAAACCGATCTACTCGCACACAATATGAAACCATTTCAGCAAATTAAAATATTGTTTTAAATATGTATGTAAAAAAAAAAGCTTTTCTGCTATTAAAACAATTGTTAGTATAATAAAATATGAAGAATGACAAGTAGATCTGAGAAAGGACCATAATGCCGTCGAAAGCTGGCTCAACATAAACTTATTTTGTTTGTTACACACCTATATGAATTTATATTTTCTATGGTCATAGTCATAATCTTGCTCGGCAATTTTACTTATATTTAAGTACAGATAACAATATTATACACTTATTTAAGGTGATGAGTCCCTCTAGGTAATTATTTACAATTCCTTCTATTTTCTTGTCCATCAAAGAATACTTTTTATTGCGTTTTCGGAACACATCAGACCGCATTTCATTTTGTATGTTTAGAAAATTCATTTCTAGAGCTTCATCTCTTAACTGAGACATAAAAAATAATAAGTTAGAGTTTTTATGAATCTTGTTGTTTATTTTTTTATGCCAGCTTTCGACGACATTATTTGTCCTGTGGCGATGTCCGTAACATGATACCATATCTATCATCTCCATTTTGACCCACTGTTTTATCATGTAATTGTTGAAACGTATTACTTCTTCATTTTGAGGTGAATTTGCCAATATCGAAATCCATCCTTCATGTATTTTAGTCGGAGGCAAATGTGCTAACGCAGCACATTTTGCGATGTGGCTGCATTCTTCTGGTGTACTTGTTGCCCCAAGTGTATCCGCTTTTTTATATAAGGCTTGTGTAAAGTGAAAGAAACAACCCCTTGCTTTAACCGTCGGGTATAAAGCCTTGATCGCATTAATTGCAGCGATTTCATAGTCAATTTTTATTTGATCCGGCTGAAATTTGGGTATATTTTCTTTGATGAGCTTGAACATTCGTTCGTACGTAACCTGTTGCTTGTTAGGCAGTAAAGCATATATACAAGGAACTACCCTCGTGTGTTCGTTGTCCGAACCAAGATCGCCATGAACCGTGTAGAGTTGAACAAATGGGCTCGGCACCATTTTAAAAGTGCCGTCTAAAAAAAATGTCTTTAAACCTGCTATCCATTCCTTGCATTCATTTGTACAGCAAATTATAATATCGTCGTCATGAATGCACACAAAGTTTTCCGATATTTCTACGGGTATTACCACATCTTCAAATGTTTCGAACTTCGATCTCTTGGCGGACTTCTGGCTTGCTTTATACAAAGCATCTCTTACCGAATGAAAAGGTTTTAATTTATCAGCGTATTCGAGACGCATAAATTTTTTCATTTGCAGTTTATACAAGGTAGGAATGGGCCTATAATCAGTAGAAACCTTTTTTTTTAAATCAATCATTTCTTTTTCAATTTCGATGGACTCGAAATCTGGCACACATGAATGATTGACATCTCGCAAAATGTTTCTCTCCCGTGCATCTAAAACTACAAAGCCCTTGCAGGAACCTTTTACATGACAACCCCACACGGACGAACCAGATTTATTTGTTCGTTTCAAATAATGCCTGTAACCACCTCGCACTAAAATACGGCCTCCATGTGTACTGTCTATGAAAGTCAATTTACAAAGATCCGACGAAGACCCTTGTGATTCTTCATTTAAATCCATCGTAAATGTTCACTGAATCAAATTGAATCTACTAGAAACGTGACTGATTTCACTGACGTTGACTTGACATTGTCAAGCTAAACGTTGTTTCTTAATAGAAATTATTATCTAAAGAGTTTCGAGTGCTTTTTATCGTCTATCTGTTATAAATAAGGAGCCAATAGATTTTGCTCGATATTTTACCCATTTAGTATTTGCGTTTATGCATCGGAACAGAGATCATCAAAATAATGAGCATAAATTAAACGTGTGACTAAATTAAGCGATCGGGATTTTTTCTGCGGGTAAATAATATGTATGTGAATGATCCGGAGTGGTTAAATGTATGCATGGGCAAAGACGCGTATAGAGAATTAAACGGGCAGAAATTAAATCGTGTGAGGAAATTAACTACTGGTTATAATAATGTGTAGAAAAAAAGTAGAATGGGGAAAAACGCGACTGGAAATAAAAATATTGGGGAAAAGAAATATTGGGTAATTGATCTATACAGTCTACTATAAAAAAAATGACGATTAACACATTGACATTCTTAATTTTACTACCTACGTATCTTAAGCAATTTTTTTGCTGAAAGTTTAGTATGGACCACAAAAAGAATTATTGTAAAGCTGTAATAATCACAAATATCACAATACGTTGAATTTGAAAGAATAATGCTATTTTTAGTTAGCACATTTTTTTAACAGAATTTATCATGTTTTAGCATAATTTTAGCAGATTTTCAGCAAAATTTTAGCATTGAATGAAATTTGGAGTTGGCAACACTGAAAATGCGCAAGAATACTCCATTCGCATTCACACAAGCACGCGATCGTGCGCCTGTGTGAATACGTGTCGCGCGCTCCTAACCGGCCGAAGTCGGAATACTTGGTTGTCTGTTGTCTTTAACTTTATACTTTAATTATGTCAAGCAATAACTAAACGACGTTCGTGAATCGTGCCAGGAAAATCTATATCATATACCTTAGGTATCATATACCTACGTATAGGTACAGAAGCATTAAAATTTATCTTTCTAGAGTTTATTATCGAGTTGTATTGTACAAATCCATTTGAAACAAAAAGTTTATTAGTTTAGATCGGAACGGGCGTCTGCAAAGTTCCTGCACTTCACAGATTGGATAAACGAAGTACAAATACGAAGCGAAACTTCGTTTCTTTATCTAGATTAAGCAAAATAAAGGCAGTTCAGAGAGGGATCCAGTAATTCGTTCAAATATTCAATGTAACTATACAATACTGCCGTCCTAGTCTAAAAGGCGACTTTTTGCTATGGAAGTTCATAGTAAAAAATCGCCTTTTAGACTAGGACGGCAGAATAAGAAACAGTTTTTACAACACCGTAAAGTCGACATCCGAGTGGTTATACGGCCCCCGTAGTTACCATCTTATGTCGACGACCACAAAAAAATTGTTGGCACGTTTACTTTAGATTTTTTAAAAGATAAAACTTTTATTTCTTTCTTTTTTGAAGTCAGTTTAAATTTTCAAATTACTTTATTAGTATCACTTGTTACTTGACCTAGACGGAGATGGCAGGATTGGCCGGAAAAGGGAGCGAATAGAGAGCTGTGACAATCTTAGGGAAAGCCTTTGCCTAACAGTGAGACGGTGACTCTCTCTCTCTCTCTCTCTCTCTCTCTGTCTCTCTCTCTTCCTGTGTGTGTGTGTGTGTGTTCGCTCCCTCCTTACTGAGGATCGTGGTCATCGGTGGATGTGGATGGTCACTTTATTATCTGCCGCTACCGGTGCCTGTTCATCGCGTCTCTGACGACGAGCAAAACTTGGTTGAGGATGGGCCTTTCACCTGTAGGCTTATGATGCTACGTTTTGTTACGCAATAAATAAATGATAAAGCATCCGTCACACTCCAACTAATAGTGTGTGAGACTGAGCCCGGGCTCACGGTCTGAGAGACAGTGACACAGGAAAGTTAAAAAAAAAACTTTAATCATAAGTCCAAAAATCCTAATAAGTTCGCGTACAAAAAATCTGTGCGTAATTTCTCTGCTAGTAGAACTGACATCTCTTAGTGTATCTGCTTAAATCTGTCATCTGTATGTATTTATTTATCCCTATCTGTGTATGTACTTATCCTTATCTATGTATGTACTTGTTTTTAATTAGTATATTGGTAATATAATTGAGTTTTAATTATAATTTAAGGACGTTAGTTGCACTGACCACAAGCTATCTGCTTTGCCCTAAGATTAACTGGTAGAGAATGCCCTTGTGCAATAAAGTTTAAATAAATAAATAAAGAAATCATAATCACCTGCCACGATTATGAAATACTGACATCGCAATACAAAACAACAAGAAATAGAAGCAACATCATAGAATTTCCCAACAAATTGTCCCCTCTAACAGGATTCTGTGCATTAATATACTTACCCGCCGACTAGTCGGTGATTGCATTATCGAGGGTTCGCTATGGGAAAACTATAGCTTTCTACCTTTTTAGGGTTCCGTAGCCAAAATGGCTAAAAAGGAACCCTTATAGTTTCGTCATGTCCGTCCGTCCGTCCGTCCGTCCGTCCGTCCGTCCGTATGTCACAGGCATTTTACTCAAAAACTACAAGACGTATACTGATAAAATTTGGAATATAGAAGTCTTGTAGATGCCGCTACTAAGTTTGCTAGCTAAATAATAAAAATAAAAAAATCTAGGGGGGGCACTCCATACATGTAACAGAAGCTAAAAAATTTTTTTTTCAGCAAACGTCAACCGTGATGTACATAATTCGATAGTTCTTTTAAAAACATTAGAAGGTTTTGATGTACTTTTTTTTGATTAAGTGAATACTTTCGGAAATAATCGCCCCTAAAGTTGCATACATTGTGTCCCCCCCCCCCCCCCCCCCTTTAACTTTTAAACCGTAAATCCAAAAAATATGAAAAAAATCAGGAAGGTAACGCTTAATAAATACATTCAACGAAAATTATTTTGAATAGTAACGAATAAACCGTTTTGAAGTTATTGCCGTAAAACTTCTCGACAAAAACGTATTAAGTGCCATCGAATTACACGGCATTTAAGACCTTTTGCCAGTTGTTTATTTTTAGCTTTGTTTTTATCTGTAGCACATTTCCTTATAGATACGGCTATGGAACCCTACACTGAGCATGGTCCGACATGCTCTTGGCCAGTTATTGTAACCTTTATGCCACAGATATATCGAGATAAGGGGATATAGTTCGTCGTTCTGTATCGGTAACGTGTAACGTTTTTCGCTTGGCGTTTGACGCGGAATGTGTGATTTAGTGATGGAAAACATACATTTTCACACCTCCTATTCAGAAAAAAGTATTTTGCTCCCTCATAAGAGGGATCAAAGTGGTACTTTTCTGTTCACGGACTACAGGGTATTTTTAGTTTGAACCCACTTAGAATATAGACAGCTTTATTAGTATATTACACACATAGGGCGGTATAATAAGGAATGGCCCAGATCACAGGTGTTTGCGGTCCGAGCCGCAGGCGAGGGCCGTAAATATAATATGGAAGTGGCATTTTCATCCCGTCCTTAAAAAATAATAATCGTTTTATAAAATAATAATAGACTATAAATTTAATATTTCATTTTTAATAATTATTAACTATATACATATTTCGTTATTTTGGTAGGTAGCGTTTGTATGTGAATTTTCCTCATAGTCGGTGTGAAAAGCAGTATGTGTCACAAGGTAGTAAATTTATTTTCACCTCGGGCGTTAACACTTGAATCCCTCACTACGCTCCGGATTCTACTTTAGAATCCCTCGCTACTCTCGGGATTCTATTGTACAATCCTTCGCTTCGTTCAGGATTCAATATACGCCCTCGCCGTAAATACATCATTTTGCTCCCTTGTGACACAATCTACTATTTCCGTTTCATTTGGTAGTATTTGAACAGTTAATTATACCTATTATCAGACTTCCAAAACGGATAATAATATTGACGGCAGCTGAAATTAACGCCATCCAATGTAGCTCGCCGCTCTTCTTTTTAGCACGCGAGGTAGGTACATATAAACTTTGCCTTCTACCTCGATATCATTTCTGTTCTTAGTGCACCATGCACACAAGGGTCATAGACACATTGAGGCATAAATAATATGTTACTTACTCTTAATTTCGAAATTTAGGATACTGAAGCTTATGTTATGGGTTTAAAATATTTTGGCAATCATCTGGTTCAGTTTCAAGGTTATGTTTTTCACTAAGATATGGACAGTCGCCATTAAATACACAACAGCAAACAAGGCGCTCATAAACATCTGAACACGACTCTATTGTCAAGGCGTTAGAGTGCCTGTTCAGATATTTTTGAGTACCCTGGACTGTTTAGATGTATCTGATGGCTGGACAAGTAACGAATTAAAATTAAAAACTTTATCGTCGATCACATGTCGAAAATATTACCACAATTTATATTCTTCGAAAAAATTACATGCCGCTTGGTCCTTTCCAAAAAAAAAAATTTAGGCTTCATAAATCTCATGGTCAAGATAAAAAAAAACTATTTCGCAAATAAATTAAGCAACGCGATCTCTCTGATAATTCGCTGTAAAAGTTGAAAATGAATTGCTTAGACGTTATAGGTACATAATTATAATGATACAATTAATAGACGATAACAGAGCTGCTGATTATTCTGATAATAACAATAACATTACTGCAGTTTGCGTCAGTGCAATTGAATAAACAATGGACATAGATACTTAAGATTATTTGAAACGCTCGTCAACGTGGGCTATATCTTTCGGTCAAGTTTTGATAACTCCACTAAAGTATAAGGGCCGATACAGACGGACTGCAACCCAACTGCAATTCCCTACGCCTTGTATGGGAACTGCATCACAACTGCACGCCGACTGCGCAGTTGTGATGCAGTTCCCATACAAATCGTAGGGAGTTGCAGTTGGGTTGCAGTCCGTCTGTCACGCCGACTGCGCAGTTGTGATGCAGTTCCCATACAAATCGTAGGGAGTTGCAGTTGGGTTGCAGTCCGTCTGTATCGGCCCTAAGGAAAGAAAAGTAGTCGCACTCCGGCCCTTTATGAGCGCGCAATACCAATCAAAGTCGAGGCGCAGGGCTGCCGTCCGTCGGTTTTTTCGCATCCGAACACACTGCAGTATACACGTTCACGATACATTTCGCGGGAGTCAGCGCAAGCGGCGACTGAAGCATTGCTACGCATTGATAAAAGTTTGCTTGTACGGCGTTCGTAGTACGTGTACGAACTTCGTACACGTCGCGCACACATTCAAGCGGCGCGATGTACCTTTTGATGGAAGTAAAATTACTGCCATTATACTGTGACTCCAATACTCTATCGCCTAAAATGCATAGCATATATAACTATCATAATGCATACTTCAGTCAATTGGCAGATTATCAATATTTTTGTCATAGTCTTGATTGAAAACAGATACAAACAAACAGAGAAGACCCGTGCCCAGCAGTGGTATATAAATGATGATGATGATTTTCCCTGAAAGTACCCATAAACAACCAAAACATATTGAAACGCTAAATATAGCGGATCTAATTTCGTTCAATAATCGACTTGTCAAATTTCCCGCCAATCTGACATATTGTTTGCGCTGCGTGACGTCATTGTGTACCTAATGGGACGGAAATTAATAGTAACTAGTGATTTCTTTACATCCATTCAACCTTGTGCACATATACATAAGGTCCAAATTTGCTTGCCCTTCCACATTTATTTTGCGCAATATTGGGTTTGAAACTGGGTTTGAAGTAGTGAAGCGTCCTGTATTTTAAAGGTGCGTCTTAAAATTATTAGTGTAAGGTTTAAATTGCGTTGTTTCTGATGTTCAGCGAGCTGAAATTTGGAGATGCAAATTGCATTGTTTGTTACCAAATCGATTTCTTGATATTATATTATTCGCAATCTTGTTACTTTACTACACTATAATGTTTAGTTAAGCATATGCAAAAATATTTTTGCTTATTAGCAATACTGTACATAGTTACTAAAGGCCTGTGAAAATTCTAAATGTCGATGGCAAAAAGCGGAAATGTATGGGTTTCATTTGGCGGTTACTACATTGCCGCTTTTTGCCATCGATGGTTTCAATCTAGATTGAAGCAAAACCACGGTGGGTCAGGTTCTAAAAAAAAGAACAGCTCGCCGAGGTAATAGCTCTGACTCTAAAGGTTTCTACAGCCCAAGGTCCACTACAATGTACCTATCATACCATGACCGTACTATGAACGTATCAGGCACGATTGACAAATGCCTGTCGGTGACGGAACGTGCTAGTGGCCACAGTCTCATACTTTACAATACAAAGAATATTTATTTTGCCTGAAACATTCATAGTACGGTCATGGTATGATACAGTGTAGTGGGCAGAGACCTTAATCGAAGTTATATGTATAGATGACGCTGCAGACGTACACATAGCCAATAGGGAACAAACATAACGAAGGTGCTGCCAACTGGTGCCACCAATCCGAAACTTGTACTCTATCATGCTGGAGCCACATTAACGGGAAACGTCGTTATTGACGCGATGAAGGGCAAATAACGTCACAGTGACATGTATAACCAGTATGACTTTTTCAGGCCTGATTAGTTTCCTTTACTATCCGCATAGTGTCTCTTTTGTCGATTTAATGCTGCCACCTATCAGTGGCGTGGCGTAAAAGATATCCTTGGGCAAGCCGGTGCAGATTTGGCATACATTTTCCTTAAAAGCTGTAGAATAAGATGCTCTAATGCGTAATATTAGGCAAGCCGGTAGGAATCGAGTTCTTTGGACGCCACGCTACTGCCACCTATAATACCGTCCTAATTCAAAAGGACGCATCTCAGTTTCATAGGTTTTGAGAAACAAGCAATTTTTAGTTTTGTAAATGGCATGATTTTGGAGAAGAGCTAAATTTTCTTAATGACTTAAGAAAATGTTATTAACTAAGATTTCCTTTACGAAATGTCATATGATCCATTGATATATTTTCTATGCAAAAATGTTAAAAAGTGAAATTAGATTTTTTTGATATACGTCCTTTTGAATTAGGTCTGCAGTAGGTAGGTATAGTCCCTGCACGTGCCCTATACTACAGAAGTGACAGGTCATGCGACAAGCGAAGACGCCACAAGTGATGACGTTTTACTAAAAACAAGTGAAATCTGGCCTATAATTCGATCAGCGACTGCGCGCCCCATTGTAAAGTTCAATGGGGCACAGCTGATTTCAATTTGCAGGGGTGAGACAATGCCCTGAATGAAAAGCAAATTGTTTAGTTAACTCCCCTAAAGTGTTAAGAATTTGCTATGTTCTAACTGCGTTTTAATTGTTTTCTCTATAGTTTTCTGTTTTTTTTTTAAATCTTTATTTCAGACTTTAGAGATCCATATTCCATATGAGGTTAGATTCGAAATTACTTATAACCTACCTATTGTAAGGTAAACTTTATTATTTTTTATGAACTTTATTAATTCAAATCATACCTTGAAACGAGCATGTACATTCTAGCTATATGTTTATTCAAACCAATATTCTTTGTATGCATTCAATAATTACAATAAAGGCGGAGCACATTATTGAACTTACGTAGCCATCATAGTAATGTAACTTTTTTAATAAAAAGACAAATTATAAAAAAAAATATTTACTAAAACTCTAAATTATAAGATAATTTGAGCACTAATTTCAAGTTTGTGGTGGAAGTTGCTTAATGCTTTGCATGTGTGACTTAAGTCCTAAAAGCCAATCCCCGATCAATCTAGGCGAACCAGTTAAATACCGAATATATAAACATCCGGGAAAATTAATGGAAATCACGGTGGACTCGGACTGTCTTAACGAAGATCCTTCAATCTATTAGTTGAAGGAAATTGCACACCCGTCTTACGTGTTCCTTGCTCTGATTGTTCAGCAGCTAAGTGTTTAGTACTTGCCAGGCGAGTCACTTGACTAATAACTTGGAGTACGGCGTACACAGTTTGATGAGCATGCCTAAAAAAGTGTGTACTTTAACCGATCGGATTGGTTGATTTATTTCAATAATTAGGAAAAATACTTTTGATACATCGTGAGGATACCTGCATATATCCGCGATGAATCCAAAGGTATGTGAAGTCCCCAATTCGCCGTGGGCTAGCGTGGGGGACTACACTCTCATCTACAAGAGTAGGCCTGTGCCCAACAAGGTGAAATTTTAGTGGTTGTTTTCGTTTAAGGGGCATGTTCAGTATCGTGTTCTGATTAGGAAAAAGAAGAAAAAAAAACTGACGTAAAAAAATTGTCTTTTGTATGGAGGGTCGGCTAATTTAAACGACCTGCTCCATATAAAATATTCTTTTTTTCGCGTTAAAAAAAAATTCTTCCACTTTTTCCTAATCAGACCACGATACTGAACACGCCCTTAAACGAAAAATAAAGCATTAAAACTTCACCTTGTATAGATAAGCTGATGATGATGTCGATTTCCCATGGAAACCCAATTATGAAAATAATCACCAGCATTATTTATAAAAACTTACACTTCCAATAAAAAAATCTTGTTCTAAATTAATTCTACCAGAGTTCCAGTTGAAATCAAATAACCAAAGAAAATTCTAGTGAAAATATTGTTTCGCTAAAGATAAAATGGAGGCAGGAAAATTCAAATGAAGCCAATAAAAGCCGGAGGCGGCACAATGAGAAATAAAAATTAAATAGAAAATATTGTGCAATCCAGTAATTGAATGAACCTTCCGTGGAAGCTGGAATTTCTCGACTGGCGTAACTGAATTATTTTTATTTCTATAATAAGTTTATTCACAATAAGTTGAAAGGAACGACAGGCTATTTAGAGCTTTTGTAAGACTTTGATTTTGTTTGATAGCGCAAATTGTAAGTTTTGATGTAAGTACCGTTTAGATAGGTGATGGCTATAATATAATTATTAAATTATTGAAGCTTCATATTTGGGTGTTTTCTGATACCAAATAAACATTGAACATCACGAAATATTGAAATAACTGGCCAAGAGCATGTCGGACCATGCTCAGTGTAGGGTTCCAAAGCCGTATATATAAGGAAATGTGCTAGATAAAAATAAAGCTAAAAATATACAACTGACAAAAGGTCTTAATTGCCGTGTATATCAATGGCACTTAAAACCTTTTGGTTGAGAAGTTTTTCGGCAATAACTTCAAAACGGTTTATTCGCTACAATTCAAAATAATTTTCGTTTAATGTATTTATTAAGCGTTACCTTCCTGATTTTTTTCACATTTTTTGGATTTACGGTTTAAAAGTTAAAGGGGGGGGGGGGGGACACAATTTATGCAACTTTCGGAGCGATTATTTCCGAAAGTATTCACTGAATCAAAAAATAGTAAATAAAAGCCTTATAATATTTTTAAAAGAACTATCGAATTATGTACCCCACGTTGAAGTTTGCTGAAAAAAAATTTTTTTAGCTTCTGTAACATGTATGGAGTGCCCCCCTAGATTTTTTTATTTTTATTATTTAACCACCAAACTTAGTAGCGGCATCTACAAGACATCTATATTCCAAATTACATCAGTATACGTCTTGTAGTTTTTGAGTAAAATGCCTGTGACATACGGACGGACGGACGGACGGACGGACGGACGGACATGACGAAACTATAAGGGTTCCTTTTTAGCCATTTTGGCTACGGAACCCTAAAAACACAGACAATTAATACAAAATCCCAAATCTCGAACTCTTCTGGAGCCTCATTGTCATTGACAATGGGGTGTTTTGTAATACGTATGTACAAAAATAACACCTGTTTGCTGTAAATAGGATAAAACATCTTCATCAGTCTATTTCAGCGATCGGCAACCATTTAGCAGCCAAGGGCCACTTAGTAGCTAACGAAATTGACGCGAGCCGCACTTTGTTAATAATTTGTGACTATAAAAATAATGCGTAAAAATGCTTCAGTATGGATCGCACTCACACAGACGCGATCGCGCCACTGTGTAAATACGTTTCGCGTGCTCCATACCGGAGCATTCTTGCGCATTCTTAAATCTTTACTTGTAGTGCGTTCATACACGGCGCGCACACATTCAAACGCGCGGTGTACCTTCTAAAAATTATTGCTATTATACTGTCATTAAGTTGTACGCATATAGTACCACTACTGGACATAGGCCCAAAACTACATACCTATTTACTCTCACATTTCGCGACCCCATCACACAGAAGAGGCGCATATAAAACGAGTTGCGGTAAAGTAGTCAACGCAAATCTATAACCTAGTACTCTAACATTTTATAAAAATTGATGTGTTGTCACATGTTACTTTCAAATTATTAAAGATATGCGAAGACTAGGGATTGCAGCCAGACTCGAAAACCGAAAAACGAGTACTTTTCGATTAAACTCGAAAACCGAGTTCGGTTTCGATTTTTACTCGAAACTGTCTGAAGTAGTTTTAATTTTTTTTTGTAATGATAATGATTAAATTAGTTTGTAAACTCGGGATTAAGTAGGGTAGTAGGGTAGTTTGTAGGGTTCCGTACCAAAATGGTAAAAAAGGAACCCTTATGGTGCGACTCCATCTGTCTGTCACAGCAAGATATCTCAGGATCTACTAATGCTATCGACTTGAAATTTGGAATAGTGTTAAAAATCGCTAACCCGAGGCTATTGGACAGTAAAAAAATCTTATACCTTTTTCCTTTTTTTTTTAAAGGGGACCGAAATGGGACTTTGAAAATTGAAAGTAGGGCTATTATATTGAACGGGGTATCAAATGAAAGGGCTTGATTTGTAGATTAAAACACCGTGTTTATTTTTTTTTCTTAAATAAGTAGTATTTGATTTATAATGCCAAACGTTAAAAAAATACCATTCCCCCCTATTATCTTCGAAGTTACTGCACAGAAAAATCTGTAATAATTACCAATTGTTAATGTCGTCCTAAATATTACAGGAAAAATCATAACGGTTTTCCTAAGTTGCACCGTTTTTTAGAAATTCGCAAAAATCGTAACACATACTTATTTGCTCTTACTAAACTAATCGCCATACAGTTTTTCTTGAACTATCTATGTAGCTACTTGAGTTTATACGGAACCCTCGGTACGCGAGTCCGACTCGCACTTGACCGGTTTTTAATCTATCCATCAGAAACCGTCAAATTGTGAACGACCTTGCACTTACCGACAAAGAGTTTACAATCTGTCGGATTTCCTAGAGGATATGGCACCATAGACCACATACACAGTGAGGCAGATAATACAGAAGACTGAGGAGTAAAATCAGTCCCTGTGCTTAGCATTTGTGGACTATGAGAAAGCTTTTGATTCTGTCTGGTTCTGGAATCCTTGCAACGTTGCCAAATAGACTGGCGATACATCCAAGTGCTGAGATGTCTCTACGCCGTCCAAGTACAGAACCAGCAGACTAAGCCCATTCTCCTGCAGCGGAGTGTGAGACAAGGGGATGTCATTTCCCCCAAATTGTTCACGAATGCACTGGAGGATGTGTTTATGACGCTAGCTTGGGAGGGTCGTGGCATTAATATAAACGACGAGTACATTTCACACTTGCGATTTGCAGACGATCCCGTCATTTTGGCTTGAACTTTGCAGGATTTAGAATACATGCTGAACGGTCTAGCTGCTTTTTCTCAACACGCCGGTCTTAGGATGAACTTGGACGAAACCAAGGTTATGTTCAACGATATTGTTTTACCGAAACTGACTGCAGTGCAGGACGCCCTTCTCGAAGTTGTTCAGGAGTACGTTTACCTCGGGCAAGTTCTGCAGTTAGGTAAAAATAACTTTGTAAAAGAGGTTAATAGAAGAATACAGCTGGGTTGGGCTGCGTATGGGAAATTACGTCGAGTCTTCTCGTCGTCCATTCCACAATGTCTGAAGACAAGGGTTTTCGATCAGTGCATCCTACCTACCAGTCTTGACATACGGAGCCGAAACGTTGTCGCTCACGGGAAGGCTGAGTACCTACGTAAATTTAAGGTCACTCAGCAAGCTATGGAAAGGGCCATGTTGGGAGTATTTCAGAAGGATCGTATCCGTAATAATGTGATCCGACAGAGAACTACAATCGTCGACATAGCCCAAAGGATTAGCAAGCTGAAGTGGCAGTGGGCTGGCCATATCTGCCGCAGAACCAACAAGCGCTGAAGCAAGCGTGTTCTCGAGTGGAGACTACGGATCGGCAAACGTAGTGTGGGGCGCCCTCAGACAAGATGGAGTGATGATCTTCGCAAGATGGCTGGCAGAGGTTGGATGCCAGTGGCCGCGGATCGTGCTCGATGGCATGACATGGGAGAGGCCTATGTCGAGCAGTCGACTAATACGGGTTGATGATGATGATGGTGGTGCGTATACACAACGTATTTCTGTCATTTTGCTTTTCTGTCGTTTCGCGTGTGTGTCATTTTGCGAAGTCAGAATATGTCTTTATCGAATTAAAGGCATTTTTTATGCAGTAGTCAGTTATTACGTCGATTACTTACGTGTTACGAAACTTAAAAACCTATTTTTAAGGTTTACTTAAGTAAAAATATAAAAATCCGTAATATTATAAGGACGCAAAAAAACTCGAAAAACCGCGGTTATTAACCGAGTTCTATTTCGATTAAAACTCGATCGAGTTACTCGGTTAACCGAGTTTCGAGTAACTCGTTTGCAATCCCTAGCGAAGACACATCAATTTCTTATCATTTCCAAACTAATTTCGGGAGTTTCTGTAAAATAATTGCTTCGATCGCGGTGTGTCAAAGCATACAAATGACATGTGCATTTGCCCAATTGGCTCCATTGAGCGCCGGAGGGGGCAAAGGGGCAGGCTTAGCGAATTACAAGAAAAGTAAGGCTTTAGAAAATGTGCCGGAGATATAAATCTCTGGAAGAGACACGACTCTAAAGATACTTTTCTATCAGAGGTGAACTAAGCTGTATAGCTAAGGATGTGTATAATAAGCAGCGACACTGCCACCTATCGACACTCGTTAGAAGAAGAAGACAGTAACAGCAATTGAACGACAGACGGCGCTTACATCAGCGCCCATACAAACGGTACAATTCCCATACTGTTCTGCATCGCACTACAGGCACAACACCCGTCTGGAGAGAGATCTCTCTATTGTCCTCTCTTCTACAATAAGGAACGTATTTTTCTAAGCTTAGTTTAGCCTAGCACTGCTGGGAACGGGTTAGTTCACCACTTAGCTACCTCACGTACGAGCATCTCCAATGCAAATGCAGTTTATGAGTAAGTGGAGACAACGTACTGGCATCGTAACTTACAAATTAGATACAAAGACCAAAAATCTGTAGTAAAGGCCGGGCTTGAACCGCGTCTTGTGTTGCCAGGACAACGTGTTAACGACTATACCACTTGGTCACTTACTAGTCACGTTGAAAATATTTAAAAGATTTATTTATTTAACCAGGAATAGCGTTCAAAGAAGAATGACGACGTAACGCGAAACCACAACCACTTTATCAAGAATGATACCGACCAAGAAGAAAATATTATTAGAATTTTCCTATCAAAGTCTCTTCCAGCTAGCGACGGGGGTAACATTTTCTTGCGATTGCGAGTGACAATAGAGAAAATTACCCATCGGCGAAGGCAAGTGGGCGTGCGGCGCGGGAGCGTGGAGACGGCTTCTTGTTTATTGTTAACTAGCATCAACCCGCGGCTTCGCCGGCGCTATTCCCGTTATCATCCCAAGGGAACTCTTTTCCGGGATACAAAATATCCTATGTTTCAATCCAGAACTTGGTC
This sequence comes from Eudemis profundana, assembly GCA_947034925.1. Classification (NCBI taxonomy): domain Eukaryota; kingdom Metazoa; phylum Arthropoda; class Insecta; order Lepidoptera; family Tortricidae; genus Eudemis; species Eudemis profundana. The sequence goes on along the minus strand of OX344806.1, from coordinate 6,444,382 downwards.
TATTTGCATGCCAAAGTTCAGCTCAAACCATTCAGGTGTTACTGCGTTATTTAGTATGATATTAGGAGTAATGAGGAGAATGAGGAGTAATGAATGCACATTAGGTTATTATTATTATTTTATCTCACTGGTCATGATTTAGAGCCTAGAACTTTTCCACGTGTCCCAGTCTTAATAGCAACCTTCACGAAAGTCGGGGTCTTTTCGATAACATCTATCTCTTCCTTACTCCACTGGTAAGAAAATGAAGCACCTACCTTAATCTTTTTTCACGCAATAAACGTGTCTATTTATTTATTTCAACCACAAAATAAAACCTATCGTATAAACGGTGAACTTTTTGACATAAGGTTACCAGTTGAACTCAATAAGTAGTCACATTATATATGCGGTAAAAGTAGTCGCGTTCATACCTGAGCTGCACAAAATAAATATCTTGGAACAGAGTCCTCATCCTTAGTACAGCGCCGCCCCAGCGCCCCAACATTATGATTATTCCGCAAACAATACAGTTAATATCGCGTGACAATGACTCAATCACCGGTGAGGACCGTTCAGGAGAACACTGTTCTTTGTTCTATTTGTTCTAGCGTAGCTTACCGGATTTGTACCAAATTATAGCCTTGTACCCCAAAATTCTGTATCTATATTATTAAGACTACAGTACATACACGTGGCAGTGTCTGTTCAGAACACTGTTCTTTGTTCTAATCGCCAGCTTACCGGATTTGGATCAAATTGACACATGTACCCTGTGATTGAAATGAAATAATTTATTTCTGCAAGTAGACCTCAAGGGCTCTTTCACATGTCTGATTCTTTTGGCCCTTCGGCAGATGACATTCTGGTGAGAAGAAGCGCCGGAAGAAACTCACTAGTTTCTCTTTTAAAATAACATTACAATAATTGTGACAATATTACATTACATATCACAAACAATCACTTAACTAAATACATTTCAATAAACATAAAACTACATTTTTAGAGATGTAAAGGGTCTCTAGGCGTCAAAACAAGATAAATTACAAAGAAAAATAAAAAGATTGAGACATGTACCCCAAAATCCCCCGACTTTCTATTTCTTCTTTCTTATTGAGACTCTGATTACAGACAGTCGACAGAAAGTGTAAATAATGGTACCACTTGCAGAAGAAACAGTCTAACAATACCTATTAAAACCCTAAAAACTTTTAAATATAAAACTTGCACACGGATAGTTACACCACCATAAAAATTGAAAAGAAGAGTCGTTATAGCGGCTATAGAAATCACATTCTGCGCACATGCAAATAAATACTTTCGGGTGTCTATATGTTAGTGCGAACATTTAGGCTAAATATATTTTTATTATATTATTTCAAAAGTTTGATCTTCGCTTTTCTCTTGTATTACCTATGAGCATCGTATCTGTCCTGAAGAACTACATATTTACGTATCTGTATGGCTTCTGCGTTGCTTGAATGAAAGACTGTGCGACACAGTTCTTACAAAAATCGGACTGTACGTCGCTTTATCTCTAAACAAGAGGCTCTGATGAGAGCCCCATTGTGTCAGGTCAGCGGTGAATGCAGACGGAAAGCTGTTCAGGGGAAATGTAGGGAAATCGCCTAGGAATACCTTGTTCCTAAATACTTAATGACGTAAATGTTGCTTTATTATCAAAACCTATATTCTGCCTTGTAACGGCGCCTCCCGGTGTTATGACTTTTTTTATACAAACCTTCACCCTCCCTTTTATTTTATTTAGTGCTCCTCTCTGCCCTCTAAAAAAACGCGTTTGAAATTTTATCCCAAAATCTATAGTTATCACTGTGCAGTACACTTTTTCTCACAAGCTCTTGGGTTGAGGATCTTACAAGAGTTATATTTAGGTACAGTACAGGCGATTACAAATTAAATTTTATAGTAATTAAGTGATAAGTAGTGATGAAATGAAATAAGCTCAACTAACGTGTAACTGGACTATAAATAAGTATACCATTCAATTAATATACAAAGTTCCGGAGAAGGTCATTGAATTTACTGCATTTTCCAATAACCATTAAACTATACGAAATTCCTTAATTCTTTCGAAAGTTCTAAAATCAAATGTAACAGAGAATAAAGGAAACGGAAGCCAAGATACACTTGAGCACAATAATTGACTCAAGCCGAGCTTTGACCCTCCGCAGAAACTTAGTTTCGAGCACCACTTGGCTTGCCCGATTTGCTCAAATAACATTGCTTAAGGAGCACCGACTGAAACTGATCCCATTTTCAATTGTGAACAACCTCACTTTCTTCTTTCGCCATAAAATAACAATCAAACTTTACGACCAATCAATTTCATCAATGACAATCCTTCGGCCCAAACAGATGCAGCCATTAAAATTGCTGGATTAAAAGAAGCCTGTATTCTTTTTCAATAAAATTTCAAACGATGTCACATTGTTTATTTAACTTCCCCTACTATAGAACAAACAAGTGCGCATCCTTTGATGGAACACAAACAATTGTCTAAATCATAAACAATACATGTACATCGCAAATATTATCTGTGCCCTCAAAGTATCCCGGCATAATGAACCATTCATGCTGCCAAACAAAATCCGACCGACCATACGCAATAATTCCATACGATGATACCCACATGGCGCTCGCAACACCCCACGCACCCACAGACGACTATAAATCTAAACCCTAACATAATAAAATTCAAATTTCACTAAACGACAAAATAGTTGTAAGTCCTTGGGCGACTGACAAAGAACAGAAGCGATTTCACGACATCAAAGTGGAACACGACATATTACGCTTCAAAATAAACACCGGAATAACATCGCAATGTTTGTTCCGAAATATCGGAGGATGGGGTGATCATGATGTTCTAAATCATCGGTTAACAGGGGTAGGCGAACCCTTTCGGCGAGGATTAATTTGGTGTTTGTGCATACGGTTGTCTCTACTGGATTTGCAATTAATGAGGGGTATCTATGCGATATGAGCGCCAACATTGTAGGCTTATTCCATCCCGCCACAATGTAGCTGTATTAAAACTTTTCTAACGAACCCAAATTGTTCCCGCGCTCCGTTGAAATCCGAGTTTAAAAATGGTAGCCTATAATTTGCACATAAAACACATCCTAATGGCGCCGTACGTGATCACTTATTCGGCACTCACAAAGCGAGACATCTTCCTCTGAAAGCAGACTCTGATTTAAATATATTATTCTTGTAATAACGGCACCGGACGGAGGGATCCCCATTGAAGTCGTAGAATACATTATTTTAATTTGTACCACCTCTTTGTGACCCCATCAGGGAATTAATGGATTCAAAGCCTTCTCTTCCGTTCGACAAAGAATAATTTGTTAAGTAAATGAACGGCCAGACAATCCTGTTACGCTTCCAAGTTTTGTTTCGGAGATTAAAGAGTGGCGAATCAGTGAAAAGGGGCACCTTTCAATACCGCCTTTGTGAGTTTATCTCCGTTAATTTCGGAAGGTCAATTAATGCAGTACAATTTCATTATTTATCTTTGATAGCTTTGATAAAGATTCGTCTAACGGGAGTTATATTTTGACAAGCTCTTATTTGTAAGTAACTCGAATATCTTAAGCTTCATTTTGCAAGAGTAAGCAAGTGGTAATCTAAATTGGAAACGTTTGAGTATAGATGCATAGAGGGTCGGTCTAAAACTCAGTATTCATTGAGAGACAGAGGAGCTATCGAGAATTATTGTCAAATCTCAGGAGAATTTCTCTGCGATGGAGGGAAACACGGATTACGAAGACGTTGTAACCGAGGATTTATATTTTGACTATTCAATTTAAATTGAACACATTGCATCTTTGTTTGAGGATCATCAAGAAGTATAATTATTGAAAACTGCCAGTTTGATTTTGATTAGCTTAATATGATCGATTAAAAATGTAGATACTATAAGAGAAGTTTGGAGAAAGTCTTTATTTACTCAGTAATATATAGGAGTTAAAAGAAATTGAGTTCATTTTCAAACGAATGATATTTTTCCCCTGTGAGAGAATTCAACCCAACACAGTCCATAATTCTTACATCACAGGCCGCAATGTTTAAGGGGAAATTGGAGACGACTGCGTCTCAGGGGACACAGACTTGCTGACATCGTGGCTTACTGCTTCGTGGATTAATGCTGTATTGTATATTAGTTTAATATATACTTTTGTCAGTTAAAATAGGAACTTTTTCTTCTATTCATCCTTGCAGTTGCTTTAAATTTATAGTTTTCTGTTTTAACAGTTGAGTCTTTAGTAACTTAATTACCATTTACATTATTGACATAATATTTAAGTTTCGGTTTGTCTATTTCAGTAAATAAACGAGCTTTATATAATCTCTAGGTATATCTAATGGAATGAAAATTGTCCTTTAACAAAATACTATTCGTCAAATACCTACATACACAGAACCAATAAAGTTATCAAAAAGACTCATTATATTAGTCAACAAACAGAAACAAAAATACCTTGTATTATGACAGTCCGCATGAGATGGCACGAAAGACCGACGACGGGCAATATCATCGGATATCGGTTCCATATATTATTCATAAGACCACTAGGTACACCTCTGTGAATAATTTAGCGAGAACATATTATTTTTGGGTCGCCGTTTGTCCTTAGAAATATCGTCGGACGAGGGTAAATTTTCGAGGTTAAAGGCGGTTCTTGGAGACGGTTTGGCAATCTTGAACTTGACTGTTTGTATGGTGGGATAATCAATACTTATATAACTTGATATGGAAGTGTAGAAAGGAAAATGCATCCAAACCACGCTAGATGTAGAATTTCAGGAAGTTTAAGTCTATACAGTGTAAGATTACATGTGTACTTACCTGTTGGTACAATATTTTACTATTAAGTATGAATGATACGAATATCTAGAATGAGACGAAGAATATTTTAGTATAGGTTTTTGGAGAAAATTAGTAGAAATCAGTTTCGAGAAAAGGATCAAAATAATATTTTATAAAACTAATATTTTGTCTTTTGATTCTTATGGGATGTTTAGAACGTTATCCGGTCAAAATTGACTATGTTTAAAATGTGACATATTATCATAAACACATTAAATTCACGCTTCGGTAATACTACAATCGTGACACACCATTAACTTAAAGTAGGTGTTGTAAGCAACTGGCCAATACAGTTACTAAACAGACAGTTTATTGTGACCACAAACACAATATTAGAGGACATCACAATGAAATTACGACCGCAGACGAAACTGGAGGAAACACCACGAGACGCGTTAAACATTACCGGTTTGACAAACCACCGCAAATTGTGATGTACTGAAAGGGTTAATAATGGTTGATGGCGTGGGATTGTGCTAACGCCTGCACATTAAAGATACAGACATACAGTAGGCAAAGCTAAGTATTAGGAAAGGCATATGGATTAAAGATGGAAAGAAACTGTAACCTCACTAGTTCAGAATAAAATTTTCGACGTTTTCCATAAGAGATGGTTGCCCTTTTCAGGATAAATCGACTTCTTATTTACATCTAATTTGATAATCATTTCTATTTTAACTAGTTCTCAACTATCCTACACTTTATTTATTAAAAGCGTTACCTACTGTAAATTGTCTGCTTAAGTTACAAAAACTGACCACATTATGTTCCTAGACTCTTTACACTTTTCAGATGCATGATTTTGATTGTTAGTTTCAAGTTTCAATTAAAATAATAATTTCATTCATATTTTCGTCTATAGCGGTGAATACATCAGTATTCTTCATGTCATGAATGTGAACTATAGCGAGATTTGTCCCAAGTATTAGTTGCCTTCTGTTTCTGTCTCAACAGTTCTGTAATTCGCTTAGGAATCGCGTCTTGTGATTGAGGCATTGTGGGGAAGGCTGGGGCCCGTACAATTAATTATTCTAGTTTATTGTACGCATTCAAGTCAACAGTGTTATTAATGCCAACTATTATTTACGTAAACTAAAGCTTCGTTCATTGATGTGTGAGTGTGTAATCAAGTATATTTTGAAGGTACAGTTAGCTACATAAATTAGATCATTGTATTTTTTTCAAGTTTTATCGTTTTTATTGTGGTTACTCGCTGATTGATTATTTCCTTGATATCTTACACGAAATTTAACGAATACACCAACGAACGGTCCCATCTTTTATAATTTTATTAAGCTGCTAAGTTTTTTAATATTGATTCTACCTACTTACAACCGAATTTCCTATCTATTTGGCCACATACGACTCCACAATACTTAATTTAAAAAGTTTTTGAGCAGTGGGTGGGCCTCATCAAACGCTTGGTTTAATTTTGTCACGGAAGTACACCACTAACTCTTCTTATAACGTGTGTGTACATTATTCTCAGCCCCGCCAAGTCATCAGCATACATTACACGTCACGACGGAATTGTTCGGCTTGACAAGTAATTTTGCAACACATTCTGCATTAGTCCACAAAGGTGGTTGGAACAATGGCCAGCGTAGATCATTATTAACATGAATAGAGAATAGATTGAGCTTACAGAGGTAGAAATAGTTTTAGAATAGATTTCTGTGCGAGCAAATGTAGCTATACAAATAGTAAAAGCAGTAATGTAAATTGTATTATTAATTATGGACGTGGTTCTTTAGGTAACTCTAATGGGATTAAGATGACCATGCCCTCATGATTAAATAAGAGCATTGGTGACCTAGTTACGGGTGTTTACTGGGAAGTGAGGTCCCAAGTTTGAATACCAGCGGTCACCAAGTACCAATGAGACTCCCGCCCACAGCCTAGTCGACCCTAACTACCTACCTTAGTTCTAATAAACTAGTAAGTCTATCGCATGGGTGATCCCCATGTGACTTAGATCCTTCTGCTTTGCACTGGACTTCACGTCATGAACTGTTGCCTACCTTACGATGTCTCGCCATTTAGTGTGATACGTGGCAGTTCTGGTACATTAATGAAAAGGTTGCCTACAGCAGACTAAATCATAAATTTCAGCAGACTTCGTAAATTTTGCATCGCCGTCAAAGTATAAAGACAACGGCGTAGTTACCTACTTCGGTACAAGAGGCAATTTCAAATAGTTTGGAAAATCGCCATTGAGTTCATCGCAAGTTGCGACTGAATCGATGCGTCCAAATCGAATGCGATTGGAATCGAATGAATCGAAATGAGCCCCCGATTGTCGGATCGATTACGCCGCCTCGTCGCGCACATATTGGGGGCCTAGGTTATTATAACTGTCAATAAACACTACGATATTGTGTGATTCGCATACTGGTACATGTAAGGTAAACGTCCTTGTGTAGTATAGTGTTTAATGTGTATCTTAGTTTGTAAGAAATAATAGTAAGTTTTGGTGCAAAATAAATGTATCTTCTTCTTCTAGTATTCTTCTAGTGTAAGTTTTAGCTTACTGTCTCCCTTATTGCCAATGACTTAACATTCAAGATGAAAACTACTGGGACACTGTACTCAGACGTCTACCTTTTCATTTATTTAACAAATAGTATTACTTTAATAGCTGACAGTAAGGTCCTAGAAACAGGATAGTTATATGAAGATGAAATTAAACCTCGACCTAATGGAAAGCGATAAAGTGGTACCTTATATATGAAAACATCATAACTGATTTAAAAGAGTCAGGCAATAGCTGATTTCAATATTATCAAACAAGCCTAAGAAAAGTTAAATATGGCGTGGCGTTGAAGAAATCCTTGGGCAAGCCGGAGCAGCTTTGGCTTCAATTTTCTTTAAGAGCACTAGAATTAAGTGCTGAACTGCCTAATCTTAGGCAAGCCGAGGGGAATCGAGTTCTATGGACGCCACGCCACTGATACCTAAGCTTAGCAGTACATTATTTAATTTATTTTAAAATGTAGCTTAATAAAACGGAAACGTCAGTATAAAACTAACCGCAAGCTATAAATAGGCAAAGATAGAAAAATCCTCTCATACGAACGAAAAATCATAAAAACGCATCCACCATCAATTCTAATCTCCCATTTATAAACAGACGTAAGTGACGTTAATTTCACACTGATATACGCCCTTATGCAACCAAAATACTACAAAACTACAGATATAAGTCCGTACTTACACTCACCACATGGCCACGCTCCAACACTCAATATCTAGAAAGCATTATGACTTCACTGACACACAGTTCCATCTAACATCAAAAAGAACCGTATGTTTCCTTCGACAACCATTGATTAGGCCCTTGTCACATCAAAGACGCCATTGTATGACCTTAATAATAATGTTTCCATCAATTTTTTCTCCCTCACTGCCATTTCTATGAAAGTTTTCTTTGTGCCGTGGAACAATAGGTTACTAATACTAATGTACGTTCATTTATACAATCAAAGATATTCAGCAGGGTTTTTGCAATGTTTATTACGTATTAATAATATATCAAAGTCATCATCACCCGAAAGATATCCACTGCCGGACATAGGCCTCCCCGAAAGTCACCGTGACCGGTTCTGTTCCGCCCGGTCTCAAGCAATCATCGTTCACCTTGTGATCATCAAGTTCACCTTGTGGGGGGGCCTAAATACGTTGCCTCTACCGATGCGTGGTTTTCATTCAAGAGCTCCATTGCTTTTGGAATTAGTACAATAGTACATATTTCTTCTTCTTCTTCATCGCTCCCTCATTACTGACGATCGCGACCACTCCAAAGGGTGTGGTCATAGGCCGAATGGACCGCGTTCTGCATGCTGCCGCCAACCAGCTTCCTAATGGAGTCGGACCATCTTGCTGGTGCTCTTCCCTGAGCACGCCTCCTATTTATTTGGTCTGAAATTATTAGTTTCCCCAGATCGTGCATTATGATACGATTGAGTTAAGTTAGTTATTTAATAGTCGAGGGTGTATTGAGTGATTTTGAGCTTTCTTGTAACCTTCATCCATACAGCAGACATTAACAATAATTGTCACAATATTATATTGACATCACATGGAGACAGCAGCAGTTTTTAAGATGTCTTAACCAAACTGTAAGTGAATGGCACCAATTAAGATTATAACAGCATTATTTGGTTGTGTTCTATAACACTGCAACAATTTAACTAAGTTGTAAAATGTAAAGAGCTAGTTACAAAATGACCGACTAATAAAGTTTGTTAATATTCTAAATGATTAGTTGAAAACTATTTACTAGAGATGCGATATCATAACTAAACTCAAAGAACAACCGTTTGAAATATCCAAAGATACTGTCAGATATAATGCAAAATTATGTATGAAGCTATTAAAGCCTAGTGTTGTTTTAGCAAAGTGACTCTCAAATAGCAAGTCACATCAAAGAATGCAATCGACGTAGCAAATTCGCGTGAGACAGTGCCAAATTGAAGGCAAAAAATATAAAGAACAAGACATTGTTTATGTCTCTTCTTATTAGCGGAAGATTTATATAACGGCTCACAGTGAAACGAGGAATTTAATTTTTATTTAAGTGTGTTCCTTAACGAACTTCCTAAATTGACAGATTGTTAATGTTGTATGAAATCGTTGCGAGAAGAATTTCACTTGAAATGTACGGTAAATTTTTGGCTTTAAATGTTTTTACTGAATAATTGTGCATTGTTTGCTTTGTTTAGTCACATGAAAAATTTTATTTCAATCAAAATAGAATGATGAAATGAAATGATGTTCATTTGCGAAAACGAATCTGATAAGGACAGTAACCCATATAGTTTACGTATTGTCATTGTTACCTCACTACCGATACCGTCCTCCTCCACAATTACCCTGAGTGTTCTCCGTTGTGTTCAGGCTTGAAGTCATGTAGACCTGGAAAGACAGGTCTGAGCAGAACTGTGCTGCATTTAGCATTACCCTTGTAAAATATCGTTTCTCCACAAATCAACTCGGTAGCAAGAACTACTGTTACTGAACCCTGGACCTTCGAATCCGAACTTAATACGTAGTTGGAGACAATCGTTGGTCAGTTTTTAATAAAGGAAAAAAACCTGGTCTTCATATAACCTTGTCATTTTATAGTAAGGAAGTCTGTCATACAAGTGGTAAGGTATTGTAAGGATTCTGGATATTAGTGTATCTAAATGATAATCCTCAAATTATTAAGTGTTATTTCGGAAGAATTTTTCATCTTTACCTATTCGAAGAAATAATTTCGAATTCGAAAGCTGGAAACTATTTGTTGAATGTGGGAAATAAAATGATATTGTTCCGATAAACTAGGCAACTAAGTTGCAGTGCTCGAGTGCCGATAGTCGTTGAATAAATTTAGATCTTGCAGCAAATTGAATAAACCTATAACAGCTTCGATAAAAACAGCGGATTACGAGAACCTTCATAAATATGAAGAACAGGTGATACGAAATGAATAATATAGTTGCTATCATGAAAAATAATTGAATTTTGAGTTAGTAAGTTTTAAAGCAAAAACATTGACCTATAGGTAGAATCACGAAACGATGAATCAAGAAATAATGATTTAATACATTGATTTGCAGATGCATTTTATACGTGATCATGAATTTGTTCATTTTCTATAAAAATTACATGAGGTGTTCATGTGGTCTTGGAAGGTTTATAACTAGATGGCATACGTTAATAATAGATATAAAGCAGGTACCTACTTGACTTACAAATACCTTATTATTTCACACTAACCATGAATTGCTATCAAGACTTGCACTTTTAAATATTGAGTAATACTGCATGATAACGACGCAAGTACCTACACTAGAAATTAAATTTGTTTCCTTCTGATATTTATATTACATGAGTATTTTGACAATTTAGTTCATCTGTACGTCGTCACTACGTCAACTATAACGGCGTAGGTAACCACTTAATGAGGTCCATACCGAGAAGTTGCCGTCTTTTGGCTGCCGATGAGTTTATCTGATCTGTGACAAAAGCACTCTACTCAACAGTCAAATTCTCTCCGTCCGTCGAACACCACACTGATCTTTTGTAGTAAATGTCAAAATAGTTTAGCAAGAAAGTAAATCCGTATGAAAAATAGCTGGGATTGTTGGCGTGTCGTGAACAAAGCAAGTGGCGAATAAAATTATATTGTACAAGCTTACGTCGAAGAATGTGTATCGAGAACATATGGGAGCGTTCCGGACACGATGTGGGATGTTGAAGACATTGATTCAGTGCGAAATAGTTGTTGTTAAAATCCCTAATGATATATTAGATATTATAGTTATTGATTTAAGAAGAAAGAAAGAAGCACAGACAAAATATGTGGTAGGGTTTTAGGAATTAGAAAAGCAGGTCAAAATGTGCACGGAAAGATAACCTCGAGAAGTATCTATTAGAGTTGAACCTTTTTTAGGAGAATTGTTAAAAAAGATTACTGAGCTGTTAAAATTGACTAGACGAGTTATGAATACAGGTTAAATATAATGAAAAGAAATCTAGCACACGAAAAGTGGATATCAGAAAATTCATCTCTGTGTGAGATTATAAAGATTACACGGAGTTTATTATTAAAAACAATGATATTATTATGAACATGTGACACAATAAAAATAATGCTAGGGAATAAAATGTCCGATTCATATTTGTTTACCGAAATAAACGGCTTACACTTGATGTAGAAATCATTGTAGTGACACTATGATAAGTAAATGCTGTATACGAATTTTTAAAACAAAACATAACGAAGACTCGGAAAATATTTTAATACTTTTATTACTTTTATATTTCAAAACTATTTGAATAAACAAGCCACAAGAGAATATTTGTATTATTCATAAAGTTGGTGAATCTGTGTTATTCAGAATAACAGCGGGTTTCAGTGCAATAGGAAACGGATGTTGTTCCATTTGACTTTGTCTGTCTGTTTAAATTTCAATAAAACGGGCCAGACGTTCGTATTCTGTAAAAATCTAATAAACACAGACCAAGGACTTTGATATAACTCCGACTGCCGACTGAATACAATCGCTGATAATCTCACTTCTGTTCTGAAAATTGGCACTGTTTTTTTAGTAACGCAATTTTTACATAAACAGTATTAATTTTCAGGACCCGCTTTTCTGTTGGGCTCTATGGGCAATCGCTTAGTCCCAGAGGCATACCTACTTCGAGATCCTTTTGCATTTTGTTGACAAAATTGTTCTCATATTATAGTTATACATAGGGTTTATCCTAAAGTGTTCAGGGTCTTTAGTGGATTAAAGACGATCCTCTACATTTCAGTTCAAATAACATCATTACACCACAGTTTGGTTTGTCGCGATTCTCCCCTTGTATTTAATATACAATTATATTGCGTCGTCCTAAAAGTGGACCCGTAGTTTCTTTTAGCATTGAGAGCTCAGAGGACTGTGCAAATGTGCAGTAAAAGTTTATAAATTTACGTCACACCTGACCATAAAGTAGCAATTACCGCACGCTACGCGTGCGGAAAATCCCACTTCGTGGCCTGGGGGAACGTAATTTTTTTACTTGCCACGGGTGGTAATAAAGGAAGCCTCAGATCACATATTTATCATACCCCCGATGAAATACCTCCGATCTGAGACATTCTTTGTTTTACCGCCCTAGGTAAATAATAACGTTGGCAATAAAATCACCATATACTAGTGCTCTAACAGTAATACTTCCTGCGTCTGTGCTCCCGATTATTTACAACCTGAATGTTTTAAAGGAGAATAGGCATCTCCAGAGTAAGCGAACTCCATCACAGACCGTCTCCACTCCCCATCAGGTAATACTAAGGCCAAACACAAACGCAATAACCATAAAAAACGACTACTACAAAACCTTCTAAAAAGTATTACTAGGTACTACATCCTCATCACTACATTACACGTGGACTATGTATTGTGGACCCTTACACGGAACAATAGATAACGATTACATAAAGCCACTGTTCAAAACAATGCGATACACAGTTTACAAACAATGGAACAAAAATATTTTGTACAAACGATAACCCGCGATAGCCCCGCCATATTTTGTTCGAAGAACCGGGGAAATGGATGATAACCCGTAGTCGGGAAAAATTTCGCAATTGTTTAGACTGGAGCAAGCGGATATTCAAGACGTTAACTGCTGAACATAGGCCTTCCCAATCTTAAGAAATAGCCGGACGTAGGCTCGCTAAGAGATACTCGTACATGAAGTAGGTAGTTTCACGAGAGTTGAGGCCACGCACACAACAACACTGTCATGTAACGACAGCGGGATTTTGAAATTACTGTTCTTTTTTCGTACCGATAGCAGGTTCAACAGTGAATTGCAAAATAGACCAAAAAGTTTGTTTAAACTATAGCCTTGTGTTTATTTGCTCACTCATTCATTTCATTCATTCACTTTTTTTGCAACTTTTTCACCTCAACTCTCGTGAAACTCTACCTCTAGTAAGCGAATCGCTTTGTTCCTTTTGAGCAGCACACAGCATCAACCAGCGTAGTATATTAGGTATAGGAACATAATAACCTATTGCTTATGCGATCACAATGACCTGGTAAAAACCTGACCAGCTATATGGAATCATGGTCAAAAATGAACACTGAAAGAAACGTGACAAAAACTTTGTTACGATATTTTACTTACGACACCTACGAAGCTAGAGTTCCAGTGTTCAAATCCTGATAAGCGCAAATATTCGTGTGTAGTGCACTAGTGTTCGTTCCTGAGTCATGAATGTTACAAGCTTTTATTTAACTTGCAATGTATGTATTCGGGTAACTCAATATCTTCAACCAATTGAGCTGATATTTTGCAGCAATATGTAAATCAGATGACAATGCAATATTATTACCACATGGAGCTAATCTGATGATGAGGCCGTATGGTAATTGGTAGTCATCCTATGTAGTTTTGTTTAAGACTGTTTAAAATACGTACACAGTATAGGTACCAAGCATATCAAAAATCAGTTCTGTGGGTCTAGAGAAAAGGGGTTCCTACAAGTCACATTTATACTAGATACAAAAGGTCACAACTCTATTGTGTGACTTAAGTTCCTTTGTTCCTGGTATAAATGTGACTTGTACCCATTTTCACTAGACCCACAGCCTACCACAGACTTTTCTGTTCATTCAATAGTTACTTACTAACAACACAATACTTATACAAGAAATTGCTAAACTACCGTTAATTTGCAAGTTACGCGTTATAATAACAACTTCTCAAAACTCTTAAAAGTCCTTGCGGTCAACCGTTAAACACGTTTTAGTGGTTTTCGCCAAAGGGCTTTTTTGCTGTCTTTAAATAAACAAGGGGTTACCAAAATAATGTTTACCCAGGGTCCGCTTGAAGCCCAATTACTATATAAATTTGAATTGAATCAACATTTAAGCTTTTTTTTTGTTTCTCTTATAGGTACCTACTATTAGTAAACGGTACTAAATGATTAGTTACCTATATAGATGGATATATATTCTTTTGCACGACAAAATAACAAAGGCAAAGTAATTAATTGTAATTGTTGAATAAATGGGTAATTGGCTCCAAGTCTAATTATTTAAAGTCATAATTTATATTTGTTATAGTTTGTTTTTCTCTGAAACCGTTGACTTTTCCTGATTTTTTAAAAAGATCACCTGTAAAACTCCTTACGTACAGTTAGGTTTGTATTTGAACGCATTATGCCAATGATACATTACGACAAACATAATTATAATTACCCAGACAACGCGGCTGATCGCCAGCATGATGCGAGGAACCATCTCAAACAATGTACGACGATGTAGTGAGGAACGCGATGAACCGGAGTCGAAGGCGGGAATGTATTCGGCCAGTAGGCTTATGATGCTACGCTTTGTCGCGTAATAAATAAATTATAAAGCGTCCGTCACGTTCTGACAAATAGTGTGTGAGAGTGACGAATGCTTTATCTTTTATTTATCGCGCGACAAAGCGTAGCATCATAAGCCTACAGAACGATGATCACCAACCACGATCATCAGTCATGATGGATACGACTAAGAAGAAAAGAATATGAACCAAAGGTAACGCAAAGGTGAAAACTTTCGCTAACAATAATAACTAAGAGGTAAAATAGTGACTAGAGATATACCGTTTATTTTTAGTCAACATCACCTCCAAATTTGTTATTGTGACTGCAGAATTATCGCAACTAACCTAAATTAAACGGACACAATCTAAACGATAAAGTGACTGAATTCGAAACAATAACACAGTTCAATTACAATGAAGTCGGTTAAAAAGTTGGAGTTATCTTTAGGTCAGTCATCGACAATTATGTGACCCATATTAACACACGCCAAATCTTGCGGCTCAGAAGACAAATGAAGTAAGTGTTCATTGCGTTTTTTATTATAATCCTCTTATGCTTTTACACTCTCTTTCTTGTTTTTTATTTGTAGTTTTGTCTTAATTAGGCCTTTAATTTCCGGGGTTTTTTGTATGGCTACGACCGTGGTAATGGCACAGAATAAGGAATAGTACTTCGTCCAGAAGTTTCTCTTTCTAACAGAACTGACGTTCTGGTCCGACCGCCGGACAGAACGCACCGGATCCGATCGTCTCTCTCCATCGCATATCTCTTTCTGGTCGCTGTCTATGTCCCTCCGTAGCCGCGAGGCGAAATCGCGGAGTGAGCTACTCCTGGTAATGGCTGTGGCCGTCCCGAATAAAAAAAAATCCTAGGACTGTAAGTCCCAGTCTTGATTACTTCTACAACAGAGACGTTACAGGTATAAAAGTAGTTAATTGTGATGTTACTAAGAAAAATGTCCACCTTGCCACTTTAAGAGGAAACAGGAGGGCAGTTTTTCCATACAAACGTAGTCCCCTGTTTCCTACCTGGATAATGCCAGTAGAGCAATAATTGTTTGTCCAAAAATCTATGGCTACTATTGATATGTTCCTATGTTTTCCTTTTTACGATAAAATGATTCTCAAAAGAGATATTAACCTTCAAAAACCTAAAAAAAATGCCAGATTTTCCGCTGTGTTCACACATCCAGAAAACAAATTTGACTAGAGTATTAAAAAAAAGAAAACATAGGAACACGGCCAAAGCCTTTCTTTAATGTTTAATGAAAAAATTAGTTAAATAGGTTAAGTTTTGGGGAAGAAATCAGGGGACTACGAAACGTTGTTTTCATGAAATTTTAAAAGGTATTTTCGGTCCAAGCTGCAGTTGTCTCTATCGCGCTCTGCGGGGGAGAGGCGGGCAGTGCGGGACAGCGACACATTTTACAAATACCTAATTTTCAATTCTCTCGACCTTACTGTTTCCTCTTAAGAACGAAATCTAATTGCAATTTTAGAGTAGTATACTATTTCTAGGTCTTTATTGGCAACTAGGTATTGGTATTTTTTGTTTTAAACGACGGTTTCTGAATCAGTGATACATAGAACATGATGATCTGATCGGATTGAGGTTGTTGGAAGTCGATGGAGGCAAACTGCGTGCGATCATACGTTTTAGAAGTCTTTGGACCTATGTTCAGTAGTAAACGTGCTCGGTTGAAATAATTATACATAGGATTTACGTTTTTTATCTGCTAGTGTAAACAATATTCGGCAAGCGCATTAAGCCAATTCCAGGCACAACTGTCCTTCTATAACACAAAAAAACGAACAGTACGGTTTTACAAAGCCCATGTCTAGTCACAACTCCATTTACGGCTGTCCATTGTGTCAGAAATTCCAAGCCGAGATGTTTCTGTCGTCTCCCCCATTCTAATAAGAATAAGTCCGTCAAAACCATTGTAAGGAAGATGTAGCATTAGCGCTCCGCACGTGTGATTCAACTACCGAGGAATTCTTTGTACCGTCATTATTTGCATACTGGTCCACTATTCGATATTAATCAAAGGTTTTATTAGTGAACATCAAAGAATATACACAATGATAAAATCTCTTATAAGGTACCCTCAATAGTATTGTTGCTTTTGTCGGAGGTTGATTTACGAGCGGCCACTGTTGTTGCTCGGTATTGTGTTGTCAGTTTTTGTTTGCCTCGCCGACATTGTGCGCTACCCCTTCTTGGTCCTTTGTGCTTCTCACTTTGATGCTTCTAAGTCCAACAATGACCTCTACGTCTAAATGGCGGCTTAACAGATTTTTACTTATAAGATTAATATTGGAATGTTTCTACCTTCAAGCATTCCAAGTCTATATACTTGTATGTCTATGCTAGTAACCCTAATCAAAATTTAGATACGTTTTTGTGAAGTATATTACTTTGCAGAATACGCTTTTTTTAAAATACTTGCATCCACTTTACATTCCGTTTTATCAAAAACTACAATAGCTTCAATCTAATATTCAACTACCTCACACAAAACACGAACCCAAAACATCTCAGCCTCAACCCTTTGTCCTTTCCCATCAAGTCCTTGACCGCGCATTGTGTTCATTGTGAGGCACAAAAGCGCGGCCGCGATTCAACTCGCTTGTAAATTTCATGCTTCGCTCCTCGCATTCACGCTTGCCCACATTGCCTTCAACCACTCTCTTCCGAATCATTACGTCTTCAGCTTTGTGCTCCCCTAGCGATTCTTCATTGTACATGTCTTATTCATTAGACATTACTTCGCTCCCGCTCTTGATTGGCTCTTAATCCGATGTTTTGGTAACGTTTGCGTCATCAATACTAATGATTGCAACCGCCGCCACAATGCTCATTGTTACCTTTTTCTTATTTGTCGGTGAATGTTTTTTTGTCATCGGAATCCACAGCGTCATTACTTTTAGTTGGTCCGTTTTGTTACTGTTTAGTGTCAATAAAACATCTCTCGCGCAGTATAAATCAAAACTAGATTTACATGTAAATATTACTTTAAGGCTCGTCATAAATACGACAATAAACTTAACACTTTGCATACTTATATTAGAATTTATTAATTGGGGACACTCGAACGGTGACATTAAAATTATAAGTTTTCACATTATGAATATGGATTGTGTGTTAGAAAAATTATTAAGAATTTGAAATTGAGGTATTTAGCTGATCAGCATGCAGAGAAATACAAAGACGAATGGATATCACTTTTATGATACAATAACAGAGACATTGAGACAAGTATTTATAGAACAAATGCGTATGGTTAAAATAATCTCATAAGGTATCTTTGTTTAGCGAACAACGGGGAATAGTCATAAAAGTTTCATTTATAATCTCAAAGATAGCTGAACAGTTGTATGATTGAGCGGTCGAGTTGAAATGCGCATGACCAAACCTAAAGCACTTGCAGATGAGTGTACTGAACGCTGCGAATAAGACTATGTCTAAATTGAAATTGAAAAGACATTGAAAAGGAAAACGGTACTTGTAAAAAAAATGTGCATTCCTATTCGCAACTCAAAGGTTATCTGAAAGAGATGGCACATTAGCGATAAAAATACTTTTTAAAACATGTTTCGAGGGTCTATCCTAGCGTGTAAAATGCAATTAAATAGGTTATTGTGCTGTTTGTTAGCACTTGTTTGCATTCGTTGGAATTGCCTACATGAAATTATTATTTCATGGAACAGTTGGAAGGTACAAGCGTTATTATATAGTTTCTATGGTACAGCTTCATTAAAAGCACATAAATGATACGCGAAATATACACACACGCACAGAAAATTCGTTTAAAACTGCGTTATCGAAATGTTTGGTTAGTGTGTACCTACACACTACACCCAAAAAGGTAATGAAACTTTTACGATTACCACGAAAATAACATGTAAAGTTATATCTTATAATAGCAAAGCACATAAACGTCCCCGAATCAGTTATAAATTCATTAAAAACCAGCGTTATGTTGAGCGTGAAAGGTCTTCATAATATTCTAATTCCGTACACAATCCAGTCGTAAAATATGGCTTGAACACTCAACAATAAAACGGGAGTGGTTGGGCGAAAGTGCTTCACTACGTTTTATTATTATCTCTATTTTAATTCGGTTTTAATCCGACACAATTTTGATGTATTCTGTTGCTATTTTTGTGTGGTGCGTTAGGTTTAGAACGAGTGTATCAGTATTTAGATTCAGTTTATTTGTACAAAATTTCTTATTTTACAATGATCACGAAATTATCATACATGCTAATATTGACAATACATATCAAAATAAGTCCTCAAAATTACCATGTTAATTCCTTTTTGGAAAAAATCAACCACCTATTTATATAGAACGTGCACGAACTATATATAGGTGGCAGCACTAAACGACAAAAGAAACACAGGCGGACAATAAAGGAAACTATCGCCCCTGTCAAATCAAGCTGTCAATTTCAATGATAATATGTAAGTGTCAATGTCAAATATAGTAAGTCATAGCTACACTGGCGTCCTTCAACGCGTTTTCGCCAATGTGGCCCCAGCATGAGAGGGTATATGATTTAGATTGGCGGCACCAGTTAGCAGCACCTTCGTCGTGCACGTTCCCTATTTTGGACTAATAATAATTCTTCTACAAAAACATGACATGCCCAGTGAATATCTTAGTAGGCCGGCACATATTAGGCAAGCATTTTTAAGAGGAAACAGGAGGGCAGTTTTTCCATACAAACGTAGTCCCCTGTTTCCTCCCTGGTTAATGCCAGTAGAGAAATAATTTTTTGTCCAAAAATCTATGGCTACTATTGATATGTTCCTATGTTTTCCTTTTTACGATAAATTGATTCTCAAAAGAGATATTAACCTTCAAAAACCTAAAAAAAATGCCAGATTTTCCGCTGTGTTCACACATCCAGAAAACAAATTTGACTAGATTATTAAAAAAAAGGAAAACATAGGAACACGGCCAAAGCCTTTCTTTAATGTTTAATGAAAAAATTAGTTAAATAGGTTAAGTTTTGGGGAAGAAATCAGGGGACTACGAAACGTTGTTTTCATGAAATTTTAAAAGGTATTTTCGGTCCAAGCTGCAGTTGTCTCTATCGCGCTCTGCGGGAGAGAGGCGGGCAGTGCGGGACAGCGACACATTTTACAAATACCTAATTTTCAATTCTCTCGGTCTTACTGTATCCTCTTAAACGTAACCAAGAGTGGCCCACTCCACGCTTTCGCCGCGCAGCGACTAGTACCAAATTTCACCCCTCCGGAGGGGCTTAGAGACGGCCGGATTCGGTGCATTCCGTCCGGTGACCGGACCTGAACGTCTGTTTTCTTAGAAAGAGAAACTTCTGTACGTAGAACTATTACTTATTCTGTAACGCGGCATAATTGCTCCACAGTCTAGGCAGATGTCATCGAAGGGGATACAAGGACCCGTAAAGAAGGACCTGTTAATGCCGGCTCCAAGAGAGTCTCGATGCGACAAGGATGGCTTTATAAAGGTAGAGAGGAAGAAGAAGCCAGCCTCCCGTAATAAGTGTGGTACCGCACCGACTGGACCGCAACATCTGCTGCGTCCCGCTGTGCCGACGACGCTCTTGTATGTGTCCCGTTTACATTATTCTACGAAGGCTGAGGAGATCGTAGAATATGTACGCGTAAAGACAGGGCTCATCCTGAGGGTCGTTAAGTTGGAATCTCGCCACAACTTGAATTTTAATTCTTATGTGGTGAGAGCTCCTTCTGAGAAGATCGCGACCTTCACCAAAGAAGAGTTTTGGCCGAAGGGTGTCATGTTCCGGCGCTTCCGCGGGCGGCTACCTGACACCCCGAACAGCGTTACCACATCGCAGTGAAATGTGACCTAGTTGTTAAGTTTATTTTGTAATTTGATTATGTATGTTAGATTGTAAGGTATTTATCTATGGGCCTCTGATGCCTGAAATAAATAAATTATTATTATTATTATTATCACTCGGTATATCTTTATTTTCTTAGATTAGGCTTTTTACAATATATATATAAAAAGTAAAATACAAACTGAAATTACAAAATATAAACACATTATAAAAAACCTAACCTAGGGTGCCGCCGGCAGCGGGGCGGGGCCCAGGCTACCGGTGGTTAGGGCCGCAGAGAGAGGAACCTCCTGACGATGCGCGCCGTGTCCAGAAGAACCGCTTTCTGTATCTGACCCTTGATCCAGCCATCTAGCGAGAGTCTCTTGAGATGGTGATCGAGACTCTTCGCTATAAGTCCGTTCGCCGAAACGACTATCGGAACAATGATCGTCGAATCAACATCCCACATGGCGGTAATCTCGTGAGCCAAGTCAAGGTACTTGCTGAGCTTGTCCTTCTCGGCCTTCACGAGGTTCTCGTCATGGGGGATGGTGATGTCGACGAGCACTGCACGGCGCTTGGATCGATCTATCAGCACGATATCAGGCTTATTGGCTACAATAGCCCTGTCCGTGATGATAGATCGATCCCAATAGAGCGTGGCGCGACCATTTTCGAGAACCGGCGTTGGTGCGTACTTATAGTACGGCACCTCAGACCCCACAAGACCATATCGAACAGCAAGTTGCTGGTGAATGATCCTGGCTACTTGATTATGTCTGTGCAAGTACTCGCCGTTAGCTAGATGGGAACAACCGGAGATAATATGCCTGATAGACTCTCCGGGACGGCGGCATGCCCGACAGATGTCGACCGTACCGTCCTTCAGGATATATCTCCTGTAGTTGTTCGTCATCATAACTTCGTCCGCAATTGCACAGACAAAACCTTCAGTTTCCCCGAAGAGATCACCGAAGCGTAGCCAGTTCACCGACGCGAGCAGGTCTACATCGGGCCCCGTGAGGGCCTTGTAGAACCGCCCGTGTAGCTCCTTACTCTTCCATATGTCCTTGCGGTCGTCGGTGCTAAGCACCTTAGGTCTACGCCAGTTCTCGTTTGCCAAGGAAAGAGGAGTAAGGCTTCTGTCTACTGCTACTACATCGCGATGTATCCCACATTCGTTGTTTAGGAAGTACTCCCTGAGGCTGCACACCTCGCGGTTATGGAGGTCCTTGGCGTTTAAAAAGCCACGGCCGCCACACTTACGCGGGATGTACAGTCTCATAACTGACGAGCGTGGGTGTAGCATGCGGTGTGTAGTGAGCAGCACACGGACCCGCCTATCCAGGGCGTCCAGCTCAGTCTGAGTCCACCTTAGTATGCCAAAGGAGTAAGTGAGCAGGGGCATCACCCAAGCGTTGAAGGCCCGCACCTTGTTGCCGCCAGACAAAAGACTGTTAAGTACTTTTGTCAAGCGACAGAAGAAGCGCTCCTTCACCGCCTGTATAGTGTCCCTGTCCGCAATACTCAAGGCCTGTGACATACCAAGGTACTTGTAGGTTTCAGCCTCGGAGATAGACCTGAGAGTCATTGTCTCGGAAAGTTGCAAATTCGGGGAATTTACGACTTTCCCTCGTTGTACATGCATGACCGCACACTTATCTACACCAAACTCCATTTTGATGGCGCTACTGAAGGTTTCTGTGACCTTCAGTAGCTCCAGCAAGTCTGGGCGTTTGGGTGCAAATAGCTTGAGGTCGTCCATGTACAGCAGATGAGAAATGACCTCACCCCCTCTCCGAAGCCGACAGCCCAGTCCTGACTCCTTCAGCAGAGTGCTGAGTGGGTTCAGGGCCAGGCAGAACCACAGGGGACTCAGACTGTCACCCTGGAAAATACCTCTCTCAATCCTTATAAAGTCATGCGGACCAGGGGGGCCATCTCTACCGCCTGGTTGACGAAGGACTGTGGTCCACTGCCTCATACATGCGCCTAAGAAGGATTTTAAAGCTGTATTGATTTTATACAGCTCCAAGATCCTCTCCAGCCATGAATGAGGCACCGAATCATAGGCCTTCTTGTAGTCAATCCAAGCAGCCGAGAGAGACCCCCTGTCCCGCCGGACTTGTTGGCAAATGGCCGTGTCGATGAGGAGGAGCTCTTTAGTACCACGTGACCCAACCCTACATCCATTTTGAGAGAAGGCCATAACGTTGTTCGCAACAATGTGCGAGTTGATTTTTGATCTCAGAATGGATGTAAGGAGCTTGTACAGCGTGGGCAAGCACGTGATGGGTCGATAATTCTTCGCTTCCGTGGTACTACCGGACTTGTAGAGCAGGAAGGTAACACCTGTTGTTAGGAAAGATGGTAGGGAGCCGAGCTCAAGGGCTTGTTGGAATTGTGTTGCCAAGCGTTCATGTGCGCATCGAAACCACTTGATCCAGAAATTGTGTAACCCATCCGGCCCAGGACTTTTCCAGTTCTGGGTCGCACGAGCCGCACAACTCACGTCATCGGGGCTGATGGTAACAGCCCCCATGGTTTCGATGGGCTCACATTCTCGCTCAACAACAGTCATCCACTCGCCCTCGGTGTGCACGACTGGCGCCGACCAGATACTACGCCAGAAATTAATCATGGCGGTAGGATCCGGTAGTTGCCCGTCGGTCACACGTTGATCGGCTCCCTCCCACTTTCGGTATACCTTCCTTTGGTCACTCTGAAAGAGACGATTCTGCTGGTATCGATCCACACGCTCTCTATAGCGGCGAATACGGCTTGCCCATGCATAGACTTTCTGCTTCAGGTAGTCTATGCGCTCCGTGACACATGCCATGTAGTCGCGGGGTCTGATATCAGTCCCCGCGAAGGCTTGTGTCACGAAACGCATAACACGGGGGCGGTTGTTACCCCCCCTGAAGCAGATCAGCTTTGCAATGAGAGTCCTAAACGTGCTGATACGCCGCTCGATCCGTACTTGCCAGGCGGGGACACCCCCGGCGGTCCGCGGCGCTCGGTCAGCGTCCGGGAACTTGACGCGAGCGACGCGGCACGCCGCGATGGCCCCACAATACATGATCGAGTGGGTATCAGCGAGATCTTCGCTAGCCCGCATATACGGGTCTAGCAAAGCGTTTAGGGCTGTCACTAGCGCTAGATTACGTCTATTCGTGGGCAGGCGAGGTAACCGCGGCCTAGAGTCTGCCGTGGATCGGTACTGCTCAATCGCCTCTTCCAGAGCCCTCCTCAGTTGCTCATTGGCCTGGGTACTTACACTACTCACGCCGTCCTCCTCGTCGGCAGGGGGATCCCCCCGCGGCGCCCCCGGCGCCAGGTCGGGTGCTGGCACCGGGACCGGCGATGTAGCGGGCGGATTCCGAGTCGAAGTGGAGGCCGCGCGAGTAGAGAGCACTTCCAGGCGCAATCGATCAAGTGTCGCGTCATCCAGCCGCTTCAGCCGCTGGATGGCGCGCACCTGATCCGATAACCGTTGCGCAGACACGTCGATGGCTGGTTCAAGAGTCTGAAACAGAAGCAGCATCCGGTCACGGTACGCTGTCAGGCTAGTACCTCCCTCTGTGGCCCCATAGTAGGCGCGCATGCAGTTCTCATTCATGGCTTGAGACCATCGCATGCGACGCACTATACCACCGGTAGCGGGAGCCGTAAGCGGAGCAGAGTGCCCCGCAGGCCCCAAGCGTGCCGGCAGCGGTGGCCGTCCACGTCGCGCAGGTGGTCGCGGCGGCGGGGTCGGCGGCCCGCGCGCGTCCTCGCTCGACTCGCTGCTGGTGTCGGGGGCAGTCGCGAACTCTTCCCCCGACGACGATACTGAGGAGCCAGACGGCACGGGCGATGGTGGTGGGCGTGCGTTTGTGGCCGCTTGTGCTCGCCGTCTCGTAATCATACTGATTCTTATTTATGTATTCGCCATTCTTGCACGTTGCAGTTGTGTTTTTAAATAAAAAATTATTATTATTATTATTATTATAATTGTTCTACAGGGTGTCCCATAATCGACACGTCACAGTGACACTGGAGGTAGACCAGGTCAAGAGGTACCAAACCAACTTAACATGACCCCAGCAAAAGTGGCACGGTTTTTGAGTTATTGTCGAATTAAAGTTTTTCATGAATTTTTACCGTTTTTAACATTATTAGTGCCAGTGTGCACTCGGAAAGTTGTCAAGATTCGTTTTTTCTATGTGTACGGTACCATGCATTGTTAATTAAGGTTACAGAAATGGTATTTTATTAATTCACAGCGAAACATTAATTTCGACTTACCACCAGTAGTGAAAAAAAAATTACGATCGGGGGTCATGTTAAGTTGGTTTGGTACCTCTTGACCTGGTCTACCTCCAGTGTCACTGTGACGTGTCGATTATGGGACATCCTGTATAATGTTGCACAAACACACTCCGGAATCGGGTTCAATGAACATCACGCCACTGCAACTGACTTAAATGGCTGTAAAATACCATTTTTTTTTATACGGGCACTACTATAATTAAATTTAGAAGGCAAGGACAAGGTCATGCAATGACTTGTTTACAATCTGGACTAACGATATTGATAATCATAAACGTAGCCGATTTGAACGCATTATGTTGAAATTATCTTATTCAAGTAAAGGTAACCTGATGTTGTGCAATGAAAATTAAGTGAAAGAGAATTCTTTTCATTCTAAATGCATCTTACTAATAGATTGCTAAATTACAGTTTTTATCCAAAAATATTGAGTGATTGACCCAAGCAAAAATATAACTTAGATTAGCCTTAGTAAATGCCAAATACAACGGGAATGCAATTGTGAAATCTGAAATGTTATCTCATGATGCTCATGCAAAGCGTAGCGAAAGAAACTGGAAAAGACGCTAGACACGAAAGAGATAACCATCAATGTTTAAGAATAAAATAAGGAACGCAAAAAAACAGACTTAAATTAAACTGTACCGTAAGCTAAAATTAATATGTAAAAGAACATAATCAATTAAAGGCGTTAAAGCACTAATTAAAGGTACTCCACTATCTGTCATTAAGCATCGCCTGCGCAGCTACATCGATTAAGTCCAAAAGGTCTTAACATATCTACTATTTTAACGCCTTACGTTTCAAAGGTAAATTCACGCTTAACTCACGTACAGTAGCTTAACATTGACAATTAGCCTATTCGATACCTTTAGACTCAAAGGACGTAAACGCCGTAGGTTCTAATGGAGCCTACGCCCTTTGAGTCTAAAGGTATCGATATAGTCGGAGTGATGCCGCCTGCGAAGCTAGAGTTCCCGGTTATAATCCTGTATAATTATAATATTTGTGTGATGATTATGTTTTCTATCTATTTAAGTAATATATTTATCTTTATAAGTATGTCTACCGTCGTTTAGCACACACAGTACTAGCATGACTTAGTTTGCGACTAGGTCGATTTGTGTAAGATTGTCCCCGTGGTCCCCACATTTTTTTTTACACAAAATCACTTGTGTCCTAATTAGAAGAAAATCCACCGATGTCTCCTAATTGGTGCCTATAAATGAAATCTGCATAATGTTACAATATCATGACTATCGAAAAATATAGTGTCGAATTCGTTTTTAGGGTTCCGCACCTCAAAAGGAAAAACAGAATCCTTATAAGATCACTTTGTTGTCCGTCTGTCTGTCAAGACCCTTAAAATTAAACTTCTAAGTTAACGACAAAAAAGATACGGCGGTTAATAATGCAAATTTCGACACTCTCAAGGAAGCGAACATTTATATGGTACTCTCCGTTGAAATAGAACTAAGAAATTTGGCAAGTAATACCATCTTATACTACAAGTACAGGGAAAAATCTGAAAAGTATGCATTTGTAATTAAACCATAAAAAATATAGTCTTTACGAAGGGAATAAAAATGTACAGGGTACTATAATAAGTATAATGTACCTACTTTGTACGGAACTGACTACGAGTCCGACTCGCACTTGTCCAGTTTTTTTCAGAAAACTCAGCTACTAACCCGTGAATGTGCACTAATTTGAGTATGGAAAAACAACTTATAGAGGCTCAGGCATTTACTACTTTATAGTAAACGAGTTTGCATTATAATACTTTGTAGTAAACATTTTTGAGATACAAACTTCCCATTATTACCAATTTGTGCTTTTAATAACTTTACTACTTTTATTTACAAGCAAAATCTCTGCCAATTTTTTTTTATAATAATGCATTATCGACCAATGCAAGTAATGCACTAATACTCCTTTTCCCTGCAGATCAAATAAAATGCCGCTGCATATAAACAAAAGTCCTAGAAACATATCGTCGACCGTAGGCTGAATTACGGTAAGGGACAGGCAAAACAATGTCCCTTACCGTAATTCAGCCTACGGTCGACGATATACAACCGATACTCGCTTACTGCCATTCGTTTCTGAGTCCCAGCCAACCAATGATCCCACATATTCGCGTCTCTAAAATAAACCAAAACTCGAGCGGAAACGACCGCCGTATTAATAGATAGGTACGACAATTCTATTATTTTTATTCATAAGAGAGTTTTGCCCATAAATCTCACATGGCAGTTAAGTATGGAGATTCCTAGAAAACTCTTTGCACCTAATTAGAGAAATGAGACGGTTCATTTAAATTTCAAAATCGATTTTACTGTAGCTTAATTGGACTGTCCTAAAAACCATTTAAACAGAATCTACTTACTTAACTTTATAATTGTGATCGCGTCGCGTGATTCTTTAAATTTATCTGTTATCTTTATTCATGGGTTGAATAAATGTCCTAAAACGGTTATTTGAACACTTACGTTTGAATAAATAAAGTGTTTTATTTTTATTAGACGGGATGACAACGATTTTGGAAGATAATTAACGGAGGGAGGGGACAAAAAATCTTAATGAAGCCAAGTTTTTTTGGTGCAAATACGAAACCAATGTCGTTATAAGAAACATGTGTGAGTGCTATGCGTTAGCGCATGGCCTTACTAACAGCTCCCTTCCTTATGCAAGGAAGACTTATCTTACGCATTTTTTCTATTAGTACAGATAACACTTTCTGTAGTGTACCCATCTTAATTTCTGCATCAATGTGCTGATAATGTTGATGGTGGTGGTGATTTTTCTAGTCACCCCAGGACAAAATAATGTGGGCTTTAAACAACTTGCATTAATTTGGAAAATCATGGCTCCCTATAAGGTCTGTGTGGAGTATATCTATCTAGCTTTAAAGAAGTGGTAACGACCTACTTAGCACGCCATCAACTTTAGTTTCCGTCAATATTATTTTCGAATCTGATAATAATGGTATAATTCATTCTTCAAATACCACCAAATAAAATGAAAAAAAAATATTTTCCATGACTTAATTACACTTTTGGCGTCAAATGCCTAGCGAAAAACGTTACACGCTTAGTTTCCATACAAATGACGAACTATTTCCTTATATCTCGATATATTCTGTGGTCAATACTTTCTTTAGAGTGTGAAATATGCGAATGAGATCACTCCTAACTATTTACCGCATGAATGAACAAAGCTTTGTTAGAAAATATAGAATCGTGTGTTCATAGATTCCCCTACGTAATTCCATCCTTCTTGTAACGAACTGCAGCACTGTTTTGGGAGACTCATCGCAAAATTCTTAAGTTGTTACTCTCTTTGCACAATGATTTGCAACACCTACTGGTCTAATGCATTGTCTGTTACCGTTGGAGTTTTATTAGAAGCTGTGTGTGTTTCATTCAAGGACGAAATGAAGAAGTGAGATAGCTAGTTCTTCAGTTACCTATTATTAGCCCGCATTCAGCTCATTGTTTCATAATAAAACATTAATTTTGTCAACGGTCTCCCCGGTCGGCCGCTCGTCCCAATTCAACTTCCGTTGGGATAAAACAAAAAAACTTCGCTCAATAAATCTTCACAATACAAACTACTAGCTCAGAGGAAATCTAAATCGACGGCCACGTTTGAAATTCGCGTCTCACACATGCAAATCTTGTACAATTCACAAAAAGTTAGAACAAAAAATTAGAATACACGTGCATCGAAAACGAAAGCAAAAAAGGTCAACAATATGCCTAATCTACAATCCATGTCACAGGCGAAAGGTTACGGAAGGTTGAACAAAAAACCATCACAAAACTCGCTGTGTTCAGACGAAATCGTCCGTAAACTTCATTATATTCATTAAGCTTCGTTCCTTGTTACAACTGCACTAAGGTCTCGTGTTGTGTGTCTAAACTTTGAAGTATTGTTCGTACCTTGGGGAGTGACAACAGATTTTGTCTTTTTTCTCATTTCACATGTGCTCGCAATCCTGGATGCGACACATGTGTCGGTTTTGGGTTACTCCGTAATAATGTCTGCTATATCTTCGCCATTATATTCGTGTTTTAGGTTTATTCTGATTTCTAAGTCAATTCACTTTTTCTTTGATCTTTCTGAGTATCGAGTTACATCCGTTTCATTAACAGGTGAAATATGTTCAGCTACTTCGTCTATGTTCAAACAAATGCTCCGCTTTATTGTTGTTTTTTAACGACCAAACTGAAAGCCACAAGTAAAACGAAACCGAAGCGCTCCTGAAACGTATCTGGCCGATAAATTGTCGGCCGTAAATAGAACTATAAAAATTATTTTACGATACAAGAGATACATTAAGACAATGTTACCATTACACAATGAACACATTATGGGCTAATTGATTCATCCACAATGCGCTTTATGCGCCTCTCGTGCCCACAAAGATATTATTGTCTATGCCCGCAGACGTCTGGCAACACTTGACCAGAGACAAAATGCCTTTGTAATGCTGAAGGCGCCATCCGTAATTTAATACTCGTAAGTACTAAAATGTCTGATTTTGAAATGATCCAAGTTTTAATCGGAATTTGTAGCTAACATTAATTTCTTAGAATTTGTTGCGGTTCAACTCGTGGGTCGTGCTGAACTCGTAAATTATATGAATATGCTACTGGTCTTACTGTTTTAACAACTGTTTGAAATCACATGTCATATATTATTTTCTCAGGTACACGACTACACAGCTTATAGCACCATGAATCTAAATTTTATTACCTAGTTTCTTGTGCCTTAGGAGTTGTATATATGATGTTATAATAATTACCCTGTTCTCAAATAATTGAGATTGTAAATATAGGTACCGGTTATTTTATATTTTACTACTACCTTACCAATAACTGCAATATATTCTGCATCCAATTCAATATTTACCTGTAAAATAAAATATTTATCTTAAAATCAATTCAAACAACAAATTAAATTAATACAACAATCACGAAACTCAACACCAAATGAGACAACGCGTCACCCAAATCAATGCGGGCAACATTCACAAAAAATATTTGCAAAAAGGAACATTTTTAAAATTGGAAACTCGATATTTTTTCTCTGCCGACCAGATGCGTTAATGCAATCCATGTGTTCCACAATGAATGGATGATGCGTTCTTATTTTGAATGTATTTATAAAAAGCTTTTGTTTAGACCGCTGACCAATTGATTTTATACGTGTTGGGAGGTTCAGTTTTAAATTTGGAACGAAAACAGTTTGTTCCTAACTATCAAATTTAGATATTGTTAAAATTGATTCGACTACAGTTTGTATTTCGAGTTTTTTAACTTTTACTACTTTGAGATGAATGTTAACCATTTGATAATTCCAAATTAATTACTTATATTAATTGAATAGGAGCAAATGTCAACCTATAAAGAATGTGAATCAAATAAGCTGTTGAATTGGAAACATGCAGACTATATGTACTTTCAAATAATTTAATTTTATATTATGTATGTGACGTCCCCAGATGAGTGTGGCCCATTCACTCATCTATGAGAGTAGTTGGACGTAATACGTCCAATCGCACCGTTAGAATGAAAGCGACCCATTTCAATTTTTTTAACAATTGAGTTAAAACCATTTTGAATCGTTTTCAGATTAATAAATATTAGGGAACAATCTTACACAAATCGAACTAGCCCCATAGTAAGCTCAATAAGGCTTGTGTTATGGATACTAGACGACGATATATTTAATAGATACAAATACTTAAATACATAGAAAACATCCATGACTCAGGAACAAATATTCGTCGTGCTCATCACACAAATAAATGCCCTTACCGGGATTCGAACCCAGGACCTCTTGCTTCGTAGGCAGGGTCACTACCAACTAAGCTAAACCGGTCGTCTAAATGTCTGAACGCAAGATTGAAACTAAACCATCAAAAATGTTGAATTAGGTGGCTTTCATTCTAACTGTGCGGTATAATATAGGTTAATGATGATATGACATATTTAATTTAGCGTCTAAATATGTTTGTAAGTAACTCCGGAACATCATCAAAGTAATTCATCTTCTTTTAAAGAGAGTAATTACATAGCCGAATACTTAAAATTTTCTAGTAAATTCTAAACCCTTCCTATTTATCAGGAAACCCAAATCCCAGAAACGCGATTCTAACAATTCGGTTCACTAAAACTCGTATATCCGTCAACAGAACATAAAACCAGAGACAATGCTGAGCGAGTTATTTCCCAGGAAGTTATTTGGGACATAATAGTAAAGCCACTTTGTTGCTGCCATGCCAAGATATTGTCTGTGGACTTCATAAATCTTGTGGTTCGAAATATTTGGATGGTGGTGTCTTATCTCGTATTAGCATAGAATAATAGTACCTACTACGTACAGAAGTCTCTGTCTAACAAAGCTGTCGTTCGGGTCCGACCACTGGACGGAACGCACCGGATTCGACCGTCTCTGTCTATCGCATAACGCATCCTAACGCGTGCTGATTCTGGTCGCTGGCTTAAGCCCCCTCGCGGTCCCTAAGGCCACGCAGCGAAATCGCGGAGTGAGCCTCTCTTGGTACAGTCGAGCTCATCATTATCTGAGCAAAAATTGGACCAAAAACATCTGAACAAGACCCTATTGTCAGAAGCATAAGAAATAGAACAGATATTTTTGATCCGTTTTTTGCTCAGATAATGATGAACTCGACTGATCGAATGCTTGCAGGATTGTAAGTAACCAATATACCCAATACCAAAACCCAATATACTGACTGAAAAAACACGTATTTTCTATTTTTCGCTAAAGAATCCACTCGACAATGAAAAATTCATCCTGTATTAGGTACAAGTTGGTGTAGCTCAAGGGGAAAAATATTTAAGTAGAAGAATTTATTTCTAATGTAGATGAACTGACGACCTGACTGACTTGACTGGTTTTCAGAAGTTGGAGGAAAGAAAAGCGTGACACTATTCGTTGAGTAAGTTTTTGGAGAAGACTCCATTTAACAGGATAGGGTAAGTCGTGGATTGAATCATAGAATAATTTTCATCACAGTGAGGAGTTCTTTTAGATTATAACGAGACTAACGAAGACCAAGAGTGAACATAATATGTCCGGAATATTATTAATCGTCCCAAATAATGAAGTGATATTTCTTAAATATTATTACTTACTGTCTTTTACCTAACGTCACTCCCCTAGAAAAAAGTTTGAACATATTCGCTTGCGAACAACGGAAGTACCGAACAAACGAGTTATTATGATAACCGTCTACATAAATCCGAACTGCCGCTCATTTTTATAGGTATTTATAATAAAAAAGAGTTATGGGCGTGCGCATCGATTCTAAAACTGTTCACAGGATGCAGGACTAACTTTGTTGTTAGAACAATGTGTTTTTGTTATATCATAATGTAATATTGTCGTAAAAATGTTTTGTTCTAACTCGTCTGTTGCAGGAAAGGGATTCCTTTGTAACCATGGTTTATTATTCAAAATTACATGTCTTATTTGTAATTGCTGAACATTTTATGCGATTTTAAATTCATAAGCTCAGTCAACGGAATGACCAAGTAAAGCTACGGGCCCATTTTGCATTTATATGTATACTGTAGAAGGCTGGCTGCCTCTATAGAATAATAAATTGTGAATATAATTCAAATATCTGTCAGTCTAATAAAATGTTTAAATAAAATGCATTGATTCAGTTCTCATCTGAGCGCCGCGCGTTCAGCACTTGATTATAGTGCTCTTAAAGAAAATTGAAGCCAAAGCTGCTCCGGCTTGCCCAAGGATGTCTTCAACGCCAGGCTACTGGTATGTACC
Source organism: Eudemis profundana (assembly GCA_947034925.1). Classification (NCBI taxonomy): domain Eukaryota; kingdom Metazoa; phylum Arthropoda; class Insecta; order Lepidoptera; family Tortricidae; genus Eudemis; species Eudemis profundana. The sequence goes on along the minus strand of OX344806.1, from coordinate 6,411,681 downwards.
TAAATTAAAAGGGAAGTAGTGCATGTTGTTAAAATGTCTATGAATACTACAGCAAAAACTTAATAATATCACACAATAATTTTCCGTACAGTATTCAAGGAAAAACGTGCTGAAATAATTTTCCAAAGAAACGGCGCTACGGAAATAGACAGGTCACCGGCCTCACATTTGGATAATTATCCCAAATCACAATACGATATGTCAATCGGGATGAAACGTATACAAACACATCGATGTGTTTATTTTAGCCTGTCTGAATGGAATTAATTGAAAAATGATTTACGCACATCGACGATATTCAACCATTTATTAGGGCAAATGTCTTTTGGTTGACGATGCTAAATATTTTGTTGTTTGTAGAATGAAGGTATCAGAACACGAGGAAGATCATCTATCAGCTGGACATACCAGGTTGAACCAGCACAGTAGATGTTCACTTGCAAGAATATAGGAAAGTGGAGAAAGGAATGACGACGCATCGAGGGCATTTCTCCAGAAATATGTCTGCGGTTACCTCATTCATCTCGCCCTTTTTCATACTAAATGTATGGAGACAGATGAATGAGTCGCAGACATATTTCTGGAGAAATGCCCTCGAAAAGCGTACCACCGACACCTGAAACAAATTATAAAGATCGCGATCGCGTGTGAGTGCGATCCACACTGGCACATTCTTACGCATTCTTAAATCTTTGCTTTTAGTGCGTTCGTACACGGCGCGCACACATAGGTACAACAGCGCGATGTACTTTTTGTAGGAAGAAAAATTACTGAAATGCCCACAACCAAGCTGATGGGTAGGTACCAACGAATTAAAATAAATTTGTGTATATTGTATGTAGTACCCACTGTTATGAAAAAAATATATCTCGCGGAGTAAACACAGATTCTTCTCAGGCTTTATTTTTCCGAGTAATAAACTCTAACATTCATAAGAGTAAGGTACAGTCAGCGTAGAATAGTCTGTAGCATCCAAAGGGCCATGTAATAAAGACGTGTTAGTTGATGTTGTACAGTACAGTCAACCGCAATTTGCCTAAATTGAAGAATAAAAAATTTTGAAATTGTCAACCTCAGCTAAAATGAGTCTACAGTCTCTCAAAATGTATTATTGTACTGACGGTCAGCCTCAAAAGTAGCTGAACACATTTGTATCCTGGATCATTCCGAAGTAAGAGTTGAATCATCATAATGCAAATTTAAGTGTTAATTTATCTCTAAAGAAGTTTTACTTATAATAAAAGAAAAACACGCAATGAAATCGTGACGCGTTACTTTTACGTGGAATGACCCCCTGCCGTACTAAAGTGTCCAGCTACTTCTGAGGCCGACTGTACTACTGTACCTTCATACATATTATTATCCTAACCTCATTCATAACCCTACACATATCGCTTCGCAAACCATTGTAGCCCATTGTACCAATTGTCATGAACCCGTTCACACGTGCGGGACAAAACGCTTCCTCTCCGTCAGGAAACCCATTATTTTCTAGATCCTTCCACTGTGCGCGCGGGCACGTTACGCATGGTACAATAAAAGGTATGGTTCCCAAGAGTTAAGTTGCCTCATCATCATCATTTCAACTTTGAGATGTCCGCTGTTGACCATAGGCCTCCCTAAAAGACTTCCACAACGAACGGTTATAAGGCTTTGCCTCGGCCATTCTCACGAAGTATGTCTGCGGTCACCGAATTACCGCGACGCTGTTTTCATACTAAATGTATGGAAACGCGGTAATTAGACGCAGTCATACTTCGTGAGAATGGCCGGCCTACATCGACTTCTGGCGGCCCTAACCAACTATCAGACCATCTTGTGGGGAGTGAACATGCTAGGGTGGCACCAATCATGGACACGTTAAGCACGGTAGTACCCAGTAATGGACAGCATTTAATGGCTTATAGCCGACTATTCATGGCCAGTTATGACCATCACTTATCTGAGCATAGTGTTGACAGTTTACAAATGTATTGTCAGTTACTTAAAATGTGGGTTTTACGGGAAAAAATGACCATAATTGGTTCCTGTCCATTACTAGTGCCATCATCCTATACGTCATGATAATACATAAGAAGAAGAAGAAGGGAAGAACATTGTACCTTCTTTGTTACTTATAACTTGAAATATTATGTAGTTCGAATGACAATTGTGATGACATATCAAAATCAACTCATCATCATTATTTTAACCTTGATACGTCCACTGCTGAACATAGGTCTCCTCAAAAGACTTCCGCAACGAACGCTCAAATCGCCTAAGTCCTCAAAATTTTGTAGGTAAGTAGGTATGTTAATTTGACGTTCGATCTTTTTTAAGACCCAAATTCCATAAGATACCTAATTACTTATCTTGGACATAAGCGATTTTGATGGAAGATAGAAGTTTAGTAAAATCAGTCCTGTAAAAAAGCCCCTCTAATGGCCGTTTCATCGGATTTGCGCAGTAAGTAAATAGAATAAATAAAAATGTCGAAGTTATTACCAACGGACATGCGTTTAAAGTATCGCTGTTTTCGACGGTTGAAACCTACTAATACATGTGCTTCTTCTTCCAAGGGTGCGAAATGTGAATCCAATCTGTAGAGGGAGTTTTAATAGAACAATATTCTCACGAACGCATTCCCAAGTGGCTCAGTTCTCATAATATGGAAACACTTCAACTGCTTTTTGTGGGTCTTAATTGGTTGGCGGTTGATACAGAAGCCCAGGTACTTTTGTAGTGCCTATCGACATTACAAATTAGAGAATATCTAACCAGTACCTCTAGCATAGCTGTGAGCCTGTGACAAGCGACTCTTTATCGCGCGACAAATGCTACCTATCTCTTCCCACTCGATATAGTGTGACAGTGACAGGTCATGGTCTGTCACGCGACAAGTGAAATCGCGCCTACTTATGCGCGCGCTAGAGGTACAGTCAGCGTCCCGGTCCGACAATCACTATGCCCGGGAATGGATTGCGAGTTTGTCAGTTAAAAAAAAAAAAGCAGTCAGCGTCAAATAGTATGTAGCAGGTGTACCCTTGTTTTGCCGACAAACTTTTCATCGAATATTATTTCATCGACAACGATTCATCGAAACTTTAGTACTAGTAATATTGTTTGGCGTTTTTTTGTTTCATTTACTATTCATTTCAATTTTTCTTACTGCGTAGAAATACTATTCAACGAATATTACTTGATCGCTGATTTGTTTCAAATTGTTTTAATTGGCACAATTACTAAACATTGCAATTCATTTATTCGACGTATTACTTTAATACATTTTTATATGTCGTACTATACATTGTCACATTTTTCTGTTGTAAGAATTGTCAATAGTACATTACATAACTAGGGTGGTAATACAAAGAAAGGCCGAGATCACAGAAGTTTGCGGCCCGAGCTGAAAGCGAGGGACGTAAATATGCGATCGAGGGCTTTCTTATTACCTTCCGTGTTGTATACATCATTTTATGTGCTTTCTGGCCAAGTGTGGCATAAATCCGGTCTATAATGATTTATGTATATAATATTAGCCTGCGAAAGTCCGAATCTAGGGCTCTCGCTGGTTAGGACGCGTGCCGACACTGCGCGCCCTAGAGTGTTTTTATAGAGCCGGAGGCGCGGAGGGAGGGCAGCCCTCGCCCGCCATGACGAAGCGCGGGAACAAGTGAGGCGAGCGGCTGAGGCTGGTCGCCGAAGGCGACCAACAAGCCGAAGCTGCGGAGCCGAGCGAAGTGACCGTGCGTCGTCATGCAAGGGCGGAAGGGCTGCTGTTCCCGCAGCGCCGGAGATACGGAAAGTCACTATTATTTTTTTTAGCGAATTCTATACGATAAAACAATAATAAATAGGTGTTATAATGACACCAGCATCCATCGAAATTTTTACAAGTCTTAAAAAATTGTCAACTTTGAAGTCGAATATCTCGGACATTTTTTATTTCAGAAAAAAGTTTTTCTAATAAAATATGCTTATTTTATTGTTAGGCCAGACTTACACCTGTAAGTTTTACTTACGTAAGTAAGGACGCAGCTATAGGTTAGACTGGGATAGTGAGTCTGCTATCTCAGTCTAACCTATCTGCGTCCTTACTTACGTAAGTAAAACTTACAGGTGTAAGTCTGGCCTAAACTCGAAAATATAAAACTACCCACTACCCACACACTATAACCGTGCAGAGTGAACCGATTGACGTGACTGCGTTTAGTTTCGATAACGAAACATTGGTGTCCCCTTGTTTCGCCGACAAACGTTTCATCGAATTTTCATTTTGTCGACAACTTTGTTCTCCGAAACCGTTAACTTTTCAGGATTTTTTAAAGAGTCATCATGTAGATTAGGTTAGGTTTGTTTTATATTAATTTATAGAAAAATATGGTTTCAGAGAAATTAACTTTCGATGAAATGATATGTCGATGAAATGTTTGTCGACAATTCAAGGGTAAACCCGAAATGATTACAAATTTAAATAATTTCATGCGGAATAAATTTTATTACATTCAAAGCAACATGAAATAAAAATACCCGTAAAGAAAAAACATGATATAAAATGTATACGAAATAACACAAGTACCAATTAAAAAACAATGATTTAAATGAACTAGTAATGATTCATCGACGCAATGACTTGTCGATGAAATGAAAATCCTTGGAACGTTGCCTTTGAAATAATATTCGATTAAATGTCTGTCGGCAATTCAAGGGTAAACCGTATGTAGCATCCAAAGCGCCATAAATATCGTAACACATCTGTATTAGTATAGGCACAAAAATGTGTTACGATATACACCGTGGGCCAGTACAACCCGACCAACTTTAACCACGTATTCCTGATGGTATTACAAGTAAATAACGTTATATCAACATAGGTCGAATTTTGTCATTTTACATTAATAGTCTTATGGAACAAAACAAATCAATAAATTCAGTCCCTCGTTATAAACATGTCCTTACTGGAGGAAAAGTTATTAAAAAGGAAAAAAAAAGCTAAAATTGAAACGAAAGGTCAATATTTTGGCTTTGTAATCGCTTACCATCTAATACTGCGAAGGTTAATTGCTGTTTAGTTAAAGGATTTTAAAAAATCAGTAAAAGTATCTTAGTCACATTTATTAGGGCTTGTGACACACTTGGGAGTTTTTATTTTAAAAATTATGAATATCTCGGAAAGTAAGCGTTAATCGACTATACGTCACATAACTTTTTTTACTTCTAATAGTTGTTAGAATCTATGGTTAAAGTTGGTCGGGTTTTACGGGCCCACGGTGTATACAGACTATTTGACGCTGACTGTACAGATGTCTCACTTCACACAAATTCATTCAGGAATAACAACGCTATCGCAAAATCTAAGCTAACAGGTACACCAAAATAGTGAAAGTGCTTTTTTTTTCAATATTTAATTAACGTTAAGTGCAGCAAGGTGACTCAGAACTTCGCCGACAGATTAGTCCCTTATATAGTAATAACAGAACCATAAGTTATATTTTTCAGAAAATACGGACGACAGGATGATGAATTACACTTCTTAGTCGTGGGTGAGGCTCAGTCTTATTGTAAAGTGGTACTTTTTGCTTGAAAATGAGAAAATGTTTGGCACAAGAAACAAGAGACATCTCTCAATAGATACCTATGAGTTAAGAGTGTTAAGACGTCTTGTTACGCATTGCTAGGTACTATACTCAAATGCCGAAGCTAAAAAATAGCCTCGAGACTCGTAAGACAATCCATTACGTCTTATTTAAATAATCCCCCCAAATTAAGTTATCAAGTGAAATCCCATGCACAATGCCACTTCCTTGGCATTCACTGGCCAGCGACAATGCTACACGTGCGTACCTACGGAAGGGTTCTGCTAAACAATGCCAGCCATGCCGGTGTCAAACTTGTGCTTACCTGCTGTGACATGCTTAAAAAGATAAGAGTACTGTGGCAAATTTACCTTACCATGTAAATTTTTAGGTAAATTTAACACAGTAAGGAAAATTTGCTACGGCCATCACACGTTGCACTTTCAGATGTGCTTTGTTTACCAATTCAATTCATTTATTTTGCAAATATACCTCAAGTGCTGTTTTACAGAACTGATTCTACCAGCGTTGAAGCTGAGCGCTACCTTTTGTAATACAGGGCTGCTGTGGTAATTTTACCCTGCTGTCTTAACATTTACCTATCCATGTAGCTACACATGGGCACTGTCATAGATGATTGGGTTGTCGGTTGTAATACCAGCGGAACTGTGGCAAATTTACCTCGTCGCGCTATTTCGCCTTTATTATAGATAGATCTTTAGTGTTGTTTTACACTCTACTACTACGTTTAATTTAAAATAAAGGTAAATTTTGCAAAAAATGTAAATTTTCCTTTCTGATTGAAACGAATGAAAGCGACCACTATTTAATTTATAGAAACAAAATAATTAACATTTCCATGCCAATGCTTTCAACGAAATATAATAACATAATATGAAAGCACTCCAAAAACCTATTAACTTTTCTGATTCACCTGATTCCCGAATCCACAGTGGTCCATCCATACAAAATACCGGGACAAAAATACAAAAAGCCCGAAAAATTCCCCCAGCGTTATTCAATATTTTTATTACACATGTACTTACAATAGGACGAACAAAGAAGATTCGGCGTCGAGACGCGAAGAGAATTAATAAAAAAGAAGGGCAAATCCTCTCCGTGCTCGACCAAACCCCTATCTATACTTTTCATTTATTTGAAAAAGAACTCTATTTCTTATTGAATACGGTCGACTTTATAATTACAGGGCTTTATTAGATAGGAGGTTGAGAGGATAGCTGATCGAAATGTAGGGTGGCGATAATGCCACCGAATTACGAGAATTGCCTGTCACAATGGTAAGCGTTACGTGACCTAGCTACGCAATTCGGGTGGGTAGGATTTGTCTCGTAGCCGATAATAAGGTAATGTCAAATTTAAATTTGAAGATTGAAAGCTGTCCTATTTTTAGTATGTACTTCAATTTGCTCAAGTTTTTGTTCCAATTGACATTCAAGTTGTTTTTGGAGGCGGTATCAGGTTTTGTATAAGCAATTTAACTTTTGTAAATTGGCCTGCTGGTAAGTTTTTTAGCATTTCCTACCGAAAACATATTACCATCAAAATGTCAATTGCCTTGTTTAATAGTAATATCTCTATTTTAAATGAACTGTAAAGCTAACCGTAATGTGACTATGATCTCTATGATCATCAAACGGTAGTTGCAAACACATGACCAAGCAAATTACCCAACCGTACACTAACCGTGTAAAATTTGCGAAACCATCATAAACCCACTTCAACCGTCAGGCAAGTTGGCAAATTAAATATGGTGCTCAAACAAATTATTAGCTTGTAAACTTCTAAATCTATAACCACAATGTTTGAGTTACAAGGCGACCACATCCTATAGATTTTTTAAAAGTAATAAATGCACCATAACCCGTAACCGCATCTTTCGTTTATGACTGTGTGTAACTTTGACGGTACCTATTTAGTACGTCTGTTTGGTTAAATAGTTACAATTTTTTTAATAACTCTCGCATCCGGCTAGGTTTATATTCGATTGAATTTACGACTGTTTTCATTGCGGGCACTGTTTTATATAAATACGTGGACGTTTCCTGTGAAACAGAAATAGTTATTAAAAACAATTGCCGGTGTTACCGCTGCGACTGTTCTGAATCTAATTAATCCATAAAAAAGTCCAAACTCAAGTTCTAAAAAATATTCACTTTTCATTCAATTTTCTATTTATCTATTAAATGCTTATAATAATGACAAAAAGACAAGTCTAAACAAAAATTTGCAAACCCAGGGTTTTAAAAATATTTCATAAGCTCGCTCATTAAAGGCGTTTTGAACTTCGAAGATAAAACGAATCTCAAAATCGGAACGGATTTCCTGGAAATACACGTAATTTTACTCATAAAATATCTGAGCGAAGTCCACGCAATCGTGATAACGCTTAAATTTCATGCGAACCTTAAATCGACAAAAATAAAAATTGTGTATCCTAATAAAAAGACTGTGTTGCATTTATTTCTGAGACAAAATCAATCGGCTTTAGTAACAAGGAAGAATTACAATCATCAGCAGAAGATTACGACTACATAAAATAGGATTTGATTACGATATGATGCTCAAATAAAGTGCTATACCAGTTTGGCAGACAGTGCTGATAATCAATTTAATTTATCCAATAAACAATATACATGTTAAGCTTTAACTCTCTTCAAGGAGTTATCGAAGAGATTCAGAGAAACCACGAGGGGCCGAAGAGCTGGCAGCTTCCTCGCTCAAAGCATCAGCCTTACAATCCAGCGAGGAAATGCTTCCAGCACCTTCGGCACCATGCCGCTGGGGGCGTTGTTAGATCTATTTTAGTTTTAGCTTTTCAATTTTAATTTAGTTTTTAGGATATTTAATTTCAACCATTGCTGATGAAAATTATATGATTTCCTGATCATAATATAGGTATTTCAGAGATAATAAGGTACGTCTTAAGTGTTTGTCACGCTAATACACAATAATTGACACGCTGCTCACCTCTTTTGCTAAAGACTTTACATTTAACATGGTAACTACTGGAACTGTGTCAAGCACTCATACGCCTATCTCTAAAATATTCGATGATCAAGGAAAAAGTTGCATGATCAGTTCGATGAACTGAAACGTGACTTGATTACAACGGTGTTTATTTATATTACCTTATGACCCTGTATCATTAATGACACAATCCAGTACTAGTTACCTAATCGACTATAAAAAGAGTACCCAGTGGTTATAAATAAACATCAACAGACAAAAATTATTCAACTAAACCTTTTAATAAGCAGCACTTATCAAATCTTCTAATTTAGCCGAGCTATAAAAACCCAGCACCCGCAACCAGCCGTTAACAAAAAATATATCAACATTACCGGCCGTGGCACTAAATGAGAAAAAAGCCCGCAATTTGGAAACAAGAGATCAATTCACGTTAATTTACCACCTACTTAAGTTTAAATTTTAAATGCGGTGACAACGCCAGAGTACGGCAAGTTTGCGTTTTCCCCATTAAAAGGGCAATTAACGATTGTCACCCTTTTTGTGTTTTGCTTTTGTGAAGCAGGGTAATTTGTAAAGGTATTAAATACGGCTTGTGGTGTCACTGAATTGGGAATACATACATTGTATTTAACAAGCTTGAATTGTTGTTCCTTTTAAAGTTTTGCTTGTAATTTTCAAATGCATAAAAATATTCTTAGGCACACTTAAATTCAATAGCATGCCTGTTCAGAAAATGTTGGTAGACAGACACATACAGGTATTGTTTAATGTCATTTACTGTGGTAGTTTCTACACAGTAGATTTAAATGCTTCAATCTGGTTTCATCTAGTTTAAAGTTCGCTTACAAAATAAAAAACGAATTAGAAATATTTTCTGTTATATGCACACATGAATTTAATGTGTTATTATTTTAATTTAACATAATTTTTATTTATATTTTGAATATGTAATTCAAACAAGAGAACAGGCTGTCTTATTGCCTAAAAGTGGTCCAGATAATTCCAAGTGTTGCAATAATTACATCCCTATAAACTTAAAATATTGCATAATCAAATAAACCTTTACCATGTTCATAAATACCGTACAGTTCCAAGAACACGTAAACCCTTTTATATTATCATCCCGCCTTGTAATGAATAATAATCATTATTAACGAAATATCGTTTATTTCAATGCATATATATTTCGCATTATCTCTGGACCATTAAAGATGAATCAACTGGTTCAGGGTAAAAATAAAAACATGTTTTACAGAAGTAAGCTTTTTAAAGGCTACCGCGGGCGACGCGCTAAAAGGATATTTAAGGATTGTTAAGTGGTAAGTAGGTATTTATTTTCTTTTATAAGAGTAAATAATAGGTGAGCTGTCAATTATGCAAGCAACAGCAGCTTCTGTATTGCAATGTGACAATTATTGACACTAATGTAAGTTTACCTCATGGCTATAGGTAATTACGTCAGGTAAGAACGTAACCTTAACAGACCCATTAATATCATCTTAATCCAATATTTTTAACCACCTCAACTTTGCTTGATAGTTTCGCTAAAAAATTACTTATTAATTTTCGCCCAATTTTAAATGTTGCATCAAATTGATATTTGGTGTATAAGCGTAGATTTGATGATAATAATAAAGCTTTAACGCAAAGTATTAGAACAAAAAACGAATTTTAGAGTTTCATCAATGTTTAATGTCAGATACGGTCGATATTGATATGTATCTAATAACAACTACATAGATACAACTAATATAAATCGATAATGACATTCATATCTTTATCGCATGTCTTCAAGAAACTGCACTTATGCTTTGCGATCCTAAACTACCTACAAAATTATTGATTTACCTAGATCGAAACTAAAACTAAACCAAAACTGCCGTATTATCGTATTTTGCAAGTAAGCTCTGTACTAGATAGCGCATTATTCAAACATTTCCATTGGTATCTAGATTTCAAAAAAGTATAAAGTACACATAATGTAAAAGTATAAAGTACATATATCTTTATAAAATATTGATATCAATTAAAATTTTGCCTTCACGCTTTAATCCATATAGGCCGCAATGCTCTACTATGCTCTATATTGTAATCGATTTTAAGCCGTAATTCAACCATTTGTAATTATATTCGAAACGAATTGAATATGTCTGGATTAACGAAGTAATGAAATTCAGTTTGCAGAAAACAGACAAATATCAGATTAAATTATCGGTACAATGTAGCAGGAATAAGCCGGCCCAAAATGAGTAAAAAGTGCAAAATACTTCTAAAAACCTTCCATTTACAATACGAGTATGATGCATTCAATTAATAACAACTACCGTAATTCGGGTTATTTTTACATTCAATCGATATAAATATAATCCCTTTTATTCAAAGCCGCGATCAAAAAGTCCGACTTTCATCCATCATCTGACCATGTCAAATGTCAAGCGATTGAAGCGGGCTGAATGAAAACAGGTTCTTTTCTCGCTGGCAGACAGCAACTGACAAAACTGCCAAGTATTTCGCAACCTTTTGCCACAATAAGGGATTTATTCAAATAAGAACACAAAAGGACAGAAGAATTTACTTATTAGGACCTTTTGTTATGGTTTTGGACCGTTTGGGACCACTGGGCAGGTTATAACTTGAAATTAATCCGAATTTTATGGGTCTTTTTCAATAACCATCCTATTGGAAAAATGTTGAACGATTATAAAGCAGTTTTTCATTTAATGTATAGAATTTACAACGTACCTTCATCTGTGTTACCATTGTTCCTTTTTGTTTTCGAGACATCAGAGAAAACCGGCCAGCATTCAACAGAAAAATAAAATAAAAACAAACACGTCTAAACAGTCTCACTCTTTGGCATTATAACACAGTTCAAAAGTTAAAAACACAAACACAAAAAAAAACACAAATTTCGAAATACAAATATTCAAACTCGTAACGAACGATCGAACGCGATTCGGAATTCGAAATGCAACGTACGTCCGTCCGACGCGCGGCGCCGACACACAATGCGAGCAGATCGAAGCGAGCGACAATACGCGCGCGCTACAATACCTGCCCCCCGCCCCGCGAGTGCGAGAAGGACGCACCTACCTAATGTCAGTGCCCTACGAACAATGCCTCGCTTACACACCATTACTTTGCACTACTTGAATCAAATTAACCTTTCTATCACCAGATATTGATTAATCGTCACATATCCGAGGCTTTAGCAGCGGAGTTGGGTAAGCTTCTATTGAAAAATTGTAAAATAATCAATTGTCTATGCGGAATAACAGCGCGGAATCTATACAAAGCGGACGCCCATCCTTTTCTAGCGCAGTGTGACCGAGCGGTGCGCGCTGTCCCTGTCTCTCGCATTATTTATCAACTAGGTGCGGCGCCGTCCCGCTCTAGGCTCCGCCCTGCGACCGTCTTAGTCCGGCGCACAGTGGTTCCGTGCCATTGTGGATGTGGTACACAATGAGACACAGTGGGTGTGGAGGGCGTTTAAAAAGTCAATACAATCGGTTAGGTTTGTCGAGAAAATTTTCTTTCTTGTCTGGGCGTTCACAATGCAAGGCGTGGCCAAAAGAAAACGTTCTATTGTGTTCTGATTGGTCCCATTGTTGTGACAACGGACTTTCCCACCGGTCCGAAACAAGTTATTTTTAATACTATTATAAGTATAATAACCATATCGATTGTCCCATAAAAAGGACGTGCCTTATGCGAGCGGGTTGAAACTTATGAGTCTTATAAGTATTTTCGTCTCAGTGCCAAGGTTATGCTAAAAATAGACTGGTCGCTAAAATAAGCGTTTTTAGTAATTTTGTAAGGAACGCTTAATTACTCAGAGTAATGACGCGTCTAATTTTCACACGTGTTATTTTCTTTTCATTCCTAAACTGTACAGAATTCATTATTATTTCAGTCAACAGTCAGCAATATATATTGAGGAGAAATATATGTATCTCAAAGTATAGACTTATATGTCGATTTATAATGATACTTTGTAGACGTCTACGAATTAAAAATTGCATTAAAATAGGAACTGTAATTTGATTCTAGTAATAAAGATTAACCTAATAAAGAAAAAAATCTCAAACATATATTAAATAATAATACCTACTTTCCTAAGTTTACTGAGCTTGTATTGAAATATTTCACTTTACTGAGCTGAATTGTAATTCAAAGACAAAGTAATCACATTCAAAAATTCATGTTCTTGCTAGCAAGAGTATTTTATAATTCTAGCTCTGTAAGTACTTATTTTGAGAAAAGATAGCTATTTTCATCTACAGCTTCATACGTCTTACTTTGTATTTCGCTTCCATTGCTTATATTGGGCTTTTTTTAAAACAGAAATTCCTTACATTTTAATACTAGTACTTGGGCATCTTTTGGGTGCTTCTTCTTTTTCTCTGTCATTTCGCTCTTGATAGAGCGGTTCGTCGGTAGAGTTTGGGTGCTTGCTCTACCGTAGACTCCATTTTTAATGAGTTCCTTAAGGATTATTAATTTGTTATCGCCTTTAGGTATTATCTTATTTGTCCTCTAACAACATAGGTACTTCCTATTTTTTATTTTTTTCATCTAATAGAACTGTGCTTGTTGACTCTAATAACTTATGATAAATGAAGGTAAAGTAAGCACACACAAAAGTTGTTCATCCAAATACTAATGTATTTCAGTAAGCTTGCAGCTCAAAAAAGTAGCTACATTTGTTAACATAACATTTGTCTCAAGGCGGAAAGGTCCCCGGCAGTCGAACCCGGGACGTATGACCCACATTGCCCCCCCGGGGGGCTGGATATTATCTCCGCGAGGGTGGGGGTGGGGATGGGGGCTTTTATTAGTTGTTTCAGGGATATTGCTTCTTGTTTCATGGTTTCGCTTACATTCAGCCTTTTATGTGTGTTGTTTAGATGTATGTGTTGTTTAGCATGTGCTTCCTATTTCTAAGAAATATTATACTACCGTTTTGAGTTGGTTTACAAACTATTATCTATAGTATGATAAGAAGATACGAGTACCTAGCTATGTACTAATATCTTCTTATCATATTTTGTTTGACTATGAGTTATTTAATATTTTAAGAAGTTATTTATTCAGTAGATGCTGCAAGAATAAATACTTTTATAAATTAGCTGACTTTTACTATTTTTTTATGTTTGCATGAGACATATCTATATAGATCTAGATTCTAGATTATAATTTATCTTTTTCCAGGTTCCTACCTGACCTATGACCTATGAAGAAGCATTAAAAACGCAAAATGTCTATATCGAAATTGCTATATAAAGATATGCAGACATATGTAAGTATAAAGTACCAGTGGCGTGGCGTAAAAGATATCCTTGGGCAAGCCGATGCAGATACAATTTTCCTTAAGATCTGTAAAATAAGGTGCTCAAATGCCTGATATTAGGCAAGCCGGTAGGAATCGAGTTCTTTGGACGCCATTGATAAGTACAGTGCTCAACAAACCGTAATCATAAACTGTCTAAGTATGTTACCTACGTGATTTCCCTGAAAATACTTAAAACTCATTTCCCTCAAGCCCCATCGAAAACAATACCGTTATCGCTAATAACGATCTTTGGTTACCTTTTCAGGCAGCCAAACTTAAAATCCCCCCGGGCCGCCGGAGTAATCAGGATCGATCGCCATTACTTGATTGCTGTTGGTTTTGTCCATCTTACTGAACCTTAGTCTCAAAGAGATTGTTTTCAATGTCTTTGATTTTGTTAATTGGGGTCTTTACTTATGTAGATTAGAAATCTATGAAGCTTAGCGTAGGTGGGTGCAGTACTGAAGAGTTCCATGAGCTAGTGGTTTTGTAGGTTTATAAGGCATTTCAGATCTTGGCGGTAGTATTGAGACTTGCTTGAATAGGTTTTTAAGAGCATTTGTTATAGTAGCTTTTACTTCGCAATTTAGAAGATATCTACCGACATGGGATCCGTCTTTTACTTCTCTCGTAATTACTAAATCAATTCCTACCGTCGAAAGAAACTTTTTTGCTCAAAACAGCTCTTGTTTCATAAATAGGGCAAATTAAGACAACAATACGAATATCAAACACGTTTTACCCAGTAGTAGAGATCCTGTAGAGAACCAGTTGGAGAGTTTCAGGATCTAATCCCGGTAAGTACTTAGGTACAGGTAAGGTCAAATCCATGCTTCATGAGATTGGGTTTTTTATTATTAACGTACGTGTATCGTCGTTGTTTAGTAGGTAGGTACCAGTAGCGTGGCGTCCATAGAACTCGATTCCCATCGGTTTGCCTAATTTTAGGCAGTTCAGCACTTAATTCTAGTGCTCTTAAAAATTGAAGCCAAAGCTGCTCCGACTTGCCCAAGGTTTTCTTCAACGCTTCGCCACTGGTAGGTACCTACCTACCTTTGTGTTCTTACATATACATACGTTGGTTGGTTGGACGATAATGAAATAGGTATTATATTTGCCCACAATCAGCCGATTGGGAGGTTCATAAGAGTAAAGTTACTGTTATAATTATAAATTCCGTTTGTCTTTTCATCTACGCTATACCTATCGACAATGCGAAATAACCACTTCAACGGGATCAGTTAACAAGAAAGTCCGTTCCGAAAATAGACGGCATCAAGCCGAGAACGGCTAATTGGTCGTATCGGATTCAGCATTGTCGTGTTTCCGGCGTTTCATTGGTTGCCGTACGCCGGACTCGCGTAGGTACAGTCGAGTTCATGTGAGCATAAAACTATAAAAATGTTTTTTTAATAAAGCCACCTTTAAACAAAAATTCAAAAAAAAGTATGACCGGGCACTATCGGTGCAAAACTTTAACAAAACTTGTAAAGCTGACATAAAGGGGAATTACAACCAAGGAAATAAGAATATTTTTGGCAAATCAGTGTTACATTTAACTCTTTTTCTACTCCTGTACTGTTATCTGTCTTTTACTTGGTCACGAACACTAATATAAGAACATACATAATATGAGTTCAGAGAAGTCTATACTCTATTCCCCATAACAGCACTAGTGTCGTTATAGTCACTTAACGTTATTGCTAGCAGCCACAGACTTTTAAATCTAGGTTAAACTTAGGTCAAGGATTAAGCGCTCAATTTCAACTTTACGGTAAAAATGCACAGCTACCAACTTAACAAACAATTAAATTCCGACGGTTTTTAAGAAAAACAAAACTTTCCGAACTAAATTCATTGATGCAACGTTGTATAATTAAGTCAAAAAACGCTCATTGCGTCTCTATTTGCGATACTCGCCGCGTTCGCGGCGAGTATCGCAACTCACGCAATTCGCATTTTTTGAACCCACTTATACAACTGTTGCATAAAATACTATTATCGAAATCTCAGATTTCCAATAGTTGAGTGTGAAGATATTTAATATTTTCATGGCTGTAAGCACTCTATTATGTCCGCTTGGCAAGTTTTGTTGAAGTTTTGCAGCGATAGTGCCGACCACTGTTTATAGGGAATACTGATTACGGTTACCATTTAGGTACTATATTTATGAGAAAATGGTATTTTAAAGTAAAGCAGACATGTAAAGCTTAGAAATGTATTAATTTGTAAGATAAGGAAATATGGATAGACGTTGAATATACGAGTATTATAAGAATGTCATTTGATTACCTTTGACCTTATCACCAACTATCTACATAATAAGCTAAAATAGCTTTATTATTCAATATTATCAAATACCATCATTTTAATCACAAAAGAATTGTTTATAGATATACAGACAATTTGTATGTTAATCTTATTGATATTGGATGGTATATAGACCCATTCAAATAGAAACCCATTTAAAAGTAGCTAATTATTTTTATATCGTAGCTTTTCCTTTTAAAAAGGTATAGGTCGAGTGTAAAGTGAGATATAGAGATACCAAATCATGATAACATAATAGGCTTATAGTAATAATGCGTATAATAAATGACAAATTTATAGATATATCCCGAAAATGGCTAATTTTTTATTTGATGTGGTTTTTTAAATTAATAACAGCTTTTTTTACCTAGCAAACCACCGTGAGACTCAAACATTGAATTAAAATCGAATCACAGCTGATAATAACAGTTGTGTTTTGTTATGTTGTGGTTTGTGCCATCTATGGGTAAAACCACGTAAAACTAACAATCGCTATGAAGGAAATTAAAGAAAATGGCAGGGAAACGACCTGGTTCGACTCCAGGAGTTCAGCCCCACCTAGCCCGATCATATCGAGGTGGACCGGACAAGGTGACCTGGTTCGACCCCAGGCACCCCGGCACCCACCCAGTCCGACCTAACTCAGGGTGGTCCGGCTAGCGACCTGGTTCGACAATCGCTACGGCCGGGTATGGGTTGCGAGTTTGTCAGTTGAAAAAAAAAATGGCAGGGACGACATTTTTTAAATGTACTGTACAGATGTCGCACTGTCGATGTCGGAGTTCTCCCCACGAAGGAATGTCAAGTTTGTCTATACTTGAGTGCGATACAATGACGTTTATTCACAATTGACTTAGTTCTGTCATGTTTTGAATCTTTTGCATGTCAGAAAATTGGTGAATTGTGCTGGACAAGGAATCAGAGTCAGTGATGGTTGACCTGAGTGTTTTGGGCGAAGGGACACATCCCGCAACCAACCTCACTGCATTTTTTCGTTTATTATGATTAGTTAGTGATACTATCGAGCTCCAACCGATGGAAATCTACACTCGACTGCAGACTATTGGCAATTTGATGGACATCCTGAGGACTCCTACCCCCTGACGCCGACATATATATTACGAGTATACAATTCAACCCATTTTTTGCTTCAGTGTTAAAGTGCAACTTTAAAACCCGAAATGGTTTAGTATACTCCCCATCTATCAGTCACTCTTAAGGTATTTCTTAAATAATGCCTACAATCTGTAGACACAGAAATAAGATTAATTTTTAAACTGAAAGGAATCACACACTTTCTTTCCCATTAAAACTCAAACCTGCACCCTTAAATTGCAACACTCTAACTTCTGATCTACACTAACGAAATTAACAGACTTGCCAATTTTATATGAACTTTGAACTAACCTTAAGGTACATTAAACCTAATTCTCCCCAGTTAAAGATGTTCCTGCTCTCCCCTTTAAGATAACGGGTTCAACCCTTCACTCACACAAATGGAACTTTTGATGATGCGTTTTGGTCCCACTTCCCCTTTTCAATCAATCCGAAATCAACCCTATATCTTGTGCATTAAAGACTATTTTAGGTTGATGTTAGTATCAAATATTAATTCATAATCAACATATTATGTGTGTAGTTGGCAACACACACTGAGGGGTAACTGTCACAATGCTGTATTAGCTCCTAAGTTTCGCTTTGAAATGAATCCTTAATACTTTCTAATAAGGTCGCGTTTGGAACAGCATAATTGGTCAAAATAATCCTTTATTATGGTTCTTTTGCGTGTATGAAATACGCAGGTATTATAAATGTAGAGATAATTACGATGGAAGGTTTTCAACCTTTTGATCTGTCAGTTGAGTCTTTAATTTGGTGATTATTAATTTTAGTGGAGCAATTTTGATGTGGAACATGTTTCCTTAATTTTGCCTCCGGCGGGAATCGAACTACAGAAGTATATCGAGACACAAGGAAATAGAACTAAGGGCGTAGTATTTTTCGCTTGGCGTTAATAATTTAGTGATGACAACCTTAAAATTTCCATTTCATTTGGTGGTAGGCTATAGGTTATAGGTTTACGCGGGCTTGTTTTCCGCAACTCGACGACAAACATGCGCCTATTTTCCGTGATGGGTTGATGGCACTACTCTTGCCAACCCAACTCTACCAGAAAGCTTAGCAGACCCTTGACGTTGCCGACGACTTCTGGGAGTGACCTCGGTGTTCCGAGGTAGTGTGCCCGGTACTTGGCCACCCCCGGGCATTCGAGAATGACGTGGACGGCTGTTTCCTCCTCCTCCATGCAGGCCTCTGCACAGAGGGCTGTCAGTAACACCTAGAGTAGATTTGGTGGTATTTAAATCATCAATTATACCATTATTATCAGATTCTCAAGTCTGATAATAATATTGACGGCAACTGAAGTTAACGGCGTGCAAAGTAGGTCGCCACCACTTCTTTTTAGCACGCGAGGTACTTAGATACACTTTCCCCTTCTACCTCTACCTCGATATATTTCTGTGATCGAAACCGTAAGTTTCTCTAGTGTTTTTTACAACCCAAGTTGCTTAGCCTCAAAATGCCCTTTTTTTCTCTACACTGGCATTTTATCGTAAATAAAAAACCGGTGTCACTATTTGGCACAGCATTTTCCCGTGTATTTCATACTTTAAGTGAAATCTGTTGTTTGAAGCAAAATATTAACTTCAACATTAGAGATACGTACACTATTTTTTTTTTTTTTTATTGCTATAGACTGGCAAACAGGCAGACGGCCCACCTGATGGAAAGCGGTCACCGCCGCCTATACACATTTGCAACACTAGATGCATTGCCAATGCGTTGCCGGTCTCGAAGAAATTTGATGACAGCCTTTTTAAAAAATCCCATATTGTAGCGCAGTGGGAAAATCTTAGCAGGAAGTTCATTCCAGATCCTTATTGTACGCGCTAGAAAGGTTCTAGAGTACACTAAATTATAGAAATTTATTTGAATAAACTGTACAACATGCTTAATATGTTGTTTGGTATATTTTTCAATCTACGAAAGCCCTTTACCCCGTGAGAGCGTATCGCAAGCATCAGCATTTCATCGCATGATTCCATTGAATCGCTATAGGTTATCTAAATAATCTAGGTACCTATTGGGTAACTAATTGGTGAAAGGGAAAGTCTGCTATTATAGGAATTTTCTTTGAAAGTAAGCTTGACATTTTGATAAGGCATTAATTGTTTATGGCTTTAGCTTATTAAATAATACCTACATAATATAAATTTATTGGTAGGTGAGTCATTTTCAAAAAAATTGTACATAGTTAAGGGCCTAATAAAAACAAAATCACGATCGCTTCCTCTGTGTTACGAAAGTTAGGCATACAATCTTATGGGTAACTTTCGTAATACAGAGGAATAAATTAAGTTTTGTTTTAATTAAATCCCTTAATTGTGTAGAATTTTTTTGAAAATGACTCAGGTATGTCGGGTCTTTCCGTAAAAATAAAATTGGGTCGGTTATGACTCATAAGGGGTCATCCACATAGTACGTCACAGTGACAGCCAAATGTGACACCCTCTACTAAAAAGATGGAATTTGTTAGGAAAAAGTGTGACATGAAAGTCTGAAAAATCGTGTGACGTATACTTTGTGGATGATCCCAAATAATGTCTCACCCTGATGTCCATTATCGAGTACAAATTTTGAATAGTTATATTTTGTCGTTTCATGCAGAATAGACAGTGCACATTCACACGATTTATGACGGTGGAGTGGACACGGGGTGGTCCGGCTAGCCACCTGGTTCGACCCCAGAGAACGCCACGGTCGACCACCCGGTCCGACAATCGCAATGCCCATAAGGGTTGACAGTTTATCAGATTCTAAAAAAAAAACATTTATGGAATGTATTTATTAATTAAATTTTGTCTAGCTGAAGCTTGACAGAACCTCTGGGTTTATTTTTATTTTATAATTAATATTTGCTGTACAGGTACTGATAATTTTAAAATATAATATAGGTAAGTAGGTACATATAGTATACATATTTAAAATTTTTCAGACATTGTATAGACTAATATTGTCTTCGGTTTCCGCGATTATCGCTCATAGTAATAAAACAACTTAAACGGATTAAATCGCGTATATGACTACATTTTCAGTCCCGACGTTTCGTAACCCTTTTCAGCGTTCGTGGTCGCGGGTAGACTGAGAAAATCATGAGTAATTTTGACAGAGGAAATTTATGATTTTCTCAGTCTACCCAAACTCAAACTCAAACTCATTTATTTCTGTAAGTAGGCCTCAAGGGCTCTTTTACATGTCTGATTCTTTTCTTTTGGCGCTTCGGTAGATGACCTTCTGGTGAGAAGAAGCGCCTGAAGAAACTCACCAGTTTCTCTTTTAAAAACAACATTACAACAATTGTGACATTATTACATAAGATGACAATATTTATAAAATGCAACAAGCAAATAACTGGGCACAGTTTTTTTTACATTTTACCGAGAGACGTATATAATCTCCGGATCCATTACATTACAAAACTTAAAAAAACGCGACCACGAACGCTGAAAAGGGTTACGAAACGTCGGGACTTAAAATGTAGTAATATACGCGATTTAATCAGTTTAAGTTGTTTTATTACTATTGTATAGACTATTAAAAAAGAAAGATACTTTATTGCACATTAGACAACCAGTCTTTACCTATAGTAGATAAACTTGCCTAAATTGATCTAGCTGACTTAAGCTGTACCTATTACTTCCATTTCTAACAAACCAAAATCACTTAAGGGGGAAACATTTTTACACATTTCGCCTTAAAAATATCGCTCCTAACTCACCTTAATGGAACCATTAGTTAGTTAATCTTCATTTGTAACGTCCCCTATGATACCCCCTTAATTCTCCAATCTCATATCTCGACAATTCTATCATTAGAAATTGGACCTTGTTTTTATCAGAAAAAGGTAGGTATTAGAATGAAACTTTTAGCGAATTAGGAGTTTTAAAAGATACATGATGATATTACGTGTTTTCAGTAACAGATGGACATTTCACTTAGTTTTTTAAACGAAGCTTTTACGGAAAAAATGAGCTTCATTCGGCCACTTAAGCATCGCCATTTTTTGTACCTTGGACATTAATGTTGGTCTAAATGCTTTTCGGCTTTTTAAGCTCTTTAATGGGAAGTAATGAACGATGATTAGAAATGTTTACTTTGGAAATGTATTTTTAAATAAGTATACTCTATTTTGTTATGGAAATGACTTAGGTACAAGAGTAATGTTGAAATTGCAATGATTTAAATGCTGACTTGTAGTTTACTATTTTCAACAAGTTTCTATAAGTTGGGATATAGGTAGGGTAGAATTAAAAAAAAATATAATTTTAGGGTTTTTCTCGTAAACAACAAAAATAACTAAGTACTTACTACTAGATAAGTAGGTATTAATAATAGATTTTATCTAAAGTTTCAAAAACCAAGAAATGTGTGTGTGTGTGTACCTACCTATCAATATTTACCTAAGCAGACATATTTGCCTATCACTCTAAAAAATCTGAGCCAACCAAGAGAGATTTTCTCTTTGTTGGCGTTAACTTAAATAAAACAAACAAGATATTAAACATATCAACGAAAGCTGATCAATTAAAACAGCAAGTTCATTAGTGATTAAAACAACAATCTAGCATGTTGATAATTTTAACAAATATATTCCTTGTTTCTATCATTATTGTCTTCTTTGTATGATTGGACCATGTTTAATTAGTTACCTTATACATCAATGTTTGTTGAATCAAATCAGAACATGGTTAATTGAACTATGATAAACAATCAATATCATTTTAGTTGGTGCAGCTAACGTCTTGTTAGGCTCGTATGGAATCAAGATGCTTGATTATAACTATCACAATCTTGTTAGGAGCAAGCAATTTTAGAGTGTACAAAGATACTGCCATATAAAATAGCAATAAATGACCTAAGTACACACACCTAAGAAGACAAGTGACAGACGTAACAAGATAACGGTTCGTCGATCACAACAATAGAACCAAGCCCATTCACTTCCGAATTCCATATTTGAAATTCCGAATGCCGTCCCTTCCATTCGAACTACGATTTTCTTGAAAAAATTGAAAAGCGATCTGGGCGTCGCCACAGTGGACGACAATGGGGCATTGTTGTGGGCGTGGCCCATTGTGCCCCTCGACCAATCAGAGGCCCCCGTTCAACAATAGCGCACCGAATTGGAACGCCGCGTCAACTCTATTGTGCGATTGGTGTGGAATGCGTTCTAAATTTGAATTTTGCACGATATAGAATAGCTAAATATAGATAAGGTAATTATAATCGTTGATGGTAGGAATTAAAAAATAGTAGATGAGAATAATCGTTATTTTCAAATGTACCTACATTTTTCGTGATTGATTTCGGAAGGAAAAATTAAAATAAAATAATTAATTTGATCTACAAAAAGTTATGCTTGAACTTTAAATTCATATGTTTGTAACATAAAATTATTTCTTGAAGAAAAATACTAAAAGTGTTGATTATCCCCCGATAGGGATCGTTCAACAATTACGTGATCATTTTTGGCCGTTTTTTTAACCCCCCCCCCCCCCCCCCCCCTATGTGATCACAGCGTAATCTTTTGTTTTAACCCCCCCCCCCCTCGCCTTGATTACGTAATCTTCGTCCGTGCTTAAAATGTTTGCTGTTTATTAGCACTGACACGTATGTCATGTTTCTATGGGTCTTAAATTAACTACATTTGGAAAGAGGGTGTGTTAAAGCAAGGGTCGGCAACCTTTGGGCAGGCAAGGGCCACAAGGTAGCAAAATCGAGTAAAGGCGGGCCGCGTAACATACAAATATATATAAAATCACGCCTTTATCCTTTGCAGGGTAGGCAGAGCATCAACGGCCTTAAAACAGTTGTTTTCGCCACTTCTGACAAATGTTGAGGGACATTTCAGAAATTGTGAATCACTGTAGTGGCAGGTTGTCAGCCTATCGCCCAAAATTGCAATCCACTGAAATCCTTGAGTCCCTTAGTCGCCTCTTTACGAAATTTACGGAAAATAAATGAGTCGATGCTATTCTAATCCAGTATCACACGACAGCAAAAAGGCGGCGTCATAAAAAGTGTTAATACATTTTGTTAATTTTATAAAAAAAATGTGAAAGAATCACAGAAATAAAGCTAATCCAGTCATACAGAAAGGAGCCATCTAAGGATGAAAAATTCAAATTTAAATTGGCTTTACAATAATGTTCTCTGATGGATGACTAAAGTAATTTGATTACTTTTCTAATTAAAAGTATTTCTAGCTAGTTCTACACCTTTTTAATTTTTTAGAAAATTTCTTTAGCTAACAAGTTATAAAATGATGACGTAATCATGGATGCTCCCCCCCCCCCTCCCCCAAATAATCCAATGTATATACAAGCACCCGACGCCCCCCCCCCCTCCGGTGATCACGTAATTGTTGAATGATCCCTTACTTTGCTCAGTAAACAACGAAATCGTCATAAGGAAAACTATTTCAAAGTTGATAGTTTATAAGTATTCTAGATACATATCTATTTAATTGTGCATAATGCGTTCATTACACACTACAATAGTTAGACAAGTCAACGGGCATGCAGTACAAAGTTACGCTCCGAACATAAAATCTCCATTAATGAAGTATTTAAAAATCAGCCTTATAATTATCACTACTAAAGTCGAAATTAAAACAAAGATCAACGCACGAACCGAGCTTGCTTAAATTACCAAAGAACCGTTCACTCATTTAGCAATGAAGAATAAATCGCAAGTCAAATAAATATAACATTAAAAAGGCAATCTTAATTATCTTAAAATAAAGTTGAAAATCAAATAGCCGTTTGACGAAATGCAAGCTTGCGAAAGTTACCCGTTAGTTCATTAAAGGCCGGATGCTGAACAGGTGGCGAGTGACCGCCCCCGTACCACGAAACGTGCGACGGTAGAATAACGACAGATTAGCGACAGGCTCGCGGTAGAGGTAAAAATTTAAGTTTGCGTAATGTTTATGGTTATTTTTTAATGATTGATTTAAAACTTATTTTGAATAATAAACAGTCAATGTGTGTGATGTAGTCATTAATAAGTTTTAAATGTCTGTCGTTGTCGTGATTTTACTTATTCCGACAATAATGCGATTAATAAGGCATCTCTTTTTAATGATATAGTTATAAGTTGCCACCTGATGGAAAATGGTCATCGCCGCCCATGGATATATGCAACATCACAAGAGCTGCCTATACGTTTCCACCATTTGAGAGCCCCCTGTATAATCGTTGTTTGAAAACCCCCTGTTACAGCGCAGTGGCACAGAATAAGTAGGATCTCTCTCTCATGACTGGGGATCGTGGTCATCGGTGGATGGCCTCCTACACATTAGTTTTTTTGATTTGCTTCCAGCGGTGCCTGTTCATCGCGTCTCTGACAACCGTGCAAAACTTGGTTAAGGATGGGCCTTTCACTCGATCGCTCCCAACACAGGCAATTTTCTGCTTACAGGGCGGCTCGATCCCTTAGATCAGTGCTTCCTAACCTTTATGGCCACATCACCCACAGGCCCCCTCTAGATTTGTATCATTACCCCTCCAATAACCACATTTTTATAAAAAAAAACCCGACCGCGGTGCACTTTGAAACTGCATTAAATCCGCCATTTTGTTTATTTTAACGAACTTCATGCCCAGTGACACTCGCACCATCAAGACGAATCTAATGATGTATCATTTATCAAAATCGGATGTGTCGTTGAGTAGTTACGAGCGGACACAGGAACGGACATACATACATACATACAGGCCAAAAACATAACCCTCCTTTGGGCTTCGCCGCAGTCGGGTAAAAAATAGGTAATACAGACAAAAGGTATATGAAAGTACTCAAAGAAAAACGACTTAATGAGTATTACCCTTTAGAAAACTTAATTTTACCCCTAAAGGGGTAATTACCCCAGGTTCGGAACCACTACCTTAGATCATTTAAAACGTGTTTTTATGCAATAAGGAATCTGGTACTTTGTGTCTGGTTGGGGACCGACCCCGGACTCGTTTACCGTGTTACTGGTACTACATATACAAAAGTTTCTTTTTCTAACATAACTGACGTTCGGGTCCGACCACCGGACAGAACGCACCGCATCCGACCGTCTCTCTCTATCACATAACGTGTGCTCTTTCTGGTCTCTGGCTAAGACCATCCGGAGAAGCAAAATTTGGTACAATAGCTTGGCAACTTCGTTGGTGACACTCACATGTGTGCTTTTTGTTATGTGCAGCCGTAACTACTTACACAAGTTACCGCCAACACGAACGGCTGCCTGCGGAGCTTACCTCCGTCGGTCACCGTTCGTGTTGGCGGTAGCTTGTGTAAGTAGTTACGGCTGCGCATAACAAGAAGCACACATGTGAGTGTCACCAACGACGTTGCCAAGCTATAGGTAGTAAGGTTTACTTATGAAAATATGCCTCTGAAAATTGTGTAAGACGATTTTCTCCACAATTTTCCATAGACGTAGTTTAACGATTTTGTAGAAGCGCGCTTATGGGGCCACAGAGTACATAGCGAGGTATATTGTATAACATGCGGGAGGCACAGAGTAGCGAACTCGCTGAAAACAGAGGGGTACGTAAGCTACTACCGATCTGCTTAATAAGGCTCAATATCAGGCATTTTTTCATTGTTTTTTTATTTCATTACCGTCCCTCGATTTTTACCACGTAGGATGCGTAGCCTCGATATCGTATATTGTTTATAATAAAAGTTAACCGTAATCCGCTTGCTGCTATAGTATTTGCTGGGACACGAAAGAAAAACCTCAATAAACCTTCAATATTAGGCATAGAGTCGAGTCGCCGTTGAGTTGTTGTAATGTGCGGAGACCTTAACTGGACGTAGTTTAGGGAAAAGCCCCGTACGAAACAATTTTAGAATTATAGAATTTAAATGCTTAAAAATAAAACCGGCCAAGTGCGAGTCGGACTCGCGCACCGAGGGTTCCGTACAAACTCATAAGTAGATACATGAATAGTTCAAGAAAAACTATATGGCGATTAGTTTAGTAGGAGCAAATAAGTATGTGTTAAGATTTTTGCAAATTTCTCAAAAACAGTGCAAGTTAGGAAAACCGTTATATTTTTCCTGTAATATATAGGATGACATTAATAATTGGTAATTATTACAGATTTTTCTGTTCAGTAACTTCGAAGATAATAGGGGGGGAACGGTATTTTTTTTAACGTTTTTCGCCATAAATCAAAAACTACTTATTTAAAAAAAAATACAAAAATACTGTTTTAATCTACAAATTAAGTCCTTTCATTTGATACCTCACTCGATACAATAGCCCTACTTTCAATTTGCAAAGTCTCATTACGGACCCCTTTAAAAAAAAAGTAAAAAAGTTACAAGATTTTTTTTACATCCTATAAGCTCGGGTTAGCGGTTCTTAACACTATTCCAAATTTCAAGTCGATAGCATCAGTAGATCCTGAGATATCTTGCTGTGACAGACGGACAGACAGACAGACAGACAGACAGACAGACAGACAGACAGACAGACAGACAGACAGACAGACAGAGTCGCACCATAAGGGTTCCTTTTTTACCATTTTGGTACGGAACCCTAAAAAGGTTGACATTTCACTGATGACTTTTTGTCGTCATTTCGTCCAACTAGTGAGGGATATTTTTTGTATGGCCAGAGTTGCGCGTGCCTGCATGGACATTTTGTTAATTAGGTATGTCAGGTATGTGCCACAACTAGCCAAGAAAGTTTGTAGACCTACCTCATCACGTCTTAATGACATTTTTTTTACTTTTATCAATCTTACATAGTATGTATGTATGTATGTATGTAAACACTTTATTGCACAAAATAAGACATAGTACGCTGTACAAATCGTTTAACACGTTCGCTGCGGGATCAAAACTGACATTTTTTTATACGGTGCGTTAACTGGCCGATCGGCCTGGTACTTAAACTTTCCGCCGCGGCGATATGGGGCTTATTGGCCCGGTAAGGTATCGACAGATATAAATGACTATAACTAAGCAAAAACGTAAGAAATTGGATACCTACCTATCAATATCCATAGTAGACGAGTTGGTGGTCATAGTATTTGCTTCGCCTCGGGTTCCTATTATTCACTTGAGAGATATATGCAAAAATATATGTAAGGTCTTGTGACCCGAAACCGCATTGAATAATAGGTTTAATTGAGGAAGTATTAGTGATGGGAAATAAGTTATCGACATATTATTTTGAATATAATTTATCAAAGAAAAAAAAGAGACAAATTTTATGATAGAAACATGACAGACAGTAACTATTATTTCTCATATTCTACACAGAAAATATTATTATGCCACACCTGGCTAAAAAGTCGCTTTTTCCGCACGCTGCGCGTATAGAAAAAGCCACTTTCTGGCCAAGTGTAGACATAAAATGATAATAAAGAAAGCCCTCGATTGCATATTTACGTCCCTCGCCTGCAGCTCGGGCCGCAAACATCTGCGACCTCGCCCTTTCTTTGTTTTACCAACCTAGTTGTGTAATGTACTATTTTACTGCAATTTCTTAATTAACAATCTCTAAAATATTTAAAAACCAATTACTTTACAACTAGCGGTAGAACAATTGCGCTAAGAAACAATAAAGTCGGTTTCTTAGGGTCCTAAAAGGTTCCTAGTACTAAACAAAGACTAAACATTTGGTCAAGTAAAAGGCGACCTTTTACTACGGCAGATTTAAACTTATTTCCAAAGAAATTAAACTTTACAACTTACAATCCTTTTGTGCGACGGTCTTACAGTTAGAACTCTAAGAATTTCTCTTACGTAATGTGTTTATTATTGTAATATTTATGATCAAATATTACTGGAAGAGAGTCGCCACAATCTAAAAACGTAAACAAACACTAGAGCTAGACTAATGCACTATAGTATCTACGTCGGTTCCCGCTAAGTACGTCACAACACTAGTCGGAAGTAAACCAATGCAAACACCGATCCAGTGTGGGAAGGGGTGGAGTGACCTTGTAATCGATGATGGGCCTTTCGGCCCATTACCCGCAAGGAATCGAAAAAAAAATCAGTCAGTGCGTTATCGGGCCGGAAAACCTTAGCACAGTTTTAATGCTTTATCGAGTAGCCCTTAAGGTCCTAAACTCAAACCTATACTTGTCTCTTTTGTACATACAGAAATACTCATTATACAGCCGCCGCACCAGGGTAAGTTCACCGTTTCTCGCCTCCGCACAGAGCGGGAGTACATGCATCGGGTATTTAGGCCTTATATCGCAGCGAACGTGTTAAAATAAATATAACTTCAATAATTAATTTTGCATAGCTTTTTTATAACTCATGACTCCAGATGCACTTCGGATATAATTGTTTGCATACCCATGGCCAAGAAAGCTTATAATGCCAAAAAACACCTGTTTAGATCAAACATTTCTCGGACGATTAAAGAGCGTTTTATCAAGACATACATCTGGAGCATAGCGTTGTATGGAAGCGAGACGTGGACAACCCAAAGGGATAGAGAAAGATTGAATGCGTTTGAAATGTGGTGCTGGCGAAGGATGGAAGGTATTAAGCTGGATGGAAAAGAAAATGAATGATGATGTGTTGCATCTAATAGGCGAAAAGAAAATGTTACTGAAGAATATTGAGAATAGAAGAGGAAATATGTATCGGCACCGGATATGACATGACAACTATATAAGAACTATATAATTCAAGGCAAAACAGAGGGAAGAAGATGCAGAGGAAGACCGATGTGTGCGTTTATGGATCTAGCTAAAGAGAAAATCAATGTGACGTCGTATCAGGAGCTCAAGATAGTAGCAGAAAAGAGGACGAAAAGGCGATTGCTCCACCAACAAGAGCAAGTCTCTTAAATTTATGATGATGAGCTTTTTTATAGTGAAGATCAATCATGAATGATGATGAGCTTTTTTATTGTGAAGATCAATCATGAATATCATGATACAACGTCCGAACAGCCACGACCACTATGACAAGAGTGTCCGACTAAGAGAAGCGAGATAGCTTTTTTTAAGTTTACAAACATTTCATCATGGAATGTACACTTTTTTGCAATCGTCCCGCATACGTCCGAGTGTATAACACTGTTCCAGTAGTTGCCATCTTGAATGACATTAGCAATACAGGTGACAGCAGGGTGTCATGATTATTCGCGTGTCAAACACTATAGAACGTGTACCTTTTTTTTGTTTTCTCAGGTCATCAAAAAAAGCGTAATGCATTTTTGGAATCATCATATTTACTGGAAATATTTTAATTACTTATAGCGCTAAGCCTTTAAGAAAATGGTACAGAGGGCGTTAGAATCTTGATACGAATGCAGTGGAAAATTTGATGCGATCGAACATTGACGCTAAATGGAGAAATTGGAAACTCGCCCCTGAAATACAGAGGTGCGGGTTCAAATCCGGCTTTAGCTGTAGTGGATCGCATTTGATTTTTCAATGTATTTGCTCAATCTATCTATAATTAAAAACCCTAAAAAGGCATAAGCTAACAGACAAATATTACTACTACACTTCCCTAAAACATCTCCCAGTCCCATCTCACTTACTAATCTCTCCCCCCACCTCCCACCCCCACGTCTTGGCAATGTTTAGTCGTGCCTGTATAGACATTTTGTTTGCCTCAGAGCGGGAACGTCTTTTTACCAGCCTTTGTGTGCGTGTCTTTATGTCTTTGACAGTGTGCTTGTGCTTTTGTACCGTGTGATTTAGAAAGAATGACGTCACAGGTTATATTCTTGGTTCTTGTGATTAGCAACGTTGCTTTCTATATTGTTGAAGTTTTTGAAAGAGATTTGATCGAAGTCACGTTTCTACTTTTTACCCGACTGCGGCGAAGCCCAAAGGAGGGTTATGTGTTTGACCTGTATGTATGTATGTATGTATGTCCGTTCCTATGTCCGCTCGTAACTTATCAACGGCACATCCGATTTTGATAAATGATACATCATTAGATTCGTCTTGATGGTGCGAGTGTCACTGGGTATGAAGTTCGTTAAAATAAATAAAATAGCGGATTTTATGCAGTTTCAAAGTGCACCACGGTCGGGTTTTTTTTTTAATAAAAATGTGGTTATTAAAAGTTCGTATGTTTCTAGTAGCGTGGCGTCCAAAGAACTCGATTCCTACCGGCTTGCCTTATATCAGGCATTTAAGCACCTTATTCTACAGCTCTTAAGGAAAATGTCCGCCCAATCTGCACCGGCTTGCCCAAGGATATCTTTTACGCCACGCCACTGAGGGTTTACTATACGGAAGCCCGGTATTGCTTCGCCCAGTTTCTTACGCCGGTTCTTCTCGGGACACAGGTTTCACATTAGAACCGCTGGTAAATTTTGACTGAAGAATCTTTGAAATATAGCCCACTAGCATTTACATCTTAGCTTATTTCCGCATTATTCCAAGGAAACTCTTGCCGTAGGTATCGTGTGTTTCAATACTTTCTAACTTTCGTGTGCTCTTAATTCGACGACCGTTTTAGCTTAGTTGGTAGTGACCCTGCCTACGAAGCAAGAGGTCCTGGGTTCGATTCCCGGTAAGGGCATTTATTTGTGTGATGAGCACGAATATTTGTTCCTGAGTCATGGATGTTTTCTATGTATTTAAGTATTTGTATCTATTAAATATATCGTCGTCTAGTATCCATAACACAAGCCTTATTGAGCTTACTATGGGGCTAGTTCGATTTGTGTAAGATT
This sequence comes from Eudemis profundana, assembly GCA_947034925.1. Taxonomy (NCBI): domain Eukaryota; kingdom Metazoa; phylum Arthropoda; class Insecta; order Lepidoptera; family Tortricidae; genus Eudemis; species Eudemis profundana. Next base: position 6,380,702 of record OX344806.1, on the reverse strand, counting down.
GTCCCCTAATATTTATTTATTTATTTAATTTCCTTTTTCTCTGATTATATTCGGAAAGGGTCTTTAAGGTATTCGAAATAATGTAGGGTGTCCGTGACCAAAAAAAGATTAAAAAACTCTGTTCTAACTTCTCCGTTTACCCTGTTCCGCTCTAACCTGCCTAGGTACGTTTTATTATAATTATAATTTTTATTTTTTTTACTTATGTGTTTTATGGTGTTTTAATTTGGTAATTTAAACACGACAATATATTATTAACGAGATAGATAACTACGTATATATACTTAATACACTTATAGCATCGCTCGTCACCCCAAGCACAGGGTGATTCGGAGCGAATAATTAGAAAACAAGAAACTGCAGGGGAGCGACAGGGTGATCCAGTTACCGTAACTTGTCTTAATGTTGTTACTGATCCATAATTTTGCTATCCATATTTATATTTATCCATATTAAAAATAATGCGTTACAGAAACCAAGTGGTTTCTGAAACAGAAACCATATTAACTTAGTGTTAAATCAACTAATGGATCCATTTCAAAGCGTTTCTGATCGATGTCGATGAAGAGTGATCACAATTAATCGTTCTTATCGTTTTTTGGTTGATTATTTCGTTTTTAACCAGACAATCTAATAATACGAAATAATGACTGAGCTCTACATAAAAAGCATAAAATAATTCAAAATATTGGGCTATTTCGGGGTTTTTGCAAAATACCGGTTTCGAGCCATAATCAAAGCTAAAAGCTACTAGGGCATGAAATACCGGTTTTACTTGTATGGGGCCAATACCGAAAAACCGGTTTTTCGGTATTGGCCGGCATGCCCTAGTCGTCGCATGATAGTGATTTGCGGTACAAATCGAGAGACAGCAATAGAAAAAAAAAAAGTAGCTAATTAAAATTAAATATGTCTATTGTTATGTTATAATTTTAATGCCACTGTAATGATGTGTTATTAATGTCTCATTCATAGAATGATTATTTCATGTAAAAGATTTTTGTAAGAAATCATTAATATTGTGAAATTGTTGTAAGACAAAACTTACCTTATACCTAGCTTTTATACGATTAAGTTTCAAAAAACCAACACGTGTCAGGGAAAATAACTCGATGATATGACATAATTTATGAAATATTCGTTCACGAAACGAAACAGCAAATATCTGCAAATTATTTTTCCCATTACCTATATTCGAGTCCATCATAATATGGTGTCAAAAAGTCGTAGTAAAAAGGTTCAGGCGCCAGCGATCCGTATCTTTATTATAATTTAAAAATCATTCTAGACACAGAGTAGATAGACATGTTAAAAACAGTAAAACTGAAACAACACAAACAGTTGCAGGGGGCGGAGGGGGAGGGTGCCAAAAAGTAAAAAGTAAGAAGCGGGGCAAAAGAGCAGTCGCTTTGTGTGCCACCCCTGCCGTAGGGTCAGCGAAACCATTATCATCAACACATTTATAAGTAAGTTTGTAGGTAAACACTTTAATTGCGCATTATAACAATCAAAATCAATATAATAATTTAAAAAATGCAGCTTGCGGTATGAAAATCACGCAGACGCAGTCGCAAGGCTGTCGCAGCACACGCTGAGTCCGTTCCTTTTGCCACGCGGAATTAGTGCTACTTAGTTATTAGATATTTTATTGTAAAATTGTATTTGTTTCTCTTTGGTATTCTGTACTGTGTAAGTCCTGTAACGTTCTGTGTTCAGTGTGGCAATAAATCTTATTCTTAAATCTAGCGATGATCTGGCTTACGTAGAAGTAAAAAAATTGGCATCGTAGGCAGGAGTGACTCGCTCCGCGATTTAACCGCGCTGCTACGAGTACCAAATTCGTACCTGAGAAGCATAACACTGTAAGTCCTATTGCTTTCTATACTTACTTACGCTTCTCAGGTATGGACATTTTTGCCCCAAGGAGGGGCTCAGCCAGCGACCAGAAAGAGCACGCCTTATAAATAAATAAATAAATAAATATTAGGGGACAATCTTACACAAATCGAACTAGTCCCATAGTAAGCTCAGTTTTGTTAGAGAGAGAAACTTCTGTACGTAGTGCTGTGCTTATTCTGTGGCGGTGCGCAGATCCCCTGCACATTTTGTTCAGCGCTAGACTTCGTGCCGCGAGCTGTACCAACTTTAGGCATGGAATGGATTTTCTAAAAAATGGGACAACTCATGCGCAAACGAAGTATCCATCTAGGGCGGCATATTCTGTTTCCGGAAGAGATACAACTACTCACTGCCCAAAGAATCTGGAATTTCTTAGATTCAACGGTCCTCTGCAGTGAAGTCATATTTTTTTTTTTTTTTTTTTTTTTTTTTTTTTTTTTTTTTTTTTTTTTTTTTTTAAACCTGACAAACTCACAACCCACTTCCGAGCATTGTGATTGTCGGGCCGGGTGTTTGGCCGTTGCGGTCACTGGGCTCGAACCAGGTCGCTGGCCAGACCACCCTAGTGAAATCTAACAAAAGTGCCACAATAGATCAGCAATGGTCGAAGCGGCACATGAAAAGCCCAAAACCCAACAATCATAATAAATAATAATACTCTGTTGAAAAAAAACTTTTTAAAATCGGTTTTGTAAATGACGGAGTCCTGCATCAAACAAAAATATATCACCGACTTGAGAATTTTTATAACCGACTTCATAAAAAAAGGGATCATCTCTAGTCGGTTGTATTTTTGTAATGTTTGTTAACTCAGAACTCCATCATTAACGATTCTATAAAAAAAACTTTTTTACAATTTTTGGAATATTGTTCGCGAATCACACAAAAACTAACGAATCGATTTCCATGAGATTACACCACAGCGAACTAGATTGCAGACATGACATACCTGGTACCTAATAAATAATTTATTTAGCTCGATTGTGGTTGTTATGCTGTCTCTACATAACAGATAGAACTTTGTAAAGCTGGCGGTGGGGGCGAAATTAAGAGACACTTTGTGTCCTTTCATAAAGGAATGTGTAGACGGCCGTCTGTAGGTAGAGACGTGTAGAGCTATAATAAATAGGGCTTTGATACGCCTGTTAGGAGAGTAATTATAAAGACGTTGTACAAATATATTTATGATGATATCGGTGTTTTTCTTCGAAGTATTGGATTATGTGGGTAGGTGAAATGTGGGGTTCCATTTTTAGGATCCTATTAATGTTTACTTGGTTTTGATATTGGGATTAAATATTGCGTAAAATATGATGATAAAAAAATCACTCAATGTGCAAAGTAATATCTTATTGAGTTTTTAGAATTCACTTTTCAGGTGTTCGTAGTACAGTAACAAGTAAGTTCTTCGTTCTTGATTATACCAATCGTTAATAATAATCTATAAGAAATCTTTACTTAAAGGGATACGTTCGCCATGTATGTATGTAAGTATGTATGTCCGTTCCTATGTTCGCTCGTAACTACTCAACGGCACATCCGATTTTGATAAAATATAAATCATTCGATTCGTCTTGATGGTGCGAGTGTCACTGGGTATGAAGTTTGTTAAAATAAACAAAATGGCGGATTTTATGCAGTTTCAAAGTCCACCGCGGTCGTGTTTTTTTTAAATAAAAATGTGGTTATTACCTACATATTAATACCATTATATTGCAATCTTGTAACAACTGTACCTTTTATTACTTTTTACAAATAAGTATTTACATGCAGAGGTACATACAAAACCAAATGTCACTTATCAAACGTAAATCGTGCCATCAACAGTAAACATCAAGTCACCAAATATCAAGAGACATACCGACGAAGAAGATTCCTTACTTGGCATTTATGTAAAACTCTTAGTGAGCCGATCTATAACAAGTACTTACTATTAAAAGGTACAGCTCAAGCTACCGATTAGATATTTCCGTAACAGCTAAAAGTGTCGTTATTAATGCGCCCGCGCACCGGAAACGGCCATCTTGCGCGAATCCACCATTAGCGAAGAAAAATATTGTTTTGTCATACGTTTGTTAATGGAGTTTTCCTGTGGCAGGGTTTTGGATCGGGCTGGAGATTATTGACTTTAATGTTTGATATGTATGGAAAAATTTACGATAGTTAAATGTCAATCGTCAATAATGGAAAGAAATATTTATTCGTTGTAATTGTTTGTTAATTACATACATTTTTAAACTAAACCTTATGTAATTGGTACAGTCGCCACACGGGAAAGTTATGTCACTTGCCACTGTTCTTAATTTATACGTGTAATGCAAATCGGACAAACGTTAATATACGACGGTTAACGGTTTTTGTAGGGGACGTGCACGACGAAGGTGCTGGTGCGGCCAATCTAAATCATATACCCTCTCATGCTGGGGCCACATTGACGAAAACTCTGTTAATTTACCGCGATGAAGGACAATTAACTTCAGTGAAGCAACGACTTACACATATTGACATTGCTGCCACCTATAGTTCGTGCACGTTCCTTATATCTATTGTGAAAAGTTATAGTATTCCCTCTCTCTTTCTCTCTCTAACAAAACTGACGTTCGGCTCCGACCATCAGACGAAACGCACCGGATCTGACCACCTCTTTCTATCGCATAACGCGTGCTCTTTCTGGTCGCTGGCTATGCCCCTCCGCGGGGGCAAAATTTGGTACTAGAAGCCGCGCGGCGAAATCGCAGAGTGAACTCCTCTTGCCATTGTGAAATGTGCATGAAGGGTATTTGGAAGAACAATAGGTACATTGGTAGAAATAAAAGTATGCCAAAAAGGGCAGCCATTTTACTGACCCATAAGTATAATAAAAACGTATTTTAACATGAAATGAAATCATAATACAACTACAATGCCAATACTGATCCATAGATCTATACGCGGCGCGGCTGCCATTCTTCCGAGAGCACTCTCAGAATAGATCACAATAATTCATAACGTTATGAGTCGATGCGCGCGCGCCGAACAAAGAGCTTCAATAGCCAACTTTCATTAGTAATGACATTATTTTCATCGTATTTTGTGGGATATAATGCCAGTTTGTAGTTTATACGCGAATATATTATAGAAGTAATATTAAGATACAGAAAATAAGTATACTTTATGGAACGACATATGACAAACAGTAGTTTTTTTTAACGCGACAGTCTTGAGATTTCGTAATTTAAATGCGAAGAGAATTAATCATATTTGTAATATGTATAATCTTTTAGTGAGTGCGTTTCAAACTGAAATTTGTCGAATTAGCTTTATTTAAAAGTTTAATTTAATCATCTTTTCATTTTATATACATCAAAAGCAATATGAGTTAGAAAATGGTGAAGACTAGAAAGCTATAGTTATCTATTAAAAAAATCACATAGTTTCTAAGTATGAAAACGATCGTTTTGTGGTCGCATTTCACAAATTTTGAGTTATTGTTAAGTACTGCTTCTCATAAATTCCTAATATTAATATCAAAATAAGCAAAGTGTCTCAATTATTTCAATACTTACCTCTTAAGTTATCTTCTTATACGCACTTGTATCAAAGTATCGTGGTTTTTCTCCTATTAGAATCTTTATATCATAATTTTCAGTATTTAGAACCAAGGTTAAAAAATATCTAAACTATTTTTTTCGAAAAGCGACCTTTTTTTAAATTGTTCATATTTTCTTATTTCCGTTCTTGAAAACTACTTAATTGTAAACTTAACATGTAAAAGGTGTGACCACGCTTTTACATCGTGTTATAAATCATGTGACAAGGAAATCATCGTAAATCCGTTTGTCTCCACACTCACAGGCCGCATTGTCACTTTCTGAGAAGACACTTAGGACTGTCCCTTCATAACTCCTCAGTCCTTCCGCGAGTTTACCTGTAATTTAGACTTTAAGCCCGTATGAATAGAGTCTATATTTGAATGGATGGCAAAAGGAAATAAACCCATTTGAATTTGAGTGGCAGTGGACACAGATGGCAATTGTTTTCCTATTATTATGTGCACTAGAAACACTTAAGTAGTTGCGTTTTGAATACTTGACTTCGGTACTTACGTATATTATGACATCCTGTACATCTAGAACAAATGTGCCGCGTGACATATACTGCCTGTCCTTTTCCAATAAATATTGTGCAAAAGTGACGGGCGCTCTGTAAAGTGACTAGCGAAGAAGTCGTCAATTCAGGACTTTGTGTAGCTGTGTTCTAAATTTTACCCCAATCTCTTGGCGTAAAATTAAATTTTAGAGAATACAACGATATAAGTATAGGAAAATATACATTCGAAGAGCATTGTCAAATTCGCCGTATCTCTAAATCGGGCCCAATAAATTGATCGTCTACCTACTCAGAAACTGCACTAATTGCCACAGTGCGGGATCTGTGTCACAGCACTTCCTAATCCATCCAGTATAATGAATGGCCCGCGATGACAATACGAGAGGCAACGAGGCCGACACAGGCATCCGTTTCATGTATGACTTACGGCCGAGTCAATTGTGTTTGCTAAATCTGTATGCAATAAGGATAAAAGGTTATGAGGTTGGGCCCAGTGGAAGATAGGCGATATGCCACGGCGCGAGCATTTGTCTTTTCGAGGTAAAGGTAAGGTTTCCACATGTAACAAAAATGTGATGTATTGAAATGCTAAATTTCGGACACATTTCTTCTCGTATGAGGTTCTCGTAGGAAGTCAGAAAATCCTCAAAAATCGATATTCTGAGAAAGTAGCTAGTTCGGGATTTTATTGGGAAAACGCTCGGCTCAAGCATACTGAAGCTCATTTCTAATGGTAACATTATCGCAACGTTGGTAAGTTCGATTTTTGAAAAAAATGACCTTGGTTGCAAAATTGGCTTATTTTGTCTTAAAGCATAAGGTGCTCAAATCAAATGCCGTAAAATAGGGAAGCCTGGCAACAATCTGGCTTACTTATACCTAGGGCAGTCCAGCACCTTCGCTTTACCTACGGTATGTTTGATCATAGTTAACTAGCTTTTTATCTGCCTATCAAGTTTTATTTGCATTTGCACACATTTTTCAATGACGGACCACTCAATTTCAAGGAAGAAGAGATAGTCACACGCACGCATCGTCTTGAAGTTACAATGCAGAATATACAAGGTGAAATATTATTGTTCGTTCAAATTTTCCTAGGGTTTAGGTCATATCAATAAAAGACGCCATTTCTGAAAAAAAATTGGTAAACTTTTCACGATTTTGGATATTTTTTTGTTACTATTTTTCAATATTCTAGTATTGAAAGATATCAATTGACTGAAAAAGCACGTATTTTCTAATTTTCGCTAAAGAATACTACTTACTTACTCCGTTGGCTCAGCGACCCAAATTGTGTCTTGGCCTCCGACACGAGAGCACGCCATTCTTCTCGGTTCCGCGCTATCTCTTGCCAATTAAAAGCATGAAGCTCACGCAGATCCGCCTCCACCATGTCCTTCCAGCGATACCTAGGCCGACCTACAGGACGTCGACCGGTTGGGCGGCCCAAGTATGCTCTCTTAACACTGCGACTTTCCTCCAATCTCTCAAGGTGGGCCAAGCCAACGGAGTCTATGAGCCTTTGTTTCCCCTATGATATTAGGTTCGGCCACCAGTTCTTCCACTTCGCCATTCTTAAGGACTCTCCAGCTACCATCCGATCTCTGCCGTGGGCCCAGAATCCTACGAAGAATCTTCCTCTCAGCAACCAACAGCATCGTCTCCTCCTTAAGTGTTAATGTCCATGCTTCGCACCCGTACATTAAGATAAAGGTTGTATAACGGTCTTATAAATTGCTAAAGAATACACTGTAAAAATTTGAACGGTTAAAAAATTTTACCCTGTATTTATAGCACAGCATGGGCAGCGTGGTGGCCCTAAGTCAAGGCTAAAAGAGAGCTTAGTTCAAGGTAGGACAGATCGTGATTAAATCCAACAATGTCGTCTGTCACTTTATGAGGTACAACATTGTTACTACAGATGTTATTTTAAGTGCTGTTATAGTGGTATAATTTGATAGAATCATTTGATAAAATCAGCATGAAATTAAACAATAATGATAAGTAGGTAACATGCGTTAAGTATTTGTTTTTTAGGGTTTAAGTTTAACTATTGTCTCATCTGATGCAAAGCGGAGACAAGGTCGATGGTGGAGCGCCCTTACCCAGAAGTCTATGCCAGATGACGATACGTAACACAAGGATTTTGATTGATTTAGATGCAGTTTATAAACCATTCTAAATGATAAATTGTCTTTTATACCTGAACAAATGCTAGTTGATTTATACCAGTAGACGCCTACTCACGACTTTGTCCGCGTTAATTTCTGACTATTCCGCACAAAATTTCTCTGTTTTATTGTAGTTTTCCGAAAAATCCTTTCTTAGTGCACTTCTACGCCGCTTAAGGAACTTGTGTTTAAAATTCCATTCCTCTATCGGCAGTGCCAAATTTTGCCTCTCTAGAGGGGCTTAGCCAGCGACCAGAAAGTACACGCGTTCGCGTTATGCGGTAAAGAGAGACGGTCGGATCCTGTGCGTTCCGTCTAGTGGTCGGACCCGACCGTCAGTTTTGTTAGAAAGAGATAGCATCTTAGTCGCGGAACTGTTTCATAATGTATAGATATATGAATAAATGAATAGTTAGTACTTAATAAACTAGAAACCAAAATAAACAAAAGCGTACGTTCATAAATTAGAAGAGCTAATCAAAATGTTATACTTAATTAGTTTATACTTTTAATCGATTTGCGCTACAAAGAAACGAATTGCAAAGGCAATATCAAGTTTTTTTAATAGACTTGCATTCATAGACTTTTTTTTAGTAAGCAGTGTAAGACCGCTAATAATTGGGTCTTGTGGAAGTGGTCCGTGGTGGATAGTAACATTTGATATACATACTTCTCATTATTTCACGATTTTTATTCATATTTTTTGGAAGCATTATATTATAACATTTACATTTTTTCCTGTCAATACTTTATTTCAAATTTTTTAGATAACTTTTAGTTTTAATTTACGTTTATTTTCGTAAGATTCGTTTATTTTTTTAGTTAAGTTTAGTTCTATTTTATTTGTACCTAATTTTAATGACTGAATAAATATTGCTTTCAAATTACATAATTATATTAAATTAATAGATAATAATATTAGCAACCATAAACAAATATGCTATTAATGAAACTACTTTTTAAATACGCTATAAGATCATATATTACTAACACTGATCTTCTCAGTGTCTTCGTGTCGGATGAACCAATAACGACAATAGTAGTTTATTTTAATAATATTAAATAAATATGTATTTATACAGAAAAATACAACTTCGCTCATGCCTATTAGGGAAAAGGCCCAAAAGAAAGAATCAGACATGTGAAAGAGCCCCTTGAGGCCTACTTGCAGAAATAAATTATTTCATTTAATTTTCTTGAATAAGGTGTGAAAAATAAATTTATTTATACACCAGTATAATAGATCAGTTTTCGTTGCAGCTCATTTTGCCCAATCCCCACATTAGCAGGTGCAGTAAGCATATTATTGTAATTTATAATAATATTATTATAATTTACTGCCAATTAGGCGGACATGGGCCTCTGGAACGACTGAAATTGTCGTCTAATGGGCAGTATTTCAGCTTCTGTGTTTTTAAATTAGTTTTATTGTATAATTAATAATTGGACCGATGTGTAAAATTATGTTTTTGTAGTCGAATGGACTAGTGATTATGACCTCGCTTGACAGTAAGTATTTATGAAAAAATGAGCGAACTAAATAAAATAGCAAACCCAATGTTTTAATTGTGAAACATTGGTCAAATTGAATAATTTACTTACAGAAAGAGTAAATGATTTATGTTATTACATAAACACGAACATAAACATTACAAAACTATTCTAGAAAATTAAAATTAAAAGTAAACAAAATAAAACTATAAAAAGCAAAACATTATGTTTTTTTAACTTTTTTGGCAATTAGCGTACAAAGTTAAATTAAATTTAGATTTAAAATAATTATAGGTTTTATTTTACACACAAGCCTAGTTTTTAAATGATAAATAACTCATATTCTGTATTTTGAACCGCTAAATCATTAAAATTCTGAACCGCTTGAACATTACCTTACGCGTAAACGGTTTACCTGCAGACACGTAAAAGCGTTTTAGTCTAAATGAAAAATCGTTTAAAACGAAAAAAAAAACAAAGTGAAGTGCTTTGATCGATTTAGATGTATGCATCACACGTTTTTTAATAATCTTCTTGAAAGTACCTACTTGGTTTTATGTTCTGTATTTTGAAGTAGGTATGCTATAAACTAAAGAGACCTGAATACTGTTTCGTTATCAAATCCCTATCTTTCGTCCTTTTCCTCCACTTTCCATTTGAAATGATGTACAACAATGTCTGAAAATACCCCCCACGGTAAACGCATTGTCGGCTCAAACAGCAGCGCTTGCGCATGACATTTGCGATGGGCCGCGACACTTTTGTTTCATTCATACATACGTTTTATCTTGCGAGTATAGAATACGCAAAGTTTACAGATACATCAATTAAATATACTTATTCTCTAATGCATTGCACTTTAGTCTGCCTAAGTAGCTTAACTGTGCCAATGCCAGTGCCACGCCAGAAGCGAATTCGCGGCAAGTTGTGCTAGTGCGGCATAAAGAGAAAAAAAGAAAAACTAAAGTTTAATAGTAGATTGTTCAACTAGGGACTAAAACAAGCCATAATGACACGAGGTGTTTAGCCACCCGAGCGTAGCGAGGGTGACTATAGATCGAGTGTCATTATGGTTGTTTAGTCCCGCGTTAAACACTCTACTTTTCACTTTGAATGCGAGGAAAAGAACAACGTTCTATTACACAAAATTACAATATTTATTGTTCCGTACTTTCGGTATAAAGTTGCACTATACTACTATACACATTAATTGTTGAAATATTGTGCTCAATACGATTAATGAGGGTGTCCCTTATTAGGCATAACTTAATAAGCCTAATATTAAAATGCATAACAGTTTAGGCATACGATGATTAAGCATACCGATTAGATGGCATAATCATAAAAACGCATACTAGTTAATTTACATACCGGTTGAATTGGCATACCTGAAATCCGCATAATGTTATTAAGCATAACGAACGCATACTTTTATGCGTTCGGTATACGTGGGGCGTTACTTGGAAAAAAATAACTTAATTGGTCCTTGTTGTCTACAGAATCCCTACTTTTTGGGATTTATCAACTAGTACTATTGTTTATAATACCTACAATAAAATATGTTCCCATTTTTACGATGTTTTTTTAAGGTTTTGTGATTAATATTTTCCCCCTATTTATTCATTTGTTTTTATGCATGTATATGTAGGTTTATATTTGCCCCTGCGATTATTTACTTTTGGTAATTAGCTCTCGCTTTTGTTACCCTTCGCATCAACTATTTTATTTTTGGCATGTAAGTATACCAAGTCCTGGATTGAAACATAGAAAACTTTATATTCCGGCGGTAAAGAGTTCCTTTAGGACAATAACGGGATCTGCGCGGGCGTGCGGAAAAAGCCACTTTATGGCCAGGTGTGGCATAAATAGGTTTATTGTTCTACAAAACATATTTTTTAATAAGAACAGGCAGTGATCTTATTCTGAGCAACAACTCAAAATTTCAGAATTCTGAGAGAAGAAAAGTAGTCTTATATTAATATTCGTCATTCATTATAAAAAAAAAATATAACACATAGGTACTTACTTAATAGTAACTTATACTTATTACTTAGTGTACATCATTTTATGTCCACACTTGGCCAGAAAGCGACTTTTTCCGAACGCGTAGCCACTTTATGGTCAGGTGTGGCATAAATTTATTAATACAATTATTAAGTAATATAAGGGCCGCGGGGATTATGGAAAATTTAATCAACATTTGGATGTTATTTCTATATTCATATATATTACAAAAATAAGAGAAAAGAATTTGCTGTATGGATAAATCTGCAAAAAGTAATTTCAATTATTGACTTACTATGTTAATTAAATCTTTAGTTCTTAATAAAAAAAAACTGAATTTTGAGTTGACAATTTATTTATTTTTACTTTACACTTTCAAGGTTGACTCTCTGTTAAATATAGCCAAGTTTTAGGTATAATAAGGACATACAAATATCTGAAGTTCATACTTCATTCTTTAGCTAAGATATCGGTATCGGTATCGGCAAAACTATGTATCGTTACATCCCTAACTATAATAGTGTAGGTATTTTAATAAATAAATTCGAGAGAAAGTACCTACTTTACGTAATTAAACTGGAAGCGACAGTTAGTTTTTAAATCAAGTATGGATATGTCACTGTAAACATACTTGTACAACCTCTGCGATACCAATTATTCGATTAAGCATCTAAAATTAAAATGTCTGATTAGACATATTAAAATTATACTTTTTAGTATTTATGAACACTAATGTTATACCAAATAATTGTTAGACGTTTTAATAGTATGCAAATTAAAATATGCGTTTTAAAATATACATTTTAATATTATACGAATATACAATTATGCGTAACAACGGTATGCATTGTCAAAATAGGACGTTTTACTGTATGCGTTTTAATATAGACCCGATTAATGAACATTAAAAAAGCAAAGAAATTTTTTTCCGCGGTTCTTTATTTTTTTTTACTTAGTGAAGTCACTCAGGCTTTAAATGCTGGCATTTTTAGCCAACAGGTTCAAACGTGAAAACTACCTATTTTAAAACTAATTGGATCATGCATAATAAAATTAAGTTACCCCTAATCTAGTTAAATTGATTTATATTCGTAATAATTAATCATTATTACTATATTAAATCGTTATTTTTTTAATATTTTTGCACAGTTGTCTTTTTAGGTTATTTTCACACCCTAAAATTTTCTATACACAATCACTAAAAATGGCGACAATATTCCAACCACAAACACCCCGATTGGCTGTTTAGGGGTTTTCAAAGTCAATTAAAAAAAAAATACTTTAATCCCTAGAGATTAATAAGGAACTTTAGTCCCGATATACAGAGACTAAATTAACATTTTAAGAGCATGAGAAGTGAAAAGATATCTAATTAAGAAATTATATTCGAATTTGTCTATGAGTTTCAGAGCTAAAATGTTAATGAAAGGCAATCCGATAGACAGGTACATACAACCATTCAATTTTATAGTATCATCTTATTAGGGGCCGCTTGTGGTCTCCATTCGAGAACCTTTGCGCCCCATCGGCCATCGGTTCTTTGAGCTTTATGCCCCGTCTATACCCACTTAAAATAATGCAAACCTTTACACTGTCCCCCAATTGCTAAAATAAACACTAAATGACACGGTCGTCATTGACTCAGAAGTTAACAATATAGGTTAGGTGCGAGTACGGTCGGGGTACTTTGACCAAATGACGGGTCACTTTGACCCACATCTTCTTCTTACGTGCCTTATCCCTTTTATTTAGGGTCGGCCCTCCTCGATCTTGGGTTGCCTTTCCATCGACCTGTGCCCGTTCCATGTCCTTGGCAACGGTTATCCACCACGTTGCCTGTGGTCGTCCTCTGCCTTTCTTCCTATCTGGTACTGCCAAGTACTTACTAACATCACTTTGACCCACATAAAAATCATATATTTTGAATCCATAGCGTCTCATAACAAACCTGAATAGTAAGCTGAAACCAACCACATCGCAATGGACCATAATTTCCATGCAATAATAATACCTGAATCGAGTTAATCCATATTGCCAAAGTTACCCCCCACCCCAGGGCCAAAGTACTGATCTTACGGTATGCAATATAATCTGTTTTATTTATTTTACCTGTAACTAATATTTGTAATGACTCCACAATACTTGCTTCATTCATACTACCGTCCGACATCGACGGTGTACGAACAATTTACAGATAAATAAAACGTTTTAATGGCTCGACTAAGTGGTTTCTAAAAACGTGCATTGCGTCATACAACTATTCTTGGTTTATGCGACAATAAACTGTTTTTGAACTAACTCTATTTATGTTTGGATGCAATTATAATAAAATTAGTTATTACAGAATTTTAGATCATGTAAAATAGATTTTTGATTATAACATACTATTAATGTTGCTGTTTGTCTGTTTTTGTCCCTTGTTTCTCAAAAGTTGACCGATTAGATACTCGTAAGCACTTGAATTGTTTTTTAGGTTTAGGGCAAAGCGCCTGGGATCGGACCAGGACGCTAGGCCAGGGTCACCTTGAAGTTACTCTGATTGAGAGCGGACCAGCGGGAAGGTTGAAGCAGATCAACTTGTCCTTATGTGAGTGTGTGAATCGAACGAATGGGAATTTTAGTTGCCGGTTGGCTAGCCCAGCTAAGAAGACTCCGGCAAGAAACATAGCTGAGCCCGAGCAAGGTCGAAGTGAAGTTAATCCAGGACATTCGGGATCTGGGGCAAGTCGGGGGACAAGTGCGTTGCCTGCCTGTTAGGTGTGAGTACCTACAGCGTTGTTGTTTATAAAGACTTGTGTAGCTATTACTTACTCGTAACATCAAGTCAAAAAGGGGGGGGGGGGTCGGATTTCAACTATTTTTCATTACAGTTGCAGCTGGATACCCAAAATACTGAGAAAAAAAACTATACAGCTTGGAGCTTGTTACACTCGTATATACAAAGTTGCGGAAAACTAGGGTTTGTTTTAGTGATTATTATCTTCTTATGATCGACATCCACAAAGCAAGGCAGACATCCGAATACTTGACACTGTCCCAATAGTCGCCATCTTGAATGTTAAGTCGTTAGCAATAAAAGTGACAGCAGGGTACCAACCTGTCAACTATCGGGCATTAGCATGCCAACGCTAGGGCGTTTCCCTCATTAGTATCTTTAAAAATCATTGCAATATTAATCTGAAAGGTTTCAGTATACCGCTTTGTTATTAATAACAATACACCAGCAGCTGCCGTCCGTTAACTATAGTTACCGTCTAGTTAGACGCTGTTAACCACAGGTTGACTAAATGCGTGTCTCCTTTACAATGAGGTGATATTGTTCTCAGTAATACATCGACCAGATGAAACAAATCATGTATAAAAAGAGTAAACTCGAGTAGGTGTAGCCGATGAAACGTGTAGCTCTTGCCATCTGACCCTGAGCCACCCTCTTGACCTCTTTATACGACACTGCCGCTCCTTCTCTTTTTTGTATATTATACGAGTAACAGCTTATTTAGATTAGAGCAGAGGTCTTCAAACTACAGCCCGCGAGCCGTTCTAATCCGATCCGTTGAAAGAAAGCGGGAGCAAGTGTCAAGGATGCCAGCGGCCGTGAAAAATGATTATATCTAAGTCCGTGGTTGAGCATGTCGTATGGCCTGCGCAAATTTTCAAAGGTACAGTGTTTGCTGAATAAACGTTTGGAGACCTATAGTTAGATCAGAACGGTATCCGCTACTGTCGTGGGTAGTGGTAACAGTGTTACTGTAACATCCAGGCGAAGGAAATGGGTGAATCAACTTCTTTTTGCTTTATGTAAAGATTGCCCTTTCTCCTTATTTGCTCACATTTTGCATGTTTTAACATGGTTTAGATGGAAAAAGATCTTACATCTAGAGATAGAGTAGGTAAAAATAAAAATAAAACTCGTTTTTAATAAATAAATAGGACGAACCCTTATTTCCATACAAAAGAGGGGGACAGCTATGTCTGCTGGGTTACTGCTTATAAACAAGTTATAATAAACAAATTATATTAAACAAATTATATTAAAAAATATTTGCATTACGTAGCTTTATTATTTGTCTTTTAAATGAGCATACGCTTTATTAAAAAAATATCCGAATAAAGATTTCCTTTCAATTTCAGTCGGAGAAGATGAAATTTTGTTGAGAAAGAAAAGTTGATTCACCCAAATACACCCACGGACAATGAATTAGGGTCATTTTCTATATGATTGTTCATAGAAAATAACCCGAATTTATTGTCCGTGAGTGTAGTAGGGGCGCTTAAGGCGCGGTAGGACCTGGCTCGCATTTCACATACAAACTAGGGTCGGACGGAATGCAGATTATTGCAGATTATCTTCGATTTCTAACATAAGAGTATACGTTATCAACCCAAACATGAGAGGATGCCCTGCATGACTGTGAAATCATGATTGTCAGGTATTAATTTTGTCAGAAAAGGTAACTGGTGATGAACAAAATGAAAAAAATACTTTATTTTATAGTGTTTTCGCGCTACTTTTCTATCGAGCGAAGTGTTCGCTATCGTGTTCTAAGTGAGAGGAAACCCTAGATACAGTTCTGAATATTATTATATATGTTTTACAGTGACCTAAGAGTCAAATAAGTGCTCTAAAAATGATTTGGAAACTAGGCTTCCGTGCCCGATTCTGGTCTCACCTCGCCTGTAGCGGGTACCGCACGCCTTAAATTTGTGAAACCGACTCTGGTTACCTTAGGTATTTCAAGAAGAATCTTAAGGATATCCTTAGAAAGTATGTACATTGCTAACTCTATTTTTCTGTAAATCATGTGTACTTGTATGTACAATTTATTTCTCCATAAGTATGTATGTAGCAACGGATGCTTTGTCATTTGGACTATGGGCATTTTTATCTTAAAATGTACGTTTAGGCGAAACTTAAGCTATGTTTAAATGCCGTCTAATCTAAATATTTATTAAAAGAGAAAAATTATATGCCTCGGGTAGAATTCGAATCTGCGTCCCCAACGGCTCTTCGGGCCGACACAGGCGCACGCGCTTCGGTCACGGTATACGGTAGTTTTTCTTCTTACAAAAGGTATATCGGGAGCACGCATGTGTGCGCGCCGTGTACGGACGCACCACAGGCAAGGCTTTGAGCATGCGCGAGCATGCCACAGTATGGCGTTTAATCACACAGACGCGCGTCGTGCGTCTGTGTAAATACGTGTCGCGTGCTCCTAAACGGCCGGAGTCGTACTACTTGGTTGTCTTTATACTTTGCTTCGGTCGCACGATCGGAGTGACGCAGGTTCAAATCCTGTCGGAAGCATATAATTTTTCTCTTGTAATAAATTTTTAGAATTCGTTGGTTAGACGTTAATGCTATAATAAAATTTAATACCGTCTAACCTGTCAGTTGGTGACAAAATATATGAAGTTTGACACTAATCGTCAGTTTTGTGACGATTAACTGCTAGTTAACAGGACATTTTAAATAAAAATGCCCCTATACACGATCATTCCCATCTATCAGTGTCAGTGGTAACCTGTTGAGCACCGATCAGCAACCCCGCGGAAGACAAATGTTTGCGATCCACCCCTATTATTTGGGGCTGCATTGTTTTTAGGGTTGGCACTAGGAGTGTTAATTTTGAAGTTGAGTAGTTAAAATGTTTTTAGTTTTTGTCACGTTATGATATCGCTATTTAAGTGTACCGATTTTATCAGGACTTTATAAAATTATTGTAAAAAATAGTATTGGTTTTGGATATCATCCTGATGGAAATCTTAAGAATGTGTCTTTTTACTGATACGCAAATTACTATTATTATTATTATATTAATTAAAGAAACAAATAAAATACATTTATTTGTGAGAGCGAAAAGTTACAAAACATGAGTGAATAAATAAAAAACAAGAAAACACAAAAAAAATAAAAACCTTGCTGCCACAAAAAAGCCCCACCTCAGCATAATGTCACATACGTTCAAATCCAACGTTTAGGTAAATTGGGCAAAGATATTAAGTAAATTTTAAAATAGGTATGGCGAGTCATATTAAATTCTACCATTTATCCGGCTGGTTTCAGTAGTTTGGCGATATTAGTCCGGTTTGAAACATATATTTTCTTTGTGTACCTAAGTAAATTAATTAATTTTGTCAGTCTGTCTATCTTCTTTGACGTTAGTTATTCCTTCTCATTTGCTCAAAGGTTAGCTGGAATAGATCGCTTACAGGGATGAGTTTGTCTTTGTACATAACCATTGATCTTTGTACTGTTTCTGTATGATATGATGTGCAATAAAGTGTTTACATACATACATATATGAACCGGAATAATATCATCGAACTACTGAAACTAGGCATTTTTTTCTGACTTCTATCCGTTTCCGTTTTCCTTTCAAAAGTGACTTCACGCAGCAACATCCCAGACAAAGCCGTAATATCGATTGACATAAAACAAACGTCCGGTGACAACCCTAATCAAATAACAGGGGTTGTTCACTTGTTGCGCCCCGACAATGTATTTATAACAATTTGCAGCAACACCGTTCAAACCTATTTGAGTTTGGTAGTTTGGACTGTAGCACGGTAGCACGTTGTTTCATTACCTGTAACAAGAAGAACTTGTTTATAAATCGATGTCGACACAAGTTTTGCATAATCATAGCAATGGACAATAGTGATGTTGGTGTGTTTGTGTTTTCAAAATATCATCTCATGTCCCACCCATTCGTCTGAATGGTGAACAGCTGCAAAGGGTTTACACATTCAAATATCTTGGACACTTGCTCACTGACGACTTTCGAGATGATGCCGATCTCGAAAGGGAACGAAGGGCTTTGGCCGTTAGGGCCAATATGATAGCTCGCAGATTTAGCCGATGTACAGCACAAGTTAAGATAACGTTGTTTCGAGCGTACTGTACATCGCTATACACTTGCAGCTTGTGGACGAGGTACACGCAGCGGGCCATGAATGCCATGCGTGTACAATACAACGACGCATTCAGGGTTCTGTTGCGGCTGCCGCGGTTCTGTAGCGCGTCGGGAATGTTCGCGGACGCGCACGTGGACGGTTTCCACGCGACGCTGCGCAAGCGCTGCGCCGCGACGCTCCGCAGAGTGCGCGACAGCCGCCACGGACTTCTGAGGGTTGTGGCGGAGAGATGGGACAGTGCCCTAACCAGGTACTGGTCATCTCTTCATCTTAGTGTAGGTACTAACATAGTTATTTAAGTTTCTTTAGTTGTTACTAACCATATATGGATGCAATGGTCCGAAATAAATGATTTTTATTTTTATTTTTTTTTATTTTTATTTTTTTTTTATTTATTTTTTATTAAAATAATTTTGTAATGAAAATAACAGGCCTATACTCGTAAACAGTTTTTCAAGGTCAGCTACATTTGGTATCAGAAGTGGGATAGAAAATGCCGATAACACCACGTGAGAACGTGCCGAAAAGAGTCCACACTCGGGGCCAAGCAGCATTAGGTGAGGATCCTGCATCTGACGCCAGTTTATCGGACTCACCGGTCCGAAGTAAGCAAGAGTTGGATGTTAACGCAATCCTAGTGTATTTTTCTATTAAGTATCTACCCCACAAACGTAAGAATTGGTATCAGTTTTTAAAAATAGCTATTTTTGCACTGCTATATTGCCCCAATAAGCCGAAAAGCAGTATCCCAATGAGAGTAAAATTTGAGAAAACCGACTTTATACATTCGTGGTGAGTAAATTCTCTCACAACTTACTCTAATTACGATATCGCTTTTTAGTGTATCATGGCAGTACAGGCTATAAGCCTAGTTGAGATACTGTTCTCTTATATTTACTGTGTTGTGACTTTACGCTGTATACAATACAGAGTGGGTGTAACATCTCAATCGCTCGCTAGTTGCACATGTAGTCATAAAGTAGTCGCGAAAACAATGTACAGTCGGCCTCATTGCGGCCAAGTTATTCAGCATTGCCTATCCTCTTACTCAGTTATATAAATTCGTTGACATAAAATAACACGAGATTAAAGTTTAAAATGAAATATTTTTTTAGAAAACAATGTTCATTTATAAGGTTAATAAAGTACTGTAAGTCTGGCACCCTGCAAAAGTGATCGAAACGATTTGTGGTAAGCTACCGATTTTAACTCATTGGTACGAGCCAGGATTCGAACCCACACCTTCGCAAGGCGCAGGTTCGAACTAGTCGGCTACCATAGCTTTTTTGAACGTAAGGTGAGAAAATATATACATAAAACACAGTGTGCCATACATACGACATTTGTTATGGCCGCCGAAGGGGTAGCACAAAGGGTAGGGTATCGTCAATAAGGCATGCGAGGGGAGAGATGTATGTCAGGAGCGTGGTGCCTGACCCCGATGCTGCAGGTGAAGTTGGTTACGCACTTTGATATAATCCAAGGATTCTGTCGTCTGTATTTTGCAGGAATAGGGTTTAAGAAGCAAACCTATCCTATCCTAGACCTTTGTTTGGATGTTTGGAGGTTTGGATGTTTGAAATTTTGGATAAATGGTTTGTAATGGAATTTGGCATACAAATACAATATCAAGACCTGGATTTAAAAAGATAGGATACTTTATATCCCAGCCGGCTTATGATACTAGGCTTTGTCGATCGATAAAATATACAAGGTGTTACACGACCAACTGAAAACTGTTTATTCATAATCAAGAGTAGAATCGATTACATTATATTTTAATGCATTTTTTTAATTTCCTCTTTTTGTCTTGCCCAGCCTACGACTAAAACCAAAAGTTACGAGTGCAACACACTCTATATCTTTGGCAATAATACACGGATTTAAAAACAAATACTGTAGACTAATTCAGAATAATATAAATCAGTTGGGGTGTCTGAGGTTTTCAATAGTTGGTGTAACACCTTGTATATATAAATGATAAAGCATCCATCACGTTCTGACAAGTATGTAAGTGTGAGAAAGACGGATGCTTTACCATTTATTTATAGATCAACAAAGCGAAGTACCATAAGCCTGCAGTAAGGAGTTCCATTTTTATCAGACTACAATTAACCAAAACTGAAGATTATGACTTTTTCACTTTCGTAGACGAAGTTGCAAGCATTCTTTAGTTTACTTAATAAATTTACAATATACCTTAGAAAATCTTATATGAACAATATAGACCATTGAACTCATAAAGCAGGGCCAAACTTACACGACCAGCGGGGCGGTCGAACAAGAATTAATAGTCGCAGCATAACATCGGCAATTGTCGTGTCACTTCGGGGCCGATCGGCTTTACGCGATTTTATGGTTGTCGTGCGCACACGCGAATGTTCCTGGGTAGATCTCGGAGTATTGAAGAGTGGAGATTGCTTGAAATTTTAATAATAATTTGGGAATTGAGAAATCTCTCCCTAAACTAAATTTGACAACAGTAAATAGTTCAAATTATCACCTTTAAAAAAAATGCTAAACTCTGGCCGGATGACAATTTCAATTTCGATCCAAAATTTCTCATACCGAAAATGTAGACTTTGCCTAAATATTATAACATAAACCTAACCTAACTTATACTAAGCGGCTATTGTAAAAAATAATCAGATATACGATCATCTGATATGATGTCATATATTTTATATGTATATCGAACGAAACGTTGATCGAAATCAAACATTACATTAGGACAATCAACGGCGTTACTTTCTGATTCGAAGATAAAAAAAAACAGCTTGAGATTCAGGCTAAAGTGCTTCCGGGCCAGATAATTTTCTGCCAACCTCTAGTTTAATTAGAACTTGACGATTCAATAGCGTTTTTATGATCTAGAAAGGTATTTATGTATACTGAATTTGGAACTGGCGAAATGGCGGCTGCTCTACCGACAAGAGCATTAAATAAATGAAGAGGAAAATAGTCTATAGAGATCTTCTCCGTCCGATTCTTCCCTCCACCCCCATAGAATAATATAATTGTCGATGAAGCAAATTTACGACATTACATCTCCATCGCTCGTAACTGGTCGATTAGCCAAAACGTCGTAATTATGCTGGCATCCAATTTTATAAGCACAATAATGCGAAATGTCTTATGGAAAGCTTATTGTAATTTATCGCGCAGTTTCACGGTCGTGCTCCGCTAGGATTGTTTGCTCAAGGGTAATATCGATGTGCACGGTTTATATTGAGATGAGGATTTCAGTGAAAAGAAAAAAAAACTTACATCACAGTATAAAAGCAGTAATTTTTCTTCCTGCAGAAGGTACATCGCGCGCTTGAATGTGTGCGCGCCGTGTACGAACGCACTACAAGTAAAGAAATATGAATGCGTAAGGGCCTACGCTAGCTGACGCGGGTACACGGAGCGGACGCACGCGGCGGTAGACCCGCGCCCGCTTCACTTAGCGCTGTTCCAGTCACTTTATGGCCAGGTGTGGCATAAAATAAATAACCTGAGGTCATCCCGAGGACTATCATGTGCCCAAGTTTACACTGGCTCTTTTTTTTTAGTATGCCGGCGTCAGCATTGAATGGTTTGTCATTAAGTGTAGTACTTTTTGCCGTACTTGGTTTTTCCATTGTTCCTAATATAGAACCGTCTTTGACCAATCCTATAAAAAAACTAATTTAGGTATCAACCATCGATGCCACGATAACTATAGTCTTTAGAATACAGTCATTAGGAATGTGCTACGGTTGTGTGATTGTGATTGTGTGGGTTATACTTGCAAAGTATTCATACAACTCTTTACCCTTATAAAGGTTACCCAAACTTCAATAACGGTACCTATTTATTTTCCTGACTTTTTTCATATCTGATTTCTTCTACTTATTTCTAAAATTAACTTTATTTTCTTACAATATATCGAAATCATTATTTCCAACCACGCAAGTTACTTATCTTAGGTAACTTTAATAACTTGCGCCCTCAATAAACTTGTTTCTGTTATTCTCCAATAAACAAGTGAATAACGAAAAAAAATTAAGTACTCTCAAGGACCATTAAAACAAGAGGAATGTCATTCTCCATACAAAAAGCTGTTCCCCGAATTTACAACGCCATCTATGTATAAGCTTGGTAAAAGAATTATATTATTTACAATTATTCAACTTTGCAAGCGTGACACAGTATTTAAATGTTAGAATTTATTTATTATTAGCTGTTTACGAACTAATTGTTACTATACTATGTTTCTTTGTTGAATTATAACATCGTTAAATGTTTAGTTTTTTAGCGCCATCTAGTTTTTGCCCGGAAATCCCCTAGCGGTCGGGTTACAATCCAAAGTATGGAGAATGACAGTCCTCTTGTTTCAATGGTCCTTGGTACTCTTTAAAATTAAGTAGCCTTTGAGCTGGTCTACAGTCGACCTCACGAGACTGTCAACCCCCATAGCTCCGCTATTTAAAAAAACCGGACAAGTGTGAGTCGGACTCACCCACCGAGAGTTCCGTACAAATACTTTACATAAAAACTATATTTTTTACGGTTTTCTACGGTTTTACTTGTCAAATTTCATAGTTCGAGGTCAACGGAAAGTACCCTATAAATGTTGGTTTGTTTGGTTGAAATATACGTTTTTTGCAGCATAAAAAGCCATATTTTTTTACGTTAACCTAGAAATTTGATTTTTTCGCAGCTTCAAGGGACCGTAGACCTAATTATGGTTTAAATTTCATCTCGATACCTCAACGCGTTTTCGAGATAAAGGGTCTTCACAAACGGACAGACAACAGACAGACGGACAGGTGGAAAACAAAGTGATCTTATAAGAATTCCGGTTTTGCCTTTCGAGTTACGGAACCCTGAAAAGCTGAAGCGACAAAAAAGACTATTTCATTATCGAACCTACTAAAAAAAATCACGAATCACAGTTTCGAATCGGTTAAGAAGTGCGACCTGTAAAGGAAAACAGCCGGACAGACATTAAAGCATTTTTACCCAAGCTGAAACGGAAACCTTCGCTCAAGAGTCGTGCTCGACGGTCAACCAAAAAAAAAGTTAAACCATGTGTCGGAACTTTCAACACAACATAGACTATACTAGAAAAGAAATCAATCCTAAACATACGCGACTGTGCCAGATCTTTCCACGCTCGCAAGCATGATATGACAGTATCGTCCTATGCGCCAACTGTACTTCGTTATGCACCTATGCATCTATACCACAGCGCATCAGGCCAGCGAGATCTCGCTTTTGACCTTTCCAAACTAATTACTCTCCTCTGCCATCACGCGATTCAATACTCGCTCTTTGTATTTCAGTCCCATTCACTCTAGTCCTTTTGCTAAAAACCGCTTTCCGGTGGACAATTGCCAAGAACTTACTAAGGACATCTCCCGTCCTGCACCCGCTAGGCACTAAATTATATGTATGTCCTTGTCTGTGGGAGAGAATTCTCTGAATGAAAGGGTGTTTTCTTCGTTTTGCGATGCCACTGTTTCTCAGGCCGGCTAGTGTGTGTGTAATTTTGTCAGTGCTGTGGGATTGTTTAAAACTGCACCGACAACCTCATCCTAAACATAACTTGACCCGTAAATTAATAATAACAGCTCGTAATCATTGGTTAAAATCATCGAAATAAAATAAAATATGGGCTAACGGGGGCGGAATTAGTAGGTACTTATTGCTAAAGAAAAAACTATAGCGTCAAATGAATTTCTTACCCAAGTAGCTTTGTAACCTACTTATCACGCATTTTTGTCTTTTAAACGATATGCAACCTATCCGAAAATGTCGACTCAAATTTTATATGAATATTTTTCGTGAATGACTTTAGTCTCAAATAAACATTAAGTTAATTACCAACACCACTTGGTGCATAAGACGTATTGATTTTAAAAAGTGCGCGTTATGGGGCAAATTTCAACATCAGTTTTATTAGTTTAGGCGTCATCATTCCATATATATGTTACCGGAAATGTATGAAATCTAGGAATTATATACAAATCCTAGGAAATGTATACAATTCCGAAGCTATTTAGGAAATGTATAAAATATTGTTTTAAAAATTATTTATTACACACATATCCTGGGAAATGTATACATTTCCTAGGAATTGTATATAATTCCAATATCGTATTAGGAAATGTATAAAAAGTTTTTTATCTTGGACAGTAAGTGGGGTATATGTTGTGATCGCAAGATACCTAACACTCCTCCTCGCTTCGCTCGTCGTCGTAGTTAACTGTGGCTCTGTCACAGTTTTCTTATCTTGGACAGTAAGTGGGATATGTTGTGATCGCAAGATACCTAACACTCCTCCTCGCTTCGCTCGTCGTCGTAGCTAACTGTGGCTCTGTCACAGTTTTTTTATCTTGGACAGTAAGTGGGATATGTTGTGATCGCAAGATACCTAACACTCCTCCTCGCTTCGCTCGTCGTCGTAGCTAACTGTGGCTCTGTCACAGTTTTTTTTAACTTGGACAGTAAGTGGGGGGTATGTTGTGATCACTCTTCACTAATAATCGTACCTAAAAGTAATTATAATCATCAATATTATGGTTTGATAAACACATATCCGATTGCTATTTAGGAAATGTATAGATTTCCTAGGAAATATGTCTAATGTAATTAATTTCAAACATTTCCGGGCGATTTTAGGAATTACATACATTTCCTAGGAATTGTAATACAATTACGGATTACATACATTTCCGTTGACATATACATTATATTTCGATGGTCAAAATATGCCCGCCCGACGCTTCGACTTTGACGCACCAAAGTAGAATAATCTTGAAGGACTGCTGGCTACAAGTATACAGAAGAATAGAAGATAGATTCCGCTTCATTAGATTGGCATTCTTGGTTAGTTTGTAATAAATAAAAAAATGCCATTCTAAAGAGGCGGGACCATCTCAATATATTCCAATATGTGTGCACAGCAGTAGCGTCCAAAGAACTCGATTCCTGCCGGCTTGCCTAATATCCGGCATTTGAGCAACTTATTCTACAGGTCTTAAGGAATATGTACGCCAAATCTGCACCGGCTTGCCCAAGGATTAGATATCTTTCACGGTGCACAGGGAATGATAATTTACAAGAATGACCCAGGAGTATTTATTTATTTATTTATTTAAACTTTATTGCACAAAAGAAAACTTATCGTACAAAAGGCGAACTTAATGCCATAAGGCATTCTCTACCAGTTAACCTTAGGGCAAAGCAGATAACTTACCAGTATGACCTCCGAGTCCGAACCATAAAGGTATCTGCCCACTACAACGTATGATACCATAACCGTCCGTACTATGAACGTTTCAGAGACGGTATGACAAATGCCGGTCGTTGACGGAACGTGCACAGTCTCATACTTTTCAATACAAAGAATATTTATTTTGCCTGAAACGTTTATAGTACAGTCATGGTATGATACGGTGTAGATGGAAAGAGATCTTTATTTGCAGTTCACGAGTCAAATTGCATTAGGCACGAGTTTGACGGCGAACTTCTGAATTACCTCACTGTAGATATGTGATAATGAGGCCTACGATAATTTAGGTTTAAGACGAGTTAGAAGTATTAGTTTGGGGCAGGATGTTCTTAACAACTTAATAAAACTACTCGTTTGAAAACAAGTAGGTACTGTTCATTCACAAACTAAATACGGAACATGAAAACAATAGGTAACAAGAAGATCATGAGCTAACTTCCAAACTTATATTATAAATGCGAAAGTAACACTGTCAGTCTGTCTCTTTCTTTAATCTTTCCATGCTTAAACTGCAAAACCGATTTAGATGAAATATGGTGTCGAGATAGTTTGGAGAGCCATCCAGGCATGATCGGAGTCCAGAGCAATTCCAAATAATTAAAAAAGAAAAGTTTTTCGTGTGTTTTTTGCAAAACATTATATTTAAGTACATTCATATAAAATCCATACTTACTAAAAATTCATCATCAATAGGTATTCTTAGATTTAAAAAACTCATTATAATAACCCCACTTCGAATTCAAGATGAATGTGCAAAGTCAAATGTAATAATACGCGATAGAATAGCTTCATTTAAACAAATGCCTTCGTAAATCCAACACAAAGAAGATGCACGCGCATAAGTAATGGCGGATCCAGCGGGCTCGATCATTGTTACAGGAATACGCGCAGATAATCAGTGGCTCATCTCCGGCGCATCATGTAGAACTCACAATATCATAGACACGCCGTTTGACTAAATACTTGACGACAAGTAGACCAAGTACTAGAGGCTTATGATGTTACGCTTTGTCGATCAATAAATAAATTATATTATGCCACACCTGGCCATAAAGTGGCTTTTACCGCACGCTACGTGTCCAGAAAAAGCCGCTTTCTGGCCAAGTGTAGACATAAAATGACGTACACAACACGGGAGGTAAAAGAGAGAGCCCTCGATCGCATATTTACGTCCCTCGCTTGCAGCTTGGGCCGCAAACATCTGCGATTTCGGCCTTTCTTTGTTTTACCACCCTAGTTATGTAATGTACTAAAGCATTCGTCTCATTCTGACAAGTATGTAAATGTGAGAGTGACGGATGCTTATCATTTATCTACCCATCGACAAAGCCTAGCATCATAAGCCTAGATTGACACATAGATAAGAAAGGAAAAGGCGTAGGCGAAGCCGCACGCAGGTAAATGTTTTTTAATAATATTAGCAACATTATGACTAATAAGAAACGAAGAAATCCGTAGAAGAACTAAGAATGATGATGGAGTTAGCAAATGGACGGCAAGAGCGGTAATCGATCGTAATAGTATATTACATACCCAGGCTAGTAAGTAAGAAATGTCTTTCTTATTTACTGGCCAAGGTTTGTATAATATTTTTCTGTTCGACGGAGCTAGAAAGCGGCAACTTCGTTTAGCGAAGCGGCCCGCAAGTTGACACTTTCCGGCCGGAGGACAGAAAAAGTTCTTGAACCGCCAGCCAGAAGACGCAGCGTGGCCCCTCAAGAGATCGAGTAAAAAGCGTCTTTGGGGAAAACCTATGTGATTCTATATTCTGCGCGTTTCCCTGCTAATTATTGGTTTGAAGGTTCCACAAATCGGTTTCGACGATGTATCTCTTCTTCGATGCCTGGGAAGACCAACCAGATGACAACCGTTAACCATTCCGTATAATCTATTCTCCGTCGGCTAAAGGCGCAAACCTTGTAGGTCCTTACCTACAAGGTTGCGACTTTAGTCGACAAAGAACTTGATCTCCAGCAGACGATGAAAGAGGATGAAGCAGCAAGACGTCGGCTAAAGTCGCAAGCCTCTTAGTAGTCCTCGTAGTCCTATTGTTTTGCATATATAACGATCCATCCATCCATCCATCATCGATCATCGATGCTTCATCCTCTTTCATCGTCTGCTGGGGATCAAGTTAAACAGCTAGCAGATAGAAGGTCCTCGGTGACAAACTGTTTCAATGAAAGGAACCTTAGTGATCATGAAAAATTGGTTACAGAATATTTTTTATAATTTCCTTTTCATTTCTTCCCAGCTCTGCGAACGGATCGACTCTCGCGCATGTATTTCTGTCCTACATCAATGAAAGTGCGCTTCATTCAGCTATTTCAGCGAGCAATAAGACAATACCGCCGCTTTGAACCGGTAGATTACTTCATAATTTTACCGCCAATCACATCATTTCATTTAGGTATTGTGATATAATTTAATAATGTAGTATCTGTAATTATTTAAAAAATTTAATGTTTTACCAATGGGTTTATACCTCAATAAATAGACATTTTATTTATTTTATTTAATAATATAAATGTGAAAGTTTGTGAAGATGTTTGGAGGTTTTGATGTTTGGATATTTGGATGATTGTTACTAAATAACGGGGTAACAACTGGATGCATACTTTATATACATAGGATTCTTTATGTCCCTGTAAAGAGTTCCTTTGGGACAATGACGGGAACAACGCGGGCGAGTAAATGCTAGTCTACAATATTATTAGTGAAAAGGGTTACAAGTAGCTTTTAAAGGGCTTAAGTCATACAATAGAGTTGTGACCTTTTGGTCCTGGTATAAATGTGACTTGTAACCCTTTTCACTAGACCCACAGAATTATGTTAGAGACTAGACTGACGGCGATATTACAAATTAGCCTACTGCCCCATTGATTGCCGCGGCCCATTTCTGGGGGTAATGTCACGTCAATATTACTTATGTTTGAACGAGAGAGAAAGTAATCAATTGTGTGGCTGGATTTGAACTGACTCTAACAAATTAGTGTTTCCTTCATAAATCTTTTATTTGCATAAAACATGGTAGGTACATGTGTGATAATATAATATAGATATCGCATGCTTTGTCACAGGGTGACATGCAAATTCACGTATCGAGCCTAAGATATGGCAAGTGTATGTACTTCGGATGCTTTTAGTATGTGGCACAGAATAAGAATATACTGTCAAAATTTTGGGTAATGATATTGAAGAGACCAATTATAATTGACCTTATAACCAACAATTGTGAAAAAACGGTACTAGATTTAATGTGCGTAAATTTTGACGGTTAAGTAAGCCAATATGTCGTTTTAAGCGTTGTCACCATAAACGTTTCTCAGTGAACCAACTTTCGTTTATAAAAGGTTTGACTGTATTCATAATTCCGATCAAATATTCGTGAAAAATTACAGAAGAGTAAATGAGTCCAAAATATTATTCTAAAAGTATTAGAAGAAATGGTTAGTGATAGGTTTACAGAGGTTGTCCCAACGTCTCTGTTAGGGGCGAACTACAAGTATGTGATATGTAGGTATCTATAGTGTGATAGATTTAACATTACTTTCAATTCCCACTGTTACAAGCGATAAGGACCAAAATTGCGTGCAACTCCGATATCCGAAGCACAATCAATCACGCCCTGCTTGACATAGCTATGGATTCTTAAATTGGATTCCTGTTAACAATACAAGGATTAGTACTGGTGCACTTTTGTTCAACCCCATCCATGGAACAGGCAATTGATTTTAAAATACGATTATATATCGATTTCAATATCCATTGCCGACACAGAAAGGAACTAGCTCTGAGCGTGCCTTTTCAAGACGTCAATGGAGAGGCCATTGTTTTTTATATGTTTTAAAGTAATTGTCATTGGTACGGGCTAATACTCGTATTTTAAAGTGACAATTTCTTGTATCAATGGATTATGGATTATTTATGTGATGAGGATGAGGACATTCTGTGTTATGTTAGGGATCTAGTGAGGGTTTAGGTATACAAATGTTCATTTCGTTGATGAAAAATTCCTAAAATCAGTTTCAATTTTGAAGCGTCTATTATTAAAGGCACCTACTAGAAATTCGTCTCATCTGCAGAATAAAATGCTAGTGAGAAAAGATGATGAGAGCTCCAAATGTCTAAGAACTCCACGACCTAAAATATTTTGCACAACACCCTCTGAGCCAATGCACCTCATATCTATGTTAATAAAAAAATGTTTTGTAAAGAAACCAGCAGTAAAACATTACGAGCCCCATAAAGATCGTACAATGGCACTCGCTTCGATTATCCCCCGACTCTGTCTGTTTTATAGCGGTGCTCGACTTTACGGCATTTCGATATTTCGCGTTTTTTCGATGGCGATGGATTACAGTGGATACGCCGGTTTATGGGGTGTATGTTTGGAATCGAATGTAAATTGGTTTCAAGATCCGTTGCTCACTTTGAGTAATCAGCGAAACTTCAAGGTGGTCCGGGCAAAGCGATCTGGTTCGATCACAGGCGCTTCGGCCCCCACATAGTCCGACCCTCGCAAGGTGGTCCGGACACAGCGACCTGGTTCGATCCCAGATTCTTACAACAGTCAGTAAGGATAGAAAGTATTGTAAGATTAAAAAGCTTTTCAAGCTATTGTGCTATGTTACATATATAGATACAATAAATCAAAGTACATAGAAAAACTAAGCGCATTAAAAACCAATGAAGAAACAACATGTTTCTTTCATATAAACTATTGTGCTATGTGATGTGATGGATTTCGGGAACAAATAACTATTGAATATCTTAAGCATAGTATATTTATTAATGTTGTACAGAGCATCTTTTGTACACATTTGTTTATGTTTGTTCATATTTGTTCACCTATAGGTCTGTCTGGGTTACCCTGTGTAAACATGAAAAAATAAATTGCCAGTCAATTAAAAAATGAATTAAATAATCCAATTAAAACAACAATTAACACGTAATTTGTAGTATAATTGTTACCTATACTGTAAGACAGGCGTTTAATAGATTGAACTACAGGCACTTTAGAAAATACGATGATTGGTTATTCAGTAAAAAAACATGGCTTCAAAAAGTGCTAAAAGCATAGACATACCTTTCACCTGGAAACTTGGGACAGATCCCTCAGGAATAGACAGAATACGTTTACGTCACACCTGGCCATAAAGTAGCAATTACCGCCCGCTTCGCGTGCGGACAATCCCACTTTCTGGCCCGGGGGAGACGTACAATTTTGTACTTACCACGGGCGGTAATAAAGAAAGCCTCAGGTCGCATATTTTTCGCCCTTGCCTTCGTCACATACCTGCGATCTGAGACATTATTTGTTTTACCACCACTCGTGACGATTATTATTGGAACAAATGGCAAAGGCTCTTTAAAGGCGGTTCATCAATGTGTAAATAGGAATATCTTGCAGAATGCAATAACAATCTTACAAAAATACTACAAAATGCCCCCGTCCCCATTTTCCCAGCGGATCCGATGTCCTCCACAATACTCCAATATATCGGGCATTTGAAAAAAAATGTAAAACCACCCTCGACCGTGGAGAACCGTAAACTACTGCGCCAATTAAATATGGATGCGCTGCCCACCCCCTATTACAATTCGAGGGAAACGGCGAAAAGTCGACATGTGTCGACACATATCGAAATCTAATATAATTGATATCAGCCACGTAATGCTTATATTACATAGCCGATATCAGAATCTAAATATGAAATAATAGTACATTACTTGCCTAGGGCGGTAAAACAAAGAATGTCTCAGATCGCAGGTATTTGACGCCCGAGCCGAAGGCTAGGGCGATAAATATGCGATCTGAGGCTTTATTTAAAAATGTGATAAGTACAACATTTTACGTCTCCCGCAGGCCAGGAAGTGGGATTTTCTGCACGCGTAGCGGGCGGTAATTGCCACTTTATGGCCAGATGTGACGTAAAGTTAATTAATCAATTTTTAGTCTGAATTGCAGTTCCAGCTGATATTCTTAAGATCATTTCTGCACTGGAACTTGCGTCTATTAAAAAAAGGAATTAACTTTCAGTTGACATAGCAAATTTGGAGGACTTAGACGATTTTCATATGTATCCACACAACTAAGGCTAGTATGAAACCGAAAATAATTGGTGATAATTTGAACTAGAGGAATATATTCTTTCCTTTTCTCAATATCATATTTAACCAGTTTTGAATAATTATAAATAATCATGCGCGTAGAATCAGATAAGGAATTGAAACCAATTGAAAAAGAGTTTTGTGAGTGCTTAGAGAATCGCACCCTGTAAGGCCTCAATACAAATGTCGAATCGAATTCGACGTCGACTCGACATGCAATACGCTAGCAGACCACTCACATTACAGCGTAAAATTTTAGTTCTACCCTCTATTTTGTTTATGCTCATTGTATTTTGTGGTTTTAGGGGAAGGTCAGTATTGTTTTATGAATTATTAAGAGTCAATTTCGCATAAAATTTTATGTGCAACCTATTGCAATACGTCAATATATATTGGACGTATCTGAGTAATTTATTTATTTAAACTTTATTGCACAAAAGAAAACTTATCGTATAAAAGGCGAACTAAATGCCATAGCGCATTCTCTATCAGTTAACCTTAGGGCAAAGCAGATAGCTTGTGGGCGGTGCAACTAACGTCATTAAATTTTAATTAAAACTCAACTATATTACCAATACATTATACTAATTATAAACAAGTACATATATAGATATTGATATATTTTATGACAAATATAATGGTTTGCATTTTTTTAGCAAGTTTACAGGATGCTTGTTTGTTTTTGGGCAAGTTTAAGGCGTTTAGCGTAGTGGGAGGAATAATGGCAAGTACAATTACAATATCCTTTATAGCGCACTAAAACAAAAGATTATAAAAAACTTAAATAAATATAAATAAATAAATATTAGGGGACAATCTTACACAAATCGAACTAGCCCCATAGTAAGCTCAATAAGGCTTGTGTTATGGATACTAGACGACGATATATTTAATAGATACATACATACAAATACTTAAATACATAGAAAACATCCATGACTCAGGAACAAATATTCGTGCTCATCACACAAATAAATGCCCTTGCCGGGATTCGAACCCAGGACCTCTTGCTTCGTAGGCAGGGTCACTACCAACTAAGCTAAAGCGGTCGTTAAATATAATACGGCATATTAAATGGTAAAAAACAGGCGGTCTTATCGCTAGTAAGCGATCTTTGAGACAACCTGCCTGTGTGCTGAGGTCGAATTTGGTTCCGAAAAGGATCTTATCTTGATTCTTGAATGTTATCTTTTTCTTCTGTATTCACTTACTTAATAATTTTGTTGCTTAGCACCTACCCATAGTTTGAAATCGAGCTTAGATTCGAGTATAGATTACATCCATTTTGTTACAAGATTATCAAGTAATGTATTTTAGAAACGAAACACTGAACTAACCGCACCCAAAGAGGAAAACTATATGAAATCGTTGTCCAACCAACAAACCAAATAATACGTAAGTATTGATGAAATTATTTTACGAGTTCTTTGTAGACAAATAACTGATTATTGCGCCCCTTATGTCGATCGATAAATATTATTAATATCCATGAGATTGTTATTATACAAATAGACAATTATTATACTACTATACAACTATTATTCAAAAGAAATAAAGAAGGCTATCATCACCGAACCGCAGCTCCTCCAAAGAAACTAATTAACAAAAAAAATTACAAGTGTCGCCTTCTGAACAATCCGCAACCTGTCATACCTACCACCTACGTCTAGTTCTTAAAAAACTTACTTAAAACAACTAGTTCACAGAAAACTGAACCTTGAGATAAACGAATAGGAGCTACGAGGACTGTATGTAAAGTTTGCGAAAATAATAAGGGGTGTTGTAATTGCGAGACGAGACAAAGTCGCGTCAAAGGCATTGTGGGCTGTATAGTCTCTTAAGCATTCGAGTTGACATCAGCGAATAATTGCGACGCGTCAATGGTACACCCTGTATACCGCCGCCCGAAAGCGAAACGTCGCAAGAATGCATGAAAATTATTCAAGTTTTACCTTTTGGATGACAGGAAGGCTAAAAGTAACTAAAGACATTATACAGAATGTCGCGTATTTTTTAAATTAACGAGCGACAGTTGTTTTTGTTGTGTGTTTGTGGTTTCTTTTGTGATTGTTGTAAAAATAGTTATTATTGTGAATAATGTCATCTGTTAAGTGAGGACGCTGGTTAGCTTAATGAGGTGTTCCGATGTGTAAGTCCATAATACATATAAATTGTCTTAAAACAGTACTTAAGATAATAATACAATACGGGCACATTTGATAATTTTTTTTTATTATTTTAAATATAGACCACTGGTCCTTTCTACAGACCAGAGAACTGATATTATTTAATCACGACTATAAGTGCAACCATTACAAGCAGGCCAAGATTTTTTAAGTAGGTACAGTCAGATCGAGATAAAAATGCCACCCTGCATAGGTATGTTTGATAAACAGGGAGCATTTGAGCCATAGCACGGAGACCTTTGGTTTGGTAAACTGTTCGTCGTTTGTCCTAAAACACAGTAGTAAGTAGGTGAACTTCTTTCTACCCTCAAGAATTTAAGATGCAACTGCTTTGCTGACAAGGACTATTTCGTCACAAGTAAAGCAAACAATTTCAAAATTACTATGTTAAATCAAGGTTATTTACAAAAAATACCAGTTTATGACAAAAAAGGTGCATCTTGAAGATAGAACATACGGGAATATGTAGCTTAGGACACTTCAAGACAATATTAATAGGCTTTTACTGAACCAGCGAACCAAATCTTTGACCTCGTAGTCGCTTATCATCTGGCGCTACTGAGGTCAATCGCAGGTCAGATATAGCATAAAAAAAAGGAATTAGTTTAAAACTTAGGATTAGGACAGTTCTGAAGAATCTAATGGAGAAAACCATCAATTGTAAGATGACAAGATTCTCATGCTTAAGATTATAGGTCCTATGCCTATACATATATCAGTTTCTTAAGCATGACAGATTACCTTTTGTTCTTGAGTGCGAGAGTGGTATTAGCGCGTACAATGATCGTTTATGTAAATTCGCCATCGATCCAGACGGCGACAGTATCAATCCCTTAGGAGCGGGCCACGAAAACAGCGTGTGGCATAGGTTGGTTGTCTGAGCGGCCATAAAATAATACAAAACGAAGGAATTAATCCACATGTGAAATGAGCTCCCTGCCGCGGTTTTCCCGGAAGGCTATAGAATGGAGTTCTTCAAGAGGGGTGAATAGGTTTTTAAAGGGTCGGCAACACGCACGTTATGCCCCTGGTGTTGCAAGCGCCCATAGGCTGCGGTGACTGCTTACCATCAGGCAAACCAAACCTTCTTTAAGTATTCTTTTGTGGCCGCCCGCTGAGACATCCAACCTTTGTAACAACCATATCCAGTTTCTTCTACGTGATTGCTGGTTTGTAAGTCCCTACTTGATCAGGATTCCTATCAAAGGGCCAGTAGGACTCATGAGCCAAGTCAGGTTCTAAAAAAACCCGAGTACCGCGGAGTATTTTACAACAGGAGGAAATCCAATACTGGTATTTTTATAATGCATGAATTTATTTGTGGAAAGGTTCTAAAGTGGCATAGAATAAAACTGGCCAATTGTACGCATAATTCAAATCACAAAGGCACGTTTTGTATGATCTTTGTATTCAAGAAAATATAAAGTGTGATTTTCTACAAGAGGAAATCATAACAATTAAAGATTAAATATGTATGAAAGAGCTTATAATGAGCATCCACGGCCCTGAAGCGGCAGCCGCGTCTGTGCAGTACGAGCGGCGCATGAGACGCCGCGCGCGGCGGCGGGCGCCGGTCGCCGCGGACGCCGCGCGCACCAGGGATGAGTCACCGCAGCAAACGGCTAAGAGCGGGGCGCGCGTGACGTCAGCCGCGGGCGGGGCGCGGGGACGAGCGGTAGCTATCGCGTCTATAAAAGCGGCACGCGAACCACTAACAGCAGCATTTGATTGCTCGGCGCGCCGGCGTAAGGACGTCTAGCAACCAAATGAATCCCTAACCTTTCCTGGCGCAGTGTGTGCATCAACGCATTTGCGACGTCCCTCTCCCCCTCCCGTAAGACGGGCGCCGTGTGTGCTACAACGCATCGCTGACCTGACGACGGGAGTGTCTCCAATTCTTGGCCTGTCTGGCGCCGTGTGTGCTCTAACGCATCGCGACAGGGGCTGGGAGTCCTGAAATTCCCGTCAAACCCCGTGTTCCTCCGTAGATAGAACTAACGTCTCTTCAAGACCCTAAACCATTACTGGACCGCTCCGCGAACGTAAATAACGTCCCACGGGACCTTGAAAACCGCTACCGCTCGGCTCCCGTGTAAACCCACTCTGGGACTCGCCCGGGAATCCGTATCTCACATAACGTTTCAGCCATAAGCCTTCAGGCATAACGTTTCAGTCCACTCAAACGGCCTCCCGACCGTTCTGGTTAATTTCATTAAAAACGGTACCCGGCCATCCGCCGCCCGAACACGATTGTTAGCAACTTTTTTATAGCCGAAAGCCTTCAGCCGGCAGACTGTACTCCGTATATAACTTTTCAGCCATAAGCCTTCAGGCATAACGTTTCAGTCCACTCAAACGGCCTCCCGACCGTTCTGGTTAATTTCATTAAAAACGGTACCCGGCCATCAGCCGCCCGAACACGATTGTTAGCAACTTTTTTATAGCCGAAAGCCTTCAGCCGGCAGACTGTACTCCGGATATAACTTTTCAGCAATAAGCCTTCAGCACGCTAAACTTAATAAACGCCCATACGGCAGCAGTTATTTTCTGGCCCTTCAGGCCCGTTGTTTAATTATAGGAGATTCTTAAAGTAAATAAAAGACAGTTTTTGTTATATCTATAATCGTGGTGTTTGCATTCACTCTCCCTATCTCTGGTTACCCGATTGAGCTACTCAGGAAAACCCTCTAAGTCTAAGCTAGGCTGAGGGATATGCGACAGTGGCAAAACGCCACATCACATTTGGCGCCCAACTAAAAGACTCACATGCGAGTCATACAGCTCAATAAAACCAGGGATAAAGAGAGAAATAAAATATAAAAACTTCCTAGAGAGAATATAACCGAATAACTTTGTTTTGTGCCATAAATAATCATTTGTTTCAGCTTAACGAGTGCTTAATAACCTTTTCTTTCAGTTTAACGTATCTCTATAACCATTTTTTTTTACAGATTAACAATTCCATATAACGTTTTTTACCTTAGCGATTCCGTTTTTCCGATACAGCATTTTTTTTGCACCGTAAAAAGTTCCGATAGTAGTGATTTAGGCTAGAACTAGGCCCTCAGGTAATCGCTAATGCCCACCTCCGAGATATACCGCTTAAAGAGAAACGAGTTAATGAAAGAAGCAGAAGAAAGGGGTATTCCGACCGAAAATCGAACCGTAGAACAAGTAAGAAAACTTGTTGCCGAAGATATAAAGAAAACCGAGTTATTAAAGGAAGCCGAAACAAAAGCTTCACCGTCCGACACCGTTGAGCAAGTAAGAAAACCTGTCACCCAGGCGACAGAGGAAGCCGAAGACTTCCAGACGCCGCGCAAGGGAAATCCACCAAGAATGGCCGACAACGAACGAGATACAAAGGCGAGTACACTCTCAAAACTGATAAGGGAATGGAACCTGTCGTTTAGGGGTACAGATAACGCCGTAGAATTTCTAGAAAGGCTAGAAGAATTAATCGAAGCATGCGACGTAGAATATGAAGAAATACTGCGGGCGCTGCCAAGAATCCTGCAGGGAAGAGCCCTGTTGTGGTACAGAAATAACGCCGCATCCTGGAAAACATGGGGTGAGTTCCTGGAATTATTTAAATTGTACTATTTTCCGAGCAATTACGAAGATGACCTAATAGTACAAATAGTGGCTAGAAAACAGAGATTCCGAGAGAAGTTTACCGAATACGTGACCGATTTGCAAACACTCATGAGACGCTACGCGAAGCTGTCCGAAGCAGAGCAACTGCACCGAATATACGAAAATATGCAGAGAAGCTACAAGTTTTACATACAAAAACAAGACTACCAGAATCTTCCGGCGCTGCTAAAACTAGCCGCCGACTACGAAAACATCGTAGTGACGCAATACAATAACCAAGACACACAGGAGGACAACCAAGCAGATCGAGGCACCAATTATCCAGAAGCAAGCATGAGCGAAAATAGACGAAAACCAGTGACACAATCCCCGAGCAGGGAACACTTCAAGGTAGGAGAGACAACCAGAATACATCCGAAATACGACCCTTCCACCTGCTGCTGGTCCTGTGGAAAACCAGGACATGATACAAGAATGTGCCGAGGTACTAAACAAATATTCTGTAGCAAGTGCGGGAAGCGTGGAGTCCTAAGCAAGAACTGCTGTAGAAAAGAAATACGGAGTAAGCGAGAACCCCTAGGGTCAGTAAGGGAGCAGCTAAGAGAAGACAACCGTATTTACACCGAAATTCGCATCATGGGAGACATCTACGAAGCTCTAGTGGATACCGGCTCGACGAACACTTATATAAATGAGGAGGTATATACAAAGTGTGTCGAGAAAGCAGTCAGAGAAACCGACAAGCAGAGAAGCATACTTCTAGCCGACGGGACAAGAACGCAGGTAAATAAGTGTGTGATGGTGGATATAGAAATAAAACAAGTACTTATACGACACTGCGTACGAGTTCTCCCGGCCGCCACACACATAATCCTCGGAATGGACATCCTCCGAAGAGTCGGACTGCAAATCGTGTGGAAAGGAGAAAGAAATAAATCCGAAAAACCCGTCCAAGAATCATGTCATATTCCTCTGCGGAATAACTACAACGTACATAGACGCCCTCGCCAGCAGGAGCCACCGACCGCAATACACAAACAAAAGTGTAAACCGACCGTATATAATTCGGAAGTTAACAAAGTGCCAAGCGAGCATAACCGTAAAATAAAACGCCGAAAAACCGAGAAAAGCCACATCACATCTAACTCCAACGCACATACACGAGGGGAACGCCAACAGGAGCCACCGACCATAATACACAATCAAAAGTGTAACCGTAAAATAAAACACCGCGAAACCGAGAAACACCACATCACATCGGCCCCGGAAAACCGGAATAAGAACCGAAAATCGCAGGAGCGTGCGCCGATCCCGTTCCGCCGACCCGACCAGCCGCCTCAAAGAAATATATCCAACCGTATGTATAGTGAATATTCAAACCGACCGACAAATACCGCAACCAATGATAAAATACGAAGAACATCTGGAAAAGCCGTTACATTACACAACCGGATCCCGCAACACCAAAAGGAAGCGTCAGATTTTTCTCCGAAGCCGTGGTTCAGTAACCAGAGAAGAAAATGGAGCCCTAGAACGGGAAACCTAGAATTAAAAACAGATCAGCGCGATTTACAACACCGACAACCGAGGCGTCCAGTTAATACCGACAAACCACAGCAAGTACTATCCAAAAATTTCAAAACCGAAGTGAGTACACGAACTCCGTCAACCCAACAATCAGGTTGTGAATCGAGTCACGCAAGGAAAAGGAAAATATACTGGAGAACCCTCTGCAACTCGAAGAATTCAACGATATACAGTAATCCAGATAAGGAACCCTGGCCTGATTACAGAACCGATTAAACCGCACCTAGCCGTGTAGTAGTCGGCTTAAGAATAACACTACCCCATGACCTCCCGTTGGGTGTCGTACGAGGCGACTAAGGGAAACGCTGGACAGAAGACCTGCCAACAGACATACAACCGTACTCACTAACAGAAAAGAAAAAATCACCAACCCGCCGACCGAACACAACGCCGCAAACGACCAGATAATACGTACAAACATACCCAATACCGTACTTGCTAACAGAAACCACCAACCCGCCTACCTAACATGACGCAGACAACCGCACCGAAAACAGCAGGGGAGACCTACGACCAGCAGCGAACGCTCGCACCCAAAACCGTAGCAAAATAATACTACAACGTAGTTCCGTCCAGCCAGCGCACAGCAGCGTCAAAAGGTACCTTGCATCCCGAGAAGAAAACGTCGCGTCAAAACGTACCCTGTATCCCGATAGTAAAACGTCGTGTCAAAACATACACTGTATCCCGAGAATAACACGTCGCGTCGAAACATACCCAGCATCCCGTATAATATATAAAACAGAAAGGAAAGAATATTCCGTATAGAAACCACCAAACCGCCGATCAAACAAAACGCCGCAGAGAACCGCAGAAAAAATACGCAACAGTAGGGGACGCCTACGACCAGCAGCACACACGCACGTACCAACAAAACATCACATCACTATGGACAGCAGCGGGCGCACGCGTATCAACAAAACGCCACAGCTTACTCGCAAAACATAGTTCCGACCAGCCAGCGCACAGCCGCGTCAAAAGGTACCTAGCATTTAGTATACAAAATACCGCCAAGAAAGTGTTCCGTATGAAAGCGCGTTAAAAAGTGAATGATACCCCGGAAGAAAGACGCCGCGTCGATAAACAATCGTATATACCGGAAAAGACGTCGCGTCTAAAAGTGTCGAGATCTACGGACAGAAGACATCGCGTCCAAAGCATCCAATACCTTAAACAAATACGCCGCGTCAAGAAACAAGCATCAACCTAGAACGGACGTCGTGTCGAAGCGTCGAACTCCCCGAACATAAAATACATCACATTTCCCAACAACCGATACCCCGCATGAAAGACGTCACGTCAGAAAACAATCAAAACCCCGCATAAAAGACATCATGTACATTAAATAATCATCATAACGAAGAAAACACGTCACGTCAGTGACCAACCACGATGCCGGATATAAGACATTGCGTCAAACAGTACACAGTACCATGGATGAAAGAAACCACGTAAAAGTGTACCGATTACCCCCAGACAAGACGGCGAGACAAATGATGTAGTTTTACTGCGCGTGGCATACCGAAGTGCCTAACAAACAAAGCGGCGATCCATATCCATAACTAGAATAACAGATACCTACCTAACATATAACCTAAGAAGGGATATACCGGTGCATAACAGCATACCTACCTGACGGCTAAATTGTAGCCGAAATCATTTACTTAATAACATATAAACCCTATATAGTGCAAATCATGTGGTAATTAAAAACCGGAATCGTTAATAGATAACTAGCGTCAAAGTTTAAATAACATAATATTTAAAGATCCGTATATTTAAAAGTACAGTTTTAGTTGAAAGGATTTTTTTATTAATGGCACCGTATATTTAAAACCCCACATAATTAAAATCTCCGTATAAACAATACCGGCTTATACCTATAATCGTTCGTAGTAAACAACCAAAACGATAAATAATCGTAAAATAAGTTGTATAAATACCGATAAGTAGTAGCTAACATAGCGAAATAAGATAAAATAAGAGTTAAAAATAAATACCGAGAAATACCGATAAATTATAAAATAAATAACAAAATAACAGCGCCATCTACCGACCGCACCGGGAATTAATTAAAGAGATAAGTACATAACTTGCGCAGACGTTGACACCGAAGTAACAATTAATAACAGCGACACCTATGTCAAACCATAGGAACTAGCAACCGGCTCAGTTACGTACAACCGAAGAATACACATTAATTCAGTAAACTTAAAACAGATGGCGTGGTTATTTAAAACGTATAAGTTAAGAAATTAATGGGTGGGCGCAACCCAATTAAATAATTACACAATGAAACATATTAATATGAGTGAGCGGATAAATAAATAAGAGATAAATAGACAGGGATAGTCACTCCAGAAACATAGCATAAACAAAGCAGTATTTTTTTTGATGTGGCTTGGGACGAATTAAACATTTGTTTTCCCTTTCTTTCCCTTTCACCGATGCTCTCTCATTTCCCTCCGAAGCATAGAGCATATTCCAGTAACATAAAGTAAACAATTCAGTTATTATTTTGTTTCTCTTGGTTTGGGACGATTTTAATTATTTTTTATTAACCGTTACTTTCTACCGTTTTCCCCGATACCGTCTCCATGTGTCAAATAGTTACCATAATAATAACTCCATTTCATCCGCAGACCTAGTTAATACCTAACAGGCTGTCCGTGCCGATTAAGAGAGCAGTTGAGCTCGTCCCGACTTGACACATATACCCCGCGATAGAATACATCAGACAACAGTATTAGATCGATCCCAAACATAACTTAATAGATCCAGATGCTCATTATACCGACCAAGCCACACCTTAGGCCCCTGACTCTCCTCACCTCAGCAGGATTTGCCCGGATTAATAGGTGATTTTTACAGGTAAAAATCTCCGTGCGTGGGGAGGGCATATAATGAGCATCCACGGCCCTGAAGCGGCAGCCGCGTCTGTGCAGTACGAGCGGCGCATGAGACGCCGCGCGCGGCGGCGGGCGCCGGTCGCCGCGGACGCCGCGCGCACCAGGGATGAGTCACCGCAGCAAACGGCTAAGAGCGGGGCGCGCGTGACGTCAGCCGCGGGCGGGGCGCGGGGACGAGCGGTAGCTATCGCGTCTATAAAAGCGGCACGCGAACCACTAACAGCAGCATTTGATTGCTCGGCGCGCCGGCGTAAGGACGTCTAGCAACCAAATGAATCCCTAACCTTTCCTGGCGCAGTGTGTGCATCAACGCATTTGCGACGTCCCTCTCCCCCTCCCGTAAGACGGGCGCCGTGTGTGCTACAACGCATCGCTGACCTGACGACGGGAGTGTCTCCAATTCTTGGCCTGTCTGGCGCCGTGTGTGCTCTAACGCATCGCGACAGGGGCTGGGAGTCCTGAAATTCCCGTCAAACCCCGTGTTCCTCCGTAGATAGAACTAACGTCTCTTCAAGACCCTAAACCATTACTGGACCGCTCCGCGAACGTAAATAACGTCCCACGGGACCTTGAAAACCGCTACCGCTCGGCTCCCGTGTAAACCCACTCTGGGACTCGCCCGGGAATCCGTATCTCACATAACGTTTCAGCCATAAGCCTTCAGGCATAACGTTTCAGTCCACTCAAACGGCCTCCCGACCGTTCTGGTTAATTTCATTAAAAACGGTACCCGGCCATCCGCCGCCCGAACACGATTGTTAGCAACTTTTTTATAGCCGAAAGCCTTCAGCCGGCAGACTGTACTCCGTATATAACTTTTCAGCCATAAGCCTTCAGGCATAACGTTTCAGTCCACTCAAACGGCCTCCCGACCGTTCTGGTTAATTTCATTAAAAACGGTACCCGGCCATCAGCCGCCCGAACACGATTGTTAGCAACTTTTTTATAGCCGAAAGCCTTCAGCCGGCAGACTGTACTCCGGATATAACTTTTCAGCAATAAGCCT
This sequence comes from Eudemis profundana, assembly GCA_947034925.1. Taxonomy (NCBI): domain Eukaryota; kingdom Metazoa; phylum Arthropoda; class Insecta; order Lepidoptera; family Tortricidae; genus Eudemis; species Eudemis profundana. The sequence goes on along the minus strand of OX344806.1, from coordinate 6,337,473 downwards.
TCAGCACGCTAAACTTAATAAACGCCCATACGGCAGCAGTTATTTTCTGGCCCTTCAGGCCCGTTGTTTAATTATAGGAGATTCTTAAAGTAAATAAAAGACAGTTTTTGTTATATCTATAATCGTGGTGTTTGCATTCACTCTCCCTATCTCTGGTTACCCGATTGAGCTACTCAGGAAAACCCTCTAAGTCTAAGCTAGGCTGAGGGATATGCGACAGTGGCAAAACGCCACATCACAAGCTTCCACGCGATGTGCACCTACACAAAACCACATGTGAAAACACTATAGTTGCCGATATAATCATTATTATCACGGTAAATAGTTCAAAAACGTAACGCACACTTTTTCGTTGGGACTAAATATCAGAATGGTTGAATAAATGAAAACTGTGATATCTTTATCACTGTATCATTTTGAACTAGCATTTTCCCGCGGCTTCGCCCGCGTTGTTCCCGTTATTGTCCCAAAGGAACTCTTTACCGGGATATAAAGTATCCTATGTTTCAATCCAGGACTTGGACTGCTTACATGCCAAATTTCAGCTTGATACATCCAGTTGTTATCCCGTTATTAGGTAACAAACATCCAAACATCCAAACATCTAAACATCCAAACATCTTAACATCCAAACATCCTCACAAACTTTCGCATTTATAATATTAGTGGGATTATTTGTACCGTAGGGCTGGGGGTATGCGTAATGCATTTCCAAACCGTTATAAAAAAAACTGTACCGTCCCTAAAATAATCCATTTTCGACGTGCAGATGCAAGCCCCGCTGCAGAATCTCCATCACCGGTGTGGTTTTAGTGGGTTTGCCTTCTTTTGAGGGGTGAGTCCCACATAACCTCCCCGAAGGGTCCTTTTAAGGGCCTAGGAAATAGCCTGGTAATGTCTGGGGGTATGTGTAATGTGTTTCTACAGCATTAACAAAATAGACCTAAACTAAGCAATTGTATTTAAAATAAACCCGCCGTCTCTCTAGCCCCACAGATCTCGCTATCTCTCCCCCTCACACTAATGTGGAAACGCATTAATCATACGGTTTTATACAAGTCTGACTTCGTTGTTGGCGATAGGGCTATCAGATATCTTCAGGGTTTGGGGCGTAATGGTTGCCAACCCTAGCGATACAATCTAGTCCACTTTTCGTTAACTGAAGGTGGTTGACAACTTAATAAAAAATAATTAAACAATATATGGTTTAATTCACATATAATGTTAATGTCTTATGTTATGTTATGTCTGTAAAGACATTAACATTATTTGTAAGTAAACAATTTATTGTACAAAATAAGACAAAGTACAGTAAAGGGTTGCAAAATAAAGGTAGGTACATGTACAAAGGCGAACTTATCCATTTAACCATTTATGGGGCAGAATTAATATTGTAAAGTCATAGAATTGTTTTAATATATTTTAGTTATGAACTGAATGAAACATAAGGTAAACGACCTAGTGTTTGATACGTTGATGCCCAGTAGTTGACACTCTGAAGTTAACTCTATTATTAATGACATAACATTCATGTCATCTGTGTTTTTTTGGACTGCAATAAAATATATGTGTGTTGTATTGTAATGATGTTGCTATATTAGCCTCTAATAACACACCCTCTTGACAATCCTCTTTCTTTATATTACTGTTTGGCCCAGCGGTTAACTGGTAGTGAATGATTTTTGGCATTAAATTCGCCGTTTGTACTTTCCTGTACAGTGCAATTAAGTCTAAATAACAAAATAAATAAATCATCAAACATGTTGGTCAGGCTTTAGGTTCAATCTTAAAAGTCTATGATTGAGTCCTTTAAATTGAGTATCCTTAACATTATCCTTACTAAAGATTCACTAGTATTTTTGCGTAATTGACTTCAGACACTTATTTATGCGACCCAGCGGCCCTTGTTATCGTGTTGTGTAGGGTTTCACTCTAAAAATAAGAAAGATTCGCGTTACATTTCTGAAATGCAGAAAAATATGATTGTAAGAAGTGTGTGTATGGAGATAAATTTGGCATACAAGTAGACCAAGCCTTGGATTGAAACTTGGATACTTTATGTCCCGGTAAAAAGTTCTCTTGGGATAATAACGGGAAAAACGAAACGGCATGTAAATGCTACTTTCAAATAACGTGAATGTACTAATAAGTACATTACATAACTAGGGTGGTAATACAAAGAAAGGCCGAGATCGCAGAAGTGTGCGGCCCGAGCTGCAAGCGAGGGACGTAAATATGCGATCGAGGGCTTTCTTTATTACCTCCCGTGTTGTGTACATCATTTTATGTCTACACTTGGTCAGAAAGCCAAACTTTATGGCCAGGTGTGGCATAAACGTTTTTTCTTTGAAATCGGCCATTAAAATGACGATGTCACTGGTAGCATCACAAGACCTAGATCTTATAAATTTAAAGAACTTTTTAATAGTCACTTTGTAATCTTAATGTGTTGAGATACAAATTACGAAATCAACATTATCAATCAGAAAAACCTTTCATATTTAATTTTATTCAATGACACCCATTTAAACATATAGATATGAAGAGTTATTTGTCAAATTTTATAAAAATAACCTCCCAATGGTAAACACTCTATCATACAAACTGTCAAAATCAGTCTCCGTATAATCGTTTGGGATGAAATATTTCTTTTATACGTGACTTTTCATAAGACTTTTAAATCTATGCTTTATGGTGCGTTTTATGTAACTTTACTGTTTTGTTTTAATGATTTTTTTTTATAAATAGCTCTTAAAATCTCGTTACTTAATTGGTAATGTGATGAATTTTCATCCCTTCACTCCTCTGAACCTAATAAATATGTTTCTTCATCCAAATACTGGCTGGTCAAAACGCTGGCTGAAAATGACCATAATAGGCTACTTGATGACAGTTCAAATCAGCTTCTTTTTATGAAGTATCAAAACGCTCCGAAAGTATGCAGTTTAGTATGAAATACTATCTTGTGACGTCATGCTCAACATGGTGCCTTATTTTTAGTTTTCGTCATTGTAAAATCGTTGATGGCACGAAAATAAGTTTGAATGATTATATCCGGGCTGTTTTGGAAGCGTAATTTGCTGGTTAGAGTTAATGAATTTATTTTGATTGTTGTCAAATACCCTATTTTGGTCAAAAATAAATATCATCATCAGAGAATCAAATTGCAGGGTAATTCAGAACTTTGCTATCGAGCACGTTCCTAATTTGACGCGAAAACGTAATCTAGGGTCAAAATAAGGGTCGGTTCGCTCGTCTTTTACAGATCACAGAGTGAGGATTACGACCTGTTTTAACCAGTTTACGAATAAAATTATAAGGGCTATAATTACGAGAATCCCGGAATACTATTGTACTTACCAAATTTGACAGACCATGGACCATTAGATACTGCATTTAATTTGAACCCGTACTATAACAATATGAAAAAGCTTAATGTCTTTCAAGATAGAGACACATAACGAGCCATATGCATTCATAAAGTGCGTTTTCAATTGCTAAAAGGGCTTATGTTTATTGCAATTAAAACGAACATATGACTATTTGGGTGGGCATCACAATGCCTGTGCTTACAGCGATCTAAAGTTACGAGACATATAAATAATAGTCGTATTTAGCTAAATTACCATTTTATTGGGGTCCGGGTGACGTATCGGACCTCACGGACTGTTTGAGCAAATAATATAAAAAAACAGAGATGTAGTTCGATTCGTTCTGATGGAATTGAATCTAGAAGAACGAAATAAACGCTTCGTCTTGCAATGAAGAGAAGTAACGGAAAGTAGATTATGCTGGAAATCATCCACACAGAAGCTTTAAATATATGATGATGATGGATGAGTTACCAAGCCGAGTACCGGCGCTTTTTGGTTTTTTCATTGGATATATGTATTGTAAATTGCCTTCAAAACACAGGCTACCTATTATTTTCAAAATACGAGTAAACAGGACCCTCAAAGGTCATTTATAGATTCTTTACAACTTATACAATTAAGGATTTATCACTTTTGACGGTAACAGCACCATTTGAAACATTAAAGACCTCTTTAATGTAAAACTGAAATAAACAAGCCTCATTCTCATAACAAAAGACGATTCCTTTTAGAAAATGCACCAATTCACTTTTATTTCCCAAAACCGTACCAATAATCATAATTCACAAGTCTTGACTGAAACAATCTCAAAAAAAATCAAATTGAATTTTGAAATGTCACGCTATCTCTTTCGTACTATAGCAATTAAGGTGTAAGTGAAAGAGTAAGGTGAATCGGATTTCAATTTTGTTTTGGAGTTCAAAGGATTTCAGCCAGAGAATTAGTTTTAAAAACGTCCGCGCACATTTTATTGTTATTATAAAACGTCAGGATTATTCGCTTGGGGGTTATTGTCTGTTTAATATGTGTAAATAATTGGTACAGTTCGTTAAAAATATCTAAGGAAAGTTTTCCGTTTCCTTAATATTGTGTGTTGCCAATATGTTTTAAGAATATGAATTTATTCTTGAATTTAACTGGTTCAACACTTTCTTTAGAATCCTTCAAAAGTTTCACTAGCTCAGCAAAAATAAACTGTTCTAAATATATAAGTACCTTGCTAAAACTTAACCTAGCTAAATGACATTGTTAAACATTAAATAAAAAATATGCAATTTCGCTTTCCGTTTTAACTCAATATTAGGTAAATGTTCTAGTGTTTGACACTGTTATGCCCAATTGTTGACACCCTGATGTCTCTCTCTCGCTCTATTGCTTATGACTTACTACTCGGCGTGGATTGGGGTTCCACCCTTATGTTGTCGATATTCCACGAGTTCGTACAAAACGATTTGCGTCCACCTTCCTTATAAGGACCGCAAAGGAGTGGAACTCTCTTCCCGCCCATCTTTTCCCAGAAAAATACCACTTGGATCGCTTCAAGTTGAGAGTGAATAGACATCTTCTAGACAAGCATGCTACATCCTAGGCTTCATCGTCACTTAACATCAGGTGCGATCGGAGTCAAATGCTTGTTTATCACACATAAAAAAAAAAGACTGTGAAAAGCTCTCGCAGTTTACATTGATTTCAACAGTGATTAACAGAAAACAAAGCATAAAGATTAAAGGTCTGTCTAATTAATGCTGAACTTGAAAAAAGCGGCAAATTCAGAAAACCCTTAATTTCACTAAAACGGGCCTTAGTAGGGTGATGGCACCAGTAATGGACAAAAACTAATTATGGTATTTTTTTTCGTAAAACCCACATTTTAAGTAACGGACACTGCTGTTTTAAGTTATCACTTATCAACACTATGTTCAGATACCTGATGGTCATACCTAACTGGTAAAGTCCATGGATGGTCGGCTATAAGCCATTGATTCTTTGCTGTCCAGTACTGTGCGTAACATGTCCATGATTGATGCCGTCACCCTAGTGTGAAAAAGTACATGTTTCCTCTCTCTTAAGTATCAACAAAATAAATAAACAGTATAAAAATCGTATTCCTACTTTGATCGGTAATACCATACAAAGGTTTTTTGAATGTTCCGCTTTTTTTCAGGTTCAGCTTTCACTGCCTTCTGCTGACAAACCAAAATCTTTACACTTAATACCTATTAAACAAATTATACAATAAATGGGTCGTCACAGCTGAGAGGTAAAGGGAGATATTTATATTCTTTTTTGTTGCAGAATGTTTGTGCAAAGTACCATTGCGCAAGTATTAGTCAGAAAATAATTTCTCAACGAAAACAAAAATTGGTTGCTACACATTCCAAACGGCATTGTTTTAAAACGGCTAGGTAGTTAATGACTTGAAGCTTTTGTTAACTTCGTAACTTTACCTATTTGCAATGTTTGACAGCGAGCCGTCGTTTTGCAATTCATCGTAACTAATTACTTGGATGAATGATTATTCTATCTTGTGTTGATTATCAACAGGATTGAGAAATGTTCCAAGGATTATAACCTACATTATCTAAAGTAACTACGTAATATTGGGGTAAATTCGAACGTGGGGTAATTCTGAACATGAGGAATTTCCATTTAACCAGGCAAGTTTTCTGAGATGTACAATTAAGTCTAAGTACAGTCAACATCATAAATATCTGTAAGGATGAAGTGACAAAATTTTCTAAAATGACAATGTCGTAAGAGTGTACCTACAGCTATTTTTGTCTTTCCAGCCTTGGTTACATTTTTGATATGCATTTATGAAATGTATTAACGCGACTAGCATAGTTTTCGCGTGTTACAGGAAATATAATTAGGTTGCGTGGATTACTTACCAGAAATTCTTAGTTACGGAATTACCCCATATTCAAATTTACCCCAATGCACCTTAAATTCAACTTTAAAGGTTAACCGGGGAAAACGGGCTCCATTGTAGATCATATCTCCCTTTTCATGAGGTAAGACCAAGGTCAAACGCAAACTCATCAATCATAAAGAATACAGGAAATTAGGAATGGTAGGTAAGTCTACACCTTATTTACCTATCTACCCATTTTAGGGTAAATCTTTCATTACTGGCCACCTGCCAGTAATCGGCCAGTTTGAAAAAATATATTAGTGGTATTAAAATAAATTACTAGATCTAGGACACTCACATCGAGCACAGTAAACATGTTGCAAGTCATGTCAGCATATTAAATTGATGGTCAGTAACTGAAAGGTATTTTGTCAAGTGGCCAATTATTGACCATGTACCTTATGAACCTTATTCGTTTAAAAATAATAAAGAATGCGTGTTGGTAGTTGTTTTTTCCTAATTCAAGCAGAAGACAACCAACAGGACACAACAAAAACAGAAAATAGATAGGAAGAACTTGACAAGTTAATTTAGTTCGTCGTAATGACGTCCTCAAATAGAAAGTACAAATTACCACACAACACTAAGCTTCAAAAATAAAGCGCCATTAAAACAACATACGCTTAATATTATCCCCATTATAGTCCAAGAAAAGCTCCTATTATTAATTGTCCGAAAACTAGTTATTTATGGCCAGTTTGTCTACCGTTGACTAAAATAGACCGCGGCCCACCCATAGAGCAGATACAATGTCTTTTTGGTTGTAAAATTAAGTGTTTTCCCATTTTATTGGGTTATAATGCTACTGTTATCAAATAAAGCTTTAAAAGCTCTTAATTGGTGTCAAAAGTTAAAACAGGGAAACTTTAAATCAATGTCATCTATAATTTCAGTAAAAAAAAATGCTCGTATCCAGAAGCATCAAATTTGCATTAGATACATTTTACTAATGATTATTTCGTTTTTATACAAATATAATTGCCTAGAAATTTGATTAGCCTCTTATTTTCAGTTAATTCACTAACCTCTCTGCCCTATGAGACTGGCAATGGGATAATTATTTAAACGGTTCCTAGATTTGAATTAATTTTATTACAACTCGTTAAGAAATTGTTACCAGTTTAAGACATTTACAAAGGTTAGCCATAAGTTAGCGAGTGATATAAATAAATATAAAGATGTCTTTGTCACTAAAAAATCATTTTAGTTACTAACTAAAAATAATGTAATAGTGACACTAATTATTAATACCTTTTATTTTCAAAAATGATCACACGAAACCATTTCCTAATGAAACACGGCAAATTACGAAATTGATAGATAATCCGGATACGAAACTTGTAACTCATAATAATCGCCATGTTCAGGAAACTGCAGTAAATGTGGGTAGATGACAAATGGACGCCATGACAGTTTTCTACTCCACTGTCAAGGAAGAGTACAATCTGTTTTCGCTTATAATAATTCTTTAAGATTTGATGAATGAAAGATAATATTCGATGTGATATTTTTATGATCTAAAACCAGCAAAGTACGACAATAAACATATGACTAAAATACCCTAGTTTTGGAATTCGAAAAGTAGTGTTTATCTTCAGATTTTTCGTGGTCTGTTTGATACATGTATATTATGGATATCTAAAGATTGAACTAGGAACTATAAGACTTTTAGTCCAAGATTCTTAGGAAACTATACTAGATATTGTATATATAGTTCAAAAAGTTGTTGAAAGATTTAGTAGCGCAGTACCTTCTTATTTTTTTTAAACTATACTAACAAGCTCAATTATCCAAAATAAAAAGCGTGTGTTCTGGAAATTTTACAAATAAAATCTTTGTTTTATAAAAAAAGTCATAAAATGCCTTTTTTATTCGACAGGTAGACAATTGACGCGACGATTTCTCTCTGAGCTGACGTATTGTGTGCCCAATTAGTAGTGGTTAAAAATAAGTATACACACTGTTACCATTAGTCACGACACGCCTTGTATTTATCAAGATACCACCATGTCGGTACAGGGTGTTACAAAAACCTTTAATGGAATACAGAGTGATACATGTATTGGTTTTGGTATCAAATTATTTGTTTTAAATCATGTATTACTTTTGCGGAGCTACTTTGAAGGTTAAAATGTATTTGTATTGTGCCTTCCTTTGTGCTCTTCTGTAAAAATAAACATTTAAGTGAGTTAGATAGTGCTCCGGAATTCTTTCTCACATAACAATCACTTATTTTTACATAAAAGGTAAAGTATGCATAAACTCATCCCTGCACAAATTGTCTCTCTGTTAACTTTCAGCAAATACAAAAAAACTTAAGCTTACATTATGAAAATATTTTAGGCATTGTACGACCTGCCCGAAACCTGGTTATCATAAAAAAGATACACTATAAGCAAAATTGATGATATTTATGTCTTTATTATTTCAAGATGTTATTAGCAACAAATAATTGGACGACGAATGAAACTGGTGCGTTAGGAAATACTGAAATAAACTGGAAAATATGTAACCTATTAGATAATAAAGTACCGCTGAATTGACAAGTGTCACGAATAATGAATCTATTATACAAAATCCGCGGCAAACTAGAAAAAGTTGGATCATTTCAAAACATGAATATAAAAAAGTTGGAGTTGTTGTTCATTTTGTCATGCTGTACCTAAATAATTGTATTATTATATCAGAATATCATTAAATAACTTACCGAAATGAAACGTGAAATTAACTTATAGCAGCTGGTTTTCAAAAAAAAATCCAAAGCTTTTCAGGTTTCAAAAATGGCTTAGTGCTATTTAAACTAAAATAACTAAAATACATAAGTTACCAAAAACGAAAACAATTCATTCTAATTCTAAGTTTCATAAAAGAATCACATAAAATAAAAATCTACCCATTTAAACTTTCAAATCGATCTGCTGTCGACTTATTAAAAATTCAAAATGTCAACTAAGAAAAGTCGGCCCCATAATAGATTTGTCTAACTAGTGTTTATGTTGGCAGCCGCGAGGAATGCGGACACCTTTCTGATAAGTGACGAGCTAAAATGAAACCGTGAAGAGATGTGTCCTGATGAAGAATGGACGTCTTTAGTGTCATTGTACGCCGTTATGAAATATTCAGATAAAGCCACAGTACCTACAAAAAAAGTGAAACAGAAAAATAGTTTTTTAGCAGCTGCATAATTTTTTATCCGACTGCGGCGAAGCCCAAAAGGAGGGTTATGTTTGACCTGTATGTATGTAGGTATGTATGTAAGTGAGAATGTATGTTTGTCCGTTCCTATGTCCACTTATAACTACTCAACGACACACCCGATTTTGATAAATCATTAGATTCATCTTGATGGCGCGAGTGTCACTGTCACTGGAGGGCTTGCAAAATCGGTCGATTTTCCAATTCCGGAATTTACTTCGAATTTTTCCCTCAATTCCGGAATTCCGGAACTGGTTCCGGAATTAATGCGGATGTACCGGCTTTGTTTTCTAATACATTTTTTGTCCGAATGAAACGAGAAATTGTATTAAAATAGATTTATTAATAATCAACAAATGTGTAGAACGTTTCCAAGTACAAAATACGAAAAAATTGAGACATAATTATTAAAAAATCAACACTGGTAAAGTAATGCAATAATACTAGGTGTACTTAGCTTGCTAGCTATCGGTAGATTATTACGAAATAGTATGACATATAAAATAAATTATAAGAATTGCATCTGGTATATAAAATAAGACCATTCTCAAAATTCCAAAAATATTACGAAGTAGTGCAAAATTTCTCAATTAATCATTAAACACAACACAGGTACAATGAGCTATTCAATTATTTGTAACAACAATTTCTGTACCAATGTTATCCTTTTCGTGACCACGTAAAATAACTATTCATTTAGAATAACCATACACAATAGGTACAGGAATCGTGTGAATATTATAAAAAGCTTAAACGTTAATACGAAACGACTTTAAATAATTTCTAAAAGCATGATGAAATGCCATTTCAATTAATTTATCCTCAAACATTAAGACACTAACACTACTATGTCTTGAAATTAGTTCAAATATTCTTATACCTTCGTAAATACCTTGAGAAGACTCCTATATGTATATCGACTATTATGCTGTGTAATATAATAATGACGTGAAGTCGTATGAAATAATTAATTGGACTTTATTGCAGAAATATTCTGATAAATGTTAAGGCGTTATTATAAATTACCTAAATAAAAACAATAATACTTACATTGTGTCGCATGCATAACACACATGAAATCTGCAAAATTCACAATCACAATTTCACAGGGCACAAGAAACCCACAACTAACGTTAATTGCGTTGCACTTAGTACTGATGGTGTTTATTGTTTAAATGCAAAAACAGATACAGACAAACAATAAGTAGCTGGACCAAAATCGTTCTGTCTCGTTCTAACAAGCACCGGTTTAGACCCCGACCTCGAAAAATACTACCTGAAGACTGGGCGATAAGATAATTAACGTTTGACAATTTTGTAACGTGGTAATCTTGTAAAATATCCGTCTTAATGTCGAATTTCATTACACTATTTTCAATTCCGGAATTTTCGATATTTAGCACTTGAATTCCGGAACTGTAATATCGGAAAAATCGTCCGGAATTCCGGAATTTCCGAATTCCGGAATTCCGGAATGCAAGCCCTAGTCACTGGGTATTTAAAATTTGTAAAAAACAAACAACACGGTATTTTTTGCACCACAGTCGGGTTTTTTTTAAGTGATTCCTTGTGGTACTGCTAAGCAAAAATGCCCACCTTAAGGTTATTTCGTGTCATTTCGCGCAGGCAAAATGTACCAAGCTATAAAATTCAACTATGATTGATGACGCTCTTGTTTGCATGTAACACCAGCCGACTCGAATTACCATAATAGGAGTTTCATAGATAGATACTGCTTAACCGGCACAAAATCTGTGCCTTTTTTCATTTGTAAAGCAAAATCTAGCTTGTCAGGCTGTCAGATGATGAAATGTCAATAATTAGCTACTTAAGAAAGCACAGTCATTTTAATTTCTATTAATTTTACATGATGACACTATATAAATGCTCCACGCATACTGGATCTAGGTATCTTATTTAATAGCTAAAATATGCCAATTTTAACTTTAATAAAGTGGTCGGTTACTAGTCAGTGGCCAGAAATAGGCGACTTACCCCATGTCTTATATTTCGGATGTAGGTATTTTTTTGGGTTGAAATATAACGGCTTTTTAACAAGTCATAGACTTAACCACTTTTGAAGCATTAACAGTAAAATTGAAGCCAACCTCACCTAAATGTCGAGTGTTTGTCGTCTCAAGTTATTATTATCATATTTGTTTGACGTCTATTTTTCAACGGTGTTCAATATTTTTGAAACGCTATTTTTGTTGCTCGTAGCACTGACGGCGGTATAGAGTAGCGATAAAACAGAACGAGCGATCTATGTACTTAGAAATATTAGTTTAGCTGCCGGCATATTTTAAAATGTCCAAAGGAAAAGTAAGTACCAAGTTGGGCTTTGTGCCCAGCAACATTTTGTAATTTACATTAAAAAATCGTACCGGTATTGATATTGATTGATATTATTTATGTAAAGAATAAAAAATATTTCATTATATTACAGTGGCGTGGCGTCAAATCTTAGTAAAGCCGGAGCAGATTTTGATTACTTTTTCTTCAGGAGTAGTAGGCACTCCGGTCATATGCTTGAAAAATAGGCAAGCTGGTGGGAATTGGGTTATATGGACGGCACGCCACTGTTTTATTATAATAATTTATGCCACACCTGGCCATAAAGTGGCTATTACAAAACTAAAATTGTGTATTGTGTTACTTTTGTCACGTTTAAACCACCGAACCGATTTAGATGAAATTTGGTACAACCAAACACACTGTTAACCGTACATTTGGAAACGAATGTCAACTTTATTGCAATGTGTTAAAGTCTATAGTGATCAGTTAACAGTGGCTCCGTTCGTACGGAGATAGTCAGAGACCCTGAAAAGGGCACCGTAAGGTCGGGGTACTTTAGCCCTGGGGGGGTAACTTTGGCCATAGGGATTAACTCGATTGGGTTTTATTATTGCATTTAAATTACGGCACATTGCCATGTGGTTGGTTTTAGCTGACTGTTCATGTTTTTATATTTATTATCAGACGTTATACAGGGTGATTGATAATTCGACCTATACTTTGAAAGGGGTTATACTAGAGCTCATTTGCAATAAATTTAGCTCAGTAAACTAGGGGTCTAAATTTGATGGTTATCAAGTTATTTGAGTTTTACGTTTTTTTAGAAAAAGCCCGCTTTTCGGACTAAAAATGATAATTATGAAAAAAGTACTTCCATTTGGCTGGTATAAACTTTGTTTTCTAAAAGCTAATGAACCAATGACTACTTCAAATAAAAATTTGTGTCAACATTTCAGAATTATCTTAGAAATAAACGGTCATGAAAACCAAAGTCATAATTTTTTTTTTCGATTTTGTTACAACTGATGAGAATTACTTGAAAAAAATGTACGGCACTTGATGTAAAAACTACAGAAATAAGTTCCTCAATTAATAAGCTTTCCAAAAAAGTACAAATGTTGTCAACTTTTTCAAAAATCTTGAAAATAATAATAATAATTCCAGAGCAGGTAGCGGTTTCGCAAAAGGCGTACCTGGCCCGGAGCCGCGTTGTTTGTGTCACCTTTATTTTTCTGAGGGCTTCAATTGACCTGCCTCGGTATCTTATCTTACCTTATTAGGGGTGAGATCAGGGTAGATTGCGTTCAGGCATGTTCGTGACTAACCGAGGTTTAATTATCTTCATTCAGTAAGTGATCAATTATCTGCCTTCGACCTTCTTTCCAATTCAGACGTATCGTTGTTAACTTATTTATTTTACAAATGAAATGAATTATTGTTTATCAAAACAAAGAATAATAGCATGAACCTCGTATAATCCAACGAACTAACCGAGGCTAAATTATCTTCATTCAATAAGTAATCAATCAATTACTGTCAACCGTCTTTCCAATTGGACGTATCGTTGTTAACTAATTATTTTACAAATCATTAACTAACTAACCGAGGCTTAATTATTTTTTTCAGTAATGAGGTGACCAATTAGTTAATTATTGAAAGTAATAATGATACCTAATGACTGACAGAAATAAGCATACCGGACCTGAAGCCAGTCTGCTTACTTTGTGTTTCTTCATGCAGAAAGCACGATATTAATTTATTTACATCAAATGCTTGTTGGTAGGAATAAGATTGCAAAAGCAGTAAAATAACCAGTTTCTAAATAAAATTTTATTTTAAAATAATTAAATTATTACTAAACACAAAAAGAAGCACGCAGGGTAATGTTTCGCCATACGATAAATAAATAATTAAAATAAATTACAATTACAACTACAAATCTTGTTCGAATTGCCTGCCTCGGTTGCGAATGCAAGCACGAAGTCTTGTACGTACTTCACTGACTGTAACCCGCGTCGACAGACTTTCTTTAATAGTTTGGGCAGCTGCTACAATTTTTTCTCGTAAATCTTCTACATCACGAATTGGCCTGTCGTAGACTAATGCCTTCATGTGACCCCAAATGTAGAAGTCGCATGGAGTTAAGTCGGGACTTCTCGCTGGCCAAGGGATCGGACCACCTCGACCAATCCATTTTTCTGGATAATTCACATCCAACCAATGTCGCACACGCAGATAATAGTGAGCTGGGCAGCCATCGTGTTGATACACCATGGCTATCCTTCTGGCAAGCGGCACATCCTCCAGCAGCATAGGTAGTTCGTCCCTCAAAAAGTTCTCGTACGCGTCACCGGTTAATCGTGCCGGCAGAAAGAATGGCCCGATCAAATTGTCGTGCACAATACCCATCCAGACATTTAGTGAGAATCTGTGCTGGTGAGCTCCTTCTCTGGACCTCCGTGGGTTTTGATGTTTGGGGGCCCAAAAATGCAGATTGTGGTAGTTAGTTATTCCGTCGCGGTCGAAGTTGGACTCATCTGTCCACAAAATGTTCTTCAGGTACTCCGGGTCTTCGATGTCAGCATTCAACAAAAATCTGCAGAAATCGATTCTTCTTGCAGGATCTCCCTCCTCGATAGCGTGTACTGGAGTATAGTGGTATGGATACTGCCGTGCTGAATGTAATGTGAACCAAACCTTCCACTGAGTTATCCCAAGCTGGTTAGCCACAATCCTTGTTGATGTAGTGCCATCCGCGCGGAAACACTCCAGGATTTGTTCCTCTTCAACCGGATCATGGACTGGAGGTCTTCCAGCATCAGCTTGACGACGTTGAACCGATCCAGTTTCTCGAATACGTCGATACGTCGCACCAAACACACTTACATCAGGTAAACGGCGGTTGGGGAAGCGTCGTTGATATTCTCTGCGAGCCGCAGCGGAGCCGCCATCACAAAACCCGTAACAGTACAGGATATCCGCGTATTCTTCATTTTGATAAGCAGCCATTTTTTTTAAGAAATTAGTACGTCCGAGTTGGAAAGAAGGTCAAAAGTAATTGATTGATCACTTACTGAATGAAGATAATTAAACCTCGGTTAGTCACGAACATGCCCGAACACGAACCGAACGCAATGTACCCAGATCTCACCCCTAATTAGATAAGATAAGATACCGAGGCAGGTCAATTGAAGCTCTCAGAAAAATAAAGGTGACACAAACAACGCGGCTCCGGGCCAGGTACGCCTTTTGCGAAACCGCTACCTGCTCTGGAATTATTATTATTATTTTCAAGATTTTTGAAAAAGTTGACAACATTTGTACTTTTTTGGAAAGCTTATTAATTGAGGAACTTATTTCTGTAGTTTTTACATCAAGTGCCGTACATTTTTTTCAAGTAATTCTCATCAGTTGTAACAAAATCGAAAAAAAAAATTATGACTTTGGTTTTTATGACCGTTTATTTCTAAGATAATTCTGAAATTTTGACACAGATTTTTATTTGAAGTAGTCATTGGTTCATTGGCTTTTAGAAAACAAAGTTTATACCAGCCAAATGGAAGTACTTTTTTCATAATTATCACTTTTAGTCCGAAAGGCGGGTTAACGTAAAAACGTAAAACTTAAATAACTTGATAACTATCAAATTTAGACCCCTAGTTTACTGGGCTAAATTTATTGCAAATGAGCTCTAGTATAACCCCCTTCAAGGTATAGGTCGAATTATCAATCACCCTGTAGATTTGAGATATGTGATTTACAAGGTGGGCAAGGTTACCCTACATTTGGCCAAAGTACCCCGACCTTACGGCATAGGATAGTTTTCATCAAGAATATCATCCCATAAGGAGATAAAAAGTGGGATGGAAATTTGTATGGGGAATCGATCATTTTTCAAGTTGGTGAGGGATCTAAAACTCTAATTCTCCGACGAAGTCGCGTCGCGAGCGCGCTAGTAAATCAAAGTATTAACACAAAGTAAACATTAGAAACGGTAATGGTACATAAGTCTAAAATATGTAACATAATCTAACATCTAATCATTAATGTACCATTGTAGTCAGTGTAACATCCATTTAAATATTTCGACTACATCTAAACTATAGCAATTGTTACGCCAAAGTGCAAAACGTATAGTAATCGTGTATCACATTCTCACACGCATTCTACTGCGCGCGCAGCCTCTGTTCTAATTAGAATTTATCGGCCTGTTAGTCTATGAGTTCACAAGTCGGCGTTCAGTGGGGTATTCTCAAATTCGTTGCCAGTTGCGTCACTAATATAATATGAGCTATAAACACGACTAGAGTGCCACTACAATAATTTATCGTAGCCGCACTCTAGCACCAGACAAGTGTTTTACAAGCATTTTCATGGCATCCCCTGTGTATATTTTGCAACTGTATATGAACTAGGTACTATATGAATATAAAAGTCAGATTAGAAACAGTAGAGACTGTTTCTAATCTGACTTTTATTAAGAATCTTTTTGAGCTTTATTATTTATTAATTTTTTTTGTTGTATTGTAGAATTTATAGTCTCAGTTATTATTATTGTTTGTTTTTGTTATCACATCTATAGATTATATTTGGGACGATATTGAGGGCGAAGTTGTGAATTAGCTGTGGCCATTCTACATCTCTTTATTGTCGCTGGTCCATTGTTTATTTAAACAATAACCGCTATTTTTATTGCGACGACGTTTTTACGATTACAAACGACTATGTGATAAAGCTGAATACTAGGATGGGTTATTTGACTAGTTCTTCTAATGTCTTGAACTTATTTCAGATTATTATGTTTTATGATTCTTTGTTCAAGCTATTGGATAGTCTTGTGGTTTTTATTATTATGTTTTATTTATATTTTGTTCGATAAGTCTGTATTTAAGTTTATTTTTGCTTGACAATACACGTATTTTAAGACTTGTTTAAACATGTTAGGAAGAAAATTAAAAAACATGTAAATATAAACCGTTAAAAACGTGCGTTCTACTTACCAGAATGTTAAGATATGGACTAGTAAAGTAGGCCACTATAGTTTTTAATCACAGTTTATTTGTGTCAGTGCCACACATTTTTTTACGCCTTCTAATCAGAAAAAAGTGTTTTCCTTCCTCTTAAGTGTGATGAAAGTGGTAATTTTCTCGTCAAGGACAACAGTTTTTTTAGTTTGAACTCACTTGAATATGCCACAATACACAGCTTTACAAAATAATAGACTTTTAACTTAACAATACAACATTGTAACAACATTTTATTTTTTAAAATAATGTGTATGTTTTTAAACTTACCTATTTCATTACTTGGTAGCGTTTTTATTTGAATTTTCCTCATAGTTGATGTGAAAAGCAGTATGTGTCATAAGGTAGCAAAATTATTTTCACCACGGAAGTTAACACTCGAATCCCTCACTCCGATCTGGATTCCACTTTAGAGTCCTTCGCTTTGTTCAGGAGTCAATGTACACCCTCGCCGTAAATACTTACATACTTTTGCTCCCTTGTGACATAATCTACTATTTATTAGTCTATTTGCGAGTCCCACTACTAGGCAAAGACCTCCTCACTTATTTGCTGCACTTCAAGCAATTCTGTTCATGCGAAACTACTTCTACGTGACTTTGTTAATGACCTGTATTTAAATGTTTCATTATTCCTGCAGGTATTGTGTTTAGTGTAATTTTGCTATACACAATAGGCTTCTTTTTGGTTCACGATTTAAAACAATACATTCGTACTACAATTGACTGTAATGACGACCGTCCACACATTTCCAATTTAGTCAAATAGCCTATTGTTTTCCACAGACAATCCGCAGTGTTATTTATGAAAAGAAGCACACTGTAAATTTTCTCTGTATTATTATACTCGTCCCAAATCACCAGTAGGCTTCGCAACTCTGTTGTCAATATCGTCCTAATATAATTTGATAAACACAATACCTAATTGCGATGTGCAACCCAAAAATACTATGTTCACTTTGATTGTATTAAACATAAGCCCTTTTAGCAATTGAGAACACCTCGTTCTATAAACGCCTATGCCTCGTTGTATGAGTGCCTTAATCTTGAATGACATTAAGCTTTTTGAGTTTACATATTTAGCATAATAAATATTAACATTGTGGGGACAATCTTACCCAAATCGACATAGTCCCAAACTAAGCAATGTTTGTTTATATTATTGGTACTAGACGACGAGATACATTCATACTTATTTTGCCCTTACCATTATTTGTACCCGGGAGTTCTGGTTTCGTAGGCGGTGTCACTCCCACAATAATATTATAGGCTAAACTTGTCGTCGAAATAGTAGGTATGGGGTATGGGTCAATCAAAGTTAAAGTTTAGTGTCTAAAGGTTTATGGTCTGTCCCATTAGGTAAGTACAATAGCGCAATTCACAATTTTGCCATCTATTTCGTCCTAATATTATTCGATCTGTTAACTGAGTCATTATTTGAGCGTTTCACCCGCCTCACTTTCGTGGACACATTATTGTTGAAGTTCCCTCCAATTTTAGTTTAATATCGAGCTGTTTGGTACATATCCGAGACTACTAATAAATACCTTAAAATTACAATAAAATCTGCCAGAATCTCGACAATACTGTTATAGGTGATTGACGTCATCGTTTCGAAAGAAACAGTGACTGGAAGATGATTGACGTCACAGTTTCACAAGGAAACAGCGACAGTAAGGAGGAGATCTTCAACGTGTGAATCTTCGTATTGAAGTTCCCATCTTCATCTTCAAGCACCGTCCATCTTCATCTTCACGCACCATTCATCTTCATCTTCGAGTGACAAGTCGATCTTCAAGACGCAGAGCAGCGTGCGCACACGACGACGGCCAGCCGGCGAAAAGGAACGAACTAGCCCAGAGCGCGCTAATAAAGACGACCCGGAAGCGATTCCTGGAAATCGCGTGACCTCGCGCGATGCGATCTCGCCGCGCCCGCGCTCGCTCCATCTCTCTCGCGCGTCTGTCTTTGTCGCGCGAAACCGTCTTACTACCTAGTATAATTGTTACCTCTTATTTCTGTATATATTAAGTGCTTTTTATAAATAAAATCATTACCTTCTGACTACGATCGGACTTTACTTCTAACCAACTCTCTTCCCTAAACTGTGTCCACGAAAGTGAGGCGGGTGAAAGTGGTGAAACACTCAAATAATGACCCAACTGGTACGTAATAAAAGTTTGTAACAGAAAATCACACTGCTGTGGTCCGTCAAAGTTGAAGCGACGAGCGTACTTACATATATGTTGACCTCCGATTACGAACTGTTATTACTAGTTCACGAGCCAAATTATATTGCCGACGAAATTTATGGTGTAGCTGTGAATTACCCTAAAGATGACGCTAATGCACTAGGTCGAAAAAGTAGGTAATAACGTTATCAAAAATAGTTCATTTGGAACAAACGTACCTAATTATAACGCTCCACGACATTGTTATTCATCTTTATTCGCGGTTAACCCGAATTTCGTTAAAAGAATAAGTGCATAATAAATTTGTTTCACGTAATTAATGACAAGAATTCGGTTAAAAGACATAATGTATGATATAATAACGTTTGTTGAAACAAAAGCCGTTTCATTGGACGTTGGATTGTTTTGACGTGCATCTATTCTGGTATTCGAAGAATCACTCACAAATCAGCACCTGTCAGCTTTGTTAACGAACCCAGAAATATCTGGCCCATTGTTTTAAATATACTAGACAATTCTATCTTCACTTAAAAATTCTTGTGTTATTTTAGAACATCTTTTTAATGGCTACGTTTATTTCTATCGATAACAAGTCACAGTATATTCTATCGAATTTAAACTCTGTTGCCGGTCTAATAAGATTCATATTGGGCTGTTTAGTGATGTTACATTGGTTAGGGAGGTCGAATGTCGAATACGAGGCCATTGTTGTCAAGATGACAATAGAGCTGGAAGCGTTGACAGTTGATTATCGCCGACGAGACAATCGGAATCTTCAGCATCAGAAATGACTGACAAATTGCCACGAAATGTGGTTTCTCTTTTGTTTTTTAGAGCATTGTTTGTCACATCCCTGTCGCGGGTTTAAAACATAATTTTCTCTTTTATTACACTTTACGAGTAGGATTACCAACCGTTTGCATGATATATGGGATTATTAAATTTTTATAATGCATGACGTTACGCCTGAATGAATGTGATTTTTAATTTTGACATTTTTATTGCTTTTGTTTTACGTTGAAAGCTTTATTGTTGCTTTGTGCGTTGTTTTTGTCACCGAGAAAAAACTTTTGTGCAAAATAAACAATGTTAAAATATTATTTTCCGCTTTGTCGGCTCTGGAGCGCTTCATCATTTTTGCGAAAACACAAAACCGAATGACACGCGCGATTTCTTGAAATTAATTTGACTAAATATTGATTTATACGAAGATGAGTGGACCCAATATATTTCCTGTCAAACAATATCGCGGAGACAATGACTTATTTGTTTCTATTAAGAAATGTCAAGTCTTTTTAGTAACGTTAATCTGGAGATTATAATGTCAAGGCAGATGTTACCTAAAGCATACTTTGACACATTTCGAATACGTGACTATTTTTGTTTATGTTAGCACATCACTAGCGTGCCGCGACAGAAAAAAACCATTAGATGCCAAGCTATATCGAGCTCTAACACAAAGTGAAAGAGTTGATATTTGTTTGTTGATTGTTTGGATTTATTTGTACAATGAGAGATTACATTGTCAACTGTACAGATTTGGAAGTTTGAATTTGGAATATTTTGTCGTCTGCTACTTTATTCAAGTCAGTTTGGAGTCTACAATGCCGTTTAGTATTTGTTTTTGTTCAAATGCTTCGAGTTGTCTGTAACCATGCGACGATTTGTGGAATGTGCTTTTCCATTCTCTTTTCGCATTCCTAATTATACTGGTTTAATAAAAACTTTGTTAACGAGCACTTAACTTTTATGTCAGTTTAATTTTGACTGCTAGTATTATACTCATTATAATAAAATGCTTCTTATCTTATACAGAAACACATATAACCTTATAATAGTTACGTGCTAAAATTCAACGTAACTCGTAAGTGATCACTAATGAGGTGGTGTAGTGATTAGCATGTTGTCTCGGTAAGGCGATCGATGGTTCGAATCTAGGTTTGACTACGCAGTAAGTCACGTTTAATTTTATCAATGTATTTCATCTTTGTAGCGACAATCGTAATAAAGATACGAATCAAAATATTTCTAGTACATTAATATTGGTTCAAAGTGTTCATAGCACTTTACACAACTGGGGTGGTAAAACAAAGAAAGGCCGAGATCGCAGATGTTGGCGGCCCGAGCTGCAAGCGAAGCGAGGCTATTGAGTAAAAAGTTGTAAATCTTCAGAGAAGATTTAAGAAATTTATCTTGTTAAGAGCATTTTGCTAAGTGCAATTTTGTTAAATAATATAAAATATGGAGAGAATACATATATAAACCGAAGTTGTGTCAAGAAAATTTATAATAGAAGTGACATGGATCATTAAAATACTTTCTATTAAGGTATAATTAATATGGCCAGTATTACAAAAAAAAATAGATTTAGTGAAATGAATATCTCTATTTCTATGAAAATCAACTTCTGAATTCACAATACATCTACCATTTTTGTTTACATTCGTTACAGGACATTAAGAGACCAAAATTAGTTTACAACCAGCACCATTTGAAACTGCCAAATTTATCGACATAAGTTGTACTAAATCACAATAAATATTCAGACGATATTCTAAACATCGGAGATATACGCGGTGCGAATGGAATGAACATAATTATACGTGTGGAATATAAACATGTATAAATTTGAGAATGCACCTATTATCTTAAACGTTAAGGGTAAGCTCTAAGTAAGTAACATTAAATTAATAATGACTATCTTGGTTTGTCGGTTGCACTTTTCTTTAAATATATTTTTTTACACAGACTTAGGCTGTCAGAGATGAACTAAGCTTCGTAGCCAGAGTGGCTCACTCCGCGATTTTGCCGCGCGGCTACTAGTGCCAGATTTTGGGCTTAGTCGCCGACCAAAAAGAGCACGCGTTATGCGATACAGAGAGAGAGAGAGAGAGAGAGAGAGAGAGAGGGAGAGAGAGAGAGAGAGAGAGGGAGAGAGAGAGAGAGACGGTCGGATACAGTGCGTTCCGTCCGGTGGTTGCACCCAAACGTCAGTTTTGTTAGAAAGAGAAATATCTGTACTTAGTTCTATTACTTCTTCTATGTCCGTAGTTAGCTATGTGACATTCATCAATAAGGATAGTTTATTTTCATAGCTGAGCTAAGCTTAGCAAAGGCGGAAACATATTAGCTGTGGTAAAATCGAAACTTAGCTTAGTCGCATAAACTTCTTTTGATTCGATACTACCCCTGTACTCAAGTCAAACGTTATCTGTTTCACGCTACGCGATTTAAATAGCACAATCTGTTTGAGCAATTGTGTGAAATGGTTGGGACTCCCTAAAGTATGGTTATTTTAGACTACTTAAACTGCTACTTTAGACACAGTTCTGTAAAAAGATACCGGATATATCTTTAAAGACCGAATACAAATAAAATTCATCACATTTTTATTGCCATTATTTTCAGACAGACACTTTCCACACGCCCAGTACCGTATAAACGTCCCTTTTCATGCTAATAATTGCTTTCACAGTCATAATTGCCACACTAAAACGATTTCAGGAAATTAAATATGAATGATTACTATACTTCCCCTTAACACAAATCACTGTGTCACATTATAAAAGAGTTATATCGCGCTAGAAGCGGTCAAGCGAGAAAAAATATACAAACATACGAACATTTGTCTGACGTCAACAATGATCTGAGATATATCGGTCGCTGGTGATATTAATGTAGCTGAGTGTACGATTAATTGTCTGTTTATATTGTCTTGTTTGATACTGTGACGTGGTTGTGCGAAACTGAACGTTGTGTAAGGGCCGATACAGACGGACTGCGACCCAACTGCAACTCCCTACGATTTGTATGGGAACTGCATCACAACTGCGCAGTCGGCGTGCAGTTGTGATGCAGTTCCCATACAAATCGTAGGGAGTTGCAGTTGGGTTGCAGTCCGTCTGCATCGGCCCTAAGTCGTTAGTAAATATCGCACCAAAACTAGGAGCCGTTCAGAAATTACAACGGCCATTCTCATTCATACAAATCGT
Source organism: Eudemis profundana (assembly GCA_947034925.1). NCBI lineage: Eukaryota > Metazoa > Arthropoda > Insecta > Lepidoptera > Tortricidae > Eudemis > Eudemis profundana. The sequence goes on along the minus strand of OX344806.1, from coordinate 6,314,488 downwards.
AGGGAGTTGCAGTTGGGTTGCAGTCCGTCTGTATCGGTCCTGACTTCCATTGCTGTCAAGACTGGGACTTATTTTATTAGGGTTCGTTACCTCGGAGGGAAAAAACGGAACCCTTATAAGATCATATTGTTTTCCGTCTCTCTGTCTGTTTGTCCGCCCGTCTGTCTGTCAAGACCCTTTATCTCAGGAACGCGTGGAGGTATCAAGTTGAAATTAGAACCATATACTCAGGTCTATGGTCCATTGAAGCTGTGAATAAAAGATACGGCCTTTTATGCAGCAAAAAACGTAAATTTCGACACTCTCAAGGAAACCAAAATTCAAAGAATACTTTCCGTGGACCTGCTAGAACTAAAAAATTAAGTTATCTATACTCTTACTCTTTAAAATTATAAAAGCACAGTAATATTTAAGCCCAACGCAAAATAAAGCTCATAGTGACTGTGAACCATGGTCCTACCTTACTACTATTGTTTTATACTCATTCAGACAGACCCAAGCATTTAAGACACTTTTTTACTTTTATTTTACTTGTATGTATAATACCAATAATTTAGGGGCGTAAGTATTTGTAATCAATGTATTGCTAGCTTTTTGGGCAATTGATTTTATTTGAATAAGTGCTACAGAGAAGACCATGGGCTTTCTATAAGTCTTGGATTATATTCAATAAAAGTCCTAATGGTAGGACCATGGTACGCTATGACTACCCAACAGTTGAAGGAGACTACAGGTAGGACCTTGGGCCTTAGGAGGCTATAGGTACGTTTATTAAATGCAATGGAGCCAAAAATGTAAATAAAAATATTCATTCACACGTCATAATACCGGGTGCTAATTTTATACACCCAAATTGGTTATTTTCACCCAAAATACGAGCAATTCTCGTCATCCCGCCATCGTTACGGTTATGACACGTCGGCTTTACGTTTAACTCAATGAAGTTTATGTGGCCGACTGTACCAAACACGCAATCACTTTTTTAATAACAGCTCAACACACAACTTGAGAAATCAAATTCACATTTAAGTCTTAGTGCATATGAGTGAAATTTGTCTGCATTCAGTTGAGACTTAAGCCAGTTTCTGTCTTGAAAAAATGTCTGATTTGTGAGTTTTTGCTTGCGATTTTTACAATTATTCTGACAATAATATTTGTTTATTATTTTGGTAGTCACTTGACCTATATAATTATGAATGAAAGTTCCTTAAGTGTAATTGTTTTGACATTGTGGAATTGTAATTATTGTTAATGAAAATGGAATTTCGAACTCCAATTTTGCGTCGTGGAAAACAATATTTTGGAGACCTGAGGAGTAGATTTAATAGGGTGACCGCACCAATCGTGGACATCTTAAGCACGGTAGTACCTAGTAATGGACAGCAAGGATTCAATGGCTTGTAGCCGACCATTCATGGACTTTACCAGTTATGATCATCAGGGCCTCGTTTCACGAAGCCGCAAGTTACAATTTTACAAGTCTAATTGCAACATTGGTCAAATACAGCAACGCCATTGGTTGATTTCGCCAATGTTGCTAGTTTAGACTTGTAAAATTATAACTTGTAGCTTCGTGAAACGGGGCCCAGTTATCTAACCATAGTGTTGATAGTTTAAAAATGTAGTGACCGTTACTTAAATTGTGGTTTTTACGAAGAAAAAATGTCCATAACCATTTCTTTTTCATTACTAGTGCCGTCACCCTACAATGCCTTACGTACTTTCCCTTATTTTAGTTTTGTTTTGTGTATTAAGAGTTTATATAAATAAGGTAAAAGTACCAGTGCTCGACACGTTAATGCCCAATAGTCGAGACCCTGCTGTCTTCTCTATTGCTCATAACTTATGAATATGGCAACTACTGGGACAGCGTCAAGCACTCGGACGTTTACCTTTAAATTTAATCGTAAAAGGAAATACATGTTAAAAATGGCATGGCAATTGGGACGCTACTTATATTTTCTACTTTGATATCAAGATCAAGGCACATTTTATGTAATAAGTACTTACCTACTTGTTTTTATTTTCACGTAGCTATCTACCAAAATCTGTTTATTGCAATATACATATTGCTGCTAAACTAAATATAATCGTCACTATTTTGAAAAAAAAAATCGTATGTAAAAACGTTGTAGAGAAAAACGTCGAAAGTTACATATGCACTTCATATACCTTACTGCGTTTTTACCTTGAGTCCATATCAGAAACGTGTTTTTATTAAAGTAATGTCGATATATAATAATTTCACCAACCTATTTTGATTCAATACTATCGTTGTTTTACAAGATGTAGCTTAGGTAGGTATGAGGTGCCTTATATGTTGGGCGCCCTACGTTTCTAGTCGCGTATTTCTCACTATATTATATACATTTAATCGTTCAAAATACACTCAAAAGCATAAAAAAACAATACGGCAACCCATCAATAACCCAAGTGACGAGCGACGCAATAATTGCCACGATCCATCATCCCTGTGACATGAACACAACTAAATAATTTCGGGTTAAACATTCAATTTGGGGGTGAGGGGGTAAGTGGTAATTAGAGGGGGGTTGAGGTAAGAAAAATAAACAGGGAATTAGAAAGGTTTGGTAAATAAATGTAAAGTGCAGAGCGGTTAGCTATGGGACAGTCATTGGAAGACAGTATGCGTAAGATAAAATTTCCTACTATTGAAAATTCAACGGAATTCGGCGTGGAAATACTAAAGGTAATGTTTTCTTATGGACTGGTCATTTATTTTATCGATTGAGAAATATTAGTATCAAAAGCCTGCTAGGTCGCCGAAAGTTGATAAAGGCAGAATACATACTTGTAACTATGTGTTATGGAAGGAAGTCTTTGGAGGACCTATTTTCCGTACCTATATTGGACGCCACTTCTGGCGTGCGTGAGGCTACTTCTAGCCTCATTCTTAGGTCCCTAACTCTACGTAAAAAATCTATGTACTTATTGTTCAGTGCTTGTGTGAAAGAAGAATTACAGCCAAATAACGTCTGATACGAATCCGGACTAATTCTGGAGCATGTTGCACAATTTGATGACACTATTGGCAAACCTTCACCTTCACAAAAGAGGGGTTCTTGCAAAATAATTAATTTTAGAATTATTTATAAGTATATTTAATGTTTTTTATTGTATTAAATAATTATACTAAAATAATAAATGTAACTTTTTGACATACGAAAACTTAACGTAAATATTAATGTACCTACTCAAACTTAATGTATACAGAATGTCCCTAAAACCAACTTATATACGAAAAGTGCTGATAGACCAGCTCATAAGACACCAGATTAAGTAAATTTGACCTCAGTAAAAATTTCTTAGTTTTTTTACGTCATGTGCCAGGTAATGTTCGTACATTTTTTTTTCACCAGCCTCGTTCGAAATCAGAGGTGAAATTTGGAAAAATCTAAAATTTTTTTTTGATATTCTACTGTGGCCACAGCTTGAAAAAATTAACAGAAATAGGAATTACGTCCCATAGCATAGTTATTTGGCTACCCATATCAAAAAAACAGATTTGAAAAATACTTGATATTTTGGTCATGACAATCAAAAAACCGAGTCAGGGTATCACTTAGCACGATTTTTGCAAAAAAGTCAATATCTCGAAAACTAAGAAATTTTTACTGAGGTCAAATTTACTTAATCTGGTGTCTTATGAGCTGGTTTATCAGCACTTTTCGTATATAAGTTGGTTTTAGGGACACCCTGTATAGGTAATGTGTTCAAAATGTACTATGTACGTCAAAATGTTAGCTCGTACTTTAAATTAAATTTTCATATATGTATAATCGTGTCCATTTAATTTTTCCAATTTACTCATGTCAAATTCAATTTATCAGATTTTTCATTTTTTATTTTTTTTATTCTTGAAATGTTTGATGATAAGTATGTAGGTATTTTTATTTTGCAAGAAATTAAAGATTTTATTTTTATTTATTTTATATTGGCAAAGTATAAACCCAGACTAGAAGTTTCTATTCGGCTATTTAGGGGCACGCGATATCTATTCAAGGTCGAGGCGCAGACAGTGCGATCGTACTGCAGCATTGTTACGCATTCTTAAAACTTTGCTTGTAGTGCGTTCGTTCACGGCGCGCACACGTACAAGCCGCGCGATGTACCTTTTGTTGGAAGAAAAATATTTTTACTAAAAAAAAAATCGGTTTAGTAGAAGTAGTTGAAAAAGCTGCCGCAAGATTTGACCCAAACAAACTTACAAACTTGACACAAACACGGTAAGCTAAATAAAACCGTTTAAAAACCCGACCGCGGTGCACTTTAAAAGTACAAAAATCCGCCATTTTGTTTATTTTAACGAACTTCATACCCAGTGACACTTGCGCCATCAAGGCGGATCTAATGATGTATCATTTATCAAAATCGGTTGTGCCGTTGAATAGTTACGAGCGGACATAGGAATAGACATACATACATACATACAGGTCAAACACAAAACCCACCTTTGGGCTTCACCGCAGTCGGGTAAAATTACTGCATTTATACTGTGCCACTGGCTAGCCTGTACTCTGTAGGTCGATAGAATATTTACGAAAAGTGCGATGTCTTCTGTGCGCGACAAAATAGTTCAAGAAGCCGTATCAAATAGCTTATCGATCACTCTAACATCCAATAACCTTACACCCGGCAAATTCAAAGCCCTAACATAACTCATCACGGCATTATAAAACTCGAACAAAGCGCCCCCGGCGTAAGCCCGACAATCCGAGAGATGGCGCCACAATGAGGGATTAGCGGTTATTACGCCACCTTTGTGGGAGTGATCGAGAGCGAATATTAAGGATTATGACGGGGGCTTTTCTTTGGGATGGGGTGGGGTAGGAAGGGGTATGTGATCTTTATAGTAGCAAAGTATCAAAATTAAGCAGCAGTGGCGAATACAGCTTTATGTTTTGGTCTACTAATTTCTGTGATGGATTAGGCTGTAAAGAGGAGCGAATAATTTTTAACATTTATACCTACACTTATAGCAGCTACGACGGCATTACACACATACTCCGTTAAAGCACGAAATTCGAACGTATTTAAATTATCTTGTCTAAACACTAAGTGTTATCTCATTTTTTATGATCACGTGTAATCTTGAAATTTTAAATCAATATGTTTTAAAATATAATTGAAATACCTGATTGTCGTATTGAAGAAAAGCAGAATCATTACCTGTAACAACAAATTATATTAATTATAAGAGATGTTATTTTACACTAAGCATCTACAGTAGTTATCAGGCTTAGAGCTGTATGGGCCATTGCCATAGAATTATGGTCTAAAGAGCTTCCTATAAGCCTTGGATTAGGGTAGACACTAGACAAGATACGTAGACTGGGTAAGGCAGAGCCCGCACGGACTAGGGTCATTTGGTTCAGTATAGTGACCTACTTATCATGCTCTGTCGCGCTACAGCAAAAGTCGCAGCTGGTTGTGTTAACTTGGCTGGACATATTTTGCAAATAAGGACGAATGGAGGGACAAAGCAGGGGAAACAGTTAAAAAAATCTTCTTTCTCGCTTCCTCATGGTCGTGACCACATATGGATGTTGCTTTAGGCCCCGAAGTTCTCTACTCTACTCGGTTTTCCGCCTTCCGGATGACATCTGTAGAGTTCTCTGGCAGTCTTCCTTCTCGGCATCGGTCCATCGGCTAAAAAAACTGGCGAAGTGTGCGAGTGGATTCGCACACGAAGGCCGTCGAGCAAAAATGCCAAAATACATTTCTCGTGTGGGGATTTATTTTGTTTTTATTATTTGTTATTATAGCCACAATATCAATACACATTCTGTGAAAATTTCAAGTCTCTATCTATTACGATTCAAAAGATAGGGCCTTGTGACAGATGGACAGACGGACAGACAGACAGACAGACGGACAGCGGAGGCTTAGTAATAGGGTTCCGTTGGCAACCTTGGGTACGGTACCGTAAAAAATAACTTATGCCAAAAGTCATATACTCTGTTCTTCAGCTGAACACAAATTCTGTCCTTTGTAAACTTGTTGGTACGTCGCATTACGCAGTATATTGGTTTCCGAGGGTTTGTTTTCAAAAGGGTTTCGACTTTGACAAGAAACGGTGGAGTTGCGGATTGGAAATTAATTGAACCTTATTGTTTGGGCTTTGATTGGTTTGGACTCAAAGAGGTCAAAATATTCGTTAGGATTTTCAAGTAAAATAATTTATATTGATTAAAAACTTTTATGATTTTCACGCGTTATTATAACAAAGTGAGACTTAATTAATAGGCTATTTGATGACAGTTCATATGAGCTATTTTTTATGAAGTGTCAAACTCATGCTTCCAAAGTATGCAATTTAGTATATGCAATACTAACTTGTGACGTTATGGTCAACATGGTGCCTTATTTTTAGTTATTGTCATTTTAAAATCGTTGGTGGCACAAAAATGAGTTTTATTGAACTGAGGGCAGTTTTGGAAACGTAGTTTGATGCTTAGAGTTAATTAATTTATTTTTATTGTTGTCAAATAGCCTATCGCGTCAAATAGGCCAGTGGCGCGTTTCATGAAGCTACAAGTTACAATTTTACAAGTCTAAACTAACAACATTGGTCAAATCAACCAATGGCGTTGTTGTATTTGACCAATGTTGCTAGTTTAGACTTGTAAAATTGTAATTTGTAGCTTCGTGAAACAGGGCCCAGGCAAAGTATGAAGACAAATAAAGTAATCCAACTTCGGTCGTAATTTAGTTTGTTCTTTTTATTCCATGGTGACTTGAGAAATTATTTTATTTTATAAATATCATAAGAAAGTGAATAATAAATTTTGAACACTGATCTACGCAATGGTTACAGGTTGTCTTTAATACATTTTGATTAAATTAACAACATTTTAATGGTAACACAAAATAGCCCACCAAAACGAGAATAATTAAGCAATTATAATCAAATTTGATCCCAAAGTGTCAATATTAGGTTACACCAAAACAGCTTCACAAATATCAGTATCAATATACATGATTAACGACCTAGCTCCGTTCTCGAAAACGACGAAATTTACAAGAAAGTCTACTGTAGTTACGTCGTTTTCAGTTCATCATTTACAAGTTGGGTTAGGTTTCTTAATCAGCAGGTTGATTCTAGAATTTATCCACGTCGAGATTTATTGACAGTATAATAGCAAGAAACAAGTAGTTGTTGGTTATAAATAAGTTTGAATTCGCTACTCGTTTCTGCAGAGTAAAACAGCGAAGTGTGTCTGAGCCAGGGCTCGAAACCGGTATTTTGCAAAAACCTCGAAATAGCCCAATATTTTGAATTATTTTATGCTTTTTATGTAGAGCTCAGTAATGTATTTAAGTCATGTTTTCGTATTATTGGATTGTGTGGTTAAAAAACGAAATAATAAACCAAAGAACGATAAGAACGGAAAGAATACCGGTATTTTTGTATGGAGCAAATACCGGTTTCCGAGCCCTGATCTGAGCAGACGCTGGATTTACACCAAGTCACATGACTCATACATAATTTACTCAGGACACTTAAACATTAACATTAAAATTACATTAAAACATTAAGGCATCAGTGTTAACACATTGACCACCGTTATCTTAACTTCGGGATGTAAAATTAAATAATTAAATGATAGGTGTGACTAGTCCATTTAGGGTAATTAATTCAAATGAGTGACAATCATGGACACCCAAGACAGTATTTCGGAAAACGTTATTAAAGAAAAGATACAGGGTGCCTCTAAAAGCTCTCTCTTTAAATTAAAGGGTTGATTCTACTTCTTAATCTGAGCTACTTTCGTTTTGCAACTTTTTAAAAACACGCTAAATCCTAATTTTATTTTTTTCATACCAACATACAAAAAGTGAGACTTCACTGCTTTCAGAATTGAACTTTGAAGATGAATTAATTTAATTTAAGTTATTTGAAGAATTGGTTTGCAAAACAAAAGTATCTCAGTTTAGCGAAAAGAATTGAACTTTACATTTAAAGCCGTTGGAGCCAGCCTGTACCTATATTAAAATCAATAACGTAATTCTTTGAACCTCGGCGTCTTTTCATATAAAATGAACTAGCTGGTGTCTATTTAATCCTCTTTTTATTTGAACCAACTGTTCGACAAGTATAATCTTCGATATTATCACAACCTATATCAGAAGCGAGGATTTATAAGTTTTGAAGCGTAAGATAAACATATTTTACGCTCGTAACCTTTGTGATTATTGCTTGGAAGTGCGTGCGAATTGCCAATGCAGAATTATCGTAAGTTAGTCATTTTATAAAGTCAATTATTTCAACAAAAGGAGTTCAAATTTGTATATCTACCTACATGTTTTTAAACTTTTTTACAAGTGCTGTACAGTTTACTGTAAAGTTCTATTATCTAATGTCCGTCTACAGGACTTTACTCTTATTTTTTGTTGTTTTATTGTTTGAAAAGCAATTAAAATAATGTGTACATAATAGGGGCATTAAAAAATCCACGATAATAATATTATAATAAATACTAGCTGCCCATTGGCTAGAAAAGCACATTTTTTCACACGGTAAATGTTTTTTTTTCCCCGTATCTAATGAAGGATCTGTGGCCACGTGCTCTGTGTGAAGCAATCAGTCTTTACGACAATAACTAAGCTGCAGCGCGCAAGTTTGATTAGCCGGCATGAGGGCCGTCGTTATGCTCATGCCGGATTATCTTCGTGCCGGCTTAGTTCCAGTATGATATTGTACTAAGTGCTTACTGTAAGTATTTACTTTAGTATGATCAACGAAATTATGCAGGGTGGAATTAAAGTTGTAAATCGGAATATGTTTTCCACATTTTAGGGCCTTATAACAGTTATAACACTTGCGATTTGCGGGCGATTTAGAAGCGAAGTTCCATACAAATGTCGCACGAGTTCGCCGAGTCCGTACCTCTAGCACGCAACTCTTTTTTTTTCCTAGCCTGGTTTGCCCTACAGCTCCAGTGGTTGGGCTCTCCAACAGGAGGTCTTTACAACGCGCGGGGGGCTAGTCCGCAGGTGTGATAAGGCACTTAGGGTGAAGACAGACGAGCGTAATTTTGTGAGTTACGCAGCTCACAAATTCTCAACAATACGTTTTGATAACTCATTTTGCGTCGCCGTGTGAACCGCACAGGAGTTTTGTAAGAAACCGAATGTAGCAGAAATTACGCAACACACAACTAAAAAAATTAGGCTCGTCAAGCTTCACTCTTAGCCCACCATATCCAAATATAAAGACGAACAAGTAGTCCAACTTCGGCCGTTTAGGAGCGCCCGACACGTTTTCACACAAACGCGCGATAGCACGTCTGTGTGAGTGCGATCTTTGGGTTTCTGTAATGACAGATGTAATGTGAATATAAATAAATAAAAAAAAAAAAAAAAAATCTATACTGGAGCCTTCTTACGCGTTCTTATTTCTTTGCTTGTACTCGCAATGCATTCGTACACGGTGCGCACACATTCAAGCCCGCGATGTACCTTTTTGTAGGAAGAAAAATTACTGCTATGATACAACATACTATTGGTGAAACAAGAGTTATTTCTTTCAACTTTTTTTTAAGTTATCATAACTCTTCTGTATTGTCTCTCCCCACTTTGACACTGGTACGACAAGTCTTATAGGCCGAATTCTACTTAGAAAAATACTCGTATCTAAAAACATCATAGAGAAAAACGTCAAAAGTTACATAGGAACGTCATGCAAACTTACTGCGTTTTTTTTACCCGGAGTCAGTGTCAGATACGTGTTTTTTTTAAAGTAATGACGATATTAATGTTAATTTTTCCTAATCTACACTATCACTACATACTTACCTACATAGTATAAAACAAAGTCGCTTTCTCTGTCCCTATGTCCCTATGTATGCTTAAATCTGTAAAACTACGCAACGGATTTTGATGCGGTTTTTTTTAATAGATAGAGTGATTGAAGAGGAAGGTTTATATGTATAATACATGCATAATATAATAGAGAAACACCGTGCGAAGGCGGTGCGGGTCGCTAGTAACGTATAATCGTAAGGAACAAATTTCCTTTCCACGCACAATACGGTATTTTGATTGTTCACTCACAAAGGGACTGTTTCAATTATACTGGAAAATCTGTTAGTGGCTAACTGAATCCATGGCACTCAGAATTTAAGCGGCATTGGCAAACAGCTAATTTATTTGGGTTATTTTAAGCTTTTTGCCATTGACATAATTAGATAACATCTAGCTAGCTGACTAGCTTCTGGAATTCTGGACAATGTCATTTGTAAGTGACATGACCAGTCTAAATCAAGTCCAAAATGGCACTAAACGTACATATTATGTAAACACAAGTGTCTCTGTCACACGTGACATGGCATAATTTACAGCATGTCATATACGAGAGAATTTTGTTTACAATATTGTCACGAAAAGAGAATTATAAAAATTATTTATTTACGGGTTAAGCATAACAATCGTATTTTTACTAATAAAACGTGTCAGCGCTGGAATAATTGGGGCAGAAATTATTATATTATAAATAGTTTAGAGCGGGAACGATTTTATTCGGTGCCGCGGCCGGTGACGATAATTCATAATTCTGTGACACGTGGTCGAGCAGTCTTGATACTTGCTGGAAATCCCGCCGCCTATAGACATTTGCAAGACAAGATGCATTGCCAATGTGTTGCCGGTCTCGAAGAAATTTGATGACACCCTTTTAGGCTAGTAAAAGTGCCCCTGACATTGAATCTGCCTTTCTTATGCGATTAGGTAAAGAGTGGAATTGCTGGAATTCTACCTTGCGTGTAGAATCACACTAGTAAAAGTGCCCATGTAATAAATATATAATTTGAATAATCTGACTTTTTATATGGACAGATAAAATAATGGAAGTGTTAGTAGTCATGATACTTGGTGGAAATTTCCTTCGCGTTTTGAATCAGACTAGTAAAAGTGTCCCGGTATAAATGATTTGAATTTGAATTTTCTATCTTTCTCATGTGGACTGGTAAAAGAGTGAAACTCTTCAAGCGAGCGTTTTCTGCGAGAAGTACGAGCTGGATCTTCTGTTAGCTCTTAAAATCAAAATTTTGTTTTGTACAATACGATATTAGGTATGTTCCGCATCTAAAAAATAACGTTCCTACAAAAATTCAGATTGATATTTCAATCTATTACACAATAATTTACATAATAATATAGATAATAATTAATATTTCTTTGCGATCTTGTCTCTAAAAATTTGTTTTATAATATTATTCAAAAAGTATCAAACTCGGTAGCATGTTTATACAGAGCAGTTTCCGAGTCAACAAAATGTCGTAAAACTAATTTTGTAACAGCCCTTCATTAACCAACAGGATTGTCCTACCGCTAATAAATTTGAGATAATAAATGATTTTTATAACTGCCACCCATCTCCATCGGCGGTGGCATCAACTCGTAAACATATATCCATTTTATCATCACCACAATTTAGCTATGATCAAAACCGCTAGGTCCGCCTACAAACACGAATTTTTATTGTATAAAAATTATAATAATAAAATTGTTCATATAAATAAAACCCAGTTATTTATTTAGCAACGTCAGAAACTACACGACACTAATTCGTGCTATAATATTATTGTTTTATTGGTCGAAAATATCAAGAAGAGGCGGGCACGTCGACGATTTATCTGGCATTTTATTTTTTGTTTCCTCGAAAAAATGTGAATTTCGGTTTTCTGTCGTCAAAGTTGTATTTTCTGCTCCTTTGATCTGTTCGATTAGTATGAAATATCGTCCTTTATGTTTTCATATAGGATGTTGCTTATAATCAACCGGAAGTCAATTAGGTGTCTGTGGTAATTTGATTGTTAGTAATAGTATTTCTGATATACTAGGTAGTATAAAAATATATTCTCGACTGTAATTTTACGACGCACTGGTCTTGTTTGCATGTTTTAGTGATACTATATTTTTTTCCAGAATTCCAAAATGTATAACTTGTAATGTATTCGTTTTTACATTTATGATTTTGTGTAACGACTTTTATGTTAAGAAATATTGTTGTAGGCGTATGTTCTTGATGTAAATGTAGTATATAACATTCCTTTACAATACAATACAATACAATCATACTTTATTGCACACCAAAAGATAAATTACAATGCAATCTTATACAAAAACATTGGTTTATATTGTTTTTTAATTAGTATTTATTATTGTGTGTTTAAGATATTGTTGAAAGTGTGAGATAATTAAAATTAAAGTTATTCACATTACATGAAATTAAAGTGCCAATTATAAATTACTCATTATATATTATTAATCACAAATAAATTCAAATAAGTTAATTTATTGACATGAATCATCATACAGTATAACATTGAATGAAAAGCGTAGGTATATTTAGATTATATTTCATTCAATAATCCTTTCCGTCATTTCTTCTGTATGAAAACTATATTTTAAACCATACTTACCCAAACTCATATCCTTAAACTTTTCCAAATAATTAATACATTATATCGGTAACAATACATATACTTATTTTAATAATCTATATATATAAAAGGCAAAGTCCTGACTGACTCATCAACGCACAGCCGAAACTACTGAAGCGAGGAACTTGAAATTTTCACAGTAGAATGGTCATATGACGTAGGTGAGAGATAAGAATGGATTTTTCGAAATTCATCCCCTAAGAGGTTCAAATAGGGGTTCAAAATTTGTAAGGAGAGACTACGATTTTTTAAGTAAGAGGCTTGAAACTTCGTGCTTAGATTTTTCATTAAAATAAAAGAAAAGTGATTTCACCGTTTTTTGAAATTCATCCCGTGAGGGGTTAAAATGGGGGTTGAAAGTTTGTATGGAGAGTCTGCGATTTTTAAAGTAAGAGGTTTGAAACTTCGTGCTTAGATTCTTCATTAGAATGAAATAAAAGTAGTTTCACCGTTTTTTTAAATTCATCCCCTGAGGGGTTAAGATGGGGGTTGAAAGTTTGTATGGAGAGTCTGCGATTTTTAAAGTAAGAGGTATTAAATAATTAAGAAAAACCTAACATTTCTAAAATAGTAGTATAAATATGTAGTTCACATAATTTCCGATAGATGGCAGCACCGTCTATGCATATGGTCTTAACTTCGTCGTTCTTGCTGTGTAATGTTTTGGTGGTGGAAAATTAAAACAAAGTTCAAGAAATCTCAATTGTTTTATTGAAGCCCATAAACCGAATTGGTTATGGGCCCAGAAGACTCTGCGAATTGAAGAACAGAAGAAAACAGCAAAGAAAAAGTTAAAATTGATTATCGGAAAACATCGATCATAACCTCAAAAATGAACGCGGCACGGTCAATGAACGTGGAGAAATTCGATGGCAACAATTTCCGACAGTGGAAGTTTCAAATGAAATGTGCCCTCAAAGCTAAAGGAATTGACATCTCAACACCTAAACCCGAAGTTAACTGTAATGAGTGGTTGAAAAATGACGGCATGGCGATGTTCATTCTAACTTCTGCGATGGATCTCAAGCTGGCGGCGGTACTGGCGCGAGCTGCTGGCGGCTTTACTGGCGCGAGCTGCTGGCGTCGGTACTGGCGCGAGCTGCTGGCGTCGGTACTGGCGCGAGCTGCTTGCTGCTTTACTGGCGCGAGCTGCTGGCGGCGGTACTGGCGCGAGCTGCTGGCGGCGGTACTGGCGCGAGTTGCTGGCGGCGGTACTGGCGCGAGTTGCTGGCGTCGGTACTGGCGCGAGCTGCTTGCGGCTTTACTGGCGCGAGCTGCTGGCGGCGGTACTGGCGCGAGCTGCTGGCGGCGGTACTGGCGCGAGCTGCTGGCGTCGGTACTGGCGCGAGCTGCTGGCGTCGGTACTGGCGCGAGCTGCTTGCGGCTTTACTGGCGCGAGCTGCTTGCGGCTTTACTGGCGCGAGCTGCTGGCGGTGGTACTGGCGCGAGCTGCTGGCGGCGGTACTGGCGCGAGCTGCTGGCGTCGGTACTGGCGCGAGCTGCTTGCGGCTTTACTGGCGCGAGCTGCTGGCGGCGGTACTGGCGCGAGCTGCTGGCGGCTTTACTGGCGCGAGCTGCTGGCGTCGGTACTGGCGCGAGCTGCTGGCGTCGGTACTGGCGCGAGCTGCTTGCTGCTTTACTGGCGCGAGCTGCTGGCGGCGGTACTGGCGCGAGCTGCTGGCGGCGGTACTGGCGCGAGCTGCTGGCGGCGGTACTGGCGCGAGCTGCTGGCGTCGGTACTGGCGCGAGCTGCTGGCGGCGGTACTGGCGCGAGCTGCTGGCGTCGGTACTGGCGCGAGCTGCTTGCGGCTTTACTGGCGCGAGCTGCTGGCGGCGGTACTGGCGCGAGCTGCTGGCGGCGGTACTGGCGCGAGCTGCTGGCGTCGGTACTGGCGCGAGCTGCTTGCGGCTTTACTGGCGCGAGCTGCTGGCGGCGGTACTGGCGCGAGCTGCTGGCGGCGGTACTGGCGCGAGCTGCTGGCGTCGGTACTGGCGCGAGCTGCTTGCGGCTTTACTGGCGCGAGCTGCTGGCGGCGGTACTGGCGCGAGCTGCTGGCGTCGGTACTGGCGCGAGCTGCTTGCGGCTTTACTGGCGCGAGCTGCTGGCGGTGGTACTGGCGCGAGCTGCTGGCGGCGGTACTGGCGCGAGCTGCTGGCGTCGGTACTGGCGCGAGCTGCTTGCGGCTTTACTGGCGCGAGCTGCTGGCGGCGGTACTGGCGCGAGCTGCTGGCGGCGGTACTGGCGCGAGCTGCTGGCGTCGGAACTGGCGCGAGCTGCTTGCGGCTTTACTGGCGCGAGCTGCTGGCGGCGGTACTGGCGCGAGCTGCTGGCGTCGGTACTGGCGCGAGCTGCTTGCGGCTTTACTGGCGCGAGCTGCTGGCGGCGGTACTGGCACGAGCTGCTGGCGGCGGTACTGGCGCGAGCTGCTGGCGTCGGAACTGGCGCGAGCTGCTTGCGGCTTTACTGGCGCGAGCTGCTGGCGGCGGTACTGGCGCGAGCTGCTGGCGGCGGTACTGGCGCGAGCTGCTGGCGTCGGTACTGGCGCGAGCTGCTTGCGGCTTTACTGGCGCGAGCTGCTGGCGGCGGTACTGGCGCGAGCTGCTGGCGTCGGTACTGGCGCGAGCTGCTGGCGTCGGTACTGGCGCGAGCTGCTGGCGGCGGTACTGGCGCGAGCTGCTGGCGTCGGTACTGGCGCGAGCTGCTTGCGGCTTTACTGGCGCGAGCTGCTGGCGGCGGTACTGGCGCGAGCTGCTGGCGGCGGTACTGGCGCGAGCTGCTGGCGTCGGTACTGGCGCGAGCTGCTTGCGGCTTTACTGGCGCGAGCTGCTGGCGGCGGTACTGGCGCGAGCTGCTGGCGGCGGTACTGGCGCGAGCTGCTGGCGTCGGTACTGGCGCGAGCTGCTGGCGGCGGTACTGGCGCGAGCTGCTGGCGTCGGTACTGGCGCGAGCTGCTTGCGGCTTTACTGGCGCGAGCTGCTGGCGGCGGTACTGGCGCGAGCTGCTGGCGGCGGTACTGGCGCGAGCTGCTGGCGTCGGAACTGGCGCGAGCTGCTTGCGGCTTTACTGGCGCGAGCTGCTGGCGGCGGTACTGGCGCGAGCTGCTGGCGTCGGTACTGGCGCGAGCTGCTTGCGGCTTTACTGGCGCGAGCTGCTGGCGGCGGTACTGGCACGAGCTGCTGGCGGCGGTACTGGCGCGAGCTGCTGGCGTCGGAACTGGCGCGAGCTGCTTGCGGCTTTACTGGCGCGAGCTGCTGGCGGCGGTACTGGCGCGAGCTGCTGGCGGCGGTACTGGCGCGAGCTGCTGGCGTCGGTACTGGCGCGAGCTGCTTGCGGCTTTACTGGCGCGAGCTGCTGGCGGCGGTACTGGCGCGAGCTGCTGGCGTCGGTACTGGCGCGAGCTGCTGGCGTCGGTACTGGCGCGAGCTGCTGGCGGCGGTACTGGCGCGAGCTGCTGGCGGCGGTACTGGCGCGAGCTGCTGGCGGCGGTACTGGCGCGAGCTGCTGGCGTCGGTACTGGCGCGAGCTGCTTGCGGCTTTACTGGCGCGAGCTGCTGGCGGCGGTACTGGCGCGAGCTGCTGGCGGCGGTACTGGCGCGAGCTGCTGGCGTCGGTACTGGCGCGAGCTGCTGGCGGTGGTACTGGCGCGAGCTGCTGGCGGCGGTACTGGCGCGAGCTGCTGGCGGCGGTACTGGCGCGAGCTGCTTGCGGCTTTACTGGCGCGAGCTGCTGGCGGCGGTACTGCCGCGAGCTGCTGGCGGCGGTACTGGCGCGAGCTGCTGGCGTCGGTACTGGCGCGAGCTGCTGGCGGTGGTACTGGCGCGAGCTGCTGGCGGTGGTACTGGCGCGAGCTGCTGGCGGCGGTACTGGCGCGAGCTGCTGGCGTCGGTACTGGCGCGAGCTGCTTGCGGCTTTACTGGCGCGAGCTGCTGGCGGCGGTACTGGCGCGAGCTGCTGGCGGCGGTACTGGCGCGAGCTGCTGGCGTCGGTACTGGCGCGAGCTGCTGGCGGTGGTACTGGCGCGAGCTGCTGGCGGTGGTACTGGCGCGAGCTGCTGGCGGCGGTACTGGCGCGAGCTGCTTGCGGCTTTACTGGCGCGAGCTGCTGGCGGCGGTACTGGCGCGAGCTGCTGGCGGCGGTACTGGCGCGAGCTGCTGGCGTCGGTACTGGCGCGAGCTGCTGGCGGTGGTACTGGCGCGAGCTGCTGGCGGTGGTACTGGCGCGAGCTGCTGGCGGCGGTACTGGCGCGAGCTGCTGGCGGTGGTACTGGTGCGAGCTGCTGGCGGCGGTACTGGCGCGAGCTGCTGGCGTCGGTACTGGCGCGAGCTGCTTGCGGCTTTACTGGCGCGAGCTGCTGGCGGCGGTACTGGCGCGAGCTGCTGGCGGTGGTACTGGCGCGAGCTGCTGGCGTCGGTACTGGCGCGAGCTGCTGGCGGCGGTACTGGCGCGAGCTGCTGGCGGCGGTACTGGCGCGAGCTGCTGGCGGTGGTACTGGCGCGAGCTGCTGGCGGTGGTACAGGCGCGAGCTGCTGGCGGCGGTACTGGCGCGAGCTGCTGGCGGTGGTACTGGCGCGAGCTGCTGGCGGCGGTACTGGCGCGAGCTGCTGGCGGCGGTACTGGCGCGAGCTGCTGGCGTCGGTACTGGCGCGAGCTGCTGGCGGTGGTACTGGCGCGAGCTGCTGGCGGTGGTACTGGCGCGAGCTGCTGGCGGCGGTACTGGCGCGAGCTGCTTGCGGCTTTACTGGCGCGAGCTGCTGGCGTCGGTACTGGCGCGAGCTGCTGGCGGCGGTACTGGCGCGAGCTGCTGGCGGCGGTACTGGCGCGAGCTGCTGGCGTCGGTACTGGCGCGAGCTGCTGGCGGCGGTACTGGCGCTAGCTGCTGGCGGCGGTACTGGCGCGAGCTGCTGGCGGCGGTACTGGCGCGAGCTGCTTGCGGCTTTACTGGCGCGAGCTGCTGGCGGTGGTACTGGCGCGAGCTGCTGGCGGCGGTACTGGCGCGAGCTGCTTGCGGCTTTACTGGCGCGAGCTGCTGGCGTCGGTACTGGCGCGCGCTGCTGGCGGCGGTACTGGCGCGAGCTGCTGGCGGCGGTACTGGCGCGAGCTGCTGGCGGCGGTACTGGCGCGAGCTGCTGGCGTCGGTACTGGCGCGAGCTGCTGGCGGCGGTACTGGCGCGAGCTGCTGGCGGCGGTACTGGCGCGAGCTGCTGGCGTCGGTACTGGCGCGAGCTGCTGGCGGCGGTACTGGCGCGAGCTGCTGGCGGCGGTACTGGCGCGAGCTGCTGGCGGCGGTACTGGCGCGAGCTGCTGGCGTCGGTACTGGCGCGAGCTGCTGGCGGCGGTACTGGCGCGAGCTGCTGGCGGCGGTACTGGCGCGAGCTGCTGGCGTCGGTACTGGCGCGAGCTGCTGGCGGCGGTACTGGCGCGAGCTGCTGGCGGCGGTACTGGCGCGAGCTGCTGGCGGCGGTACTGGCGCGAGCTGCTGGCGGCGGTACTGGCGCGAGCTGCTGGCGTCGGTACTGGCGCGAGCTGCTTGCGGCTTTACTGGCGCGAGCTGCTGGCGGTGGTACTGGCGCGAGCTGCTGGCGGCGGTACTGGCGCGAGCTGCTTGCGGCTTTACTGGCGCGAGCTGCTGGCGTCGGTACTGGCGCGAGCTGCTGGCGGCGGTACTGGCGCGAGCTGCTGGCGGCGGTACTGGCGCGAGCTGCTGGCGTCGGTACTGGCGCGAGCTGCTGGCGGCGGTACTGGCGCGAGCTGCTGGCGGCGGTACTGGCGCGAGCTGCTGGCGTCGGTACTGGCGCGAGCTGCTTGCGGCTTTACTGGCGCGAGCTGCTGGCGGCGGTACTGGCGCGAGCTGCTGGCGGCGGTACTGGCGCGAGCTGCTGGAAAGTTTGAAAGAGAGAACAAAAACTTATAGATCTAGAAAATTTACATGTGCAGAGGTTCTTATTTCCCTTAAGGGGTTTAAAAGGGTTGAATATTTGCATGGGAAGGTTTGAAACTTTATGTATAGACTGTTTATTACATTTAAAGAAAAGTGATTCCACAGTTTTTCAAAATTCATTCCCTAGGGGACTAAAGTCGGAGTTGAAATTTGTATGCTTGGGACATGATTTTTAAAGTAGGAGATCTGCGACTTGATATGTAAACCCTTCATTATATGTCAAGAAAAAGTAACTTTGCCGGTTTTCGAAATTCGTACTCAATTAAATGGAGTTAAATGGGGGTGAAAAATTTGAATTTGGACAGAGTCATTAACTACTAAATCTAGAAACTTTAAATATGCTGAGTACATTATTTATATACAATGTAAAAAGAATAAAAAAGTGTTTTTTGGAAATTCATATTTTAAAGGTATTAAAGTTTGTATAGAGAATGGTTCTTACAGTTAGAGGTATAATGTTACATAAAAATCCTATTTACTAAAAACCAAGAAAATATATCCACACATTCTTAAAAAGTCATTCTCCTAACTTATCACGTTTCTTCAATAAAAGAAACGTGAATTCACCGTTTTTCGAAACTCATCCCCAGGGGGACAAAAGGGGTTGCTTCTTAGGGGGTAGTTACTGCTTCGCGCACGGCCAGTTTTACGTGGTTTTGGTAACGTAGAAAGCGGTACTACTATTATTAGCCTGCGGTAAAATAGGTATATGCACCTTTAACCACCCACATGGGTATTCGAATTTCACGCGGACGAAGTCGTGGGCAACAGCTAGTGTGTTATAAAATTAAAAATCATAATTAAGATCGTAATATGTTTTTTTTTGTACATAGTATAACATCATTTTAAATAAAACCCTAAACATAGGGACCTGAAACTAAGACACACATGGAAACATCTTTACGACTAATAAAATAAATCTCCTAATTTCTGCACAAGAGCAGTAATAACGCACAAATCCTCAAGCGAACTTTTGTCGGAACTAATCAAAGTTGCCCGACTTGGCTGCAGTTTTACGCGACCCTTGATTGTCCGTCAGGGATTAACCCTAAGCCCTGGGTATATTGACCCGATGAAAATGGGCGTTGTCATTTATGTCCTGGACCTTTGGTATGAAAAAAATAAACGAGAAGATTTTAGCAAATTGATTAGTTTTAATTGTGAATCATTTTTAGTACCATGGGAATTCGAAACTGATTTTTGTTTTTTATTTAATTCCTGGCAGGCTACTTAAGTCTTACTCATACAAAAAAAAATGTCCTGGTCTAGAACTTTACATTGTCAAACCCGTTCAAGTTCAATTCCTTTTATTTTTTCTTACTTCTTTCATTAACACTGCTATTTCAGGACATAACCGACGCGTTGTCACACCAATATGACAAGATATGACAATAACCATATTTCCCGCCATATTGTTACTTTAGCCGTCACGGCTGAGTGACGTTCTTTGTATAAAAATGAATGAGTCACTTTTAAAATGTTTGCTTTTTAAATCTAAATATGTGCCGCGTTTCTTTTTATTCACGCTTTATTTATACATTTTGGGTATAGAGGTGAAATTTATTGAAGATGGGTGATTTATTTCTTTACTAATTCAAATCGATTCGCTCATCCTTAAGGTGGTTTTCCACCGGCAGGGCGAGACGAGACGAGACGAGGATTGAATTGAAATTTGTATGTAGTTTTCAATCCTCTCCTCGCGCATCGCGCAACGCAACTTGATACAAATTTCAATTCAATCCCCGTCTGGTCTGCCGGTGGAAAACCACCTTTATACACAAGTGACCGCGGATCAAAAATGACAATATTTCCGTACACGTTATACATTTATAACGAACGTTTTATCCCTATCCTACTAATATTACTTATAACTGTGAAAGTTAGGATGTTACCAAAAATATTGGTAACAACTGAACACTTTCATATGAAATTTGACACATAATAAAAAGACTAAGTCTTGGATTGAGACATAGGATACTTTATATATACTTTTGCTCTAAAGAAGTGTCTTTTTGGGATTATTACGGGAACAACGTGGGCAAAGCCGCCGGTAAATGCTAGTAAGTAATAGAACTTGCAAGAGTTTCTCAGCTTCTCTAAAAGCAATCTGAGCCTTGGTTATGTGTCCAAGGATTTAGGTCGCGGATATTGAGGCGGGATATTGGCCCATCTAAAGCGGTCATCGGGGTTCAATAAGTAAGACGTGCTTGATCGACCGTGGTGGTTTTTAGTGCCTTTATTTTTAAAAGAGCTCAGCATCACTACGTGGCTCTTTTTTTAAGACCTGACTTACGAGTCTTACTGACTCTTGGGTAAGTATCTAACAAGGTGGGGGTTGAGGCGGTCCCTGGGATCGAGCCAGGTCGCTAACACCAGTGTACCGGGGAGTTTCGCTGATGGGAGAGGTTGAAACGATTCGACTTGTCCTTATGTAGAGTGTATCGAGCTACCTACTGGGAGTTTTAGTTGTCGGTGCGCTACCCCTAGCCCAGCTAAGAAGACTCCGGCAAGAATAGATCGATGTGTTCAGTAATGTAGACACATTTTGTATATAGGGAAGAATTATTGCCAAGTACTAAGGGCGCGGCCCCATGTCGACGGCACGGCGCCGTCCACCGTGGAACGGCACGACGCCGTCACCGTGCGACGGTACGGCGTCGTGCCGTCGGACGGCGCCGTCAACGGCGCCGTGAACGGTGCCGTGGACGGTGTGACGGCGCCGTGAACGGTGCCGTGAACGGTGTGACGACGTCGTGGACGGTGTCGTGTACGGCACACGGTACCGTGTGCGGCGCACCGCACACTGCACTCTTCCCGCTACACTGTGGATCGAAAATCGACTCTCCATAGAAATAGGGACTTATTTTTGTAAGTGTCTAATTTTTTGATTGAAATCGTATCCTTTCATCATTTTTAGGGTAAAAAATGATTTTGAGAATGGGATTTGGCTAAAAAACCGACGAGTAATCATTTTTTTTCTTTAATTTCGTATGCTATACGAAAAAACGGAATAAAGAACGGAATTTCTTTCTTTCTTTTTTTATCTCTCTCTCTTTCTTTCTCTCTTTCTCTCCCTCTTTCTTTCAGTCTCTTTTATCTTTCTTTCTCTCTCTCTCTCTTTGTCTTTCTTTCTTTCTTTATTTCTCTCTTTCTCTCTCTATTTCTTTGTTTGTTTGTTGCTTTCTTTCTTTTCTTGCTTCCTTCCTTTCTTCCTTCTTTCTTTCTTTCATCCACCCATTCATTCATCTCTTCATTCATTCATTCAACCATCCAGAAGATTACGTATCTCTCTTCAAGATAACCTTTAAGGACACCATAGAAACTTTTAGAAATATGGGTCTTTGAACTACACTTCAGTATATGGCGATATTTCTCGAAGGAGTGAAAGAGATAGCACTATTAGAAAGAGACAGCTATAAAATAAATAAAAATAAAATAAAGATGATTTATTTCCGGTAAATGAAACCCATATGTACAAATTAGATTATTCTGTAATGTTCGAGAAATGTGCGAAAGAATACCAATAATATATTTTTTAGTATGATTCCGCGACTTAACACACACACATTACCTAACCTGTTTTGTTTAAGAGGAAAGAGTAAGGTCGAGAGAATTGAAAATTAGGTATTTGTAAAATGTGTCGCTATCCCGCACTGCCCGCCTCTCCCCCGCAGAGCGCGATAGAGACAACTGCAGCTTGGACCGAAAATACCTTTTAAAATTTCATGAAAACAACGTTTCGTAGTCCCCTGATTTCTTCCCCAAAACTTAACCTATTTAACTATTTTTTTTATTAAACATTAAAGAAAGGCTTTGGCCGTGTTCCTATGTTTTCCTTTTTTTTAATAATCTAGTCAAATTTGATTTCTGGATGTGTGAACACAGCGGAAAATCTGGCATTTTTTTAGGTTTTTGAAGGTTAATATCTCTTTTGAGAATCAATTTATCGTAGAAAGGAAAACATAGGAACATATCAATAGTAGCCATAGATTTTTGGACAAAAAAAATTGCTCTACTGGCATTATCCAGGGAGGAAACAGGGGACTACGTTTGTATGGAAAAAACGCCCTCCTGTTTCCTCTTAACCTTGGAAATAACAATAAACATAATATTTTTTTGTCACGAAACATCTAATTCTGGAAATGGGACACTACAGGGGACTGTTTTTTGAGGTGGTTAAAGTGCATTTATTATAATACTACAGTATTATATTACTAAATAAGCTATAGCGTACTAAGAATAACTAGTACACTATCGTTTTTAATATATAGAACTCAGTAATATAAACATCTTATACGTAAAATTTGCCGCAGACAGTGATTTTCCAACTAGTGGAGAATGGCCCATATTACATAGAAATGTGGTGTAAATTACCCACATTATTTAAAAAGTTATTATAAAAATTAAACCGTCTTCAAATAAAAGGAAAGTTTTATGCCAGCAATTTTTTCTGTCTTCCGGCCGCTTTCCGACTCCGTCGAACAGAAAAATTGTATATAAACCTTGGCCAGTAAATAAAGAAAGCCTCCGATCACATGTAATTGTCGGCCGAGGCGAAGCCGAGACACTGCTTACTTTACTGGTCTATGTATGTAATATAGTATTTGAGCGTCTCGACTCTCGTAGCGTAGGTACTTCCAAATATTAAGGCTAACACCGACTTAAAAAAAATAGTGTTCATAAAACTTTTATTTCTTCCCTTTTTGAAGTCGGTTTAATTTTTAAGTATTTTTTTTATTTCTTGGTTTTCTTAATTTCAGTAGTGATCGAATTACGCTGTTAAGTAGGTACAAGTTTTCCTAGTGACTGATACACACATAACTCTATCTCAAAAATTACTGAACCCATTTTGATGAAAGTACACATTGACATTGCGAATTAAACCGAATGATGATGATATAATCACAAAATTAAAAAATTTTAAATAACCGACTTTCAGTGAACCTATTTTGATACGAGATGCACGAGTGAATATGAACAATTCCCAAATCGCCGTATATATGCCTATAATATTCGAAGAGTTCCCTCGATTTCTCCAAGATCCCATCATCAGATCTCGGTTTGATTAGACCACTCTGGAGGACAAATCCGTTTCAGACAAAAAAATAATTTTCCAAATTGGTCCAGCTGTCTTCGAGTAATAGGGTAAAAAATGAAAACCGTCCTTCTTTTGTGGAAGTCTGTTAATAACGGACTTCAAATGAAGAGATTCGATAAGATGTGTAATTCACTATGAAAAATACCAAAATCGCTATATGTGTGCCTATAATATTTGAAGAGTTCCCTCAATTCTTCCAACATCCCATCATCAAGTCCTGATTTGGTTGCAATGGGACCACCTCTAAAATATTCAAACATCATTCTTTCAAACAAAAAAAAAGAATTTATAATTGGTTCAGCCGTCTTCGAGTAGGTAATCGGTGAACAAACACACAAAAAAAACGTCCTTCTTTTGAAAGCCGGTTAAAAAGTCGCCGCGACCTCACTCATTTTCAGTGTGCCATACCCCGCGATTTTTCTATACAAATTGATGATTCTAGATTCGCCGCAGTGTGAGATTCGCCTAAAACAAAACTACCGAGCCGTGCGCCGTCCACAGGTGCGGTGTGCCGTTCACGGCACCGTGGACGGCGCCGTCACACCGTTCACGGCACCGTTCACGGCGCCGTCACACCGTCCACGGCACCGTTCACGGCGCCGTCCACGGCGCCGTCCGACGGCACGACGCCGTACCGTCGCACGGTGACGGCGCCGTGCCGTTCCACGGCGGACGGCGCCGTGCCGTCGACATGGGGCCGCGCCCTAAGATTAAAAATTCCTCTTGCTAGTTCCCCATGTTACCGTATATTATTTTTTGATAAAACCTTTTTTCGACCGCTGCGAACTTAGCGTAATCTGACTATAGAAAAAGAAGTTTTGTTAAAACATAAGTGCAAGGTATCGTCCTGGTGTTCGTGACAAAAAAGATCATTTAAGGAGTTATTCCCGTTTTCAATGGTCACATTCTTTACGGGGGCTTCAAGGGTTTTTGGTATACTAGAACTTTGAGACGAATTATCTGCCAAAAAGTTTTTGAGCGCCATAGAGATAAAGTAAAATAAAAGTTTCAGAAAATACTCAAAACCTTTACCAAGAATGTAAAGTCAGTCTCCATAAAGTGTCTGTGAGAAGACTGTCATAAAGTCTGGCAATGTAGCGAGCAAAAACATTTTTTCTTGCCGCTACATTATTAGATTGTACGTATTTCATTGATGATGCAGATTCTTAAAAAATAAACTCAGGTAGGTAGTTATGTTTTATTGTGATCAATTCCAAAATAAAAAACTGGCCAAGAGCATGTCGGACCATGCTCAGTGTAGGGTTCCATCCATAGCCGTAACTATAAGGTAAAAAATACGATGTTAAAAAAGTACAACAACAAAAGAGCGTATCTTCATAGCAATTACGTCCTTTTGTTCAGAAGCGCAGTTTATCGGCAATAACTCAAAAACGGTTAATTCCATCTTGTTAAAAATAATTTTCGTGGAAAGTATTAATTAAGCGTTACCTTCGTGATTTTTTTCATATTTTTCGGACACACGGTTTAGAAGATAGAGAGGGGGGACACAATTTACGCAACTTTCGGAGCGATTATTTCCAAATATATTCACTTAATCAGAAATATTACTTTGAAACCTTATAGTGTTTTTTAAAGAGCTGTCGAACTATATACCACACGTTGATATTTGCTGAACATTTTTTTTTTTAGCTTCTGTAACATGTATGGAGTGCCCCCCCTAAAAATATATAGTTTAGTTGTTTAACTACCAAACTATGTAGCGGCTTATACGAGACACCTATATTCCAAATTTCATCAATATCCATCATGTAGTTTTTGAGTAAAATGCCTGTGACATACGGACAGACGGATGGTCATGACGAAACTATAAGGGTTCCGTTTTTGCCATTTTGGCTACGGAACCCTAAAAATATAACCTAAAAAAGATGTGTGTGTAGGATAAGATATAACATTTATCGAAAGGACTCGTTATATAATCAGACAAACACTTTTGATAGGTACCAAAAATAACTCGGACCGTAAAAATACAATTAAGACACCGTTTCACCACTCCAAGATTAATAATGCACAAATAAAACACAATAAAAACCAATAAAACTCTTTTCGCATCAATAAATTATCCAGTTTAAATTTAATTACCAAAAAAATTGCACTTAAAAAGTAATATTACCGCATGTACGATTGATATATCGCACATTAACTTACCAGACCTCTTATCTTGGAATCACCATAATTTAAATTAAGACTCTAAACGTTTCTTTGTAAGGTTGTATTTGAAATACTTGCTTACAGAGTTATAGGAGTGGTAGTGGATGTTCCTGGATATATCTTGGCCCATTAAAAAGAAATGTGAGTTCTTAATTGAGGCACAATGACAAGGGTAAGAAGGAAGGATGTACCGAAATAGACGGAATAACAACCAGATGGCGGTAAAAAGTGTTCGGTAACGGGTTAAGGGTGCTACACACGAGAATAAAACGCTTATTTTGTAGTACTCTCATAGATCAATTCGCACTGGTATCAAAAAAGTCCCACTTTTAACGTATACATTTTTTAATGCGATGCAAAAATATCTTACCCCCAACGCAAGCGTCATCAAAATTCTCCAAATTGACAATTGCTTTGTCAAAATAGTAGTTCATGCCATCGTGTAAATCAGGAATTTCTCCATAAAATCCGGCTTTTTAGTAAACTTAATAAAAAAAAGTAAAATTGATATCTTCCTTTTAACTATAGGCAACTTGATGATAGTTCAAATCAGCTTCTTTTCATGAAGTAGGTATCAAACCGCTCAGAATGTATGCAGTTTAGTATGAAATACTGACTTATAACGTCATGCTCAACATGGTGCCTTATTTTTAGCTTTTGTTATTGTCACGTCAGTGACACGAAAATGAGTGTAATTGATTTTATTCGAGCAGTTTTGGAAACCTAATTTGGTGGTTAAGGTTAGTTAATTTACTGCCCTCCGGCCGGAAAGCGTCACTTGCCGGCCGCTGCGCTAAACGAAGATGTCGATGCCACTTTCTGGCTCCGTCGAACAGAAAAATAGTATACAAACCTTGACCAGTAAAAATAAGAAAGTGTGAAATCACATGTTTGTCATCCTCAGCGAAGACATTTCTTACTGTCCTGGCCTCGGTGTATAATGTACTATTATTTTGATTGTTGTCAAATACCGAAAGAAAAAAATGTAGCGTTTTCTTACCCACGTGTGAAGCACCTTTACTCATACCTACCCTTTTATTTGTCACTCACTATTTATTGTTTCAGGAGCCTCAGGTTACTGCAATAATTTAAAAATAAAAAATCTCCAAGGGTTAAAATTAACCCTAAACTGCCAGCGATTTGTTAATTGTTGGGGTGTTTTTGTTTCTTTGAAGGGTTTATTTATGATGCCAAATGGCCTTTGAAGATAGGGTTGCCACTAATTTGAATTTTATGAAGTTTATTTTCGATTCGGCAAGGGGAAAATCCCTCGAGAGATGCCGGGCAAGGTGTCTTTCAATTTGCTGTTTAAAATGTGTAGGTATGTTGTTTGCTTTTTTTAATTGAACGATTTTAACTGCTAGCATGTTATACATAGGTATGTGTAGTTAAGCTATGAATGACCTCTTATTATCCTACCGTATAGTAATATTTTTTGGTTCGAGAATTGTGAAACTGTTTGTTTCTTTGGTACTAAATATTAGACCAAAAACATTTTAAATGTTTATTTTGCGATATAAGTCACGAGGAAACCCACAGACCACCTCCACTAGACGGAGCATGCCATACGACACGAGCTCACCACGCATATGTGCGATTAAATATCGGTAGATATTACTAGTACAACGCGTGTTTCACATCTTTTTTATCATTTTATGTTTTGAGATTGTCGTCGGATTGAACAGAAATATTTATTTCACGTTTGGTGCACACACAAGTCAGAAACATGGTCGCAACTGAAAGAGCGGCTGGTCGCGTAATGTCGTAATGCTATACGATTGACCATATCTGATGTGAGCGCGCGCCGCCCAACATGCTCCGTCTAGTGGAGGTAGTCTGTGGGGAAACCTTTACAAGCCTGAATCTAACAATGCTTCGCCAAATAAGTATGACTTATGAAGAGAAGAAACGGCTTAAGAAAATCAGTACTTCCTTTTCACGATTATTGTAAAATAAAGTACCAACATTACATATTTGGTCTACGTGTATGCCCGGGCTACGCTACAGGAGGCTAGTTTTTCAAGCCAGGATAGTAAAATCAGTGGTGGGGGGACGCTACTAGCCTAAAAATAGAACTCCATCCTATTAAAAACTGTCCTGGCTTGTAAACTAGCTTGCTAGCTTGCTATCCTAGCTTGAAAAACTAGCCTCGTGTAGCCCGGGCATTATGGTTGACCTGTAGCTGTAGCTTTAGCATAACTGGGCGCCACTTCAAATAGTCGCGGGTTTTTAGGGTTCCGTACCAAAATGGTAAAAAAGGAACCCTTATGGTGCGACTCTGTCTGTCTGTCTGTCTGTCTGTCTGTCTGTCTGTCTGTCTGTCTGTCTGTCTGTCCGTCTGTCACAGCAAGATATCTCAGGATCTACTGATGCTATCGACTTGAAATTTGGAATAGTGTTAATAACCGCCAACCCGAGCTTATGGGATGTAAAAAAAATCTTGTAACTTTTTTACTTTTTTTTTTAAAGGGTCCGTAATGAGACTTTGAAAATTGAAAGTAGGGCTATTATATCGAGTGGGCTATCAAATGAAAGGGCTTTATTTATAGATTAAAACACAATTTTGGTATTTTTTTTTAAATAAGCAGTTTTTGATTTATGGCGAAAAACGTTAAAAAAAATACCATTCCCCCCCTATTATCTTCGAAGTTACTGAACAAAAAAATCTGTAATAATTACCAATTATTAATGTCGTCCTATATATTACACGAAAAATATAACGGTTTTCCTAACTTGAACCGTTTTTGAGAAATTTGCAAAAATCTTAACACATACTTATTTGCTCCTACTAAACTAATCGCCATATAGTTTTTCTTGAATTATTCATGTATCTACTTATGAGTTTGTACGGAACCCTCGGTGCGCGAGTCCGACTCGCACTTGGCCGGTTTTATTTTTTTCTAACTTGCAAGTTCTGACTGTTGCAAAAATCGGACACGCTGGGAGCCGTGGCGTTTCCTGGGGTCGAACCAGGTCGCTTGGCCGGACCACCTTGAGAGGGTAATGTTGCGGGGCAGAGGATGACCTGTCACTGTCACACTATACATTAGGGTGGGACACTTTTGTATGGGAAAAATAAAAATAACTGTTTTGCTACTAGGCACAGAGTAAGAAATTTAACTCATGACGGCATAACTAAATACCGAAATTGCATTGTAATTGAAGTTCATCTTGTAAGGTGTTAATTCATTCATAGTCTATAAAAATACCGTCTAATCTGTTAGTTGGTGACAAAATATATGGAGTAACTACACTAATGGATCAGTTCGGTCCCCTTTAAAAAAAAAGTAAAAAAGGTATAAGATTTTTTTTCTATCCAATTGGCTCGGGTTACCGGTTTTTAACACTATTCCAAATTTCAAGTCGATAGCATCGGTAGATTCTGAGATATTTTGCAGTGACAGACGGACAGAGTCGCACCATAAGGGTTCCTTTTTACCATTTTGGTACGGAACCCTAAAAAGCGGTATAACGGTTAAATTCTTTTACAATATTTTCAGTCTCTTCCTTACCAGCGTTGGCTACGTTGGTTCGTTTCGCGACGCGTCCCGCCATCTATCGTCATCTTACGAAACTACTGTGTGATACGTTTAGGGAATCTGGCTTCTATAAAATTGGCTTACCAAAATAAAATGTTTAGATATGATGTTGATGGCATAAAAAATCGATTGAATAATATGTAAATTAGACCTTCGTTATACCCGTTAGTGTTCTACGAGAACTCCTTACTGGGAAATAAAAAATCTTTTGTTTTAATCCAGAATTCAGTTGTTACTTTATTATTTAGTAACAAACATTCAAATATCTTTACAAATTTTCACAACTATAATGTTAGTAGAATGGTAGTAACATACATTTTTTTTTGTTGTCGAACTTTATCACAATACTACATATAATTATAAAAAGTACGCAATTAAAAAACCAATCTTATACTGAATTAGTTGTCGGTTCTATTGAATATCGTCATAAAACCGCAATTTATGAACAGTAAAAGTTAACTAAGGACTTGGCGAAATTACCGTATACGGGAGCTGTTTACATACATACATACAAACATTGTACACGGTATAATAAAATAGTTGGCTACAAGCAGATCACGTCGGCAAGATGCGCACGACCAGCATAGTACACAGTTTGAAAACAATAGTCATTCGAAGCTTTTGATTTTGAATAATTTAGTATATATGTCGGCGGCCGATCGTATAATCCGCCAGATCGTGATATTCCTAGGCATATCATGATATGCCGGCAAATCATGATGTGGCTAGCTATCACTCGCCATATCGTTCAAAGCTCATCGTTTGACGATTTTCCTAACAACGTTTAGGCATATCGTTTAATTAGGGTGTCCAAAATTTCAGCGAGTTGAAAAAAATATAAGAATTAAAATATTTAAATATGAAATCATTTATTTCTTAAAAAACACAAATTAAATTACAGTCATTTAGTAATCTTCTACAAGGGTGCCAGTCTGGTTACATAACAACTATTGTCATAATATCGATTGTCATAACACTTTAAGTATAAGGTTGATGCTCATATTTTTTTGTATAAATTGTACTATGGCATAATTGTTCCCTGTCAAAATTATAAGGAGTCATAATAAGTTTAACCATAATGTAGAATGTCATACATTTATTTAGTCATAATACTTATAATTACAGTTTTTTTAGTAATAATTGCAAATGTTTATACATTTATCAAGCCATAATATTAATGATAATAATTACTTTTACCCCAACGTACCCCCACTTACTGTCCAAGATAATAAACTGACAGAGTCACAGTTGGGTACGACGACGAGCGAAGCGAGGAGGAGTGTAAAGGTTGGATTTAGACCAAACGAATTCTAACACATTCTAACCCTACTCTACCAAATTCTTTGTGTACACACAATGAATTTGGTAGAGTGGGGTTAGAATGTGTTAGAATTCGTTTGGTC
The DNA here is from genome assembly GCA_947034925.1 of Eudemis profundana. Taxonomy (NCBI): domain Eukaryota; kingdom Metazoa; phylum Arthropoda; class Insecta; order Lepidoptera; family Tortricidae; genus Eudemis; species Eudemis profundana. Next base: position 6,283,873 of record OX344806.1, on the reverse strand, counting down.
TAAACCCACCTTTAGGAATCTTGCGATCACAACATACCCCACTGACTGTCCAAGATAAAAAAAAACTGTAATAGCAATATTGTGAATAAAGCAAAGTAACTAGTAAGAAAATTAAATTGGTGCCTTGTTACGCGACTTTTGGGTGTTAACTAACCAGCTGATGAAAGAATTAACCACGTCAATAAATAAACGTAGAACCAATAGGTATAAAATAAGAAATCACACGACATCCCGACAAAATTATTATATTACGCTATAAAGACGAATCACTACTTGTGTACACTTCTTGTTTAATCAACAAAATACTAACCTCTAAAATACGGGCAGAAGTCCATGGTTTTTTTACATTGTGCACAGAATCTACGTGATTAATACATATAAAACTCATGGAGCTGACGTTCATATGTTTCCTGAAATGCGCTTCTCTTTTGAATAATAACATTATTTTGCGTACAAAATTCATTTCTTCTTCACGCGGTAAACACAACTGACAACGCGGACGCAGCGCCATAAGTGGCCAAAAATGCAACTATTTTACGATCGGCCCGGTATGTAGCTAGGAATATCGACGAATACGTTGCTCTTATCGATCTGCCTTATTTATTATTAGGCACATCGTGATATGCCTGGTCGTATCTCAGGCATATCATGATTTGCCGGCATATCATGATATGCCTAGGAATATCATGATCTGGCGGATTATACGATCGGCCGCCGACATATACAAAGGGATAGTCACGTGAAAACAAATTAAAGTACCTATTATGTAGGTCGACCCTAAAAAATATGCTACTCACGCTATTTACACAGTATACTTAGCATAAAACCATAGTATAACAGCAATATTTTTTTTTTCCTGCAAAAGGTAGGTTACATCGTGCGCTTGAATGTGTACGTGCCGTGTACGAACGCACTACAAGCAAAGTTTTAAGAATGCGTAAGATGCTCCAGTATGGATCGCGCTCACACAGACGTGCTCTTGCGCGTCTGTGTGAATACGTGTCGCACGCTCCTAAACCACGGTATTCGGTAGTTTTTCTTCCTACAATAGGTACATCGGGAGCGCGCATGTGTGCGCGCCGTGTACGGACGCACCACAGGCAAGGATTTGAGCATGCGCGAGCATGCCACAGTATGGCGTTCACTCACACAAACGCGCGTCGTGCGTCTGTGTAAATACGTGTCGCGCGCTCCTAAACGGCCGAAGTCGTACTTCTTGGACGTCTTTATACTTTGCTGTTTAGCCTGTTTTGCTGCAAATTATTTAACACTTTCCTTGTCCCGGTGCCCCCTAGGTGAGGTCATGAAGGTTTTCTTCAGGAGTCCGTGCTTTCAATGGGGTCACTTCCCCATACCAAGGACCATTAAAACAAGAGGACTGTCATTCTCCACACTTTGAATCGTATATTTTTTTTGTCCTTGAACAAATGCTCTTTGAGCGGTTGCAATCGGTTTTCGTGGCGGTAGGCATGCCTCGGCAAAACCTCGGCACCACGGGAGTTATTCATCGGCGTGCAAAGACACTCGAGCCGTTTGAATCGTACCCCGACCGCAAGGGGATATCCAGGCAAAAACTAGATGGCGCTAAAAAACTAAACATTTAACGATGTTATAATTGAACAAAGAAACATAGTAGGTACAATAACAATTAGTTCGTAAACAGCTAATAATAAATAAATTCTAAGATTGAAATACTGTGTCACGCTTGCAAAGTTGAATAATTGTAAATAATATAATTGTTATACCAAGCTTATACATAGATGGCGTTGCAAATATCGGGGAACAGCTTTTTGTATGGAGAATGACAGTCCTCTTGTTTTAATGGTCCTTGCCCATACTGATTAGACAGTTGGGATTTGTGATATTGCCCGATCGTTTTGTATGAGGACAGTGAACAATTGAACATGTTAAATGCATTTTGGCTACGTCTATCCTGCTAATCGTAACCATGTCAGGGATAATGTTAAATGCTAACGTACTAGTAAATTTGTAGCGAATTAGGAAATGTGTCACTCTTTTTTGGAACGGTAAGTTATGACTAAATTTCTGATAATTTTGTATAAATCAGCTATAATAGATGGCGCGGAATCTGTGTGTTAGGGCGCTGGTAAACTAGACCCCCGCGGAGGCGCATCTTGATGCGGTTAACGAGGAACAATGTCTCTATTAGCTTATTCTGGACTTTTTGATTAGGACAGAGAACACCGTGGAGCCGAACTATCATGCTAGAAACGTTGCCAAGTTACACTTTTCAGAAGTAAACCCACATATTGTCACTACTTGAAAAAAAAACTCGTATCTAAAAATGTCGTAGAGAAAAACGTCAAAGTTACATACAAACTTCATAATTTCATATACACTCACTGCGTTTTTACTTGAAGTCAGTATCAGATACGACTTTTTTTTTTAAGTAGTGACGATGTGTTGATTGGACCAAAGTTTTGCTTTTTTCCTGTCAGAAATGGCAAATAAGCAGACGAGTGACCTGAAGGAGAGTACTCATAGTCACACTTAAATAAATATATAAAACACTGGAAGAGCTAACCTGTACATTGGCGACATTTGAGAGACCTGTACATTCACCTTTGTATTTATTTGTTAGAGCAATAAAGAATTTAACCTATGTGTACAGTAGGTACGGTGAATTGGACTTAAACACTCGGCAATTCTCGATTTCTGTCGGCAGAGATCGGAAGTGCAAAGGACACAAGACCACATTGCTGCATATTCATAACAACATAGTGTGAACTTAACAATCTAAAACAGCAATGTACATCACCTGCCACAATGTAATTTTTTACAGTAGACCTATGAATCGGACAGATGTGAATTATTATTAATTAGGTATATTCACAATATTCACTTATTGTTTAGATCTGCGAAATTTTACATTCTACTCCGAGTTGCGAGTACTAATGACCTAATTTTGTGATAATATTTTATTAGTGCGATTCCGTTACTTGTTGTTAATTTTTTTTTATTCTAATGGTTACGAACGGCGAGTTAAACAAATTAAGTGATCAATGCAGTTTAATCCTTTAAGTAGATAAATCTATTAAAGAGCACATTGCGACTCCACACCTCTGTGCCAGCGAGGCATTCCTTTCCCCGTCTATGCAAATAAAGTTGGTAGCAAAAACAAAGCGATACACGGTAATTACAGGGTAAATTAACTGACATCGATACGGCAATGCTTAATGAGGGCAGGCTCTCTAATGGGGCTCTAGGATATTAAGCCATGCAAATATATTGGAAGCAATTCATAGTTTAATGCAATTTTACGTACGTGCCAGGAAGTTCATAGGTGCGTGCGTGCGTGCCAGGAAGCTCATAGGTGATCCTGAACTGGTGAAGCAAAAACTGCAAAGCCTTGAACACCGCAGAAAGGTCGCCAGTTTATCGGTATTTTACAGGGTGCATTTCGGCGAGTGTGCGTTGGGATTGCATGAACTGATTCCGCCATCTCCATTTCGTCATTATGGGACTAGGCGTGGACTTGGGTTTCACCCTTACGTTGTCGATATACCAACGACTCGCACAAAGCGCTTTGCTTCCACTTTCCTTATTAGGACAGCTAAGGAGTGGAACTCTCTTCCAGCAGACCTCTTCCCGGAAAAATATAACTTGGATCTCTTCAAGTCGAGAGTGAATAGGCACTATCTAGGTAAGCATGCTCCATCATCGACTTTATCTTCACTTACCAACAGGTGAGATCAAAGTCAAATGCTTACCTATCGTGAATAAAAAAAAAAAAAAAAAAACGTGCCTAGTTATAGGTTTAATGGACGCCCGCAGACTATAGGGAAAGTGCACGACGAAGGTGCTGCCAACTGGTGCCGCCAATCTAAATCATATACCCTCTCATGCTGGGGCCACATTGACGAAAACGCCGTTAATAAGCAGTGTAGCTACGACTTACTTGACATTGACACTTACATATTATCATTGATATTGACAGCTTGATTTGACAGGGGCGATAGTTTCCTTTATTGTCCGCCCGTGTCTCTTTTGTCGTTTAGTGCTGCCACCTATAGTTCGTGCACGTCCCCTATACCTAAGCGCACAAAGTTTGTGAAATTTACTGAAATGAATCGCCCTATTTTGGCAACAATTTTGTCAAAATTTAAAGCTCATTTTCAACCACAGGAATATATCGAGATACAAGGAAATAGTTCGTCGATTTGTATGGGAACCAAGCGTGTAACGTTTTTCGCTTGGCGTTTGACGCCAAAATACAATTTAGTGATGGAAAACATACATTGTCCTTTTCATTTGGTGGTATTTGAACAATTTTTTAATCTGATAATAATATTGACCTAAACTGAAGTTGACGGCATGGAAAGTAGGTCGTCGCCACTTCTTTTTCACTCCGACCTCGCTCGGGCCCAGCTAAGTTTCTTGCCGGAGTCTTCTTAGCTGGGCTAGGTTTTAGCGAACCGGCACCTAAAACTCCCTTTAGTTCGATACACAAGTTCACATAAGGACAGGATGACCCGAGACATCCTCCCCGCAGGTCCGCTGCTCACTCTGAGCAATCAGCGTAAAGTCAAGGTGACCCTGGCCAACAGACCTGGCAAAAAAAAAAAAAAACGCGAGGTACATACACTTTTCCTTCTATCTCGACATATTTCTGTGTTTCAAACATTAAGAACCGATTCGTAATGTTTTTTATTGATCTAGACACGCGGCAGCGTGTCAAGCCATATGTTTTTTGCGATCGGTCGCACTTTTTACAAATTTGAAGCCGGTTATTATATTTTAGAAAAGCCAAGCTGATAATGAGAAAAAGGCATAAGCTATTGCGGCCATGGTAAAAAGGCGGAGCGGATAATTAGAGGAAATTAACTAACATCGATACGGTTTAATGAGGACAGGTTCCTCTAATGGCGTCCTGACTAGGCATTCCGGTAGTATGGGAAAAATTATCTAATACTGCATAATATGCTGCGTATATTTTTTCATATTTGCGTATAAGTAAATAAATCTGAATTCCATGATTTGTTTATTTTATGGTAAGCTCAACTATCATATTTAGGGAACTTATGTGGTTTGCTTAAATATATTTACATATTCAGGTACCTATATAAATGAAAGACAACCATTCACCTAACCTAAAACTACTTTCATGGTGCCTATTTTTTTTTTTTAATAAAACGCTCTCCGTGTTTTCTCACCGACCATTTTGTTTGTCTTTGGCCCTATGGTTGATTTCTTATCATTAAGTTTGCCAATTGAACTAACTATTGCTTTGTATCGTTGAAATAAATAAAGTCAGTCAACATATAAGGTAACTTTTACATGTATTTTGTTATTTTAATATGTTGCCTGCAACCTTTTTGCGCAATTTGCCTGTGTTTTGTCCGTTTAAAAGGGCGTTTACCAACACGACGTTGTCCACAACTTTTAATTTTCGTTGTAAAATAACATTAAATAATGATTTGTCTATGTTTAAAATTATGGCATATGTTAGAACGTTGAATGCCCCATCTCATAAACCTAATACTAAAATATCCTATAAAAAGTTCGATTTTTTGGTTATTTCAGAGTTATTCTCGATAACGCCAGAGACGTCAACAGTGTGGGTCTAAAAGTTGATTCACCCAAGTACTTTGTCATTGAACGAGCACCATATGTACCACCGAGTCAATAAATAAAAAGTAACATAACTGAAGGTAACTTTTGTGTAAAAGGACACCTTAAAAAATGTTTCCTCATCACGCAAATAGCAAACCAGAATAGCCCAAACTTTTTACAAGCCACTCTATTTTGGTAGGCAATTTATAAAATAACGAAACACGATCTTTTCTGCATGTGAGGGTTAACTTAACCCTATGAACGCCACATAAATCTGCAGGCAAAGGGTTGTAAATCCACCATCCCTCCCGAACTGTGATGTACTGCTGACCATTTAAAAAGATCCGCCTCGTGTTTCTTTGGAGGGTAAAATTGGTTTGTGGCGGTGGTTTTGTATGGGTGTTTGGGGGTCTAGGTAAAGTGGTCGGTGGTGTAAATGCGAATGAAAATTTGAAGAAGTTGTAAAGATGCGGTTTCCTTGCCAGTGTATTCTGCAAATTGATACCGGCGCTCGGACGCCGTTTATTCGGCCGGTGAATTTTTAATCGATTGAAGATTGATGTTTATCGCCGATTTTTTTGTTATTTATTATGCTAGTTGCGATAGGGTGATTTGAGTTATGATTGAAGGGTTTATTTGTCCTTTGGGAATTAGGATTCTGTCAATTTTATAGGTAAGGATTTTAGAGGATTAAAGCTTCAAGGAAATCAGTATTTGGTGAAATTAAACACTATGAAACATTTTCAACTGACTACGGACTTCACAAAAAAAATATTTCTCTCTTTTTTATATTTGTTACGTCGATTTTGTTTTGTTGATTCTAGATTGGTCCGGAAAGTTATTCTTCATTGTCATTCTTCCTCTTTTTACGAGGATTATAAAAAAAATCTGTATCTCACATCACATGTGATTGGTGACGTCACAACTTGAACTTTTTATACACTGATTACGGTTCTTGTATTCTCCCACCCGACGATTTTGCAAGCAGGTTTGTCACGACTACTAGCGAAAATCGCTGACAGCTCAAAGCGAGATTGGTTGATGCGGTTCATCTTTCTCTTACTGTGTGTGTGATCGACCTAGTGATCACACCTTAAGTCTACGATGGGGACCAAAACCATCGATATTCTGTTGGCGGCCCCTGGAGCGGCACCGCGATCACTATATTGTATACTGTGAGTTACGGGAGCCGTTCGGGGCGAGCAGAGTAGGCAAAAGCCAGAGCTTTCCTTTATACCAGCTTTCAAAAAGAGGGAAGTCTATGATTTTATAAATATAATAAGATCATCTTTATCGATATATTCGGGGAGAACTGGAGAACTGTCTCGGAAATCATCCCTTAACCCAATCCGCGGTCGGTCGGTGCATCATCATCATCTTCATTAACATCATCACCACCATCATCACCACCACTACCACCACCATCATCATCATCTTCATCATTATTATCAATATCATCATCATCCTCATCGCCATTGATGATGATGAGTAAGAACTTCCGGATGAAGAGAGTGGTGTGAATATCTAACTTGGTGCCTATAGTGAAATAAAGTAGAATATAAAGACTCATTTATTGAGTTAACTCTCAGTACTGTTGGTATTCGGATCATTTTGACGCATGGTCCTTTGTATACAGGGTGGAAAAAATCTATGGGCCCTGGAGGGGAACTACGTTAAATCCTTAAGTTAGCTCATTTTACTGAAAAGAAACATTCCTTTATTTTTAAAAAGAAATAAAACTGCATACAAAGATTTTTTTAAATGATCTTGGGTTTTGTATGGGTAAAATAAAATTATTGATGAATTTCACGATCCTTTCTATTTATAAGACCAAATGTTTATAAGAGAGATTTTATCCTGAACAATAGTCCTATCGATTAGTAGAATAAAATAGCGAGTGGTTATTTTTTGAATTTTTAGTTGGTTCGATTCCCGGGCGAGACAATCGAATTTTAGAAGATCTTTGAATGCAGAACTGTTTTTTTTTTAAATAAAGGAATGTTTCCTTTCAGTAATATGAGCGACCTAATGTATTAAAGGTAGTTCCCCTCCAGGGCCCATATATTTTTTCCACTCTGTATACAGGTCGAAAAAGTACTGGATTTTAATGACAAGGCGAAGCCTTGAAAAAATCGTAGTAAAGATGTCCACTTTTATTCTGGTGAGTATTTTGCAGTGTTTATTTTCATCGGACATGGTACTTCTCTAAACGCTGGTAGTCTACTTGTAAATGAACATTTCAAGGCTAAAAAATGAGCACTTAATATGGTTATTCGATATTTCAGCCTTTCTAAAAATGTTCAAACATTTTTTCCCAATAACCTCCCGAATATCCACAGACTCTGTAACCGAAAACTACTTCTATTTGCGAAGGCTTTCTTTGTGAATTATTGCGGTTTCCGTCCCGGTCGTGTCAATACCCTAATGGCGGCGGAGCCGACTGTACCTCTAAAGAGTAAAAAATAAGAGCCGGCCGGTTTTTTGGCTGTCTTGTGGCTTAATCCTTGGAGTGCTTCGGCTAAATGATTGATTAGAATGAGGGGGGTTGTTTGATAACTAGAACAAATATTCTACTTCTATATGATTGAATCAGGCATTTCTTTGTCATTTACGTGACGCAAATCCGTGTTAAATAAAAACAATAATATTGCATTAATTATTCTACTTCTGTATTACAAAAAAGTTTTATTAGGGTTCCGTATCAAAATGGTAAAAAAGGTACCCTTATGGTGCGACCCTGTCTGTCTGTCGGTTACAGCTAGATATTTGAAATTTGGAATTGTATTAAAAGTCGCTAACCCGAGCCTACTAGAACAAAAAATAATCTTATACCTTTTTGTAATGCCGTCAAACTTTCCACTTAACCTAACCGCTAGTTAGTGGATTGATGAAGAATTCTCATTTACGGATATACACAAGCATTTCTCACACACATGCTATCAAGTCCCGTTTCGCTAAAATGATTCAAATGAAGCCAAAAAAACGCTAATCACATTTATCTTCCTACATTTACACTAAAATACAAATTACTAACAAATTAGTGAAAAATAATGAAAACAAGATAACATGACAGCGATTTGGAAAACATTTAAAAATAATACTTAGTTATTATTTTTAGTGAACTTTGGTTCCAGAGTACCTTTAAAAATGTTAAATTATACAGTAGGTATGTGACATAGAGGTTAATATGTCATTAATCTTAAAGCCAATGATATCATCCGGATCTGTATATTTATAGCATTATCATTTCCAGTAATATATTGAATGATCATCAATTATAATCGACTATATATTTTATATACACAACACAAGCATTCGCTATGAAACACTATATTCTAATACTTTTTCCAACATAAAATATCGTTTAAAGACAGATTTACGTTCTTGGTAATAAATTGACGATTAATTTGGTGTTACTTTTTAACTTCAAACATAATATGGCGTATTATAATATTTTAACGCCATCAAACAGTTTCATTTAATACACGGGTCAGAGGGCAAATGTAGATGTTTTAACCCATTTGTTAAAATGCCGTAAAAAGACAGTCTTCCGAGCAAACTACACATTTATGTTATCTGAAAGTTAGTCATGGATCAAAGAGATTCAAAAAGCATGAATTGTCATGAAAGAAATGTTCTGTGTGTACTTAAAAGTTTTATGATTTATTATGGAGTTGTTAAGTTTTATTTAAAAAATAAATATTTCAACAATGCTGTTTGGCATAGACCTAATGTATCAGGCCATAAAATTAACTAAAATCAAACTTGTTTTTTTTATTCTACAGGGCGTCCCACGGCTATGCCACATGAAGGGAAAGTACCTTAAATATTGGAGATAGAATATTTTGCTGAAAGGAGACTTTATTTTATTTTTAAAAGTAAGTAATACTGCATTCAAAGATTTTTTTTTAAATTACTTGTGTTGTATGAGAATTAATTTTCTTAACATTTAAATCAAATATTTTACGCTATTCCTTTCTTTTGAGATAGGTACTATGTTACTTAAGAGGAATTATTTGTTTTTGTCCTCTTTTTCGATTGTCATCATAAAAATACGGGGTGTTATTTTTTCACACTTGAGTCGATTCGATTCCCCGACGAAGCAGGTAATTTTTAGAAAATCTTTGAATGCATTAATTGACTTTCCATAATCCCGATGAGATCTTTCTGATATGATGTCATCTGAGAGGATTTCCTTTGGAACAAAAAAAATGTCATCCAAATCAATCCATAAATTGGTGGAGTTATCGTGTAAAAAAACATACAGTCGAATTGACAATAGTTCTTTTAGAAGCTGGTTAAAAATATGACCTCAATGACAAGCACCATATTATCGATATTCAGCATCTATTTCCGACTATGACACTTATACAACAATTTAGAAAGCATTCCCACAGCTAATTCGTAAATTTATAACAACGAAAGCCCTGACACTCTCTATTTGCAACAAAATGCCGGTTTTACTAAATTATTGAGTTAAAACACGATTATGGTAATATAATGGCGCTGGTAGGTATGTGACGAGGCCGCGAGGCGTCATTGGGTCTAGCCTGAAGGTTACTGACCCTGGTGAAATCGAGAAAAAATCCGCTATGTCGCTTGGATCCTGATGTAGGGTTGCCAGATGGATTTCCCGTATTATCGGGAGCAGGACGAAATATGTCGGGATTTTGAGACTTTGGTCGGGAGATGCCCCGCGAGCTTTTTTTTTATCCTGAAACAGCAGAAATTTTCGCTGGCCGTACCACCTTCAGTGGATCCGACTAACTTTTAAAATGAAGTCGTTTGTCGGGAGATTTTCTTCTTTGTCGGGAGTCGGGAGAACATACAAAAAATCGGGAGAATCCCGCCAATTCCCGACCATCTGGCAACCCTATCTTGATCGTAGGTGTGTTATGTACGAGTATGTGAATAATTAGCGGTTTGAATTTTTTTTTTGTTAATTAGACTATTGTGGTAAAGCTTGTGAAGTCTTTAGTCGTTTTATACGTATAAAAGTTTGATACAATAGACATAATTCCTATACTTTTACCTAAAATAATGTTCAAAATTAATGCAGGGATAAAAAATATTTCTTCACATAAAAACATGTTCACTGTTTATTATATAATATTATGACTCGTTAACATTGAACTAGGTAAATATACCTAAGAGTGTTCAATATTAATTGTGTGATAATAAAATTTCTTCACATAAAAGTATATTCAATCATTATATAGGTAATTAGTTCTCTTTATTTATCTCTCGTAAAAAAAATTGCTAGGTATGCATTTAATTTTTGTTACAAGAGATAGTTAAAGAAAACTAAAGAGAACTATTTATTCAAATTTCAACGCAAACCTTATACCTTAAATGTAGCTCAGCTTTTAAAAAAATAGTAGTAGTACTATTACTACACCTAGTAACAGTAATTCTACTACAAAAGTCATTACGTGTCAACGTGCCTACTCCACAATTAAAACTATGATTTCAACTTTTTCCAAACTTGTTCGAAATCCGATCGGTAGCCCACAAAACCGAATTAATGTGAGAACTAAATCCAAACTTTTCTAGCTATGTTGTATATCATAATTATTAATTTTATTAACGGTGCCCCGCGGTTTCCGTAAAGTTATTAAGTGGCCTTACTAGATATTAGTGTGTAATCTGAGGAGGCTAGTTAGTACTGCGGATACGGACTGCTGTGACCCAGTTTTGGCATTCTAGTGTGGATGAATTTTATTTTTTGAGTTAGTTAAAACTCACTACGAGAACAGGTTCCAGGATAAATACAAATCAATAATTAATATATTCTACTTTGCCGATGATTGGTGTAATTTGATACACCTAATCTAATTGAAACAACTTTTGTTAAACATGATTTTGACCTCGATAAAATGAGTCCTAAAACACAAAATAAATTGAGTAGTTCGTTTAATGCAGCGGTCGGCAACCTGCGGCCCGCGGGCCGCACTCGGCCCTTAAACCGCTCACTTGCGGTCCAATATTCCGGTCTGTTTTGCCGTCGCTTTATTCCGAATAGTATAAAATCACAAATTACTAACAAAATGCGGCCCGTGTCAATTCCTAAGCTACTATATGGCCCTAGGCTGCAAAGCGGTTGCCGACCGCTGGTTTAATGGAACCGAAAATACTCGGCTTAACTTTATACACGGTTTATCGATAGCATATTTCAACCCATTAAAATATGCATTAAGTTAACATAACTGTAATATACAAGTTTTCTGATTTTCCCTTAGGTCGATTGATAGAAAATGCCTTACAGTTTTTTTTCTTATAATTTATATTATGGCGCACACGTTATGGAATTAAGTTTGTCTTTTGTGCTTATATATGTTTTCTATTGACAATTTTAAGCATATAAACGTGGAGAAAACAGATGATTTTAAAACTATTTGGCACTATCTTTACCCCACAGACTAAAACCCATGTGAAAGAGAAAACCATCGTCCAGTAACAAAATGCTGTCCGTACTCGAAGCCTGATAGTATTCACCAGTTTTTCGTGGCTAAAAATCGAAGGCTGTATTCCCCTTTTTCCGGATACCCACAAAGACCGCACCTTTGCAAGTAATTAGCAAATGGCAAGATCCGACAGATAAGTTTGCTTTTTGACTGGACTAAAAAATGCTTTTGGATAGTTACACTAAAAGGTGTTGAGTCAAAGACATTTCATTTTCAATCTGCAATAAAATGTGCACCTATTTTGTAGCCTCCAATATCTGCCGATAATAATTAACAGAGAATACATACAGAATGATTTGCGAGACGTGAGCAGAGCCAACCCTACGGAAAACGTTAATGGAGAGTTCACCATCATATTTAAGTGAAACACCCACATTTTTTTCCTTTCTTTGAACATTTTGTTAAATACAAAACTTAATTCCCTACTATATAGTTATGGTCACCCTATAACAACTAATTAATAAGGATAAAACCTATTTTACTGTTATGACTGCATTTTGATTAAGAAGAAAGTGAATTGTCATCGTAATTTTGGAAATATCAACGTTTACAAACATTCACAGGTAAAGCGAAGAGTTTCAATACTTGACGGAAGTATTCTAATTGTAGCACTCTACAATGAACGTCGTAAATAATAGTAAAAAATGTTTTAGGACAAAAAAAAAGTTTAACTTACTCATACAAGTACGAAACCGTAGCTTATAATAATTTACTCAATCCCGTAGGGTTTATCCTGCTCGCGTCTCTCGAATCACCCTGTATGTATACGATAAACTTATAGAAAGATTTTTTCCATAAAAACATGTAAAAACATACAATACTTACATAGAATTTAAATTACAGATTACTTATACAAGTCTAAATTAAAAATCAATGATAGCATGTATGCATATTAAATTACATTTAATAGCTAATGTGGAGTTTCACATGCGTTATTACTGCGTTTTCACTATAATAAAACTTCTGACAGTAAATTAAATACAACGTAAGGCGGCGCCATACTGTTTTAATTAATTATAATATAAGTCAAGAGCGAGTCAAACTTTAGCCTAAATAATTCCCTATTGATATGAATTTTGATCTAACTCAAAGTCAAAGTCAAATTACTTTATTCTTCAATTTAGGCATATTAAAATGCACCTATGAATGTCATTTCTCGCCTTTAAACGTTAAAGGCGCCTTGAATGTTAGCGTACGGAACCCCAAAAAGAGTAAAACAATAAAAATTCTAACAAACACATCGAAAACAATTATTAACTTCTGTTATAGACCTCACAATCATAGCTTATTAAAATATAAAGAATACGAGATTGCCGCTATGCTTCTTTCTATCCAGTATAAATTGAAACTTTAAGACATCTGTCTAGTATATTGCGATAGGTCAAATTATATCGGTTTGAGAGGTTAGAAAAATAAATTCGAGTAATAAAATCGTCTAACAAGCAATTAGTAAGAAAGGCAATCAAATAACTTTGTTGCATAACGGTAGGTAATTGTTATGGAAACCGTTAAAAGCTTAGCATAGTTTGAAAACTTTGCCAATAACTAAGTAAGTAAGTTAAGAGGGCGCCATACCAAGCCTTCATTACAAATATGTAGTTTGTTTCGAATTTTAAAGCTCATTCTAGATTAATAATATGAAACTTTGATGTATAATAGGGTGAGGTATTCATATGTTTCAAATTAGTTTTCGTTTATTTAAACCGTGACAAAAAAAAATATTTAAAAAAATAAACTAGATATATGCCTTATTCTGACGTACGTTCGTTAATTAAAAGTAAAAGGATACTCTTAATAAAAGCACAAATATACAATGTCTGTGAAGTTAGCAGATCACGAAAAAGTTGGAGTTCTATTCGCTTGCCACATAGTTCTATAGTTCCTGATACTTTTTAGACATAGTTCTATTGAATTTACGAAAATATCTCAATCTATTGTTTTCAACCAAATGATCTGCTAACTAATTTCACATAGCAGATCAATTTTCTCCAAACTAAACGAAACGAGGTTATTTCGTCTCAGCAATGACTATACTAGAGTTCCTAGTACTTAAAAATAATACTACTCTACTTTTAATTCGTAAAAAATGAGCAAGTTTAAAAAAATATATTGTAGAATAAAAATTGAAATCAATCATAAAAGATTTAAAAAAAGGGCTAGGTCTACAAATTTGGTGCAAAATCATAGCTATATTATACATGGGAACTTAAAATTTGTTTAGTAGTGTTTCGTTTCCAAAGATATGGTATAAAAATATTTATTAATTAAATCTTACCTTTTTCTAACTCATCCCGAAACTGTTGAATGCTTGGATTCTTCTCAGCTTGTTGCTTCTGCATAAAATACCTGCAACCAACCAATGTTCATATTTATAAATTCGTTTATACATTATATACTTAAGTCATTCCACAAGATAAGAAAATATAAAGATTCATTCTCACGAAGTATCTAATTACCGCGTCTCCATACATTTAGTATGAAAACAGCGTCGCGGTAATTAGGTGACCGCAGACATACTTCGTGAGAATGGCCAGAGTATTAGTTCTGTCTTTTTAGCTATTAGTAGAAAACATTTTACAAAAATCCGAACTGCATGTTTTGTAAAATACTACCTACCGGTTACGTCACACCGCACAGGCTAAACCGAACGCTCCATCGTTGTACATAATACAATTTTTGTATTGCTGAATTTATTCTAGTTCCAGTCAAAGATCCAAGGGCAGATCCAAAACAAGTTGGAAAGATGTAGTGTAGTGTTGACCGAGTCTCAGGTATCCGAAGATAATATCGAGGTCAGAACGAAGTGGAAGTGGAAGCTGACCCCACCAAATCATGGGATAATAGCTAGGAATTGAAGATTCTGGTTGTGAACAGATGAAAATGAGAAATGTCGAAGTAGTACGTATGTATGTATGTAAACACTTTATTGCACAAAATAACCAAAGTACAGGGTTACAAAATAAAGGTATATGTACAAAGGCGAACTTATCCCTTTAAGGGATCTCTTCCAGTTAACCTTTGAGCAGTGAGTGTGTTGAGTAGTGTTTTTCTATCCAAATTTCAAATTTAAGTTAGGAAAAACAATTATATGTTTCCTGTTATATTCAATAATTGGTAACAATCACACATTTTCCGCTCCGTAACTTCAAAGATAGAGGGAGAGGGAAGACTGGTATATTCTGAAGGTTCTTCGTCCGAAATCAAAAAAGTTAGTAAGTTATTTTATTATCAATAATGTATCTGTTTTATCCAAGAAATATTATTCAATCGTAGTCAATCGTATTAGATTTCACTGTTTTTATACAGATACATATATTGCTCTGCATTTTTTCTAGTTTTATACAAAAAAAAAACAATCAGGAGTGCATTTGTAATCCCCCTTTTAAAATTAGCCTCCACTCAAAAATTAACTAACGCTAATTTGAAGCATTTTTATACCCACAACTGGATGACTATCAGCAATCTGCTCGCTAAAAACTCTTTGAGCAGCACCGAGCATCCGCAATCGATTCTTGAGAGCGGATAATTTTAAAATATATCTGAAAAAGAACAAAGGCGCCGCCTCTTTGTGAAATTCACAGATTACCCCGGCATCCGATAAACCAATAACGCGTGTAGTGCGGCTGGCTTGAAATGGCGCAGGCGCATTCTTCGGGGACATAAAACAATAGCCTTTAGAGCGAGTGCGCGCTGTGTTCTAAGTCAAAGTCGATACGTACTCCAATTAAGATTGGACCAATTTTTTCTATCTTTGGTGAAAAGAAGTGGTGCTGTAAGCATTTTCAGGAAAATTTGAAATAAAATATGATTGCTACTGGCCAGTTCATCATTTTTATTCTTCATTTTTGTCAGTTATAAATAATGGAGAAAAAATACCTTGCTGATATGTACTAAACAAGAGGTGGTTATTAATAACTTCAATCGTTTACAAGGTTTTTTTCTTAGATTGCCATAAATAAAAAGGACTGTTACGAATTTATAGTTTATCACAATTAAGGCATATTATAACGTCTATAAGTGATAGAAATTACTAACTAACTTCTAGGTAGGATCCGTTCGTCAATATTTAGGTCTCTTTTTTCCGTCCCACGTACGTTTTATCAGGCCTTCTAAAGCATCGATTCCGCTATCAAAAAAACTCGTCCGAAAACAAGTGAAAGCCGGTACATCAGCCAATCCACTCAGGCGCACTGTAAAAGACAAAGTGTCAAGATGAAAGGCGCCGCCGCCGATTGTCGCGGCATTGTATCGTCACTCGTTAGTCTGGCATTATCGTACCAAGATTTATTTTAACGATTAAGTGGCTGGCACGAGGGAGGAGCGGCGAGCGGATATTAAAGGCCATGTGTCTGTCCACTGAAGTTCAGCGGAGAGGGCCTATATTCAATAGAATTGTAATAATATATGTCCATTGAAACGGAGCTGAAAAAACAAAAAAAATATTGGTGTTCAGTGTTTGACCGATGGTTGACATTGGTCGAATGTATCAATCAACTAAATTCTACGGTTTTCTATACAACTTGTCAATGCTTAAGTTTAGTATTTCACGATGCCGTATTTGCCAAATATATCATTTTACAAGTACCCTTGAAATATATAAAGCAAGATATGCACGGCGAAGTATGCATACTGCATCGTGCATGCTTGCTTCATTCGATTAAGTCAATGTCATATGATGCCAAGTATCAAGTTAAGATATCCAAACATCTGGTAAAATATTAGATTTAACTAATCGTCCCCTTGAAATGGATATTGTAATGGATAGTGCGTCATAATTTTGAGTTAGCAAATTAGATTGAATCGATATCAAATTCCCTGCTATCATAGCCATAATTAATCGGTAGTTTTAGCTTTCGTCTTAGGTTTAGTACTTAGTAGTAGTAGTAGTAGTAGTAGGTAGTTAAGAATAATTTATTTATTATTTATTCTATTTTTTATATAAGTTGCATTGTAATTTTACTTTTGGTGTTCAATTAACTTTGATTGTATTGTATTTTACTTATTGTTTAGTTATTGAATAAATTTAATGACGACTTAAGGTAAACATAAATCGCTACCGCTGCCACTTATGAACCGTTCCATAAGCGACTCCAACGATTAACGCTTATAGCCAGTCATTAAACCACAATTGGTCCGTGTGTGCCCCTTTACAATTTTAGTATGTTGCCACTATTGTTTTAGACAACAATAGGCATTTATTTATACCTAATACGAAGTATCGTAAACTATCATAATTTGGAGTTTTAGTAATTAGGAAAATGGACAGACTAATTAACAATTATTGCTTGATGAGAACCGTCATGTCTCAATGCATCCGGGTTATTCTTCAGAAATATGTCTGCGACTTCTTCCTCTCCATTTAGTATGAAAAGGGGCCAGAGGAATAAGGTGACCGCAGACATACTTCTGAAGAATAACCCAGCCCAGTATTTAGTCCATTATTTTCACCACCATAGCCCAGCAGAGTTAGATGCCATCAATCAACAATAGTCCTTGCATCTGGCGGGGGCTGTCTCTGCGTGCGTCCCAGGACACGGGCAGGGATAGCATCCGCTACTTTTTATTAAAGTGTCGAAAGGGTCTCTACGCGTTGACTTCGGCTCGGCGTACGCCTACCAAAGCGCCGGGACACCAGTGTCCCGTGAACGGGAAAGATACATTATTTGATGGAACATTTTCTGCTATATGTCCAGTGTACTGTCCAAATGTCCTCAAGCTGGCCCAGTGCAGGTTGGAAACTTAACATATAGGTAACACCATTGATTTTCTGATTCAAAACTTTCTCACCGATACCACCTGTTGCCATTACATTCATAATGTTATTTCGTTCTGTTTTTTGTTACAAGTAATCCGTACAAAAACGCTTTAATAACGTTGTCTTGCATTTGGTCATTCATCTTAACCAGCAATAATCGCACTCAATAAAATTTTACGCTCTTTGCAACCCACTTTCGTGTGTCTGTACTACCTTTGGCTACTCTTTAAATAAAGCTATTTGTAAATACACATTTAAGAAATGGAAACTCGTGTTCGGTGATGGAACATCCAAAAATTCATCATTATCAGTCCGGACATAGGCCTTCCCCAGAGTTATTTTTTCGAAACCTAATTCCCAGATTTCGATATTTTATAGTGATATTATATAGTTTTATATCCTGAAAGATTAATCATTTCATCGCAACGTGAGATACTATATAATGAAATTTGATTAAATGTTCATTTCGGAGGAACGAGTCATTGGAATAAAGTAGTATCCATTCCGTACATTACCAGTTAAAATAACGCTTTTTACATAAGTACATATATCTACGATTTGGAAGATGTTGATTTTATTATTACATGTTTGAGAAAATTATTAGATCAAGGTACTATATAAGTAGTTAGGAGGCATTAAAGACACCAACCAATCCTGCACCAACTAAAGTCTCCGTTTTATCCCATGGTTGACTGGTAGAGAATACCTTAATTGTACAATAATAAAAAGCGTGCAATCGGCAGACTTAATGCCTATTAAGTCTGCCGATTGCACGCTTTTTATTATTGTACAATAAAGATTAAATAAATAAAAGTACATAGAAAAATTCAATGGTACTCACCTGTGGTTCAGACCGGGAATCGAACCCGGTACCTCTGGATTTCCGGCCCAGCACCTTAACCACTTGACCACCGGAGCACGCAGCAAGCGCCCTCAATTTTACCATCTACTTTCGTATCATTCTAGTTTAATAGGTTTTTAACCTAAACGCCATCTATGAGAACACGTATTACACATGTATCCCACCTCAACGCATAAACTTTACGGCCATGACAATTGAGCGAGAGATGGCGCTAATATTAATAATACTACATATGAAAGAAAAATGAAACATCATGTTTCTTTCATATGAAATAAAGAGTTGTAGTCTAGGGAAAGGTGAATTGAAAGAAATCAATAGGACTCACCAGATGAAATCCCATACAAACAAGTACTTCACTCAAGGCTTGCGTCAGAGAAGCAACGGCCAGAGACAAACGGCGTAGAATTCTTTGACGTGTCCACGACAACATTAAAAAAACCGGTCAAGTGCGAGTTGGACTCGCGCACCGAGGGTTCCGTATAAACTCATAAGTAGACCAACCTTACGACTAACAGCAATCCTGCCTTAAACCCACTTTAGCCCTATTAAGCCTGGAAAAACCTTAACAGCGCGATGCAATTTACTTGTAATTTGAATTTAATCGTTACTTTTTGTTATTGGCTGATTGAAATAATTGTTTGTCAACTAAGTTAGTTCTCATGTATCATTTTTCATGAAGGAATCATGTTTTGAAGCACACTTTTGTGTATTAAATTAATATTGCTGCCACAAGCTACCTTATTTTAGATTTGTGTCCCTAGATGGCGCTAGTGGTATTTCATTTTTATGGTATGTATGTACTAGTGTCAAATTTCCTAACATACTCCTATTATAGAGTTTTTAATAATTATTGTTACTTTATGTTTTTTTCCCGATTCCTGATGAGTGATCATTGTATTTAATAGACATCTTTTATGTTTTCTGAAATAAACCATCGCTTAGTTTTGCTACTCTCCGCTAGATGGCTCTCGTAGGGAGGGTAGAAGATAGATGTTAAGATTTTTGTAAATTTTTAAAAAGTATTCAAGTTAGGAAGAGAAAATATAACGGTCTTCCTAATAATAATAATAATCCTAATAAGTAGATACATGAATAGTTCAAGAAAAACTGTATGGCGATTAGTTTAGTAGGAGCAAATAAGTATGTGTTATGATTTTTGCAAATTTCTCAAAAACGGTGCAAGTGAGGAAAATCGTTATATTTTTCCTGTAATATTTAGGACGACATTAATAATTGGTAATTATGACACATTTTTCTGATCAGTAACTTCGGAGATAATAGGGGGGGAATGGTATTTTTTGAAACTTTTTTCGCCATAAATCAAAAACTATTAATTTAAGAAAAAAAATAAAAACGGTATTTTAATCTACAAATTAAGCTCTTTCATTTGATACCCCACTCGATATATTAGCCCTACTTTCAATTTTCAAAATCCCATTACGGAGCCCCTTTAAAAAAAAAGTAAAAAAGGTACAAGATTTTTTTTATGTCCAATAAGCTCGGGTTAGCTACTTTTAACACTATTCCAAATTTCAAACCGATAGCAGCAGTAGTTCCTGAGATATCTGGCTGTGACAGACGGACAGACAGACAGACAGACAGAGTCGCACCATAAGGGTTCCTTTTTTACCATTTTGGTACGGAACCCTAAAAATTAACTCTAACTCTAACCATAACATTACGTTTCCAAAACTGCTCGGATAAAATTAATTACACTCATTTTCGTGTCTCTAACGATTTTAAAATGACAAAAACTAAAAATAAGACACCATGTTGAGCATAACGTCACAAGTCAGTATTTCATACTAAACTGCATACTTTCTGAGCGTTTGACACTTCATAAAAAGAAGCTGATTTGAACTGTCATCAAGTAGCCTATTCTGTCAAGAGTATCCGACAAAGACGAAGTTGAAAAGGATATTATGACACACCTGGCCATAAAGTGGCCGCTTTCTGGCCAAGTGTAGACATAAAATGATGTACAAAACACGGGAGGTAATAAAGAAAGCCCTCGACCGCATATTTACGTCCCTCGCTTGCAGCTCGGGCCGCAAACGTCTGCGATCTCGGCTTTTCTTTGTATTACCACCCTAGTTGTGTAATGTACTATAAAGCTAATTTAAATTGATGGTTGCAAGTTTACTGAACCCTTGTAACAATATATAATAACAATGTAACTTAACTCGATTCTGCCTGTTCAGAAAATTAATGGTATTTTAATTTCCCCCTCTTAATGTTGGAACTTCAGTAAAGCTCTTGGTATTAAGGCCGCTTTCTTGAAATGATCACGACAGGTTGTGTTTTTGAATACATTATAATACATATTGTTTTTATGGAGGATAATAAGAAATTATGGAATAAATTATTTATTTAAATACACAGTAACTAATATACAGGGCGTTACATTGAACGTAATACAAACTAAGCTATTCTGGCTCAGTTAATGACAGAGAACCAAATGCACGAATTGAGTTATTAAAATACGTCGTAATTAACTTTTGCTAGTTTGCTAACAAAATAAAGAAAAGTAAAATCCCGTAGTGTGGTCACCTCAGAGCATAGAATACTTTTATCTTATTATAACTTATATTGTTACATTTGTGGTGGTCACCCATCATGACGTCACGCTTATCTGACCTGGTTTGTTTGTTATGCCAAATAACTGCAATAATGTGTCAGAATGCATTTTATTCATAAATTATCGGCCTAGATAAGCAAAAAGGTAGGTTTCCACCACAACATTAGATTCGAACTTATTTTTAAGTATAACTACGATAAGACCAAAAGAACATGAATAGGTAATTAAATCAGTGATATTAATTAATTAAGATGACTTTAAGCATGACACCTAGCAGAGTGCCATCAGGGAGATGAGTTTAAATAAAACATAAATGATTTGTATTACGTTCAATGTAACAGCCTGTATATTACAGTCATCCCATTAAAACGTCCAACCCTTTTATTGTATACTTAGTTTAAGTCTTTGTTACTGACACGTTTGTTATGTTATGACTGTACTTTATTTTAAATGTATATCGTTTTTTAGTATCCTTTTGAATTTCGACATCATTGTATCTGATTGATTTTTAAAATTAGCACTTTTGCGTGCGGGCTTGATGACAATGCAGTTATTTGGAAGTACAGTTAACACCATTTTTTACAATAAATGCCCCGATCACGCCTGATGGTAAGAATTGACGGGGCCAAGGATGGAATGAGCGCACTAAGAAGATTCGTATGCACTCTGGTCCTAAGAGTTTTAAACCATTTTTGTTTTTTTGCTTTTCGCCATTTGTGCTGTTTTTTTTTAATATCGGGTTAATAAAGATTATGTATACTTATTTCTTTATTAAATCACCTTGTACATATTTAGTTTTAACTACTATGTACCTACTGTTGTAATGTACCTTAGTAATATGTTTTTCTAGTCTGTAATAAATAATATTTCCTGTACAGGAGCAGAGGCAGACCAAAAAGGAGATGGCGGGATGACCTGGACTCATTTCAAGTCGGGTGGCAGGAGCATGCATTAAACCGAGACGAGTGGCTGAAAAAAGGGTAGGCCTTTGCCCAGCAGTGGAGCATACAAACAGGCTAGTAAAAAAAAATAATATTTGTATTGTATTGTTTTTTTTTTCTGTCTCATTACCGATTAATGCTTCTTCATCCCTAAATATCTTTCAGGCAACCTTCAATATCCAATCTGTCATTTCCACCCTAAACCAGTTAGGCCTGTCTAAACAAAACGTCAACGAGCGAACTTTTCAATCGCTTGGAACTTTCAAAAATCTATTTCCCGTCTGGACGCGTTTCCGGTCGATCGTGCCTCTGTTTCCGGTCATTTTGGAAGCCATTATTTTCCGTAATAAAGGGTGCGAGGGTTTTTTAACCGAATGAAAAAAAGAGCAATTGCACAGTCAGGATACATTCATTTCATGATTCTTGGAGGGTTTTTGCCGCTCGATAGACGTGCACAACGCAGGTGCCAACTGGTGCCGCCAATTCAAATCTTGTACTCTTTCATACTGAGGCCACTCACGACAACAACATACAAGATAAATTCACCGCAATCTAGTCTACGTACACTTTTCACTGTGGTCCTGTGCGCGGGCACGCCACTGTTTCACACACCCGTGGTGCTGTGATTTTGCTGAGGCAGCCTACCGCCACGAAGTCCGATAGTTGTGATTGTGACAGCTCTTAGAGATCATCGCGGCTGCCCCATATCAAAACCTAGTAAGTGCTTCAGGTCAAATTTTAAAAAGGGCGTAAATCATATTCATTATTTATGTAATTACGCCTTTTAAGAATTTGATTTGGAGCACTTACTGGGTTTTGATATGGGGCAGCCGACCCGTTCAAGCACAAAAAAACTGAGGCCACATTAACGGGAAACGCAGTTATTATCGAAATGAAGGACGATTAACGTTAGTGTAGCCACGACTTTACTATACTTGACATTTAAAACCAGTATGCCATTTTTTCAGGTCTGATAAGTTTCCTGTACTGTCCGTATAGTGTCTCTTTTATCGATTTAGTGCTGCCACCTATAGTTCCTGCAGGTTCTATATGGATCATATAGAAACTTATTCAGCTACGTACTGACCTTGGTTCGAGTGCCCTAGCTCGCCAACGTTTACTCCCATGGAGCTGAGGTTCAGCTGCGACCACCTACCTCCATGTAGTCCGACTATTGTAACAACCTTAAAGGCTAGCAGAGCAGTATACAAGCATTAAAAAAAAACGCATATGGTTAGAAATCGAATTAACATGAGTGTGTGAGACCATCTTTGTAGTTTCATATAATTGATGTTCAAAGTCGACCTAAGTAATAAGAATACCAAATCGTTAATAAATTATAAAACTGCCCATATTCACCGCGAGATAAATTGAATGTATACAAATAAATAATGAAAAATAAACCCAAAATTACTTCCTCCATTGAATAACAAAAATCTTAATTTAAATGCATGAACTCTGAGAAACAAAATGAACCGTTAAATAAACAATCTGTTCATACAAATAATCCATTATTGTATGAGAAATCGGCATTTTTGTATTAAACGTGCACCACCCGTCGTCACCACACGTTATGTGGGAAAGGCGACAAATTACTTGTTCGTCTCGATTGTAATAGTTCAAAAACTGTGGTCACCCTACACCCAAATTAAAAAGACCTTGAAAAGTGAATTTTATACAAGATAAGAGAGGTCTTGGTGTATTGGTTTTCTAATCAGTCGAAGGTTTTTTTCTATATACGCTAAGAATCGACGTGTAATCAATATAAACAGTAGGGGGTCCCTAATTAAATGATTTTCTTCGTATACATAAGTTAGTGGTTTACCATACAAATTGTTGGACTAATGTCAGTTGCTACGGTGGCCAACGCCGTATGAAATTCGATATGGAAATTAACTAATTATTAATGTATGTCGTTGGAATTTTAAATAACGGCTGATTGTTAAATGAGCGTGTGAAATTATTTTAGTTTGATTTGTGTTGTAGTGATAACATTTAATATGAAGATATTTTTTGATTGAATTAGGTGTCGGTTACTGGTCAATTAATCTATTCGTTATCACTTTTATCAATCGAAATGTCTTGTGCTAGGAACTAACTTAAATTAAAAAATTAATTCATTAGACATAGGTCTTTGACCTATATTTTACTACATTCTTCTTACTTTATAATGGTGTGCAAAAGTGTACAATTAAATCACTTCATACTTCTTGTGATTCTTACGCGTCTTTGCGCGTCTTCTGTTGATTTTATAAATTTTATAATACCCAAAACCAAGGACCTTAAATTAAAAAGCCGAATGGGGCCTTGCTAACAGAGAACTGAAGCCATTTCTAGTAAGCCGGCTGCTTGTACTTACGAGCCGCACGCACACATCAACTAGGTTTTTCTTATTGCGAGCAGCACGCACACGTAGGTAGCCGGCTTATTAGACATGATTCAGTTCTTTGTTAGCGAGGCTCCATTCGGCTATTTATTTTAAGGTACTTGACCGAAACGTACTACAGTTAACTTATTAAATCTTCCCTACGGTCATCATCACTGCTGGACAACGCGTCCCCCGAAGAAGATTATTATTTCGCGGTCATGTCGTTATCACCCACCACGCATTGTAGATGGGTTGGCGATCGCAGTCAGATGGTGCAGTGCAGTACACGGCGGCCGGCAACGACCTTCAGTTTATCTCTTAGTTGTATTTTACGGCACCAATGTATGGGGTAGTATAATCTTAAGCCGATACAACACCGCAGGAATTTACAGTAAAACGCTTAAACTAATGAATAAATCATCAAAACAGATAACCATCTCCACACGTCCAATAAATCATAAAAAACACAGCAAAATTATTCCAAAGCCATAGCTTTTCTATTTCAATACGACATAAAACGAATTGTATAAAAATCGATATTACTTTTATACAGAAATCAATTTCTCGAGGTCGTTGCTTTTGGGGACATTGTTATGCATAAATACATTTTAATACAGTAGTAAACATAAATATCTAAACAATTTTCTCGAGAGCAGACCATTTTGACTGTGCACCTCTCTTGACCTTATTCCTCTTGTTATAAAGTTGGTTTTTGCTTGGTTGTATGTATGTGTTCGTTGGATGTAAGGTTATGGACAGACGGACGGGCGCAGAATGAGTTTGTGCATATTTCAAACGCAATCTCGAGTTGTTGCCCACTAAAGTCGCTATTGTTCTCGCCGGCCCGTACGAGTGTGTGTTTGCTCTAGTTTGGCACTGTTTTTGCGATAGTTTTCTTTCCAAGTAGCCTGTTATACGTACAAATGGACGTTATTTTGCAAATTAGAACCACCTCACTTTCTGAAAGTAACCTCAGAAGAGAAGAAACGCTGCAAGAAACTTATAATAAAAAAAAAAACATTTATTCGTAATCATAGTTACAACATAATCAAGAGGCAAGACGGTAAAATAAGTACTTAAATTATTCCATGAACCGGACCAAAAAAATGTGTCTGAGGCAATGAAAAAGTTATTACATAAAGCGAAGCAGCTAGCAGCTAGATTAATTAAACGTGAAATAAATTCGTGTACAAAAGTTTTTATTCTAAGATGGATAATTCACGCTAGATACAAATTACTACTAAAGCTTTAACAATACATTTGTGACATGTGTGTCATATTTAAGCTTGACTTGACTTTGTAAATTCTTCACTTTGTCTTTTTTCAGTTAGTCCATCTGCTGGAAATAGTCATCCCCTGGTGCCTTCTACTTCTCCTTTACTCGAATCAGATTCAAAGTTTCTTCAATTTAGGTAGGCACATTAAAATGCATCAATTAATGTCAAGATTTATATACCACCGGTTCCCATGCCCCGAGATTCCCGAAAAGATCCGGCGTAAAAAATATTGTTATTATAATAGAAATTAATTAATAATAAATACATTTTCTCAGGAATAGCTAGAATATAAAAGACGACTTGAGATATAGCTCAAAGAACCGATGTTCAGATGTTCTCTAATGAAGACTGGAAGACGCAGCGTGGATTGCTTTCTAACAGGTCTGACGACCTGATCACGGTCGCCCAAAGTCGATAAAGACAAAAAACGTGCGATGGTCTGTTATGGAAATCTTTATGCGAGACCTATATGTTCAGAAGTGACGTCTCGACGGCGGATGATGATTTTGAGATGCATTGATTCATCGGTTCGGTTTGGTTTATGTTTGATTGCGGCAACCGAAGACATTGATTTTTTGTTTGTTAAAGTCCTAATTTACGTACCTGTTTGTATTAGTAATTAATAGTTTACTGCGCAAATAAATAAAGTAATTCGTTGAGTGCTAAAATACCGATCGAGGTGCTAGGGTAATTTCAGGTGCTTTTCTAGTGTTTTTTTATTTCATTAGTGTCACTCGATTTTTACCGCGATGGAAGGAGTCTCGAGTGACGACGACTTTTGATTAAATCATCTTTAGCCGTAGCCTCCATACCGTCTATAGTTTATGAAAAAGCTTACTGTGATCACAGCTTGCTGCCGTATTCGCTAGAACACGAATGAAAATAACCACCGCGGTTCAAACACTGTGAAATCGACCCTCTAAAAACTCTAAATGTTAGCTTGGCAACTTCGTTGGTGACACTCACATGTGTGCTTTTTGTTATGTGCAGCCGTAACTACTTACACAAGTTACAGCCAACAAAAACGGCTGCCTGCGGAAGCTGCCTTCGTCGGTCGCCTTTCGTGTTGGCGGTAACTTGTGTAAATAGTTACGGCTGCACATAACAAAAAGCACACATGTGAGTGTCACCAACGAAGTTGCCAAGCTATCAGTGGCGTGGCGTCCATAGAACTCGATTTCCATAGGCTTGCCTAATATTAGGCAGTTCCACACTTTATTCTAGTGCTCTTAAAGAAAATTGAACCCAAAACTGCTCCGGCTTACCCAAGGATTTCTTCAACGCTACGCCACTGCAAGCTATAGCTATCGCTTTAAAGGAAAAATTCAATGTTGCAAACCGAGTAGAGCATATCCCCTTGCAAGTCCCCGCAAGTCAACAGCTTGTCACCGCATTGTGGCTGAAAACAAACAACAATAGGACCTCTCTCCATACAATATCCTTTGTCAACCTTTTTATCAGACCGCGCACACGGAAATGCAAAGAGACGACAAGTAGGTCCATCTTCTGTTTGTGCAGGGTTTTGCTTAAATCGCATTTAAATATTACATTTACGAGCCTAGTGCTTTTTACCGTTTACTTCAGGTGAGGGTTATTTTTGGAAGACGTCTTGTCCCTGGCTGCAACTACTCAGAAGAGGGTATCTAATTCTGGGAAAGGTCTGCTTTTCGATTTTTCGCCCGGGGTTGGGGGAGGAGCATTCGACAGGCACCTTGTTTTCCGACACCAATGTCCTCGACAGGCAATTTGCTTAGCCCGAACTACATCATAAGAATAACCAAAAATGCCATTCTAAAGAGGCCGGGTCTTCTGAATATTCGCCAATATGAACAAGGAATGATAATCTTCAAGAATGGGCGAATATTCCTCCTTACTAGAATTAGTAGAACTTGGCAGGAAGTGACAGTAAGCAAAAATACTATGCTAATGTGGCGGGATGTTTTATATGATAATATGTGTGAATTTTTACAGAATGAACCGTTACAGCTTGACTGTGATCCCAGATTTCATCATCATTTCAACCTTGATAAGTCTACGACTGAACAGTAGGCAAAGTATACAGACAACCAAGTAGTACGACTTCGGCAGTTTAGGAGCGCGCGACACGTATTTACACAGACGCACGACGCGCGTCTGTGTGAGTGAACGCCATACTGTGGCATGCTCGCGCATGCTCAAATCCTTGCCTGTGGTGCGTCCGTACACGGCGCGCACACATGCGCACTCCCGATGTACGTTTTGTAGGAAGAAAAACTACTTGCACAGCAAACAGTCGCACGCCTCCTGCCTCCACCGACTTCCGGCGACCTTAACCAGGTCGTCAGACCAACTTGTGGGTCCCAGATTTAGCAGATCATCGCAAGATGGCATGTCTGGTGTGCGATACGACGTACAACAATGACGTTGCACAACATGTAGGTACCTAATGAAACGCATTCTCATTGGCCATCCTGTGCACGTGCAGATACCCTGGTTGGAGTGATCTGACCTACGTAACTCTCAAAACCGAGAAACCAGACGGATGTCATAAAGTTCCTAAATCTTGCTTCCTTGCACTTTCGGTTTTTTGATTTTTTGCCAAGAATTTATTTCACTCCTTTAATAGTACATTGTGCACCGAGGGTAGTAAGAAGGGGATTACTAACGAGACTCTATTAGAAGTCACGGATTATATACTAGAAAATGACCCGAATTCATTGTCCGTGAGTGTATTTCATTACCGTCTTAAGTCTTGTATCACAAGACTTAAGAAGGTAATGAACTTTTCTTAGATCTGCTTCTGTCCGTTTATCTCTTTTGTCTGTCCATTTTTCCTAATTTTCACGATTTTCGCGATTCTAGTCGAATAATCGGGCAATATAAACGATTGTCTACCGTATTTTACGATTAAGATGAGGTCTAACAATCTTGCAATACAGATCTATTCATCAAATAAAAACCATTCATTTACCCGAATCGAATGGCCAATAAATCGTCATTCCCTCGCTCAATTTAGTATGTAATGAGATTACATAATATGCTAATAATCATATTAATGAAAGTGAACGGAATCCTTAGGAATGATAAATGAATATATAATATTGCATACGTTTGTGTGTCAAGGCCGATGGCCATGTATGTATGTGCGTTTGAATATGACAGCCAATGGTAATCAGTACAATGATTTGCATAATCTCTATTTAATTGTTTTTGCATTGGTTTATAGGCTCAGTAGCATTGAATAGCCACGGTTGTTCTATTACTAAGAGTTTCATAATTACTACCACTACATGTGTAGTAAGAGCTACAATAGGCTATTTTACTGTACCTACCCGAAATATGTTAAAATTATATAAGATCCTGTAAAAACAAGCAAAATATGGAAATATGTTGAAGTTTTGACTTCAATTCCTACAGTATAACTTGTTTTATGAACCCTCAAAGTTGTGTGGCAATTTTTATTTAAAGTATGAAAATATTAAAAACTATTTATACCACTGAATAGCCCATAACATATATCGATACCTTTAGACTCAAAGGGCGTAAACGCCATTAAAACCTGCGGCGTTTACGCCCTTTGAGTCTAAATGTATCGATATGGTGATTTCGTTATGAAACCGCTAGGATAAACGTGAGTTTTAAAATAGCTGCATGATAAATTCTTAATTCCCCTACATAATATAAAGTATAACCGTGTGACGTCACAACGTGCTTTAGTATGATGACTATGAAGCGTTTTGGGAAAGTCTAAAAATGAGATTATAACATGTCATGTAATACCACAGACCTACCAGCGTCTCTGTCCCGGCCAGACAGACTTTTTCTATATATTTGGTCTTTGTATCTACATATTATCGTAATTAAGATTGTGGTGCTTTCACATTCAAATAGTAAACACAGCAACGTTTTGTATTAAAAAAAATATATAAATGCATGTCAAATCCTGGAGATGACAATATTTTGGGAGCAATCCAATAGTCGTCACGGATGTCTCAATTCCAGTTCCTAAACTATGCGGAAATTATGTCTCACTGTACTAAAACCCGCGGTACACAGGTTTTATTACACTTAAAACTTAACCACACCACATCCTAGCAATTACAAAATCGTAGTCACTAAATAGAGACCAGAAATTCCAATTTTTATTATCACTTTAGCAACAGGAACAGAATCAAAACTATAAAACCACATCCAGGATGTATAAAAAATAGAGTAATTGCTTGTATAGTAAGAATTATCTAAGGTATCCGAATGTTTGTTCATTCGCCTTACGAACGGACACCTTAGATAATGCTTACTATACTAATGCAGCATACGCGATCAAATAAATTGAACTAACAACAGCGTCTCTGTGGGACCTCGCTCGTATCTGGCGCAAGCATTGCAAGTGGTCGCAAGTGTACATTGTTACCTCAACAAAATACAATACAACATACACCCTGTAGTACCTACAAGTGATTTTAAACTTAATGTCGTTTTCATTATGGTTGAAATTGGTTTAGGATGTAGATGGTTGTTAGATCGTTTGGGGTGTGACAGTGGACTATTGTTGCGAAAAATTGATTTACGTATGGCATCTGTTAAAAGCTTAGCGGGTATATTGCTTATGTTTGTAAGTTATGTTCGTAAGCTCGGTGTGAACTAGCGAGCGCAGTATAACTAGTAGTCTGAGTTCGGCTGTCTCGAAAAAAATCCTGACCAGAAGGATTCGTTCGTCTTATTGCAGAATTTAATTGGAATATTTATTTACACTGGCAACAATTTTATTGTAATGATTGTCGCGTTAACTAGGCTTGTGCGCGCGTTCACTGAACGAATCGCTCCGAACTAGTACAATCGTGCTAATTTACTATTTCTGTCTTTTAGTTCACAGTACTGTTTCTTTCTAAGCATTGCTCCCGTTTCGTTCTGTACTGTTCCGCTCTGTCCTGTTTCATATCGGATGTCGGTCGGCGGTTTATTAGACTTGATCGCTTAATGTACTAAACGTACTAAAGAGCGGAAACGAAACCGAATAGTTCATTCTAGTACAGTGAGCGGAATCCATTATTTTTTGTACTTAGTACATGTACTACACAAGCCTAACGTCAACTCAGTGATACCAACATTTTTGGCTAATGATTGGATACTAATGAGTAGGTACTACTGTTTAGCAAATGATCTCGAGATATCCGTAAAGAATGAAATATCCTTTATTATTGCTAAACAAAGCTTTATTAATGTTAGTGTGGCCACGACTTACATTCATTCATAACCAGTTTTTTTTTCTGGTCTGATAAGTTTCCTTTACTGTCCGCGTAGTGTCTCTTTTGTTGATTTACTGCCACCTGTTTCTGCACGTTCCCTATAGACGCGCTGAATCACACATACATCTAAATCGCGCGATGGACCTTTCTACAAAATGGAACTACTGATTATACTGCTCGTTGTGAACTGGGGAGCTAATGTATGCGCGCGTTGTTTGCACACAGTGTGAGAAAATGTGTATAGAGAAAGTAGACCTGTTCGATGGATAGAGATATGGCAGTTTATCGACTTGTATTGGACTAGAAGTCCGGCCAACAGGCTTAGTGAAGAAAACCCTTTGTGAAACAAACACGCAACTTGACTATACAATACACTTTATGTCAGGTCGATTCACGAAAGCTGGCGCGAGATTTGACAGAATTTCTATGAAAATAGCTGTCACTCAGTACAAATCTCGCGCCAGCTTTCGTGAATCGACCTATAAGTGGCCTTCTACCCGCTACGACAGAAAATCCTACTTACTTATCAAAGGATTTAGTGTATGTATGTGTCTGTTTTTCTTTTCCTCTTTTCATTATTATCTGCCTTTCATCTCCTTGTGCGCTACCTACTCACTTCTGCTTTTATTTTGCGCCAACTCTGCAACCCAAAAGTTGTCTGGAAGAGATCGCTTATTAGCGATAAGACAGCCTGTTGCTGCCACCATTTAATATGCTGTTTTAGATTTAAGTTTTATGTTATGACCTTCGTTTTGGTGCACAATAAAGAATATTGTATTGTTTTGTAAGGGAAGGTCAGAACGTTAGATTGCCGAGCCCAATATTATCAGAGTATCAAAATCCCATATATGTACTTCTTTGGCTCAGTCATTTGCTGAGAGTCCAGGAGGATCGTGGTACAAAAAGAGCATACTTGGAACGAACAAGGGTCGTCAAAGGTAAGGCAATATGGTAAAAATAAATCTGTGGAAGAGAGGACAATAGAACGATCTCTCTCCAGTACGTCTAGCATAACTGGCCGCGACTTCGTTTCTCGCGCGACAGAGCATCACCTGTCACTGTCACACTATATTGAGTGGAAAGAGATAGGTAGCATTTGTCGCGCGACAAAGAGTCGCGTGTCACAGTTGTGCTAGAGGTACAGGTGGGTGTGGTGCCTGGGGACCGAAGTCCGAAGGAAGTTGACTGGAAGTGGTATATGTAGTGTTGCATGGTGTTACAAACACTTCGATAGTGTGATGCAGAACAATATGGGAATTGTGCCGTTTGTATGGGCATTGATCAAAGCGCCATCTGTCGTGGAATTTCTGTAACTGTCTTTTTCTTCCAACGGGCGTCGCTAGGTGGCAGTGTCGCCACAAATCTATTTTATGATCGAGGGCGTTCCAAATATCGCTGGCGAGACATGGTCAAAGTGAGCCTGCGTAAGCTTCCAGTTGAAAACTGACGAGGAACTGTGTAGGATCGGTTCAAGTTGGGAAACTGAACCAAAATAGATAGTAAGTTAATACAAACATGCATTCATCCCTTTTAGGAAGGATAACAATACGTTGATTAAATAATCACCATCGACCCTATACATTACACTGTCTATACTCGTCGGACAGGAATAAACAACAATTGGTCGCAGCTTCGATTAATTATACCACCATCTTAAAACAAAATGCCGTATTTTGTTAGAAAACGTCTGGCGGTTACGTCTTTTGTGAATGGAAGCGTGCGATCGAATCTCGCGCAGGTGACAACTCATCGATCAAATATGGCGCCAGCCTGATGGATGGTACGGCGGTATAAAGGGATTGTTAAAGGTAGTTCTGTAAAGAACTTTAGCACCATTGACGTATATATAGTGATTGGGCAAACGTGCGACTGATGACACAAGCGCGTAGGCCCTAAAAATCAGTTTAGGTCCAACGCAAAGTCAATCGGCGCCAGGATCTGACAGTGTTCGCTTGTCAGTCGATCCACGTAAAAATGTCTATTTGCGTAGTTATAAGAGATAGTAAAAAAGGTATATTTTTGCCGCTCATCCATAGAGACCTGATTGTCAACTAGTAAAATAGTATTTTACAAGGTTTTATTTACTTTCACCTGTCTCTGTGTCTGTGTGTCTGTAATCAAATCTTGCAAGTTAAATTTGACTAACTTCCCGGTTTCCGATTGAGCTGAAATTTTGCAAGAATATAAATAAATCCACCGTGTTTGTGCTCATTTGATTAGTTCGACGTGCAGTTTGCGATTATATAAAAATAGTACAGTCGGAAAGCAAAAAAACATTTTTGACAGAAACTTATTTTGTCTGAGGTATAAAATAATGCTAAGCAATTGTCAAACAACAGGCCCACTTGGGCTTTAAATGTAATTTAATAATAGTGTAATTGTCAGTGTGCCGTTTCATTCATCTGTTACGTGTTAGTTTAGTATTCTAATGATGAGTTTTGATCTAAGCGTGTGACACGCGTCGATGTTCGTAAAAATGGCTGACTATTTTGTATTGAAAAAATGTGTCACGCTGTGAGCACTCAGGATAAATCGAAATATTTCATTTTCTATAATTTATCTTAAATTGAATGTTTACTATACTAATAAACTTTATTACCTCATTCCGAATTATCAATAAGTAATCAAATTACTCTAAGAGGCATAAAACAGCATTACGTAAAACTATAATCGTTACAGCGTCTCGGTCACTTAGTAACTCTGGTCAGTGTTCGGTTCTCACACTAAATTATAATGTTAGCAATGAAGTGGAGCAGCTAGCCTTGCGAGGCGGCTTTGTGGCTTATCTACATGATGTGTTTTATTATGTTCTGTATTTGTTTTATTGCAACCGTTTCCTATGTTTAGGAATAGGGTAAAGCAATTTAATTTGTCATTTGTTAGTTTCTTTGCTAGGTTTTTTGTTAAATGAATTAATTAGCGTTGCATTTCGTTATTTTAGTTGCAATATAAAGTTTTTGTGTTTTTTTTTTATTTTACATTATACGAGACTTAGTAGTGACTATTTATCATCAAAATGTAGTTAATGGGACGTCGTTTTTATTTGTTCCCATGTGATTTTCGTATTTGTAGAAAAGGAGCAACGTATATACTGTAAGGTCGGGATACTTTGACCTGATAAGATAGTTTACCCACCAATAAAAACCTTTTTTATTGACTTAATGCATTCTTAAAAACGACATTATGTGATTTATCCTCTTTTGTGTAATCGTTTGTTGTCATTTTTAACAATTTATTAATTTAATAAAATGTATTTTGTGGGTGGGTACCTTATAAGGTACTCCGCAAAGTACCTGGACCTTACGGTACAGTAGTAGCGTCCATATAAATAATTGTTACTACGGTACTGATACATAAAGAAACAACTCGCTGTCAAGTTCACGACTACAGAGAAAAATACTTGATAATTAAATTGGCCAGGTTGCTTGACAGTGCGAGAAACGTCTGGCTAAGTCTGCCGTCGTTGCTCTAAGCCTGTGTAATTAGCAAATAAATTAATGTTTTAATTTAGTAAAAAAAATTAACACTGTAAAAAAACAAAACAAGTGAGTGTTCGAAACAGAATCACGCTGTATCGTAGCGGGATCGCCCACCGCCGAAAGTGGACTCTCCTTATTGTGCAAGCAACAATCGAGTGGCACCTTATACGATAATTAAATAAATGTGGCCAGTTAGATAACTAGTTCTGACCTCTTGGATCATGTAGAGTTAGGAAACTTACAGAGTTGCCGATTTTGTTTAATATTTGTACTAGCATTTTACCCGCGGTTTCTTCTTCGTTATTCCTGTTATTATTCTGAGGGAATTCCTTATCGGGATAAAAAGTATTTTATGTTTCAATCGAGGACTTGTTCTATTTGTGTGACCAATCTCAATTCATTCAATTGTTACTCCGTTACTTATTAACAAACATTTAAATATCTTGACAAAAATTACATTATCAAACCCATGATCTCCGCTTGTAAGGCGCATGTCAGAACCAGTGTGCATTGCCATGCCACCGATATCTATACAACTCCATAGATGTTACTCTAATTTTAGTCATAGAACGGCAGTAGTGTGATCGTTATTTACTAGAGCTGACTTGACTGTCAATTGTGAAAAAATATCAAAGCCAGTTCGCCTGTCCTTTACTTTTGTTTATCGAGGCGGCACACGTAGCCAATAGACTTTACACAGTATAGTCACAGTTTGAAGAGTATATTAGACTGTAAAATAGTTTTATCAAGGTACTTCTGTGACTGCTTCAACTCTATGGCCAAAGAGCGATGTGCCAAAACATCGCAATCCTAATTGATTGTTGTGATTAGAGATGTTTCAGATATTTATCGACCTACAATTACCTAACACTCTTACCTCCCAGACCAAATCGCTTTAAATCCATCCATAAATACGCCCCAAATTCAATCTTCTCACCATCTGTTTAGATCCAAAATTGAATGAAACAATTTTATTGTTAGTACAAATGGGCTGATTGATATTTAACTATATTGATCAATAAAATGTTATTAATGGCGTTTTAAAATGAGAAAGTAAGACAATTGCCACTTAAGTGATAGTTTATCGGTGTTATGTCTAGAATGTACAGTTGGAATCATTTAACCTGACACCATATCGGAGACGGGAACCCAAATCGCTTACATATCGATAAAACTATTATTTTAACTTTTTGTGCTTAGTCAGTTTATGTCTACGGAGCGATGTGTCTTCAGAAATATGTCTGCGGTCACCTTATTCCTCTGGCCCTTTTTCATACTAAATGTATGGAGACAGAGGAATAAGTCGCAGACATATTTCTGAAGAATAATCCCACTGAGGACTACGGCGAATTAATTTCTCCACTAGAAGCGCTAGTGTAACGTGAGGTCTCTGAAATGTCAAATGTCAATGTTTGTTTGTTATTAGAAATATGTTATCAATATTTTGCAATATCTGAGATTATTTATGGCAAACATGAGTTACAGGTGAACGACAGTCAGTGCTTTGAGACAGTTTCATTTCATCATTCGGATATGCCCTCTTTTTACCCGACTGCGGCGAAGCCCAAAGGAGGGTTATGTGTTTGACCTGTATGTATGTATGTATGTCCGTTCCTGTGTCCGCTCGTAACTACTCAACGGCACATCCGATTTTGATAAATGATACATCATTAAATTCGTCTTGATGGTGCGAGTGTCACTGGGTATGAAGTTCGCTAAAATAAATAAAATAGCGGATTTTATGCACTTTTAAAGTGCACCGCGGTCGGGTTTTTTTTAGTAAAAATATTTTTATCCGAACTAAACGCAATGCTGCGGCATGCTCGATATTTTTATAATAACAATAAAAAACTGACAGCAATACTTTAGGATCCTACTCGACAGTGTCGCCAACTGGTGAGCACAAAAACGGTAGCCCTCATTGAACGTCTCGTAGTCCAATGATATTATGTTAAAGGTATCAGAAACTACGAGAAACATCATCTATCTATGATATGTAAAGGCCAGGTTTAAGCTGCAGAAAATGCTACCTTGATGATGATAACCACTCTCTCAAGAGTGATACCGGTGAAAAAGGAATTGGTGAGCTCTTGGAGCTGTTGCAATCACACAGAGGCGCGATAGCACGTCTGGGTCAGTGCGATCCACACTGGAGCATTCTTACGCAATCTTAAAACTTTGCTTGTAGTGCGTTCACGCACACATTCAAGCACGCGATGTACCGTTTGTGGGAAGAAAAATAACTGCTATATTATACTGTGAGTAAGTCGAGACCTTACCTAGACTTATAGGTTCATCTTATAGGGCCATAATGGTTCTTATTCACTTAGCAATAAAAACCTCAACCAATTATCACTACAAATAGCTCATTATCTCATTAACGTGATCACCTCAACAATGCGAGAACTTTGATCCGGGATACGCGAGTTTTCCGTTAAATCATTCAAAGTGACTTGGGTGACCGCAAAAAGTCTGACCGTGCATGCGCCGCTAAAATGGCGCTTCGAAAAAGGTGTCTTGTAAAAGTGTTAAAACCACAGAAATATACAATACAATAACACTTTATTGCGCACCAAAAGGTAAATTGCAATGCAAACTTATACAAAAACAGTGGTAAACAATAGGCGGTCTTATCGCTAAAGAGCGATCTCTTCCAGACAAGTACATATAGTTCGCCGATTGGTATGGAAAAACCAAGCGTGTAACGTTTTCCGCTTGGCATTTGACGCCAAAACTTTAATTTAGTGATGGAAAACAAAAAATTTCCATTTGATTTGATGGTATTTAAAAAAAATTTAAATCTGATAATAATGTTGACAGCGTCTGAAGTTGACAGCAAGCAAAGAAAGCCTCCCCGGCCCTTTTTTTAGCACGCGAAGTACATCCTTTTTCCTTCTATAACGATATATTTCTGTGCTCTATAATTCGAGAGAGGCTATGCTGTAATTTGTGCCAAGAAGCGTCGTTTTACCTGCCCAAGGAACAATACAGCATCGTGTATTAACACGTCACTCGTACTATTTATCATGCGCTGACTCAACAATGCCTCTCGTATTACAATACACGGATTTTGAATTTTTCGAATATTTTTATTCTTAACGTATGAAGCCATTAATTGTGTTAAGGAAAATAAAAATGTTAAAATTTACCTTTCGAAGGTCCGGTGAATTAATGGATTTTGTTGCATTGTCTTCTTAAGATGAATACTATATTTTAATAATATGGTTATTTTTATTAATGATTAGGTGAGTAATGGTCGAATTGTGAGACTTAGGACGAATTTATAGTAGTTTGTGTCATAAGGAAGAAAAATGATATACATATTTACGTTCAAGGCATTCTTTGAGTCCAGAAGGGACGCAATCCTTTGCATCGCATTTGTCTACGATATAATCTTGCGCTTAGTGAGAGATTTGACTGTACCAACGCCCAAATTGAAGTTGAAAATAAGTTTGCTACCGTGTGTAGGTACTGCTTTTCACAACAACGATTAGGAAAATGTGTGTGACCAGAAATTAAATAGAATAGACTAGAATAAATTTATTAAACAACGTATTATACAACAATGACAACTAAAGACTACGATTGACAATTAGAGTGTTGAAGCTATGCCATGAACTAGGATTCCCGTGTCTCAGGCAAAATAATAGAAAACACATGCTGAAATTCTTGAACAGAAGAGTACTAGTACCCTTTATACCCCTACGAGGGAAGAAAAGGCTTTTTTCTGAATAGGAGAGGTGGGAAAGTAAATATTTTTTCCTCAAGCAAAAACTACTACATATACTAGTATACTTATCAGGTGCTTGCAATAGCCTAATGCTATTAATATGCAATTCTGTGGGTCTAGTGAAACACACACAACACACAAGTCACATTTATACCAGGTACAAACGGTCACAACGCTATTGTATGATTTAAGCTCTTTTGCATCTAGGTTATATGTGACGTTGCCTTTTCACTAGACTCACAGAATTAAATATCGCTCTTATTTATAAGTCAAAGTAGTAACTATTGCTTGGAACAGCCACAAACATTTTTATCCAATAACTTAAATAAAAGTAGCGTATTGTCACATGA
This sequence comes from Eudemis profundana, assembly GCA_947034925.1. Classification (NCBI taxonomy): domain Eukaryota; kingdom Metazoa; phylum Arthropoda; class Insecta; order Lepidoptera; family Tortricidae; genus Eudemis; species Eudemis profundana. The sequence continues at coordinate 6,245,270 of OX344806.1, read as the reverse complement.
GAGTTACAACGGGCTGCCAAGAATAAAACGTCGTCCAACTCGGGAAACTAATAAAAACACAATGAATGTAAGAAATTACAATAACATTTTATAACAAATAGGCGAATAAACACTTTAAGCAACCGTCACGCCCAAACTTGAGTTTAATCAATCCGTCACATTTATGTTTACATTTTTAACCTTACTTCAAAGGAATAAGGTGAAAAATTAAATGTACCTTTTAACCTAAGTTCTACTTGACCTTTCCTGTGATTTCATGGTTTCTAGTATAAATATCTGTTAGCGATTGTCTGTCTGGAGTGTTTGACTGTTTTGACATACATTTGGGACAAAAGATGTCGTTATGTCATCATGGATGTATGAACACGTAATTAAATTTATCGATTTAAGAGTCATCATCATCAATATGACTACGAAGCGTATATCACAGATTTCTGTTAACACAGTTCTACGGTTTTGGCACAAACCTATATGTTTAAAAGAAGCGATGCATATAAATCTGAAGCGTAATTTAGTTTTAATATTTAATCTTATAAATTGCCATACACAAAAAAACTGCACATTTTGATGATGTTATACAAATTTGAAAGATGAAAGTAATTAAGTACATAGAAAACTATCGTGAGACTCATACATGTTGAATTAAAAACTGATCACTCATGTTGTACAAAAGATCAGACATCCACTCGACAGGTTACCTAGGTACTTGGTAGTAACCGCCGGGCAGCGTTCGCGAATACTACTCATGATTAAGGGAATGCCGAATGCTCCCGGAAACATAACGAGTGGATGTCTCGTCTTTTGTACAACGTGAGTGATCCATTTTTAATTCAATATAATTAGGTACATTTATTTTTCGGCGTCTATAATATGTGTTAACTGACTTCAAAATAGGAGATTCTCAATAATACCTTGTTTTTGCATGTGCATTACCCTATTTTTCTTTAAGTCTAAACCAGCGGTCGGCAACCTTTTAGCAGCCAAGGGCCACATAGTAGCGAACCAAATTGACGCGGGCCGCATTTTGTTAATAATTTGTGATTTTATACAATTCGGAATACAGCGACCTTTGTATACAAAATAGCCAGGGAGGCTCGCGGGCCACAAGTGAGCGGTTCACGGGCCGCATGCGGCCCGCGGGCCGCAGGTTGCCGACCGCTGGTCTAGACCGATCGAAAGCAAAGATTTTTAGGAAAGTTTTAGGCGTGTCTTGTCTTGTCGAAACTCTATAATTTTGCGGTTATTTATAGTTTATGACTATGATTAAAAATAACTTTTAAAATGGTTTACTATTTAAACATTGCTAACGAGTCATTGTAGACTCTCGTCGAGAGTAGAGGGCCCTCGACGTTCGTTCTCAATTACGAAACAATATGACGCGGCAGGCAAACATGAAGTGACAAAGTGTCGTCAAACACTCGTGTCACTATTTCACAGTGACATGGATTGTTCCGGTTCAAAGTTTTTTTTCCAAAACTGACTAGTGATTGACATCGGCAGCCGATTATAATGCCAGAAATGTAGATCGTCGATGTAGTAACAAACTACAGTAGAATCCGCTTAATACGATACGTTTAATACGCATGTTTTGATACATTTTTGTCACGCACGCTTTCCCGCTTATGACGCGTTTATGACTACCCCTTGAAGATCATCTCAAGCGAGTTTTACTGTATTTATTACCTTATAGAGTCTTAAGTTATATTTCTTAGAAAATACTGATATTTTCAATTTTATAGAATTAATCTGATCAAATATGGCTAAATAACCGCTAAGTTATTTATCTAATATCTAAATTACATTCAAATCGGTTCATACTTTTGAATTCCATGCTAATTGTATGGTAATTTTCGTTACACAGACGAACACGATTAATCCCATAAATACAGACTTCTTTTTTTGAAATTAACCCTTCTACGATATAAAAAGGAAAGCTCCTAACTTACAACATGCATTTGCGTGGGGGTGAAAAATAGAAACTATTTTTGATACAATGGAAACCATCTAATAATTAATTACATCGTCGACCGTCGGCTCAGTTGGCGTACTAAGAGACGGGCAAATCAAAGTCCCATTCGTCTGTTGAATCTACGGTGTATCTGTAGTATTCTTCAATTAAAGGCAGATAAGGAGGCACACATTTTATTATAAAGTTTCTTTATCTGTGGGCCACGTTCGGAGACGTTCTTGACAACTAAATAACAATCGGATACAACATCCACAGATACTACAGTATCTTAGTAATTTCCTAATCATGATGTTAATGTGTAATCTGTCCGCGTTTTTCTCGTATTTCTAATTTCTTCCTTATTGTGACGTTGAATATCTATTACCTCTATTTCTGCTGATAAGAAAAACCAAAACACAATGTATCATTTTGCTTCCATGTGTCACAATGAAACGTTTTCTATCAACATTATTATACAACGTGTCGGCAAAACCAAAGCGTCTTCACATTGTAGCCTCGCCCATCGATCTTTCACGCTGACAAGCAATTCATAGCTTAAGATAGCACCGTGACTAAACAGTGTTGGATGAGACCGGTAGAAAATGGGCAGAAAATCAACTAGCTGCGTCTAATGTTTGTAGTAAACACGCGTCGAAACGTGTCGTATTAGTGATGATATGATATTAGACGCCATTTATTGATTGGTCAAGCGTTACACAAGATTTCTGATCGAGCTAGCGCGAAGCGTCTCCGTTACAGCTTGGGCACAACTGCTTTCTTAGTTTTGGCTGTCTGCAGCTGTTCTTTTCTATTAGTCGCATTGCTCAACCGACTCTCCAAGCTTATGTGAGCTGGTTTACAGATTTCTTTGGACTTTCGCGCGAAATGACATGAAAAGTTTAAAAAACAGAATTAACGAGCAATTGCACCCAAAAGGCCTTTAAAGCATCGCCATCTATTAGCATTATTGAAAGTAATAGTACATTACTGCAGAGGCCGGGAAATAAGGGGTTGCCGGCCGAGTACATATAGCTGGCCGAGCGAAGCAAGGCCAGATACCTAGTTACGAGGCCGGCAATCCCATTTCCCGCAATGAAATAAATAAACTTACTAATATCCTTACTTACCCTAAATATTATTTTAATCAGAAACTTTCTATCAGAAAGTGACGTTAGTGACACTGACATATTATATCCACAGACAATGCAAATGTCACGTTCGGAAACCAAAAGCTGTTTCAGTTTACATTTTTACCGCGAATATTTAGATGAAATATTTTAAATGTGTATTCTTGTGGTGTAGTTTGCAATTTATAATAAGTGGAAATTGTTTATAGTGTGTTATTTGTTATGTTCATGTCAATTTTAAATAAATAAAACTGCAAAATATAGCAAAAATCGTTTTTTGTTTTTTTAATGGCTGAATGCCGTGATGCTGTGGCTCAAATAAATGTGGAATGGAAATTTAAAAAAAATACATTGCCGGCCTAGGCCGGTAATGTAAGTATGAAATTCCATTCCGTGCCAAGTGTCAAGCCGCACCGGAAACGAAGTACTTTGTGGCCTATTTTTAGGCACGTAATGTCAACATTTCATGCCATGTTTGAGAAAACGTTTTTGGCTACAATTATGCCTTTTTGAGACTCCTCTTTTCATTTCGCCTAAATAGAATGTAGCAAGTTATAAAATAAAACACATTTAAAACGTAAGGTTGTTTTCCTCGCACACCGCTCCGCTACCTCGCACTGCTCTGATGGAAACGCAGCCTAAACCAGACAGAAAAGCTTTAATAGCGAAAGTCGATAGCTGTCGAAAAACCCTAAAATACTCGAAGTTTCACTGTATCACGCGATTGTTGGACATTGTGCACCGATGGTAGTAAGATGGGGATTACTAACGAGAGTCTATTAGGAGCCCGACGCCGTAGGCGGAAGGCTTTTAATGACTCGAGTTTGTAATCCCCTTACTGCCCGTGATACACACAATGTTTTTTTTATCACATTTGCGACGAAAAAAGAATAAAACATAAAAATCAAATAAACTAACCGCACCATCGAGCTAAAAGACAACTTCAACTGTCAACTTTTTCAATATAGTCTTCCACAGATAATGTCAAGAACTGCGTTTAGTTTTTAAACTTGACAGGCAATGCCGCCAGATTGTATCACTTTTCAAAATATTTTTTTTAACTAAATTCATTTAGTTGCATTAAAATAATTGCAAAAATTACTGAAATAATAGTAAAATATACCATGTAAGTTTTATATAATACTAAAATTGGTTTTGTAGCCAAGTTTTGAAGATGTGAAATAAGCCTTGCCTGATTTGAAACCTCCTTAGTCTGAAATGACGTACGGGTAAGTTCTATATTTTAAAACTAAAGTCATAACTCCCTCGGGAGTTATAGATTTTCATACAGTTTTTCCTCCCGTGGGAGTTAAAGATTTATATAACCCACGGGAGGTACATCAGGTCGAGCTGGTCTATAAGCCCGCGTGTTATAAGTTTATAACACCCTTTACGAGCAAGTGTGATGAAAAGTATTTAAGCTGTGGCTAAACTGACCAACCGCAGAGTAACGAAACAAAAGCAACCATTACCTCACGTTGCACAAAACCAACATTTTCACACTACCACATGTCCACAGCACAAATAGAGCTAATCAAACAACAATGCTGCGGCCGGTGGTCCGACCACACAGTGTCGTTGCTTTCACAATTAACGACGGTACGGAAAAAAACGACAGTCATTGTCGCTTTGACAATGTGTTGGAAACTGGATTTCCTGCAAGCGGGAAACGATTTGGCGGGAAATGCAGGCGAACTGGTGGATTCCAGAATACAAAACGAAATGTAGTAATTACTGTTATTAGAGTCTGTGCGGAAAGAGAATAGGCGTGGCGAAAAACGGAACTAACCTAACCAGTATGGCCACAGAACAGAAAATACGGCACATACGGTACAAAAGCATTACAGCGCCCCCCAATTTTTTTTTATTTTTTTATTAAATTAATCCTGTACGTCTAGCATAACTGGCCGCGACTTCGTTTCTCGTGCGAGAGAGCATCACCTGTCACTGTCACACTATATTGAGTGGAAAGAGATAGGTAGCATTTGTCGCGCGACAAAGAGTCGCGTGTCACAGTTATGCTAGACGTACTGTTCTCTTTCCGCATCAGACACTAACGGGGTATTTACCAATTCGTTTTTTTGTATTTGTGTGCTCCCGATATGTTAGCTTGAACACAAAATGTTCCTACAGTAGCGGAATAAAGAGGTTCATCACTTTTCGACTCCAAGTTGCAGTTTTTATGGAAACTCGCCCGCAGCTCGCCCGCAAATCGCAAGTGTGATTAGGCACTAAACGTTTGTTTGTATGTCCGGTCCGCGCGCCGTGAACAGACGCACTACAGGCAAAGTTTTACGAATGTGTAAGAATATCCCAATACCGATAGAACTGTCTGCACCTCGACCTTGAGTACGTATTCTGCCGCCATAACTCAAAAGGGCACAACTAACATTTTTTTCGACACTGAGTTATAGTAATTGTCCGTTCAACTGGGCTAATGCTGTTAACGAATACAATGCCATTGAGCGAACAATGCCATTGAGAGAATACAATACCACAAAAAAAAAATATTATTTTTATTATTATATACATAGCGAAATTTACTGATTTCGAAAATGTAACATCTTAGTGTCGAAAAAAAAAATGTTATATGTGCCCTTTTGCGTTATGGCGGCAGAATTGCGCGCTCCTAAATGGCCGAGGTTTGACTATTTGTCCATTTTTATACTTTAAATGAGGTTCTAGCGCGGCCGACCGTGCAAAAACTCCTGCCACTCAGCGCCACGGGAAAATCCTAGCTCAGCCTAAAAACAACCACATCAGAACAAAGCACGATAATGACTTAACGGAACAATTGATTTAGACCTCCGTGTCAATATTGACACGTCAATTTCAAAAAGGCACAAGTGCAGTAAAACTTGTCTTACAAAACGCTGTTTTGAAACCATGTTAGATTTTAGTTTAGTCATGGTTGGTACGTTATGGGAATTCACTTGTCGTCTATGTTAAATATTTTCCTAGTGTACTTAACATGGAAACGGTGAAATTGACGAAAACGCTACAAATGTGGCTCAAACGTATGTAAACAACTGAGGAGTGTATTTTCTAAATGGCTTATTCTTCTATGGCTTTCATACAGAAATAAGCCCTTTTGAAACAACACTCCTCAACTGTACTGTTTGCAATGACTTCTCAGCTAGCATACAAGCTGTATAGGAGGTAATACAGCCCTTATACGTGAAGATACGCATCGATGAAATTTCATCAATATTGACATATGACTACTTATTGATTTTTTTTATATTCGTGGCAACATTTTATCTATAGAACTTGTTCGCTTCATTCTGGCATAGAGTAGGTATTTATAGATTTTTTTATTTTTTTTATTTAGAATAGGTAGTCATTTATTGAACCAATCTACAATAAAAAAAATCCGCAACATGCTTCGTCAACTTCTAATGTATAGGTACAAAATAATATCCCCAAAACGGCTCGTCAATAAGTAATGATAATGGACCTTAAGAGGAAACAGGAGGGCAGTTTTTCAAACGTAGTCCCCTGTTTCCTCCCTGGATAATGCCAGTAGAGCAATAATTTTTTGTCCAAAAATCTATGGCTACTATTGGTATGTTCCTATGTATTCTTTTTTACGATAAATTGACTCTCAAAAGAGATATTAACCTTCAAAAACCTAAAAAAAAATGCCAGATTTTCCGCTGTGTTCACACATCCAGAAAACAAATTTGACTAGATTATTTAAAAAAAGGTAAACATGGGAACACGGTCAAAGCCTTTCTTTAATGTTTAATGAAAAAAATAGTTAAATAGGTTAAGTTTTGGGGAAGAAATCAGGGGACTACGAAACGTTATTTTCATGAAATTTTAAAAGGTATTTTCGGTCCAAGCTGCAGTTGTCTCTATCGCGCTCTGCGGGCGAGAGGCGGGAAGTGCGGGACAGCGACACATTTTACAAATACCTAATTTTCAATTCTCTCGACCTTACTGTTTCCTCTTAACCTAAACAAAATAGGTACAAATCCGCAACACGCTTCGTAGCTTCGCTCGTCGCTTCGCCTTATAGATTAAAGAAATCATTTCAAATATAAATTATCTTACCATTTGTTTCACTTCTTTCATTACTTACCATATTTTTTACCTATATCATTACCTTAATTGTAATTGTTACTATACGAAAAGTAATATAGACTGAAATTTAGGTATTATATGAAATTTGTAATGTTGGGAATAAATAAACTATACTAAACATTCACATGTAGACTTCAACATTTCATAACCGAATAAAAGCGAAAGTAAGAAACAAAACCAAAAGGGTGATTAACCGACGTTGTAAAAAGAGCTAAACAAACTCACCGGCGATAAGTCAACGGACATTCAACAACCATTACTGTAGACTTCACAATTACAGCGTCATCCTCGTTCCAAATTGACCGAGTGAGCGAAGCGAACGAAGTCTTTATGTTTCAGTTAAAGTATAAATACAGACAAATGCGCGTGTGTGTGAGTGCGATCAGTACTGGGGCGATTCTCCGAACGTTTTGACCGCGCTGTTTGACAATCATTATTGTCCGACGATTATTTACTATAACGAAAGGACAAATCGTGACAATTTTGATAAAACTAGACAACCTCGGGACTGTTGCCCACTGGAGCATTCTTACGCAGTCTTAAAACTTTACTTGTAGTGCGCTCGTTCACGGCGCGCACACATACAAGCGCGCGATGTACCTTTTGTAGGGAGATAAATTGCTGTAATTATTATACTGCGCTTCAGTTTAGGCAAAAATGCTTTCGTAGGGCGTAAGTCTGTCTGTTCTTCTCTACAGGTCGCATTTCTCAACCGATTCTCGTGTAGTTTTGTGAACAACTTCGATAATTAGGTATGTAGATTTTTTTTGGCGACTCAGTTTATGGAAATATTTCAAAATGGCGGTGCCATGGGAGTAAAATGGCGGAGGGGTTTGACAGATCGCGAGGTCTACAGCTCACAGAGCCACTAGTATAATTTGACCTGAGCACTAGTTACAACAACTTGTAATCGGAGGTCACGCTACGGTAGTCCATCAAAGTCACAGTATAATAGCAGTAATTTTTCTTCCTATAAAAGGTACATCGCGTGGCTTGTATGTGTGCGCGCCGTGAATGAACGCATTACGAGTAAAGTTCTACGAATGCGTAAGAATGCTCCAGTACGGATCGCACTGTCTGCGCCTCGATCTTGACTACTTGTCTGTCTTTATACTTTGTCAAAGTCGAAGCGACCGACATATTTTGACACCTGATTACGAAATGTTATTGCTAATTCTAGGGTCAAGTTATGTTAGGCACTAGATTGACGGTGAGTTTGTGAATTACTCGACTGCATCGCATTGTGTGAGCGTACAAATCGATTGTGGAGATGACCAGAGTTCGCTGGTCCTTATCCTTAAATTGTTGACTACTATGGTATGGTTACGTAGTAAATGTGAATCTTATAAAAAGCTAGTGGCGTGGTCAAAATTCCTATGACAAGTGCAACAAAAATTCGTGGTCGGTGAATATAAAGTGCTTGAGTGCTTTAAAAAAGGCGAGCTTATGGGAATCGGTGACTATAGATACCGCGGCACCAGAAACAAAAATCGCACTTTATCTTTCATAAGAGGTGGATTTTTTATTAGATGACGCCGCTAGCTTAACCCTTATCATACAGATTTCATAGCAAGCCATTTAAAATAAGATTCGTGAATAAAAAATGTGTTCTTTTACGCCTTCTAAAAAATGTGTTTTCCAATACGGTATTAAAAATTTGGTAAATAAATTCATTAACTCTAACCAGCAGATTACGCTTTCAAAACAGCCCGGATAAAATCATAGAAACTTATTTTCGTGCCATCAACGATTTTACAATGACGAAAACTAAAAACCCGACCGCGGTGCACTTTGAAACTGCATTAAATCCGCCATTTTGTTTATTTTAACGAACTTCATGCCCAGTGACACTCGCACCATCAAGACGAATCTAATGGTGTAGCATTTATCAAAATCGGATGTGTCGTTGAGTAGTTACGAGCGGACACAGGAACGGACATACATACATACAGGCCAAACACATAACCCTCCTTTGGGCTTCGCCGCAGTCGGGTAAAAATAAGGCACCATGTTGAGCATGACGTCGCAAGATACTATTTCATACTAAACTGCATAGGGTAAGTGCTCCAGTGAATGAACACTTAAGGAAATTTTCAACTTTAAAAAAATATTTTTGGCTGATAGCAATAATTAAATTCAAATATTACTGTTCCTATAGAGTAAACAACTATTCTAGTTTTCTAAAATCAATTTTATTTTGTAGAAGTGCTGCACAGTTTTAAATTATAGCAAGCTGTAGAGGATAAAATGGAAAATCACCAGTGAATGAACACACAATTCTAGTAAATGAACAAATGAAACCAATGAATGAACTAACATAAAAATAATGCTTTACTTTGGTATAAGGGCTTTTAGGGCTTTGTCGAGAGATTCTTGGTCATATTGGAATATTTTGTATGGCTTTTTTGAAGTTTCCGTGTTTAAAACAAGAAAAATACAATGAATGTTGTAGTTCATTCACTGGTTTTGGAAACTAATTAATGGACTAACTGTCATTGCGGTAGTTCATTCACTGGAAAACTCAGACCAGTGAATAAACTGTTAAAAATTTAATAATCTGTTAAAAATTGAATATTCAAAGTTTTGTTCGAACACTGGCCTTTTGTCAGACAGCACATTTCTACCAAAGCCATAGAAAACCAAATCTTATAACTACTAAGGAAACGTCAGATATTGAACAAACAATAAATCACGCGATTTCAGTGAATGAACCCCCCCGTTCGTTCATTGGATTTAAGCCATTTTGATTTCTAGTTATAGAACACTGGATTAAAAGCCACTATTTGAAAATAAATCACATTAAACTATACATTAATAGCACAAACATGACCTTACGGCTTAAAAAAACACGCACTGTACAAGGCAGACGCACGGGACACACGCAGTAGCACATTAAACACAACGTAGCTTACCTTAACCCTTATTACACCTCCATATAAAAAACGAACAGCAACCGCATGCCCACTTTACATCGCCGCTATTTTGACACTGATGCGTATGAGTTGAAGTAAGTGCTACCAGAACTTGTCAAATAATGTTGCTCGCCGAAAAAAAAATATCACGCGTGGTAAAAAGGTACAGAAATCTTATTTTACGACAAAAACATGCATTTTGTTCGTTCACTGGATTTGTTCATTCACTGGAGCACTTACCCTACTTTCAGAGCGTTTTGACACTTCATAAAAAGAAGCTGATTTGAAGTCTTTCAACAGTTACATCGGTACCGATTTTTGTGTGTAATGATGATGATGATTTTTGTACCTGTAACAATATAAAACAACTATTTAATGGACGATTAATAACAACAAAATTCTAGGCCTATTTGTATTAAAAAATATAAGCGATTCATAAACGAAAACAATATAGTTACGAACAATTAAAGTTCTCGTCAGCTATTTTCCTCCCAAATTTTCCACCAAGATCCACCAATCACACCACCTGATTTTGACATCTACTGCCAAATAGACCTTTCGCCACCCTGCTGACAGCTGGTGGATTTCTGGTTTCTAAATACCCTCATTTCGGCCACTGGATCGGCGATAGCCGCGTCACACAAGCGCGCGCAGTCTATGAGTGCGTAAGTTGCAATTTCCTATTCTCGTCTCAACCGACGCTGGTCGAGTAAAATCTTAAACCCGAAGCCAAAGGATCAGTTAATACAGCAGTAATTTTTCTTCCTACAGAAGTTACATTGCGCGTTTTGTATGTGTGCGCGCCGTGTACGAACGCACTACAAGCAAAGTTTTAAGAATGCGTAAGAATGCTCCATCCATTACGGATCGCACTCACACGCACGCGCAGTACAATACATACAGTCGAGTTAATTTATATCTACACATATTATAAGAGAACAAAAATATCTGAACACGCTTTAATGCTCCTGACAATAGGGTCGTGTTCAGATATTTTTGTTGCCGTAAGTGTGTAGATGTAAATGAACTCGACTGTACCTACAGCGCGCTTCTAAACGGCCGAAGTTGGGCTTCTTGTCTGTCTTTCTGACTGACGATTTTAATTAAAACAAAAATATTGCTTTGTTAATCCCCGATGAGATAACGTGTTAGTCAATTAGTACTACTAACCTGTTGTAATGGGCTAGACGACTAAAAAAACTATTTAGTCCGTCAGTTAGATTATTAAAAAATATTGTTAGGTACACGTATTTTATCTTTTGTTTGACAAACAAAAAATGACGAGGATAGAGTGCTTAGAAGTTTCGAGTGACGTCACTCCTTGGTACAATTTTCACCTAGGCGTGACGTCACAAGCCCCCACTCCAGAAGTTTGATGATCTATAACTTTGTCGATTTTTAATATTTTGATAAACCATAATATACGTGTCTCATATTTTTCCATAATCTAACTGACGGACTAAATAGAATTATATAGTTTTAACCCAGTCGTCATCCCTATTACTTGCGTGCGTATTTTTTCATGCAAAACAAAAAATAAAAAACCGTGCAAATAAATATGACAAACCACCACCATAAATATAAAACTCGACACGTGTTTCGCCTCTCTACAGCAGCATTCTCAGGATCTCAGGAGAAGCTGGACTGACAGCAGATCTCCCCCTCTGTAAAAAATGGCTGATTGTTTTGTATCCGAAAAATGTGCTACAGCGACTCCCTTCTGTGTTGCTCAAAGGATGAAGACACGATCAAAAACGTATAAAAACTAACACTTAGAAATAAATACAGATCTATTGTTAACATCAATTTCCTATTCCCAGCTCAGCCACCGCTGGTCGAGTGAAATTTTAAAACCGATGCCAAAGGTTAAGCATTATCTTATGTTAATGTAGAGACCAACGGCATAAATCAATTATGTGCGTGACCTCGGGTCAGGTCCCGTTCCCGAGCTTTTACACACCTATTAGTGTTATGTAAGTGCATAAGTAATGTAGCTATTGTTTTTATTGTTGGGATTGGAAAGGAAGGTGCATTAGAGGAGTTAAAAAGTGAACGCAAATAGAACTACTATTTTATTCGCTGGCAAAGTACTCCACAGTTTGGCGGAGTTTTGGTAATGTGAAATTTGTAATGTGTAAGTGAGAAAAAATTAAAAATGTAGAAGTCAAGACGAATTATGGTGTTATTTGACGTTGACCGTTGACTTTATCACTTGTGGGTTTTATAAAATAAATAAAAGAATAGTACATTACACAACTAGGGTGATAAAACAAAGAAAGGCCGAGATCGAAGATGTTTGCGGCCCGAGCTGCAAGCGAGGGACGTAATTATGCGATCGAGGACTTTCTTTATTATCTCCCGTGTTGTGTACATAATTTTTCATCACACTTGCTCGAAAATGGTGTCATTACACGTAGGTTTTGCGGGCCGTAAATGACCTATTACGCCCTAGGGCGTAATGGTTTTCTTTATAAATTTGAAACGCTGGTTCTGTTTTACTCTTATTTGTCATGTTCAAAGGAAACGCCAACTTACTTTTTTAACTTTTATCACTGTAATATTTATTTAAAGATAACAGTAATTGCAAATACATATAAACACATATTTCGGTAACATTAATTAAATGTTTAAATAATGTATTTCTTTATTTTGCAAATATAAAATCAACTAAAATGGCCGTTACCGCTATGGTTTCCGAACGTGACTTGACGTTCGCATTGTCTATGGACATATGTGACAAATGTCACTGTCTGTTTTAATATTTTCTTGTCATACTGGGTCGAAAAGTAAGGTTATTTTATTAAAATTTCCTCACAAGTGTGATGAAAAACATTGTGTGTGCCACGGGCGGTAAAGGAATTGCAAACTCGTGTTATTAAAGCCCTCGGTTTCACCTCGGGCTTATAACAAACACTCGTTTGTAATTCCTTACTTACCGCCCTAGATACACAATGTACTATTATGTCTACACTTGGCCAGAAAGCGGCTTTTCCGTACGCGCAGCGTGCGGAAAACGCCACTTTATGGCCAGGTGTGGCATAATAGTAGATTGTGTCACAAGGGAGCAAAATGATATATTTACGGCGAGGGCGTACATTGAATCCTGAACGAAGCGACGGATTCTACAATTGAATCCCGAGCGTAGCGAGGGATTCTAAAGTAGAATCCGGAGCGTAGTGAGGGATTCTAGTGTTAACGCCCGTGGTGAAAATAATTTTGCTACCTTGTGACACATACTGCTTTTCACACCGACTATGAGGAAAATTTAAATACAAACGCTACCTACCAAAATAACGAAAACGAAATATATAGTTAGTCAAAGAGCATCACACATTTTTAATAAAATGAAATGTGAAATTGTTAAATTTACAGTTCCTTATTATTTTATAAAACGTTTATTACTTTTTACGGACGGGACGAATTTACTACTTCCATATTATATTTATGGCCCTCGCCTGCGGCTCGGACCCCAAACACCTGTGGTCTGGGCCATTCCTTATTATCGACTTTATGTAGAGTCGATATGTAGAGTCGATATGTAGAGTCAATGTAGAGTCGATATGGAGAGTCGATATGTAGAGTCGATATGTAGAGCAATAATGTAGAGTCGATAATGTAGAGTCGATATGGAGAGTCGATATGTCGAGTCGATATGTAGAGTCGATATGTAGAATCGATATGTAGAGTCGATATGTAGAGTCAATAATGTAGAGTCGATAATGTAGAGTCGATATGTAGAGTCGATATGGAGAGTCGATATGTAGAGTCGATATGTAGAGTTGATATTTAGAGTCGATATGTAGAGTCAATAATGTAGAGTCGATAATGTAGAGTCGATAATGTAGAGTCGATATGGAGAGTCGATATGTAGAGTCGATATGTAGAGTTGATATGTAGAGTCGATATGTAGAATCGATATGTAGAGTCAATAATGTAGAGTCGATATGTAGAGTTGATATGTAGAGTCAATATGTAGATTCTATAATGTATGGTATGGCAATGGCATATTCTAAGCAGGTTCAAACTAAAAATACCCTGTAGGTAGTCCTTGAACAGAAAAGTATCACTTTGATCCCTCTTATGAGGGATCAAAATACTTTTTTCTGAATAGGAGGTGTGAAAAATGTATTAACCAACACAGTTATAGGTTCAAGGTACATAAAAAGAAAAATTAAACAATAGTGTGGTAAAATGGATTGAGCCTCAGCGAAGTAGCTATAGCATTCAGTTTGTATTTTGATTTTTTTTTTCATTTAAAAACGGTGCGTAGGTATTATTGTCGTATTTTACTACGCATTATAAAACTAAAGTCCCGTCAACATTTAAAACTTAGATACAACCATCATGTACTTCAGACACATGTCTCACCGCTGGCGAGTATGCGAGTAAACTTGGCCGAGTAGCATTACATTGCGGGTTTGGAAAGGTCGATCAATCTCACTGTACCTGGTCAGCCCGCAATGAACCCTAATTTTACTCGCTTGCTCGCCGGCTGTGCGGCAAGTGCCCCAATCAGCTGGTTGATATTACAAATACTTATCAATGAGTCTGTGCGGAAAGAGAATAGGATTAATTTTTGGGGGCGCTATAATGCTTTTCTACCGTATGTGCCGTATTTTCTGTCCTGTGGCCATACTAGTTAGGTTAGTTCCGTTTTTCGCCACGCCTATTCTCTTTCCGCACAGACTCTAGTAACGATTGAAAAAAATTGGGGTTAAATACTTTTTTCAGTGTACTCGCTTGCTACTTTCGCAGTATACTTACCTAGCACGATGATAGCACCAATCATGGACACATTTAGTACAGTAGCACCCAGTAATGGACAGCAAACATTAGCTATCTGAATATGGTGCTGATAGTTTAAAAATGTTGTGTCAAATACTTAAAATGTGGGTTTTACGGTAAAAAAATGTTCATAATTGGTTCCTGTTCATTACTGGTGCCGTCACCCTACGTACTTAGTATTCCGTGAATTGAACATTTTATACAAATCAATTTAAATTACCGCGGACGTTTTCTATAATTGTGTATACACAATCATCACAGATTACCGTCCGACATCACCCATCATCATGATTCAATTGTAATCATTCGGTAAGTAGCCAAAAAAACCCCATTGACAATAGGAAGCTTAACTGTTTTGTTGCTCGAGAAACGCCCAGTCATGACTTTTTGTGTTTTCGAATGATTATTAATAAATTTGGTGTTAACATGGGTCTTTCTAAGGTTATGGGTCGTTGAACTAGAAGGTTACTGTTCAGAATTGAGTTTTAGCGCATCTTAATGTTAGACCGATCAATATGGATGACAACCCTGACCATAAACTCAAGTAAACTTAGTTCAGCGACCGTATAATAGCAGTAATTTTTCTTCCTACTAAAATACATCGCGCGGCTTGTATGTGTGTGTGCCGAACGTACTACAAGCAAAGTTTTACGAATGCATAAGAATGCTCCAGTACGTATCGCATCGATGAGTATTTCGAACATCCATAATCTCTCAACAGAAGTTCACATTTTAGTTGTGGTAAATAGTTATAAATATAAATAAGTACGTCGAAGACCGCTCACCACGGGTGCTGCTAGTAGCTGAAAAACAAGGGCAATTTTTGCATAGTTTTGGATAAGAGTGAGCAAATTATGAGAAAACTTTTTTTCGAATAGTTAGTCTTGTTCAGCTATACATCTTTTCGGTGGCATTTACACATCACTTTCCTATTTAAACATAATAGCCAAGCATAACCTCGACTTCGCTTGATGTTTAGTGATGAATTGATGATGAAGCATGCTTACCTAGATGCTATCTCTTCATTTTTGATTTGAAGAGCTTGATAGTAATATTTTTTTTTGGAAAACGTTCAGTGAAACGGTGTTAAAGTCATTTGGTCTCACGAAAAAGTAGATGCAATAATCGAATAGGTTAGCACAATTGGCCGCGAGTTACTTGTATCGTCAGCTGCAAAGAAAAGTAACCCTCCCTGTCATACATTCGTAGTAGGTATGGCCAGGGGATTACTTTTCTCTGCAACCATCTGTGCAATACTTGCGCAATATACATATTGGTGCAGATGCAGCGATCAAGTGAAAGGCCCATCCTCAACCAAGTTTCGCTCGGTCGTCAGAGACGCGATGAACAGGCACCGGTGGAGGCAAATCATAAAAACTAGGTTTATCCACATCCACCGATGACCACGATCCTCAGTCATGAGGAAGCGACTACAGAGAGGAACATATTGAAAGGAAAAGAATAAGTTTATATAACAGTTAAGTATGCTAAAGATACCGTGGTAAAGCTAGAACATCATAAAAATGTTGGTCAGACGGACAAACTTAACAATTTTCCTGTAATAATAATAGGGAATGAATATTTAAATTGCTTAGTATTTCCTACATTTTTTACTCACAAAAACGCTGGCCGGCTTCAAAACCGAGATCACGATCCGGGGTCAGATCGAGTGTGGTATTGTCTTAGTCCGATTGTTAGCACAGCAAGGTTTGATTTCACACGGTCTTCTTATGTCCAGCACAAGGCAAGAGAGACTAGTGGGAATAAAATAGCGATTTTGTTTTTTTTAGTTCAGAAAATGCATTACCTACGCATACCTGAAAAGAGCCGTCAGGTAGGTTATGTGGGACTCGCCCCTCATAAGGAACATAGCCACTAAAACCACTCCGTCGGAAGAGGCCGGAACTCCTCAGGTGCTCGCAGCTAGCTCCTCAGGTGCTAGTAAAAGGGGGGGGGGGGGGGGGGGGGGGGGTAAGAGAGAGCTATAGAAAGATATCTTCCTCTACTTTGGATAGAGCAGTCAGAGCGTAGTTATGGAACATTTCTACGTCTTTTTGATATGTACAGCAGATGTATTCCGGCTGATAGTGATGAAATCAATGATGACATTTATGTCACTCGGCGATTAGACTTGGTATCCAGATACCTCTGGAGCAGTAGTCGGAGGTCTAACTAGCTAGCTCCTACTTAAACTTTAAACTACTAAATAAAATATAGGTACCATCGTTCACTGCTGAATATAAAGACCACCACGAATGGTGACAATTTGACCTGGCGATAATAGCTTCGGAAGAAGTGTGTACCTAAGTATTCTCGATTGGTACATACCATTCGAGAATACTCCCGGGAATTTAGGTATATCCCGGGACTGGTCCTGGGATATGAATGTTCTCCATACAGATGGGGAAAATACTCGGGAACCGCACATCTCTATTCAAAATTGCATCTTCAGTAAATTAGTTTGTTTTTTATACTCATAGTATAACACTTTACAAAGATTTTGCTGAAGACGCTCCACACTTAAGCCACACAACTAGACAACGCGCGCATCAATCATCCGCTCGAAACAATCGTGCTGCGCAGACGCAGGTTTTACGCCGTTGACAGATTGTTAGTACAGCGTACAACCTCACACCTGACACACACATCTTCACACACCCTTATAACTATCACAATAAGGTTTGTTATCTGCTAATTCGTCGACTGTACATATCAAACGAAGCTGGTTAAGGTGATCGTTATGACAAAGACATAAGGTTGAAATTGGCGAGTAATTTTTTGGATACGTCATGCTGTTTTGTGACGTTTATTTGACAGGGAACGCGAAGTTTAGAAGTGATATTTGCGTAATTTCAATGCGGTAAGAGACGGAGGTAAGGTGCTCGGACTTGTCTGTGGTTTCAATGGCAATAGGTCATTGTAATAAAATCATGTAACCTCTATATAAAATATGTTACAATAATATTAGTAAGTAAGGTTTTCAAATCGTGACAATGACTGAACATTTAACATTTTTTTAAAATCTTGATTTGATTGGAATCTTGTCAGACCATTTTTACTTTTTACCTTGGTCTCACCTGGTTGAAAATAGTTATATATATATGTTGCAGTGTCGGAGTTCTCCCCACGAAGGAATGTCAAGTTTGTTTATGCTTGAGTGTATTTGGTTGCGGTACAATGACGACTATTCAAAAATTGACGGAGTTCTGTCATGGTTGTTAATCTTTTGCAAGTCAGAAAATTGGTGAATAGCATTGGAGAAGGAATCAGAACCAGTGATGGTAGATCTGAGTATTTTGGGCGAAGGAACACGTCCCGCAACCAACCTCACTGCATTTTTTCGTTTATTATGATTAGTTAGTGATACTATCGAGCTCCAATCGATGGACATCCTGACGACTCCTACTCCTGACGCCGACATATATATATGTGTGTGTCGAAGTAGGCTTACACAGAAAATGCCTGCTCACTGTCTTAAAAACATCCTGGCTGCACATCGATATCAATGATCACTTATTTGTTTCATTTTTATTAAGGCCTCCACCTTCTACAACGTATCATACCATGAGCGTACTATGAACGTATCAGACATGGTATGACAAATGCCTGTCGGTGACAAAACGTGCTAGTGGGCACAGTCTCATACTTTTCAATACAATATTTATTTTGCCTGAAACGTTCATAGTACGCGGATCGGATTTGGATCGAAAGCAGTAACTATACACTTGTTTATACTTCTATGGTGAGAAACAAGCGTACGGACGGATTATATTAGGTTTATGCCATTGTTGTTATCTGATGTTACACATTCACAGCAGCCTATGGACGCTTGCAACACCAGCACTTTAAGAATCCATAAAACTACTATTCATATAAATATCGTATACATTTTCTAATAAAAGGGTAATAATGAGAATGAGTTTTGACCTTTCGTTTTACACGTAAACAGCAATAAAAATGTATAATTTTATTGTACTTTACAATAAGTAGCCGATGTGAAAATATCGTAAAAGCTTCGATAACTTCGACAGCCGATTTTATACTGAGCTAAGTGGACATTAAATCTGTGGCTCCAGTGAAACCCTTTTCCCCTGTACAAGTCACATTTAACCTAGGAGCAAAGGGGCTTAAGTCATACAATAGAGTTGTGACCTTTTGGTCCTGGTATAAATGTGACTTGTACCGCTTTTCACGAGACCCACAGAACTATAGAAATATGCGTAAGGTGAAACAGGTCTTTGCATAATAGAAATTGTTTAATGTCGGTTTAACTACCGCGGGGTTTACGCGCTTTAAGGTATGCGGCGATCTTAAAAATAAAGGACCGACCACACGGAAGCTTAAAGTACGCAGTCACCGATTATTGTTAGGGTTCCGTACCTCAAAGGAAAAAAAAACAAAATTTATAGGGTGCTTTCCGTTGACCTAGTACTATGAAACTTGGCAAGTAATACCGTCTTATACTACAAGTAAAGGGAGAAATCTGAAAATTTTACATTTTTAATTAAATCATAAAAAATATAGTCTCTATTTAAAATATTTGGACGGAACCCTCGGTGGGCGAGATCGACTCGCACTTGTCCGGTTATTTTTATGCTCACTTGTCTCTCTGTGAGAAACTGTCTTTGTGAGAACTTGTCTGAGTAACCTTTTGGAAGCAAAGATGAGAAGAAACAACAGAAAAAGTTGGTGGTGCCAAACTATGATTAGAAATAAACAAGAATATACCAATATAAATATAACACATGATATACAAAAATATATAACATACATAAATATAACTCACACAAATAACCATAACAGAAAAGATACCGAGAAACTAATAATGAATAACGATATTGAAATAAATAAAGTAGTTAGTGAAAACTAAACAATTCACACGCATGTATCGTAAACCTTTTTTCATTCCCATACATTTCTACAAAGACGAAGTACCTGGTGTAGCAATATAAACTATAGACACATACTTAGTTATGTCTTTAATCGCGTCATATATCTGTTTACAAGGTAACAGTAAAAGGAGCTACAGACATCCCATACCATATATAGATATGTGGTCTAGATGCAAAGAACAACTGGAAGTGGCATTAAAAAATATTTACGGATTGTAGACGTTGTTGGTTCGTAAACCAGGCTTAAATGGGACTGGGCTGGTCATGTGTGCCGAGTGCCGTACGCATCCACACAGGTGAGCTAAGATAGCCACACAGTGGATTCCACACGACGGACAACGGCGCCGTGGTCGGCCCAGAAGAAGATGGCTGGATGATTTAGACGTATATCTCGACAACTGTCCACAAGCCGTATTGGATCGAGATGATTGGAAGTCTAAGGAGGAGGTCTTTGTGCAGCAGTGGGACACCAAACCGGCTATAAGAAATGTATTTTTTATAATTGTTGATAATATATAAGGAGTGTATTTTCAAAGGCCTAATTTTTCTATGGTCGTCACAGAGAAATAAGTTCTTTTGAAAAGACACTCTTCGTGTCGATGAGTGGCAGACGTAGACCGAGAAAGATTTGGTGGTACATACGCTCACCCAGGAGGGAGGTTATTGAACAGTAGTGAGAGTGAGACATATATTTAGGCTTAGAAATAATAATAAAACAGGTGCCTTATGTATATAACAAATAAACATGAAATTGTTATATTAATGAAACATTCAAAAACAGACAGAAAACAAAACTTTTCTTTCATTTCATTTGAGTTAAGCTATTCTAGACATGCATGAATCATGTAATAGTACCTATATGTATAGATTAGATGCACAGAAGATTACGATCTTGCGCGGCCTCTTCCAGCTACTTCCATCCAAGGTAGAGATGTGCTGCCATTCTCGGAAACGTTCTCCGTTTTGTATGGAGCGAGAACGTTTCCGAGAATTCCCGAGAATGGCTCAACTCTAATCCAAGGCCAGATGTTGCAGCATCCTTCTCCACAGTGCGCCTCCAGGTGGTACGAGGGCGACCGGGTTACTAGTATAATAGGGATGATGACTGGGTTAAAAATATGTAATTCTATTTAGTCCGTCAGTTAGATTATGGAAAAATATGGGACACGTATTTTTTGGTTTATCAAAATATTAAAAATCGACAAAGTTATAGATCATCAAACTTCTGGAGTGGGGACTTGTGACGTCACTCTTGAGTACAATTTGTACTCAAGAGTGACGTCACTCGAAACTTCTAAGCACTCTATCCTCGTCATTTTTTGTCTGTCAAACAAAACAAAAAATACGTGTACAATATTTTTTCATAATGTAACAGACGGACTAAACAGTTTTTTTAGTCATCTAGCCTATTGGATTGAAATTATTAGGCGAGCCCCTATGGACCCAGAATCTCGTCCGAGCCTGTACCACTAGCACACCTGTGACACGCGACTCTTTGTCGCGCGACAAATACTACCTATCTCAGGTCATGCTCTGTCGCGCGACAAGCAAAGTCGCTGCCAGTTGTGCTAGAGGTGTGATCAGCCACACAAGTACGCTCAGAATAAAAGTGACGCTTCCAGCCTCCTAGACCTATCTTCCTGCGCACACCAAGCCGCCTAATCAACGCAATGCTCAGCGGTCATGTGTGCGCGTTGTCATACTACTTTCTACATAATTTTTTACACTGGTCACGTTATAGTGCGGCTTTTGTACCATTTTTTTTCAAACTGGTTTCTTACCGAGATGAGCAGTATTTATTGATAATGTGAAGCGGATAGTAATGAGAAAAATATCGCTTTTGAAGTTCGTAGATGCTACTGTTGTGAATATCGATAAATAATTTATCGATACTGATAGAACTAAGGTTGTCTGTTTCAGTTGTACTGATAAAATGAACGTATCAAAAAGGAGAAAGTGACGAGAAATTTGACGTGATGATTTTTTTATAGTCTACTGTGTTTTTTTTCTACTTAAGTGTGACAATGTATACTTATTTTGAAGCATGTAAAGCTACCGGTCATATTTATGATGAAATGGTGTTATTTTTTCTGATTTAAGCTAACAGTTTCTCAATCCCTTGACCTGATTGTCCCTTTGCAATTATTTCTCACGCTCAGCCATTTTACGGCTCAATCCTAAAACAATGGTTTTACTTTTCAATACCCTCAAATATGGTCATGCCTATAAATACGGCCATCGGACTGGTCATCTGTCGCACCTTTATATCTATAATGCATGAAGTCGAAAACAAACCCATTCAAAATTCAA
This sequence comes from Eudemis profundana, assembly GCA_947034925.1. NCBI lineage: Eukaryota > Metazoa > Arthropoda > Insecta > Lepidoptera > Tortricidae > Eudemis > Eudemis profundana. The sequence goes on along the minus strand of OX344806.1, from coordinate 6,223,210 downwards.
TCTTAGCTGTCTTTCTGAAGTACCAAAATCCTGGTAGCACAAACTGCGATTTGGTGCTTTTTATTTTCAAATATCGATCTGTTCTGTTTGCTTTGTTATATCCACAACATGATACCATCTAAAGATATATCTTGAGATAAATCTAGTTATATTTGGAACGTATGAACGAATTTATGTTAATGAGACGTTTGGATCTACTGATAAAGAAATGAGAAGATAAAATTCTAAAATGTAATCAGTTTGGAGTTGAAATGACATAATTGATTTGTACGTTTGTAGACATAAATTGCAGTTATTGATTTATAGCTATAAGTAAAATTATAATGTAAGAAAACATTTGCAAATTAATGTGCATTTGAGACATACATTAATTTAAAAGATTAAAGCCGGACGGTAATTATTTGTGAATGGAAATAGATTGGGCATATAAATAAAATGGGGCCTAGAACTAAGGATACAAACTCTACAAATTAATTTAAATAGACAATATTAATTGAAAACAGTAAAATTAGAAAATAAAATACTGTAATTATTTACGCGCAACAGAAAAGGATGTCCAACTCGATTTAGATAAATGCACATTACCGAGTAAAACGAACCATCGATAGTCGATAATTCATTTTAATTGAAATGTTCGACTAATAGTGGTGGAGGTACTGAACGCTTGACAGCTCATCATTAGTGATGTGATAGAGACGCGATTGAAATTACAATTAATGAAGTTTAGTCAGATTGAAATAATTTAGATTTTAACGGGGTTTCTTAATGGTGAAAAGTTTGTTTCGATTACCGTCCAGGATTTCGACTGAGTGTTGTTTTAAAACGATTGTTTATCATTCTTCACGCTGACAGCTGTAATAATAGCGATTGCTATAATTAATTCTAACAGAGCTTCTTCAACGTAACGAACAAATGATAATGTAAAACATAACATTTAAGAAACATACGCTTCGCAGAATATTTAAATTGTTTTAATGCTCTCAATGAAAATACCAAAATTTCATACTATACGAGCGCCCACTAATATTATAAATGCGAAAGTTTGTGAAAATGTTTGGATATTTGGATGTTTGTTACCTTATAACGGGGTAACAACTAGATGGATCAAGCTGAAATTTGGCATGCAAGTAGACCAAGTCCTGGATTGAAATATAGGATACATTATATCCCGGTAAAGAGTTCCTTTGGGACAATAACGGGAACAACGCGGGCGAAGCCGCGGGAAAATGCTAGTTGTTAATAAAATGAAAACCTATTTGTGACGAAAACTAATTATGCCTCCGTTGCATGCATTACTAACAAATTACCTAAAGGATAAAATTAGCTTCTTATCCAGAGGGTAATGCATAGTCTCGAACATCACACAACCCGCCTCCCGTTAACCATTTATTAAATAAAAATAAATAACTAAGCATTAAGGTTCGTCGGCGACAAATAAAGTGGCGATCTCGAGATGTTATCGCCGGACAAATCGGCCGCGCACGCACACACGGAGCTGTGAGAACCTAACGCACCTGTAGCCGTACCGGTCGACCTGCGCGGCCGCATAGCGGGGATGCGTATCGATAGAATTATCGATGAAGCATAAAATTATTTCGTGACTTTAGTGAGAAGGGATACAAGTTTTAGAAGATTTAATTACCTATGTTTAGCTTAATAGAACATTGTTTCGACAAAATGCGGGATTGCTTCTGCTAGATATGCCTAATCTGATTAAAGCGGGATCCGATCAGGCATAAATGCGGCAATTTCGAGAGAAAAGGGCAGAATCGTTCATCTTTTCGTCAGACGCCAGTTTTATTGACTATTCAAGATCGTCAATTGACTACTGTAGTACTAAGTAGATTTAAAATGGCGGCGAACGCCGTGTGACGTAACGACCGGTTGCGGTGCACGTGGGCGGGCTCGTTGGGCAAGAGTGTCAATTCTCTTTCTGACTGACGTGGCGACAACACTTGTCTTACGATTCTGTCGGTTCGTCTGCCATTAGTTAAAGTTGCTATTTGATAATTGTAATTCTGTCGATTAATAGTGAAATGAATCATAGTGCGTAACGTAATTGTCTAGATTTGCTCACTCAAAATGTCATTTACCGAAGCGGCCAAAAGAACCAGACGAATAAACGATTTGATCTGACATGAATCCTCTTCTTTAACCACCATAGCTCAACGGCGAGGATTCTGCAGTTTAACCCATCCTGACAGTAAGTCACGTGAATCCGACAGGGATAAAAAAGTAAGAGACTACAGTAACTTAATTATAATTCCTTCACGTTTATTCCGGCCTGTTTTCCTTTGCGAATAACAACTACAGAAAAACTTGTATTATTACTTAACTTTTAACTTCCTGAAGTATCGATAGGTGCCTATACACATCCCTAGGACTCATGCGGCGTTCCATCGCGCGGCTCACATCATAAATCACCCACTAATAGCCGGTGCATTCGCTAATCCGACACGGCGCAGGCGCATTTCTTATTGAACCCCTTCCCAATTGATTGAGACGCTTTGTTAAAGGAAATTGGGAGTTTGGCAGTGTACTTAAAATTAGGCGGGTTATTTCAAACCTAAATTTAAATTACCTAACAAGCATTAACGAATAGTGCCTAACATTTTCATTTATAATAAGTTTTATCTTAAGTGTTAGCTATTCATTCTACAGTCGCCTAAAAGCAAGTTATTTCTGTAAAATTGTCTATGCTTATAAAATCCTTTAGAAAAATGTATAATTGAACTCGGAAATTATATAACGTCAAAGTTAATATCTCCTTTTCCTTACCTACCTTACCATACCTAGGAGGTTTATGGGAGAGTGATGTAAGAAGCCCGAAAGCTTAGTAAACTTAATAGCTTTTAGTATATCAAAGCGCAGAAGTATTAGAATTATGATCTAGGAGATAATTAAAGGTCTATATCCAGCTGCTAGTCCGATAGTTAATGGACGGTCAGGCAAATCAAAGCGTGTAATAAAGGTCCATCCGGCGCAAGCGCCGGTTTGTCAAGCAGGATAAAAACGCACGTTCGCGGCATAATCGCACGGGCATTAAATGATCGCATTTCCATTGTACAGCCAGCATCAAATAGTCTGTAACATCCGTAGCGCCATATACATATATCGCAACACGTCTTTATCACTTTAGGAACAAAAATGTGTGTCGATGTATCTTTAATTGACATTCATAAGTGCATTTTTAATACGCCTAAATTAAAGAATAAAGACTTGACTTTGAATTGGTACATACTTCTTGATTCTACTATACAACACTCATGTCTACGGTTTTTTAACTTGACTACAAAGTTTGGCCGGAATATAGCAAATCGGGCAGATTCATTAGGATAGGATTTAATTTAACTTAGGGAAGCCAGTGGAGCTGTCCCAAGAGTATAGAGTGGAGCTGGTCTGAAGCCTGACTGGCCAGTAAAGGCCAGAGATGTAGGCGCCATTTATAGAAAATCACCAAAACTCTAAGCCAGTGACGGTTCGTTGCGGATATTTTGAAGAAGACTTATGTTCAGTAGTGACAGTCTCCGGGTTGAGATGATGATATTGATGATGCTCATCATCAGAGACTTAAATGTTGGTATTGTATTATAGATTGAATTGAAACACAAGTATTTCCTTACTGTGATGTAGTCACGACTTTGAAAAATAACTGACGCCGTCTAACAACGAGCACGAAGTCCAAGTATGAAAATAATTACGAATCGTTCGCTTATAATTGGCGGCTGCGTATACGCACGATAAACCATCATTAGCTGTGGCATTACCCGCTCCGCTATTACTTATTGTTGTGAAGAGTTTATGGTCTATTAGTAGTTTATATCAACGAAGGACAGTTCAAAGCAAGGTTTAGAAATCCATGGGTTTATAGGTGCGTTTTCCATTAGTATTGGGGTCGTCCACAAAAGGCTTAACGTAATAGAAGTTCATGTAAATATCTTGTATGGGAGGATGATCTTATAAGCATATAACTAAAGGGTGATGAGTTACCAAAACTGGCGATTCGGAAGTGCTCGTTAAGAGCAGGGCTACTAATACTTGAATAAAGAATATTTTTACTTTGACTTTGCTTATTCTAAAAATATAATGGGCTAGACGACAAAAAAAACTGTTCAGTCCGTCAGTTAGATTATTAAAAAATATTGTACACGTATTTTTTCTTTTGTTTGACAAACAAAAAATGACGAAGATAGAGTGCTTAGAAGTTACGAGTGACGTCACTCCTAGGTACAATTTTCACCTAGGAGCGACGTCACAAGCCCCCACTCCAGAAGTTTGATGATCTATAACTTTGTCGATTTGTAATATTTTGTTAAACCAAAAAATACGTGTCCCATATTTTTCCATAATCTAACTGACGGACTAAATAGAATTATATGTTTTTAACCCAGTCGTCATCCCCATTGCTCTGTCTACACATTGGCGAATACTTAGAAAATGCCACCTTACTAGAATGGTACAGTTGGTAAGGTAACTGCGTAGACGCTGCCAGGTTCTACAAAGTAACCAAAAACCAGCCAATTGTGAATCGAGTTCACACACGAAGGGTTTCGTGCCACCGTCGAGCAAAATATTTTTAATTTTATTTTATTTTTGATATAGACATCCACTGCCGTGCAAAGGTTTCCCTCAGCGAACAGTCGCACTCTTTTTACTTCAATTGACTTTGATATAAGTAATAAGTAATATTAAATAAAATAGTTCGGTAGCATTTCAGTCATTACCAGAATTTGAAGTTTCCCTATGGGTCTTACTCTACTTTAGGACATTAGCGAGATTGTAAGATTTGTATTTGAACAATCCCTCGAAATTTAAACACTATACTACGAATCCTGTTTTACAAATCCAGCCATCTTTGTCCAACGCAAGCATAGTAATAATGTGTAGTATTTTATGTAGAAACACCAGTTATTGTACCATAATCTAAGCAACAAAGATACCGATATAGGGCACTGTCCGTTTCGATTGTAAACAGATACAATTTATCTGCCATCTACAGGTTTGTTAAATACGTACTTACGCTGGGTTGACGGTCTGTACTTATGTTGCGAAATAGACTTTATTGAATGGATGCTATTGGCACAGTAGGTAGATATTTGTAAGTTAAGAGATCCGCAAAATCAATTATGGTTTTAAAATTCATTCTTAATTGTTCTGGTTTGTTAAAGTCTAAAGGAATTCAAACAAAAAAAATGTTGTTTTGAAGATTTACGATAGATTCAGAGTTTATTAATTTTTGCTTTTACTACCTATATGTTTTTATTCTCTCAATGTTCCATTGAAAATATTTAACCATTTCTGCATAGGTACTACGTATTTTTAAAAGTAATACTTGCAGGTACATGTGATGAACTCTGTAACAAGTTTTTGTTTTCTATGACAATGACATAAAATTCATATTTCTGTACATCGACTTATTCTTTAGTAACAATTTTAAAACAGTAGACAGACAAAATACTGACATCATTACAGCAATACTGATAGTATCCGGCAGAGTAAACAAGAATATAAACATTCACAATACAATGTGCAGGGAATAGCTTGGTCCACTCTAAACATTGATTTTACGACATACGCTTATTCTTGAGTGGACCTCGATATATAAAACAGGAAGAGACTCTTAAGACTAGAATATGTAGTGAAAGTTGTAGGTAGTTCATTGTTATGAGACAAGAGGCCTTAGACCCAGGGGTCTTCAACCTTTTCCAAATCAAGGGCCAAAGAATGCCTTTTTTTGCATAGCAGACCGGGTCATAGGTATTTATAACGATGTTTTTTTAATTAGGAAAAAAATGGTCCACTTTCTGTCTTTATACAAAAATTACTGCGACCCGTTGCTCCTGTGAAAAACGAGAAGCCGCAAAATCAACAAACACACTTTCGAGTTTATAATAATTGGGCCCGCCAACAGTTTAGCCGCTAAGATGCTGGCGGGTCGCCGATGACACCTTCGCGGGCGGCAAGCGACCGTGGGTTGAAGACCCACCATCACCGGTTCATCATCGGTTAAGGCTATTTTCTCAATGATTTAGGTTGAGTTTTGGTGTTTTTTTATACTCTTTTGTTGAGTTCTGGGTTATTGTGATTTGATAGCATGCAATTGCTATATACATCACTCCCTAAATTGCCAAAATTCAAGCGGAAATCGCGTTTTCCGTTTTTGTTTCGACTTTAGGCCATTAACTCTTAACTTTTCTACCGTCAATCAAAGAATTCAATCAGTTGGCAAAAATTATCAATAATTTTGACATCGTCTTTAAGAAAGTGGAGCCTACCGGCTAAAATTTATTAGAGGTGAGTGGGGGGAAGATCGAATGGGTTTTTGATAAGATGACCAGGCTTGAGCCTTCCCTACTCATGTGTCTTATGTCTTATATGAAGATTGTGGTTGTAGGTTGTCTATTAATTGCATATGACGTCGAAGGGAGTCGGCGTGAGTTTACCGCGGATCATTGTCAAATTTAATCAACATTTTAACTAACATATGGCGCTTTCAGTAACTCTAAATCTGCGCCAAATCTCATACACGTTGCGGTGCGGCCTCTATGACATCACGCCTTTGTGCGCAGTGGGCAGACAAAAGCTTGCAAGTGTATGTCAAGACACTATTGACTCGCACGAATATTGGAATAACATACGGTCAGATACGGCAATGGGGTGATGCAATGTTCATTTCTCCGTCTCTTTGGTACCTACTCATTATAATTATGAGCCTATTCTTTTTTTCTTGACATTTATAGAATAGCTTTATCCACTTTTTTCTTACCACTGCATTTCAATACTACTTAAATTAGCCGAAGCACGGCGGGTTTACCTTCTAGCTTCAAGTCAGAAAAATAGTGCATTGTCCATATTATTACGTATAGCATTTACTCGCGGGTTCGCCCGCGTTTTTCCTATTATTGTCCCAAGCTCAATCCATCCTGTGGTTACCCCGTTATTGAGTAACAAACATCCAAACATCTTCACAAACTTCCGCATTTATAATATTAGTAGGATAATAGTCTCCACTCAGCAAAGCAGTTGGCTGGGTATAGCACTGGTTTGTTGTGGACTTGTGAACCGAGAACAGAATATTAACGTGTACCGCATCCAAGTTTTCGAAACCGCAAACAATAGAAGCTGTCGGAGTGTTTGCGGAGTGTGTTTGCTCTGCGACAAGCTTGCGTCACCGCGCAGGTTTCCGAACGGTCAGAGATTTACGAACAATCGAAATACCATGTAGCGTATCTATTTAAAATCCGAGCACAATCTTTTTAGCGCAGAAAACGATACTATTGTCATTCTCATGAATCAAATCAAATATTTATTATGCAAACTTGAGGGCTCTTTTCGGTCATCCTCGCGAAATGTGTCTCAATCTTAATTCCATTTTGATTTAACCTGGCCGGATAGATAAGTTGAAGGAACGAGAACACAGAAATGGGGCACCAAATTGGCAAAAGAATAGCAAAGTAATATACCATGGTAACCAAGAAAATTCTTAGCAATAATAGAAATGCAACTGACAAATAACTAGAAATACTTTAAAGCAGTGCCATCTTAGTGTTAGGCGTGCAGTTAAAGATTTGGAAGTAAACTTAGATGACAAATTATAAAGGTAAATTAAGGAAATGGTAGGTGGTCCGCATAGGAATGGACCGTTTTGTCTGACAAACAACAGCGATTTCCTCAATCACTGACATAAACTATTCAATGTTTTATTATATCTATATAACTGTCCATTATTACTGTCACAAATCCAAATAAAAAACGACACTTTGGACAACGACAGAAGGTTTAAAATCGAATGGAAACAGTGATCTTTGAAGGTACTAAATTTCGCGACCGTACAATGGACGTTATCAATTAAACCGCAAATAACAAACAACAAATCTAACAACGGAAACACCAGCCTAATGGCTAACGCACATAAATTACCAGGTAATTCCACATTAATCATTACTATTGTAATAAACAGTGTTCCTGCGTCGCCGTCGATAAATCTCCGGACAAAACGTCAAGATGTATCGGATCTACGCATCTCATCGAAACAATGGCTACCGGTTTATCTGACGATTGTCGATACTAAATTATATTACATTCGTTTTATTTTGCATCAAGTTCGCTCTCGATTATCACTATACAATAGCTTAATTTTCCTTATTCTACTGAAACTGCACTGCACTGTCTTGATGCATGTCGCTGTATTTTTATATTTTTTTCAAAAATATGTGCATAACTACATGTATTCCAATTAACTTGCCAAACAGATGAGATGTTTGTTGGCGAGATTGCGCTCATATCACACAGTTCTTAGCTAGTTTATTTCTAACAATATATCTAAAAAATAAAACAAGGGAGCGTTTGTCCTAGTGCAGGTTTTCGACAAATATCCTATTTAGAGTGCTCTTCACTTCCTCACGCTTCTGTTACATTTACGTATGTATGTAACTTTTCGTTCCAACTCGAAAATTAGTTACCTACGTCGCAAAATTGCCTATTGTTTTTTCTTGCTCCGTTGCTTTTCTGGGCATAAATGCACTGGTCATCTGACCAAAAAGTAAAGGTTGACATCTGTCAACCTTTAGGTTTACCTATGTTGTATGGTTTTACCATGCATATTTGCAGAGAAATATGCATGATAAAACGTAATAAAATCAGAACTTAACGAGTATTTTGATAAGGAGAGATAGGTTTTTGCCTAGCAATGCGATAACTAATAATATTATGCAAATTTCAGATATGCCAATTCAATCGAAATACCAATTAAATAGTATGCATTTTTATCATTATGCCTTCTAAGTCGTATGCTTAATTATCGTAGGCCTAGATTGTTATGCGTTTTCATAATAGGAGTTTTGAATGATGCACCGTGAATGCACCCATTTTCTCGCTGGTTTATGCTTAAGCGGTTATGCCAACTGGACTACCGCCGCACACTGGATTAGAAACACGTCATTAACGTCTAATTTCCCGCACTAAAAAGTAAAACACATCTAAAGACAATGCCGGGCCGCGTCTCAATCTCAACCCGTCCACTTATCATAAATCTAAATCAAGATAAACGGCGTTTAGTCTTTTAATGGAGCTTTCGATTTATTAACGTCCCGGACGGAATGCTAACGGGTGGACGCACTGTTTTAAATGTTATCTGTACAGGTGATTTTTAATTGGTGGCATAAAATGAGGTATTTTCGGTGGGAACGTGGCGGTTATCGCCGATCGGCGGTTAGGATTCATTTGTTTTGCGGTTTTTTTGTTTTAATTGGAAGCTCTCAAATCCATTTAGCTGCAAACCCTGCAATAGTTCGTCGATATGTAAGGACTAGGCCTGTAAGATTTGGATTTGATTTTTGACGTCAAGAGTAGACGTGGTAGAGTAGGGTAGGTAGAGTTTAGTGATGGTAAACATAAAACCGCGCGTCACCGATTCAAAAGAATTATTCTATTACCGATGATTTCTATTATACTCCGAAACGGATTGAAGTTGACGGCGAGCAAAGAATATATCGAAATAGAAGAAAAGAGTATTTCTGTGCTGCAAAACATTTTCTGCCTCATTTTAGATTTTGAAACCATACGCGATAGGCAGTGGCGTGCGTTTTATAAAGACGAAAATACCCCGTATGTCACTCCTACCCTACTAATTTCTACTCTCCTACCCTATTCGGGAAGAAATTAAAGGGTAGACGTGTATTTTGGTCTATGAGGAGTCCACGTCACTGGCTATAGGCGCATAACTTAATCGAGAACAGGAATATGACAAATCTCGATTAGTCACCTGTCACCCCTAACATTGCATTGTGTACCAACTTTTACCTAGCGCCAAAGCTCGCTTATAGGTATCAGTGGCGTGGCGTAAAAGACATCCTTGGGCAAGCCGGTGCAGATATGGCGCACATTTTCCTTAAGAGCTGTAGAATAAGGTGCTCGAATGCCTGATACTAAGGCAAGCCGGTAGGAATCGAGTTCTTTGGACGCCACGCTACTGATAGGTATTACATAGGTTCGATTTCAGGCAAAATCAGCATGATCATGGAGCCATAAGCATTCGAGAAGCAGTTAAGGCGGCATTGAGTTAATGAACGTTTTTGCAACGGACCACAATATCTACTACAGAGTTAGCGTGCTAGTCAGTTACTTCCGGGAAACACGTCTAGTACCCTCCTCTAAGCATAAGGGCGTAACTCACATTAAGGTAGGACTGACTCCGCGATTCTGTTACGCGGTAATCACACTATCACATCACACTAATATTATAAATGTGAAAGTTTGTGAAGATGTTTGGATATTTGGATGTTTGTTACTAAATAACTTAAGTACTGTGAGGATGGCATCTTGGTATGCAGCCTCACACTATCTCCGAGACGGACTGGCGACTTTTGGAGAATATTTCATAATTTGAATTTAAAGGAATACAGTCTGTCTCGCTCTATTTTATAAGAAATTGTTTTAGTCTTAAGTGGGATCCAGATCCTATCTGGGGGAACGACTAGTCGTACACTCGGAAAAAAAGTCAATTTTCAAGAAAAGTATCTTTTATTACAAACCGCCTTACATGGTGGGAGTTCTCATCTGAGCGGTCTTTCTGGTGTGCAATAAAGAATATTTGTATTGTATTGTATAACTCTGTAACACCTGAATGGATTGAGCTGAAATCCGGCATACAAGTAGATCACGTCCTGGATTGAAACATAGGATACTTTATATCCCGGCAAAGAGCTCTCTTGGGATAACAATGGGAACACTGCGGGTTATTGCTAGTTATTGTTAAATCTCGCCACCCCGGGGTGGTAATAAAGAGCACGCGTTATGTACGCATTATGCGATAGAGAGACACGATCTGATGCGGGTCAGCTCCGTCCGGTCGTTCGAAGCGTTTTGTTGAGTCAATTTTATCCCTACTCACCCCGTTTTACTGTAGTCAAAGTTCAGCCGTTTTGGAGCGTGCGATACGTATTCAAGGTCGAGGCGCAGACAGTGCGATCCCTACTGGAGCATGCTTACGCATTCGTAAAACTTTGCTTGTAATGCGTTTGTTCACGGCGCGCACACATACAAGCGCGCGATGTACCTTTTGCAGGAAGAAAAATTACTGCTTTTATACTATGAACGAACGGCTGAATCAACTTAGGGCATTTCTCCAGAAATATGTCTGCGACTCATTCATCTGTCTCCATACATTCAGTATGAAAAAGGGCCAGATGAATGAGGTGACCGCATACATATTTCTGGAGAAATGCCCCTTAACGTTCCCCCAGATAGGACTTAATGATTCTAAGCGGTTACACATTCTTCAACATCTGAGTAATTTTATTGAAATCTCGTTGAGAAAGTGCGGTCTCGCGATGGAAGTCGTATTGGATATTATAATTAATCATATTGAATGTATATGGGCTTGGACGTTTAAAGGAAATACGGATATATACATAGGTATGTAGTGTATAATCGTGAGAGAGTTTTGTCGAGATGTGGAATAGGTACTTCCATTTCAGTGTGCTAATGAGGAAAGTAATTAGTAATGAAATTAGGTACTAGTTTCATCGCTTTTGGAGGTGAAATAAAATAAATCTCTTTTTTGCTTCAACCAAGCCGAGTAAAAATGATTATAGGTATTAACCGGAGTCTTAATCTACCTGTATACCAAATTTTATGGACTTGGGTCCAGTAATTTTTGTGTGATGCGCGCACAAACAATTTTATTATCTACTAATTTAATAACCCTTCACTTCGTTGTCCGTCTGTCTGTCTGTCCCGAAGACCCTTTATCTCGGGAACACGTGGAGGTCTCAAGTTGAAAATTAAACCATATACCTACTCAGATCTATGGTCCCTTGAATCTGTGAAAAAATTCAAACTTCTAAGTTAACGTAAAACAAAGGTATGGCCGTTAATACCGCAAAAACGAACACTTCGACTCTCTCAAGGAAACCAAAATTTATAAGTTCGCCTTTGTGCATATACCTTTATTTTGTAACCCTGTAGGTACTTTGCTTATTTTGTGCAATAAAGTGTTTACATACATTTATAGGGCACTTTCCGTTAACCTAAAACTTAGAAATTTGGCAAGTAATACCGTCGTATACTCTTAGGTACTACAAGTATAGAGAAATATCTGAAAACTATACTTTTGTAATTAAATCATATAATATATAGTCTTTATTTAAGATGACGAATCGGAAATTTTGGTGGCAGGGATTTCGATTTTTCTCAGGAATCATAAAACATATGAAAGTAACATTTGATAACCTGATTATTGGGATCATCTACTCCATTTTTTGAGACGCAGAAACACGATTTGCTAACTTTTGTAACAGACTTTTGTATGTCAAAGATACCTCTTTCAAAAGCGGAATTTGCACTGTACAGGCAAACCAGACCTATTTAAGCCCCTAAATTCTCTGAGTAACATAGTTTTAACCTATACTTTAATATCTGAGACCAGATTCTTGAAAATTAATTGTAGTTTGTAATTGAAACGAAAAAAACCGTTTCTACGTATACGACCTTTTCATATAAGCTAGCACAAGCGCGTATTTGTATGAAATCAGTCTCCCCTCAGTCCGCCGACGGCCGTTGCCAACGACAGGTCTGTGACAGTTGACTGGCCGCGCCGTAAACAAAACCTGTGAGAAATCTTATTTAATAATGGGAAAAAAGCGTGTTGGTTTTTCCAAAAGGAAAAGGAAAGCACTATTACTTGAAAAATGTAACTATATGACTAAGAGAAAGTAAGTAATCGTCATATTTATACCACAAATAAGTCTAGTTTGCGCTGCGGGAAAATGACAACAAATGTTGACATTGGAACAGCGGCGTCGTCGAGACTTTCAATTGTACAATTAAATATTATTTTGGTGTACGTAAATAGAAACATTTGTAATATACCCATTGTATTAAATTAAAATAAGGAAAACTATAATAGTGTAAATATACAGGATGGCTCATAAGTCGGTTTTTCTTGAATGCATTAGTGAGTAGCCAATACTTAGTAGGTAATGTATAATACATATCACTCTCTAGTATATTAAATCAATGTTTGCCTCATAAAACCTCAACAGTTTAACCACGTCTGTGATAGATTCGTAAAACAATATGAGAACTACAGGTCGTGTCACGTAAAAAGAACGCTGGTGGTGGGTCTGCGCAGTAGGCAATTTATCGGTCTATTTGGTGGTATGAGGTGCGGCGCGGGGAGGGCGGGTGCCGCGCCGCATCATTGCCGGGGCGCTATTGGTTCGTCAGTCGACCTTTGCTTTCCGCACTGTGTTCACGTCACGTTCGTTCTCAAAATACTGTCGCGCACAAAAGTGTCTTGTTTATTACAAAATGGTTTTACATAGAAAAATTATTTATGTTGTATATTGTTTTTTTTATTCCATTCTACACAGAAACATGTTTTTAATTCCATTTAATAATATATCAACTAATAATACTCAAGGATCCCACAGTCAAACTGTGTAAACAGTTATGGGGGACGATGTTTTACTATTAAGCGTCATACCAAAAAGAAAATTAGGTTCATGAGACGGGACTTTCAACGTTTTAACATACAATATAAATTTAAATATAGACAAACCATTTTTTAAGGGCGTTATATTTCAACGAAGATTAAAAGTTGCGGACAGCTTTGTGTGGGTTAAAAAGTTGATTCACCCTATTAATAAATAAATAATAGATAATAATACATATACTTTTTAATCGAACCGCGTCGCGAGCGAAAGGCTAGTTCAAAAATAAAACAATAAACATAGTACTTTCGTGCGCGAGTGTACCAATGCGCAAACATACCCCCTCCACTTTCTTCCAGCGTTCTTTTTACGTGACGCGACCTGTATCCGCTTACAAAATGTAAATATGTAAGAAGGGTATACTACTGATACATAGCGAGAGGTCTTAAAACACGATAGCAACATAACCATTATAAGATCACACGAGTATTTAAGGCTTAATTATGTAAAGTTGTATACATCTACTATCTACACATGTTATTATAAACACTCAAAGGCCAACTAGATTGTCATTATATCTAGTATCGATAAAGATGTTTTAATAACTTTTTAAACATTTTTTAACACTGGCACAGACAACGCACTGACCTTAGGTACATATATGGCTAATGGTGGTCATTTTATACTGTTTCCAAACGCATGACAGAGGTTTTTTGACATGGACGTAGATTGAAATATAAATACTCGTATGTCGCAATTTCATTCTGCAAGTCCGATATTTCGTCATCTGTGGGCATTTTGATGGGTAAATCGCCAGTGGGTTCCCCGAGATGATAAAAACAGTCAAATTAGTCCAATACACGATTTAATTAGGTTAGACAATATTACAGGTCGATTGTCCTTAATAAATCTCTAACACTAGGTAATTAGTCCAATTATCAAATCAATCACTCGTCAACACGCATGTGCGTCCGCGCACGACAAGGGCTCGCCCAATCTCTGCCTCCCGGTCTTTCCTCCCGCAACCCGCGCCCCGAAGTACTTGAGAGTGCTTCTACGAATTCCCGACAAATATGTAAAAATGTAAATATATTGTAAATTTAAAATGTAAAAATTGTTCAATATATTGCCCGTAAAAACACCATGCTCGAATTAATTTTTGTTTGTGCTATAATTTGCAGTAGTACCTATCTATACATTACCAGTTCTTAACCAAAGATTAGCATTATTGGAATAATCTTTTGTCCTAATAATTATCCGAGTACAAAAGATTATTCGGATAATTATCAGGACTTATAATTATTCGACTAAACAATAACACGATATTTTTATTGCTGAATTATTTATTCGTGAATAGCATATCCGCGAATGAATCATTCGACCACTTTTCAAATGATTAATTATTTATTCTTTACTAGCATTTACCCGCGTTGTTCCCGTTATAGTGCCAAGGGAACTAATTACCGGCATAGATCCTATGTTTCAATCCAGTACTTGATCTACTTACATGCCAAATTTCAGATCAATCCATTCAGTTGTTACCCCGTATTTAGTAACAGACATCCAAACATCTTCACAAATTTTCACATTTATAATATTAGTAGGATTGTATTCGGAAAATCCACGAAAATTATTTAAAGTTTTTTGATTATTCCATTCAAATAAATAACACAAATAATATTTAGAATTACTCGTTTTTACGGTACATATATTTATCAATTTCACTTTACTTTTTCCCATACAAACAGTACAGAAAACAAGGTAGTGTTTTATTGATTTGAGTAGATCTGTAGAATACATTATCATTACTAAGTTTTGTGTATCGATTTAACAAATAAAAAATTTAAAAATATAGGAAGCGACTCCATTTATTTTTTGTTCACTTTTGACATAAACAATGTAGGCACTTTTCGATAGGTAATATTAATGTAAAGTTTTCAATGTGCGTTTTCAAATTTGACATATAGGGTTATGGAATTGAGTTCTTTTTAGAATGACAGTTTTTATAGACACAGGTTATAAGTGAGCGTTATTAGCATCGATTATATTTCGTATCCCAACCGAAGACGATTACTATAGTTTACATGCAGCAGTACATGAGATGGTGCTGTCCTTGTCACACATTTAGAGCTATAATATCTTAAAAAGCAAAACCATACTTCCATCTCTCTCCCGCGGCGCATCGGCACACCCGGGCCCGCGCTTACCTGACCTCATTACATTTTTTGGTGTTGTCCGAGTCGCACGAAATTTAACGTTAAAAAATAGTGTAGTGAAGTGAAAACGAAAGCGATCAAGGGATCGAAATTACAACCAGGATTATGAAGGTAAATTTGTAATCATTTTAACAAAAGTACTAGTTACTATAAAGTGTTTTTAGATAATACGGCACTGCCAATAAGGGTACTTTCAAATTTCCTTTACGCATCTTACCTACAAAATCATTAAACCTGGTTACTTACATATTTACGAATAAAAAGTAAAGATACGTGTATAAAGTTATATAATTAGGAAAGATGTATAACGGATTTGCTGAGTTTTTATCTAACTAACTTCATATCACTGTGTATGCATGTGAAGGACAATTTGTCTCACCTATTTTCACAGTACCTAAACCTAACGGAATTCATCGTTTCATATCTACTAATTGTAAGTTTAAAATAATTAAACAAATTCACTATGGTTCATCACTTTAAGTTGGATGACTGCGGTAGCATTACCGTAACGTACCGATTACTTTATTTCATTTCATTTATTAATTGCTTACATGTAGGTACATTTTATGTAAGGTATTGCAAGATATGGCAACAATAGATCTACATGATGCCTATTTTCTGATATCTGTTGATGAAAATGATCGCAAACGATTGCGTTTTAAGTGGCGACCACAATTGTTTGATTCGAATGTCTTGCTAAACGACAAGACGTTGTACGGCTCCATTTGTTTATATAAAATTATTAAAAGAAATATCTACGTACTTCGGGCCTATTGTCATTTAACTACTTAGACGATTTTTTATATATAGTAAGATCATAGATTTAATTACTTAACAAACGTAAAAACTACAAGACTTTTTTAAGTCGTTGGGGTTCGTCATCAATAGTGATAAAAGTGTTATGACGCCAAGTAAAATTGGCAAATTTTAGGGTTTGTGTTATGACTATCACCTTGCCTGGCGAAAAGAAACAAACATGTAGATATATCTACACGTGTATAGCTCCACGAAAATCGTGTTGAAGATTTCAAGTGTGATCATATTGATCATCCACGTTACAAAATGTTGACATTTGTATACCTACTCCATGCGAGCCGTGTAGAGGACTATTATATACGAATGTTTACGTCTACCTACTCCATTTTAACAGTGTCGAGGATTTCATACTCCACGTAAATCGTGTAGAGAATACATACGTTTCATTCAGAACATCTGCTCCACTTTAATAGTGTCGAGGATTTCATACTCCACGTAAATCGTGTAGAGAATACACACGTTCTATTCAGAACATCTGCTCCACTTTAACAGTGTCGAGGATTTCATACTCCACGTAAATCGTGTAGAGGATACACACGTTCTATTCAGAACATCTGCTCCACTTTAACAGTGTCGAGGATTTCATACTCCACGTAAATCGTGTAGAGGATACACACGTTCTATTCAGAACATCTGCTCCACTTTAACAGTGTCGAGGATTTCATACTCCACGTAAATCGTGTAGAGGATACACACGTTCTATTCAGAACATCTGCTCCACTTTAACAGTGTCGAGGATTTCATACTCCACGTAAATCGTGTAGAGGATACACACGTTCTATCCAGAACATCAGTTCCATTTTAACGGTGTCGAGGACTTCATACTCCACATGAACCGTGTAGAGGATACATTCATATTTACGGGGACACGGAGCCCCTGAGTTGGCCGAGCCGGGCGAAGCAACAACTACCTACTACTGCCGAGTACGTCGCCCGCGCCGATCGCGCCGGCCGAGCCCGTAACGATCAAAGCGCCCACGCCGCCTGGCGGCACTTGCCGTGCCCATAGATAGAGTGGCGAGACTATACCGTCATTGGAACCGAAAATATTAGAACTACTGGGCGAGGACCCAACTAATAACAAAAAATACGGCAAAAACCTACATAAGGATATTGCACCCAAGTCGGCACCCATTTTGGCAAATGGATTAGCTAAGGACTTTCACCTGGAACTAATCAGACGTTACTTGCCTCCTGAAAATTGCCCCAATATGAGGTTTCCGATGCTAAATCTTGAGATCAAAGCAGCCCTTTTGGAAATCAATGTATAAAAGGACTTCTACGGCCAAAGTAAGCAGAGCCAGCTGTTCGGTAGTCTCGGTGCAATAGGACAAGTGTTAAATTAGGCACTGTCATCTAAGAATACAGTATCTCAAGACATAATAAAGCTATTATAGAGAAGCTACAACAGCTATTATAGAGAATCTCAGTCTCGTCGGTTCGCAGCCCTAAACACTTTTAATTAAAATATTAGAGATACCGTCAAAAATACCAAAAATGGATGAACATCTCTTCCGTTCAGCCTTAACAGAGCATATCAAGTTTTCAAAGGCGATCATTGAAACCGGTTCAGAAATGAAATCGACAGTTGTGAGCCCTGCTTACAAATCATCAGTAGAAAGAAGCACAGCAACAACGGAGTGCTTTAAACTCGAGGGGGATGCCGCCACGAGTAGCAGCAGCGGCCGAGCCGCGGCCGCTCCCTGCACCTCACCGGCCGCCGCGGGACCGTCGCACAGACGCGCCGCGCGGCCGCCGCCCGACCAGCTACACGCGGCATTACGCGACCACGTGGTGGAGGCGATACTAGATGAACCGCACACATGTTACAATTTGATATTTAGCTGAATTCATCAGATTTTTGCCCTCCGTATGTCCAGCCGTCAACTACGGATGGATGTAGGTATACTAAATTCTTCGAACGAGAAATATTTTAGCTCTGGATCATTTGGAAAATTACAACAAACAAATGAAACTAGAAAAATGTTTAAGTCCACATTTTTCATGGCGGATTAATAATATAATGATACATTCTCCCCGATCCGCAAGAATAACTACTTGTTAGAAATGTATAGTAATGCATCTATCTATAACTGGTTGGGGCGCGACATGTGGTGCCCAAACGCTTCTGGCAACTGGACAGTCAGTGAACTGACACTTCATTCATATAAACACGCTGGAACTTATAGCCGCATTTTATGGACTGAAGATATTTACAGCAAATCTAAAAGATTGCAACGTTTTACTGAGAATAGACAACACACCTGCCATGTTATATTAACAGAATGGGGAAGTACAATATCCCCATTTAAATAAGTATGCAAGAAACATTTGGCAGTTGTGCGAGTCAAAAAACGTCTATGTATTTACATCATACATACAGTCTTGCGATAATGTAGTAGCAGATCGGGAGTCTAGGACTCCAGCCAAATGAATATAGACACTGAATGGGAAATTTCTGGTCATATATTTTCACAGATTGTTCATATGTTAGGCTGTACACCTGCATTTGACCTTTTTGACAGCCCTCAGAACTACAGCCTACTGCAGTAGATATGCGTCTTCGAAATTAGATCCTTATTCAGAAATAGTCGATGCCTTTACTTTTAGTTGGGAAAATATTATTTTTTATCTCTTTCCCCCATTCAGCCTAGTGAGCAAAGTATTAGAAAAATCATTTCAGATAAAGCTAAAGGTATCGTTGTAGTACCCTACTGGCCATCACAAGCATGGTACTCCTTGTGGTCTAGTCTTGTCGTACCTGAAAAAACGTTTATTGATTCCGACGGATCTTTATTAGTCTCTCCGTTCAGAACGCGCCTCCCGCTTCATGCCAGCCTTATCCTGGTGGCAGCTAAATTATCAGGGATATGATAATAAAGCGTGGCCTACCACATGAATCACTAAATATAGTGATGGCCTCTTTAGCAAAAATACTTTTAAAGCAATAATTTAAAACTTTATTAATTCAAATCCTGGGAGCTTCTCTGTAAAAAACGAGAAATCTTGATGTTTATGACGCTAATGACGGTGATGTGTTTTAACACATCACCGTCTTGTCTTTTTGATGATGTCTTTTTGACCATAAAATTTTAAGCTATAGCTGTTTGATCATACACAGATCAGCCTTATCGCAATACGAATGTTAAGTCAAATGATTGGGTTAATCGATTTCTTAAAGGCTTACAAACTTAAACCTCCGAACCCAAAATATAAATCCACGTACAAATATAGTTCTAAATCATTTCTTAAATATTTATCGAAATGAAGAGGTCTCATGAACTGATTTATCATATAAAACTTGTACTTTTATCGCCATTGCTTCGGCACAATGGATGCACACGATCAGGCTACTGATAAAATTAGATAATATGCCAATAAGTAATGATGTAATTATTGCTTCACCTTCATTAGCACTGGTACTGGACAGTATAGCTAATGAAATGATACTCCTCCAGTAGGAGTCATCTAAATGTTAAATATAATCAAGGTTACAAATTTAATTAATACTTCGAGGCCTGGAGCTTGTTAACCAATCAACAGATTACCCTATATCCGCGAAAGTCCTTATTTGCCCAGCACTCGCAGTTCAAACGTATGTTAGTAGGACAAATGAATTGAGACGCCATCATACTAAAGGATACCTCTTTGTACGAAGGCCTTATAAAAACTTTGGATCTCAGTCCTTAGCACACTGGGTTAAAAAGGTAGCACGAGACAATGCCATTGACATAAGCATTTTCAGCGCTCACAGTACACGGGTAGCATGAAAATCTGCCGCGCACCGTGCCGGGTTTAATCTGGAGACTGTTTGCAAGGCTGCAGGTTGCAGTGATCGTTCCAATGTCTATCTTAATAAGTAATATTATAGAGACACCCTGGAATCAACTGAAAATAATTTTACGTATGCTATATCTGACATTCGCTAAATAGGATTAATTGCATTTATGCCATTAAAATTAAACAGTTAAGAATCAGATAAATGTAAATTGAACTTTAAATTAAGTCATCAGAATATTGTTCTCAATTTCGTAGCTAATCAGCATTATAATGATTGGAATTACCAGTTTTTTACTTTTCATTTTTCACATATTGAACATAACAATGCTCTGAACATCTGCATGTAAACTATAGTAATCGTCTTCGGTTGGGATACGAAATATAATTAAGAATCAAACGAACTTACCTTACGTGATGTTTGATTCCAATTATGTGAGTATCCCAACCGAAGACGATTACATCGTCCCATCCCACCCTAGCCCAAGGGATAAAATAAAAAATAAAAAACTTGTCTACAACACAAAATATCTAACTCTGAAAAAATGAGGTCAGGTAAGCGCGGGCCCGGGTGTGCCGATGCGCCGCGGGAGAGAGATGGAAGTATGGTTTTGCTTTTTAAGATATTATAGCTCTAAATGTGTGACAAGGACAGCACCATCTCATGTACTGCTGCATGTAAACTATAGTAATCGTCTTCGGTTGGGATACTCACATAATTGGAATCAAACATCACGTAAGGTAAGTTCGTTTGATTCTTAATTATAATGTAACTTGAAATGTCATTTTTGCGACTGATTGTGTTTGATATACGGTATACCGCGTAAAAATATAGGGGGGTGAGCGGGTTGCGGGGCGCAAATGCTCCGAAAACGGATTCATTGTTTAGCGATGCGTCACCTTAAAGTATTTGTACGGAACACTAAGTGGGCAAGTCCGATTCGCACTTGTCCCGTTTTTTAACACTCCCCAGTTATTTTTTTGGAAAAATCTTGAGATGTTCAAACAGTCTTTAAACGATTTAATTTAATTGTGTAAATTATGGTCAAAGCATAATCTGCTTACTAAAAACTTTACATTAAACAATACAACCAAAATGATGTCTTGCAAGAAATCCCAAAAATGAGTTACTGTAAGGATTATTGCATTTTATATTATAATGTCGTATGTTCTCACGCTCTCTTCTTGACTGACCTTGACTTTTTGACAGATTTTACATATAACTGACATTAAGGCGTTAGGTTAGCATACTCAAATATGCATAGCCACTTCTACATGCCAATGACCCGTCTAAAAAACAGCATAACAAATTAGCCAATCAGTTGCTTTGTTACTAAGTGGAGATACATAAAGATGTAGCTTAGACATTTAGTACAATTAGAAGTCTATAAAGAAATTCTACGCTATTATGTTATCTTTGAACGGCTTCGCTTAAAAGGAACCCCGCCCTGCAGAACAGGTCGTAAGTGACAGGATTTTTCTATTAAGACACGCCCGTTTAAATACCAAAGAGCTTAGAAAGCCGACTACCGACATTTTATTCTTATAATTAATTCAACACATTCACAATTATAAACGAATCACAACAATACTATATATTCAGAAGCTATAAGTTGCATCGCAAGTAAAATTAACGCACACATCCGACGTTTATGTTTTCGAAAATAGAATCACGTTAGAATCTAGTGCCGCGACGAATCGGTTGAATCGGTATCGTGGAATCGACATCGAGGAATCGGTATCGTAAATCGAATGGGGTTTGGCTACCAAAATGTACAGTCGATTTATCAAGCCGTGCTTTCTAGTGTTGTGGACAAAACGAATTTCACCTCGATTGGGTAATTTATATCGGCCGGTTCAAACAGGTGTGGAGAATACAGGTTGATGTGTTTTGTATATTTTTTAAAGTGAAACAGAATATGATGTCACAGTCTTTTTTGTGTAGAATAATAAAATTTTGTGAAAAGAGATAAACTATACAAAGATGCTATGAATAACAATTGGGTTGATCTTAGAATTGCGCATAATATAAACTTTTCAAAGATAATGTGTTCGCTTTGAAAAGTTCACAATTTTAAAAAATAAACTAACCGACTTCAAACATTGAATCTACGGCACGGGTTCGCTTCCCTCAATTCCTTGCAGATCTCATAACTGGAACTGGACTTCGGAAAATGGGACCATTCTGGAAGAAAAATTTCAATTCAAAAAATGTTTTTTCAAATTGATTAATAAGTGACGCAGTTCTAATGTAACACACATTACGAAAGAGAACCTCCTCCTTTTGTGAAGTCTTTTAAAAACAGTTATATTTTGTCATCGTCAAATCAAGCAACGCACTTATGTGTATCCTACACTGTCTCTCTGTGTGTGTATCTTACACTGTTACAAGTAAGAAATATGCACACACAGCATACAAGAAATATCTTGAAAAAAGTTTATTGACTGCAAATTATGTGACCGCCATAATGCCAATAAATTTGAACACAATGTGCCTCCAATTATATATTTTTTCTTCCTTCCAAGATTGTATTTCAAGCCGCACCCTGTATTTGAAGCGGCAATGCCCAGAGGAATGTTATTAATTCGGAATTTGTTACAGCCTATACTTAAGCGCCGAGCTACGCATAAATATGACTGGGCTTTTGTGCGCGTACGCATATGAGGTTTTATATATAGCTATTGGTTAACATGTGCGAGCGTATATTAGTGTTATTGTGATATGTGTGAATTTTAGTAACTGTGGTATGGATTTAAATATTCAAGTTATAGGTGTGTTCTTGTTCAGATGTCGGATTCACTAAGGTTTTGACAATTTAGTATGTTGTAAAATTGCTGCATTACAATAATAAGTGAATTTATGTAGGTACTTAGCAGTGGCGTGGCGTCCATATAACTCGATTCCCATCGGCTTGCCTAATATTAGGCAGTTCAGCGCTTAATTCTGTTGCTCTTAAAGAAAATTTAAGCCAAAGCTGCTCCGGCTTGCCCAATGATTTCTTCAACGCCACGCCACTGGTAGGTACTTAGGTACTTTAATGATTACACAAAAAAAAAAACTCAATAATGTCGTATAAGAAGTATAATTAAGAATAGTAATCTATTCAGCTACTGCTGGGTATAGGCCTCTACTTTAATACCACAATGAAGTTTATATTAAAAAAGTAGCTCAATATGCACCAAGCTCGCTCATCTCTAAACGACACCTTAGATCTTCCGAGCCACAGTGTAATACTTAACTAATCGATTCGTATTGGTTACTGTTCGTTTAGAAGTTACGTAACACACGTCCAATTTTGTATGTGGCTTCTAACAATACACCAATTCAGGGTGAGGTCAACGGACAAAGATTTCGGCTTTTTATGAGGAAGTATGAGGCAGAATACCGCTTTTGGTGACAGAAAGTCGTATATCGTATCAACGCCCTTATAAAATACGCCCTTGTGTATTAAAAAGCAGAAAAACCTGTGGTTAGATTTTACTTAGAAATGGTCTGTGACTAACTGAATTGTTATCTCGACTAAAAGCATTTCATACGAAATGTTTCTGGCTGGTCGTTTTGTTATTTAAATGAGGTAATTCAATTAAGCCTTTGTTGCTTTTGGTTTGAGTCATAAGTTTTTGATAAATTTGGCTTTTTATTATAATTCAGTGACTATTTTTAAATTTATCGTTAAAAATATGTTTCTTTTCATTAGT
Source organism: Eudemis profundana (assembly GCA_947034925.1). NCBI lineage: Eukaryota > Metazoa > Arthropoda > Insecta > Lepidoptera > Tortricidae > Eudemis > Eudemis profundana. Next base: position 6,199,269 of record OX344806.1, on the reverse strand, counting down.
AACAGATATCTATGTGAAGTTGAGTTTATACGTTAGTTAAAATGTTTGAAAAACATAATAGTATCCTCTGAAGAGGATATGTTGTGTAAGTAGGTACATCATTTTATGTCTACACTTGGGTAGAAAGCGGCTTTTTCCGTACGCGTAGCGTGCGGTAAAAGCCACTTTATGGTCAGGTGTAGTGTAGCATAAACGTGTTAATATATATGGCGGTTTGGATCATACAGACTATTTGACACTGACTGATAGGATTTCGCAACAAAGCCAAAGTCATATACTTTCAGATAATGAGTCCATCGTAAACCAGCAGAAAATAACAATAGCGCTAGGGGTGAAAAAGGAAAGTTTATAGCAGCCAGTAACAAGCTGTCGTAATGGGGGAAGTGGCATAAGCGTTTGCGCAAGGCGTAACTCGGATGTCGACGATTACCGCTCCTGTCTGGCCGGCCCAGCTTAGGGCTAGATTACACTATAGCTTAGTGAACAGGCGAGGGCGCGTTCTACATTGCACAATAGCTGTGGGCTTTGAATGAATGAATAATTTCATTTCAGTCGTAGCTGTTATACAGCCTGTAAATCCAATACGAGTAAACAATTAAACCAGAGATTGGGTTTAGTAGTATTATCATTGATTACGATGATGTTAAAGTTACACTTAATAGTGACCCGTAATTAATTTTTTAAACGTTAAGCGTTTAAAGCAGCAATGTACAGCAGTGTACCGTATGCATGGTATGACATTTAGAGATACGAGCTTTTTTAAAGTTACTGTCAACAAACGTTAACACCTGAATGTGTTGCGTGCGTTACATTGCGGGCTGAATTATATTGTATAGTTAATATTTTCATTGTAATTTTAAGCAAAAGTTATCTTAATATACTTCTTAGGTCCTATGCTAACCACCGTTTAAATATTCACCCGTATTGAATTTACACACGCTGTACGATAAAGGGCTCACTATGAGAGGTCCGTCATTGACAGACTGTTCAGTAGGTTCAACCCCCTTATCCGACTCACTGAGTCGTAACGGGCTCAGTTCCCAATAGCCAGGCAGTAATAAGTCTAAGCTACTCTCTCACACAAATCCTCTGCTTAGTTTTCCAGGTCCAGCAGAGGAGCAGCAGGTGCAGTGCGGCCTTGGCGTCCATGGCGTCAGGTCAGCGCCCTCCACAACCCCGGCCGTGAGTTCCTGAGGAGTTCCGGCCCATATTTGATGCGCAGCAACGAGCCACAGAGGCTTACATAAAAAAAGTAGCTGTTATAATCATGTACGTTAAATTGTTATTAAGATAAAGGAACTTTTTTTTGTTAGTGTGTAAACGTCTGAGAGTGGATTTTTTGGAAATAAGTATTGAAAAGTCAAAAAAATATCTTCTTTTTAATGTAATTATGTTTTAACCGTTTTGTGATTACTAACTGGATGTTGCAATGTGATGTTAAAATGCTAAATTGAATCAAGCATGCGTAAAATTATCACTTTCTTCGATCATCTAAAACACTTTGTGATTGAAAAAGCATAACTCTATAAAGTATCAATTATCAATACGTCTTTTTGACTACAAATATTTTTTACGAAGTACAAACGCCGGAGCATCATTTCACCAACAAAAGTAGGTAAAGACTCATTACCATATCTTTAAATAAGCATAAATTACTTTTGCTTTAACCGGAATACATTATTTTCTTAAACTAGGTATTTACCTACTTTTTTACTAATAAATGAGTAGGTTAAGTACGCATTCGCAAACATGGGAGATGTCGGAAACAGTTGGTCTCACGATAAATTAAAATGTATTATTTTTCTTTACAATTCTATTAAGTATAGTTGTACACATTAGAGGCACAAAAAACTAAAGTTAAGATTTTAGAGAGCTTCTGTCTCAATATATAACTTGAGTTAATGTGCATTTTAAAGACCGGTAGCGGAGTAGACCTAATGCCTCAGGTGCCAGTAGCTGTCCGGGAAAGTGTAAACAAACGTCACTCGAGCACTTGCTCCAGTAACGAGTCAAGAGCTTGACAAAGCAGTAGAATATGAGTCGACAAGAGGTGCGCGTCGGCGGTCAGTTTTTGTGTGCTTGTATGTTTATTTGTTCAACGATGACGCGAGCACCGTTTATCGGCATCGTTACATTACGTATGAATAAATATATAACAGAAGCAACTATTTTTGCATTTAGTAAATGAAAAATACTTGATTAATCTAATAATAATATAATAGATTTTAACCAATCGGGCTAGTTCCCGTCGAAAACAGGAAGCATTTCAAGTGTCAACTCTTTGTTACAAAACTATAATTAAAACTTGTCCATCCTACTTGGACAAGTGGTCTGTCAAGTCCGCTCGCGCGTTCAAACGGGTCGGCTCGAAAGTGGTCGTTACTTGAATATAATTTCTATGAAAACGCGTTTTTGCTTAACAATTGATAGAAAATAGCAAGTGCTTCGACGTGAGGTGGTTTGTGACGACGTTTACGAGTTTTCTTGGAAAAATTCCTTATTGCTTGTTGGCAAGAATTATAGTGCTATCTGAGTAAGAGTACCGTTGACTCGTATTGTTGATTAACAAAGGAGCTATATACGCATAGCGTTATTTCTGATCTACGCGACATTCTACTAATATTATGAATGTGAAAGTTTGTAGATGGTTGCGAGGTGTGGATGTTTGTTACTAAATATCGCGATATAAAATGAATGGATTGAGATGAATTTTGGCATGCAAGCAGACCAATCCTAGGTTGAAATATAGGATACTTTATATCTCGGTAAAGAGTTTCTTTGGAATAAAGCACGTGACGGGAATAAAGCAGGCGAAGCCGCGTGCAAATGCTAGGCTTAAATAAAGTTTGTTCAATTTAAGTTGTTTATAAGAGATCTCCGCCTAGTAGACATCAATGTTTTAAATGTTCACTAGCTGTGCCCCGCGGTGTTACCCGCGGTTGAAACGTAGCCTATGTGTTAATCCAGGGTGTCAGCTAACTCCATACCAAATTTTATTAAAATCGCTCCAGCCGTTTAGACGTGATGTAGTAACAAACATACTCACTCACACACTCACAAATGTCCCCTTTATAATATTAGTGTGATGTGATGTTTACAGGTTTGCGTACCGGAATAAAAAAATGAATCCTTATATTATGATGATCATTTTGTCGTTTTATCCCTCATCGGGGGGTGTCCCCTTGTTTCGCCGACAAATATTTTATCGAATGTTTCATTTCATCGAATTTTCATTTTATCGACCACTTTTTGCTCCGAAACCGTTAACTTTCAGGGTTTTTTAACGATCCTGTAGGTTAGGTTAGGTTAGGTTTGTTTTAATATTAATTTGTAGAAAAATATGGTTTGAGAGAAAATTAACTTTCGATGAAATGATATGTCGATGAAACGTTTGTTGACAATTCAAGGGTAAACCCTCATCGGGGACATAGGGACTGTCAGAAGGAATTTCCACTAGTCACGATCCCGTGCGACCTCCTCCAGCTCTTCCATCCAAGGCCAGTTGGTGCAGCCTCCTCCTCTCTGCGCCTCCAGGTGGTATGAGGGCGACCGGGTTTTCTTTTCCCGGGAACTTTCCACGTCAGCCCTTGCTTAGACAGATGGTTGTTCGGTCTCCGCAACACATGTCCTATCTAGCGCCTTTTCCTCAGCACTATAGCACAATTACTTACGTTACTTCAACGGTCAACGTACCTGAAATAAAAACAGATAGGTTAAAAAATTATCGAGCAGATACTGACTAATATTTATCCCGCTAAAAAGACTAATAAAGTAGGGCCAAAAATGGCACTTCTATTTATAGTACATATTTGGTTTTACACACGTTAAAAACTTAATTATAAAATCTTCGTTTCCATCAGACGCTATCAATTGCTGTCTACGAATTCATTATAACACAACAATAAGACAAAAAGCCGAGCCAGTTTCCGATTCATACGTGATAAAAAAGAACTCGACTCGACTGAACACAACGCCTTAACTGTGTAAAGGATTGACAGATACTTAGTGCATTTTTCCTCTGGGTACTTGATATACAAAAAATATGGATACAGATTGACATCTGTCCGTCGAAGCGACTCTTCTCGCTCTGTTGAGCAAAATCAGGTATTACAATTAAATTAAAAATCAGTCAAGGCGAGTTTGAGACGAGGTACCGTTGACAAAAAAGCGTTTTATGAATTAATGAAGCAACGGACTGTCTTTGGAAGATGTCTCTGTTATTTTATACCTACTTACCTACAAAGACTTAACAATAATTAAACTAATAAAACAATATAAATGCGAACTTTTCTGTGTCGAGTACCTAAGTCAATTTGAAGTGTATTTCCTTTTTACAAATTCGGAAATTTTATTACAAAAACACTTGGAAGTAGGCCGTTTAATACGTACTTATCTACACATTTGCCTATGTTTATTTTGCAAAGCAAAGGAGGTTTATTTAACCTCTAAAAGTTCGTTCGAACCCTGAAAGTAAAAGACAATCCAGGCGTGGACGGAGCGACCTATTTAGTATAAAAACAAAATGTTTGTACTCAAGTTAGAAAAAAAAAATACACGCTGTATTTTTTTAAATAAAATACAACTGTCAGAAATGGCACGATGGACGGATGCAAGAAACGCAGTGTATAAGAAAACTAGACGTTGCCTAAAAGTATGCTGCGATAAAACATGGTTATCCTTCCCGAAATTGAGCTTGCCGAAGTCACGACAATGTTGCTATTCAATAGTTGCAGTTCATAGGCGTCATGCTTATGACGTGGCCACGTTCACGCGACGGCATCAGTTTTCACCTAGAAAACAAATCTTAGGTCACAAAGCACATACCAGCAAACATTAACCTTTTCAACGCTACATCAAACAGAAAAGTTGCAAACCAGACGCCACGACATGATGTGTGAAAACCGAAATTGAACTTTATTCTGGTGCATGTAGGTTATATATCGCTCTGTGACGGATTAATCCGTTGTTGGCGTTGAACCTGTGGTGCGTATATATCCTTCGTTCGCGTCTGAAAGGGTAACTAAACCAAGGACCATTAAAACAAGAGGACTGTCATTCTCCATACTTTGGATCGTAACCCGACCGCAAGGGGATATCCAGGCAAAAACTAGATGGCGCTAAAAAACTAAACATTTAACGATGTTATATTGAAGAAAGAAACATAGTACAATAACAATTAGTTCGTAAACAGCTAATAATAAATAAATTCTAACATTTAAATACTGTGTCACGCTTGCAAATTGTAAATAATATCATTCTTATACCAAGCTTATACATAGATGGCGTTGTAAAATCGGGGAACAGCTTTTTGTATGCAGAATGACAGTCTTCTTGTTTTAATGGTCCTTGACTAAACCAATCACCTAAAATAGTGTTAAACTACGTCCATTTACACAGCGATTCATCAGCGTATAATTTCCAATTATTGTCCTACATGTTTTGTTATTACTATCGTCTGTTTCATTAGTATTGACTTTTGAAACAGTAATGTAACCTTCTGACCGTACATACAACATAATTAATGCTAGAATGATTCAATTGACTTCTCGGTATGCATGGGTTTCCACATTGTGGCCTGTGGTTACTCTCAGCCTAAAACAGTAACTCCACACGGTTTCTATTACACATACGTCGTTTTTGAAGTACGGGGTCACTTTCTACGCAGGTGTCACATCTCTACGTGGTTTTGGTGACAACGTTTTTTTTTTATTTAAGGGGCCTTAGATGTTTGAAACAGTCATTTTGGGCTATTTTCTCTATGATTCAAGTTTTATCCTGATATTTTTTGTTGGTACTATGAAGGTTACATAACTATATAGCCTTCAAGTTAATAGCGAGACACGCACAAAAAAGTAAAAGATATGTATTTGAATTATTTCGAAGATAGTGTATCTCGCTCCGACTAATGATTAAATGTTGAGTCTTAGACCTTTAAGACACAGTATAATAGCAGTCATTTTTTTTCCTACAAAATATAAATCGCGCGCTTGAATGTGTGCACGCCGTGTACGAACGCACTACAAGCAAAGTTTTAAGAATGCGTAAGAATGCTCCAGTATCGATCGCACTCACACAGACGTGCTGTAAACGGCCGAAGTTGGACTACTTGTTCGTATTTATACTTTGCTTAAGAGAACGTTTTTACTTTCGGCCCCCTTCACAGTACTCACTAGTTCAGTACCTCTAACACAACTGTGATTTGCGACTCTTTGTCGCGCGACAAATGCTACCTATCTCTTTCCACTCAATATAGTGTGACAGTGATAAGTGATGCTCTGTCACGCGAGAAACGAAGTTGCGGCCAGTTATACTACCACCAGAACTATCATGATTTAATAGCATGCAGCCGACTTGTATTTTATTAATGTTCCATTTAAACTTATAATGCAATGAGGTCGTTTAGTAATCTGTTAACATTTGTTGGCACTAAGCCACATATATTTAACCACAGTGGGTCACATATGACTATACATCATCATCATCAGCCCATTGCAGTCTACTGCTGGACATAGGTCTCTCCCAAGGTACGACGTAGAGCCCGGACTACTGCTTTATGCATTCAGTCGCTGCTGGCCCCCTTATGCAAGTCCTCCTGCCATCTGGCCAGGGGGCGTCCCACGCTACGTTTGCCATTGCCAAGACGCGGTCTCCACTCCTTTTTTTTTTTGGTAGCTGACAAACTCGCAACCCTTAGGGCCGATACAGACGGACTGCAACCCAACTGCAACTCCCTACAATTTGTATGTGAACTGCATCTCAACTACACAGTCAGCGTGCAGTTGTGATGCAGTTCCCATACAAATCGTAGGGAGTTGCAGTTGGGTTGCAGTCCGTCTGTATCGGCCCTTATGGGCATAGCGATTGTCGGACCGGGTGGTCGGCCGTGGCGTTCCCTGGGGTCGAACCAGGTCGCTAGCCGGACCACCCCGAGGGGTCTGACTGGGTGATTTCTCCACTCCGGGACACGCTTACTCCAGCGGTTATCGGTTCTGCGATATACAGTGTGTAAGTCTAATACGGGCGAATCTCTTAACGGTGGTTAGTATAGGACAAAGTGAAGGTAATTAGATAACATTTACTAAAGTTGCAACAATAATTTTGTCCATACAAAATAATTCAGCCCGCAATGTAATGCAAACACACTCACGTTAAATGCTCGTTGACAGTTACGTTGACATTTCGGTACCGCCGTACCGCAACCATGTTTACAGTACATTGCTGCTGAGAAATTTAAAAAAAATTAATTATGGGGTCGTAATGAACTGCAACTTAAAAAAACCTTTTACTTCATGATTACACTAATGAATACTATGTCCGATTTAATTTATCGCCCGTATTAGACTTACACGCTGTATGTGACCAGCCCATTACCACTTTCATCTACTAATTTTCAGAGCTATGTCGGTCACCTTGTCACATATGACTATACAGGGCCTCTTCTTAACTCATCGGCTGGCGTGACTTTCTTTGTTTTTTGTGGGCATAGATTTCTAGCGTGTAGGTGTACTTAAGTAGTTGACCTATTGTTTAAGCGTCAATTAATGACTAAGTTCCTGCCTACTGATGGTGAAATCATGTTGCAGTACCAATGGCAGTGATTTAATATTGATTCGAGATTATGTTATGATTGCAGATTTCAATAATTATTTTGTCCTCATAGTCATAGGCACTGGTGATTATATAGCTAGTTTTCACATCCTCGCAGCATAGCTGCATGTCACTCTCTGCTGGAAAAGTAACCAAAGGTACGACAAAGCACGACTGGGCATTTATCCAGAAATATGTCTGCGGTCGCCTCATTCATCTGGCCCTTTTTCATACTAAATGTATGGAGACAGATGAATGAGTCGCAGACATATTTCTGGAGAAATGCCCGACTTATCTCCCCATTCCTTACCCCCTTCACACCTCAAGCCTAACCCTGTTCTCAATTAATTTTTAGATAAGGATTTAAATAATATACATATACCCAGGACGACGTCACAAAGGAGGAGATGGTTGAAAAATTGGATGACTTTGGCAAAGTTTAGGTGGCGTAGTTGGTAGCGCATCTGTGTTGGCCCGAACAGCCGTAGGAGATGCAGGTTCGAATCCTGCCCGAGACATATCATTTTTAAATTTTTCTCTACTAATAAAATATAAAAAAAAAATATATACATTTATCATTGACAGGGTACCAAATTGGATCAGGACTCTCTTCCCTCTTTCTTTCTTCTTTCGGACAGAATCACGTTGGTCTAACTATTAATAGGTACCTAATGGAACCACAACAACCGATTACCCAAAGTGGTCACATAGTTGACCAAACGGGATAAAGACGCATCAAAAAAAACCTGCATCCATGTTGGAGATATTGACCCCCCAAAGGAACGGAATTATCAAAGAAACATAAGTCTGTTCCGTATAGGAATAGACAGAAGAAAAAAAAGGATCTTTATAGTGCCGGTTTTAGGTTGACATTCAATTTCTCCAGAAATATGTCTGCGACTCATTCATCTGTCTCCATACATTTAGTATGAAAAAGGGCCAGATGAATGAGGAGAAATGCCCAATAAGTGACATTTCTAAAGTCAACTAATTTACTCAAAAAGAAAATATTGATGTCCATACTTTTTGGTTGGCTGAAAAAAAATGGCCTTATAAAATACACAAAGAGCCAGAGATAAGCAACACTCAATATATGAGACAGCTCACAGCTGTCATTTTTATATTGTGCTAACAAATAGTTAAATCGAATTTGTATGTTGTTTTAATTGTATACTGTTTCTGTTATAGTTAGTTATTCCTAAGTAATTAGTGAATAGTTATTTGTAACGTTCAATACTCATATTGAACGTTACAAATAACTATCGTAACGTAACGTATCGTAACGTGCAGTTTTGTTTCGCCCTACATTTTGGAGCTACATAATACCAGCGTTGAGCCACCTTCTGTGACTTGACACCATGCTGAGTGGACTCCTTTTTCGCAGAAAAAAATCGATGTATACTCTCGTTGTGTTATAAATGTATCTGTGTGTTTTTTTTTATGCGAAAAAAATGTACATTCATTCATTCATTCATTATTCACCTTTCTATTGAGCAGTGGCAGAGGCGTTTGTTGCGTGCGTTGTCAATTGACCATCGCGAAGAAGAAGAAGTGTATGTTTATTCTATGGTTTGACAAACTGTCTTACAATTTTACATCAAATAAATATTATTACAACTTTACAGAAACTGTTTCGAATCCCTGCTTCTGTGTCCCTCTGAAGTCTATTGTTATCCGGTACGAACTATAGCTTCTGAATAAAACTGGTACCTATCTGCCTAAATTCAACAATTTTCACAAAAAAGCCCATTTGAATAATGTTTCACATGTATAATCGAGGATTCATCATCATTCAAAATAACCGTTACCAAAATCCTGGTCACTAATTAGAAACAAAATTAATTATAAAAACAGCTTTATTACAATAGCTATAAACAAATCGCCTAAGAATTTTAATTTATATTCGGCGACGAACTGTAGGTAATTCAAAACTTCGCTGGCAAATTCATCTCTAATATAATTTGAGCCGTGAACTAGTAATAACGGTTCGAAATCGGAGGCCATGCTACTGTGGTTCGTCAAAAACGACAAACGGATCGACATATTTTGACTCCAAATTAACTGTTATTTATCCAAACCGCCCAAACTTGGCCATTGACAGGCGGCCAAAAGTCTAAACTCAAAATTTACCAACGAGTCATCGAGCGTATACTTGGAGTTCGCAGACGTGATCGTATCGGGAATACCGAACTGCGCTCCAAATCAGGCATTGCAGATGTAGGCGTCAAGACCAAGGCAAGCTCAAATGGGACTGGGCTGGACACGTCTGCACGATGCAACATGAACGATGGGCCAAAATAACCACCAAGTGGATCCCGAGGAATGGCGACAGGAGTTTTTGCTCCACTAAATCTGCTCAAGATCTTCTGTTGCTGCAGATCGAAAAGGAGATTGCGGGATGACCTTGACTGATGAAATTTCAAGTCGGGTGACAGGAACATGCGTTAAACCGAGACGAGTGGTGGAAAAAAGAAGAGGCCTCTGCCCAGCAGTGTCCCGACACACAAATAGGCTATCAAAAAAAACTGGTTCACGTGTGAATCATATTAGATATTAAATTGACGGCGAAAATCTGAATTACTCTACTGTCATTCAACCACTGTTATTACGCTGAATCTTCTATATCGTAATCTGTTATTTGATAAATAATTCCCATAGGCTATTTTGCGAATGTATAGAAACAGTTACTTTTAATCTTCGGCACGAGCCTGGGTGGAGCAGACTTTTTATTGCAAAAGCGAAAGCACGGCTTTTATGGTCAGTTAGAAAAAATAAATGGCGTCTAGAGTAAAACTATCATCGATCGGTATTTTTAACCTCCGTAAAAAGTATTTTATAACCATAACAGCTATAGGGCACTGTCATATCACTGTTAACAACAAGTAAGCAATTTAAATGTACAGTTTGATTATTTGGGAAAATTGCAAGCACCTTTATTTTTTTATACATGACTGCAAGACTAGGCATATGTAACTAAAAAAAAACTTATAAAATAAAATCTGATAAATATACAATGCTATTTTTCAATTTTTTATTATTTTTCCCACACAAAACAAAACAAGTAAGATACAATAACAAATTATATGCGTTGCATCATTCTATGTGTCGTCATTCACAACCTACGTGTTTTTCTCAATTACGAGTACCTAAGGGCGCTTGGTTATAACTGGAAATTCCAGCCTAAAAACCGCTCGTTTGCTGTTATGCAACCGAGTCGGCTGTTCATCTCTGGCCTATAACCGATAGACCGAAGGTGTAATTTCGCCAATAAGTATAGCTATAGGTTACAATTAACCACATAGGTGGCGAGTATTAGGTCGGTGAAACTAGTGTTGTTGCTAAATTAGTGGCGTCATGCTTTTTATTGATGGCACTTATCGATGCTAGTGCCCACATATTTTGCTTCTCTCAGAAAGCATTTAGATAGTTATTTGTACTTTACATATTATTTTGTAAACTGTCACGTGAAAATTAACAAATAAAAAGAAACAGTTACTTGAATCAGTACTGGTAAAAAATTGTGAAATTGACTAGGATATTTCTCCAAAACATTAACTAATATTTATGCAATTTCACATCGATGTCATCAACGTGATGTTAAGAGACGACGAAGTTGCATGTAGCTCCGCAATCCTCCTCGCGCATCGCAACTTGATACAAATTTCAATTCAATCCTCGTCTTGTCTCGCCCTGCCGGTGGAAAACCACCTCAATGCCTATTCACTCTTGACTTATAGAAGAAGTATGAACCTTATACAAAACCGTCTACATCCTATTTCCTACGATTCTACTTAATCCCATTAATATTATAAATGTGAAAGTTTGTGAAGATGTTTGGATGTTTGGATGTTTGTTACCTAATAACGGGGTAACGACTGGATGGATCAAGCTGCAATTTGGCATGTAAGTAGACCAAGTCCTGGATTGAAACATAGGATACTTTATATCCCGGTAAAGAGTTCCTTTGGGACAATAACGGGAACAACGCGGGCGAGGCCGCGGGAAAATGCTAGTATTATATATGTGAAAGTTTGTGAAGATGTTTGAAGGTTTGGATATTTGGGTGTTGGTTACTAAATAACACGGTAACAAATGGATGGATTGAGGTGAAATTTGGCATACAAGTAGACCATGTCTTGGATCAAAACATAGGATACTTTATATCCTGGTAAAGAGTTCCCTTGGGATAATAACGGGAAATAACGCAGTAAAGTAACAAATAAATGAATCCAATCGAACATCTTTTGTAACTTCGAAACTAAATAGCAAATTATATTTAGCAGTAAACTAAAATCCATTCAATCAAAACTTCCGTAAACCATTTCTTCCTCGATGTCACTTTCTACAAAACCGAACTTCAATCAACCGCCAATTACGGGCCATAGAAAATAAATAGAATATGCAAATTTATTACATAAAAAAGCATATATATACGACACCGTTACAAGTAATTTAATTACAAACCGATATTAGATTTCTCTTTGTAATTCGACCTAATCGTCGATTTAATCAAAACAAAGGCATTTATCTTATGGGCCACCAACATGGAGTTCTATTAATTTCGAGGCTTCCAAATTTATTGCGCCATTTGTATTGTTTCAATTAGAAAATATGGTATTAGATTTATACTTGTGACGCCCAAATTGCTGTATAGTGGTTCCCATTGTATGGATGTTATTTATTGTAAAATATCAATAAGCTTGGAATACTCCCTAAAGCTATGGAGGTTGGTAGTATAGATTGGAAACAGTAGTGCAACTCTCGGTAGATGAGATTAGAGAGCGTATTTGCATTGGTAGAGTGAACAATTTCGATTATTTTATTAAATAATTGATTGAATCGGGCATTACTTTGCGGAAATCCATGTTAATTAAAACAAAAATAAAGTGAGTTTTGTATCTTTGGTGGTGGTTTGTTATATTTATTTGCATGATTTTTTATTTTGCGAAACATAATAATAATAAAAAATACGCAAATAATTATAACGGGTTATCTCTAATTGACTAACACGTTATAATATCGCGGATTAGCAAAGCAATATTTTTGTTTTAATTATTTTATTAGTTTAGTACGAACCATGAGAAAAATATAACCTTAACGCGATATGTATCTATCACTTTATTTATTAGAATGCCTCCATAAGCCGTTTGGTATGGAAAATAAGTACCTAACCTAACTTTTAACGAAGTCTGATCCATACAAGTCCCATACACTAGACTCTAGTGTATAGGATGGGACTTGTCTAGTGACTAGAGGACGCCGACTTGCAATGATTGGTTCTAGGATGGGAAAGGTCATACTAGTCTTAAGTCGTCAACCACAATAAGTTGGCTAGGCTACCTGTGGACAATACTGAAAATTAGGTGAGATGGGAACGCCCATAGAGGAATTCGAGGATATTAGCGTTGACGTTGTATTAACGTGCTGTTTGCATACAACTTGGAAATATTTTTAGGACGGCACATCACTAGTTGTATAGTGCTCTCTAACAGTGACAGAAAACAGAAGAGAATATATTATGCGCAAACCTGAGAACGTGTTGTTTGGGTTCAATAATTATTTAAAATTCTATCGCTTGCTCTTCTGTGCTTCTATACTCTATGCTTTTGCTTTAGACGACACGCCTATATTGTGTTACGGGGTCCATTATTTTACTAAGATTTGATTTAAACTTCCATTTACTTGCGACGCGAATACTATAGTTGCCACAGTCTAAGTACGTACAGTCGGCCTACGAAAACGTTTAGACAGAGCATGGTACAGCCAGTACCTAATAGTATGTAAAATGCAAAGTGGCAGACATATCGTCACATATCTTTGTGCCTGCCGATATAGTAATACAGATGTGTTGCGTACGTTATACACATATGCTTAAGCAGTAGACCGGGCTCTGTGGCCTGCAACGGGCTGATGATGATGATGAAGCCTAGTAGGCCTAAGTCACGAGAATGTTGCCATTAAAAAAATATACTATAATATGTAATTTATTTCTGCAAGTAGGCCCTTTTACATGTCTGATTCTATTCTTATCTCTTCTTTTGTTTGTAAATGCTATGGCGTAGTCAAGTTCATACGACGTCCTCAACTTTTACGGCAAGAACATACCCTGTTTTGCCGAAGGCCGATGGAGCGTTATGTTCTTCAATGGAGGCCTTAAACCAGAAGACGCACCGTGGTGGGTCGGCTCCTCACAAGATGATCTGAGCCCGAGTTAAATAGATTGCCGTGTTAATAACTCAGGATATAAGACTGCGTTTTCATCAGAGCTTTGCGATGTAGCGAAGCGGTGTGCGAGGAAAAAATCCACCAATCAACGTAGGTACGTCTAGGTCGGTGCGGCCCGGCATAGGTGGATTTTTTCCTCACACACCGCTTCGCTACCTCGTCCAGCTTTTGTGGAAACGCAGCTTAACTCTCAAGGCTTGAAGACAGAGCACTTACTGCCATACTCGGCTGTGTCTCCCAATAGTAAGGGCGTTGACCATCTGTATATTTTTAAACTGTGGGTTCACTACACCGTCGCACGAGTGTAGTGTTGCTGAATATATGAGAAAGGGACATAAATATATTTTGTTTGGTGTTTGATGACTATTGTTGTTGTAACGGCTTTTTTAACTGCCTCAAACAGGTATCAGCCTATCAACTGATGCTTAAGACAACTCAAATTACCTCATAATTTTTCGAACGGACAGAAACAAATAAACAATATGTTCATATCTAACTCAGCAGTTAGCCGCTAATGATTATTATCAGTTCAAAGCATCGAAATATAATAAGCATGGAAGCGTAACTGAAGCTCAAAATCGGCCTCACGGAATAAGTACTAACGGGGCGAAGCTAGCACTTAAATAAAATAATATAAAATAAAAAGCCTTTTTATTCCTTAAAACATAAAAAAAACTAAATACATAACAATTCATGCACATTCTTATATAATAAAAATCAGAAATGTACTAATAATTACAATAAACTGATATTTCATTACAATAAATTCATTAAATAATCTCATTTTCAACTTTAAATAATCTTATTTTAAATTTAAATAATCTCAGTTCAAATAATAATTAATATTTACAAAACATAATTAACTATTAGTTTTAAGGACCCCTCTTAGGGTGAAGGCCTCCTCCAGATGTTTCCATTTATCCCTGTCTTGTGCCTTCTGCTTCCATTCCTTTCTGGCGGTTTTAACAATCTCGTCTGCCCACCTTTGTCGGTCTCCCTCTCTTACGTTTGCTTCGTGGGCCTTTCCGGAAGGTGGTAATTTTTCTCCATTTCGTGTTGTCCATTCGGGCCACATGGCCTGCCCATCTCCATTTTAGTTTTTGTGCGTGTTCTAAAGCGTCTATCACTTTGGTATTTTTTCGTATAATGGAGTTAAGGACTTTATCTTTTAATTTTTTACCTAACATACTTCTCTCTATTCCCCTCTGACATACCTTTATTTTGTTTCTTGTCGTATTGTTGAGCACGCTAGCACTTACCACTGAAGAAATAAACACATTTTTATTTAAACAAAACCCGACCGCGGTGCACTTTGAAACTGCATAAAATCCGCCATTTTGTTTATTTTAACGAACTTCATACCCAGTGACACTTGCACCATCAAGACGAATCTAATGATGTATCATTTATCAAAATCGGATGTGCCGTTGAGTAGTTACGAGCGGACATAGGAACGGACACACATACATACAGGTCAAACACATAAACCTCCTTTGGGCTTCGCCGCAGTCGGGTTAAAACCGTAGCGACAAATGAAATTCTCTCGTCAGTAGGCTTTGTAACCAATCTCAGATTTTTATCTTTTAAGCGCTATGCAACCTTTCCAAAAATGAAGACTTCTTAAACTTAATTCAAATATTTGTCATAAATGATTTTAGACTCACACATAGTAAACATTAAGTCGGTTATTAATACTACTTGATACATAAGACATATTGATTTTAAAAAGTGGGCGTTGTGGGGCAACTTTCAATGTTAATTTTGTTAGACGTTATCGTTCCATACATTATATTTCGATGGTTGAAAGACGTCTGCTGGACATAGGCCTCTCCCAAAGAATGCCATCATGACCGGTCCTATGCCACCCGTTTCCATCGGACTCCACCAATCTTCATCTTCATCAGTTCAACTTGTGGGGGTCTTACCCACGTATTTAGGGGAGACTAATATCCCAATATCCCCCGGTGTCTCGAGACGAAGGTTTTTGACCTATGTGTGTTGATAACTTACGGCACCGAAACGTCGTTTACTATACAGGGTGTCCCATAACTGACCGTCACAGTGACACTGGAGGTAGACCAGGTCAAGAGGTACCAAACCAACTTAACATGACCCCAGTAAAAGTGGCACGGTTTTTGAGTTATTGTCGAATTAAAGTTTTTCATGAATTTTGACAGTTTTTAACATTATTAGTGCCAGTATGCACTCGGAAAGGTGTCAAGGTTAGTTTTTTTTATGTGTACGGTAATATGAATTGTTAATTAAGGTTACAGAAATGGTATTTTATCCAAAAACCAAGTAAAATTGAAAAAAATACTAGTTTGACCTTGAATGAATTCACAGCGAAACATTAATTTCTACTTTAACCACCAGTAGTGAAAAAAAAATTACGGTCGGCGGGTCATGTTAAGTTGGTTTGGTACCTCTTGACCTGGTCTACCTCCAGTGTCACTGTGACGTGTCAGTTATGGGACACCCTGTAGTTCCTTTTTTTATGTCATAGGGAGCAAACGAGCAGATGGATCGCCTGGTGGTAAGCGATTACCGCCGCCCATAGACACTTGCAACACTAGAGGAGTCACAAGTGAGTTACCTGCGGCCAGCGACCTGGTTCGACCCCAGGGAACGCCACGGCCCCCACCTGGTCCGATTTTTGGAACAGTCAGTAAGACATGCAAGTTTGTCGGGCTTGAAAAAAAGGGTAGGTAACCCCTTTTTTTTGCCTTTCAGGTGGGAGTACGCTCTTTTCTTGAAGGTTTGAAGGTCGTATCGGTTCAGAAATACCGTAAGCAAAAATTCATTCCATTGCGCGTTATTTTTGTGCTAGAGCAGTGTTTCTTAAACTTTTTTTGGTCACGGACCCCCTATATTACTTCGAAAACCTTACGGACCCTTTCCGAATATAATCAGAGAAAAAGAAAATCAAGGGCACATGAAAGTTTGTGTTGAAGGCATAGCCACGGACCCCCGGCTCTCGTATCACGGACCCCTAAGGGGTCCATGGACCACAGTTTAAGAAACCCTGTGCTAGAGGTACAATCGTTACAAATCGTACCCTTGGTCAAATAACGACGCATCTCCAAAATAACAACTTTTCAGGATCTGTGTGTATCAAGTAGTTCGTATGATTTGTATGACTTTTGAGCAATAAAAAAATTTTGGACGTAAAGTCACATGCGTCAATATTTGACCAAGGGTACGAAATATAGCCCGTGAGATACCGTTTTTAATGCGGAACCTTTAAACACACCAACACGTACATACAATAATTTACCAAACCCACCAATTACCAAACACGCGTAGTCGCGTACGACCAGACATCGCTAGTCAGTAAAAAAACGCAGTCCCATTCATAAAGTGCCAATTAACAATTTAAAAGAAAGCATGACAGTTTTTGTAAGTGTCTCTTGTGATGCAACCAATTTGTGGTTTGATTGATACTAATCCGTCTAATCCGTTTGTCCGTTACTGGGAGTGTCTGAGGTATGTGTCGGCCAGAATGTGTGACAATGTATGTATCAATGTAGATACGGTGTGTGTGTGTGTAAGTCCTATTAGCTGTTCAGAAATTCGTCGGCTGATTACCCAAGATACGGCGCTGTTTACTTGTCAAAATAATTGCACATAGCGTTGTTATAGTACATTAAATAACTAGGGTGGTAATACAAAGAAAGGCAGAGAGCTGCAAGCGAGGGACGTAAATATGCGATCGAGAGTTTTCTTTATTACCTCCCGTGTTGTGTACATCATTTCATGTCTACACTTGGCCAGAAAGCGGCTTCCGTGTTCCGCGTAGCGTGCGGAAAAAATCACTTTATGGCCAGGTGTGGCATAAAGGTTTTTCTTAAAATCATCAATTCGTAAAAATTTTTTTTTGCGATATGACACCCTCTCCACCCGCGAGCCCTAATGCTAAAAAAGGTTACGAAATGTCAAGCTGTAAAAATGAAGTAATACGTGATTAAATCCGTTAAAGTTCTTTTATTACAATGAGTGATAATCCCGGAAACCGAAGACAATATTAAGAAATGTTAAATTTAAAGTAACCAAGAGGTGCAAGAGTAACTAAAAAAACACTGCATATATTTGAAGATCATTCTCGATTTCTCCAAGATTCCGGCCTTAAAATCTTGACCTGGTCACAATAGGACTACTAAGAAGTTAAACCTGTTCACCAAAGAAAAAAATCTAATCGGTCTAGTAATCGGAGAACCAAGATAAAAAAAACTGCTGAACTAAGCACCTCTACCATTTTGGAACTTGATTATGAAAATGTATAGGACATGACATCAAATGTTCAAGACACTGCCGTACAGATTATAAAAAGTGACGTCATCTATAGCTTAATAGCATAATAAATTAACGCGAGTAATGTACACTTTCATCTAATACTTCGCAATTATTATAATGGCTAAAACATAGCTATCATCGAAGTTTCTCCCACAAGACCAGTAATTTCACCGTATTGTAACATAAAACAATCTCAAAACGGTGTCAATAACATTATCAATAATTATTACCCCGAAACTAAGAATAAATTGCTGGCCATTAGGCTACCTCCTACAGAATAAGGAGTTAAGGCTCTGGCAAATCAAAAAACGGTTGTAGCAGTGTATTCTCTTTTGAATATTGAAACTTAAACCGATAAAGTGTATGACAGTCGAGTTCATTTACATCTACACACTTACGGGAACAAAAATATCTGAACACAACCCTATTGTCAGGAACACAAAAGCGTGTTCAGATATTTTTGTTCTCATGTGTAGATGTAAATGAACTCGACTGTTATCTCCTTATTGCTCTCTATTGCAAAAAGGTAAGATTGTTACTCAAACCATAATGGAATTCATCAAGAAACAAAAAGTATTCAATAATTGAAATAAAACTCGCAAAATGATTATGAAAATTTTTTTTAGGTCTAGACACCCAAGCATAGATTAAAAAGTTTTTCTGCCCTCCGGCCGGAAAGCGTCACCATGCCGGCCGCTGCGCTAAACGAAGATGCCGCTTTCTGGCTCCGTCGAACAGAAAAATTAGTATATAAACCTTGGCCAGCAAATAAAAAAGCCTCAGAAGTTAGATCACATGTGATCTGAGACATTTCTTATTTTACTGGCCTCGGTATGTAATGTACTATTATTTTACTTCACTTTAGTCTTTATTTGGTCTTTAAAATTTTAATAATTGTATACACAAAAAAAATCATGTCGCAAACCCGCAAAACATTTTTTTTATTGTTAAGCAGATATGTAACTGTTTCCTAGCATTTTTTATGCTTAAAAACAGTCTACAGTCCGGACTGACAGCGCCTTAAAGCTGAATCTATAATTATAGAGATATTAACACTGGCAAGACAGGTGTCGGGCCGCTAGGTGATTAGCAACAATTGAAGGTAGTAGCGGAAGCCTGGGGATTAGAGAGCTTGACACTGTTTTTGAATTAACAATGATCGCGTCTGATGGCTGACAGGCTGCATTTTTTGTCGCGGTTTGCTTTTGGGTTCCGTAATTAGTGTTTTTACTTTTTGTTAGAACATTTTTTTTTAATTTTTGCAAGTTTTTTATTTTATTTTCTCTTTTGTAGGAACTGGAACTACAGAAAAGATAATTACTTTCATAACTACACTACTTAGTTGCCGAGGGAGACTCGTATAATTAGTTATTCTTTACTGTTTTTTAATGATTAAAAGAAATAGTCCCTAAAAGGCGCTATAAGACAAATAAATACAAAGGTTATAATGACACAAATGGGTATGGCCCTCATTTTTCGTCATTTTATTTTACGTCATTTTATTTTATAATAACTTGTAAAGGTATGTCTGATTAGCAGAATTTCGTAATTATATATACAATGTAATTTCAGTTAGTTAACGTTTCCTGTTAAAAACGCGATTTTTTTTTGGAAGGGTTATATTTTGCGTTCATACAAAAATTCTGTGTCCCATTACGACCTCTCGCAGATCGAAGTTAGAAAAAATATATTTTTGATTCGTACCCGTTATAAGTTCGGAATAGCTAACGTTGTTCACTAAATTTGCTACTTTTCTGTTGAATTATTTTAATAAAATACCGCAATAAAGTGTATCAAAAATAATTTCAAACATGTGTCTCACTTTTCGTTCCTGAATGTTACCTCACGTATGTTACTATATTACAATGGAAATAACAAGAATCCAGGGCCGCAAAAACCTTTATTGAGTCATGGCTACACCACACTACAGGTTGTTCAACCTACGGAAAAGAATCCGCGATTTTTTGTACGACAAATGACAAAGGAACAAGTGGCCGGTGTTTTGTCTCGACATTATTTCACGTTTTGTACAGTGAATATTCAAGGTAGGAACACAACTTTATTACATAATTATAAATTGTAGACGTAGGTAGACTATTCATTTAATAAATGAAGTTATTAGGTGCTTTCTAACTTCAAAACTGACCGAACGTTACGTAACATTCGTGAACTGTTGTTAAGCTGAGTGTGCACTATTGAAACGTAGTGATTTACTACTAATCGGTATTGACTAAAAATATTTGATGTTTCTGTGACAAATAGGTATGGTTGTTGTTTGATTGATTACCTGCCTACAATTTCAAAGAATGTATGCAAAGATTTGATTACGTTAATAATTCTTAAATAATTTACATACTTTTAAATTACAAAAAAGTTGAGTACCTCATGTTAGAAGTATTAAACTTTACGTTATTATTATTTTTTTTATTATTTTAAAGATAGGTTTTGTTCAAACTTGTTTTTTATTTTGAGTATCCCAAATCATACCAATTAAAATAATAGGGATGTAACGATACACAGTTTTGCCGATACGATACCGATACCGATATATAGTAGTTAATATCGGCGATACCGATACCGATACCGATATCGTAGCTAAATAATGAAGTATGAACTTCAGATATTTGTATGCCCTTATTATAATTAATGGCAATGACTACTGGCTATATTTACCAGAGAGTCAACCTTGAAAGTGTAAAGTAAAAATAAATAAATTGTCAACTCAAAATTCAATTTTTTTCTTTATTAAGAACCAAAGATTTAATTAACATAGCACAAGCATTATCATTGCACAAGGTAATAGACCAATACATAAATTAAGTCAGAAATTGAAACTACTTTTTGCAGATTTTTTTTCAGACAGCAAATTCTTTTCGCGCTCTTCAAATATCGGTAGTATAATATCGGCGATACCGATATATCGGCGATACCGATATATCGGCCGATACCGATATATCGGTATCGTTACATCCCTATAAAAAAATCCCTTATGGGCTCTAGGCTTTACGAATTTCACGCGTGTTACATTCATTCTCGTATGTTACCGTGCGTTACCAGTTCACGACCGTTATTGTAGAATTTTTGGCGGCCATACCAACCAATGAAAATAATAAAAAAAATCCCTTATGTGCTCTAGGCTTTACGAATTTCACGTGTGTTACTTTCATTCACGAATGTTACCGTGCGTTACCAGTTCACGACTGTTACTGTATAATTTTTGGCGGCCATACCCAAATATAGTTAAACCCAAAAAAGTCACATCTAAATTTTCTTTAAATAAAAAAATAGTTAAAAAAAAAACATTTAACACATCTAACCCAGAAGCGTAGTTTTAAATGCTTTCGTAATTAATGCAAGTTAATTTAAATATCTGACTTTACAAAAAAACGACTAAATTACATTACACCTAAAGTTCCCATAGTAATATTCAAATATGTATGAACTTTCGATTATAAAGCAGGCAACCGTTAGACTATCGATACATCACATTATACAAGCAAAGTATGCGTTGAGAAAAACATGGAAATTAGTAATAATAACCTCAATTCTTACAAATATGACGTCACCGTGAATTCCTGCGTATTAGACTCATACTGCACGATTGTTTAATTTCTTGTTTTGTCCGGTTTTGCCCGAGTGTCGCGTGTATTTTGCGTACCTACACTCTAAAAAATCTGAGCCAACTAAGAGAGATTTTCTCTTTGTTGGCCTTAACTTAAATAAAACAAACAAGATATTAAACATATCAAAGAAAGCTAATTTATTAATACAGCAAGTTCATTAGTGATTAAAACAACAATCTAGAATCTTGATAATTTTAAAAAATTATATTCCCTGTTTCTATCATTATTTTCTTCTTTGTATGATTCGATCATGTTTAATTAGTTACCTTATACATCAATGTTTATTGAATCAAATCAGAACATGGTTAATTGAACTATGATAAACAATCAATATCATCTTAGTTGGTGCATCTAACGTCTTGTTAGGCTCGTATGGAATCAAGATGCTTGATTATAACTATCACAATCTTGTTAGGAGCAAACAATTTTTTTTAGAGTGTTTACCTCGGGATTGATGAATTTTTTTCCGGGATCATAATAAGTATCCAACGCATATTCTGTTTTTCTGCAAAATGTCATCTAAATCCATTACCCGCTAAAGAAGGTAAAACTAAAACACAGGCACACAATATAGCAGTCAATGGCGGTACAAGACTTATTAAGGAGTTTAAGAAGATTAAGCGAACGGTGAAAAAGTACGATAACTCGGACACCAGGTTCGGTGGTATAAATAGATGTGCGCCTGTTTTAGCCCCGAGGGCCGATGGAGATCCGGGTTCGATTCCGCAATTTTTTTTCGCTTTAATAAAAACCATTTCAATTTCGTTAGTACTTAGACTTTTTGTTTTAATTTTATTGTACCTGTTGCATTACAAAAAGGCGTTATAGTACTTACCTAGGGCGGAAAAACAAAGAATGTCTCAGATCGCAGGTATTTGACGCCCGAGCCGAAGGCAAGGGCAAAAAATATGCAATCTGAGGCTTTCTTTATTACCGCCCGTGGTAAGTACAAAATTTTACGTCTCCCCCAGGCCAGGAAGTGGGATTATCCGCACGCGTAGCGGACGGTACTTGCCACTTTGTGGCCAGGTGAGACGTAAAATATTTTTCTCTATCGTACAATGCTAAACCAGAGAACTAGCTACCAGTAACGTGGCGTCCAAATAACTCGATTCCTACCGGCTTGCCTAATATCAGGCTTTTGAGCACCTTATTCTACAACTCTTAATGTACGCCAAATCTGTACCGGCTAGCCCAAATATATATTTTACGCCACGCCACTGCTAGGTACTATTATCTACTCATGTTTCACGACTTTATCAGTTTACAACTCTGTCAAAATACTTACTTTAGCACCTATTTGTTGATCGTAAACATAATCTCCCCAAAAATGTAAGTTTATCCAATAACAGAGTTATAAAACGACGTTCATACTAACAAATCGTATTCGAGGTTAAATTTCAATAAAACCTATTTTAGTACATGGATAATTTATTTTAAAACATGGTTAATTTAAATGTTTGGTTATCAATTAAAAAGTCTTAAACATAGATCTTTCGAGTCGATACGGGTAGGAATCGATACTTGGTACGAAGTCATTCATCATGCTCGGGTGTCATCGGAAAAAGTTATGTTAAAGATATTGTCATTTTAACATGAACAATCCGTTTTCGGTGTTAAAGTTAAGATTAATGTTAAACGGTGTCATAGTGTAGTGTGAGTTTTATTTTGTATATTTATCAATTGTGTCAATTTTTTAACCCGCGTACAGTCCGGTACAAAAAAGGTGGTTGGAAAGGTGGTGGTGGTGGTGAGGTAGCTATTTTCTCAGAATATCGACTTGTGAGGTATTTCTGGCCCAGAATTGTTAGTACTTTCGAAACTTATTTACGGAAAACAGTGGGTAAAATTGTGTATGCAAAAATATTATTCCACTACGCTACTTTCATAATTAACATAGTTACAAAAATGTAAAGTAATGGAATTCAAAATTTTGGACGCATTTTTTCACGTATAAGATTTGAAAGTACAACGAGTCTAAGCCAGAAAAACCCAAAAGCTCATATTTTTAGAAAGCCAGTTGTCACCAGTTGAGCTAGCCTAGCAGGTTAGGTCTAACCTATTCTATACAAAAACCACAGATACAAATAAATCAACTAAGATACAAATCAGACACAAAATATCTAGCTTTTGTCAAAACAGCAACAATAATCGGTTTCCGCGAAATACCCAACCTTACACCGTCCATCATGGCATAATGTGACAATTATGAAAATATCATACTGTTGCTTAAAAGTGTTAATCATAATAACAACAGAGATATGGTAATTTTATGGGCAAAGTGTTCTGAAGACGAGAAAGATTGTGTTAAAATTATGCAGCTTTGGGTGTAAGCAGATAAGTTTTTTGTTAACTGTGAGTCATGTTGGCGGATATATTGGGTTGGTATAGTAGGTAGGTAGGTAACACTGGCGCGGAGAGAGGAATGGGATCTAGTAGATTGAAATACTTTATATATCTGAATTCTTGTTGACTAGCATTTTCTCGCGGCTTCACAACGGGTATCCGTTATTGTCCCAAAGGAACTCTTTACCGGGACATAACGTTATCCTATGTTTCAATCCAGGACTTGGTCTACTTGCATGCCGAATTTCATCTCAATTCATCCAGTTGTTACCCCGTTATTTAGTAAAAAACATCTAAACATCCAAACATCTTCACATACTTTAACATTTATAGTACCTAGTTACTAAATAACGGTAAAGGCCTTATGACACATGCGATTTGCGGGCGAGCTGCGGGCGAGTTTCCATACAAAACCAGTCGCGGCGAACTCGCAGCGATTTCGCCGCGAGTGACATTTGCATGGAACTTCGCTTCTAACTCGCCCGCAGCTCGCTCGCAAATCGCAGGTGTGATAAGGCTCTAACAACTGGATGGATTGAGCTGAAATTTGGCATGCAAGTGAGTCCTGGATTGAAACATACTTACATACTTTATGTTTCGGTACAGAGTTTTCTTTTGTGACAGTAAACGGAACAGCGCGGGTGAAGCTGCGGGTAATTGCTAGTTAAATATAAATCTTCTGATGACAGCCACGATCCTCAGTCATGAGGCACTACAAAAGAGTATAGGTCTGAGGATGAAAGCATTGATAAATTATAATGAAATGTATAACCTACTATAAGAAAAATGACTAAAAACCGCCGCAGCCATCGTAACAAAAAATCATCAATAAATAAAAAGACACAAGGTGGCAAATTATCGAAAGGCGCGCTTTACGGCGTCTTATTCAATTCAAGAGATCGATAAAGATTCAAACTTATGTAGTTCTGTTAGTAGGGATTGGCTTACAAATGGTTTTCAACAATGGGTTTTGATAGAGACATTTGGGAGGCACTCCTTGGGAATTTGAATATATTCGGTATTGAATCGGTTTGTGCATAGATATGAGTATAAGTGTGCGGGGGCGTTGAGGCTAAGCTGGTATTGTCGATTGATTTTGTTTGGTAAATCACGGAATTACCGCTTCCATACTGGTTTACCTGGTTTTGAATGATTTTTTGTTCGAATGTGTTGTTCGGCCAAATACTCTTTTCGCATAATAGTTTACAGATAGGTAGCATTGATTTTTCATAATGTTTATTAAAAACAAACTTAACCTAACGTATTCTAAGTGAGTCAGGTAAAAGTTATTCCGATGTGTTAATGTGTCTATACTATAAAGAAAACGATTATACATATTATGAATAGGGATGCTTGGCAAAGTTTACCTTCTGCTTGGGTAATCTATCGCTATAAAAATATCAATAAAATAAAAGTATACCTATGACATTTTTCCAGAATGTCTATTTCTAGTGCCGCTATCACAACTCAAAAAAACCTAAATTAAAAATGTAAGAGGGCTCCGTTACAAGAAACGTGTTCATTTGAGTTTTTTAATTTTATTTTAATATGTATATTTTTTTGATATGCAGCAAAGTGTATTGTATTGTAAAGTTTTTCATATATTATAAGTCTTTGAAAACGGTTAGATAACATAAAGCATAATAGTACATTACATAACTAGGGTGGTAATACAAAGAAAAGCCGAGATCGCAGAAGTTTGCGGCCCGAGCTGCAAGCGAGGGACGTAAATATGCGATCGAGGGCTTTCTTTATTACCTCCCGTGTTGTGTACATAACCTTATATCTACACTTGGCCAGAAAACGGATTTTTCCGTACGCGCAGCGTGCGGAAAAAGTGACTTTATGGCCAGGTGTGGCATAAAAATATAAAAGTTACCTATGAAGAAAAAAACATAATAGATAGAAAAGGATCTCCGTTTGAGCAAACTATAAAAGTAGCTACACTTTAACTGGTTTTGTCTTAACTCCATCCCAGGCCATTAAAGTGAGAACCTCATAAAACTCACAACTCATACAGTAGGAAACTAGCAGGTTGGTAAATCAAATAACCAGTATACGTTGACCTCTATCAGCTAATGTACAGTAGCTGGTCATAGCTTATGTCAGATTTGTTGCCTAGCTTATACCATAAGTCTCACTGTCCAGTGCAGCTAGGCCTTTTACTTGTAGTATGTTTTAAGTTTAGAAACGTCTTTGTAAAATGGTCAGTGTATCGCAAGTTGTGATGTAAAATTTTAGTTTATAACTGATTCTCCTTAGTGGTATTGATGGTAAGTGTTGTTCTAATGGAACAAGTAACGTTTTCAAGAATAAGTGAGTTTAGAATTGCGTCTAACGTATTTACGTTACCGTGTTTACAAAACTATTTAGTTTTGTTAGATTTAGCACTTAGTTGTTTATAGCGAGGTGAGATAAATAAAATATTTTATTTGAGGAATTAAATGTGAATACCTACCATAAGAGCCTTACCCTGCTGTCCTCAAACTAAAAGACCGCTAATTAGTATGGAAGTTATAAGCGAAGCTCCATACAAATGTCACTCGCGGCGAACTCGCAGCGAGTTCGCCGCGTGCAACATTTGTATGGAAACTCGCCCGGGGCTCGCCCGCAGCTTGCTCGCAAATCGCTAGGTGATAAGGCTCTAAGAGTCTAACACATAAATTCATTACAACAAACTATCACGATAAAAGCTAAGACGGAACACACAAATAATAGGTGCCATTTTCAGTATTGTATTTTGCATCTGACCGTTGATCCAGCTTTTTAACAGAATAAGCAAGTATTTCTAGTCATTGATCAAGAATTATAATCATATTGTACATGAAGGATACACGAAAAGAACTTAACTTCAGCAACTTTTTGAGTTATAGAGGTTTGATTGAAAGAAAGTCATCGGGAACAATTACTATGGTAGGTGTCCTTAAAAGTAAAAAAAAATTATATGATATTCGCCCGCTATCAAGTGGTTATGGTTTATTTTATTGCGAGCTCTACATTTAGCGATTAAAATCTCATTTTCAAAAAAGGTGACTAGACATGTTCTTTCCGTGTACCTACCCTTCATATACACATAATACTACTTATATTCAGGTATAATAATTATCATTGATATTATTTTAAGCCCACTTTGTCTTACTACTGGACAAAATATACAGTCGCGGTCGATGAATTCGGGTCACCCTAATTTAAATAATAGAAATAGGTGTTTTTCAATATTTGACACTTGTTTCATTTACATAATATACTATTCTATACCTGACTGTATTAGCAAAATCGGCTAACCCATCATAAAAATATTATTATCCAAAAATGGTGATTTTTGCGATATCTCACTCTGTTAACGTTATAATTTTTCATGTTTTTTTACGAGTTCGATCTAAGCCTGGAATTGCTATTATTGTCAGTGTTATTTTTAAAGATAATTAAAATTAATTAAGGTTCAAAACGGGATACAATAATTCCACAACGCTGGAGTATTTTAGAAAATAAGGCGGTATTTCACTGACCCGAATTCATCGTCCGCGAATGTAGTTTTTCTTAACCACAGTTTTATTTTTACCAACAACACGGCACGCGGCAAACCATTGAATTAAATATAGAAATAAAAACTTAATAATGCCATTCCGCAACCGTTACCACGTCTATAAAAAGCCAAAAATTCTATAACACTGTTATATAAAAGTAGTAAACCGAATAAATTGCCCGATAAACTATACAGCCTAATTCAATGATTTACCCTCTCAACAAACTCTTGCGTTTAACCCAAAAAGCACACGTGTTTTGAGAGGAATAAAGGCTACATTTCCATCAAAAGATTTAGTCAGATACGAGGTTGTAAAGTTAATAGATATCTATGCTGTGTTGCTAATGTAAAATAGATCGTAAAATTTCGGATGCACTTAGAAGTCACACCCGAACATATAAAATTACTTGAAGATATCTTTAACACTTTATTTAAGATTTTATTGCGTTTACTGTGGGTAATGTTTTCTCGAGATTTTTTTACGGCCAATATATTAATCGGAAAGGTATTTACATGCTCCAGATAATGTTTGTTTACTTGTTTTTTCCGGCTATAAGTATAATGTAACCATGGTAATTCTGATTTTAAAAACTGGTCAAATGAGAGTCGGACTCGCGCACCGAGGGTTCCGTACAAACTCATAAGTAGCTACATGAATAGTTCAAGAAAAACTGTTTGACGATTAGTTTAGTAGGAGCAAATAAGTATGTGTTTACGATTTTTCCGAATTTCTCAGAAATGGTGCAAGTTAGGAAATCCGTTATATTTTTCCTGTAATATTTAGGATGACATTAATAATTGGTAATTATTACAGATTTTTCTGTTCAGTAACTTCGAAGATAATACCCCTATTATCTTCGAAGTTACTGAAAAAACGTTAATTCAAAAATAATACCATTCCCCCCGGAATGGTATTATTTTTAACGTTTTTCGTCATAAATCAAAAACTACTTATTTAAAAAAAGAAAACAAAAACAGTGTTTTAATCTACAAATCAAGTCCTTTCATTTGATACCCCACTCGATATAATAGCCTTATTTTTCAATTTTCAAAGTCCCATTACGGACCCCTAAAAAAAAGTAAAAAAGTCACGAGATTTTTTTTACATCCAATAGGCTCGGGTTAGCTACTTTTAATACTACTCCAAATTTCAAATGGATAGCAGCAGTAGTTTCTGAGATATCTGGCTGTGACAGACGGTCAGACAGACGGACAGACAGACAGACAGAGTCGCACCATAAGGGTTCCTTATTTACCATTTTTGTACGGAACCCTAAGAATGAGCCATACCGTAGGCCCTTACTTAATAAAAATCAATCTGTTAATAGGTAAGTCATATATATTTTAGGTAGGGTAGTCATCTAGTCATATATATTTTTTTAACTATACCTACGAGTATAATTGGTTTTTATTATGTAACAGCCCACTTCATTTCCGACGTTTTAAAATCTTCAAAAAAAAACTTTCAGAACAAAATTAAAGTAGAAAGCGTTTTAAAAATAGAAAATAGATTCAAGTAGGTTTATGCGGGTTAATTTTCCCCAACTCAACTTCTGATTTGCAAATTGCAATCAATATACCAGCTCCATTATCTACTTGCTTGAACTCCAAGAAAAAAATCATTACTTACTTCCATTAATTGACCTAAAATATCAATACTTTCGCCATAAATAATTCAAATTGAAACAAAAATACTCTACAGCATCGTAAACTAACGCCGCGACACAAAAGTACCGTATCCACAACTTCCATATCACAAACAAGAAAAACAATTTGTGCGAAAACATGGAAACGGTCGAAATTGCCTAGCAGATGGCTACCGCGACTTATCATTGTAAATGCTGGCAATTTGCGTCCAGAGGTTGTAAAGTTAATAGATATCTATGCTGTGTTGCTAATGTAAAATAGATCGTAAAATTTCGGATGCACTTAGAAGTCACACCCGAACATATAAAATTACTTGAAGATATCTTTAACACTTTATTTAAGATTTTATTGCGTTTACTGTGGGTAATGTTTTCTCGAGATTTTTTTACGGCCAATATATTAATCGGAAAGGTATTTACATGCTCCAGATAATGTTTGTTTACTTGTTTTTTCCGGCTATAAGTATAATGTAACCATGGTAATTCTGATTTTAAAAACTGGTCAAATGAGAGTCGGACTCGCGCACCGAGGGTTCCGTACAAACTCATAAGTAGCTACATGAATAGTTCAAGAAAAACTGTTTGACGATTAGTTTAGTAGGAGCAAATAAGTATGTGTTTACGATTTTTCCGAATTTCTCAGAAATGGTGCAAGTTAGGAAATCCGTTATATTTTTCCTGTAATATTTAGGATGACATTAATAATTGGTAATTATTACAGATTTTTCTGTTCAGTAACTTCGAAGATAATACCCCTATTATCTTCGAAGTTACTGAAAAAACGTTAATTCAAAAATAATACCATTCCCCCCGGAATGGTATTATTTTTAACGTTTTTCGTCATAAATCAAAAACTACTTATTTAAAAAAAGAAAACAAAAACAGTGTTTTAATCTACAAATCAAGTCCTTTCATTTGATACCCCACTCGATATAATAGCCTTATTTTTCAATTTTCAAAGTCCCATTACGGACCCCTAAAAAAAAGTAAAAAAGTCACGAGATTTTTTTTACATCCAATAGGCTCGGGTTAGCTACTTTTAATACTACTCCAAATTTCAAATGGATAGCAGCAGTAGTTTCTGAGATATCTGGCTGTGACAGACGGTCAGGCAGACGGACAGACAGACAGACAGAGTCGCACCATAAGGGTTCCTTATTTACCATTTTTGTACGGAACCCTAAGAATGAGCCATACCGTAGGCCCTTACTTAATAAAAATCAATCTGTTAATAGGTAAGTCATATATATTTTAGGTAGGGTAGTCATCTAGTCATATATATTTTTTTAACTATACCTACGAGTATAATTGGTTTTTATTATGTAACAGCCCACTTCATTTCCGACGTTTTAAAATCTTCAAAAAAAAACTTTCAGAACAAAATTAAAGTAGAAAACGTTTTAAAAATAGAAAATAGATTCAAGTAGGTTTATGCGGGTTAATTTTCCCCAACTCAACTTCTGATTTGCAAATTGCAATCAATATACCAGCTCCATTATCTACTTGCTTGAACTCCAAGAAAAAAATCATTACTTACTTCCATTAATTGACCTAAAATATCAATACTTTCGCCATAAATAATTCAAATTGAAACAAAAATACTCTACAGCATCGTAAACTAACGCCGCGACACAAAAGTACCGTATCCACAACTTCCATATCACAAACAAGAAAAACAATTTGTGCGAAAACATGGAAACGGTCGAAATTGCCAAGCAGATGGCTACCGCGACTTATCATTGTAAATGCTGGCAATTTGCGTCCAGTTCCTTGTTCATCAGAGCGTTAAGGCTCGTGCCCATGCGCTTGCGCATACGCGGAGTTTACGGTGATTTATAGCGGGTCTTTGAAATTACGTTACGCAAAGTGTAAAAAATAAATGTATAGACTATATGTTTTATGCCGAAGGTAATAGAAACTATGTATGTTTAATCTGAAAACGATATTTGGTTACCTAAACTATTTTTTTAATGAATTTTGCGTGTTGAATGCTTTAATGAAGTTTTTCTAAGCTTTCATCAAGTAAGTTTGCTTAAAAGTAGAACAAAAAAGAAATGCATAACCTTTTTTTTAGACGCAGTTTGCAAGTACGCTACCATCTAAAAATTTTGAGAAGATTTATTTCCAAAAACATCATCACGTGACATTTTTTGGTTTTTCGATTTATAGTTGCATTTTTAGCTGCCTTTAAGCCACATAGGTTTCTATGTGCTGAACTCAAACTGAGCTGCGCGGGTTTTATAGCGAATAATATACGATAGTTTTACTACTGCAAAACTACATACGGTGTATGTACACTAAAAACTATACACTATATACACAGTTCAATAATAGGGATGACGACTGGGTTAAAACTATATAATTCTATTTAGTCCGTCAGTTAGATTATGGAAAAATATGGCACACGTATTTTTTGGTTTATCAAAATATTAAAAATCGACAAAGTTATAGATCATCAAACTTCTGGAGTGGGGGCTTGTGACGTCGCTCCTAGGTGAAAATTGTACCTAGGAGTGACGTCACTCGAAACTTCTAAGCACTCTATCATCGTCATTTTTTGTTTGTCAAACAAAAGAAAAAATACGTGTACAATATTTTTTAATAATCTAACTGACGGACTAAACAGTTTTTTAATCGTCTAGCCCATTGTATAAAATAGAACACACACGCAAATGTGTCCGCAGCGTTAGAGAATTCATTCGCTCATACCACTGCGTTTCCATTGCGAGCTCATTACTGAGATTGGACGTAAGTGAGTGAGCTCATTTTACAACGGTTTTCGGTGATTACACCGGGTTTATTAGGTCTTAGGAGGCACAACAAGATTATAATACTAGGGATGCACCAACTAGTCGCTAGTAGTAGTCGGTAAGCCGACTATTCGGCCTCACGTATTACCAAACTGCGAGTAGTTTTGTTTTAGACTAAAGGCGACTAAAAACCAAACTAAGGGCAACAATTCGGTCTCATTTAGGATGATGTTAAGTATTTTACTATTACTTCACTTATAACTTCATATATAAATTCCTTTATTTTTGATTTCATTGTTGTATTTTTGGGAATAGAACTAATTTCCTGAAATAAATAATCTCGACTAGTTGGTGACTAAATTCGCACTTCATGTGCTATAGGAAAATCGAACTCCTCACTTCATTTGAATCGTTTTCAACATCCCATCCCACTAATAACACTAATATTATAAATGTCAAAGTTTGTGAGGATGTATAGATGTTTGGATGTTTGTTACCTAATAATGGGGTAACAACTCGATGAATAAAGCTGAAATTTGGCATGTACTCGTAAGTAGACTAAGTCCTGGATTGAAACATAGGATACTTTATATCTCGGTAAAGAGTTCCTTGGGGACAATAACAGGAACAACGCGGGCGAAGCCGCGGGGAAATACTGGTAGTTAATAAAAGAACATGCGATTATAGTTACTTATTATTAAAAATCTACCGGCTAGTCGGCCATTTTAACGCCAATTAGTCGGCTAGTCACTCAAGTCCATAGGCAGCCCATCTCCAGCAACGGTTTTAGGTGATAAAACGAGCTTGGGTGGTCTGGCCAGCGACCTGGTTCGAGCCCAGGGACCGCAACGGCCAACCACCCGGCCCGACAATCACTATGCCCGGTTATGGGTTGTGAGTTTGTCAGGTTTAAAAAAAAAAAGGTGATAAAACCAGGTTTATTCACACAAGATGATAATACTAGTTCCGCTATTATTGATACTTTGTAAATGTGAGATGATTTAGCAACGTGTTTGTGTTGCTTAGAATCTGCTAAGAAACTATGTTTTAAGAAACTATTTCGAAGCTCAAAACTTATAATTGAAATTAAACTAATTAAACAAATTAGAATTTGGTTAAGATCTAAAATATAAGGTGATATAAGTGTTATAATATAAGACTTGTTAAGAAAAAATCTCCAAGCGATAAGTAAAACATAATCTGTAACAGAGGCTTTTTTTTTAATTGCCTGATCGGCTTGTAGGCCACCATTTTTTGGGCCCTCCAACAGGAGCGTCACTGACTGTACGGGGGGGCTAGTCCCCCGTTCGAGAGGCATGAAATTCAAGATCATTATGAAAGTTGCACTGATTTAAGTACATATATACTTATGTTGTATGAGTTTTAAACAGTAGGGGGAGGAGGGTTGGTATTAGGTCAAGAGCTAAACGTATAATGCCGTAGAAACATCTGCAGCCTTATGATGCCAACAAGGACCATTAAAACAAGAGGACTGTCATTCTCCGTACTTTGGATCGTACCCCGACTGCTAGGGGATTTCCAGGCAAAAACTAGATGGCGCTAAAAAACTAAACATTTAACGATGTTATAATTGAACAAAGAAACATAGTATAGTAACAATTAGTTTGTAAACAGCTAATAATAAATAAATTCTAACATTTAAATACTGTGTCACGTTTGAAAAGTTGAATAATTGTAAATAATATAATTCTTTTACCAAGCTTATACATAGATGGCGTTGTAAATTCGGGGAACAGTTTTTTGTATGGAGAATGACAGTCCTCTTGTTTTAATGGTCCTTGATGATAAGCATTCGTCACCTTCTGGCAAGTAGTAAGTGTGAGAGGGACGGATGTTTAAATGATAAAATCATAAGCTTACAGGACTTGTCTCGAATCATAGAAAGAAAAGCCTAAATCGATGCGCATTTCAACCTTCTAAGGCCTTATAATGGCATAGCTCAAAGGACAGATGTGACAACCGTGAGAACCTTCGCGAGCGGAAACGGCCAATTGTAATAGTAATCTAATACCGATTGTAATCACGACTACAACTCGATAACTAAAGGAAAACGGGTCCGATGACCAGCGATCATTTTAAAGGTTTACTTGTAACTTCTTATTGCCTATTTCATTGATCATACGAGCAAAATTTTGTAAGAATTTGAGCCACCTCTTGAGACAGAATACGTACCCATTTTTTTTTATTTTTAGCCTACGTGCGTTTTTATTTCACTTTCCTATTATTCATACCATCTAATGGAAGAGATCGCTCTTTAGAGATAAGATTGCCTATTGTTTACCATTGTCTTAATGTAAGTTTGAAATGATGTATCGCATTGTGCTTTTTATATTTTTTCCATATTTTGTCGCTAATTTAGTACCTATATATATGGGTTTCAATATTTTGTTATATGACCCAAATGCAAATTTATTCGGACACTGGATATTTTTGAACAACTCAAAATCCATCGACTTCGTGAAATGTTTTTTTTATTTATCTATACGGGTAGCGAAGTTAAAAAACTACATCTAAGAATGACTTACTCACAAAAATATACATATCATAAAAATTACTTGTTTCTTTAATTCATAAATAGAAACGAAAATAAACACACACAAAAATGTCCTCTTTAATACAATCGAGCCCATTTTTCCTAGACTAAGTGGTCAATTTTTGCCCTAGCACACAAAAGAACGCATTTCAAATAAAAGAAGCATAACTTACGTCCCTTTGGCATACGGGGAAAGTGGAGTGTACCATGCGTAGGCGCATCAGCCGCCTTTCAACTTTTTATCGACGCAGCTTCGTTTGCGGCTCTTAAAAATACAATTAACGTCGTTTTAGGCTTCGTTACATAAACCATTATTAATCCAAACCGGGTGAACTGATTTCTGACAATCCAAAATAATCGGAAAATATTGTGGTGATTTCTGAAGTCGTTCATATTTTTTGTGTTTTAAATACAGATTTTTGGAGTGCAAATAATGTCATCATCACACAAGATGCCAATAAGTACTAGTTCCGCTATTAATGATACTTTATAAGCGTGAGATGGTTTAGCAACGTGTTTGTGTTGCTTAGAATCTGCAAAGAATTTACCTATGTTTTAAAAAAATGCCAAGAAGCTCAAAACTTATAATCGAAATTAAATTACAAAAAAAAATGGAATTCGGTTAAGGTCGAGAATACTAGGTACTTCTGTAAAATTCTGTATGTTATATTAACTTGGTTAAGAAATATTCAGCTATATACGCCCTATCGCTTTTTTTGGGGTACGCTTTGACCACGGCCCCAGATACGCTTTGACCATGGCCCCAGTTATGCTTTGACCACAGCCCCAGATACAAGTCAGGTTATTATCATGGAGCATCTCCTAACTTACGGGCATTTCTATTATTCCTCCTAAGTACCCAATTAAGACTTTGTTAGCGTGGAGTTAAAGGCCGTAGCAGGATAAGGGAGGAAAAAATGCCCTTGAATGATTAAGAGCTGTTTATTTTTTCTATAGTTGCTTGCATTTAGTTGTATAATTGTGCAAAATTCCCAGTGGTCCAGCCGGAAAAAAATAAAAACGAAATTTATGAAATTTGACGTATCTCTAAAACTATAAATCTTTATCATAATATCTTTAATTAATTTTGGTTAATTAAATAGTATGTATGCCTTAAAAGAAAATTGAGTCTGTATCTTTACAATTTCTGTAAAAAACACGTAAGTCAAATTTTCAAAAAAAAGTTTTTTTGATTCCTGAAGGAGTGACCACTTTAAATGACATTTCTAAAGAAGCCTTATTTAACAATCTGTCAGTCATATAAGTTTGACGGTTAAAATCGAAAAGCAACAGTGTCAAAATTAAAAAACTATGTTGGTCGGATTTTGTTATATTTTTAACCGATTTGGAAAATTCCTTTTTTGTTTGAAAGGGCAGACTTCCGAGGTGGTCCCATTGCAACCAAGTCAGGATCTGATGATGGGATCTTGGAGAAATCGAGGGAACTCTTCAAATATCATAGGCACACATATAGCGATTTTGGTATTTTTCTTACTTTTTCGTGCATTTCTTATTACAAATAAGTTTCCAGTCTTAACCGACTTTAAAACAAAGAGCAATTTTTATGTAGGTGTGTTCCTCGGTTACTTGAAAACGTCTAAACCGATTTGGATTTTTTTTCTTTTTAAGTCTATTTAGTTAAAATTTAAAAATAAAGTAAACTAATAATTTAAAAATAAAGTAAATTTTTATAACAAAAAATAAAAACCGACGATTGAAGTCGGTGCCAGCTAAGGAGCTCAACTCAGCTTTGCGTGGCAGGCACCAATTTCAAAAATAACAGGTTAAAAACTATAAATATCTGTATATGTATATATGAATCGTTGATTATCCATTTCTTTGGGGTAATTTAAATTAAATTAAATTAAATTTTTTATTTCATTCAATTAACATATTATTTTTTGATTTTTAGTTTAAGTTTTTGGAAGTCGGTTTTTATTTTATTCTTATACTATTCTAATACAGCTGAAGAACTTAAAAATAAATCTTCTTTGTAAAGAATTAAAAATAAATAAATTTTTGATATTTCCATTAATTTTGGCTTAAAAATATATTTGTATTAATTGTCGCCTTTTAACTTATAAAACTTTTTTTTCAAATAGGTAATCATCATCATTTCTAATTAAGCCTTACTTATCGTTTTACCAAATATTTTATTAAAATAAGAAGTAAAAGACATTTTTAAGTTGATACATTTTCGAGTAAATGCCATAAATTTATTTTATTTTTAGTTCTTTACAAAGAATATTTATGTTTAAGTTCTTTGGCAGCATTAGAATAGTATAGGAATAAAATGTAACAGAATCCGACCAACATAGTTTTTTAATTTTGACACTGTTGCTTTTCGATTTTAACCGTCAAACTTATATGACAGACAGATCGTTAAATAAGGCTTCTTTAGAAATGTCACTTAGAGTGGTCACTCCTTCAGGAATCAAAAACACGTTTTTTTTAAATTTTGACTTACATGTTTTTTACAGAAATTGTAAAGATACAGACTCAATGCTCTTTTAAAGCATACATACTATTTAATTAACCAAAACGAATTAAAGATATTATGATAAAGATTTATAGTTTTAGAGATACGTCAAATTTCATAAATTTTGTTTTTATTTTTTTCCGGCTGAACCACTGGGAATTTTTCAACTAAACTTTGCACAGTTATACAACTAAATGCAAACAACTATAGAAAAAATAAACAGCTCTTAATCATTCAAGGGCATTTTTTCCTCCCTTATCCTGCTACGGCCTTTGGTCGTTTTAGTTACGCACTTTTTCAATGCTTAAAATAAAAAAAGTAAGAAACAGTACAAACCTTTACTTTTGGTTAATATTGTTAGACTTGTACTGTTTTATAAGTATTTTCTTAATTTTAAGCATTGACAAAGTGCGTAACCAAAAGTACAACATTTAACTCCACGTTAACAATTTCTTATTTGGCTGCAAGGAAAAATCTAAATGTCATATATATTCACTGGTTTTGGTCACCATGCCCTGATCACATACACAGAGGCAGACTATTGCTAGGAAAGCCTTAAAAAACCCTAGGTTTGGAAAATCATCGGCTTCAGAATTTAACAAGAATAAATAAACCTAATGGGGTTAATATTTTAGTAGGTACCAGTGGCGTGACGTTGAAGAAATCCTTAGGCAAGCCGGAGCAGCTTTGGCTTCAATTTTCTTTAAGAGCACTATAGTTAAATTCTGATCTGTTTAATATTAGGCAAGCCGATGGGAATCGAGTTCTATGGACGCCACGCCACTGGTAGGTACATCACAATCCAGATACATATTATATTTATCTGGCATAGAAACCCTACCTTACGTACCTTGAGAAATGTTAATAAAACAATACAATTCTAAGTGATTGTAAAATCTCTGAGAATACAAAGCTACCTAACAATCACGGAAAACTGGTCGAATGACAACCTGTTTACTGCCCAAATAAAAAAGAAAAGCCAAACCATAAAGCACAACAACACTAAAGAACTGGATCGCGTTCATTATGCCACTGCTTCATATGCATAAATTAATTCAAATGCGATACCTAATGGCTACCTTAAAATAAAGATCGTAAATCAAATATTTGTAACAATAAATTAACCGGGAAATTAAAACAAATCTCAAAGTGACAAATTGTGGATACCGAGAAATAGCTGTTAATGTTCCACAGAAATTTAGTTGCGTCATAAAAAATATTGACATATACAGACTACAGTTTAAAAGCCTTTGCTAAATTATTTTGACACCTATCACAATGGAATAAAGCATAAAAACCTGTAATCAATTGTAGCAACGATGTGAACTTTCATTCTTTTTAAACATTTTTATGCCTTTGTTGTTTTAATTTTAGAACAGAGGACGTTCAAAATTTAAAAACGAATGTATTTTTTAAACAGCCAGTGTCACAATAACGGTATTTTATTAATTGACATGCGCAAATCATAGACAAAAGTGTATTTTTTATGATCTTAACTAGCTTGGGCTATAAAAGACACGCAGTTATTTAATTAGATGACATTCATTATCAAATATCAGATTTTGGCGAGTTGTATGATTAACTAGTTAGCAGTTTGTGTCTTTGCTTGATAAATCTTTTGCTGACTTTCAAGCAGCGCAAAGTTAAATTGAATTCAATAAATCATCAAAATAATTGTTAAAAAATTGTTTTCATTTGGATTTATTAGGATTCATCCACAATATAGTTGTTTTTTCGAATAAAGAAGAAATAAATTGCTTTGAATAAATATTTTCATCACCATTATTGTCGTTATATGTACTTCCTTTCGATGGATATGGGCCTCCTCTATTCTGCCGTCCTAGTGTAAAAGGCGACTTTTTACTATGAACTTACATAGTAAAAGGTCGCCTTTTACACTAGGACGGCAGTATTTCTCTCCATGTCTGACCATTAAACAAATGTGCACATTTGCTTAAATAGGGAAGCTAAAACAATAACGATTAGATATGTGTTCCTGAAACTAAAATCACTCTTTTTTGACATACATAAATAACTTTAACAAAATTGTGTATCTATTTAGAATTAAAATACATACAAATATGTTTCCTTTCGATGAAAGTTGCAGATTGAGATATTTGATACGACAATACAATCAGAGATGGGCAAAATTTATTCGAATGACGGATAACGAATAAAGATAACCAAATTATTCGCGGATGACGAATAAAAATTTCGGATGATTATCTTTATTTAAATGAATTATTCGACGAATAATTTATTCGCGAATAATTTATTCGTCGAATAAATGGCCACGAATAACTTTTTATGGGAATACCTTATTAACTTTTCTCTTAATAATATTACTAACAATAGCTGAAAGACTGTTGTTTGTTCTAACGGAACGGACTATTTTGCCTTATATAAAACGTCCTTCTATCTTTTTTTTACTGATCTGACTAAGGCAAATAATTTTTCATCACACTTGCTCGAAAATGGTGTCATTACACGTAGGTTTTGCGGGCCGTAAATGACCTATTACGCCCTAGGGCGTAATGGTTTTCTTTTTAAATTTGAAACGCTGGTTCTGTTTTACTCATATTTGTCATGTTCAAAGGAAACGCCAACGTACTTTTTTAACTGAAATATTTATTTAAAGAGAACTGTTATTGCAAATACATGTAAACACATATTTCTGTAACATTAATTAAATGTTTAAATAGTGCATTTCAGTATTTTGCAAAAATAAAATCAACCATTTTAAGTCTTTGCCGCTATGGTTTCCGAACGTGACGTGAATTCGCATTGTCTATGGATAATGTCACTAATGTCACTGTCAGTTTTACAATTTTATTTAGGTTAAGTAAGGTTATTTTAATCAGATTTCCTCACAAGTGTGATGAAAAACATTGTGTGTGCCACGGGCGGTAAAGGAATTACAAACTCGTGTTATTAAAGCCCTCGGCTTCGCCTCGGCCTTGTAACAAACACTCGTTTGTAATTCCTTACTTACCGCCCTTGATACACAATGTACTATTGTTTATGCTTCACATGGCCATAAAGTGGCTTTTTCCGCAAACTGCGCGTACGGAAAAAGTCGCTTTCTGGCGAAGTGTAGACATAAAATGATGTACACAACACGGGAGGTAATAAAGAAAGCCCTCGATCGCATATTTACGTCCCTCGCTTGCAGCTCGGGTCGCAAACTTCTGCGATCTCGGCCTTTCTTTGTATTACCACCCTAGTTGTGTAATGTTCTATAAGGTGATTGGAGTTCCAGGGTCTGATGATGGAGCCGGAAGGTGACCATGGGAACTCCGTGATAAAACGTCAGAACCCCATCGTGTTTGGGCTCATTTGTTTCGTCTTGACGAGTACTCTGAACCAAGATGATATCCAGGGTCTGATGATGGAGCCGGAAGGTGGCCATAGGAACTTCGTAACAAAAGGTCGAAACCCCATCGCGTTTGAGCTCATTTGTTTCGTCTTGACGAGTACTCTGTACCAAAATGATATCCAGGGTCTGATGATGGAGCCGGAAGGTGGCCATGGGAACTCCGTGATAAAACGTCAGAACCCCATCGTGTTCGGGCTCATTTATTTCGTCTTGACGAGTACTCTGAACCAAAATGATAACCAGGGTCTGATGATGGAGCAGACAGGTAGCCATGGGAACTCCGTAATAAAACGTCGGAACCCCATCGTGTTTGGGCTCATTTGTTTCGTCTTGATGAGTACTCTGAACTAGGGATGTAACGATACCGATACCGATATATCGGTATCGCCGATATATCGGTATCACCGATAATATACAACCAGAGATGGGCAAAATTTATTCGAATGTCGCTTGCAGCTCGGGCCGCAAACTTCTGCGATCTCGGCCTTTCTTTGTATTACCACCCTAGTTGTGTAATGTAAGTACTATAAGGTGATTGGAGTTGGTCGGTTTTAAAATTATTTGCTTTCATGGCATCAATTATGTTTAAAATAAGTTTTTTTTTATAGCTTCATACATTTCACCCATCCGGTTAGAATAATAGCTTTGGGTTGCTTTAGTCGTATCAATTATAAGGACAGTAAATAACACAACACTTTTAAAATCAACATTGGCTTATTAAACTTATATAAATCAGATATCATGCTAATAAATTCGTATTAAAAGGACAATAACATTAAATAAAAAAAAAACACAAAAATGTTTTTTTAAATCAACATAGCTTTTTTTAAATTTATTTACTAATAAAACAGATATCATGCCTTCGTTTGAAAAGAGCAATTAATAACGTTTATGCCACACCTGGCCATAAAGTGGCTTGTGTAGACAACACGGGAGGTAATAAAGAAAGCCCTCAATCGCATATTTACGTCCCTCGCTTGCAGCTCGGGCCGCAAACTTCTGCGATCTCAGCCTTTCTTAGTATCGTGTCCATAGCAACTGTTGACATCATGTGAGTCTTAATTTTCTTTAACGATCGTTTAAGTAGTAGATTTTTCTTCGTCTGTAAGCCCTTTAGATCATACCTAAATATAGGTATTACCTTTAGATTATATTTCAATATCCGGTTTACCGAAAAATTACACCCGAATCAATTTTCTTCTCATTGACAACGTTTAAAAATATTTAAAAAGTTTTTATCGAGCCGGCAGTTCAACATTTATTTTTTTGGGCCTTTAAAAAATCGTCTCAAAACTTATGAACACACGAGGTATAAATTCGTGTGGTATATTTGAATGGAAAAATAAAAAACCTCAAATATTTTTCGTGGATTTATCTGAATAAAAAATAACGAATAAATCATTCGTCATTTGAGCAGCGCTCGAACGATTTATTCGCGAATAAATTAGACCCTGGATATCATTTCGGTTCAGATTACTCGTCAAGACAAAACAAATGAGCTCAAGCACGATGGGGTTCCGACGTTTTATTACGGAGTTCCCATGGCCACCTTCCGGCTCCATCATCAGACCCTGGATATCATTTCGGTTCAGAGTACTCGTCAAGACGAAACAAATGGGCCCGAACACGATGGGGTTCTGACGTTTTATCACGGAGTTCCCATGGCCACCTTCCGGCTCCATCATCAGACCCTGGATATCATTTCGGTTCAGAGTACTCACTCGTCAAGACGAAACAAATGAGCCCAAACACGATGGGGTTTCGACCTTTTGTTACGAAGTACCTATGGCCACCTTCCGGCTCCATCATCAGACCCTGGATATCATCTTGGTTCAGAGTACTCGTCAAGACTAAACAAATGAGCCCAAACACGATGGGGTTCCGACGTTTTATTACGGAGTTCCTATGGCCACCTTCCGGCTCCATCATCAGACCCTGGATATCATTTCGGTTCAGAGTACTCGTCAATACAAAACAAATGAGCCCAAACACGATGGGGTTCCGACGTTTTATTACGGAGTTCCAATGGCCACCTTCCGGCTCCATCATCAGACCCTGGATAACATTTTTGCGGTATATTACATTCTCGTAACGTTTTATGCAATCCCGGAATCTCAGAACTTATATTATTTAAAAATATATTTTTAAGAAGCCGACTCCATACTTGCTTAGTTTTTTCCGGGAATTCGCCAACTTTAGGTAAATAGGCGCAAGAATATCCGATGCCATTATGAACTTATTTGGATGGAATAAAAAAAAACATTAAATATTTTTCGTCGATTTATCCGATTATTTAAGATAACGAATAATTCATTCGTCATTTGAGCAGCGCTCAAATGATTTATTCGCGGATAAATTATCCGCGAATAAATCATCCGCGAATAATTTATTCGCGAATAAATCATCCGCGAATAAAAAAGTTGTGAATTATTGTTTATTCGAATGATTATTTAGATAAAAATTTATTCGAATAATGCCCATCTCTGAATACAATACTGTTTTAAACAGAACATTTATATTCTGTATTTATATTACTAAGTTAATTAGCATTAGTTTATAAATATTAATATCTACTGATTTGCTAACAAAGTCGCAAACTACAAAAACGGCACTAAATAAAACATTTTTATATCGGAGATCTTGATTATGATAACGGAGTTTTATCTATTTCATATCTACTTATGGTAATTTCTAATTCGTGTTTGTTCTTAATTAGTACAGTATGGCTCTTATTTGTAAGTATCGATTTCGTTTCAATACATTGTAAAGTCGAATACCTAGTTCATTACTAAAGGTATGAATTAGGTAGCCGAGCCCTAAGACGAGGCCGTCATGTAACATGGATCAGGAGATCCATGTTACAGTTCGCTGCTCAATAATATGCAGTTCCCTCTTTTAAAAAAAGTGTAGTAAATATAAGTAGAAATGTAATATAACAAAGTGAAAAAAATATATAAAAAGACTTAAAAGTTGATACCACAACCGTAGAACTTAACTTACTATAGCTTGGCAACTTCGTTGGTGATACCCACATGTGTGCTTTTTGTTATGTGCAGCCGTAACCACTTACACAAGTTACCGCCAACACGAACGGCGACCGACGGAGGCTGCCTCCGTAGGCGGCCGTTCGTGTTGGCTGTAATAACTTGTGTAAGTAGTTACGGCTGCAAAAGAAGTTTCCTACAATGCACCACCTGAATGTGGAATGAGCTTCCTGCCGATGCCGCGGTTTTTCCAGGAGGCTACAGTTTGGAGTTCTTCAAGAGGGGAGTAAATGGGTTTTTAAATGGTCGGCAACATTACAGCAACACGCACGTAATGCCCCTGGTGTTGCAAGCGGCCATAGGCTGCGGTGACTGCTTACGTGCTTACCATCAGGCAGGCCGTATGCTTGTTTGCCACCCTAGTAGTATAAAAATAATTAGACTCAAGCTTTGGCTTAGAAATACAGTTATCCATAGTAATCTTGCGAATATGTTTGATAGTGGTAAATTAACAATTGGTTGTTATAATGATACTATCATCCGGAGTGTCCATCGCAAAATCGAAGTGACACTTATCAAGCCCATAAAAATATCTGGTTCACTTTTACGACCCATAAAAC
Organism: Eudemis profundana; assembly: GCA_947034925.1. Taxonomy (NCBI): domain Eukaryota; kingdom Metazoa; phylum Arthropoda; class Insecta; order Lepidoptera; family Tortricidae; genus Eudemis; species Eudemis profundana. The sequence goes on along the minus strand of OX344806.1, from coordinate 6,155,263 downwards.
TAAATATCTACATCAGCCCACACTTCTAAAACAATGCCGGGATTGACAGTTTTTCGATTAAGACATTCAACCTACACATCTTGACATAATCCGAGGCTATATGGCTTAAGCGACACGGGAATGTGACGATATCAGACTGTTTTTGAAAGGTTAGGATGACAGCACATTTGTGATTAAGTTTAATAGAAAAAAGGCGTAAGCGGTATGGGAACGTCTCAATAATGAGTTTTTACTGTGACATTAGATTGGGAAGGTGTGGTTGTTAAAGGTCGAAAGTTTTAGATAGCGTCTTATATATCGTTGTAAAATGAAGTTAACATACCGTAAAATAGGGCTATTCAAGACATTTGTAAAAATGACTTAAACTGAAAAAAAAAACCTTAATAATAGATCACTAACTACCTCACATTACAGTTAAGCTCTGATAGACGAAGATCTATGTTTCTGCCATTGCCATGGAAAAAAACTGGGCTTTTAACTTATATTTTTTTGTGCGAAATAGCCTCGCGAGTCCTAACTAGCCCCATTTTTTGGTTTACATTACAGTTTTCACGAGTCTTTTACATCCGAAACGTTGAATCAAATAAACCATGCATTAACGCTAGTGCTGTTAAAATAACGATTAAGAATTAAGATAAATTGAAGCTCACACCGACAAGTGAAACACACACTGATTAGAATGAAATAAAGAAACGAAATCATAACAAAAACGATTATCAGTTTAATAAAAAGTGACTAGCGAGCGACAAATAAGAAATGAAAGGCACCGATGAGACAAAATCAAAACCAAATAGAAACTTATCGACCCAAAGAAGTCCTGCGAAAGTCTACATAACTAATAACTCGTATGGCAAAGTAATAAAGTTCAAAATTGAATACGTATTATAATGAGACCCAATTAATCAGACAATTAAAAGTATTTGACATGTCATCCATCAAGTCATCGTGATTAGAGGTGAGTCGGGAATATTTTTCTAGTTAATTTGTATTATTCTTCGAGTGCATAAGAGGCTCTTCTCATTGTGTTACTTTTAACAAGTTGAGATCTAACGGTTTCTAAAATGGATTTGTTGAAGATTTTCCAGAACTGAATGATGCGTTGTATATGTGATAAACGTAATTGTTTTTCTTTTGGCGTTCTTTTTAAGAGTGTTTAAATCGTTTAAATCGCTGATATAGTTGATTCTGACTTATGAAAGTACCCGTCACCGCTAAATTTAAAAAGGATTGTAATGTTTGTATTTTTAAACTACTGGTGTGGTCCGACGAAAATAGGCAAATTAGAAAGTACCTATACGCTTCCATTTTAAAAAATAGGATTGTTCTAAAATGTAGCATTGACGGATGTTTTTAATTGTGTAAGTTACTAAAACACTTAAACCAACATGCTGAAAGAGTCTCTTTGAAATTTTGTTGGAAACAGTTAATTTCATTTCCTTCGCATGTTTTGGAGAAATGTTCACTTTTTGGGGTCCTTTTACAGATAAAAACTAGGCATATTTTTGTTGCATACTGCTACTGTAGTGTAGTATTTTTATTGGACTGAGAAGTGTCGAATTCAGGGTATGAAACTACGAAAAATTTAATTTGTGGGTCTTACGTCGTTTTCCAACTAAGATTGAGCAGATATCAAAATAATAAATATTAAATGTAAAAGCCTGTCTTTTCCGCAATATTTAACAAAAACCGGATTCACAATATTGTAACATTTGAGACTTTGACATGCGAAAACCTGAGCAGAGGGAGAAACATTCCGATTTGTATAAAAATGTGAATATCTCGAAATCTAAGGCATTTTTATGAAAACTAATATTTTGGGCCGGCATAAGACGCCATATATATAAAAGAATTGTCTATGGTTTTTGGGACAACCTGTATATAATTATTTTGTCAACAGAACTCGAAATATGCCTATTGATTTCTGACACTGTAACTGTTTAAACTAATGATAAATTACTACATGATCGTAGTTCCTAACTACTACCAATTCGACCTGAGCACACAGACACACTCATGCGCAGCGTGGTTACGCTCCCACATAGCCAAACAAAACAAAACGTTCCATCATCTCCAAACATCCCAAGTATTCCACCTAACAGCCTTAACAACTCGAAATAAAAACAAGTGGTCTCCCAATTCATCATGTCTAATGCGAAGGCATTGTTTTTCACTTAATGCTAGATAGCAAGTGTTGAGTACAGACAGACCGACGGATTGTTGATTGTTCGGGCTACCACGGAAACTCGATTCGAAGTCGATTTAGGGCAACACTCCATCCTATTGTACAATAAATGCTTACTAAAGTAGAACAAAACGGACAGCAGGGAACAAGCTAAGTGCAGATTATATAATTGACGAATACCCGTGGTAAAAGAAAACCAGGTATATTATTCCCGAGACTGACAATGATGACCTTAATTGACCTTGGATATGCTGACGTCACAAGCTTGGTATGTTGCCATTTTGTGAATATAAATGATCTAAGTAAAATGCGTTTCTTCACTTATTTGCTTCTAAATAAACGGAATGTTGAGCTAGTAACATTAGATAATTTACTTTTCAATCGAATAAACAAATAACATGTAGGTGAAAACAAATAATTTCGCGGGCCGGTAAGTGATTTCATAAGTGATTATGGGTGGTATATTTTCTTATATTATGGAAGTTCTTAATCAATGGCAACATTAACGTATCATCAGCATGCAACATTTCGGGAAGAACATAAGTGGTTTTCTTATAGCATGCCAATACCCGTTTTTTTTTCTATGGACACCCCGGTATTACCAGTACTAAAAATACCGATACGGAAACCCCTAGACAGAACTCACTGGAACTTTCTTCACGGACCAATGGTACCGCGCTCCCGTCACGACCTGCGCATGCGATGAGTCGACAGGTGCGCGCATTATGATGATTGAGCTATTGTTTCCCACGACCCTTTGCTTTAACACGTTGCGTTGCGCATAACACATGCACGACGGATGTAATGGATCGTTGGAAGGAGAATACTATTTCGCTTTTGACAAGGGAATAATTTCGCATGTTGTCTGTTAAAAAGATGAATCCTGAAATAGGTAGAATACGACCCGACATCATCGGAAACGGATAATATGACAAGTGTTGCAATACCGGTATTACTTGTACAGTCAGTATTATCCATAAGGCGGATCTCACACTGCAGCGAAAATCGCAGCGACACGCGACTCAGCGATTTTCAACTTTGTATGTAGAATCATCGATTTGTATAGAAAAATCGCGGGGTGGCGCACACTGGCGCGTAAATCGCGGCGATTTTTTCCGTGTAGCTGCGCATACACGGAAAAAATCGCGGCGACGGACGATTTCAGTGTGTTCTTCGCCTAACGGTATTAAAAACGACACGCATAATGCAGCGCAAACGCGAACAAACGTGTAGTGTAGCATTCTATTTTGGATACGCACGTATAATTGGTCCTAAAATGCACAAAATGATTTTGAAACCTTTGCATGACTTTTATAAAACTAAACTGCTACAGAGGATACAATTCTTATCTACCAATTCTGCTCCAGAAATACAATTTTCTCTGTTACCCATACGTTGTCTGGAAGCGATTGTTCTTTGGTAGTAAAACCTTGTTTTACCTACTCGTAATCATCTTGTAATTATTTCTGTTATATTTTAAGGCGTTCATGATTTTTTTTTAGTCTGCCATTCGTGCTAACCGTGCTAAGTTAACATCTGTGTAAAACATAGGCATTTAGAAATGCGTTGCCTACGAATATTGTAAATGCGAAAGTTTGTGAAGATGTTTGGATGTTTGCTACTAAATAACGGGGTAACGACTGGGTGGATTGAGCTGAAATTTGGCATGCAACTAGACCAAGTCCTGTATTTAAACATAGAATACTTTATATCCCGGTAAATAATTCCAATGGGACTGTAACGGGAAAAGTTACTTGATGGCAAACCGGACGGCCGTCGTAACCGCGGCAGGCCGAAACTTCGATGGTTGGATGGCGTTGAGAAAGACCTTAAAGCGATCGCTGTTAGCGGCTGGAGAGAAAAAGCCAAGAATAGACTGGAGTGGAGGAAGATACTCGACCAGGCCAAGGCCCACCCAGAGCTGTAGCGCCTCAGATGATGATGATGACTGTAACGGGAACAACGCGGGCCAAGGCGCGGGTAAATGCAGGTTAGTTCTAATGAGATTTCGCAGTATGCCCACAGTATAATAGCAGTATTTTTTCTTGCTGCATCGCGCGTTTGAATGTGTGCGCGCCGTGTACGAACGCACTACAAGCAAAGTTTTGAGAATACGTAAGAATGCTCCAGTATGGATCGCACTCACACAGACGTGCTATCGCGCGTCTGTGAATACGCGTCGCGCTCTCCTAAACGGCCGAAGTCGGACTACTTGTTCGTCTTTATACGTTGGTATGGCTGATCCTCATATATTTCTGTAGCTACGCAGCAATAGTCGTAACACAGGTTGACCGGCGCTCACGCATCGGGCTGTTACAATATTAATAGTGGCCGGGCGCCCTACTGCGAGCCGTCCGTCTGTCCGTACGTCAGTGATGAACGGACGCCGGTTAATGGATGTACTGGTACGCGCCATTACCGTTTTCCTGGTGACGTAATATTGAAGGGTTTATATGTGTTTTTAATTGGTGTTTGGTTTGTGTGAAGTAAATTGCAAAGATGAACGCCAACATTCGATAAAAGATAGTATACAATCTACGTTAGTTGCTAGATAAGAAAATAGCACCGACAGAAGTATATTTAAAAGTATTTATTTCACAATATCTAGAATCATACAGGGTCCTTGATCGTTATATCTCCTGGCCAAATGACCTGGTTGGACTCCGGCCGTTCAGGCCCCCACCTAGTCCGAACTTATCGAGGTGGACCGGGACAAGGCGACCAGGTTCGAACCCAGGCGCCCCCGGCACCCATCCAGTCCGATTCACTCGGGGTGATCCGGCTAGCGACCTGGTTCGACCCCAGGGAACGCCACGGCCGACCACCCGGTCATATTATTGTTACGCCCACTAGGGTTGCAAGTTATTCAGGCTTTAAAAAAAATCGTTATATAATACAGAAAATAATAAAAATAGATCATCCAATTTAATATCTCCCTCGAGCTTTAAATACAATAAGTCTGCACACATTAAAATACAGTAAATAAATAAAAACAAAATCAGCACCAACATACTCGTAAAGCGGAAAATAACAAGATTATTTGACAATAACACATTTTTATTTTTAACTAATCACAAACAAAATTATGTATGATATTTTCATAGATTACTGCAAATATTTGAGCTATTTATATACGTCACTTATTAAGCGAGTCAATTCATTAACATTATTATCAACTTTAGTAAAAACCAGTAACATAACTGTAATCTATCGACAAATCTGTTTCGTAAGGGCATTTGGGACCCCGCAGAGTCTAACTGGCAATATGTATGTCATTTGTACTAGCATAGTGTTATTCTACACATGTTATACTTCATCTTATAACTGACAAGTTAATATTATATTGCAAAAATATAGTATATTACATACCAGGCATAGCCTGACATATCGAGGCGAAGCCGAGGTCGACGAACATATGACCTGAGCTTTCTTATTTACTGGCCATGGTGTGTATACTATTTTTGTGTCCGACGGAGCTGATATTGATAATACGCGCTGGATAATTTAGTTCTTCCCATATTTTTTTTTACTAAAATGCAGTAACTTAGGCGTAAAACAGACAAATGTGATTTGAACAGGCTTGGTATCCCGTAGTCTTACTAGCAATCTGTATGTCATTTGTACTAACTTTGCAACTTAGGTCACAATTTAGCAAACATACAATAGATCAACGGAGACGTTACAGACAAAATAAAACGTGGTCAACGCGGTGTAAGTGAGAGGTCAAAGAAAAAAAATATTTACCAAAACGGCGCAGTTTTCTTCGAATAACCTACATAAAAAAAAAAAACAAAAATAAAGAATTCTGACGAACGAAGAAGCACCTTTTTTGGAGTCAGTTAACAACATATAAAGACACAGCACTGTTTTAAGATTAATAGACTTGCACATACAATTTACCGAAGCAAAAAAGAAAAATAATCCTTCGATAATATTATATGCTTTGCCCTAAGGTTAACTGGTAGAGAATGCCTTATGGCGTTAAGTTCGCCTTTTGTACGACAAGTTTTCTTTTGTCCAATAAAGTTTAAATAAATAAATAAAGTTATTTTATAATTTGATAAATTCTTAGCATTTAGAATGATGTGAGCTACAATTGTACTCAGACATTATTTACATTATTATTAAATGACACGCAGTCTACCGAATGTACACATATCGCGTTGATCTACTGTAGGTTTTAAACTGTGCTCAGGTGTCATTATACACATGTTCTCTGCCATGTCACTCCGACATGTTGTATTTATGCACCGCAAAACCAGATATTGCAGATTCATTGATATAAAAGATAAACACATTACCGACCTAGCTTTGTCAAAAGGTCATATAGTACTAGTCAAGTATCGTCGCTTATGACCTTTGGGCTTAGATGTGCAGTAGTTTCCTCATTGTGGACAATGGGCCATTGCAACACAATGAACATAATAAACACTTATAATAATCGCAATGGTACATTTACTAGTCACGATTGCGTGGTTTTGAGTGAACAATGATATTTGCTTGAGGTATGGCGTTCCGGAATCTCAAAGGTTCCTTCTACGTACCTCCAAATATATATAAGGTATAAATGTAGATAATTTATCCCTTTCGGTGTCGAGACCCTTGGTCCGTGGGGTCCCAGTGCCCGTCAGTTCTTCAAAGAACTGTCCTAAAAACTGGTTGACGTCACTAGAGACCGAAGGGCTGGCAGCTTCCTTGCGCAAGGTATCGGCATTGCGAATTATATTAGGTTTATGCCATTATTATTTCTTCCTATTCGCGATTCTGCACAAAATAAATTCCACACAACTGAATTTAATCACATGCGTAATGCTACACAGTCGTTATTTCTACGCAATCTTGTTTTTTCCTAGTAGCGATTCTGCACAATATGAATTCCACACAACTGAATTTAATCACATGCGTTATACTTCACGATACTATCTCTATCTTTTATTCTATCTATCTTCTATACTATCTTGTTTTTTCCTAGTCGAAATCTTCAAAAAAAATTTTCTCTGCCCCAATTTCGACCGGGTTCGATTTCCGGTTATGTATGAGATTTAAAAAAATAATAATTATAGAAGCGTGAAGTATAACGCATGTGATTAAATTCAGTTGTGTGGAATTTATTTTGTGCAGAATCGCGAATAGGAAGAAACAATAATGGCATAAACCTAATTTACCTAATATAATCCGGCATTGGGATAGCGATACAGCGAGGAAATGCTGCCAGCATCTTTAGGACCATGCCGACTGGGCTTGATTTTTAAAATCTGTGTTAGTTTTAATCTAGTTTTACTTTATAGTATAACTCTTTATTTTATGTTGGCATATTATAAAAAGGTCATTAAGATAAAATCAGAATTGTACGATTTTTGGCATTGATCCTACGAAAACGGAAAACTCCTCAGTAGGGGAGACTGGGTATGGTTGTCTCACGGGTTGGTTGTCACAGCGGCCATAAAAGAATACTATACGAAGTAGGTAATAATGACATCGATCGGTGTTAAAACATCGCAAAAGCAGTAGTACATCCTTCCGTACCTCACCAATCTATGCACTCATTCCTTTGTATATATTATTTTTTGGCCGCTGTAACAACCAACCCGTGAAACAACCAAACCCGGCCTCCCCTAGGTTACTTAGTTATCTATCTGTTTTGATGGTCAAGATGGTCTAACGACCTGGTTAGGGTCGCCGGAAGTCGATGGAGGCAGGGCGTGCGATCGTTCGTTGTGGAAGACTTTGAGGGAGACCTATGTTCAGCTATGGACATATAGAGGTTAAAATGATGATGATGAATGCCAAAAGAATATAAAAATAGCTAAGTAGTAAGTAACTGATCAAATGACTCCTATAAGGGATCGTCTCCTTATACCTATTATAAAACAGTAAATAACATTAAATACCATTTGTAGGCCATAGTTACGTATTTCTCGAGGTTTGTCACTTACGTAGGTACAGTTGCCGTCATTTTTGCATCCGCTATTTGGTTAAGTTCGATTTCAAAAGGAAACCAGTTTGCGAAGACAAGAGTCACTTTTATCAAGTGTCGGTGTTACAAAACCTGCGCGAGAGTCCACCGGGCCCATTCCGAGATTAAGACCGAGAACACATCGATATAGATGTTGGATTATCTAAGTAAAGTGACCAGTGATGGCGCCACTGTCGAGTAGGGTCCTGAAGTATAGCTGTCAGTTTGTTATTACGGGTGTACAGTTTGTAAAACGAATTTTATATTTTAGATGTATTTAATGCCTCAAAACCGTACCATAAAAATATCGAGCATGCCGGAGTATTGCGTTTAGTTCGAACAAAAGAGGACGAAAGTTTCCGAATGATGAAACTGACTAAAAGTACTGGCATTCGTTGGCCCGTAACTCATATTTGCCATAAATAACCTCAGATATTGCAAAATATTGATAACATTCTTCGGGTTAGTTACATATTCCTTACTTCTAATCAAACCGAATTTTGGTTTGATTAGATAGAAGGGCATGGAAAACTAAAGGATTTTATTGAAACGAAAACATAAAAACCGATAATCCCATGTCCGTTCACGAATCATCTGCTTTGTCCTAAGGGAGGTGCCACACGGTGACTTATTGTAGCGATGCAGTCGCGCGTTTCGTGAACTCTCTACTGCATCGCGACATTCGCCTCCTTGTCGTATTTGCATCGCGTGACAGAAGCAATGCAGTAGCATACCAACGTGGGACTGTCGCGATGCAGTTGCGCTGAAGTCGCCGTGTGCTACCTCCCTACGACAAGGAGGCGACTGTCGTGATGCAGAGCGCGACTGTATCGTTACTGTACCGCGACTACATCGAAGTTAAATCGCGGCTGTATCGATATTGTATCGCGACTGTAGCGATGCTGTATCGCGATAGTAGCTATGCAAAATCGTGTTTACGTGTGGGAGGGTATACCAGCGACAACATTGCGACTGTATCGCGACTGAATTACGACTAGGTACGTACAGAAGTCTCTCCTTTTAACATAACTGACGATCGGATCCGACCACCAGACGGAAGTCACCGCATCTGACCGTCTCTCTCTATCGCATAACGCGTGCTCTTACTTCCCCTCCTGGATTGAAAGATAGAATACTTTATATCCCGGTAAAGAGTTCCTTTGCGACAATAACGGAAACAACGCGGGCGAAATCGCGGGTAAATGCTAGTATTATATCCGTGTTATACCCGTTATTGACCCTAGGGACAATTACGGGTATAACACGGATACTCTTTTCGACTCTTATCCGGATTTATACTCTATATCGGGATATAAAATATCCTATGTTTCAATCCAGGACTTGGTCAACTTGCGTGACGAATTTCATCTCAATCCATCCAGTTGCTACCCCGTTATTTCGTAACAAACATCTAAACATCCAAACATTCAAACCTCAAAACATCCAAACATCTTCACAAACTTTCACATTTATAATATTAGTAGGATACAGAAAGGTTTGCAAACGCACTCTGCGTAGACGCAGTGTGCATCCACCTTCACTCTCGCACATTGGAAACGTTCGGATACCAGTAATAAGCGCATTAGTGCTTACGTGATAAACCGACTGCATTACGTTGGCTCCTTGCTTATAATTGCCGGAGTTACCCCTACTCAGCACTAAAAGGGCACATCTTATACTTACGTACCTATAAGAACAGTTCTGTAACTAATGTACTAACAGACAACATACACAAAGTATAAAAAACCGGTCAAGCGCGAGTCGGACTCAAGAAAAACTGTATGGCGATTAATTTAGTAGCAGCAAATAAGTATGTGTTACGATTATTGCAAATTTCTCAAAAATGGTGCAAGTTAGGAAAACCGTTATATTTTTCCTGTAATATTTAGGATGACATTAATAATTGGTCATAATGTTGTATTTTTTTTTAACGTTTTTCGTCATAAATCAAAAACTACTTATTTAAGAAAAAAAAGGAAACAGTTTTTTTATCTACAAATCAAGCCCTTTCATTTGATACACCACTCGATATAAACCAAATATGAATTAATTCCGAAATAAACGAATTGAATTGAATTGAAAATAATAGCTCTACTTTTGATTATCGATATCCCATTTCGGTCCCCTTTAAAAAAAAGTAAATAAGGTATAAGATTTTTTTTTCTGTCCCATAGACTCGAGCTAGCGGTTTTTAACAATATTCTAAATATCAAGTCGATAGCATCAGTAGATCCTGAGATATCTTGCTGTGACAGACGGACAGACAGACAGAGTCGCACCATAAGGGTTCCTTTTTTACCATTTTGGTACGGAACTCTAAAAACGAAGAAGTTGTCCAACTTCGGCCATTTAGGACCGCGACACGTATTCACACAGACGCGCGATAGCACGGGTAATAATAGGGTGAATTTAAAATAAAAACTGTTAGACGGAGAAAGGACTTTTTGAAATTTAACCCCTCATCATTATCAGCCTATACTTCCCAGTGCTGTGAATGGGCTGTAGTCCCCTCGCTGGCCCACTGCGGATTGGGGACTTACGCGAGGCAGCAAGTACTTCGCGAATAGATAAAGCTACGACCCCTAATTTTAAAGTAGTTACTTTTAATTCATTGTAATCTTAATCAATTGTTTTATCAAGTTTTTACGTACAGCATCTTCATCTCATCTTTTCTGTGCCCCGGACTATGTACGAGTACATCGCACACGCGTCATAGCCTCATCAGCATTATTTTATATAACTTAGGTAATAAGTTCAGTTTCAAGTTCGGAGTCGATAAGTGTGCACACATATATCAATAAATCAAGTTTATATTTAAAAACCGTGTTTCCTGTTCAAACCAAGCAACAATCTATCCAGCAATGTACTAGCAGGCAAGTGCTCGTACATACACCTTTGAATTACTTCGCGGATGTATAGGTTTGGGGGGTGTGAAGGTGGTTTTCCACCGGCAGGGCGAAACGAGACGAGACGACACTCTAAAAAAAATTGGTTGCTCCTAACAAGATTAAGATAGTCATAATCAAGCATCTTGATTCCATACGAGCCTAACAAGACGTTAGATGCACCAATTAAGATGATATTGATTGTTTATCATAGTTCAATTAACCATTGATGTATAAGGTAACTAATTAAATATGATCGAATCATACAAAGAAGAAAATAATGATAGAAACAAGGAATATATTTGTTAAAATTATCTAGATTCTAGATTGTTGTTTTAATCACTAATGAACTTTTTAATTATTCAGCTTTCGTTGATATGTTAAATATCTTGTTTGTTTTATTTAAGTTAACGCTAACAAGTAGTTAGTTAGTTGGTTCAGATTTTTTAGAGTAGAGGATTGAATTGAAATTTGTATGAAATTTTCAATCCTCTCCTCGCGCATCGTGCAACTTAATATAAATTTCAATTCAATCCTCGTCTCGTCTCGCCCTGCCGGTGAAAAACCACCTTTAAAGGGTTTAAACTTTTGGGAAGAGAGAGGACCATTAAGGAACGATTTTTCGAAATTCAACTCCAAAGGTACTATGAAGCATGAAAAAGCAATGTGAGGTGGGCCTTTTTCCGGTGATTTCAGCGGCATTGCATGAATTACTCACCGGTGGCACTAGTGCTTCAGAGTTACGCCGTTTCGTAATTGAAGTGTGAAGAAACGGATGCGCAGACGCAGTTTTGCCTATCAAATCGGCTGATAAGGGCTTGGCTAAGCGACGCACTTAACTTTTATACGGGCTATTAAAAATGCCATTTCCTTTAGCATTAGATAGTAAAAAGGATGCTAATTCTGAAAAATATACTTTGATTACATCCTCGGGAGAGTGGATGGATATTGACCATTAATTCATAGATTCCTGCAGTTATTGAGATATGAAAATCAAAGTGCATTGCTATCACCTAGGTACAGGTCGATGCACAAGAGCTGGCGCGGACACGGTATACGGTAGTTTTTCTCCGAACAAAAGGTACATCGGGAGCGCGCATGTGTGCGCGCCGTGTACGGACGCACCACAGGCAAGCATTTGCGACTGCGCGCGACTGCCACAGTACGGCGTACACTCACACAGTCGTGCGTCTGTGTAAATACGTGTCGCGCGCTTCTAAACGGCCGAAGTCGTACTACTTGATTGTCTTTATACTTTGGCGCGGATTTTGTATGAAGCCAGTGCTTATTTCATATTAAATCTGTGCCAGCTTTTATGAATCAACCTGTACCTACTTATTTAATTCCCTTTATCGTTTTACGATGATTAGTGTTACTTGTATATCCTGAAAAAATAAAAACTAACACTTTTAACGAGTTTCTGAATAATTTCTAGGTAAACATTGTACCACAGCGTGACGTCATGCGAAGTTTCAAAGCGCGGCGTCGTACTTTGGTTAACAAACAAAAGAAAAATACATGTACAATATTTTTGAATTATCTAACTGACGAATCAAACAGTTTTTCTTAGTCGTTATGCTTATTATGAGGAACATATGTATCGAGCAAATATAATATTATGTCGTACAAGGTATTAAGATAAGGTAAGGAGAAATCCAACAAGTACGTCTATGTCGTACTTTAGTATATACTGGGTGAAATGTATCACGTGAACCTTGATAATAAAATCTTAGCCTATCCATGATTTTGAAAAACTTTTACTATAGGGGCTTCGTAAATTTAAAAAAAAAAACAGCTGTTTCATAGAAAAAGTTATGAGTTACAGCCAAAAGAGTTGTTTCTTTTGCATTTACAAGGCTGACCTCATATTAAAAATTGTTCAAAGTCATGGATAGATTGAGATTTTATTATCATAGTTCACGTTGTAAATTTCACCCAGTATTTGTTAAGTTAATACGGTACTTTCTTAAACATCATATTTAAACTGCATACTTTCTGAGCGTTTTGAGACTTCATAAATAGAAGTTGATCTGATCTTGATTTAGTAGATGACAGAAACAAACCACGTGGCTCCTCCCACGGAGGAAGAAAAGTTTTTTTCTGAATAAGAGAAGTTTTAAGAACTTTTGACCCCATGTTGTTACAGTCGAGTTCATAAATATGAGTACACTTTTTTACCTAGTCGAATGCGTTTGCATAGGTACTAATTGTTAGCGACCGCATTCGAGTAGGTAAAGAAGTGTACACATATTTATGAACTCGACGTACAAACATAAATAGTTACAGCCATCTATGTCAAACGCATAAACCTCCTGCTGCAAAGTCGGTCAAAAAACTCCAACCAGGATGGTAACAAAGTTAGTCAATAATCAAGCTTCGTTTTGCAAGAAACTCGTGGACGAGGAACCTTATACGGTGTTCCGAGTTCATCTAAAAAGTGGAACGCTGCCTTTACTGCCTATACTGAGCATGTGCACAGGGTGTATAAGACACGGAAAGATAAATTGTATTTTTTCTTTCCTAAAACTGATGGTTTGGTTAGGACATGGGAGCCATCTACAAGCTATTTTGATAATTTTAATACAATTTATTGGAACAATTTTTCAAAAAAGTAAAAGGCAATTGTTTTGTTACTTATAAGGAATTAATTGATCCTCATGAATGACTATTTTGAAGGGTGAAGAAAAGTAATTACAAAATACATACAAGAAAAACAAGAAAAGTGATTAGTGTAATGGTCACTGCATTCGTTTTATTTCACGTTTGGATATAGATTTATTTACTTTTAAAAATAAATATCTTTTCCATGGAGTAAACTTCTCCGTCATTAATATTTAAACCACTTTTCCTTGCTATGGCATTGCCGAGAGCCACCCTGTATGTATTGGACAGATTCAGCGCTTGGATTTTAATTATTTTAGAGCCTGTATGTAGAATAAGCGTTTGATATTGCCGTTAGAAAAGCGGTATAGTTTTATACAGGATAGTTATTTGAACCGTTTAACTATAGTTTGCAAGCCGTTAAATTATTGTACGGTATTCTGTATCACCGGTTGTTTTATATTATTATTATGTATGAAATATAAATTAATGGTGTATTAAAGACAACAGAACAGATAAAAAGACTTAAAACTAGGCATATAGATAAGGATAATAGTTTTATTAGCCCGTGCATTATTTATAGTCTAGACCAGCGGTCGGCAACCTGCGGCCCGCGGGCCGCATGCGGCCTGTGAACCGCTCACTTGCGGCCCTATATTCCAGTTTGTATTGCGGTCACTATGTTCCGAGTCTAAAATCACAAATTATTAGCGGGTTCACGTTGTGCCGGTAAGACAGAGACGCGGGTTCCTATCCCGCCTTGGCTACAGTGGGTAACGTTTGATTTTTGCTATTTATTTAATCTTTGTATATATAATCGTTATAAATAAATCTAATATCCGACGGCGGATGCGTGGAAACAGAAAAGGCAGGATGATGACTTTACGACACGACAATTACATCAAGACCATCATGAAATCCCTTCCATAGATACAAGCAACAGATAAAAGGAAAGAGGAAGAAAGTTAGAACAAGAAGGACTTATACGGGTCTAGTGAAGGAAAAAGTAAACATCGAGTGAGGTTATAAAGAACACCGAAGAACGAAATTGCCTCACTCACAAAAGCCCGCTAAATACATACAAGAAATAGTAAAAAATATCGAAGAAACGTACTCGCTTTTATTTCTTAGACGAGAAATATTATCTCGGAGCACTTTTATAACCATTGTTTCCGCGACCGTCCAGCAATCAAAATTTAACGACCGCTTTACTGCCACGGGCCGTAAATAACAGGATATTCAGATGAGTTACGGCATAGGACTGTAATTAATACTTTGTCTTAGCCTGGCTTTATTGCCGTTAGTGCTCTGAATATGAGTACAGTTTTTATTACTGATAGAATGTTATAAGCGGTTCTCTTTATTTTGTCTTTTTTTTTCTCCGATTTTATTCTACCTCTCAATACTAGTTCCGCATAACAGTAAGTCACATAACAATAAGTCACAAAAAAATCAAAGGGTTGAAAAATAGGAAAAACAAGATATTCGGAGAGATAAAATTATGCCAAGTGCACGGGTAGTGACAAGTAGATTAGAAATAATATTTTTTATCCTATATATTTTTTATATTTAACAGACCTGCGATTGACCTTAAAAAAAAAATTTGATTTGAGTTGACGTATCAAAGTTATAGGTTATTTTTAAAATATGCATGTATAAAATGTGACTGTGCGTTTTAACTTTACAATTATTATCTTACAATTACCAGAAAAAAAATAGAAATTAGGCAATATATTTTCATCTAAATTTGACGTCTCCCTTAGGAACAGCTAAATATTAAATATTTTAATAATTTCTTCGTTGTGAATAAGTAATGTTATTATATAAAAACAATACTAAAAATACAGCTCATTTTGTAATGCGTATATAATAACATGATTATGATAATTTAATCTGCGTAGCTGTTTGTATGAAGCAACAATAATATAAAGAAAAACCGATAAAGAACAGAGTTTCATAAAATACCTTTATCTTAGATGTATTCTTGACAGGTCAATGCAACTTTAAAACATCGCGAAAACATTAAAAAAAAAGAATAAATTAGCCGCATGCTAAGCAGAAAAACAGGTGTATTTCCAATATAACTCTTAATGCAAATACGAGTATGCAGTATATTTGTAAAAATTTTACAGCTTTTAAAGTGGCTTTTTGTCAGACGAACTGTTTTTATTTCTTTTAGGATTCCGTATCAAAATAACTGCTATGCCATTTGGCGTTAAGTCCTTCATTTGTATTTACGTTTTGTTTAATAAAGTTTGATGATTCTAGTCGGTCGGTACCTCTTCCCCGAAAAATATAACTTGGATCTCTTCAAGTCGAGGATAAATAGGCACTATCTAGGTAAGCATGCTCCATCATCGACTTCATCTTCACTTACCAACAGGTGAGATTAAAGTGAAATGCTTAAATATCGTGAATAAAAAAAAATGAATAAAAAAAGATCAATCATGTCCGCGTGAAACAACATAAAATGTCTCAAAATACCAGAATTAACGTAAAATCGGTATAATCTCAGGGCAGTGCTATCTATCTACTAGCATCATTTAAAACCAAATTTTTTCGCTAATACGTTTTTTGGCTTTTTGAAAGTCAGGGCTTTTCCAGAAAAATAACTCCCTTGGTTTTTTAGCTCTTCTCCTACGACTTTCTTTCTGTTACTACTGAAGTAGAAAAAAAAAAATTGCTGCTATTCATCATATTTTAAACAACTCAGCATAAATTTCGCTCTGACGTACTCATCCCTATAACAAACAACAGTTTATTTCATCTTGACAAACAAATAAGAAAAAATCACCAACAATTCTGCCACTTATAACCCAACACCTAACAACACTTCATTGAATTTTCAACTCTATCGCTATAAAAATAGGGTTAAATTTGGAATACCTGAATTAGGGACATATAAGTTTACTAAGGCTGTGATAGCAGGTTGAAGCTCAACAAAAGGGCGGATTTTGGTTGGAATTTGATGGCGCTTAGGACGCTTATTCTACAGAAGGTAGGGTTGCGTGTGCGCACCCGTTCGCTTCGCACGGAAGGCGCATCGACTTTTTGCGGTAATCGAAAGGTAAATTGAAACCTTTGTCGATAACGACGATTACTAATTTAAAAATGGAACTCTAATTTACGCCTGTTTGCTAGTACAAATATTTTTACAAATATATTTTGCGGATGGTTGGAAAATTTCAATTAGGTACAGTCTACGTGTGAGGTTAATTCTAAAAAAAAAAACAACTAACCTTTTGTAAAAAAACAATTAACCTGACCTTTTTTGACTGGCAGAAAGAGAGGTCAAATAGGTAGTTGTAGAAGTCGCTCCAGTATTTATTATTATTATTATATTTTTTTAAATATTGGAGCTTTAAAGAGATTATGAAAGCGAAACTTCCACTTAAGCTTAAAAAGAAATTAATTGACTCGTGCTTGCTACCGTGTCTATCATACGGAGCGCAAACCTGGATTTTCCAAAATAAAACAAAAATTAAAATACGCTCATGCCAGCGCGCCATAGAACGAAGCATTTTAGGCATTAAATTTTCTGATAAACGAAGGAGCGTAGACATCAGAAGGAAAACCCAAATAATAGACTCAGGACAACACGCACAACAGCTGAAATAGAGATGGGCTGGACACGTTGCCCGAATAACAGACAAAAGATGGACAAAACGCGTCACGGAATGGATGGGACCCCGAGGAAAAAGGAAAAAAGGGCGGCCTAAAGATAGATGGACGGATGAAATCCAAAAAATAGCCGGAAATTACTGGATACTAAAAGCACAAAGCAGAAAAGCATGGAAACAGTTGGAGGAGGCCTTTACCCAGAACGGGGCCATATCTTAATAAAAAAAAAATGTTGTTTATTTTTATTTGTATATTAAATTGGATGTATTTTATTTAAGTTCATGGAAATAAAAAGGCTTTATTATTATTCCAGTATATAGTTTTCGTGCTGTTACTAGTATTTCTTTGTTTTTTTCTTTCATTTTATATGGAGCCAAAAAGCGTTCATTAACCCTTCGTATGTTATGTCAAAAATTTGCTTATCAAATTTAAACTTAAAGAAATTTTTATGTAAGTTTCAAAGGCTTCGCACTGATCAGTGATTATAGTCTGTACTTTTAGGTATTTAAAAAAAGGTAAACAAAAAAACATCGTGACTCGGGTCATTCAGCCAGTGATATTGTGCCACAGAAACAAAACGTTACTTTGATTGGCTGAACGACCCGAGTCACAGGGGTTTTTTTGTTTACCTTTTTTTAAATACCTAAATGTACATACTATAAGCATACGAAGGGTTAAATGTGGAAGTCTTTGGGGGAAAACTATGTTAGTAACCCTGCTAGTTTTTAGTTTTTTTTTCATAACCAAAGCTATATGTACCTACGTGCTCACATCGAAGAATAATAGTAAGAACAATACATTAATTCTAAGTCGCGGAAGTACTATAACAAAACACCGCACAATGTCTAAGAGCGGCATAATTGCTAGCCACGTTTAATTATTGGCTGCATTGATTACTCGGCCCGCCCCCTCGCTCAATGAAACTGTCCGGCGAATTATAAATACCTATTTATTGTAGTATCGTGGCTAGATTGCTTTTGACTAAAAAAATTGTGGGAATAGTGTTAAGTAGTTTTTTATGTAGATTCCTTAAAAAATATTTATTTATTGTACCGTAGTGGTTAAATTGTATTTTAATATGCCCTTATATTGGGGTATATTGCTAGTTTTACTTTAAGTATTTTAGTAAAGGTTTTTTCAGCGTGCCGTGGCCATGTTTTTCAAATATTCGATTATTTAAAATGTTATTTAGTGATAAAATAACCAATTTATAGTAGTAGCTAGATTACCTTATACACACATTTTGTGGCAAGTTCTTTTATGGTGCCGTGACCAAGTTAAATTAGATTCTTAAAAAAATCTTTTAGGAGTAAAATACCTATTTTTGTACTGTAGTAGCTAGATTGGCTTTTACTACAAATTTCGTGGCAATAGTGTATTTTGATTAAATGATACACAAGATATAATATTTTTGGAGAATTCCGTGGCTCTATTTATACACCTTTTTAAGAGTTTTTTTGGCTGTGTAAAAATATCAAGACAGGTAAAAAATATTATGCAACTTAATAAATGAAAGCCTAACGACACTCTTTTAATATAAATGTTTATTTTAATATAAAAATATTTTTAAAATCTCACGCATAATTAGGAGTTTTTTTTAATTTATTATTTTCAATAATGATTACTATAAATTTATTGTTCTTGGGAATGTATTTTGTTTTGTAATAAACGAATAATTATTCAGTTTTAATCGAACTCACACACTTGTAAGATACATAAATGTCGTAAAACGGTAGCCGACGGAAACTGACGCGCGCCGATACGAAAGACTTCAACGCGTTAGGAACTCACTTTCTATTGAAGATTAAACCTTTTTGTGTTCTTATTAAACCTTTTGTGTACAAATTAAACCTTTTACGTATAATATGTAAGTGACCAGTAATAATCAAATAACATTTTTTAAATAGTTTAAATTTATCAACATAATACGAAAATATTGCGAAAACTATTTGCAATAAATTAAAATTTTATCATTTTTATGCCAATGATATTCTTAGTTCGCAGTTTCTGAGGATTATTTAAAATAGTTTAATAGGTAAAATTATTGTTGAATCCATTGACTTTTAACCTGGGCAAGGCCACTAACGCACCTGTTGGCATATTTGTGAAACAGTCGTATTATAAATAAATTTAGGTATTATAACAACAATAGAAGCCCCACTCTAGAGAAAAAACCTAAGAAAAAACAAAAACATTATGAACGTGTGTTGTATTAAGGGCCTAATATTATAATCGCGGAAATTTGACAACCGCACAGGATTAAATTTAAAGACTTAGATTTTATAGCTACATTACATACATACAATTTTTGATCATACAACCTTCCTTGCAAACGTTTTTTTTTTATAAATCTAACAGACGATCTTCTGTTTACCATTAAAAATGCTATTAGATTTAAGTTTTTGTTTATATTTTGGTGTGCAATAAATAATACTGTATTGTACTGTAATCTTCATTTAGCACTGGCCCCTACATTTATAAATATCATTCTACACCTCGCTTGTATTTTTTAAAATGCAAAACCAACGTCAAAAAAGTGTCAACCTTACGTCACTACGCCAACGACAGTGACATGCAATTGACACAAAATCACCGATCGCATTATTTCTGCCAATCGATCCGCCAATCAGGGTGACTTTTTGCAGCTTGCAGGTTCGATGTTCTTTCAATTGTATTTTTTTTTACTTTTTTTGGCTTGGCTTGAGCCCAGTGAAGATTTCAGCCCTATTGGCACATGTAGCTATTACATATATTGATCAAATTCGTTAGTTTTTTTTTGTATTGGTGATGTTATTTGTTACCTTAATAATTGTGATGTCCTGAAAAGAGAAACTGGTGAGTTTATGTGGCGTTTCTTCTCACCAGTAGGTCATTTTCCAAAGCGCTAGTAGAATCCGACCTTTAAAAGAGCCCTTGAGGTCTACTTGCAAAGATAAGATTTGATTCGAGTAATACATATATGAAAATGTTAAAGCCTAAGAGCCTATGTTTAATTTTTTTGAGTAGGGGAGACCGGGTATGGTTGTCTCACGGGTTGGTGGTCACAGCAGCCATTAAATAATACGAAACGAAGGAATAAGTGCATCGATTGGTGAAGTAGGGAAGGAGGTGAAGCTCTTGCAATCTTTTAACACCGAGCGATGCAATTATTCCTTCGTTTCGTATTAATTAATGGCTGCTGTGACAACCAACCCGTGAGACAACCATACCCGGTCTCCCCTATATTTTTTTAAGAAAGTTAACATTCCTACGAGTTTTTTACTTAGTTGTTATGTAAGTATGTTATTTTATTTATTTAGGTCAAATTTTGCGAGGTGCATTAAACTCACCGTGGTTTAGCTCATCTGATTCGTTTGACATACAGTTTACGAATATACTTACTATAAAGGCAATAAAAAGCTCGTTTAAATACATTTCGATTAAAACTTATTTGGTTTGATTTAATTTTAACCAAAATTAGATACAGGACTATTCTGCAGGCTTATGAAGGTAGGCTTTGGATCTTTAAATAAATGGGCCATTCTCATTTTTGTGCACGCAGTCACTACTGTGCATGTC
This sequence comes from Eudemis profundana, assembly GCA_947034925.1. Taxonomy (NCBI): domain Eukaryota; kingdom Metazoa; phylum Arthropoda; class Insecta; order Lepidoptera; family Tortricidae; genus Eudemis; species Eudemis profundana. The sequence continues at coordinate 6,134,460 of OX344806.1, read as the reverse complement.
ACTAGACACTGTGCGGAAAGAGAATGGATTTAGATTGGGGGGCGCTGTGATGCTTTTCTATCGTATGTGCCGTATTTTCTGTTCTGTGGTCATACTGGTTAGGTTAGTTCCGTTTTTCGCCACGCCTATTCTCTTTCCGCACAGACTCTACCGTGGCTTTAATTGCTCTTTCTAATCGTTTGACCTAACCGTCATATTATCATGAATTGTTTTTATAATATGGATGAGTGAATTCATGACAGCATTACAATTTTTTTGAACAGTTAGAAATAGTAATAAGGTCCAAGGTGGCATCCACGGCAGTGACTTTGTGTACAAAAATGAGAATGGCCCAAATAAGTATGAACCGTCTCTCACTTGCAAAAGTCCCAGTAGTATGGCGTCCGATTCGAACCCATTTCCCTGACACTGATAGGCACCTGAGCATTTCGTTTCATTGTTCTTGAAGAAACGGTCTAATGGCAAGCGACTCGCGGCCGAAGACGTAGATCACCAGCTCAGTAAAGCCACGCTACGGATAGATACCTACTCATCCGAATATGACAGGTGCCTTACCTATTAGATATAATATCTGATGATAAGACTTACCATCATAAGTCGAGTTCAATAACTTTATTGTCCGTACTATAATCGATTAGTATGACAGCTTTCGTTACATTTCTGGTCCAATAAGCAGTTACGGAACTGTCACGGTTGACGCGACGTCTGGTTGCAATGTAACAAAAGCCTTTTGTCTAATATCATACACATGTCAACGAGAAGGTACCTTAAGAGGCCTCTGACGTTCGAAACGGGAACCCTCAAATATGACGAGTGCATTCGTGGTGCTGAGGTTTGCCGAGGCATACCTACCGCCACGAAGTCCGACTGTTGTGACAGATCATAGAGCTATAGCTTGGCAACTTCGTTGGTGACACTCACATGGGTGCTTTTTGTTATGTGCAGCCGTAACTACTCGCACAAGTTACCGCCAACACCAACTGCAGTCTGCGGAGCTGTCTGCGTCGGTCGCCGTTCGTGTAGGCGGTAACTTATGTAAGTAGTTACGGCTTATATATTAAATATGACGTTTTTTACAAGCGAATGATCAGTGAGCTTAATTAGTTACAGTCACAAGAGAGCAATGAGATTTTCCAAGATTAATAAATATTGCGATTGTTACATTAAAAATGTCCATTTGAATATTTATTGTCAAAATGATGGGTGTATTGACACCGTTAAAGGTATCTAAATAATATTAAAGATAAACTATCCCAATAAATACTAATGAGGAAATTTAAGTACCAATTTTACTACTCATAAATCAGAGTGTCTTATTGTTGTCCTATCCTTTATACTTGTGGCTATTAGACCGATCATTGCGGTTTTACTGTGATAGCAAATATACTGCCGTCAGCAGTTAAACCTATGCAGGATATTAGAACAGTATTTTAATGTTAAATCTAGCTGTATCATGTTTTATAATAAACTAGCATTTACGCGCGGCTTTGCCCGCGTTGTTCTCGTTACTGTTCCAAGGGAACTATTTACCGGGATATAAAGTATTCTATGTTTTCTACTTGTATGGCAAATTTCAGCTCAATCTATCCAGTTGTTACCCCGTTATTTAGTAACAAATATCCAAACATCTAAACATGGATACATCTTTACAAACTTTCACATTTATAATATTAGTGTGGTCCCATTCAAATATGATGTACATATGTACTTAGATAGAGATATTGCAATTAAAGTAAAAAGTGGGGGGAGCAATTTTTAAATAGAATTTAACATTTAATTTTAGCTTTAGCCTTAGATTTTGCTTAGGTTATTTTATGTTATTGTAATTTATATGCCTGTATTGAACCAAAATTGGATAAAAAGTGGTCATAATGTCGAAGTGAAATATTTGAATATACTTAAGTTGTCTAAGTATAATATGAATATATGTTTCAAGTCAAGTAAAAAAGGCATGAAAACAAGACGATCTTTGAAACGCCATTGACGTATTTTTATTTTAATAAGTGTTCTTATGTTATGGTACTTTATCATATCGATTGTAGGTACAATTGGGGTAAGGGACACACAAAACAACGCCGATTATATTGAAACCAATTGTAGCGCCTTAAAAGTATCAGACATATTAGTTTAACAGGTTGCATCGCGAATATGCGCGTGAGCAAATTGCATACAAAATTCGCACCTTCACTGCCTACTTTTAATTAAATCCGTATTAGTATAGCTGCTTATGTTACTTTCATACATATCAATTTGCTTGTATCTTATAAGAATAGTCTTATTGTAATATTTACTTAAGTAAATTTTTCACATCGACAGACAATTACGGCCTAAATAAGCTGAAAAGATTAAGACACTTTACATGTCCTATGTGAGGTCTAAGGTTTTTAGAAAATTAATTTCATAATTAGGATAGAAAAGAGATAGAAGCATCGAAATCCTGTGTGAGTCGAGTTCGCTGCTAAAAATAAGCCGGTGTTTTAAAATCCCTACGATAATATTGTTTAATAGTGTTACTGTATTGTAGAATAATGTTTTTAAAGACTCAGTGAAAAAATGTTTTAAGAACATGTTGTAAGAAAGGCAGTGTTAATAACCGCTGGTATTTCTTAACAAGTGCAGAAACAACCCTTTTCCAATTCATCAATCAATTATCACCTATTCTAAGATTGGTATCAAGTGCTGTGTGGGGCACCTACCTTCAGTCCAGCGCACCAACACTTTAGCACTTAACCCAACACAACACTCACACAAATGTAAAAATAGGGCACTATGTACGCACAAAACATTGTCATTCATGCATCGGTCATCGCGCATGCGTACCTGTCGTACGGCCAGCGCCCGCGCGACTGAAATCACCTTGCAAGGCCCAGTATCGCTTTCTCGCTCTAAGCTCTCTTTCTGCCGGGCATTGTGCCTCCAGTGGTCAGGCTGACAATAAATTACTATTGGAATCTAATCAGTTTAATAGATGTGTGATTTTTTTAATAGTTATACAGAAACGGCTTACGGTAAAATTGGCGTTGGTTAAGAGTTACTTGGTGATTATTTCTTGCATGGTTGTAGAAAGAGATTGGTTTATAATGGAAAGTTCAGTTTTTCTATGGAAGGTTCTTTGACTGCTGAATGCTTTCAATAAAAATGCTAATATTTTTTTATAATTTTAGACCTCATTCTTTACTGTGACTTGCATGGACATATTTTGATTGATTTTATCATGATGACCATGATATATGCGTAGCTTTGCGTCTATACATAAGTATTGACACAAAGCTCTTACATTTTCAAGTCAAATCGACTTTTTTTTACTTTTGCAAAAGTTGATATTGATGCCTTCGCATTGTTTTGTTATACCTACCTAAACCTTTCATGCAATTTGGTAAATACTGTAGTATCCAGGAAATACTGTTAACAGTTTATATTATTTATAGCCTATATAGGTGTCCCATCACTGGGCAAAGGCCTTAACCTCTCCTCTGCAATCCGTCCTAATTGAGTCATAGTCATATCAGTTTTTATATTGCCGTTCTGTAAAGTTATCATGTTATTTATTTCTTGTAACTTATATTTTCGGTGGGACAGTTAATATATTTTTAGTCTTAAAACAAATTATTTGAATAATAAATTAATAACATTTACATGTCAGTGAACTAGAGGTACTCAATTAAACTAGAATAAATAAATATTAATTATTAGTAAGCGTAAAGAACTGGAAATAACCACATTTTTACTAAAAAAAATCCGACCGCGGTGCACTTTGAAACTGCATAAAATCCGCCATTTTGTTTATTTTAACGAACTTCATACCCAGTGACACTCACACCATCAAGACGAATCTAATGATGTATCATTTATCAAAATCGGATGTGCCGTTGAGTAGTTACGAGCGGACACAGGAACGGACATACATACATACATACAGGTCAAACACATAACCCTCCTTCGGGCTTCGCCGCAGTCGGGTAAAAAGTATTCTTATTCGGAACCACCTACTCATATGCTACTCTTGGCTAACTCCTTACTTCTTTATGAAACGGTTGAGATAAAAAATCAGATATGGCGTCAAATTTTTCGTTGGATAAGCTGGAGCAAAATTCTCCGATATTTCCTTGGAGATTAGTAGGGCGACGGCACCAGTAATGGACAAGAAGCAATTATGGTAATTATTTTTCCGTACCTAAACCCCACATTTTAAATAACGGGCACCACATTTTTAAACTATCAACACTATGTTTAGATAACTTATAGACATAACTGGTAAAGTTCATGAGTGGTCGGCTATAAGCCATTGAATCTTTGCTGTCCATTACTGGGTACTAATGTGCCTAACATGTTCATGATTGGTGTCATCACCCTATGACAAAATTGCTCTAATGAAATAAATTAAAATAGGTGTTCAAGATTATACTTATTATCTGTAGCCGCGCGGCGAAATCGCGGAGAGAGATGGTCGGATCCGGTGCGTTCCGTCCGGTGTTCGGACCGAACGTCATTTTCGTAGAAAGAGAGACCTTAGTACTATTACTTTTTCTATGCCATGACCGAATAAATGGAAAAAGCAGATCCAAACCGTACACTCTTGTAGAGGGTGGTAGGAAAGAAGAAGAGAAAATATAAATGCCCACCGTAGCAGGTCAGTCCTAGATTTCCATGTTTCCCTATCGGGAGCTTCTCATTACCCATCAAGAGCCTTATCATACTTGCAATTTGCGAGCGAGCTGCGGGCGAGTTAGTAGCGAAGTTCCATACAAATACTTTATATATACAAGAACCATACAAATGTCGCTCGCTTGGTCGGTTTTGTATGGAAACTCGCCCGCAGCTCGCCCGCAAACCGCAAGTTTCATAAGGCCCTAAGGAACGCATTTAAGTCGTTTGGGCCTGCCTTTTCTACGTTGCCTAACTTGTGGTTGCCATACTAGTTAGGCTACTTTGTGTTGGCCAAAATACGGGCCATGCCCGCGGGCCATCTCTGGCACACCGACGGTCCTTCGAAATAAGTAGTATAAGGCCCACTAGGCCACTATTATACATTTTTCACACCTCCTATTCAGAAAAAAGTATTTTGATCCCTCATAAGAGGGATCAAAGTGATACTTTTCTGTTCAAGGACTACCTACAGGGTATTAGGGTTCCGTACCAAAATGGTAAAAAAGGAACCCTTATGGTGCGACTCTGTCTGTCTGTCTGTCTGTCTGTCTGTCTGTCTGTCTGTCTGTCTGTCTGTCTGTCCGTCTGTCACAGCAAGATATCTCAGGATCTACTGATGCTATCGACTTGAAATTTGGAATAGTGTTAAGAACCGCTAACCCGAGCTTATAGGATGTAAAAAAAATCTTGTAACTTTTTTACTTTTTTTTTAAAGGGGTCCGTAATGAGACTTTGCAAATTGAAAGTAGGGGTATTATATCGAGTGAGGTATCGAATGAAAGGGCTTAATTTGTAGATTAAAACAGTATTTTTGTATTTTTTTTTAAATAAGTAGTTTTTGATTTATGGCGAAAAACGTTAAAAAAAATACCGTTCCCCCCCTATTATCTTCGAAGTTACTGAACAGAAAAATCTGTAATAATTACCAATTATTAATGTCATCCTATATATTACAGGAAAAATATAACGGTTTTCCTAACTTGCACTGTTTTTGAGAAATTTGCAAAAATCTTAACACATACTTATTTGCTCCTACTAAACTAATCGCCATATAGTTTTTCTTGAACTATTCATGTATCTACTTATGAGTTTGTACGGAACCCTCGGTGCGCGAGTCCGACTCGCACTTGGCCGGTTTTTTTTAGTTTGAACCTGCTTAGAATATGCCATTGCCATACCATACATTATAGACTCTACATATCAACTCTACATATCGAATCTACATTATTGACTCTACATATCGATTCTACATATCGACTCTAAATATCAACTCTACATATCGACTCTACATATCGACTCTCCATATCGACTCTACATTATCGACTCTACATTATTGACTCTACATATCGACTCTACATATCGATTCTACATATCGACTCTACATATCCACTCTACATATCGACTCGACATATCGACTCTCCATATCGACTCTACATTATCGACTCTACATTATTGCTCTACATATCGACTCTACATATCAACTCTACATATCAACTCTACATATCGACTCTCCATATCGACTCTACATTGACTCTACATATCGACTCTACATATCGACTCTACATAAAGTCGATAATAAGGAATGGCCCAGACCACAGGTGTTTGGGGTCCGAGCCGCAGGCGAGGGCCATAAATATAATATGGAAGTGGTAAATTCGTCCCGTCCGTAAAAAGTAATAAACGTTTTATAAAATAATAAGGAACTGTAAATTTAACAATTTCACATTTCATTTTATTAAAAATGTGTGATGCTCTTTGACTAACTATATATTTCGTTTTCGTTATTTTGGTAGGTAGCGTTTGTATTTAAATTTTCCTCATAGTCGGTGTGAAAAGCAGTATGTGTCACAAGGTAGCAAAATTATTTTCACCACGGGCGTTAACACTTGAATCCCTCACTACGCTCCGGATTCTACTTTAGAATCCCTCGCTACGCTCGGGATTCAATTGTAGAATCCGTCGCTTCGTTCAGGATTCAATGTACGCCCTCGCCGTAAATATATCATTTTGCTCCCTTGTGACACAATCTACTATTGACGGTCCAACCGGACTAGCAAATTTTTTCTTATATTTTTCTGGCTTCATGAAGAAAATTGGCTCACCACTGAGTTCGGCAATGCAGAAAAGAGAGTTTAAACATAACTATATACGTGAATTATGATATTGAATACAAACATATGGTGATAAAGCAGATCATTAGTAAACGACATAATATGTTCAATGGTCAGGTCAATATACTAGCTTATTCCTTTACAAGGTCAGATTAAGTATCCAAATCGCTTTCAGCATGACTTTGTTTTTACAATTCGTATAAATTAAGTATTACGTAATAATAGGTCCTGAATATTCAACTGCTAGTAGGGCTATTCTTCAGAAATTTGTCTGCGACTCATTCGTCTGTCTCCATACATTTAGTATGAAAAAGGGCCAGATGAATGAGGTGACCGCAGACATATTTCTGAAGAATAGCTCAGTAGTGTCTCTGTGAGCTATAGGCCTTGCAAGATTGGCAGAACCATGGGGGTAGACCCCCATGGTTCTGCCATTTTGAAACATTTCCAAAAATGGAATCGACAGAAAAAACTTAAGGTAAACATTTTTGCGTATGTTGTTTTCTCCTTCACAGTCCTATTTAGGAAGTTTAGTAACTTCCTAAATAGGACTCCTGAAAATGCTTTTTTTGTTAAAAATATTTAGTGTCTCACGAAACAAGCTAACTTTTTGATTGCCACTTCGGCAATTTTGGCGCAGGGCCACTTTATTTACAAGAAAATGTCAGTTTTGCATCTTGAGAATACTACTTGTTTAATACATATCATAGCTAAGAAGAATCAGACAGTACAACTGAGAGTTACAGGGTATTTGACAACAATCAAAAGAAATAAATTAACTCTAACCATCAAGTTACGTTTCCAAACTGCCCGGATAAAAACAATTAAACTCATTTTCGTGCCACCAATGATGCTGCATGACAAAAACTATAAATAAAGCACTATGTTGAGCATGACGTCACAAGTCAGTATTTCGTACTAAACTGCATACTCTCTGAGCGTTTTGACACTTCATAAAAAGAAGCTCATTTGAACTGTTATCATTATCAAATAACCTATCAAAGAATCAACCAAACTGGAGGTTGCATATACGCTGTGACGCGTCATTGGCGTCACGTTTTATTCAAGCCTGTCAGTTGTAGGAATCACCTGCGCAAAAATAACGCGTAAAGTACGCTTTGCGACATTTATATCAATGTCTGTGCTACTTACGAGCCCTAGTGGCTGTTGTAAAAATAGAACAGGGTGGGGGCTTCAGGTGTTCCCTGGGATCGAACCAGGTCGCTTAGCCGCGGACCACCACGCTGATTGCTCAAAGTGAGCAGCGGTCCAGCCGGAGAGGATGAATAGGATCAACCTGTTCTTAGATTAAAGTAATGGGAGTTTTAGTTGCCGGTTCACTAAAATCTAGCCCAGCTAAGAAGACTCCGGCAAAAAACTTAGCTGAGCCCGATAATGACGGAGGGTGTGGCAGTGCTATTTGGATCAAACCAAAGCAATACCGTTAGCAATATGCATTTCGTAATAGCCTCATGAGTTTCCCTCATTGCGTATGCGATAAAGACGATTTTCCTGTTCCATACAGGTTTCTATTACAAACAACTGGCATACGGCCAATCATGTGTGTAATTAAATATATTTGATGGTGTTTTCTCTTCGGGAATTAATAAAAATGATAAATTTGTGTATTACATGTTTTGATGGGTGATAATCGTTTGTTATTGATGGTGTTTAAGAAAGGTAAACGGGACTTCTGGTAAGCATACGTACATTAATAAGTACAGTCTATTCGCTAAAAGTGAGCGACGGACCAGCGGGATTAAGATGCAACCTTTCCTTATAGACTGAGTTAATGGGAGTTTTTAGTTCTCAGTTTGCGACCCTTTTCTACTCAGCCACAGCCTCGAAAATTTCTAGCTATTTATTAAGCGTTAATATACGGGTTTTTACTTTTTTTATGTCATGGATGGAAGTGACTTCCGAGGCCCATGGCCGAATCTTAATATAACAAATGCGTTGCCAACCCTGAAGACTAAGATTTCTATCTAGTAATTTCACCGGCTGTCTTACCTCCACATCGGAACACCACGTGTGAACACTGCTCTTTGGTGGCAGATTAGTGGGTAAGATGGTGGTAGCGATCCGGGCGGACCCTGCACCTGAATAAAATATTGTAAACGCAATTTGTACTTTCGTTTCAGTTTTATTGATTAATCAAAGTTACCAGTATATCTTTCAACTTTTGCGCATACGTCCAAAATGTCCTATAAATAATTTTTCAATGCTTAGTAAAAGCTTGTCTGAATTTGAACTTAGTCCGTACTAAAGTGTACCGCCTCGAAGCCTGACGTCCGGGACGCGCCTGCCTAGTTTTTGCCCGGCCCCGCGCCTGCGCATTGTATTACAAATTGTAATATTCCCCTTCTAAGGACACGGTGCCTGTTCTTGCCCAGTGCATCATTAGCTTTTTATGTCTATTTAACATCAGCGCAGAAAAAGATAAGATAAAGATAAGATGGATATAGTCTGGGAGAGATCGCTTCTTTAGCGATAAGACTGTCTGCTATCTTGTTTTAATTCTCTTGTAATTTTGGTGTGCAATAATTATATTGTATTTCTAGAAATGCTAGCAAATTGTAAAATTGAGTTATTATAATACAAATCACTTTGAAATAAAAACATTTTTAATTTGACAGTTCTTTGCGTATAAGTAGGTATCCAAGCAGCACATTAGTGAATTTTGCAGCTTATCTTATAGCTTTATGTTCTAAATGAGTGGTTTAACAGTGTTTGACTACACTTATAGCTTTAAACACAACTCAAACTTGTATACGAGTTCATCCTGTCACTTATAGTTGCTTAGGAACGTTTTTTGTTTCTACTTTATTACTTATAGTTGGGTAAAGTCGATTTTGCTACTTAAAGTTGCATGCAGGTTGTAATTGTCACTGAATAAGAAGCAATAGTGATATTTTAAGGCCCTAAAGTTACTTATGAGCCACTTTTATATATAAGTGGGAACATACCCTTATTTGGAACTTTTAATTCCAAATGACTAGTATAATAGAGTAGTATATCACCAATAGTGGCTAAAGAGATAATTTTACGGCCCTTTTGGAACCTAAAGTGATTGCAACTTTAAGGCCTAGAAGGGTCGTAAAATTATCCCTTTAGCCACTATTGGTGATATACTACTCTATTATACTAGTCATTTGGAATTAAAAGTTCCTAATAAGGGTATGCTCCCAGTTATATGTAAAAGTTGCTTATAAGTAACTTTAGGGCCTTATATAGCACTATTGCTTCTTATTCAGTGAAAATTAAAACCTGCATGCAACTTTAAGTTGCAAAATCGACTTTACCCAACCATAAGTAATAAAGTGGAAACAAAAAACGTTCCTAAGCAACTACACGTGACAAGATGAACTCATATACAATTTGAGTTGTGTTTAAAGCTACAAGTGTTGTCAAACAATGTTAAACCACTTATTTAGAACAACATAAAGCTATAACATAAGCTGATAAATTCACTAATGTGCTGCTTGGGACCCTTATTTGGATCTTTTAATTCCAAATGACTAGTATAATAGAGTAGTATATGGGCATTTCTATTTTAAAATGTACGGTTAGGCAAAACTTAAGCTATGTTCAAATACCGTCTAACCTGTCAGTTGAGAACGCACTTTAAATAAAAAAGCCCATATCACCAATAGTGGCTAAAGAAATAATTTTACGACCCTTCTAGGCCTTAAAGTTGCAATCACTTTAGGTTCCAAAAGGGCCGTAAAATTATCTCTTTAGCCACTATTGGTGATATACTACTCTATTATACTAGTCATTTGGAATTAAAAGTTCCAAATAAGGGTATGTTCCCACTTACATATAAAAGTGGCTCATAAGTAACTTTAGGGCCTTATATATCAATATTGCTTCTTATTCAGTGACAATTACAACCTGCATGCAACTTTAAGTAGAAAAATCGACTTTACTCAACTATAAGTAATAAAGTAGAAACAAAAAACGTTCCTAAGCAACTATAAGTGACAGGATGAACTCGTAAATAAGGTTGAGTTGTGTTTAAAGCTATAAGTGTAGTCAAACACTGTTAAACCACTCATTTAGAACATAAAGCTATAAGATAAGCTGCAAAATTCACTAATGTGCTGCTTGGGCCTAATTCACGAGCACTGGACGATCTACAAAAGAGAAAATAATTAGTATTCGTAATAGCATTCACTGCTTTGCCACTCGCAAGATACAATTAAGTGATTTTCAGACCTGATAGTTTCAAATAGAGAACAAATAAGTAGAAATAAACACTGTAAGATCTTTTTTGTTTCGCCATCTTTACAAATTGGAGTCCTTGAAAATGATTTATTTTAAACAGAATTTTATTACACTGACGCATAATCACAGACTTTTGATAGTTGTGACGATGTTACTTTAACATTGTACGTAACCTACAATCATTACGTCAGGTTTTTACAGTTTTAGTTCTTATCAGTATCAATTCCTTATATGATTTAACACTCTCTTTTTAAATATTCCTGATCAAATCAAGGGCGCATCGAAATTTACAAAGAAACCATACTATAGTTTCACGGTAAAAAAACATTCGCAAGAATTTCGTGCTTATTTCAATGCCTGAACGTGAAGTTTTAATCAGTTACCAAACAGATGTATAAATCCAAAATTAAAATGGCAGATCACATTCACTTTAAAAAAACACAACTTACCAACTTAATTGTTGCCACGTCACTCAAAAGAACTTTGGCGTCCCATTTATCACTCATTGACTGAACTGAAATATTCATCGTTCAGTAAATCGTCGTTCACTGCGCATAACTTTCACCCATAGTTCTAATTGCCACTTAATGTAATTGTGAGATCTCTTATGGATTCAATTTAGAACCTAAAATCGTTCAATAAAAATCGTCGTTCACTGCGCATAACTTTCACCCATAGTTCTAATTGCCACTTAAGGTAATCGTGAGATCTCTTATGGATTCAATATAGAACCAAAAATAGGCTGCAATTTTTCTCCCCGTGGCTCTATATTGGTTGCATAAGGGTTCTTTCCACCTATATAGAACTTAGTCATGGCTATATATTTCACTTAAGTACCTAAATAGATATGATATACGAGCTATTTCCCACCCAGCTGTGCTACTTGGGTAATAACACCTATGACAGTAGCACTTAGCGCAGTTATAGTCTTGAAAGTTACGTCCCGAGTTACTTGTATGCAACTATCCCCCCCTCTCCCTCACGTCTAGCCCTTTGCCCCCCACAGGATTGCTCTGTCTAACGTTTAACGTTTCCGTGAGCCAACTGTACCTCCGTTCATAAATTGCGAAGCGGTGACAGATATTGAAAAGGAAATTGAGCAAAACTGTTACAATATAACGTCATCATCATTATTTCAGCCTGCAGCATACTCCACTGCTGCACATAAGTCTCCCTCAAAGACTTCAAATCGAACGGTTCTACGTTTTCAGCCTTTATCGACATCAGGCGACCTTGATCAGGTTGCCAGATCATGTTATGGCTGGGGCGACGCACGCTGCATCTTTCGCTGTGCATTTCTGGTTTTATTTACGATATACGTAAGTATAGAAATCCTAGTAAGATAAAATACCTCATAAACCATCCAACCTCCGATCCCGAAGACATACGACCAAAGAAAACGACTAACAACACAAAACCATCATTTACATCTACATCATCTCATTTGCGATGTATTTGGCGCTATTTGCAAACAAAAAGCGTTGTTAATGCCCACGTTAGATCATCAGAAGACACGGCGTTTTAGTAGCTAAAATAACAATTAACTAAGGACGTCCTGCCGGTGTGAATTTATCGATAACTGCTTTATACATTTCATAGTAACACTGAAGTCAAGAGATCACCATATTCATAAGCTGTTTTAATGTTGCCTATAACGATTCCGCATTTAGAGATTTTTTTTATAATTTTAATCACCAATACAAAAGAGTAATGTCCTAAACAAGATATCTGGTTGACCACACGGATATAATTAACGATTATTATAAAATAAAATTAGTATACCTTTTCATGGAGTCAACATTATGATACCTGTTTATAAAAAATAGTGCAATTTAGTGGTCTGTGGCAATTTATAAATTATAGCCCATTCTTCTTGTATGTGTATAAATGATAACGCATTTAATTATTGAATACAAATAATACTACTAAATCCATTTACCAAGTAACAGCATCTAAGTAAATCTTAAATAATAATAAAAAACAATAGATAAATTACAATTATAAACCACATATAAAATCTGACATTTATTAGGTAAACAAAATATTTAATTTTATCGATAAAACAATGTCATCGAGAAGTCACTAGTTATATTTCACTCGTGCTAACTTCTATGCCTGATCATCAGGCTTTGTATTATAATGCGTTTGGCAAAAACTGACATCGCCCAAACGGAAGGGCGGCTGCTCCTTATCTGCAGTAATGTGCTGGGCTGAGCGTTGATCGACTGCAAAGCTTTGATAATTTGTTCCACATATGGTGCTCTTACCTTAGCGAAGTTTAGCTTTTGTTGACTTTAACTTAGGCACTTTGTTCAAAGAGGAGATTGGAATAAATCGGATTGGCTGTTAGGCGGTAAAGTCTTTTGGATTTTTAAAAACTTTGTTAATAATTTATTGGAAACTCAAGTTTCACCAACAACAAAATTTAATCGCTTATGCCATAGTTTATTTGCCTCGACGTTTCGGGCTTGTCGTAACGTCTATGGTCCCGAAGGGACTGTCGAGATAAATTAAATTATCTGTTTACGAGATTAAGTCTCGCTTTGTTATAATCAATTTCAACGTGGAAGATTAGGTATATTTATTGTAAAAACATGCACATTGCTGTGTTCCAGTTTAAGAAAGAATAAGAGACCCAGTGAAATTACGGGCATCATGAGGCAATGACACCTTAATTCACAGGTGACACCGCTTTTCAAATTAATTGATTTGGAGATTTAGGAAGTGGTTACAATTCTGCTTTCTATCACTTACGCTTCGCGCTTGTTTGTCACTTAATGAAAAATATTGCTCATTCTTGTCTGGTATGACACTTTTTTAAATCTTCATTTCACATTCCAATACCGAAGTTCCCACAAAAACTCGATTCTTTCTGCCAACTGTCGCCATAATTCAAAATTCCATCACCTATCATCATTTTAATTGGACATATGACTCCGATTTCCGATCTTATCTCCCAGCATCGCCACAGCTTAAAAATATACAGTTGGAACAAAGTATAAAGACAGACAAGTGGTCAAACTTCGGCATTTAGGACCGCGGTATGCATTCGAGGTCGAGACGCAGACAATGGGATCAGTACCGGATCATTCTTATGCATTCTTAAAACTTTGCTGGTTTGTAGTGTAGAGTTAATGTAATTAATTATGTAATTCTCTAATAATGATTAATTAATTTTGTTTTATTTGTAATTATTTTTTTATTATTATTTTTTGTAATGTTATGAATCTAATTATTGCATAATTTAAGAAATGTGACTTAGCTGATTACCTATTACGTTTGGAAGAAACCTAGCTTTTAAGATTAGCACCTAAGACATTGCCACACCCTAACAGGGTAGCCATTGTACTTAAAATATTTGTAACACCTTATTGTAAACATGGTACTGCAATAAATGAATATGAATATGAATATGAATACTAACCCTTTTGTAGGAAGAAAAATTACTGCTATTATACTGTAGTTGGGTAGTGTTGTTGACAGCTACATGATAATGTCTTCTGTTACGTTCACTGCGTTACGACCGGGTATGGTTGTCTCGCGGGTTGGTTGTCACAGCGGCCATAAAATAATACTAAACGAAGGATGTGCATCGATTGGTGAAGTACGGAAGGATATACAGCTCTTGCGATCTTTTAGCACCGATCGACGTGCTTAATGTTTCGTTTAGTATTATTTTATGGCCGCTGTGACAACCAACCCGCGATACAACCATACCCGGTCTCCCCTGCGGGGCCTTCTGAACCCCTACTATGGCATCATTCAGTGCGGGGGACAAAAATTAGCGTTTACTCGCTGGTGCGGTGAGGACTGTCACTCTCCATACAAAAAGCTGTTCCCGGGTATTTACAACGCCATGTATGTATAAGCTTGGTATAAGAATTATATTATTTACAATTATTCAACTTTGCAAGCTTGACACAGTATTTAAAATGTTAGAATTTATTTATTATTAGCTGTTTACGAACTAATTGTTACTGTACCTACTATGTTTCTTTGTTCAATTATAACATCGTTAAATAAATGTATTTTCTTTCTTTCTTTGTTCGTTAAATGTTTAGTTTTTTAGTGCCACCTAGTTTTTGCCTGGATATCCCCTTGCGGTCGGGGCACGATCCAAAGTATGGAGAATAAATAAATAAATATTAGGGGACAATCTTACACAAATCGAACTAGCCCCATAGTAAGCTCAATAAGACTTGTGTTATGGATACTAGACGACGATATATACAAATACTTAAATACATAGAAAACATCCATGACTCAGGAACAAATATTCGTGCTCATCACACAAATAAATGCCCTTACCGGGATTCGAACCCAGGACCTCCTGCTTCGCAGGCAAGGTCACTACCAACTAAGCTAAAGCGGTCGTCAAATGAATGACAGTCCTCTTGTTTTAATGGTCCTTGGAAATAGTTATATATTTGTGTTTCTCTTTTAAAGTATGATCTAGCGATATATTAAAAATGTACGGGGTCATATGAACCCAGTTCCGATCACAGCACAAATATAGTCTTCTTGTGCGATACGGGGTCAAGAGAACCCCGTATAGATTTTAACTGACCTGAGGGGGATTACCTAGTGCCTAATATCGCTAGTGCAGTCTTTATCGCAACTCTTGTTATCGGTAAATTGGAAATAAAGCGTTTCGTGGTGCATGCTAGAATTGTCTCATAAAAACAATGAAGCATCAACGTCAAGATCACCGCAGCTAGGGTTGCCAGATGGTCGGGATTTGGCGGGATTGTCCCGATTTTTTGTATGTCCTCCCGACTCCCGACAAAGAAGAAAATCTCCCGACAAACGACTTTATTTTAAAACTTAGTCCGATCCACTCAAGGTGGGGCCCGGCTAGCGAAAATTTCTGCTCTTTCAGGCTAAAAAAAGCTCGCGTCGAGCCCGCGGGGTATCCCACGACCAAAGTCTCAAAATCCCGACATATTGCTTTTTTCTCCCGATAAAAGGTCATTCAATCTGGCAACCCTAACCGCAGCGGCAGTCAACCCCCTCACCTTTGTTCCGCATGATTTCTCAGCGTGCACCTTATCATTATAACGATAATCTTGTTACTAGTCCCAGTACAGAACGAACATATCAGGAACTGCAAAACATTGACTTAATGAGTAATATAGAAACTTCTATACTTCGTGGCAGTATACCCCACCATTTCATGTTGTCAAAGCTCGAAAATTACAATTTTGGACTATGTTGTTGTAAAGCAAGCAGATTTTAAATTGAACTGTTAATCCATGGATCTCCATTGAAGTCTGATCATAATTTTACAAAATACTGATCCGGAGCCAAATAATGTATGTACCTATATGTTGAGCACATATTTAAACTTGGTGAAAATAAAAGTGTGTAAGCTGTTATAAAAAATTACGGGAACCTATCAGTAGTCGAGACGCAGACAAAACAAATGCTCAAAGGTTAACTGGAAGAGATCCCTTAAAGGGATAAATTCGCCTTTGTACATATACCTTTATTTTGTAACCCTGTACTTATTTTGTGCAATAAAGTGTACATACATGCCCACACAACAAAGCAAAAGCTAAACAACAACAACAACACAATAAAATAAAACACACAATAAACAATAACAACAATACAATAAAGAACAATACAACAAATAACATGAACAATACAATAAAGTAAAAGCTATAATTATGCAGTAAGTGTAAAAAAGCAATGTGTTTAAATTGTTATAACTTAGAACATTAAATTCGCACTTATTTATTTGGTATTTGGTAAATTTAAATTTTTCGAAATTTCTTATTTATTTATTTGAGAAACACCAGAAGTGAATTTATAACAGACATGATTAATCAAGCAGATAACAATTTAGACATGCAGCATTTATTCATGCTTAGAACTTAGAACGGTAAACCAAAGGAAAGTAACATTAATGAGTCCATAGGTACATTTTTTTTCAATCCTTATCCTATTTAGGGACATCTTTTTCTAAACGTTTAAACGTCTTCATCGACTGTATAATATGTTTATACTGTGGCATCATTGTTTTCAATAAATCAAAAACTATTAATTTCATCATTAGATTAAATCTATTATAAACTAATTTTTAGTTTTCTACCGGACGTTCCACAGATTCCCATAGAGAATAGAGAATGCATGAAATCGTTCTACTAATGAACGCTACTAATTAGACCTTATCATTTGCCAAATCTCAGGGTAATTCAGAATTTCTCCGCCAAACTCGTCTTTGATATAATTTCGTGAACTAGCAATAGGACACAATTATGCAAACAAGAACCAACCCACACTAAAGTTATCGGCAAAATACAATTCTATTTATTAGCTATAGTTAAAAAAGAAATTTCAACGATATTTAAATGTGGGTTGGTTTCCGTTTGCATAATTACGACCACCGGATCCGACCGCCGACCGCCTCTCTCTATGGCATAACGCGTGCTCTTTCTGGTCGTTGGCTAAGCGCCTCCGGAGCGGCAAAATTTGGTAGGTTCTAGTAGCCGCGCGGCGAAATCGCGGAGTGAGCCACTCCTGGCTGTGGTCCGTCAAAGTCGAAGTGACGAGCGGATCGGCATGTTTTGATCCACTTTTATGAACTATTGTTACTAGTTCACAGTTCAACTTATATTTGGTACGAGAATGACGACGCAGTTGTGAACTAGTTTTTTGTCGCTAATGGTTGATTAAGTCATAAATTATGTTTGATTTTATGAGGTGATCTATAAATTGCGTTTTGAGATAATTTGAACGTGGTTTTGGCGATGTTGTTAAAGTTTAAATGTCATTCAGAGGAAACGTCAAGTTATATACAAATTAAAACTATTAAAAGTTAATTATAGGCATATTTGTGTCACCGTAATTCAACGCTACTGTAATTTTATGTATCAAAAATACATTTTTCCTTTGTGTTTAAATTACATTAAATGTTTACTCAATGTATGGCAAAACCGAAATGTTTAGTGGGAATACGAATATTGATAAATAAAAGCTAGTAAAATTGAGTGATGAGTGGATTGCAAACTAGGTTTTATGCAGTTTTTTAGTTACTTATCGAATCGTAGTTCGCGGCTTTTGATTTCAAAATGACTTATTTGGGGTGCCTAAACATACACAACAATATATTTTAGAAATAATTTAATGTGGAGTTTTAGCTTTAGGTTGACATTTGATACAATTTTTTTTTTGTGCAGTATAAGGTTACATTTAATCGTTAATTAATTTATAGAGAAGTTTCCTTTCAAAAAGGCTTATTTCTCTATGAAAACCATATAAAAGTAAACCTTTTTGAAAAGATTCTCCCCAATAGGAATTCTTTTTATTATTTTATTTTACTTGATTAGTTACTGAAAAAAAGTTTTAATTAGTCTTGTTTTCATAAAACATAGTATTTAAAATATGATTCTCTGATACTTTGATGTTTTCAAATAAAATCAAGTATAAAATAAGCTGAAAATAAGGCTCTGCTGAAATTACAGTACTTAAAACCATTTCTTTACCTACTTATTGATGACTATTTACTAATTTCTTAGGGACATAAGAAACCTGTTCTATTTATTAAATGGTAACACAAAAACTCCCCAAAACTTTGTTGAATTGATTAGGATTGGTCTTGTCTTGGATCTAGCCTGATGGTAACCATTCCACGATGGATCTACTAGATCCACAGACAACCTTCACTAGACGGAGCATGTTGCACTCACCACGTGTATACTCGTAGTCGATTATAATAAACCATTACCGACATTACGCTACCGGCCGCTGGTCCAGTTGCGACCATGTTTCTGACCTGTGTGTGCACCAACGTGAAATAAATACTTTTGTTGAATCGGACGAAAATTTCAAATATAGAATGAAAAAGATGTGAAACACGCGTTGTACTAGTAATGTCGGTAATGGTTTAATCGACCATACGCCTGATGAGCGTAAGCTGCGTGAGTTGTCTAACGGCCATTCTCAGGGAGTATAACTGCATCTAATTATCGCGTCTCCAATAGTCTCCATACATGTAGTATGAAAACAGCGTCGCGGTAATTAGGTGACCGCAGACATACTTCGTGAGAATGGCCGCTAACATGCTCCGTCTAGTGGAGGTGGTCTCTGACTAGATCCAAGCCACAAACCTCACATATCACACAAATTAGTTAACCTACATAAACACACAAAAACAGAACCAGTAGGTGGTCCCCGAATATTTGTTAGTAATTGACACTATATGAATAACGGCCGGTTTTAATTATGAATGCGTGTAATTTCCTATAATTGTGTTTTTGTTGATTTATCGACTCGCGCGCAGTGGGAGGGGCGGGCAATTTTATTGTTTCGGCGTTTCGGTTGCCAGCAGTGTTGCCAGGTAACGGTGTGTGCAGGACTTCTTCAATTTTAAGGGTGTGTGGTCACATTCCGACATTCCCGATTTTCCGTGTGCGACGCCAATTGTCCTAATATTTCATCGATCGGAACGACAATTGTATTGTTATGTTCTTCATTTATTTTAACTTATATGTTTTGCTTAAACAATGTTCATACAAAGTGACTTTTTGTGAAAGTATTATTTATATGAATATAAAACAGCTTACAAATTCAATTAAAGTAGATAAAACACAAAGGAAAAAGATTAACATTTTGTTAAATTAAGGCCTAACTACGGGCATCCGCTTTTGAAAACGACCCCTAATTCCTTTAAGGAATCTCTTCTTGTTACAATCAAGTCGTATTAGTAGAAAGTGGATGAGGTTTCATTGGTTACAAATTGTAAGTCTATCTCGCTTTGACCAGTGATGTCCCAATTTTTGATAATCTGTACCTGGCAACATTAGTTTCCGGTAACGGTATCAGTTTCCGAAAGGGTGGCGGGTTTAATCGGCAATTGTATTGTTTTTGGCGATGCCTGATGAATAACTACCTTTTTTTAATTATAACAGGACTTAATGCCAGTATGCATCGCAACTCCATCGTAAAAACTAGAAGAAATCAACATTTTAAGAAGCGGATTCCATATTTGCTCAATTCTTTCCGAGATTTTGCTTACTTTAGGTAAGTATAAAAGTATCTGAATTTCCGATGCCTGGTTATCGATCACGCGTCAAATTATATTAGGGACCTGATTGAAGATGAAGTTTGTGAATTACCCTACAGATGGCGTTGTTGTTGAACGGTGATGTTGTCTGAACGCTGACTGGCGAATACCTAATTGACCGAGCGAACGAAGCGCGAGAGTTCTACAGGGTGATTCGGGAGACATGAGCGAAACCAACCCCATGGATTCAGTAAACATTAATGTATGATTCACCATCGTATTTAAGTGAAACACCCCCACTTTTTCTCCATTTCTTTTTACTTTCGTGAAGTACAAAACTTAATTCTTTACAATCATGGGCTCTCAAAAGTAAGATAAAACCTCTTTAACTATTATGACCGCACTTTGATTATGAAGAAAGTAAATTGTCATAGTCATTTTGAGAATGTCAACGTTTACAAACATTCACAGGTAAAGCGAAGAGTACTTAACGGAAGTATTCTAATTGTAGATTGACCGTGAATGTCGTAAATAATTTTAAGCTTTTTGCTTTCAACACCAAATAAAAATGAACAGTAATCTAAATAATACTGGTACGAAACAGTAACCACACAACAGCTTATGATATACTGAATCCGTAGGGTTGATCATATCATATCATCATTTATTCATACGGAAGTTGCAAGTACACGTCAGTTTGCTTACAACTATGTAATATAATTATACTATAACTAATACATTCGTTTAGATTTAATTCCAATTGAATAATTTTATTTTTTGTCCCAAGTTAAAAAAAATTGGTAACTATAGAAAGACTCCTGCTCACGTGTCCCGAATCATTCTGTATATCTGTCAACATCTTATAAAAGCCTAATTTTATGTGAAGGTTTGCTCTTTCTTATCTTTTACATATAACTTGACTAAATCACTGTTCTGATAAGATAAAATAATCTCGTTAAATTTACTAATTTAAATATTTAATCCCCATTTACACGCAAAATTATCTTGTTATTGGCACTTATTTCTTAAGTAACTAATTTATCCGAACGTATGACAGTTTTAATGAAAACATTTTAATATTCACATTATTTTTTTCACTTTTATGATCAGACCTACGATTAACATTAAATAATGTCCATCCATGACATTTTTTCTATATTTACTTAACACTTGCAAAATCTTGTTCCGCGATAATCATTTAACATATCCATTATACTTCAGTTGATTAATATTAACAGGTACATAAATATTCCTAAAAACCGCCATATTTTATCAAATCAACATTCGCAACTATTTGATATTCAAAAAAATCTTAAATCTCAGGTGTTGTTAACATCTATGGTTAATTTATTACATTCAGATTTCACTTCGTTAAAACGGTACCATCATTAAACGTTAATTTAGAAAAAACACAACTCGGCCGCTCTAAACTTTTGACACAATAAAAAGCAAATTGATTTTGAATTTGGTTAAGTTAAAAGCGATTCGTTGTTCTGATTACGGTTTCTTTGGTACAGTTAGCATAAATAAATAGTCGGATCATAGACACAAGCACTTATTTTTCTTCCAACAAAAGATTCATCGAGTGGCTTGTATGTGTGCGCGCCGTGGACGAAAATTTTAATTTTGTACTTCCCCAAAGACTTGATATTATCTAGTCCTAACTAAACTTCCTAAACTTTTGAGGGATACAGGTAAAATATTAGGTGAATCGACTTGTTTCCATTTAAATTTAAATCATTTGTGAATCCATTTATGAAGATTTGGTAACATATGGGAACGGTCGATTTTCGTGCACGGCACATTCAAATAAGCGTTGTTAAGCCTACATATTCGACGTATGTGAACGTTGCGCACCTGAAAGTGTTAAAATGTTCCATGGCATTATTCAATTCGGACCATACATTTCAGTGCTTGAAAGATAGCGCACTTGTGTATGAATTTTACCGGCCGGACTGGCCGGAGCGGATTTTAAAATTTATTAAAGGAGATTGAAGTGTCAGTACAATAATTAAAGTTCATATTTGAACACGGTAGGGCGCTGTGCCCGGCTGCCGTCATACAGCTGCGCTGCGCCACACTGTAATAGCAGTAATTTTTCTTCCTTCATAAAGTACATCGCGCGGTTGAATGTCTGCGCACCGTGTACGAACACACTACGCGCAAAGTTTTAAGAATCAATACATAAGAATGCTCCAGTATGGATTGCACTCACACAGACGCGCGTTAGTGCGTCTGTGTAAAGACGTGTCGCGCGCTCCTAAACGACTGAAATTGGACTACTTGTTTGTCTTTATACTTTGGCTGCGCTCCTGCCCGGCCCGGTCGGTGCGACTAGTACATTAGCCATAGGTAGGGCTCCAAAATTTGACACCTAGGACATAAAGCACATGCGCTGTAGAATAGCTTCACTGATGCGCCGGGTGCGCGGGAGCGCCAACAGCATCCTGAGCTCACTGGCTCCAATCCACCCGTGGATTGCCCGATAATGAGACATTGGACTGAGGCGCATACTCCAGTCTGTGCTTACGTCCGTTGTTAAAAATATGTTATTGTTTACTAACATTAGAATTTAAGATAATTGTTACTATACTAACACATTATGGGCCCAGTGTCCGAAATAAAGTGATATTTAATTTATTTTATTTTAATTTAAAAAGCGTAAATCCCCGGATTTTGGACCTCAAAACCCGGACATTTTTTCGCTTTCGGGGGGGTGGGGGGTGCATTAGCTCTCGCGAGCCGGAGTAGCAAACCCGGACTACGAATGAAGTGCTCCCCGGACGTTCCCCGGACGCTTTCCAAACTAGGACAAATCCGGGAAACCCAGACGGATGGCAGCCCTAGCCATAGGCGACCATGTTATTGGCCAACTGTGTTTTCAAACTGTCTATCTTCCCACGATGCAGTAACAATTAGACAATTGTCGGTCACTTTAACGATCAGCCATAAAATCTGGTTTCATGTCATTAACCGCATTCTTCTGATACTTCCGCTTTTATAGTTTTACTAATCAACGCGTCGAGATTAGTACGACCCAGTACGTAATGGCGTCGGCCGTGGATTAATTTTATTAGTCCAGCCTTTGGACAATTGGTCGTTTACAGTCGTATAGATAATTGAGTTTCGACCGGCGCGGCTTTTTCTTTGGTTTTTATGTTTGCTGTAAGGCCACTTATTTCGGTAAGTTATCTGTCGACCGAGTGGTGACGGGACGGGGAATATCTAATTTAGATTAATGAAATTGATGTTGCCATGTTTGCTTTTCATGGAACTGTTAAGTATTGGGTAAGGTTGCCCTGTTTCGGATTCGCTTGAGTCATACTGTATAATAACATTGTTCTCAGTTATAAGTAAATATAAGGTGTTGTATTCTTATACTTACAAGGAGGTACCGAGATACTATGTAAATATTTAGTAAGATAGGTACTGAATAAATATAATCAGTAATCAATTGAAGAAATTGCTTAGTAGTCAAACCTTTTACGACATAGATGAATTCTTTCATTCTAACTGCTGATGTAATTAATAATTGGGGATGTAGGCTTAGTTTTGCCGATACGATACCGATACGATACGTATACAGGGTGACTTCTTTTTCGTGATACAAAATAATTAATTTTTTTTTTGCATTTACAAAGATGACCCCATTATAAAAGTTGTTCAAAATCATGGATAGATTGAGGTTTAATTATCCTGTATCACGTAAAAGAAGTCACATATTGTAGTAAATAATCGGCGATACCGATACCGATATGTTAGCTAAATAATGAAGTATGAACTTCAGATTTTTGTATGTCCTTATAAAACTTGGCTATATTTAACAGAGAGTCAACCTTGAAAGTGTAAAGTAAATAATTTGTCAACTCAAAATTCAATTTTTTTTTATTAAGAACCGAAGATTTAATTAACATAGTAATTATCGTTGCACAAGGTAATAGACCAATCAATACATAAATTTAGTCAGAAATTGAAATTACTTTTTGCAGATCTTTTTTCATACCTACTTTACGCGCTCTTCAAATATCGGTTGTATAATCGGTATCGTTACATCCCTACTAATAATATTATTTAATAATCTAACCCTAAATATCTATATTTAGATATGTAATCTAATTTGTTACTCCATAAAATAATAATTGTCATTGTCACTATAACCACAAAACCGTGACATGTAATATTTTATAAATAAATGAGTATGAGTATGAGTATATTTTATTATTTTTGCCTGGATTGCTCTTTTGGCTAGGTATTGTTTATTCCCGGATTTCTTCACGTCGTCATTATTATTGAAATTTTCTTACATCTTTATTGACTAAGGCTAAGTCTTTTACAATACATTTCAATCATTTTTATCTTCATCCCCAAACCAAAGACTTCGATGTCGATAGTATCCAAAAACGTACCTATTCTTAACATCTCAACTTAATTTTCGATGTAAATAAACTTTAATCTATACAAAATATCATAATTTTTATGTTATCCTGTAAACTTTATAACTTTAAAGGTTATTTTATTTTAAAACGATGGGTAATTTGAGCAAACCATTAAAATCTTGAGCGACACTTTTATACAACCTCGCATTGCCATCCAATTGATGTTCCTTTGATAAAATCTAGAAGTTTTGTAGTGGCCGATAATTAATATTTTATGATACAAGTATTAGTAAAGATAAGATTATGTATGAGTTAATATTTAAATTTTTGAAACGTTTAATATTTCATGTAAAAAAGTATTGCTTTTATTGAAATCTGATCCAATAATGAACGTTAACTAATTTATTTATTTGCTATTTATAAAATCACCAAATCGATCGGTATAAAAAAGATTAACTAAGTACCTACTACTAATCATTATGAACTAAAAATCGATACACAGTTGTTGAAACAAATTTTTCTGGTATTGACTGTCGGTCGATAATTTTTTTATGAAATAGGTATGTAGTACCGAAATCGCAAATACCTAAAAAAAATCTGCTCTTAGAAAAAGTTCAACGACTGCGCTTCACACAAATCATCAGGCTGACCTAATTTGACACAACCTCTTTACTAGAGTCCGTCTACGATAACTCTGCAGTGAGGTATATGAGAACACCTCCATTTAAAACTCACATTTTTATAGACATTTCAGTTATCGCAGTCACACTCTATTGTATGTCATTCGTGTATGTTCACTTATAGTAAGTAATCTAATCAAATTTTGATGAAATAGCACTGAAATCCAAACACTTAAAACAAATATCTGCTTGTATAAAAAAACTTACAAAAACGAAGTGCAGTTGAAACAAACAAATCATTAGGCCGGCCTAATTTGACACAATCTTTTTCTAAAATGTATTATTCAGTTGTATATTTAGTAATAATTGTAGATATTATGGCACTTCAATCACATTGTTTTAAATGCTTATAAAAAAAACTACCTCGCAGAGCACAGCATTGAAGTTTACAAAAATCGAAGCGCGGTCGTTGAAAGAAACAAATTACTCGGCCCATCATGTTTTTTCAATTATTTAATATCATTTGTTTACGGATACCTAAGTAATTAATTTCCAATGAAATGACACCGAAATCACATTATATATTTAAAAAAAATCGGCTGGTATAAAAAGGAAACCTACAAAAATTTAAGTGCACTCGCGCAAACAAATCATTAGACCGGCTAAATTTGATACAACCTTTTTTCTAACAGTAAAGGGTAATAGTTTATTTTAAGATACAAACAAGGGAAGTGGAGGTACATTGAGTAATACACAGTAAATGTGTATATTTACGTATAAATGGCACTTCAATCACATTATACCTCTAAAAGTAATAGTACAACATTGAAGCTTACAAAAATCGAAGCGCGGACGTTGTAACAAACATTTTCTTGTAGGTATTTACGAGTAATGCCATTTGTGTATATTTAATAAAATAACTATTTTCCATGAAGTAGCACCGAAATCATGTATACCTACATAAAGAAAAACCTGCTCGTAAAAAAGAAAGCTTACATTACAAAAATCGAAGCGCGGTCGTTGAAACAAACAAATCATTAGGCCAACCTAATTTGACACAACCCTTTTTCTAGCATTGAATGTTGCGCGTGCGTCGTGGCTCTGCTTATCAGTTTAATTGGCTGGACGGATGGAGTGCTACATGGGAAGGCGGCCTGCGGCGGACGGATTTGTAATTAAATTAGGTTTAGATAGAAGCATGTTGAGATAGGGATAAGTGGTTAGGAATTCGGGAAGTCTGGGAGTTGAATTAGTTCTGTTAAGGGACTAATGGTTGTAATTTAAAAGGAAAATGAGTAGAGCCGAGCTTTAGTCACTTTTTTTAACACAAATATAATTAATAGTAATAAAACAACTTAAACGGATTAAATCGCGTATATTACTACATTTTAAGTCCCAACGTTTCGTTCGTCCGTTTAAGTTGTTTTATTACTATGAGTGATAATCGCGGAAACCGAAGACAATAGAAATATAATTAAATTGCAAAAAGGGTAGGTTTGTACGATTTCACCAAGACTATCTTCATCTTTGTAAAAAGGTTATTTAGCAAGTTGCTTCTGTCATTGTATCAAGAATTTGTAATGAATAGAGAAAAGGAAAAGTTTGGACTCAAAAATACTAACTAACATCTAAAGGACATTATTGTCAACTAATTCAAAGTTTATTGCTGTTAATATTTTATTTGATTAGTATTAAATACGATAAAAATATTTCTTAACGATTATTCCGAGTACCATATCATTCACAAATCTATATTTCCTAATTTTCTTCAAACGAAAGCCGCAAACGCATCGGACCGCGACACCCCTCATAAAAACGTAGAAAATTAAGTTAATTTATCGTACAAACAACAGTTTTTGTTCGACCAATCAAGAACAATCATCACGCTATTACATGCCCCGTTAACCCCGTAATCGCACAATAAAAAACCTAAACGCGTGCTCGACGTGCAATCTTTAACCACTATTACTTTGCCGAACATAATAAAAATAACACTCCCCAATAGACTCTATTATGCACGCCGTAAGATCGATTTTGATTATTAAACTTTATTTTCCAACTTCCATAGCGCCTGGTTTAACACAAGTTTAATTAGGTACATGGAAAAGTGGCTGCTGCACTAAAATAATCTTTATTATTAAGGGATAAAGGTGGTGATGTTGTTTGGCAGCGGTAAAATAACAGTAGGGCATCAGTGCGTGAAGCTGATTTCGGAATGGAACGTGCTAGGTGCAACTAATTGCATGAAAATTTTATACAATTTGCACCTAATTTTGATATAAACTGCTTGTTCATTTGGTTGCGGTTGGTTACCCGTACACGGGGGGATTGCATCTATTTATTAGCTTAATTGTTTTCACACGTTGTCAGTTGCTTTGTTCAATGAGCACGAAAAAGAGTGCGTATGAGGGGTTTTAATGTTCAGTGTTTTGCTTTCCGTTTTTATGTAGACACTTTATTGATTATTTTAAGCGTAATCGAAGATATACGACCCATTACTTTACTTTGATTATTGGAGAACAAACAAAAACAAGTGTACAAAGGTGAATAGTCTTAACACTAAAGCAAGAAATATGAACTTATTTCCTTTACAGCTCTCATTGAGACATGTTGGATATTTTGAAAAATTACCAGCGATATTTAGGGACAAACTCAAAACTCAAACTCATTTATTTCTGTAAGTAGGCCTCAAGGGCTCTTTTACATGTCTGATTATTTTCTTTTGGCGCTTCGGTAGATGACCTTCTGGAAAAAACTCTCTCAGTAGTTCAAAGTGTATTTCCGATCTGCTTCCTAATATGACGGTTGTCATAAGAGCGCTGTTTTATGGGCGCGCCAAATTCGCCTAAGAAAAAGTGCTAAAATACATTAATAGCTGCTAAAACTATCTGAATGGAATACGGCGTTTGCAGTCCGCCGGTCGCTGCGCTGTATCTTTTAAACAGTAATAGATAGAGGTTTAACATTTTCTCATAATGTGTATTTCTAAGTATTGTCACAATAACAACAAGTTATACAATTTTAAATAATAGGGGTTAAGGTGCTTTAGGGAAAGTTTCAATATGGGATAATTTTAAAAATCAAGAATTTCCACTACACTACGCAATTTTTTTTTAAGTCTACAATTAGTGAAAGGAATATTAAGCGTCGTGTCTAGCATGGTATTAGCGTGTAACAGTAAATCAATATGTTGCATAGATTATGAGAAATTCTTAATTAACGGAATTACCTTATCTTCGGATTTATCCCAATCCACCATACCTGTAAGTGTTTCTGGCGATTTCGCTCGACGGTGGTACATTAATCTTACCTTCCATTGTAACATTTTAAAAACAAATTCATTATTTTTCCTAACCTAGATCTCAAACCTTGATATCCATAATAGAGCATTTCCATGTAATTGCTCAAGAAATTTTAACGATCTCGAATTCATTGCACATTTTTGTGTTAAAATCAATTAGCACGGTTATAAATAGTTTTGTTCAATTAAAAACATTTACCGATTGCTCAGCAATTACAAGGTGTTAAAATAATTGCCAGCACGCGCCTTCATTCCTGTATTCCTTTCTTATAAAGATAAAGAAAAATAATTGCTCAATTAAATTGATCTTTCAAGTTTTTTCATTTTGGATACTTGGTCTATAATGAATAATTGTCGTTGAATAATCTATATGTAGGTAAGCCAATATATATTGGTAAGAATTACATAAATCTGAACTAGATGTATTTAGACCAGTAACATTTCTAAAAAAGACTTCAAATAGGTAACTACTGAATCTACGAGTCAAGTTCTGAGAGATACCAAATGTTCTTTTTTTGTGAAGTCGGTTAAGAGTATGTGGCGAGGCGTCCATACAACTCGATTTTTAACGGTTTGCCTTGAAGAAAATGTAAGCTAGCTTTGCTCCAGCTTATCCTCGGAGAAGTTTGACGACACAACACAAAACTTCCAAAGAACCTATCTATCCAAGGAAATAGTTTATCGATTTGTATGGGAACCTTACAAACGCCAAAGCGAAAAAATTTTTCGCTTGGCGTTTGACGCCAAAGGTGTAATTTGGTGACGGAAAACGTATTTTCCAATCTGATAATAATATTGACGGCCACTGAAGTTAACGGCGTGCAAAGTAGGTCGCCGCCACTCCTTTTTAGCACGCTAGGTACCTACAGTAGTTTCTAAGACGTTGCAGTAATATAGTGCTGACTTAGCTTAATTGGCTGATGCAAACGCATCGTGCCTTTGGACACCTCTTAGGCTGCGTTTCAACTGAAGCTGTGTAGCGGACACACACCCCGTGCGAGGAAAAAATACACCAATGGCGGGGCGTGTTGGGCCAGCTTAGCTAGGCATGTCGATTGGTGGTTATTTTCCTCTCAGATAGCTTAGCTACCTCGCACAGCTCCCGTGGAAACGCAGCCTTATGCCAGTTATCAGAGGTGTCTTATAAGTACTACACATACATTGTCCACGCTTTCAAATATCCAGAGACACCCGACATGCACTAATTTGTATTCTCCACCAGCCACCCAATTGTGTTGCCACCCCAACAACGCGAACTATCTCGCAGCGGCCATCGGGCATTCCAGCGGCTATTTGTATGAGTTCACAGCTTTGCTAGTTAGTACCTGCCCATTGATCCGTCCGTCGGAGCACCGACAATGGCCTGAGCGGCGCCTGCGCCGGTAAATAGTGATAGATGATTTTGAATTGTAATTGGGGAGTTGGGAATGGGAAGACAAGCAGTAGGTGGGAGTATTGCGAGTCGCTGGACGCCATTAAACAGCCTTATTCGATATTGAATAAATAAGTACAAAAGTACTAAGCTTCACGAGGCAAGGACAAGCACAGATGAACCTTAATCAAAGTTCAGTTGCTTTAAATGAGGAATCGATAGAAAGAGGATTACTACAAAAGTATACAAACTCTACAAAGACACAAAATCTAACACAATTTTAAGACAGGCTTACATTGGTAGCAACAGTTCGCAGCATGTGCTGTGTGAGCTTAGTAATTTGCGTTATTTTCCAGCATGTAACTTACTCGTAACAGATATAAGTTATTTATCGCGTTTTTTTTTGTTAACGGTGTGGCATTACGCTTACCTCCCTGGCCCTTACCAGTGTAATTTCCTAGGCCATTAAAAGGGCCCTTCGGGGAGGTTAGTTGGTTAGTAGTAGAGGTTGGGACTCTCCACCTCAGAAGGAAGGGCATACCCACTAAAACCACACCGGTGATGAACCTCTACGAGAACTCCTCAGGAGCTCGCAGTCGGGATTGTGGGAGGCACTGACCTGACGTTTACCTAGACGGATACCTAGGCCGGACTGCACCTGCTGCTCTTCTTCTGGCCCTGTAAAGCTAACAAAAGATGAGTGTGGGAGAGTAGTCTAGACTTATTCCGGCCTGGCTATTCAGATTTGAGCCCGTTAGGAGTCAGTAAGCCGAATGACGGGGTTGAATCTACTGACTATATTATAACGATCAGTCTCAGCTTCTGACTGTCAGGTTTGCCGGATTCTTTCATAGTGCGGGGCCCTTTGAGGTGAAGAGGAGAGTGGCAAGGTTGGCACGGTTTATGACTGGTGAGTATGCAGTGTCACGTGCGAGATGAGTTGTCCGAACTTGTGTAAATGTAAACCGTGCATGTACCTGAAATGATAAGCTTTATTGCGCGATCAGTGGCGTGTATTATATAATGACAAAAATACACTTCGTAGCCTATTAGGGTCATCATCATAAACTGAAGAGACTTGCTCTTGTCGATGGAGTGACCGCCATTCCGTTTTCTTCTCTGCGATCTTGATACGACGTCACATTAAGTTATTAAGGGTAAGAGGGTAGAAATGAATAGGGTAGGTTAAGATACCGCCTAGCTTACTAATATCTATCCTCCTACCCTTGCTATGTAAGAAATTAGAGGGTGTGCTTTTTGTTTTTATAGAGTACACGTAACTGTGCGCGATAAATAAATGACAAAGCTTAACGGGTATTAACGTCACGTTTCGACAAGTAAGCAAACGCGAGAGTGACAAGTAAGAAACAAAAAGCTATTCTATAATTCTGTTATTGTTCCAACCTCTTTGAAAGTTCTAGCTTAGTATTTTACGAACAAAATGAGTCCTTTTACCAGAAGCAATGCCCTCTATCTTATTATTCCCCACTCCTGTTTCACCACAATAAACATATACAATCAGTGTATAAAGGTGTCTTTTTGTTTATCAATTTGTATTTGTCCCAGCGTTATCATCGACGCCGGTCGGCGTACATCAGACGATTGAAATTGTATTTATATAGAGCTGTTCAACTGTGTATAGACTGTGGACGGCATAAAAAATGATTATATATGCCTGCGAGCATACATATCTGCAAAAAAGTTACCAGAACCACGAAAAAAAACATGACTATTAGCAAGGACCATTAAAACAAGAGGACTGTCATTCTCCATACTTTGGATTGTAATCCGACCGCTAGGGGATTTCCGGGCAAAAACTAGATGGCGCTAAAAAACTAAACATTTAACGATGTTATAATTGAACAAAGATACATAGTATAGTAACAATTAGTTCGTAAACAGCTAATAATAAGTAAATTCTAACATTTAAATACTGTGTCACGTTTGCAAAATTGAATAATTGTAAATAATGTAATTATTTTACCAAGCTTATGCATAGATGGCGTTGTAAATTCGGGGAACAACTTTTTGTAAGGAGAATGACAGTCCTCTTGTTTTAATCGTCCTTGCTATTAGTGACACAACCTATTCATAAGAGTAGGAGGTTACAGCATGAACCCAACTTGAAGATTACTGAACAGAATGTGTTATACAGTAGGTAGGTACTAGGGCAAATCATCATTATTAATGCTTGCTTCCAATCTTGCTGGTTGTACACCAGATTCTTGACGTTTTGATAAGCAACGTCACTAGCTTTTTCCTCTACTTAATCTATGTAACTGCACCTAGGTCTGCCCCTGCCCTTACCTCTCCTTTCCTCCATCTTCTCTTCCAAAATAAATTTAAACAAGTTATCGAGTCTTATCTAATGTCCTATATGTTTTCCACGTCCGTACCTTAAAATAAAGTATCCGAACGTAATTGCTTGCAAAGCCACCGGCTTACTAAAGGTGCTTTAGCTATCTGTTAGCGCGAGGCTACGGCCATCTATACATTTTAAGGTCCTTGGGTACAACTTAGACAGTTGTAACACCTCTATGAATATATTCACAAAGCATCAACGTTTCTCATATTGGCTACTGCCATCATCGCACTTTTTATTGCGCCGTTTGTTACTCGATAACAGAAGCCTTTTATCCCGCCAATGCTATCTCACTCTGACGATGACTAAGACCGCGATAGTACAAACTATAGTTTACATTGGCAAATACCAGCGTACTTAACTAATGTTCTGATATGTTAAACCTACGGGTATATTACATAAACCGAAAACAAGAGTAAACCCTTGAATCGCCGACGAATTTTGAACCGAAGGTATTTTTCTATGAAACAGTTTTTTCTTTGGCTTAATATAAACCAGACCTAAGCTAGTGGTACCTTGGTTCCGATGGAGCTTTGCAATAAATATGAAAAATTTACCGTTTCGGAGAAAAAATATTTCGAAAAATGAAACTTTGATAAAATAAAATATTCTATGAAAATGTCGACCAAATAGCAGACGGGTCATAATTATTTTTGGGCACACGGACATTTTGATTACTGAATTGATACTCGTATTACACTGAAAGTTTTAGAAATGTTTTAGGGATCATACCTACTAATATAACTACAGCCAACTGTGAATTATTATGAGAATAGCTAAGGGCTATTACACCGTTCGCTTTGTAGGCACAGTTACTACCACTATAATTAGCCGCATCATTATTCAGGTGCCATTTATTAAGGTTCAACTGTACCTACGTATATTGTATGACATGCTTGACTATATTTGACTGATTAAATCAGCTGGCATTGCAGCTAACTTATCTTTAATATTATACGATCGCAAAACAAAATTCTCAAATCAAGATCAATATCAATTGATTCAATACATATACGGTCGTATCAAACAGAATGAGATTTAGTGGAGGAGTAAATATGACCTAAAAACTACTGAATATTTTCCACCATTTTGATACGAGGATAGCTGAACGTCTATGGATGGTTCGCCCTCACTCGCAAGAACAGGAATTGGAAAATGCGCCCATCAGTTGCATAAATGTGGGTGGAGTATGTCGTCTACTTGCGGTTATGGACATTCAGATCAGACAATTGATCATATAATTTTGGAGTACCCCCTAACAAAATACCCAAGTCACATAGATGATTTCGTAAATCTATCCGACAATGCAGTGGCCTATCTGAAACGGGCAAAATTTTAGATCATAATATTAGTAACTGCTGTCCCAGCGAACTTCGTTCCGTCTCACAATTTTTGATTTTTTAATGTTTTAATAGTTATTCTATTATTCGTGGCAGAGACAACTTAAAAAAATCAAAGATCATAAAAAGCGGTCCACCCGTTCTCGAGTTATAGGTAAATGGTGTAACTAACCCGACTTTGTCTTATACAGGGTGGGAGGGACTATACCGACATACTTTAGCCACGAATTCCTGGTGGTGTGACGAGTAAATAATGTTATATCAACATCGGTCGAATTTTGTCATTTTACAGTATCAATATCAATCAGTAAATTAAGCCCCTCGTTAAAAACATGTCCTTACTGGCTGAAAAGTTATCAAAAAGAAAAAAAAAGCTAAAATGGAAACGAAAGGTCAATTCTATGACGTTATTACCTACCGACGAGTACGAGGTAAATGCATTAATCTCAGACTTAAAAAGTACTTGTTCAACAGGATGGGATGGAATCCCTAACTCGTTTCTAAAATTACATAAAAACACTCTAGTACCTGTGCTTACATATTTATTCAATTTATGTCTCGAAAAAGGAGTATTCCCTGAAGCTTTGAAAAAATCCATAGTTATACCTATATACAAAAATGGACAAAAAAACCTACCTAGCAACTACCGCCCAATCTCAATTTTGCCCTCACTTTCAAAGTTGTTGGAACGCATACTAAATAAGAGACTTACATCGTACCTCGAGAAATACAATATCCTGTCGCCAAATCAGTACGGCTTCCGGGCTGGAAGATCGACTGAGGATGCAGTACAAGATTTCACACAATTTGTATCAAACAACCTTGATACGGGTATGAAGTGTCTTTCTATATTCATTGACCTCTCTAAGGCTTTTGATACGGTATCTGTATCAATCCTACTTAGAAAATTAGAGACACTTGGTATTAGGGGCTGTTCTCTTACTATTTTTGAGGATTATCTCACTAACAGACGGCAATGTGTCGAGGTCGGGGAATTAAGGAGTAGTGACTTACACATCAATTACGGCGTACCCCAGGGCAGTATACTGGGGCCCACCCTTTTTCTCCTTTACATCAACGACCTTTGTCAACTCGTTATTCCTGGAGGTAAGATCTTGACCTATGCCGATAATACCGTAATAGTATTTGCACACCACTCGTGGGCTGAAGTCTTCGAATGTGCACAAGAAGGCTTTAACATGGTAACATCATGGCTTACACAAAACCTGCTCACTCTAAATGTGGATAAAACAAAAATTATAACTCACTCCATAAGACGCTCTGGTCAACCATCGGAAAACTTTATCATAATTGCTCATAAATGCTCTGATCCACTAAATCAACAGTGTGATTGCAATTCAATAGAAAGAGCTGATACAATAAAATATCTAGGTGTAAACATTGATCCTTATCTAGACTTTAAAGCCCATATTGATGTTTTGAGTAAAAGAGTACGTAAGCTCATATATGTTTTTAAAAATCTAAGGCATGTAGCTGACAGTGGTCTCCTAAAAAGAGTATACTGGGCACTCTGCCAATCACTCCTAACCTACTGTATCTCGGTATGGGGCGGAGCGTACAAGACCTTTATTCTCATGCTTGAAGTCGCACAACGAGTAGTCTTAAAGGTGATGTATCATCTGCCTTTCACCTACTCGACTCAATTACTTTACAAAAAAGCAAATGTCCTAAGTGTAAGACAACTTTTCATCCTCTCAATTGTTACAAGATTCCACTCCAAGATACCATTCGACAAACAATATCTTGTGAACACTCGCCGACCTTTGTATATTGGTAAAAGAGACACTAAATTTTATACTAGTTTTGTCAAAAAATTCTTCTGTTTCAAGGGGCCTTACGTCTACAATAAAATAAATAAAGAAATTAACATCTATCCTATGACTAAACATGAATGTAAAAAAACGGTAACTAATTGGCTATTAAACAAAAGCTATGACGAAACTGAAAACTTTCTGATAATACAAACTTAATCCTAATGATATATCAAAACCAAAATTACCCAATTTTCTGATAAGTACTATTTGACTAAATTGCAAATTTATTTCCTTTACAACCTTATGCGCGAATCCCGGAGCCAATCGCTTGCACAAACACACACACACACACACACACAGTCACACACACACACACACACCATAGAATCTAAGATATAAGTTAAGTCTTCAACTTTCTATCTGCTGTGTAACACAAACATCTATCTCTTTTAAGGGGAAGAGCTCTGCTTATCCTAAAGCACAGGTCATACCTATTTAGGAAGTGGAATTCTAGTTAAGTTAACTATGTAAAAAGATGTTTTTTGAAATAAATTATTATTATTATTATTTATCCCTATATCTTTATTCGCTTAGGTTAGGGTTTTTACAATATATATATAAAAAGTAACATACAAAATGAAATTACAAAATATAAACACATTATAAAAAACCTAACCTAGGGTGCCGCCGGCAGCGGGGCGGGGCCCAAGCTACCGGTGGTTAGGGCTGCAGAGAGAGGAACCTCCTGACGATGCGCGCCGTGTCCAGAAGTACCGCCTTCTGTATCTGGCCCTTGATCCAGCCATCTAGCGAGAGTCTCTTGAGGTGGTGATCGAGACTCTTCGCTATAAGCCCGTTCGCCGAAACGACTATCGGAACAATGATCGTCGAATCAACATCCCACATGGCGGTAACCTCGTGAGCCAAGTCAAGGTACTTGCTGAGCTTGTCCTTCTCGGCCTTCACGAGGTTCTCGTCATGGGGGATGGTAATGTCGACGAGCACTGCACGGCGCTTGGATCGATCTATTAGCACGATATCAGGCTTATTGGCTACAATAGTCCTGTCCGTGATGATAGATCGATCCCAATAGAGCGTGGCACGACCATTTTCGAGAACCGGCGTTGGTGCGTACTTATAGTACGGCACCTCAGACCCCACAAGACCATATCGAACAGCAAGTTGCTGGTGAATGATCCTGGCTACTTGATTATGTCTGTGCAAGTACTCGCCGTTAGCTAGATGGGAACAACCGGAGATAATATGCCTGATAGACTCTCCGGGACGGCGGCATGCCCGACAGATGTCGACCGTACCGTCCTTCAGGATATATCTCCGGTAGTTGTTCGTCATCATAACTTCGTCCGCAATTGCACAGACAAAACCTTCAGTTTCCCCGAAGAGATCACCGAAGCGTAACCAGTTCACCGACGCGAGCAGGTCTACATCGGGCCCCGTGAGGGCCTTGTAGAACCGCCCGTGTAGCTCCTTACTCTTCCATATGTCCTTGCGGTCGTCTGTGCTAAGCACCTTAGGTCTACGCCAGTTCTCGTTTGCCAAGGAAAGAGGGGTGAGGCTTCTGTCTACTGCTACTACATCGCGATGTATCCCACACTCGTTGTTTAGGAAGTACTCCCTGAGGCTGCACACCTCGCGGTTATGGAGGTCCTTGGCGTTTAAAAAGCCACGGCCGCCACACTTACGCGGGATGTACAGTCTCATAACTGACGAGCGTGGGTGTAGCATGCGGTGTGTAGTGAGCAGCACACGGACGCGCCTATCCAGGGCGTCCAGCTCAGTCTGAGTCCACCTTAGTATGCCAAAGGAGTAAGTGAGCAGGGGCATCACCCAAGCGTTGAAGGCACGCACCTTGTTGCCGCCAGACAAAAGACTGTTAAGTACTTTTGTCAAGCGACAGAAGAAACGCTCCTTCACCACCTGTATAGTGTCCCTGTCCGCAATACTCAAGGCCTGTGACATACCAAGGTACTTGTAGGTTTCAGCCTCGGAGATAGACCTGAGAGTCATTGTCTCGGAAAGTTGCAAATTCGGGGAATTTACGACTTTCCCTCGTTGTACATGCATGACCGCACACTTATCTACACCAAACTCCATTTTGATGGCACTACTGAAGGTTTCTGTGACCTTCAGTAGCTCCAGCAAGTCTGGGCGCTTGGGTGCAAATAGCTTGAGGTCGTCCATGTACAGAAGATGAGAAATGACCTCACCCCCTCTCCGAAGCCGACAGCCCAGTCCTGAATTTATTATTATTATTATTTTTTGGCCTCGTAGTCGCTTACCATCAAATACTGCGAAGGTTAATTCCTGTTTAGTTAAAGGATTTTAAAAATAGAGTAAAGGTATCTCCATCACATTTATTAGGGCTTGTTACACACTTGGGATTTTTCATTTACAAAATAATGGATATCTCGGAAAGTAAGCGTTTTTCGACTATACATCACATAACATTTTTTACTCCTAATAGTTGTTAGAATCTATAGTTAAAGTTTGTCGGTATAAGTCCCTCCCACGCTGTATAAATAAGAAGATATGTATAATTTTCCATTATATCCAGTGACATTATGATGCCATACGACAATAGTACTTACATTACACAACTAGGGTGGTAATACAAAGAAAGGCCGAGATCGCAGATGTTTGCGGCCCGAGCTGCAAGTGAGGGACGTAAATATGCGATCGAGGACTTTCTTTATTACCTCCCGTGTTGTGTACATAATTTTATGTCTACACTTGGCCAGAAAGCGGCTTTTTCCGTACGCGCAGCGTGCGGAAAAAGCCACTTTATGGCCAGGTGTGGCATAAATGAATAAATATGGATGGTTCAAATATTTTTTCGACCCTCACATACGAAATTGCGGCTAAAATCTAGTAGTAAATTTCACATTACCACCTACTTACTATATTTCTCCACGTATTCAGCAAATTAACCGAATAAATAACCATAAGTATTTCTGCTTCGCCACATTTCTATTCAAAATGGCCTCCGCACGTTTAACCTTTTTTTAACAGCTGAGTTATTGTCAAGATACAGAACATTAAGATGGTATTAGTCATTGTTTTTTTAAACCACCGATTGAGGCATCACGTATCTACTGATTGCGGTCATCTATCAATAGTGTAGTCGTATGTACCATTTAAAGTAATAATGTGGATTTATCAAATGTCAGAAGCGGTAGATAGGGGACGGAAAAATATTGGTTTTGATTCTCTGAATTCGCTCCGTGTTTATTTATGTCGTTGAGAATGTTTTCAAGTGGAGATAACACTTTAATTGTAGAAGAATACTATTGGCTATAAAAGACCGACAACTTATTTTAAATTAATAAAATGCCGTAAATGTAACTTAACACGTTCCTTGTCTTGGTGCCCCTAATGCGGGGTCATGAAGGTTTTTTTTCCGTAGTCCGTACTTTCACTATGGGGTCACTTGATCACTTCCCCATACTGATTGCACAGTTGGGACTTGTGACATTGTTCGATAGTTTTGTATGGAGACAGTGAACGTGTTAGGGGAGACCGGGTATGGTTGTCTCGCGGGTTGGTTGTCACACAGCGGCCATAAAATAATACTAAACGAAGGAATAAGTGCATCGATTAGTGAAGTATGGAAGGATGTACAGCTCTTGCGATCTTTTAGCACCGATTGATGTACTTAATGTTTCGTTTAGTATTATTTTATGGCCGCTGTGACAACCAACCCGCGAGACAACCATACCCGGTGTCCCCTAAAAACGATGTATTCTAGGTAGAGCAAAAATGCTTTCACATCGGCCTGTTTGTCTGTTCTCCTGTACAGGTCGCATTTCTTAACCGATTCTCATGAAATTTGGTGAGCAGGTTCGACATACAATTTTAATTTTTCTGTTGATTTAGTTTTTGGAAAACAGCGATGGCGGTGACGGAATAATGTGATGATCACATTAACATTATGATCACAAGCTGGATGTCATCATCATACTAATATTATAATTGAGAAAGTTTGTGAAGATGTTTGGATGTTTGTCAGTAAATATAATGGAATAAAAACTGAATGAATTGAGCTGAAATTTAGCATGCAAGGAGATCAAGTCCTGGATTGAAACATAGGATACTTTATATCTCGATAAATAGTTAGTTCCCTTGGGGCGATAACGGGAACAACACGGGCAATGCCGCGGGTAAATGCGCGCGTAAAAAAAATTCAATGGACACACGCCAGATAGACGTACGAAAGCATAATTGCCCAAACTGAAACGGAGACGCAACCGAAACCTATGATAACTGCGCGAAAAACCATAGCGGGCTACAAAAGCGTTCCACATATAGACTTCAGTACACCCCGACACCACGAGCATCACCGCCGACAGTAATGAAACAGCGGTGGCGGTGACGGAACAATGTGATGTTGTATTTCACATTAACATTATGTTCACAAGCTGGATGTTGTCTGCTATTGTCCACTTATGTTTGGATGGGGCGCGGGTTGGTTTATATGCGGCGCAATTGTTCCTACAAATCAAATTATTTATTAAGCAAGTAGGCCTCACTGGCTTTTTTACAGGTCTGATTCTGTAAATGATCAGGGCTTCGGCAAATGACCTTCTGGTGAGAAGAAGCACCGCAAGAAACTGACCAGATGTGCAAATTGCAGGTTTCAAAAAGTTGGGAAAATTCCTGAAACTTCTGAAAACGATCACAAGAATTTAAAGAAAGTTTTCATTATTTAAAAATTCGTCTAAGAAATTTTGAAAAGTTGGAGATATTTTTGGAAGTGGAAAGTTTCGTAATTTTTGAAGGTTTGAGGTGCACGGTTTTAAAGACAAAAAGTTTTAAGACTTTTGATGATTGTGACAGATTTTTACTATTATGGAAGACTTTGTAGACATTTTCTACTTATCTAGGACGATACACAGACATACTTACCCCGACACCACGTGCATCACCGCCGACAGTAATGAAACAGCGGTGGCGGTGACGCAACAATGTGATGTTGTATTTCACATTAGCATTATGTTCACAAGCTGGATGTTGTCTGCTATTGTCCACTTATGTTTGGATAGGGCACGGGTCGGTTTATATGCGGCGCAATTGTCCTA
This sequence comes from Eudemis profundana, assembly GCA_947034925.1. Taxonomy (NCBI): domain Eukaryota; kingdom Metazoa; phylum Arthropoda; class Insecta; order Lepidoptera; family Tortricidae; genus Eudemis; species Eudemis profundana. The sequence goes on along the minus strand of OX344806.1, from coordinate 6,094,226 downwards.
CTTCTGTAACGTATTGAAAAATTTCGAAGTGGAATGCACTTCATAAAGACAAAAAGATACTGCTCACCTTGTAATCTCAACCCTATTAAGGCTAGTAGGGTAGAAATCAGTAGGGTAGGTAGTCTGTTAAATGTTAGGGTCAGACGGCAGACGTGGTTGATCTAGCGGTGGATTGCAAGGTACAAATCACAACACACAAGTAAATAATTAAGTTTTGTATTAATCGCAGTTTCGAATTACAAGTGTCAAACCAGAATGAAAAGTAAAAGAACACGTCACTGTAAAACTACTATAAAGGTATAAACCGGCCAGTAAAAACTCTGGATTTAACGTACTCCGCTTCACAATGTCGCTACTGTCCTCTGTTTTCTAGAAGACCAAGAAATACTAGCTCCTCCTAAAATAAATGAATAACCAGAATAAGATTTCCGATCCATTGGGCAATCTCCCCAATATTAAATACCACTTACCCTACTAATTTATATCTCCTTCCCTTATTAGGGAAGAAATTAGATGTTGTGCAGTGTCTTTTTGACTTAATTATGGAGTGCACGCTACTGGGTCACGTATTGTCGCAAAGGGGATGGAGTCAAAAAACCTCCTGCAATTCAAAGATACCATAAGACTACAAGTGTGCCTTTCTCCTTTCTTTACACATACCCAGTTTGGTCAGCAAAATGGCCATTTCACAGGTTTATAGACAAGAATTGCGAGGAAAATTACTTATGAGAAGAACCGACTAGGTTATTAAAGCTGCAGTAACAGGAAAATAACGCTCAAAGATGAATGGCGACTAATTTTAAAAGTGTGCCACCGAAACCTGTAATGACGACCACTATTACAACGTAAATAATTATGTTAAAAAATTATAAATAAAATTAAACTTATGATTCACTTTATATAAGTTCTCAGGCTGAGAACAATGCACCGAAAACATCCGTGTATTCAGTTTTAGAAGTAACAGAAACAGATGATCTTATTTTGAATAAAACACTAAACAATATTTCCTTTTAGTTTTATTTTTTGTAACTTGCGGAGAAAAAAATACAGATTAAAATTGATTTATAAAGTTTTCCAAATCTCATCTAAGTGCTCTACTATTTTTTAGATGTTCTTTCCGGCCAACATACATTTTCTATCCTTATGCACAATTTTTTTGTGTTTAAACTCTTTAATTTCTCAACATTGTAATGCATCCATGTAAACCAATGTTACCCTCATTGTAGCGGCGCAACCATTGAAAGGGCTACCTATTGTTATTCCGTTTTATAAGACAATACCCAAAGGTTTCACATAGTCTTTTATTTGCTCTGCGCCCCTTTGAGCTCGCCGCGGCGGCCTCTTTAGCTTGACGATTCATTAAAATGACTTTTTGTTGTGTCTCATTGACTGAGGTTATTGTGTGAATTGAGCTCATTCATTTGTTTTTCATTCAGAAGATAGAGAAGATAGCTAGACGCAGGATATGGTAATTTAATGTTCTAAACTTTGGAAATTAATGTCAACTTGATCTGTTTACTTAAAGAATATTTTGTTTAATCGCTTTTGCTGTCTTTTTGGTTAAAATTAGTTTGTAGTTATTCGCTTTTTATTCGTAAATCGTTAAACGTTCATAGCTAAAAGCTCGAAGAGACTCACAGAAACCACGAGGGACCGAAGAGCTGGCAGCTTCCTCGCTCACTCAACGCATCAGCCTCACAATTCAGCGAGGAAATGCTGCCAGCATCTTCGCCCGAGCACCATGATGTCTTCGAAAGAAGACAAGGCGGGATGTCCATGGACCCCACCATGTGAAATAATACGGGGATATAACTTCAGTGCCTTTATTGAACCTTACGTTCCTAGGTCTACAACAGAAGTGATCATTTGTCCTTCCGCCAGAGCGAGACAGACTCAATTCGATTAAATTTGAATATTTAATAGTTCCAAAGGCTGCCAGTCTGTCATACAAGGCGGTAAGGTTTGCATAGCATGGTACAAACCTTACAGTACCATACCTCAGGCAGGGGCCATTTTTAGATTTATTTTAGTTTTAGTTTATAGTATAATTATTTATAGCTGGGTACTTTGTATTATTAATTTTTTTTAATAATTCTTCTATCATCATAAATAGAGATGTGCCGTTCCCGGAAATATTCCCCGTTAGTATGGGGAATATTCCCACCGCGGGAATATTCCCCATACAAACGTGGAATATTCCCGGGAATGGCACATCTCTAATCAGAAATTACTCCGGGGCTGATAAGGTTTCTATTCAGCCCTGAGTGACTACCGGTATCGTGTTAGTGAGTGCTACTGATAAATTCCCATAAGAAAATGCTCTCTGTCTTGTTCTTGCAGCAGTCTTTCTTCTAACATTGTTTCAATAACGTATATCACTTGTTTCTAATATTCGCTATAAGTAGCCTTATTCAATCGTGATTCAGACACAAATTCTGAGAAAAATTGGTTTTCTCAAGTTCTGCAGTAAGTTCCCATCCCATGCATATGTGACTTATCTCTTCCTCTTTTTCTTTCATTTCTGCCTCATGATGTCTATCTTTTTCTTGCTTATTCTCATAAAAAATCAGGTATTTTAGTCCTCGATGTTTCCTATTTTATTTGCCTGTGCTCCAAAATTATGTTACAGTTATTCATATACTTCATACGAATCAAAATGGTTCTTCTTTTACACTTATTTATACTAACAATGCCGTCAACTAATAAAACCTTATGGGAACATATCCCATCTCTTCTTATAAAAATGTGTTATGTTTATAGAAAAACCTTGTCACTTACGTCGTTTTAAACATAAAAGTTGTAGTCTTTTTGTGCTGGGAGTGGGTTCGATGCTCGGTCGCTCATTTACGAGGATTAACAATAAAAACGAAATTTGATCATTCTGGTTAAGGCACATTTTGTTAAGGGGAAGATGTGTCATAAGCGTAAGTAAATTTCTACTTTATTACAAAAATTCAAAATTCTGTGCTTACGTATGATAATGGTTTTAGATATACAAGAAGAATTAGGAAAGACGGACTTTACTAAGCCTTGTTACTTTATTTTATACTAAAACCTTTGATATTTTTTATCGTCACTGAAATCGCATATCCAATTAGCATATTAAGAAATACATTTTAGTATAACAATAGTTAAATGTAAAATATATGATATACTTAATTGTCAAATTTTTTCTTCCATTATCTCATTTCACAAAATTTATATATTAATAATTATTGTCACAAAATCTTAAAACATAAATAAACCTAAACCTCATACCTTTATGTATAAATTTAGATGTTTCTACCACGCAGGAGCATTACTAAATTAATGTAGATTTTTCGAACAAAAAAAACTATATTTAAAGAAGAAAAATATGACTCACTGACTAAAAAAATACACATTATGGCAAAGTTACTATATATTTCCTAAGTGATTGAATAAACCATTTGAAAATAATTAAAGCCATCGCTTCTCCTTAACCCTCTCCCAGTTATCAGATCGCCTCTGTCGGGGGTCAATAAATCCCATACTTTACGATCTATCCATTGTTATCCTCATTAACCCTTTGTCTCATTAGCTCGTCCATATTATACGGCGCTGATGATAGCTCGGATTAAAACTTCTAGGGCTAACTTAGGAAGTTTTTTTTTCGGGTTATTGTTTCGTTATTATGGGATTTTGTTTTATTTATCTGGGTCAACTAAAAGATAGATTATCTTCATTTTAGGACTACTAGTAGATAGATTATAATAATTTCAACTTTGAGACGTCCACTGCTGTACATAGGTCTTCCCCTAAGTCTTCCACAACGAACGGTTGGAATGGTCGATCGACTTAAGTAATAGACATAACAGCACCTTAGATTTTCACACATTATTTCATTTATACCGGGTGTTGCCTCTAACAGGAGCAAATAATTAAAACGTAGATTCTACTCATAAAACCATGTAACTTTCGTTCAACCACTTTTAAAAATTGTGTGATGTTTAGATTTTATCTTTTTCATACAAATCAGATAGTATTTTCAATGTACGTTAACAACAGTCTAATTGACGTCGCTTGTCACGCTACAAACATAAAGAACATCGCAATACATTGCGGTTTGAAGTAAACTTTATAGTGTACTAAAAGTTAAAAAATAAGTTATTTTTAAATGTCGCTGAACAAATGTTGTTCAGTTTGAGGAGTACATTCTACGTGTTCATTATTTGCTATTAGTACAGGCAACACCTGGTATTAAATTTAGGTTTTAGGTACACAGCAACTTAGGCTCGAGTGAGTTTATACAAAATAATCCGTGTTAATTTGACCTTTTTTGGTCGGAAGCGAAAAAGAAACAGAACTCTATTTTACTCTATTTTCTGCCTATTCAAAATTTAATAGTAAAAAAAATTGTTAAAATTTTGCGGTTTCTCGTTATCTATCGTCTTGTTGCTTTTGAGAAACGCATACAAGGACACGACGTTTTAGGAAAAAAGGTACTATTTTGCTGCTTTTCAATAAGGACGATTGCATCTCGTTAATAGTGTCCTATTGCTAGGACCTTAATGGCAGCTACTAAAGATTTTGCTTCTAAACGGTACTTTTCTGGAATTTGTCTTAAACTAGTCATTAAAAGCAAGTTATTTGTTTCTGTTTTATTTTCATTCAGCATTCTAGTTATCTTTTTATCTAAAGGCCAATCGTAAAGAGTGAAAAATGTACTCAGTCGTTTTATCTTTAATTCAAAATTGCAGTAGCTATTTGATTGTTTATTTTAATTAACGATAAAATATTTATATTTACTGCACATTTTATGCGTGGTTTCAAGAAAAACAATGTTTTGAAATTGCTGCTTACTTTTCTATACTTTAAATTTTAGCGGTAATAGTCATGTTTGGTATCATGGACAGTATCGACTATCATATAAATAATGTATGTGTCTACATTATAAATTTTCTCAGCCACACAATTATAGGTAAAAAACTTAAGTAATGCCCTTCTTGTATGTAGTAGCAAGGACCATTAAAACACTAGGACTGTCATTTTCAATACAAAAAGCTGTTCCCCGATATTTACAACGCCATCTATCTATAAGCTTGGTGTAAGAATTATAATTTTAATTACAACTATTCAACTTTGCAAGCGTGACACAGTATTTAAATGTTAGAATTTATTTATTATTAGTCGTTTACGAACTAACTGTTACTATGTTTCTTTGTTCAATTATAACATCGTTAAATGTTTAGTTTTTTAGTGCCATATAGTTTTTGCCTGGATATCCCCTTGCGTTCGGGGCATGATCCAAAGTACACAGTGTCAGGATGACAGTCCTCTTGTTTTAATAGTCCTTGGTAGTAGTAACCTGTCCGTAACCATATAGACAGTTTGACGTTCCATTTTAGAAAAAGGGCATTTCCATATTTATAAATTACGTACATTATACTTCATACAACAAGGGCTTTAGTTAAGTTTTTTACCTATACCTACTTGCAATTTCTGTACAACTCTATTGCTATAGAAATAAGAGATATTCCAAAAATTGTCCTACATTTATTTTTTCAGTGTTATTTAAGCATTCCGAAATTGACTTTAATTTTTCTGTAAGACGATAAAAAAAATATCGTTTTTTTTTTAACTTTGTGGTCTCGTAAATTTATATTTTTTATACATTTTTTGTTTATTTCTTTTGTGTTATGATAATTTAGTATTTTCCAATCCATGTGACTATATTATGTTGTAAAATTCAACATTAGTCAAAATCCGAATTGTAAAATTGTCACTTGTAGCTTCGTGAAACAGGCCGCTGTAGTCGATAAAAGCACATGCATTTCTTAAACTGAAACATCTTTTATAAAAGTCAACGCTCGTAAAGTCCACGTGAACGCTTTAGTTTACAAGCATTTACAAAAAGTACTATTGTAAATGGTCATCATTTGATTAAAGTATACGGCATAATTAAGGGCGTCGGTTGACAATCGACGAAAAAACACATGCATTTATTAAACTGAAACATCCCTTATAAAAGTCAACGCTCGAAAAGTCCACGTGAACGCTTCAGTTTACAAGCATTTACAAAAAGTACTATTGTAAATGGTCATCATTTGATTAAAGTACACGGCATGGCTAAGGGCGTCGGTTGACAATCGCCGCGGCGAGCGCAAAGGGCTGACGAACAGGTGTTGTCGCGCGGGACCCTTTCTGCCGTCGCGGACACCGATGCGTCCGATCGCGGGCTTAAGGGATAAGCGGCTAGCGTTTTTCGCCCTTGACCATAGTAGCGGCACAGTCTAAGGAATACGCAAGTAACATACAAGCCAAATGCATGGCAAACGTAACGTGGGACGCTCTCTGGCGAGATGGCGGGACGACTTGCATAAGGGGGCCAGCAGCGACTGGATGCATAAAGCAGTAGACCGAGCTCTATGGCGTGCATTGGGAGAGGCCTACGTCCAGCAGTGGAATGGGCTGATGATGATGACGATGATGATGCAAGCCATATAAGAGCTTATAAAGCCCTTATCAAGGCATTCCACGAAGACGTTACGTAAGCGACACTTCCTTTTTAATACTTTTGACATGTAAAATTAGGAAGCTGAATAACGGTATGGTAACATCATAACTTGGCTTTAAGATTGGTAGTGTTTTTTAGCAGCAAATAGGGTAGCTACCGTAGCGTTACGTAAGTGACAAAAAAATAATGTTTTCATGGAATGCCCCACAGATCTCAAACTGGAGGTATTCTGTCTGTATAAGCTCTTTATACAGGGATGGATTTTCGTCCGCGACATTTGTATGCCAAACTAAATGTATGGCATACAAATTTGTATGGCGAGAATCCACCCACAGCTTGTATGTTACTTAGCGATATTAAGTGGCTAGTGGCTCAAGCTGGAAAATCTGCTAAAAGGATTATAAGTTCCTCATTTGGTTAGAGCTGCTAAACACAATCTCGCCGAGTGAACAGCTCTTGTCGAAAAGGTGCTCTGTACTCAGCTTTAGTAGAAATTGTTCCGAGGAAATTACCAGGATCCTCGGTAATAAGAAAAACCGGCTCCACAAGAAGGTAGAGCATTGTGTACCTATCGTGTAAAAATAATATAAAGTCTGATAGTGAAAAGAAAGCGTGGGACCATGGAGATCCTGTGGGTCGTGGGTACTTTTCGTGGCACGTAGTCAGGAGAAGAATCGCATGCTACACTAAGCGGAAATCACGGCAGCCTTGTTTTGGTTCACACTTCAACGCAATGCTGTTATTAACCCTCTTTATTATATCTTCTAGATCTTCACCTAGCGCTCATTTCCGTTTCTTTTATGGTACGCCTTTGACCATGTTTCGAGATTTTGAAGTAATTTATGTGACGTGTTGCTTCAATAAGGTTTCTTCTATTTGGCATACGTTTTATTTGTCCGAAAGCATTGTTAGCCCGAATTTTATTTCGCATGATTTTTCTCCAGCTCCAACAGAAAGTATTTTGGAAAATATTTTACGTAATTCACTCAGGGTAGATTAGGTTAGGTTAGATTTCTTTTACAATTATTCTGAAAAGTTAATGGTACCTACTTGTAAAATAACAATTAGATATGCGTAAAGAGTATGCGCACATATAACATTTTGACAAAAAAAATAAGGGCAAAACAAGGGGACCCGATTCCGATTCAATACTCTGTCCGCCTCTAATTTAGGCGTGTACTGGCATCGATGCGGCTTTTCTGTTTAATGCTTACACGTGGCAATAGTGCCAATTTGTTGCATATTATCTACTTGAATGACAGAATAACTGACAGACTGCCTTGTAAGTGCTTTCAGCCAGAAGCCTGGGAAAAAAGCTTTGCTATTCCGAATTAAATGTCAGTTTCGATACCAGTTAGCTGATTAGAGGATATCGAGGTAAATGGAATCTGTTATGGATGGTAATGGACGTTAATTATTGGCTAATGTGGCATTAAAACTAATTGATACATGACACTTGATGGGTGGTAAATGACGGCGGTAAAATGGGGTCGGTTGTGACAAGCCCTTTTCTATGTTTTGGAATGCAATGGATAAAAAATTGAGTGTTTGCAATGTCATTATTCAAGAGGCCGCCAATATTCTTTTAGTTTATTTATTATTGGTTAATGTTTTATTTATTTATTTGGATAATTAGAGTAAAATATTCTCAATAGAATAGGGATTGTGCAAACTACTCAATAAAAGTTTTGTTAATCATTAAAATAAAATTGGTAATAAAAACTCGAGTCCGACTCGCGCACCGAGGGTTCCGTACAAACTCGTAAGTAGATACGTGAATAGTTCAAGAAAAACTGTATGGCGGTTAGCTTAGTAGGAGCAAATAAGTATGTGTACGATTTTTGAAAATTTCTAAAAAACGATGCAATTTAGGAAAACCGTTTTATTTTTCCTGTAATATTTAGGATGATATTAATAATTGGTAATTATTACGGATTTTTTCTGTTCAGTAACTTCGAAGATAATCGGGGGGGAATGGTATTCTTTTGAACGTTTTTGGTCATAAATCAAAAAGTATAAAATTAAGAAAAAAAAAACAAAAATGGTTTTCGAATCTACAAATTAAGCCCTTTTATTTGACATCCCACTCGATATAATAGCTCTATTTTAGTTTTTCCACATCCCATTTCGGGCCCCTTTAAAAAAAAGTAAAAAAGGTATAAGATTTTTTTTCTATCCAATAGGCTCGAGTAAGCGACTTTTAACACTATTCCAAGTTTCAAGTCGATAGCATCAGTAGATCCTGAGATATCTTGCTGTGACAGACGGACAGACAGACAGACAGACAGACAGACAGAGTCGCACCATAAGGGTTCCTTTTTTTACCATTTTGGTACGGAACCCTAAAAATTTACTTTAATCACTTTAAGGACTTACTGAGCGATAGGTAAGTAATACAAAAAAGTGCTGTATGATAATTTTAAGTTTTAAGAATTTTTATGATGCCACTGACTAGTTGTAAAATTTTATTTAGTTATAAAATATGTAATTCAGATACGTATGCAATGCAAGGTTTTGATGTCAAGATATGACATTAGGAATGTGAGACATAATTTGAAAAAACATATGCCTTTCTAATTCTTTTAAAATAGTGCCCAATTACTGGGTAAAGACCTCTGCATTAGACTTCTACAACTCCTTATTATAGCTTGGCAACTTCGTTGGTGACACACCCATGTGTGCTTTTTGTTATGTGCAGCCGTAACTACTTACACAACCTATCCAATCCAATCGCTAGGAGAGGATTGAAAATTTCACACAAACAATTCAATCCGCGTCTCGTCTCGCCTTGCCAGTGGAAAACCACCTTAACACCCAGAATATTACACTTTATATCGCGTTGTAAAACATTTAATTTCAGCCTATCATTATTGTTATAATTTTGTAAACTTAACATTTTATTACTTGAAGTCATAAAAGAGTGACCACACCACTAATGAAAATACGCTGACGGTGCGTTTACGCAACCAAATTTATACGGAAAATGTGATGCTAACGACGCATCAGAGTGTATACGCATCTTCAAGCTTCGCTGTGGTTGATTCTAGAAAATCTTTACATCGCAAGCAGTCAACAAGAAGAGAGGTATGCACCTATGCCCGACTAAACGACTGTACGATTGGCAAGGGGACAACGCCATCTCTTGGAAATTCTCAGCCAAAGTTGCTTTGCGAAGGCACCCATTCTAAGGTTTAAGAAGATAATGGTATCGATAAAGGTTTAAGAATATAATTGAATAGACCACACACAATCACAGATCCACACCAGATTCAAAACATTCAATTTATTTTATGTACCTACAGGATCTGATTTATTTCTATTACCGTATTCTGTGTCCAAAGTAATAAAACACCGGACACAAAGCACTCTCTTTGCTCGGAAGAGCGCAAGTGCCTCAGCCTTCCCATACTTATATGACATTTTATCTAAGTTTTACGTAAGTACATTTCTCTTAAGTGAACTCATTTGAATTCCGAGAACTGACTGATAGAAATAAACGGTCGGAGACTGTCGCTAAGGTCTAATTAGACTTGATGTCAATAGTGCGAAACAAGATTAGAATTGACTTCGCCAAACCGTCCCGATTCCATTTTATCCAGATTGCTCGATTGCTTGATATTAATAATATCGACAGTGGAAATTTCAAATTTTGTAATGGATACAGGACTACTTTTCAGTTCGAGTTCGAGCTAAAAAATAGAATTTTATAAAATAAACTAACTTTATAAAAAACTGAATTTTACTAAAAAAATCGTAACTTGATAAATTGTTAGCCGATTAAGATGATTCTTAGATTTATGTTTTCCGTATAACTTTATTTACACCGGACTAATGACTGGAAATCAATAAGCAATAGTTTAGGAAATAGTATCGCTTATGCAGTAAATTGAAGAAGCAAATGTGCGTTACGAACTTACGACTGTAAAAACTTTTTTTTGGAAATTATCCTAGTTACACTCTAGAACTAAAAATTATCATACTGTCGTATGGCTACATAACTACCAAAACAGTATTGTAAATTGCAAATTTCTGTGTTGTAAGTCAAACTTATAGTGTCCCGGTTAATGATGTAAGTAACCATAAGATGTACGAAACTAAAGATTTGTGTGCTAAATTATGTTGTATCGGCTAATAATTGTCTATCTTTGTCAATAAATCATTGGCAATATCAATATTAGACAATATTACGGACGGCACCTGCAAAGTACAAGCCGGTATCGCCGCAGCCGTCGTTGATTGCCGCATTGTACTGAGCACAATGATTCGATAACAGACTTCTTTATAAAATCGGATAAAGTTCCAAAGTGCTGCTAGACTAGATGCTAAAACTACAGCTAATAAAATATATTGGCAAATTATTGTCTATAAACTCATTGTATGTATTACTAAAATTATCTATGATATGGCAATATCAATATCAGACAATATTCCGCACGGCACCTGCAAAGTACGGGCCGGCGCCGCGGTCGCCGCTGATTGCCGCATTGTGCCGCGCACAATAACTCGATTACTGCCGGGCCGGACACGCTTCCGGCGGCGTGCTGTGGATGAGACGCTCCTGGTCTTAGAGCTGAGCTTATTTAAACTGACTGGTTTTATTATCTACTGAAAAAGTTCTACTTCTCTTAGAGTGCATCTATGATAACTCTGCAGTGGGGTATATGGTGATGGTAACACCTTCATTTAAAAGTCACATTTTCATAGAAATTTGTAGAGTTAACGTAGTCGCACTCTAGTCGTATTATTATCAAAGTTTTTAATTTTGTATCATTGCTTTTGCTCAGCAGTAGGAAAAAAACTTTATTCGTTTCAAATCTTTCTTTTTGATATAAACATACATTGAAAAAGAAATAGATCTTCCATCTACATTTAAACTTAACTAAACCTTACAACTTTTGTACAAAAACCCTTTAGGTTAGGTCATTCTTCAAAAATATGATACCCCTGTCCGCATATATTGTAAGATTCCGCCTCATTAGAATGGCAGTTTTGGTTACCCTGTAGAAATAGCCAAGTTATACGGGCTGAGGAGAAATCTTTTAAAAATGTGTGGCCATGGGAAAACCAATTATATGTAAAGTTTTATATACGGAGTATGATCTGATCTACAAGAGAATTTTAGCGGTAAGCAATTTACTAAATAGACTTAAATTAAAGTTCAGTATATCGTGTCATCACGACTAGTTAGTATGTTCCAAACTAAAACCAAGTCTCATCTGCCCTATGCTATCACTCCCCGACTCCCAATTAAGTGAGTCCGGTGCCACCGAGGCACAAAGGCAAAGATAATGGTCAGTTAACTTAGTTTGCAAGATAGTTCACTTAGAGCGAACTTTATCAAGTTGCAATTAAGCTCGCTCACGTAATTGAATATTCTCACGGTCCATATCACAATCACCCCGTGAACCTTGGGGCATCGATCGCCAATTTATGGCTGTCTGTGCTGTGTTTTAGGGCAACGCTTTTGTGACACAATTTTTGGAAGCTTCCGGGTATCGATCGGTACTTTCGTTGGTCTAGAGCTATCTATACTATATGTAACTGGTACAGCGTGACCTTGAGTATAGAGAAATAATTTTACTCGTGAAATAGGGACCACTACTTTTGCTCGGTATCTTTTGCATTGTCTAGTACCTTACGCTTACGAACTACACAATACTACCACAGAATGAGCAATAGGACAACGTACAGAAGTTTCTCTCTCTCTAACAAAACTATCGTTCAGGTCCGACCGTCTCTTTCTATCACATAACGCGTGCTCTTTCTGATAGTTGGCTAAAGTCCCCAACAGGGAGCTCAAGGCCACACGGCGAAATCGCGGAGTGAGTCACTTCAGCTACTACGAAGGTACTTAGTGCTTTTTGTTAGTAAATGCGTTGCTTGTCTGTCTTACACATCATGTCATCATCGTCTTCGGTGAAAAACTTTCACTGCCAAACATATGCCTCCCATAAAGAACGCCACCATGACCGGACCTACGTCGCCTGTACTCAGCAGGGTCCTACAATCTTTAACAGGTTTTCAGTGCACATTATCCGTTGTCAACTCTGAGTTTGTTTCTAATAAAATGACAGCAACGTCAAAAGCAATGTTGAAATTGGCATGAAGCTAAGTGCCCGTAGGATAGAAGCTGAACCGTATTCGCAAAGTATCAGAATTACGATAAATTTAACGATAAAGCACTAAATTCGCGTCGAAAACTTTATCCGCTACCCACCGCACGTAGCAATAAGCAAACAATGAAAATAAATAAACAATAAAAATAAACAAAACCGGTTGCAAGACAATACGCCGCGAGATTCTTGACGTTTTTATCATTTCGAGGGAGAACAAAAGCTAAGGCTTCCTGTTGAAGCTGCATCACCATTCTGGTAAGGTGGGTTGGTGCATACGGCCAAGGAAACTCTAAAACTATTTTTGCACAAATTTGCTGGGCTGGATTGAGATTTGGCAACCATTTTGGTGGGTGGGTTGGTTGCCTAATAACTTGGAGCATGGACTCCACCATTATAGATACCAATGATGTCGTTGGTAAATAATGACCGCTGCGATTCACATCCAAGACTTAGATATTTTGAGTCTAGTCCTCAAGCCACTCGATGATGCAACGCTCCGTACCTTTAGAAAACCTTTTCTAAGTCCTATCTAGTCTATTACTGGGCCTATTTGGTCTACAGCATTTTCAACAGCAGGTGTCAATATCCACCGAACATACGACAACATTTTGGTACTTGAAGGCTAGCACAATAGTGCGGTGTGACTGTTTCTACGCGACGAATACTAGGTAGCTAAATACCTGTCCCTTTCTAATTAATATGATGCCAAAGTGACAGGACATGTTTTTTGCGACAAGCAAAGTAGTGGCCAGTTTTACTCGTCTATTACCGACCGACCAACCAGACATTTCAACCAGTTGGACGGTTAGTACTTATTTTTCCCAACCGACAACCTGGTTGGTAGGTTAATAATAGAGATTCCCGACGCACACCCTGGCTGTCAGGTTGATACTTTTTTTTTCCCAACTAACCATCCAAGCTGCCAACTAGCTGGTCGGTTAGTACTTTTTTCCTAATCAGCCAATTCAGCTGGCAACCAGGTGTTCAGTTGGTACTTTTTTCCTCACCTGCCAACCAGACACGCCAGCTGATTGGTCAGTTGGTACTTTTTTCCTCACCTGCCAACCAGACACGCCAGCTGATTGGTCAGTTGGTACTTTTTTCCTCACCTGCCAACCAGAAACGCCAGCTGATTGGTCAGTTGGTACTTTTTTCCTCACCTGCCAACCAGACACACCGGCTGATTGGTCAGTTGGTACTTTTTTCCCAACGGACCAACCAGACACACCAGCTGATTGGTCAGTTGGTACTTTTTTCCCAACGGACCAACCAGACACACCGGCTGATTGGTCAGTTGGTACTTTTTTCCTCACCTGCCAACCAGACACGCCAGCTGATTGGTCAGTTGGTACTTTTTTCCCAACGGACCAACCAGACACACCAGCTGGCCAGCCGAGCTTACATCTTAATTACTAAAAAAAAACCCAACTGCGGTGCACTTGAAGTGCATAAAACCCGCCATTAAATGTAGAAAATACCATTTATTTACAAAGAAATACATTAACTATCCCTCTACATAGAATATTTTTATATTTTTAGACTACGAGGTTTTCAAAACCGAGTCTAAAATCGGACACGCGCACGGTCAAAGAAAATGGGGTTTGCAAATTTTAATTTTTTAAAGAAATTGATTAGGTAGTGTTGTCGCGCCTGTTATTTTATGATATCCTTATCTATTCACGAATGAATCTTGCAAGAAAGAGCAAGACAGGTGTAGATTTAGCAGCTCATTTTATAGGTAAATAGTAAACAATACCCATCGCCGGCTAGCCGGCGCCCGCCACTTAACGGTTTCTGACAACCGTCGGCATGCCGGCGCCCGCCACTCAACGAAAATAAGCAATATGACAGCTGCCACTCGAAGGGATAATATGTATTCGGTTCAACTTTCATTTGCCAGACTTTTACATTTGTATGAAACCAAAACTTTTTACTAACTTTAACTTTATATTTCTGTAGTTGCCAGTTCAGTTTATTTGTTTTAAAAAAATTAAACAAGGTTTCATAAATATGCTTTGACTTGCCAGATAGCAAAGTGTTGATATGCTTTGACTTCTATATGAGAATCGGAATAAGGTCGTGTACCGAACTATTTGGCGACTTTGGGTGTAAACTGGTAAACGAAAGTTAATCCGAATAAATCAACATCGCTCGCCAAAATTATATACAGCGTGTAAGTCTAATACGGGCGAACAATTAAACTAGATATAGCGTTTAGTAGTGGTATCATTAATTAATATGATTTTTTAAATTACACTTAGTGACCTAGTAATTAATTTTTGAAAATTTACCGAGCAGCAATGTACCGCATACATGCTTGTTATGACATTGCGAGATACGAGCTTTTTTAAAGTAACTGTCAACTAGCGTGTTTGTCAACTTTAATGTGTTGCGTTACATTGCGGGCCGAATTATTTTGTATGGTAAATATTTTCATTGTAGTTTTGAGCAAAAGTTATCTAAATATACTTCTTAGGTCCTATGCAGATGTACACGCTGCATAGATTTAGGGTGTAAAACGTGTTTTTTTTTTGTTTTTGTTACTCAAAGAAGAACGAGTTACCTATGAGTTGTTTTATAAATTATATTACCTAAAGGATTTATAAATACTGAATAATTATAATGGTTTTATTTTTATTTTTACCCGACTGCGGCGAAGCCCAAAAGAGGGTTATGTGTTTGACCTGTATGTATGTATGTCCGTTCCTATGTCCACTCATAACTACTCAACGGCACAACCAATTTTGATAAATGATACATCATCAGATTCGTCTTGATGGCGCGAGTGTGACTTCACTGGGTATGAAGTTCGTTAAAATAAACAAAATGGCGGGTTTTATGCACTTCAAGTGCACCGCAGTTGGGTTTTTTTTTAGTAATTAAGATGTAAGCTCGGCTGGCCAGCTGGTGTGTCTGGTTGGTCCGTTGGGAAAAAAGTACCAACTGACCAATCAGCTGGCGTGTCTGGTTGGCAGGTGAGGAAAAAAGTACCAACTGACCAATCAGCCGGTGTGTCTGGTTGGTCCGTTGGGAAAAAAGTACCAACTGACCAATCAGCTGGTGTGTCTGGTTGGTCCGTTGGGAAAAAAGTACCAACTGACCAATCAGCCGGTGTGTCTGGTTGGCAGGTGAGGAAAAAAGTACCAACTGACCAATCAGCTGGCGTGTCTGGTTGGCAGGTGAGGAAAAAAGTACCAACTGACCAATCAGCTGGCGTGTCTGGTTGGCAGGTGAGGAAAAAAGTACCAACTGACCAATCAGCTGGCGTGTCTGGTTGACAGGTGAGGAAAAAAGTACCAACTGAACACCTGGTTGCCAGCTGAATTGGCTGATTAGGAAAAAAGTACTAACCGACCATCTAGTTGGCAGCTTGGATGGTTAGTTGGGAAAAAAAAAGTATCAACCTGACAGCCAGGGTGTACGTCGGGAATCTCTATTATTAACCTACCAACCAGGTTGTCGGTTGGGAAAAATAAGTACTAACCGTCCAACTGGTTGAAATGTCTGGTTGGTCGGTCGGTAATAGACGGTTTTACTAACCCTGCTGCTATCAGGAAGACCTCATGCCATAGAAGGGTTCCTTCTATTTGTACTTTGTGTTACATTTTTTTAGCTTCTGCTTTGATTATATTATGTTATGAATAGAAGGAACCCTTCTATTTGGCATATGTTTTATTTGTCCGAAAGTATTGTTAGTTCGAATTTTATTGTGCATAATTTTTCTCCAGCTGTAACAGATAATATTTTGGAAAATCTTTTATGTCAGTCACTTGGGAATAGATTAGGTTAGGTTTCTTTAATAATTATATTCAAATATCAATGGTATCTGTGAAATAACAATTAATCGTAATGAGTATTCGGATAAATAGAACATTCGGACCAATAAAATCATCACAGAACTCCGCCACAGAACTGTCAGCTGGTGGAATTATAATTCCAGAAAACTCTTATTAGACTTTGCATTTTGACAGAGGAGAAACGCCTACGTTTGGTTTACTCTGTTATGCTGTTGCGATCCGTGTTGCAAACTTTTTGTTGAATTAAACAACTTTGAGCCTCACACCATTTTCTTATAACATCATCATCATCAGCCCGTATTAGTCCACTACTGGACATAGGCCTCTCCCATGTCACGCCATCGAGCACGATCTGCGGCCACTCGCATCCAGCCTCTGCCAGCCACCTTGCGAAGATCGACACTCCACCTTGTCTGAGGGCGCCCCACCCTACGTTTGCCGATCCGTGGTCTCCACTCGAGAACACGCTTGCTCCAGCGATTGTCGGTTCTTATATGAGACTAAGTATTTAAAAAAGTACTTCAAACAAAAACAAACAATCTCAAAGTAAAACATCATGTTTAAAAGTTACACAATATTTTACGTCTAAAGTGAAACATGATGCTTCCAGTGCCTGCATACGTATCTGTACTTTTACTCAACTAAATTTTTCAGCAAAAAATTGCTCGCTATTTGCCCCGTCAGTATGTATCTCATCAAAGCAAGTCTTGTCCAAGTACATTAACTTACAATAGAGGTGGACGATCTATTCATCTGCACCACAATGCGATCGGCCGATCGGTCGCCCGATCGATCCGGCGATCGCGCGTGATACCACTGTCAAGTGCCCAGGTATTCTATGAAAATTGAAGAAATTGGAAGGCTTGATATGGTCGTGTTCTTTGAATTTATACATGACCAATCAACATGCTTTGGGTGATGTTTTTACGGCCGCCATTGTTAAAATAACTCGTGTGGACGGGTTGGGCGGGTACAAAGAAAATGACGATGAAAGGGTTAGTTGTTACATTTTTCAGAATGTATGTAGGCTGGCTTTCAAGGCGCTGCTTTTTACTTTTGAATGTTTCGATCATTGTGATGTGGAATACTGGCAACCTTATAATTAGTTTCACAGCTTGGTTCTACCATACTGCGTCGGATAAAGACTCATATTATATTTCTTTATCAGTACTTTTTGGAGAGCACATTGTTATATATTGAAGCTCGTACAATCCCTTCAATACAATATTAACGATACATAACATAGTCAAAACGATTAAATAAACACGGCAGAGAACAGACAGTGTTATTGCTATAGCGGTTTTTTTTCAGAGCGTCTTTCAATGATAATGTTTTTTTAGGGGCCATGCCCTTCAGTATATTTGGAGCTGAGGATGTAATAAGATATAACATTTCACATTACAACCTTAAGAATCCTATTTTGGAAAGAGAATGTTTAAAGAATACGAACATAACTGGTCGGTGTCTTCAGGTTTTCGTTTTAAATTCGCATGCGTAGTAGTAAATCGAGAATTAAACAAACCCCTGTAACTTACAAAAAAATAGACCAACAAGTAACCGTTCTCATTCTATTAAAGTTTTGTATTACAAATATATCGATACGAGCCGATAGCCGAGTAACCAAATAGTATTATAATAAGACAATAAATCTGTATGAGAAATAATCAGCATGCGGCGACCGGGGCGTGTATTAACGAGCTTTGGTCCGTGCATTTGTCAAAAGAATACACAATAAGTGTTATGGATAACCAATAGTTGGCTGCTTAGTTAGCCGTAACGATGGTACGTGGTCCGATCGGAGGTACAGGGTATACTGGGTTCAGTCGTGGCCAAACCAGTGTAACTGATAGAAGAAAAGGCACTGGTTCTGAATATGGTATTTTAATGAATGACTAAACAGAACAGACGTTAATACAAAAGATTAGTCAATAAACGTATATACAGAAAAAGAGCTGTCGATACCTTCTTAGCTTGGGGTCGATTTCAGAGCGTTTCGACAGCGGCGGTTTTTTTTTCATTCGTGTTCCAGCAAATATAGCAGCAAGCGGTGGTGATCACAGTTAAGTAACTTTTATTATAAACGATACACGGTATCGAGGCTACACATGATTTAATCAAAAGTTGTCGTCACTTCACAGTCCTCCGCGGTAAAAGTCGAGTGACACTAATGAAATAAAAAAAACGCCAATAAAAACGCCTGAAATCGAACCCTTGACCAGGGTTAACGAACCGACGATCAGAGGTGTCGGTTGAACCGTTTCAACCAACCCCTCAGGCCCCGTGCGCTTACGTTAGGATAACAGGACTAGGAGATAGACTACTAGCTATAAGGAATGGTAGGTCCACAGATGGCGTTTGTTTATTCGTTCGACGATACCGTAGGTTAACTTTCCGTTTGTCTGATTTCCGTGTTTGGCAGAAAAATCATCAAGTTCCTTCTCTTAAGTTCCAACATAATAATCGATGTAAAGAACACGTTCACCAAAAAGGTCGAGCTGCCTCCGTTCACTATGTACTAGTAATAAGTAACTTGGCCCAAGGCTGGATATCAATTAGAGCGAATTCGAGGCCAGGATGTAAATCAAACGGTACCACTTTGCGTTTTGTCAAGAGGGATGATTTTTACTTTCATCTAGTGGCTTATTGACAACTTTGACAACCTGCCTGAGAATGACACAAATATGAGAGCTCACTCTCAGTGTATTCCGCGCCTGCGCAGAACAAATGCCGCGCGCGCGGCGGGGGGCTCGCGACCGGCGCGCATTGTCGCTCGTTACCGCGCGACAAATAGCCACGACCGCGCTTGACCCCTGAAAATATGAAAACCTGCATTACATAAGAGGTCTTCGTATATTGGTTGATCGGAAACAGTGAAGTCGGAATGAGAATTATTAAGAAACGTGGTGTGAAGATAATCAATTTGACGGTCTAATATTGACTGTAAATTGTCTCTAGCTTAATAAATGGGTAGGTTATAAGTAATTTCATGCGTTTTCAACGCATAAAAAAAATATGTATAAGTAGAACAATCTGAAATTACATTTCATGTGAATATTCGAAAGTAAAATGAGATATTTATTTTAGCACTAATGCGAATCCACCAGCTTTTCGGAAAGTGTAACATAACAATACATCTCATGAGAAAATAAACCTAGGTGAAAATATACTTAGTTTGAAACTTACTTTTTTTTTCTACTACAAAATCGCAATCTATTAATGTCTGTTACAGTTTAAAGAAAAATTACTATACTTAGCTCTTTTTTCTTCACGATGTGCATAAAGTGCGACTACGATAACTTTGCAGAGCGAAACATGGCAACACCTCCTTTTAATAGTCAAATTTCTACCTATGAATATGTACTGTGACTTTTAAATGAAGCCGCACTATATGATATTTTTAATCTTAAGAGGAAATAGGAGGGCAGTTTTTCCATACAAACGTAGTCCCCTGTTTCCTCCCTGGATAATGCCAGTAGAGCAATCATTTTTTGTCCAAAAATCTATGGCTACTATTGATATATATGTTCCTATGTTTTCCATTTTACGATAAATTGATTCTCAAAAGAGATATTAACCTTCAAAAACCTAAAAAAAATGCCAGATTTTCCGCTGTGTTCACACATCCAGAAAACAAATTTGACTAGATTATTAAAAAAAAGGGCAACATAGGAACACGGCCGAAGCCTTTCTTTAATGTTTAATGAAAAAATTAGTTAAATAGGTTAAGTTTTGGGGAAGAAATCAGGGGACTACGAAACGTTGTTTTCATGAAATTTTAAAAGGTATTTTCGGTCCAAGCTGCAGTTGTCTCTATCGCGCTCTGCGGGGGAGAGGCGGGCAGTGCGGGATAGCGACACATTTTACAAATACCTAATTTTCAATTCTCTCGACCTTACTGTTTCCTCTTAATCTTCAATGTATAAGTAAACCAAGGTGTAAACTGTCTGCTTTAGAAATTCTGCAAGTCAACCAGGTGAAGAGCAAGCTTATTTATCATTCTCGCGTTAAGTAATTCTCATTTTGGTTTTCAATCCAGTTCAAAAGGTTTCGCAAAACAAATCCCTTAAAGCGATAAGCGCTCCGCCCGTCTTATTTGTATCAATTGATATCCGGCAAGTTAAGCTTACATAAAGACACAATATCGTGTCCTTATACAAAAACAAAAGCAGGTGCACCGAAAATAATTGACAACGGGACATGGAGCCCGATGTATGCGCTTGCGTCGGCTTTTGTCAGTTGCATTTGGTCGTATGTTTAATATACTTAACAAAGACATCTTACCAATGGATTGTATAGTGGGTATTGTCGGTGGTGTTAATTGGACGGTGAATAAACCTACAATTGTACATGTCAAATAAAGTATACAATAAAATTCATTGTATAGTATATCAAACGTATGTGAAACTTACAATGTACGCTTGCAGTAACAGTATATTGGCTGCCCTTGGGCACTAAATAGGGCCACTTATGTAGATTTTATATGAATGTATATTCTACAGTGGTGCATTATTTTTCTCTATCATACGTTGGTAACCACTGCGACTTCGTTATTTATTGTCGACATTTAAGCTTATTTTTCCATCTAAAAAGATGTAAATATATTAATGTCACACTTTGTACCGAATGATAAACTAATTGCGAGGCTTTAGGATCTTACGTAGGTACATTCAGACTGAAAAGTATGTACTGAAGTACGGGGCCTGGTGTTCAGTCCAACAATTTAATTCCTGACTGTAAGTACCTAGGTATGCTGCGATTTTAAAAGGAATTGATTCATTAATACCGTTTTACTACCTGGAGCACATAAGTAGCAGTTGACAGGTGACATTGACAATTGCATATTCATAACGTGGATATGACGCCTATAGATGTACGTAATTCGTCAAATTACAACTATCAAGCTCATCTTTGACTGTCATGTTTATAAAATACCTACTTAAATAAATTCTAAACCCAGCAGCAGAACAAGTCATCAAACAACATTTTAAAACCATCAAACTGAACTTTGCTGAAAGCATAATTGTAAAAGGTATAAACATAAAAACTTTAAAAGAAATCACATTTTTCTTATCAGACGTCAACATCCTGAACCAATTCTGACGCTAAATGAAACCGCACAAAACCCGCTAATTATGTCATCCAGCGCAGAGCCAACGGTCCGATTCCGCGAAATCAAAATTTGAATATCGAATAAAAGAACGCAATTTTAAACTCGCATTCCAGAAAACAATGTCCGAACTGACGTACAGCCTTAAGGCAGCGAATGCATTAACGGAGTACACCTTCTTTGATATTAAGCGTATTATTTTCAAGTTTTTTTATTCCAGTTTTTTATATTGTATCACGGCACTGGTAGCTCCTTGAGTCGCCCGGAGCCAATCGCGGTTTATTACCCACTGCTCGGTAATTTATTATTACATTTTTTGCATTATCAATAGCTTACGGACTTGTTCTCTTTTCGATATTAAAACTGCTATTGTTTATGAAAAATCGCCGGAGAGATTCTTATCCGGCCGCCGAGTGCTCAATCAGTAATTGCCGGGCATAATAGCTCCTGAAATAAATACGTAATTGCGAACGAGAACCATCAATTGTCATATTAAAATTTACATAACTGTTTATTGCGATTGTAAAATGACAAAAGGGAGAACAAACGGCCACAAAAAACCAGTCGCAGACCCTTTATTTTACGAACGTATAATGTATTTAATTTACAACGCAGCAGTGAAGTAAATGAGATAAGTGCTTATCAATTTCGGGAGGCATGTTACAAAGTGGCCGCAGAAATTAACAAACGTCCCACCCCACAATTTGCTGCCAAAAAGTGTATAAAACTTTTACAACGTGCAACGCCACGGATTGTTCTTTCCCCAAACGGGCGAAGATAAAGGTCGTTGGACGACTGACTACTGGTGTTCGCATGACTTAACTGGCCTAATTTAGAACGCAAAAGTAAAAAGTCGAGAAAACTCCATTGTCCATTTCAAATTGAAAATGAGGAAGAGGCCTATTGGCGCAGGTTCTTGAAACAGGAACGGCGGGTTTTTAAAAAAGGAATCGGTTAAACGGCGGCCGTTCGCAGGTAATCACAGGCGACGTGCGCGGACGGTAAGGCTGTGTATAGCTTTGAGGATATCGGCCAGAGACATCTGCCGGGAAATTTAGGGAAACAAGCTAATAAAAATAACAAATCTAGCATGAGAACTAGATCTTTATCTAGTGGATATGAGGCGTTATGATCGGTAGTAGATTATTTTTGTAGACTTGCAATATTTGTATGCATGTACTTTTGTCGTGGAGAAAACCTGTGAATCAGGTACGCATTATTCGGAGGAAAATTATGTTATATGGATTTTCTAGCCACTAAAAACTCGACGTCACCGCTATCTGCGTTAACTCGTATGCAGGATCTGTTTAGGTTGGTACCTAACAGTAGCGTAGCGTCCAAAGAACTCGATTCCTACCGGCTTGCCTAATATCTGGCATTTGAGCATCTTCAAATTCAAATCCGCACCGGCTTGCCCTAGGATATCTTTTACGCCACGCCACTGGTACCTACCGCATCATTCTACCATCGTTCTGCTCGTCATCGGCAGGTGGTTCATTCCCATTTCCTTGACTCACTTCACTACAATAAACAACGCGCCGATTCTGGAATGAACTTCCTACTGAGACTTTCTCACTCCGCTACAATATGTTTTTTTTAAACGGTGCCATCTAAAGTCGTCGAGACCGCCAACGCATTGGTAAAGGCATCTAGAGTTGCAAATGTGTATAGGCGGCGGTGACCACTTTCCATAAGGTCGGCCGTCTGCCTGTTTGCCAGTTTAGGGCAATAAAAAAGGTGTCAATATAAAAGTTAATGTCTGAGATCGAAAGTAGTTAGCCTACGAGATGATCCCCTTGATATGTTCATAAGTTCAGTTCGTGTAACTCATTTTTCATTTCATCGAAGATTCCTATAACATAACGCGTCCTAAGATTGCGTGCACGATATACAGGTGCGCGCCCGGGGCGACGCCCGCGCAGGTTCATTCATTGTTGCCCGACAAGCGTAATATCGCATTGTTACATGCCTTATTTATCTACTGCGCGGATAGGATTCTAATTAAAAATGCACCTTCTGTGGAGTTCTTATAATGGAACAAAGGATAATCAATTTTATAACAGATTTCAATCGCTCTTTTTTCTGTAAATAAATTAGAGTATGGAAAAAGCATTACATAACTGCTTCTTGGGAACCGCAATACTTACTTCAATGTTGAAAGATTTATCTCCAACCGCAAAATCTAAGGTAAGTTAAAATCAAGACAGCAAATCTAAAGTTTCGGTAGGTACCTACACTATCATGGCGTCTTATTCTAGAAGACGTTTATAAAATGAAATGGACATGCCTTCCCTAAAGTCAACGTCAAAGTTCTTTATTTTCAATTTAGGCATAGTAAAATGCACCTATGAATGTTAAAATTAATTCGCGCCATCATTGCCGGTCCTCAGCCCCACCACAGTATACTTAATAGAGTCTGTGCGGAAAGAGAATAGAATTAATTTTGGGGGGTGCTGTAATGCTTTTGTACCGTATTTTCTGTTCTGTGGCCATACTGGTTAGGTCAGTTCCGTTTTTCGCCACGCCTATTCACTTTCTGCACAGACTCTATTAAGTATACTGTGATGGGGCTGAGGACCGGCAATGACGGCGCGAATTAATTTTAACATTCATAGGTGCATTTTACTATGCCTAAATTGAAAATAAAGAACTTTGACGTTGACTTCATTCATTTTCTTCCTACAAAAGGTACATCGCGCGCTTTAATGTGTGCGCGCCGTGTACGAACGCACTACAAGCAAAGTTTTAAGAATGCGTAAGAATAAAAATGCTCCAGTATGGATCGCATTCACAGAGACGCACCGTCGCCCGTCTGTGTGAATACTTCTCTCGCGCTTTTAAACGGCCGAATATGGACTCTAGATACTTGTTTGTCTTTATACTTTGCCCCACCACTGCCGGGCTAGTCTAAAAGGCGACATTTAACAAATGAAATCCATAGTAAAAACTTGCCTTTTAGTCTACAGCTTTTTTTAGTACACAGTAGTATATAGGTCGTCAGTCCATCTGGCGGGGTGGCTGGTGCCTATAGGTTATACGTTGACGCGGGCTAATTTTCCGCAACTCAACGACAAATGGTAATCTATATTACTGAGTTTTACCAGCACTCGAAGATGTCTTGAACTCTAACATTCTTAAAAGGACTTAAAAGGGTTATTCTTCAGAAATATATTCCTCTGTTCCTCTATCACCTCCTATATTTCTCTGTCTCCATACATTTAGTATGAAAAAGGGCCAGAGGAATAAGGTGACCGCAGACATATTTCTGAAGATTAACCCAAAAGCACCCTAACAATAATCGGCAATAAGTTTGTAGCCATATCACGTCGTAATATTTTTTTTTCACTATTTTTGGGATCATCCAAATTTTTGGAATCATCTCTATTCTATGTCATCGCAATCGATCATCCAAATTTTTGGAATCATCTCTATGTCATCGCAATCATGGGACATCTTTAGAAGTTTTTTTTTTCATTTCTCCTTTATCAGCAATAGGCTTTGTAGTCATAATCTGATGTGATTTTGGTGTATGTGAGGTTAAATAGTTGATATTCCAGCAAATATCATCCGAGAAGTTAGTGTCGGTGGTCCAGATCCAATATTTGCCACCTCTTAAGTCGATGTACTTACATTCCCTGTAGTATCCAGGAGCTTTTTCGCTAGGTCTTTTGTGTGGTTTTGTAGTCAGTTCATATATCTTAGACTTGCGGCGCTAAGTGCTTCTTTGACAGTTTGCATTTCCAGGTGTTCGTGTTTCACTGTTTCTTGTAAACCAAGGATATGGTCCTCAAGGCTATGTCTTGGAATCTCTGCAGAATATTTACATTCGAGTTGCTGGCAGAGCCCCAGAAATTTAGATTGTTATATAATATTTTTTATCTGAGTACAGTGAAGCAAAAACGAGGATTATGACAATTTTGCAGACCAAGTTGCAGGCATCTCTTAGGTATATTTATACCGAGATGTCCCATACATTGTTACTAACCGTAGCCAATCCTGTGACTACGATTAAATGCCCATCAAGCACAATGTCACGCTCATAAAGGAAACTATTTATAATATAAATAAAATAATTACACGCACCGGCTGAGTCGGATGCGGCATCGCTCATGTCCGACGATGAAGGGTAGCGGGCAGGTAATACAGTAGGCCATTTCATGGCCCATACCAAGGACCATTAAAACAAGAAGACTGTCATTTCCATACTTTAGATTGTACCCCAACCGCAAGGTGATATCCAGGCAAAAACTAGATGGCGCTAAAAACTAAACATTTAACGATGTTATAATTGAACAAAGAAACATAGTACAGTAACAATCAGTTCGGAAACAGCTAATAATAAATAAATTCTCACATTTAAATACTGTGTCACGCTTGCAAAGTTGAATAATTGTAAATGTTATAATTCTTATACCAAGCTAACACATAGATGGCGTTGTAATATCGGGGAACAGCTTTTTGTATGGAGTTAGAGAATGACAGTCCTCTTGTTTTAATGGTCCTTGCCCGTACGCTATGAGTAAGAGCTATGCTTATTTCTGTGGGTCTAGAAAAAGGGTACAAGACACAAAGTACCTAACTAATAAAGGGACTCAATTCCTTCATTAAACTTGCGACCTTTTGTATCTGGTTTATAGTCGTTTGTGACGTTTACCTCTTTACCACAGAATAAGTACTACGAACAGAAGTTTCTCTTTCTAACAAGACTGACGTTCGGATCCGACCACCGGGCGGAACTCACTGCATCCAACTATCTCTCTATCGCATAACGCGTGCTCTTTTTGGTGGTTGGGTAAGCCCCCTTGGAGGGGCAAAAGCCACTCCTGGCTAGATCCACGGATTTGATCAGTATAACCCGATTAACTCCTGCCTCTCGTTGACTTTCCATAGTTAGTACCTAAACAGTAATCAAGGTTTAAATTAAATATATGGTTACACTACTTACGAAAGCTTGGTTGTCAAAAGATTCACGAATCCAATGGCAATAGTCCAGATACCTTCCTCTTACCTTGGTACAATTTTCCGGTGACCATAAATTTTTTCGGGTTGTCTTGGTTAAGTAAGTAGTAGGTATAAGGCAGGCGGCAACAAAAACTGCTTCGTAATAAATAAAATTTAATAAATGTGAACGTTTATGAAGATGTTTCGAGGATTGTTACTCAATAACATGGTAACGAACGAGTTGAGACAACGGGTTAGCACGGATTTTGGCAGACAAGTTGACCAAGTCCTAGATTCTTGGAATATAGGATATTCATATTCCAGCAAGGAGTTATCTAGGACTAGCTGATGCCCGCGACTTCGTCTGCGGTGTAAATTATAATTAGGCAATTAATCTTAATAGGCAATTAATAGTTTCTGATATTTGTTCATAAACTTTGTTGTAATTAAACAAAACCCTCAAATATTGGGCCCAAAACTGCACAATGCACATTTACCGTGAAAATCAATTCTTAAGTCCATTTAAGGATTATTACCAAAAAATTAAATGCACTTAATAAACCGCTTGTTACTTACACAAAAAAACAATCTACTAATTGCTATATGCTATGCATGGAGTTAAAAACCTTTTACTTTAAAAATTGTACGGGTCCCTAAAAAAACTTTCAACCCCTACTTACTCAACCCGTCTTCGAGATAAATTTTAATGAACCGTGAAATCATTTGAGTTCTATTCAGTTTAATCAGTTTTAGATACCCTACTTTAAAAATCATTTGGTCCCATTATAAAGTTTTGGTCCCCATTTATAACCCTTGGAGATGAATTTCAAAAAATGGTTTAACATTTTTTCTGTACCCTTATTGAAGGATCTATGTACGAAGTGTCAGATTTCCTACTTCAAAAATCCTTTGGACCCTATACAGAGTTTCAACCCCCATTTAAACCCCTTTGGGGATAAATTTCAAAAAACTGCAATCACTTTTCTTTTCTTTTTTAGATGAGTTCAAGATCTACTACAAAAATCGTTTGGTCCCTTTACAAAGTTTCAACCCCCTTTTGATCCCTTTTTAGGGATGAAAAAACGGTAAAACCACATTTCTTTTTTCTTATTAAGGAGTCTATGTACGATGTCCCAGATCGCTAACTTCAAAAATCTTTTGGTCCGTATACAAAGTTTCGACCCTCATTTAAACCCCTTTGGGGATGAATTTCATAAAAACAGCAATCACTTTTCTTTACTCTCATGGATGAGTTTATGTAAGAAGTTTAAGATCTACTATAAATACCGTTTGGTCTCCATACAAAGTTTTGACCCCCGTTTGACCCCTTCTTAGGGATGAATTTAGAAAAACGAAAAATCGCTTTTTCTACTCTTATTGAGGAGTTTATATACGATGTCTTAGAGCTCCAACTTCAAAAATCGTTTGTACCCTACACAAAGTTTCAACCCCCATTTTAACCCCTTTGGGGATGAATTCCAAAAAACAGCAATCACTTTTCTTTACTCTTATGGATGAGTCTATGAACGAAGTTCAAGATTTACTACAAAAATCGTTTGGTCCCCATACAAAGTTTCAACCCCCGTTTGACCCCTTTTTAGGAATGAATTTCGAAAAATGGTAAAACTACTTTTCTTTATTCTTATTGAGGAGTTTATGTACGATTTCTCAGAGCTCTAACTTCAAAGTTCAAATTTTCAACCCCCATCTAACCCCTTTTGGGGATGAATTTCAAAAAACCGTGAAATGACTTTCCTGTACTCATATTGTGGAGACTATGTACGATATCTCAGAGCTCCAACTTCAAAAATCGTTTCAAGCCCCATTTAACCCCCGTTGGGGATGAATTTTGAAAAACGGTGAAATTACTTTTTGCAACTAATCTCCTAGTTTAAAAATCGTGTGGTCCCCATTTAAACTTTCAGCCCCCGTTTTACCCCTTTTAGGGATGAATTTCGAAAAAGGGTGAAATTACTTTTCTCTACTTATATTGAAGGATCTATGTGCGAACTCTGAGATCTCCAACTTCAAAAATCGTTGGTGCCTATACAAAATTTCAACCCCCGTTTAACCCCTTTTGGGGATGAATTTCGAAAAACCGTGAAATTACTTTCCTACACTCATATTGTGGAGCCTATGTACAATGTCTCAGAGCTCCAACTTCAAAAATCGTTTTAACCCCCATTTAACCCCTGTTGGGGATGAATTTTGAAAAAAGGTAAAACTACTTTCTTAGACCTTTATCGAGGAGTCTATATACGAAGTCTCAGATCTGTAACTTAAAAATAATTTGGTCCCTAAACAATATTTCAACCCCCGTTTTACCCCTTTTAGGGATGAATTTCGAAAAAGGGTTAAATTACTTTTCTTATCTCATATTGAAGGATCTATGTGCGAACTCTCAGATCTCTAACTTTAAAAATCGTTTGGTGCCTATACAAAGTTTCAAACCCCCATTTAACCCCTTTTGGGGATGAATTTAGAAAAACCGTGAAATTACATTCCTGTACTCATATTGATGGGTCTATGTGCAAAGTCTCAGATCTCCGTCTTTAAAAATCGTTTGGTCCCCATTTAAACTTTCAACCCCCGTTTAAGCCCTTATAGGGATGAATTTCGAAAAACCGTGAAATTATTTTTCTGTACTCATATTGAGGAGACTATGTACGATGTCTCAGAGCTGCAACTTCAAAAATCGTTTCAACCCCCATTTAGGATGTTCCCCATTGGGGATGAATTTTGAAAAACGGTAAAATTACTTTCTTCGACCTTTATTGAGGAGTCTATATACGAATTCTCTGATCTGTAACTTCAAAATAATTTGGTCCCTATACAACATTTCAACCCCCGTTTAACCCCTTTTAGGGATGAATCTCAAAAAAGGGTGGAATTACTTTTCTCATGTCATATTGAAGGATCTATGTGCAAACTCTCAGATCTCTAACGTCAAAAACCGTTTGGTGCCTATACAAAGTTTCAACCCCCATTTAACCCCTTTTGGGGATGAATTTCAAAAAACCGTGAAATTACTTTCCTGTACTCATCTTGATGGGTCTATATGCGAAGTCTCAGATCTCCTACTTTAAAAATCGTGTGGTCTTCATATAAACTTTCAACCCCCATTTAACCCTCTTTGGGGATGAATTTCCAAAAACGGTGAAATTACTTTTTTTAAATTGTATTAAAGAGTCTATGTTCGAAGTCTCAGATCTCCTACTTTAAAAATCGTATGGTCCCCATATAAACTTTCAACCCCCATTTAACCCCCTTTGGGGATGAATTTCAAAAAATCCCTTCTTATCCCTTACTTACGTTATATAACCACCCTACTGTGAAAATTTCAAGTTCCTAACTTCAGTAGTTTCGGCTGTGCGTTGATCAGTAAGTCAGTCAGTCAGTCAGGACTTCTTCTTTTATATATTTAGATAATATCGAGAATAATGCGGGGAAAAATCGCGGGAAAATGCTAGTTTGCAACAAAGCTTTTTTTAACACACTGAAATACGAAACGGGCGCACTGTGCCTGTTTCTAGCGCGTAACGACCAGTTCGCAGACTTGCTGAGTGATCTGGTTGCTAGATTCAGATAGTAGAATGAAGATGCATGCACGCAATCAGCCCGTAATGGTACAAGTGCAGGCGAGCATTACGTCTAATCGAATAGTTGGGGGAAATCTTTAAGAAGATAATTAGATTTGTAATTGCTAAGAGAATCGAAGTTTTATAAAAATAATACATATTAGAAGTGGTAATCGGATTGGATATATGCAACAACAGAAGTCTTTTTATGGCCGAGATAAGTGATTTGTATGCTTGGTTTTGAAGCAATTCAGTGAAAATACAAGATTTATTAAGGAATAACATTCCTGATATCACACACATACACAAATTAAGATTTTATATACCCAATTAAAACACTGCACACTGAAGTTTATCTGCTATTATCACAAGTTATCTTCATCCCTGTGATGACTGTACCTAATTATAATCTTTATTGGTAATAATAATTACAAGTCAATATAGTAAGTTATTCAATTAATTAATTAATTATAACAATTCATTTTATGTCCATTGCAGTAGAGTTCTGGTTGTTTGTCAATGGGCTTCAACAGGAAGTCCTGTTTGTGAGGGAGGCTAGACCTTCACTCATGCGGATTCATCACCCCGATCTGTAGATGGCATTATGGAAGACTCTCGAGCGCTGGAGGCACGAAAAGGATCGACGACATAGCGCATGCCTCCCGTTACACTATGACGTGTATTCTTTTCGGGGATTTCATTTAAGTCTGCTGGTTCAAGGCACAAATGAGTGTGATGCCCGTTAGTGTTGGGAATGTCAGGTGACTTTATTTTTTAAGCAGGGAGTTCGATGACGGAAAGTTCACGATGGCACTAACTCAAAATGATCAATCGAAAGTTACATTTGAGTTCATTCAACATTTTAAAGCCAAATCAAACCATCTATTTGAACTTATAAATTTGCACGGTTAGGATGAAAGCGGCCTCATTCAAAAATTGCAATAAAACCACTTCAAGTAGTTTTAAGTTTGAAACTCAATAATCAGATTTTTTTATTGGTGTCTACTGGGCCTAAATAGTAAATGCGAAATCCTGAGTAAATACCATTTATTTGTGAGCCTTAATTGTTATCTCTATGTATAGTTTTATATTCGTTACATAGTTTCAAATATTTATTTTTATCAACTTCATAAATTAACTCCTAACAACCTGAATAACCATTCAATCGGTAATCTAGTAAATCATTACGAGACAAAACTAATTACAATTACAAATGTAACAGAATGTTTACCTGATATAACATCTAAATCGTACACGCAACGTACTTATTCAATGATTTACTGTTTATTTTATTAGTTGTACACAGTAAATGAATAGGGTGCTTCCCTGACAGATCAAATCAGCTACTTTGTATGAAGTGTCAAAACGCTCGGATAGAATGAAGTTTCTATGGGAATAGTACCTAGGGCGGTAAAACAAAGAATGTCTCAAATCGCAGGTATTTGACGTCCGAGCCGAAGGCAAGGGCAATAAATATGCGATCTGAGGCTTTCATTATTACTGCCCGTGGTAAGTACAGAATTTTACGTCTCCCCCAGGCCATGAAGTGGGATAGAGATCGCGTAGCGGGTGGTTATTGCCACTTTATGGCCAGGTGTGACGTAAAAAGTAAAATGACGTCATTTTACTCGAACATCAAATCATGTCCTTATTTATAGTTTTTGATATCAACTAAATTGATAGTATATTTATTGTTACAGCAATATTAATTACGGAATAGGAACCACGTAGCGAAAGGATCAGATAAGCTGTAAAATTGAATTGTCAATAATTGCACACTGGGAGGGTCACGTCTTGCCCTTTCCAGTGATTTAGTACTTTAGTGAGTGATAATACGAATCATCATCATCGGCCTTACATCCCGCACAACTCACTACACATATACAACAACCCGCTGATGGTCACAGGAGTTCTCTCATAGATGGTGCGTGATATCGTCCAAATTCAAGCCAAATTCACGTTTTACACGAATGCCCAAAAAAGGGAATGTTATTTGCTCTTGCATTTCACCAGTGATTCTGACTTAAACCAAGATCACTATTACATCTCTGAACATTTTTGTTGTAGAAGAACTGCGTTGCGAGACTTGTACCTTTTTACACGTAGATGAGATTAACTTTTCTCAGGGGTAACGTGCAAATATTAAGGCGTGTTCCTTGAGTAGTTTCATACAATGTCCTGTATTACTCGGGCATTTCTCCAGAAATATGTCTGCGGTCACCTCATTCATCTGGCCCTTTTTCATACTAAATGTATGAAGACAGATGAATGAGTCGCAGACATATTTCTGGAGAAATGCCCACTCATTTTTTACCCGACTGCGGCGAAGCCCAAAGGAGGGTTATTACCCGACTGCGGCGAAACCCAAAGGAGGGTTATGTGTTTGACCTGTATGTATGTATGTCCGTTCCTGTGTCCGCTCGTAACTACTCAACGGCACATCCGATTTTGATAAATGATACATCATTAGATTCGTCTTGATGGTGCGAGTGTCACTGGGTATGAAGTTCGATAAAATAAACAAAATGGCGGATTTTATGCAGTTTCAAATTGCACCGCGGTCGGGTTTTTTTTAGTAAAAATGTGGTTATTGAAGGAGTAACAATACGAACCTTGGTGGGGCTTGTGGGTGACGTGGTAATAAAGTTTAGCAACCACTGTACACGCAATGAAAACAAATCAAATATTAACCACTTATCGTTTAAAATCATACCAACCTATCGTTATACCTCGATGAGTTGACAGAAATTAAATAACTGGCCAAGAGCATGTCGGACCATGCTCAGTGTAGGGTTACGGCTATGGCGTAACTATAAGGTAAAAAATACGATGTAAAAAAAGTACAACAACAAAAGAGCGTATCTTCATAGCAATTACGTCCTTTTGTTCAGAAGCGCAGTTTATCGGCAATAACTCAAAAACGGTATATTCGATCTTGTTGAAAATATTTTTCATTGAAAGTATTAATTAAGCCTTTACCTTCGTGATTTTTTTCATATTTTTCGGACGCACGGTTTAGAAAATAGAGGGGGAGGGGACACAATTTACACAACTTTCGGAGCGATTATTTCCAAATACATTCACTTAATCAAAAACATTACTTAGGAACCTTATAGTGTTTTTTAAAGAGCTGTCGAACTATGTACCACACGTTGATATTTGCTGAAAAAGTCTTTAACATGTATGGAGTGCCCCCTCTAAAAATATTTATTTTAATTATTTATATACCAAACTAAGTAGCGGCTCATAAAAGACACCTATATTCCAAATTTCATCAATATCCATCATGTAGTTTTTGAGTAAAATGCCTGTGACATAC
This sequence comes from Eudemis profundana, assembly GCA_947034925.1. Taxonomy (NCBI): domain Eukaryota; kingdom Metazoa; phylum Arthropoda; class Insecta; order Lepidoptera; family Tortricidae; genus Eudemis; species Eudemis profundana. The sequence goes on along the minus strand of OX344806.1, from coordinate 6,060,893 downwards.
GAACAGACAGACAGACAGACGGACGGACATGACGAAACTATAAGGGTTCCGTTTTTGCCATTTTGGCTACGGAACCCTAAAAATCTATGGCCTCTATTAAAATGAAAAACCCATAAGTAAACATAATATTGTATTCGGTTTCCATGATTATTACTCATTGTAATAAAACAAAAACAAAACATGTAACATACCTACTGGTTTATTTATTTGGGATATGAAGTTAAGTAATTCACGCGTATTAATCCGTTTAACATTGTTTTATTAATTATCAGCCTATCCCACTGCTGGGCACAGGCCGCCCATAAACTGTTTTATCCCATAAGTAAACGTTAGAAGCTGCACTGATCGTTACACGCGGCGCCTACCGATCCGACGGGCTAATGCCAACAGCTGCGTGCGCGCACCGGCCGCCATCTTTTATTTATTTACGTGGGAACGTGTGTGACGGGCATGATTTTACAATACTCCGTAAATAATGTAAGCCAGTAAGCTACCTAGCAGAGGCGAGGCGTCGAAGAAATGCTTGGGCAAGCAGGAGCAGCTTTGGCTTCAATTTTCTTTAAGAGCACTAGAAAAGTACCGAACTGGCTAATATTAGGCAAACCGATGGGAATCGAGTTCTATTGACGCCACGTCACTGCTACCTGGAGGAATGGGGGTACATTAAAAATAAAAGAAAACTGTACAATTGAACTAACCTAAACTAAAACTAATTGATGTCCCCCAGATCGGGCCCCTGCGGCAGGGTCCCCATTAAGCTGACGGCGCTCCCCCCCTGGATTGCTATCCTTGAGTAAGGAACGAGCCAGCAGGGTGGCCCTAGTGGTCTGGGCGAGCTTTTGGCTCAGCGTCCTGACCAGTGGGTGGGCATCTGGGTTATTCTTCAGAAATATGTCTGCGGTCACCTTACTCCTGTGGCCCTTTTTCATACTAAATGTATGGAGACAGAGGAATTAGTCGCAGACATATTTCTGAAGAATAACAAATTACAAACGAGTATGTACAGTAAAGGACCGATTTTTGAAGGACATCATTCCCCTGGCTACAAATATTCAGAATTCGTCTCATTAGTATGGCGTTTTTCATTAATTTTTAGAGCTTGGCCGGAGCTATATAGTAACAAAAAATGCAATTTAAAGATACGGTATCTTTTGAATTTCCGGCGCCAATATGTGAGCACAGGAGAATGATAATTTTATTGCATATTTTATGTTAATCTGACATTCTATAAAATATAAATTACTAAAGAGCTCTTTAAACATGTACAAATATACTTTATTGCACACCAGAATAGCACAACTAGGGTGGTAATATAAAGAAAGGCCTTTGTAAAAACACATTACAAAAGGTAGGTACTTACATTACATAATTAAAACCATTTAAAAAGGTAGACAACAGGCGGTAGGCGCTAGGTTACTTGAAATAAACTTCTTTTCTATGGTCTAAACAACAACAGTTATAGTAACAGTAAAGTTACATGTCTTTAAGGGTCCAGGAAGAAGAGTCATTTAGGAACAAAGCCCTTAACTTTGTGATTTCATCAGGAAAAACGTGAACACTTAACTTATACTACAAAATGTGTATGAGCCAAGTAGATGTGTCCTTTGCACTCAATTCAACATAACGTTAGGTAAATGCAACTTGATTGACAAGTAACAATAATAAATCTAGTTTATTGCCCATTCCACCACCTCAACTGGTCCGACGGCCCGGTAAAAATAATTGATTGACATAAATCAGACTATAATAGTAATTAATATTCTCAATATTTTGACAAATTTTATGACCTTTTCGAATTTAGTTTATTATGGTGTTGATTGGAATCGATCATATTTGGTAACTTTTTCGGTGTGTTCATTCTAAATTAACTTTTTTCGTACTAAACGAACTTTTAACCTCAGAAAAGCCACAACTTTTTGCAATTTAGGGCTTCATAACTATATTCTTATAAAAAAAACTGCGTTCATTATATGTACGTACTAAGTTAAGTACTTTTGTGCCTATACAGCTCTTCGACGCACGCGCATATCATTTACATACAACCAATGCCAGCAATGTAACCTCCACTAACACATTATAGTTACCTACTAACGGTAACCGACCATCAACAATTAAAAAACCGGTTCCATAAAAACTAATTTATTCAACAATACATCTTGTCACACCAATCTAAACAACCATTATTTTCGCATTCAAGAATTCCACCAATGGCGGACGCGCCGGCACCTCCTTTGCTCGTCTCGACCAATAGGAGGCCGTCATTTGAAAAACAATAGAACATAAAAAATAACGTCACGCTCTGCGCGTGATTACAATTCGTGGTGCTATTAACTAAAAGTTTCATTATTACTATTGGTCCACGCTGGTATAGCGTGACTGACATAATGGAAGTGGTTTGTTGCATTGTGATGAGTATGGCACAATTAGATGCGAAGCAAGATGATGTCATCATATAATAATGGTTATGATAGATTGAATCTTGATATATGCCGTTCTCAGACAAAAACAACACTTTCTTCCTGCGTCTTAATCATGATCCTAGATTTAGCAGGTCGGGTTATTTTATTACCAAGAGGCTCTATATATAGTGTCACAGAATCACATCACATCACACTTCACACTAATATTATATATGTGAAAGTTTGTTTAGATGTTTGTTACTAAATAACGGAGTACCAACTGAATGGATTGAGCTGAAATTTAGCAAGTAGACCAAGTCCTAGATTGAAACATAGGATACTTTATATCGATCAACGCGGGCAATGCCGCGGGTAAATGCGACTTTGTAATAGGACGACGTACAGAAGTTTCTGTTTCCAATAAAACTGACGTACGTACATACCTACGGGACCAACCGAATTGTCCAAATTGTCGAAATTCTGCGAGGTTAGGACGGCAATCCTACATTAATAATAGACATTGGAGCTGTCTACAAAAGAACTGAAAATGCTTCCCTAATCTACGCTCGGAGAAATGGCCTAAAGCGAGATAAAACTACATACTAAATCACAAAGAGTCCAACGGAGAACCTGCAAACTAAAACAAATAGATACTCCTAACACTCGCTAAGAAATATCCATTAAAATATCTTCATCAAAGATAAAATCGGTATCAATTCGAGGACAATCTCTTACCGTGAATAATTACTCTCACGCGTATAGTGGATGCAAATATACGCAACTGTGGAGAGTTGGTGTTTATGTTAATTAGAGTGGTTCATGCCACTGCTGCGCAGGAGTGGGGCCGGTGGCACTGGACGCGTCAAACGACTGTTAGTTGCATTTTATTGTTTCAAAAATGTAAATACACGTGCAGCCTTGAAATATTCAAGCATGATTTAGTACCTAAGTACGATGACACTTTTGGATATTCGTGGTTTTTAATATGCACAACTTTCCTCCAGCTTAACTAATGAACATTTCCGAAAATAATATATAGAATAAGCTGGGTTGGACCTCACATGAGGTGGGTCCAGCGCTGGATTTCTGCGTAGACCCATAAGGCCCGGCCGGCCTGGAGAGCCCCCAGTAGTGGACCCTGCATATAAGTCCAAAAACATGGCTTGCCATCTCAATCCCAAGTGTCTAGGGACACTGGATCTACGACACGGGCCTGCGTGGGCCGACCGAATCTAGTCAGTTACAATTACTACAAACGGCCTTCTGTACGAGGGTACCAGACGCGCCGTGTGGTTAAGCTTGCCACTCAAAACATAACAGCCATGACCACTCCGCTAAAAGCGTAACGAGGAAGAGAAGAAGACTTTTATTAAAAAAACGCTTGAGGGGTGCCCCCGTAGCTGTCTGTGGGGCAGCAGTTAGGCATTTGTCCCACTGCCGGTGAGTTAGCGAGTAAAATTGGACGCTTAGCATTACATTGCGGATCTGAAAAGGTCGATCGATCACACTGCACCTTGGTCCCCGCAATGAACTGCCCAATGTTACAAGTAACGCTGGCGGTGGGTTAACTGCCTTAATGATGGGATAGGGGATCATGTATATTTCCGACGAAGACTCACAATGTATTATATGTGCCCCGATACAGTGTAACCTGCGGATTGTGCCACCGGCCCCGCGGTCAGGGTATCCTCGGCGACCCCAGCAAGACTAACGTCTCGGCCCGGCGTCGCTCGCATTGTGCTTTATTTGTACTCGCTAATGTATACAATCTCTAATTACACGCAACGCCTCCAGCCGATAGTTAGGGTTGTCAATATTTGCCATTTCTATTCTTGTGTCTGTAAAACTATTATAAATCGTGGGTTTAAAATTTATATACATAGAATTGGAGTTAATTATTAAATCTAGACTAAATCTAAACAGTTATAATATATTTCCAACAAGTCTCTTCCTTGCAAACAGAGGTAGAAGGCTGGCGCGATTGCCATGAATGGTAATGCTGATCCTTTGTGCTAGAAAGGATCCAGTCCTTAATAAACCCTAAAAATTATCTGTTTATTATTTGGAAATACGGTAAGCTGTTTCGATTTCCAATAGATTGCCATGGAGTCAAGTATCTCACAAAATGTGATAGAGAAAAATTAAAGGATTTGCCTACTGATTGATCAGAAAATCATAGTAATAAAACTAACTAAATAAGAGTTGATAGGTTGATTTTTGATGGACAAGATTTAACTCGTCTGTTTAATCCCACTAATATTATAAATGCGAAAGTTTGTGAGGATGTTTGGATGTTTAGATGTTTGGATGTTTGGATGTTTGTTACCTAATAACGGGATAACAACTGGATGGATCAAGCTGAAATTTGGCATGTAAGTAGTCTAAGTCCTTGATTGAAACATAGGATACTTTATATCCCGGTAAAGAGTTCCTTTGGGACAATAACGGGAACAACGCGGGCGAAGCCGCGGGAAAATGCTAGTCATTTATAAAGCTACAACTGGGATTTGAGTTAATTTGTGGAGGCATAAATATCATTAAAGTGCACAGTTTGAAATGAAACCACAAAAAATGCTGCACCCGTAATTTTTACACTGGAGCACTGAGCTACTGTACCTACCTATAATATCATTCGTTCGATTCACACACTCACATAAGGACAGGTTGATCCGCTTCAACCTTTCCGCTGGTCCGCTGCTCACTTTGAGCAATCAGCGTAACTTCAAGGTGGCCCCGGCCTAACGTCCTGGTTCGACCCCAGGCGTTCAGGCCCCCACCTAGTCCGACCTTCATAAGGTGGACCGGGACTAGCGACCTGGTTCGACCCCAGGGTACGCCACGGCCCATAAAGGTACGGTACGCTACGTCCAATAAGGACTGCAAGTAAGTCAGGCTTCAAACTTAAAACAATACGCAATACGGTTACAATACGCAAAGTTCTTTATTCTTCAATTGAGACTTAGTACAATGCGCCTATGAATGTTAGGAGTCTACTACCGCTTGGGAAAATAGAACTCCGCCCCGAAAAGAACTGGCGTAAAAAACTCGACAAGCTATAATTTTTTTACATCATTCGTTTTAAAATTATGGACATCTGTATTTATCGCTCAATTCATTTGATTATGCTGCTAAAATTAACTCCTATTTATTGTTACTTTATTCATTATTGTTATTTAATGTCATTGTATTATGTCGATGTTATTGGCAGCCCTAGCTAACGCCCAGGCGTTAGCCGGGTTCCGTAGGTGTTTCCCTCCCTAATTAGGGATCCGAGGTGTTGGAATCCCTGTACGCTTTCTATTCTGGAACTGGACCTTTTGTTCAATTAAAGCCTCTAATTTGTTAAAAGAATAGTCTCACGACTCCGTTGTAACTATGCGAAATTTGGAATTTCGCCTCAGTAACTAAGGATCGATATGAACCTAACCTAGTAGTAGACTTCACTTGACTATTATTGCTTCTGACTGTACAAGACTTAAATTATGTACTATTTACGCCGAAAATAATTGGTTTATCATTTTTATCTAGCCTGCATGAGTCACTGCAGATCCTCAGGTTTTGCGTTATAACATAACTCTACCAACTAGTTAGGTACTGAAAGATTCGATAATTTTTTAGGATTCCTTACCTCAAAAAACGGAACCCTTATACGTCTTATACGTACGTCTATCTGTCCGTCTGTTAAGACCCTTTATCTCGGGAACGCGTGGAGGTATCGAGTTGAAAATAAAACTATATAGTAATAAAACAACTTAAACAGATTAAATCGCGTATATTACTACATTTTAAGTCCCGACGCTTCGTAACCCTTTTCAGCGTTCGTGGTCGCGGGTAGACTGAGAAAATCATAAATTTCCACTGTCAAAATTACTGTTGTGCAAACCTACCCACTTCAAAAAAATACAAATTCAATATTAGTGTTGCCAGATGGGCCTATTTTTATGTAAATCTAAATTACAGCATAATTTTAGTATTTGAATCACAACACTGTGACATTAAACTAAAGCTATACAAACAATGATAAACAGATCTATTTTTACTAACTATAATATAGTCGCGAACTTTAAGTTATTGCGCAATAAAATTTAAATAACCAATGTTCCCACCGCCGGCACAGCGTGAGGTGATTTGCTGTGGACTATTATCGTACAAAATTCTACAATTTTGTCCGCTAATTGCTTCGAGACGCTTCTGTAAAACCTACCGTTTGGATAATAAAGTTCAAATTAATGAGTTTTTATGCGTGCTCCACATTCTACAGAATTCGCGAATGGGATGGGAATAAATAAATAAATATTGTGGGGACATCTTACACAAATCGACCTAGTCTCTAATTAAGCATTGGGTACTAGACGACGATATACATATTTATATAGATAGATATATACTGAAATTGATAGAAAACATCCAAGACTCAGGAACAAATACTCGTGCTCATCACACAAATACTGCCGCCATAACGCAAAAGGGCACATCTAACATTTTTTTCGACACTGAGTTCTATACATATTCGGAATCAGTAAATTTTACTGATTCTGAATATGTATACAACTCGGTGTCGAAAAAAAATGTTAGTTGTGCCCTTTTGGCGTTATGGCGGCAGAATATTTGCCCTTACCAGGATTTGAACCCGGGACCTCTAGCTTCGTAGGCAGTGTCACTCTCACTAGGCTAAACGTTTTATAGTGCCATGTCGAATAGTAGTACCTAGCATTTTCTCACATGTCTTCTTAACCGGTAGCAAGAAAGAACTATTATGTGCCCAAGTCAGCTCTACTCAAGTGATTTACTTCAGTGTAGGCATCATTATAATTAGCAATTAATATTAATTGCAATTTAACTAGATAACGAGTGTCAAAATGGTAATTGCGTTCATGATATAAATGGGAACATAAAAAAGACACAAATAGATTTTTTTCTAAGTTTATTTGGACTTTTGAGTTTGATTTCAGTTGGGGTTAAATGTTTTTACGCCACACGTGGTCATAAAGTGACAATAACCGCCCGCTACGCGTGCGGAAAATCCCACTTCTAGGCCGTATTAATAGGCGTAAAATATTGTACTTACCACGGGGATGGTAAAGAAAGCCTCAGATCGCATGTTTATGGCCCTTGCCTTCGGCTCGGGCGTCAAATACTTGCGACCTGAGACATTCTTTATCTTACAGCCCTAGGTAAGTAATGTATTATTACTGGATCGAAAGATTGAACATTACATATGCCTCCGGGGGGCCGACACAGGCTCAATTTCGATCGTGCCACCGATATCGATTGTGTTGTCGATTTTTTTAACCAACCGCTTCAATTATAAACGCCTTAGGCTTGTATTTTCGTCGTATTAATTCCTATTTTAGTTGATATTTCTCAAATCAAAAACACTAACCGCTGTCTCAAATAAAGTACGTACCTAAGTACAAAAAAAAGTAATGAATTTATTATATGCTACATTCTTATAAATGAATGGAAAACATGCATAAAATCGAAATCGATTTTTAATGAAACACGAAAAACGCTATTAACACGTTCCCTGTTACAGTGCCCCCAATGTGGGGTCATGACGGTTTTTTTCAGAAGTCCACTATGGGGTCACTTCCCCACACGGGTTACACAGTTGGGACTTGTGACATTGTCCTATATTTTTTTATGGGGCTGTTAAGAGTTAAAATTGAAAGTTGTATTTGATATGCCCAATACATGATAATCAGCTGTCACCTCTATTGCTAACTGCTTAAGATTCAAGATGGCGACTACTGGGACAGTGTCAAGCACTCGGGAGTCTACTTTAATAATAAGAACAGTGTGCTCGATGAGAGATTTTGAGATTGCTATTCTGATAGCTAAATATTGGTATACCGTAGATTTTAACATTTTGCGCGCGTATGTGGAGTCTACGTAACGCAACATTGTTTATGTGTCCGGAATAACTACTTAACTGAGATACGCGGTTTGATTGCCTTTTAAGAAATAAAACAATGAGGGAATAGAAACCTGTTATTAAACGATCTTAAATACAGGATACAATAAATTTCAATCTAGCGTACATCACTTTATTCACGGTGCAGAGAGAACAGACAATTTGGATTAAAAGTAACAGTTATATTCTCAATATTAATTTGAGCAAAAATTTAAAAGTTGTGTCGTAGTTTTGGATATACTTACCTAGTTTAAGTACGCCTAGTTTTGGTCATGTAAATCATGAATATTTTTAAAATATCTGTTATTATGTTATACTCTTTTTTTTAATAATTCATAAAGCTCTATTCATGCAATTATTTTTTAGTATTTTTACATTATATACTAAGTTAAAACAATCTTAACAGACTTACGTTAAAAATGTTTTCAGCCAAACCTAGTCATGAAGAATATACACACAAAAGAGCAAATACATTTACCTAACTTACTAGTACTTTAAATTGAACATATTTCAGGTGTAAGCTGTCAAGCATCTTTAAAACCGGCCTACAAATCATCTTCTTTGTCCCACGGTTACTTAATTGGTACATAATGCCGTTTTGTACGATAAGTTTCCGTTGGCGAATTAAGGATTAGGTAAATAAATAAATCATGCAATTACGTACCGGCCAAAAATATATCTTTATTTTACATTTCATAACACATTTGCATATTCCTGCATCAGATAGTACGTGGTATGTAGACTCCATGTACAATCGAACCAACTGAATCATGACCCACCATAAGCTTATTTTGCTAAACCCCTTAAATGCAAGTAGGTCGAAATTCGCTTGAAGAATTATTTCCTTGGTAACGAACTTGTTATCATTTGATTAGACACTGACATTTACTGAGTGCACTGTTAAATAAATCGGACAATATCGACTAAGCTCGTATATGAAAAAGAAGAGATGATGTTACTGTCTTTATCTGTATTACGTAGGTAAGTATAGGAAGTTTTCTACGAACGTAATGGTGCCACTTCACTTGGCCGTATTAAATTTGCTCAACTATTAGTCGCATTTATTTCTCTAGAATATAAAATCAAAAATAATGCAGTCATGTTTGGGCAAATACGGCCAAGTGAAGTGCCAGCATAAACTTTAGATTACAGGTTTCAATCACGTCATTCCTATAACTATTTTAAGGACAGAAACTTGCCATTGTTGGTCTTTCAAGCTATATAAGTAAAAAGAGTAATAAAATTTGTGAAATGAAAAAAACTTTATTTAATCTTTAACAAAACTAATTTAAATTATAAGATTCAGTATCTAAAACCTAGTGTGTGCACCATGGTTATCGATAACGGCTTGTAATCGGTCACGCATTGACCCTATTAGACGACTGCAAATGTCGCTGTCTCTCAAGTAATCCCAAATTTCGTTACAATGTTGCTCAATTGCTTCCTTTGTTCTCTCGTTTCTGTTATCCCACATTTGGACCATCAAACCCCACAAATTTTCTATTGGGTTGAGGTCTAGGGATCTACTCGGCTATGGAATCAAAGTAACTTCATCATTATGCAGATCAAACCAATTTGAGACTACCCTGGCAGTATGCACTCGACAGTTGTCATGAACGTAGGAAAATTCTGGCACATCTTCACGCGGGTAAACTGTTCGCACTGTCGGTAACATAGATTCTTCTAATAGATCGACATACTTCATTGCGTTTTGCCGAGAAGAAATATGGACAAGCTCACCTACTCCTCCGATACCCATCCACGCCCACATATTCGCTGAAATTCGACCGGATAACTGATTAGGCACGACGTGATCTTCTGTGTACCGGGTGTTATCGTAACGCCACAAAGTTAAGCGACCGTGTTGAGAAGATCGAAATGTTTTTTCGTCTGTAAATATAGTGTTAGTCCAGTCGTAGTCTAAATAAGCGTTTGCAAAATTCCTTCTCGCTGTTTTATGATCATCCGTTAAGGCTACTTTCTCAGCATAATGTCTGTAATGCAGTCCAGTGCCGTGCAAATAATTTCTAATAGTTTGTAGACAGACGTCATGTTGTGCCGCAAAATATCGGGTGGGAGTAAAAGGATGTTCTTCGTAATGGTGTTGCATGTCCACTCTTTGTTCGTTCGTGAGTCGGCGAACGCCGTGGTTATGGCGTCGTCTGTCCTCGAGGATGCCCTCTTCGGCGTGCCGTCTGATCCAGGTCCTCACTGTATTCCGAGAAATATTCAATTCGCGTGATATTTCCCGTATGCCATAGCCTTCCTCACTTAAGACTACAATCCGAGCTCTTTGTTCTTCTAAATTAGCCATTATTAAAAATTATTAAGCATTTAATTTCTATTTTTTCACATTGACTGACAACTTGACATAATATGATACACTTGTAGAACACCCCATTTTTTAAATTTATTTTTTCCATCATCAAAAAGTTTAGCTTAAATAAGCGAGAACTAGCTCGAGATTCAAACAATGACTGTATATGTGTGAAATGTGGTTTTATGGCAATGATAACAAAGGTTAAAATTGCATAGGTCTGCGACCTGTATTGACGTAATTTTATTAGTACCTAAAACGTCGTAAGTGCATTATACGCGATAGATCTTACAAGTTTGAAAGTTTCACACGAATTATCAGGCAAGTGGGTCATGATTCAGTTGGTTCGATTGTACGACCGATGAGAAAACCTGCCCAATGTAGGTATTGTTGCTCGGTATTTTCTTGTTTTCCGAAAAAAAAACACATGCCAGTATTATTTTATTCGTAACACAAACAAAGATGATATATTTTTGGCCGGTACTGTACAAACGCGGAGTTTAAAACCAAATGTCAAGTCTGCGCTCTCTGGCGGCCATATTTAAATAGGTTCGCGTGATGTGAAACTGCTACTGAAGAGCCTCCGGGTGTTTTTGATTGTATATGTCTAAGTAATGCACTATCCGTTTCTATTACGAACCAGTAAACTTGTTTACTATGAATATCTTAAATGTTCATGGGAGAGAAAAGTGGAATTTTAATCTATCGTATACCGCTTAAGACTTTTGTGCTTTGGTTCGCTTATGATTAAATGCATCAAAAATACACTTAAAATGTCCTTTGTTTTGTTATACTGCGCAATTAGGAAACTAACGGAATTCAATATGTGGTTGTCCTGTTAACAAAATCTGTAAAAGAGAAAGAAATGTACTTAAATTTTTGCGTAATCTACTACTTTTATGGGAAATTACTTTTCATTACAAACATAATTATTGTTTTTAACTTCATCATAAGGTTAAAGACATTATTAGATGATAAGCGGCTTTAGTTCACGAGCTCAGCTTACCAAGTTTTTGTTTCAATATTTAGCATTAATTTTAAAGATAGAATTTCAGTATGAGATCAATTAAAAAAAACAGTAAAGTTTGAATTTTGATGTATCATTTTTACCAACAAATCATTTAACCTGGCCTTAGTAGTAACCGAGAATAATATACGGTCAGTCCATTCAGATAATTTGTTTTCTTCAACTGTTTCATTTGTATTTACATTCTCTAACACCAGTTAACATTCAGTACTAACTCAGATCATAGAATAGAATTTATTCCTATTTCTATGAGTGCCAATCTCCCAAAGTTTCATACGAAATGAAGCTGTCAGTCGGGTTCTTTGCAATGGATGTTAAAATCGGCTCGGAATCGAACTTGCCACCTCAACATTCACAGGATTTAGCACTACGGATTAGCGCTTCCTATAATCCCCCCCCAACACAAACATATGACATTTTAAATCGAATCAATCATTCATCACGCGATCACTCCGAGGCACAAAGCGATTTTTCATAATATTTAAATATCCACAGCCCTTATAAATCTCCGGGACACGGTACAGTAGCCGGCGCGCACGCAACCTAATTAATATGGAGTACGGCGGGATTTATAGGCGCTTGTGTTCGAGTTACGTGTTGGGAGAATTGGGACTCACAGTTGGGAAGGACAGAATTACTGCTCCATACTGGCTCCTCAGAAAAGGGTCATTCTTCGAGTCTTGTTCCTCTGTATATTGCACAAGTATATTGGCGATTTACCTGTATATTCTGCCTTAGTAACATATACTTTTGTTAACTGTAATTGTGTAACACTTGCCAAAAAATTACATGCGGCTAAGGCGGGACATGCAAAGAATTCGCCAATATTTGTGGACAGAGTAATAAGAACCTCGAAGAATCGCCAAAAAGTGCCGTTTACAAAGAGCTATCCCTGGCCCAGCCAACTGCATTGCTGACTAGAGACAATTTCGGTTGCAGGACATATGTATCCGTGTTACTTTTTTGTGTATTGCGTCATACGTAACTGTAATGATGTGTTATCCGAATAAATACTATTCTATTACTTGTAGGACCTTAGTTGTATCGCCCACAAGTAATTTGCTTCACCCTGAGCTTAATTGATAGAGAATGGCTTATTGTTTTAAGTTTTGTTTGATTTTTTTTGTGAAGTTAAGTTTAAATAAATAAATTATATCCTGTTTCTGGATAAGCCGAAGCGTTTACAACAGCAAATTGAAGAAGAGGTCTTTTGACTTAAGTTAAAAGTGGGTGTTAAGTTTAAAGCAAGCCGGGTTAGTCTCACTTTCGCTTTTAATCATTCAATATTCTGGGCGCTAAAACTGTAATTTAAAAAATAAATGCACGTCTCTGGTGCGACGAGTGCATTTTCCTGTATCAATGCCCGCGATTCTCAATGGATTGGAAAGCCACTTTAGTACATTAATGCATTGATTATAACTACGAACTAGCCATATCATATCATGATAATAGAGCCAAAAAGCAAGGAAAAATCTACAGTATTTAGTATAAAAATTATATGGAAAACAGTAGGATAATCGGTTTAAAGTATGGTTTATCAACGTTCTATTGCTGGCCACTCGCGTTGTCAGTGTGTATCAGTAACAAAGCATAAACCATCTCACATTACAGTCTTGTCTTCAGAACTATGGATGAACAGATCATTATCGGTAGTTTGTTGCATACCGAAGACTCCGGTCATTCCTGCCCAGCCTTTTGGAGGGTTTATGACAGTGGCTGTGTTAATTACCGTAGATGGGCATAAATTTGAAAACGGTGATTAATAAGTGGTAAAAGAAGTAACATAATCGATTTGTTTGGTTCTTTAAAGCTACTATGAGTGACAAAAGCCCAAGCATTTATAGTCAACGAAACTAGATTTATTGCGTGAGTAACCGAAGCACAATAATAGCCTAAGTAAATCCTCATTATTATGATTTAGTAATAATAAGTTTACACACGTTTACAAAATTTTAATATCATTATCTAGTTTCCTTTATCGTCGTTGTATTTATGTATAGGGTTTTCTAATGCAGATTTCTTTTAAAAATAGAAATAATTGGTGTCATAGGGTGTCGTATTAAATTGGGGCCCCTATTGGCATCGGCTTGTCAATTTATAGCTCTCTGGGCACGAGCACTTTTATAATAACGACAGAAAGTTGACTCTTCAAGCTACACCTCTGCCGACTTCAACAAAAACAGATTGTATATGTCAGTTAAAGTTTTTAACTAATTACCGACAGACTTAAGTTTCTTGATTTTCCGGAATTCAAAAACAAATTATTTAATTTGTGCTTAAATAAATTGCATTACAATATTAATGAACATTTTGCGAATGACAATGAATAATTTAGCATTTAAGACATTTTTATTTCTTATTTAATTTTTATAATCATTTTTAAAATTTAATAATATTGTACATTGACATCTTACTTTGTTTATTACTCATTACATTATATTTATCTACCATTTTACTTTAATTAATCCCGATACAATAACTCTACTTTCTTCAATGACATGCTATGAGAATAGGAAATATTATACGCCATATTCTGGCTGATTGTGTCGAACTAAAATACTATTGTTAACATCTATTTTACTTACTTTCTGACGATAAAATATTCTATTCTATTGAATGGACACACTTCTTTTTATCTTTAGATTGGTATCTAGATGGACAATCTAACAAATCGACCTAGTTACTAAGTAATGCTTGAACTAAGGGCTACTAGACGAAAGTATTCTTAGATAGATAAATACTTAGGTATATATTTAGAAAACATCAAGACTTTGGAACAAAACGTTCTCATAATATAAATATTTGCCCTTATCAGGGACTTTCATAAACGGTGTCAATCCCACAAGGCTAAACGTGTCCTCAAAACATTGACACGAAGAGATAAAGAGAGATTGAATGTGTTTAAGATGTGATTACTGAAAATAGAATTATACCTTCCAGCTGAATAGTAAGAAGAATAAATGACGAGGCATTGACTTTAACATAGGGAAGACGAATTTTATTAAAGAATATTGACAATAGCACAAAAAATGCAAAGGGAATCTGACGTAATAATTACATAGAAACTATAATGGAAGGAAAAATAGAAGGAAGGAGAGCAGGCAAGACTAAAGGGACTTATATGGATGCTAAACAGAAGGTCACTATTACATCAACGACATCATATCAGGAGCGGCAAGGCAGTGGCAGAAAAGCAACCAAGGTTGTGAGTAGGTATAGCGGAGTTATTAATCTTAAGTCAATATCCTAAGAAGATCAACGACTTTGTCCTTTTTTTTAGTCCACCTTTTCCTATCCTTCACTAACTGGACTCCAAAGTCTCTTAAAGGATCGCAACATAGAACACTATCAGCAATATTACTTTTAATAAATTACTGTAGGAGCATACTAAACGACGTCCTGTAATTGCCTGACAGAGCCTGCCTGGAGTCTTCAAAGAGATAGGCGCCTTTGATGTTAATAAAAATGTATTAATGGAACTTACAGACTGGCAGTCAGCTGCATTTTCTTTAAAGAGCCAAGAAAATGATGTCCGATCATATTTTTGAATAGGGTGGATACGACTTGGGATTAAAGTTCAAGTTTTTAGGAAATAAGTATACAGTCTTTACTATTTATTGTATATAGTTTTTAGCTTAATCTTAGATAAAGTACAATTATTATTTTAGTTTACTGAAAATCATATTTGGGCGAATTTATTAAAACTTAAACGCATTAAAATGAAAATATAGGTAAGTTAACATTTTCTAGCTACTCTTACCGTTGTGTTGATTATGTTTTTTTTTTTTATTTTTAATATGGCATGGTAAAGGGACATGTCCATGTCAGACATCTTGCAACTTCATAACGCCCGTCCGGATAAAATTGCACGGAGCATAAAGGAAAGCGGGCGGATATAGAAAATCACTCAATACCAGCGCAGTCGGGCAGCGGCACCGTAATAACTCCGCTTCTTTGGCGAATTTTGGATACTATCCGAGTGTTTAGGTATTTGTAGTTTGGGATTGCTAAGCAAAACTTATTATTTATATTTTAATTAGTTTTTTCTTTTTGATCAGTGTCCCCTTAAATTTTTACCCAACTGCGGCGAAGCCCAAAGGAGGGTTATGTGTTTGACTTGTATGTATGTATGTCCGTTCCTTTGTCCGCTCGTAACTACCCAATGGCACAATCAATTTTGATAAATGATACATCATTAGATTCGTCTTGATGGTGCGAGTGTCACTGGGTATGAAGTTCGTTAAAATAAAAATGGCGGATTTTATGCACTTTTAAAGTGCACCGCGGTCGGGTTTTTTTAGTAAAAATATTTAGTTATGTCTTTATTATGATATTAAATAGCGAGTATTCGAGCTGCGGGCGAGTTAGAAGCGAAGTTCCATACAAATGTCGCTCGCGCAGCGCGCTAGCGAATCGCAAGTGTGATAAAGGCTCTAAATACGAGCGAAGCCGGGCAGCGGCAGCGTAATAACTTCGCTCATTCAGCGAATTTTGGATATTATCTGAGTGTAGGTACTTATTTTGTGTCGATTTTTGGTATTAGGTAGTAACGAACAATCATTAGGCTCATTCGAATCACAGACGTATAATTCTTATTTATCTTTTTAAGCGACTTCCAAAAGAAGAACGGTTCTCAATTTGTTTGTAAGTTTTTTTTTGCGTGTTTGTTCACCGATTACTTGAAGACGGCTGGACCGATTTGGAAAATTCTTTTTTTGTTTGAAAGGGTAGACTTTCGACTAGGGAATTCTTCAAACATCATAGGCACACATATAGTGATTTTGGTATTTTTCTTAGTTTCTCGTGCATTTCTTATTAGAAATAAGTTTCCAGTCTTAACCGACTTCAAAACAAAGCAATTTTTATGTAGGTTTGTTCCCCGATTACTTGAAAACGGCTAGACCGATTTGGAAAAAATTTCTTTTAACTAAATAGACTTAAGTCTATTTGTTTAAAACAATATTTTTCCAGCGCCACTTATAATTTAAAAATAAAGTAAATTTTTAAAATAAAGACCGACTTCCAAAAACTGAAACTAAAAACCAGAAAATAATATGTTAATTACCCCAAAGAAATGGATAATCAACGATTCATATATAAATATACAGATATTTATACTTTTTAACCTGTTATTTTTGAAGTCGGTGCCAGCTAAGGAGCTCAGCATAGCCAGCTTTGCGTGTCAGGCACCAACTTCAAAATAACAGGTTAAAAACTTTAATAATCATTTAATGTGTTAGGTATGTATTTGTGGTTGCTGTCATTATTTATGTGACATATGTGTACTTTGTCATCTACACAAACTTGTTTTAAAAGGTTTTATCTGTAAAATCTTTCATCAGCAAAGTATAAGGAATATTCGACCTCGAAACGTCATAAAGTTACGTAATATTTATAAAGTATCTTAGTAAGTTTATCTCTAACTCTTTTCCAACAATAATTTATAACCCACATAGCATGGGAACAAATAAATCACCAAAATACTCGAACAAAAACAAGAAAGCCAGAAAGTATTCCACAATCAATTACAAGGGAACTGTCAAAGTGGAAACTCCAAGGGAAAACAGGTAAAACATGGAGAAATAATAAAACGAGCGCCGAACAAAACATTGATTAATGACGAAATGCACTCGAAAACAAACTGTCGAACTTCTTCAAATTCCCGATACAAATGCCTTCGGAATAACCCCCGAAAATAATGGTTTCCTCTACGCAAAATGACTATTGAAATATCCCAAGCGTCAACTCATCATCATCCTAATTTCAACCCTAAAAACAGTAGTTAAAGTTGGATTCCGTGTGTCGCTGTGGGTGAAGGCGCAAGTTGACAAGATTTTCTTTCCCTAAGACGGTTTTGTTTTTTTTTTGTTGAAAAACGGTGTGTTTGGATGTGTGTTTCCTCTTTTTTTGTTGCGAAATTGTTTCGGTGCCATTAAGCCGTTGACAGATCGCTTGTGAGTAATGCTAGGATTGTTTGCGGTAATCGTTGGGGTGCATTTGTGTTACAATGGGGCTACACAAATCTTTGGATAGTGGGGGCTAGTCCGATACTGCTTGTTTATTTTAGGTCTTATTTGGGTGCTTTATCTTCAATTTAACCGACGATTCAATATAAAATTTTCAGTTTCCGAAACTACTTTTGATGTAGGGAGAAGCGCTTTAAAAACGCAATATAATACTAGTGAAACATTAAAGTGACAGTGACACAGTATATAAAACAACGATGCTCAATAGGTTAAATCTTTACTAGTTTACTAGAACTTTAAATTTTCACGATGTTCACTCATTATACTAACAAAACGGAATTTTATCGTATAAAAACATGATATTATCTCGACGCTTCGGGCCGTCCGAAAATAATATCGTGTTTTTAGGCGATTAAATCCCGTTTCGTTACAATATTTGTAAGTTTATTTAGAAACTTCTAAGTCTTAGAGGTTTCAATTCTAGGTCTTCTTAGTGTCTAAAACATTTAATGACCGTATCAGGAATCGAAAGTGCAGTTAGTCCTTATCTCGGGTCAAGCATAATTATTAGGTACTACATACATGTGAAACCAAAGTCATGTGTTAATCACCGTGACCATTTATCATCGCCGCGACTAGACAACTCTGAGTACACGCGGATCTAGAAACTAATTCCGTAATAAATTAACAGAAGTAAATATTCGTTTAAAAAATTATCATATGGATACCTTAGTTCATACTCGTGCTAATAACATATTTTTTGCCCACGAAATCGCAACTTTAAGATTTGTGTACTAACGTTCTAATTACGCAACTTTTTTTCTCGTAGTTAGTACGAGTGTGAACTAGGGTATCGATATACAGGATGAATCGGGAGACGTGAGCTAAGCATGACGAACCATACGGATTGAGTAAATGTGAATGGATTGTTCACTAACACACCAATTTTTTTTACAACAATGAATTATTAAAGATAAAACTGTTATGACAGCACTCTCATAGGTACCGAAGCAAGTAAATTTTGACGTTTACAAACATTCACATGGCTTTAGCCAAGAGAGTGCCGGATTAGCCATATAGCAAGAGTAGCAAATGCTACGGGCCCCGCGCATTGGGGGGCCCCGCGCGCAGTTCAAATGGGGACCCCCCCTCGTTATGTCATTTCGTCACGTCCGTCATTACTGGTCAGTCGGTATTTAAGCATATCTAAGACCAACCAAGCGCCTCTTTGAAGAAATGCTACAGGCCCCGCGCTGGCTTAATCCGGCACTGCAAGAGAATCGGGACGGAAGTACGTATTCTAATTGTAGAGTGACACGAACGTTGTACGTAATTTAAACTTTTTTGTTTTCAACATCAAAAAAATAAACGTTTATATCACTAAATACTGGTACGAAACAGTAGCTCTCTTGATCTTGATCTCGCTCACGTTTCCGTGATCACCCAGTAAATGGAGGACTGGGAGAGGATGTATAACAGATAATAATATGGTCTCAGCTGTTGGAGACAAGGTCAATGATGGAGCACACTTACCCGACATTTTCTTCTAATATTTCCACCATCGAAATATAATAAGTATGGAAGCGTAGCTGAAGCTCAAAATCGGCCCCACGGAATAAGTACTAACGAGAAGGAGCTGCACTTAGTACTGAAGAAAAAGCTGTTTATTTATTTTATTTTATTTATTGGAGAACAAACAGAAACAAGTGTTCACAGGTGGTTGATTATTCTAAACACTAAAGTTAGAAATATACACTTATTTACTTAACAGCTCTCACTAAGACATGTTTTGATAGACATACAAAATCATCTACGCTTACACTGTAACTTAATCACTAAGCGTTATACATAGAAGTGAATGTGCAACAATTAGTGTAGTATCTACTATTTGATTATGCTAATATTTAACAGCCAGTGTTAAGCCAACTTTACGCAAATACGAAAATTTAAAGAGGAGAACAAATCATTACCTATATGTAGTAAATATCGATATAATATTGAAGATGTCTACGGAGGTGAATTTTTTATTATATGTGTTACATAATCGGCAAAAAAAACAAAACAATTGCGGCAAATGAAATTCCCACGTCACTAGGCTTTGTCTTGTCCTATCCAAAAATGAAGACTTCTCAAACTTAATACTAATATTTGTCATAAATGATTTTAGACTCGCACTTAGTAAACGTTAAGTTGGTTATCAATACCACTTGATACATAAGACATACCTGGGTATTTTCAAAAACGTAATTTCGCTGTCATGACATATTGGCGAATACTGCGAAGATTCTGCATTATTAGAACTGGACTTTTGGTTACAATGTAGAATCAGTCAAGTTCTAACAAGTAACCAACGAATGCCTGTCTAGTGAGGAGGAATCTTTTAAATATTGGTGGCCAGAGAAATTACGCCAGCGAAAATACACCCACCTATTGATTTTAAAAAGTGGGTATTGTGGGGCAACTTTCAACGTCAATTCTGTTATAGTCTGTGCGGAAAGAGAATAGGCGTGGCGAAAAACAGAACTAACCTAACCAGTATGGCATTTTTTTTTTGCAAATACAGTAGAAAAGCATTACAGCGCCCCCCCCCCCCCCCCCCCCCGGCATTTAAATCCTATTCTCTTTCCGCACAGACTCTACACGTTATCGTTCCATACATTATATTTCGATGATTTCCACGCAACAAATTCTCTCTCTCAAAGTCTTGAAATTCGACGGAATACAGAATGATACCAAATAACAATGCTTTCCGTTCTAGCACAAGTTCTCACGCGCGGCGTGACCGTATATCAAGCGGCTTACCGTCGACATAACTCTTTATCGACGCGTGGTGACATTCGGGTGATGCCACGCTGAGCTTCGGAACGGGAAAATATCGCAATCAACCAAGAGGTAAGTGATACTTACCATGTTTTCAATAAGTTCTTAGCCATAGGCTATTGCAATGAAGTGAAGATGCAATTAAACATCGTCCTTATTTATAAACAGAAAAGTGATACATTTTGCCTGAAAACGTTTGCATTCCATTACTACGTTGTTTTTGGTATTGGTCATAGATTTGTCGCGAACTAAAGTTTCCCGCAAGACGACATCTAAAGCGCCTATTCTGCCCCCATAACGCAAAAGGGCACATCTAACATTTTGTTTCGACACTGAGTTCTATACATATTCGACATCAGCTAATTTCACTGATTCCGAATATGTATACAACCCTTTTGTGTTATGGCGTCAGAATTTTGCGTTTACGTGATTTGAGAAAACGGAGAAATTTAGTCCTCTACTGTTGTGGCTTTTCGAGTTTTTTTTTGTCAAAAAAACAATGATGTCCGTTCTAGAACGATTTCTCACGCGCGGCGTGACCCGGACCGTATATCACGCGGCTTACCGTCGACATAACTCTTTAACGACGCGTGGTGACATTCGGGTGATGACACGCTGGGCTTGGGAACGGGAAAATAAGTGACGTTATCAACAAATATGTACCACTTATCTTATTTTCAATAACTTCTTAGACATAAGTAACTGTGTTGACGTGATAATGCATTAAAAAGTGTCCTCATTTATAAGCGAAAAAGTGGTGATTTTGCGTGAAAATGTTACGTACAATAGTTTAATTACCTATTTGTTATTTTTTTGTTACGGTTGTATTATACGTATACAGATAGTACCAATACATTTTTGGGAATCACCTCAGAAAACGCTTTCTTTTTTTTCCTCACCTATCTCGTCTGTCGGGCTCCATGTAGTTGGGCCCTCCAACAGAACGTCATTGCTGCGCGCGGGGGACTAGTCCCTCCTCACGCGCGGATACTACTGTGTTTAAAAGTGAAGCTAACAGAAACTATATGTAAGTGTATGTGTGTATGATTTTATCCTAACTGTTATAAGCAAAGTGGTGTAATAGCGAGTGTGTATGTGTAAATCCTAATTTCGAATGTTAGTGTCTGGGTAAACAGAAAACGCTTGTCACCCAATAAGGAATAAGCATGATATTTTTAATTTACTTTAATAAATGCTCATTCATATAAAAAAACAGTGGGAAAAAAATATTTTTTCGAATAACTATAAAAATAACCAAGATATAACACAACAAAGATTTATCTCAATCTCTTTCTCGCAAAACAGAATACAGTATGGAGATTGTATGGCGGCCGTGTACTATGACGTCATAGTCCATATCGGATCTCTCTCTCTAATCGCTGTCTGATTACGAGTAGTGCTTTAAAATGTTTATATCTTCCGTGTTTCTCGGTCGATTTCAATTTTATTTTGACTGTATGTCATCTTTTTTACGGTATTTTCATAATTTGTTAAGAAATCTGTTTAAAAAAATTCATGCATATTCCCTATTATTAAGCAACTCGCTGCGCCTATGACCGTCTCCGCACCCACGGGGTCGGAAGTCATCACATACGGCGTTCCTCACTCGAAATTTATCTCAATTGTAATCTTGTTAAGTGACTATTTTAATGCATTACAAGATATACCACCATTCATTATCAATTTCAACATGAGGCTGATTTAGTGCGAGCGAGATGGCGTACGTGATAGAATTATAGAATGCTGCGGCCTTGTTGATGGATCAATTAAAATTTATAAGTTGGTAAGAAGTGGTTTATGGTGTGTAACGTTTTGAGATGTACAGTCGAGTTCATTTACATCTCCACGTATAAGAGAACAAAAATGTCTTAACACGCTTTTATGCTCCTGACAATAGGGTCGTGTTCAGATATTTTTGTTCCCGTAAGTGTGTAAATGTAAATGAACTCGACTGTACATTATGTTTTGTGATTGTGTAACGGGGATGTAAGTGGTAAATCAATTTTAAATTTTATTTTTAATTATAGTCAGATTTAGTCTTGATATTGATACTACATTATAAGTTCGAACAGACGTATTACGAACAGTTACTGTAATCCATTGAAATATTGAAGTACTTTCCCTTTAATCTCACGGAACATCGTCACTAACCAAAAAATGAATACCTTTATTCAGGGTCGCAAGCTGAAAATAATCGTGTAAGTTTTGAGAGAAAAAAATGCGTACCTACTAAATATTTGAAACTTTTTCCTCGACTTTTTCACCATATCTTACACAACACATACCTATTAAATACAAGCATTGCATTACTACTCTCTCAAAAACTTAAAAGTGTCAATTTTTTTGTATGCATTTTTTTTCCTGACTATTTTCTTTTATTATCCTTGGTTTTTAAAATAAAACACACTGTTTTTCCATAAACACATTTTCCTACAATTGGTACACCGACTTTTCTAACTTTGTTAATTAAGGAAACTATAGGTTTAGAAGTACTTCTTGTATATAGTTTTGTAACTTTGTAAACAACTGTTTGTTTCTCAATAAACCAAAAAAAAAAAAAAATACTTTAAAGTAGGTCGATCTGGTTGTGATGTCCCGCAAAATTAGTTTATTATTTTCATTTACAATTTTATACACGTACTGCAATCTTTGCTAGCCACTTCTAAGTTGTCGCGTCGTATTGTTCTTCTCATGAAACCTGTATCCTGATTGCCATTCTTAGTTTTAATTCTAAACAGGAACAATGTAGGAAACCAATCAACACTAAGTTTTTATCACACTCACATTACGCAAACCGGCGCACTTAAGAATCCGAGCAATCTCGCCACTTTCATTGTCGGCCCCGCAATAATTGCTACGTAATTTCTATTTTACAAGAACGACAATATTGTGCAAAGGAATTCCTTATTAGGAATTTCCTTGCAATTCTCGAGCTTTATTTTACTAAAGATAAAACGATTTGAACAAATGATATTGCAGACATTATTCATTTAAGTATGCTTAAGCTTTTATTTAATTTGTCATATAGTATAATGAGAAGTACACGTTCGAGTTTCCAATAAATAACTCAAACGTTCGCTTTTTTGTCTCAAACAATCTGCCTAAGTGGTTGTATTGTCTTCAAGCCCGTAATTCGGGTGCTCCGTTTGGGCCTAGAAGGTCCCTCACCAGCACCCGGCTTGTGGCTGCAACTCCTGCCCGGGTAGCTAGGCCCGGGACCCCTGACGTAACTAAGCCTCGGAGCTGCAGCAGCCAAAGCAGGCCGTGATCGCACACACACCGAATACCTTCGAGAGACCAGAGCAGCTGGGAGACCCCGGCCGGCGGCGCGTCGACACTTCTCGCCCAACACCTGCAAGCTTGCTCACCAGACCAATTAGCCAGGGGAGTCCTGTGACTCACCATCAGTTCCAACCACATTTTACGGACCCTCGACCGTCCTACTTCTGTTCGCGAGTGCCAGCCCAATCGGGCATAATAAATGTATTAAACCTTCTTTTCGTCTAAATCAATTCCCGGGAGCCTTGTGACAACAGGGTGTCAACCATTACGTATTAGCGTGTTAAACACTGGAACAATACAATACAAATATATAGTAAGAATTATCTAAGGTGACCGAATGTTTGTTCATTCTCTTTACAAACATTCAGACACATTAGATAATTCTTACGATACTTTTTTACACACCAGAAAAACACATTACAAGAGGTACCTACTTACATAAAATAGGACGTTTACCTTATGTAGAATTGTAGATATGTTTGCGTAAGTTAAATCTTGGATGTTACATAAATTAGGCAAAAATCTGGCTAAAATGCCCCGAGAGGAAAAGATCGGGAATATTTTTTTTACAAAAGTTAAACTTAAGGTCCGAACTGATAATTTTATATTTGAATCTAAACTGTAACATCATTAATTCATTACTTATTACAAAACAGAAAGTGTTACAAAAACTAAACCTAAAACGGCTTCGTGACAGAAACAGGAACAATAATTAATTTCGGTTTTCACACGCTTCTATAAAAAACCAATAGGGTTGCCAACGCGGTCTAACGCGTGATCGTTTGTAATTGGCATCCACTGATGGATGAGACGGACGGCTTCTCATTACAGGCCAACCAATATAATTTTACAGGCACATAACAAAGTAACCACCATTTTAAACCTTATTTTCAAGGGGTTAGAGTAGTAAATTATTTTGGGGATGGCAAAGTTAAGTTGGCCAGTTTGTAGAAACAGTTGGTAATTATTGGCAACCCTGAGAGGTATCTTGCGCGGCTAAACAGAATCCTGTTAACTATTTTATGTATTGAGAGCTTTCGTTATTTTAGTTGCAAAGTTAACGTGAGAAAATGGCAGATAATTTTCGGAAAAAGGTTAAATTTTGAAAAACATCAATTTTTCGATGGACACACTATTTTACTGGGATATCGAGCTATAAAAATATACAGATGGGTCAAAAATCTCCGTTCTCAGTCAAATCACAGATTAACGCCCTTGCTTTCGGTATCAATAGCTACCTGTCAACACCCTAAAGTTCAAATAGTAAAGAGTTCGTACCCTTGGTCAAATAACGACGCATGTGACTTTACGTCCAAAGTTTTTTTTATTTCTTAAAAGTCATACAAATCATACGAACTACATGATACACACAGGTCCTGAAAAGTTGTCATTTTGCAGATGCGTCGTTATTTGACCAAGGGTACGAGTTAAACGGAAAATATCACGCAAGTCAGTGGCTAAGGAAGGGTTGAAAAGAGGATTGCTAAGAAACGGAAAAGTTATTTTCCGCTGAAAATAAAAATTTCACCTAAGGCACAGTATAATTAATAGTATTCCGTACAGAAGTCTCTCCGTCTCTATAGCACGCGTGCTCTTTCTGGTCGCTGGCAAAAGCCCCCTCGAGGGGGTCTCAAAGCCGCGCGGCAAAATCGCAGAGTGAGATGCCTAAGATGATATGAATAGAAGAACGGAATTCTCTACAGTGATACTTCAAGTAAAAATACATGTTTAGAATCATATTGCCAGGGGAAAATGAATTATACTGTATATTGCAGAATGATACATTTCTTGAATGAGCTTTTAATTTGGGGAACAAATAGGCAATTAAAACTTAATACAAAAGGCGAATACGATTTTTAAATAATGTTATCATTAATCAATTTGTCTTGATGCGCATAATATTAAAGAAAAGTGCTACAAAAGTGAAGCGAATACATCTACATATTGTCTAATCCATTTTATTCAGGGAATTGTAAAAGATACTCAATGAAACCACGGGACCGGAGAGCTGGCAGCTTCCTCGCTCAACGCATCAGCCTCACAATTCAGCGAGAAAATACTGCATCTTCGGTAGGGGAGACCGGGTATGGTTGTCTCGCGGGTTAGTTGTCACAGCGGCCATAAATTAATACTAAACGAAGGAATAAGTGCATCGATTGGTGAAGTACGGAAAGATGTACAGCTCTTGCGATCTTTTAGCACACTTAATGTTTCGTTTATTATTATTTTATGGCCGCTGTGACAACCAACCCGCGAGACAACCATACCCGGTCTTCCCTACCATGCCGTTGGGCAATGGACATTTATTTCAGTTTCTTTAATTTTAATTTTGTTTTAGTTTATACATCGTATATTTAGTTTTAATTTAGCTTTAGCTACTCCATTAATTAGTTGTTCATTGCCTAATCATTCGAGTAGTAATTTACTGCTCAAGAAAATAAGGTATAAAATCAATCATCACACTCTGATGACATTTGAATTAAAACAAAATACGTACGACTCTTAATTATCACCTAAAATAATAGCAATACGACGGAAGCTGGGCTAAGTTGGCAAACATTAGCATCTGAAATAGGAAACATAGCCCATTAGGTTGGCAACGCGGTAGGTGTGGTGTCACTGTTCTATGTTTTGCAGGTATTAATTAGTCAATTGAGTTAGGTAAGTTGGGCATTGCGTGATACACGTACTTATCTAAGAATACTTAAGAGTAATTTAGCGTAAGTTTCTTAACACAAAAAACAATCTTACAGTGATTCAAGGCGGTCGCTTTTCTTTACAAACATAAAGGGTCATTGCTTGCTTATAAGGCGTCAATTACGTTTGAAATGTGCTTTATTTTGTTGTTTGGTACACTTTATTTGCGCAAAATTACATAAGAAGTCTCTAAAGACCAAAATTAACATTCAATTGAGCCAGGTCAAATCCATCTATTCGCATAATTTGAAATTAATAGTTTCTTGCTAAAATGATATTATTAATTATGTCTCCCATAAAGGGAACATTACTTCATGTTTACTAGATAACGGATTTCGAAAGAAGGCACTATTCGAATTCCGAAGTTGATTGAAATTCAGCCGCCGATTGGTCGTCCCGTGTGACGGAGGACAAACTGCGGTGTAATTGGTGATTGACATGTGCTCGCTTCCTGATTGGTCGGAGACGAGTAATGTCGTTGGGTTTCAAAACTCGTAGAATTGCCCTTTGTTTTCACAGGAGAAAGCGCGCATTTTGATCATACTTTTCATGTGAAAAGGTGCTAAAATGTAGTGTGTACAGTCGAGTTTGTCTAATGACAAATAATAATCCGTTCTTTGCTCAGATAATTCTGAGCAAAGAACGGATCAAAAATATCTGATGTAGTTCTTGTGCTTCTGACAATAGTCTTGTTCAGATATTTTTGGTCCAATCTTTACTCAGATAATGATGAACTCGACTACAATAATTATATGATTCAATTCTGAATCAATCTTTATGCTTGACAGAGTTTATCAGACCAATATCAAAAATATTGGGGTCGCACTTTTTTGGATTAACTATATTTTTAGGGAATTATTTTTATATCGTGAACCTGTTCTTAGAATAATTTTAAAATATCGGGAAAGTAAATTGGTTGTTATTAAATTAAACTTGATGTTTATTATGGCTTAATTGTTCGTAAAATAACTAAAGATAAACTCTTATACTTTTACGGTTAAAGATAATGTTCCTCTATTGTATAAACGGTCCTATCATTTTCTTGTTTTCACACACAGGTCCTGTCATTTTCTTGTTTTCATTTTCATCACAGGTTATGATATTGAATTGAAACGCGCACCTATACAGGGTGGGAGGGACTATACTGACAAACTTTAACTATAGATTCTAACAACTATTAGGAGTAAAAAAAGTTATGTGATGTATAGTCGAAAAACGCTTACTTTCAGAGATATTCATTATTTTTTAAATGAAAACTCCCAAGTGTGTAACAAGCCCTAATAAATGTGACTAAGATAGTATTACTAATTTTTTAAAATCCTTCAACTAAACAGCAATTAACCTTCGCAGTATTTGATGGTAAGCGACTACGAGGCCAAAAAATTTGACCTTTCGTTTCCATTTTCGCTTTTTTTTTTTTTTTTTGATAACTTTTCCTCCAGTAAGGACATGTTTATAACGAGGGGCTGAATTTACTGATTTATTTTGTTCCATAAGACTATTAATGTAAAATATTCGACCCATGTTGATATAACATTATTTACTCGTCACACCACCAGGAATTCATGGCTAAAGTATGTCGGTATAGTCCCTCCCACCCTGTATATATGCCTAATATTTACTACCTTATATATTAGACAGCGACATTTTATTCGCTGAGCACCACTAAACAGGCTTGGCAACAACTTTGTATGTGAAAAAAGTTGTCAGATTATTTGTAATATTTTTTGTTTTACCACTCATAACTTAGACTCCAATAAAAATAAATTCTGACAATACTATCACATTCCAAAGACTATGCCTCTACGAAAATGGCGCTGTCGTTATATTCAATCCGGGAAGGAATCTGCGCTCGGTAAGGAAAAATAATAGTAATCTCGGACCATTTCTGGCAGAGAGGCCTAATCAGTACGTAACCTATGTGCACCGTAGTTTTGAGGTTATGAGCGTTGCGTTTTCCGTCACATTGCGTTTTCACCTAGTCTTCACAACATAGTGGAAAAACCTGTACATTAGCTTTTAGTGATTCGAGTATGTTTGTTCTCCATCATATACACCAAAAGTCGACTTTAATAACATCAAACTTGTGTTTAATTTCATAGCCTGATACATTTTATCTGCGCGAAACAACATGAGGCGTCCCGAAATGTAGAAAAAAAAATGCAATCGACCTTTTATGGTCAGCGCCATCTATTAGCATCATTTAAAAGTTAAAAGTCAGCATTTTAAATTTTGAGATATAAAAGAATTTTGGGATATGGTTTTTCCAGCGGAGGGGCCTAATCATTACGTAATTGTGCACCGCAGGTTTGAGGTTGATCGTCGCGACGCTTTGTGTTGCGCTGTATCCCATTTGGTCTACTAAATGGCAAATTTTTGCAATCAGTAATGGCGCCTGTTCCGTAGTATAGGGGTACAGAAAAGGAGAGAGACACAACTGAAGGAGAAAGGCACAACCGAAGGAGAGAGGCACAAACCGTAGTAGAAGGGTCAGTATTTGAGCGTTTCACGCGCGTCACTTTAGTGGACACGTTATTGTTGAAGCCTCCAGAGATACAAGTCTTATATCGAAATATTTGGTACATATCCGGAACTTCAAAATTTTTTCGGAATTTCATTACAATCTGCAGGAATTTCAACAAAAATGTGTCCATGGAAGTGATGCGCGTGTAGCACTCAAATACTGACCCAGAAAGCCTAAAGAAAAAAGAAAGGCAGAAGCGAAGGAGAGGCACCTATCCATCACGAATATAAATAATTGTAATAAAAAATATTTAAACGGTCGGTAGTCGAGTCTTTTCTGATTGCCCTAATCAGTACGTAACATATGTGCGCTAGCAGTGAGGGTATGAGCGTTGTTGCGTTTGCATCATGTTGCGTTTTCAATTGGTAGCAGTTCGCAGTGGCATGTTGTCAAACTTCATCATAATTATTAGCCTCATCCTAAAGCCGGGTTTCCACCGCGAGCGGAGCGGACTCATTAATCACTCCGAGTAACTTTCATCGCTGGTGGCACTCGCAACAGTAAACTGCATACAAGCACTTCGCCAGCGATGAAAGTTAAACGGAGTCATTACGGAGTCCGCTCCGCTCGCAGTGGAAACCCGGCTTAAGAACGCTATCATTAGCAGTTTGGGCCGCCCGCCCGCAAGCAGCGGACTCCAGCCACGAATGACCTTAAAATTAATAGCCGGTCGAAGCCTTGCTAACAGTTAACTGAAGCACATCTAGTAAGCCGGTCGCTTGACGTTGGTTGATGTGTGAGTGCTGCTCGTAGTAGGCAACTACGATGGTTGATGTGTGCGTGCATGCTCCTTGTCGTAGTGAAGGAAATATAAGTATATGCCTAAGAAAAACGTTTCCTAAACCTGCCGATATCGCTAGCACAGCACCTACGTTGTGCCTTCAGCTCTCCTGTTTACTCTTCCCTCAGAAGTATCTTACCAATACAGGAAACACATTAAGTATCTCATTTCTCAATTGTTTTAGCAAACTTGCAGTTCAAGTGAGGGTGATAAGATGTATTCATTATACTTAGATTTGTATCGCTTTTAATTATATCTATCACATGGCGTGGGGTTATATATCATGGGATTTGAACCAAGGTCCCTTAGGGCAACTGTGACAACAGATTGAACTTTAAGTTAGGTTAAAACTCATCTTTGCTACAGATATTACATTTTAAAATGGTTCACTTTGATAAAATACGCCCAAACTTTACAAAGCAGTTTGCGTCCGATACTAGCAAAAATATCAATCAAATTAATGCAATGAACATAACAGATTACTACTTAGATGTTTATTATCTGCTAACCGATCTTAGGCCATTGACAGGAAAATAGTCGAGAGTTAGAGCCTCTACAACATGAACATGTCGAGTGGATGTCTCGTCTTGTGTATAACGTGAGTGATACGTTTTTATTTCAATAAGTTAGAGCCCCTTTTTATACTTAATTAACTATGTAATGAAATGAAATAATGAACTTTATTCTGCAAGTAGGCCGCAAGGGCACTTTTACATGTCAAACTTTACTGGCTCTTTTTAAAAGAGGAGACCACTGCTGAGGAGGGTCAGTTAAATTCAATCATAAATTATACTTAAATGCAATAGTATTACTTAACCTATGTTAAATTAATGTATAGCATGCATAGTTCTTCAATTAAGCACGTCAAAGCATAAGCTTGTGATAACACAATGAAGAGAAAAATAACAACAACAACAAATAATAATAATACTGACTAGATTGTGATGACACAGATTCAATTGTCAACGAGACTGAAATAATTAATTGGTTTCTGGTTTAGGCCATGCATTTTTGTCTGTTAGATAGTCTTCTACCCTATAATAAGCCTTGACATCAAAGACCTTTTTAAGTATTGTTTAAGACTTGGAAGGGATAATTTCAAAGCTTCATCCGGCAACTTGTAAATTTCATAACAAAAGTATATATACCCAATATTTTCAATAACATCACTATCTCTATCTATAAAACTAAAATACTTATTTAGCATTATATTTATATAAGTTTGCAGTGTAATGTTCTTTAGATATGGAATAAGGTATTATTATATTATAGCTCACATAAAGCTGTACTACCGTAACCTGCATAATTATTATTACTTGTGCTGGTAACGGTTGTAGTTACCACCTACCGCGCAGTTTTATATGAAAGTGCACTATCTTCTTTTCTCCTCTATGCCAACCCACCCCTGTAATGAAATGCATTATTAAGCAGCACTGCTACCCCCTGCCGCGTATTACGGGAATCATATCTAATTTGCTTGTTTAATTCGGTTTTAATTTGAACAAAGTGTACCACTCAATTATTCAATGGAAGGGGTGTTTTGTGCTGCAGGAGACATCATTTAATTATTGTTATTGAAGTGAGTTTCATGTGATTTCTCATCATCAAACCGTTCTACGTTGATGGTACGTTACAGTCATTATCATTATATAGTAAAGGTGCTCAACATTATCGGAACAAATTGTCATTATTATTTTCTCAGACAAGTTAAAGGCATTTACCACCAAGGCCGTAAGCGGCCTTTTCTGCCACGTGGAAAGAAAATGAAATTGGAAAAACTCAAAAAATAAACAAAACCATGATAGAGAAACAATTCATTCATTTGATATTTAAGGATGTAGTGGTACTATTAGACATAGTATTAGTATTTTACCGAATCGTTTGACGAAAAAATAATCATTCATTTTCCAATATTATAGACATAATTTGAATAGTCATAAATTTCTTCAGTTGAACGATTTAATTAGATAAATCATTCAATAATACATTTTTTTAAATCAAAACACCCGTATGCCAGAAACACACTGTCTAAACCACTAATTACTTCATATCTACTACATTTTTCAACTAACAAATGGATCGTTCTCAAAAAAGGTGGGCCTTAATTTAACAAAATACATATAAATGTTGTTTCTTTTTGTAACGAAAGATACCCATATAAATTGTAAGGTAACTTTCGCTACAAAGGAACATGATTAACCTTTTCTTTGATAAATCCCTTAACCACGGACACTATTTTAAAAAGACCCAAATATGTATTTATTTACCAAACAGCTACCGCCAAACATTCAGATTGTGCCGATTAAACAACAATAAAACAAAACCGATCAAACCCACCGGAATCCACCCCATCATAACCCTCCAGAAGGGTTTAACCCTTTATGATATCAATTAATCGGCTCAATTTATGAGTTATGCACCGACAGACAGAGGGAATCGGTAAGTAGCATAAAATTGACAGTTTTGACTAATGACGTAAGGGACAAGCGCTTGAATGAGCTGTATAGCATTTAAAATTGCTTTTGACATTACACTGGTCACTGGTTAACAGTGATTTTGGTGCTCTTGGCAGGAATGTTTTTAAAAGAATGTGAAAATTAAAATATCGGGCCTATAAACAATTTTCAAGATCAGTTGTAGTTTTTAAAAAAAACACTATTGGGTCAATTGCAGAAAAAATGTACCTTTTACTTTTTTTTGTCTGATCGTGGTGTGTCTTATACCATTTTAAACAGAATCACGAGCACTTTTCATTTATGAAATAAAAAAAAGTAGTGCAAAAAGTCCCAACTTTTCCGTACAAATTTTGAATTTCTCAGTCTCAAACTAAATATAGGGGAAATTCGTAACGAAACTGAGAAAAAATAAAATCTCAGTTTCGTTACGATTTTCCCCTATATTTAGTTTGGGCGTAACGAAACTGAAAAACGAAACAGACATAAAAAGTAAAAGGTAAATTTTTTCTGCAATTGACCCTATTTTATATTTGGTTGTTGAAAAGCTACATTTGGCTCGGTTTGCTTACAAAAAAAAATACTGATCTTATACGAGTACGCCCAAGATTGACTTCTTTTTTTTCTGAAACCTGACTAACTTGCGACCTATATTGGGCGTTGCAATGTTCGGACCAGGTGGGCGGCCGTGGCGTTCCCTGGGGTTGAACCAGGTCGCTGGCCGGACGACCTTGAGTGGATCGGACTAGGTGGGGGCCGGGGGCGCCTGGGGTCGAACCAGGTCGCTTGTCCCGGTCCACCTTGATGGGGTCGGACTAGATGATTGGGTCGGACTAGGATTGACTTCTCAATTTATGTATTTACAGTACACAAAGAGGTAAACATTGGTACATAAAAAAATTTATGCTATGTTATGTTTAATATTTAGAAGAATTTATTATACTAGAAAACAATTTTTTTCGCGATTTTACAAAATTTTAATAATCCTGGCAATTATTTTAATACACATTCATGTACCAAAAATGGGCTATTCTTCAGAAATATGTCTGCGACTCATTCATCTGTCTCCATACATTATATGAAAAAGGGCCAGAGGAATGAGGTGACCGCAAACATATTTCTGAAGAAATGCCCAAATATGGTATGCATCGTTTGTTGAGATTTTTTGGGCAATCATGGCCACGATTTAAGTTTTGAGTAGGTATACATATTTTTGCTGGTAAAGACTATGTCTTATGAGAGTGATAGTCTATAGGTATGTACTCATATGTATTTAAACATTTTATTGCATATAAAATCATTCGAAAACAATACAAAAATGGTTATATACATAAAGGCGAACTTATCCCTGTAAGGGATCTCTTTCAGTTAACTTTGAGCAAAAGAGGAAGAACAGCTAACATCAAAGCAGATAGACATAGTAACACATTTAATTAATTTACTTACACAAAGAAAATAAGGCAAGTTTTGAATACACAAAAACTTAACATAGATATTAATTAAACATAAATAAAATATAATGTTACTACATATCATAATAAATAGGTACCTATATAAATATAATATATACTAATTATTCAATCATATTGACAAAAAAAGGTTAGATAGTCTTTATAAAATTATCTCTGATTTTTACGTTTATATTTATTTAAAAATGAATAATTTGCGAAAAGCACTAAAAATAAGCTTCCTTTGAGTCCTATATAATTTAACTAATTAATGACTCATTATATTAAATGGTCACTTCGCTTTTTATCGATGCCGACTTATAGATACAATCATAACAGCCACAATAAAGCCCAGATAAACGGGCCATCATAAGCAGGTGAGCATTTCATCTCAAGAGAATAAATTCTTTAAGAAATTTTATACCCACTGGACAAGTACAGGCATCGTAAATTCCTATAAAACAGCTTTTATTTCTCGAATGTTGTCCAATTAAAAATCTATGAAGCAAGTAGCGATTTGCATAGAGATTCCGCGGATAAATCATAGCGGCCATTTTGATGCGAGGCGCCATCTGTGTCAACTGCATGAGTTATTACAGTTAGGGATGCCACTGCCGTGTTTTTTTTGCAAGAAGTGTGTTATTATTTCAGTAAACATTATAAGTAGTTAGATACGTGTTGAGGAATTATTTCGTCTTTCTGCTAATTATTATCTGTATTAATTAGTAAACGAACAGTTTAATCGGAAATTTAACTTCAAATAAATGAATCAGCTAAGTTTTGCTTGATTTACCGTAAGGGTGTAGAGTTTTCTTTAGTTAATGATTAAAGCCAATGAAAATGTTCGACCTAAACCGGACTTAAACTGGCAACTAATGCCATATCGTAGAGCACTCTCTTAATCAACTAAGGTTTCAGGCCATTTAGTAATTATATCAAAATCCGTCAACATGTTTCATAGTCTCATTAGGTACCTATTATTTGAAGGAATTTGCACCGGGATAAATCCGGCGTAAACGATAGCGTTTGTTTACAATCTTTTTATCGCAAACTTATACAGGCGAAATAAACAGTCTTAAGTACCTATACTCCATTCGTTTGTCGCTTAATCATATACCAAGTATGTATAAATTTGCACATATACATTTCTCAGTGCTAATTTGGTTTTTATATTACATATCCTAAATAAAGCATAATAAAGAGTGTTCCTTAAAAAAACTCTGAGTGGCAACCCTAACCAAATAAAATGCAACATGATTTATAGGGCTACCCCAAGAGATTAACCCTTTGAGGTCACATCAGACGGGTCATCCTGCCCCTTATTTATTGTTGCACCCATATTATTTATTGTCTCTCTCCACGCTGACTATGAATTATCTTAAGGCTCTAATTTGATTAATTTCTTTATCTGCGATCGGATTTATGACACACGGCTGTCTTTTTTCTGCATGTGGCTTGGAAAGTATGGATTTAGTAAGTTACGTCTCTAGAGTATGGATATTTACTCACTTTATACTTTTTTTGTGATACCGTCTTGCAGTTCATTTCATTTATTTATGCCAAACCTGGCCATAAAGTGGATTTTACCGCACGCTGCGCGTACGGAAAAAGTCGCTTTCTGGCCAAGTGTAGATATTAAATTATGTACACAACACGGGAGGTAATAAAGAAAGCCCTCGATCGCATATTTACGTCCCTCGCTTGCAGCTCGGGCCGCAAACATCTGCGATCTCGGCCTTTCTTTGTATTACCACCCTAGTTGTGTAATGTACTATTTCTTCCTACAAAAGATACATCGCGCGCTTGTATGTGTGCGCGCCGTGAACGAACGCACTACAAGCAATGTTTGAAGAATGCGTAAGAATGCTCCAGTACGGATCGTTCTCACACACACATGCGCGATACCATACGTATGGCGCACTCCTAAACGGCCGAAGTTGGACTACTTGTCTGTATTAATATTTTCATCACACTTGCTCGTAAAGGGTGTTATAACACGCGCGCTTATAGACCAACTCGAGCCGATTTACCCCCCGTGGGTTACAAATATCTATAACTCCCACGGGAGGAAAAACTGTATGAAAATCTATAACTCCCTCGGGAGTTATGAGTTTAGTTTTAAAAGTCGTACGTCATTTCAGACTAAGGAGGTTTCGAATCAGCCAAGGCTATTTCACATCTTCAAAACTTGGCTACAAAACCAATTTTAGTGTAAATAAAACTTATATGGTATATTTTACTATTATTTCCGTAGTTTTTGCGATTATTTTAATGCAATTAAATTAATTTAGTTTAAAAATTTATTGTGAAAATCGGTACAATCTGGCGACATTGCCTGTCAAGTTTAAAAACTAAACGCAGTTCTTAGCATTATCTGTGGAAGACTATATTGAAAAAAGTTGACAGTTGAAGTTGTCTCTTAGCGGGTGCGTTTAGTTTATTTCATTTTTATGTTTTATTTTTTTTTTCCTCGCAAATGTGATGAAAAACATTGTGTGTATCACGGGCAGTAAGAAGATTACAAACTCGAGTCATTAAAAGCCCTCCGCTTACGGCGTCGGGCTTCTAATAGACTCTCGTTAGTAATCTCCTTCTTACTACCCTCGGTGCACAATGTACTATTTGACCAGGGTCCGTTTTCCGCCTGAGACTTCTCCACTTTGCCCGGTCTTCTGGCTTCTTCCCGGCATCCTCTTTCGTGACATTGTTCTCCACCATGTCTCTCGTGACGTCGAGTCAGCCTGTCTTGGGCCTACCGCGGGATCTTGGGCTATGAGGTCTGGGCATCTATTCCCGACATAGTCTAAAGGCTTGTGGCTTATGTGGCCACACAATCGTAGTTAAGATAGTATGAATCCAAATTTATCCGTGGAGCAACGAGCACGAGTTTTTTGAAGTTGCAAATTTGGATACCCTAACTGGTCCATAGAACATACTAATTAATGAGAACTACATCATGCTTTGCAGTTTTAGCATTTTTTGTGTCGATTTCCACTAGTCTTTACTCTTTCAAAGGCTCTTACAATTTCACCCTTTAGTGTAATAAAATCATTTATATACGTGAGTGTACATAGATAATGTCACTAGGTACTACTCATCAAGCCTATGTAGCGTAACAGGCTAATTCACAATTTTGCCACCAATGCCGTCACAATATATAATTAGACCCCTGAACCGACGAAGCGTCAAAGTTGAAGCAATGAGCGGACCGACATATTTTGATCCCCGATTACGAACTGCTATGACTACTTCAGGGGCCAAATTATATTAACGACGATATCGACCGGAAAATTGTGAATTGACCTACAGTATTTAAGCTACAAATCAATAGTAAAACCGAAAGCAACCGCTTTCATTCCCACATCATTTAACTTTAAATACAAGTATTCTGAATAGCAACATAGTGGTACTAAGTACCTTGCCCTGGGGTACACTTAAAGATATATTCTTTTAATAACTGCATCCACTCACAGCGAACACAAATAGCTAAAAAGATTAGACTCCAAGTACAGACTGCAAATCAGAGTTAGCAAGTTAAAGTGGCAATGGGCTGGGCATATAGCTCGAAGAACCGATGGCCGATGGGGCGTAAGTTCTCGAATGGAGTCCACGAACCGAACGACGCAGCGTAGGTCGGCTCTCCACAAGATGGTCTGACGACCTGGTTGGGGTCGCCGGAAGGCGATGGAAGCAGGAGGCATGCGACCGTTCGCTGTGGAAGTGTTTGGGGGAGACTGCAGTTTTTGCGTGATGCGTGAATAAACGAACAGATATGAAATAAGTACGCGTATGTTATCTTCATCAACCGACATAGTTGCTAGAGTTAGCAAGCTGAAGTAACAATGGGCTAGCTAGGCATACTCTTTATGGATTTGCTAACTTTAGCTTCAACTTCAATCGAAACATCAGCTTCATGGTATATAACTCGAAGAACGGATGGCTGATGAGGCGTAAAGTTAACCACTAACTGGAAGACGCAGCGTGCGTCGGCCCTCCACAAGATGGTCTATCGTATGATGCTACGCTTTGTCACGCGATAAATAAATAATAAAGCACCCGTCACGTTTTGACAAATAGTGTGTGAGAGTGACGGATGCTTTATCATTTATTTATCGCGCGACAAAGCGTAGCATCATTAACCTACTGGTTAAGGTCGCCGTAAGTCGATGGAGGCAAAAACCAGGCGACTCTTCGTAGAAAGTCTTTGCGGAAGACTTATTTATTTATTATTGATTTATTTATTAGGATCATACAATTCGCATATGTTTATCAAACCCCATAAAACCTATAGGTAGAAGGTTAGCAGTGAATAACACTGAATGTTAGCAGTGGGTGACTGCAGGTTGAAACGATGATGACGGGTTGCCATCACGGGCCTATACAGGACCTTCCCCCGATTTACTTACAAGTATCCTATACCTACTTATTTATTCTTATGGTAAATTATCATTGCTGACACACTAAACGTTTTGGAATATTATACCCTTTGCTAAATCCCCGGTTGTGAGTTACTGAGGAGCTCCTGAGTGCGATGGATGTGCAGCAACGGACCGGCCGCAGAGGTTCATTAAAAACAAATCTTTGCCAAAATTAAAAGCTATTAAAAAACATTTTAGAAAACAACAGTCAAAAATAATCAAAGATTATATGTTCGTGTAGCACAAAACACAACGTGTTTCTTTATGTCATAATTAATAAATTATATTAAAAGTCCCTTCGATATCAGATGTATCGTGGACGAAACGCAGCTCAAATCGCGAGCAAATACAAAACACAGCGACAGTGCTGCCACAATCGACTTTTCTAACCGCCTTGTAATGGCGCTACACGTTCTACACAATTTGCGGCACAAAATAGCATCGATCGCAGTGGTGAAAATCCAGGAATAATCGACTTATGGTGAAAAGCAGCTCCTGGGGCACCCCGGTCTTTGGTCTAGACTCCAAACTGTTTCAAGTAAGTCCTCTGATATCATCTGACTATCGAAGAATTCTCCTAAAACTATCCAACATTATGGAGTAGGCACACATCGAAATTCCTTAAGCGTTTCAACAATTTCAAACACATTTCCAGTCTTCATTTATTCGCATTCTCATTGGGCACCTAATCTAAAGTTTATATAATTAATTTCTCCCATACTTAAGAAGTAATTAGCCTCTGAGGGAATATTTTAAGCGAAGTAATTGTGGTAATAAAAGGAGTTATGCCTGAGCGGGCTCGGGCGAAACAATTAGCGAAGTACTCAGCTATTCTGAAAGATTTTGGATCGTGGAGGGTTTGTAGCGAAGTTGTATAATGCTTTAAAAGGGTTTTATAACTATTTACAATCAATTTTTGATGTTTTCTATCGTTTAATTAAATTTCAAGGAGTTTGAAAAGATAATTTAGTTTTCTTTTTTAATATGGACATGGCCTCCGACAAATGACATTCTTATTTTATTCCACAGTATCCCGATTTTGTTTCAATAAATAATTATTATTAATAGGGAATATGCATGATGTTTTTCATTTACTTTAATAAAAGCTCATTCGTATGAGAAACAGTAGGAAAAAAATATTTTTCAAATAACTATAAAAACAACCAAGATATAAGAGAACAAAAATTTATCTCTATCTCTTTCTTAGCAAAACAGAATATAGTATGGAGATTGTATGCCGGCCGTGTACTATGACGTCATAGTCCATATCGGATCTCTCTCTCTAATCGCTGTCTGATTAGTGCTTTAAAATGTTTATATCTTCCGTATTTCTCGGTCGAATTTAATTAAATTTTAACTTTATGTCATCTTTTTTACGGTATTTTCAGATATTGTTAAGAAATGTGTTAAAAAAAATTCATGCATATTCCCTATTATACTTAGATACCTATTTTAAGCCACAGAACCTTAGTTAAAATCTAGATTCTATATATAATTTTAAACTAATAGATGTTTATTACTAATTTAATACATTTTAGACACTGTTTGCCTTTATTTTTATATTTTAAAAGCAGGCAAGGCTTGGCAGCTTGCCTACTTTCAAAGTAGTTCTTAGTATGCTTCAATTTCAAACCAGCGTTATCTACTTAACATAAATACAAAAGCATTGTGAACCTTTTCCTAATTGGAAACATGTTTGTAAAAACATTATAGTACCTACGTACAAACATTATGAAGAGGAAGGCCTAAAACATTGGGCCTGGCCCTGGCCTTTGGGTTCCGGGTCACCTTAGGTCACCTTAGTGGTATGGTCCAATAATTATCCAATAACCCAGTATCCGCACCAGTTTGTGTACTGGTGTATCGCTCTTCATGTCTTTCTTTACACAATCTAAATGTCGCATTGGTAATAAACGAAGTTATACGATAAATTCACAGAAATAGGCTCAATCGCTTATATTTCCCAAAGAAGACTGACAATCCATCGGTCAACGTCATATTTCCTCCTTTTAATCTAAACTGCCTGCATTACTCAAAAAGGATTTAATACTAAATGGTCAGTCATAACTAGCGCCCTCTCTGTGACTTTATCCAAGCCAATTATCAGATATTTTTGGCTAATGTAACGTTGTTATTTTATCACGATACGACACATATAATATATACACAGACCTATAATTGTCGTATTGTCCACAAGAGCAAGGCGCGAGGGTAAAACGCTACCTACAATGATGGGCAATGCCATTATACAAGTACAATGTCTTTGCATCACATAAGTAGATACGGTATCTTTAAAATCGACGGACTAATACAGCAACATTGTTTGTTTTCCCAACGCTACGCCATACCAGCGCAGGCGCATCGCAGGTAGCCTGATTTACTGCTGTCTTAATGAAACCTGTTATATAACTGGAATTATTTATGATTTCGTCCAGAGCCGAGGGAATTACGAGCTACTGTGTTAGATAATAATTGACTTTCTGTGCCTAGAAGGCTGGAGGATTAATGGCATAGGATATCATTACAAAGGTTTAATAATAAGTTTTTGTAATACTGTTGCTGTTTTAGTTTATTTATTCTCATTATTTTTGTACCCATTATCACAATTTGCATATTTTGCGGGGGCATTTTTAAAAATCTGAATTTATCGATGCTTCAGAAAGTATGACATCTGAAGAGAAGTAAAGCTGCACAAAATTTTGAGATTTTTTTTCTAATTTAATCATATATGTCCTTTTAAGAGACAGGCTGTTACAGAATTAACGAACTGCATCTTCAGCCCCGTAGTCACTTAGCTTAAAGTGATACAGGTCAATGAATTGCTGATCAGTTTAGAATAAAAAGTCAACTGTGCCTTAGCTAGGGTATCGTCGTCGTCGATATATGATACGACGATGATTCAAACCTGAGACAATGTCTCAAGTCCGAATATTACTTATGCAGCAGGTGGTTATAATATTGATTTAACTTTCAAGATCAGTCATTATTGCAACAAAACAGGAATTAATAGCGGAAAAACAATAAATATAATTATTTACCTGCAATGTGATATAGCTGTAATATGCAAAGTGACAATCAGGACCTAGTGCGGGTAGGTAGTTCGAAAAAGTCGCGTGGCTAGAGGATGTTGACACCCGCTTCTTTAGTCCTTTCGCGACCATAGACATCACACGTCCGAAACGTCGAGGTAAAAACATTGTTACAACCTTGTTACAATAAATGGCTAAAATGCTGTTTTTTTAGACGAACATTAATATGTAACTGTTCGCATCACGATCATCATTGATCGTTCGTTTCAGCTTAACCATTAACAGCAGGTGGTTATAATATTGATTTAACTTTCAAGATCAGTCATTATTGCAACAAAACAGGAATTAATCGCGGAAAAACAATATAATTATTTACCTGCAATGTGATATAGCTGTAATATGCAAAGTGACAATCAGGACCTAACTAGTGCGGGTAGGTAGTTCGAAAAAGTCGCGTGGCTAGAGGATGTTGACACCCGCTTCTTTAGTCCTTTCGCGACCATGGACATCACACGTCCGAAACGTCGAGCTAAAAACATTGTTACAACCTTGTTACAATAAATGGCTAAAATGCTGTTTTTTTAGACGAACATTAATATGTAACTGTTCGCATCACAATCATCATTGATCGTTCGTTTCAGCTTAACCATTAACAGCAGGTGGTTATAATATTGATTTAACTTTCAAGATCAGTCATTATTGCAACAAAACAGGAATTAATCGCGGAAAAACAATATAATTATTTACCTGCAATGTGATATAGCTGTAATATGCAAAGTGACAATCAGGACCTAGTGCGGGTAGGTAGTTCGAAAAAGTCGCGTGGCTAGAGGATGTTGACACCCGCTTCTTTAGTCCTTTCGCGACCATGGACATCACACGTCCGAAACGTCGAGCTAAAAACATTGTTACAACCTTGTTACAATAAATGGCTAAAATGCTGTTTTTTTAGACGAACATTAATATGTAACTGTTCGCATCACGATCATCATTGATCGTTCGTTTCAGCTTAACCATTAACTACTACAATTTAATACCAATCAGATTGAAAAATACTTCAATTCAGCCCAACCGTTGCCCGCGATCTCCAGATAAGAGAACTTATAAATGTTAATTCTTCTCGTCTCACCGGAATCCCACATAACAACTTTTCCTATGAAAATACAACTATTAACATTACAAATAATATACTATATTAAGTTATATCATCAATTTATCGAGCATAGCTCCAT
This sequence comes from Eudemis profundana, assembly GCA_947034925.1. Taxonomy (NCBI): domain Eukaryota; kingdom Metazoa; phylum Arthropoda; class Insecta; order Lepidoptera; family Tortricidae; genus Eudemis; species Eudemis profundana. The sequence goes on along the minus strand of OX344806.1, from coordinate 6,018,586 downwards.
CGGCCAAGTTAATTCCGTATAAACTGTATATTTAAAAGTTAATTATGCTATTAAGAGAAAAAAGTGTTTCTGTAGACATTCTGACGCGTCTTGGGGGTCATTAAGAACACGTATCTACACGCGGGGAATCTATCGGGCCTCGTAAGTCGGTAATCAATTTTGTCCAAAAATCGAGTAAAGTATTCGTGGCATTTGCGAGCTCAGTTTAGGGGCTTAAAGATTTGTATAGAGCGGTAATACCTACTGGATACTGTCAAAGACTCAATAAAATCTGTAAATTATTAATAATAACAGAGGGACCGTGCACGGCGAAGGTGCTGCCAACTGGTGACGCCAATCTAAAGGTTCTGCTCTATATTTGACATTGACAGTGCTGCCACCTATAGTTCGTGAAGCGACCGTGCACGACGAAGGTGCTGCCAACTAGTGACGTCAATCTAAAGGTTCTGCTCTATATTTGACATTGACAGTGCTGCCACCTATATAGTTCGTGCACGGTCCCTCGCGGGCTTATTTTCCGCAACTCGACGACAAACATGCGCCAAATTTGCGTGAAGTTTAGACATAATATTTTACTTAAATAAATAAGCGCTACGATTTTTCCAAGCTTTTTTATGGTAGCTACCTTGAAAAGGAAATAAAACGTTTAGTATTAAACTAAACTAAAGCCAAATTTATGTTTCATAATGAAGACGGTATGTCGGGAGATAGCAAACCAACAAGTAAATAAAGCCTGCAATTTTATAGCCGATAGTTTGTTTCAACGTGTATTGCGGCAACAGGCATTAACATTTAACTGCAACAGAACTGATATTAGATTATAATCAAAAATATTACCCCACGGTGTATTATACAATATTAGCAGTAAACACCTAACACCTGTGAATTGGGACATCCTTATTTGACCGTAAGTATTGTTAACAATTTAGAGAGTTATTGACGTGAGATCACCGATAAGGCTTAAATGTTTAATGAAGAAAATTGAAAAGGTGGTTGTAACATCTCTAAGTTAAATAATAAATGTCAACTAACCACATTGTTTCACCTAAGCCGAATAACGGCCATTACTCGATTGCATCTCTTTATTTATTATTCTTTATATCCTCTATATTATTTACTCTTACTTATCAAAACCGATTTATTAATGAAGTGATTAATCAGTTCTTATCGTTTCGGCATCGATGCTTTACAGTTTAAAGCCCGGAATATTGTCGGTAATGGAATCTTTTTTTTAATAAACCAACATGTCTTGTACCGGAAAATACTGATCATTTATGTACATAATTGTACCGTGGCGTCCAAAGAACTCGATTCGTATCGGTTTTCCTAATATTGAGGTGAAATGTTAACTGAATGGGCTCAGGCTTATCTAAGAACATCTTTGATGCCACTATTTACATATTCATAGCTGTAAAGAAGTTGCCATGTTATATCATTCAACTATATTAGAGTACATTACGCAACTAGGGTGGTAATACAAAGAAAGGCCGAGATCGCAGAAGTTTGCGGCCCGAGCTGCAAGCGTGGGACGTAAATATGCGATGGAGGGCTTTTTTTATTACCTCCCGTGTTGTGTACATCATTTTATGTCTACACTTAGCCAGAAAGCGGCTTTTTCCGTACGCGCAGCGTGCAGAAGAAGCCACTTTATGGCCAGGTGTGGCATAAAATACTTTTCTATTTTTACGTACTTAAGACAGCATACTTGAAAAAAATTTTCACATAAATGAGAGATGATTGCAAAACCGTATTGAAAGATACAGATACTTTGTTTCATCAAAGTATCCATCTCTATTTTAGCTATTCCGCCGCATGGCGAATTTGTGAAATAATGGAGGTTCCGTATGTAAATGGACGGATCTACATAGATCGCTGACGATCCCGATACCGGGATGGCCCCACGACGTTGTTGTTTCGCAATGGTTTCGACACAAATCATTGGCATAGGGAACGTGCACGAACTATAGGTGGCAGCACTAAACGACAAAAGAGACACGGGTGGACAATAAAGGAAACTATCACCCCTGTCAAATCTGTCAATGGCAATGACAATATCAAAGTGTCAATGTCGAATGTAGTAAGTCGTAGCTACACTGACGTTAATCGTCCTTCATCGAAAAAAATTAACGGTGTTTCCGTCAATGTGGCCCCAGCATGAGAGGGTACTTGATTTAGATTGGCGGCACCAGTTGGCAACACCTTCGTCGTGCACGTTCCCTATAGCTTACAGTGGCCTGGCATTAAAGGTTACTACACCACTTTCTGAACGTCCAAGATTAGCGCCCCCTACAACGCTCTTCCTCACTGCACCGATACTGACGAATATTTTGGGAAAGTGTTTTCAATATAATCATAAATAATATTGAACAGTGTTTAATAATACATATTACAGTCATTAAACTTTTTAACTTGTATGTGAAATCCAGATATCTGTATCTGATAGAGTACAGAAGTTTTGTCATGGCAGGGCAGACAATAAGGCGATACTATACGCACTAAATGAAACGTATGATAATGTATTTAAGAGTGTGATATTGATCCTATTACTGAGATTCGTTCTCATGATGTGAGAATAAAACAAATTAGGAAACATTAAGCTCAATTATTCTATAAAAAGTTTGTCTAGGTACCTCTTTAATAGAATAATGAAGTATAATCATATATTAATAAGTACTGACAAAGCAGAGACTTGAATGGTTACACGGGTAAACAATCAATAATCCTCACTTGATTCAACCTGTCATCATGATTTTGGTGTACGGCATTGGCGCCAGTCATACATCACGGCAGTGCAGTGGCTTCTTGCGTCACCCGTGTCGGCACCAGTGGAAAACCACACCGATGTGGGAATATCCCCGCTCGGAACTTCTCAACGGAGCACCGGTGTGGCCGGCCCTTCAGTTTTTGCTTCGATTCAAATTCGCCTTTGTTAAGGTGGACGTCTTCTAACGTTTTTTGTCGTCTATTTAGAATGAACTTGTGTATGTTACTGTTAGTTTGTATTTGCATGGGCCGTACAGTCGATCCAACATATGATAGGCCTGGCCTAGTAATGTTGCTCCAACGGTGACTAGTTAGACATTGGTTAGTTCATAGTACAAATAAACAGAGAGATTAAACTTGCCTACGTCACGTCAAAGCCATTATAAATGAGCATTTTTGGGTAATTTCAGAGCGTTTCGACCGCGGCGGTTTTTTCCATTCTTGATCCAGCAAATATGGCAGCAAGCGGTGGTGATCACAGTTAACTTTTAATTTAATTACACATAATTTACTTAAAAAGTTGCCATCACTCGATAGCCCTTAGCGGTAAAAATCGAGAAAATAAAAAAAACGTTGAAAAACGCCCGAAATTATACCCTATAATTTTCTTAAGGGAAAACATGTTTTTTTATTTATTTAAAGCTTATACAAGAAAATGCAAATGGTGCACTAAATGCCATGAGGCATTATCTACTGGTCAACCATTAAGCTAAACCGAGACATTAACATGCAGAGATATTTCTATTATGCCATGGTTTAGTTTTGTGAGATTAGTTAAAGTGAGATATTTTTAGGCGAACGATTTCTAATTTTCTGTGTCGGAGTATTTATTTACTTGCAAACATACATACATGTTTAGTTAAAAACCGAACAAGTACGATTCAGACTCGCCCACCGAGGGTTTCGTACAAATACTTTAAATAAAGTCTATATTTTTTCGATTTTATTACATATGTATAGTTTTCAGGTTTTACTTATAGTATAAGACGGTATTACTTGCCAAATTTCACAGGTTCTAAGTCAGTGGTTCCGAACCTGGGGGTAATTACCCCTTTAGGGGTAAAATTAAGTTTTCGCAGGGGTAATACCTGCTCATATTAAGTACTTTCATGTAATTGCCCGTATTACATGAAAGGGGTATTACAGGGGTAACAACATAAATCTCGATGGGGCCTGTGGGTGATGTGCTAATAAAAGTTAGGAACCACTGTTCCAGGTCATAGGTTCCCAAAGTGATCCGTACCGCCCACCAGTTGGCGCTGCGTATTCCCAGGGGGGATGGGGGCCTTGGAAGAAAATGGGCGGCGGGGGCAGGGGGCGCTATCGCTTTTGAAAATAAAAAAAACTCGAATCACAATATCAACTACAGTACAAACTAAACTATTCTTGGCGATTGTACTATCCCCAAATCACGCGTCGTTTTACGACGTCATGACAGGGGGTTCTCCAGGCTGCTTCACAACAATATGGTTGTTTTTTGTCGTGGGGGGGCACTGAAAGTTTTCATCATGCCTAAGTGGACGGCAAGTCAAAAAGGTTTTGGGAACCTATGTAAATTTTGGTGAGAGAGTCAAATGTACGTTTTTTGCGGTATAAACGGCCATTCTTCTTCTTCTTAGTCGTGCACTCTTGGCAGAGTGGTCGTGGTCATGTCTTGGTCGACTCTTGCGCCATCGCTTCTCTTGTGATGCGGCGCCATGTATCTCTATGTTTGGCGGAGTGAGAGTTAACATTTATGCTGGAATGTGTCACAGATTTGATGAGGTCTGTCCACCGTGTTGGAGACCGCCCCCGAGATCTTTGATAAACGGCCATAGAGGTATATTTCTTTTACATTAACTTATATAGAAGTTTGATTTTTTCACAGCTTCAAAGGTATATACTCGTATATAGTATTAATGTTAACTCAATACCTCCACGCGTTCCCGAGATAAAGAGTCTTGACAGACGAATGGACAGATGGACAACAAAGTGATCTTATAAGGGTCCCTTTTTTTTCTTTTGAGGCACAAAACCCTAAATAGCATAAAATTAAATGTGACCAACCATTAACAATAGAGACAGCTTGATTGAGATTACCTTCAATCCCTGCCAGCCTATCCCACACTAGCGTTGATTTACACGCCTCGCTCATAATTTCCCATATGAAAGTCGTCGGATACGGCGCGTACGCACCTGTAGAGGAAGCGGCTTTATCACTCTATCAGTCATGGCGACGCTTTCCCTGTTAGGTTGGGGGCATACTGCCAGCAGTACCTACTGCCAGTAATACTCAGGTTAGCAAAGTTCAATAGCAGTAATTCGAACCCTTGGTCAAATAACGACGCATCTGCAAAATGACAACTTTTCAGGATCTGTGTGTATCATGTATTTCGTATGATTTGCATGACTTTTGAGCAATAAAAAAACTTTTGACGTAAAGTCACATGCGTCGTTATTTGACCAAGGGTACGAATTTTTCTTCCTGCTAGAGGTACATCGCGCGCTTGTATGTGCGTGCGCCGTGTACGAACGCACTACAAGCAAAGAAATAAGAATGCGTAAGAATGATTCAGTATGGATTGCACTCACACAGACGTGTCGCGAGCTCCTAAACCCCGAAGTAGGACTACTCGTTCGTCTTTATAAATACTTTGGCATTAGCACATTATAATAGCAGCAATTTTTCTTCCTCACTTGTATGAGTGCGCGTCGTGAACGAACGCATTACAAGCAAAGTTTTACGAATGCGGAAGAATGCCCCAGTACGGAACGCACTGTCTGCGCCTCGCCCTTGAATACGTATCGTGAGCTCCTAAACGGACGATGTTTGACTACGTGTACTTTAAACTTCGGTATTGCTTATATAGGAATGTAAACACTTTATTGCACAATTGCACATACAATCATACAGAAACATTAAAAAGATCAATGGTTATGTACAAAGGCGACTTATTTCTGTAAGGGATCTCTTCCAGCTAACCTTTGAGTAAATGAGAAAGGCTTATTATTAGGATATGAGCTGACCCGGTTTGTAACGCGTAAGATCAATAAATGTTGTGTTAATATTTAGTTTTGTATTAACCTCCTAAGGCCCAAGGTCCTACCTGTAGGACTAATTAACATTGTTATTCAGACCCAGCTACTTCAACTGTTGGGTAGTCATAGCGTACCATGGCCCTACCATTAGGACTTTTATTGAATATAATTCAAGACTTATAGCAAGCCCGTGGTCTTCTCAATAGCACTTATTCAAATAAAATCAACTGCCCAAAAAGCTATCAATACATTGATTACAAACACGCCTAAAAAGTATTGGTACTATACATACACGTAAAATAAAATTAAAAAAGTGTCAAATGACACTTGGGTCTGAATTAGTATAAAACAATAGTACTACTGGTAGGACCATGGTTCAAAGTCACTATGAGCGTTATTTTGCGTTGGACCTTAGGAGGTTATAATCATCGAAATCAATGGGATATCATTAAAAATGCCGTTCCATACATAAATTATGAGCTAAAAATTTGTTTTAATGCTTCCGATATCTTAATAGTTATTTAGTTATTCGGAAAAGAGATTTATACAACAATTCTGAAAAGATTACGTCTAAGGCATTATCGAAAAATATATAACTAACAATACAGTATGACTTTTAAAAATTGAAGACAATGGGTAAGAGTAATATTCAAAAATTCAAAAATGTTTATTTGGATTTTTATATGTACAAGGTGTGCCGTAACTGACACGTCACAGTGACACTGGAGGTAGACCAGGTCAAGAGGTACCAAACCAACTTAACATGACCCCAGTAAAAGTGGCACGGTTTTTGAGTTATTGTCGAATTAAAGTTTTTCATGAATTTTGACCGTTTTTAACATTATTAGTGCCAGTGTGCACTCAGAAAGGTGTCAAGGTTAGTTTTTTTTATGTGTACGGTAACATGAATTGTTAATTAAGGCTACAGAAATGGTATTTTATCCAAAAACTAAGTAAAATTGAAAAAAATACTAGTTTGATCTTGAATTAATTCACAGCGAAACATTAATTTCGACTTTAACCACCAGTAGTGAAAAAAAAATTACGGTCGGCGGGTCATGTTAAGTTGGTTTGGTACCTCTTTATCTGGTCTACCTCCAGTGTCACTGTGACGTGTCAGTTATGGGACACCCTGTATATGTGGTAAAAATAAACAAGGTAATAACTTCCATGAATGTGATTGTGAGCTCAAAAATAAGAATAGACCAAATATTTTCTGACGCTGTATACACCTGCCTTTATAAATGCATTTAATATCTCAGATTTAATCTTTATGTATCAAGCAGTCTAAAATTAATAGATCACATGAAGCTCGCTTCCTCTATAAATGTGCATGTCAAATGTACTGTTGTAACACTGTGAAACTCGAGTGATTATATCCGTACGATTATCTGTACATATTATTATCGTTCACTTCATATGTATAGGCGGTATTGAAATTTTTGAAACGAGTACTAAAGAATCGATAGTTTTCTAGATACGTGTAAGTTATTGTAATTTTTGAAATAGTCTAAAAAATAAATTTATTCAGGTATGCGAGCACTTTTGGGCAAACTAATTTAATGGGCTTAAATTAAATTAGCGTTTAAACGCATCGATTAAAACGTCGTCTTACGTAACCTTAATCTTCCAGAGAATTCGTTATGTTTTCAGGAAACATTCTTTTATTTTTAGAATGATTGTTTTCCCAAAATTAAAAGTTAATTTCCGGACCCATATATTTTTTCCACTCTGTGTAACATGTAGTATACACAGACTGGATATGTACTTATATATTGCGTTTTTTTAAATGTGTAATTTCTGTGTCTAATGGCAGACAACGTACTATATTTCTCAGAAGGTTGAAAACCTACAAAGCTTTAATTTTTCTGGTAACATCAGTTGCATGAAAAAAGCAGCTTCCTATTGAAAACTTTCTATTGATATAAAAAAAACAACATGTATCGATGAATCGACAACCCTAACGATCGCTCATTAGTAAGAGAATGAAAAAAAAGTTTACGCGAACACCTCATATATCCCAATCAGGGCCACATCAGCGCTAAAAGAAATGTCTCTACAACAAATCAGTGACATCCCTGTAAAGTGTGCAACACACGGCCGTGACGTATATCGAACTAATTTACAAACATTACTATTACTTAAGCATAAAGACAGATAGGTAAGTAGTCAAACTTCGATCGTTTAGAAGCACGCGATTCAAGGTAGAGACGCTGACAGTGCGATCCGTACTGGGGTATTCTTACGCATTCGTAAAACTTTGTAGCAGGACTGACTCACTCCGCGATTCCGTTGCGCGGCTATTATTATTAAATTTTGCCACCCATGGGTGGTAACAGCCAGTATTTTTGACACTTTTATAACCTGGGGCGTCTGATTTGCAACTTTTATATTCCACATTGCATCGAAACGGTTAAAAATAAAAAACACAAAAACCCAAACATGAAAAATGCTGATTGCACACCAAAACATTACTTTAGCCTTTCGATGTGCAATCAGTGTATTTGTAATGCAATCAGATTTTTTTTAGTGATAAATTATTTTATGCTTTGAAAAACCTAGTAACAGTTGTAAAAGTGTATATTAGATACTTGGTAAAATACCTGAAACTGAATATCAAAAAATGCTGACATTATTTCATTATTGCCGTAATTTATTCAAAGTGCCATCCTACGAGAGAGCGTCTCCTGTCATTGTCATAAAGCTATCTTAATGACAGGAGACGCTCTCTTTACATGTTATATAAACAATAAAATTGCTCGTCAACCGTCCCATCAGTGACAGCCCTATATAAAACAAGGCGACACCCAATTAAAGGGGTTGAAGAGCAAATTTTTCACCACATCGCCAACCCTATTTGGTTAACGCGCTCGTCAGACCAACGTACTCTTAAGTCTCATACAAACGCCGATCAAGAGGGGATTCTTAACACTCCGTTCGCTTTATATGGCACCGCACCTTTAAATTAGTAGAAGCAATTGTGGTGTTCAGCCCTGAGTCGTTAAGGCTTGTTTCCCTGTGAATTGTCAATCGTGCGGATTTATCAGGTTGTTACGGCTACATATGGTTGCCATGGCAACGTTTGTTCAGGGGTGTCATAAACTTGGGATGTGGTCTAGATGTATTGTGTTGTGATGTGTAAGAAGGTACTTATTGTGGTGAAAGGTGAAAGAATCGGTGCAGTTTGGTGTCACGTATTAATTTTGTATTAACTAATTCGTTTAGTTATGTATGTTTGTATGTGAACACTTTATTGTACACAAGTCATAAAATACATATTGCAAATAATCATAATTAATTATGATTAGGGTGAAAGCACCAGTAATGGACAAGAACCAATTATGGTCATTGTTTTCCGTAAAACCCACATTTTAAATAACGGACACTACATTTTTAAACTATCAACACTATGATTAGATAACCGATGGTCATAACTGGTAAAGTCCATGAATGATCGGCAAGCCATTGAATCTATGTTGTCCATTACTGGGTACTGCGCTTAACATGTCCATGATTGGTGCCGTCACCTTAGGTATGTGCATCTTATTGGATGTTAGTAGACCTAAACTTATTCCCATCTCCTTGCCTTATTTAGAATCTTTCAGCGAATTATAAATAGGTATGAATTGCAGAAAAATAAAGTTATTTGTTCCGGCTTCCACTGAGGACTTACTCCAAGTACAGTATAAAAATACGTATGTACAAGATTTTTATTAGGTTGGGATGGTTTAGAATTAATTGCCTGCTTACAATACAATATTCTTTATTGTGAATCAAAACAAAAGATTACAAAAACTTAAATCTAAAACAGCATAAATGGTAAACAACAGGCGGTCTTATCGCTAATAAGCGATCTCTTCCAGAGAACCTTAGGGTAGTAATTTACTATCAAAATATTCAGCTCTTTCTAATCGTATTGGATTTTTTTTTGTCGTTCGTTTGTCGTGGAGACCCTGGGTCCGTGGGGACCGGAAGCAACAACCCTTTTCAAAAAGTTAAGGTACTTGTTTATCCGGTCCTCCGGTGACCATAGGGCTGGCTCGCTCAGCGTATAGGCATTGCCATTCAGCGAGGCAACGCAGCCAGCCTTATGGGCACCCTACCCACCGGTGGCGACATAGGGGATATTTGTATACTTATATAATTTAGGTTCTAATAGGGTTAGGTTTAATTAGCTATTAAGTTGTAAATATTGTGTTTTTTATGTTATATTTGTGGTTTGTATATGGAATAAAGACTGAATTTTAATTTCTATTTCTTGTTTAAAAATTGATTTACAAAAATATTGTATGAGTTTTTATTTATTTTATTGCACAATCATAAAAAAGTACAATCGGCGGACTTAATGCCTAAGGTATTCTCTACCAGTCAACCATCAGGTAAAACAGGCACTTTAGTTGGTGCAGAATTGTTTAATAGTTTTATATTCTTCTAGCAGGTATCAAAAAACCCATTATTAAAAATATACATAAACGAAACTTAATAGTTACTATTAGCACAAGGTGTGTAGTATAGTAACCACACCCGTATAAAATCTGTCTTAAACATGTTATCTATATTATTAAACAAACTCCATATGTAAAATATGAAAGTTGTCTGGGATATACCCTACATACGTCTCTAACACGTTTATTGGCAAATAATTACACGTAGAAATATATTATGAATGATATATCCTTTGAATTGCCAGTTGCCACCGTATCTAGATTGGATATAGGTACTTGCCTGTAGCAGCGTGTTGTAAAACTTAAGCCGTAGTCAATTTGACTTTTTTTATTAAGTTGCGATTATTATAGGCCTATGTTTCTAGGGTTCAAATCATACACCTAACCTATAACTTATTTGTTTGTGGTGGTTAATGAAATTTCATGTAATATTAACTATTGTAATGCTTAATGTTTTTTAAAAAGAGAAACTGGTGAGTTTCTTCTGGCGCTTCTTCTCACCAGAAGGTCATCGGCCGAAGCGCCAAAAGAAAAATAATCAGACATGTAATAGAGCCCTTGAGGCCTACTTGCAGTATTAACGACTTTGAATTTGAACTCATTTGATTGTTTCTGACAAACAGTGTGGGTTTATCGAGTTTACAATTAAATATAATGACCGATTGTACAACTTACTTCAGAACTAAAAAATTCTTAACAAAACACACAGGCATGAAACCGCATATTACTAACTTAAAGCAAAATCACAAGCAAGACCTAGTCTAATCTTAAGCACTAATCCTTCAGCTTAAAAACGTCGTAACTACGTAAGGATTTCATATAAAGTTACTTTTTTTGTCATAGATATGTTATTATACTTAAAGTGTACCTCGAGTTATCTCACGTCATTATAATCCGGGATTACGTCCAGCAGGGCTTAACTCCTGAGCGTATTGAGGTAGGGCTAAGACTATAATTAGTTCTGATCTAGCATGGTGCGACGACGAGAGAAACCGTAAGGGCCACAACACAATAGTACAGTTAAATAGCTGTAATTTTTCTTCCTACAAAAGATAGGTACAGTCAAGGGCAAAGATAAACATCCACACAAAGTTCCAAAATATGTATACATAAACTGCCATACTAATAAGAGCTGTATACATATTTTTGAAACTTTGTGGTGTATACATATTGGTGCCCTTGACTGTACATCGCGCGCTTCAATGTGAGCGCGCCGTGTACGAACGCACTACAAGCAAAGTTATAAGAATGCGTAAGAATGCTCCAGTATGGATCGCACTTACACAGACGTGCTATCGCGCGTATCGCGCGCTCCTAAACGACCGAAGTTAGACAATAGGGACATGTAGGGTAATGTTTATAATGAATACAAATCTACTTTTTAAGCAACCAATTTCAAACGAGAGCTCCTTTCGTTAGGGTTCGTGGCTCGATGCGACGTTGTGGATGTTGCGACGCCGTGTCGTGGCAACCTGTCAATTCAAAAACAACTTAATTTAAATAATTTATTTCAGACGATGTCCATAGTGTTAAAATACATTTGCTTATCCTATGTTAGTTAAATCTAGTGTAATTATATAGGTACGTATTGTACACAGAGCCTCTTGCTTTCATGTGCACTGAAACCCAGTGTTTCCAAAAAGCGTAGGCAGGAGACTCAAGCACCAGGCGCACATGGCTGTCGGAGTTGTCACGCATTCGTTAATGTCAGTCTAATAATATTCAAAATTAAAACATAGTTGTCAAGACTCCCACCTAGGCCTGAGCCCAGCAGTAGGACGCTGATGATGATGATGATGATCGTCAAAAAGTCGACGTAGGCTGACGATATACGTGACATAATGCCACGACACAACGACGTGTCGAGAATTTTTGCGATGTTCGTCTTCAATGTCCAAGACTCAACATCGTATAGTGACACAACGTTGCATCGTGCCACGACACGATTCGAATGCTGCAATTATGTTTTAGCCCGAACACAGAGTTGGAACTAAAATGCAGCGTGCTAGCCAAGTTTGTTAAACTAGTGGTTTATAGTATTTTACATATTAAATTGTTTTTTTTTTTCTAGTAAGCCTCAGAGGCTCTTATACAGTTTTGATTCTACCATCGTTTCGAAAAATATGACCTCTGATGAGAACAAGCGCCGAAAGATATTTTTTTTTGTTTTTTTTTTTGATGACTGACTAACACGCAACCCTTATTGGGCATAGCGATCGTATGGCCGGGTGGTCGGCTGTGGTCTTCCCTGGGGTCGAACCAGGTTGCTAGCCGGCCCACCCTGAGTGGATTGGACTGGGTGGGGGCCGGGGGCGCCTGGGGTCGAACCAGGTCGCTTGTCCCGGTCCACCTCGATTTGGTCGGACTAGGTCAGGGCCTGAACGCCTGGAGTCGAACCAGGTCGTTTGGCCAGGGCCACCTTGACTTTTCGCTGATTGCTCAAAGTGGGCAGCGAACCAGCGGGAAGTGCCGAAAGAATCTTACTAGTTTCTTATTAATAACATCCCACTAATTTTATAAAGTTTGTGAAGATGTTTGGATGTTTGGATGTTTAGATGTTTGTTACTTAATAACGGGGTACCGACTGGATGGATTGAGCTGAAATTTGGCATGGAAGTAGATCAAGCCCTGGATTGAAACATAGGATACTTTTTATCCCGGTGAAGAGTTCCCTTGGGACAGGAGCGGGAAGAACGCGGGCGAACCACTATATGGCCAGGTGTGGCATAAAAGTCTTTTAACAACACTAACATCACCTTAGAGTAGTTGACCATGGATATCAATAAATAATAGATAAATATTGCCCTTAATTGAGCTTGATTATTCAACTATTCCCTCAGAAATCATACATCAAATGATAACATCAAATTATCCATCACAAATTGCATTAACAACGAAAACATAATCAGCATTTACAATACGGTTGCATTGAAAATGGGGCTAAATGAATAAATTAGGGTATCTGTTGTATCTCACAGAACAAACGAGGTCTAAATAGACGAGCGGCGACGCGGACAAATTGACGGCCGGATCGCACCTATACACCCCGCTCGAGGTGATTTGATACTTGAAAACTTCAGTCGTATGTTTTTTTTATACTACTAGGGTGGCAAACAAGTGTATCGCCTGCCCAATGTCTCAAAAAATTATTATTAAGTATCGTAAAACGGGGTAAGTAGGGACAAAACAGACATTCAAACCTCGGTAAATTTTATTTTTCATATGCAAACTGTATTGTATATACACCGTGGGCCCGTACAACCTGAACCACGTATTCCTGATGGTATTACAAGTAAATAACGTTATATCAACATAGGTCGAATTTTGTCATCAATAAATTCAGTCCCTCGTTATAAACATGTCTTTACTGGAGGAAAAGTTATTAAAAAGGAAAAGAAAAGCTAAAATGAAAACGAAAGGTCAATATTTTGGCTTTGTAATCGCTTACCATCTAATACTGCGAAGGTTAATTGCTGTTTAGTTAAAGGATTAAAAAAAAAACAGTATAAGTATCTTAGGTAGTCACATTTATTAGGGCTTGTTACACACTTGGGAGTTTTTATTTTAAAAATTTGAATAAATCCGAAAGTAAGCGTTAATCGACTATACGTCACATAACTTTTTTTACTTCTTTGTTAGAATCTATGGTAAAAGTTGGTCGGGTTATACGGGCCCACGGTGTATAATAAATGTTCCGGCCGTTTGTATTGTAGTTTTTTAGTTCCAACCAATTCATAACTTTGACAATAAACACAAAATCCCTCCTCACCCCGTAGTCCCTCGTAGTTGGGGTGAGAAGGGATTTCATACTAAGGTGAGTTGGGTTGGGTCGCCACTTCTGCCATCCACAAACTAAAAGGCCGCTACTTAGTATGAACATTTATACAAATTAGCAGCCTTTTAATTTGAGGGCGGCAGACTTTTGGTTTATGAATATTACTACAGCTCCATTTGCAATAAGAATATATCAAAGATTGACTACATTGGATGATTAAACGTGTCCACTGTCACTTGCGGCCGATTAGGCCAGATTCAAACCAGCATCTTTGTCTTGCCGGGATATTTTGCTAACCGCTACACCACCTGTGTATCTCACAGAACAAGCTAGCCGTCTAAATAAATTAGCGACGACGAGCGGAGTAATTATAGCATTGCACTCCGCTCAGGGAGTAAATTAGGCAGATTGAAATATTGTTTATAAAACCGACTGTGGTTTGATTATTTGTGAGAATCTTGTTTATTTTAGGTCCAATATTCATTTTCAAATTATCTAAAAGAATAAAGGAAATGTGCGGCCGTTATAGTCGCGTAGTAAAATTTTATTAGGTACCGTTACAAAGAGGCGAGACAAGAAAATGAGGAGGGCTAGAAGTTCTGTTGAAATCAAACTCCACCGCCATACTATTTTAATCTTTCTTCCCTTGAAAACTCAATTACTATTGTAAATACTTTTGCTAAGAAATATAATGATACAAACACACAGAATTTAACCTAATAGTTAAGAAATGGCTGAAAAACCGAATATGAATGATAATATCTGCCGAAATCACGCATTATTTCCTTTTGACCTATTGTTTGACACGCTGATGCCCAATAGTTGACACCCTGTTGTCACTTAATATTCAAGAAAACTACTGGGACAGTTTCGAGCACTTAAACATCAACTCAATAATAATCTTTGCCAATTTGTTGAACATCATTTACTTAAATCAAAGTATCAAAACATTTCTATCCCCTATACGTATTAAGTGCGGAAACAATAGGGGGATCAAGTGCACAAGCGGCTCAATTGGCCAGTTGTAATTTCCCCCTATTGTCTATATCGGTCCCCTGCCCCCTGTTCCCTAGTCCCCTGTCCCACGCGTCCCCCACGCCCAGGGGACGTCGTTACGCTCTTTTTATGTCAACGGAAAATGATTATTACTTAATTTATGGCGTCATTTGAGAGTTTTCAGTGAAGATTTTATTTTAATGAATTGGGTAAGGTTTGTGAGATTTTTGTCTTTAGGCAGTGCATGCTTGATTTTAGTTACTTTTTACATGTTTTATTTTAGATCAGGTAAGTTTCGTGACGCAACGGAAAGTTAGACGGTATTTAAGTACCGTTGAATTGTATTTTTTTTAAAACGCTCCGATGTATTTGGAAGTAAATACCTACTGGATGTATGGATAGTTTAATACATAATAGGTACTTGGTTCCTGACGCGGTAAATTGAATTTGTCCCATTCAAAGTCTGTCCCTTTCATAGCACTTTCCCCCTACTTTGTAGTTTCTCACCGACGCCAGAGAATAATAATACTACATACAGGAGTTTCTCTTTCAAACAAAACAGACGTTCGACCACCGGACGGAACGCACCGCATCCGATCATCTCTCTCTATCGCATAACGCGTGCTCTTGCTCGTCGCTGGCTAAGCCTCCAGAGGGGCAAAATTTGGTGCTAGTAGCCGCGCGGCGAAATCGCGGAGTGAGCCACTCCTGCCGAAACTAGGAAATCATGTACTTTCTTATTGGCTAGATCAAGGGGTCTCCAAAATACGGCCCGCGGGCCGGATCCGGCCCGCCAGCCGGTCCAATCGGGCCCGCGGAAGAGCTCATGATCCAGCCCGCTAGAGCTCGCTGTGCAGTGAATCCACCTCCCTACCCCAGGACGCAAAAAAAATATTACTTAACTCCGTAGTCGACCATGTCGTGCGGCCCTCGTGAGATTTTCAAAAGTGCAGTGTGGGCCTTTGCTAAAAAAGTTCGGAGACCCCTAGGCTAGATCATTAATATATACCAGCTGATAGATAACAGGCGTAATAAAATGAATAATCAAGGCTATTTATTTCGACGCGCTAGGGCAAAATAAGTTTAAGTGCCTAAATGCTTTTCTCATTAAAATTAAATTACTAGCCCTTTATTACCTTAAAAGGCAATTAGTATTAATGACCCTTTTATCCGTAATTGCGCAAAAACCAAACTAATTGTAACTAAATATCAACTATTTACTTTTTCAATTAACCGAAACGTTTCGATCGCTGACGCGTTACAAATGTTCTTTTAGCGCGCAAAAAACTAAAAACTCATA
Organism: Eudemis profundana; assembly: GCA_947034925.1. Lineage (NCBI taxonomy): Eukaryota > Metazoa > Arthropoda > Insecta > Lepidoptera > Tortricidae > Eudemis > Eudemis profundana. The sequence goes on along the minus strand of OX344806.1, from coordinate 6,002,289 downwards.
AGACAAAGGGGTATTTCAGGATTCTGGTCAGATACTAATGGTCAGCTGGGTCGCAATCAGACAAACAGATCTCGTCTGGATGCAATTAAGCGGACGAGATTCCTCGGGCAGCCACTGTTGCAATCAAAATAATCGCCGCGATTTAACACTTTTCTACCTTGAGATACGTGATAAAACCGCCTTTTAAGTTAAAACCTTAAGTGTTCTCTTTAAGATTGTTTTTTAAGCGGACGTTTCGTTATCTCACTTTCAATTGGCGTCTAAAATCGAGCGTGCTGTTGTCTGTTTTATGTCTTCACCAATCAGTGAATACAATGAGATGGAAATATATGTGATATTGAGTTAGTTTTAAGGTAACTTAATAAAAAAATACTCACAGATTATTTTAATTTCCCTTTACTTGTATTTCCAGCTTTGAAATAAAAATTATACATGCTTGTTTAATAAATACGCTTCTAAATAAAGTTTTTTTTTTATCATCGTAATTTATCCTACAGGTTACTCAAACCTTTAGTTTTTTTTACACAGCTTTGTAATATGTCAATTTACTTCTCTCACAAAGTACGAAAATAACATACTTTTTTACAAATCCTTTTTTTTTATCTATTAATAATGTATGGCAGAATTGATGGCAATGGTAGGTATACCGTTTTTGGTTGCAAAACGGAAGTTAAGTTAAAGTTTAATTAAGAGAAAAATAAAGTTACGTCAATAGATAAGGCATTATTGGGGATAAAATAGTATTTAATTTATTGTGTTTTGCTTAATTTATTTGTGGACATTGCATTGTATTTAATTTTATTTTTATTAATTATTATACAGGGTGATTGATAATTCGACCTATACTTTGAAAGGGGTTATACTAGAGCTCATTTGCAATAAATTTAGCTCAGTAAACTAGGGGTCTAAATTTGATGGTTATCAAGTTATTTAAGTTTTACGTTTTTTTAGAAAAAGCCCGCTTTTCGGACTAAAAATGATAATTATGAAAAAAGTACTTCCATTTGGCTGGTATAAACTTTGTTTTCTAAAAGCCAATGAACCAATGACTACTTCAAATAAAAAATTGTGTCAACATTTCAGAATTATCTTAGAAATAAACGGTCATGAAAACCAAAGTCATAATTTTTTTTTTCGATTTTGTTACAACTGATGAGAATTACTTGAAAAAAATGTACGGCACTTGATGTAAAAACTACAGAAAAAAGTTCCTCAATTAATAAGCTTTCCAAAAAAGTACAAATGTTGGCAACTTTTTCAAAAATCTTGAAAATAATAATAATAATTCCAGAGCAGGTAGCGGTTTCGCAAAAGGCGTACCTGGCCCGGAGCCGCGTTGTTTGTGTCACCTTTATTTTTCTGAGGGCTTCAATTGACCTGCCTCGGTATCTTATCTTACCTTATTAGGGGTGAGATCAGGGTAGATTGCGTTCAGGCATGTTCGTGACTAACCGAGGTTTAATTATCTTCATTCAGTAAGTGATCAATTATCTGCCTTCGACCTTCTTTCCAATTCAGACGTATCGTTGTTAACTTATTTATTTTACAAATGAAATGAATTATTGTTTATCAAAACAAAGAATAATAGCATGAACCTCGTATAATCCAACGAACTAACCGAGGCTAAATTATCTTCATTCAATAAGTAATCAATCAATTACTGTCAACCGTCTTTCCAATTGGACGTATCGTTGTTAACTAATTATTTTACAAATCATTAACTAACTAACCGAGGCTTAATTATTTTTTTCAGTAATGAGGTGACCAATTAGTTAATTATTGAAAGTAATAATGATACCTAATGACTGACAGAAATAAGCATACCGGACCTGAAGCCAGTCTGCTTACTTTGTGTTTCTTCATGCAGAAAGCACGATATTAATTTATTTACATCAAATGCTTGTTGGTAGGAATAAGATTGCAAAAGCAGTAAAATAACCAGTTTCTAAATAAAATTTTATTTTAAAATAATTAAATTATTACTAAACACAAAAAGAAGCACGCAGGGTAATGTTTCGCCATACGATAAATAAATAATTAAAATAAATTACAATTACAACTACAAATCTTGTTCGAATTGCCTGCCTCGGTTGCGAATGCAAGCACGAAGTCTTGTACGTACTTCACTGACTGTAACCCGCGTCGACAGACTTTCTTTAATAGTTTGGGCAGCTGCTACAATTTTTTCTCGTAAATCTTCTACATCACGAATTGGCCTGTCGTAGACTAATGCCTTCATGTGACCCCAAATGTAGAAGTCGCATGGAGTTAAGTAAGTCGGGACTTCTCGCTGGCCAAGGGATCGGACCACCTCGACCAATCCATTTTTCTGGATAATTCACATCCAACCAATGTCGCACACGCAGATAATAGTGAGCTGGGCAGCCATCGTGTTGATACACCATGGCTATCCTTCTGGCAAGCGGCACATCCTCCAGCAGCATAGGTAGTTCGTCCCTCAAAAAGTTCTCGTACGCGTCACCGGTTAATCGTGCCGGCAGAAAGAATGGCCCGATCAAATTGTCGTGCACAATACCCATCCAGACATTTAGTGAGAATCTGTGCTGGTGAGCTCCTTCTCTGGACCTCCGTGGGTTTTGATGTTTGGGGGCCCAAAAATGCAGATTGTGGTAGTTAGTTATTCCGTCGCGGTCGAAGTTGGACTCATCTGTCCACAAAATGTTCTTCAGGTACTCCGGGTCTTCGATGTCAGCATTCAACAAAAATCTGCAGAAATCGATTCTTCTTGCAGGATCTCCCTCCTCGATAGCGTGTACTGGAGTGTAGTGGTATGGATACTGCCGTGCTGAATGTAATGTGAACCAAACCTTCCACTGAGTCATCCCAAGCTGGTTAGCCACAATCCTTATTGATGTAGTGCCATCCGCGCGGAAACACTCCAGGATTTGTTCCTCTTCAACCGGATCATGGACTGGAGGTCTTCCAGCATCAGCTTGACGACGTTGAACCGATCCAGTTTCTCGAATACGTCGATACGTCGCACCAAACACACTTACATCAGATAAACGGCGGTTGGGGAAGCGTCGTTGATATTCTCTGCGAGCCGCAGCGGAGCCGCCATCACAAAACCCGTAACAGTACAGGATATCCGCGTATTCTTCATTTTGATAAGCAGCCATTTTTTTTAAGAAATTAGTACGTCCGAGTTGGAAAGAAGGTCAAAAGTAATTGATTGATCACTTACTGAATGAAGATAATTAAACCTCGGTTAGTCACGAACATGCCCGAACACGAACCGAACGCAATGTACCCAGATCTCACCCCTAATTAGATAAGATAAGATACCGAGGCAGGTCAATTGAAGCTCTCAGAAAAATAAAGGTGACACAAACAACGCGGCTCCGGGCCAGGTACGCCTTTTGCGAAACCGCTACCTGCTCTTGATTTATTATTATTATTTTCAAGATTTTTGAAAAAGTTGACAACATTTGTACTTTTTTGGAAAGCTTATTAATTGAGGAACTTATTTCTGTAGTTTTTACATCAAGTGCCGTACATTTTTTTCAAGTAATTCTCATCAGTTGTAACAAAATCGAAAAAAAAAAATTATGACTTTGGTTTTTATGACCGTTTATTTCTAAGATAATTCTGAAATTTTGACACAGATTTTTATTTGAAGTAGTCATTGGTTCATTGGCTTTTAGAAAACAAAGTTTATACCAGCCAAATGGAAGTACTTTTTTCATAATTATCACTTTTAGTCCGAAAGGCGGGTTTTTTCTAAAAAAACGTAAAACTTAAATAACTTGATAACTATCAAATTTAGACCCCTAGTTTACTGGGCTAAATTTATTGCAAATGAGCTCTAGTATAACCCCCTTCAAGGTATAGGTCGAATTATCAATCACCCTGTATTTGTTTTGACGATCATAATACGGATTCATGTTAATTGACATGTATAATTTATCTTGTAATGTTGTATTATGAAATAAATGATTCCAATCCAATCCATCTAGCGAGTAGTGTGTTGTCCATCACATTTGATTTTCAATATCCTTTCTTATACAATTACGTTTATTTAAAAAAGTTGTTAAAATGACGCATGGTATTTTAAAATATTTTTTTCTTACTCCAACCAGAATCTACCGTGAACAAAACAAAAAAAAAACCGTATCCTGTATTTTAAAGTGACTCCCGAGTTGCAAATGCTGGCGTTATCTTAACAAACTCACCATCAAACGCCGCTTCATTATAAATTACACCTTATATATACCAAAACAAGGTTCAAATTTAAATGGGCAGTCATTTGACAATAAAATAATGCAAAATACTTTAGATGGCCGGTGGGAAAGGCTTGTCTACGCGTTGTCAACTGGTTTGATGCGTATAAAGTACTGAGCATTAAGATTATACGCGCTTCAAGTATCAAGACCGCGTAAGATTGTTTTGAAAATAGAATTGCAATGCAAGCTTTGAATTAAAGTTTAGAATTTCATTTGTTTTGTAAAATAATAGTGCCGTCATAAGCCAAAAAATCGTATATCCATGACACTCGTATTAAGATAGACCTTTTTGGCAGTACCTATGTGTCTTTCTTTGAATATCAGGCTATTTTCTAATTCCTATCACTATTTATGTTAATTCTTAAATTGAATATATTTCAAAGTAAATAGTTAGGTAAGTACCTACTGCTATGAAACATCTTATATGAATGACACTCATATTCAGGTAGGCCTTCATGGCAGTATTTTTCATTACATATCAAGCTACTCTTATTACAATCACAATTTATGTTCATTCTTATACAATATATACAAGGATATAACTAAACTAAAAGTAAAAACAAAATCTTAAAGTAATAAATATTTTTACTAAAAAAAACCCGACGCGGTGCACTTTAAAAGTGCATAAAATCCGCCATTTCGTTTATTTTAACGAACTTCATACCCAGTGACACTCGCGCCATCAAGACGAATCCAATGATGTATCATTTATCAAAATCGGTTGTGCCGTTGAGTAGTTACGGGGGACACAGGAACGGACATACATACATACAGGTCAAACACATTACCCTCCTTTGGGCTTCGCCGCAGTCGGGTAAAAAATACGAAACTACTGCTAAAATCTAGTTCTAAAATGCAATTCAAATGAATTCTAGTCCTGTGGCATTGTGCTGATTCGCGAATCGCGTTGCTTATACGCTGAGCGAGGAAACTGCCAGCTCTCTCGTCCCCTGCTGTTAATTCCTAAATTGAAGACATTTCATAGTAATTAGCTACCGTAAAACGGGGTGGGTAGGGACAAAATTGACAGTCAAACCTCGATAACATTTTATTTTTAGATATGCAAACTGAATTGTATATACAAAATAAAATGTTATTTAAATTATGTTATTTTAAATGTTAGTTTAATGTTTATTTTTAGATATGCAAACTGAATTGTATATACAATTCAGTTTGCATATCTAAAAATAAAATGTTATCGAGGTTTGACTGTCAATTTTGTCCCTACCCACCCCGTTTTACGGTAGCTAATTACTATGAAAATATAATAAATGTTCCGGTCGTTTGTATTTTAGTTTTTTTTTGTGATTTTGGGTAGTTCCATTTCATAACTTTAAAGATAAACACAAAATCCATCCTCACCCCGTAGTCCCTCGTAGTTGGGGTGAGATGGGATTTCATACTAAGATGAGTTGGGCAAATTGTTGGATCGACACTTTTGGATTATGAATATTACTGTAGCTCCATTTGTAATAAGAATATATTATCTATGTAGCAGTAGCCTTTAAACACCACCTCACCCCTCTGTCGTCCCTACTCTCCCCATATTCATAATCCAACTGCCCTCGCAATCGCTACTCACCCCATTTTACGGTACCTACTGTTATAAATAAATCTTACATCTATGAGACTCAGATTCAGATAGACATTTTTGGCGGTATATGTGTCTTTCATGAAATAGGTATTAGGCTAATTTGTTATTCCTATCACTATTTATGTTAATACATACCTAAATAGAAAATATTTCAGAGTAATTAGCTACCGCCATGAAAAATCTTATGATGTAATTTTGTAGGCTTTTGAATATATCCACAGATTGTAACATTCGATTATAATCGCTGTATCGTACTCGACAAGAGTTCGAATTATTTAGAGGTTTTTATTATTTATTTGTGGATGTATGCAGGTTTTTTAGTTATGTAAGTAGTATCTGCACTGCACACCAAAACGAGAAAAAAATTACAAATAAACATGGAGATTTTTTAGTCTCCACGGCCCAAACCATAACGATAAGGAGCTGTACTGTAAAGGATCTCCAATCTCCAAACGGCGAAATATAAGATTTTTATGTCAAAAAATAGACTAATAAGTTACCTCTTATGTAGGTATAGTTTCATAAAATATGATCCATACCCCCCCCCCCCCCCCCCCCACTTTTTTTTGACAACTCAAGATCTGTAATCATCGTGAACGTCTTTTATTTGACACTCCATCAATGTTTGTATTTCGGTAGCTCTTACGCTCAGTTAGGCCGGCAAGCCAATGTAGCACATTTATTACTCACGTCCAAGCTTAAACGAGAATAAAAACATTTATTACAAGCTTTTAATTAACTCCATCGGTTGCCGTGTGCATATAAAACAAATTGACATGAATGATTTAATCATTGAGAAGTTTGGACTGGGTTCAAGAGAAAAGTGTTTGCATGAAAGTACCATGGTAATAAAACAACTTAAACGGATTAAATCTCGTATATTACTACATTTTAAGTCCCGACGTTTCGTAACCCTTTTCAGCGTTCGTGGTCGCGGGTAGACTGAGAAAATCATAAATTTCCTCTGTCAAAATTACTGTTGTGCAAACCTACACACTTTAAAAAATACAAATTCAATATTAGTGTTGCCAGATGGGCCTAATGTGTAAAGATGTTCACACACATGCCAGAAGGGCTTACTATCCTAATCCTAACCTTAGAAACTAGCGGCGTTTAAGTTGTTTTATTACTATGAGTGATAATCGCGGAAACCGAAGACAATATTATGAAAGTACCATGTTATGAATTAACAAAATACATTGCCAGGTAGGGTTTCTGTAAAAAATAACCTAAACTACTAGATGACGATAAACGCATTAATATAATGACATGCTAAAAATATTGAAAAAATCACCCACGACTGAGGAACAAATCAATGCCCCTTAGTAAGAAAGGGAATAGACATGAGCCAAAAAGAAAGTCCTACTATCAAGGACCTTCAAATAAATACGGACGGAGCATCACTAACAAAGAACTGAAGCAATATGTCTAACCGGCCGACTACCTATCTGTGTGTGCTGCTCGCAATAGGAAAAAACTAGTTGATGTGTGCGTGCGGCTCGTAAGTACAAGCAGCCGGCGCATTAGAAATGGCTTCAGTTCTCTGTTGGCGAGCCTCCGTCCGGCTATTTATTTTAAGGTCCTTGCCTACTATGAAACTTTCGTTCTTTTGTACCTCATTTAAAATCTGACTTATTCCCTTTCTTACTAGAGGCACTGGAACATTTGCCCTAACCACAGAATAAGTATTAAATTAGTCTAAGTACAGAGCTTCTCTATCTAACAAAACTGTCGTTCGGGTCCGACCACCGGACGAAACGCACCGCATCCGACCGACTCTCTCTGCATAACGCGTATAGTCCGTACAAAGTCAAAGTACTTTATTCTTCAATTTAGGCATATTACAATGCACTTTTTTGACAACCGCTTTAGCTTAGTTGGTAGTGACCCTGCCTACGAAGCAGGAGGTCCTGGGTTCGAATCCCGGTAAGGGCATTTATTTGTGTGATGAGCACGAATATTTGTTCCTGAGTCATGGATGTTTTCTATGTATTTAAGTATTTGTATCTATTAAATATATCGTCGTCTAGTATCCATAACACAAGCCTTATTGAGCTTACTATGGGGCTAGTTCGATTTGTGTAAGATTGTCCCCTAATATTTATTATTTATTTATTTTATTATTTATTTTACTTATGAATGTCAAGATTTACCACCGGTTCCAGTGTAAATACCTCTGCCCCGAGAAGAACCGGCTAAGAAACTCGGCGAGGTATAATTTTAAGACCAAATTCTCTTAAGACCAAAGACTCTTAAGACCAAATGCTGTCAAACGAACGCAAGCCAAAAACTACGTTTTGCTCTGATTATAAGGTAGGTTTTGGCTTGCGTTCGTTTGACAGCATTTGGTCTTAAGAGTTTGTACGGACTATACTAAAGCGTACTTTTTCTGGTCGCTGACTAAAGCCCCAAGGCCACGCAGCAAAATCGCGGAGTGAGACACTCCTGCCCTAACCAGGATTTGAACCCGGGACCTCTAGCTTCGTGAGCAATTTTTAAGCTTAATAGTCAGTGATTTTTATTTGGAACTATGTACGCACAAGGCATCTTTCCAATCACCCGCGAGCCCAAGGCATTAGGCTTTTGTGCCAGACCAGTTTGGAACCTGTTAGCTGTGCAGGAGTTTCGCAAGCCCCATTCAGGTTGCTTTTACAATGTCGTCTGACCATCTAACAGGTGCTTTACTATTTATTACGACAACTTCAGAATGGCTGATCGTTTGTTATGTAATGTTATCACCTTTAAATGTTTATTGTGGGTTTTAGGAGGTCGTTTATTGGGACTTAATTCTAGTTTGAGGTAAAATGCTTTATAGTTTACAATGTAATTTTCTTTTGGTGTGCAATAATGTATAATTGTATTGTATTGTATATTTATACTAAAAATACAAGTCAAAAATAGGTCTTCACGGTTCAGCAATAAGAAACATAAACGCTCAATATGTTTATTTACTTTACATGTACCATTATTACAATTATTTACACGACGCGCCTTAATTGGCTTCGCACGAGTGCAATTTAATAATATGAATAAAAAGAAAACACAACATTATATATAAGTCTTGTTCTAATAATTGCGATCACAACACAAAAAAAACTCAGTCAAAATGGTGGATCCGTTCTCTACCGATATTTTTTATAGAAAGTAGAGAGAAAGAAGTTCTAGGAGCTAAGTAATGCCCCCCGTCTAGATGATCTAGGCATCTTGTATAAGCGCGCTCCATCCCCCATGTTTGTCCAGTAACGCATTCGTTAAACAAATAAATTTTAGCCCTTGTTTTCACTTTCCGCCGAGTGAGTCCAAAGTCACACATAAATCTTTTAATCATGAAAAATATACATCTTTATATTTAGTTTTTAAAACAATAGTCTTGCACCTTTTTCCTGGCTACTTCCAATGCAAAATATGCATCAATTAGGTGAATGATTGAGGCACAAAAACATAACGAACTCACTTTAGCATTTATAATATGGATATCACAATGACCAAAACAAAACACCATCAGTAGCAAAAATGCAAATGGCGCGCCACCGATTCCCCACTTTTTTCTTTTTTTTCCTTTTGTACTTTAATTCTTTATAAAGGTTTATTTATCATTTAAGAGCTTGTCGTGCGGGCTGATTGGTTTCGTGAGTGGAGATATTGTTCTTTTATGCTGCCGCGGACCTTTTATAAGAATTTAAGATACTGGAACTGGACACGATTTACTGTTCTTATTACGATATTGGTGGCTAATATGTAGGTTATGTTTTTGCTTGTGAGAGTATGCTTTCGGACCATCGTTATGAAAAAAAAAGTTTTTGTTTTCATTTTCTAATATTGACATACATTCAGTTTTGTGTAATTATGGAAAGTGCACGTCTAATTATAATGTATTCCATACACTTTTTGATATTTAGTATTTACCCTATAAGAAACTAAGTTGATTCTAAACTGCTTAATGCCTACGTAACGTTATGATTGTTTTGTTTTTAATTGATAGTTGCTATTTGATATAAATTATGGTTAAGAATGTGATATTGAGGTGCATTATCTGATTTAGGTTCTTAAAAACATTTTAAATACGTATTTTGCTGTTTACTGTGTCTCCTTTGTATAATAAAGATTTAATTCGCTTTAGTTATATTTTACAATATTTCTTCAAGTTGCAAAAGAATATATATACAGATATCTACCCATTATCTGTCCATTGACCCAAAGTAGAAGGTTTAACGGGAAGTCTTAACCTTAAGTTATTGCAGTAAGATCCTAAACGTTTCATAATTTATTAGCTTAATATGATTTACTGGTTATTTACAATCAATAAGTACCTACCTATCTCATGATTTCTCTATTCAATGATTTACCTACATGCAAATGGCTAATGGCAGGAAACTATTCATCACTCATACCTATGTTTAGAAGATTCCTCCCATTTTTTTACATTAAATGGGCTTGCTACTCCTATTAAACTTGATAGTAAGCATTGATGGGTCTACGACGGAGCAAGCGTACTCAGCAGTAGCGAGAAACAAACGATGCCAAAAGACAGAATGCACACAATTCACACAAATAACTAATTATGAAAGAAGTGATACACATACATACCAGATGTTGCCGGTACTAGGAGCAAATGATTAAAACGAAGATTGTACTCCTCAAACTGAACAACATTTGTTCAGCGACATTTAAAAATAACTTAATGTTTTAATTTTTATTACACTTTAAAGTTTATTTGAAACCGCAATGTATTGCGATGTTTTTTATGTTTGTAGCGTGACAATCGACGTCAATTAGACTGATGTTAACGTACATTGAAAATACTATTTAATTTGTATGAAAAAGATAAATTCTAAAGATTACATAATTTTTAAAAGTTGTATAACGAAAGTTTTATTGTTTTATGAGTAGAATCTACGTTTTAATTATTTGCTCCTCTTACACTTTACAGACAAGACCCGGTATATAAACAAATAAATAAACCTACATATATAAATAACTTACTAGCATAGAGGTATTCCATCTTAGTCCTCAGGGTTGGCAACGCATTTGTAATATTAAGATCCAAGAAAAAGAGAGGTGACCTGTGTGTGTGAAAAAAACAACGAAGCAGATATAATTACAGCACACCCAACAGTAAAATTTAAACAAAAAATGCAATTTACGAATGAGACTATTGAAGTGATAGTGTGATCTTCTGTATTAAACCCATGTAAAATACGGACAAATCAAGTCCCAGCACCAAGTAAACAAACTAACAACATCCGCTCAAACTCATTTAAAAATAACTAACAGTCAACGAAATAATTACTTCTAAACTAGGTCTTCCTTTGAAATAAGTAAATACAAACCGCTTACCAGTTAAGTAAAATCTCACAAGCTGATATCAAAAGGGCTTAAGTGTCTACAGATTACTAAGGCGCTTAAGGTCTTATTTGCTAGGTTCTCAGAAATGCAGCGTATTGCCAAACGGTGCGACAGTGCAACGGCCGCATACCGAGACCTGATCTATGTGATGACAGAGAGCCTAGTTGTTAGTGCTTTGCGGTGGTCCAAGGTTGGAGCGGCAGCGATTCTCACCCGCTATCGCTTATGCTTACAAGCTGCTTCAGCTGTTGACCATACATCATGACCATCACGCTAATTAGGTTAAAATTTCTGAGATGTTTTACTTGTAATTACAATTTTCGTTTAATAATCCAATAGGAAATGTCACAGGTTTTCGCTATGTAATTTGCCTGGCTGGCATGATAATGACACTATTTATGAAATAGAGCGGTACTGTTTGAAATAATAAAGTTCATTCGATATTTAAAGTCAACTCAATCTTAACTCTATCTCACACAATCTCAGATAATTCACGGAATGCTAAATTAAATCTAGTACGTAGTTTAGTAAATAATTTTAAATTAAAATGATAAAAAGAGACATGTATGTAACTGCACAACTACAGTAAAATAATTATAAACTTTGAAATGAGTGTTAATAGAAAAACGCATTTTAATAATATTATCTGTTTTCAAGTACGGTCCTGCTGTTTCGTCGACAAACGTTTCATCGAATGTTTGATTTTATCGAATTTTCATTTCGTCGACTACTTTTTTCTCCGAAACCGTTAAATTATATTAAAAATATTGCTTTGCTAATCCGCAAGTTTTTAATAATAATATTTTTTGTTTTTGTTTAACATGGACTTCCGCAAATTAACGCCTGATTCAATCGATAAGTTTTTTAAAGGTTCTTCTTGTAAATACCATTAGAGTTCGTTTCATATCAATCCCAAGAAAAAAATAGTTTCAGAGAAAATTTACTTTCGCTGCAATGATCTGATATGTCGATGAAACGTTTGTCGGTGATTCCAGGCTACGAGTAAACCTTTCAAATGTCAACATCAGTAGTAGGATTGTTTTCCAATATTAAATCCTAAATGATTACCCAATAAGGCTATAAAATCGCTACCCCTTGTAGCTTAACCTTTTTTGCCTAACGTACTTCTCCGCTATTTTAGGTAGGACATCAGCTTCTGAATTCACTTTGTGTACAAATATGTAGTTTCAATTACCAACCGCGCTTAGATATGTATCAGTGTTACACATTTGTTTTTGTAAGTAGACGGGAATTTTAAATTGTGTTTTTACATCAATAGCATTAGATGGCTTGCAGTTATCCATCTATGTAACTACTTATACGTTTACAAACTTATTAATGCTGTTAATTGTGGCGCTTTATTATGTTTATGTACGTACTTTTATATGAAGTAATGTTAGTTCTAGATTTTCCCGTCTGTGAGTTAGACATGAGTGCTTATTAATGAAAACCAGTCGCGCTGAATCAATTTATACATTGAGTACCTTTAAAAGGTATAATTGAAGTCCATTAGATTTAATGTAGGATGTTTCTAAACTTTTACTCTGGAATTAGCAATCTTAAGTATTCTTACGCATTTAGAAATGTTTAGCTAAGTTAGATCATCGTTTAGAAAGTATATTTATAAGTCTCTAATTTTTGATGATTACAATCAATGTGAACACTTCACCAATTTGATAGTTTAATTGAATTACAATTTACTATCCTAATTGAGACTTAATATTATAAATGCGAAATATGTGTATCTGTCTGTTTACTATTAACGCTTAAACCGCACAACAGAATTAAATGAAATTTGGTATGGAGATAGTTTAAAATCAAAAAAAGGACATAACCTAAGTTTTGGGGTGAAGTTTGTATGGGAATGAAACATTTCGCAAGTAAGGCATAAAACTCTATTCGGCTTATACTCTGGTAGTTTGAAGCGTTTTTTGGGGCAGTCTAAAAACGTGATTTTAACTTTGTAGTATTTCGGTGAAGTTTTATGATTTTGAAGAAGTTTTTTCACTAATACTCGTATTTCTACTATTAAGAGGTTTTTCTATACCATATAACAGAAAAAAAAGTTATAATATAGCCCATTCAGCGCAGACGAAGTTTTAACGAATTATTTATAAATAAGATATCCCTGTCTTGTCTGAAAAGCCAGTATTACCTCAGTTCCAGGAAATAATAAATGCTAGGTACTACCAAGTATACTAAGCTTATTAAAAGATACAATCAATAATAAACCTCACTTAAGGTGACTAGCGTCACATTATTGATACCAAATATGATGTCATATTGGAAACATGATCGTGTCAATTATGAGATGACGAGACAAGAAGATTCACATTCCTAATTTCCCAACGGGTTCCGTAGCATTTCCCTTTACGACGTCTGTGTAAGTGCGATCCATACTGGAGCATTCTTACGCATTACATCACATTCCATCTATTGGCTCCTAGCTGCTCGAATCGGGGCCTTTTGGGATTCCTTCAAACGAACAAAGTTAATGATAACATTTTATACAACAAGACTTACAAATGAACGCAGTCAATCAGAACCCCGCCGCCGCATCCCTATAAAACTCGCAGACTTTATGGCAAAGCAGGATGCGCGGACGCAGTAAAAACGTCAAGCGCGAACAACAGTTGCTCGTTACTGCACAATCGTAGCGTTTTTGCGACGCCATGTCGGGCGCGACCGGTAGATGGCGTTGGCTAAATAAGAACATGATTGTTTTTATTGTTATTGTTGGGAGCATCTTCATTCCTTAGGCGGGAAGGTGGCTTAGGAGCTAGACTTTCTCGTTGTACGTGTTTTGATTAACTGTTTTAAACTTAGTATTCATTTGATTTGTTAGATAAGTTTATTCCTAACACCAGTCTGGTCGCATATTTGTAATTTATTGATCAGACGAGGGCGAACCATCTCCGTTTTAACTTGGGCAAAAACAATTTCGTTCTGCCCGGCTCTTCTCCCCAACAGGTCGCATTTCTCAACTGTTTCTCCTGAAATTGTGTAAGGTTCGGTAACTATATCGATTTTTATTACCAATTTAGATTTTGCATTTGATTTTTTTTTAATGGCGTAACCATGGAGATTGACAGACTCACGAGGACTAAGCTTAAAAAGATGTTAGTATGACATTGAATATCAGTGAAGTCAAAAATGTTTAAACCTTTTAAGTTGCCATTTGGGACAGGAACAAAAAAAGCTTATTTAGACACTACTACAAAAGCGCAGTAATGCTCCTGTAAATTGTCTATAGATATTCCATTTATCAACTTATTTTAAATCCAATTTAATGCAAGATATAGCATAATTTAATTTTTATCAAAACTAAAAACCTAAAGAAGTAACGGTTTAGAAACGATATTTCATACAGTCTACTATAATTCTGTTGTCAAAAATTATCTTTTTCAATATTTGACAACGATATAAACATTATTGTCTGTTGGCGTGACCTGGATTGACCTTTTCTCAGATTTTAGTGTGAATCTAATTTATAGGAGGTCAACGACACTTCAATGATTCTAGAATCTAGATTCAAGGTCAATTGTATGCAAATTAATCCTCATCATATTCACAGGTGATAAAATAAACGAGTTGTAAGTATTGTGAAGATTTTAAGTAGCTAAAAATAAAATAATGCTTAATTTTTATTCATGGACTTAAGCTTAAGAAGGCTATAATTTTTTTAAGAAACATTAACTACTTTGCATCACAAAATTTTATTGAATTCAGAAATGTAAAAAGGCATGCATGATGGATTAACTGTACTTAATATAGCTTAAAACCTTATAAACAACATGCATCCGAATGTTTATTGTTAATATAAAACTGAATTAAGATTGAAAAATTAAATATTATTGTATACAATAATCCGATTAGGGCACCACAAAGAACGGAGCAAATAAACCAAAGTGATGACTGATGACAATTACAAACTGTAAAAATACATAACGTGTTGTTAACTTTCTATTTTTTGAAATTATGAATCGTTGGATACTAAACTGACATAAAACGTTAGAACTGCATGGGAAACGATTTCATCCCTGTGTTCTCTCTCTCTCTCTCTCTCTGGTCGCTCCCTCATGACTGAGGATCGTGGTCATCGGTGGATGTGGATGGTCTACACCTAGTTTTTATGATCCATGTGTTATCATTCATTTAATGTTACGTTTACCCAACATACCCCAAAATTATATAAATGTGGACTAGAACATTGTTAGTGTAATCGGTCGAGCACCAAGCCACATTGTTTAGTTTAGGTACTCTCGTGACTGCATATTCGTCCTAAACGTACCGAGACCATACTCTCGACTCCTCTAAACAATGTAAGGGATCCAATTCCATATCAATATGTGTTTTATTTTAAAGTAACATCTTCAAAAGTACACAGTGTTCCTATAGTCCATTCAAGTCTCAAGTAACATATCACTTTAAGGGATCCCTAGACTTCGAGCGAGAACCTGGCATCCCGATATGATAATCAGTAATAGCTCCCGTATTCCATTTGGCAGCAATTAGCAAAACAAAACGAAGCAATATTTACATGCAACGGGTCAATAAATCACTCGGTTCACTTTCCTAAATTGATATTGTAATCCGTTCCGTTGTTTTATTTTCTTTGTGGGGAATAAATGAAGACGTTGTGATGTGGGTTCGTTAAATTGCTATCTCCGTGCTCTGTTCTCGTGGAGTCGCTGTTGGGACTGCAAAATTTGAATTTGGAAACAGCGTTACTCTTATTCCACTACCGCTGTTTTTACTACTCATTTAACTGCAAGAATAGCTGAATCGTGCATCGTGCCATACGAATGAAAACAATACTTGATGATCTTCAGTTGATATTGTAGTCAACTGCTAGTCAGTTTTGGTAAATAAACACCTGTACCACTGGCACAACTGTGACACGCGACTCTTTGTCACGCGACAACTGCTACCTATTTCTTTACACTTATATAGCGTAACAGTGACAAGTGATGCTCTGTCGCGCGAGAAACGAAGTTGCGGCCACTTATGCTACACAGCCAGGTTATGAAAAATCTTCGAGCCTGGTAAAAACCACCAATCTCTCACCAACGTATACATTTACAGAACAGTATTAGAAGCCGTCTTTTTTTCCTGTAGCCGTTGACCCTTCCTGTGACTAAAGAGCATGTTGTTGCTCCTTATTTTGGTCCATCTCCTACCTACAGTTGACCAGCATCTTTGTAACTCTTGATATTTATTAACCGTTGCTCTAAATAGGCCAATCGCGTGCTACCCGGTCTCGAAGGTTTTTAAGCTAAGCTATTCTACGTCGGCCCAGTCTTCGGCGTCTCTTTTTATCCCTTTATTATCAAATGCAGGAACTCGATATATCCTGCCAAGTAATGTTAACATCGCGTCGTATTCATTTTGCTTCTTTTATAGGCGACGTACTGTTTGGTCGTGATTACTGACCTTCTCCTCCCTCTCTCCTTGCCTCCTTTTGCTAGCCTCTTTCTTGCCTGTTGACAATTCTTCAGCTATATAATATCTCACTAATTTCGAAAATATTTTGGTGAATTTTGCTTCTACACGCTTTTAAATCTTTTATTTGTTTCTCAATGGCTTCTCCACGGTTCCTGTATCCCCACTTATCGTATGCCCGATACAAAATGGAGAATCACGATGAACAGAAGCCACTGACTTATGTCCCGGCTCTCCCGTGATATGTTCATCTCAACAATAAATATTGTAGGCCAATTATACGGAGCAGTATCGGCGTTATGATGGAAGCCGGGTTTGTTAGGGCTCCAATAGGGATATATTGCGCTGTTAGCGAATGTCGAGATAGCTTGAGATAGTGGTTTTATTGAATTCTTTGGTATTCATTCGAATGGCCTGGGAACTTCGAGAGCGGCTATAAGGTATGCATCGATGCATTCAATGTACTATAAGCGTAAAACCATAGAATAAGTAATTAAATAGCACTGCGTACCTACAGAAGTTTTTCTTTCTAACAAAACTGACGTTTGGGTTGGACACACCAGATCCGACCGTCTCTTTTTATAGCATAATGCGTGCTCTTTCTGGTCGCTGGTTACGCCCCTCCGGAGGGTCCAAATTTGGTACTAGTAACCGCGTGGCGAAATTAAGGAGTGAGCCACTTCTGGTACAACCTAGGGAACCGGGGTATGTAAGTATGAGGTGTGGGGGTGAGGTATGATAAAGCATGACTAAACACCGATACCCCCTCCCGCACTTCTTACGTACCACGGCTCTCAATTAAATTGTACAGAACACACGGGAATGTTACGCCGCTTTGCCAATGTTCTTAATGTAGCCGTTTTACCATAATTCGTTAGCAGTCATGTGCCTGAAGTACGCCTGATTTGCATTACACGGCTAAATTAAAAACAATAATAGCAAGTAGCGTGCGTAGATAAATCATTTGAGCTTTATTCAAGAAGACCTCCGGAATCAGTCAAAATATGTGACATTAGTGTCAAACAGGGTATGAACATTTGTATGAAAATAAAATACGACAGTTTTTCGGGTAAAAGATGTCTATGCAAGCCATGTAAATATGGATCACCTCACTTATTCCTGCTTTCAAACAGCATTGCGATGTATTGTTGTGATACGACTTGGGTAAGAGAGTCAGTAACATGTTTAGCATAAAATACGCCTTAATCATCAGAGCGCTAACTCTTATGGGCCATTATTTGGGCATTTCTCCAGAAATATGTCTGCGACTCATTCATCTGTCTCCATACATACATTTAGTATGAAAAAGGGCCAAATGGATGAGGTGACCGCAGACATATTTCTGGAGAAATGCCCATTTGAGCATTTCACACCCTTTTTGTCGAAGTTCCCTGAGATTTTAGTCTCATATCAAACTATTTGGTACATATCTGGGACTCTTAAAAATATAAAAATCTGCAGGAATTTCGACAAAAATGTGTCCACGAAATTGACGCTCAAATAATAACACTTAAGCAACCCTATTCTAAAATGTTGAATTTTTTATATGATTGCTGCTTCTGATCTCTCTCAGGTAAGCTGCATTTTATCAAATTATCACTCAATATTTACTAAATAAAATAACTGAATCTAGAAAATCGAATATAAAATGTTGCGTGTTCTGCACCACTGGACGATTAAAAATCTCATACAAAGTTAGCATTGCATGCTATTATTTTTACTAACCGTGTACAGAGACATCCAATAGATTGTACGAGAAATAGTTATTAATCGCATACATATATCGAATAGCGCATATATAACACGAGAATCCCATCTGCATATTCAGCCGCATGTCGTACGATGAAATTGTTTTACCGAATCGATTAAGTCGATCTCGTATCGATTGTGAATCGATTTTTTTTCTTTCGACTCCGCCGCCGTGATGGCTGTATTAAATCGATTTAAATGTGTTAAAAGAAATGCTACTTTAAAATAAATGGGGAGAGGAACAGGCTTTTTGACGCAATTTATTGTGAAAACGTTACTTTTGGAGTTTATTGGAGGTTTTTTATTTGGGTTCGGTTACAATTTTTGTTATTGCTTCGAGCGCCAAGTTTTTAAAGTATTGGGATGATAATTAATGCAAATGAAACGGTTTTTTTGGGTATTTGCTGTAAAGTAATCACACCTTCGCTGTCAATATTGTCTCCAATATAATTAGACCCCTTCACGAATAGGTTATCGGTTAACGCAAGATTATTTTCCGCAACTGGACGACAGATATCGATACCTTATTTAAATAAATAAAGTAGTTGTATGAATATTGTATTCTGTGTGAACAGCATGTATGTCATCGACTAAATTTGTATGCCGCAAGATACCACATAGTGACATTAAGCAATTATTTGTAACATCTTTATTACCTACCTATGTTGGACAAATAAATTATTTTGACTTTGACTTCGACCTTTAGACTCAAAGGGCGCAAACGCCGCAGATTCTAATGGTGTTTACGCCCTTTAAGTCTAAAGGTATCGATATGCGCCTACTGTTCGAAATCGGAGTTAGTGTGGTCATGACTTGCTATACTTGACGTTGAAATTTATAACCAGTATTATTCTTCAGACCTGATAAGTTTCCTTTACTCTCCGCATAGTGTCTCTTTTGTCGAACTTTATAAATGTACAATGTAAAAGAAAGTACAAATCTCGGACTAAATGCCTTGTGACTCTACCAGTCAACTGAAGGGCAAAGCAGACAATTACTAATGTGGATGCAGAGGGAAAGATTACATGTTAATGAGTAATTAAGTACATACGTAGTAGTCATTATGTCTTACCCTCCTTGTCCTTGCATAAAAAATCTTTGGCAAAGTTCATGAGAAATACAGCTTAATCGCAGTAGGTACAATAGCAGTAATTTTTTTTCCTAGAATAGGTACACCGCGCGCTTGTAAGGGCCTTATCACAAGGATTTGCGAGCGAGCTGCTGGGGAGTTTCCATACAATACCAGTCGCGGCGAACTCGTGACGAGCTCGCCGTGAGCGACATTTGTAAAGAACTTCGCTTCTAACTCGCACGCAGCTCGCTCGCAAATCGCAAGTGTGATAGATAAGGCTCTAAGTGTGTGTGCGCCGTTACGACAGCACTACTAATGCTCCAGAACTGATCTCACTGTCTACGCCTGGACCTTCAATAAGCATCTCGTGCTCCGAAACGGCCGAAAGACTAGGTACTTGTCTGTCTAATAATTAAGGGTTTTCAACACTAATGTAAAGTCAGTCCTCCTTTACGGATGCGAGACATGGCCCGTCAAGAACGATATTACCAGTAGACTCCAGGTGTTTGTGAACCAGTGTTTGTGGTCCTGGGAGTTTACTGGCCACGGACCATCTCTAATGCAAGACTGTGGGAGACGACTGACCAAAACCCTATAGACAAGGAGATAATGCTGAGGTCCTATCCAGTGCCATGTACTGGATAGGACATGTGTTGCGGATAGGAAATGCAATTACCGGTAATTTACCGAACTTTAGTATGAAAAGACGGTAAATTTACCGGTAATTGCATTCCCTAGTTGCGGAGACCGGACAATCATCTGACGAAGCAAGGGTTGACGTGGAAAGTTCCCGGGAAAAGTGTAATATGTGGAGTCGGGATGGGTGGTTTTAACCAAAAGAACTCGATATACTTGGTCATGGTTGGAATCACCCTTACTCCACTATCCCCTAGTTATGTCCTTCTAAGATACAATACAATGACTATATATATTACTAACCTACGTGCTCATGAGAGGAAAGCCCTTATCAGTGGATAGCACTATATCTTCCTTAAATAAATAAATATTAGGGGACAATCTTACACAAATCGAACTAGCCCCATAGTAAGCTCAATAAGGCTTGTGTTATGGATTCTAGATGACGATATATTTAATAGATACAAATACTGAAATACATAGAAAACATCCATGACTCAGGAACAAATATTCGTGCTCATCACACAAATATATGCCCTTACTGGGATTCGAACCCAGGACCTCCTGCTTCGTAGGTAGGGTCACTACCAACTAAGCTAAAGCGGTCGTCAAAACGTCGTTCCTTAAATCGGCTAATCTACGGACATGTAGATTAGTGTGTTTGCCTATCACACCTCCCCTGACCCGGTCGCCCTCGTACCACCTGGAGGCGCACAGTAGAGAAGGAGGCTGCAAGAACTGGCCTTGGATGGAAGGAGCTGCAGGAGGTCGCGCAAGATCGTAACAAGTGGAAATCACTTCTGAGAGCCGTATGTCCCTTATGATGGATAAAAGAACAGCATCATCATCATCATCACTTGTCTGTCTTTATACTTTGTCTTAAGCTTTAATTAAAAACAACACAGTTTTACAAAAATAATGGGTATCGTAAATACCTCATGCTTTCTAATGGTAAGGCCAAACCATCTTAATAGTTCTGACATACAATTTGACTTGGTGTAATTTCGTGTCAAAACCGGCATTACGTTATATTATAAAGTATTAATAAATAAAAAAAGCATTAGAGCCAACTCGGCTTGACAAATTGATTGTTTCGTGTTGCTTAAACTATGTTTGATTAAACGTTTGGGCCAACGCGCCATGGTCATTAGCATAGTTGCCCAAACGTTTGGGCCAATCCTACAACTTGGTGATTGTTGGGTATTTGTAATTGAATTCCCTAAAATGTTATATTCTTTAAAGTATTTACCAAATATGTGGTTCTTCCTGATACCTACTTGGTGATTTTTTATTTGTATGAAAAAAAATACAGTCGAATTTAGTATCTCCTTGTTTTGGAAGTAGAAATAGAGAATGTTAGACAATTGCCAAGCTAAAAACATGTGTTTTAACTATCCCACTCAAGCCAATTATACACGACTTCTATATATTTATATCTAAAGAAGTAGGTATTAATTGCTTGGAAATAAATGTTTTTCTTGCATCAACCCATTGTTGCATACCGTATCGTGCATTTTATTTCTGAAATGTTTCAAGTGAATATCAGATCTATTTCAATGACGTTACGTTAAGTAGAAATTTATGTGTTTTATCATTTCAAAAGAATCTAGCATTTTTATACTGTTCACGGTTAAAATGAGACCAAACAGAAACGTACCTTTTTAACCCTAAAATCGAGTGCGGGTAGTGAAAAAGAGACTTGATATAAATAAATAAGTATTGACCGAGAAATCTACCACTTACAAAACTTTTTTTAGTATTTGGCCACCATGTCAAACATTGGCGACACAGCGCCAACACAGCGCATCTTCGGCGACTTAGCAAGCGGATAAACAAATTATAAAATGTTAATGGAATAGAACCTTTGACTCTGAGCCACAATACATCATTGTGGGCCGTTAGTGCGCCCGGTTTGGATAGGACCAGCGTTCACTGGGTATTCGAGCTAGAGATGTGCCATTCTCGGAAACGTTCTCCGTTTAGTATGGAGAGAGAACATTCTCGAGAACATTTCCCATACAAAACTGAGAACGTTTCCGAGAATTCTCGAGAACGGCACAACTCTATTTCGAGCCCCGATGCAAAAGATCTCGTCTAGTAAAAGCATTTTGTTAGGCTCTACAATTAAAAAAAAAGTTTTTGAGATAAAAAGTGTATACTGTTTAATACAGGCGGTCTAATATTTTTTTTTAGAATAAAAATGTTTTACCGTAACAATTTTAAAATACAGGAAATACCACGTACATGATGGACACATTTTTTTTCATTTTCTAATTGGAATTATTTTTGTCACGAGCTCGAAAGGTGTAAGAAGGGCTTGACTAAGGAAAACAACATGGCACAACGATATACCAACAATGTTACTTTGAGCCCAAGTGTGCAAAAGTGCTGTATGAGAGCTTAATATGATTTACACAATCATTTTTAAAGAAACTTTATTATAGAATCAAAATAAACTACATTAAAGATAACTATCGTTGGTCCTATCACTTAGTTGTTTGATCTAAACAGGTAATGAGTATTTAGAAAAGTGTGATAGTTGCTTCGTGCTAGACTATTTTTATGCATTTGGGCTCGTACTGAAATAACTTTGTAAAAAATCCGACCTCAAACGAATCTATTGAGTGGAAAAATACAAAAGTTACTATAAAACAAGTGAATAGGTTATTATATAGTTAAGTGAAACAGTTTTATCTTTTAAGATTAGCTGTTCCATTGGCCACCTCCTAACTTCATCATTAGACCCTTAACCAAATTGAAATTACCATAATGTTATGTCATGGAAACTCAATGTTTAAGCAGTGTCTGAATAGTAGGTAGAAATAGACAAAAAAATTGTCGCAAGATTTGAATCAAACAAAAATACGGGCCAACAAGCCGTTTTGATACTTCATAAAAAGTAACTGACTTGATGTGTTAGGAAAGTAGGTCCCTGGGCAAAAATTCTTTTTAGTGCCTAAAATGAAGATGAAACTTTATAGATAGACACTGTTACAAAATTACAGATGTCTCGATATTTTTGGTTTTTTATAGCAAGTCTCAGTTCTTACTCGAATTACCACTGCATACCAGTCCCCGTGTCGCCTCCAATTTAGTGTCCACTGCGTCACCACTCTTCTCTTCTTCTCTGTCGTATCGCTCTTGGCAGAGCGGTCGTGGTCACACTGAGGCGTCCACATCGGTGGTAGAGGCGGACACAGCTTTCTGCACGATCTCCCGCCATCTCTCCCTGTTGGCAGACTGTCTGGCACAGTCAGATATGCGGTTTCCTACAGCTGCTTTCACTTGATCAGTCCAGCGCATAGGTGACCTGCCGCGCGATCTGGTTCCCTCCACTTTTCCTTGCACAACCAGCCGCTCTATGGAGTCGTTATCCCGCCTGGAGACATGCCCAAAATACTGGAGGATGCGCGACTGTACTACGGCCGACAGACGCTGCCTGATGCCGAACTCCTGGAGTATGGACACGTTGGTACGGAACTCCGTCCAAGATATCCCGAGCACCACTGCGTTACCAAAAATATGTTTATTATAAATATTAATAGTCCACATATTTCGACAAAAGTTATCATTCAGGGTGAGCGTATGCTATTCTGAATTACGAAATAATTTATGTTTTTTGGATATTATACTATAGGTAAGAACTTTTAACATATAATTAAAATGTAACTTTTAACATATAATTAAAATGTAAAAGGGACGTTAAATTAGGTATCAACAAGAATTTTGGCCACCTACCCAGGGCTCGGAACCGGTATTTTGCAAAACCCCCGAAATAACCCAATATTTTGAACTATTTTATGCTTTTTGTGCAAGGCTCAATAATGACTTCGTATTATTAGATTGT
Source organism: Eudemis profundana (assembly GCA_947034925.1). Classification (NCBI taxonomy): domain Eukaryota; kingdom Metazoa; phylum Arthropoda; class Insecta; order Lepidoptera; family Tortricidae; genus Eudemis; species Eudemis profundana. Next base: position 5,978,359 of record OX344806.1, on the reverse strand, counting down.
CCGATTAAAAAATTAAATAATAAACCAAAGAACGAAAAGAATGGAAAATACCGGTATTTTTGTACGGAGAAAATACCGGTATCCGACTCCTGCACCTACCTATTGATACAATCTTGCTAAGCCCCCACTACACGCCGCCCCTTATTCTATTAGCGTTGCTGACTGCCTCAGTTCCCACATTAACTGAGACATCACTAACATAGCTGTCCGTGCATTATATTTATTATATCTACATCTTTCAGCCATTCGATATACATTTGGCGGCGAATTTGAATTTTATGACGCGGAGGCCCGAAATGAAATGGTGAAATTTAACTAATTAAGAGATACACAAAGGTTATGGGGCTTCGAGCAACATGGAATGAGATCCAAAACGGTGTGCCATTTTTTGTCTAGAAGACGGGGGAGGGTCTTTGTAATATACATTCACTTACACACACGTACATAAAAAAAACCGGTCAAGTGCGAGTCGGACTCGCGCACCGAGGGTTCCGTATAAACTAATAAGTAGACCAACCTTACGACTAACAGCAACCCTGCCTTAAACCCGCTTTAGCTCTATTCAACCTGGAAAAATCTTAACAGCGCGATGCAGCGTATGCTACAGCGACATCTATTGATACTAAATAGCGCGTAAATTTTACTTGTAATTTAAATTTAAGGGTGGATTTCACAGCGTTTCAAATGCCGTCATCACCAATCCCGAAATTTCGACGATTCACTTTAAGAATGTGTCCCATTCTTTTGATAAAATCAGAAAATAGTACCTACTATTTTCACGTTTTGATCAAAAATTATGTAATTTTTAAAAAGATGTCATCATAATATCGGGATTGGTGATGACGGCGGTTGAAACGCTCTGAAATCCACCCTTAAACGTTACTTTTTGTTATTGGCTGATTGAAATAATTGTTTGTCAACTAAGTTAGTTCTCATGTATCATTTTTAGCCACAAGCTACCTTATTTTAGATTCGTGTCCCTAGATGGCGCTAGTGGTATTTCATTTTTATACTCCTATTATAGAGTTTTTAATAATTATTGTTACTTTATGTTTTTTTCCCGATGCCTGATGAGTGATCATTGTATTTAATCGACATTTTTTATATAATCTGAAATAAATCATCGCTTAGTTTTGCTACTCTCCGCTAGATGGCTCTCGTAGGGAGGGTAGAACTAATATGTTAAGATTTTTGTAAATTTTTAAAAAGTATTTAAGTTAGGAAGAGAAAATATAACGGTCTTCCTAATAATAATAATAATCCTAATAAGTAGATACATGAATAGTTCAAGAAAAACTGTATGGCGATTAGTTTAGTAGGAGCAAATAAGTATGTGTTATGATTTTTGCAAATTTCTCAAAAACGGTGCAAGTGAGGAAAACCGTTATATTTTTCCTGTAATATTTAGGACGACATTAATAATTGGTAGTTATGACATATTTTTCTGATCAGTAACTTCGGAGATAATAGGGGGGGAATGGTATTTTCTTAAACTTTTTTCGCCATAAATCAAAAACTATTTATTTAAAAAAAAAAAAAAAATGGCATTTTAATCTACAAATTAAGCTCTTTCATTTGATACCCCACTCGATATATAAGCCCTACTTTCAATTTTGAAAATCCCATTACGGAGCCCTTTAAAAAAAAAGTAAAAAAGGTACAAGATTTTTTTTATGTCCAATAAGCTTGGGTTAGCGACTTTTAACACTATTCCAAATTTCAAACCGATAGCAGCAGTAGTTCCTGAGATATCTGGCTGTGACAGACGGACAGACAGACAGACAGACAGACAGACAGACAGACAGACAGACAGACAGACAGAGTCGCACCATAAGGGTTCCTTTTTTACCATTTTGGTACGGAACCCTAAAAATCGTCGCTACACTACGATGCTACACACAACAAAATGTAACGCCATACTGAAAATGTATAAAGACGAACAAGTAGTCCAACTTCGGCAGTTTAGGAGCGCGCTACACGTATTCACACAGACACGCAATAGCACGTCTGTGTGCGTGCGATCCATACTGGAGCATTCTTACGCATTCTTAAAACTTTGTAGTGCGTTCGTACATGGCGCGTACCCATTCAAGCGCGCGATGTAGGTAAGTACCTTTTGTACCTTTTACTTTTTTTGTCAGATCATGGTGTGTTTTATACCATTTTACTCAGAATCATGAGCACTTTTCACTTAAAAAAATAAAAAAAAAGTTGTCCTAAATATCCCGACTTTTCACCCGTACAAATTTTGAATCACAGTTTCGTTACGCCCTAACTAAATATAAGGGAAAACCGTGACGAAACTGATAAAAAAAATCTCAGTTTCGTTACGATTTTCCTCTATAATTAGTTTGGGCGTAACGAAACTGAGGTTCAAAATTTGTACGGAAAAGTTTGGACAACTTTTTACGTAAAAGGTACATTTTTTCTGCAATTGACCCGATTACAAATATACATTTTGTGTGTTGACGAAGACCTTGTTGAAAAAAGGTTTTGTTGTTAGATGTTTGTGTGTGTGGTGATGGGACCTTCTGACTAGGTATGCAAAGGTATATGAAGAACGTTGGGCAAATTGTTGGATCGACACTTTTGGATTATGAATATTACTACAGCTCCATTTGCAATAAGAATATATTATTTAGGTAGCAGTAGCCTTTAAAAACCACCTCTACCCTCTGTCATCCCTACTCTCCCCATTCGTAACCCAACTGTCCTCGCACCTTCTCACCCCATTTTACGGTATAGCTATTTCATCCGCCTAAGCATACACTACGTATTATTTAACTACATTTACTTCACTAATAACCACATTTTTATAAAAAAAAAACCCGACCGCGGTGCACTTTGAAACTGCATTAAATCCGCCATTTTGTTTATTTTAACGAACTTCATGTCCAGTGACACTCGCACCATCAAGACGAATCTAATGATGTATCATTTATCAAAATCGGATGTGTCGTTGAGTAGTTACGAGCGGACACAGGAACGGACATACATACATACAGGCCAAACACATAACCCTCCTTTGGGCTTCGCCGCAGTCGGGTAAAAAAGTATAAAGGAATACCCATTTAAGAGCATGTTTAATACATAACAGTAGTGTAAAAGTCAATTTATATGTTAACTGATATGTTTATTCCTCATTTAGTAGATAAAGCTTCATTTTAATCAAGTACAGTTGTATAAAGATACACATGCAAATCTTCATGGAAATTAGTTCTCAAGTTTTCATCAACTTGGTTAACTACCAGATATATTCTAAAATAACATTTCCATGTGAAATAATATTGTCTTTCCTTATCTCATACTCATATACCGCTAATGCCAATAAAGCATGGGAACTCAATTTAATAAAATGTAAATGAATTCATCATGGCTTCTGAAATCACCATATAGCTACCGTACAAAACTAAAAAGCCTTATAAGTCCCAAAGATCTACTTGTGTATACGACTTTGTAAACTAACCAATACATGCTCAAGGAAATCAAAATGCGTTTACTATTAAGAGACTAGAATATGTTACGTCTTTTTTGAAATAGAAAGAAAATATCACGGAGTCAAAAGAGTGTAACTTAAAAGAAGTTTGTAAGATAATACGTGTTTTCTAACTGGCAAGTTAAAATGCCACGGAATACCACGACATACTTTAATAATCTACAGTTGGCCAACGCACATATAATTGAGTGATATAGCCACATATGAGAATAAGTGCGCTGCTACGTATGCTATGTTAGTGCGTGGGCTCATTCTGGCCGCGTTTATCCTTTACGCTAATTTAATTTAACAATAATGCTAATTTGCCGTGAAAAGCTACAGGAAATGTGTAGGAACTATAGCTGGAGACAATATGGACAGTAAATAAAATGTATCAGCCCTGAAAAAAAAATTGGTTATAAATGTCAAGTATAGTAAGACGTGGCCACATTAACGTTACTCGTCCATCATCGCGATATTAACAGCATATACCATTAATGTGGACCCAGCTTTTTTTTGCTTGAACGGGTGCTAGCACTAAGAGCTGTCACAACTATCGGACTTCGTGGCGGTAGGCTGCCTCAGCAAAACTTCAGCACCACGGGTGTGTGAAACAGTGGCGTGTGCGGGCACAAGTGGTTCTAGCATGATAGAGTACAAGATTCGTTGTTGTGCACGTTAACTATTTGGCAGGCACGTTAAACTTTCCACAATTGTTATAAAATAAATCTAACCCGCAATTAACTGTTACTCGCCCAAGTTTACTCGCTTACTCGCCGGCGGTGGTACAAGTGCCATGGCGATATAGCGAGAAATCGCTGCCAGTATCTTCGGATTCCAAAACCATACCAAACGCGCCAAACGTTTTATACATATTATGAGTGTAGAGGTTATTTCTACTTTAGGTGTTATTATTGTTTTTGCTTGTAGTAAAATTTCAGTTTTAGATTTATTGTAATTAGTAACATACGATTCATAATAAATTTTATTTAAACTTTCTTTTTCTCACTCAATGAGACGCAGAAGTCCAAGTTGAAGGTTTGCCAAAGGGCAATGGAGCGCAGTATCTTAGGTGTTAATAGGACGGATCGCGTCCGGAACACCACCCTGCGTTCCAAAACACGCATAACCGATGTTGGAGCTAAGGCCACCAAGCTCAAGTGGGATTGGGCCGGCCACGTCTGCCGCGCGCACCCGGAGGGGTGGGCTAATATAGCCACCACGTGCGTGCCGCAAGACGGGCGACGCTAACGGAGATGGCGTGATGACTTGGACGCATTCCTTAACAACTGGCCGGGGGAGGCATCAAACAGGGAGTTGTGGAAATCACTGGGAGAGACCTTTGCCCAGCAGTGGGACACAATACAATACAATACAATATTCTTTATTGTGCACCAAAACAAAAGATTACAGAAACTTAAATCTAAAACAGCATAAATGGTAAACAACAGGCGGTGTTATCGCTAATAAGCGATCTCTTCCAGACAACCTTAGGGTTGTAGGGGTGGTAGGGACACCGCACAGGCTACATAAAAAACTTTCTTTTTATCAATAATCAAAACACTTTCGGCCAAATGAAAGCTTAGGCAAACGATACAAAGGCAAGTGAAATTAGGGCAAATGAAATGACCCCCAGCTACACGTCTCGGTCGACCGACTGTCATCATCATCATCATCATTTCAACCTTGATACGTCCACCGCCGAACATAGGTGTCCCCCAAAGACTTCCATAACGAATTGTCGCACGCCATCTGCCTCCATCGACTTCGGGCGACCCTAAACAGGTCGTCAGACAATCTTGTGACCGACCAACTCAGTGGTTCCTAACCTTTATTATCATATCACCCGCATTCTCATCGAGATTTGTATTACAACCCCTCCAATAAAATAGGTATCATAAGCTTATAAGAAACTGCTCAAAGTAAAACGGCTAACATTCATGCGTATTACCCCTGAGTAAAACTTCGTTTTACCCCTGTAGGGGTAATTACCCCCAGGTTCGGAACCACTGGACCAACTGTATGTTGCGTACGCTGTGGCCACGAGGAGTGTTAATATAAGTCAGATAATTACATTTATTGGGCCACGGGAAACCGGCTAAGTCAGGAAAGCGTGTTTCTGTACATTGTTTATAGTGCTATTCGGTTTATTACAACGAAATTGTAAGGTGAATGTTAATACTTAATTAAATGTGTTTGGGTTAAGTAACTTTTGGGAATAATGATTCTCTTATGTTTCTGGGAAAGTCATTGATTTTTGAGTTGCTTAATTTGTATAATGTGATCGGTTTGGATATTGACGGTAAGGTCGGTAAGTCGATTTTTGATTTAGTGGAAAAAATACTAATTGTCTTGACATAGCAAACATCTATTGATGTTGTGCAAAGGCAACTGATTATGATGAAATGGTGAGAAGTTTCAAGAAGCAAAATATTATACATGACGAGGAAGGCCTACAAACATTACCTTTGGGTTCCAGATCACCTTTGGTCACCTTGGTAGTGATGGTATAATTCAATATTACACACCAGTTTGATTACTGGTGTATTGCTCTTGACGTGTGTCGCTAGTCGCTACACAATCATATAGTGTTATTACAAACAATACGCGTTACACGATAAATTCGCAGAAACCACCCCAATTCCTTACATTTCCAAAGAAGACTGGCATTCCATCTTTCAACTTCATATTACATCCTTTAAATCTAAAACTGCCTGCATTTCACAACCAACCTCAAAAAGGATCTAGACATCTAGTGCTAGATGGTTAGTAATAACTAGCGCCCTCTTTGCGACCTTATCCAAGCCAACCATCTGATATTTTTGGCTAATGTAACGTTATTATTTTATCACCATACGACATACATAAAAATCCGGCGACGAGCGGTTTAGTGACTCTGCCTGCGAAGCTGACGGTCCTGGGTTCGAATCCCGGTAAGAGCAAATATTATCTGTGTGATGATATTTGTTTCTGAGCCTCGGATGTTTTCTATGTATTTAAGTATTTGTATTTATTAAATATATCGCCGTCTAGTATAACATAAGCCTTATTGAGCTTATGGGACTAGTTAGATTTGTGGAAGATTGTCCCCTAATATTTTTTTATTTATTTATATTTGTATTTGGTTTGGAATGATGCTAATAGATGACGCTGACTAATAAACAGTCGATTGCATGTTTTTCTGATTTTTTCGGACTTCTCACATTGTTTTCCGCAGATAACTTGTCTTAGAATATGAAATTAAACACAATTGAATATTTTCCTCTCGTTTGTATCAAACGACTAAAATCACCTCAAAAAACCGGTCAAGTGCGAGTTAGGCGAGTCGACACCGAGGGTTCCGTACGATTACGATTTTTGGAAATTTCTAAAAGACGATGTAGGTAGGAAAAACCATTATTTTTCCTGTAATATTCAGGATGATATTCATAATCGGTAATTATTACACATATTTCTGTTCAGTAACTTCGAAGATGAACCAAAAACTACATTATTAAGAAAAAAAATAAAAATCGGTTTGGGAATATGCAAATTAAGCCCTTTCGCTTTTGCCATCCCATTTCGGCCCCCTTTGTTAAAAAAGGGTTGGGTTAGCGATTTTTAACACTATTCCAAATTTCAAATCAATAGCTGCAGTAAATATTGAGATATCTGCCTGTGACAGACGGTCAAACAAATAAGAGTTCCTTTTTTACCATATTGTTACGGAACCCTAAAAACACACCGTTTTAACTTCGCTTCTCTCTGTTAAAATAACTACAGCAAAAAACAAAAGCCACTTTATAACACCATAACGTAATTGCTACTCTCATGCTTCGCGGTACATAAAAATACTTTTTTTTTCTTTTTTCTCGTCCATTGTTCACGAACCGCCTTTGGTGGCGTATGATAAACCCATAACCGAAAAACTCGATAAAACCAGCGAGATAATACCTTTATAATTCTCGCGTTGCGATTATTCGCGCCTGCCCCGAGATATGACAGACTGACCGAACAGCGACATCAATTTGTATGGGATTTTTAAAATATAATATAAAAATTATATGCTGAGGACATGCTGTCTTAAAACGTCTGTATAATCGCAAGTATTAGTTATAAATGTTTATTTTTATTTTGAAATTCACTGGCTCTTATTTCAGGGTTTTGCGAATTGACAAAAACGTGACTACAAACTAATGGACCATCAGACCAGCGGCTTGTGCACAACCATAGTTCACCCAAAGTGGCCAATTTTTTGACCAAACGGGACACAGACCAACAAAAAAAAACCAGCGGCCACGATATTGACACCCGTAGGCTTATGATGCTAAGCTTTGTCACGCGATAAATAAATGATAAAGCATCCGTCACGTTTTGACAAATAGTGTGACGCAATAGAGTGACGGATGCTTTATCATTTATTTATCGCGCGACAAAGCATAGCATCATAAGCCTACTGAACACAGAATACGTAATAGAACTACGTACGTCTCTCTCTCTTACTAAATTGACGTTCGGGTTCGACCACTGGACGGAACGCGCCGGATCCGACCGTCTCTTTCTATCGCATAACGCGTGCTCTTTCTAGTCGCTGGCTAAGCCCCTACGCGGTGGAACTAGTGGCCGCGCGGCGAAATCGCGGAGAAAACCTGTACGTCTAGCATAACTGGCCGCGACTTCGTTTCTCGCGCGACTGAGCATCACCTGTCACTGTCACACAATATTGAGTGGAAAGAGATAGGTAGCATTTGTCGCGCGACAAAGAGTCGCGTGTCACAGTTGCGCTAGAGGTACTGACCTGACGGCCAACAGCAAGGGCCTAAAAACGACCGAGCGTTATCAGACGACCGAGCATGAACAGTAACTTTCACACTTTATTTATTAGTTTAGAGAGTAATATTTGATTTCCCCTCGGCACAGTTTACTATACAGGTTTCCGAATGGAGACCACGAATCGGCAAGCGCAGCGTCGGACGTCCACCAACAAGATGGACAGATGATCTGTCTGGTTAAGGCTGCTGGCTCACGGTGGATGCAGGTTGCTTCCAACCAAATTAATTGGAAATCTATGAGGGAGGCCTATGTCCAGCAGTGGACGTCCTATGGCTGAAATTATGACGATGATGACAGTTATACTAGAAGTACAGAGCTAATTGACCGTAACTTGAATGTTGCTTGACAGACAAGCCGTCCCTCCCCTTCCCTCCCCCCATACTGCACTAACTAGACAGACCTGAACAATATTTTCCATGACACTCATACTCGTATGCCTAGTTTTAAAGACAATAGCATGCATTCTGAAGGACAAAGTCTTAACATTGTAAGCTGTGGTGTAACACTCCATAAACACGAAATATAAATTAGTAGGGTAGGTAGGTAGCGACATAAGATACCTCCTCCCTATTAATTTCCGCTCATTCCCTAAATACCAACATTCCCATAATACCAGATTGTCGACATATCAGATTCTCCGTATACCAGATTCCCAAAACAATACATCCAACAAAATTATTTATATCCTTGAGTAACCTACGATTTTATAATCTAGTGTAACGGGAATGTGGTAAGACAGGAATTTGATAAATAGAGACTCTGGTATTTGAAAAAATCTGGTATTTTGGGAATGCAGCATTTTGGGCATGAGCTTCCTACCCTTACTAAGGAAGAAATTAGAGGGTAAGCAATGTTTTTTGTCTTTATGAAGTGTGGATGATTGTAAGACTCCTTTCGAATATGGATATAGAATGCGGTGTCTGCGCGTCGGCTGCGCAGACGCAGGAGCGCGCGCCGCAGGCAACCGCCACTCTTTATAATTTGATCACATTTGTGCCACAATGCTGGCCCAAAGCGCAATGAGACGACAGGCGCACAGGGAACCTATGGAGACGAACAAACTTACATGTATACAAGGTGAAATTTTAGTGGTTGTTTTCCGTTTAAGGGCATTTTCAGTATCGTGTACTGATTAGGAAAAAGTGGAAAAAAAAATTTAACGCGAAAAAAAAATTTTTTCTATGGAACGGTTCACTATTATCTGGCAGAAACTTTTTTGACATATATTTGGTTCGCATAATAATACTTAGCAGAAGTATTGTTTGGCAGAAACACCTTACGCAGATTTTTTTTTAGCAGAAATCATTTCGCAGAATTTTATAATCCCGAATCATATGTTGGCATAATGTTGATGGTCATAACAGTCTTCTAAAAGAAAAGTCATTTCGTAGATTATTTTAATTCTGCATAATATTTAGGTGGCATAAAATTTGCTTAGCAGAATAACATTTGATGTCAAGGTGAACTTCGTTTACTACTCTAACTGTACTAGACATATGCAGGATAGGATAAATTGCTCATAAGAATGCAGTTCGTTTTTGTTAGGGGACGCAGTTCAAACCTAACCTAATCTACTTTTCTGACAGCAGTTCGGTTTGTTGGGGGACGCAGTTCGAACCCTAACCTAACCTAACCTAATTGAACTTATGGTTTGAGTTTTTTTTAATGCGGGGGGCTTCGCCCCCCGAGCCCCCCTTTTTGTTCTACGCCCTAATAATTTACCCAAGCAGAGAGGCTTTATGGGCTGCTGTAAAAATATTATTTATGGTTTTGTATAATATTATTAGTATTTGTGTATAGTTATGACTCGCAGTGGCGTAGCGTCGTGCCCACGGAAGAAAGGTCGTGCCTAACCGAAATCTGACCTGCCTGAAGGTAGAATACGTAACGATTCTGACTTCACGCCTACCATAGTTTAGTTTAGGAGCTATAAGTGTAGCCAATTTAATAATAGGCAAAATAATTCTTAGGACAATTCATGTTAGGAATATTAAGCTTTAGGTAATTAACCTAACCTACTTTTCTGCAAGCAGAAAAATCATTATGCCATAATAGAAGTATGCTACAGGACTATTATGCTACATAAAATTATGCTAAAAAAAATCTGCAAAAGTCATTATCTGCAAAATGATATGCTACAAAATGTATTGTATGCCTAGAAATAATAATGCCAAATAAAGTTTGTGCAAAACTACCATTCGACTAAATGTGTTTCTGCGAAACATGTTCTGCGGAGTGTATTTCTGACCAATATTATTCTGCCAGATGAGGGTAACCCCTATGGAACAGGTCGTTCAAATTAGCCGACACTCCATACAACAGACTTTTTTTTTTTACGTCAGAAATTTTTCTTTCTTCTTTTTCCTAATCAGAACACGATACTGAACATGCCTCAAACGGAAAACACCCACTAAAATCTCACCTTGTATTGAAAATATACGGGTACTATTAGATGCCATTATAATTTTGCATTACTCTTGTGTCATGTGGGTTCTCTATCGGGGGGCATAAATGTGAAAGTCATTTTTTCGAAGAGCATTACTACTTTTGTCATTACAATCGTTGCGCATAAATAGTATTAGTCATTCAGTGATTGGCATAAAAATTATTGTCATTATATTTGTGCGCATTAATCACTATTATCATATAGTTTTGACGCATATCAACGTAATTTATAATGATCAAATGGCATTAAAATTGTATGCATTAAAAATGTACCGCATTATTTTTATACGGTTCTCTATCGGGTGGCATAAAAATTATGATCATTATATTTGTGCGCATTAATCACTATTATCATATAGTTTTTACGCATATCAACGTAAATTATAATTATCAAATGCCATTAAACCTGTATGTTATGTGTGTATGTATGTTGTTTTTCAGAATGGTTTCCTTCATAAAATTCTCAGTCTATAAGTGAAGTTTTTCTGCCAGCAGTTCGTTTTTGTTAGGAAACGCAGTTCAAACCTAACCTAAACCTAACTTAACGTAACCTACTGTTTCTTCCAGCAGTTCGTTTTTGATAAGGGATGCAGTTCAAACCTAACCTAAACCTAACTTAACCTAACCTACTTTTTCTGCCAGCAGTTTGTTTTTGATAGGGGATGCAGTTCAAACCTAACCTAAACCTAACTTAACCTAACCTACTTTTTCTGCCAGCAGTTTGTTTTTGATAGGGGATGCAGTTCAAACCTAACCTAAACCTAACTTAACCTAACCTACTTTTTCTGCCAGCAGTTCGTTTTTGTTGGGGGACGCAGTTCAAACCTAACCTAAACCTAACGTAACATAACCTACTTTTTCTGTCCATTTTTTTTCATGCGGGGGGCTTCGCCCCCCGAGCCCCCCTTGAGGGGGGCTCCACCCCCCCCGTCCCCCCATGTGTGGCTCTATGTTTATACATATTGGTACCCTTGTCTGTACCACTAGAAGAAACATTAACCTCTTAATTGCCGACTCATTTTGCACATTTAATGCATTGTCTTTTTATGGCCAACAATTACTATTATATGCAACAATATTACTTAAAATATTGGGTGTCTATCATTGTATCGAATTTCCTGGCATCGAATTTCATATCACCGAAAACTATTCCACGAATGTCATTTCATATTTTTTTCTAATCACATAATCATCAATTCATTTCTTTTCGAATAATCGATCAACTATTCATCGTAAATGATGTTTTTGACTTTGTTTATTGAAGTGACATAAAGACATCATTGAGAATATAGTGAAAATGTAAAAGAAATATAAATTCAAATTTTGATTAGCCAGTAATACAACATACTCCCCCTTAATCAAAATAAGATTATAAACATAAGCCTATTCCTTTTACACAACTCTGATGCTTTATGCGAGTTAATGGCTTAGTGAGCACGTCAGCCCACATCTCCAAAGTAGGAGTATAAACGACACTAATAACGTTCTTAGCTAATAAATCACGTATAAAATGAAATCTAGTATCAATATGTTTGGTTCTATTGTGGTGGACTGGATTCAGTACCAACTTCTGGGCAGACTGCGAATCATTATAAATGGGAACAGTAATTGACTCACCAGTAAGTTCAAACATCAACCGCTTGAGAAACACAGCATCCTTTGCCGCACTCGACAAGCACATGTATTCCGCTTCACTAGATGACAGTGCAACGGTAGTTTGCTTCTTACTCTCCCACGAAATTGCTCCACCAGCCATAGAAAAGTAAAATCCAGTATAGGAACGACGATCTACAGGACAGTTAGCCCAATCCGCATCCGCATAGCCAACTAAACATCCACCGCCTTTCCTGTAAGTAATGCCCAAATCGATAGTTCCTTTTAAATATTGTAACAGTCTTTTTGCTGCAATCCAATGCGTCTTATCATATTTAGTATTAAACTGGCTTAAATATGACGTTGCATAAGCAATATCAGGCCTGGAATTAACGGCGAGAAACATCAAGGATCCAATCAATTTCTGATATGGATATAATGAAGACTCATCAACATTACCTTTCTCACACGGCAACAACTTTTTAGTATCCAAAGGAGTGGGCATAGCCTTACAATCCGACATGTTGAACTTTTGCAACAAATCGCGAATATAGCTTTCTTGCGATAATTTGATCTCGTTAGGTTTACAGTGTATATTTAAACCTAAATAATAACTTAATGGGCCTATGACTTTTAGGCTGAAATAAGTCTTTAAGTCAGATATGACATTATTGAGCGTTTTATTTTCTTTATAGAATATGACAATGTCATCAACATGGAAAGCGAGTATTATTAACTCTTTACCAACCTTCTTGGTATAAATACATGCTTCGGAAGGAGTTTGATTAAAACCAATGCAATTTAAAATTTCCGTCAACTTCTTATACCAAGCTCTCGGAGCTTGTTTTAGACCATAAAGCGAACGCTTCAGCAAGAGTACCTTATCTTCTTGACCAGGTATAGAGAATCCTTCTGGCTGATTCATGTACACCTCTTCCTCCAAATCTCCGTTCAAGAATGCCGTATCCACGTCGAGATGGTGCATTTTCATTTCTGTTTCTGCGGCCAACGCGAACAATAAACGAAGCGAAGAGTTTCGGACGACAGGAGAAAAAGTTTCCGAATAATCAACACCATAGACTTGATTAAATCCTTTCGCGACAAGCCTTGCTTTATGTTTAATAATATCACCATGCGCGTTTTTCTTCAACTTATATACCCATTTGCAAGGAATGACCTTCTTATCTGGTCTGTTAACGAGAACCCACGTATTCTTCTCCAGCAGTGACTCATATTCATCCTGCATAGCTTGAAGCCATTTATCCCTATCTTCTGTATTCATAGCCTGTGAATAGCTTGTAGGTTCATCCATAACCTGAGGGGATGAAGTCTGCATGCATACACAATTGGCAGCAGAATTGGGTTTTCTAGGTCTCAAATTGTACCTTGGTTCTGCGACTTCAGTATCGGAATCAATTTCTTCTGATGGAGGTGCAGTACTGGATTGAACCGACTCATCTTGAGTAACAGCATTGTACCACGGTTCTGCAACATCAGGCTCAAAATCTTCTGATACACGCGCAATATCGGGTTGAAGTTGAATTTGCTCATCTTCGATGACCACGCCAGTCGATTTAGAAGTATTCGACGAATTTTCTTGTGAACTTAGCAAAAGAGGTGCAAATGCTGGTTGAGTTAAATCAACATCAGACTTACGAACACAACCTTTACTTTTCAAATCTTGAAAATCATGTTCAAAGAAAGTAATATCTCTGCTTTTCACAAGCCGTCTGGGATATTTAACGTCCCTAAAATAATAACTTCTTGGATCATCAGAATATCCAACGAAAATGTGTTCAGATGCTTTCATATCCAATTTCTTCCGACTACACTCGGGGATATGGATAAAAGCTCTACATCCAAATACACTCAAATGAGATAGATTTGGTATCTTACCATACCACTTCTCGTACGCTGTCTTGCCTTCGAGAGCTCGGTGAGGAGATCTGTTCTTGAGATACACAGCCATCTCTGCAGCATCTTGCCAGTAGGCCGAAGAAAGAGAACTGTCAGAAAGCATTGACCTTACTTTCTCCATAATAGAACGATTTGTCCTCTCTGCAATTCCATTCTGCTGTGGACAATAGGGAACTGTTGTTTGATGCTGAATTCCTTGACTTTTTAAGTAGCTCGAGAATTCATTGTTGACATATTCTTTCCCGTTGTCACTCTTCAAGATCTTAACTCTGGCTCCCGTTTCCCGCTCTACTGAGAGCTGGAAATTACAAAACATTTTCTTTACTTCCGCTTTTGAAGGAATAAAAAAGACAAAAGTCATACGAGAAAAATCATCTATAAAAAATAAAATATATTTATTGCCTTGAAATGACGTTTCAGGCAGGGGTCCACAAATATCAGAATGAATGAGTTCCAGAACTTCTGTTGATCTTTTATGTGAAACTTTCTTAAATGGTTTCCTGTTTTGCTTACCTTCAATACAAGGGATGCATGGCTCCTTGTCAACTTCTGTGTAGTCGACGCCTACCGCGTGTCCTTTCTTGAGCTGATCCATACCGATGCGGCATAAATGACCCAGTCGCCTATGCCAAAGCTTGAAGCTAGAAACATCGGAGTGTGTCTCAAAAGCGGATAGTTGACGCGTTGGGTTGACCGTACAATCTAAAGAATACAGTCCGCCACAAATAGAACCATGTAAAATTACATCACCTTTACAAGAAAAAGCATCAGAATCATAAAAGTTACAACCATTTTTATCAAAAACTACGCTAAAACCTTTATCTACCGCCTTCTTGACTGAAATAAGATTAGATTTCAAGTTCGGTACGTGAACCACATCTGTAATCTTCTTTACATCTGTATTCTGACCGCAACTGTTAATAGAAATATCTCCAACACCTTTGCTAGGCAATACTTCTCCATTTGCAATGGTCACAGTTCCAGAAGATGAATCTCTCACATTCTCCATCCAATCATCTCGTGACGTCATATGGGCAGACGCTCCAGAGTCAATAAACCATTTGTCACGCTCTAATCTGTCATTGGCATTCAGTGCACACAGAGAGTTTTTGTGATTAGTGGGTTTCTTCTTCTTGTCCTTTTTGTGGGGACAATCTGGACGCTTATGTCCTGGCTCCATACAGTCATAACACACTATGGGTTTCTTGGATTTGGATGTAGAAGGTCTGGTTTGGTTCATTCGAGTACGAAGAGCAGTATCTGGGTTATCTAAAGCTGGTTTATTCAATTCATTCAATAATTTGGTCTTTATCAGATCTACCGTACAATACAATACAATACAAGTATACTTTATTGCACACCAGAAAAACACATTACAAGAGGTACTTACATAATTAGAACCCGTAATGTCTATATTGGAATTTTCCAAAGCCATTACTAAGGGTGCATATTGAGGACTTAAACCTCCTAGAAGAATCGCAGCTATTGAAGCATCTTCCATTATTTTGCCAATATCGGCTAAATCTTGCACAGTTGTCATCACAGCATTTATGTATGTCTCAATATTGCAGCCAAAATCTTCAAGACAGTATCTATACAGTTTTCTCTCGAGGCTTATACGTCGCCCTAATCCTTTGTCCTCGTAAGCGGACGAAAGAGCATCCCACGCCTCTTTGGCTGTCTTACATGATCTCACATGGGTGATGGCCATACCGTCTACAGTGAGGCATATTTTCGATAACGCCTTTTGATCGTTACGTACCTTTTTATCTGCAGAAATGTCGTTACCATCAGGGTATCCGACGATGGTCTCCCATAACTCTTCATGCATAAGGTACATACGGATTTTGAATTTCCATACGGAATATCCATCTCTATTTATAAGTGCTTTTATACCAGAAATAGAATTAGTTGACATATTTACATATACAACAGCTGTTTGATGTCACAACAAAAAAATATTCGAAAATATACGTGAACTGTTAAATATTTTCACGGATTTTCACAAATTTTACACGTACACAAAATACAAACTTGCCCATTCACTTTTAAATGCACAACAAGCAAAATAAACGTATATTTCTAAGTAAAATTAGAATATTCGTGCTGATAACGAATGATGTTTTTGACTTTGTTTATTGAAGTGACATAAAGACATCATTGAGAATATAGTGAAAATGTAAAAGAAATATAAATTCAAATTTTGATTAGCCAGTAATACAACAGTAAATCGTTTCGAATTTGTCTCAAATCGTAGCTTAACTGTTCATCGAATTTACCATTCATAGAATAATTAGTTAGTCGTAGTATTAATTTATCGAAACATGATTCACAGATGGTACGTTCCATATATTAGTTTATTAATTTGTAATCTGGATTTTTCTTTTTTGTACCTAACTGTTTGACAGTCTCTTGACCCGCCAGCGTGTCGACGACGCCCCGCTGACGCGGTTTCTTTGGGGTCGCAGTTCAAACCTAACCTAAACCTACTCTAACCTAACCTACCTTTCTGGCAGCATTTCGGTTTGTTTGGGGTCGCAGTTCCAACTTAACCTAAGCTACTTTTATGACAGCAGTTCGGTTTTGTTGGGGGACGCAGTTCGAACCCTTTTTTTTTTTTTTTTTTTTTTTTTTTTTTTTTTACTTGGGGAAATCCATTATGGATCCCGCCCAGCCCGGGGGAGACTGGGGGGTATCTCCGACTCTCACGGAGTAAAACCCCAAGGTGCTCCGTCTCGTCACCTTTGTGGCGGGTTATGGGTACACTGAGGCAATCCTCCACGACCCGCCGGTGATTGGCCTGATGGTGGCCCCTTCCACGTACGCAGTTGCGAGTGAGAGCAGTCCCACATCTGCTTCGGCTTAGAGATGCGCGCGGAAACACTGCGCGACGCCCTCCGTGGCCAGATAGGTTAGTTGGGTGACAGATTTCCCCAAATCTGCCACCCCTGGCCACTAATTAAGGCGGAAGGTTGCGGTTGTAGGCCCGTCGTCTTCGCCCTATACGCCGTTGGCGGCCGGGATCTAGGGACGTTGTCTCCCTCTCCCTTTCGGCTGCCTCTTTCTTCTCCATCACCCTTTCGCAGAAGGTGAGAACCGCTGCCCATGCCTCTTCACTGCTCACCATAGCGCGAACCACAGTTGGCAGCGAAAGGTCGGGACCTATGTAGTTGCCCAGTATTTGGCGCTCCTCTTCCCAGGCTGGGCACACCTCCAGCGTGTGCTGGGCCGTGTCTTCTGGGCAGTCATCACAGTGGTGACACTCTGCCGTCGGTTCTCTTCTGGCTACACGATGCAAATACCGCCCGAAGCAGCCATGCCCCGAGAGGATCTGCGTCAGCCGAAACGTCATCACACCGTGGCGCCGCTCCAGCCATTGTTTGAGGACTGGGCGGAGTGCCTGGACCGTTCTCAGCCCAGCGTTTGGTTGGGCTAGTCTTCCTATCCACGTTTCAATCGCCTTAAGGCGGTACACGTCGTGCTTGGCTTGGACTTCTTGTGGTGTTGGCCAGAAGTCTCGGGCATGTGCCTCCTCCCGCCAGAAGAACACTGACGCATGGGCCCTGGCATCCAAATCCCACGGTAGGGACCCGGCCAACACACATGCTGCCTCCGAAGATATTGTTCGATAGCCCCATATCGCCCTTATCGCCATCACCCTCTGCGTTTGTCGCAATTGTGTGATTTTCCGGCTATCAAGGGCGTCGGCCCACACGGGGGCTCCGTACAGGGCCATCGAACGTACAACTCCCGTATAAAGCCGTCTGCAGGAGGCTTTGGGCCCTCCCAAATTAGGGAGTATACGCCCTAGCGCTGCGGCCGTGCCAAGCAGCTTGGGAGCCAGGCGCTGAAAGTGCGCCTGGAAGGTCCATCGACTATCGAGGACGATGCCGAGGTAGCGCATCGTCGACCCGACAGCGATCCGGACTCCTCCCACGACAATGTGAGCCTGAGGTGGAGGCGCTCTCCGAGGACCGTGGAAACAGATAGCCTCGGACTTATTCAGAGCTACCTCCAGCCCCAACCGCCTTATTCGTCCTACGACGCGCGCGACCCCTGCTGTCGCCAGTACGGAGGCGTCCCTGAAGGTGCCCGCTTTCGCTGTCACAAGCGTGTCGTCCGCGTAACAAGTGACTTCAACCCCTCGCAGATTTGCTCCTCGCAGCACCCAGTCATATCCGATGTTCCACAAGAGTGGTCCTAGAACCGACCCCTGTGGAACACCGCATACCATCTCCCGGCGCCTCCACTCTTGCTGCCCGGGAAAGGCCACAAACCTCTCGGAGAGGTAGGCCTCCACAATTCGGCTGAGGTGATGGGGCACTCGATGGAATAGGAGCGCCTCCTTTATGCAACCCCAGGGGAGGGTGTTAAAGGCGTTGGCGATGTCTAATGACACCGCCAAGACGACCTCGCCCCGGGATACGGCTTCCTCTGCCAGCTGCCTTACCCGCAATATTGCGTGAACGGTCGAGCGGCCGCTGCGAAATCCGTATTGGCAGTCGGCTAGGTCCGGTCCCTCACTGGCCAGGTGATTAACTAGGCGGTTGGCGATGATCCGCTCAAAGAGCTTGCCCACTTCGTCAAGAAGCACGATAGGCCGATATGCTGACGGTGAATCGGCTGGACGTCCTTCCTTCTTCAACAGCACTAGCCGGCCGGTCTTCCAGGCGCTAGGAAAGCAGCCTTGCTCCAAGCAGGAGCTGAACAGCCTTTTCAGCCTCGGCCCTAGTGCCTCCATGGCAAGTACCCATGCTCGACCCGGGATACCATCGGGGCCAGGTGCCGTGTTTTTCGCCCGGAGCCTCAGCACCGCCGCTCCCAGTTCACCCTCTGTGACGGAAGGAGCTTCTTCCTCTTTCTCCTGCTGTCTTTCGGCCGCTTGTGGTGGCGCCATAGATGGTATGGGATGTTGTACCCTGTGAGGAAAGAGCGCTGTTACTACTGACTGCAGTACCTGAGGCTGGAGACTTTGCGTTAGTGGTGGGGCCGAGGGTCGAAGCTTTTGCCTCACCTGTTTGTACGGCCTCCCCCACGGGTCGCTATTAAGAGTCTCCAGGAACTCTTCGCGGGAAAGATCGATCGCCTTCTCGATGGCAGTTTGCAGTGCCACTTTCCTGTTTTTGTACTCCTCGTACAGCTCTCTTTCGGCCAACTCGTCTCGCCGTCGACGGCGCCGCTGCCGCGTATACTGGCGTCTCGCAACTATGCAATCATCGCGCAGCTGCGCAAGTTCTGGAGACCACCAGTACACGCGGCGCTTAGGAGGGCGTGCTTTTACACGTGGCATCGCCGCATCGCATATCTCCGTCATTTTTTCGCGGAACCATAAAGCTTCAGCTTCCACATTGAGCGCTCCTTCAGGCGCCGGCGCCCACGCCTGGACCATGGCGGCCTCCTCTAGTACCTCTCTATCAAGCCGTTTTAATGACCAGCGGGGGCCGTCCCCTCTAAGTGATCGACTTCGATCCAAGGGAGCCGCCGAGAGAGAGGCTATGGAGAAACGAACATATCTGTGATCCGACAGTGTTTCTACACCATCGAGCACTGACCAGTCCTGGGTTCGGCGTGCCAGTGTAGTGCTGGCGAAGGTCACGTCGACAATCGAACCCCCCTGCTGTCGGACGCACGTGTTTACCGAGCCTTTGTTGAGCACAGTCAGTCCACATGCTACGGCCCATTCTTCCAGACACTGACCTCGAACGTCCGTCACCGGGGAACCCCACGCCCTGGACTTAGCGTTAAAGTCTCCGGCGACCAAAACGGGATTGGGATGCTGGCGGCGGACCACAGCTTCTACCTCTACCAGGAATTGCTCAAACTCGGCCAGGGGTCTGTTGGGCGAGTGATAACATCCTATTATGGCGACATCTCCGCAGGTCGCCGCCACGTGTCCATGGCCCCTTGTGACGTTCTGGAGAGGCATGGAGCCGGCTGCGCTCCGTGTCGCAAGGGCCACAGTACCATCCAGGTCGCCCGCCCAATCCTCTCTTGGAGGAACCGAGTATGGCTCTGCTATTATCGCGATTTGAATTGACCACTGCGCCATGCTCTGGAACAAGAGGTCCTGAGCTCTGGCGCAGTGGTTGAGGTTCGCCTGTAATAAATTGAGGGCCATTTTAACCGATGGTCATACTGGTTTCCTTCTCGCCTCCCTCCGCTGCGGTCGTGGGTGAGCTGACAGGCTGCGAGGGGGCCCGGGGGCCATCACCAGCTTTCGTCTTCCCTCTTCGTGTGCGTGGCGCATTGCAGGATTTGCTGCCCGCCCTGTGAACGCAGTTCGAACCCTAACCTAACCTAACCTAACCTAATTGAACTTATGGTTTGAGTTTTTCTTAATGCGGGGGGCTTCGCCCCCCGAGCCCCCCTTGTGGGGGGCTCCGCCCCCCCGTCCCCCCTTTGTCGCTCAGGCCCTGTATGTTTTTGATTGAAGTTATTTCCCCAAACGACCCCTTTTTTTAATGAACCAACCTAACCTACTGACCCGGGTCGACCTAAACCTACTATAAGAACCTAACCTAACCTAACCTACCTTTTTGGCAGCATTTCGGTTTGTTTGGGGTCGCAGTTCAAACCTAACCTGTAGCATCTCCCTATCCCACTCCCTAAATACTACTCTCGCTACTCTACATCTTCTTTCCCGCCCTAGAAATTCGCCCTAGAGAATCTGCCCTACTGAAATTACATGACGATGAATTTTGTAGCTGAAACTATACTACTGAAATGAAAATCTAAAGAATCTGAAACTACTGGTAATTTTCTCTGACTCTAGTGTAGGTACTGAAGGCTGTTAATACTGAACTATTCCTATAATACTTATTACTGGATGGTTGATGTGCTATACCTACATTAATAATCTAAACTTGTCTTTGGCCATGGCGTGATCGTTCTAGTATTGGTAGGACCCTTCGTTGTGATGTAGATAACCCAGAACTCTTTTCGATAAGACAGGGACTCCGCAGGAATATTTGACTTGATTGAAGGAAATGTAAGTATGGTAGATATAAAATTTATGAGTTAACTTTTTATTATCTTATGTAAGAAAGGCGTAATGTTAATAAGAGATGATATCATGTTAGAGTTCTATATTCTAGACTATATAGAAGGTTCTAGAGAGGCGGGAAGGCAGTCATGAGTCATTCTATACAAAATTGTCTGTCAATCGAAGTAGTCTTTTGTATGATTATAGTCGTTGATATTATAGTATAAAAAAGGTATTAGGGTTGTGGCAAGGGTGACGCTCCTATCCCCGCTATCACCAGTAGCTCCGGCCAAAGACGATGAGCCCCCTCCACAAAAAAGCCAGGAGGCATATAACATTTATGGGAAATTCTTGTATCGGCTCAGATGCCAATATTACTGAGAGGACAGCAAATAGGGAGGTTATAACGTAGTGTTATAACTAAGGTGCTGTATCTATAGCATATGTCAGTCCCAGCTCCCCACATGCAGGACAACATAAGCTAAGATACAGGCTTATCTATAGACTGATTCTGCTCTAATACCTGGCAAGAAGAATTGTGAAAGATGGATTATTTTATGGAATTTGCTCAATCTTCACAATTCATGAAACTACCAACGTTTTGTAAGGTAGGGCTTTGCGAATGGTAAAAAACGTCGCAAAATAACCATCCACCGGTCAGTTAACCTACCAGTACAGTCACTGTATGTAGAGGGTCTAGTCATAGTATTCAGTCTAGTAGTCTTGTCAAAGGCTGGATGTCAGTAACCCTATAACGGTCAAGTATCTTGGCCTAGTTATACTAAGATGTCAGTCAGTCAAACCTATTTCATAATATGATAAAGAACAAATCAAAAAGTAAGTAGTCAATAAAGCCTAAATCATAATGTGATATGTATTAAGTGTGACTTTAATGTCTTAAAAGTCGGTATGTGGGAACCTAGGATTAAACCAGTGTACCTAAATCCCTACTCGAATAGCTACCAAGGGTCCTCCCAGAGCTGGTTCTTATTGACGAATAAGAGTGGTGTATCAAGTGTTCAAACTTGTTATGTAATTGAGAGTAAACTCTCCCTAAGCCAATTATAATACAGCTCCCAAAGCACTCACGCTAAAGAGTTCAAAATCACATACTCAACAGACACCGGTCGTAACCTGCATGACTCCCACTAACATTTGCGGGGATATGGACCTTGACCTCCCCGGGATTGCATAATAATGTGGCGTGACGATATAAGAAATGGTAATACTACAACTCAACTCTGGTCGGTATGATCCTTAGGACTAAGCTCCCCCTATAAGATACCCATGGATCACTAATAGCAAAGGGTCAAACAAATCGCGAACTAAGCTCGAGTATACAACAGGGGTATGACTGCATTTCGGATTTCCCGCTAGGCAGGGCTCAACTCTCCGAGGAGAGGCCAACAATCCTCCATCAGCCAAATGCTCGGCAAAGCCGGACAAGCAAGCTTGTTTGTATGGCATGCGTCGGTGAAGAACACATAACCACACTAGGGTTTCCCACAGTCACACGGTCATTAGGGGGAAGTACAGTAGACACTCACGTCAGCCTGAGTTACCCATGGGTCCACAAACGGCGTGACTATGCTTGGATGAGCTATATAAACTACGGATCAATATTAATGACAATAACCTCTACTATCAGTAACCCCTAAGGAACTGCAACCTTGCCGGCATGACTCATGTCAGCATGAGTACAATTCTGAAACCTATCCCCAGAACTACTAGCCTATCTCGTAAGTACAGTCAGCCCGGAGGCAGAGACCGCTCCCCTGTCACATTATGGCAATATGGCAGACAATCCGTCTCCCCCCGATTACCACGGCACCTACCTAATATCATATAGTAATGATATATCTATTGCTAACTATACACCCCCTATCCACCTATTAAATTGACCTCATTTTCCCCCCTTTTAAGATCAATTTACTACCTACTCGGTTCCCAAAAGAATGCTTGAAGTTGTCTATAAGTAATAAATAAATTTATGACTATCAGCTGCTAACTTACCCTATACTAAATTAATGTGCAAGTATGTGTGACTGAGTGTGTAAAGTTTATGTAAACATGAATAAACATCGGGTAATAATTGCCTGAACACGGGATTATCATCATAAAATATAAAAGCATCCACTCATAGAAATGCAATAAGTAACAAAACCATCCCAATATATTACATGCAAGTATCCGACAATAGATTCGTCTCATCACATTCACAACACATAAATGCATAATAATTAAAATAAATAAATCCCAGTGAAACCAACAAAAGGTCTCGGTGTTTTGAATATGTTCCAATTCGTACTCTTAAAGATTCGTAAATAAAACTTCCTAGGAAGTAAGTTGCATACATAACTCAGTATAGTAAAGATTGAGGGTATGATTGCACACGCAAATACGCAGCAGAAAATATGTATGTTCAGATAAATGAACACTTATAAAATTCATGAGAAACCGCACATTCACACCACGATACGATAACGTACCACCTGACTTAAATCTAACCATACCTGTACGAAACTCATAAACTCATTATTCATAAACAAATGGTAGTTTACGCAACAATTAAACGCAAGCTTACAACTATGTAAAACCGTGAGGTAAAACGTAAAACCCGACTTAATTCTATTCATACGTGTACGAAACTCATATCCGCCCTGTTCATAAGACATATGATCGCTAGCAGGTAACTATGTAAATCCGCATAGTAAAATGTAGAAGCCGACCTAAGTCTATTCATACATATATAGACACACACTATCCCCATAAACCGAGTGGAAATTATCGCATTAATTAGCTGTAATTTAAATAATATGACGCGCACTAATTTGTTCTGCACAAATACCTTCATACACAACAATCGTAAGGAAAAATTCGTAAAATGGTATAAACACATTCATATTCGGTACACATTACACAAACAATAGTTCAATGTCATAAAAGGTTTCAGTAGGAAAATAGTAACATAATGACGATATACACAAAGATTCACATGCACAAAGAACCTTTAGGTAGCCTCGCCTATGCTCGATCAAAAAAATATGCTAACAATTTCGCTTGACGTCTCAACCGAAATTGTTGCTATCTTTGACTCAAAATGCATTTAATATGATACTAACTTTAGTAAACTTTAGACAATTCTAGGACCAAACAGGCCTATGACTTTCTGACTCCCAAAACAAGCAACCCCCACACGGATAGCCCTACCAGTGATAAAATAAAACACTTACCCCTCGATGTCTTCAAACCTCTACGAACAGGAACCGGATCTTGCCCCAGGACGACGCGCCCGCCGCCGACCCGCTCGGCCGCCGATAGTCACGATTCCCTCCGCTGTAAGGACAGGAACACGCCGCCGCCGTGGTCTGCACGTTCACCGCCAGCCAGCCCTCCGCGGCGCCGTTGCTCGTTTGTCTTTGTTATCTTCAATCTAGGACCAGGTGCACGCCGTAGAGCACGGGCAAGCCGAGGGTGTCCTCCCCGCTGCCCCGCCGTTGATTATTGACGATTCCCTCCGCTGTAACGTGGATTTAAGTTTCATATTATGGTTCAAACTATGATCGCAGGATTCTTACCGACTGTCGGCCTAGATTAAACGTAGGTCTCCCCTAAATTTTTTGACAAGAACCCCTTGTATGCAAGACAGAACTTTTGAAAATGGACATAAATCTTTCCTATTTAAAACATGACCCTTTTGTAGGTAGGCCTGGACTAACTTAACGAACATAGGACCTGTTGACTGAAATGTGACTAAACTAAGACTAAAATCTGCCTAAAATCTGGCTAAAAATGGGCATGGCTCCCGCGTAGGCCCAGCCTGGACTAATTAATGGATGTAGGCCTTCCCCAATTTGGTCATAAACCCTCGACTAAGATGTGACTAAAATGTGCCTAAAACCTGACTTAATTTGGGCATAGCTTCCGCGTCGGCAAGCCGCAAATGAGAATAATTGAAGAAGTCCCTAGCTCTGGCTAAAAATGGCGATAACCCCCCCGTCGGCAAGCCGCAGAAGAGAATAATTGAAGAAGTCCCAAATTCTGGCTGAAAATGGGCAGGGCTCCGCCGTCGGCAAGCCGCAGATGAGAATAATTGAAGAGATCCCTAATCTGACTAATAACTGAACATAATCTCGAAAGATTTTCGCAAAGGTTCAGTTATTTCCTAACACTAGACATAGCCTGTACCGGCCTGTACAGCTTTCGCAGAGATCTAGTATCGGCGACTAAATGTTGGCAGCCTCCAGGGCTGGTTTGACGACGTAGACTATTGATGGCAGCTCGCGAGAGCTGAGGTTGGTTTCAGTGTCGCCGAGGCGAGACTGAACGCTGAAATACTGGTTACATCGGGTTTTATAGACGTTTCTCCCGGTTTTTCGTATGTACATGATTTTCAACCTTATGTCCATCCTTCGACATCTCAGTCTCATTATGCACGATTCTTCATCAGGGTAAATTTCACACATTCATAGTTCCGGGACATCCTCTGATTGGAAGAAGCAAGATCACGCCACTTTCTCATTTGGCTGAATATCGCCCTTATGGCTAAAGACATACTGCTTATTTCTTTGTTTGATTTGAGGAATTTTATTTCGAGGGTAGTCCATATATCCGCCTGTTTCGTAAGTGGTGTTCCCAATTATTCAATCATACATTCCCGATTATCTCCCATTTATGCTAAAATACCTGTTGCCCTGGCGTATAATAACACATAAACAAATTATCCTTTTAATGTCCTTTTCTAATTACTAGAAAGCTTAATTATAGTCTACCTATTTTATTATCTAATCATACAATTATTCTCCAATCCAATTTGCTCCTCCAGTAATTGGCAACATTTTTCGATAATCCAACAGTCCAAAAGTACTGCACACATATGCATATCATTGGGACGCTTTGTGATTGGTCCATAAAAAGGCGCCAATATTTTACGGTTTGCCCAAAATCAACCTTATGTCTAAGAGAAAAAGGTCTATTCCTTAGGAATCTTATCAGCGGGTACTTTCGATTATTTATCTTTGCCATAGACAATCAGTTCTGTATTAACTAAGTTTTCCCATTCGAACCCGCAAATAATATTATTAATTTAGCTATCACAAATCACTTTCATAACCTCACCAATAATTTTCTCTTAATTTTCTAATCTATATAATATAATTAAACTAAATTAAAACATTATCTTAATTCCGATAACTTTCCCTTAACCATAACTTACGCGATCGTATTTCGTTACATCACTTTGAATTCATTCGGTCAGTTTAGATATCATTCGATGTTTACATTCATGTGGTGAAGAAAATTAATTAAGTATTGGAATAATCTGCAACTGTCCTATGTTATGTTTATAAGTGCCAGGGTTGTAAATATACCCTTCCTTGGGTGCTTTCGTCACCAACGTCCATGGATAATTATACTAGGTAAGATTGCAATTCACTCATATCTTTTCCTAATATAATGTTTTTCCAAACGCCTAACGTTTGAGCAATGTTCGAATCTATCCATCGCTCTGTAAAAATCTCCTAGGAAATAAAGCTTACAATTTTTCCAGCTCTGAAACCCGTAACTGAAGATTGCAACTGAAGTTTCAAATTCTGAATGAACTGTAAATTATTTTTTAATATGTTGACGAGGCTACGTTCCGTCACAGCCGGCCCCAACTATTATGCGCAGTGGTCGCCTTCGGCTCTAACGTAGAATAATAGTTCCTCTTAAATAAATAAAATCTTAACTTATAATAATAGTTAAACAGCAAAGCCTTGTCCGGTTGAAGAAACCCATTTAATCAAATGCAATCTTCACTGTCTCATCACTATCATACACCACATCACATAGACATTCATCTCATATCAAAAATCCCCCCCCCCCCCCTTCCTTTTTATTCCTTCACAGCTAGCCACACACTCTTCCTTACTCACCATCTCATTAATAAAGTTCACACCATCTATCTTTCATTGGGATCCCCTTTTACTTTCATTTCATACAACCAAACAAGGTATTACCAGTAAAACTATAAAAAAAAATTAAAAATGATTCATAAAATTTTTTTCAGCACAGACTGTCCTTAGCCTGAAAATAAAAAAATATATCTATCATACCTTTGTATGTTATGATATACCTTAAAAGATACATAATACCGGTTCCTCTCTCAAGACTTAAAACTATAATGATAGAGTTATAATGCCACCACTCATGATAAAAGTAAAACTTTTTTCCAAATTGGTACCTTTAATTTTAATTCCATAGTTATGATTATTAACCCCTATATTTGCAATATTCAGAGTCATCCTGTATATCAATAAATATATAATATATAATGTCTACATTGTAAAATGGAAATTAATGAATACCCTTTTAAAACCCCTATTAATCCCTCAAGGTTTAACATGGATTACTTCTTCTTTAACTTATCTTAAAATAGTACATATCCGTTTACTTTGTTCCATTTCATGGCATAGCATCAAATTAATTAAGCAATTATGTAGGTCATAAAATGCAGCGAAATTCAAAAGATAATAAACTTCCAAAAGTTATACTATGAAATAATCATAAAAGTATAGGCATGACCTTGTTTTGAATAGCTTATAAATGACTATCAGTCTAAAATATGGAAAATAATCATTGGTAGTTATTGAGTTAATAATATCATAAATACCCTAATCATTTTTTTTTTCTTCCAGGAAAAATGTCCTTTCAACTAATGCCGATGCAACATAAGAAATACAGGCAACCATTTCCTTACTAGCTACTGATTAATGTCCTATTTTTGTTTTCGTTTTGTAACAGTTTAACTACCCTTATACGGAAAAAGAAAAATGAAGCGCCCTTAAAGGTTAATGGTGATGATGATGGGTGAAAACTTCCCTACTATAACGTTCTAACAGGTAACATCAAAGTATACACTTTCACACAACCGCAACGGCAGGAGCCCTGGTGTAGAGAACGAGTGACCAAAGGACTTCATTACGACTGAACCCTAAAACTACATTAATAATTTTAATAACAAACAAGTAGGGCCCTGAGCTACCCTAGGCCAACAAGACCAGTTGATACCTCCACTAGGTACTAACTTCGATTGGCTAACTAGTTATTCTCCTAAGGCTTCTTTAATATGGCTCCGTACTAACCTGAGCTACTGAAATTAATTTGCACTCACATGAAGTCGCCAGTTGAGATTTGATATAGAACAAAATTACTTAAACCTTATTTACGAATTCCAAGTTAAACAAACGATAATGAGATCTATCTTGATGTTGCCGCCATTTAATGGTTTATGAGATTAAACAACATAATACTTGAATTTTCAAATTGGTATTTCTGGGTTGTACTTGAAAACGCGCGATCTATTTCAACGCCAGCGCCATCTACAAATTAACGGGTTACCTAAGATAGCCCTAGTATCCGTTACTGAACGGAGCGAGTTGTATTAGTTTTTAACGATAATTCGTCTAGCCTACTATAGATATCTATGTGATTGCGTACATTGTTGTGGGTGTTTGAGATAAATACTCGAACGCTGCTAGCTGCTACCTGCGATAATAAATTAAGAACTTCATCAAGATATCCCATGATGGTATATATCTTTCTTATTCATATCTATTGATCTTCATTAAAAGAGCTCTTACAGGTGTAAATGTGGATTTGACCTATGAGCGAGATGACATTATTTAAAATCCACCCGTCATACTTGAAGGCAATATTCTCTTCTAACAGCCTACTTTGTACTCATACCCTGTATGCTTCTATATTTGTGACTAAGCAAAAGACTAGCCTAAATTATAGGAAGAGAAGGTAAAATTTAAACGTCCTCGGGTGTTTGTAATTTTGAACCACCTCTACTCTCATAATTATTGACCTGAGAAAGAAAGTTTATATAACAAAGCATGCTTATTTTATCATGTTCTATAAGATTCTTCAACAAAAATGTAGGGTTATATAGACATCAAAATTTACCCTCAAAAATTTTCTAAGTCTTAGATTCATATAAATTTCATAACGTTTGAACCCCAATATCTCATTAAATACTAATCTGAGGGAAAAGGTTTATGTAATAAAACGTGCTTATTTTATCATGTTTTATAAGATTCTTTAGCAAAAATGTAAGGTTATGTTGACATCAAAATTTACCTTCAAAATTTTCTGTTCTAGGGCCATATAAATTTAATAACCTTTTGACCCCAATATATCAGTAAATTCTAATCTAAGGGAAAAAGTTTATATAATAAAACATGCTTATTTTATCATGTTTTATAAGATCTAGTGACAATAGTAGAGGGTTATACTGACATAAAAAAAATTCCAAGAATTTTCTAAGTTTTTAAAATTTGCTCGGGCTCGCTTGGTCTGAATTTTAATAACTCGGTAAATATTGATTTTAGGGAAAAGTGGTCCGTATAAAAGATGTTTATTTTAGTTACCTCTATGCGATGTCATCATATGTAGAATAAAAATGTTATAATGACAAACATTTATAGGTACTGTATTTATTGATATTCCGGAATGTTTCGCAGAGGAACCTTAAACACATGAAGGATTCCTCGACAAAATTAGTGTGTAAATTTACTATTTTAATTGTAAACCGTTTATCTGGATGGTAAAATGTTTATATCAACTAGTTCTGATATTAATTGTCAACTATTGTCAAATCTCTTTTCAATCATTATAACATTCATTCTTGATAAGGCCGCATCTTTTATTGAATGTAACCTATGGACGCGATGTTTCTACCTAATTTTCAACAGTCTATTTATCAGAATGTATGATTATGACAAAATTATACTAACCTTTAGGGTGTTATATTTTCGAGTCGGATCGGATTGTTATTACTAACTTCATATTCACGAAAATGAACTCATCACTCTGGTTCTCACTTTTCAACTTGAACACCCTCCTAACACAAAACTATAATCACCATTAATTTTACTGATAAAACTTTTATGTTTCTTTGCAAACATGATTCAAACAACATAATATTTTTTTTTTTTTTTTTTTTTTTAGCGGTTACATCTGACAATGACAATGACAATTATCTTTCAGTGTTGCTTGCGTCATTTAAATTTAGCCAAACAGACTGTGTTGCACTACTTTGAATACTTAACACCGTTCTATAAAATTATTCTAATAGTATCTAGTCCATATTAATTAATTACCATCTCAATAGTTTCGCAAGTAAATTCTGCCAACAATCCGTCTCAAAATATGTCAAATTCCGATTAATTCGTTAATCTCATCATAAGTATAACTGGTAACTCATAAAATTGTTCTGTCATTTTGACATGTGAAAATGTTACTACCAAAATATCCTATTCAGCTCAAACTATACTACATTGGCAACTCCGGCTAAACTCTAGGTACGTTCAGAAACACTTCTTCTATACAATCATAAGGTGTCAAATGGTGGACTCTGTGAGTACAATTTATAGTTTCTTATTAATTCAAAGTTGGTCAACCTGGCAGAATGTCAAATTCAATCATGATGCTAAACTTATTGCCCACGTCTGACACCCGATTTGGTCGGTTATTAATTTTCCTTTAATTTCAGCTTATAAATTTTTACCGTAATATATGGCAACACTTAGGGTCCCAATTTTTTCAAATATGGTAACTATTAATATTCACAGACAATCAAAATATATTTTGTCAATGGCTAGAGGGATCTCACATGCCCCGACCTGATATCGGTTCCAACCTCCGATACGATACTGACTAGATAGAATGTACGAGTTGTATCCGACTTCCTAATCTGATATTGGATACAATGTGAAATATTCCTATTGCTTTGATTAGTTCGGAAAATCCTTAAAATATTTAAACGTTTCAACCACGCGACTTGACAATCTCTATTGTCCGACGATTATTTGTTATAAGGAAACAACAAATCGTGACAACTTTGATAATACTTATCTCGGGACTGTTTTTCGGTTTCATAAAAAAAGTCAAATCCAGTCATTGATTTTGAACATTTTTTCTGAGTAGTAATGATAAAAATAAAACGACGTAAAAAAAACGCTGAATATGGATTTTTAGTGCCATAATTTTGTAATTGTAATTCGTTTTTAACCTGTCATAAATGTTAAAATCTAAAACGTTAGATATATATATTTAATTGGCAATTCAAAGAATAACAAGATCATAGAAAACGTAAAATGACTTAAAATTTATCCTAAACTGATACAATTAAACTACGTATAAGACTAAACTAAACCTCGATAGTTCTAATCTACCTAAAAGTAATAAATCTAAAATGATTTGCATTCAAAAGACCTTTACGATAATACGTGATCGTAATTATTTTCATTTTCTCAAGTTGGATATAAAGCCATAAAGTATGCAAAATTCCATGCGTTCAAGTGTGTAAACACCTTTACGTTTATTCTCTATGGTAATGGATTAATCCGACCAAATTTGATAGGATAATACCAGTGTTAAAGTTCGCTACCTGCGTGTGATATCTAATTCTGTCGCTTTACTCAGCCGCGGTTCCATAGTTCCATTTGACATCTCTAGTAGTCGGCTGTCTGTTAGCTCTTTTGAAAATGTTCATAATATTCCACAAGAAGAATATAACTAACTTTTTACCAATGGATTCGTGATATAATATAGTAATTAGTGGATGAATTGGCTATGACGTATAAAAGAGTAAGTATGTGTGTAATGCCTATCTTCTATATTTGTACATGAAACTATACCAGCAGACTGACTTTGTAATCATCGTTAAAATCTTTCACAGGAAGCAAAGGACATATCTTAAGAGAACTTACAATGAAGGGATAATTTAGTAAACTACTTCTAGTATGCAAATAGTATATGTGATACAAGTAAGTTAATGTTGGACATATAATATAATGGAAACGCCAAAGGATTCTATGGCACCGAAATTCTAAGTAAGTTTTATAATACTACCTTTGTTAGGCCACGTTTAAATGTTGCTACCAGTGATATAATATAAAATATTTCCTACTGAGTTTAACGTGTAATTTTGTATCTTTACAGGTTTTCAACGTTACCAGACTTCTTTGTGACTCTTTAAAAGTAATACTCATAACGTTGCTTATTATATATTATGTCGATTTAATAATCGGAACATGAGTAAATGGAATCTAAACAAAATAAATGGTTAAAAAGCTATGCCAGATGTCGGACCCGGTTTATTGAATATCATGTTTGTAAGTATTATTTCTTCTGTCTGCTAATCCTAATTCAGTCTATAAGTATAATAATGCCTATGCATTATTCCACCAATTGACTGGATAAAATGACCACTGCCTATCACACACCCTATCTGGTCTTAACTTGGTTATAATTTATCTACGGAGAGTCGAGCAATGGGCAAATGCGCTAACGGTCGTCCATACTGCCCATATGTGTAGAATGGTTGTTATAATGGGAGATAGTGGTGATGGGTAATATCTTGTTATGCAAGAGCTTATTGCTATAAACTATCATTTATGGCTCGGAGACAGCGATCATTGTTAGTATTATAAGTAAGGAACCATAATACCATACTATAAGGTGTCAGAACTTTCTCTTTTCTGTTTCCTAGTTTCAACCCGTGCCACAGTCTACCTATGTAACGTTCCCTATTTTCTTTTTGTTGTTTAACGATTTTTACCAAATTTTATTTTAAACTTTTCAGGCGGCCCCCGGACCCTCTAACTGATGAACTCGAGAACCACTTCCTGGACTCATTGAAATTTCCTACTGCTGTCAACTACCAAATGAAACCTCACGGACAAATCATAGTACTATCAATTAGAACCTTTCAGTATTGCAACTAATATCCAATACTAATTAAGTTTTTTAATTTTATATTTCTTGGTCGAAAAGAGAAACTGGTGAGTTTCTTCCGGCGCTTCTTCTTACCAGAAGGTCAATTACCCGAGGCGCCAAAGAAAAGAATTAGAGATAAGACATGTAAAAGAGCCCCCGAGGACCCACTTACAGAAATAAATGTTTTATTTTTTTTTTCTCTTGATTTTTATGAGTCATATCCGGTACTATACTACATGCGTCACAACTTAGTGTTTAGTAAGTAAGCTACACTTAAAAGAATCATAGTCGTAAGACCCTACTAGAATGTTTATTTTTTTAAGCAATTTGATCTGGACAACTACGTTTATAAATAAGTTCCTTCTCAATAGTCTACCCGTCATTTGTGTAACTTGCAGCTGCTAAAATACTTTGGTGTAATTGTTGATTCAATTTTATTGAGGTTTGGTTAAACTATCCTAAATCCACTGGTTGGTTCCTTAAAATAAAGTTTAGTTGTAAAGCAGGTCTGCGCTAAAGATGTAATTTGTTCCATAGAAGTTACTAGCTAATAAAATGTTTATATTCTTGAAGTAATGTCTTGAAATAATGGCTATTTAATTTTTGATTGTCTCATGACTTTGTCCTAATTGTCTAGATGTAGAATTCAAACAATAAATCTCAATGTTTTAACCGCAATTATCTAAGCAAATATTCTATTAATAATAAAGTATCATGTTGTTGGTTTCCCTTTTATTTTCTAGAAATATCCGTATAAAAAAAAAACAATTTTACTTTTGACTACATAACTTTCCTTTACTATAGGGACCTAGAAGCAATATCAATGGTCTATACGAATGGAAAAGGCAACTTAGCAGGCCTGAATAATCATAAACCATCTACAATTGTCAATTCCAAATACAGTAAGTCGTGGTCATACCAATACAAGTCATATTATTGACACTTTATATCAATGTGACCTTAATATAACAATGTACAAGATTTGGATTGGCGGTGTATTCGCCGTGCACGCTCCCTACTGCTTGGCTGTTAAATAATTTGATCTGACAATTTTAACTAAACAGGTCTTGGGGATAACCTATCTAATATAGGAGAATTAATTTGTGACGAAAATGGCACATGAGCGCCCACAAAATTGCTTGAAGTACGATGACATAACTCAAACAATTTTCAACCCTTCATCTGCCTAATACATAATTTTCACTTTTGACCTAAACCTTCCTATGACTATAACCTGTCACCTTACCTAGGGATGTACTGACTGCAATTTTAGTAATGTCACTTCATATTCAAAAATGTAATATCACGATTTTACTAGGCTCCGATTTAAATAAAATTTTGCGTTCTGTATGCTGTTTGTAATTTTTTTTTGTCATAAAGGTAAGTAT
Source organism: Eudemis profundana (assembly GCA_947034925.1). NCBI lineage: Eukaryota > Metazoa > Arthropoda > Insecta > Lepidoptera > Tortricidae > Eudemis > Eudemis profundana. Next base: position 5,943,981 of record OX344806.1, on the reverse strand, counting down.
TGTATTATAAAATTACTACTGGACAATTAAAGCTATCAATAATTTACTTATGTTTTATGAAAGTAGCTATAGTTATGTCATAAAGGAAGGATGCACAAGAAATACTATTACGTTAAGAAATTCCCGTAATATAATTAATCGACTACCTATATGTTCCTGTAAGGTGGACATAATTACGGCTAACCTAATATTTCATCATTACGAACTTTCTCAACATAAATGCCCTAATAGTGCCAAATATATCTTTATAATTATGTGTCACGAATGGAATAAATACAATCTATTTTTGTACCGCACGAGATATAGTTTGTTACTCAAACTAAGCTTATATTTCTCGCTACTGAACGACGTGTAATGCCATCACGCGGCCGGATGACATTCTAATAGGGTACTTGCCTGTAGTCAATAATGTACTGTAATCAACAAGTAATTTATTACTTCACGCTAACCTTGAAATCTGCTTTCGAAAATTTGCAAAAATCAACTAAAATTCACCTATTTAACGTTTTATACGATTTTTAAAAGACCAAAAAGCTATAAATGAGGAGATTATTTGATGTTTGAGCACAATGACGTCATTATGCTTTTTCTCATAGAAACTTCATACTATCCGAGCGTTTTGATAATTCATAAAAAATGACTGATTTGATCTGTCAGGAAAGTACCCTATTGTGATGACACTGACATGACGTTTCTCATCACTATCGCTATCAAAGTCATTCATTGCTACAGCGATGTTTTCTTAGAACGACAAACCCTCCTAATTTATGACAACGCGTCGGGAGTGTTAAATTCGTCACAAGTGCCATAACCTATCTTCCTTGTTGCCTGACTATTGTGTAGTAAAAATACATAACGCTACCTAGGTTTTTCTCAAGTGTGATAAATAAAGACTGGGCATGTATCCTAACAGGTTACCGGTATCAATTTGTAAATGCTAAACAATGAATCATATAATACAAAGCAAATATAACCTAGTGAGTGTATAAAAAAAAAATGTTAAAATTTTAAGCATATTGGAGTGTGAAAATGTACACCAATGAACTGTTTTGTGAGTTAATTATGTTAGTGTACAAACAGCAAGCTTTACATTACTGCAAACCATGATAATATTTTTTGGAAACATAACCTATGAAAGTGGTTTCTTTAATTATGAAAACATGTCCTTTAATTTGAAAAATAGTTTGAAATCTGGCTTTCAACTATCATTGTACACGAAGAGTTGCAGTGCCCGGTTGGAATCACCAAGCAAACCCAAACTTTTCTAATGATTAAGTGATGTCGGTGACCGTCGGCCCCGGCCTCCCCCTCCTTCATAAAGCAAAGATAAGTGCTACAAAGTCCTTGGGAGCCTATTTGTAGATTTTATTATCTACTAATCATAATTAGCCCAGCTTAATGATGAGTCTACTACAACATAACTACATCTCAGAATACAATTCAATTAGAAATCATAATTTGTCTTCTGAGAGTCTCCGGAGAAAATTTCCAAACATGAATTTTTCGTTCTACAGTGATGAATATTGATAAAACAAGGTTGGTATAGTCCCTAATTGATAATTTAATTGCACGTTTCTGCTTTATTATTTATATTCATATTAATTTCTCAATTTCTTACTTGAGTCATAAAGCAAATAATTATTGTTGGTATTTTTGAGAAATGATTTTCTGATTATTTCCTAACTATAAACTATTGTCATGGTTTAAGGTAACCACCTGTTTAGTAAGATAAACTGTAAATTTTTAAAAATAATTCTGTGGTTTTAATTGAAAATGAAATTAATAAAAAATAAATTATTCTATTGTTTCAGATTAACAGTGGAGTGAAAAGATAATACATGATAATGAAGTATTGGCAAAAGGATAATAATGTTGTTTCTGCTTGGTAATAAACAGTTATGCAGTTATTTTAATAGAAGTGATACCTGCCCTGTGCTCATGACTAAATTTTGGTTTAATTATTAATGAAGACTTTGAAATACACATAATTTAATCAATAAATCCCTGCGGCCCCCCGTCTTTCTATCCATTAACGACAACAAATTGTAACCCATTGTTGGGTTACTACAGACAAGCTTATGATAATAAATGTAACTTTTCTGATTAAACTAGCTTTTAACTAATCCTGGTATCACGGCATCACATATTGTAGCATCTCCCTATCCCACTCCCTAAATACTACTCTCGCTACTCTACATCTTCTTTCCCGCCCTAGAAATTCGCCCTAGAGAATCTGCCCTACTGAAATTACATGACGATGAATTTTGTAGCTGAAACTATACTACTGAAATGAAAATCTAAAGAATCTGAAACTACTGGTAATTTTCTCTGACTCTAGTGTAGGTACTGAAGGCTGTTAATACTGAACTATTCCTATAATACTTATTACTGGATGGTTGATGTGCTATACCTACATTAATAATCTAAACTTGTCTTTGGCCATGGCGTGATCGTTCTAGTATTGGTAGGACCCTTCGTTGTGATGTAGATAACCCAGAACTCTTTTCGATAAGACAGGGACTCCGCAGGAATATTTGACTTGATTGAAGGAAATGTAAGTATGGTAGATATAAAATTTATGAGTTAACTTTTTATTATCTTATGTAAGAAAGGCGTAATGTTAATAAGAGATGATATCATGTTAGAGTTCTATATTCTAGACTATATAGAAGGTTCTAGAGAGGCGGGAAGGCAGTCATGAGTCATTCTATACAAAATTGTCTGTCAATCGAAGTAGTCTTTTGTATGATTATAGTCGTTGATATTATAGTATAAAAAAGGTATTAGGGTTGTGGCAAGGGTGACGCTCCTATCCCCGCTATCACCAGTAGCTCCGGCCAAAGACGATGAGCCCCCTCCACAAAAAAGCCAGGAGGCATATAACATTTATGGGAAATTCTTGTATCGGCTCAGATGCCAATATTACTGAGAGGACAGCAAATAGGGAGGTTATAACGTAGTGTTATAACTAAGGTGCTGTATCTATAGCATATGTCAGTCCCAGCTCCCCACATGCAGGACAACATAAGCTAAGATACAGGCTTATCTATAGACTGATTCTGCTCTAATACCTGGCAAGAAGAATTGTGAAAGATGGATTATTTTATGGAATTTGCTCAATCTTCACAATTCATGAAACTACCAACGTTTTGTAAGGTAGGGCTTTGCGAATGGTAAAAAACGTCGCAAAATAACCATCCACCGGTCAGTTAACCTACCAGTACAGTCACTGTATGTAGAGGGTCTAGTCATAGTATTCAGTCTAGTAGTCTTGTCAAAGGCTGGATGTCAGTAACCCTATAACGGTCAAGTATCTTGGCCTAGTTATACTAAGATGTCAGTCAGTCAAACCTATTTCATAATATGATAAAGAACAAATCAAAAAGTAAGTAGTCAATAAAGCCTAAATCATAATGTGATATGTATTAAGTGTGACTTTAATGTCTTAAAAGTCGGTATGTGGGAACCTAGGATTAAACCAGTGTACCTAAATCCCTACTCGAATAGCTACCAAGGGTCCTCCCAGAGCTGGTTCTTATTGACGAATAAGAGTGGTGTATCAAGTGTTCAAACTTGTTATGTAATTGAGAGTAAACTCTCCCTAAGCCAATTATAATACAGCTCCCAAAGCACTCACGCTAAAGAGTTCAAAATCACATACTCAACAGACACCGGTCGTAACCTGCATGACTCCCACTAACATTTGCGGGGATATGGACCTTGACCTCCCCGGGATTGCATAATAATGTGGCGTGACGATATAAGAAATGGTAATACTACAACTCAACTCTGGTCGGTATGATCCTTAGGACTAAGCTCCCCCTATAAGATACCCATGGATCACTAATAGCAAAGGGTCAAACAAATCGCGAACTAAGCTCGAGTATACAACAGGGGTATGACTGCATTTCGGATTTCCCGCTAGGCAGGGCTCAACTCTCCGAGGAGAGGCCAACAATCCTCCATCAGCCAAATGCTCGGCAAAGCCGGACAAGCAAGCTTGTTTGTATGGCATGCGTCGGTGAAGAACACATAACCACACTAGGGTTTCCCACAGTCACACGGTCATTAGGGGGAAGTACAGTAGACACTCACGTCAGCCTGAGTTACCCATGGGTCCACAAACGGCGTGACTATGCTTGGATGAGCTATATAAACTACGGATCAATATTAATGACAATAACCTCTACTATCAGTAACCCCTAAGGAACTGCAACCTTGCCGGCATGACTCATGTCAGCATGAGTACAATTCTGAAACCTATCCCCAGAACTACTAGCCTATCTCGTAAGTACAGTCAGCCCGGAGGCAGAGACCGCTCCCCTGTCACATTATGGCAATATGGCAGACAAACCGTCTCCCCCCGATTACCACGGCACCTACCTAATATCATATAGTAATGATATATCTATTGCTAACTATACACCCCCTATCCACCTATTAAATTGACCTCATTTTCCCCCCTTTTAAGATCAATTTACTACCTACTCGGTTCCCAAAAGAATGCTTGAAGTTGTCTATAAGTAATAAATAAATTTATGACTATCAGCTGCTAACTTACCCTATACTAAATTAATGTGCAAGTATGTGTGACTGAGTGTGTAAAGTTTATGTAAACATGAATAAACATCGGGTAATAATTGCCTGAACACGGGATTATCATCATAAAATATAAAAGCATCCACTCATAGAAATGCAATAAGTAACAAAACCATCCCAATATATTACATGCAAGTATCCGACAATAGATTCGTCTCATCACATTCACAACACATAAATGCATAATAATTAAAATAAATAAATCCCAGTGAAACCAACAAAAGGTCTCGGTGTTTTGAATATGTTCCAATTCGTACTCTTAAAGATTCGTAAATAAAACTTCCTAGGAAGTAAGTTGCATACATAACTCAGTATAGTAAAGATTGAGGGTATGATTGCACACGCAAATACGCAGCAGAAAATATGTATGTTCAGATAAATGAACACTTATAAAATTCATGAGAAACCGCACATTCACACCACGATACGATAACGTACCACCTGACTTAAATCTAACCATACCTGTACGAAACTCATAAACTCATTATTCATAAACAAATGGTAGTTTACGCAACAATTAAACGCAAGCTTACAACTATGTAAAACCGTGAGGTAAAACGTAAAACCCGACTTAATTCTATTCATACGTGTACGAAACTCATATCCGCCCTGTTCATAAGACATATGATCGCTAGCAGGTAACTATGTAAATCCGCATAGTAAAATGTAGAAGCCGACCTAAGTCTATTCATACATATATAGACACACACTATCCCCATAAACCGAGTGGAAATTATCGCATTAATTAGCTGTAATTTAAATAATATGACGCGCACTAATTTGTTCTGCACAAATACCTTCATACACAACAATCGTAAGGAAAAATTCGTAAAATGGTATAAACACATTCATATTCGGTACACATTACACAAACAATAGTTCAATGTCATAAAAGGTTTCAGTAGGAAAATAGTAACATAATGACGATATACACAAAGATTCACATGCACAAAGAACCTTTAGGTAGCCTCGCCTATGCTCGATCAAAAAAATATGCTAACAATTTCGCTTGACGTCTCAACCGAAATTGTTGCTATCTTTGACTCAAAATGCATTTAATATGATACTAACTTTAGTAAACTTTAGACAATTCTAGGACCAAACAGGCCTATGACTTTCTGACTCCCAAAACAAGCAACCCCCACACGGATAGCCCTACCAGTGATAAAATAAAACACTTACCCCTCGATGTCTTCAAACCTCTACGAACAGGAACCGGATCTTGCCCCAGGACGACGCGCCCGCCGCCGACCCGCTCGGCCGCCGATAGTCACGATTCCCTCCGCTGTAAGGACAGGAACACGCCGCCGCCGTGGTCTGCACGTTCACCGCCAGCCAGCCCTCCGCGGCGCCGTTGCTCGTTTGTCTTTGTTATCTTCAATCTAGGACCAGGTGCACGCCGTAGAGCACGGGCAAGCCGAGGGTGTCCTCCCCGCTGCCCCGCCGTTGATTATTGACGATTCCCTCCGCTGTAACGTGGATTTAAGTTTCATATTATGGTTCAAACTATGATCGCAGGATTCTTACCGACTGTCGGCCTAGATTAAACGTAGGTCTCCCCTAAATTTTTTGACAAGAACCCCTTGTATGCAAGACAGAACTTTTGAAAATGGACATAAATCTTTCCTATTTAAAACATGACCCTTTTGTAGGTAGGCCTGGACTAACTTAACGAACATAGGACCTGTTGACTGAAATGTGACTAAACTAAGACTAAAATCTGCCTAAAATCTGGCTAAAAATGGGCATGGCTCCCGCGTAGGCCCAGCCTGGACTAATTAATGGATGTAGGCCTTCCCCAATTTGGTCATAAACCCTCGACTAAGATGTGACTAAAATGTGCCTAAAACCTGACTTAATTTGGGCATAGCTTCCGCGTCGGCAAGCCGCAAATGAGAATAATTGAAGAAGTCCCTAGCTCTGGCTAAAAATGGCGATAACCCCCCCGTCGGCAAGCCGCAGAAGAGAATAATTGAAGAAGTCCCAAATTCTGGCTGAAAATGGGCAGGGCTCCGCCGTCGGCAAGCCGCAGATGAGAATAATTGAAGAGATCCCTAATCTGACTAATAACTGAACATAATCTCGAAAGATTTTCGCAAAGGTTCAGTTATTTCCTAACACTAGACATAGCCTGTACCGGCCTGTACAGCTTTCGCAGAGATCTAGTATCGGCGACTAAATGTTGGCAGCCTCCAGGGCTGGTTTGACGACGTAGACTATTGATGGCAGCTCGCGAGAGCTGAGGTTGGTTTCAGTGTCGCCGAGGCGAGACTGAACGCTGAAATACTGGTTACATCGGGTTTTATAGACGTTTCTCCCGGTTTTTCGTATGTACATGATTTTCAACCTTATGTCCATCCTTCGACATCTCAGTCTCATTATGCACGATTCTTCATCAGGGTAAATTTCACACATTCATAGTTCCGGGACATCCTCTGATTGGAAGAAGCAAGATCACGCCACTTTCTCATTTGGCTGAATATCGCCCTTATGGCTAAAGACATACTGCTTATTTCTTTGTTTGATTTGAGGAATTTTATTTCGAGGGTAGTCCATATATCCGCCTGTTTCGTAAGTGGTGTTCCCAATTATTCAATCATACATTCCCGATTATCTCCCATTTATGCTAAAATACCTGTTGCCCTGGCGTATAATAACACATAAACAAATTATCCTTTTAATGTCCTTTTCTAATTACTAGAAAGCTTAATTATAGTCTACCTATTTTATTATCTAATCATACAATTATTCTCCAATCCAATTTGCTCCTCCAGTAATTGGCAACATTTTTCGATAATCCAACAGTCCAAAAGTACTGCACACATATGCATATCATTGGGACGCTTTGTGATTGGTCCATAAAAAGGCGCCAATATTTTACGGTTTGCCCAAAATCAACCTTATGTCTAAGAGAAAAAGGTCTATTCCTTAGGAATCTTATCAGCGGGTACTTTCGATTATTTATCTTTGCCATAGACAATCAGTTCTGTATTAACTAAGTTTTCCCATTCGAACCCGCAAATAATATTATTAATTTAGCTATCACAAATCACTTTCATAACCTCACCAATAATTTTCTCTTAATTTTCTAATCTATATAATATAATTAAACTAAATTAAAACATTATCTTAATTCCGATAACTTTCCCTTAACCATAACTTACGCGATCGTATTTCGTTACATCACTTTGAATTCATTCGGTCAGTTTAGATATCATTCGATGTTTACATTCATGTGGTGAAGAAAATTAATTAAGTATTGGAATAATCTGCAACTGTCCTATGTTATGTTTATAAGTGCCAGGGTTGTAAATATACCCTTCCTTGGGTGCTTTCGTCACCAACGTCCATGGATAATTATACTAGGTAAGATTGCAATTCACTCATATCTTTTCCTAATATAATGTTTTTCCAAACGCCTAACGTTTGAGCAATGTTCGAATCTATCCATCGCTCTGTAAAAATCTCCTAGGAAATAAAGCTTACAATTTTTCCAGCTCTGAAACCCGTAACTGAAGATTGCAACTGAAGTTTCAAATTCTGAATGAACTGTAAATTATTTTTTAATATGTTGACGAGGCTACGTTCCGTCACAAACCTAACCTACTTTTCTGGTAGCAGTTCGTTTCAAATAGGGCGTTAAAATGTACTGTTATTGAAACGTATTATCAAATATAGTAACACAGGTGAAACGATTTTCTATGTAATAAGACTTTTGGGTACTGAAACTTAAGTTAGACCAAAATTATAGTAAAAGCGGTTCGATGAACTACTATGTCGATCAACAAATAAAATAATGAAGTAAAATTCGATAAATCGATTCTTCCGTAAAAGGTAATTCGAGCAAATGTATGAGCGATTTAACAGAGTTCGATGAATGATTCTTATGTGATAATAAAATTCTGCGAATAGTGTTATAGGAAACGATAATCGGTGAAATGATTTTCTGTAAAATGATGGATTACCTAAAATATTATGCGCATTCTGTTCATTCTCATCAAAATTATGAGCAAACGCAATTATGACAAACAATCTGTTATGCAAATAGTCATTAATGACAAATACTACATATGAGTAAGAACATTATGCGAAATGAGTTGAATTATATGCAACAATATTACTTAAAATATTATGCGAATTCTGTTTATGCCCATCAAAATTATGAGCAAACGCAATTATGACAAACAATCTGTTATGCAAATAATCATTAATGACAAATACTACATATGAGTACGAACATAATGCGAAATGAGTTATGACAAACGAAAATATGACAATAGTTGTTATGCCATCAGAGAGGATCCCGTCATGTGACTTAGGTTCCAGCAGAATACCTACCAATGATTTCGAACTCTTTTAATTTTCTGCAATGCACACAAACACTGTTTTTGTTTGGACACGGTCTTATCACACACACTGTCCAATTTAAGTGTTTTTATTAATTTTGATCGCCGTGTCTTGCCCATCCTATTGCCATTTCAGCTTGCTAACTCTGGTTCCTTAAATAATGCAAGTTAAATACATATTTAACAAATTATGAAACTATCAAAATAGCCTGGAGACCGGATAACTGCTAGAGCAATAAACCACGTATAGATAGACGCAGCGTAGGATGACCCAGATTCAGTGGACTGACGCCCTTGTGTGAGTAGCGGAGAGTCGGTGAACGCAATCTGCACAGGACCGCACTCTGTGGCGATCTATGGGGGAGGCCTATGTCCAGCAGTGGACTGCCGTAGCTGATAGATTGAGATAGATCCTACTAATGCTATAAATGTGAAAGTTTGTAAAGGTGTTTGGATGCTTGTGACTAAATAACGCAGTAACAGATTCAGCTGTTTAACATGCAAGTTGACAAAGTTGTGGATTGAAATATAGGATACTTTATATCCCGGTAAAGAGTTCCCTTGGGACAAAAACGGGAGCGGGCGAAATCGCATACAATACAAATGATAGTAATAGTACATTACTTACCAAAGGCGGTGAAACAAAGAATGTCTCAGATCGCAGGTATTTGACGCCCGAAGGCAAGGGCGATAAATATGCGATCTGAGGCTTTCTTTATTACCGCCCGTGGTAACTACTAGGGAATGCAAACCGGTTAACCGGTTAACCGAAAAACCGGTTAACCGTCTGTATTTGGCAACGGTTAATAACCGGTTATCGAGCCCAGAAACCGGTTTTTAACCGAAATGTAAAAAACTGTAGTAAATTGACAAAAATTCTGTAATTTTACCGTATTCCTTTCCGATTACTCATTTGTTTTACTCTGCGAGTTCAGAAACCTTTAAAAAACAATCACATTGGTACTTTTATTATGTTCCTTCAAGTTTTTCTGCAGATTGAAGTGATTTGAACATTACACACTAATTTACACACATTACTTGTATTAATTAAGAAACTCTCATCATCTTACTTTTTCCTTTATGTTTTTTCTTCTTACCTGTTATTTTTTTTTTTAGTATGTGGAGTTTTCTATAGTCAACAGTCAAGTCAGCCTGATTCAATCAATTATAGTTAATAGTCTACATCTTTTCCTTGTGTCCCTTTTAGGTCTTAACGTCTGATTCGTAACGGGTTCGCCAAATTAAGAGTTTTTTTATATAATTCCAAACATACTTTATTTATAAACACCACCATAGGAAACACCAGAGTCACAAATGATTTATACAAAAACTTGATACTTTGTGGCAAAACCTGCGTAAAACTGATTCCCTACGCAACCTGTTAACCTATATTACTTATACCATTTCTGAAAGAAAATTTCTTCACTTTGTCTATAATATGATGGGAATGTAGAAGTGTCTGCAAATATATGGTGTAGCAGGTACTTTAGCAAAGTGATGTTCGCAACCGAGTGTTGGTTACCATTCGATAAAGCAATATTACGTCAATAATACCATACCTACCACTAATATTATTGATGTGTGTGACAATATTTGGAGGTTTAGATGTTCGGATGTTTCTTACTTAATAACGCAGTATCAACTGAATGGATTGAGATGAAATTTGGCATGGAAGTAGACTAAGTCCTGGATAAGGATACTTTATATCCTGGTAAGGATTTCCCTTGATATAATAACGGGAATAACGCAGGTGAAGCTACGGGTAAAAGCTAACAAAAAATGGCTCACAGTTTTAGTTAAATAATACGCTTTTCCAGCATTGATTTGACCGTAGTTCGGGTTAAGCCACGATGATAAAGAGCAAGAGAAAATTGAACTTAAAGACTTGATCCAACGAAGTCTAGCAGTATTGACATATTGAACAGTATTGGGTTCTGTGGCCAAGGGAGTCGCCATCTATGAGAACACGTGTTACACATGTACCCACCTCGATGCAAATACTTTACAGCTTTGACGATCGAGCGAGAATAGACGGTGTTAAGTTAAAAAAAAACCTATTAAACCAGAATGATACAAAAGTCAAACTAGATGGCAAAATTGAAGGCACTTGCTGGGTGCCCTGGTGGTCGAAGACCAGAGGCACTAGGTTAGATTCTTGGTCAGGACCATAGGAGAGCGCCATTTAATTTTTCAATGTATTTTGATTTCTTCGATTTTACGAGTATGTAACACAAAAATGTGGTGTAATTTATCCGCATTAAAAAACTAATAAAAAAACATCATGTTCATTTCATATTGTAAATCTAGGTAGTGAATCCGTTTCAAAACAGGCCTTACTTTTTATTTTCCGTCTGGCCAAATTATCACGATATACTGTCAGTAAAGTTCCCATTATTATTGTTTGTTATTTAAGTTGATTTTGTTTAATAATCGACTAAGCAATATTTTAAAGTAGTTCTTATTATCATACACTCACAAAAACGACAAAAATTGATGAAAATAAATTAACCGGTTATTAACCGGTTAACCGGTTTTTTCGGCATCAGAACGGTTAATAACCGGTTAAAAAATTTGGCCGGTTATTGCATTCCCTAGTAACTACAAAACTTTACGTTTCCCCCAGGCCATGAAGTGGGATTTTCCGCACGCATAGTGGGCGGTTATTGCCACTTTATAGCCAGGTCTGACGTAAAAATATAAAACAACAGCTACTCTATACCTTTCTGTGTGCATTACACGGACGCGACTCCTTCAGTGGAGTAGCCCGGGGCGCACCACAATGGGGCTACTTTTTCCCGGCATAATAAACATTTGTATTCGACGCGGCGATAGATACGTGCGTAATAACTGTGCCTACCGATGTTGGGATTGTTTCGACGTGTAGGCAGTTTTTAAAAAGCGATATAGGCGTAGAGTTATTGTAGCCGAGTGGTTCGGACATGCGCCTTTCAGGCAGAGGTCGTGGATTCGAATTCCGGCTTGGTACCATTGAGTTTTTCGGAATTTTACGAAATATTATTAGATATTTACCATTAGCTTCTCAGTGAAGGAAAAAGATCGTGAGGTCTCCTCCACACATCGGCGATGAAATTCAAAGGTGTATGTGAAGACCTCAATTCACAGTGGGCTAGCGGCTCGTCTATGAGAGTAGGCCTGCCTGTGCCTAGTAGCGGGACGTATACAGGGTGGAATAACCACATTTTTACTAAAAAAAACCCAACCGCGGTGCACTTTGAAACTGCATAAAATCAGCCATTTTGTTTATTTTAACAAACTTCATACCCAGTGACACTCGCACCATCAAGACGAATCTAATGATGTATCATTTATCAAAATCGGATGTGCCGTTGAGTAGTTACGAGCGGACACAGGAACGGACATACATACATACATACAGGTCAAACACATAACCCTCCTTTGGGCTTCGCCGCAGTCGGGTAGTAACCCTCGTTTGGGCTTCGCCGCAGTCGGGTAAAAAATTGATGGGCCCTGGAGGGAAACTCTCTTCAATCCTTAAGTTAGCTCATTTTACTTAAAGGAAGCATTCTTTTATTTTTAAAAAGTAATAAAACTGCATTCAGGAGGAGGAGGATTGTTGACGATAGCCCCACCGAACCCCGACCCGACTGAACATCGTCTAACTAAGATCCTGAACATGTTTTGTAAGTAGCTATAAGCCCTGGGACTAAGTCCTAGAACCATGTTTTATAGTTAGTACGTAAGTGAAATATTTAAGTATTTTACGAGTTTTTGCCCGTACAAGAGGCCATATGTGTAGTGTAACGACTCATTAGCACTTGTGTAAACCTTAGAACCCGATCCCCCTATCTAGAACTGAGATAAAGACTCGTAACGAATGTGTAAATCGAGTGTACCCAGACTTCACTGGCAACTAGTGCTAGGAGCGGCCAGTGAACGATTTGGTAGGAGATCTCGACACACCCACTCGAGGCTTCTACCGGTCAGAGCCAGCTTACCATGAGGATTGTGAGGCGATGCATATAGCACGCTCATAATTACCATGAGGATTGTGTAGTCGAGTATATAGTACGTTAGTCGTTACCATAACGTAAAACGGCAAAGAGCGAAAGTTTTCGAACAACTTTGTGTATCGATGCCCTATAATTTCTCGGTCTGACCACGAGAATTCAGCGTAGGATGGTATCATTCTGAACGGAATTTTCCATCACGCAATATGTTGTAAGTATTGCGCAACAATCGCTTGCTTAAATAGGCCGGGAGCTCATTCGGAGACCAGTCACATTCCGCTCGCGGCAGCGCTCGGGTGAGGTCGTGCCTCGTGTTCGCTCCCCACTCCGTACCGCTGACGCGCGTTGAATTCGCGCTCTCGCTCGCTCGCTCGATTCGTCTAGCTCTCGCATTCAGTCCGCTCCCCCACTCAGTGATTCTCATCGCTAGTGGAAGCATCGCGTGTGTTAGTTAAGACTTTCTCAAGTCCGACCCGCGTGTCGCTGCCCCCTTTGGAAATCCGCACTCGTTGTGGTCGCACAGTGGATACCTAACGGTGACAACCGAAACTGTGTGGGGTCGACACGTTGAAGAGTGTCCCCTCGTCGTCTCTCCTGAGACGTGCCCTCCCTATTCCGTGTAGGCTTCTCCTAGGCGCGTTTAGAGTAGTTAGTAGGACACGACTTCTTCTGACGTCAATCTGACAAGACACGAAACTGACATCGATTAGGACCGCACCCGCGAACTCGGTAACATGGAGTCAGACAAAGTCCCCGCGAAGACAGGCACCAGCGAGGCTGTCGAGGACGTCATCGTCGACTCTGATGACGTGAATGAGTCCAGCTCGGACATAGAGGACCCCGACGTCCCCCACTGGGTGTGGATGATTGTTCACGAACTCCTGCGGCACTTAACTGAGTCCGCAGGACAAAGAGAACGTCTACACTCAGCGTGGGGCCTGAAGGCTTTCCCGTTGGCCAAGCTAGAAAAATTCATTGCTTCAAAGCAGATGAAAAGCGTCCCCGCCCGCCCCAAAAGTGCTCTGTCGGCCCCTAAGGCCTCCCCGGCCCCTCAGGCCCCCCAGGCCCCTCCGGCACCCCAGGTCGCCGCTAGTAAGGCACCTGAAGCCCCTAAGGCAACCCCCGCTCCGAAAGTGGGTCTCGAGCTGGAGGCCAAAAAGGCGAAAGCCCGGAAGGCCCGCTCCAGCCTTGCCCTTAAGGCAACCCCCGCCCCCTCCGCCCCTCCGGCGGCGGCTTCATTTAAGAAGCCGCAGGACCCTGTAAAGGCGGCCGCGCCCGCCCCAGTAACCCCGGCCCCTTCTGAGGCCCGCTCTCGTTCCCGTTCCGGTGTTCGTCAGTCCCGCCCACGCTCCGCGTGCAGCGAGACTGCCGTGGACCGGAAAAGGAGCCGTTCCCCCCTACGCGCAAAAGCGCCGGTGCCCACCTCGGGGCCCGATGTCCCCATTGCCACCGCCGCCGCCACCACACAGGACTCGTCTGACGCCATGGACACCGATCCATGGACCGTTGTAGGTCCATCTAGGCAAGGGAAGCGTACGCGATCGAAGACGCCTCCGGGAGTCCCGGGGCCTTCATCGCGCGCCTCCCCCGCGTCCCCCACAGCGTCCGAAGCGCCGGCTGCCAAGAAGCCGGCCTCGCGTAGCCCCGACAACCCCGTCTCTCCCGCCCTTCCGGCGTCCGCTGCCCCTGGGGCACAAGTTGACGGGGCTCCCTCCTCTCAGACCCCCGGGGGTCAAACATCGTCATTTACCGAGCGGTATAAAGACCGCAAAGACCACCTCTACCTAGAGGCCAAACAGGAGTGGCCCACCGTTGCAGCAATCATGCAACAGCGGGGCATTCCTTATATAGATGCGTCCGATCACAGCATCGGCATCAAAATCACCGTTCGGGGTTCGGAAAATTATCGCGCCCTGGTCAGGCTCCTCGACGAAAGGAAGCTGCGTTTGTTGCGGAATCCTTTAGACGAGGAGAAAAGCCTCCGACTTATGATTCGGGGAATTCCTAAGGAATTCGAAGAATCGTACGTCAAGGAGGACCTGGTTCGACAGGGGATAGCAGTTCGCGAAGTCCACCGCTGCTATCGTAAAAACGGTGGCAAACGGTTCGATATAGTGTTAGTTAAACTCGACCCGAACCACCCGTCAGCAAAAACGATCTGGAAGTTGAAGGAGATTTGTATGCTGACGGGCTTCCGGGTCGAGAAGCCGCGTCATTTAGAATACGCTAGGCAGTGTCACAACTGCCAGCGTTACGGTCACAGCCAAACGGGCTGTAACTTGCGTCCCCGTTGCGTGAAATGCACGGGCGACCACGCGACCCGCGATTGTAAGAAGCCGAAGGAGACGCCACCATCTTGCATACTTTGCGGACTTACTGGCCACACTGCCAACTGGCAGGGTTGCCTTAAGTCACCAAAGCAGTTAGCCAAGGCTAAGGAGGCCCTTCCTGCGACCTCTAACAATCGCAACAAAGGTCGCGTGGCCCCCGAGCGCAATTCGCGCAACTTCCCGGCCCTTTCAGCGGCCCCGAAACAGGGAAAATACCTGCCGCCTTCTGCGGCAGGCAGTTCCCCTGCCTCTGCGTCTTCCACGCCCCCCGCGCAATCTGCGCGCCCGGCGCCCTCAGCGCCCCGTCCCCAGGCAACGGCATCTTACGCCGCTGCCACCTCCGCGGCCCGGGCCGCCCCCCTCCCGCTTCTCGCTGCGCCGGCAGACAGGCAAAGTTTCGAGAGGCAAGTGCGTTCGTTTAGTGAACGCCTTGCTGCTCTTAACGGAGCTCTCGCTACCGCGTGCAGTGTGTCCGCCCCGCTTATCTTACGCGAAATTAACCAGTTAGTCGCTTCTTCTCAGAGCGGTTTAATTCAAAACTAATATGGATAGTGTTAGCCTAAAAATTAAACCACGCTCGCTCATTGTAGGCTTTTGGAACGCCAATGGCCTACAGGGCAAAAAAGAAGAGTTAGTCGAGTTCATTAGGGAACACGCGGTCGATATCCTACTGGTCCAAGAGACCTTTTACAAACCGTCCCACCGAATTTTCCGAATCCCGGGTTACGAAATGGTTAGGAACGATAGAGTAGATAGGCCCGCGGGAGGAACTGCGATTTTCTTCCGCCGTAGACTCCACTGTATCGCCCTTCAACCTCCAGCCCTGACTCAGATGGAGGCATCTATCTGTCGTATATCGTTATCAGGTCACCACCCGGTAACGATTGCATCAGTTTACTTGCCTCCACGAAACACACTCTTACAGACTGACCTAGATCTCCTCGCCCAGTTAGATAGTCAAGGCGTCGTAATCGCAGCCGGCGACCTTAATAGCAAACACAAGTCGTGGAATTGTCTAATAAACAATCCCAATGGCGTTCGGCTCTACAACGCAATGGTCAATGACCAAACCGCGTTTGACGTTGTCGCTCCTCTTGAACCTACGCACTATCCATTCGATCATGACAAACGACCTGACATACTAGACATAGCACTTCTACAGAACGTAACTTTACAGCTGCGTTCTATAGAAGTACTACACAGGTTAGATTCCGACCACTTGCCGGTCGTTATTAGGCTCGGGCCTGACCCTGGTAGTCTTCCACCCGAAACCAAGACCATCGTGGATTGGGCAAAGGTGGAAGTAGGTCTATTAGAGACAGTCACCCCGCACTTAACTTCAATCCCCGACATTATCACAACAACAGACGAGACCGACACGGCGATCGCCTCGTTCGCAAACCACCTTAACGTCATTCGTGACGATGCTTCGAAGGAAATGGCGGCCGCGGATATCCAAAGCCGCCCATTGCCTCCCGAGCTTAAGGCCTTGCAAGCGAGAAAGAACCGACTTCTCAGAGAACGTTCAGTATTCCCTTCTCCCGAAGTTCGCCGCGAGCTGGCAGCTGCAAAACGCGAGCTCCACCAGCGCGTGGCTGAATTTCGGGCGAACGAGTTTTGTGATCATTTAGAAGAGTTAACGCCCAGTCACCTTGCGTACTGGAAACTAGCGAGAACTCTTAAATCTGATCAAACACTTTCAATTCCTCCCTTGGATCGCCCGGATCACCCAACTCCCGCGTTTGAAGACGACGAAAAAGCCGAATGCCTCGCGGCTAGTTTAGAGTCTCAATGTACCCCGAGCCTTCTACACATTAATGAACCCCACATTAGAATGGTGGATTCAGAGGTGGTTAGAAGGTCTCAACTCCCCCCGACCGCGCCTCCGCTTGAGCCTGTTACCTTGGATGAGGTAAAAGGCTTAATCAGGAGAAGTAAAATTAGGAAAGCCCCGGGAGCGGATGGTATTTCCAACCGCATCCTCAAGCTTCTCCCTGAAGCTTTGCTCCTAATTTTAGTTAGCATCTTCAATGCAGCCCTAACCAACGGTCACTTTCCAGCCGCGTGGAAAAACGCCACGGTTATAGGGATTCCGAAGCCGGGTAAACCCCGCACCTCCCCGTCCAGTTATAGGCCAATCAGCTTACTCAGCTCCCTCGGGAAACTGTATGAGCGGATTGTTTTGTCCCGCATTCTCGCGTTTACGAATGCCAATTCGATAATTGTAGACGAGCAGTTCGGCTTTAGAGCCGGACACTCGTGTGTCCAACAAGTGCAACGTATTACGGATCACGTGTTGGGCAACTTCGCCAAATTCTCCGGGGTACCGACCGGTGCGATCTTTCTCGACGTAGCGAAAGCCTTCGATAAGGTCTGGCATAACGGTCTCATATACAAGTTATATGAGATGGATATGCCGGACAGACTTGTACTCATAATACAAGATTTTCTCAGGGATCGAAGCTTTCGCTACCGACTGGAGAGAACGTTATCGGCGCCGCATCCCATTCACGCCGGAGTCCCGCAAGGCTCTGTACTCTCCCCCACGCTCTATTCCCTGTTCACGAACGACATTCCCAGGCACAACAAAGTGCATCTGGGGTTGTTCGCGGACGACACTGCCCTATACACATCGCACGTTAAGCCCAGTATTATACGGAAATTGCTCCAGGAGGCGATAACCGCCCTCGGGCGGTGGTTCAATCTCTGGCGCATCGAAGTTAATCCTGAGAAAAGCGCTGCAATTGTATTCTCTCCGACTAGGAAGCAAATAATGGAAAGGTTAGCTCCTATCCAACTATTCGGCTTACCCATCCCCTGGGTCAATGAGGTCAAATACCTAGGAGTTATACTGGATAAATTCTTATCCTTCAGCAAACATATCAAACGCGTTCGCGGTCGCGCTCTCTTCGTTATGAATAGGTTAGGTGGGATGACTAACAAGCGGAGTAAAATGTCGCTTAGAAATAAGTTGACACTTTACAAAACTTGCATTCGTCCCATAATGTCCTACGCCAGTGTAGTGTTCGCACACGTGCCTAAATCACGTTTGCGTCCACTACAAGTCGTACAGAATAGGTTCATTCGTAGGATGACCGACACCCCGTGGTATGTTCGGAATCTTAGCCTTCACCTTGAATACAAGCTTCCCTCGATTCAAGGTTTCTTTAAGATGGCTTCGAAACGGTACTTTAGGACGGCTCCCCAACATAGGAATCCACTTATCAGACAAGCGGTTGACTATGTTCCCTCTGTTCCAGGTCCTGACGACGTGCTGCGCCGGTCCGGCCTCACCCGAGGCCGCTTCACCCGGCGTCCCCGCAACGTCCTATCGGATCCGGATGACGACATCTCAGCAGGATTCGAAAGAATCCTTGCTGTGAGGCCGTCAAACGGAGTCCGACCCACACAGCGTCGACCCCGCCGGCGGGGTCGACCTCCCCGCGACCACAGCACACAAGGGCCGCGTCCTGATTTGCCCCAGGACCCGAATGTCCTGGTTAACTTCACTCCGACCTCGCTCGGGCCCAGCTAAGTTTCTTGCCGGAGTCTTCTTAGCTGGGCTAGGTTTTAGCGAACCGGCACCTAAAACTCCCATTAGTTCGATACACAAGTTCACATAAGGACAGGATGACCCGAGTCATCCTTCCCGCTGGTCCGTTGCTCACTCTGAGCAATCAGCGTAAAGTCAAGGTGGCCCTGGCCAAACGACCTGGTTCGACTCCAGGCGTGAAGCCCCACCTAGCCCGATCATATCGAGGTGGACCGGACTAAGTGACCTGGTTCGACCCCAGGCACTCCCGGCTCCCACCCAGTCCGACCAACTCAGGGTGGTCTGGCTAGCGACCTGGTTCGACCCCAGGGAACGCCACGGCCAACCACCCGGTCCGACAATCGCTACGCCCAGGAGGGGCTGCGAGTTTGTCAGTTTCAAAAAACAAAAAAAAAAAAAAAAA
This sequence comes from Eudemis profundana, assembly GCA_947034925.1. Taxonomy (NCBI): domain Eukaryota; kingdom Metazoa; phylum Arthropoda; class Insecta; order Lepidoptera; family Tortricidae; genus Eudemis; species Eudemis profundana. The sequence goes on along the minus strand of OX344806.1, from coordinate 5,924,761 downwards.
AAAAAAAAAAAAAAAAAAAAAAAAAAAAAAAAAATCGGAGACCAGTTGGCGTCGTGAACCCAAGTTGTAAACTCATAGTGAGAAACAGAACCGAACCAGTAGTGAACCGATCCGAACATAGTGAACCTAGTATCTAGATCCCCTAGCCTATGACCTAAGTGAAGTCTAGGTAGGACTTAAAGTCAGTGAAACAGTATTTCTTTATTACGTGTTGCGGCCCGAGCCGCCCAACTAAGAACAAGTATTCCTTTAATAGTGTTTTAGCGTGTAAATAGCTTATAGGGAAGTATGAACATTATTAACTATTTGATACTGATTCGCTGATTGATTTTTGTGTGACTATTTCTGTGTTATATCCCGTGTAATAGATTTAAGTGTTTGTGTAAATATCGGAGCGTGGCAAGTTTGTTTGGTGGTTTCTTCTTGCTATTGGCCGTAGGAAACGCAACCATTAGAGTCAGTTTTAAAAACAATATAAGTGTTAAATCTGAACCTTTGTTTTGAGCCAATCGATCCCTTAGTAATTAAAACTCCAGGAGCCTTACAACCTCCTGTGTATGAACCTGAAGAGCTATCGTAGCTGTATCAACTGTTAACTTCGGGACCTCACGAGATCCGTGAGTGCGTCGTTAACAAGGATATTGTGGCACTACTTGTATAGGGGAGGCCTATGTCCAGCAATGGACGGGCGTGGTCGATAGATATACACCGTGCTTTTATTGATTTCCGTTAACTTTGAGGGCACATTCTTCAGATCTAATTAAGTTAATTTCTCTAAGAAACTATGTTGTCTTGTAACTCATGCCGTGTTTAAAATATTCATAATCTTAATTTAATCACCAACCAGTATAAATTAGCTGTCATAATTGACATTAACTTTTGACTAACTCAAAAATGTCTTTTAAAATGGTTATCAACTCAGTATTAATTTATTTTGTATGAAAATAAAAATAAAAAATTCGAATTTAACACAAAGCGATATACCAGGTAGCTTCTGTTGACGTACGAAGCAACGTGTCGAATTTAACGGAAATAAAAAAAACACGGTGTATGGAAGGTATTTAGATACGATACACCCATCAGCTTATAGGTAGGAACGTACCCACAAGCTCAATAATAACATCAGTTAGGTTCCCAAGTTACACGGGTTACGGAGGTCAGTTGGGAGTCCATGGTCACATGACCTAACATATTTCATGGTCAAAGTAGGTATGTCTAGAAAAAAAACAGATGCATAGTTAGCAAGCGGCGTGGTGTCTATAAACCTGATTTGAGGGTTATTCTTAAGAAATATGTCTGCGGTCACCTTATTCCTCTGGCCCTTTTCCATACTAAATGTATGGAGATGGAGGAATAAGTCGCAGACATATTTTTGAAGAATAACCCTTGATTTGATTCCACCTATAAGGCATATGAACACCTTTTTCTAGTGTCCGTAAGTAAAATGTAAGCCTAATCTTCTACAGCTTTACTTTAAGTAAGATTGGCACCACACATGCTGTGAACTAACGGGTAGCCACTAGCCTGTAATACTTTCGTTTCCTCTACGTCCATACAATATTACGAAATCTCATCGAACCTCAAAACTCTTCTTAATAACCTAATCGTACTCAATCCGCTGAAGCTTCTAATTATAAAACCATATTTTTATTAACCTTACTAAATAACAATAATTACAGACTAATACCAAACTTAAATGTAGCTATTAACAATGTTTTACCTATAAATTGCAATTAAAGAATAATGTCGTAAAGAATGCTCTTATAACGCGCTTATGCGGCTATAGTTGGATTTAATGCGTACACGCATTAATAGTTGGTTTCCCATAATAATAAAATCGAATTATAATGGGCGGGCCGTGACCGTATGGAGTACAGACGCTGTCGAAACAGAGTGATCACTTGATACCGAAATAACGCTGCAGTAGGAAGCCGAAACGTGTGAATGTCTTAATTTTATACCGCGTTTATCACTATCACTACATAGTATAAAACAAAGTCGCTTTCTCTGTCCCTATGTATGCTTAAATCTTTAAAACTACGCAACGTATTTTGATGCGGTTTTTTTTAATAGATAGAGTGCTTGAAGAGGAAGGTTTATATGTATAATACATTCATAATATAATAGAGAAACACCGTGCGAAGCCGGGGCGGGTCGCTAGTACGGTATAAAATTAAGATCGGTACTCTGTCGAATAATTGGACTGCTCCCTACAGGGAAACGGAGGGATGTGGTAAGCCAATGAAAATGGCCTGTTACCTGATAGATGAGATAGATGTATTTTAATATGTTTTCAACGAGATTTACCAATTTTCACAGTTCACGACAAGACAGACAATGATATAACCATATTTCAAACAAAAGCAAAAAAAGTATAGAAAAATAAAATGACATAATAAGAATGTAAATCAAAGGAGTTCATAACAGATGTAGACAACGTGCTCAAAATTATAGTAGTGGTGGCTAAAGAAACCACTTTACTAGCGATGAGCTACAAAATGTAAAAAGCGCTCAGTAGGTACCTAATAGCAGCGAACCAAATACTATTTTCCTCTTATTTTTCTTTCTCGCGTCATGGGTATTAAAACTACGCCTGTTACCACGATCATAACTCTACCCATAACAAACTTGTAAGATTTTTTTGCAATTATTGACGGCGTTAACGCTTTAAGCAAAATTGATCTTTGAAAATTTCAGTCAGCGTTTCAGAAGCGTTTTTTAGCTTATGACCAGTCTGTTCTAAGCTGAAACTTGACACTGATTAAGTTCATCCATGGCGTTTGCTATCACCATGAATTAAACATAAAACAGAACCCGCAGACAACAGGTGTACCTTCCAATGCTTAATATATGAGGGGATTTTAGCATTACCGTGTTATCGGGTTTTCTCCCACGGACTTAGATAATGACATAGAAACTAAAATAAAATACCGTATCTTATTAGAAAAATTGCGGCGGTTACGTCTTTTCATAAAACTATTTTATAAAGAAAAGCGAGACGCCGACCTTTTAACACGGAGTTAATTATAAGTCAAGTGGACATTAGTGTATGACATTTTTTCTCACACGACCTTTGGTCCTATAGTATTTTATGAGCTTCTTAAGATTCAAAGTTCGATTATGGTAAAAAACATTATCACGACATAAAAAGACTGTATCCATCTGTTAAAGATAGCTAAAATGCCATTAAGATTTAATTGATTAGTAATGGAACTACACGTCAGACGTAATATAAAAAAAAATCAAAACGTGTCTTCTGTAATAAACCGCTAGGGACACTTTTACAAGTCTGGATCTAGGTACCAGAAAATATTACATCTGAGACGAAATACCGTCGCAATTAATCATTTAAATACCATAATCTATATAGGTACATGTATAAGGCCCCGTCATCTCAGCGTTTACATCCTTCCTAACCATATCATTTCTCACACAATCTGTCCACCTGTTCTTTGGTCTACCTCTTCTCCCAGAACCTTCCACATTCATACCTAGCACTCGCCTTGTCACACTAACATCCCTCCGCATCAAATGCCCATACCACGCTACGCATGTCCTCGTACCTTAGTAATGGGTCATTATTTGAACGTTTCACCCGCCTCACTTTCGTGGACACATTATTGTCGAGATTCCGGCAGATTTTAATGTAATTACGAAAATACGTAATTGGAAAGTAAATGTTCGTATTTGGCCCTGTGGTTGATCTCTTCAAGGCATTGCGTTGGCGGCATCTCTTCTAGCAGGTATATAAAATAAATTACTACAATACATTACTCATGTTCTCATGATTGAATTCTTCGGCATCGAATAGTTTTTTTAATGTTTCTGAATGCACTTGATCTGTGTAAACTCTGCATTACCACTTACACATTCAACACTGACCACTCGACCACCAAAAAAAAGGCAAACCCAAAAAAACAAAAAGCTCGTAAAGTCTTAACGCTACAATCAACGGCACAATACCAAAGTAACCCGACAAATTATAGACACTTAATCGAGCTGCATAAGCGTCGTCGATAAATTTCTCGGGACATTATGAAGTTAATGGTATTTTAAATTCGGCCGAGTGTACCCGCTCATTACGGGGAACAAAAGGGTGATCATCAGAATAAATTTGCCAAATTATTGTTATTTTGAATCTCTACCGGAGGCGATCGTTTGGAAATTACAGTGGGTACCACGGGAACTCGTTCGGAAGTGAGTTTTTGGCCAGTATTCTTCTTTTTAAGCTATGGTAGCCGAGTGATTCAGACATGCGCCTTTCAAATGGAGATCGTGGGTTTGAATCCTGGATCAGACCAATGAGTTTTTCGGAACTTATGTACGAAATATTATTAGATTTTTACCATTAGCATTCCGGTGACGGAAATACATCGTGAGGAAACCTGCATACATCCGCGAAGAAATTCAAAGGTGTATGGAAAGTCCGCAATCCGCAGCTTGGGGACTACAGCCCATCTACTCTCATCTATGATTGCATTCCGGAATTCCGGAATTCGGAAATTCCGGCCGATTTTTCCGATGTTACAGTTCCGGAATTCATGTACTTAAAATTCCGGAATTGAAACCAGTGTAATAGAGACAATACAGAAGAACCAGTTCCGGAATTCCGGAATTGAAGGTAAAAATCGAACCAAATTCCGGAATAACTCGACCGATTTTGCAAGCCCTAAGTCAGACCTATACAGACTGATGATTGATGATGATGATTTTTTTTTACCGGATACTTTTGAAAGAGTAGTCGTCAACACGTAACGGCCGAAGAATTCGAAGCCAGTTCTTGCTAGCCGTTGATTCTCTGATGTAAATATTGAAGGAAGTATTTGTTGAGGTTTTTATCTGGTCTCTTTTGAAAGTCCTCTTTTGGCAAGGATAAATAAATAAATATCGGAGGACAATCTTACACAAATCGAGCTAGACGACTATATACATAATATATAAATAAATACATGCTTAAATAGATAGAAAACATCCATGACTTAGGAATAACTCATGCTCATCAGACAAATATTTGCCCTTACCAGGATTTGCACCCGGGACCTATAGCTTTGTAGGCGGTGGCACTCCCACTGAGTTAAACGTGCCGTAGGTTATAGTCAATAAGTGTGGTATTGCTCAAATGGCCATGAATAGATCTACAGTCTTCCCTGTTTACCGTAAAAGACCACGATCATAGGAAAAGTGGCGAATATCCTGACGTCCTAGGACGTGGAGAAGAAATTGCTACGAGGATTACACAAAGCAACGCAAATGGCGACTACAGTGAGCGTTTTAGTGTCTACGTAGAAATGCCACTTAATACTATCGCGGGGCTTTTTCTGCAGCGAAAAATAGTGGCACGCATTGCTTGGTTTCCATACCACTTTATAACACCATCTTAATATCCTTTATAATTCTGGTTTCTGACAAATTCGGTGGGCAAGAGATCACTTTAATATTTTCGATAAACTCCCTTAGTATTTTCTATAATCACCATTCAAAATCGAGTTCCCGTAGTAGCATCTTATAAATGATCTACCTCCCAAAGTAATGGCGCGTACGCATGATTCAAGCCACAGGTGCCCGGTTCTTGCATCTTCAACATCAAAACGACTTAACCTACATATTTTTTACAATAAAATACGTCTTTTTTCTCTTAGATGTAGAATTGCGAGCATCTCGGGCGATAAGTGCTTAAACGGGTAAAAACCTTTGGACAATTATTCGTACTATAATGTCTTATTAAAAGGCATTTTGTGTGCGTTTTTGCTAACATTAGTATCGAAGAGCTTTTTGTTACCAGTGAATGATGACCTGGTGAAGGTTGCTGGAGCTCGATGGATGCGAGATACAGGACCGCGTGTGGTGGTGTTTTTCGTTTTGGGGAGAAATATATCTCACAGTAAGGAGGCGAGGAAGAGACCCGATGGCCGGCCTCCCAACCGTTGTTGGTGTAAACAAGTAACGACGATCACTGGTTTTCCTGTTGCAACCGCCCCAAAGACAGCCAAGAACAGAGCTAGATGGAGAAAGTTGGTACAATGAAGCCACGATAAACTTTCAGGAACACGACCGACCAGAATTGAAGACTGACCAAGAAGAGAGGTATCCAGCAGTGGACGTCTTTCAGCTGATGATGATCAGTGAATTCGTTTTGGCACTGCATAAAAGAAAGTTGATTTAATCTGTCAAGAAAATAATAAATTTTGTATCTCCAAAGAAAAAAAACACGGAATCGTAGTCCCGTTATTATTTAAAAGGAGGACAATCCGACCAACATCCTGCGTAGGTATTTATAATAATGGGTAATAAGATAAGTTAAGGCTAAAGTATTTAATTATTACTACTGAATAAGTGGATATGGGTACACCATTTTTTCACATCATCACACGAATTGTAATTGTAACCGCAGCAATACAGTCATACAATGTTATTAATTTGATCATTTTCATCAGTTCTATATTTTAATATCATTATTGTTCAGCCTTTTCCATTTTCCATTACCTTAAAACTTACCCCAAGTTCAATAACTGGCCAAGAGCATGTCGGACCATGCTCAGTGTAGGGTTCCATAGCCGTAACTATAAGGTAAAAAATACGATGTAAAAAAAGTACAACAACAAAAGAGCGTATCTTCATAGCAATTACGTCCTTTTGTTGAGAAGCGCAGTTTATCGGCAATAACTCAAAAACGGTTAATTCGATCTTGTTGAAAATAATTTTCGTTGAAAGTATTAATTAAGCGTTACCTTCGTGATTTTTTGCATATTTTTCGGACGCACGGTTTAGAAAATAGAGGGGGGGGGGACACAATTTACACAACTTTCGGAGCGATTATTTCCAAATACATTCACTTAATCAAAAACATTACTTAGGAACCTTATAGTGTTTTTTAAAGAGCTGTCGAACTATGTACCACACGTTGATATTTGCTGAAAAAAATTTTTTTTACTGTCTTTAACATGTATGGAGTGCCCCCCCTAAAAATATTTATTTTAATTATTTATATACCAAACTAAGTAGCGGCTCATAAAACACCGTCATGTAGTTTCTGAGTAAAATGCCTGTGACATACGGACAAACAGACGGACGGACATGACGAAACTATAAGGGTTCCGTTTTTGCCATTTTGGCTACGGAACCCTAAAAACGGTCGCGGAAGCCTAGTTCCCAAATCATTTTTAATAAAGTTCAGAATTGTAGGGGCAGAGGTTTTACACTGGAACAGGTGGTGAGTCTTGTCATAGGTGCATTTTAATATGCCTAAATTGAAAATGAAGAA